>SRSE01000424.1:7500000-10000000 GCA_005024645.1 Planiliza haematocheilus | reverse complement strand
TTTACGTAGTAAATATATATTTATTTATTTATTTCTCTATTTTATACTGAGAGGTGGCGCGTGGAGTGCTGGTTAGCATTGATGGCTCACAGCAAGAAGCTTCTGGGTACAAATCCATCACTTTAAACAACCATGCCATCATTATATGGCAGAGGGGGAACATAGGGCCGCACACGCAACATATATGTTAAAACTGGGGGTAGTGTGTATATACGTAGATATGTTTACTGAAGGAAACAAAAAGTACTTCCTGTTATTTATTTCTTTTCTTTTTTTCAGAGTAAAGGGCTCATGAAAATAAAACTTACAAATCACCATCCATCTCAAGAATGGCAGAAAGCTGCAGACAACAGCAGACAAACAGAACTAATTTGTGTATTTTTACACTAAGAAAGTGTCAGTACAGTGCCGCAGAAGACAGATTTTTATAATAATCAAAAGTTAATCTAAGGGCCATGTCGTGTAAGGTCGCAGGTACGTGTGCGGCCCCCGGGCCACCAGTTGCCCATCCCTGTTATATGAACTAAATAAAAACCAACATGTCTTCATAGTTTTGAAAGTCCTTCATAATTTAATTATTACTGTGGGCTACCTTTACATATCAGATACTTTTTTAGGTACTTCCTGAAAGTTTTATCTCTTACACCATAGATGATTGGACTAATGGAGCGAGGCAGGACCTGGATAACAATGTGACAGGCAAACAGGGAATCTGGAATATTCTTAGGGAACCATTTCATCAGGGCCTGTTTCAACGGAGGTTCTGCATAATTAGCCATGCATAACAAAACCTGAAACCCGTGGAGGATAATTGTATTTCTGGCCTTTTTAGCATCTTTGCTTGCTGTTTTTGCAGTGAACAGAACTTTGAAGTAAGTGTAAAAGATAGCAAACCAAACTATAACCAGAAATACAATGTATGTAATGTCCCTCTTCTTGATGATGTGGGGATTTGGAAATGCAGATTCCCTGGAGCAAAATGCACGAGAATGAAAGAAATCTAGAGGCTGTGTGGCCAAGGTGAAGAAGAGATCAGGAAGAGTGGACAACAAAGTGGTCACCCAGATTAAACCAATCAGCATTAACGTTCTTTTGACGGTGCAGATCTGAACGTGACGAAAGGGGAAGCAGATGGCGATGTAGCACTCCACCGCCATACAGGCCAGGTTCAGAGGAGTGTTTTCAGTGGTGAGCACAGCAAGCAGGATTAAAATACAACAGGCAGAGATATTGAGGTTGTAAATGGCATAGCTGGTGATGAACAGAATGAGGGTCACCATCATTTGCATCATGTCGTTGACCACCAGGTGAATAAAAAGCATATACCGAGGATTCGTGTAGAAAATCTGGAGAGAGGACAGGCCATGAAAAGAGAGACATTTAAAACATTCATTACATCCAATCAAAGTGGTCAGTGGAGGAATACTGGACCTGGTGTTTGCGGTAGGTGTGAATGAGGCCGGCATTGATGTAGCTGATGGAGATCCCAATGACCACAACAATCATATTCTTGGTCACAGCTTTAGTGAAGGAGTCACGATACTGTAAAACCACAGTCACGTTGGCAGATGAGGTGTTCATGTCTTTAAAGCTAGAAAGAAAATATAAAAATTATTTTTCACAATGAATGATCTTTTAGATCATAAAATCTTATTTCTGCCTCACTATTCCTGATCTACAGAGTATAGATCCTAGGTTATATATACAGTAATTTAAGTTTTAATCCAACATATAGACAACATCATAGAAAGGCTGCTCAAATTCTTCAATCTGTAGCATTAACTTTTAAACAACTGTTTCATATTTCATTTTCAACTGTGAACCTTGACATCGATGGACAATGTAGAACTGTAGTAATGCATTAAAGGTTTTCAGTGGTAAAGCCTGCACAAGACCACTCAGTAACTACATGAAAAAAAAGATTCTCGCCTTAGACTGTTAGAGCTTCAACTTCATATAAATATACAACTTTAACGGACATTAAAACGTTTAAAACAGTTAAAACATGATAATCAATAAATAAATCATGGACATATTAATTCATTCAATCATCGTCTATACACGCTTATTCCTGTTAATGGTCACAGGGGTCTGCTGGAGCCTAGCCCAACTGTCATCGGGTGAGAGGCAGGGGTTAGTGGATGTTTGTCTAATTATAATTGTTATCCCATCTGTATCCCTTCTTTTAAAGCCATCTTTTCTTTTCAGTCATTTTTATACTGTTTATTTCTATTCGTTCTAAACAAGTAGTCAGCAATAGATAAAAACATGAATGAACAAGGGAAAGAACAACAACAAATAGTCCTATTACTATAACCCACGTTCATATTTTGAATTATGACAATATCTAAAGAACCTGCTTCCTTCTGTCCATCTGAAAACATATCAGTCAAGTCAGGACCCATTTTAAAGCAAGATGTAGTTATCTGCAGCACTTACCGTAGTTAATACATGGAAACACTAATTGTACGGCTCCAGAAGATCACAGATTTTATATGTGCTAAGTCAAGATTCACTGGGTGTGTGCACATGTTTACGTGTCCCATACATGTGGGCCGTAGGTGTGTAACTATACTATATTTAGCACTATTGCACAAACATATACATGGAAAAAGTTGAACATTAAACACATTACATCACATCTCTGTCAAGTTGAACATTTCATACACAGGGCAAAATAGTGGGATTCAATTGTGTAATATTTTTTAATAGATTCATTCAGAAATATATAGTATTTAGGCACATAAGAAGAAAATCTGCAGCTAATGTACTTAATGAGTTTATTGAAAAATATTCTGGTAATAAAAGTTCATTTAATGCCCCTTAATTTAACGCTACTGAGAAGAATTGCCACTTGCCACTAGTGTGCGCATCAAATATATATTTCTCTATTTATGTAACCAGAAAAAGTACTGAGGGGCGGCACAGTGAAGTGGTGGTTAGTAGTGATGCCTCACAGCAAGAAGGTTTTGGGTTCGACTCCATGGGCCGACTGGGCCTTTCTGTGTGGAGTTTGCATGTTCTCCCTGTGTCTCTCCAGTTAGTCTGACTTCCTCCCATCGGCCAAAGACACGCTTGTGTAATTTTCTTCACAGGAAAAGCGGTTACAGAATACAAAGAAAGTAAGATTTGAAACTCAATCTCCACACATCACTTTAAACAACTATGCCATTATTATATGAATTAAATAAAAAACAATATGTCTTAATAGTTTGAAAGTCCACCATAACTTAATTCTTATTGTGGATTAACTCTACATATCAGATACTTTTTTAGATACTTCCTGAAAGTTTTATCTCTTACACCATAGATGACTGGACTAATGGACTAACTACCTGGATAACAATGTGACTGGCAAACATGGAATCTGAAACATTGTTAGGGAACCATTGCATCAGGGCCTCTCAAGTTCAAAAAAGAGTCCCCACTTGTTATGCCCAGCTCGTTGGAGAGCACAACCAAACGGGGAGAACACACAGCAACTACTTAATTTAATCAGAAATGTATTAAAGAAAATAGTCAATAGAACACAACCAAATCAAATAAACAAATTTATGCTGAGTTGCCTGGATGCACCAGCCATCCAGGAAGGAGAGACCGCCATCTTGGAAGGTCCATGCCTAGATGGCCACAGGTAAAGTGGATCTCCGAGGTGGGAGGTGAATGAGGTACTATGAACATATCATAGAGATGGATTGGTTCGTAAAATGTGAGTAGACTATAAACAGGACCCCTCCTTGTAAGAGAATGTAACATCATTAAAATAAGGGAGATGGGCAGATGATAAATTAGGCAATACAAAAACAGATAAAGTGAGCAATTTACAGTGCATAAACAATAAGCAGTAGCTACCTAATGTTTCTAAACTAGTGCAATATTTGGTACATAGTACTGGGCAAACAGATTGTTTAAAGTGTGCGTGTGCAGAGCAGTCCAGCAGTGCAGTGGTGATGGCGTAAAAGTCTTTGGTCAGTGAAGGAATGAGGAGTTAAGGGGCGTGAGTAAATTGGTGTGTAAGGGTAGGATGGCTGAAGAAAGACGGCTCTTTTTCAGTGTCCTCAGGAAGATGTAGTGCTGGTGAGCTTTCTTGACCAGGCTGGAGGTGTTGGTGGTCGAGGACAGCTCTGCCGAGATGTGAGTCCCCAGGAACTTGAAGCTGGAGACATGGCCAACAGCCATTCCATTGGAGTGAATGGGGTCATGCATGCTTTTTCTCTCCTTCCTGAAGTCCACAATGAGCTCCTTGGCTTTGCTGGTGTTATGGAGCAGGTTATTGTCGGTGCACTATGTGGCCAGGTGCTGAACCTCTTCCCTGCAGGCTGTCTCATTGTTGTCCAGCTGTGAGAGCACATCATCTGTGCTCCTGTTGCAGCAGTAAGCAAACTGTATGTGGGTCCAGTGTGGGAGGGAGGGAGTCGTCAGGTGTGCCAGGACCAATCACTCGAAGCACTCCATGGTGATGGGTGAGAGTGCTATGGGGCAGTAGTCATTGAGGCATGGTTGGAGTGTTTTGGCACTGGCACAGTGGATGTAGCTTTGAAACATGTTGGCAGCTGTGTGGGTGAGGGACAGGTTGAAAATGTCAGTAAAGATCCCAGTGAGCTGCTCCACGCATGAGCACACATCAAGGGATGCCGTCTGGGCCAGCAGCCTTGATCAGACTCAGTGCCATGTGGACATCAGTGGAGGAGAGTGTGAGGGCCTGGTGGTCTGCAGGGAGTGCCTTTGTGCCGGTGTCTCTGTTGTCCCTCTCAAAACGGGTGTAAGATCTCTTACACCATAGATGATGGACTAATGGAGCGAGGCAGGACCTGGATAATAATATAACAGGCGAACCGCGAATCTGGAATATTCTTAGGGAACCATTGCATCAGGGCCTGTTTCAACATAGGGTCTGCATATGTAGCCATACACAACAAAACCTGAAACCCGTGGATGATGATTGTATTTCTGGCCTTTTTAGCATATTTGCAGTGAACAGGATCTTGAAGTAAGTGTAAAAGATAACAAACCAAACTATAGCCAGATATACAATATATGTAATGTCCCTCTTCTTGATGAGGTGGGGATTTGGAAATGCATTGTCCCTGAGGCAAAACACACGAGAATGAAAGAAATCCAGAGGCTGTGTGGCCAAGATGATGAAGAGATCAGGAAGAACAGACAACAAGGTGGTCACCCAGATTAAACCAATCAGCATTAACGTTCTTTTGATGGTGCAGATCTGAACGTGACGAAAGGGGAAGCAGATGGCGATGTAGCACTCTTCCGCCATGCAGGCCAGGTTCAGAGGAGTGTTTTCAGTGGTGAACAGAGCAAGCAGGATGATGATGCAACAGATGGAGATGTTTATCTTGTAGAGGATGTAGCTGATGATAAACAGAAGAACAGTCAGCATCACCTGGATCATGTCGTTGACCACCAGATGGAAAAACAGGATATACCGAGGGTTCATGTAGAAAATCTGGAGGGTACATAGGAAACCACACAGGAATGAAACTGAGGTTCAATCTGAGTAATGAATTTATGACTGAATACAATTAATAATGGGTAATTCACACAGTCATATTCAATTTTCATAGACACTGTTGCATGGCAGTTTGATTTAGGTAGAGACTTTCAGGTTAAACTATCTGTACAAATGATTAGGAACTCTGCAGATATGAAACATCCTGCAAATTGTAAGTTGCATTTGATAAGAAACATTGGTCATTATCACTGTGTGTTGTTAGTGGAGATCAATGATGAAACTCAAATCTTTTAATTTTTAAACTCTGGGAAGAACCTGTGAGCATTCTCTTCTCCATGTCCACAAGACGAGGCTCATGGTTAATGTGGTATTTAGACATGTCTCCTTTTACAAAACAGATAGAAAATGGTTACTGAAGTGTTTGACTCCTCTCTGATGGTTGTACTGAATGTCTTATCATAATAATAATAATAATACATTGTATTTATAAGCGCCTTTCAGGACTCCCAAGGACACTTTACAAAACATACAGACACAAAACAAGACAAAAGAAACAACAGAAGAAACAGATGTAGCATTGCAGTCACGGTGGATAGGCTTTCTGGAACAGGTGGGTTTTGAGTCTGGATCTAAAGAGAGGAAGAGAGTCAATGTTACGGATGTCCAGTGGGAGTGAGTTCCAGAGTTGGGGAGCAGAGCAGCTGAAGGCTCTGCTCCCCATGGTGCTGAGGCGGGCTGAGGGCACGGAGAGGTGGATAGAGGAGGATGATCTGAGGGAGCGGGAGGGGGTGACAGTATGGAGGAGATCCGAGAGGTAAGGGGGGGCGAGGTTATGGATGGCCTTGAAGGTGTGGAGAAGAATCTTGAAGTCGATGCGGAATTTGACGGGGAGCCAGTGGAGATGCTGCAATACGGGGGTGATGTGGTGAAATGAGGGGGTTTTGGTAATAACGCGAGCCGCTGAGTTCTGGACCATTTGAAGCTTATGGGGGATTTGTGGGGTTGGCCGAAAAGGAGAGAATTACAGTAGTCAAGGCGGGAGGTGACAAGGCTGTGAACAAGGATGGACGTGGAATGGGGGCTGAGAGAGGGGCGGAGACGGTTTATATTGCGTAGGTGGAAATATGCAGACCGGGTAACGTTATTGATGTGAGACTGAAATGATAGTGAGCTGTCAAAGATGACACCCAGACTCTTAACCTGGGGGAGGGGGAAATTAAGGAATTGTCGATAGTGAGGGAAAAACTGTCAGCTTTGGAGAGTGTTGATTTGGTTCCCATGAGGAGGAGTTCTGTTTTATCACTGTTTAGTTTTAGGAAGTTTGAGGTGAACCAGGATTTTATTTCAGATAAACAGGTGATGAGGGAGAAGGAAGGGAGGGTGGAAGTTGGTTTGGTGGATAGGTAGAGCTGGGTGTCATCTGCGAAGCAGTGGAAGTGAATATTGAATTTGCAGAAGATATTGCCAAGGGGGAGGAGGTAGATGATGAAGAGGAGGGGCCCCAGGACAGAGCCCTGGGGCACACCTGAAGTAACGGGAGAGGGCTGGGATCTGAAAGACTTGAGTTGAATGAACTGGGTACGGCCTGAGAGATATGAGTGAAACCAGTCTAGGGGGGTGTGAGAGATGCCAATGGAGGATAATCTGCTGAGGAGGATAGAGTGAGAGATGGTGTCAAAGGCTGCAGTTAAATCAAGGAGGATGAGAATGGTGAGTAAACCGGAATCAGCTGCCATGAGGAGGTCATTTGTGATCTTTAGGAGAGCGGTTTCTGTGCTGTGGCGGGGGCGGAAACCAGACTGGAATTGTTCATACAGGCAGTTTTGAGATAGATGGGAATGGAGGTGAGTGGCAACAGTTTTTTCAAGGATTTGGGAAATGAAAGGTAGGTTGGAGATGGGGCAGAGGTTATTATAGTCATTAGGATCTGAACCAAGTTTTTTCAGTGTTGGGGTGACAGCAGCAACCTTGAAGAGTGGAGGAACAATTCCAGTGGTAAGTGAGGAGTGGATGATGGCAGTGATGAGGGGGAGCAGAGAGGAGAGGCAGGATTTGACCAGAGTTGTGGGGAGGGGATCTAGCTGACACGTAGATGGCTTGGATATCTGGATGAGGTCTGCAATTTCGGAAGTGGACGGGAGTTCGAAACTGGAGAGTAGCTGGCAAAGGGGGAAATGTTCAGGGAAGCAGAGAGGCGATGAGTTGGAGTTTAAGTGACGGTGGATTTTGTGAATTTTCTCATTGAAAAACAGTGACAGGGAGTTACAAGTATCGGCTGAGTACATGTGGATGGGTAGAGAGTCCGGGGGTTGGAGAATTTTGTTCAGCAGGGAGAAGAGTGTCTTGGAGTTTCCTTTACCAGAGCAGATTAGACCAGAGTAGTAAGCAGATTTGGTTAGAGAGATTGAGTCCTTGTAATGTGATATGTGAGCTTTGTGCATTTCTTTATGGATAGTGAGACCAGTTTTCCTGTAGAGTCGCTCGAGTTGTCGACCTTTAGCTTTCATGGACCGGAGTTCAGGGGTAAACCAGGGAGCAGTTTGTGAAAAGGAAACAGAGCGAGTTTTAACTGGGGCAAGACAGTTGAGAATGTTGTTTAGACTATTGTTGTAATGAGTAACCAGATCATCGGTGGTGGAGAGACAGACTGGAGTGGAGATGTTGGCGATAGATGAGGAGAGGACTTCCATATCAATGTCCTTGATATTTCGAAATGAGATGAGTCGAGGTGTCTTGGGGATGCAGAGACAGAGTGTAGCACTGAAGGAGATGAGGAAATGGTCGGTGATGTGGAGATCAGCAGCTGTGCAATTGTAGGGCGTGAGACCAGAACAGCAGATTAAGTCCAGAGTATGACCTTTGATATGGGTGGGAAAGTCAGCAAATTGGTGAAAACCAAAGCTCTCAAGGCACGAAGAAAAGTCTCTGGTGAGGGGCAAATTACTGTTGTCCATATGTATATTGAAGTCCCCCAACAGTATTACATTAGGAGAGAGAGAGGATAGATGGGTGAGAAGAGCAGCAAAGTCATTTAAAAAATCACTGTGTGGCTTAGGGGGACGGTAGATTGTGACGATGATGGTGGGAATGGGTCCAGACAGTTTGCACGATATGCTCTCAAATGAGCTGAAGGCAGGTGTGGGCACAGGCTGGACTTTCCACGTTTCGCGGTGAATTATCGCGATACCTCCTCCGCTACCTGAGCCACGGGGTTGACAGGTGTAAACAAACCCAGGTGGAGTAGAGTCATTTAGATGGGAAAAGTCGTTGGGTTGTTGCCAGGTTTCGGTCAAACAGAGAAAGTCTAACTTACGATCAGTGAGGAGATCCTGGATAAGATGTCCCTTGCTCGTGAGTGAGCGGATGTTAAGCAGACCGAAGTTGACGGCGGTGTTGTCATGTTTGACGGGAGTGTTAGCCGACCTAGCCAGGCTGGCTAACACGGTGCGATCGACGACCCGGCCGGTGTTCCTGGGAGGATGACGAGTGGTGGACCAGAAGGACTTTATTCCTTTGGAGTTGTCGTAGTGGAAATTCCGGCGAGACCCCCGATGGATGTATCTCCGGCGAGGTAGGAGAGCGATATCCGGGTGGAGGTGAAGTGTTGCCGGCAGAGGCTCAAACAGGTGACAGCGGAGGCGAAGAAGCTCAGTGGCCGTGTATTGTAGTAAGCCAGACACGGGTTGATGGAGAAATGATAGGAGAACCCAGACTATTGCAGACCAGATGTGGATCCTGGTAGGCCACATTATGCTCCACAGCGGCCAGAAGAAGCCGTGAAGCCGGGCGGTGTGTCGGACAGGTGGTGGTGTGTCAAGCAGGTAGCTAGGCTGATGTTTGCCCACTCAGACACAAACACACAGGAGTAACAGTCCGATCGTAGTAATGCAGGGTAATCCAAAGGTAGTGGAGAGTTTATTTCACACTTGAGTGGGACTGCACAGTCCAGGGGGCCATAATGCCATAGAAACGCTTTAAAAGTTACCGGTGAGTAGCGGCAGCAAGACGCGCCAGCGTCCACTCAGACCGGAAGCCCCATATTACATATATATTCACTCTGGAGAGTTCCTAAAAAAATCATGTAGTGAATCATATAAGCCCTGGGGACCTGTCCAGGGTGTACCCTGCCTCTCGCCTGATGACAGCTGGGATAGGCTCCAGCATTATATTTCTTATGCTTATACTAAAAAACCTGTACATGAAAATTTTAGCATTTTTAGTTGTTGAACACATTCAAGGAATTATCAGACCTGGTGTTTGCGGAAGGTTTGAATGAGTCCTGCATTGATGTAGTTGATGGAGATCCCAATGACCACAACAATCACATTCTTGGTCACAGCTTTAGTGAAGGAGTCACGATACTATAAAACCACGGTCACATTGGTAGATGACACGTTCATCTCTTGAAGGTTGAAAAACCTACAAGAAAATAAAACATGACCGCAAACGTATCGTAGACACGAAATACAATCCTGGTTCCTCATGGAGAATGCACACCTGTGTGAATCAGATTCTGTTAGCACCACTTCACATTACATTATCTCTACATCGTGATAGTTTACTCAGTGCTCATTTAAATTTATCTGCTGTCATTTTTGTGTCAACATTATAAAAAATAAAAAAATAATCAAATAAAAAAACAAGTGTTATAAGAGTTAAAATTTAGCAAGTAACACATTGAGAAATAACAGGATGAGATGAGTTAATTTAATCATTTTATGAACACATCGGCTGACTGGGCCTTTCCGTGTGGAGTTTGCATGTTCTCCCTGTGTCTGCATGGGTTCTCTCCAGTTACTCTGACTTCCTCAAACACTTGCTCGTTCGGTTAGGTTTATTCACGGGAAAAGAGGTTACAAAATAAGAAGGTACTGAGATTTGAATCTCAGTCTCCACATATCACTTTAAACAACCATGTCATCATTATATGAACTAAATAAAAACAAACATGTCTTCATAGTTTCAAAAGTCCTTCATAACTTAATTCTTACTGTGGAATAACTTTACATATCAGATACTTTTTTAGGTATTTCCTGAAAGTTTTATCTCTTACACCATAGATGATTGGACTAATGGAGCGAGGCAGGACCTGGATAATAATGTGACAGGCAAACATTGAATCTGAAACATTCTTAGGGAACCATTTCATCAGGGCCTCTCTCAACAGAGGTTCTGCATATGTAGCCATACATAACAAAACCTGAAACCCGTGGATGATAATTGTATTTCTGGCCTTTTTAGCATCTTTGCTTGCTGTTTTTGCAGTGAACAGAATCTTGAAGTAGGTGTAAAAGATAACAAACCATACTATAACCAGAAATACAATATATGTAATGTCCCTCTTCTTGATGATGTGGGGATTTGGAAATGCAGTTTCCCTGAGGCAAAACACACGAGAATGAAAGAAATCCAGAGGCTGTGTGGCCAAGATGATGAAGAGATCAGGAAGAACAGACAACAAGGTGGTCACCCAGATTAAACCAATGAGCATTAACGTTCTTTTGACGGTGCAGATCTGAACATGACGGAAGGGGAAGCAGATGGCGATGTAGCACTCCACCGCCATGCAGGCCAGGTTCAGAGGAGTGTTTTCAGTGGTGAACAGAGCAAGTAGGATTAAAAAGCAACAGATGGAGACATTAATTTTGTAAATGGTGTAGCTGATGATGAACAGAAAGATGCCCACAATCATTTGCATCATGTCGTTGACCACCAGGTGAATAAAAAGCATATACCGAGGATTCGTGTAGAAAATCTGGAGAGAGGACAGGCCATGAAAAGAGAGACATTTGAAACATTAATTACATCCAATCAAAGTGGTCAATGGAGGAATACTGGACCTGGTGTTTGCGGTAGGTGTGAATGAGGCCGGCATTGATGTAGCTGATGGAGATCCCAATGACCACAACAATCATATTCTTGGTCACAGCTTTAGTGAAGGAGTCACGATACTGTAAAACCACAGTCACGTTGGCAGATGAGGCGTTCATGTCTTTAAAGCTAGAAAGAAAATATAAAAATTATTTTTCACAATGAATAATCTTTTAGATCATAAAATCTTATTTCTGCCTCACTATTCCTGATCTACAGAGTATAGATCCTAGGTTATATATACAGTAATTTAAGTTTTAATCCAATATATAGACAACATCATAGAAAGGCTGCTCAAATTCTTCAATCTGTAGCATTAACTTTTAAACAACTGTTTCATATTTCATTTTCAACTGTGAACCTTGACATCGATGGACAATGTAGAACTGTAGTAATGCATTAAAGGTTTTCAGTGGTAAAGCCTGCACAAGACCACTCAGTAACTACATGAAAAAAAAGATTCTCGCCTTAGACTGTTAGAGCTTCAACTTCATTATAAATATACAACTTTAACGGACATTAAAACGTTTAAAACAGTTAAAACATGATAATCAATAAATGAATCATGGACAAAGTCATTCATTCAAGCATCGTCTATACACGCTTATTCCTATTAATGGTCACAGGGGTCTGCTGGAGCCTAGCCCAACTGTCATCGGGTGAGAGGCAGGGGTTAGTGGATGTGTGTCTAATTATAATTGTTATACCATCTGTATCCCTTCTTTTAAAGCCATCTTTTCTTTTCAGTCATTTTTATACTGTTTATCTCTATTTGTTCTAAACAAGTAGTCAGCAATAGATAAAAACATGAATGAACAAGGGAAAGAACAACAAATAGTCCTATTACTATAACCCACGTTCATATTTTGAATTATGAGAATATCTAAAGAACCTGCTTCCTTCTGTCCATCTGAAAACATATCAGTCAAGTCAGGACCCATTTTAAAGCAAGATGTAGTTATCTGCAGCACTTACCGTAGTTAATACATGGAAACACTAATTGTACGGCTCCAGAAGATCACAGATTTTATATGTGCTAAGTCAAGATTCACTGGGTGTGTGCACATGTTTACGTGTCCCATACACGTGGGCCGTAGGTGTGTAACTATACTATATTTAGCACTATTGCACCAACATATACATGGAAAAAGTTGAACATTAAACACATCACATCACATCTCTGTCAAGTTGAACATTTCATACACAGGGCAAAATAGTGGGATTCAATTGTGTAATCTTTTTTATTAGATTCATTCAGAAATATATAGTGAAAGTATTTAGGCACATAAGAAGAAAATCTGCAGCTAATGTACTTAATGAGTTTATTTAAAAATATTCTGGTAATAGAACTTCATATAATGCCCCTTAATTTAGTGCTACTTAGAAGAATTGCCACTTGCCCCTAGTGTACGCATCAAATATATATTTATGTAACCAGAAAAAGTACTGAGGGGCGGCACAGTGGAGTGGTGGTTAGCAGTGATGCCTCACAGCAAGAAGGTTTTGGGTTCGACTCCATGGGCTGACTGGGCCTTCCCATGTGGAGTTTGCATGTTTTCCCTGTGTCTCTCCAGTTAGTCTGACTTCCTCCAATCGGCCAACGACACGCTCGTGTAATTTTCTTCACAGGACAAGTGGTTACAGAATACAAAGAAAGTAAGATTTGAAACTCAATCTCCACACATCACTTTAAGCAACTATGCCATTATTATATGAATTAAATAAAAAAACAGTATGTCTTAATAGTTTGAAAGTCCACCATAACTTAATTCTTATTGTGGATTAACTCTACATATCAGATACTTTTTTAGATACTTCCTGAAAGTTTTATCTCTTACACCATAGATGACTGGACTAATGGACTAACTACCTGGATAACCTGGAGAACACACAGCAACCACTTAAATTAATCAGAAATGTATTAAACAAAAGAGTCAACAGAACACAACCAAATCAAAACTACACTGAGGTGCCTGGATTTAGCAGCCATCCAGGAAGGAGAGATCGCCATCTTGGAAGGGAGGTAGCAGACAGAGAACCTGGGAAGGGAGGCGCACAGAAGCCAGCAAGACACAAAATGGCCCAGGGCCATCAAGCACAGGAGTAGCGCATTTCGAAGGTCTCGTCCTGTCTTGTCTCAACTTGAAGAGCCTCTTTCTGCACTGCTCTCTAAAGTCTAAATCCTGGAATTAGTCAACTGGTCTCTCAATGCAATTGACAGAATCTTCTCGACGAGAAGCTTGGGTCGGGGGAACCTGTCTGCCCTGACGGAACGTTTGCCGCTGGATACATGATGGACTCCTGGGAGAAGTGGAGGGTCGTGTGCCTGGCGATTCCTTCTGTAAAGGACATCGAGGATCTTTACATAGTCGGAACCATGATAACAGGCTTTCTGCTGATTGGATTAGGCACTGCCCTGGTGTATCGTAAAATTTGGATGAAGGTGTCAGCAGTCCAAAGCCCCTTGAAGCTGCTCAAATTAATTGATGGAGTCTGAAGAGCTGTTAGCGCTCAGACTGTGGCCGGTAACCGCACCATGGCGAACTCCATGGAGAGAGCTATGAGCGCTCTGATTGTGGCTATAAATTGCAACACGGATAACACCATGGAGAGACCGACTGTGATTATTAACCACAACATGGATAACACCCTGGAGAGGGCTGTTCGTGCTCTGAATGCGGTCAGTAACCGCAACATGGAAAACATCATGGAGAAGCTTTTGGCTTTGCAAAGGCGAATAAACGGACCGGGAGACCAGAATGGACAGAGTAAGCCGTGTCTATTGAAATGCGACTACTCGCCCTAACCAAAACAATCATATTCTAATCTGCATTCCGGAGCCTGCCAGCCTTGGCCAAGGCCGCTGCTGGAACAATCCCCCATGAGATTGCTGCTGTGAGACGCTCTGTCTCTTCCCTGCTCCCTTCCTTCCTTCCCTTCCTTCACGGGCACCTGCAATGGTTGACTTGGTCTGGGACCCAATCAGGGACGTCTCCATGGCAACCGGCTCTGTTATCGCAATGACATCCTGCGAACTGAGGCACTGAGTGGGAGGCTAGACAATGCAACTGTCCAGGCTTATGTACACACACCGCAAGGACACTCACTCACAAGCACGCATGCACTATATCTCCCTACCCCCAATCCCATGCCTTCGCAGCTTTTACCCATCCAGTTTAACAGGCATGGTCCGATGACGTGGATGGCTGCCTGTCTGAGCTGGAATACCTTCACCTCCCTTTCCCCCCTCCCCGGTGCAAGCTGTTTTTGACTTATTGTGTTGTAAAGTGTGTTCATATGTGCTTATGTTGCTGAGGTTTTTTGCTGGTCCCACACTGTACTCCCCCAAAGGAGTGTAGTCTGGGAGCTGCTTTTTTCTCCTCCTCTCTCCTCTTGTTCCTTCCCCCTTTCCTTACCCCAATTTCCCAAAAATGGCACCCATACCCATCCGGGGCCATGGTCTTTTCTGTAGGACCAAAGCAAATTCTCTGTATGTACACACATGCTTCGCAATAAAGCTGATTCTGATTCTGATTCTGAAGATGTAACCGATGAACAGGAACCCAGAGTCTAACCATCTCAGCACCCAAAACAGAAACTTTCCCACCACTAGCTTTATGGGCTGAAAAAGGCAGCACGGCACAATATATGACTCTGATTAGCTCCCAAGTCCATCAGAATCTTAACTGATACCTTCTCCTGCCCATCTAAAGACACAAAACCATCTGAGACAAAAGGTCTATACAATTCATCCACATTCTTAGATGGCACAGTCCCTGGTGGATGAACATACTCGGACATGTTAGCATGACATGCAGAGGTCACCAGGCCCGCTGACTTCACAAACACATCTGCTGATTTCTGACCAGCTTTACTAAGTAGACACTGCCCTTTCCAGTGTAACATTTTTTCATGAGGTGGTGCAGGTCCAACCATCTGCAGCTGATCACCTCCAAGACCAAGGAGATGGTGTTGGACTTCAGAAGGAAGAAATCACATCTCCAACCTGTGTCCATCAACGAGGTCGATGTGGAGGTGGTCCGGACCTACAGATATCTGGTGCTGCAGCTGGACGACAGGCTGGACTGGACTACACGCATGGACACACTCGACAGGAAAGGACAGAGTCGTCTGTACTTCCCGAGAAGGCTGTGGTCCTTCAACGTTTGCAAAAAACTGCTGCAGATGTTTTATCAGTCTGTGGTGGCCAGCGTCCTCTTCTATGCTGTGATTTGCTGGGGAGGAAGCAGCAAGAAGAGGGACGTCGCTCGACTGGACAGACTGGTGAGGAGGGCTGGCTCAGTGGTGGGCACAGAGCTGGACTCTCTGGTGACAGTGGCAGAGAGAAGGACCCTGGACAAACGCCCACCACCCTCTACACAACACCTTCATCAGGCAGAGGAGTGTGTTCAGTGACAGGCTGCTGTCTCAGTCCTGCTAGACAAACAGACTAAAGAACTCTTTCGTCGCCCCGGCCATCAAACTGTACAACACCTCTCAGTGATGGCAGGAGACACAATAGACAATGGACATATCTTTTGATTTCATTCATCTTGTAGCTCTCATATTTATAAAAACTTCTATTGGTCACTTTATATTTTATATTTTTTAACTTATCTCAGGCAGGCGAGCTCAGTGGCTTCTTTTAAATCTCTTCTTAAAACTCACTTTTATCGATTGGCCTTTTCGTAATTTTGTTTTATAATTTTGTTTTATCATTGTTGTTGTATGATTACTTTGTTGTGGGTGGGTGATCTTAACATTTTATTGCTCTTGGGGGTTTTATTTTAGTTTATCTTATTTTTTATTATGATTGTTGTCAGGCATCTGACCTGCCTGTTTTATTTATGTTTGTTGTACAGCACCCTGTAACTTGTTTTAGAAAGGTGCTATATAAATAAAGTTATTATTATTATATTTCTAACATATTTTATATCGGTATAAAACATTTTATTCCTAGTCACTTTTTATTTTTATATAATTTTTGTGTTGTATGTTTAATGTACGTATGTTGCTGCTACTGGATGCTTGAATTTCCCCCGGGGAAATAAAGTATCTACACTATATTACCAAAAGTATTCGCTCACCTGCCTTTACTCATTCTATGAACTGAAGTGCCATCCCATTCCTAACTCATAGAATTCAATATGATGTCGGTCCACCTTTTGCAGCTATTACAGCTTCAACTCTTCTGGGAAGACTGTCCACAAGGTTGAGGAGAGTATTTATAGGAATTTTTGACCATTCTTCCAAAAGCGCATTGGTGAGGTCACACACTGATGTTGGTCGAGAAGGCCTGGCTCTCAGTCTCCGCTCTAATTCATCCCAAAGGTGTTCTATCGGGTTCAGGTCAGGACTCTGTGCAGGCCAGTCAAGTTCATCCACACCAGACTCTGTCATCCACGTCTTTATGGACCTTGCTTTGTGCACTGGTGCACAGTCATGTTGGAAGAGGAAGGGGCCCGCTCCAAACTGTTCCCACAAGGTTGGGAGCATGGAATTGTCCAAAATGTTTTGGTATCCTGAAGCATTCAATGTTCCTTTCACTGGAACTAAGGGGCCAAGCCCAGCTCCTGAAAAACAACCCCATACCATAATTCCTCCTCCACCAAATTGAAATCTCTCCCTTTTCAGCTTTGCTTTTTCCCTTTCCAACTGTTCAAATGACCAAGCCTCATTCCCAACAGGTGGACCAGCAAGAGCTGCTGGATCCTGAGCCACCTCCAAAAGATTGGCAGACACAGCCAGCCCCTCAACAATCCGTCGTAGCTCAGCCTTTTTTTTTGGCACCTTCTTGGCCTTAGACCAACCCAAATGTACTGCCAGTCCACCAGGTCAGATTTGGAAAACTGATACCATTTACCCTGTTTAACACTACACACAAAACCAAGTCACTGTGAGCCTCACAATTTTACTGCCACGCAAGTGCCAAACATTGACAATCCCAAGTTCAAAAAAATTGGACGAGTCCCCACTTGTTATGCCCAGCTCGTTGGAGAGCACAACCAAACAGGGAGAACACACAGCAACTACTTAATTTAATCAGAAATTTATTAAACAAAATCGTCAATAGAACACAACCAAATCAAATAAATAAATTTATGCTGAGGTGCCTGGATGCACCAGCCATCCAGGAAGGAGAGACCGCCATCTTGGAAGGTCCATGCCTAGATGGCCACAGGTAAAGTGGATCTCCGAGGTGGGAGGTGAATGGGGTACTATGAACATATCATAGAGATGGATTGGTTCGTAAAATGTGAGTAGACTATAAACAGGACCCCTCCTTGTAAGTGAATGTAACATCATTAAAATAAGGGAGATGGGCAGGTGATAAATTAGGCAATCCAAAAACAGATAAAGTGAGCAATTTACAGTGCATAAACAATAAGCAGTAGCTACCTAATGTTTCTAAACTAGTGCAATATTTGGTACATAGTACTGGGCAAACAGATTGTTTGAAGTGTGCGTGTGCAGAGCAGTCCAGCAGTGCAGTGGTGATGGCGTAAAAGTCTTTGGTCAGTGAAGGAATGAGGAGTTAAGGGGCGTGAGTGAATTGGTGTGTAAGGGTCAGCAGGAAAAGTGGGGGGCAGGGGTCAGCGGGGGTCCAAGTTCACTAAGGTCACAGCTCTGGGGAAAAGCTATTCTTCAGTTTGCTGGTCCTTGTCCGGAGGCTTCTGAAGCACTACGCGCTGCAGGTGCTCCCAGTCACGCAGTGGTAAAAGTTCACTAGGATGGCTGAAGAAAGACGGCTCTTATTCAGTGTCCTCAGGAAGATGTAGTGCTGGTGAGCTTTCTTGACCAGGCTGGAGGTGTTGGTGGTCGAGGACAGGTCTGCCGAGCTGTGAGTCCCCAGGAACTTGAAGCTGGAGACATGGTCAACAGCCATTCCGTTGGAGTGAATGGGGTCATGCATGCTTTTTCTCTCCTTCCTGAAGTCCACAATGAGCTCCTTGGCTTTGCTGGTGTTATGGAGCAGGTTATTGTCGGTGTACTATGTGGCCAGGTGCTGAACCTCTTCCCTGTAGGCTGTCTCATTGTTGTCCAGCTGTGAGAGCACATCATCTGTGCTCCTGTTGCAGCAGTAAGCAAACTGTATGTGGGTCCAGTGTGGGAGGGAGGGAGTCGTCAGGTGTGCCAGGACCAATCACTCGAAGCACTCCATGGTGATGGGTGAGAGTGCTATGGGGCAGTAGTCATTGAGGCATGGTTGGAGTGTTTTGGCACTGGCACAGTGGATGTAGCTTTGAAACATGTTGGCAGCTGTGTGGGTGAGGGACAGGTTGAAAATGTCAGTAAAGATCCCAGTGAGCTGCTCCACGCATGAGCACACATCAAGGGATGCCGTCTGGTCCAGCAGCCTTGATCAGACTCAGTGCCATGTGGACATCAGTGGAGGAGAGTGTGAGGGCCTGGTGGTCTGCAGGGAGTGCCTTTGTGCCGGTGTCTCTGTTGTCCTTCTCAAAACGAGCGTAAGATCTGAACGTGACAAAAGGGGAAGCAGATGGCGATGTAGTACTCCACCGCCATGCAGATTCAGAGATCCCAATGACCACAACAATCAAATATATATTTATCTATTTCTGTACACACCTCTCGATGCAACTTAGACACATCTTCAGTGATGTTGCCTGCGGGTCAACATCATACACCCTCTACCAGGTGACCCAGTTGGGTTGATTAGACCCAACTTGTGTCTAAGTAAGTGTCCATGCACCACCCCACTTGATCCACAGCCATCTTGATGCCCTCTCTGCGGCTTCCGAGATCTTCCTGATGGCTCTCTTCCTGTGCAGCCCTCTCACTCCCAACCTCTTGCCCTACAGAGAGACTGGCCTGCGAAACCTCTGCAACTTGAATTTCCGATTTTCGATCTGTGTGAAAACAAATCAGTTGAGCCAGGACCCACATTAATGCAAGATGTAATTGCAGCAAACATGAAGACACAAATCATAGGGCTCAAGACGATCCCACACTTATATATATTTGCTAAGTCAAGATTCACTGGGTGTGTGCACATGTTTACGTGTCCCATACACGTGGGCCGTAGGTGTGTAGCTATACTGTTTTTTGCACTATTGCACAAACATATACATGGAAAATGCTGAACACATTACATCACATCTCTGTCAAATTAAACATTTCTTACACAGGAATAATTATTGAGTTTCAGTTATGTAACTTTCTTTATTAGATTCATTTGGAAATATGAAGTGAATGTATTTTAGAACATAAGAAGAAACTTTACTTTATATGTTGAAAAATATTCTTGTAATAGAAGTTAATTTAATGGCCCTTAGTTTAGCGTTACTGAGCTCTGAGATTTGAAACTCAATCTCCACACATCACTTTAAACAACCATGCCATCATTATATGAACTAAATTAAAACCAACATGTCTTCATAGTTCTTCATAACTTAATTCTTACTGTGGACTAAGTTTACATGTCAGATACTTTTTTAGGTACTTCCTGAAAGTTTTATCTCTTACACCATAGATGATTGGACTAATGGAGCGAGGCAGGATCTGGATAATAATATAACAGACGAACAGCGAATCTGGAATATTCTTAGGGAACCATTGCATCAGGGCCTGTTTCAACATAGGTTCTGCATATGTAGCCATACACAACAAAACCTGAAACCCGTGGATGATGATTGTATTTCTGGCCTTTTTAGCATCTTTGCTTGCTGTTTTTGCAGTGAACAGGATCTTGAAGTAAGTGTAAAAGATAACAAACCAAACTATAGCCAGATATACAATATATGTAATGTCCCTCTTCTTGATGATGTGGGGATTTGGAAAAGCAGTTTCCCTGAGGCAAAACACACGAGAATGAAAGAAATCCAGAGGCTGTGTGGCCAAGGTGATGAAGAAATCAGAAAGAACAGACAACAAGGTGGTCACCCAGATTAAACCAATCAGCATTAACGTTCTTTTGACGGTGCAGATCTGAACGTGACGAAAGGGGAAGCAGATGGCGATGTAGCACTCCACCGCCATGCATGCCAGGTTCAGAGGAATGTTTTCAGTGGTGAACGCAGCAAGTAGGATGAAAATGAAACAGACAGAGACACTGAGTTTGTAAATGATGTAGCTGATGATGAACAGGATGACGGTCACCATCACTTGCATCATGTCGTTGGCCACCAGGTGAATAAAAAGCATATACCGAGGATTCGTGTAGAAAATCTGGAGAGAGGACAGGCCATGAAAAGAGAGACATTTAAAACATTCATTACATCCAATCAAAGTGGTCAGTGGAGGAATACTGGACCTGGTGTTTGCGGTAAGTGTGAATGAGGCCGGCATTGATGTAGTTGATGGAGATCCCAATGACCACAACAATCACATTCTTGGTCACAGCTTTAGTGAAGGAGTCACGATACTGTAAAACCACAGTCACGTTGGCAGATGAGGTGTTCATGTCTTTAAAGCTAGAAAGAAAATATGAAAATTATTTTTCACAATAAATAATCTTTTAGGTCATAAAATCTTATTTCTGCCTCACTATTCCTGATCTACAGAGTATAGATCCTAGGTTATATATACAGTAATTTATCCGACATGTAGACAACATCATAGAAAGGCTGCTCAAATTCATTGATCTGTAGCATAAACAACTGTTTCATATTTCATTTTCAACTATGGACCTTGAAAATGTTGGACAATGCAGAACTGTAGTAATGCATTAAAGGTTTTCAGTGATAACGCCTGCACAAGACCACTCAGTGACTACACGAAGAAAAAGATTCTCGCCTTAGACTGTTAATCAACTTCATTATTAATATACTACGTTAACTGACATTAAAATGCTTAAAACAGTTAAAACATGATAATAAATGAATAAATAGAGAACATATGTTTATCTAATTGTAATTGTTATCTCATCCGTATCCCTTATTTATATACAGAATAATGTGTAGTTCTTTTAAAACCACCTTTTTTCTTTCTTTTTATACACTTTATTTAGATATGTTCTAAACAAATAGTCAGCAATAGATAAAAACATGAATGAACAAGGAAAGAACAACAACAAACAGTCCCGTTACTATAACCCACGTTCATATTGTGGATTATGACAATATCTAAAGAACCAGCAAACAGTCGAATCAGGACCCATTTTAAAGCAAGATGTAGTTATCTGCAGCACTTACCGTAGTTAATACGTACGAACACTAATTGTACAGCTCTAGAGGATCACAGACTTTATATGTGCTAAGTCAAGATTCACTGGGTGTGTGCACATGTTTACGTGTCCCATACACGTGGGCCGTAGGTGTGTGTTACTATACTATATTTAGCACTATTGCACAAATATATACGTGGAAAAAGTTGAACATTAAACACATTACATCACATCTCTGTCAAGTTGAACATTTCATACAAGTTGTCTAATCTTTTTTATTAGATTCATTCAGAAATATATAGTGAAAGTATTTAGGCACATAAGAAGAAAATCTGCAGCTGATGTACTTAATGAGTTTATTGAAAAATATTCTGGTAATAAAAGTTCATTTAATGCCCCTTAATTTAACGCTACTGAGAAGAATTGCCACTTGCCACTAGAGTACGCATCAAATATATATTTCTCTATTTATGTAACCAGAAAAAGTACTGAGGGGCGGCACAGTGGAGTGGTGGTTAGCAGTGATGCGTCACAGCAAGAAGGTTTTGGGTTCGACTCCATGGGCTGACTGGGCCTTTCTGTGTGGAGTTTGCATGTTCTCCCTGTGTCTCTCCAGTTAGTCTGACTTCCTCCCATCGGCCAAAGACACACTCGTGTAATTTTCTTCACAGGAAAAGCGGTTACAGAATACAAAGAAAGTAAGATTTGAAACTCAATCTCCACACATCACTTTAAACAACTATGCCATTATTATATGAATTAAATAAAAAACAATATGTCTTAATAGTTTGAAAGTCCACCATAACTTAATTCTTATTGTGGATTAACTCTACATATCAGATACTTTTTTAGATACTTCCTGAAAGTTTTATTTCTTACACCATAGATGACTGGACTAATGGACTAACTACCTGGATAACAATGTGACTGGCAAACATGGAATCTGACACTTTCTTAGGGAACCATTGCAGCAGGGCCTCTCTCAGTTTGTGCATATGTAGACATACATAATAAAACCTGAAACCTGTGGATGATGATTGTATTTCTGGCCCTTTTAGCATCTTTGCTTGCTGTTTTTGCAGTAAACAGGATCTTGTAGTGTAAAAGATTAGATTAGACTAGATTCAATTTTATTGTCATTACACATGTAAAGGTACAGAGCCACGAAATGCAGTTTAGAGTCTAACCAGAAGGGCAATAGGCAGTAAGTGCACATTGTTATGCCCAGCTCGTTGGAGAGCACAACCAAACGGGGAGAATACACAGCAACCACTTAATTTAATCAGAAATGTATTAAACAAAAGAGTCAACAGAACACAACCAAATCAAAACTACACTGAGGTGCCTGGATTCAGCAGCCATCCAGGAAGGAGAGATCGCCATCTTGGAAGGGAGGTAGCAGACAGAGAACCTGGGAAGGGAGGCGCACAGAAGCCAGCAAGACACAAAATGGCCCAGGGCCATCAAGCACAGGAGTAGCGCATTTCGAAGGTCTCGTCCTGTCTTGTCTCAACTTGAAGAGCCTCTTTCTGCACTGCTCTCTAAAGTCTAAATCATGGAATTGGTCAACTGGTCTCTCAATGCAATTGACAGAATCTTCTCGACGAGAAGCTTGGGTCAGGGCAGTGCTTCTCAAATAGTGGGGCGCGCCCCCCTGGGGGGGCGCCGTGCAATGCCTGAGGGGGCGCGAGTGCTTGCTCTTGTTGTATTCGATTAAAGTGTAATTGCACATCCAGAACGTAGGTGGCAGTGGCGCTCTCATTGTGCGCACTATTAGCTCTATGGTGTTTTTTAACAGAGCCGGCGGTAAGAGATGTAAACAAACTGAGGAACATGGAAAAATATTTGACAGGGATGAAAAGAAAGGCCGTAAAAGAGGAAGATAATAAGACAAAGGAAAGTCACTCAAAACCCAAGACAAGGAAATATGACGAAACGTCGAAACATATGTAGCGCTTGGCTTCATTGTCACTACGGTCGGGGACGAGGAAAGACCGTACCGGTATGTTTGTTCAGAGAAAACGCTCCGAATATTGCCAGCAATCATCCCGTTTTGTGACTGCTACGTCAGTTAACCAGCGAGCACTGTTGGCATTATATAAGGTAAAATAGTGTAAATAATAAATAAGTAATTTAATACCTAAAATAGTCAACATCATACACCCTCTCCCAGGTGACCCAGCTGGGTTGATTAGACCCGACTTGCGTCTAAGTAAGTGTCCATGCACCACCCCACTTGATCCACAGCCATCTTGATGCCCTCTCTGCGGCTTCCGAGATCTTCCTGTGCAGCCCTCTCACTCCCAACCTCTTGCCCTACAGAGAGACTGGCCTGCGAAACCTCTGCAACTTGAATTTCCGATTTTCGATCTGTGTGAAAACAAATCAGTTGAGCCAGGACCCACATTAATGCAAGATGTAATTGCAGCAAACATGAAGACACAAATCATAGGGCTCCAGACGATCCCACACTTATATATATTTGCTAAGTCAAGATTCACTGGGTGTGTGCACATGTTTACGTGTCTCATACACGTGGACCGTAGGTGTAATAGCTATACTGTTTTTAGCACTATTGCACAAACATATACATGGAAAATGCTGAACACATTACATCACATCTCTGTCAAATTAAACATTTCTTACACAGGAATAATTATTGAGATTCAGTTATGTAACTTTCTTTATTAGATTCATTCAGAAATATATAGTGAATGTATTTTAGCACATAAGAAGAAACTTTACTTTATATGTTGAAAAATATTCTTGTAATAGAAGTTAATTTAATGGCCCTTAGTTTAGCGTTACTGAGCTCTGAGATTTGAAACTCAATCTCCACACATCACTTTAAACAACCATGCCATCATTATATGAACTAAATCAAAACCAACATGTCTTCATAGTTCTTCATAACTTAATTCTTACTGTGGACTAAGTTTACATGTCAGATACTTTTTTAGGTACTTCCTGAAAGTTTTATCTCTTACACCATAGATGATTGGACTAATAGAGCGAGGCAGGATCTGGATAATAATATAACATGCGAACAGTGAATCTGGAATATTCTTAGGGAACCATTGCATCAGGGCCTGTTTCAACATAGGGTCTGCATATGTAGCCATACACAACAAAACCTGAAACCCGTGGATGATGATTGTATTTCTGGCCTTTTTAGCATCTTTGCTTGCTGTTTTTGCAGTGAACAGGATCTTGAAGTAAGTGTAAAAGATAACAAACCAAACTATAGCCAGATATACAATATATGTAATGTCCCTCTTCTTGATGATGTGGGGATTTGGAAAAGCAGTTTCCCTGAGGCAAAACACACGAGAATGAAAGAAATCCAGAGGCTGTGTGGCCAAGGTGATGAAGAAATCAGAAAGAACAGACAACAAGGTGGTCACCCAGATTAAACCAATCAGCATTAACGTTCTTTTGACAGTGCAGATCTGAACGTGACGAAAGGGGAAGCAGATGGCGATGTAGCACTCCACCGCCATGCAGGCCAGGTTCAGAGGAGTGTTTTCAGTGGTGAACGCAGCAAGTAGGATGAAAATGAAACAGACAGAGACACTGAGTTTGTAAATGGTGTAGCTGATGATGAACAGGATGACGGTCACCATCACTTGCATCATGTCGTTGACCACCAGGTGAATAAAAAGCATATACCGAGGATTCGTGTAGAAAATCTGGAGAGAGGACAGGCCATGAAAAGAGAGACATTTGAAACATTCATTACATCCAATCAAAGTGGTCAGTGGAGGAATACTGGACCTGGTGTTTGTGGAAGGTGTGAATGAGGCCAGCATTGATGTAGCTGATGGAGATCCCAATGACCACAACAATCACATTCTTGGTCACAGCTTTAGTGAAGGAGTCACGATACTGTAAAACCACAGTCACGTTGGCAGATGAGGCATTCATGTCTTTAAAGCTAGAAAGAAAATATGAAAATTATTTTTCACAATAAATAATCTTTTAGATCATAAAATCTTATTTCTGCCTCACTATTCCTGATCTACAGAGTATAGATCCTAGGTTATATATACAGTAATTTAAGTTTTAATCCAACATATAGACAACATCATAGAAAGGCTGCTCAAATTCATTGATCTGTAGCATAAACAACTGTTTCATATTTTATTTTCAACTATGGACCTTGAAAATGTTGGACAATGCAGAACTGTAGTAATGCATTAAAGGTTTTCAGTGATAACGCCTGCACAAGACCACTCAGTGACTACACGAAGAAAAAGATTCTCGCCTTAGACTGTTAGAGAATCAACTTCATTATTAGTATACTACGTTAACTGACATTAAAATGCTTAAAACAGTTAAAACATGATAATAAATGAATAAATAGAGAACATATGTTTATCTAATTGTAATTGTTATCCCATCCGTATCCCTTATTTATATACAGAATAATGTGTAGTTCTTTTAAAACCACCTTTTTTCTTTTCTGTCATTTTTATACTCTTTATTTAGATATGTTCTAAACAAATAGTCAGCAATAGATAAAAACATGAATGAACAAGGAAAGAACAACAACAAACAGTCCCGTTACTATAACCTACATTCATATTGTGGATTATGACAATATCTAACCAGCAAACAGTCGAATCAGGACCCATTTTAAAGCAAGATGTAGTTATCTGCAGCACTTACCGTAGTTAATACGTACGAACACTAATTGTACGGCTCTAGAGGATCACAGACTTTATATACGCTAAGTCAAGATTCACTGGGTGTGTGCACATGTTTACGTGTCCCATACACGTGGGCCGTAGGTGTGTGTTACTATACTGTATTTAGCACTATTGCACAAACATATACATGGAAAAAGTTGAACATTAAACACATTACATCACATCTCTGAGTCTGTCAAGTTGAACATTTCATACAAGTTGTCTAATCTTTTTTATTAGATTCATTCAGAAATATATAGTGAAAGTATTTAGGCACATAAGAAGAAAATCTGCAGCTAATGTACTTAATGAGTTTATTGAAAAATATTCTGGTAATAAAAGTTCATTTAATGCCCCTTAATTTAACGCTACTGAGAAGAATTGCCACTTGCCACTAGAGTACGCATCAAATATATACAGTATTTCTCTATTTATGTAACCAGAAAAAGTACTGAGGGGCGGCACAGTGGAGTGGTGGTTAGCAGTGATGCCTCACAGCAAGAAGGTTTTGGGTTCGACTCCATGGGCTGACTGGGCCTTCCCATGTGGAGTTTGCATGTTCTCCCTGTGTCGCTCCAGTTAGTCTGACTTCCTCCAATCGGCCAACGACACACTCGTGTAATTTTCTTCATAGGAAAAGCGGTTACAGAATACAAAGAAAGTAAGATTTGAAGCTCAATCTCCACACATCACTTTAAACAACTATGCCATTATTATATGAATTAAATAAAAAACAATATGTCTTAATAGTTTTGAAAGTCCTTCATAACTTCATTCTTACTGTGGACTAACTTTACATATCAGGCACTTTTTTAGGTATTTCCTGAAAGTTTTATCTCTTACACCATAGATAACTGGACTAATGGAGCGAGGCAGGACCTGGATAATAATATAACAGGCGAACAGGGAATCTGAAATATTCTTAGGGAACCATTGCATCAGGGCCTGTCTCAACAGAGGGTCTCCATAATTAGCCATACATAACAAAACCTGAACGCCGTGGATGATGATTGTATTTCTGGCCTTTTTAGCATCTTTGCTTGCTGTTTTTGCAGTGAACAGGATCTTGAAGTAAGTGTAAAAGATAACAAACCATACTATAACCAGAAATACAATGTATGTAATGTCCCTCTTCTTGATGATGTGGGGATTTGGAAATGCAGTTTCCCTGAGGCAAAACACACGAGAATGAAAGAAATCCAGAGGCTGTGTGGCCAAGGTGAAGAAGAGATCAGGAAGAGCAGACAACAAGGTGGTCACCCAGATTAAACCAATCAGCATTAACGTTCTTTTGACGGTGCAGATCTGAACGTGACGGAAGGGGAAGCAGATGGCGATGTAGCACTCTACCGCCATGCAGGCCAGGTTCAGAGGAGTGTTTTCAGTGGTGAAGACAGCAAGTAGGATGAAAATGCAACAGACGGAGACGCTGAGTTTGTAAATGGTGTAGCTGATGATGAACAGGAGGATGGTCACCATCACTTGCATCATGTCGTTGACCACCAGGTGAATAAAAAGCATATACCGAGGATTCGTGTAGAAAATCTGGAGAGAGGACAGGCCATGAAAAGAGAGACATTGAAAAATTCATTACATCCAATCAAAGTGGTCAGTGGAGGAATACTGGACCTGGTGTTTGCGGAAGGTGTGGATGAGGCCGGCATTGATGTAGCTGATGGAAATCCCAATGACCACAACAATCACATTCTTGGTCACAGCTTTAGTGAAGGAGTCACGATACTGTAAAACCACAGTCACGTTGGCAGATGAGACGTTCATGTCTTTAAAGCTAGAAAGAAAATATAAAAAATATTTTTCACTAATCTTTTAGATCATAAAATCTTATTTCTGCCTCACTATTCCTGATCTACAGAGTATAGATCCTGGGTTATATATACAGTAATTTAAGTTTTAATCCAACGTATAGATAACATCATGGAAAGGCTGCTCAAATTCATCAGTCTGTAGCATTAACTTTTAAACAACTGTTTCATATTTCATTTCAACTATACAGACCTTGATATCAGTGGACAATGCAGAACTGTAGTAATGCATTAAAGGTTTTCAGTGGTAACGCCTGCACAAGACCACTCAGTAACTACAAGAAAAAAAAGATTCTCGCCTTAGACTGTTAGAGAATCAACTTCATTATTAATATACTATTTTAACAGACATTAAAATGTTTAAAACAGTTAAAACATGATAATCAATAAATAAATAATGGACATATGTTTGTCTAATTGTAATTGTAATCCCAACCATATCCCTTCTAAACATTTATATACAGGATGATGTGTAGCTCTTTTAAAACCATATTATTTTTCTTTTCAGTCATTTTTATACTGTTTATTTCAGTTTGTTCTAAACAAGTAGTCAGCAATAGATAAAAACAGGAATGAACAAGGGAAAGAACAACAACAAACAGTCCTATTACTAGAACCCACATTCATATTGTGGATTATAACAACATCTAAAGAACCAGCTTTATTCTATCTGCAGGAAAACATATCAGTCGAGTCAGGACCCATTTTAAAGCAAGATATAGTTATCTGCAGCACTTACCGTATGTTAATATGTGGAAACACTAATCATACGGCTCCAGAAGATCCCAGACTTTATATGTGCTAAATCAAGATTCACTGGGTGTGTGCACATGTTTACGTGTCCCATACACGTGGGCTGTAGGTGTGTAACTATACTATATTTAGCACTATTGCACCAACATATACATGGAAAAAGTTGAACATTAAACACATTAGATCACATCTCTGTCGAGCTGAACATTTCATATACAGGGCAAATAGTGGGATTCAATTGTGTAATCTTTTTTGTTAGATTCATTCAGAAATATATAGTGAAAGTATTTTAGCACATAAGAAGAAAATCTGCAGCTGATGTACTTTCTGGGATTAGAATTTCATGTCATGCCTCCTAGTTTACCGCTACTGAGAATAATTGACTCACAACTATTTTACACAGCAAATATATATTTCTCTATTTATGTAACCAGAAAAGTACTGAGGGGCGGCACAGTGAAGTTCCAGGTTTAAATTCATGGGTCTACTGGGCCTTCATGTGTGGAGTTTGCATGTTCTCCCTATGTCTGGGTGTGTTCTCTCCAGTTACTCCAGCTTCCTCCAACTATCCAAAGACATGCTCATTAGGTTAATTTTCTTCATAGGAAAAGCGGTTACAGAAGAAGAAGAAAGTACTAGAATTTGAAGCTCAATCTCCACACATCACTTTAAACAACTACGGCATCATTATATGAACTAAATTAAAACCAACTTGTAACCAGAAAAAGTACTGAGGGGCGGCACAGTGGAGTGGTGGTTAGCAGTGATGCCTCACAGCAAGAAGGTTTTGGGTTCGACTCCATGGGCTGACTGGGCCTTCCCATGTGGAGTTTGCATGTTCTCCCTGTGTCGCTCCAGTTAGTCTGACTTCCTCCCATCGGCCAAAGACACACTCGTGTAATTTTCTTCACAGGAAAAGCAGTTACAGAATACATAGAAAGTAAGATTTGAAGCTTAATCTCCACACATCACTTTAAACAACTATGCCATTATTATATGAATTAAATAAAAAACAACATGTCTTCATAGTTTTGAAAGTCCTTCATAACTTAATTCTTACTGTGGACTAACTTTACATATCAGATACTTTTTTAGGTACTTCCTGAAAGTTTTATCTCTGACACCATAGATGATTGGACTAATGGAGCGAGGCAGGATCTGGATAATAATATAACAGGCAAACAGGGAATCTGAAACATTGTTAGGGAACCATTGCATCAGGGCCTGTTTCAACATAGGTTCTGCATATGTAGCCATACATAACAGAACCTGAAACCCGTGGATGATAATTGTATTTCTGGCCTTTTTAGCATCTTTGCTTGCTGTTTTTGCAGTGAACAGAACCTTGAAGTAAGTGTAAAAGATAACAAACCAAACTATAGCCAGATATACAATATATGTAATGTCCCTCTTCTTGATGATGTGGGGATTTGGAAATGCAGTTTCCCTGAGGCAAAACACACGAGAATGAAAGAAATCCAGAGGCTGTGTGGCCAAGGTGATGAAGAGATCAGGAAGAACAGACAACATACTGGTCATCCAGATTAAACCGATCAGCATTAATGTTCTTTTGACGGTGCAGATCTGAACGTGACGAAAGGGGAAGCAGATGGCGATGTAGCACTCCACCGCCATGCAGGCCAGGTTCAGAGGAGTGTTTTCAGTGGTGAACAGAGCAAGCAGGATGAAAGTGCAACAGATGGAGACATTTATCTTGTAGAGGACGTAGCTGATGATGAACAGTAGAACAGTCAGCATCACTTGGATCATGTCGTTGACCACCAGATGGAAAAACAGGATATACCGAGGGTTCATGTAGAAAATCTGGAGGGTTGATACATAAAAACTGAATACAATTAATAATGGGTAATTCACACAGTCACATTAGTTTTTCATGGACACTGTTGCATAGCAGTGTAAATTAGGTTAAGACTTTCAGGTTTCACTATCTGTACAAATGCAGGATGTTTCCTATCTGCAGATAGGAAACATCCTGCAAATTGCAAGTTGCATTTTGATAAGAAACATTCGTCATGATCACTGTTGATAGTGGAGATCAAAATCAAATGATGAAACTCAATCTTTTTATTTTTAAATTCTGGGATTTTTTTCACGAACGTGTCAGATGCATATTTAATCTGTATTCCTTATCCTGCTTTTGAACAATGGCCTAAACCCTGTACATGAAAATTTTAGTATTTTCAGTCGTTGAACACATTCAAGGAATTATCAGACCTGGTGTTTGCGGAAGGTTTGAATGAGTCCTGCATTGATGTAGTTGATGGAGATCCCAATGACCACAACAATCACATTCTTGGTCACAGCTTTAGTGAAGGAGTCACGATACTGTAAAACCACGGTCACATTGGTAGATGACACGTTCATCTCTTGAAGGCTGAAAAACCTACAAGAAAATAAAACATGACCACAAACGTATGGTAGACACGAAATACAATCCTGGTTCATGTGTGAATCAGATTCTGTTAGCACCACTTCACATTACATTATCTCTACATCATGATAGTTTACACAGTTCTGCTGTCATTTTTGTGTCAGCATAATAAATAATCAAATAAAAAAACAAGAATTCTATGAGTTTTAATTTAGCAAGTGACACGTTGAGAAATAACAGGATGAGATGACCTAATTTAATCATTTTATTTGCAGGCTGTCACAAACTACAAATAAATGCTACATGTTCTCTGTATTTGTACATGGATCAGCTTTGTCTGAATCTGAACTGTATATAAAGAATAAGAGTGGCAGGCTGTGAACAGTTTAAAGCAGTTAAAACAACATCAAGTCATTTAGTGTCACATTAATGTTTCTTCAGATGTTCATAGCTATGGTGTCATATTTCCAGTTACATAACTACACAGTACTCACCTCAGCTGGTGCATGTAGACCAAAAAACCAACAGCGTTGCATCAGACTTTATATGCGGTGTTACCCACGGGATATTGGGTCTGCATATAGCTATGTACAGTAGGAAATTAATGCAGGCCATGGGATTGCATTATATAAAGGAATATCTTCACAAAAATATCCTTACAAACATACATGTGTATGTGTGTGTTTGCACATGTGCATACATTTAGCAGTATGAAAATAACCTTGCAAGAAAAGATGATTTTTTTTATTTTTTTATAGTATTCCCAAAGATCCCGCAAGATGGCAGATGTGAATTACTGCAATAAAACCTGCAAGAAGCAAGCACAAGAAAACTGGGCGGTGGGATCCCTCAAGAAAGATTTGGCTTGTGTAGCGATCACTTCATTATCAGGCACAGAAGCCACCGTTTTCAGGGTGTAATGTTATGTTTATTTAGCATGTTTTTAACACGATGTCCAACAGATGTCTTTTCATAAGGGCAAGTTAGGCTAATGTTTATAACATGGATCACCTGGGGCATGATAAGGGTCGGTGATACACTATATTACCAAAAGTATTCGCTCACCTGCCTTTACTCATTCTATGAACTGAAGTGCCATCCCATTCCTAACTCATAGAATTCAATATGATGTCGGTCCACCTTTTGCAGCTATTACAGCTTCAACTCTTCTGGGAAGACTGTCCACAAGGTTGAGGAGAGTGTTTATAGGAATTTTTGACCATTCTTCCAAAAGCGCATTGGTGAGGTCACACACTGATGTTGGTCGAGAAGGCCTGGCTCTCAGTCTCCGCTCTAATTCATCCCAAAGGTGTTCTATCGGGTTCAGGTCAGGACTCTGTGCAGGCCAGTCAAGTTCATCCACACCAGACTCTGTCATCCACGTCTTTATGGACCTTGCTTTGTGCACTGGTGCACAGTCATGTTGGAAGAGGAAGGGGCCCGCTCCAAACTGTTCCCACAAGGTTGGGAGCATGGAATTGTCCAAAATGTTTTGGTATCCTGAAGCATTCAATGTTCCTTTCACTGGAACTAAGGGGCCAAGCCCAGCTCCTGAAAAACAACCCCATACCATAATTCCTCCTCCACCAAATTTCACAGTTGGCACAATGCAATCTGAAATGTACCGTTCTCCTGGCAACCTCCAAACCCAGACTCGTCCATCAGATTGCCAGATGGAAAAGCGTGATTCATCACTCCAGAGAACGCGTCTCCACTGCTCTAGAGGCCAGTGGCGGCGTGCTTTACACCATTGCATCCGACGCCTTGCATTGCACTTGGTGATGTGTGGCTTGGCTGCAGCTGCTCGGCCATGGAAACCCATTCCATGAAGCTCTCTGCGTACTGTACTTGGGCTAATCTGAAGGTCACATGAAGTTTGTAGCTCTGTAGCAATTGACTGTGCAGAAAGTCGGCGACCTCTTTGCACTATGCGCTTCAGCATCCGCTGACCCCTCTCCGTCACTTTACGTGGCCTACCACTTCGTGGCTGAGTTGCTGTTGTTCCCAAACGCTTCCATTTTGTTATAATAGAGCTGACAGTTGACTGTGGAATATTTAGGAGCGAGGAAATTTCACGACTGGATTTGTTGCACAAGTGGCATCCTATGACAGTTCCACGCTGGAATTCACTGAGCTCCTGAGAGCAGCCCATTCTTTCACAAATGTCTTGTTTCACAGTCTGCATGCCTGAGTGCTTGAATTTATACACCTGGGGCCAGGCCAAGTGATTAGAACACCTGATTCTGATCATTTGAATGGGTGAGCGAATACTTTTGGTAATATAGTGTATATAATCTGTCAAGTTTTTCCTTGTACTGGTCAATTTCTATTTGTTTAAAGTGCACAGTAAACTCTGACGGCCAGAAATCAGTGCTGGTGCCATTCATTTTTCCACAGAGTTTTCCTGCCAATATGGCGATGTAAACAAAAAAAGTCGACAAACTTTTCCACCAATAGTAATGCTGTGCATTAGCTGTGAATTATAACTTCCTCTACTGTTAATTGTAATGATATATGTTTTGTTTTTTCTGTGAGTGACTGATATCATATTCATAAATTATTGCTTTAAGTAAAATGAGCTGCATGTTGTGTGTTAGCTAACACACTGATGGTGGTGTACATGTTAGCAATGTGCTCTAATCAGCTTTCATGTGTCACTGCCTAAATTTGGAAGTTACCGGTTTCAAGTAAAAATTGCCATTTTCTGAGCTTCAGTTTGTTTGTTTTGCGTCCATCCTCATAGATGGTGCTTGACAGATGGTGTATAGTCCCTGAACTGGTCACTCTGTCTGATTTTGGCAGACCTTTTGTTGGCGTGCAGTTTGAAGGGGCCAGGATAAAAACAGCTGTCTTTTATGAAAACTAGAACATGTTTCAATCATATATCTGTTTAAGTGATTTGTTAAGAGATCACTCAGTTCATCACTTCCTCTCTTTAATCTCACACTTCCTTCAGTTCTGGACTTTCCTGAGTAGACTTACTGTAAGCGACACTTTCCACAACAATGACTTTCGGGACTTTGTGACATTTTCATTCCTCTGTGTATTCAGCGAGTGAGTCCCGCTGCAGGGCACAGAACGAGTAAGCGTCTCATCAGCTCTCATTAGGAACTAACAGTAAAGGTCATGCGCACTGGGGCAGCTTGTTATGTAGCATTCAGCAGGAAGTTCATAGACACAGCATCAAAGGGATTTATTAGATGTGTTTTCTGAGAGAGTTTCTCATCATTAACATTAAAATAGTTTGTAACTAGGTCATTTAAGATGATCAGTTAATGGCTGTTTTGGTAAATTATAAACACGTTGCAGTATACTCTGTGGATGTGATTAAGTTCAAATACATTAACAAGGTGGTTAGAAAACAAATGAAATATCCTCTTTGGACAGCTGCTAATTCACAAAGGGAACCAATTAGATCTTGTACTCACTTGTCTGTTTTGTAGTTTAGTTATCTAAAGAAAACTTTCAAGCAGTTCAAAACTTTTCTTTGAAACTCTAAGCTTCTGAATCAAAGAAAGATGTGTTCTACAAAACATGTACAACATGATACAGCAGTCTGATAAATGTGCATTTAAATTCATTTCCTGTTAATCTGTTTTAAGAATCACTATTAATTGATCAGTCAATGCTTCTGCAGCACCTTTAATAATCTCATATTTTGTGCTGCTAAAACAGAATATATCCAGGTTTTTAACCGTTGTTTGGACAAAACCAAATATTTTCAAGATAATTATTAATCCATTCAGTCATACTCCAAAGTGTTTTGATGATTAATTAATCGTGTGATTCATTTTTGTTTTGGAGGGTTTATTTTAGTTTTTTTTTATTATCTGCCATTTTTTGCTTATGAACTGAACAAGATATCTGATGAAGTGTTCAATGCCTTAGGAAAATGTAACATTTGGAAAAAAATATTTATTAATAATTAGATTAATTAGAAGTTAAATGTAAATTTACATGTAAACTTGGAACTGTGTGGAAATGGACATAGCTGATGCTTTTAACCTGAACAGCATATCAGTTTTAGTCTCTACTTTAAGATGTTACTGATTACATTTAAAGCTCTTTCTGGCCCCGGCTATTTCACTGACCTTTTAGCATCAGAGAAGCCGGCACATACCTTGAGATCTTCAGTCATTACTTTCCCTAACCTTCTGTTCCCAGGGCCCATCTGAAAACAAAAGGATGTATGCAAGAGACAGGATGTATGCAATTAGGCCTCATGACTGATGAAGCATGATCTGCCTCTGGAAGTGTGGTCAGCTGTGATCTCCTTCAAATCCGTACTTAACACAAACTTTCATCAGAGAGCCTTTCATGGTTTTAATTGTGTTTTAACTGAGATAAGTTTGACTTAGGTACCTGCTTTTAAAATGCAGATTTTTATGTTTTTTTAAGCACTTTGTAATGTTAAACTATTAGGATAATGAGTTAGGTCATAGCAATGCTGTACACATACACGTTTGCAGTTTTACACCAGCATAGTAAACAGCAGTCTACTATAGCTACTAGCTCAAACAACGAGTAGTATTTGCACAGTTTTTATTGAAGCTCTATCACAGATCTAAAAGTTATAACTAAAGTTATAAAACATAAGAATGTTTGCCGGCCAACTGTCTTTTACCGGACGTCATCAAGTTCAGTTTGTTCTCAAAACAAACAAGAATCTACTGGGACAAACACGCCTTGCATCAGTCTGCAGAGAACATGTGCTAAAGGTCACTGTTAGTAATGAAGCTCTTTGTTTGAAGGCAGTAAGTGATCCCCGTGGAGCTGCTCTTTAAACGCAGCAAGTGGCAGCCCACAAGGAATTCTCTTTGTTCCTCTGTGTTTCTCTCATGTCTGCATGCCACTGATAAAAATTAAACTTACCGTTGATCCACTGAGAACAAACTTTTGTCATTAGGGTACGTGTGTGCCAACTCTCACCACCCTGGAGCTGAGGTTTACATGTACATAGTTTAAACAAACTGTAAAAGTGATTGATAATATTAACACATGTCTTATCATTTTATAATTTGATACTAATTATAGGAATTTAGAGATGTGTTTTCTTACACACTAGCTTAAATTGGTTATTTAATGCACAGTAGATCTGTAGAAAAAACAACATACAGTTTATAAGGAACAAACTTTATGTTTATTCTGTAACAGTTTACTCCATGTTAGTCATGTTTACAGACACTATTGCACCTTATTAATCGTTCCTATGTATATTCTTCTGTCTCTATTTCTTGTACATTTATTCATATGCTAATTCTTAAGAGTGTTTTTTATGTGCATCTAAGCTACTGAGCTACTGTGATTTCTAAGCTACAATTTCCCTTGTGGATAAATAAAGTTTATCTAAGTCTAGAAGAACAAGTTGAACAAATAGACAAGTGATGTAACAGAAACATGGTGGTCCGTAAGGTGCCTCATTTTTGGGTGGATTAAGAAGCAAAATTTTTGTTTAGATTACGAAAGATTTAAATATATAGTTAAAATTAGAGGGAACATTATGTACAAGGGGGCGGCACAGTGGAGAGCTGGTTAGCACTGATGCCTCACAGCAAGAAGGTCACCGGTTCGAATCCATGGGCCGGCTGGCCTTTCTGTGTGGAGTTTGCGCCATCCAAAGACATGCTCATTAGGTTAATTGGTCATTCTAAAATTGGCCGAAGAGTGTGAGTGTGAGTGGTTGTCTGTCTCTGTGTGTGGCCCTGCGATGGACTGGCATTGGGTGAGAGGGTGTACCCCTGGCTCTCACCCGATGACAGCTCCAGCAGACCCCTGTGACCCCTAACGGGACTAAACGGGTATAGAAAATGACTGACTGACTGACATTATGTACAAGGGGATATGTACAACTATGCATGTTCTCTATGTACCATGCAAACTTCACAAAAACTCATAACTAAAATGCTTGTATCCACGTAAACACACTCACCGTTGCATCCACCATAAGTCAAGTGAAATATTGAAAGGCATGATTGATTTGCTTCTCTAATTTAATTTCAAGGTACTGTTTTATTACACATGTGTGTGTCTGTTAATCTGTGACTTTTTTGTCTGTTAGCTGACCACAACACTAGCTGTTTGGAGCAGTCAGAATAAACGTTGCATCGCTGCTGTGTATGGCTGTAGAAAAGTCAAGACTCCAACAGCATCGCTATCATATGGAACCACTTTATTAGGCTGATGCGTTTCAGCTCGTGGCCTTCATGAGGGGCATCAAGAAATTGTGTGTTATTAGAAATGCCGCGTGCACTCAACATCCACCTACACAGTCTCAGTGTAGACGGAAGATGGGCCAATAAAACATGATGTGCCAAAGCAAAAACTCAAACCAGGAACTGAAAAGTCTTCCCATAAAGACACCACCACTCAGAAGTGAAAAGCTCACTCCTTTATTGCGTTCTGTGCTCTGGTACAGGGATTCTTTAGAAAAATACAAAAATGTAAAGCTATGAGAAAATATACAAAAACATACAGGGGTCAAATATAAAGGGCTATAAAGTGTTAGATGGACGACAATGTCGTATATGAGGCAGTTTGAGCTTCTGAAAGCTGATGAGACAACAGAGGAGAACTATTTGAATGTTATATCATAGAGATGGATCTTTCTTTGCTCTTTCTTTGCACCAGTTGAGCGACTTGTTCTGTGTGTAAACTGATACATCGTCTAGTCTAGAAAGTGCAGAGTCAAGATGATGCATGAAAGACAGGCTGTGTTTAGTCCTAGTAAATAGTATGTACTGATTCCTTTAAAACCCTCACATCGTCCTCTGTCAGCAGACTACAGCTTTAGTTAATAGTGTTACATTTTAATTCCCTTTTGTTTTGGTTTTATTCTAACTCAGTTTCCTCTTCAGCAGATGCATTCATTCCTAAGAGGAAAAATCATAGAGTAATGACTGTATTATAAAATGAGCCAAGTCTGTTTGGTAATGGGAGTGGTAATAACACTTAGTTCTTCTTTGTCCTGCCCTTCACCACTCTGACATGTATATTTGCTATTCTACTGTTGGTAACGAACAGACAAACAAAAAAAAGGAAACCAGATGGACTATAAATACATTATATTCAACAAACTGTATAAAAACAGATCCAAGTATAAATAGGGCACTAAGAGAAATAAAATGACTCACTGAGTGTGACGGAAACTAATTGTGTTCTCACTAATATCTACAGTACATTGATTACATGTAGTTTACAGAGATCGCAACATGCCTTTGATCCTCTTGGTGCTCGTGTTACACAGAGGTCAGAAACAAATACCTTTAATGTGTTCATGTTCATTTGTGAACGATCACAAAAAGTTAACAGATTTAATATTCATCTGTTATTCTTCTTGTAACAGCTAAATCTGTTAAAGGGGATGTGTTGTTTTTTAGGCAAAAAGTGTACATAATTATGTCATTAACAGTTACAACAGAAATTTGATTCTATATCACAAACTTTCAGATCACTCTCACACTCCTCCGAAGCTACAAAGGCTTCGTCAAAAGACACTAGTTTCGTTTCTTGTCCACTGATTGGAAGAGTTTTTTGATCTCCCCCTTTAATGCTTCTGCCATGATGTGCCCTCCTCTTCCTCGTTCTGTTCTTCTTCCTCCTCTGTGTCATCCTGTTTTCTCTCAGTGATGACCAGATCACTTCCTGGAGAGGAGCTGGTTCTCCAGCTGCTCCAGACGGGCCGTCATTCCAGCCAGTGGACAGTCCGTTAAGGAAATATGAACACATTTACAAGAAGTATAGCAAACAGTTCTGCAAATGAGGAGATCCACGGAGGTTCTCAGTCATCCAGGCCATGGTATACTCAAAGAGCTGCTGAAATATGAGGAAAATATGTCTAAACAGATTCCTGAAATCACAGGTGAGTGTCTGATCTTTGACAGACCCTGTGAGTGTCAGGTGGACACCACCTTCAGACAACCCAGCTCTACTTGTTTCTCTCTTATACCCCTTCAATCTGTGTGAAGAAACATGCTAGGAGAATTAAGGAATAGGCCAGTGATCTATCTTCTGAGTCAAGATTCCCACCCATTAAACTCTAAATCTTTAAGAGTTGGAAGAAAAATTAACAAAATCCAAGTCATAATCTTAAGATTTATAAATAGATTTAAAAAAATGACAACATAAAAATGACATCCAATTATTCAATCCATTCATATTCATCATTTTCTATAGCCGTTTAGTCCTGTTAGGGGTCACGGGGTTCTGCTGGAGCCTATCCCAGCTGTCATTGGGCGAGAGGCAGGGGTACACCCTGGACAGGTCGCCAGTCTATCGCAGGGCCAACACAGAGACAGACAACCATTCACTCTCACACTCTACAGCCAATTTTAGAATGACCAATTAACCTAATGAGCATGTCTTTGGATGATGGGAGGAAGCCGGAGAACCCGGAGAGAACCCACGCAGACACAGGGAGAACATGCAAACTCCACACAGAAAGGCATCAATCCATTCAATCCATTCAATCCAAACATATCCACCACGACACCACAGTTTTGTGCCTTAAGGTAAAAAGAGCAGCCTTTTTAAAGGATATGTTTCTGTGTGAGCTGCTCCAGGCTGCTCATGGTGGCCTGCTGGAACTCCACCAGACTCTCACAGGCACATGGATCCTTCACCTCGATCTCCCCCTGGCTCTCCTCTACAGGAGGATAAAATAAAATAAAAATACACTATTTATTCACACAAACTTATTTTCGAGGTGCGTTTGTCTTTTTATTTATCTGTATGTGTAGACATTAGAGGCTGGTTATAAATCACAATGCACTGCTCGTGTTAAACTGTTCTTTAGTGATAAATACTAAGCTTTAATGTCACAGTGGAGAATCTAAAAGTTAAAACTGTAAATCACTGCCCCTCTTATGGTTTTGTCTTTATGTTGGATTTTCGACAACTGTAATTGTGTGATTTTGCCAGTAGATGGAGACAAAGATCAAGATGTCCTTACAGCTACATGCACCAGTCTGGTCTTTTGAATTTTACTTTACGGTGGACAAAATCTTTTGAAACTGGTATGATAATAAACTATAACTATTTATAGTTATCATTCTGTTTTTGACACAGAAATGATGTACGTGAATCAAATATACAGTATGTTCCTCTGACGTGGCAGATAAGAGGTTTAAAGATACTTTAACTTTTGTGAACAGTGCAGCTTTAACTTATTCCATATATGCAGCAATATATTTTATATAGAGCGATTAGCAGGATGATCAGTTTGGGACTTTTTCTGTTCAGGTTAGGGTCACCTGATGAAATATTTATTAATAGGTGAAGAACTACTTTATTTGTGTGTGGCTCCTCTGAACTGCTAATAATTTGCATTGTGGTGCCAGTACTGTACCTGGGCACACATTGAGTTTGAGGTTCTCAGCGATGGTGCTGATGGCAGTGAAGTCAGTGGTGTAATAGAAATGTTTCTCCACAGGCTCAGACGCAATCACACGGAGCTCATCTTCCACAGCTTTGCCGACGCCCACAGCGTACATGGTGATGCCTACACAGAAAGAACAAATTACAGAGATAAATCTTCACCATCGTCTAGAACCAGGGGCTTTAAGGATACCAAATTAGGGAACAGCTTTTCCAATTTGGCAAAACAATCCCACAAAAGAACAAACAAACAAACAAACAAACAAACAAAACTATTTCTCTATAAATTGTTACAAAAGCTGCTTTGTGCACCGTTTTATTTGCTTCATTCACAATGATATGTTTTATTACTTTTGCTCATGAGACAGTCAAGCTGTATAGACTGTACTTTGCTCTGTTTTTATTACTATTAGAGTTAAATTGTTGTTCTCTATAACATTTGTTTAATACTGTTAAATGGCCAATGGTCTTGTTTTTATATAGTGCTTTTCCACCTACTTCAACTCAAAGCACTTTACAGACACATCGACCCATTCACTCACACAAGCACACACCAGAGCCAGTGTCTTGCTCAAGGACACTTCGATACTTTTTGTCTTTCCTTTCACTACATATCATATTATTATCTTTTCCTGTGAAATAAAATATAGCGAGTAGGATTAAATGAATCACCAGCTTCTTTGGCCATCTTGGCGTACTCGGTGATATCATCCTGTGAGCGTCCGTCTGTGAAGACCAGTCCAATTCGAGGGATGTTGCGGCTGGAAGGACGAGCGCCCTCTGTCTCTGAGAAGCTGTTCTCCAGCATGTGCTTTAGGGCCAGGCCCGTCATGGTACCTTTCTCCATGTAATCAACCTAAACAGGAACATTAATCATGTTTCAGTCTTGTTCAACACCAATGAGTTGTTCTTCTTAAACAAGGTCAAATTCAGAATGGGGCTGTGGATCAGTTTCCACTGGGTGACCATAAAGTTGTACTTTAGTTGTTTGTGTTGTCTGGTGTTAACGTAAAACACAGGATGTGACAAGGGCAATTGAAGTTTCTTCAAGATCTTTTGCTATCATCCAAGTAGCTTTTTCAGTTGTGATTGGATTGCTCTAAAGAAGCTACGACTTCAAGAAATTCCATTTGCCCTTGTTTCAGCTTGCTTTTTGGATATTAATGACCTGGATGACTGAGAACCTTCACAGACTCATGGCGTTAACATATAGAACTGAACGTCACAACATTGGTACCTTCATGACGGCAGCTTTGATCTCATCAGCAGTGTGGTACTTGTTTAGAGGGAACTCTGTCCTGACCCGGCTGGAGTACTGAACCAGACCCACTCTGGTACCATGAGCAGACACATCCAGAGAGTCCACGACCTAAAACACAGGAGAAAGTCAGGGATGTTCATCTGGTTCAGCTGTAGTCACATCTATGCTTTAGTATGTATTTATTTAGTTTCTGGCTCAGACGAATGCAAACCTACAGTAACCATGTCACCACCATCCAAAACAACACTATGGTATTATACCAAAATAATGGGACATGCCCCACCTGATTAACAAACTTTTTGACCAGCTCAAAGTTTTGGGGTCGGACACTCTTGGAGCCGTCTATCAGAAGCACAAGGTCGATGTTGGCAGACTTGCAGGCTGAAGAATAAGAAAAAGAAAATCAATACTCACATTATACAGATACAGTAAAATCCCAAACTTTAGTCATTTTCATGTCTTGTTTAAATAAAGTTCAATTTTTACTTGTTGTTGAGGCAGATGTATGTGACAGGTCTTTGTATCAGTGAAGTTTTATAGGCGCAGGGTACCGACTTTCGGAGTCTGATGAGGTGCAGTAGCTCACACATGTATACAATTTTTCATCTGTTAAACTGGTCTCAGAGCTTTAACAATGAAATGTTTGTTGATGTTTTTAAGTTACAGTGACCTGCAATGGGGATGTTATAGTGAAATAATTAAATTTCAGACCCATTCAGGTGAAATATGTCAGTTAAAAATCATTTGATGAGGAGATTTGCCCACTAGACTTTGTCCAAAATGCCACCTCAGACGTATTTCTTTCTTAAATATTACATAAGCATAATGTTGACATTATTTAGGTCAATGTATCAAGTTAACTCAACTATTCTCACTCTGCAACAAAGACAGTGTTTTGCAGGAGTCCTCTTAAAGTATATTTCTTGAAGGTGATAAATGAGGCGTTCTCTCCTGCTACATATCATCAGGTGGAGGTGCTGTGTGAATGTTACTGACAGGCACTTTGGATTCCTCTCCAGAGGGAAAGAACATCCAGAAGAAAGTCTTCATCTTCGTCCAGACAGTTTCTCCCAGACATATTTGAGCTGCTTTTAACATCAGGACGAGATCTGGTTCATTTTCTCAAGCATCTTTATTTCATTTCCTGAAACATAACTTCTCTTCTTTTACTCTGACTCTAACGTCTGCTCTCCACGTTTTTCCCTTCAGCAGTGACTCGACCCCTGATTCATAACAGGTTTCTTAGGTGATGGCTGAGGGTGATGCAGGTTTTGCACAGACGACACTTCTCTTCTGTATGTGTCGTTTCCTGTTGCAGCAGTGATGCTGACTTCCTGACACCTTAATCCAAAACGCTGATCATGCAGGATCGATAGGATCTAAATCACCCTTCTGCTTCAGAGGTTTGTGCTTCTAGAAACTAACCTTACTGATAAAGTTCTTCTTTTTAAAATTGTGACTGCACAGATTATATTGTTTGTCCGAGCTGGCAAGTTTGTACTTCAGCAGCCATTCAGGTTATTGATTGAAATTCAACTTACTGCCACAACTCTTGCTGTCATCTTGAAGTAGTTGCCCCTCGGGACAGATACAGTAGTAAGATCCTGGAGTGCTCACACACTGGTGTTCACAACCGTGCTGCACTGTGTTGCACAGGTCCATGTCTGCAGATACATATACAGTAAATATAACACAAACATACAGGCACATGCAGACCAGCAGGTAATGTTGGTAATGTAGGTAATGTCCTAATTTAGTGGGATTGTTAATGGATCATTACTGTTATAGTTCAGAAGATGATGTCCAGCTAATGGACATTAAATAAATATGAAAAACAACACAGTGTTAGCTCAGTGAGATTTAGATTTCTTTTTTTAACTTTTTTTTTCTTCTTTTACTTGAGAGTGGTAGTAGTGCGAAAAAACTGACTTGCATTTCCTCCTTTCCTTAGTTCACATTTTGTCAGCAAAACAAAGTTAAAATAAAATAGAGACAAGGTGAAAAAAGTTTTTTAGATTGTGTGTGTGAAATCCACTGACTTGTGCAGGTCTTCTTGTCCTTGTTCAGTTTGAATCCTTTGTTGCAGTCACAGGTGAAGACTCCCGGTGCGCTGATACAGATTTGTTCACAGTCGTGCTTTCCGTCGGCACATAGGTCAATGGCTGTGTAACACACACACAATGTGATTTCCATTTATAGAAACAGTGGAACATTGTATCTGTGTTGTTTTCCTGCATGGATGTGGTTCTGCATTTCTATAAGCATGAGCACAAGTTACACTAGAGGGTCATGTGATGAAAATCTTTATTATTTACATTGATTAGTATTTGTCATCTGATGTTATGGTGTAATGTTACGTGAAGTATGTTGTCTGTATATTTGTCCTGACTATTAGTCCCAGGACTCTAGTGGCTTCAGGTCCCAAGCCTTCACATCTGAGAAGACTGGAGAGAGCGTAGGAGAAGAAGGAACAGGCTGCCCTCCAGTGAATAACAGATAACCCAGGTGTGTGTTTGCTAGTGTGTGTACACCCGTGAATGCGTGTATTTGTGCGAGGGCCTGACTAACGTGCGCAGGTCTTCTCGTCTTCATTGAGTGTGTATCCTTCGTTGCAGTCGCAGGTGAAGACGCCGGGCGCGCTGACACAGATTTGTTCACAGTCATGTTTCCCTTCAGCGCACAGGTCAATGGCTAAACAACACATACACACATTGGGTTAAAGTGTGCCTGTGTGTTCTAGATATTAGTCTGAGAGAATGTACTGTCATCAGAGCGAAAGAACAGTTTTAGGTTGTGAGATCTGTGTTGGATTTTGATGAAAAGGGTAGACGAATCATAAAATAAATCTTTGATACTTGTATTCCTTTAAAATAATGCATTTGAATCAAGGTCTAAATTATATTTCATTATGACTCATAAAAACATCATGTCGTTTCTAATCTTTAAATATATTGAGTGTTTAAATGTAAGTTATCCGGGTATTTTCAAAAAGCCAAGAACAGCTGATAATGTATTATTTACAGCACATAATGCTGCTGTGGTATTTGGGTTAAACAGACGACACAATTACATGGTGTATCACTGGAGCTTTGAAGATTTGGGTGGCTTCAAGGGAACAGCAAGTCTTTGGTTACGCAAAGGTTGTAAATTGTCTTAATTTCACAGTTTTCTGTCAAGAAGATCCTGTACTGCAGCTGTTTCCTGTGTAAGTGCCACTGAGGCATCTGTACATTAGAGTGCAGTGTGCATGAATATGTACAAACACTCTGATGGCTTACTTCACCGTGCATTCGACATGCTTCCTGGAGAATATGCACTGTGTGTGCAGATGTTTTTTTTATTATTATTTCAGGTTGACACAGTTGTCATTACAGAGACTTGGCTGCAGGTTTTTGCTTCATTAGTAATTCATTATTCAAACGTCTTCATCGGTTTCAAATATGGGCTTATTTACTTATTCCACTAAAATGGTTTAATTTTCCAGAGTTTTGTTCATTTTGCATTGTTTGCAGCCATAAAACTGACATGAACCAATACAATTAAACTTCAAATGACCTGACATTTCATCCTCACTCTTGTCTGAAGGTGGCATGTTTCTCTTTCAGAAGCAACTTCTTGGCAATCAGCCAAATTTTGAAGATCCTGTTCTAGCTGAAAACTGTCTTATGCTGCAATGAAATGCCAAGTGTTCGCTGGTGGCTTAAGGTAACTCTTCTCTCTCATGACAAGGAATTGATTTCAAGGCATAGCAAATATGAGAAATAAATCCGGCAAAGATATAATCACTGATAGGCTGATACTGGAAATTTTCATTTGTGTTGACCAAAATGATTTTAAGCTAAACCGATCCTCCTTCACTAACCAGCTGCATCATATTGTTCCTTCCAAACCACTCTGGAGTATGAAAATAATAAATTTAGAAGAAAGGATAAATTACATAAATGGTTTGGTATTCTTGGCTATTGCGCGCGCTCTGCTCTGCCTTATTGGTCCATGGTGAGACGCCCCTTGGTTGAGTGAAAGGACAAACGTGTTTGAAAATAACATTTTAATTGTCATCACGTCAGACTGAAAAGGGAAATGCGAATGAGTTGTGCTGTAACTGCATCATTTTGGGTTTGCACCAAATGACGGAGCCAACAAAATTTCAGCCAAGCTTCTATTTTTTTTATGATTTGCGTGAGGAAAACAGCTGCCAGAGATCCGACAGTGGTAGACTCATGAGTTTTAAAAAACCTCATGATACAATTGCACTATCTCAGGCTGGCTTTCCTCCAGTTTGCCTTTAAGATATTAACATTAGCTGCAGCATAAAACCTACATTATAGCAGCAGCAGTGTATGTGTCTTTTTCTCAGATGATGGCTCTTCCATGTTGATGCTTACTTACCCTGGCAGGTCTTGCCGTCGTCCAGCAGCCTGTATCCTTCGTTACAGCGGCAATGATAGCCACTGAGCACACTCACACACTCATGATCGCAACTGTGGTTCCCAAACGAACAGTAGTCGATCACTGAGGGGAGGAAAGCAGCAAGGCCGTGAGCAGCAGAAAGAGCAGCAGCAAAATGAGCGTGGTTGCATTTATGTTGCTTTTGCCTCACAGTTAGTTTCACCTAAAATAAAGATCCCAAATTCTAAATATACGTTTTATGTGCTATGAAAGCTATAACTCCAGTTTCAGAGGATAACTGTTAACTTGAGGCTGGAATCTCATAAAGCGGAATCCTGACTGTGCTCAGTTCACTGATTCCAAGCTGGAGTATTAATTATTTCATATTCAGCTTTTAAACAAAGCGGTGTCCTGCAAATTCTTTTTACTGAGACAGACTGCAGACAGAGGAACAAAATGCAAACCCACACTCACTTCATGAAGCAGCAGAGGAATCGACAGAATCCATTTCAGCCAGCAATGAATTCTCTTATGAGGATTATGATTTAATGTGTTTTGTCTGAGTGTGTGAATCTGCACGTGCGACTAACTTGAGCAGGTCTTCTTGTCGTCGTTCAGTTTGTATCCTTTGTTGCAGTCGCAGGTAAACGAACCAGGGGAGCTGATACACAATTGTTCACAGTCGTGCTTTCCCTCCGCGCACAGATCTATGGCTGAAACACACACGTTCACTTTTTCCATTATCAATAATGGGGGTAATTAAATAGTTACAAATTAGCACCTTTAGCAATGTCAGGTATTGCTTTCTGCAAATGGGTTGGTTGTTTTTATATAGTGCAGAATCATTTACGTTATTAATAACATGTCCACGGATGTATAAATGTTTGTGGCTTAAAGAGTGCTTCTTGTTGCTGGACTTTGCTCGTTTGTTACCTGTGCATGTTTTCCCGTCATCATTCAGGGTGTATCCAGGCAGACAGAGGCAGTGGTAGGATCCCGGGGAGCTCTCACAGATGTGCTCACAGCCGTGGTCTGACTCCACACACATATCCATACCTGTAGAGCACAGGAGATCCATGAGAGTATTTGGGCGACTATTTGAGACTATTTTGAATTCCAGAGACTTGACTGCAGGTTTTTTCTGACGTCAAATGACTTTAAATAAACAGTAATCCATTAGCTGCATTCATCTAGCACTGTTTGTTAGCAGGTCTTCACCAGACTGAGATGTGGACTTAATGAAAAATAAAAGGATGCCAAATCCACAAAGAATGAGACTTTGATGAGATCGTTAATGTTCTCATTAAGGTTTTCATTTTGCATTCTTTGTTTATATAGAACCAACATGAACTAATTTGATGACCTGCATTAATCCTGTTTGGATTAAAAAGTGTTTTTTAGAAAATGCAGTAGATAAGCCAAAATGTCTGCTTTGTGTTTGTAAAAACAGGGATGTCATATCCTGCCGAGCAGTCTTACCGCAAAGTTTGTCCTGGAACTGCAGTCCGAATTGGTGAATGAGGTCAAAGGACTCGACCAGGAAGACGTGGTCCTCGAAGGGCGGGGAAGCCATAGCCCGCAGCGACGTCATGTCGGCTCTGGCAACTCCCACAGCGTAGATCTCGATGCCTTTCTCTCTGGCCTCAGCTGCCACCTCAGCCACACGGTCCTGAGGACGTCCATCTGTCACAATCACAGCCACGTTGGGGACCTAAAGGGGAAGAAAAAACACAGGAGGCGTGGCAGGTGGTTTGGTGGTATTAATGGGATGGTATTAAAGTTGGAACAAGGTCAAGAAAACAGAAAAGCTTTGCCACTAAAACGAAGCTTGAGTGTTGCGGAAAGATTTCAAATGAAGCCAAATCAAAACTACGGAGTAAAAGTATTTCAAACTACAAAAAGAAACTGTACTCCAAACATTAGATGTTGTTGTTTCAGACTCTGGGACATCCAGTAGGACTTGCAGTACCTTTGGCCTGTCTCCAGCCTCAGCAGTGAAAGCTTGATTCATCACGTATCTGATGGCAAGCCCAGTCATGGTTCCCTGAGCAAGAGGGATGATCTGATTGATGCCTTTCACCATGCTGTCCAGCTTGGCATGGGTCTTCAGAGAGAACTCACTACGGACCTGAAAACAGAGGAGAGAGTGATGACAGGTAGTGTGTTCGAATGACTCTAATCTTCCACTAATAATTAGAACAAAAATGGCTCATCAAACCACATCGGTCAGAACTGGTCTGATCAGATGTAGAGGGTGGTGTTAACCTTTTATAATTGTGTTAACACTTGATCTGCTGGTTTCTCTCTGGTTGGAATAAATCCATTCTTTATGAGCATGCTTGCTCCATGTTCAGTAAAAATCAGGTGATGAGTTTCCAGGAGGGACAGAAACATGGAGGCAGAAAAACAACCAGCTGTGTCTGAAAAAATGAACGAAGCTGGAACTAATAAAGACAGTAACATTGGAGAGGTGGAGACATCTTGGTTGTCTTCTTCTACTCTATAAGTATATGGAGAAAAACTTATATTTGCTCATTTTTCGTCACATTTCCTGCAGATTTAATTTCACATTTGTCGAAGATGTTCTGATGTTTTGGGGCATGCAACCTCATACATCTGATCAGAATTTTTTTTAGCGTCCATGAAAACTATGATGAGGTTGGAATGTCCACTTACACGTAGCTGCTCAGTCATCTTATTGGGTTTAATCCTCAGATGTGATTATTGTTAAAGACAGTTAAGTAAATCTTCTCTAAATGCATGGCCAAATGCTGAAGATCATCGACAATAAAATAATGCAACAAGGTCCAGAAGCTGTGCACCTACACTACCTGGCTGGAATACTGAACCACTCCCACTCTGGTGGCATTGAGTCCGATGTCCAGTGTGTCGAGAATGTCAATCATGAACTTCCTCATGGTCTCGAACTCGTGCGGCCTTACGCTGCGGGAGCTGTCGATGAGGAAGACCAGATCCACCGGACCAGACTTACACTTCTGGTCAGGACCTGGAAGACATATCAGGCAAGTCAGAAGAGAAGTCAGCAAGCTCCTGAGCTAAAACCGATTAATCTGATTTTATAAGAAGAGGACAGAGACTGAAGAAATGAATAAAGATGGTTGGCATTTTCAAACTAAATCTTTTTGTACAACAATCAAAGTTATCGTAAAATACATTTTCCTCAACAAATGCAAAATCATGCTTCCTGTTTGATATTTTTGATATCTAAATTTCAGCAGTGGCTTTGTGCTTTATGGGATTTGGAACTAAAAGGAAAACTGTCCTTCAAATAGTTAGTGTAGTCAGGTCATGTATAAATAATGCAACGGCTTATGAACAAAGTGTCTCCTACTGAACATACAGTAATATATTATAAGATAAACTACTTTTCCCTCTGTGGGTTTTCAAATGTGTCAGTTTAGCTGCGTGTGTGTTGTGTGAGGCTTTCCTCATATGTCTTTCACATTATTTACCACCTGAACTCACTTCTCTGTTACTGCAGCTGCCACACAGCACCTGGTTTTGTCTTAAATTTTTCGGGACACGCTCTCATGTTGTAACAACATCCAGGTTCAAAAACGCTGCAGTCGTGAATGAGGTATGAGGTGAGCCTGTGTTTGTGGCGTGGCTTTACGACTTGGAAAAGGATCGCTTGATTAATGAACTTCCAGAATTTCTCCACAAAGGCCAAACTGAAACTGGACGTCATAACAGGGGAGACTCAGAGTCAGTTTGAGGAGACACGTGGGACTGTTGAGTTTCAAACAGAACAATGGTCGGTTTGTAACATACTATGACTCTGTAATTCTCTGGCGATATACAGTAAATCAAGTCAACTGGAGATTTAATGTAAACAGCATCCAGATGTATTGACATTATACATCTGCTGAGATTAAGTCATGAATCATGAAATGTGACAAATGCACCAATACCAAACACTGAAACTGGTTTCTTCTTCGGCAGCTTCAGTCATTTAAATGTCATGAACATTATATTTTGTGCTTGATTTAACGACTTCCCGTTAAAGCAAGAAAACCCAAAACCCAGTTTGGAATATTATGGAAGAATGCAATGAAAAACGTTTCTCTGTCTGTACACGTTATCTCTCACGGTGTCTGCGGACTGACCTAGTTTCGGCCTGGCGGTGGCGAGGACGGCCAGGGTCAGTAGAACGAAGCCACACAGAGCTCCAAGCTGTCTCATCTTCATCCTGATGATACCGATCTAGATGAGTCGCTCGCGGCCAAACTGTAACTGGATCAGATTCTGTGAAGAGAAGGCGCTCCTGGTGAGTCAGAAGAAGGACAGAGAATTTGGTCCACTTTGTGTCTGATGTGTCTTATAGGACGGTGTCTGGACCTTTCAGTACAACTTAATAAGTAACAATGCAGCTCCTTAATGCAAAGATGATGTTAAGTTTCAGATCTTTTTTTTGTAATTTTACACACAAATTTGGATTGGATTTAATCTCACACAATCATATTTTTGTCTTTCAGCAGTTTTATTGAATCAGTATCTCTCTGTAGAGTGAATTGGAATTAACTCTCAGTACTAAGAACTGTAATTATATTTATAGATTTATATATATATATATTGAATACACAAAAGTTCCATTTTAAAGCAAAATTGGAAAAAATGTTTCAGTTTTTTCCCATGATCTTTAACAAACCAGAAAGAGTAATACTACCAAATTGTCTTGTGCCTAAACTTTAACAAATTCTCAGAGTAGAAGAAAACGTTGAGAAACAAAAATCTGAATACTTCAATGTGTAACCAGTGAACATAAAAAAGTGGGATCACATATTATATAAGCAACCTCATGTTTTAAGTCTTTTCAGTCTGGTAACCCTGGCAACATTAGTCAATGCTGGAGCATAATCAGTTTCCAACAGAGAGACTCCAGAGGCCACAAAAAATCTGGGGCTGAGGAAAGTCTGCCTGACTTCCAGGCTATCTAGGATGAGCTATCTTAAGGTGCTTTCACATGAGGTCATTGTTCCAAAAACAGGGGGGGGGGGGTCCCTACCAGGTTAGTTTGTTTGTACTGGTGTGAACGTAGCAATCACACTGCATCCTGGAACAAATCAACCAAGCTGAACCTCGTCAGAGAGGGTGCTAGCAGCCTGCATGCAACTGCTCCCCAGAGCAGTTTGTTTGCAGTGTTATATCTCTGGCCTGGTAACTCCGGCAGGATTAGGTCTTTCTACTCTCTGTATGTAGTCAAGTGACTGTTGACGCTCATCAGAGAAATTAGAGAGTGCAGAAACAGCAGATTCTTGCTGTCTGTGTTTGTAAAGTGATAATGATGACCATGGCGGGTGTGCGTTGCAGCGGAACATTCCGGCCCTGCCTCATTGTAAAACACTCGCCTGCAAACACCTGGATACGGTGTGCAGCAATTCCTGCTAATGGAGGGCTGTGGATAAACACACACAGTGTCCCTAATCTGCCTGTGTGTTTGTCAGCGTCCCTGTAGGCTATCAGCACTGCCAGCAGCAGCAGTAACAGAGGGATAATGATAATGTCTGGGAAGTATTTATGTTCAGGGAACCCAGTCAATTCAGACAGGCAGCACCAAAGCCAGCTCTCTCTCTGTTGGCCCTCAGAGGGGTCCTTCGGGGGTTTATCACTGTCTGACTGTCAGCCAGAGTCTGTGGTCATCACTGGCTCACCTCTAGTAATGAGTCAACACATGTAGCAGAGAACAAAGGCTCTTTTCTCTGTTTCTGTCTCTATTTGTCGCTTTCTGTTGCTCGCTTTTCTCTCATCCACATATTTTCAAGAGCATCTCTGCAGTGAATGAAAGTTCAGCCAAATGTGTGGTGCACATTTCACATGCACCTATGTTTTTGAAGAGTCATCTGTGGTTATTCCTTTACATATTGGCAGTGACCTGTCCTCAGTAAAAGCCCCCATACAACTCATATCCTTGAGTCCTTCTACCTGTGAAGTATAGGCCTGACTTTATGAGTCCACTCAGCTCTTATAAAGCTTACAGTGCTGTAGGGATACCTGTCTCTTAAAGTCCCGTCTACCAGACAAAGACAAAAAGGTCATTGCTCATGCTTTGGCTTGAACACATGGGAACATCACCTCTTCCCATGTGATCAGGTCATTTTATACCAAAGTGCATATCCTACGGTATTATGAATGGCATTAATTCGAGAGATCCAAAGAACGGCTTCACATATGTACAACTGTTCCATGATGATAAATCCAACTGAACACTAAAACAACCTCTTCACAGACCAGAGGGCAGAGAACAGATCAAATGCCTACAAACTGACCTTCTAATCCAATATTTCAATTTTATTATATGTAGCATCAGTAACAATACATCTAGAGTTTATTTCAACTCAGTTTCAACTAATGTAATCTCAGTGATAAAACAATTGAGTTCACCCTAAACATTAAAGCCAGAGAGTGAGTCTTTTGTGTATAAATTAATCGTCAGCAATTCACTGCTCACTGAACTGATCAAGTGTAATCAGGTCAGTCTGTCTGTGTTTCACAGGATAACAGAGTATTAAATAAGCTCTTGAAACATATTATTAGCATCACGTATTTGCGACTTACACCTCAAATCACATCAACACTAAAGACACAGAGGTTTCTGAAGAAGTCACGTAGTCAGTAGGTGTGTGTGTAGGTGTGTGTGTTTCTTGTGTGAGTGTGGGTGTGTGGCACAAAGACTCCTCAGTGTGACTTTCGGTTCCTTAACAGCAGTAACCGACTAGCAGCCCCCCACCTCCCCTTTTCCTGTCTCCCTCACCGTCCGCTCACTGAACAATGATGTATTACGATCCTGCTGCCCTCTCAGAGTGCAACACCACAGACACACACACACATCACTGCTACAGCTCAGCGTGGCTCACAGGCCGACGCATGCTCTAAAATTATCCACAAAGAGAATCATTCAGCTCTGACCCAATATTTTCTTGTTAAACGTTTCATTGACTGGATGTTGGTGAAGGCTGCTGCTTGTGGCGACGGGGAGAGAGTTAAATTTAGAAACGGAGATCCTTCAATTAACACTCTAAACAAATTAAAACTCAGTTCTCTTACCTTTGGTAACACTAACATTTAACTGTGATATTTATTTTCTTAAATTCACATTCTACTGAGAGAAAATAACTGGATGGCATTATATTGTCTAATCTGAAAAAAATAATGGCCCTTAAATTAAAGTAACAACAGGAAAGTTTTTGGTGGAGCAGCTTGATGCCACATACTAGAGTTTTAACCAACCATACTATTTACCGGTCATAGAGCAGGAGCAGTAGTTATTTTTGGTTTGAATGTGGGATCACCACGACTGATGGAGCTGTTTATTAAAAGTTCTTTTCAGGTCCAGGCAGTAAAAATAAACCTCTGGATTTCTTCCTGTCTAAGGTGGGTGAAAGGTCAAACTAAATAATCACCTTATTTTAGCTTCCAGACACCAGACGACGCAGTGGACTTTATATAATGCTGGGTAGTTTTAAATCTATAGTCAACCGCCATTTTATTCATTACGTTTTTATTTATATTTTTATTTAGTGACAGCATAGAGTGGGAAGTCAATGGATAAAAAGATTGTGATTAATCGCATGATTGTCCATAATTAACATGTGATTAATTGCACTATTTTTTATCTGTTTTTATCAATTTTATCAACATGGCAGTGGACAAATATGCTGCTTTATGCAAAGTGTAGTCTGCCTTCAGGGGGCTGTATGCTTGACCAGCAAGTAGCATTTGAGATGCAAGGTGATCTGGCAAAAAACATACTGTAGGTCCCATCCACAGTAAATGCAAAGAACTGATGGTCCTTCTTACAGAAGGTGCGTGAGTTAAGCACATCACAGAAATTAGTGACGTGAAAAGGAATGTGGTTACCACGTTATCATCTAGACTCATTTTAAAAGACCTCCGTCCTTGCACTAAGCCTGAGACTAGTTTGACATGTTACGTTTTTTTTAAAAGTTCCTTTAGGCTGTGTGCTGCTTTTTTTTGTTAATATGAACAAAACATGAGCAGAGAAGATTAGTGATCAAAGAATAGAGATCCAGAAAAAGACAATGACACATGTTCATTCTTGGCATCTCTGCCCTGACTGCAGTTCTGTTTTCATTCTATCAAACAACTACCCATTATCAGGCCTGGATTTCCTGTTAGTGCCGCCCCCTAGAGAAAACAGCTCGGCAATGCATTCTCCAGATTTCTCCCAGATGTCCTCTCAAGCTGGAGGCAGAGGACAGAAGCAACTCTCACCTGACACCATGAGCACTTGGTGACTTCTGCAGACCACATTGAAGTGGAGGAAGTTTAAGTTGCTTCAGGCCGGATGTGTTGGGTCATGGGATTAAACACGGGTTGATGAAAAGAGAGTTGTCGTAATTAATAGTTCTAGAGAAGAGCATCCCATTTAGATAGATATAATAAAGGGTCCAACCACTGAAATTATTATTATTATTAGACTTTACTTGAAGATGATATGCCACACAAATAGTTGAAATTAAAGTACCGACTCGTTAACCACAAGGTTTTCGTTAAAATTCCTCACACACAGTATTTTTTTTTTTAATTTTTAACTTTGTTTACCAAAATATAATCTGGTTGCAGGGCCAGTATATTCTAGCACTTCAATGAAAGTAAAACTGAAAACAGTCTCTCTGGTCATTTAACCTCCTGGTTCATTAAAATAAGAATCTCATTCATAAACTGTATTTAGACTCGATATTGATTTCTTGCTGTCTTTCACGCGATGTAGCAGAGTTTTATAAACGGTGAAATGAACTGTTAAACAAAAGGTCCAGTTTGGACCTAGTTTGCAGATGCTCATGCAGAGCCAAGACAAAAGGCTAAACTCAACGTATCTCAGTCAGAAAACTGATTATTTTTCAGTTGGGGTTGGATGAGTCAGTGTCCCTGCTTTCCAAAATGTCAATCACTGCTCCATTAAGTTTGACTGAGATAACTCTTCCTCCATAAACAAAACAAAAACAAACCCAAACAAAGCACTTTAACAGAATTGTTAAAAAGCCAGTAGTTGGAGCGAGCAGTAAATAATGTGACCTGTAGAATGTGTCGAGTACGTGTTTTTCTAGTCACTAAGGCTGTTCCTTGTCGTTTTCCTCCCTGCTGATTGATAGAAAACACAGGCATCGTGTCGAGTCCTGTTTGTTTTGGACAAACTGATGTTTCCAGCAGCCTGACAGTGACACAGGGAGACACGTCAACCTCTAACATGGAGGTACTCAAAGGTCAACGTGCATGAATAACTACAGAATCAGCAGCTGTATGAGTTTCTTCATCAGCTGCTGTGTCACTAATTACTACTCCTGAGGTCACATGCTAACATCAGTCAGTCGTACAAACTCTGCTGCTAGGCAACTGTAGGCTTCTAGAAGCCACGAGGCTAACAGTTAGCAAGCTAACGACTAGGTAGCTTAATGTTGGAAATGTGAAAACGCAGTCAAAGATTTTCCTCAGATATACTGTATTAATTAAAACTATCACAACCCTTCTCTATTTGTGAAAACTTGAATGTGAATACTATGAGATGGAGCGGTTCTCACGAATACAGTAATCGTGACCTCATAACAAGACAGCAGTTATCCAAGTTTGGCGTAATAACTTGAAGCCTGCACTGCAGCAACACTGATTCTTTTAAACAAACTTTGTAGTTGTTAGATATTATTCAAAGAGAAACATTATTTTATTTGTCTGTCAAATCTTGAAGTGCACACTTATTTGCCAGTTTACAGTTCAGGTACACTAGTGAAAACACTAAAACAACATAACTGGCCTGCTTTAAATCTTGTCTTCATGAATGTTTCTGTTGTTCTAACATGTTCCTATTATTTTGACATTGTAGTCGGTGGGCTGTGCTAAATAACAGAAACATGTTTTATTCAGTCTAGTTTAACAGCGCAAACAACTGCGTCCAGTTGAATTACCATTTCTGACACTGTTTCACCATCAACTGAACATTAGAACAATTGCAACTGTGTATGAGTATAAATAAGAATACAATGAAGAAAGAAAAACACTAAATAAAAACACATACAAACTGCTTTTTGACCAACTTGTAACTTGTAGAAAGTTATAGTTTATAACTTGTAAAAAGTTATAGTTTATAACTTGTAGAAAGTTATAGTTTATAACTTGTAGAAAGTTACACAGCGGAAACGAAAATGAAAATCAGCCTGCAGTGTTTGCCCAAGAGAAAGGTGTGTGTGAGAAAGCTGCCGTTCAGGAACAGGTGATTATCTCTTTCTCCACACAAACCGAGAGATACTGTAATGTACGCACACACCAGATAACAGGTCCAGGATGGAGAGCAAACATGAACACGCTTATGAACATGCACACCAACATTCACCAAAGCTTCTTTACTGTAGACCGGCTGTAAGGTAGAAGGAAAGCGCTGCTCTTTGTGGTTAAGCTGACTGATCATTTGAGGAAGATGTGCATGATGTACTGCAGCATATCAAAATTCTAGATGGACAGAAACTCAACCTCCAGCACAGTAAAGTTTCTGCTTGAAGCCAGAATGAGAAGAACTGCAGGAGTGTCTTAACCAAGAATCTACAGAACAACAACTTCATATCAGGTTTGTATTTATTGTCGTTCGCTTTTACAAGTTTAATGACTATTTTCTTATGAATATGTACCTCTTGTTTACATGTTCTGTTATTGGTCTCACTCAATTTTCAAAGTGTTGTCTTCAGTGATAAAGAGTTAATGCAGATAGTGAACAGCAGAAAGACATCTAACTTCAACAGACCATCAAATTGCAGCCCAAAGCGAAGCTGGTGTTTAGTCAGCACCGAATCACACAGCTCTTTGTCATTCTGCATGGTGATGGTTTTGTTTTATTAGCAGTTTGTCGGACATTTGTTATGCAAGCTAGAGCACTGTCATGTGCAAATAGCTCTTACACAGTTAACCCTAGACTTGTAAACTCTTGTGAAAGCGCAGTGACCGTGAACCTGAATAACGCCCTGTCTTAATATCAGCAGAGGCCACACCCACCATGGAGGAGCTGGACTCTGGGGAAGACGGCAGGAAAGGTGAGTAGAAGACGATGTTGCCAATAGTTGAATTCATTGAGCGTATTTGTAAAGCTTTTTGGGAGCTGAGGATGCTGAACCTCTCCCTGTTGAGGTAGAGGTAGTAGAATGGAGGCCAGACCAACTTCCCCCACACACAATTCTCTCTTGTATGTAGCAAAAAGGTGGTCTGGAGTCTCTCCGTTCAAAACTAATTCTCTTTCAACAAAGATTTGGTCTAGCAAATCAAATGGTTTCAGCAAGGCTTCACGTGGTGACAGACAAGTGACTAACAGCGACGTAGTCATACACATCATCTCAGCTCCATGGAGTAGTTCGCAATAGAATAGCTCTGATTAGTTAGGGGACTTTCCAGTTTTGTGCTGAGGTATCAGATGAAACACGCCCCACAGGAAAATCAAAATTACGACACCAGACTAGAATTTTTTTCTGCAGTTTTGCCAGTTGTCCTGGTCATCCACTATCTGTAGACTTGGCCTGTCATTTGTGACTCTCAATCAGCAGAGTTGGATCCAAGCCCCTGTGGAGCATAACATCTACCGTCCAACACCAGATGCTGAACTGATAGAAGGACTATGCAACTTTGCTCTATGAATGCGTATGATAGTCCGTCCCTCTTCATGTTAATGAGTGCTGAGATAGGAAGCAACCTCTCAGCAGTTCTCACAAATTCTGACCAAAAACAAAATGAAATTATGAGTACAGTTAAGATTGGCACATTTACTGAATGTAATCTCGTTTTCTAAACCTGACAAAGAATAAACTGCTCATGAGAAAATGGTAAAAAATAAATAAATAAAAGCAGCATCTGACATGCAGCATTCTACAAGTAATGATATTCTGTAGGACATCTGAGCCGCGGGCCCTGATAAATATCTACTGACCTCCTGCTGGGGTCGTGACCCTGAGGTTGAGAACTGGTGACAGGTGACAGATATTTGACTCTGTTGCTGACGTCCTGTTGGAAGGTTTCTGCTCCACAGTTTGTCACAGGCAGGACAACTTATTCAAGGAAGGACTTCATTAAATGTTTTAGAGGACACGGTCTCTGACGAGGCAAGGGCTGTCCTCGTGATTATTGTGATTTATCTGATTTCATTTCCATTTAAGCATGCAGTTTTCTTTTTGAAAAGAAGAATGATTTGATGCCATGGATGATAGTGTTGGTCTGTTTCCTCAACACTTTGGTCCACATGAAAATATTTCCCACTTTTTTAAAACCGTTAAAATTTCAGTTCATTCAGAAGTTTATTTTATCCTTTCAAAACAATGTCTTTTCCACCAGCCTCAGCTGTGCTTTGGAAACATGTTAAGCATTATGTCTGCTTTACAAGATGCTAGACCAACATCCACTGTCCACAAAATTCTTGGGTGGAAAGTTGTTCCGGGCTCTCTCGTTTGGGAGATGATTATGCTCCAGCAAAGATCTACTGAACCAATCAAATCCTTTAGGCGGGGCTTTTTGTGATAATGGACAGAACAGTGACAGCGACAAAGTCATACACGTTATCTGAGCTCCATGACTCTGATTAGTTGTAGATCTATCCAATTGTCATTTTAGGTCTTCTTTCTCTGCATCAGTTGAAACATGCCCCGTGATGAAATGAAATGAGACTGTGCAGGTTTTACCGTGGATTTGTAATGCACAGCTTCACTGCAAACTCATGATCTCCATTTTCTCATGAATTCAACTCTCGTCTTTAAGAAATTATGCTTATAGACAATGTATTGTGTTTTTCCATTATAATTAATGGCTGGATTTACATTTTTATATAGATGAGCTGCATCCCCTTCGACTGGAGGTGGTCAAGATGGAAGGCAAGTGTATAAATTCTGTGGTTTACAGAGGTCTGTGGTTTGGGTCAGTAAAAGGTTAAATGTAGGGAAACAGGTTGTTGTCTCTTGTCTCTGTGGACCAGATTATCCACAAACCTTAAACTGAAAGTGTAACTATAGCATTTTCATAATAATTATTAATGTCCCTCTGTCGGGTAAATCCTTTCTCTTTCGTTGCTAATTATTTTATTCTTTGAGTCCGGTTTGCTTAATTTCACCTGTTCAGCCCACTAACAACTATTCACAGTCGACTGAGATGAAGCAAAAAGTTTATCTGATTCCAGTCTGTTGTTTTTGATGAATGCTCACGAATAGAGACACGGGAAAGTTGTTTTTAAAATGGGAACCAGTGCTGCAGTCCCTCAATGTGAGGACCATTTATTTTGTGACGTCTGAGGCTAATTGTTCTGGCAGTGTGTCTGTAAAGGTTCTCATTCACCCAGGTCATGGTAAGACAAAGATGAAGGAAGGGGAATTGGACTTGGTGGGTTTCTTGAAGACGTTTCATCAGTCTTCAGTTCTAAATGACTGGTATGCAGTTGGGATTATATTAGGAACATCTGTGGTTATTGCCCACCTGAAAACAGTTTCAGTTTTGTTTGTTATGAGTATTATGGCAGCCAGCTCATTTGTGACTGAAGATGACCATTTCCTAAGGTTGCGATTCAAGCAACAGGTAATCATATGTGGAAGAAGATGAGGAGGGCATGGGGGTACCACTGTAAGGTTGACATCTTGGATTCACGGTGAGATGAAAACAGAGAGAGGAACAGGATGGAGGACAGGGACCACATGTTCTTACATACTGTTCTAAGACAGACAGGGACAGACAGTGGTAGATCTGTGCAGTGAGAGGGGCAGAGAGTATGTGGTACTGTAGGTGGTTAGGATTTGAGTGACAGCTGGAGCCCATACTGAGATGAAGACACAGCACTTCTTGTTAGTGGCTTCAGATTGGAACCAGATGTTGACTCTGCTACTGTTAGCACTCTCACTGACTGCCTGACTGTTTTACTGTCTACCTGCCTGCCTGTCTCACTGCTACTACTTTCTGTATGACTGTCTGACTCTAGCACCTGGCCATATATCTACCAGAAAGTGGTTTCGTAACAACACAATCAGACTAACTCAGATCAGGCTGCACATACCCTTCTTGGTGAGTTAGAAGCAGAAACATGCCTAATCCAGAAAATTCAACAGACACTAAAACTCTTTAATATTATATTCCAGCAAAGAGTTTAACAGTACAAATCTTTTCGTAGCATTCAATCTGCAGCAGACCTGAGCTGCTGTGTTTTCTTAATGTGCCAGAGTTCAGTCACTTCTGCTTGCTCTTAGTCAAATGAAAATGACTTATAGCTAACTCATTATTCAGTCTACAAAGGACTTCAGTTCTTTTAACAACCTTTAGGCTACTTAAAACATGCACGGGATTAATCCAAGTGTGAATTGAAGACCATCTACAATATCTTTAAGGAAGCTCACTGACTACCTGTTTGACTTTCCGACTGTTCATCTGCCTGTACAACACACTTTCTGTCTCACTGCACAGTAACCATCTCTGCTCACGCACGCTGCCACTGAACTCTCTTTCTTCCTGAATGCCGTCTCTTTACTGCACTGCACAGAGCGTCACCTCCAGGCAATCAGTGTGAACCCAGAGCATTGCCCTCTATCTTTCCCTCCTATGCTCGCTCACTCAGTCACATTCATTCATTCATAGCTTCGTGTATTCTATCTTGATGTTTATTAGAAGACTAATAGCTGATGGGACGTTTTATTATATCCGTTTTCTTCATGTCGTACATTTACTGCAAGAATATTTATTGCAGCTGTGTTTGCAGCTCAGATATCAGTTCTGCAGACTCTCTTACAAATAAAAAAACATGCATTTATAAAGCTTCTTTTGTTTTGTTAACATTTATGCATGGAGCAAATTTTTATGAACATTAATTAAATAATTATTTCTTGGAACGATCAATTAATTTGTTTATATACAGTAGCATTCACTGATCCCATTTTAGGTCCTGGAATCAATGACTGCAAATCAGTTAAATCATTAATCAGTAGTAGTTGGAGATGGTCGGGGTCTGAAGATGCTGGTGCATCTCTATCACTATCACATTTATACTTGTGTTAAACTTGCAGTTCAAACCGCGTGAGTTCAGTGATATACATCTATAAATTGTTTAGTTCTTCTCGTCCTGACAGAAACATCGATGCACCAGCTGGGACTGAACCAGGCAGACACCCCTTTTTTATACCCCCCTGCTCTGTCCCCCAACCCTGTCAGTTCCCTGACTCACCTGGGGACGCTGCTGTCTGGACACGACGCCCCGAGGACAGGCGGATGGGATAGGTAAGACGGGTAACCGGCTGGGTAGACCTCCGAGAAAGAAAGAAAAAAAACTCCTGAATTACACACACGCACGGGATGTCCGGGTTAGGAAAGTTAAGGTTTGCTGTAGTTTATCCCAAACTTTTGTTTCTAGAGAAAAGCCTCGACGTGCCGAGAGAAATGAGCGCTTGGACGTGAAAATGCGTTCAGGGCTTCGACTCTCTCTCGCTACGTGATCTTCCCTCGGTTTTGTTCACTGGAATGGGGTGGTGGAGAGATGGTGTGGAGGTATTAAAATGTCAGGAGGAGAAGTATTTGGGAAGGAGGAGACCCCACCCCCCTTTCTTTGAAATCTGAACAACGTGGAGAGCTTGGAGAAGTTTGGAGACATGAGGTTCGCCGTGCGCGCAGAGCGCAGAGGCGCATGAATCAGGCATCGCCGACTAGTCTTAAACATTTTTTTTTTATTCCATAAAGTTCACATCTAAGCTTTCAGTAGAAGTGGATTTTATGTTTTAATAACACTAATCTATCGTATTGGTGGAACACTTGCACGTAATGGAAGACTACTAAAATTTTGTCACCAACATCATTACTTCAGAAGGAAACACAAAAATACATTTAAATGTCTGTACAGTTTATCTAATATGGTGATATCTTTATGATTCACTGTTTAATAAGTATTCATAACTCTGGTTTTTATTTATGATGACTGGATGATTACAGAGTTTAATCTACACCACCATTTCCCCTAATCAGTATATAGTGACACACTCATCGTGTTGTGATTATTGACCAAAAACAAGCAATTATAGAATAAGAAAAGTAATCTTCTCTGATAAAATTTCAAAAACGAATAGTTCATTTTCTCACTTACACTTCATCTATTTGCTATCACCCCACTTATGGTCAAGCATGACAGATTTGAGATCACCCTGATCACCCAATATCATTGTACAGAAAACTAATAATCAGCTGACTTGTTCACAGTTGGATAGCATGGTAGATGGCCCTTGGTTCTCCAGAGGCTTGAAGTTCAAACTCTCCGTGTACCCATCAAAGAGGACTCTTTAAATCAGTGAGAGACTTTGAAGTTTGTCTGTTGAGATTCTCATCCACTACTGTATCTGTACTACTGTATTAAGTCTTCTCTGTGTCTGTGAGTGGCCAGCTGATTGTATATCACATCACATTGGGGTTAAAAGAGGAGCATAGTGTCCCTCACACTCACTGTGATATAGTGGAGCCATGAATTGTTCCTCTGTAACTTTTGTGAATATTTCTTTACCAACAACACCAAAGCCTCTCATTCACTTGTTCCCAAATATTCCATGGACAACTTGACTCTTGTTAATGTCCTGCCACGCCTGAATGAAGAGAACACACTTTGTCATATTAATGTCTGAATGACTAAAAGTCATCTCCGTGCAGATGCTCTAAGCCAGCAGTGTTACACAAGTCTAAAGAGGGCTTTAGTCAGGAACTTGAAATTTGCTCTCACTTCCTTCTTACGTAATACTCAATCAAATAGTAACTCAAAAGAAATGAGTTACATTACTTGTCTCTTGTTTTAGTCCTCCACATGTAGAGACAGACATGACAGTAGCAGTGAGTGGAAGATCTTACCATCGAGTAGCAACTAGCTTAGCTTCAGTGACTTCACACAGTTCTCCAAAAGACCCCAGAAACTCAGATACGAAGTGAGTGAAATCTGAAGGCATCATACATTTGGCTGACATTTGTCATCACCATAGGAAACACAGCTGAATGCAATTTTGCAATATGTGTCTTATTAACATACAGTATATTTTAAAGTAACCTGTAGCAAATTAGCGGCACTGGTTGCAAACAGGAAGTTCTTGACGTTGTTGCGGTGAGACCTCTGGGTGACATGGATTAAGGTTTTAAAATCCTAATCTAGAAACTTTCCTCTTGACTGTTTTTACAGCCGTCACACCTGCTGAGTCGTGCCCACTAACAAACCTAACGATAATTGCAGTCATTACAACCTTCAGCCACTTCTAACAGAACAGCTTCTGGACCAGGAGATGTACTTTTTTTGGAGGTGAAAGTACATTCCTCTGCTCCCTTCCCCCACTCCTGCCCTCGGCCCATTTTCTCTGTTCCCTGTGTGAAATACCAGAAGGTCGGAGCTCCTGACACACTGACCTCTGACCTCTGAAGGTCTAATTTAGACTACTGCTGGCACCCTGGTGACTGACCACACACACACACACACATATACATATAGAGAGAGCCATGTGAACCGTGAAGAGACGTGTACAGGGTCAGTGGGATCCCCCTCACATATGAACAAAACGTCCAGTGTACGGCTCACCAAGCAGACGTTCCTCTCCATGGTGCGGTCAGAGTACCGGTGGAGAAGCAGCAGGCTACAAAGCATTTACAGCTGAGGCCTGACTCATGTTGCTGAGTACCAGCGCAATAAAGTAAAGTTGAGCAGGCCTCAAGCAACAACTAATCCTATGTGTTTCAACGTTATAGTGCCAACCGATGGCGGGAGTGTGAGGAGGTTGTGTTGTGGGTGTGTATTGTCCCTGGTGATGTTGTGGGCTTCCTGATATCTCTTTGTGTAAATGTCCTGTAGCGATCGGAATGACTACACCGGAAAAGTGCTACATTAATACAAGCAGTGGAGGAATGTCCTGCCATATGCGTCCCATCCCATCATCCCGTCAGAAACTGCCTTTGGCTCAAATTTATTTTTGCTGCTAAGTCCGTTATTAAGATGGCCTGAGTGTGTGGTTGTGATAGCTATGTTTAGTCTGAGTTATTTGAAGAAAATGCAGACACAGGACAGTAAGAGTTGTTTCTTTATGACAGGGTGGTAAGACTGAAGGCTGGTTAGCTCCTGTGTCAGTCAGCGTTCTTTGAAGGAAACAAGATGTGTTTCAACCACTTCCACTTGTGTTAGTTCACGATGTGGTTAGCCACTCATTTGTTTTTGTGACGCAGCAAATTAAACAGAAAAGCTCAAAAAATACAGAAAAAATGAACAGCAGCCAGAAATGGTGGTGTATTATAACCACTTATTTCTTTCCTTCATAGCACACATCTTGTTGTCCTCACAAGACAACAGAATAAAAGTGAAAGTTTACATGTGCTTCCACATAATGCACATATCATCAGCTCCAAATTGGCTCTCATCAGCAAAGGATTATCTTACGTGAATTCTGTAGACGTTACATGTGCAAATCATCCTCATATTAGAATTGTTATTTAGAGCTTCTTAGCCCCCTGCTGTTAGTACTGAGTTGAAAACACGGCTGCATAGTTTTGTCTTTAGTTTTTTTTTTTTTTTCTTCAATCTGAAACTAACAGCATTCTTGTCCAATCAGGAGACTTGTCCCAAGTTTCCAAGGCTGTCAGTTACTGGGAACGACGAGGGAACAAGGAAGAGAGGCCCACGCAGACCAGACCATCATCATTCTGCACGCCAAGGTCGCTCAGAAGTCCTACGGCAATGAGAAGAGGTTTGGTCATGCCTCTTTTGAGAGATAACTTTGAATAAACATGCTCAAAAGAGATGATAAGTTTGGGTGAAGAATGACCAAATATGTGGGAAAATGAGAAAACAACTGAAAAAGTCATGTGTGGCCATTTTGTATTGAAAAGTTGTTTAAGCAGTAGCTATAAACCAAACTTGGTTGGTAAATAGTCTGTCAACTAATTGTTTTACCTCTACATAGTAATACACGTTCTTGTATCCAGTATTTACTGCATGAAGCTAATGAAGCTAATAAAAGATCTTGTGTCTCCTGGCTTGATATGAATAAAGTGTAGGGATGTCCGATAATATCGGATAGCCGATATTATCTTATGTGAATTCTGTGAAATTAGGCATAATGTGTTAATTCCGTTATAGGTGATATGTTGTTACCTAACAATTTTGGTGTAAAAAGACTGCATATATTGCTATCGGGCAATATCGGTATCAAAAATTAAGTGTTGGACAATATCGGAATATCGGATATCGGCAGAAAAGCCAATATCGAGCATCCCTAATAAAGTGTTTCATTCTGTTGTTTACCATGGAAACACAGCTGAATGCAATTTTGCAATATGTGTTTTAACAGAATAAAGTGTTTCATTCTGTTGTTTAAATCCATGTTGCTGCTTCAGGTTCTTCTGCCCTCCACCTTGTGTTTACATCAGTGGTCCTGGATGGAGAGTCATGCAGGATCATTTGAAAGGTGAATGAACAAAAAAATGTCAATTTCAGACTAAAAGTTCTGAGTTTTGACATCTGCTTTCCTCTGTCTCCTTGTCCTACATTCTTTCCCTGCTCTCCATCTCCCTGTCGCCTCCCTCCAGCGGCTGGTTACGGAGACTCTGTATATCGAGTGTGTGGTTACATGTGTCTGGACAGCTCCAGTCAGTCACAGGCAGACTCATTTAAGCTGGTCTTTGACGAGCAGCCAAACTCCAGGGTGAGAGAACTGTGATCTTTTGTCATGTGCATACCTGTCTGTTGTGTCTTGCAGGACTGTTTTTGTCTACACACTCCTTTCCTGTCACTCAGAGAAACCAATTTTCTGAAACTTACCCAGGCCCTTTTCCCAGTGCAAATATCCTCTAAATTCCTCTCCAAACAGCAGGTGTTCAGTGATGGCTGCTGTGGAGCAGAATAAAGCCAAATAACGCATATAGAACTAAATCATATACACCATAGGTGTCAAACATGCAAAACTGGCCCACCAGAGGGTCCAGTCTGGCCTGTGGGATGAGTTTGCGAATTGCAAAAATTACATTGAAGACATTAACTGCAATTTTTCCAATAAAAGTAATTACTATTCCTAGGGTTTACATAGATTTAATAACAGTTGTGGACATAACACAACACTGAGACCTAGAAATAAACAGAAATTGCATTTATTTTTCTTGAAAAATGTCCAGTCATTAAATGTAAACATTTTCATAATGTTCTTTGCACGAAAACAAAGGGACAACATTTGGAGTTATTGTTATTTACAGGTAAATACGCTATCGTGTTATTGGTCTGGCCCCCTTGACATCAAACTGGGCTGTATGTGGCCCCTGAACTTAAATGAGTTTGTTTATGATTGTGACAATCTGATTTATTATTGATAGATAAGTGTATATCTTCACAAAATGTCATTAATCAAAGAGGAATAACACGAGGAATGTGTCTGAAAATAAAATTATTCCAACTTTATGGGCAAATGTGGTTTTATATTTGTAGAACTCACAAGTTTAGATTGAGTACACAGAAAGATAGACACTTTATTTATTCTGGAGGAAATACAGTAAGTTTGTTATTGATCTAAACAAATATTAATATTTTCATTGTGGAGAAAAATCATTTAGGATGTTAAAGGCTCACCTAACATAAGTGTCAGCATCCTGAACAGGCTGGAGGTGACTTAACAAAACAGTCGGTCTCCATATTTATATTTTATTTCCTAGTGTGGGGTCTCTGGCTGTCACCATCTTGTCAATTCCTGACTCCACCTGATTCCTGGATAATTCCAAAGTGGAGCTGAGGCAAAAGACATCTAGCAAACCTGTAGGGACAACTACTTGGCACTCAAAGCAGTCATTCCCCTTTTTTCTGCTGTAAATTTGGACATTTTAACATAGAGGTCTATGGGTATTGACTCACTGATGGAGGAACTGCAGTTTTTCCACTTTGTGTTTTAGCCCCACAGATTACTTTCTATGTACCATCCAAATCTCCCAAGTCCTAAGCTGTAGGCTGCTGAACTGAATTGTGGATAAATGTGATTCATTCTGCCTGGTTGTCTATGTCTAAGCCTATGTGCCAGCTGTGGATGAGTGAACGATGGAAAGCTGTTATGTCTGAGCCTCAGAGAGCTCTGTGTGTTTACCCAGACAAGACCATCACCTGTTTTATTATAGGCCACTGTTGTCTCGACAAACAGACTGTAAACACGCTGTGTGTGTTCAGTGGCTCCTCACTTTTTAACTTCCTGAGAGAGAACACAAGAAACAGACATCCTGTTTCTGCATTACTGTACAGAGCGTCAGCCAGCGTAACAGTTATTTAGAAGATAGAAAAAACTGGGTGACATATTACTCAGGAGTCCATGTCTTTGTTTCATCTGAATGTGGATTAAATCATATCCACTCAGTCCAGCTGATATTTTCCAGACACATCCCTCTCTCTTTCACACACATACACTCAAACTGTCTCTGTGTTTCTGCAGCAGATGTTTGCTTGTGCCAAGTCCCTGTTCGTCTCCGATCAGGACAAGAGGAAGCATTTCTGCCTGCTGCTGCGACTCTTCCTGGGAAACAGGCAGGAAGTGGGTTCTTTCCAGAGCAGGATGATCAAAGTCATCTCCAAACCTTCACAGAAGAGACAGTCTGTGAAGAACGCCGACCGTGAGTCACACTCTCACAGATTATAAGTCTGTGCATAATACAATAATAATTAGGTTTTACATCATTAGACATTACTGATTAGAAATCAGTGTGACTTTTGCCATTTATAAATATTGTGTCTTTCAGACTTTTCAGTCTGCTTGTTATTGCTTCTTAGCAAACTATCACTGAAACTGTGTCAGTTTCTTTAAAGGGAAGTTGCTCTACAACTGCTGTTCAGTGCAATCAAAGGACAGAGTGAACCTGTGAGCAAAGAAAGTAAAATTCTCCTGGAGCAGTATGTTGTGTACTGTCTGTTTTATCCCAACCCGATATTTGGTTGCCGGTTGATATTCTATATTTAAGTCACATGTGGTGTAAAGATTGCTCTAGCATTTCCTAAATGACGCCTTTTGACAGTATGTTTTGTAACACATAATTTTGAATTAGTATTTTCATTCATAATTAAGTAAAAGTTAAAGTATAAAACTCATCACAGTAGTTTTTCTATTGTGTATTCTGTAGTATGGCGAGGAACACAACTTTTCAGTATGCATTGACATTAAGTATTCCCTATCCCCTAACCCTAACCTAAGGCTAACCTTTGCTCTAAAACCCCACGAATTAACTGTGCAAACCCACAATTTTAGTATTCCACCAGAGTTTTGCTCTCACATATTACTAAAAACAAGAACACAAACACTAAAACACACTAAGGAGACATCATGCTGACAGCAGAGAGCGCAGATTAGGTGACTGCAGTGTGCTCCGGCTTCTGTGCAAGGCCCAAATTTTGGGCGGCAAGTGTATATCTGCACCTACACCGTATTTTGCATCAGTCACACATGCAGACATGGCAGCCATGAGCTATGTGTCTCACAGGTTGCAAAGGATGCATCCGCCAGTAAAAGAAATATTCTCACATTAAAAAAACGACTGAGGTCTGAGCCTCTGTGCTGAAATCAGAGGAAACCTGTATGAATCTTTTATTTTTCTCACATGGGAAAATCTTTGGGTTGAGCAACTAACAAAGTATAAAAATACAGAGCACCTTACTGTGGCTCATTTGCCACCAAAGAGGAGTAAACATGCTTGTGTATTTACAGAGTGTTTTTTAAGCCTGTCTTTACAGTTTGTCTTAACATTGTGACTTTGTAGTGTGTCTCTGCTTTTGTGTGTGCTTTCAGTGTGTATCTCGTCTTGCTCCAGAGTTGCTTTGTTCAACCGTTTACGCTCTCAGACAGTCAGCACTCGTTACCTCTCAGTGGACAGAGGAGCTTTTATAGCCAGCGCCAGACAGTGGACGGCCTTCACCATCACCACAGGTAAATGTGCGCGTGTGTGTAAGTGTGTGTTAACTGTACAGTGTACTCACAGCTACTTATTCACTCTCTGACATTCAGGGTGCATACTGGAGTGTTCAAAATGTAGTTCATCTTTGATTTGGTCATTTGACTTTAAAGGATTAAAAACGTTTGTAGAATCAAAATATTCCATGACAGCATTATTAGCTTAAGAACAGTCCGATCCTAAATAACAGATTTTGTTTATACATCTGAGCAAAGGACAAATTGTATGTGAGGTAGTAGTAACGAAGTTTTGTAATAGCAGCTGCTTCAGTGACTGTCACATGGCATTGCCAGTAGTATGATATGGAGTAGAGCTTCAAGTAATTAAAGTTCTCCATTAATATGATGTGTAGAATAAGTTCAGATTTATTCTGTGTAATAAGGAAAGATGTTGCTCCTTATATACTGTCATAGTGTGGAGTATGATTGAACTGTAATGTGAAATGAAGCTATGTTCTTGATCAACGCTGATGGTTGCGTCCTCTCACTTAGCGTTTTGGTTTTATAAGTCTATGACAGAATATAGAAAACAACATCTTTCCTAATTACATTGAATAAAACTGAACTATCTCATCAATAGTATCATCAGTTTCATGGAAAACTCCCTGGTTTAGTTTCATAGATCTATATGTGCGGAAACAAACTAGCAACATCATTAGCATCCGCTTTAAAGAGTCTCTGAGCACAACAGATGAGCAAGGACAACTCCCAGGCTCAGACAAAATGAACTATAATAGTCTAAACACTGACACTAGCATCTCTCAGATATAATCTCTCAGGATATAAATCTGCTGCTAATGACTGCCAGCACTCGCACCAAGGTCAACCTCCCTACAGTCATTTCTTGGGAGGGTTTATTGAAAGGATTTTAGTTTTATATCAATATTTAAAATAGTTTACTGTCAGATTGAATTTTTGTAACTGTAAATATTTAATAGGAAAGTCGCTCATTGCTTCATAAATCTTACCATCCTGAGGTGTCCAGAAGCTGAAGTGAACATATGGAGGTCTTTGTCAGAGACACTGACTCAGGGATGAACAGTTGCATCAAACTCATATCCTCTAGTCATCAGACAGCCTCCCTGTATAAATACAGTCTGGAAGAGCACATAAAAGGGTTATTTATTTAACATAACGGTGGCCGGTGTGCACGGACCTCCCACCACCATAACCTCAATCATTCATCAGCAGTCTCTACTGTCACCACACAGACACACACATACACCCACTCATCTGTTATTTCATAGGGTTTAATTAAACTTCACTGATTTTAAGTGCACACATTAAACTGCTCTTAAACAACAAAGTGTGTGTGTTACTGTCAAAGGATGTCCTTCAATTTGCATGAATATTCAAACACAGCTTTGGGTGTGTGTGTGTCTATGTAGTGGAGGACCAGCGTGCTGATCAAGGGGGCTTTGTGCTGAGCGAAAGCTTCATCTGTTACGGCTGTGTGGTCCAGTTAGTGTGTACCGACTCTGGAGTAGCTCTGCCTCCCATGGTAAGACACACACACCCACACACACCCACACACACACACACACACACACACACACACACATCAGAGTTATGAATTGTATATATGTATGAATGCATTGTATAGCTGTACAGTAGGTCCAGTCACAAACAAACTATGCTATGTTTTTGCTAGAGTGGAAAAATATTTCACTTTGTTTCATATTTCAGACTTTCAGTTTATATTCAGATTTAGGGCTATGTTCCGATGAATTTAAAGAAAAAGTAAATTAAATACCATCTAATGTTATGAGAATATGAGGTGGTAACAGCTAGTGGTAGAGCTAATTTCACGACTCAGAGCAGATAGAATTTAAAGATGAACTGAAGATGAGGACGGAGACAAACAAAAAGATGCATACAAAGCTCAAAACAGTCAGTTGATTCATTTCTGCAAAGGAGGGCCACAACCTTATCGTTGCTTTATATAGATTTAAATCTCCGTGATTGAAAGCAGCTTCCCTGCTGAACCTTTCCTGACCGAGACACTAAATTCCCATAACTTTTAGGAGACTTAAAAAACTAAATGTGTGACGACAGCCTTATTTTAAGGAGAAGAACTTGAATCAACAAAACAAGCTCTATGTAATTGCCAATAACAGGAGAAAAGAGAAAAGGTGCTCACACTGCAGTCTTGCCTGATTATTTGACCACTTACGTTAGTCCAGCTATAATTTCTACCCTCATCCTGTATGGCTTGCACATGTGTGTCCATACTGGTGTTTCATAACTCTGTAATACCTAAAATGATGTTGGTGTTCCTCCCATGGTCCACACCAAGTTTTACTCAGACAAACCTCTCAGCAGAATCCTTCACCTTTTGCTGAGCAGACCCTTTCAGCGCCTCCTAAACTGCTGTCATAACAAGCTCAACTCCTGGCCTGCTGGAAGATGGTTAAGGTATATGTTTTTGGAGTTGAGGCCAGTTGCTGCGTGGTTTGTTTGAAGCTACAGAAATGTTTCCTGCTGAGTCGTTTGCGTGACGGGCTGCTCAGCTCAGGTTTTTGGTTGCGGTTGACGTTTGGTGACTGAAAAGGTGAAGGTGGACCAACAGGTTCAGCTGCATCAGCAGACTTTGAGAAGCTTAGTATTCTGTGTGCAGTGGAGTTCAAGGTACGTTTAAGTGTGTAAATACTCGGGGTCGAGCCCTGGAGACATCAGAAGTAACTCACTGTGCAACCTGCAACAGTATGTAGACTCCCTGGTTGATGTACAGTTTGACCTTTATCAGCCTGTTATGCACCATCCTTATACATACATATAACTATTGTACCTTGGTGAGAGCTCGGAAAAGTATGCAGAGGAAATCATGACTCTCCTTTCCTCCAGGTGATTCGAAAGGTCAACAAGCAGCACGCCATCTTGGACGTGGACGAACCAGTTTCTCAGCTCCACAAGTGTGCCTTTCAGTTCAGAGACAATCCTCAGGCCTACCTGTGTCTGTCAAATGACACCATCATACAGTACCAGGTGAGACTGCCTCACTCTCACTTTTGTCAGCAAATTGATAAAACACATAGACTCTGACAATGACACATATTTACTGCCAATCTCCTCATGATGGTATCAAACCTGGTGGAGAAAGAAGATGGACACCATGGAGAAAGATGTGGCAAAGCACTGTAACTGAGCTCTGTTTGGTAATCCGATGATAGACCTGGACTGCCCAGGAGTTTGTTAGTAGATTTTATTGCTGCAGATAAGTTGCATCAAGTGCTTTATTAGCTTTGTTCCCCATCATTTTCTTTACCTCCAGGCCCCAGCCACTGTTAGAGACCCCAGCAGAGTGGTGCTGAACGACGGATCCTGCTGGACCATCATCGGAGTTGAAGCAGTGGAGTTCACATTTAATCAGGGTCTGGCCTGTGTCCAGACACCAGTTAGTCCTTTTCCTGTTATCACTGGGTTAGAGGTGAGTTTGTCAAGTGTGCGGGCACAAAGACGTCACACTTTTTGTTTAGATCTAACTGAGTGGAAAACAATAGTTTGTCAGAGTGAGAGGGGCAGACATCTAAGAGAAGGATATGCTTCTTTCTTTTTCACACCTGACATAGACACAATCCTAGCATTGAACGTCTAAACATTTCCAAACTCTAAATGAAGATAACAAAGGGTGTATTTTAATGCCATGCTGAAAATAAATAAATAATAATGTACTAAAACATGCTGTGTGTGACTGCAGGTAAATGGTGGAGGCCACGTTGCCATGCTGGAGGTCCATGGAGAAAACTTCAGTCCACATATCAAAGTCTGGTTCGGCAACAGCGAAGCCGAGACCATGTTCAAGTAAGTTAAGAAGACTCTGACAGGGAGGCAACATGTGGGAGGAGGAGGTTTACTGAGGTGAACGCACAGTGAAATTGTGTACAGATAAGACAGTGACAGATGCTGAGGAACAAAAAAATTTAAAACAGTGGCTGTACGTGGACACTAGTATTCTACGCATAATCAGAGTAAAACTGTCAGATGTCACCACCTCAGTCCGAACAGACTGATCAAAGGGAGTTTTAGCTCCTAATAACCAAGTAGAACCACTTTGTCTGAAAAGTTCTCAAGTGACTTGTGGGCCTGTAAACATATGCTTTTAGGTCTCATGAAGACATAAAACTCAGCAAGCATCACGTAGACTGGATGCTCCTAATCTTTGTTGCTGGTTTTCCTCAGTCATTATTTGTCACCAAAGTCTCTTATCAGAAGAAGCTGACCCAGAAAACAACATAAACAGAGGTTTACTAGCAAGCTTCCAGTACATTATTACCTGTAGGTACTCACACACACCAATGGCTTCCTGCTCTGTCTCCTTTAATCATTTAAAGGAGCCATGTGGCAAAAGCAAAATCAGTCAGTTCAACATGATGATCATTCAGTAATCCCACTGCAGTTATATAAGTTGTTGGCATGAGTGACTTCTGGTTTTAGGTTAACAATCAGTCTCAGAGGCCCCATCTTTTTTATTTGTGACTGTTTCATGCTACTCATTCTCATGTTGCTTTGCGGAAACACCAGGTGTGGAACTGAGCTGGACAAGGGGCGAATTAAAGTTTTAGTCTCGTTTAAGTGAGACTGCTGAAGCCAGCCGCTTGTAAAAGTCGACCTAAATATGAACATTTCTATGGCATTTTCATGTAAAAATATTAACTGGCACTTACGGAGCAGATATTACGTAACCAAGCAGGTTTAACCATTTGACCCAGATTTTGAAAGAGGTTGTTATGCTGTTTGTTGTGGAATTTCAGTAAAAGGCGGAATAGATATATAAATGTCTCTGTCACCCTCTTGGGGTGGTATTTGTGTCATTCTCAAGCTCGGGTCCAGAGGCCTGGGAGTTTGAGTTTTCTGCGCAGTATCTTAGCTGTTCCTAGGACTGCGCTCTTCTGGACTGAAGCTTGTGATGTTGTTCCTGGGATCTGTTGGAGCCACTCCCCTAGTTTGGGGGTGACTGCCCCGAGTGCTCCTGTACTACCACCGGGACCACACTCGTCTTGACCTTACACATCTGTTCCAGCTGTTCTTTCAACCCTTGGTACTTTTCAACTTTCTCGTGTTCCTTCTTTCTGATGTTGGTATTTGCTGGTATTGCCACATCTATCACCACCGCCTTCTTCTGCTCCTTGTCTACCACCACTATGTTCGCTTGGTTAGCCAGGACCTGTTTGTCAGTCTGGAAGATGAAGCCCCACAGCACCTTGGCCCTGTTGTTCTCAGCCACCTTCTGTTGTGTGGCCCATTGGGATTTGGGTACTTCTATTCCATACTGGGTACAGATGTTCCTGTACACTATTCCAGCCACTTGGTTGTGTCTCTCCATGTACGCTGACCCGGCTAGCATCTTACACCCTGCTATTATGTGCTGGACTGTCTCAGGGACATCTTTGCATAGTCTGCACCTTGGATCTGATCTGGTCTTGTAGATCTTGGCCTCTATGGCTCTTGTACCTAGGGCCTGTTCTTGTGCTGCCATGATCAATGCCTCTGTGCTGTCTCTGAGTGCAGCCTTTTACAGCCATTGGTACGTCTTCTCCATATCAGCCACTTCATCAGTTTGGTAGTGGTACATGCCATGTAGGTTATTATCCTTTCAGGTGATCTGCTCCTCTTCCTCTGCACTCTTATCGGGTTTCTGTTGCCTGAGACATTCACTTTAGCAGTTCATCCTTTGTGGCCATTTGAACAGTGTACCAATGATGAATGCTAAACATCCTGGAGCCTACAACTGTTTATCTTAGTTTAGCACAAAGAGCAGAACAAATATAGTCCTGTTTTCATCTGGAATAAAATAACATTTTTCATGAATTAAAAAAAAAGAAAAAAAAAAAAAAGCTGAATGCTGCTTATTAGGTTGAGCTCATTATTGCTGTTTCTACACCTGGTGTAGCCAGACTCAATTTTTGGTCAATTTGGTAGCACTCCATCTAGATTTCATTTTGAATTTTCATCATGTTTCTACTGATACAGAGGAAAAAATACAGTCCTCTGGCTAATAAGGGACATTCAGCCAAACAATATGGGCATAATCACTTCCCAGAGACTCCAGACCAACTTTCCCCCACTTAAATTTTGTGGATGGAGGAAGTCATCGTTTTGGTCTTTCTTCCCATTTTGCTTCTTAACACAGTTTGTTTTGTTTTGCTTCATTTAAGCATATGACACATTTCTGGACATTGCTGAGGAAAAAGGATGGACACTTCGCCAACAGCTGTGATTAAAAGTATTCCTGACAGTCATGGCCACTTTACTGAACTCTCACATTTACCTGCATTCATCCGTTCGATGAGACTAAGCCAAGACTGGGCCTGAGCGACATTTAAAGAGGCTTACATTAGATTCAAACATCACTGGGAGGAACTCAGCCTGGCTTACAGCGAACAATCCCCTCTCTAAGTCTCGTGCAAGATTCTGTTTTTAAAGGAGGGTGCTCTAGAAACTTGACATTTAAGCGTCCCCTCACATATTAGTTTATGTGACGCATTTCAAAGCAAGACAGCCCATCTGACGTCAGAATCCACCTCAGATCCCACACCTGAAGTGCTGAGGCGCCCTAAGTCAGGGTCTCTGGCTGAGAGCAGCTCGCCACGGGCTTCTGCAAATACTCCTTTATCCTCCAGCAGCTCGGCAGAGTTGAGGAAAGACGTCTGTGAATTATACAGTCATCCACAGTGTGGCGTTTGTATGAGAAGCTGCAGCCAATTAGAAACATGATCCCTCACGGCCAATTCGAGTCTAATGTGCACTATAGGTTTGAATGAAATCCTTCATAAAAGGCCGTTCACGAGGTCAGCCAGAGGAGTCTGTTTAGTCTGTCACATAATCATGTAATTATCTACTTTGACTGTTTAGATTGCCATTTTTTGCTGTTGTTGCTGATTAACTTAAAGCAACCTCCTTGAAAGTCCATTTTTTGTTTTCTTTCTCTTAGTATATTTTATATATATTGTTTAATGTCTGTTTTGTTTATATATATGTTGTACATATTTCTGTTTAATCAGCAGATAACTTAAATAATCTGGAGTAATTTAATTTCTTTATCATAGTAAAACTTGCCTTCATCTGTAAGCACTGCTGACATGAATGAAAGTCCAACATTCAGACATCTTTGCATCAAGATTCTGGTTGTGCGTGGTGAAACTGAAAAACAATTAAGTTTCAGGCTAAAAAAGAAAAACAATAAGCTGAAAGACACTAAAACGCTTTTTTCCCTTCCTTCTAATATTGTCTAATTAAATGTAGCCTTATAACATCCAGCTGTGACAGTGAAACATTACTGTCATCATCTGTTTCTCCTCGCAGGTCTCCCAAGTCTCTGCTCTGCGTTGTTCCTGACGTCTCTGTTTTCAGCAGCAGCTGGCGCTGTCTTCGGCGCACCATCACCGTGCCCCTGTCTCTCATCCGAATAGATGGCCTGATCTATCGTACATCCTTCAGCTTCACCTACACGCCTGAGCTCCTGCCTCCTGCATCTGCACGAGGAGCCGCAGGAGGAGGAAGAGGAGGAGGAGGGAAGAGAGAGGAAGGGATGGATGGAGGCCAGGAGGATGACATCCTGTTAGAGACCATCCATCAGGAGTTCACCAGAGCCAATTTTCACCTCTTCATGCAGAGTTAACTGACCCATCAGCAGAGGTGGAGTCTTCAGGTGAATCTTTAAAGTAAAGCCTGATCAAGCCTGTGCAGATTCCGATCTAGCATATACTGTGTCATTTTCATCTTTGTTAATGCACAACATTATAGGAATAGAAATCTGAATTTGCCTTCTTGCGTATCCGAACTGTTCAGAGCACTATTTCCAAATAACAACATTCAAGGACAAAAAGTAACGTTTTATTCTTAAAATAGTTCAGTATGGAGGCCAAAGTGTGATGCTTTCAGGCTTCTGCCCTTTATTAAGTTTTAAACTTTATTAATTACCGACACATTCACTAAATAGGGAAAGAGTGGCCTTAATCAGCAGCCGAAGTGCCCTTGGACAAAATACCTATTCCCAGACTTGCACCCAGTGGCTTCCCACTGCATCGAGTGTGCTCACTGGTCTGCGTACAAACAGATGAGTTAAAAGCAGACAATAAGGCTCCCTACTGCGGAATCATGTGGGTTAATGAGATTTAAATAAACAAATAAATGATCCTAAATATTCAGATCATTTACTGTGAATTTGAGTGTCTCAAGCTCAGTTGTTTTTATTCCTCTTGCAGCTTCGGAAGCTTCTCTTGAGCTAATCAGTGTGTGGGATCATGAATCATCATAGAAGATACACTATATTGCCAAAAGTATTCACTCACCTATCCAAATAGTTAAATGCAGCTGTTCCAGTCACTTCCATGGCCACAATATATATAGCCATATATCACCAAGTGCAATGCACAGTGTTGGATGCAGTGGTGTAAGGCACACCATCGCTGGACTATAGAGCAGTGGAGACGTGTTCTCTGGAGTAACGAATCATACTTCCCTATGTAGCGATCTGATGGACTCCGGTTGGTGGTTGCCAGAAGTACGATACTTGTTTGACTGTACTGTGCCAAGTGTGAAGTTTGGTGGAGGGGTGATTATGGTGTGGGGTTGATTTTCAAGAGCTGGGCTTGGACCCTTAGCTCCAGGGAAAGGAACTCTGAATGCTTCAGCATATGAAGAGATTTTGGACAATTGGATGGTCCCAAGTTTGTGGGAACAGTTTGGGGATGGCCACTTCCTGTTCCAACATGACTGCGCACCAGTGCAAAAAGCAAGGTGCATAAAGACATGGATGAGCGAGTTTGGTGAGGAAGAACTTGACTGTCCTGACCTCAACCCAATAGAAGACCTTTGGGATGAATAAGAGCAAAAACTGTGAGCCAGACCTTCTCGTCCAACATCAATACCTGACCTCACAAATACGTTTCTGGACGAATGATCAAAAATTCCCATAAACACACTAAACCTAAAGCCTTCCCAGAAGAGTTGACGCTGTAATAGCTGCAATAGAGAACTAGGAAAAAAAGTATTGTCTTATCTTTATAATTTACATAGAAACATTGTTTTAAAAATATTTACATAGGTTTATGTCAATGGTATCAAAGTCACTTTCACATCAGCAAGGCAGCACTGCTGACTGTATTACCAACATAAATTTATAAATTTGTTACTAATGATTTGTGAATTTTATGAAACAGAGTTTCTCATTTGTGTGGCACTTTTTTGGTGCTGAGCCTGTCCACATTGCTTGGCTTTAGTGCCCGTGTCATGCCAAGGTTCACATCCCTGACATAATGCGCTCCTGGCCAGTGAGCTTCAGCTTAAATCAATGTAGAGTATCTGAAAAAACAAGTCCCTCATAATAGGTGAGCTATAAGGTGTGTGGCTAACTTCAGAATGGCTAGCATTGTCAAGTTATTATGAAAACCTGTTTACTGTTATGAGGAAAAGAGATACGATAGCCTTTGATTTTCAGTACACATTCCTAATTCAGTGCAATCAATAAAGTTCAATGACACATTCAGATAAAGGCATTCATTTAATACTATCTCAGTCAGCAGGGTTGGATTCAGTTCCCTTGTGGAGCAAAATATGAGGTGCCACAGTGATGCTGACCTTTGACCTCTGTGAAGCACACTAAGAACAGTACCTAGAAGCATCTAATATTAAATTACCATCAGTAAAAATATATCTATATACGGATATACAAATGTGAGAAAAACATTTGTATTGAGTAATCATATTGTTGATTTTAGCTTTTGTTATATTTATGTATGGTGTTGAATGCCTGTACATTGCTGATGCAACAGAGAAATGTCCCAGTTTGGGATTAATAAAGAAACTATCTATCTATCTATCTAATCGCTGTCCTGGTGTGTGTGGCCACACTGTATACTGTATACCTGTGGTGTCTTGTGAGGGCAGTAAAACAGCCAAGAGCAGAAAATGAACTGTGAATACAGAAGAGAGGCACCTATAGCGTGACAGACGAGCTGAATGCACTGAGCAGAAGGATGTTTTTTCTGGAGAGTAGCGTGTAGTGAGAGAAAGCAGCACTGAAACACTGTGATCCACTGAGAGGCAACTCTAAATTCAACACTCTGTGAAAAGACGGAAGCTGAACTGTGGCTCGTCAGCCGGGGCAGCATGTGTGTCTGAAAGGCACTTTGTTACCGAACTGTGGCTGTAATAATTCACCGGGCTCAGCAGTGAAACTGAAGTATGGTGCGCTCTCAGAGGGGCTCTGAATGTTTTCAATTACTTTACCATCAGAGGTTTGATGAGTGACGTCAGAGACATGACAAAAATTCAAGCAGATTAAGTCCAGGCCGTGCCACAGAGGTCAGTGATGAAAGATACATTCATTACACTTTGTCCCTTTAGGCTGTAATGCTTATTATGTTAATCCAGACAATTAAAGTGTCTGCTTGTAGCCAAACTTTCAAAGTCCATCAAATTCAATCTGACTCCTTTCTGCACTTTGTTTTTACGTTTGATCTTTGGACGATGTGAGTGATTAAGTTTGTGGTCAAAGCATGACCAAGAGGTTCTTTTGTTCTGATCAAGTGAAGCAGGAGATAATCACACAAGCATGACGGGACCTCCCTCACGGCCTCACTGGTCTGTAGTAAATCCAAATTTTCATTCTTCCCATTCTTAACATGGTTACTTTTCATCAGCTCAGACTCGTTTAAGATCGGCTGTTTTCAGTCCACAGACAACAGGTCATCTGATTTAATGTGTGTGATAGTGAGACACACTCATCAGTCAAACATTTTGATCAGTGATAACCTGAGATGAACTCAGCAGCACTTCAGTTATGTCTGTTAGGGAGAGAGAAATTTAAAGTCAGATTAAAAGCATAAAGAATTCGACCAGTGCTTCAAAAACTCATCTTTGAATTAAAAACTGATGTTACACCGATCAGACATAACATCATGACCAACTTCCTAATATTGTGTAGGTCTCCCTTGTGCCTCCAAAACGGTTGTGACTCACCAGAGAATGGACATGAGTCTCCTAAGGTTGTCCTGTGGTGTCTGGCAACAGTATGTTGTTAGTTTTCCCCTTTGGGTCCTATGGGTTGAGGGGCGGGGTACTTGATCAGTTTGGGATCTAGTGACTGATCCATGTATCTGAGGTGCACAGTATGTAGCACAGGAGCTGTCTGTTCTCAGCACATATTCAGGTCAAGAATATAGATTTCATTGTCACAAAGCATTACTTTCTACTGTGTTTTGTATAGTGACATCATCAGCGACTAGTCTTGACTTAACTTTCACCACATAACGAGTCCACCACAAAAAAATCTGAAATCGTGCAACCCCTATTACACTGAAATAAAATTTCCAATATGCACCTGTTATAAAAATGTAAAGAGCATTTCATTTGAATTCTCATATACTTTTACTGCTGAATCTGCACATGATATAACATTTGCTCCAGTTTGGAGTCTGCAGTACACATAAAATTATCATCACAGCACCTCTTCTGGCAAATTTCCTTTAATTATTGTAATGAAGAAGAAAGCAACAACAAAATATTGTAGGTGTTACTGCTCAGACTTGGTCGGCCATGTGGCAGCCTAGTGAGGCCTTCGCCTCCGCTTCACACTTCACACGTCTGATGTTCTGTGGGGAACACAGCTGCATGTGTCTGTCTTCGTGCACTTTTTCTCCTTTCCTTTCCTCCTCTTCCTCATCATTAGCAAGACAAACATGTGTGAGAGAAAGGAGGAAGGAGACGGATGGAAACACAAGACCATGCGATCTCGGGGCTCCTAATCTCTATCATGTGGGAGAAACTTCAAACTGAGAGATTCACGTGCCCAAAACACTGACGCCCGCCACTTTTCCCCTCCATCCTGATGAATGAGGGTTCATATGAAAGAGCCCATTCTTATGCTTCCACCTATAGAAACACACCTTCATTCTTCTCTTCAGCTCCTCTATTCAGTTACATAAAACCTTTAAACCCTTCATGTTGAATGTAGCCTTTCATTTCCACCTAAAAAAGGATGGACAGCTTGTCGTCACAAAATCAGATGAGTGGCTCTGTTCAACAATTGTTTTGATTAAGATAATAAGATAAAAAAAACAGCCTTTCTTTGTGTTATATAAAACTCAAACATGGTGCTGATTCTTTCACCAAAAGTGCAGTGTTCATTGATCAGACTTCAGTATGGAGTTGATGGAGAGATTAAAATCCCCAAGTTCTGACTTGCTGCCAGTTGCCAGTGGTAGGATTTCTTTCTCCATACGTTAAATATGGTAACTTTCTTTGACAGTGGATTCCACATGGTCATGCACCTGCTCACTATCTTAGAGCACTGTATCATCTGTTGCAATCATGGCTATAGTGACCCACCCACTAAATCTTTACCACCTAATGTGTTGACGGCGGCACATTTGTGCAAGCACGTGTTGGATTACAGTAATTATATGACTGTTTCCAACAGTTTCTAAAAGCTGAGACCATGTGCTTTACAGCCACTACGGTGTCATTACCGCTCTGGGAAGTTTATTTCACTCATATAACTTGCAATAAATTGTTCCAGGTATTCTGGGAAAATAGACCCAAAGGACATTTTCTGACCTTTAATAGTCAAAACAAGCAAAAAAGTGTAGGTGGGCATTTTGAGACTTAGGTGTTCAAGGGTTATCAGAAGAGTTACTAGACATTGACACACTGAATTGATGTTTAGCTGTAGTAGTAATACCAACAGCTTTGCTATCAACAGGCATTCGACAGTGAACATCAAAGCATTGGCTCTCTTTTGAAAAGAAACATAGCAATGAAAAATCATCCTGGTTCACAATGTTGAAACTGAGCATGGGGTGGCCTCTTCATGAAGGAAGATAATATACACAAATACATATAAATTACAAAGTAATAATAATACATATTAGACAAAGGAAGGGCTTCTGGGGTAAAAATATTTCTTCCACTTCCTCCAAATTTCTTCAAATTTACTTGCTTGCAACTTCATGGAGAAAGTGATTCTTTCCATTATGAACATTTCATGTATAATTTTGTACCATCCACAGAAGATGTATTACAAGACACGTCTTTGTAGCTTTCCTAGCAGCTACACCAAAAAGGTATTTTTCCCTTATATATATTATTATATTTTGAAATCCAGTATACAGTTCCATTCAATTAAAAGTAATATTAGTGTCTAATAGGAATTCACATTCTGTGTGGATACTATGCCAGAAAGAAACTATTAATGGGCACGCTCAAACATGATGAGACTGTTGTAATGAGAGAAGCAACAACAATAAGCGATCCACAGTGCCTTTAAGGTGAAGGTTTAGGATGGAGGGTTACGATCAGGATTAGTTTAAGTATTGAGATTAAGAACAAGTTTAGGGCTGAAGTCAGTGTTTGTCTGGGAGCAGTATTATACAGGGCCCCTCGCCCTTCTCCATGCAGTTTCAGCACTCATATCCTTCACAGTGTGGTCGAGGGGCCCCAGTCCCTCCGGCTTCTTTTTGTGTATTACAGTGGGATAAAGGAGCCTACTGTCCTGCCCTGATCTGCTTTACCACAGTCCTCTTCCTGTATATCATCACCTCAACATCACTGTGATGGACAGGCAGCAGGGAGAAAAACAGGAGAACACATGAGAAGATGAGGAGAGGCATATAGGTCAGAGAGAGGAGTGGAAAAGAGAGACAGGAGACAAGCAAAGGCAGAAAGTATGACAACAAAGAGAAAATGTCAGAGAAAATGATGAATATAGGTTTTGTTTAAAGGCAAGAGAAAAGAAAGCATTTGGGACAACAGTTATATCTAGGAAAACAGATTAAACCAAACAGGACACAGACACAGATGAGTCTGACACTGAGATGCTGTTATCGTCTCCTTAGAGAAGAAGACAGAGATCACCAGTGGACATCTCTTGTTGCTCACAGCTGTTCGGCTGCCGGTGGTGACAGGAGCTGTCACTGAGGAATCTTCCTGTCAGAGCAATCAGAGAAATATGAGCAGAACGCTAATTGTTGGAAGCTAACGGAGCATGAGAACTATGGGAGGAATGCTAATGATGGTTAATAGAGATTATACCCAGGTGGGAGTGTTGGTCATGCCCTGGGACAAAGCACGCTGTATACACTGACTGGATGAAGTCCTCAAAACACCTGCTTTTTCCATGAAATAATTCTGTGATTGACTTACCAGTAAATCCAGATAAAAGCTGCCCTTTGGTCCTTTGGTATTTAACACTTTCCCTCTAACCACCGTCTGACTCTGCTTTTTAAGATTATTCTTAACCTGCAACACTTCTCGTGTAATTTATTAGAAGTTCACTGACACACATGATTTCACATGATCTTGGTGACTTTAAGTCAGCAAAACACGCCAGAAGCACACATGATGTAAATTTACTGTGGAAAAGCTGTGAGCAAACAATTGCCTCTTGTTACATACAGCTGTTTATAGTCATGTTTCTGTTCACCTTATGAATGGAAAGGTTTCTGATGCTGCTGGACAAGTGGTTTGGAAGCTCAGTGAGGTGTCACCATCTTGGCAGTGCCTTACTCCACCAAACTCTCAGTTAAATTGGAAATGGTCAAAGAGGTGGTGGTGAGCCAGGTGGATGATGCCAAGGCAGACAGCCAGCCACTCAAATCAGCCACAGCCATTATTTCTACATATCTTTAATACAATAATGTCAAGTTTTTCATATTAGATACCTGAGTTTCTGAGAAGTCACTAATGATTAGTACAGTATATATATATATATATATATATATGTACAATTTGATACTTGTCATCCAACCCCTGATGGATTTATCTATATTAAATATTTGGCTTTTGTTTGCTTTCATGGACTTATGAATCTTGTTCAGGGAAAAAAAAGGGTTATACTAAAAATAGCAAACGTTCTTGATTGACGCAATGTACTTCATACTTTATACATTATGTTATAATCATATTGGAAAGTTGTGTATTAAATTAAAAACTGAAGGTATTATCTAATTTAATTAAACTCATTAGAAAAAATATAACAATAATCTATTAAAATGTGTATACATTTATTACACATTTGTGGAATATCTAGATATACGATTTTTCTATTTAAGTTAATGTTGCAGAGGTGCATTTGGTCTAATTATTGCCTTTGTTGACCTTTATTCACACTCTTCAGTGACTATCATAGCTTACATACATCAGAAGAAACTGAAAGACACATACATTTTTCATTTTTCTTACCACTTCTTCTTCTTAAGATCAAAAGGCCATGATAACGATGCAACCAGACCAAAAGAAATGTCTGAAATGTTTGAAATGCAATAAACCGCGTGACCCCTTTACAGGAATAAGCGGGTATAGAAGATGAATGAATGAAATGCAATAAACAAGTTTTAAATAAAAAGTGAATAAATAAATAAAAACATGGTATAACCACCCGATTTTTATCAGATATGATACAAAGTCCCTATTAGTAATATAAGTCAGGCTTTTTGACTATTAATCCATATGTCAGGCTCCTTAGGGTTAATCCAATTTAAATTCTATAATTCTATAAATATTATCCTCACACAGTTGTCATAAATGGAGAAAATTAACTCTAGAGCCCACCTTTAGCCTGTAAACATGTTTTTCTTTCTGTTGTAAAGTTGGACATTTTAACATTGATCAGGTTTGTCTGATTTATCTGTAGTTAATTAAAATATAATCAAGCATTTGCCACAAAGCCCCTGGGGTTCGAGGAGGGTTAACCTTCGGCCAACTCGGTGTGTCAAAACATCTGTCATATATTCACAGAGAGCTACATAATTATGGGGATGCAGAATTGGCCACATCAGACTTGTAAATTGTTCTTAAAGGTACTTTAAATGATGAAGGTTAAGAATTTGATATCAGCAGAGGGAGTTTGAAGTTTAGACATTTTCTTCAACATCGCTTGACTGTCAGATTTATTCTGCCCAGGATTCATTCATAATTCTAATTGAAGAACAGAAAAAGAGTTTGATGATATAAAAGTCAGGATTTAATTAACTGTACCTACAGACTTTAAAGTTTGTTGAGTTACAACATGTCATGGTGAAAGAAAACCAGATCTCACACACTTCAGCGAGAGAAAGTATGAAATTAACTTTGCATATCAAACAAATACTTTCATGTTAACAGGTTTCTTTGGGGTCACAGCAACAGTAACCAGGTTCTCCTCCAGACGTTTCTGTTCATCTGTGTCAGCCGGCACATCCGACATACAAACAAGCCTTCAGTCCAGCCCTGACAAGAACAAATACAGATGTACATTCCTCCTGTTCACCACCACACGGGGAAGTATCTGTGTGTATTTGGCTATATAATGAAGGTTTATTTGATTTTTTTCAAAGACTTTCTGAGTATTTATCTGTGGCATGTGTTTGTTTGTCTAACAGCTGCATCAGAGGCTGATTGCAAGTCAGTATACAATACGTGTGTATACACAATATATGTGTGTGTGTGTGTGTGTGTGTGGGTGGGTGCGTGTGCGTTTGTGTGTAAGGGGCAGTTACCCTGGCAATTCAGGGCACATCCAAAGAAGTTCTCCCTGATACACAGACAGTCCAGGGTCATATATGGAGCAGCACTGTGAGCTGGAGGAGTCTCTTCAGACATGAAACGCCTCATATCGTTGTGTTGAAAATGTTTTACGAGCTCAGAGCAAATATCATCCATCATTATCAAATAGTCAAACAAGTCTGAAGCAGCCTGGATCCTGAAAATCACCTGGATGTGGAAATACCCTCTATGACACTTTACTCAGGCACTCAACTGGCAGGTGGGCTGATGGAGGGCTGGCTCTTTAAATCAGGTTGAAATTTTTTATTCAGAATTTTATTCTGAGCACATCCCTTGACATTCAATTGAACATAGTCTGATGTCTTTCCGGTTCAGTTTTCCTGTCAGCAGCAGAGAGTGCAGTCGTCTGGCAGACAGATGTTTTAGAGGAACAGGTTTTTTATTACTGTGAAATGTAGCTAAGTGCTCATTGACACCATCTGGGACGTTGCGTAAGTAAAACATGGCGAGCACCTCACCGGTATTTGGTCATAATGTACAGGTTAAGGTGTGATGTAATTAAAGATTTCATGTTATGTTTGATTTTATTTTGCTTAATGACCCCAGATTACATTACAAAAACATTTCAGCTCATTAGGATTTTTATCTGTTACACTTATCGAGATATAATGAGAGAAACTGTCGAGCAAGTTTTAATTTAAACTTTGCACAAACGAAACCAGATATTAGCGCTAAGCCTCTTTAATAGACCCACCACTGTGGGACGACGATGTGTGTGTTTTAATGACCGTTGACCTCAAGTGGAACTTACTGACCTTCACATCCTCCTGTCATCCTGTGAACCAAATGCCACAGGACCTATGGGAGAATGCACGCACACACACACACACACACACACATACACACAAACCTAGAATCGTGACCTCATAAGGACAACATGACCTCACAATGTTAGTATTCCTCCACAACTTAATAAAACCAAGAACACTAACGCGTGTTTCTATCTTTGAAAACAACTTCAGTGACATAATACAACCCCTAACCCTAACCATCTCACCTAAGTTCCTAACTCTAACCTAACTGTAAGCTTTACTCTAAAACCAAGTTCTTTTAACTCTCAAAACCCATAAAGATTAAAACAGACAGACAGACACACACAAACAAATCTGTTTTTTTCACCTTTGAAAATACTTTTCACTGACAAATGCACTGCCACCTTCACCTCAAAACTAAGTCTTAATAGGTTTTAAACCCACAACGGTTGGCCACATGATGTCTGCCTCTCACAACTTCATAAGAAACAAGAATATATGTTATGTTTTAAATGGACATGATGGACACCCCCTAACCCTAAGCTTAACCTAATTGTAACCTTTACCCCAAAACCAAGTCTTAACATGTTCAGAAAAATGTCTCCCTAAGGACAACATGGCGTCACAGCGTTGTTATCCTGCAAGGGTGTGGGCCCCACAATTCAATAAAAACATGAACACACACTCAAAGATAAAAGAAAAACCTGAACACACACAGAAATGTTAACACAAGGACTCACATCATGTAGCAGAATACAGAGATTCACTTGCAGCAAAATGTCATTTGTTGATGTGAAAGTGATAAAAGGGGTTAAATTCTGCTTTTGGCTGTCTACCCAACCCGATCAGATCAATACAAGAAAAAGAAAAATCAGTTTCCACTTTATTAGGTACATGTCACTAAAATTGAGTCTGATTCAACAGCCTTGTGTTGTTGCTGTTACATTGACATTTCTAGTTCAAGATTTTCTAGTTTCAGATGGATGATCTACTCACAGATTGATTTTTTTGTGTGTGTGTGTGTGTGTGTGTGTGTGTGTGTGTGTAGAAAAAGTAAATGGTGATTGGGTAAACAGTAGATGAGTTTCACACAAGAAGATGCTCCAATACTGGCGAGAGTATTGATCAAGAAATGAAAGCAAAACATGTCATGTCGTTGACCACTAAGTGTCCCACTGTTACTTTAAAGACTATCTCCACAATTTAGGGTATTAGCAAGACTTTCAGACTTTAAATGTGAAGCACTAACAGATAGTCAGGATTACGCCAACATTAGCGTTATTTATCAGAAACTTCATGTATCCAGCTGCTTGCATGTGTGTCTGTCTCTGTGTGTGCGTATGCTCAGCAGTGTTGACTCTGAAAGTGAGTCTGTTTTCTGACAGGAAGCGTTTACCCACAGGAATACAGCCCAGGAAGGTTAGTGACACACACACACGAACACACACAGAGTCACATGTACATTCAAACACGTGAACACTCATACATGTCACTCTGTCTCAGTGTCTTAAAGTCTTTCTTTTGCATCTGTGTCTTTAACACACACACACACTGCAAACATTGACTCACTCTGATTGTTTATCTTTTTCATTTGATCATAGTTTCATTTTGTTGTTCAGCGCCCTCTACTGGTCATGTAAGACAACATCTGTAATCTATAATAAACAAATGTCCAATTATTATTAAGTTATTTACATCTAGGTGTCACTGCCCTCTAGTAGATGCAATGATTAAATATGTGATGTTGAAGAGCCATAGAGCCACTGGTTACAGCTAGTATAATCTATGTCAAGTCAAACTGAAATGTTTTTCTCCTGCAGCTTCACATTAAAAGCTTTTAGTTGGAAATACACAAGTTGACTTTTATTAGGAAGAAGTCACAGGAAAGTCAATCTGTTCGTCAGTGACACTGCTATCATTAATCAAACTGTCATTTTTGTAATATTTTGACAACAGATTAATTTGAAATATTTTAGCAAGTAAGGGAACAAGAATAAGCAACTATAGTGAGCTGTTAGATGAAAAGCTGCAGACAACAAGCTGTACAACCTCTCTCTTATGTAACATTTATTTCACTGTGCCCAGTGTGCAGCATAAAACCGTAATGATCATTGAACCTCTGACCAGAGTCACTCAGTCACTTACTGGTCAGATGCAGGGATAACAAAAGAGTGACTAAATTGATTTTCTGTCAAATATTGTCATGCATATCACAAAAAGGAAAAACAAATGAAGTACATATCTTACCTTACATATAAATGCATCGAGTAAAGTTAAAGATATCATCTTGATTATATTTAAAGTATGTATATGTACGGCACAAAAATAGATCAGAATGATTATAAACTAACTTAAGCCCTGTTCAGACCTTCCATTAATATCAAACCTGGGCAATCCGATCACAAGTGACCAGGTTTAGGTATGTGTGGTCCCACATGCGTCTACAGCCACCTCTCCAGCTCCACTCTGTATGCAAATAAACTCCAACATCATCTGAGGCGCAGTAGAATAATGTAACAGCTACCGTCTCTAATGGCTGTCCAATGCTGTTTCAGAAGAGGAATAGTACTGATTTATGCGTGCGCATCATGACTTCCTGCACTTGACACACACATCGAGTTATTATTCATTGATCTCCACTCTGACATTAGTTAGACCTGCGCAATACTCAGATTACAACTCCAACCCTAGAAACTGTAATCTCAATGTGTTCTGGGTGTGTTTACATCTGTGCCGGTCACTTGTGATCAGATTCCTCAGGATGGAAGTTAATACAAGTTCTGAATGGGACCTTTGTGAAGTAGTTGGATGATTTAAAACCAAGGGTTCACACAGATCATTTCAAACAAAGTTAAACTCAGTGTGTGTCTGAGAGCTAAAGGATCTGAGCAGAGCACACCGAGCCCTTATATAACCTGCCCTTCTCAATACTCCTCTCATGTGCATAAGCTGATATCACCACCCATAACTGACCTCAGACGAAATCAACTAAAATGACAGTTGTTTATTTTGTTGCTGCAGAATTCTGTGATCTCTACAATATGGACAACCACAGTTGCTGCTCCCATTAGAAATCAAAACAACCAGGACTGAAATTATGACTAAAAATCTACAACAAAAAGTAGTAAAACACATTGTCTATTTAAAATATATTCAGCTGACACTATCAGTATTAGCATTATGCCTTTACCATTAAGGAATATAGAAAGAAGAGAAGATGAACGAGTGACTGAAGGGTACTGATAAGAGGAGGAACAGGAGGCTGACTGTTGTTGGAAAGGGAGGGGAGGAGCTGGAGGCGTGTTGGGTTTGGCTCTGGAGAAGAAGAAGTGGAGGAGGAGGTGGTGAGTAGAGTGGGAGGGCTGAGAGGAGTGAGAGAGGACTGCCAGGAGGTGCCTGTGTGGAGGGTACAACCTCATTCCAGTTTATGGCCATAAAGCCAGCTGAGCTTGACAGTGTTCTTGACTGGAGAAATTATCAGCAACCACCTACCTAATGACTGAGGGAAGTATTATTATTAGTCTTAGCGTGCACAGTCTTTCATCAGCTCGTTGTAGCTTCCAAAAAAACTAATGCTGCAGAGAAATGCTGCTCACGAGTTCACAAAGAACAGAGAGAAACCAGCCTAATGAGCCTAACCTAATGTGCCTGAGATTAGAAGTGATGCTGTGTGGTGACCTTTGATCCCAACCACATCTCTGTCTCTGGCCTTTACCACAATGCACACACACACATTTGACTGTGATCAACACACACTCACAGGCTCTCTGTAGGAGATTTAGCTCACATGACCACCCTGATGCTGCTCTATCTGACCGAAATAAAGGGCCAGATAAATTTACGTGACCTAGCTCAAGGGTCAGCAGTTCTCATCAGGTCAGTTCTGCTGCTGGATTTCTGACAACAACAGAAGTTTTGCTTCAACACATAGCATAGCGTAACTCCTGAACAAAAATTGAAAAGTTGCTGCATTGCTGTAGACTGTGGCAACTTCTGTTAAGAGTCTCTGATAGGTAGTTGCTGCAATGACATATAGATTCTTTCAGTAGTAAATTAGCAGCTAGCGATACCACCAGTCGCTACAAGAACACAACCTAAAACTTAAGCCACAAACCGCATGGTATCAATTTATCAAGTCAGTGACGTTGGATATAAAGACAACTACTTTAGTGTTTCTGAAAAAATAAAATAAAACATTATTATAGAATATTAGTTTCTCTGCAGAATATCCAGAATAAAGAGCAGTGGATCTGAGGTTGATAATGTGACGGGAATTCACATTTACTATTTAAACTGCATTACCACATCACAGAACAGAGCTGGCCTTCTGTTCAGTCGCCTCCACTGAGATGATGCTGCTGCTCCAGTAGACCAATCTATGAAAGAGGGCTGATGCCACCAGAGTCATAGAAAGTCCTCAGGAATGCTCCCTGAAGGTAGAGTCTTTCTCCGCTATTTCTTGTAAAATGCATTTGTATGGTCTGTATGGTCCACTCTCTTGTTTAAGTGAACACCAAGGTATAAGTGTCCACTATCTTGATATCCATTCCCTGGATGTGTGTTGTGTGAGCTTGTGCCTGCAGAAACCACAGATCCTTGGTTTAACCCACATTTAAATTAGTTTCACTGTCCCTGCTCTCCAAAGTCCTCTCTGTTCCCTGTTTTTCTCATATGTGATGAGGCCGATGACTGCAGAGTCATCTGAGAGTTGTCAGGGGTCTGAAGTCTGTTGTGTAGAGGGAGAAATAGAAGGGAGCCAGGACAGTTCCTTGAGGAGCTCCAGTGCTACAAAGGACCACTTCAGACACACAATCATGTGTCCTCACATCCTGTTGGTGAATTCCCCTAAGCAATTTAAGAATATTGAAGCAGGAGTGCAGAAGGCAGAGTGTTAGCAGTTCTTCAGTCTCACTAGATGAAGTATCATATAAGAGCTCTGGTTTGTTTTCTTTGGCTTTGTGGCAGCTCTCCCTACAGATATGGTTGAAACTTGGGAAGACCGAGTTGCTGACAATGCAGCAGTGTCCCCGGCTGGCAAGAAACACCAGAGGAAGTTATATAACACCTGCGGACATTCAGTTCATCACCACACATGACCAGAACATACGCTGGCTATTCATATAAATGGCTACATTAGCCTTTAAGCCAACAGGTCTCCTGCCTAGTTAGCCAGCTTAGCAAATTCAAAACTGTAGCCTACATGTCAACATAAAGTTGTCAGATACACTGCTCAAAAAAGTAAAGGGACACTTTAATGTGTTTTTTCCCCCATTGAGATCTTATTTGTTTTCAAAGTGTTCCTATATTCACAAGAGGTTTAGTCACATGAGTTTTCAGTTTAAGCCATACGTGAATATGAATGTATTATTTCACCTAATTTCCTCATAATTGTCATTAATGTAGATATAGTAACACAATCTTTGTAATGAGATTAATTAAATGCATTTGGCCCGTGACCCCTAACAGGACTAAACGGGTATAGAAGATGACTAAACGCATTTGCTGTTTAACGGTCCATTAATGGGGTTTGGTTTGTGTTGTGTCCCCATCTAGTGGTTATTGGTGGTATTGTAGTCATAACTTTGATTTTCTTCCATATAATTGCCTTAAAATTACATGGATGGTCCCCTACCATGCTCTTTGCAAGTCAAATTAATTATGACAATATTTGTTAAATAATGTGTGTTCAGTTTGACCCGGTTATATTATAATGGTGGAATAGGTTACACATACACAGTTCACACACACACACACACACACACACACACGTTCACACAGTTTTACTGTGTGTATTATTTTAAAAAGGGGGTCAAAGAAGGAATTTTAACCAGTTAAAACCGCCCAGGTCAAACTGACCCGGTGCATGAAGACAACACCAGGGCACAGCTAATTTTGTCTCTTTAAATACAGCATATGGACCAGTCTATAAAGAGCCCCGTCAGGTCTCTTCAGTTTGTTTTTCAGAATAGTAAATTAGTTCCTAATGCTTGTTTATACACAAGATTACCAGGGGAATACCCTTGCCTAATGAATTATTAATGTCCTTTATTGTCTGCCCATAATTGTTTTCCCTTTGATGTTCTGGAGAAGTGGTTTGCTTCTTAAGATGACTTTTGTTTTTCCGTTCTTAAGATTGTGGCTCCCTCTGCTGTCCTGAGACTGGTATGTCTCCTTATTGTGTGAAATTGAATTACAGTAGTGTCAAATATGGGAGGGGGGAAATCACGTCAAAAACATTTACATTCTTAGGAATATAACATAAATCTCAAATAAATTTCATCTACTCTGTAATAGACTTTTCAAGATGTACGTTATTTTCCTCAACCAGTTCATCTACTTATTATTATCTGATGTTCATCAACAAAAGTTACCAGGTTTGACGCCTCTTGCCCTTGTAGTTTGTCCTGGGCAGACACTTCTCAAGGGATACACTGGAGTAACAATGCACCATGACACGATGCATAGTCTTATAAAATATTGACAATTCTGAATATAAAGTATGGCAATATAATCTGAGTTTAAGACAAAACAAAGCTGAAGTTGTTTTCATGCATTTGTGCAGATTATAATTCATAGGTTGTTTCTTTTATGGTATGGTTTTGTTCCTTTTCCAAATCGGTAATCAAAGATGAACATGTATCTCACTCATGGATGACTTTTATTTCAGGAAAACTAAAAACTAACTAAGTTTATTACACAGTCATGAAGACTGATGGTGACTAAATTGTCTGTGGGTGCTTAAAATGTCAAAGTAATAAAACGAAAACATTGTTTTGACATACAGAAAGAAAATCATGAGAACACAGAACTGTCTAAAATTATTTATATACCCTATTAAAGTGTCTAAAAATCAGTCATGGTATATCCAAAAAAACTGCTTGTCTTTACAAAAACTCTACAGTTCGACTTTTTTAAGCGCTTTTGGGATAAATAAAGAATCTATATTAAAAATATGCACCAACTAGTATGAATTTGAAATAAGAACAATATAAACACTCAGTGTTTTTTTTAATTTATCCTTGGTGCTGTCTGTTACCAGTCTAAAAGGAGGCAAAATAAAAAATAACCTGCATAATTAAAAGGATCTTAACCTAGTTAACATTGTTCCTGTGGTTAAAACAGATACATTCATATTAGTTTGCATGAATCTATGGGTTTGATCTTTTTTCTCCATCAATCATGGTTTTAAACACATAAATATTTCCTGAGTTTTCTTTTCATCAGAAGCTTGAAGGTCATGAAATATTAACTACTGATGGTAATTTACATGGACTACCATTTAATCAGGTGGTTGGGCAGTAGTGGCAGTTTTATCAGTTAGCTTTGAATGGCAACTCTGGTAACTTTGTTATGAGAAACTTTCTAGAAGTGACTGAACTCAAGTGAAATCATCATCATCATTGAGTGTTTCCGTTATTTAGCCTTGCCCACTGATTACAATGGAGTTGTCAAAACAATAGGAACATGTATCCTATGTATTCAGGTCTAATATAAACCACAGCTTCCAAAATGAAAACAAAAGTTAAATCAACAACTTACTCAGTTATTTTAAACTAATGCTGAATACCAGGACCTCCATAAGGATAAGATTTAGTGCAGAACTGTAATATCAGAAGGCATTTGTTTTTACTTGTGTATCTAATGAACTGGCAAGTGAGTGTGTGGTGAGATAAAATAAAAAAAGCTTGAAGCTGATGAATTTTACGCTTTTATACTTATAGTTAGGTTTAAACTTTAATCACTGATGCAGCCTCCCAAATGTCAGAGTGTGGCGTTTCTTTCGGTTAATCCGTCTAACAAAACAAAAAGTCACTTGAACAGAGAGTCTGTGAAGGCAGAAATGTCTAAAATGTATTTTATTGTATCAGTCCTCTCTCTTGTTCGCTGTCTGTCTGTTCTGCCTCACTCTTCTTCTTCTCCTCCTCCTCTTGTCTCATCTTCTCCTGCTCTTTCGCCAGCTCCTCCTGTTCTTTGGCATCTGCCTCCTTTAGTTTCTCCTCCACGTCCTCAGGGATCTCCACCTCCATCAGGTTCTCCATCCCCTGCTCCGGCTCGTCTCCTATCAGCACCTGTAGCGATGAAGGACATTTTTTATTCACTTTACTTTGAGCCGATCTTCCATCGGGGTGATGTGAAGTCAATTAGGGTGGACAAGGCAGATTTGTCCAGCAGAAACACTGTGATGCACTGTGTTTGAAATGTTATTTTTCTACAGTATGCAACACATTTCTAATTCTCTTTTGTTTTATTGAAATATGTTTTTAAGATAAAACACATAAATGAAAAACAGTTAAATTCAACCTAAACCAGGGCCTTCCACCAACTGCTGAATCCAAACTGATCTGTGTCTTACACATTATATACACCAATCAGCCACACCATTAAAACCACCTGTCTAACTCTGAAATGGACACAGCTGCCCCCGTTAGTACTAACCCAAACCCTTTCTTCTAGCTCTGAACACGAGCAGATCTTTCCTACCTGTACCAGTTTCTCACAGGCTGCTGAGACGTGGACATCCTTCTCCCAACGGTGAAACTCTCTCATGATCGGGTAAACGTTCTTATCTTTTAGTGTCTGTCGGCCGGCTTTCGTCGCTGTCAGCTACACGAGAAGGAAACCGTGAAGAGCTTTACATAAAAACAGTATGTGCAATATGTCTGTTTCCAGCCTCGTACCAGTAAGAGTGTTTCCAGCAGCATCTTTCTGATATCAGGGTCGTCCTCTCTCTTCTTGTCTTCTGGGAGGTACTGCAGGTCCACAGGCAGACCTGAATGTCATATCAGCTTCTGTTAGAGTCAGAACCAGCGATCTAACCTCCTCTCAACAGCTCATCCTGTGCAGTTTCTCCTCATCACTGGAGCTCTATCCCACAGTGGAATACAACCTCTTCACCTTATTATCTTATCTCATCTTAATATCAAGCTTAGATGGGATAATCCAAGAGATCACAAGAGACAGAAAAGTAAATATTAAACATATACAAACAAATAGCAACTGAAATACAACAGTAGATTTACATATGTGATCTACTACTGGGAGCAGGTTTGGTTGTACAGCCTCACAGCAGCAGGGAGGAAGGACCTGTGGTAACGCTTCTTCTCACAGCGCAAAGAAAGCAGTCTGCTACTGAAGGAGCTGTCTAGTGCTGTTACAGTTTACCTAATTGTTTAAAATATAATATAAGAATATAAAGGTTATGGGTATGAACACTCACCTTCATTTTCTTCCTCTGTCAGTTCTTCTGGACCAGCCAGCGGCAGCAGAAGGAAGGGCAGGATGTCCACAGCGTCGCTCAGCAACCACTCATGATGAGCTGGACAGAGCGAGCAGAGGTTTGGATCAGACGGCTGGATGATTCATTGGTGACACTGAGCTCAGCAGGATCGGATTTCAGTCAGACAGCTGGAGGTCACGAACTTGTGTTTTTTGTGTTAAGGGGTTGTCTACAGTAGCTACATGTGCAGACAAATCAGGACATTTGCCTCCTCAAAAATGTAACTACATATTGTTGTGGCAGCAAGCTTTGCATGCAGATGGAGATTGATCAGTATGTTGGAAAAGGGCTCAGTTATCTTTAACTCAAAGCTGTGCAGAACGTTAATTAGACAAAAATCCTTCACTTGTTTCAGCGCTACAGGGCAATTCACAACAACATTAATCTGCTGTCTTGTCTTTTTTAGACACTAATCCTTTTTTGGAAAGCTTCTTTTTTATCTACAGCATCAGGCAATTTTCTATTTAATTCTATTTAAACAAATCTACACAGGAGGTAATTGTGGTGGGACGCCCATTAATCATTTAAATCTTGTATAATTCAGTTTAATAGTAAATAAAAATGTCTCACCGTGGTCAAAGCAACAGTTGCGCAGGGTGCCTATGACCCCACCCCTCCTTGTCACTGACTGGTGCTGAGTGAACGGCAACAACCTCTGGACTACACACCTGAAACACACACATAAGTGGTACATTCTGACTTAATAGACTGTAAATATCAAGAGAGTAACAGTATACACATCGGCCCTGATCCCCTCTGAGGCGGTTTAGTCCTTCGGTTTAGTACATCTGTGAAAAAAAAAAATATTACTAATAATTTTACCTCTTAATTTTGCCATTTTTCTAGAAACTGGAGATGTGAAGCCACAGGTAAACGCCAGGTACTTGTTGCTGTGTGATGGATGTAAAGTACTACAAATTAACATGAAGCAAAGGGGGCAGGCTGTCGTCAAACCTACACTCTACCAGGTGAGCTACAGGGGCGCCCACCAGTACAATTTTACACAGATTATGACATCCAATGTCAACCAGTGGTCAAGCAATGCTTAATCTGTCATTTGCTGATCATCAGCTGTCATCAGCTGGTCAATCTTGACCATTTTGTTACTTTTAATGTCAGATTTTCTAATCAAAGGTGAAATAAGAAAAAAAGAAACCAGCAGTGTGACTCAGTTTAGATGATACACGCCAAGTCAATTTTGACAGAGTAACATTGGTATGAAGCAAAAATGACATCTGACTGCGGTACTGAATCATGGCTGATTGGTAAAATGATGTAAGTAACATACTGTTTTTTTTTTTTTCTATCCTAGAACAGTGAAAAACAAACATTTTGTGTGAAAAGTATGAAAACTTGTTGCCAGTTCCAAAATGGCATCTGCTGAAGGTGAGGGGTATCTAGTTTGGTCCTGGAAACCAGTCACCATTAAAAAGTTGGTCTGGAGTCACTCCACTGGATACTGATTCACTTATGAATTCAAATCAGCATGTATTAATACAGATGAAGGATATGCTGGACATGGTGCACAGCTCAGGTTTTTATATGGAAAAACCCTTTGTGGAACTCGGTCTGCTTTCGCACCTGCTTTTATATGCATATGAGACTAACTGCTGCTGAATAACAAAACAAACAGAAAACAGCTGGCTGTCAGCTCTAGTCAGCGCCTTCACCTTTCTTTGTCCATTATGTAGTCCCTGGCCTCAGGCAGCTGTGTCAGGTTGGACAGTAGAGGACCCAGGTAGTGGAGTTTAGCCTTCTTGTTGTAACATTCAGTACAGAAGATGTCCACCAGCTGAGCCAGACTGACCTCCTCCTCCTGCAGGATCTGAAACAGCAAAAAGAAGTGCTTCATCAGTTAAGGTCCAGCATTTTGAGCAGTTTAAGCAACTAGAACAATTTAGTCCTAAGATGAACAAGAAGCAAGTGTAGTGAGAACAGAACATAGTAGTATGGGAACAACATATAACTGTAATAGAGGCATAAACAAGAATCCAAGGGAGGACAAGCGACGATAAGATGCAGGGATGAGAAGGTAGTTGGGAAAGGTTTCACATATTTTTACTTAGTAATGGCATCAATGTCACTGTAATTCCAGTATTTATACCCACACCAAAGCTAAACTGAACACTTCAGCCTTCACAGACGGAGCCCACCTTGAACACAGTCTTGCAGGTCTTCACATGGCGAGTCAGGTTTGACAGGATGGTGGAGATCTGATCAGAGAACGGGTGCTCTGGATCCAGCAGGTTTTTTAACAACACTGGAAGAACTTTGACATCTGTCACCAAAACCTGAGAGAACCAAGAACATTCACGTCTGACTTGTCGGTCTTTGAAAAACTGAACACACTAAATCTTTAAGGGCTGTATTGCTCTTTTACTTTCTAAAGTGTTCCCAATTGATCACCTTATGCAGAGTCTCGTCAGCCGACAGGTTGATGAGGATGTAGTAGCAGTCCTTCACTATGGCGATAGAGGGGTCAGAGGTCAGCGCAAACAGGGCAACAATTATGTCAGGTTTAGAGCGGAGGAAGCGACACCCATCCCTGAAAACAAACAAAAAGGGAAATTACTAATTGTGGGAGCAAACAGGTAGTTAGCTACCTCTGCCAGTGTGTAAAAGCTGTGTCATTCCTTCAGCCATAACACTGGAAGGATGAGCTGGACAAACCACAAGTTATCTTCCAGATATCTGTGCCGCATCAGTCCTCAGTGCTACAGAGGAAGCAAGACGTCACATAAAACAATGTTTATAAAACACCACAAATCTATGTGGTGGACTGGTTTTAAACTGGTACTCCAGAAATACAGGAAAACATTTAGGCAACAACCAGAATATTGCACAACCTCCTTCGTCAGAGGCTGTCCCACTACTCTGCTGCTACAGGATAGTTTGACTCTGGTTTGTGTAAATATAGCCCTGGAATAACAAGGATTATAGTAATTTGTATTTTGAATCGGAGCCTGAATTGTAGAGGAGATTAGCAGAGGAATGAACAGGGGGGTCTCAGAGCATGAAACATGACAGAAAGTGAGACAGCTTCCACCTACTTCACCGATAATTACTCTTACACTGTTACCGATAGCGTGCAGAGTGCCTTGTAAGATCTGAAGCCTCTTTCTTTTTCTGCCCGATTGTCATCTATGATGTGAAAACACACAAATCTTTTTCATAGTTAGCTGGTAAGATCCTAAACTTCCCTGATCTGATTAAAACGGACAGCACTAAAATGAAGCACCAGAGTGTGATGTGATTCATGTCAGGCCAATCTTAGCGTCTCTATTTGGGTCGAGACCTTTTTCCTGTAAACAGAAACTAATTACATCAACCTCCCACCTGTTTCCAGACAGTCCCAGGATGTACTCTGTGGCCCGACCTTTGACATCAGGGCGCGTACTGGGGGTCAGGAAGGAGAGCAGCTCTGCAGCCTCAGAATCACTCAGCATCTTGTAACTGTGTCTGACACACATCAATAAAATCACAATCAGTCATCAGCTCTTACAGCAGTACTGTCTAATAGTGATACATTTATTACCAACTTTTTGTAATGATTCAGAATAAAAGGTTTCTTCTTTACTGTATGCAGTTTTTTAGATAATGCATGAGTGTACATGTGAGAATAAATACTGAGGCAGAAATATTTTAAAGATACATTTAAATAGATGAAACTACTGGTGAGAAATCAATTTGTCGATTAAAAAGAAAATTCATCTGTGCAGTTCTGGTAATAGACCAGTTGTTCGTGTAACTGGTTCAACAAAAATGCCACAAATCCGTTTGTTTGTTTGTTTTTACAAGTGAACATCTGCGGGTTTTCTTTATTATTTATATTGACAAACTGATTCTGTTGTGGAGCTTGGACTGGTGTGACGTCCAAAGTTTGCTCATGCTTGACTTCGTCGATGTCTTCAGCAAAATCAAGAAGTTGGTATAGTTCCAGACTAGGGCTGCAGCTTACACTTAATTTATTTTTTTAGTTTTATTTTTTGGGCTGACTTCAGAGCCCTGGTGGTGTGTCTGGTTTAGTCTATCCATCCATCCATCAAATTCATAGGTTCTCAGCTTATTATCATGTGTAACAAAGATCAGCATCCAACCATCACCTCTAAAGGAAAGGCCCTCATTAACCTCCTGTCAACTGACTAATCGATCAACAAACTAACTGCACATATAAAATTAAAACTTTCAATGCACAATGTTCTAAGAACTTATTAGATATTAAAAAAGAAGTACATGATTTATAATCATCTACTTTGTTATGCAGATGTTATACTATATTATGGAAGAAACTTTATTCTATTACAATCTGTGTAGATGTAATGTGAGAAACTATTACACATACATTTATGTGTTTCTATATTATTTTTCTTCAGTCAGTACACTGAAATTTTGGAAAAATAGATGACAACTGTGTCATAAAACGATGCAGGGTTATCTGCAGTTTTTTTTCAACACAACTGCAGCAATAATGTTGTTAACAAAAAGGATGTACTGTTAAAATGCCATGCTAACTAAGGCTAAGTCCAGGGAGTTGTTTACTATAGCATTAAAGTACATATTTAGAAGTAGATTGCTGCTACGGTGGACACATATATGCTGGCTACTGCAGCTAAGGTTAAATTAATTAGGAAATATTTTACTTTCTTTCAACACATGAGACAAAACTTTCAGGAGAGGCTTTCCAAACCCTTTAGCTAAACTCTTACGTGAAACCTGAATGTGTCTAATATCAAAGAACTGCAGCTTACTGTATAAACTTATCTTACCTTTAAATAGTAAAAGGACTTTCCGGTTTACATCTCCATTCTATGCCCTCATATATATTCCTCTAACATCAGACATCATGTGTAAGAAGCAGAACATGTGGACACAACATCAGAGATAAACTCTGCCTCATTTCCGGGTTAGCGGTCCCTTTCTTCTTCGTCTGAGGTTTTTCAGCAGATTAAAGCTTGCTGGGTCTCACTGCCCCCTAGTGTTCGCCACGTGTATTTTACAGTTTGAATGCCATATAACTACTGGACCTCTAATCCTCATCGCTAATACAGGATTTCATTACATTGTAACTAATTGTACAGCCTAATCAGGAAATAATAATTAAATCAGAGGACTAATTCATCTTGAGACTGTGCATGCCTCTAACATTTTCATGGTAATTAATCTGCTAGTTGTTGAGATCTTTCAAAATCTTCATAGCTACAAAAGCAATTTACAGAATGCCCCCCCCCCCCCCCCCCCCCCCCCCCCAAAAAAAAAAGGGTTAGGGTTAGGGCCCCTTTAACTTACCTTTATAAACAGGACACACGGATATTCAGAGACCAAGACAGCAGGAAGGAATTCAAGTCAGCATCTTTGATATATGTTTAACTTTTCAAACTACTTTATTGAGATAATGAAAAAAAAAAAAAACACGCACACACACACACACGACATTCACATAGTTTAGTCCCTTCAGCAAGAGCTCCCATTTTTCTCCAAACGTTGCATTGAAACGCTGATATTGCATATAAACCTTTACGAGCCTGCACGACAGTACAGCATTAACCCTCTGATTAAAGGTACAGTTCCACCTTTATTAACAGACTTCAGACACCACCAATGAATCAAATGCTGCTGAATGTTTCTAAATGTTACAAAAGTCATTGTGCAGCATTTTAACACATATTGAAAAAACTAAAATATTTCACAATGACATAGTTGTGGAGAAGTCCTGAGCCCAGAGTTGGTGCACTCATGATTCTGTCTACAGTTTTCAGACATGCATTTCAGAAATGTTCGTGCATGCAGATTCAAGGCTGCAGAGGGGGGGAGGAAACACTGCCCCAGGCTCTTCCAAAGAGAAAAAAAAAAGGTCAGACACAGAGAAGTTTCCACACTTTTCTCTGAGGAACGCTGCTGATCCCTCATTTCCAACGCTGAAACATTTTATTTTTCTCAATAAACACACACACATTTCTTGTCAATATTACTTCAATACTATTGCAAAATAGAAAAAGAAGACTAAAAATCATCACTTTAACTCACGAGCTTTGGACTAAACCTCTGTATTGGAGAGAGTGAGGAGCAGACAGAGGAGCAGCCTCAGTCTCGACTGTAAACAGATAAAAATATTCAGCATGAAGTCCACCACGTGCTGGAGTACATGTAGTCTGCCTGGAGCCACAGACTCCACTCCAGGACAGACAAGGACTGTATAAAGCATTTCGGTATCTTGCTGCTATTTCTGGGTTGCCATGGAATCGTAGTACAATTGAATCTTTTATATAATGGTTACAGTATATTTATTAGAGTCTGTGCTGATGAGTGTGCACTATGTTCAAGACCAAAAAAGGCACGGTGGTGTCTGATTGGCAGACAGAGATCAGCTGGTCTCTGTTGGCTCAGGGCGGGGCTAGTCCATCATGAATCATCAATCATTTTTATCATCATCACCATCCTCCTCCTCCTCTTCTTCTTCACTCTGCCTTGTCTTTCCTCTTAGACGTGAAGGGGACTTTGCTGGCTACCGTCGAGCCCACGCTGGAGACGCCTCCGGCCACGGCAGACACACTGCCCTTCACCAGCCCCACCCCCATCGAGGGCACAGTGGTCACGGCCGACTTGGTGATCTCCAGACTCTTGCCGCCCACCCAGGCCACTCCGCCCACCGCAGCACCAACGACGCCCTTGGTGACGTTGAAGAGGCCACCGGTCACTCGCCAGACCATGCCAGGTGCAGGGGTCTCATGGTCTTTACCAGAGTCTGAAAACAGATGACACACGATGCATCAACATTCACTCAGTGTTTCCATTGTTAAACAAACAGTTACAAGCAACTAAAGACTATTTTCATTAACGGTAAATCCAGTGATCATTTTCACATGCTGACCTGTCCAGGGTGTACCCCGCCTATCGGTGATGATAATTGGCATTTTGGATCTGAAGATTGTTTATACAATACAGAAGTAAGAAATCATGCTGAATGTGGTCAAGCTACTTCAGTTCGTAAGTTTTATGAGAAGACTTTGTCTTCTTTCAACACACTTTGCACCTTCAAGCAGTTTGCATCAAGTCTAAACTCACGTTAAACATCAGAAACCACACATTTTGTTTATTGAGAATAAGCGCACAAGCTACACTGGCAGCGCTGTGAGGCTGTACTTTGGCACAGTTCACACTAAATGTTAACACGTTGCCATTTACAAAACAGCCAAGCAGGACTAGCGACCCCATTTAAGTGTTCGTTGATGTTGTTGTTGTGCCAACATCCATTTAACAATGAACTGGTGAAACAAACACGTCTGATTGATTAACTATGCTCCACATCATTGAAGCCAGCTCAACTTTGATTTTTCGCAGAGCACACAGTGACAAGGTCAAGGCTTCAGTTTGTAGCCCTGCTATCACCAGCTTCCACAGAAAATAACTCTTGCTTGCTAGATGCTTTTCCTCTGGTGGTTTGAAGACACCCCAACATGTGATGATTAAGTCGGATTAATGTTCATCACATCTCTGCTCTCAAGTCTGCTGATTTTTTTTAGTATCTTTGTAGGAATCCTCTAATCTACAGAAAGTGTTAAAATATTTGTTTAAATGAAGGCAATTAGGACGGATGATGGTTTTGTAATAATTAAAAACTAAAAACGGCTATTGCGGAGTTTTCCCCCCATTAATAGTGCCATTATGTTTTTACTTTTAATTGAATCACCAAAGCAGAGAAGACCAAGAGATTTGAGTTGGCATGAATGTAAACGACACAAAGGTATAAGTTGATACATAAATTTAAATCCCTGCAATGCAGCATTTAGCCACAGTGCTGCTTTGGGCTAATTTCAAACATTAGTGTAGAGTTAGCAACAATGCTAATGTTTAATATCTGCTTTTTTCCCAGATATTTAGTCGTTATAGTGCTAGCAGCTATACAAGGAGAATTACAAATCCAGTTACGTATGATTCTATAGATGCTGAATGTTTTTTACTGAATATTTTAAATGTCTGATTTTGTAGGCACCACAAATGTATAAAATACCACTAGAATTATTCAAAATCACTCAGCTCAGATGACGTGCTAGCATTATTGTTGGTGCTTTAAACAAACAATCAGTGTATGTGATCTCTCCTTGTGTGACAGCTATCCAGACTAAAACCAGAGCGGTGCTTCATTGAGTAACAACAGCAAAGTTGTCTGAGGGCTGCAGTAGGAGACCAAACTGGAGCAAAGTGTCTCAGGCTCAACACGCAAATAGCAGGTTCGAGCTGCAGCCGCTTTTACACAAACAAACATATTCCCCTGACAAACCAACCGTTTCTGAAATAGCAGTGAAATAACAACTGAGCACCGATTGCACCACAATTCCCCACTGATGTTCCAGCATTTAGCCATAGCCTGGGGAGCTCACTGCTTACCCTCTGTAGACTGGATGTTGGTGGGTTCAGCTTCATCGGAGGCCACGCTGGTCCCAGGTTGGGGCTCCACGTTGACGCTGTTCACATTCTAGAAAACACAGGAAAGCCCGAGGTTGATTCCAAGATTCACAGCACTCCTCCACCTTTAATACTAAAATGTACGCATGAGATTGAACCTTAATATTTACTGTAGTTATGTAGTGTTGATCAGACACACACGTCAACCACAGTCTTGGAAATTTTCTAATTTTGTTACTCAACCGTAGGCCAATTAGTTGCATAATGCATTCTGTGGCTCAGTAGGAGTGTTACAAAATCAAAAGTCAGTCTAATCATGTCAACAGGGTTGTCAACAAACTTATAAGTCACAAACTGGAGCTACAGATCATGGATTTATTTAAGACGACTGGATACTAAACTCAAGCTCACCTGTCACATTAAGGTTTTCTTGCATCTCCTAACTGCCTGACTTACCATTGTGATTATGCCACCAAAATAAACTTTCTTATGTAGGTGCTGGGAATTGTTGAAACCTCAATAAATTTGAATTTTTGAAATATGAAACCTCAAATTTATGGTGAAAAAAAACTTTAAAAGCATCCCGTTAACCGTTTTACGTCTCTTGGGTGAAAGTTCTTTTCGGGTCACGTAGATTTTATTTTGCTGCAATACCATAAATGACCACTGGGCCAAACTTGGCAGTAAAGGGGCGTACAAACAGGAAGAGACTAGCAGCGATGTGGCGACAAGAGACAATGTAATTTAAATGAAATTCAGTGACTGGTAGCGGCAAAAGGAGATATAAATATTTATTCACGTGTAAAGTCACAAAGAAAAACAGCATAGTACGGTTTGGAGCATAGACTGTATAAAGATTGACAACAGTGCAGCTCCTCAATAATTAAGTCAAATCAAGAAGAGCTCCCCCTGGTGACTGGCTGCAGTACAGGTCATAAGCCCCCCTCCATGTTTTTAAGGATGGCTTCTGTCATTTTAGGTAGCATATATGATACAGATGCATACCCAAGAGTCAATTTTTCTTTTAAGTTTTGTTTTAGTTAGTTAGTTAATGCTATGGCAACAGGATGCAACATCATGGTGACTACCAGTTGCTATGCCAACCATTCCGTGAAGTGTCCCGTAGGATTTATACAGTTAATCATTTGGAGTGTTACGTGAACCCAGATGGAGTGGTATTTTCTTTTCAAACAGGGAGGGGGGGATGACAAGGAGAGCTAGCTCTGTCCATACACTAATAAGATTTACATTTTTTTCATTTTGCAACTTTTAGTCTCTTTAAAAATCTAAGGTGTTTACTGAAGGTTAATGCGTTGCATGATGGGAAAGGTAAGAGCGTTTTTGGAAGTCTTACATTGACTGTTTTTGGTTTGACCACTTCTTTACGTCAGTGCAAATCTGAACCACAATAGATTGAATGTATCATTTCAGAATTAGGTTTTCTTTTGGGAAACAGAAAGGAAGGAAAGTTATTATTCTGACATGGGAGCTCAGAATATGGTGGCATATGTTTAAAGTCACTTATTTACAGTTTGAGTCAAAGCCGCATGTTGAAGACGAATTCCTTTTAATTATGTCCTAAATGAAAAACATACTCTGAAAGCCTCACTCACTGCATGTGCTCTTGTTACGAAACTCATTAATTTTGGCATCGTGTCTCCCAGGAATCCAGTATGAATGTGGGTGTTGATGTTGAATGTTTGTTCTCAGCATGTCAAATGCAGACTGAAGGGAAACGTGTCATTCTGTGACACTTTTTTTCTCTTTGATTCGTTCCCTGTTTTCAGCTGAATTACAGATTGAGGACTTACTGTGTAGCTGGGAGTCATGCCTGAACATGTAATTATCTGACATACTTTCTTCTCTTCAGAGCTGATGTTATAAAAGGATTTGTTGAAGATAGTGTTATTTTTATATATTTAAGTGCATACTCGCACCATTTTGTGCTATTTCAAAGTATAGTTGCGTATCTTATTCATGGTTTAGGTGTATGAAACTTAACACGTGGCTGCAACACTGAACAAGAGCAAATAACTCCAGTTGATGTGGCCATGACAACGTGGTGTTAACCTTTTTGGCTTCTGACCCTTTAAATTAAAACAATGGCTCCTTCTTGTCCTGCAAAGTAGAGAACTGCAGCTAAAACCAATCTTGCAAAACATCTTCACTCCACCCCTATTTTTTTTTTTTTCTGAACCACAAAAAGGCCCCAGATCCTGAAGTTTAAAGCCACAGCTGCATTTTATCTGTGTTCCTGGTGGTTGTTGTGGGTTCAAAAACTAAACCTAATTTAACATTTTTTGAAGATGTGGCTCTAAAGCATCGATGATATATGCAGAGAAAGACATCTTTCAATGATTCATGGATTTTTTTTTTTTTTTTTTATAAACAGATACTTCTACGATTTTAATGGCTATGATATTCAAATCCCAAATCATCACTGATGCATCCCTGTGGTGAAGAACACGTCATACCACTCTGATCCTGCTAAAATCCCATAATTCTCTCGTCTTGTCACATACTTTAACATCAATAAAGATATTGCTGATTTCTTACCTTCACCATTGTTCCCAGGTCTTCCCCGCAAACACACCTGACAGAGAAACTTGGGGCTGGAGCAGCTTCTGTTTCAACCTCCGAGTCAAACTCTGCTGTAGTTTAATATTTGATGTCTTTGTGTGAAGCCAGCAGCAGATCTCTCCTTATCTTTATTTGCCGACTCTTCTCCTTCTGGTTTTCGGACCTGTGTCGCATCAATGTACAGCTTTCTAACTTCTCCTCACACACTCTTAGACACGCAGATCTGCGTAGCTCTCTTTTCACTCTGCTGGTTCTGCCGACGTGGCGCCTTCACGCACACAAACATACATACAGTCAAACTACACGCAGCAACACACTGAACTTCCGTTATAAACCTTCAAAATAAAAGGCTGACACTTTTTTTTGGGGGGGGGGGGGGGGGGGCTGATTAAAACGAGGAATCATGAGTAAATTAGAACAATCTTACTACAAGACAAAGGGTATGTAGATGATTTGACTTCCACCCACATGTTTGTCATCATCTCACCACACAAATATTGGTCAAACTCTGATGTTTTGTAACTGAGGCAAAAATTTTATAAAGATTTAAGATTCAGGAAACTGCATTGCCTGACACACAGAGGACAAGAATGTGACTAAAATAGCTGGAGACAATTAAACATTGCAGTTAATGACAAATAAACATTTGCATGCAAATTCTGTAGCCTAGTACTGCTGATGATTTGAAATGCAGTTTTATCTGATACAATATGAGCAACAGCAAAACAAAGACAATACAAACATACTGAACATAAACAAACTAATCCTTATCTGTGAATGGGCTTTTGCTTGTTCTTTTAATCCAGCTCTGTCATCTATATTATCATCTTCCATGTACCAGACACCACCTGTAAGTGTCAGGTTATCCTGTTTGTGTCAAGCATGTATGCTTTATCAAGATGTATCTGCTCTCTTCTCATCCCATCTCTTCCCTTCTCTATCCTTTTCTATCTTTCTATACAGGCTCAAACTGTCCCCCTCTGATTTTTTTCTTATTCGTCTGTCATCATCTCAGCGCTTGCTCGATGATAGATAAGTGGATTAGCAAGGCGAGGAAAACTGGGAAAATATGTTGTGCTGTGCTGTATAGTTATTAACTTTTTTATTTTCAGATTAAAAAGGTTAAAATTGTCTTTGAGAACTCTAGTACAAGTGTCATAAAATAAATCATTAAAAGCAGTGAGGAAGGCTTCATTGTGTAGTATTGCATAGTATTGTGTAGTATCGTAGTATAGTATTCTGTTGTATTGTACTGTATTGTGCAGTGAGGAAGGTTGTATTGTTCTGAAAAACTGTTCCTGACCTGAGGTAACGCAGAAAACCACAAACTGGGACATCGTTTGTCTTTGTCTTATTTGTTTACGTTGGCTCAGGCTGCGTCCAGCAGTTAAATGACCTGCTGTTCCTGTTAACTCTCAACTTGTAGAATAAGAAAAAGAGAAAATAATAAAGTGAGTGTAAACCAGTCCACCCAACCTGAATACGACTTGCACTGTTGCATATTCAGAAAACAGGATTTTATTCTTAACATTTTTTTAATCATTGTCTTATTAAAATAAATAAACAAGTTAAAATGTGAAGTTATTCAGCGATCACAAAAAAAGTTATAATATCCAGGCTTAGGTTAAAATATTTTTAATTTAATTTCTGGAGTTGGAGTCCCTTGTAATTGATGACACAAAGACTTCCCATCGACCAACTGCAGTTTGTGACTTTATTATGAAAACCGGAAGTAGCCTGTGGGCGGTTGTTACAGTTCCAGCTCCGGATCCAGCTCCGGATCCTGCATCACCAACAGCTGTGAGTGACTGTTATAGGTAAATGTCTAAGTGTAGCTACTCCCACTGTCTGTGTTGCATTTTTGTATCAGTACAGTGACATTTGACGGGATTTTCAAGAAAGTATTAATGCAGTCACATAAATATAGAAAAACTTTAAAGCCATAAGATAAAACATAGCGTAGAAATAAGAGTCAAGGGTCAAATAATACATGGTGATGTTGGAAGGAACACTCACCCAGTACAGAGCAGAGTACATCTAAATCCATAAATAATAATACATCACACAGAGCTTCAGTCTTAAAATATAATTAGAGGATCAGGCACAGCATGACAGATATTGACATTTTACACAGATAACTGGACTGATTTTAATCTTGATCTTGAGATAGCAGCTGCATATAGTTCGTCTTGTCACTGTTGTCACAGCGTAGGTATCATCCAAAAGAATATCATAAATAAAAGTAGCATAGTTTGTAATAGTCAACTTCAGGTAGATTAGATTTATTTTAAAATAGTTTTACTGGATTGTGAAGGAGCTGCCCCTGTGACAGACTGTTGACCAGTCTAGGGTGTAACCCATCCTTTCAGAGGACCAATGTATGCATAATTATACAAATAAAGCTTAAATAACAGCACACAACTAGCTGCTGTCTAAAGTGATCTAAAGAGAGAAGAAATCAAACTGGAAAAATACAATTCTACATATATGTATATGTGTTATTTTTTATAGATTCAATAACGGAATATATACATCAATAAATATTTAGATTATTTAGTGAATCAGTTCCAGTTTAAACAAAATGATACCACACCATTGTTGTTATATGGTAAACATAATCATCATTGTTTTTTTTGTTGTTTGTTTGTTTTAATAGACAATACACTGATTAACAATGATAGTTTAATGAAGCGACCGAAAGAAATTGTTCTAATTTTGCTCAGGCATATCCTTTGCTGGATTGTTTGGGGTCCTCCTCGCTGGAGGCTCAGCGGCGCCAGTCTCCACGGCAGGCGTAGTGGAAGTAAATACGAGTAAAACATTTCAGTGAAATCTAGTTGCTAAAGGACTTTGGATACTAAAACTTGCAGCCATGAATCTGGAATTGCTCGGTAATTAACAAATTAAATCTGTTTGTTTGTTTTCTGCACGCCTTACTTTTCTTTCATCGCTATTCCTGTTTTCTTGTTATGGTTAGCATCGTATGTTAGCCTAGCATGCTAAAAGCAACGGATAAGAATAAAATTAAAATCAGCTATATTGTTATAATCATATTTTTAAGTTCTGTTAAACGCATGAGATTAAAATCATTCATATTGTATCCGATAAATATTAAAGTATCAACGTTTTTATAAAATGTAAGCAAACGAAGTGACAGTTAGCTAACTTTAGCGTCGAAACATTATCTTTTTTTGTTTGAATTAAATATGTCTTTATTTCTGAACTAGAACCATACCATGCACTACGGTTTACTGGTAATTTAGTAATGTACATATAATCCACATACAATCCAATCTATAAATTGAACTTGTTTTTAGACCATGTGGAATTAGAAATAGTACCAAGCTGGAGCTAGCGACTTTACTGTTAAAAGGGAAAATATATTTAACAATAAATCAGGTACTGGGGTGAATGGAATTATTTTATTTTTTTCTATCTTTATTCTATCAAATATAATAAAGGTGTCATAAACGCAAAAGCATAGGTTTCTATACGGTCTAATACAGGTCGGACAACTCTAAATAAAGTACTGTTGGACGTATGTTTTGTTTATAAATGTGTGGAAGAAGTATAAGCAGTGAAATTAAAATATCGTTTATTAAATAAATGGAATAAATAATAATGTCTAAATCAGGGTTTTACTAATTTGATCTAATCATGGCATGTCTTTTTATGTTTTGAGCTGGTCTTTTGAAGTCAAGCTGGAGAAACGCTTTACCATTGATATCGCTAATATGAACTATAGTAGCCATTTAATCATTTTAAGCTGTGGAACAATCGGTATGTCAGAGGTTTTTAGTGAAAACCAGTCAGAAACTTAATGTCCTGATTATCTTCAGTTACAAAGAGAATGGAATGATTATTAGTGGGCGTGATCTAGTGGCCGATTAAGCCACTTATTTGATTATTTGATCTTAAATCTATCTTTGTTGCTTCTCTCCTAGAATCGTTCGGGCAGAACTATCCAGAGGTAAGCCTCTAGTTTTTAATGTGCACAAGCTTTACATTAGTAATAGTCTGTGCATCAAAAATCATCCAAACACACCAGTTTTCTGACGTCTGAATATTTGCCTGTGGTTTTGTTGACAGGAGGCAGATGGCACTCTGGACTGTATCAGCATGGCCCTTACATGCACTTTCAACCGCTGGGGCACTTTGCTGGCTGTGGGCTGCAACGATGGTCGCATCGTCATCTGGGACTTTCTCACGCGAGGAATCGCCAAAATCATCAGTGCACACATCCACCCAGTCTGCTCTTTATGGTGAGACACATCATACATTGTGTATATTTGGTCATCGCTGTTGAATGTCTCATTTTATGCACTAGTACACAGACACATACATCACTGACTGTCCCTTACTACTTCATGTTAGACTACAGTGTGCAGTTATGTACTTGACAGACACCACAAACATTTTGATAATACTAATGCTTTGTATTTGTGTCTGTGTGTTTGTGCGCAGTTGGAGTCGAGACGGCCACAAGCTGGTCAGCGCCTCCACAGACAACATTGTCTCGCAGTGGGATGTCCTGACTGGAGACTGTGACCAGAGGTTCCGCTTCCCCTCACCCATCTTGAAACTGCAGTGCCACCCCAGAGACATGTGAGTGACCTGCCAACGTCTAAAGTGGGATGACAAGCCAAGATGGTTTTATTAATGATGTTTTCGTTTCAGGGACAAGGTGCTGGTGTGTCCCATGAAGTCAGCCCCAGTCCTGCTGACACTGTCAGACTCCAAACATGTTGTCCTGCCTGTTGACGACGATTCGGATCTCAATGTGGTTGCAGCCTTTGACAGGCGGGGCGAGTACATCTATACTGGCAATGCCAAAGGAAAGGTCAGACTTTATTTAACTGTACACCTTTAATGTCTGTAGCTTTACTCCTGGTTATAGAATCTGAACACACAGTGTTTAGATTCAGTGACAAATCTGTTGAATGTTTGATGAATTCTAAAAGTTTCCCTCCACTCACATTTCACACTCAAAAGAGTCCTTGTGTATTATGAAAGCCATCTAGTGTCATTCGTTTTTTTTGTGTCTCCCTTTGCCTGTTGTTGCAGATTCTAGTGTTGAGGACAAACACTCAGGAGCTGGTGGCTTCTTTCAGAGTGACAACTGGCACCAGCAACACCACTGCCATTAAATCTATTGAATTTGCACGCAAGGGCAGGTGAGAGGCTGCAGGAAGTCTTTCTATATCTTGATCTGGACTGATTAATACTTAAAGTGGACTATACAATTTAAACACCGCAAGTCCACTTAGGGTTGTCAGATAAGGATGCATAAGGAATTCACTTTAAAGGGCCCATAGCACTTCTAATTGTACTTCTGTCCTCTTTGTTTTTTTCAGTTGCTTTCTTATAAACACAGCAGACCGGATAATCAGGGTATATGATGGCAGAGAGATCCTGACCTGTGGACGAGATGGAGAACCAGAACCCATGCAGAAACTACAGGACCTGGTCAACAGGTACATAAACATACAAGTGTTTGGAGTTCATGTTTTCATGGTTAAGGTATGGTTGAACCGGAATATTTTTATGTAGGACATTGACTGATTTGGCAGGTAGTTAACATTTTGTGGCACTGCATGTGTCTGCGTTTGTTTATATCCTTCACCTGTCTGTGCTCAGGACACCGTGGAAGCGCTGCTGTTTCTCTGGGGATGGCGAGTACATTGTGGCCGGTTCAGCAAGGCAACACGCCCTCTACATCTGGGAGAAGAGCATCGGTAACCTTGTAAAGATCCTGCATGGAACCAGAGGAGAGCTGCTACTGGATGTTGCTGTAAGGGTCTTGAAACAGTGATTCAGCTGAGCACTGTGAATGTATTAAAATACTCGCACTTTGTGTTTTCAGTCATGTTGAGATGCTGTGTTTAGAATTGATTAATTTGTGAAGGTTCTCAGTTGTCCAGGTCCTGGTATATCTAGTCGACTTTTAGAGTTTTTTGAGAAGATGTTTCACCACTCATTCGAGTAGCTTCTTCCGTTAATGATTTATGAGTTAGTGATACATTTATCCATTTCCCGTTTGACCTCTTTCCAGTGGCATCCTGTTCGTCCGATCATCGCGTCCATATCCAGTGGAGTGGTGTCCATTTGGGCTCAGAACCAAGTGGTGAGTGGACAGTGGTAGTAAAAGCTGGATGTGTACTAATGGAAAGAATCACAAATGGTGCATCAAAATATTTCAGGATTATTTCTTTTAAATTTGTGCTACTCTGCATCAAATATTCAGCACCACAGTCCATTATGCTCAAAAATGTGTAAATTTGTCTTTTCATGAACAATCTACCAGCGGAGTAGATGTAACTTGCTGCCACCGTTGCAAATGTTTGGTTTTTCTGCAGGAAAACTGGAGTGCTTTTGCTCCAGACTTTAAAGAGCTGGACGAGAATGTGGAGTACGAGGAGCGAGAGTCTGAATTTGACATTGAGGATGAAGACAAGAGTGAACCTGAGCAAACAGGTACATAAGAGACATAATGTTTGGGCATTAAAGTGAACAGCTCGTCACTGAGCAGATGGTGCTTTGTAGCATCCACATTTCTTTCTTCTTTTAATGTCTGTTTCCCTGTGACATGCACTGGTCTTCATGATCCCCCAGAGATTAACTTGTTGCTCTTGTTACAGGTGCAGACGCTGCAGAGGACGAAGAAGTGGATGTGACCACTGTTGATCCCATAGTTGCTTTTTGCAGCAGGTGAGACAAAAAAAAAAACAAGACAGATTAATACACCAATGCAAATTGTATTCCCTCCATGAAGTACTACTAACTTGACCTCATCCTTGAATCATTAACACTTTTTGCTCAGTCAAAGTACCTCGTCTGTCTTGCAGTGATGAGGAGTTGGAGGACTATAAGGCCTTGCTGTATCTGCCCATCGCCCCCGAGGTTGAGGATCCAGAAGAGAACCCCTTCGGTCCACCACCAGATGCCTCCGTCCAGGCTGCTGGTCCAGAGGACGCGTTGGCCGGTGGTGACAAGAAGCAGCGGCAACCTTCTTCTGAAGGCGGCCCAGCCAAGAAAAAGGCTCGCACCACCACCATTGAACTGCAGGGGGTGCCCAGTGACGGTGAGATCTTATTGCGTGTTGTCGCAAACGGTTTTTCTTTGTTAAAGGCTTCATTATTTCAGAGTAAGTTAGCGTTAAAATATATATTAAGTAAAACTAAAAATGCACCATGATTAAAAACTGTACTGTTGTTAAAAAGAATGACATGATGCGACACATTATATCAAAGTTACCATGAGATCCTGTGTTTAGTACTCATAATAGAAGCTTTCTTATTATTTACAGAGTGTTTATTGAAAAGCAAAAATTTGCCTGCAAATCATCTGTTTAGGTATTTTTTGCAACTTTCTGTCCTGTCTTTTCAGAGGTGCACCCCTTACTGGGCGTGAAGGGGGATGGCAAGTCAAAGAAGAAGACAGCCGGCCGACCCAAAGGCTCCAAAGGTAAAGACAAAGACTTCGCCTTCAGGCCCAAGCCCTACAGGGGCGAACGGCCCTCCTTTCCCGTGGTGCCTGAGGCCCTGGGCAGCTCTGGCCCAGGTGTAGGAGGAGGAGGAGGAGGAGGAGGGATGAAGGGCAGGGCAGAGGGGGGCCTGGCCACAGGTAAGCATGCCACCACCCCTTCTGCTGCTGAGTCTGGGAGCTCTGCTAGCCATGCTGCCCTGCTAGTCTGACTGAAACCCTATCAGCCCCGGCCTGCTTCCAAAGCACCCGACCCCTGTCCCGCTTTCACCCCCACCCCAAACCACACAGCTTGCTGCTGTAAAGCCACAGTCTGGAGGTCCGAACATGCACTGTGTGCTATTCAGTTAGATTGGATCCGGTCTGAAAAGATGGAAATCTGGTTTCACAGAGAAATTATGAGATCTGTTAGTGAGTCTGTCTTAAACAATGCCATATGCCTTGTACTGTGGCAAGGAGCTTCCTCATATGTCCTCGGAAATCAGAACACAACTGAACAGCTTAAAGTACACATATGAACACACCCTGGACACATTGAGGACGCATTTGACCACATTCCTTTCGCTGACAAACGCACAATGCTTCCCGAGTCACATTAAAGAGCACCTACTCAGCAGGCGTGCTGTTGCATCAGTGGAGTTTTTCCTCATTCTTACAGAACCACTTTTATAAATGATCTCCAGAAAAGACAAAAGCACCTTAAGCACAGCAGACCCAGCTGTTTGTGGTTCTGAAGCAGCCGTAGGTAGAAATCCATTAGAGAAAACAGCTGGTGTATTATTCTGCTGCAAACCAAATGATGTCAGATTATTTGCATACAGAGCGCGTAACTAAGACGGGATCTCCAGTGCTGGCTGGTGACATGAATTTTAAGTTGTCAGACTGTGATTAGATTGTCCAGAGCAGATGTTAACGCAGTGTACTGAACTGGGCCTTATAGGAGGACACTTGTGATCGTACAGTCTTCTTTAATTTTTTTAATAAGAGAGTGATGAAATACACACTGATTCTTGAAGCCATTTAGATTAACATAAATATAAGAGTGATGTGAAAAAATAATAATATCCTTATAGTGAAAGATATATTTGCTATATCTCAAACTTTTTGACCCTGATTGTAAATCAGTTGTTTAACTCCAGTTTTGTCCAACTCTCTCAGTTTGGTCATGTGATTGATTTCTATTGAGCTGAATTGGACTCTGATGCATTTCATCCGGTGCGCCGCGGTGCAGTGATCAGTGTCATGTTTACTTCCACACTGACTTGTTGATAGCATATACACTGTAGTCATGATGTAAATTCATCAACACATCGCAGCCAGTGCTGTTAACATCATGGCTGACTAAACTGAAAAGGTTTAGTGAAAGAGGCCATGTTGATGATATTTCAGTGAAGTAAACCTTGTAAATTCTTCTTATTGTTCTCCGGCAGTGCAGCTACGGGACTATATGTCGACAGTTTGAATAACCTCCATATTTACCTAGCGATAGCACCTTCCATTTAGGCACAGATCATTTCCTCAATCTTATCATATCTACCTGTTTTTGGACAATCCGGTTCTCACACATCCTCCTTTGGCTTGCGAAATACTGGCTCTGCATGTTGTCTTGTTAAGGGTAAATATCATTATTTATGTTGGAGTCATTGATGTCACATTTGTTTTTGTGGGAGACGCCCTGCTGTTGTTACACACATGAGAACTGAATTCCCTGGATTGTCACAGGTTTTCTTATGATCATCTCCTCCCTTTTTCTTTTAGGTAAAACTCGTAGCATGTGAGAACTTGTGTGTTTGTGTAGTGAATATGTTGAGAGACAGTTGCAGCCACGTCTTTCAGTTGCTTCTCAGGTTAAAATGACAGATTAGAGTTCAGTGTTTCAGCAAAGTAAGTGAACAAAGACATTCAGAAGACGTGCAACTGCACAGACTTGCCTCTGTTTTAGATCAGTGAATTTTGACAGTTGCCAAATTACAAAACATTAAAATCATTTAAGAACACCTTGAAATGGGGGCGTGTGTTTTCCACGGTAAAGAACAGTATTATTATTATTAACAGCATTAAACCACAAGTAGGGATCGTGGTATGATTAGATCAGACTGTTAGACCTCCTCTAAAGGCAGAGACACATCAAACCAACAGTTCGCTGTTTTTTCCAGCATCTGTGGCCCCAGTATTGGGGGATGTTGGCACTATTTGGACCAGTGTTTGCAGCTTTTCAGTCAATCCAGCGCCTTGAATCAGCGGCAGAACAGGTTGTGAGAGCGTTCACTTCAATTGGCTGATTAGATTACAGAACAAGAACACAAAAAGAGAAATGTAAGTAGTGAAAGCAAAGAAAATGACACTCTGAGGTCTTTTTTTTTTTCATCTTAATTTCATCTGAAACAGCTCCTGTTTCCCCTTTTTTTTTATAACAAATACAAACAACTACCACTTGGCTGGTTGGCTTGTTGTTTTGGTGTGTCCATACCTCATGAGACAGATATCCCCAGTGACATGTTGTTATCCCTCCATGACTGTGGCTTTTACTGGTAAAACCTCTGCTAACCAGAGCCTCACTCTCGAATAATTTAGCGTCCTATAAATTTGGTGAAGTTGGGCTGTGGTTGGCAGATGGGTGTTGACGTGCCTTAAAGGTGGGAGGGTGTAGCTTGTTTCCCCTGCAGGCTAGCTGACTAGTCTACATCTACTTCCTGCTTGGCCTTTGACCCTCCTGCTCCCACTCCCGCCTCGCTCCCTGGGCTTTTCGTGTGACATCAGTGTTTGTCTGCAGCAGTGATGCTCGGGTCTCGTCCTGTCTGTTTGTGTGTGGATGTCACAGAAACGTGGAGTGACAATGTTCATTTATTGGTGCTGATGTTGGTACTTCATCAACTGTTCTGTTACAGCTACATGAACCTGTATGTGCACGGTATGAACTTTAGAAACACATGCTCAGTTACTGGTCAGGACTCGGTTAATATATGAACCATGTTATACTGATTACCCACTGGTTGTCCAGAGCAGCAGATTAATACATACAGCTAATACAGGTAAATGTAGGGAATGATAGATTATATTGAAAGGAATAATTCAGCAGTATGGGAACAGTACTTAGCTTTCGTCCTAGGAGTGAGAAGAGATGATCTACATGAAATGTGAAGGATAAAACTTATTTCAGGGGATTTTAATTGAAAAACAAGTCTTGTTTGTGACTCTTATATTTACACTGGTGACCATTGACAGGTAGAAAAACAACAACACCTGTTTATGTAAGAGATTTGCTGAGAGAAACAAGCTAGCCTCTGATTTTCAAAATATGCTAGACTAACACAGTCCTGACCCTAGCTCTGTCAACTATTTTACTAACTAATATAATGTTTTCCTCAAACACCATTCTAACAATAAACGACCAAATTTATCCAGCTGCTGTACCTCCATAAAATCAAAACGGGGTTTATTAGAGAAAAAAAAAATGTTTAGCCACATTAAATTATTGTTTTGGAGCCGACACTGAATGATTGAATCTATGGTAATCTATTTTCTATATGATGAATTTGCAGAGTAAGCCAGGCCATCACCTCTTATTTTCTTTTATTTATATTATTGGTCATATCTTAGTTATTTCAAGGTGCTGATGGCGTGCAAAGTACCATGTGGTTAATTTTAAACTGCAGAGAAAACCAGACTTGTGCTTGGTATATTTGATCTCATTTTAATTTTGCTGGTGAATCAAAGTTAATTTCTGCACAGTGAAAACACATTAGAATAACAACGTGACCACATAGATTTAATACATATTTTAATGTGCCCCCTACTTTGCTGTTCCTTATATGACTATAGGAGACTTCCTGCACAGATGTTGTATGCAAAAAAATCCTTTCAACTGCTTGACTTCTGCAGGATGTGTTGACAGCTGAAAAACAAAGCTGCATAGTTTGCAATGAATTCACCTGTGACTGAAAACAATATATTTTTCATCGATAGAAATGGAAATTGCACTTGTATGTAGATTTTAATTAGCAAAGGGAATCTAAGAATTTACAGTAGTCTCATTTGAAGTTGTATTGTTTCTGATGTGTGTGTCTGACCTTAAGTGTGTTTGTCTGCAGGCAGTCTCGTCTCTCAGTCGTACAAACAGCATGACATTGGAGGGATGGACTGATCATTAATATTTGTGGAGGATTATCGAATTGGCTCAAACTGAAAGACACAAATCCAGATGTCATGTACAAACTGTGAGTGAGCGGCCTGTTTTGTGTGGAGACTCTTTCCTCTCCCAACCAGAGACCAGCATCGCAGCACAGACCACTGACAGGAACCATGAAGCCGCCGAGTCTTCACATTAGAGATCACACGTCCTCTGTCTCCGTAGGATTTGTCATGTATAGAACACCTGTGTCCTGATAGTGTGTGTGTGTGTTGTCTTTCTTGTTTTTATACGTATTAAACATTCTGGTTTGTAAATAATCAGCTGAATGTGGTTTTATTTCGTTTGAACTTGTCTGAAGCTCCTGACAGGTGATGGATATAAACACAATACAGGACATTCGTAAGAGCTTAAGGCAGTGTTGTAGGCAAACTTTTTGTTTGAATTAGACCCATCAGAAGAAGCTAAAGCCTAGCAACAATCGGATGAGTCAAGATGATGAGATACGAAACATCATTTTGAACCAGACTTTAAATTAAAACTCACTGTCTGCAAAGTTAAATCAATGTGTTCCCACAAACAAAGCTAAAACAAATGGTTTTGTTGGTGTTTTCTTGAAGACATTTCATCCAAGTTCTTCAGTTGTCTAATTCTTTATCCAAATGGTTGACAGTCACTTAGTTTTAGCTTCATTGCATTGCCTCTAATTATGGCACAAGTGATATATTGCAAATTTTATGTCATGCAATTTTTTTAAATCTCTTTTTTTATCCAATGTGTGGGAAATATATTTTCTTGAAGAATCTTATTCTCTATTTGACTAGTGTACGGAGTCAGCTGAACACTGCTTGTCTGTGGTGTGAACGTGATGCAAAGAATGCAACGTGATTAAAAGATTTACTTGTGCACAACAAACTAAATGCACGCTTGCTAAACTGTGTACAATTCACACTTTAAGCTAGTGTTCTCAGTCATCCGTGTCATGGTATATCCAAAAATGGCTGAAAGTATTCAAACAAACGTCAATAAACTTCTGTGGAAATCAAACATTATTCTCAAATAATCTGTCAGTAACAGAGTGGTTCGATAAGTGATCATGTGTCGCATCATAGATGTATTATACAACTGTCCACCAAATCCTGTTTTCTCATTGCTTTGGGGGAAATGTAGGACACTGACTTTTCAACAAATACATGTGGATTAAATGAAAGAGTACTTGTTTGAAGTTCAAACAATGAATTTCCTGTTTCACATGTTTTGGTGGAAAGGGTATTAAGTCCCTCATAATATAAACACACTCCATCAGAAAAGTACAAGAGTTTGAACTTTTTTTCAGAAGTATTCTACAGTGTTCAAGTATTCATGAGTGGAAGTGCTCAGAAATCTGGAAAACATGCCCCTTGTGCTGTTTTATATCATATTATTTAATTATTTGAACAAATCAATAATCTTTCCTTTTTCTCATGCGTGCCGTTATTACTCATTCATCACATGATTTTCTGTTTCTCGTCATTTGTCACGCTGTCAGAGACACCTTTTTTTTTTTTTTTTTTTTTACTTCCCCTCCGGTCCTCCGTCCCGCTCATTGACTGTATACCCGCTCCGTCCCACCCATCTGTCCAGCCCAGTTCCTCGTCTTCTCTGACCAATCATAGCCGACCAGGCGGGCCCTCAGCAGATAGCGAACAACAGGGAGCGGTTCCTACATGTGCCCATCAGAGATCGAGTCAAGCTGGAAAGATTTAACCGGAAATACTGGGAAGAAGCCGTAAAAATAAATGCTTGTGTTTCGTTTTTGTCAAAATAAAGTAACTGAAAGTTGCAATAATAAGATTATTATGGTATAATTGCCACTAGTATTTAAAAATAAAAATGAACACATTTTAATAGTTTAGCACTACTTATGATACTTTTTGTTTTATTTTTAAATTTCATGACGTTTTCGAAAGCGAGATCTAACTTTTATTTTAAAGCCATATCTGGAAGTAGTATTGTGATAGGTGACTTGGTCGTCCGGGGCAACAGCAGCTCGCTCTGCCCTGGCACTTCTGAATTACTGCAAGCGGACAGTTCAGGTCGCAGTACTTGTATGTCGCCGTGCCGTAGCGCGTCCCTCTCTGGCCGTTGACGTGATCTCGGGTTGTCGCCGCTAGTTCGATGGAACTGGACAAAATGGACGAAAACGACTGGAAGTACCACGGAGAAGGAAACAAGAGCCTGGTGGTCTCACACGTACAGGTGAGTGAGCTAAGCTAACACGGAGCTAGTCCAAGTTGGAGAAGTGACACCCACCGTCCGCTTTCACACTCTGCCAACTTCAGATAAACTCCAGCTCGGTGCTGCTGCTTGTTGTTGTAAACCTTTTGACAATGTGCCAGAAAGTAAAAGTGAAAAGTCAACTGCCAAGATTTACGTTATCATCGTTACCATTAGCCTGTGTTTGCTAGCTTAGCCGGCTTGCTAGCTAACAGCTAGTTGTTCAAATTAGTTCAACGATTTCTTAAGGTTGTTACATTGGAACAACGGCACTTATAAAGCCAGTGATAGCTAGAAGATGACAGCGTTACATGTAGTTTCTTATCCAGGTGGAGTCACTTAATGTCTGTGTGGCGTTGTGTATTAAAATATATAAAACCCTGACGAACTGCTGTTGAGCTAATTTAGCCGCTAGCAGTTGTCTCAGCTTTTCCACCCAGCAGCTGGTATAACAGACGCGGCGACAGAAACCTTTTACGAAAGCTGCTGCTTGACCCGATGTTACTTTGAAGAACTCTCCTGCTGCTAAATGACGAGTGGTGCGTTTACTGACATGCCCAACTCTGGCTCCTATGGTAGTGGTAAAGGAATGTGAAATTAGGAACGTGTTCTTTACCGAACCGGTCTGTTCATATTGTTGTTGAGCAAATGTTATGTGGGCATGAGTATTATCATTTTCATCTCAACCAACACCTTTTGTCTTCAATATTTGCATCTTGGCATGAATTAAGTAAATGTGATCAGCATCAAGGAAACTGAGCAACACTAGTAATTCAAGTTTTTGTTTTGCATGTGGCTTGGTTTTAGATATCTAAGTTTCAGTCCACTTTTCAAGAACGTTATGTTAGAAATAGTCAAGTATTAAACGTCTGATCTAATCTAAACACAAACAATGTTTGGTCAATGAAATCAGTCCAATCTGATCAAAGTTATTTGATGATTATTAGTGAACTTTCAGGTACTCTGCTTCTCTTGGTGGCGTTTTTGTTATCTGATACTACATGCATTTTTGTAATAAAGAAAATGTTTAGGCATTAAAACAAATATTTCTCAATGTCCAGCAATACAATTTGTTGTATATAGTATCTAGTATAACAAGACATTTGTTAAAACATTTCCATTTGGCAGTCGTGTTTGTTTCAAGTGGTGAAGTTTGCATTCCTGAAATTAAATGTCAACATAAGGCGTAGTTTGAATCACCATCACTAAGTAGTATAAACAGATGGATAATAAGGTGAGTCACATCTTAAACTGTAGGGTAATGGGTAAAGTCACCAAACAAAATTGTCTTATTTGGCTGTTCTGGGACAGTATATACCTGGTATTTCAACATATTTATGACTGAAGTTGTCTATGGTTGCTCGGGTATCTAACTCTTTTGTTATCAGTCCTGTTGAAGGGGAGTTAGGGGTGGGCAGTAATGTCCTTCATGCTTAAGCAGCCATTAATGTCTACATTCCTGAATTATGCGGTGGATTTTCCTGCTGTAATATTCATGGAAATAAGAGTAGAGAAACACAGTTTGGTTGGGTAGATTTGTTCTTCATATGATGTGTAATCAGTTTTCGAATCAGTGTTTATGTGAACATTTGCAGAACAGGAAATGTCCAGACAAGGAAAGTATGACTTTGACAGGACTAAACTGACGATAAATTACGTAGAAAAGTAAAGTTCACATTAATTAATTTTTAACTTCGAAAACATCTGATTATTAAGGAAAAAACATCTTTTTACAGTGTCATCTGTCCAAAAAAAGTCCTGTGTAGAAGTTAGTGGCATCTAATTGTGAGCTTGCAGATTGCAACCAAGTGAATACCTGTCCCTTTCTGGACATGTAGAATGACAGTCACAATAAGTAGTTACAGATGATTATACACAAATGAAGTCCTCTAAATATTGTCTTAATTTGGGGCCCAGTAGAGTATTTAACAACAACTAATGGATCACTACGGCTGCTCCAGAACCAATAACAGCACTGTTTTATGTGTGTGTCAAATTTATTGCTCTCTGCCCGTTACACTTGTACAGAACTTGTACCCGTTCATTCCTGTTAAGGGAATGAACGGGTACAAGTATGGAAGATGAATGAATGAATGAATCTTCCATATACACAGTAATCTCAGGTAATAAATAAATACATCAGTCATGGAGAAAATACGTAACTTAACCACGTGCGACTCCTTATACATCAACATGATCACATCGATAATTAACTATATGCTGATACATTATTTTATGACAAAATCACACTTGTGTACTCGTATTAAATACTTTCAATTATTAGTTCTTGTTTATCTTATTGTATTTAGTGGACAAAATATTTCAAAAGTCTCTCATTACCAATGAACAGCCCTCACTTTCAGTGCTTTTTATTTATGATAGCGGTAGTGTGTTTTTTTTTTTTCGTGAATGAATGAGACGAAACTGCTGACGCAGAAGCATCCATGTTGAGTGATTCAAGACACATTGTATTCACACTACTAGAGGAATGCGGACAAATGTGGACTTATGTGACCCAGATCACCCAGGTCAGAGTTCGGCTCTCACTGTGACTTGGGTGAGTTCACATCTGAATTCAGAGATAATATATACTGACCAACAGTTACTTTTACTGAAATCACTGCAGCAGAAAAGCGGGAAGATGTCTGAGTAGATGATGTGTAGGAGGCAGAAGGAGGATTTATGTGGTTGTCTAGCCACTGAGAGCCTGAACAAACGAGGAAAAATAACAGTTGTTTTGTTCTGCGTTGCTGCAATGTGTAGTTATATTTCCGTGTGTAAGGTGGTGAGTACGGTGTACATCTGAGAACAAGGAAATCTGGCTTTAATCAGACACACTGAACCTAAAATAACCTGTTATATTTTTCAAAGTTCTGGTAGTCTTACAATAAAGAACTGATTACTGAATTATTGTATGTAAATATGAATTTAATTGTAATTGTAATCTGATTACTACAGTTAAATAAAATCTGGTGTCTGTTCTGCCTACTTGTTCTCAGGTGGATGTTTCCTAAGTACTCACACACTCACACCCTGAAAGAAATAGTCACTGACGTTTGTTTTAACCATTAATTTTTATCCTATTGTACTTCATTGTTCACCGAGTCAAGACTTGACTTGCATTCTGACGCAAGTAGTTGTAGGATTACAATCCTTGGTATGCTGTGAAAGCCCACTGAAGTTTTTTAACCTGACGCACCCCAGATGTTGCAGAATGGACTCTGCGTTCCTGTTGCGCTGTGGGAAAACTGAGTCACATGTCATTGTAAATTCCTACTTATGATTTTATTTAATATTTTGCAATGGTCATACATGTAATAATTTGGAAATAAGCCAGAGATTGTATTTCAACCTGCCTGAAGATATGGCTTGACTGTGGTTCCGCTAAACTTACCTGAGCGTCTGTCCTGTTTCTGTTCTTGCAGCTTTCCAGAGTTTTACGTCTGCTCAAATATCCGGCGGAGGACTCTGAAAACCCACCCCAGGTAACAAAAGTCTACATGTCAGTAATTACAAACAGAAAATGGTCACGTCTCATTGTAAATTCCTACTTATGATTTGATTTATTTAATATTTTGCAATGGTCATACATCATTGGAAATAAGCCAGAGAGGCACAGTACAATTTAAGCCAGAATTTAATCACCTGATTGGGTCAAAATCTAATTTTAGAGTATTTTCCATGAGGTTGGTGTTTGACGTTCAGTTGATCTGATTTCCTTGAACTGAGTTTACTTCTAGTTTTCAGTAAAGAGCTGATAGACTCCTTATTTTCCAACTTCCTGTGGTTCCATCTTTTGTTTGTTTTGTTGTCAGCCACCTTCTTCTGTCTGGTGGAGATGATGTCGACGGATGTCCGCTGAACACGGCCTCTCGTTTGTTAACGTTCTTTGCGATGCATTTTGTTCTGTTACCAGAATTGTTATTGAATCTATTGGTGTTGGTGTGAGAGCAGATTGTGAGATTTAAGAGCATATTCCTAAACAACTCACATTACAAGATAATCTGGGCTGAACCTTGGGACTGTGCGAGGTCTAGACCGGATTTCTCCACTAAAACTACTTTACTTTGAGCTGGTATTTGTGTGCTTCCATATAAGAACCAGTTTGACAATGCTTTCAGTGTGAAACTAAGAAAGGTTTCAGTATTGAAGAGACTATCCAAAAATATTAAAGGGAGACAACTTGACTTGTAAAGACAGAAGCCTCAACATTTGAGTGTTTAGAAACCCCACCCATACTGACCAGCATCTATTATTTGATTCCCACCACCTCCTGGAACACAAACTGAGGGTCATTAGAAAGCTAAAAACTGTACACAGAAGGAAGGATGTGGACCGACATCTTTAAGAAAGCATTATCAAAATGGGTAGTGAGAAGAATTACTATATAGGCCCACTACAGAAAATAACAAATGGTCTTTTGTCAAAATATCAGGGCAACATCCTCACAGTTATTTATCAAGTCTCTGGTGTTTATTAAGTAAAAATTCAACACATCACCAAATAAAATAAGACAACTGGCTTACTACACGATGTTCTCAACGTGCAGTTAATTGCTTGCACAGGTAATGCAGTCAGACAGGTTTTTTTGTCAATAACATGCAGCGATGTGTTGTAACTGAATGTCTGTTTGATTGACTGAGTCTGAGAGGACAAAGCTGGGCTCTGAGCAGACATGTAAACAGAAGATGAGGTTTGACCTCTGTTTCACACCTGTCCACCTACAGTAGAAATGCTCTTTCAGTCAAAGTTGCTTAGCACCCATTTACATAAAGCTACATCCACTATAGTTATTTTACATCCTGGTTAGTCCTTGATCCAAATGTAAAGTGAAGTGTGGCCTCGCCCAAACCCAGATTCAAATCAACTGCTACTTGTCAGCTTCTGTCACGCTAAAAGTGATTGTCATTGTACCCAGACTAACAGCAATACAACAACTCAACACATTGGAAACCAAGTGGAAATTCTTGCAACTACAGAAAATAGAAAAAGAAAGTTCTGCCACTTTAACCTCCTTGGCACGAATGCAAAAGGAGCAGTCTTTGTTCAGGCTTACAGATCAGGATACATGAAAGCACCACCTCCTCACCAGTCAGCTATGAGTCACAAAATGTGTGTTGGGACAAATGTGTGTCCTAGTTGATTTGACAGCTGTGGTTTCTAATGTGATTTTATGGTATAGATACACCAAATAACTAGCGGCAATGAAAGCCGTCTGGCATTGCCTCATTATTGCCTTAACCAAAACGTACAGCAATGATCAGCTGGTACATGTTCTGTACATACATGAAAGGAAATAAGTGTCTTCTCCTGAATCATGGCTCTCCCAACAGCTGGGTCCATTTCATGTTGTATTTTTGGTGAAGTTATTAGCTATGACAGTTAGTAGCTAGCTCTGTGGAAATGTTTTCCTCCTTAATCTTGTTTACAAAGCTCCAAGTGTTTGGTTGTTTGTCCTTCTGTCAGTAGACAATAAGAGACTTGTCTTAATGACTGAAAAAACAAAAGAGGAAACAAGCTCATCATGAACAGAGTCGGGTGGTGATCGGCTCTGGACAGTGAGCTGACTGTGTCTTGTGTCATTGTGAGCTCATAGAGGACAAATAACTCCACCTCTGTTATAAGATTTGACATGACGTGAGTTTTACCTGCCGTCCTCTTCTTGTTTGTCCTGCAGACAGCTGAGCAGGCTTTCAGGCAGATCCAGAACATTGTTGACTTCAGCTCCAATGTTATGAGTAGTCTGCTGGGGGAGAAGTTCATCCACAGTGGGGTAAGATTTTTTAAAATACTTATCCATAAGTTCCATCTCACCAAACATTAATGGTACTCCACAGATATAACTTTGCTCTCCTAAAAAGGGTAAACATGGATATATGTTGTCTATTTTTTATGCCGCACAATCTTAACTGTCAAAACCAGATGCAGACATTACCCACAATGCAACAAGATCTAAGCTTTCTATACCCGTAGAGGTGATGACTACCAAAAAGAAAGCTAAAACAAAGGCAACTAACATCATCTTGAAGACATCTCTAACCTCCATACACTTGTATTTGTTTAATCTGTGTTATAAACACAGTCGTAAGCCTAAACCTCAGGACCAGGACTTATATATCTTGTCCATCAATAAATAATACCTTTGATCAGCAACTGTGAATCCTGTGACAAGACAAGGGTGATGAAAAAAAATTCAGTTCAGTACATTTCAACATAAAAATAGTGCCTGACTTTAATGTAATCCAGTCATGTGAAAAACCAGAAATGAGTTACAGTGTTGTCTGGAAGTCTGGAAGGCTTTTAGCACATGAGCATCATTTTCCAGGTCAGATGAAGCCTAATTTTAGATTCAACTGCTGTATCTGGTTGTCTTACTTTGGATCATCCTCCAAATTGAATACAGACAAAGTGATGAATGTGATTATTCTGTATAAGTTGAGGGAAGTGGTTGAGTATGGCTCATCATTTCTGTTATAAACCGGCGTTGATCAAACTGGCTGCTCTGTGTTTATATAGACAGTTAGTAGCTGAGCCACAAACGTTCTGTTCACAATCTACAGTGACTTTAATTTTCTTTACAGGAAGTTGTTAAACTGCCTCTGGAGTTTGTGCGACAACTGTCAATCAAAGTTCAACAACAGAGACCAGGTAAGACTAAAACATTTAATCACTTGTTTAGATTTATTTATTTTATTTTTTTATCAACGTCAATATAAAACTCCAGCCTGAAGTTTTCATGAAACATGAAAACAAAATCTAAATACTCTTCTGTCCCAGCTTTGTCCATTATATGATATAATAGAATAATCAGCCATAACAGCCATAATGAAGTGAATCATTTCATGGTCAGTGGGTGGGTTTTGTCGAGCAGCCATTTTGTCTTCAAGCTGATGTTAGGAAGAAAAATAGACAAGTGGAGGGACTTTGACTTGGGTCAAATTGTGATGGTAGGCGGCTGGGTCAGAGCATCTCCAAAACTGCAGTTCTTGTGAGGTGTTTCTGGTCTGCAGTGGTCTTCATCGGTGCGAGGAAGAGAGGTGACAGGGCCATGGGCGGACAAGGATTATTAATGCATGATGGTAGCGAAGGCTGTTAATGTTAATGCAGCACAGTGGATCTCACAGCATACCTTCAGAGGTGGGTGCTGTTTTGATGGCAGAAGGGTGACCTGACCAATATTAGGTAGGTGGTCATAATGTTATGACTAATATATCGTCTCAGAATATTGTCTCTTACTGTGTCTTTCAGCCTGGCGTTGTGATAAAGTGATGGACATCTACAGCGGCTGTGCTCTATGTCTGCCCGACCTGACATCTCCAACTCTCCGCCAGCCGACACACACTCCTCCGATCTGCATCGAGATCAAGGTACGCACACACACACACACACACACACACACGCTCGCACACGCTCGCACACGCTTTCAGGGCATTCATTGAAATATTGCATTCCCTGGTCCCTCACCCTAACCGCAACCTAACTGTAACCTCTACCCGTAAACGTCTTAACCCTCAAGCAGCTTTGTAAAGAAGTGAGGACAGGAGGGTATGTCATAGCTTCACACAAATGTCCAGTGGTGTCAAATTCTGAAAGATAGCTGTACAACTGCACACTCATGCACACAGTGTTGTAGTTCTCTTTTCTAGGCTAAAATAGGCCCTTTCTGGCTTTTTGATGTAATAATAGTGCTGGTATTTAGGAAAGAAGAAGAAAACATGTATTCCTAATAAAGAAACGTAAATTAGTGTCTGTTTCATGTTAATCAAACAGATGTTCTCCCTCCTGAGAAGCTGCCACATTTTCAGATTTATGTATTTCTTTCTCGGACAGGCCTCAGTCACACAAGCTGGTCGTAAACAAGTGTGACTATGAGTGACTCGGCTGACTTTTTTTTCCTGTTGTGTTTTCAGCCTAAATGTGGTTTCCTGCCGTCCCCAAAGCATGTTAGCAAAGACATCAAGACCAAAGTGTGCCGCTTCTGCATGCACCAACACTATAAGGTAAGTACAGTACAACACAAAACAGTTATACAGCAATATACACGTTTGATGAGAGTCACAACATGAACACATCTATGTCACTTTGACTAAAATCCATTTGAGTGCCACCTGCTGTCAACAGAAAGTCATCACCCACTATGCATCAAAATTGCACAATGAATTCTTCTTGATATAAAGAAAGATGTAATTATTGGGTGTTTTATAGCACTGCATTGTGGTAAGAACAGCCAGACGATCACATGGGTCTGAGGGCCTGTTAATCACTTTGGAACTTTAACTTATGTTGCACCTTTCAGATTGAAGTTACAAAGTACTGTAGGTATGTCATGATCAGTATCAGGGCTGATCCAGGGATTTTTAAAGTGATCAGATCGATATCTAACTTTCGCTAAGTCAATTCTTTTGTCGTTATTTATTTTAGGTCTGAAATAAATCTAAACTATGTTCTTGTTAAGTCAAAACTTCTTATTCCTCTTTGCTGCCTCATCGTCAGAGCTGCCAGGGAACCATGTCTGTAAGATGGAAGAACATTCCTCTGGAAAATGAAGTCAGTCAGACAGAAATTTGTAAATTGTGTAAACAAACATGCTACAGTAACTTGGGCAGTCCTGTTTATTGGACTAAATACAGTCACGCTGTGCACATGTGATCTAGGAGACTAAGTAAAATAAGAAAAAAGCCTTTATGAATCCAGGGGAAGACATTATGTTTATTTAAGTTTGGATCAGGACTCGGATCGGCCGATACTGAATATTAAAAGATTGGTATCGGACTGAGGGGCTTTTTTTTTCTTTAAAAGGTGACCCTTCAAATGACAAAACATTTGGAAAAACTGTGAAATAAAAACCAAAACCAGTGTAATAAAAAAAAAAACTTGAACACTTGAACTTGAACAAATGTAACTAGTGATTTAAAAGAAGCATCAGATCAGGATAAAATGATTTAATCATACTCTGAATCAGAAGGTTAGAAAGTTGATCAGGTCACACTACAACTACAGAACGAGAAATGCTTGGTGATTTCCGTCTCTGACATTTCTTCCTTCATTCCTTTGTTATCTCTCCGTCCAGGTGGCCAATGGGAAGTGGAAGAGACGCAGTCTGTACTGTCCTCTGGACCTGTTCTCAGGGTGAGATCACTGCTGCTGTGTGTTCAGGGCCAGTGGATGTCATTTAGGAAAAATGGCAACAAATCCAGTAACAATGCTGCATAAAACATTTTGTCCTGTTAATCCAGTAAATATCATCAACGCTGCTGCTCCATCTGAGTTTAAGCTCCTCTGTCAGCACAGTGGTACCAAAGTCGACCACGATTCCTTGCTAAACTCTGCGTTTGCACCATGCACTCACTTGCCAGTTCATTAGGTACACTAATGAAAACATATGCATTCTAATAAAACAGTTGTGCTTGTAGTGCGTGGGCTAGGCTAAGTAAAAGAAACACTTTGGTTTAACACCACCACAAACTACACCCTCCAGAATAATAATTCAGTTGAATAACCACAGCTGTGATGCTGTTTCAACATCAACTAAACACCGTAACAGTCAAGAAGCTAAGATTTAGTTCAGTGCATTATAGATGAACATTGTGTGTGTTGATAAGTTCCTCTTAAGGAAATTATAAAGTTGTAATGGTAATGTGTAGTCACTAGGCCAGTCATTTGGATTTCAGAAAGACTGGAAAATGATGTGTGATATAGTTAAATGTTTTGAAGGCGTTCCTCCAAAGCATCGTGTGTTGATTTGTAGTTGTGCGAGGGCCCGTTCTGCTTGCAGCTTTAATTATATTAGAGTTAATTTATTTTCACAAGTGTACCCAATGAACAGTGAGTGTTTATAGTGTCTGGTATATTCTGATGAGACTTGTTAATGTTATTAGTTAGTTATAGTGAGGTCACTAGTGTTAGGAGCCTTCTAGTGGCTCTCTGATAGCTCAGCCAGAGCTGTCTAAACTTTGGATATGTGCTTCACACGCATTATCTCCAATCAGTGATATTACTGCTTTTACCATTTTAAGCTGTAGCTTGTGCACTGTTCATTTCTGGCTCCCACCACAGAACAGTCATCTGCTGATAATAAAGCTACTCCACTGATCTGCTGCTGAACATGATTTTCTCTTGTTGTTCAGGAACAGACAGAGAATGCACTTTGCCATCAGGCACCTGATAGAAGAACCTCAGAACAACTTCAAGATATTCAAGGTGAGACTCTATTTTTGTGCCACTCAGATTCAAGTCAGTGTTGTTACGTTCATTTTACAGGGAGAATAAATCCCACAGTCTTTGTTCTGTAAAATATCTTTTCAGCGTCAGTGATAATCCTCCAATATTTCCTGTCATTTCAATGCAAATTTCACTCAGTGTTACTGACTCTGCTGCTCAGGAAGGAAGAACTGAAGCAGAAGCAGAAATGTGGAATTATTTTTGGGTTTGTGATGATGCATGTGTTTTTTTTTTTTTTTTTTTTTTAAATCTGTCTTTGTTTGAACAATCGATGGTGATAAAAACTAAAGGTGTAACAGAAAAGTTGGAACATCCTGATGTTGAGGGTTTAACAAAAACTGCTGACAGTCCAGGCTGTGCAGACGTCATGATGGTGTTACAGAAAGGTTTCAAGAGATTTTGTACGACTGAACAGACTCAAAAACCTGAGTTTGACCTGAAAGTCAGTTAAATCTTCACACTTTTGTGCCAGATCTGACATGTACTCTAAAAATGAATCCTCAAATGATTTAAATGAAGTGAACAGAAATTCATCATTAGATGTTTACACTTGATTCCAACATGAATCCGCTATTGTAAGGCCTGTGTGTGTGTTTCAGGGTGGTCAATGTGTCTTCAGCAGTAAGGAGGGCAGTGATGACTTGGTGGACCTGACCTCTCTGCTGCATCATCTCAGACCTTACTTCCTCTATGGAAACAATCGAATCAATAGTCACATGACAAGCAAGACTGTACTGAATGACTTCATCCAGGTAAATCCACGAGTACTAAAACTACAGCACAGACACACAGTGTTGCATATGTAGAGGTGGGAACATTGCTGCAGATATCACATTTACCATGCTCCATTAACTATATAGTGAAGCTTTATAGGAGAACTTCTCTTTCTCCGTCTTTAGGTCCTGGTGAACGCCCTCCTGAGTGGAGGAGGAGGTGATGGAGGGATGGTAACGGACAGACGAGGAGAAGGGCGGAGCTTCTGTGAAGCTAGTCACTTCAACAAGGAGAGGATTCGTCACGGTCAGAAGCTCTCTGTTGACGTTCAGTAGTTTTCCTTCTACTTCACTGATCTGAAGTTGGTCAGTCTACGTACATCATAAAGACGGCATTAGTTCTAGTAGTTTATTTAAGATCCAGACTGGAGTGGCAGTGATTAATTGATTAGTTAACTAACTATACAACAGTGTCGTCATTTGTTGGTGTTAAGATAAGATAATCCTCACTTAACTGAGAAATAATCTGTAGATAAACTAATAATGAAAACAGTTGTTAGGAGTCTTTAAGGTATGAAAACACCACAACAATGGCAAAGAACTGTGACTTAATCTGTGTCTGGACATAAAAGTTGGTTTGCCATAAAAATGTACATACGGCTGCATCTGTGTGGAAGGAAATAACTCTTCATACCAGCAGGTGGCAGCAGTCAGTATTTATCTTTTAAATAGGTAAACTGGAAAAGCTGCTATCAGCTGGGAGGCTACGAGGAGCTGCTGAATCACACTGATCATTTGGTCTATTCATTCTAGATAATCATGTTCATGTAGAAATATTTGTGTATGTAAATGTTCAAATGAGATAGATAAGAAGAGCCTTCTGAGTCAGTGGTGTGCTGACATTACAGATGTTTTTTTGTCCCATGAGCAGAAGACTTTAACTTACAGCTGTTAGTATTTTAGTGTTAAATGTCAGTGCTCCTTCTGATCCTACTTTACTGAACTTGATTTATTTATGTATGTATGTATGTGTGTGTATATATATATATATATATAGTTTGTAAAATTTCCCCATTATCATATTCTTACTTAGCTTTTGTTCCTTAATTCTTTTTTCCTCTTAACACGGGATGACTTTTGCATTCAACAAGACTGATCATCTAATACAAACATTTGCCCAGAACATCTGATTGTGATTATGTAAATGTTTGAAACCTAAAACCAGACTCTCGCTTGTGCTAGTTGTTTTGATGCAGAAACACATTCAACGGTTTATAACACCTGCGTCTGTGTTTGCAGGTTCTCAGGGTTTACCCAGCGACAGTGTTTTGTTCAGGATCCTTCAGACTCAGATGTTGGACACTCTGGACATTGAAGGACTTTATCCTCTTTACCGCCAAGTAGAGCAGCACCTGCATGACTTCCCCAAAGAGAGGTAAGAGAGCCAGAAGAAAACTCTTGATCTCACAGATGAATCAGTGATTATTGTGGCTTCTGACATCACTTCATGTCTGTGCCAGGACGCGTCTGCAGATAGATGGACCGTACAACGAGGACTTCCTGGAGAAGATGCAGAAATGTTCGTCTGAGGACGATGGCTCTGTGGAGTACGCTGTTGCCAAGGTCAGACTCAAGTTTAGGAAACAATTTTAACATTGATTAAATCAGTAACACACAAACACACAGAGCTGCTTCACTATTCAAAGAACCAAAGCTGAGTCACAGAAAGAAAACCTCCTGTTTTTGACTATGGACTCATGATGTTCACGGTTATGAGATGTGTCTGCTTTAGTTCATTTGTTTAGCGTCTCTAACTGCTGCTTGTTTCACGTCAGGTCCATCAGTATCGTGTCGCCATGACAGCAAAGGACTGCTCCATCATGATCGCCCTCGTGCCGAGCAGTGAGGAAGAGGATGACGATGAAGGGTGAGAATCCATCATCGGTAGAAACTAAGTGATGGAAACTAATTGAACTCTGTTTGTAATAAGCTGCTGTACAGGCTGAGATAAACCATGTTCATCATTAGGAAGAATAACTTTGAACCAACGGCTCTCCCCTGTTCTGTTTTGTTCTGTTTTTATGAACTGGTGTGTGGTATCAAAGTCTTCCTTCTTGTCCACTAATCCTCCTCTCCTGCTCCTGTCTCTGCAGTCAGAGGCGGCTCAGGGACTTCAGACCTCCTGCTTTCTCCTACTCTGTCTCCATCTTGGATTTGGACCCGAAACCTTTCGACAGCATCCCCCGCCAGCTGCGTCTGGATCAGAAGATCGTCTCCTGCTACCTGAAGACTGGCGGTGCCTTGCCAAAGGGCTCCCTGTCGCCGTACCCCGGCATCTTTGCGGCTGCAGAGAGAGAGGACTGCACGCTGCTCTTCCACCCGATGTGAACGCCCGGTCTGGCCGCTGATAGGCGAGGGCTGACCGATGCCGCCTCATACGGAGAAGAGATGAATCAGCTGTTTGTCTTGCTGCAGCACTTTCTCTTCGTGTTGATGGGCGTCGGCTCTGGCTGCTGCTCAGCAACGAAAAAATGTCAAGCGACTTTCATCAGATATGTTACTCAAGAGCATTTGTGTTGTCATGGCAACCCGACTTCTTGCTCCAGCCATGAGGAGAATGCCAACATCATGTATTTATTAGAAAACCTCACAGGAAGCTCTGTTGTCTTCTTTTGGTGACAAAGAGCTGGCATTAACGTCCTGAATGGCTGTATGTGGTTGTCGTGGCAACATGCTCTGACCCTACTTGTTCACCATGGCAACGCTTCAGAAGCTTGAAAGAGGGAAGAAAGAAAGTAGAAATGAAGAGAAGCTGGTTGTTGAGCTGCGCTGACGTATGTGGGCGTGGTCCGTCTGTGTCCTCTGGGGTCACCATGGTAACAGAAGTATTGTCGTCTTCTTTGTAGGCACAGAGAAGTGGTGAAGACAGCGTGGTGGATCGGATTGCCAAATAGTTGGTGAGAGTCGGAGTGATCGCTTCAGAAACTAACCAATGAGGCGATGCAGCGTTTTCATGATTTTTGTGGCAAAGACTCATCAGGCTTCTGTAGAAATGTTAAAGGTCAAACTGTAACGTTAGTCTGTTTTATCAGGGAGTGGAGAGTCATTAAAGGATCAGTTCACCCTAAAAAAAAAAAAGAAAATATTGCCACCATCCCATAAGATAATATTTAACATCTGTTAAAGACGTTAGTCAGTTTCTGAAAGAGACTGATTTTTCTTCTTTAACTGATGTAACAAACCAGATTCTCCTTCATTGTGCTGCGTTTGAGGCAGAAATGCTAAACCAGAACAAATGCTGACATCAAATTAAGCTCCGTTACATCATAGGCGTATGGCCATGTTCACTTAATACTCCAGAGGACTGTCAGTGCCTAGAAGCCTATAAGCCAGTACCTTTAAAGGTTGTTAAAATGCTGCATTTACTGATGAGTCTTTAACTCCCTCACATATTTTTAAAAATGAAACTTTACAACTAAATTACAATAGTTCATCTCCAAGGTTTCAGTGAACGCGTCACACCGTATGAACTGTGAGAATGTGAATACCACAAGAGGGCGCCGTTCATTTGGTGTCGTCCCATGATGACGACAGTAAACGTGTGTCAGTGTGAATGCAGCAACAAAAGCATCTATTTGACGGTACAGGCGTGACTAGAGGGAGGAGAGAGCTCAAACTCATATAATCCAGTACAACAGCAGGACATAAAAATCACTTCTTTTGCTTCGTCCACTTATTCAGGAGAGAATGATCAGATCATGTCACCACACTGAGCTTCATGAACAATTATTTATAACAGCTGTTGTACTGGATTGTGGTAAACTGACCCTTTAATCTTCAGCAGTGACCTCTGACCTCTCCAGCATAAACCTGCTCTTGTTTTGACTAGAGACGCGTCACTTTAACTCTTGTTGCTCTCAGAGGTCGTCTAACATTCCTCTGTTCACTAACGCGGTGATAATATAGTTTTAGCAAAGGTACGGTTTCATTCGGCTTCAGTTCTCTGATCGTCTGCTCCGTCTCTCGTGGGCCTGAGTCAGAATTCACCTTTAATCAGACGGAAACGCTGACATTTAAGGAGCCGAGAGGTCATCACTACAAACTGCAGACTTTCATCGCTCTGATCAGTATTTAATCATTACTGCGTTGTTTTTAGAGTCGTGTTAAGCGATTCCAGTGAACTGAAGGCTGAACGTGGCCGTACGTCTGGTCGAAGTAGAACAGCCTCGGTCAAAAAGATTAAAATGTGACCGACTCGCCAGAGAAAGGGCTGCTGGGTAACAGATTAGTCGTCTGCAGACAGGCCGAGCTTCATGCTGCTGCTCTGCTGGTTTTTGTGCCATAAGTGGCTTGTTGTCGTCGTTTGTGTTGTGCGTTTGTTCATGTGCCTAAGTGTTCTGGTAGGACTGGAGGACAGGTTGGTGCTTGTGCATTGAGATAACTCACTTGTTACAGGCTGCGTTCAGATCAGCGTCTGAGCTGCTGTGGACGCAGCGGTGGACTCTTGGTACCTCAAACTCCTCACGACCCAAGCAGGAGCTCCGCTGGGTCGACTGATGTTTGGAAAAATAAACAAACGATGCGTTCAGGAGCGCTGGGAGGTTTCTGAGGATAGTGGCGTCCTCCTGAACCAGCAGCACTGACAGAGGCTTTAGATTAACTGGTAACACTTGACTTCAGTTCCTGTTTACAGCATCCACTCTCCAACCTCCACCACCTCCGTCAGCCAATCAGACGTCTGAAAACTAATCACACTACATGAAAAATCCTCCACACTCCATTTCTGTCATGAGGCATGTCGTCTGGAGCTGATGTGATCCGTTAAATCCATACACTAAAAAGGTTCACATCAGTTTGAGGACTGTCCCCATCAAAAGCCCTGTACGGGATGGACCTTAACGGACGACATCAGCCACAGTGGACATCTGGGAGAAAGAGGAGTAAGAGGTTGGAGGGTGGACAGCAGAGAACTGAACCAACCACTGATCGTTCTGTTGAAATGATGACGCCACAGGCAGCAATGGCTGATGGGAACCAGAGGGAGGAGGGTGGGATGTCCAAGTGAGATGACAGCGGTCTGGACTCATGTTGATGTCATTTTTAAAACGTCCTAAAGTGTTACAGCTACATCTGAGAGGAAAATGTTACTCATTCAAATCTGAACATCTATTTTCATTTTACAATCTGGTCAACGTGAAACACTTTTAGTTAAAATCTCAAAGTAAATAAATAAATCTTTACAGTTAATATCCTCTAGATTGTGTTAAATCACTTCTGGTTTACATGACCTGTAGAGCTGAGGATAAACCGTTTGGTACTTTCACCTTGATAAGAGTTTTTCATCTGGAACTACTTTAAAAGCTTCAGGAAATGTTCTCATGGCCCTTAGAAGCATTAACACAAACATTAAGAAACGTCCAGACCTCTTTGTCCACAGAGACAAAGCTCTGATTGGTCGGTTGCTGCCTGAGGGTTGGTCCGCTGAAACATCCCAGCACTGTGATACCTACAGACTTCTAATAACTACGTGTGTGTGTAAATAGCTGAGAGAAGATAACTATTTGAGAATACAAAGGCGACACTGCTGTCTGGCGTTTTGTATTTAAATTATTTATTTTTGTAGATTTTGACCGATGAGCTCCGCTGTTACAGCTGTTGCAGTCGTGCTCTTTCTATTAAAATAAAGATTTCTAAGAGACTAAACCCTTGGCTGTTTGTCTCCTGTGTGTTTATGAGAAGCAGAAACATTCAAATGCAACTGACATCAAAATAAAAATGGAAACGCACGGTCTGAAATTAAATGTCCTGAGAGAGGCTGACCGCTCTGATGATGGACTCTATGGCTGCTTCAGGTCCCAGCATCCTCAGGAGGCACTGAAAGGCCTCAGCAGCGCCACCTACCGCCTGGGAGGGGAACTGCTGCATGGCTGCAGGGACAAAGAGGGACCAAAGTTATCACCATATCACCTGGAAATTTATTCTTAACTAAACTCAGAATTTAGTCTTTGAGATTATTCCACTTATTTTGTGCCCTAGAAAGAATCAATAACTACTGAAATCCCTTATCAAGTTACAGCCATTCATTACTAAACTAGTTGACTCAATGGATCATAGATATCTGAATTAGTTGATTGTGTCACTTCTAAAAATAATTCAGTTCTTGTTTCTAGATTGCGTGTTGTTGCCATCGTCTGGTATTTTACCATCAACAACTATTAATAGATAAATTGAAAGAATGATTGGAAAGTTATTATTAATCGATAATAAAAATGACAAAGTTGCAGCTGAATACGAGGATCAGGTCAGGTCAAGCTGAAGGGAAACAAAAGGAAGATTTATTAACAGGTAAACTTAGAATTTCAAGAGAATAAAGGAGTTTACTTGAGAGGATCAATAAAGAATTTTGAAAAAAACATTAATTAAAAAAAACATTTTGTCTCCTTCATTCTTTCTGGTTATTTTTATTATTTCATGGAGCTTTTACAGCTTAAACTGAGGAAGATGAGTTTAGAGAAAAGCCTCAGGATATTTATTCAGAATAATGATACTGATATTTATATATATGTTAGACTGTTTTTTTTTTATGTAATGTTATTGGGAAAAAAAACAACAAAAAAACTCCATAATGGTCTGTTAATTATTGTGTGTGACTAGAATTTCCAGAGTATTGGTGTTGTGGTTTAACGTCCACACTGACCATAGCTCAGGTAAAGTCTCACCTGTCTCAGGGATCTTTGTCAGCAGGTTGATCTTCGGAGCGACGGCTCCTTCTCTGGAAACATCAACTGACCAATGAACGAACAGGACACAGCTGGGAATGAAAAACAAAGACCACTTTACAGATTCCAGCTTCTACTTTCTTTTGTGCTTCGTCAGGATGAGACGAGTATTTACCCAGGAAGCTCTGGGTGATTCAGGGTCATGACCTCTGACCTGGGGCCTCCAGGAAGAGAGACGACGGCGGGATACTTCTCCTACGGAGACAGAATGAAGACAGACTAAAATTAAATCAATGAAATGAGCTTAGAAGTCATGTCAAAAAAACCTGAATGATCATTTTTTTCCTTAAGTTTAAAGTTCAGGATTTCTTTAAAGCCTGATCTTTTCAGACCTCTGGAGGTTTCAGATTCATATCAGCTTCAGGATATCACGGATATCATTTCTTATCACTTTTTGCAAGAGGTGAAACAGATTAAACTTTGAGCCACAGAGGGAATCAAAACAGGTTTTTTAACCTCCAATACATGAGTTCATTCTCCATCAGGGTGTTTGAAAGCACAAAACCTGACGATTCAAGTAGAGTAAATGTTTTAAAGTAAATCGCTGTGATCTGCACTTGGTTCATTTAACAGCTGCTGAAGATTCATATCAGCTTCAGAATTTATTTCTACACAGAGGAAGGAGTGTAGCAAGGACTGAGAATGGACAAGATGAAAACCTACAGCAACATTTAATGAGCAGGAGGTCTGTGTATTTCATTTAAAATAAAATAAATAACGGTGACTCGACGCTTCCTAAGAATTACAGTTATTTCTAGATCCAGCTGCTCCGTTTGTCTGACCTCAGAGTAAACGTATCGTCCTTTAGTCCTTTAAACCAACCAGACTTCACTTCTCTGAGATCCAGGAGTTTCCATTACGTAAACAACAAAAACACTGAAAGATAACGCTTACTCCGCTTTGTTTATATATGCAATACATTCTCATTATTACACGTTCAAACTATTATTCAATTCTCACAAGATATTTAAATATCACAGTAATAATATTAATCCAAGAATAAGGTAGAGATAAAGATTTTTTCTGACATTTATTACAAAAGCAAAACATCAGAAATATTGATGGGTCTTAGTTTATTTCTGGAAACACATTTCTTTGTGTTCTTTATTTATTATTAGTTATATTTTGGCCTGTATAAGTTATTTAAAGAGACTACTGTTGTCCATCATTCGTCCTGCAGGGGGCGCTACAACATCTGCTGAACATCTCTGACCTTCACTCCATCTTTTCACCGACACGTGCATCTGTAAGAGCATGATGACAACCAGTGAATGTTTGGAGCGTGAGGTCTCACTGTCGTTTCATCAGATGCACAGATTAAATGTTGATTAATGAACGCGGCTTCAGTTCCAGTTACAAGTTTCCAGTTTTGGTTCTCATCAGGAAACAGAAGCAGAGAACATTAGAGAACTTTACGAGCTTTAAAAGAAACCGTATTTAGTTAAACAACGCCTGATGACTCTGGAAATCAGATCGGTGTAATAACACACTGTAAATCTGATTTATTTACATGCACACGTACACACACACTCTCTCTCTCTCTCTCTCTCTCTCTCTCTCTCTCTCTATATCTCTCTCTCTATATATATATATATATATATATATATATATACACACACACACACACACACACTCTATACACCCACACCCACACACACCCCCAGGCAGCGTTTTCCATCATTAGAGGTGTGTCCAGGTGACTCAGCAGGGAGACATCTGCAACAGCACGAGTGTTTTTGTCTGGAACCAGAAACAAGCTGCTGAACGTTTCAACCCTCTGAACGAGACCAGAAGGAAATCTTTATTGTGTTTGACTGAGCGGGCGCTCACTGTTAGTTCCTCTAATGTTTATGTCTGGTACCTTTGGGAAATCTATCTCAAACAAGCTAAATGTAGGCAGCGCCCACAGATGTTCTAAAAACTAAAGCCCCACCAGTCATTTAGAAGTGGAGACGTCACTTGAATGATGAAGAAACATCTTCAAATAAAAGTCAAAGGAAGCAGAGAGAGAAAAGTGGAGGATACTAAAACCAGTTCAGGTTAACTTCACGTCCACACTAAGCTCTGACTCTGAACACAGCTCGTTTCTCTCTGTTCATTCATTTTATATTTTATATTTTCTTTACTCTCTATTCATCTTTGTTTAATTAAATAACCATTATATAAAGGCATGAGTTCTCTTTTCCCCCTCAGTCATAAGTTTGACTTGTTGTCTTACACCTTTCTGACAGCAGCAGCCGAGTGTATGAATCCAGGTAAACATTTAAGTTTGAACGGTTTAAAAACTGAAATCTAAAAGGTCAGACATCCACATCTAATCCACCAACACGTTGTCTCTGCATCATAAATTAACAGGACTATGTGATGATTAGGTTAAGACATTTTAGAACCTCATCTCTCTCACTACACACGAAGTCAGTCTGGCTGAGGAGGTTCGGACAAGCCGAGACAGAATCAGCTCCAGCAGGACGTGAGGAGCTTGCAGGGTCTTGTTTTTTTCTTTTCATCATAATAGTCGACTGATGGAGCTGATATCAGGTTTTCCACTTCTTTAGTCATGAGAACACTCATTTATGTCAGCACAGCTGCTGTCATTAAACTGTACTTAGGAGCAGAGACACTGTTTAGGCCTCTGTGGAAAGGTTAACAGTCAGAACATTATCAAGGAGACACTGGGACCACAGCATGGAGCAAGAGAATGTGATGACGCATGAGTGGGAATCTCTTCATACCAGCAGGTGGAAGTAGTCTGTGTTCACCAAAAGAGGAAACAGGAAGAGCTGCTATTAGCTGGGAGGCTAGGAAGATAGGAAGACATACAAATCATTGTACAGATGTTCAGACTGTGTTGCAGACGCAGTGAAGATCATATTTCTAGTTTGACAGAGCTGGCTGCCTTACTCTTTCAGACCATCTGTATTCTCCAGCTATAATGTGGACATTGTTGTTTTCAAAGGAGTGTTTTTGGTCTTTCAGGTGTAGGTGGACAGTCCTGGTCTGTAGAGCTGGCTCTCCTGTGTGGTGCCTTACATTTGTGAAAGGGCAACACCCTATCCTACCCAACTCCCCAACCAGTCATTTAAAACTAAAGATGAAACGTCTTCAAAAAACTCTTTGATATTTGAGAAGGGTCAAATCATTGGCATGTGTCAGGCAGAGAAACATGTGTGGGGATTATAGAAACTACTTAAATTGGGTTAAGAACTGTCCAACACGTTACTGAAAAAAATGCTGATTGACTGCGATCACTTAAATGTTTGGTGAAATCAGTTTGGAGAAAAAAAAAAAACAGTAGAACTCAGGGCTATGTTTACTCGTGAAAGTAAGAGCATTTCCACATGTCACACAGATTGGGACTGAACAGATGTGTAGCCTTACAATCAGTGAGGATAACTGGAAAAAAAGCTTCAATGTGCTAGGAAGCATAAAGATTAGACTCTGGAGCAATGGAAGAAGGTCATGTGGTCTGATGAGTCCAGGTTTACCCTGATCCAGAGTGATGGGGGCATCAGGGTAAGAAGAGAGGCAGATGAAGTGATGCTCCCATCATGCCTAGTGTCTACTGTACAAGCCTGTGGGGGCAGTGCTATGATCTGGGGTTGCTGCAGTTGCTCAGGTCTAGGTTCATCAACATTATGTGTCCAAAGAATGAGGTCAGCTGACTACCTGAATATACTGAATGACCAAGATCTTGGTGAAAAATAAATGCAACGATGGATGGAAATAAATCTTGTGACACTGCAGAAGCTTTTCAAAACAATGCCACAGAGAATGGGTGCTGTAATCGAAGCTAAAGTTGGTCCAATAAAATGTTAAGTTTTGGCCAGGCAGTGTATATTGTTAAGTTATCTGTGTATTTTAAGGGTCAGATTAGATTTAGATAAAATAAGAGCCTCCTGTGTGACCTTTGAACTGTTAACCATCGTCACTACCATTTCTCTTCTCACTCTCTGGCTCTCTAAGCTCGTCAGCCAATCACAGCGACCTCTCAGACCGACTCATTCCACCACCGATTCAGCGTGCGACACTGGCTAACAGCCGACCGTCGACCGAGTGCGTCACATTTTACTCATGAGATTCAGACACTCAAGACAATGAGGGAAATAACTAGTTAATTATTAAAGAGAACAGATTTACTTCAGAGTGAGAGTGTCTTTAGGTTTTCACATGAAGCGCTTGAAGGAGTCACTGAGGTGAGATGTTTGGTCTAGTGTGACCTCTGACCTCCATGTAAACTTTAACCTCTTCCTGGTTATTTTCCCCACAGAGCTGAACCATCCTTTATGTTTTATGCTCTGCCTCAGCTCGTCTTTGTAAACCTGCCCACTCAGACATGCTTCTGTCATTCTCACTGTTCAACACGTGGATATGTAAAGTCTTTCTCAGATATCCTGCAGCATGTTGGCAATGTCCTCATACAAGGGCAGGAAGACAGATGTCCGACCTGTCTCTCTCTCACTCTCTCCCTCTCTCGTCTTGTCTGAGCTGCATAACAAATCCTGGCTTTCCTTCATAGCTCCATTATCCGGGTCTGCTCTACACAACCGCTCTGCGCTCGGAGACACGCCGAGAAACAGACACACGCAGTGTCATCACACAGCGACACACACTCACACACCTCTCCCGCAGCTCCTGCAGAACCAGAGGAGGAGAAAGGAGGGTGGAAGAATCTGGCCTTAAGTCCTGCAGCCGCCTTCAAACTGCTGGTAAAGTAGAGTTAATGTCTGTCTGTCCTCCGCTCCACCCACCTCTGTGTCTGTCTGTCTGTCTGTCTCTCTGTGGTTTGTAAACAGTTGCTTCAGAATATCTGCTGTGGTTTGAAACGGCGTCTGGATGTTTGGGGAGATCTGCATCTTTCTTCATGATTCTACTGAACGTTTCTCAGTAGAATCCAGAGAACGGAAAGTTCAGATAATTTAATCATTGAACAGTACTGCTCCCGCAAAGCGTTGGCGTCATTGCTCATTTAGCAAATCAAAACTTGGTCAATGGTGTTTACTTTTGTCCCTTCGCTCTCTGGGAACATGATAAGACCGTTGCAAATGACTCACAGCAGCGTAGAGTTCTGCAGAAAACTACGCCTTGACTCAAAGTGACAAAAACACAAACTAAACTAGAGTCATGCTGGGTTTTATTGATTAAGAACATTGTCTACTAAGCTGAACGTGCAGGTTGTCGGCTGTATTCTTTGCTGTCTCTTCAGGGTTATTACAGTAGCTATCAGGGCTCCGTTAGCTCTACAGGAGCTAAACATAATGTTCTGTTCATTCATTTGATTCTGGTTCCTGCTTCACTGCTCTGCTGGACCTACAAAGAGTTCCTGGAACTTAATTTAGGCTCAGTTTTTTATACTTTCATACTTTAATTGTTGGTGATTGTGATTAGTCAAGTCGATGTGACATTACATCCCAACAAACTCAAACATAACTACATTGTTCCTACGGCTGCATCTACATGAAGACAGTTGACCACAAAGAGGAACATGGACTGGACAAACCAACATTTCCCACAGCATGTGTTTGGATATTCATTGTACTATAACATCTGGTCAGGTGATTTAAAAGTCAGTCAGAAGGGACTATTTTAAGTCTCAGTGTAAAGATCTGCTGCTTTTCTACGGTTTGGTTTGTTGTGAACAAGCCAACAGTAGAGAGGAGGTATTAAAGCTGTTACACAACTAACGGCCCTGAATCAAACCTTCAGTGTGAGGAGCTTTAGAGTCTATGTTTATGTCACACTTCAGATATGCAGGAAATGAAGTTTAAAAAGTAGTTATAAAAATAATTTGGACTATTTCCCCCAAAAAGCTGAATGAGTGAAACGGCGAAGGGAGCACACAGTAGAGATGAAACAGCTGCAGAACAAAGCAGAAGCCTTGAACACAGCCTGGGTTTCATTAGTCTCCTGGTTATTTTTATCTTCATACTGGGAGTCTCTCCATCTGAGCCTGCTCATCCAGAAACTGAACTGCTCAATATTTTCCATTTCCCCCCTCCTCCTCCTCCTCCTGCATTTTTTTCCCTTTCCGTTTCAGATCCTACGAGTTTCTCGCTCTCTCTTTGTCTCCTGTTGAGCGCTGGTTTGTTATTGGTGGGAGCTGAGCTGGGGTGGGAGGGTCTCTGAGCTGACATGTGTTCAGACCTCCAGTCTGTGGAGCTGCAGACTAAAGTTTAGTTTAGAAATGTGAGTTATTAAAAGAGAATAACATGACGTACAATATGAGCGCTAATGTTGTAAGAAACCTTATGGGAGCTGTAGTTTTTCTATGATAATCAGGTCATTAGAGCTACTAATACCTACTATCCCTTCAATCCATCTGCTATGTTTTAAGAAGTCGAAACTTCATCCATTTAGTTTTACTTTATATGTTTTCTCAAAATAACAAACTTTTATATGAAATCAATGAATTTTAAACTTTACTTAACAAAACTATTTAACACAAAAGTTGAGATTTATCCAGCGTAGACCATATTAGGAAGCATACTGTGCTAATCATATTTGAAAATACAACTTGAAAAAGAAAAGAGAAAACAGTGCTGCTATACTAATTATTAGCATCTGCTCCAGATAGTTGTTAAGTTCTTTTCTGAGAAACAGTAGTTGAGGACACATTGACGACCCCCAGGCACTGACCACACCACTAATAGGCCAAATACTGATGCGGCTGTCTCGTTTGCTGAAGCCTGAAAAGCCTTGGAGGGCCTCTGAAGACGCTGCCTACTTAACTGTACTGAGCAACATACAGTATGTAATGTAATTATATCTTTTGATGGGGGGCGTAGTGGTATAGTGGTTAGCACTGACCAAGTTTGCATGGTTGTTGTCTTACTGTGTCTTAGATACCCCACGATGCGGTTCCAGACCCCCGCAACTCTCTAGGGGACAAGCAGTAATGGATAATGAATGTTTACCTTTTTATTTGAAGGTCTGCGTGTGAATCGATGCAGCATCTGGAACATGTCACTTTATGTTCACTGATCAAGCATGACATTAAAAAGTGAATAACATTGGTCACCTTGTGACAATGTTCTTCTGGGAAACATTTGGACCTGGCATGTGGGATGTCATCATGTAGATGTTGCTTCAACATGTACCACCCACCTAGACCAGACCAGACATCCCCACCACATAGCAATGACGCTCCTTGATGGCAGCAGTCATCCCCAGCGGGATGCAGCCTGACACACGGACGCACGCAGAAACGGTCTATTAACTGAGGGAAAAAAAACAAAAAAACATGAAGAACAGCACAAGGTGTTGACCTGGCCCCAAATTCACTAGATCCCAAACTCATCAAGTATCCGTGGGATGTACTGGAACAAGCCTGATCCACAGAGGCCGCTCTCCTCAACCAATAGGAGGCAAAGATCCCCAGTAATATCTTTCTGAACCTCCTCACAACAGTTTGGAGGCACAAATAAGTCCTACAGAATATTAGGAAGGTGTTCATAATGTTATGCCTGATTAGTCACATCAAAATGAGTGTCTGTGTGTCTCGTACAGAGCTAGCAGTGAAAGCAAGAACAAAGGTTTGAGTTTACTGTATACATGTCTCTTGGCCAGGTCACAAATCCGCTTGAACACAACTGCCAAAACTATTAGACACAACATGGATTTCTGTACCTCTGTGAATTAAGTTAAGCTACACAACAACAGTTCTTTTGGGAAACTAACAATTATCCACCAGCTAATACAAAGAGATGGATGAACTGCCTTGATAGACAATGGTGTGCTGTCTCAACAGGTTTTCACTCGTGCCAGTGCCTCATCCATACAGATCAGAGCGGATTCAATAGTATTTAAGGACTGTATGAATGTATAAATGTAAACAGAGAAAGTCAGTATTTAAACTGTCTGCATTTCAAATATTTTATAAAAAAAAAAACAGGAGCAGAATTTAATTAATGGTGGATGTAGTCTGGTTATTACAGTTTAATTTGGATTATCTGTTTTCATTTAATTTAAAATTCAGAGTCCCAAGTCAGAACTTGATACAGGATCGAGGTTTTAAGTTGAAGGTGCTCAGCCTTTCTGTCTGGATACGACTGAAGAGTTGCTGTTATTCTGTCTGAAGCAGAGGAGCTACAAGTGGTGACGTGTTACATGTTGAAAGTAAATCCATAGAAATCTAGCCAGATAATACAGCCACACCATTATCATAAAACGGATTTATCAGAACGACGAGGAATAGTCTCGATCCAGATCCCTCAAACCATAATAATATAATCCACAGAAACTTTCCAGACATGCAGAAATTAAAGTTCGTAACTTTTTCTCTGATCAATGTGGCTTGTGGTAAAAACTGATTTAATCAATTGAGCGTGGAAGACAAATTGTAATACAGAGTTACATTACCATCCCACTGGAGCTGTGTTTGTGACCATCTGAGGGCTGTAAGTCTAATATTTGGTCTTTTTTAAGGGGCATCCGATTCAGTGAGAATTATCTCCAGTGGAATAATAAACCAGCCAGACTCACATAAACATCTGGACAAAAATCAGAAATTCATTGATTTGACACTATCAAGTCCCATCATACACCAGGGCACAGCCACAGCATATTTACTACCATTACGGAGGCTGATGCAGAGATTCAGAAAGAGAAACAGACACAAAACAAACTATCAGGTGTGCGTTCATGTTAGACCTCTTTGCTTTAATAATGACAGGACTGCTGTGTGTAGACTAGTCATTACACAGACACACATAAGGAACTAACCATTAGGACCCTAGCAGTGAGCTATATGAGGGCCGGCAGCACAGCGCCAGCTCTTTTCCTGAGAAGCTGCTGCAGGTAAAAGCCTCTGTCTTTGTGCTGCCTATTTTCTGTGGGTAAAGGAAGAACAGATCTGTCTGTTTTAGCTCCAGTTGTTTTAGAAGCTAGTCTCTGTACGAGTTACTATTCTTAACTATTTAAACAAATGACTTAAACAAACAGAAAGGTACTAACAAAAAGGGAATGCCTCTTAACTTTGGTACATCCCTTCTACTGGCTGGAATCAATTAACAGCGGAGTATTAATGAGTACATCAGGTACAGATCATCAACTGTAAACCTGCTTTAATTTGGACTACATTTAATTTTTGAAACCTTAAGATTTGTTTTGTTGTAAACTAATATCAAAATCCTATGAAAGTGAAAAGCTGTGAGTCAATCTGAACCTAAACCTAGTCTGTACCGCTACAGGGATGAGGTGGTGGCTGGTGGTGGCCAGTCTGTGGCTGCTGGTCGTCCTGACCATCCCTGATGCTCAGGCCAGGAGCAGGCCTCACAACCAGGACGGAGAGAATCGCAAAGGCAAGAGGAAGCGGGAGGGACAGGGTGAGACTCTTTGATTTATTGTTGCAGGCCAGAGGAGGGTCAAGGATGTGTTTCACCTAGCTTTGCACAAGATTTAACGCAGGGTTGCTGGCCTCGTTGTGTTGAACAATAACCACTAGATCCCATGACTGCATGCATCATCATGAAGACATTTGTTTTATAATGTACAAATCTTTGTACAAGAAAACGGCATCAAGCTATAATATGTGCAGTCCCACAGGGGAGCCTCTTGGGTCCTCTATCATTACTACATTTTTTATTATGTATGTATTTGATTAATCCTGAAAATGTATTTACATAGCTATGATTTGGTCAGTTATCTTTGGAAATACAAGACACAGATAATCAGTTACTAATTCAGGAAAATCAGGAAACAAACTTTTCTCAAACCAATGACTCAACAGCCAAATGCACCTGTACCCTAACACGTTTCTAAGCAGACATAGATTCATTTTGACCATGTGTTGCAGGTCATGACCGTCCCAAAGCGGGGCGCTCCAGACCTTTGAAGATCAGACTAGTTCCTGGGCCCAGCATCCCTATGGAGCCTGCCGAAAACCAAGGAAACACTTTGTTCGTAAAATCTTATAAGAATCTGCAAGAACAGCACTCCAGCTACAACGTTATCCCAGGTCAGTGAGGACACTAACGTCACCTCAACCATGAGCTAATGCAAAGGTAACCGAACTGCTGAGTTTGAAGACGTTTCACCACTCAGGGCTAGATGAATAGTGAAATGTCTTCAAGAAACCTCAAACAAGTTTTTGTTTTAGCTTTATTTTAGACTTAAGTCAGGTTGATTAGATCACTAACTGAGGCCTAACCTAGACCACGGAGAAGAAAAGTCCAGATTTACTGCATGTATTAATATTAATCAGATTATTGGGGACAAACATATTAAAGTTAAAGCTGAGTTAAATGTATAATTATGTAAGTCTAGCAAACATTTTGAATTAGATGAATGGTTCAGACTGTTTAACAAAGGTGCTTCACATCTGTTCTGCTGATCTAATCCAACAATCAATGATGTTTAGCCAATGGAGTAATTTAAATGTGTTTGGAACTCAGTGGAGTTACATTTTTTATTTTAATGATACAGTATACACGTTTGACCTGTGCAAAAACAACAGTCGAAAGGACTGTTTAGCAAATAAAAACATATAGGTTTAATGCAGATTTAAATGGTACTCTAGAGAGCACCACAAATCTGCAGAAAATGTGACTAGTTTCCAAAATGTCAAAACCAGCATGGAAAGAATGAGTGTGCATTTATGCAACTGGAACGCTAAAGTAGTAACTTTCTGTTCAATAAAATCATAATAAAAACAGAATCTGTTACTGAATAATAACAAGGCATTTTAATGAAGCTGGGTGTATGAGTGCAGTCGGAGAACCACTCAGCTAAGAGGTTTAATCCTGTTCTCATAAGAAAGCTTCCTGTTATTGCAGCTCAGTAATTTAATGACGAATCTTCACAATCCATAATTAACAGAAGGGAGAAAACATCTGTGGGAAAAGAACTCGTCAGAAAAGTAGTCCCAAAACATCCCACAGAGAGGGGGACAAAGAGTCAAAGAAAAACCTCAAAGTCACATGGAAAGCCTTCAGTTTAACACATTAAAGTCAGCATTATGTAATTAGAAGGGAAGGTGGTGTGGCGGCAAGCTGTTGTTGGGAGCCGCAATGACTTTTATTTTTGCTCTGTTTGCACAGTTGTTTGGTGTTTTAACTGACTGTAATATGAAGGCGACCCAACACACTGCAGATCACAGGAAGTTTTATTTTTTTTAATATATGTTGGTTTTGTGCTAATTACAAAGCCCATCCAGTCAACATGGCGTTACCGACTTTACAAATATTACTGCATACTTTGGCGTGACGTCAACCCACTGCTGTTTTCTATGGAACTTTATTCTTGTCTCACAGTCTTTATCAACTGAGTTTGCTCATTCATTATGTTTATCCTGATATGACAGCAGATAAGTAATGCACTGCCAGCTGCAGAAAAATCTCAGATGAGGCTTTGATTACAGTTTCAAATTACATTTTTTCCCATTATCTAGGATTAGCTGAATATTCTGAAGGACGTTCTTTAAAATGACATAAAATACAATGCTTTCTAATGGCATCATAATTCACTGGAAACAGCTATTTTCATTAGCTTTCACTGCAACTTCTCTTTATCAAGACACTATTTTTTAGCCAAGTTTAAAAATGCATGCATGCAGCACAAGAGAAAACATTTCAGTACTTCTAAATGCTGAAATCATGTTTTGTCTGACAAACAGTGCAAGAAAGACCTTTGCCAGGGTTTGATTGCTATAACTAATTGTTTGTATAGTAGTTAAAATACATGAAAATATGCACTGGACACCACAGTATGAGGGCGCCATATAAGAGTGTTATACGTGTTATTTAAACCAAACCCTGCAATTTACAAGGCAATAAAGAGATTCTGTGGCAGCGAGGCATTATTTTAAAGAGAAAAGAAAAGCTCTAAAGTATGTGTGCTCTAGTGGAGATGACAGGGTGACCGTCCCACTGTTCACAGTCAAATGGACAGAGACAATAGAGAGACAGTGTTTAAGAGGAATAGCCTGAGCCTCTTAACTACCTGTGTTACTATAGATGTAACAAAGAGCATACCATTAGAAAGGATAGATGACAGACAGGACAGACCTTAAAAACGACCCCAAGAGCATCTTCCTGCTGTATCATAGTGGTTTACAGTCTTTCCTACTGACTCATTGCCAGTCACAGTCTTGTCTTGTTCTTGGTCTAATATTGAAGGAGAACTTAATGCAGAGGGAGGAGTGGAAACGCTACAAATCACTGCTTTGTCTTGTTCTTATGGTAAAGTACAGGCTTTAGAATTGACTAGACATACACGGCAATTATTGCACCTGGGTCTGTTGCTGCTTCTACTGAGGGGTACAGATCCACGGGTTATTTGTATCCACATCTCCGATTTACTGCCCACACTTCAGATTTGTTTGGTGATTCAGTTTGGCCTGGTGCTGTGCTCACTAACAGCCATTCCCTTGGATGGAAAATGATCCGTAAAGCTTTGTTGGCAGGTTTAAGAATTAAGACGTCAGTAGGAATTGTTATATGTTAACTGCTCCTTCTTTCGGTGGTAAACAACGGATGGTCATCTTTCAAAAATACAAAACTGAACCTTCAGACTGATTCTCTACAGTATTTGCTTTGATTATGATCAAGACAAGTTTCACAGACAATTCAATATGTGAATAAAAGGAAGTCATCTGGTTCATCATCTCATACGGTGTTGTGTTGTAAACGTTGTGTCGGGTAGAAGACTTTTTTTTTTTTAACCATTACTTGCTTAAATGTGTAATATATAATTTCAACATCTGCACAGTTGTGGTGCAGAAAACCGAACATTTTGACATGCACCCACATTGTAAAGAGTCCATGCAGATGTCTTATAGACAATTTTTAGGTTGTGCAGGCTGCAAACGCCCACTGCATATGTACTATAAAAAGAGACATATTCCTGTCAACTGTCTGCCTCCTTTGGGGAATTTCACTCTGGAAAGAGAGAGAAGTTAAATCGATTTATAGTACACAGATAGTAAAACTGTAAGGACACCCAATAGGCTTCCCTGTGGTACATATCCATTTTCTATGTCATATGACTTCCTTCCTTGATCTTTTGGCCCAGAAATCCACTATGTCACAAACCGCCCATCTTTATGGACCTTTATTCTTGTCTCAGTCTCCAGCTGCAGACAGAGTTTCCTCGGCGATCATAGAAATGCTACATTTATCATCATGATAAACAGTGAACGTCATGTGATAGCAGATAATTAACGCAGGGTTTGACATAATCGCTGCCAGCTGCAGAAAAAGCTCAGAATAGGACACTGACTTCTGTTTATCTCTTAATGGGATACATTTACATCCCATCTTTGCACAAAAGAAAATTACTATTTTTTTCATACTAGGATGTCTGAACCTAACCCTAACAGCACCATAATTCATATGACCTTCCTCTATTGATATTTTGGCCCAGAAAGCCAATAAGTCAGAGTTAATAGTGATTATGATAATGTACTGACTCTACTGTGTCTGTGTTGTTTCAGGTAAGCAGGGTCAGTGTGTGTACCAAGGTCTGACCATGTTCGACCAGGCCGTCTGGTCTCCAAAGGCCTGTGTGACTTGTCTGTGTACCAGAGGACGTGTGGTTTGTGACGAGATCTCCTGTCCCAAAATTCACTGCCTGTTCCCCTTCACCCCCGCTGGGGAGTGCTGCCCCGTCTGCATGGAGTCAGGTAGAAACACAACATGTGACAAGGCCATGGTGCAACATTCAGAGGCAACAGAAATGAGACCGTTTCCTCTAGTTCAAATCTGTAGTTCATGAGAAGTTTTTTTTTGTTCAGTATATAACATCAAACTACACGGTTTCCATCTCTGATGCCTCAACATGTTGATCCGTGTTTCTATCATGGTGTTAAAAATGTGGTTTGCACATTTTGGATCAGTTAACTCACATGTTGTGACAGTTTTAACATGTAACATGTATGTTGGGAAAGAAAACACGTGTTTGACATGTCAGGGACATGTTTCACATTAGTGCCAATTCCAGCTCATCAAAAAGACCGAACGTACAACTCAATTTAATGTGTTATACTTTCTGGATGTTTCAATAGACATTTGGTTTTTTTTTTACTATTAAACACCACTGGTGTGAGCTCAAGTTTTTCTTACAGAAAGTATTTATGATTATGTGGCTGAACTACATTGCTGTTTGATATAACTTGATAATAATTTGAATGAGATTATGAATCGTGTTCAGTACCTCAAATAATTTGCTCCATGACTTGTTGGATAGTTAGACAAGCAGAGGAATGAGATTAATTCAATTAGATCTAGTAATGATATGATGTTCTATGTTAATTACAGTGTAACTGTTAATTTAGGCGAAGAATATTTTTATTTTTATTTTTACAACACATCGTTCAGTTGGGACCAAGACATGAGCGTGACCAAGACAGCCTGATATAGTGACACATGTACATTTAATTCTGATTTAGTGCCAGATCAAAGACCAGCTTTACCCCAAAACATGTTAGAAGGATTAGTTCCAGACAGGTCTACAGCAGCAGTCTGCTCTGTAGCTTCAATAAACCGGTCTTGAATCTGTCTGTACATGTCTGCCTGTCCACAGCACTAACACAAAGTCGTCTTTCTGTCCAACTATCATCCTGCCTGTCTGTCCTCATCAACTTTCACTTCCATCCTGTTTGATTCTTTTTTTACTGTCATTTCCTTCATGTTTCTTCTTCTCTGTCTGTCTGTCTTTACTGTCTCATTCTGTCCCTATTTCCATACCATTGCCTTTTCCCCCTCTTTCCCTCTTACTGGCTTTCCTGTACCACCATGCACCCACCCCAGACTCCGACCACAGCCTTGACCTTTCTGGTGACTCCCCAGTTCCCAGTGACCCCAATGATCCCGTGACCCCACTGACCCAGGAGGAGATCCAGAGAATCCTGTGGCGAGAGGAAGAGGAACACCGTGAGGAGGAGGAGCGCCTCAGGAAGAAGGACGAAGCAAGGAGGAAGAGAAGGAAGCAAAGGAAGGAGCAGGAGGAGAAACAGAGAAAGATAGTAGAGGAGAGGAGGAGGCAAGAGGAGGAGGCACTTAGGCTGCAGGTGGAGAAAGAGGAGGAAGAGTGGAGGAGGCAGATAGAGGAGGCAGAGAAAAGGAGGCAGGAAGAGGAGAGGAGAAGACAGGAGGAGGAAGACAGGAGGCAGAAAGAGGCAGCAGAGAGAGAAGCAAGAGAGAGAGAAAGGAAGCTGGAGGAGGAAAGGAGGAGGCAGGAGGAGGTGCTGAGGGAAAAACTCCTGGCTCTAGTTGATGAGGAGGAAGAGGAGGCGGAGGAGGAGGTCTGGCTGAGAGGAGATGTGTTTCAGATGCCCCCAAAGGAACCTGAAGAGCACGACATCCTCCCTGCTCCAATCCCCAGACCTCCTTCTGTCTCAGAAGATGAGCTGAAGGAGGTTAACACGGACGACGTGGAGGAGGACAGTGAGGAGAGGGATGGGGCGGTAGTTAACAGAGCAGGCCTCCCCCCAGGCTGCGACATCTCTGACGTTATTGTGACATGTGAGAACGCCAAACTCACCCACTTCCCTCCTCTGTCCATCCCTGAGCTCAAGTCTCTCAGTCTGGAGGGTAAGTCAACCTCAGAGACATCAACACAGAGCCAGAGAGATCCACGTACTGCAACTAGAAGTCCCTTTAACTCATCTGTGTGATGTCTGATAGCATTTTATAGAAGAGGAAATATTAAATCTGTGAAGGAGCAGCTTTGATTAAGTGCAGACCTTTTCATTATTTGCAATTAGAAACAAATAATGCAAATACACAAACAAATTAGAAATCCTGCTTTCGGAGGGCACTAACTGACTGAAACTGTTCTGACCTGCAGGAAACAACATTAGCAGCATCCCAGCAGGAGCCTTTAACGGCATCCCCAACCTGGAATGGATCAACCTCAAGAAAAACAAACTCACCTCTGCCACCATCGATGATAAAGCCTTTAGAGTAAGACATATTGACACAATTAACCACTCCCTGAAGCCCTACACTTGTTGCTAGATTCCAGCTGTTTATCCAACAATTTTCTGGAACACAGTTTAATCTTAGTGACATGTTCGATATCCCCTTTTCAAATTCCCTGTGCATTTGTCAGGGCTTGAAGATGCTGAAGCGTCTGTACTTGGATGGAAACCTTCTAGACGCTGTGCCCTCTGACCTTCCGCCCACCCTGCAGGAGCTGAAGATCAATGAGAACAAACTAAGAGGGATAAATAAAAACGACTTCCAAGGTACTAATATATAGCGTCCTGGAATGCGCCCCGTTTAAATTTGAGGTCACAAAACAAAACACATTGAACAGCTAAACAAACCAACAAGCCACCACTGTCACAATGCAACCCCCTGGATGGTTTATAGAGTCACCCAAAATACAGCTTACAGGCAATAACAAGATAATTCTCACTGCCCAATTGCTGTCTAGTAGCTAATTATGATGGATTCTGCATGTTAGTGTCTGTATTTATGTTGGCCAGGAAGGTTTCCTGGAAATAATAATAAAAAAAAGCCCTACTCTTACTATGAGAAAATAATCTTTGTTTAAAATACAGGCTGGCTGCTGCTCAGATTTTATACCCCAGTTATGCCCACAGTTCAGTTTAAACTTTGACATTTGATTGAAGGCTATGGAAACTAAAAACAATCTGAATGGTATGTTTTAAAAATTACCAGATGCGAGCTTCTTTCCGTCTGTGTTTTTTTCCACTCTGGATAGTCATAATGTTTTCTGTTACTCTATGAACTTCATCTCTGGTCTACGCAGCTCATTATAGTAATGTTATAAATGCATCTATTAATTGAACTAGAAAAAAGAAAAATAGAAACAACAAATATGTTCTGTTCTGTTATGCAGATTTCATGTTGCTGGATATTTGATGACACGTTTATATATTTTTTTATCTTTAAGATTTGAACAGTCTGGTGATTCTGGAGCTGGAAGGGAATCTGCTGAGTGAGGGGAACATTGATCCTCTGGCCTTCGCTCCACTAATCCAGCTCTCCTACCTCAGACTGGGGAGAAACCACTTCCGCACTGTACCACAGGGCCTTCCCAGGTCACTGCTGGTATGAAGTAATAGCTATCTCCCCTCATTCCTCACACTGGGACAGTTCACGAAGACAGAGTTCTTTTAAAAGCCCATGTCAAAATGAATTTGGGTTAAAAAGCTTTTAACAACTACAGACTTCTTTTGGTTTAAAGATATGGTTCCAAAATAAACTTTTATTAACCCTGAACATCAGGGTCAAAAAGAAAAAAAAATGTAAAGCTTATCCCTACTCCTTTTTCATAATATGTATTATATGTTTCATATAATTTGAGTACTTTATTGGACATTTTGGACACCAGTAGGCAAAAAACTATGTAAAACACCTCTCAATAGTGGTCAGTAAATGTGTCAATAGGCCCACTGCTGACATATTTATTAAATAAAGTCGCTCAGATTATCAGAGGCTCTCTGAGCAGCTTGATGCATTCAGACTTTAGGTCTGCTGATGCATCAGAATTTTCTTTTTGGCTCCAATGTTCAAACTCTGCTCCTACCTGTGGGAAACCAGTACACCCACTAATTATAGCCTCTGGTTAACCACAAACAGTGCAGAACACCATAAATTCACCTTTCACCAACTCTATTTTATGACCTTTGGAAAGGTTTTACACACACTCTGCACATTCAAATCTCCACACCTTTTTTTGCATTATTTAATCAGATTGTAGTCTGTGGTTAACTTTATTTTTTTCTTCAGTAATTAGATTTTGGACTGAATTTATTAAAATGATTTAAGCTTTGGATAGAAAAGGCTTAAAGGATTATGTAGAATCTGTCAGTATGTGTCTGGTGATTATCCCCTGCCTTCTTGTTAATCTAATTGGGTTGCCACTTTTCCTGAAAGACTTTTAGAGATGAATAAGTATGAATTACGTTTTTGTGGTGGATAATGGATTGGATCTTAAGCGATGCCAACAAATCAAAGATTTGTCTGCAAACCAAACAAAAACCCCGTTGACACCATTACTGTTGCTTTCATACTGATTTATAATTAAAAACAGGGACTGTGCTTCAACTTTAATCAGGACGCTTTCCTTGCTGTGTCTGATGCTGCCAAACATTTGATTTATTTTTTTGTGGCGGTCTCGCTTTCAGGAGCTGTATCTGGAAAACAACCTGATTGAGGAAATCTCAGAGACAGTTTTCAATCAGACCAACAATCTGAATGTAGTTTCTCTGAGGCACAACAAGCTGGATGAGACGAGGATCGCCCCCATGGCCTGGATCAACCACAGGTCAGATGAAAAGAAGCTGAAATTTACTAGCAGTGTATTTTAGTGGTCATTTCAGATGATTGCCATTTATTTACAAAACTTCCCTCTCTTCATGCTCGTCCTCCTCTGCAGACATCTGGAATCTATCGACCTCTCCTATAATCACCTGTACCTGGTTCCGTCTTACCTACCCAGATCTCTGGTCCACCTAGTGCTGGTGGGAAACAATATTGAGAGGATACCCGGTAGGTGCAACATCCTAATGGTACACAAAGCTAACAAACCTAGCAGCTAGGATGTTTTTGTTGATTGAATGGCAGACTACCTGGACTTCCTCCACAACTTTTAAGCCACCCAAGTATGAAGTGTAGCACATCATGGCTCGTAACATTATGTCTGTGAAGGTTCTCAGTCATCCAGGTCATGATATATCTAAAAAAAAAAAAAAAAACTCTACAAGTCCAGTTGCCTTTTTTCAAACCTCATGACATTATACTGACGATACATTTAAAATTACTAAAGTAATTTCATGAAAAAATGTAGAAGCTCTGTCTGAAGTGTGCTTATAAAGTCATACATGAATGTTGCTCAACTGAAGCTCATTTGGTGAAATGTGCCGTAAAATTTATTTTCACTGGGTTTGTTTTTGTTTCCACTGTTCTCTGGTTACTTTGGGTTCTAGGTCTTTGAACTAAATCGCTCGGGAGTTGATTCTGATGCAGTGTTCACATTAAGTCATAATTACAACTGGAAGAGAGGGATTTCTCTAAAAGGTCTGATATATCTGACAAGCACAGTATTTTAAACCTTTACACATCCGACTATGCCATTAACTTTGTTTCAAATTACTCTCATGTATTGTATCAGTTAGTGTTTAAATAATATGCTTGCCATTAGAGATGGGCGATATACAAACAGACTACAAAAATTATCCCGATAATTTCTGCTATTTATCACGGTAACGATAAAAATGACGATAAACAACCCCCCCCACACACACACACACAATGGAGAGGTGTGCACGATAGAGCGCGTGCATATTGGCTATGAAGTGCGTGTCCATGAGCAGTGATTAACACTCTGTTAGATACACCCCTGGGCTTGATTGGTGCATCTGAATGTGGAGCGCTGGATGTCTACAGGCTCTAGGTGGGGCCAGGGGAGCCGATTTTTTTTTAAAATGACCTGCTTCATGCAATTATACTTGAACATAGGGTCAGTTTCAGCAAATATGACAGAAAGTTAGTTTTAGACTTGCCTCCTTCACCTTTAAAGATAATGTAAGTGGAGCCTCGTCTAGGAACGAGCAACAACCACCATTTTACTGCTCCAACCGTCTGGAGGAGTATAATCAATACAGAACAAAACTGAATGGTAGTAAACCAACAACAGTATCAGTCTCAATATTATGTTCTGTCTCACACTCGCTTATAAAGAAAATAAATGTTAAATAGAGTCCTAGAAGACCGTACAAAAATACAGTCTCCCCTAGTTAAATCGTTTCCTTCAAATACCTCCACAGGTTGGGTCTTTGCCCACATGGACCCTGGCATAGAGTACCTCTACCTCTCCTACAACAAACTGGATGGGGAGGGAATTGAACCAGAGTCGTTCTTCGGCTCGTACCACTCCATGGTGGAGCTGTGTCTGGACCACAACCAGCTGATCTCTGTGCCCTCTGGCATCAACGAAATGACAAACTTACACTTCCTCAGACTCAACAACAACAAAATCAGGTATGACGCCACCATTCATAGATATTCCTCTATTCATATTGGTGATTTTATAACTTGAATAATTTGAGTTTTTCTTCCAATAAACAGGATTTATCATTTAAAATGACTAACTGATTGAAATACTAGTATGTTGCACATATTTTTATAAACTTGAAAAAAGAAAGATGAGAGCCAAGTGATAGAAGACAGAGCTACATTGTCCTTCAAGACCATCAGCAAAGGTCCCACAAGAGACCCGAGCCTGACCAGACGACTGACTCATTCATGACAGACTGCCAGACAATATTAAGCTAAAAGTTCACTGGATGGAGAGTTGCCTTGACGACAAGAAACAAAACAAGTTGATTCAAGTTTCCACCTGAGTGTCACCCTGAATCACCTCAGTACACGCTCACAGGTCCGAGCATGGTGCAGTCCAGATTGTAGCATGATTTTAGATAAGAGTAACATTACAGTTTAGACAACATGCTCCTTCCTCAGAGCCAAGGTGGTTGACACTACACTTGGGAGGCTACAATCAGATTAAAAAGGACTAACTCTGATTTATTTTCCCAAAAAGTTCATTTGGTGTACTATAAATTAGTTAAAAAATACAGAAAGCCAGGACATGAGTGAGGAGTGATCTAATTGCTAATTAAAGTATTAGTCTAAATCCTGTGTCCTGTAAGTATCATGAACTTAACGATAACTGCATAACCTGCAACAACTTGAAATAAAAAGCATGCATGCCATATTTGTAAATCAACATTTCAAAATGAAATTTGGAAAAGTGAAACTTGCGTCTTACTCTGTGGGAAGAAAGGACTGTGCAGTTTCTCCCTTTTCTTTTCTCTTTCTACTGTAACAAGAAATGGGTTATAAAGTGCTACGATTGTGTATTATTTGCTCAGCAATGGATGATAATGTGAACAGTGCCTTCAGTACTTCCTTGAGGAACTCCATATTTTGTTAATTAAACATTAATCCAAAAATATTTGTTACTTTCAGCTTTGGCCCTTCAAATAAACTGTAATCTTTAGGTAAAACGTGTTTATCTAATTCCGTCCTTATACTGCATCCCCAGGAGTATCCCTGATGAAGGCATCTGTGACCCAAGCCACAGCGGGGACTCCACTCTGGTGGCCTTGAGGCTTGAAAACAACTACATTGACCCACAGAAGGTCTCACCGTCAGCCTTCTCCTGTGTACGCTCCTCCTCAGGTGTGATCTTAAAACCTCAGAAAACCAAGTGACCAGGGTCTACACAAAAACAAAATTCTAAGAGACATTTGATGTAAGCAGGGTTAAGATTTTGGATTTGAATCTTTCGAAAGAAGTCAAAATATCTTCTTCTGACGCTGTATGTTATGAAATAACACCCACGATATGATGAATGAACTGTCAAAACACAGCTACTGCTGAGGTAATTTGCCTTACGGGAAAGTACTGTCCTGTCATATTCCTGGACTTCTTTACGAGCCGTGAGTAACATTTTCTTTGTCTGAGGATCAAATGTAACGTTTTAGGTCTGGTACATAGTTTTGTGCTGTCACCTGGCCCACCTGAAACTGCCGCGAAGGTGACAAAACTCCTTCAGACTTCCAAATGAAAAACATCTTTCTACTCTGTAAAATGGAAAGAATTCCAGCACCATACACAGTAAATCGACAATGCTAGTAAAGAAATGGAAAGAATCCTCTGAAGTGAGACCACATTATTTTTAACAACCTCAGCACCTCCATGTTCCATTTCTCAGCTCCATTTCTTCCAGTGCCTACTTCAATAATAAAAAAACCTCTGACATGGGAAAAAGTGTGAGCTCACACGTGTGATACATCCTTCAAGAGCTTTATGTTAATGATTAATAGCAGCTCAAAAAGTTAAAGCAAGTGGTGCTGAAGATTTAATTCCACTTATGTCCGATTATTTCTTTAATCTGTTTCTATTCTGTTTCTAAGTGAATGGACAGACAAGACAGTAACTTCCTCTGGTGCAGTTATGGCAGATTTATGCTTGGCACAAGGGATTCACTGGAATCTTGCTGTAAGGTGTCACTTCTGATTTACAGCACAACTAGATGCATGTAATGTTTAGTTAATGTTTATTTACAGTCACCCTCTTTAAACTGTTTGAAACACCACTGAGTATTGGGGAAATTTGCTACTATTGAATTTGATAAATCAATGATGAAGATGGAGTTGATTTTTTCAGCTTTGTCTACTCAGACATCCTCTCTCTTTTCTGTGTTGTATGACTTTGCATGATCAGGAAATACTTTCTATTGTTCAAAATTTATTAAGTCAAAATCCAACATGCTGGCCAATTTCCTGTCAGTTTGTTTGAAGCTAAATGGGTTTTAGCTGCATAAGTACAGAATGATGAAGAGACACCAGCATACAAGCATAAATACTTTCATCAACTTAGACTGCTGCAATGCAGGCTCTACATTGGTTGTGTGTTTTCTTTACATGCTCCTTTCAGTTTTAAAAAAAAATAATTTAACCCAAAGTCCTTGTCTGTTCATCAACTCATGTAACTGTGGCGTTATGTGTTAATAGCCCAACACCGTCATTCAGTGAATACAAGAAGTTCTCTGCTGCTTATAGAAAACGTCTGTTGAGATTTGAAAGCAGTGTTCATAGGTTGTACCATTGTTTTTAGTTTTTACTGTTTCATTTAAGAACCTTGTTTTTTTATTATTATTATTATTCAAATCTCAAAAATGTTTAAGCATTTTGTCTTTCTCTTAGTTCTTGGCTGGCCAACACACTTTATTTACATGATAATCTATTTGATATGTGAACATCATATTCAACATAATGTTAAATACAATTCAAATAAGCTTCACTATGTTCCCATTACTGCTTACCTGTCTCACCTACACTCACCACTTAATGTAAATAAAGACACTTCAGCAATTATACGTTCTGGTCACTACTCTACACCTCAACATATCTTTCAAGGGTGAAACACACTAAGTATTCATGAATAAAGGAATAAAACATGGCAAGGGTCCATGGTAATGTCATCTGCTGCTCATCTTTCAGGGTCACACAAAACTGCACACAACTGCTTTTCTGTGTTTTGTTTTTGTTGCCTTTTTTTCTTTTACATTTTGTAGATCCCAGTGGGTAATTTATGAACTGAAAATCCAGTATTTATCAAGCACATGCATTCATAAAAATTATGACCAAGTGTCTAACAGTGACCAAGACATGTAGTGAACAGAGGATTTTACATTTTAAAAACTGAAAATGTGTCACTGCTGTAGACTATCTAATGCACGAATTTCTAAGCTGTCAACTTGTAAGAATAGTCTGTGTCTTTGAAAGCTTTTGCTTTGTATAAAACAAAGGCAAACTGACTCGTTTCTTAATGACGTTTCACCACTCATCCAAGTAGTTTCCACTGTTGTTTGTTTAAGGACAAAATAACATGGCTTGGATAACTGAGAATCTTCACAGACTTCACACACCTCACTCTAGCTCAACTAAACTATGACACCATGCACTCAACTCTCTGATATATGTATCATCTAAACTTATATTATGAAAAAAAAATAGGAACTATAAGTGTACTGATATTGAAATCTTGCTCAGTTTACAGTTAATTCTGACCTATTCTTTAAATTCACAACACATTTAGTGTAGAGTATATTGTAAACCATAGCCATGGAAACAGCCATGAATGAGCACAACACCACAAGACCTATCTGAGTTCCTGGAAGGAAAAAAAAAAAAAAAAAAAAAAAAATTACAGTGATGCTTCAAACATCTGGAACCAGGTTACGCAAGCTTCATGTTTCCATCTGGAACACTGTAGTTTACTTTCATTTTTTTTAAGGATTAGATGAATGTTGATAGTGAATGCAAATACTCAGCCTGCGCATATCTGAACAAGAAGTCAGATTAAGTCCCGGATCCCTTACACTTACTTCCATTTTATCAAGTTAACACCTCAGGCCTCAGGGAGGATGCAGAGTCATGATGACTAGCGCAGAATGAGTGATGACAAAATGTGGCGATCTTTGCATCACATGTCTTCTACTGCCATGCAATACACATCCAGTAAAAGGTGTAATTATCAGAGCTGGAGGATCCAACTTAATCATAATATTTTCCTCTGAAAGCCTGAGGTTGAGGACCATTTACTTCAGGAGCAGACATCTAAAGGATGACTGGAACAGGAAAACTAAAAGATGAAGTGTACAAAAACCTCAGCTAATAATTGCATGCAGAAAAAAATATAAATATAAAAGTAGGAAAGCAATAAAAGCAACAATCAAAAATCATAGTCGTCATTTAGTCGTACTTCAGCTGGAAAACTTTTTTTCTCATGAGCTGAAGCTCAAGAGATGAAAAGTTTTCTAGTAGAAGAGGATTCCTCTCATCTGCCAACACTAACAGCTGCTTCATTCATCAGTTTCAAATATCAAACACAAATGAAAGAACAATATAATATTTATAAGTCACATGACCTCACCAATGCTCCTGAGGATGAGGACACAGCAAAAGAAGGTAAACCACAAATACAGTCCTATGCACTCAGCAAATATTTGTTCAAGTATAAATAAAACTGAACTTTAATTTAGCTTGATTCAGGTGTGTTTAAAAGCCATGCAGGTTCAGAAAAACTTCATTTGGAAGTAAAACAAAGCAAGGGTGCCTAAAATTTACTGGAGAAAATTAACAGCTATTCTAATTGGACAGGTTTATTTATGGCGAGGTGAAGTCATGGTGGAGTGTGAGGGTGATGAACACTGGTCTGTTGTGCAGCCTGGCTGGGTAACACTCCCAGCAGCAGGTAACACACCGAGTAGCAGGGTCATGGCTCTATTAAAATGTTTCCTGGCAACAAGACGTTCCTCTGGCACTAAATCAACAACGATGCTGAGGCAACTCCTTGGCACAGTCGCACCGCTAGTTGCCCTGGTGACTTACAGCTTTGAAAAGGCCCAGACGGAGGAAATTCTCCTCAACACGAGAACACAACAAGCTCCAGCCGCTCCAGAGCCATCGCAGACATCTGATGGGTTGGAAAGTATGAGATCCTTAGAGAGAACAGACATCATGACCACCTCCCATCAGGAAATAATCTCTAACAGTTAATTTGCAGTTTGAATACTGTAATTCCAACAATTACGGCATACATTTTTCTCACTACCACAAACCAATTTCCCTCTTTGGACTTATTAAAGCCACAAATAAAATCTTTCTGTGGCAGACCAGTCAGCTGAGAAGTATGAGGTATTTATGCAGAAGATCAGCACAACCAGATGCACTGTTTACATTTGTTTTGGGGGTAAAAGTATCACTAGGTACAATGACATAAAAAAATAAAAACAATGCAATACACTACACCCAGAAGCTACTGGTCCTTCCACTGCAGACAAACAAAGCCTGTGTCCTTTCAATGGACAGAAAAAAACTCTCCAGCAGGGTCAAATCAAACACAGCAATGTTTGGTCTACTCCCAAAGTATTGTTTCAGCACACAGTTATGAAGCTATGATTGTGAGCGACTGGAAACTGCGTCTGGGGTTTTAACAAGACGACCATAAATAGGGACTCACTTACAGTGGACTTTTCAAAGTGCTTGTCAAAACTGTTATTTGTCACCAAGGTATGCACAGTCGCAAAGTCACAAAAAAAAAAGAAAAAAAAAAAACTCTTAAGGTCTAGGACAGAAACTCGCACTGTGCCCATGCACCTCTCTCTTCATCTCAGTTGGTGCAACCAAAACATGCTGATGTTTAATGAAAAGCTTTTGTCTTTTAACAGAGCTGTATTCCATGTATGACCACGTAATATTCACCAAGCGCTACTTCCTAACTGCTTCTGCTTGACAGTTAACCAGGAAAGCCTCTATAAATTAAATACTGTTACTGTGTCCAAGCCACAGTAATGACAGGAAATAGATATACATACACAAAGCGGCCAATACATATAAAAAAACACATCACAAAACTCTGATTGTCCCTGTAAAAAACTAATGACCTAAATAGACGGGACATAACAAGAACTATCAAATTAAAAGTCATCACCTCAAATGTTTGTATATGTTTGATGATGAAAAAATAATGGTACACCTGAAACTTGTGCTCAGGTGAGAGTTTAAAAAGTGAGGACATTACTGTTTGTAATAAATCTTAGTGTGTAATAATCACAGATCCAAGATGGCATGCATGAACAAGACATCCACATTTTCCAGCATCAGGTGAAACACAACAGAAACAAGACTGTTTTGTAGCCCGGGGCTTTGTTTTTTAATACAACTGGAATTTCGTCTTCAGTTTTCCAAAAGCTTAAAGGAACCATCTGAGATTAAATGCTTACATTACAGTTTTCTTTCTGCAGCGAGTCAAACATATCATAAATTTGGTCAAAGTCCTTCAAGTTTATGAATTTTCGTCAAAGAGTATATTGAACAAGAATGAGCTCAGCTGGCTCCTTACTGAGGAGATGATCATTTAACCAGCTCTCTGATGGTTTGGAAAATATGATTTCCCCATTGACAAGATGCACTGAAACCAGAACACAGACCCAAACCCATTTTGGTTCATCTCACTGCCAAACCAGGGCATATTTGGATAGTCTCACTCTGCCATAAGCTGCGCCATTCCAGCTCAGCTCAGCAGAAAATACCAGCACTGAATGGAAAAGAGAATTGTATAACACTCAAACCCCTGAGGGAGCGAACTCTTGTTAGCTTTTCCATTCTTGGGAGGTATTTCTCATTTCTGCCTCAAATGTAAAGCTGAAGCATTTCCTCTTGTGCCTTGTTAAGATACACATCATGCAGAGCGCAACACGAAAAATGTTTTTACAAACTGATATGACTGAGTAAACCTCAGCGATACTTGTGGATTATGAGTAATTGAGTGATAATCTAACAATTATGTCTAAGGAAAAAAAGAAAATACTTAAAGGTTCCACAACACACGTCTGGAGCAATCTTATATTTCCTAGCACAAGCTGATGCCTTTAATTGACTCTTGATTCATATATTAAACTCTCATCTATTAAAATATGATTCACAGAATTATTAAAATCATAATAGTCCCAATATTGTGATATTTGCACTTTTTTACATAAACATTTTAGAGAAAAGTAGATTTAGAGCAGCAGCATAATAATTATCAGTGCATTATCCTGTCAGGCTCTTCTCAAAAAGCCTCCTCTTACTGGTCACAGATGATGGATCTGATGTAAATCTACATGTACTGCACGTCAACAACCTTTGCTTAGGGTAAATCAGTGACTAAAAAGGCATCCAGATTAAGGAATTCCTCAAACAAAACAGATGGCATGGCTCACCAAAATTATACTGATGTTCCATTCAGAAAAAAAGCAAACAGCAACAGCAGCTGCACAGTTCCACTATCCTTGTTTACCTCAGTGCCATCAGGCCTCGCTGCAGGAACCATTCACATTCATGTAAAACATAAAGTAAAGGGAATCAGTGGCGAAGGAGGGGAGGTGACAGACCTACCAGTGTGCTCTATATAAAAACCTGCAGGAGTATGAAGTATGAACTGGCATCACTTCAAAGCTCTGGATGGAAAGCACATGACTAAGGTCCTAACAATGCTTTTTCAAATCTAGTCCCTGCAACGTACAGATGGTTTGATCACTGAGAAAGGCAAGAGCTCTCACCCTAACAGCAGAAGTTTTCCATCGGTGGGGGTGTTCTGGGGTGTGCAGGTTTTCTTTTTCTTTTTTTTATTCTGCAGAGAGAGGGTGATGCTGTTCTTCATTCACTGGGAATGCATTGACTGAGAATCTGAGCTTTCCAGCTGGACCCGGCTGCTGATCCGCTCACTGCGTGAGGTTTAGACCAGGACATAAACACACCTGAAGGCTGAGGTAGGACACATCCTGGATTTACTAACAAAGAAACAACTTAATTGTTATATGTTTTTAACTGGCTGATGTGAACGGTTTTACTTTTAGAGAATACAGCATCTTTGAGGTGTTTTAGTTAGTTAACAAAACTTCAGCTGCAGGCATTTAGGAGCCTTTATAATTAGGCTGCGAACTGTAGTAAAATAAAAATGAGCTTTCCCAAAATCTTTTTGTTTCTATGGCAGGATAACATGATATTTAAAATACTTTCATCTGAGGGGAAGATGATGATTAATGGTTGTTTTGAATATTGCATAGTCTTGCAGAGTCTTGGTTTACTGATCTCACTGGACAAAACTTTAAAGAAAATTGCCATAAAGTATAGTCATTTTGAATTAAAATACAAATCCATCTGAGAAATTATTAGAATCAAAAGTTCCATATGACTTCACAAGTTTATGGACAGAAAATTGTGTAGCTGTTCATTTGTTGTCAGTGAAATTGATTATGAACATAAATTGTGCCATTATGATTTCTAAAACATCAGTTATCAACATGTCCAATATTTATGGTTTCCAGCTTCTCTGGCAATGAATAATTTATTGATTCATTTGTTTTATATCACTGTAAACTGAGTCTTTGGGTTTTGGACATATGGTCAGACACAACTCAACATGTCATCTTTAAGCACTGATCAATCCAGATCAAGTGTTTTTCATGTCTACACAATTAAACAAACATCTGTAGAAATAAATTAGATCATCAATGAGATAATTACTCATAGCAGTCGTAAATGGAATTCTAATTTATGAGTCCTGATGGAGGCTACTGACATCAGAGAGGAATGAAGGCTGATGACGTGCCTCTGGTTTAGATTTCTTTTGAGATGCAGATCCTCTTTAGAAGTGGAGTTTGTCTGCACCAATCTGACCAGCGTTAAATGAAACTTATTGGTTTTCAAGACGTGCTTCTTGCAATGAAAAAAACAACACAACAATAGACCACCTTTCTGCCAAGCTGCAAAGCAAACATCAAGAAAACAGAGAGCTGCTTTTTGAGCTATACATGTGGAATACAAAGACAGCCTGGGTGCAGAGGAGGGGTCTGTGCTGAGCAGTATTTGCTGGCGAAGCAGGATGCTCGACAACCACCACATATTTGTGGGTGGACTACACGTTCTACTGAAGTGCTCAAAATCCATCAAGATTAGCAGAAGCACGCAACCAGACGATTTGTGCCTCTCTCTGCTGGTTTTGTGAATGTGCAATAGAGGAAGACGTATAAATCATTCTGTGAATCACCCCAGATGGTGAATAGGTGAAAGCAGGAGAAACATTTATATTGGCTGCAAAAAGCAATTTCCAATGGAGGTTTTCGGAGTTTCATGAAAACACCGGTTGAAAAAAAGAACAGCACTTACTGAAAGTGATCCTCTAGGAACTCTGCATGCCCCTCTAACATGTACTGTTCTATTCTTCAATAAAGCAGAAAATGAAACTGAATAAAAACTTTGTAAACCTGGAGTATACCTGAAAGGTTAAAGCATTATCATTGAGCACAATGGAAAATATGGTATTGAAAGTAAAAGCATCAATCAATGTGTATTCAAATGTGTTATTAAGATGGGATTCCTAGGGTTCCTAGCATTCATCTGCTTGATTGGGCACCACTGCTTTAAAAAACAGCAGATATTCATGTAATGCTTCACAGTGGAAATGACAGTTTGTGTGTTGGACAATGGAAGATGAGTAAACAACAAAGAGGGCTTCACAGGTTCACATGGTTCCTGGAGACTGGTTTGGACATCAAGTCTGACTGGCTTCAAATATTTTACTGTGAATGCCATTACACTTAGTGAAAGGACAAAGCAGGTTTTGAATATCTGTTCTGTTAATTTTACAATGAAAGAAAACCCTGCTTGAAGGGTTTTCCTCTCATAACTAGGAATGTAATGGTAAACGTATTAATCGTGAGCTGTTCGGCATGAGACTTCGATTTTTACACACTATGATCCACCAATCAACAGTCGCTTTATGTCCATGTAGTCTCAAGTTCTAGGGTGTGTCTTCTACCTTGTGTGTTTTGCATGTGCACCAGTTTTATATTGGCTATAACATGCTGCTATGAGGGTTAGTGTGTAAAGAGGCTGACGCTGTCTGACGTTTATGAATTTTGTAGAGTGTATAATGTCACACTGAGAGTTTTATTTGGCCCCCCTGCACAACGTTTTCTCTGCTATGCCATAAAAATATTGAACCGTAACTATAAAATGACACGTTTCTTCTCTTTTCCTACAGCTCTCCCTGGTCACAACTGAACTAACCAGTCTTCTAATAAAACCATGAGGATCTTCCTCCTGCTTTGCCTGCTGGCACTAGGCAACGCCAAACCCTATCAGCCTGTCAATGTCATGGACATCATGAAAAACTATGACATCATGATGGCCGATTCAGATGATGACGACGATGACGACGACAACGACGATTATGAAGATGAGAACTGTCCAGCCAATTGCAATTGCTCACCCAGAGTGGTGCAGTGCTCAGATCAGGGTTAGACAACACACATTCAGTCTGAACATCTCTGAAACAATGTTAATACATCGGCATCTCTACACAAATGCTGAGCTACAGTACTTTCAAAAATGTCAAATTCATCAGATAACATCAACATTCTTGTCAAAAATGGGCTTATGTCTGAAACCAACAAGCACTGATTCTCAGTACTTTAAAACTTCTCTGCTCTTTTTTGCTGCAGTTACGCAAATGTTCTGACTGTATACTGTATTTATGTCATTTATCCTTCAAAATGACTCATGAAATATAGTTCTCAAAAAGTTCAGTAATTACCTTCATCAGTTTGACACTGGCTTTTAGCAAATGTTACTCAAACTGCTTATATCTGTGAGAGCTATTGTCAGGTATAGCTTAATTGCCATTTTGAGCACCATTCTAAAAATCCCTGACAGGACAGGCCCTACTTCATCACATTCATTTCAAGCAGTGGTCGAGTCAAACATGAACATTAACATGAGCAAACAATGTAGTAGTTGTATTAATATAGAATATTTTGAACCCAATACTCTTCTTGTTTTAGCTGCACTTACACACATTAAAAAGCACCCTCAATTTACCACAACCAACTAAGATTATGAAAAAGTCTAGACGCTATGAATGTTATGGATATTAGACAAGTAATTCTTTTAACCAGAATTTCTTAAACAATCATGCACAGCAACAGTCAACAGTTATTGTATGAGACCTGTGATGGTTGAGTAGCAGGCTGGAATACCACCATTACGTCTTTCTTTGTATATGTCAGTATTTTATACCTAACATACAGAGGTGAGCTGACCTCTCATTTTCATCACCTTTTGGCTCAGCTCTCGTCTTTACTTTAGGCATTTGTGTTTCTGCCAACAGGTCTGATATCTATTCCTGAGAAGATTCCCGAAGACACTGTGATGATTGACCTCCAAAACAATGATATCACCGACATTAAGGAAGACGACTTTAAAGGCCTCAACAAGCTTTATGTAAGAGAACGATGTCTGTACATAGTAGCCATAGTAGCCATAGTAGAGGACACCACAACCTCATGCTTGTTACCACCAACCAGACGTAAATATGAAACATGTATGGAGTTAGGGCAGTAAAAAAAAAAAAAAAAAACGTGACAGTGATCCATCTGATAAACCACATGAGGAAATAACTTCCAGTTACATCTCCGGCACAGATCTGAACCAGACATGTACTGCAAAAAATAACAAGTCGGAACAATGCTTATGGTGTAAGGGATAAGTGAGAGTATCTTTCTTCTCCCCATTAAAACTACTTTCAGTCCTATCAGACACACCTGAGACTCAGTCAGCAACATCAATGTTATCACAACACGGTAAATCTGTTTTGTTTAACATTGTTATTATCTTGGCTTATTGTAGCACTACTCAGATATGTGCGGATAAGCGCAGATTACAACCTTCTGCTAATGCTTGTAAGACTTAAGATAATTATTCATTTGACCGAATTGGGTGCAAATGAGGGACAGTCCAAGCCCCAAAACAGCAAGCTGAGAATAAGTGGCCTTTACTTGTCTATTGTTATGTGTCAGTCCATTGCGTAATATGTGTTAATATTTCCCTAAACAGATGAAAATTTGATTTGCCAACATGTAAGACATAACATAAAGTACCTCAAACTATGAATGTGTATGTGCAGGGGACAGCTACACACACATGCCAATTAGGAGAGCTCCCAAAGCCTCATTTTCTGCTTCCTTTTATTAGCTTCAGTCCTTATACAGATTACGCCTCAGGTATGAGAAAAAAAAATGCAAGTTACAATAATGTTTGGTCTATGTGTCTTAACATGGAGGTGTAGAAATGGAGGTGGAGGTGTGGAGGTGTAGTGGAGGTGTAGAAGACACCTTAACTGATCTGATGCTTTAAATAAGTTTTGAAGTAAAACTGGACCTAGCTCTTCGCTCATTTGAGCTGGCTGGAATTTTTGGAAAGTGGTGTGTGAAATATATTCACTATTTCTTTTGCAAAGTTAACAATTCAGTTAGAAAATATATCTACCTATCACTCGCTATTACTAACTACAGGGTAATTGGAGCATGCACACACTGTGCAGCATCTGGATCCCTGCACTGAAAACAACAGTAAACAGAAAACAACAGACTCTCCTACTATAGCAACAAACAGATTTGGACTAGAGCTTTAAAATGGATCACAGCTTAAAGCTACAAGCAATGACTGCACCATCTTGCAGCTATTAAGACTGTGAGATAAGAAGAAATGGTTCACTAATAATGCCACACAATTGCAGCCCGCAGCCTTGGAAGAACTAAACTCCCAGCTGAGGGGAAGGCTCGTCTTTGATCCAGCTGCAGTTTTCTCAGCTTGGAACAAACCACATCAAGGCTTAAAACTGTACTGTATTAAAGTGGGAAACAGTGGGAACAATCTCCAAGTTCATCTTTGTACTAATACAGTAGTTTGTCATCAAGTGTTTATGGTGCAGCTGACCTGTATTTCAGTGGGACTTAAATTTGCTTCCATTTTAGAAAGTTTGAATCAGATCTTAATTATGATTGCAGTAGAAAAAGAAATAACAGCATGTGCAAACCAAACCAAATCCAAACATTAAGCAGATTTATTCTACCGTTAGAATTTGTCATCATGGTAATGCATTTGTCATTCGTTTTGGTGAAAACATTTCACCAAGCACAGGTTTCACATGGAAGTAAACGTTTGACTGTCTGATTATAAAAGTCAGACCAATGTTAAATTGCTGTTAATTTTACTTGAGTGATATATCCCAACACCAGCCTAGTGAAAATCTTTCCATTCTTACATCCTTTCTTTCCACAACAGGGCCTGTTTCTGATTAACAACAAGATTTCTAAGATTCACCCAAAGGCCTTTAAGAACATGGACCATCTCAGACTACTGTACCTCTCCTACAACCTGCTGACTGAGATCCCAGCAAACCTGCCTCCCAACATCATCGAGCTTCGCTTCCATGAAAACAAGATCAATAGGATCCAGAAGGATGCATTTAAAGGCTTGAGTAAACTTCATGTGTTGGGTAAGACCAGCTTTTAGTTTCCTGTATCAGAGTAGCAATAACTAGTTTTGAAGGTCACATATGTAAAATATGTTTGTCGAGGAAGGTTTTTATTCAACCCAAACACTGCAGGAGTTAATTACATTACTGTGACAATACACTGAGCAGAGAAACAGACATTAACACATTCTCAGACCCACAAAATAGAAACAGGTGGTCAATGTTGCCTTCCCAAACAAAGGTGGTAAACTCAAACTCCTTGGATAAGCCTCAGTAAAGGTGACTAAAAGTTGGTTACTAAATGCAACTCCTGTTCTACAGAGTCACCCAGAAATATTGTACTGATTAAAGTGCAGTTACATTTTGGCAGCTAAAAGCATTATTATTATTATTATTTAATTAATTATTTAATGTATTTTTGTTTAAAGTAATGACACGATTGTTCACTCATAATGTGTCACACCAGTTTCATTCATGGTCGTTAATCTTGTCATGTCTGCAAGATCCTGTACAAAGAACAACCATGCTGACTATGCACGTACCATTTATGTACATTAAGTGTGTTCAAACTGAATGCATATCTGCCACGCTGTCCTTAACAGCCACGTCATTTTGTGTATAGAATGGATTTAAAGCAGGATGTAGAAACAAAATGTAACCCGACTGGCAAAAGAGACACAGTGACAACTAGCATTTGGGTGGTGTTTTTACAGAGCAAGCCAGCCTGACAAGTGAGTATAAATGGCTCGCACCAGCGTTGACCATGTGCGCATGTACCGCTGTCTATGTCCCACAGTACTTTAAATGAGCCTTAAAAGTTTATATAACAGTGTATTCTAACACATCATCAACAAGCTGTGTAAAGTTTCTCATTAACAAAATAATGGTGCAACAGATTCAGATGGCCGACGTCACACTGACAATAATATCTTCTTTCAACAAAGTAAAGCTTTGACCTGTTATCAACGGATCATTAAGATGATTTCTAAGAACAACTGATGAAAGTGTTTTCTCAATATTATCGTAATTAACATGATGTATACTCTCTATTATAACAAATTCATAATTGTGTATATCCAAACAGAGCTAGGTGCCAACCCTCTGGCCAACAGTGGAATAGAGCTGGGAGCTTTTAATGGCTTGTCTGCTCTGTATGTCGGTATAGCAGAGGCCAGACTTACAGCAATACCAAAAGGTAGGATTATCACTCACTTCATGTTTTGCTGGTTTAAACACATTTAGCTTTCTCTTCACCTAAAGTTTTACTACACTGGACCTGAATTAAACTGATTTAAAGCCAATATTGTCAGTTTATATGATGTTTTTATTTAGCAGGTTAAATAAACTAGCAGCTGAAGAGCTTAATGTCCACGTTACATTGCCTTTATCTGGTGTGTTATCTCTCACAGACCTCCCATCCTCCATGACAGATCTGAGTCTGGATTATAACAAGATTGCTAAGGTGGAAGTAGAGGACTTCATCAGATATAGAAACCTGCAAAGGTGAAAACCATCCACATGTTATCCTACTAATAATGTGAATGTTTTCAAAACTCCACAAATATGTAATCACCAAACTTTGATGATTGATTTCATGTTTAAAGGACCAGTGTGTATGATTCTGGGGGATCTATTAGCATTGATTAAAGATGGTATTGACATTTATGTTTTTTATGTATACTGTATATTACCTGTCCTGTACTGTATCAACAGTTTTGTTTTTGTTATTTTATAATGGGACCTTCTAAGGAGAAGGTCCTCTTCCACAGATACTGTCGTGCTGTGCCTACATGTTACTCCAATAGAACAGAAACACCAGACCTGAGAGATGGCCTATCATTTATTGTAGAAGCAGTAGTTATGTCACCTGCCACCACTCATTCTTGAAAATGGAAGGGTTGTGGAGAGGTATTCAGTTGGCTGCAATCTGTAACTTCACCACTAGATGTGAATAAATCCTACACACTGGTCCTTTAAGAATGTAGATGCTCTGAATTTAATTAAAAAAAAAAAAAAAAAATTACAAAAACACTCTAAACCATTGTAATGCATTATCAGTCCACAGCAGCCTAAGAATACTGTACCCACTGTTTAGCGTCACAGAGTTTACACCAACACGTCTTCTTAACATAAAAACATAATACAACATCATCTTTGTCATTTAATCTAAGCTCAAATAAAATACACCTGTCAATCTGAAGCATAACCTGATGACACTATTAACTATATTATATTGTTTCTGCAGGCTAGGACTAGGTTTTAACCAGATCAAGTATGTAGAAAATGGCACCCTCATCAGCACCCCAAACCTCCGTGTGATCCACCTGGACAACAACCGTCTGAAAAAGGTCCCACCAGGTCTCAACTCCCTGCGCTACCTCCAGGTGAGATTCATATAATTTACAAACCTGTTTACATGATTCAAACCTAAGCCCACTTTGTTAAACTGAGAACTCAGAATCTCCAGGCACAGCTTCATTTTTACTACCAATGTTGTATTCTACATTAACCTCACACGATCTCTGAAATTTTTCCACATGGCTGTCGACCAGTGTTGGGCCTTCTGTATATTGCTGTGACCCTACTGTTGGTAGACTTTGCAGTGTGTTCAAGTAAAACTTTGGACCCAACGCAGATCAGGCTGGTAGTTCTTAGACAATCTTTACAGCCAGACAATTTGGCTGTTTCGATTGTCTGGGCCTTTTGAGGAGGAACGAACTCTCAATGCTGAAGAAAACAAAATAAAGTTTTGCAATCCTTCATCTGTAGGTGTTTTCACAATGTGAATTAGAGAGAACTTGCTAATGGTTAGAATACATTTCTCAAAAACATCTGTTTCCAAGCAACGTGAAGCTATAAAATAATATCTTACTTTAAAAATTGTAACACAGACTTGTTCAGTCCCTCTTCTTTGGCTGGTTAAAAGTTTCTAATATCACACTAAATGAACTTTGATGAAAAAGCAGAACATTTGAAAATCTTCTCTGTCTGTTCAGGTGGTGTTCCTCCATGGCAACAAAATCAGCAGTGTGGGAGTCAACGACTTCTGCCCCATCAGGGCCAGTGTCAAGAAGAACTTGTACACAGGGATCAGTCTGTTTGCCAACCCTGTTAAATATTGGGACATACAACCAGCCACCTTCCGCTGTGTGACCGGGCGAAGGGGTGTTCAGCTTGGAAACTTCAGAAAGAAGTAGGACGAGAAAAATGATGAGTTCCAGACGGCTCAAAAATGGAAAACTGCCAGTATCATCAAGACACTATAAGAGAGGAGCTGGAATTAATTCTGATAGATAGATCTGTATCCTAAAGGGCTAGCTGTTTGAGAGATAAGATAAATCCTCATTATATTAATGTATATTAGAACTTGTAGCACATGTTGTTCAATACAATTTACATATAGAAGTTCAGTCAGGGAAAAATAATGCTCAAAATGAAAATTAAATCATAAGCTACCACACTAGGAGATGTTTTCAGTGGTGATAGACTGCATACAGCAGAATATAAAGTACATGAACAGGATTCAATGCCTCACAACTTTTACTGGTTTAACTTTGACAGGAATAAGGCGCCTCCTCCTGGTCACTCTTTACACAGAACCACTCAGTGACTTGACTTTAGGGGTGTTACTGTATGTGCTGAAGCATCATTATCAAAGAGATCAATTAAACATTTATCCGTTCATTTCTAGTTTTACGGTAATATTTAATGAGATGTAGCCGAGTAGAAAACGTTCTGTAGTTGTCTTTATATCCAACAAATCAAAGCTCTTCCCTTTTGCTGTTTTTTTTTTAATAATAATTTTAAATACACACGACAGAAGAGTTACTACAGACCAGAGCTGTAACATGACCTAAAAATGACTTTTAAATTGAAATACATTTTCCTTCCAGCAGAAGTCTATACAGACAATGAATGACGCTGGCATTATTAGGTGCAATAAGTCACTTTGACTGTCTTTAAGTGGATTTTTTTGTTTGTATTTGCATGTCTGTATTGTCTTTATTTAGAAGTTGGAAGCCTCACGTCAGATTTGATCATACATTGTCCTCTGCAGAGCTGGGGATAGATGTATAATCTGTAACTGATAAGAAATATACCCCGAACGTCCTTCTGAACTATAGCATCCCAATGAAATTCAATAAGTATTAAAATTATAAATAGGTAGTGTAATGCCATCCTGGAATGTCTGAGAGCATCTTCTGTACAAACATGTTCATGTTTCCTCATAGGTTTGCTCTTCTGAAACGGTGCTATATTTATTGAGGATGCCTTTAAATAAACCTGGAACACCACCACATTAATGTCTTAAACTGTATTCTTTGTACGTTTGAGCAGGGACAACTGATCTTGTTATGATCTTCTTTTATCAGTTAATGCTTGAATAATGAATGTGATCATAATCAATTCATCAACTTAATGAAAGTCCTATAGATAGTATAGATGAGGATTTGTTTAGTTTATCATAAAAATATTATGTCACATTCTTTCTGTGTACAATAAGTGACATTAGAGCCAGAAAAGTGTATTTTCCACTACTATTCCACCTAAATGTTACTACTGGAACTATGTGTAATTTCCCCGGTAGGTGGCTGATTAAGAGCAGCTGGGTTATTTCTGTTTCCACCAGCAGATGTCACTGCATGATAAGGAGTTACAGTGAACCCTCTAGGAGTCATTGGACCTCTGGAGACCAGTCCAGAATTTGACGCTACAACTACAGTTTTTTATATGGTTTTTCTGCACTTTGCTGTAACTGCCAAGTCTGAGGGTACTTTTATATAAAGTTACTACCTAAACGTACTTGGGGGAAAATAACGAAAGGATGAGTGGTCTTGTAAATCTTTAAATAATTATTTATAGTAAATTTTAACTCAGAAAAACACTTTTCCATTCTACACTGAACTACAACATGCTGTTATTACAGTACAAGTAAGAACTTAAAGTAACTACTCATGGTGAAGACTCTTTTGTCTCAATGTCTCTTAGAGCTGTACCGGTAAACACAAGGAAAAAGATGGAGTCAGTCAAGTGTATAAGGTTAGAAGTAGCACTGATCCAGGGCTACTTCTTCCAGTAGTCTGAATTACAGTCCTGCTTTGCTATTTTTATGTCTGTACATTAAATAAGAGGCCACCAGCTTGTTGTTTAATTCATGTGTAGTAGAAAATCCCAAAATATAAAACCATTTGAAAGGAAGACACATTTTTCTGAAAGTAGTTTTAAACACAACAATCCCAATGCATGGTAAACTTACAAGCTTTATCATGTGCTTTCCACCTATCAAACCATTTTCATTCTCAATGTGGTGACTATCATGATGTGTTCTAAACCAAGCACCAATCAGCTACATTTCATCTTCTAAACATCTCACTTTGTATCTTTAAGCTTTGAAAGTTATCAACCAAAACAAACATGACATGAGACATGTCACTAGAGATTAGTTAAGACAGATAAGAGCAGCACGTTTAGTTTTTCTTTTTGATTATGAGTTACTGCAGCAATTTCACAGATACAAAAATTAGAATATAATTGTGTAATTTGTAAACATAAACTGTTTAAATGTATGCTTTGGCCAGCTCTACAAGCTGTAAACACAATAACAATAACTCTCCTTTTAGCTATGCTTTGGTCTCCTCCAAGGAATTCAAATGTACATCTCAGTCTAGTCTCAAAACAGTTAGCATAGAGGATTTTAAACACTGAGCTGGTTATAACTATAAACTAGGGACGCCCAAATTATGAGCATTCCTATGATTTGAGCCTCAACCCAACCCGTAGGGAAATCAGGAAGCAGAAACAAACCTCCACATGCAGAAACGGACAGAGAAAAGGGTCCTATGAATGGTAACCCCCCCCCCATTGGATGGCTTTCCTGATGAGAACAAAATCCCATGTATTTACACTCGACATGGACTGAGCCACCGAGAGTCCTCCTCACCCGTTAATTAATCGCAAATTAATCTTACTTTTATGTTAACTATGGATATTATGTCATCAATCACGATTACATATTTTCATTGATTAAAAGCCTGGCCTGTACAAGGTTTCACAATGTGCCTAATGCAATATAATAAAGATGTTCCAGTTTAAACAGGTTGTTTCTACATTGGCAAAAACTGGTGAATGATCCATCTTCTGTAAAACTATGGGTCAGTTATGGAGAAGGTGAGACACCATTTATCATTTTTCTAATAAATGTAAGGGCCCACAAAAATGACTATTTCTGGTACTGGTACTGTTCAATGGGGCCAGACACAAAAAGTTCTTCATTCACTCCCTGCTGACAAAAACAAGCTAACATACACACACAGAGGAATGATGAATGAGATTAAATTAATGTGAAAACATGACAGGTTGTGTGTTTTCTTTGCCCTCTCAGTCTCTCTGGGAGGCCAAACAGCAGCCGGCCCCTGCAGACTCCCAGAAACCCAACACCTGCATGCTGCCTTCGTGAGATTCATCTTTACCTGAAACTGATATCTACAGTCAAAAGAAAATGAGCTGCGGTACAGTACCACAACAAAGTGCTGGGGATGACTGTTTTGTCTTTTTAAATGAAGACTCCTTGTGCTGTGGGTGGGGTGGAGGGGAGCTGACTCTCTCCCTGTCTCCAGGAAACATATGGAACAGATCTGCCAGTTGGCCAGGCCTCGTTCTGCCACGTCTCACAGCCACACACACATGGTCCTAACTTCAGGCTTTTAACTCTCTTCACCCTCTGCTTTCACTCCTCTTACTCGTCTACCTCCCTTGTCTTCCACTTTCTCCTTCATCTATGACTCCATTCTGCCTGCTTCCTATCTTACACCGGCGTGTGTTGTAGCCGGTGAAGTTAGTCGGAAAAATAAACAGATGATGCTTCACATGCTAATACGTTCATCTTATTAGTTATGCCCCAGTTCAGTTGCCGCCTCCTTCAAAGTGTGAACAACTAGGCTTATAAAAGCTTAATTGAAAGGCAGCTGTCTTTACCCTGAATTATTTACATGACACAGTTCATTTATCCTAACTGCAACAGTCACTATACAACAATCCATGGAGTGCTAGTAAATATGGCATTAATCCTTCTCAGTTTATAGTCAGAAACTTGTCACATGCCCATGTTATTATGCCTTGAAAGACCTGACATAAAGTTCAGGTGTTTAAATTAAGTGTTCTAACATCACAAATTTCTATACTACAGCAATTAATCAGTACAGGACATTATAATGTTGATAAATATGTACTACGCGTGTAGATATTTGTTTTTTAACAATTTGTGATATAAATTGTAATGTCTGGCCCTAATTCTGTTGCAGTGATGATGCAATATTCCCACAAAGATTAGTCTCATCTTTTTAGCTCTTTTTCTTATTTTTGTTGGCTTCTTCTCACAAGGCCTCTGTAAGTTATTTCAGGAAGAGAGCTGAGACTTTCTTTCATTTATTCCTAGTTTATTTCTTTTGGTAAAAACTCTAACTTTGTGTTATGTGCTGGATTTATCACTTCTTCTCAGGAACATATCCATTTTGGAGGCCGTTTTACTGACTGGGGAAATAAATTGCTCGTCTCTCTCTGCAGTGAAAATGTTCAAAATCCAAGAACAATAAATTTAAAACACTTTTTTAAACTCCAGTCCTTTCTTCTTCTTCAGCTTCATTTGACCATTAGACAGTATTAATAAGACATCATATTGGACTATACTGTAATTATGTTGACTGTAGAGCAGTAAAATAAACAGCATTGAGATTAAATCTCTTCTGAAATCTCATTAAAAACTTAGGTTAGAATCACATGTACCATTCGTAAGGTTTGTAATCCAGTCTTATTCATCATAACTGACTTGACAGCTGAGGAGATGTAATTTTTAAACTTGGCTGCATTTTGTTGTTGGCTGGACTGTTCTCAGTCAGTGGCCGAGTCCAAATTCTTTTTCATCAAAAAGCTATTAAAAATGTACCTCTACATAGGCTGTTTCCATGAATTCTTGTCTAGCATGTGAGCTTGAAAATGTGACAACTGGAGAAGGAATAGTTTGGATTTGATTTACTGTATCAATGTTCCAGCCACTCTAACTTCTCAAACCCAAAATGAGTGTTATATCGGATACCTACCACCATTATTAGTGACTGATGGAAAATCCTCAAAATCCATGTCACAGAGGAGAGCTGGAAACAGCTAACTACGCAATCGGACTCAGGAAACTTTCATAATTTGATTGCAAAACCATTGCAGATGGACTTGGAATGAATCATAATAAAGACACTACAACTACTGACAGCAATTTACAGTGATGTGGGCTTGAGACACATTTAAATCACTTAGATCCAATCTTTACTTCCTTGCTTCATCTGGCGTCTCTTGTGAGTGGGCCAGCTCATTAAACTGACTAATGTTTTTAGCTAGTTGCCAAAAGTTTGGTTTGGTTGCTGTAAAAAAATAATATAGTCACAAAAATGTTGAAGTGGTCATAAAACTTCAGATTTTATCACTGTTTGTATCAGACTGATAAAATATAAAACTTTTGGCTATCTGAAAAAACAAGACTATTCAACTTTGGTATCGACAGTCAAAGTGAGGCACAACTGTTACACTGCAATGCAATGTACGCTGGCTGTATATAATTTGTAAACTGGAGCAAATAAAGACACTTGTACTCTTTGTTTTCCAGTATATATTTGTTTCCATTTCAACTCATTTACCAGATAAAAATCTGCATATATCCATTCTTGAAGAATGGTTGTATGCTCCTGTAATTACTAAGATTCAGCGAGGATCTCACACAAATGAGGTCTTTTGACACATTTTCCTATCATCAAGGATTCCCTCCCCACTAAAACAATAGTTCGAAAGATGAAGATACAAACACATAATGACCAAACTGCAAAAAAGAATTACTCTGGGCAAAAGAAAAAATCTTGAGACTAAAGTACAATGGCCCTCAATCCTATGAACTTGAGTTGCTGATAATTAGACATTTGATGCCCGAAGTGTCAGAAATATTTCCTATCAAAGAAACATTGGGCTTTCATGGCAAGCAGTTTTTTTAAATCATTTTTGACATGTTTTCCTCCAGGGAATATGGTGATTGGTTATGATTATAATGTGAGCCAGAAAGAAGAAGGTTAGAGGCCAACAAAAGAAACAGAGGAGCAACCTAGGGAGCTCAAGTTCCCAGCATGTAAACTGAGGACCAAGTGGGCAATGGTAAGGTCATTAAGCAGAAGAAGGCAACTGCTTTCAAGCACGTCTGATTGGAGACCCTAAAACCTCATCAATCTCTTAACAGCTCATTTATTAATACAAGGCTACTGAAATATCACTCTACCTCCTAATTCTCATTTACTTGAACCACAAATTTGTCTAACTCCAAAAATATGTAAATAATAAGCGTCTTGCCAAAAAGCATCAACACTTGCCAAAATTCTAATGAGCCGAGCCTACACAGAAACATCTAAGGACCCCTAGGATGAAAAAGGATCAAGTGACCACTATTAAGCTGGTAATAATACCTTAATGTATAAGAACTGTCTGTACACAGTAGTGGTAAGTAAGTTACACGGTCAAAAGTTTTTCCAGTTATTTATTGCTATTCAAGTCGTGCAAGTCCAATGAATAGCTTGAAATTTTACAAAGCTAAGTACTGAACAGCCACAGGTTAAAGAATGGTTAGTTAGCCAAAACTGAAAAATAGCACAGACTTATACAAAAAGGCCTCTTTCAGGGAACATGAAGTGGGTTAACAATTTAAAGCTGTTCTGCAGCAATGAAGGTTGAATCAGCCTTGAAAGCTGGTGCTACTAATTGCTACAGGTATTACAACTTTTCTTGGTTACTTACAACCCCTTCTTTCTGCATAAAAGCAGAGTTGGAACACACTGTGGTACCAGACCCTCATGGGCATCAGGTGAACAGTACTGTACTGCAGAAAGTAGTGTGTTGCTACAAAAATGGCGAGAAAAATGCAATTAACAATGGAAGATAGACAGACCATCATAACACCAATGTAGGTCTATTCTACAGGGAAATTGCAAAGAAAGTCAAGGTGTCAGTGAATACAGTTTTCTTCACCAACAAAAGCCAAACTGGGGGAAACTCACAACTGAATCAGAAGACAAGTTTCTGAGAGTTAACAGCTTGTTTGATAGGCGGCTCACAAGACAACAGCTTCAAGCACAGCTTAATAGTAGTCGTAGTAAACAAGTCTCAGTTTCAACTGTGAAGAGAAGACCTAGAGCTGCAGGTTTGACAGGACAAGTTTCAGCAAGAAAGCCATTGTTAAGATGTCAGAATAAGACAAAAAGGCTCGTCTGGGGCATGGCACACCACCATTGGACTACTGAAGACTGGATGAAGGTATTATGGACTGATGGACCAAAATTTCAAATCTTCAGTTCATCACGCAGAATCTTTGTACACCATTGAGTAGAAGAGGGGATGGTTCTACAGTGTGTGACATTAACTGCCAAACATGGAGGAGGAAGTCTGATGGTCTGGGGCTGTTTTGCTCAATCCAGGGTCGGTGACTTGTACAGAGTGAGATGCACCCTGACCCAGAACGGCTACCACAGCATTTTACAGCACCATGCAGTACCCTCTGGTATGCGCCTAGTTGGTCAGAGGCTCATCCTACAGCAAGATAAACACAAGTCCAAGCTATGCCAGAACTACCTCAGGAAAAAAGAACAAGATGGTAAACTTGAAAACATGGAGTGGCCATGTCTACAGACTTAAACCCCATCGAGCTGGTTTGGGATGAACTGGACAGAAGAGTGAAAGCCAAGCAACTTACAACTGCCGCACATTTATGGGAACTTCTGCAACAGACTTGGGAAGAACTTTCTGAAGAATATTTGATTTCTACTGTAGAAAGAATGCCACGAGTGTGTTCAGCTGCTATATCTGCCAAAGCTGGCTACTTTGATGAGTCCAAAGCTCAGAATACATTTTGGTCTATAAATTGATTTCATAATTTCTTTTTCAACTCAAATTGCTTATTTGTTCTATGCTTTCATTTCAGGGTGCAATGAGACACTAAACTGAAAAATGTTCAGTAAAAAACTGGAAAAAGTGTGGTGTTCTAAAACCTTTGACTAGTAGTGTAGGTCAACGCTGATGCGAGAGCTCTGGTAAACTACTATAATAGATCATTTTCATCTCACCTTTTTCTTTTGTGTCAGTGCCGTTTCATATCTGACTAGTCATGATTCTTGACCAGTCACATTTCATTTTAGTTTTCCCAAATCAAGATGTAAACCCAAGACATTACTGATTCTGGCTTAAAAACACATCCAAAGTCATTGACTTTTTTAAAACTGTCCAGGATGGATACATTTGAAAAGGGGGCTTCAATTTTAAATCACAGACCCTGGATTTGTAGCATTTATAGATTATCAAATGTACACAGACACATAAAAACATTCATGCCCACTAAACAAAAACAACAGCAAAGAAAATGACATGATTTTGAGTTATCTGCTTAGTAACAAAGACAGCATGGACTGCAAAATGAAAAAAAGTGTCCCAAAGAATCATTGTGAAAAAAGTGTGATCACCATTAAGTTTAAAAACTTTGACCACAATTTCAAAGGTCTTCAAAAAGAGAAAGAAATTAAGACGTTTAGCTGTCCTTTCTACAGTCAATTTTATTCACACATTAACAGTCCCTGTAAAGAGAAGACGCTTTACCTTTCAGCACTCACATAAGTATTATGATTCTCACTTTTTCCCAAAGCATTAAAGCACAATTATTATATATCGTCATTCTGTTTATTACGGAACATCGTCAATTGAGAGCTGCTCTCAACCAGCACATCCTCACGTTTATTAGTGCATGGCAAATCCTGCTCTGTTACTGCCAACAAACCCAAACAACTAATGAGGCACAGAGTCTCCCCAGACTGCTGCAGACGCTTTCAGGGAGAAATCAAACACTTCAGGATGCCAAATTCAGAGCGAAGAAATCTCAAAAGTTGGAGAAAATTGGACATTTAGTCTGTCAGAGCTCACTCAGCACACATTTACAGTCCAAAAGCACACGCACACAGACAAACCTGAAACATACACCACCAACTCATCCAGAACAGAGCCAAGGCTAAATGAGGCCAGTGAAATTAAAATGTTTAGAGGCAAGGACTGAAAGGCCTGTTTGTTCATGTGAGAGAATCTCAGCAGTGATGCTTTCTGCAGGGAAAAGACTGACATGAAAAATGAGGACAACGGGCCAATTTTTGTCTGGCTTTGGAGTGGAAAAACCTGGTCTATGATGAATTTGTGTAATACTGTGACTGTGAGAAAAATCTGTGGATGTAACTGGAAGCATCAGACAAGTTGATAAATGTAAAAGCAAATGAAAAGTTGGTTGTTTCATTGATTCTAATTTGTGTTTCGATTTTGAAGCTGTCATTAGTGATTTACAACTTTTTATCTTATTACTGTTTTATCCTTTAGATGCTAAGTGGTACATGGACAATGACTGCAGCCACCCGTTGTACCAGCCAAACTTAGATTTGGTGTTAAATTTGAGTATAAACAACACTAATCACTTACTTTCACATTATTCTCAACACTTTGTTCACTTTGTACCAAAGCTACTGTACAAGTCTTCTGTAACGAAGGGAATGAGAGAAAACTGGTGAGAGAAAACAACTCAACAGAATAGTTTTGAATCTATGTGGACACAGTAAAGTTTATACTATAATTTACCATTTATATCTGTGCCCTAGTGTGTCAGCATTTTTTCGGTAATGATACCTCATCTACATGGAGTTTCTTTCTTTACTTCACACAATGGCAATTGGAACTGAGCGACTCATGCCGGAGTTGAAGTTAGTAAATGTAAATCAATAATGACTTTTACTGAAATCACTGCAGCACAGAATATAGAGAAGACATCTGATGGTGCATAGGAGGCGAGGTTGAAGAAGTGAGAACTTTCTGTGCTTGTCAAGCAGCCACTGTGGTCCACACCCCTGCAACGTGAGGTTGGGTACTTGGGAGGTGCACATCAGAGCTACACAGTACAGACAAAATAAAAGTGACGCACGACTACAACAGGTATAACTCTTCCATATTAGCTACACAGGGAACTTTCATGCATTACTGAGTAAAACTGAGTAATTTGTATGTGTAGTAGAAGGATCTGCTTTCAAAACACAGACTTTTAAACTCGTTTTAGCTATCTGTTATTTCTCATAATTGTTTGTTTTAACCAGCATTGTATTAGTTCTGGGGGACTTACAGTTAATGTTTGTCCCTCAGTTTAACCAAAGAAGACATGAGTACTGTCCAAGTGTCAACTCCCACAACTAAAGAAAGCCAACACTGGCAAAAACTGCAGTTCCTCACAGGACCACTTGATGCTGGCTCCATAAGAGGGACAGCCCCCACATACCTCCATGGTGTCCAACTTTAGAACAGAAATTAACTCTTCAGCTAATTTCTCCATTGTTTATGTAACACGCCCGCTTAATTTGTTTACTGTCTGCCTAACACGCCCAACTTGTTCCACTCAAACTCCACCTCCTTAACCATTTTTTATTTGGCCGAGAGTTAGGCAGAGTCAGGGACTGCCAAGTTAGCCGCAGCTATAAACACCACAATGAGCTTCAAAGAGGCTTTTCAGAAAACTTACAGGTGATGTCACACAAGGTTTGTACATCCTCATATAGAATCAATGAGCCTCTCCAGATTCTGCAATAGTTTTTCATGCCAACTTCAATTGAGGTGCATGCATACAAAATAAATGAACAAATGCACAGACAGTCAATATTAGAATTGTTTGCTGGTCATTAGAGCAAAACAGTTCAGGGCTTATTATGTTAAATATGCCTGAAACTGCCTTAACATGTGTAATATGTATGCTGTACTATTACAAAAGGCACAAGGACACACAAAAGACCAGAAATGAGAGAAACAGACAGATGAATATAAAGACAGGCGGTCATAGCCAGAATCACACTGTTATTGTAGCCAGTAGCGATGTTAAAGCCAGAGCTTTTGAAGAGCAGTCCAGTAAAAAGAGATTTTATCCAGATGGAGTCTACTGCTGAGGAGACAGTTGTGCTCTCCTCATCACAATTAGCACAGAAGGAAACATTCAAGACCACAATGTCCTATTAAACAGACATAATTACATTAACATGGGAACTTCCCAGAATTCCCCTGCCTCCAAACACATGAAAAATGCATTTACTTTAACCGCAAACAATAACATCAATGAACTGTAACTGTAGTACGTAGAAAGCAGAGTAGGCTACTGTACCACTGGATGTGTATGATTCATCAAACTACAATAAATGAAGACGACATATGTTTTGTACATGCCAATACGGTGAAGCATGTCGGTCCCAAACGCTAAAAGCAGCAGAATGAAATAAACTGAATAAACAAGTATTTCCCCCAACTGAAGAATCCCTAGCTAGTATTTTAGTACTGGTAGTTAAGCTGAAGAGAAGCAATAAGCTGCATCACCAGCTCCATCAAAATCAAAACAGAGATTTAATGACATTTAGTCATCCACTCGGTCTAAAATAGTCCATGTGCTTTGTGATAGTACTGTATTATTAAAAAGAAGAACAATGCACCCTGCCTGAGAAGGTAATTAGATATCTAGCCTTCAAAGTAGAGTTAGTAGGGTACTTTTCCCTGATGAATGTTTGGTTAGTCGGCTGTTGACCATGTGTGCCTTATGATTTGTAACAGGTTACTGTCTGGCTCCGTGTAACCATCTGCTCTGCTGTTGATAAAATGTTGACATTACTGCTTTATGCAACATCTAAAGCAGCTGTATCATGATGATTCCTCCAGGTTCACTCTCATTGAGAACATATGACATACCGGTATATAGTTAATTTGCTCTGGTCCAAATCAGTTAATGATTTTACAAAATCAATGCAAAGGCTAGGCAAACCAAAATGCATCATTACAAACCATGAGCAAACAGTCACGAATGTGTCTGGTACTAAAACAAGAAATGGAATACAGGATGATAGTCCTGTATTCTGTACCAGTGCATTTATCAGCAAGAAAACATTGCCGTGCAAGGTAATATGGAGCCATAGCAGAGACTGCATTTTCTCATAACGATGGTAAAAACTACACTGTAGAATACCCTTTGTGGAAATGTTTTAAAATGAATATGCTATCCTATGGCATATTTTGCAAAAAAAGATGTGATGCCTTCAGATAACCAAACAAAGCAGTTCTTATTCTGATTTGCTGAGTTTCATTCAGTGGCATTTGGTCAAGCAGTGTGCCAGTAGTTGATCATAACTTGCTGTGATGGTTTGAAGACAGTATGGACTGCAATAAAAATACTAATCTAATTCTGCAAGAAAATTGTGAACTTGCTTCTCATTGGTCGGGCACTAGCTACTATCATTTTGGTATGTCAGAGCCTCAAGTCAAACCCCTAACATCAGGGCACCAAGACACATTAATTTTTAATCAGATCTTGTCAACATAAACCATTTTACTGCGGATGATTCTAGTAAAATATTCATTTTCCTGCGCTTCAACAATGATGCATGGTACCGGAAAATACATGTTGACAATGAGTTATCTCTCAGCAGGATACAGACCACACACAGCTCCTTTTAGCTTTAAGTCACATTCTGTTTCTTCTGACTGATAAATGCTCACCGGTCACAGATTTCATTCAGTCATCTTCTATACCCACTTATTCCTGTTAAGGGTCACGGGGGTCTGCTGGAGCCTATCCCAGCTGTCATTGGGCGAGAGGCAGGGGTACACCCCGGACAGGTCGCCAGTCTATCACAGGGTCACACACAGAGACAGACAACCATTCACACTCACATGCACACCAACGGCCAATTTAGAATCACCAATTAACCTAATGAGAATGTCTTTGGATGGTGGAAGGAAGCCGGAGAACCCGGAGAGAACCCACACAGACACAGGGAGAACATGCGAACTCCACACAGAAAGGCGTGGATTCAAACCGGTGCTGGTCACAGAAATGCTAAAGACAAAGGAATCTTGTTCAGAACACCAAAACACCAGGGGGACACTAGAATAACAAAGAGATGGACTGTAAACTATTGATATTTAGTATTGACAGTGATTCAAATAACGATCACTTTTGAGCTAAACTGTCCCTGGGAGAGGGAAAATGCTAGGAATGCTGGGGAAACAAATCCAGTAGTCATCAGAGAACAGAGAACAACCATCCAATACCACCACGCACTGGAACCCACTCAGCCAGTAATACTCTCCATATGTCTCATTCTGGTTTAGTCCAAACCCTTATGTCCCAGCTGACAGTTTAATTAGAAGCGGTCTGTTGCACAGTACCAACAGAGACCATCATCAAGACACTAACACTGCTGACACAACGCAGCAACAAGACAGTGAAAAATAAAAGACCGGAATAAAAAGAACAAAAACACTTGTCTTAATTGCCAAAATTTCTCCATATAAGCTATAAAAAGTAGTTTGATTCTTAACTTTCTTTTTTCTTTTTTGCTATTAAACAAATCTGCAATAGTTACCATACAATTCTGAATTAAGTTTCTCAGGCTGTTGATCCAATAAATGTTGCAGTCTGGCTCTGTGTAACCATCTGTTCTGCTGTTGATAAAATGTTGACATGACTGCTTTATGCAACATTTAATTAGTTTCCAGTTTCATTCTCTTGGTTTGATTTCTTTCACACACTGAAAAGCCAAGCAAACTGAAATGCATCACTACAAACCATGAGTGAACAGTGACAGAGGTGTTTGGTACCAGAGAAAGAAATTAAACACAGGAAGACGGGCCTGTGTTCTGGGCTAGCACATTCATCAGCAAGAATAACATTGTGCAATGCAATGTGTAGCCATAGCAGAGATCCCATTTTCTCAGAAAAGCTGTAATGAAGAATGCACTTTGAAAACATTGTTATCCTGTGCCACACTTTCCAAAAAGAAGCCTTGCAGTGAGCCTTACAATAGAAACAACAAATCCACTCAGAATTTGTGTGCATTTATCTGCCTATTAGAACTGAAACATGAGAAAAGACAGTATTATATTTGACGCTTTATGTCTTCTATTCTAGATTAGAATATTAGTACTACTGGTGCTAGAAAGTTCAAGCCCATGTTCAGAAACATTTCTATAGTTCCAAGACAATTATTTAGTTAGAGTAAGTTTGACCACATAAGCTTCTTTAAATATTTTCTTAAATTAATTTTATTCTGAGAGCTGGGATAGGCTCCAGCAGATCCCCACGACTTTTAACAGGAATAAGCAGGTACAGAAGATGAATGAATAATTTTATTCTAACGTGTTCAGAAGTAGTAAGGCTGTCCAAAAAGGAAATGCCACATCAATAACAATCAGTTTTTCCTCTATATTGATTACTTTCTTGGTAAGACTGTGATCCTTCATCTGCAGTTTCTATTTATCTACATGAGTAGTTTTTTTTCTGTCAGCTGCTAACTGGTTAGGACACATCTGGACATTTTCCTAAAAGTCCCACTAACTATACATAAATACACCTGTACATACATGAGAAGCGCAATAAACACTTAAACACAGAGACAGAGATTTGTTTAAAAAAATAAAAAAATAAACCTCCAAAGCAGACAGATCTCAAAGGTATTTCTCTGACTATGGCACGAGTCAATGTTTTCGCTGCAATTGAGGGTTTGATTGTTATTATCATTGGCTGCTGTGAGTTGCTGGAAGGGGTACAGTTAGGGGGTTAGGTGTTATTCTTTGTTTTCTGCAAACACAAACACACCATAATCCTGGTGAAGCTATTTTAGTAATCCTTAAATACATTTAAAGTGTGAGAGTTTATTTAATCCTCTAAACTCTACATAAACCCGACAGGGGATTTGTTTTTGTTTTTTAATTGTCCTAAAGTCCATAAAAGTTGGCCAATCATAAATAATGAGAGTTTTCTTTTCTAACTTGATTATGCTGGGCCTGCTTTACATCCAAGACTTAATCTACTTTCATTTGAAATTTGGATTATAGTGTCTAAACATTAAAAATCCTTTTGGTCAATCAACCAATTACAGAAACTACCAGGCCAGCCACTCCATCCACTGGGAAACCCGTCTACTTGGGTGCAAAGATGTTATGTTTGGGGGAGGCTGACAGTAAATCCCATGCTGGGATAAGAGCTTCCAGACTCAGAGAACCATGAAAGTCTCTTTACAGTAAACATTCAGCATCTAAACACAGACAGCATATCCTGGTATGTCCACAACATGACATGAACCAAATATCTTGTGTAATTTACCACAGCTGAATTCAATGGCTTTTGATGGAATCTGGGGCCAAAAAACAAACAAGATGAGACGGGTGGACTAAAAAAAAAAAAAAAGTATACAGAGTCTTATATTCTTGAAGGCAAATGAATATGTTGGACTGATTATATAATGAAACAAAACATTGAAGAGTGCACATTAAACTCAGGATGTGGATTTTCCAATTCCAAATTCAAGCAGGGACGGCCTTCTGGCATGGGACTGCCGTCATATCAGACTAACTGGGAGATAATTGAAACCATGCACCAGTCTAAGCCTGACATCAGTTCCTGCACCTACACTTGTTTCAAACATTCAGCAATTTATCAGCCATCTTACACAGAATAACTCATGTAGCATGACAAAGTTGTATGAACAACAGCAAATGTTAAATCCTTGCCTTCCCTGAGCATTCCTAACATCTGCTTTGCATCTGGCTTTGACAACAAGAACCATGCAATGGTTCTGAATATAACCATTGTCCAGTTACCAGCAGCATCTCCGCATTATTCTTTAATAGAGCTTCATGTTAATGCAACGTACAGAAAGCAGACCCAAACAATAAACGTTTTAACTTACAGTTAATTGATATCAAACTTTTCTATGTAACTCTGACTGCCAAAATAAAAAGACAGAAATGTTGTAGAGATTAAAAAATGGACCTGTTGTTTGTTAAACTAAAGTGGTGGTCTCCGTCTGGAGGCTGCAGTTTTCTGTTTTAACCATCAGGTCATCCTCTGGGACTAAATTCCAAGGCTGACTGCCAGCATTTGAACCAAGGCTAAGCAGAAGGAAAAGGACTCACTTCTACAGTAAATATAAAGACAGAATACTTGAACTGCACTGGAATTTAATTCCAAAAGATTATAGGAACCAAGACTAATGCAGCTCTTAAATTCAAAACACATCCAAGAAAACATTCTCTGCAGAGATGCACAGATCATATCTATTTTCCATTTTCATTATATAGCATGCAATAGTGTGTCTTTAGTCAGTTTACATGTATTGATTCTTCTCCATCAGACAATGCCCCTAGAGATGTGTCTGAGTTGTACCAAACTGACTTATTTTCAGCAACAAGAAAAACATGAATCGATGGTACAGACGCCTCAGTGTCCTGATATGAACATCATGGGATTATATAAAAGAGAAATAAGACACTGATACAGCCTAAATCTATAAAAGATCTGATAATGCTTGGAAAAACTAGTCTTCAAAAACCGTGCACAAGTGTACCACAAAAAAAGTGGAGCCATTTTTAAGGCAGACTCGGTCACACCAAGAATTAATCTAAGGTTTATACCATTTACTGGATTTTGGTAGCATTCTCAGTTTACATATAGTACCTAACCAAGTTCATTACTGGATGAGTCATTTTTGGGTGTGCAACCATAACTCCTCTCTCTTCTGAGTGATTACTGTTTAACATCAGTAGACATTTAGAAATGGTTCAGCGTTGCATTGTAGAAATTGTGTTGACAGCAGATGTATCAGAATCACATCTGGTTCTGGTGCAAAGAAATTCTATAACCAATGTGGTAATTTTGACAACAAAAGCAAACTTAATACTTAAAATAACCACAACCACACACACACGTCAACAGTCATCAGACTAGTTGAGTCTGACCAAGTTTTCCGGTCATTCATATTTTCAATATGACGATACAAAACTGAACATACCCAAGACAAAACCTGTATTTGATGTCACTGTTAGCATTAGAGGAAAGAAAGTCCTTTGTAGTCAGCATTTACCAACCAAATACAATATTTGCCTTTGTTCCCCTCATATTACATCTGCACAGCAACACTGATACAGCCATGATAATAACCTAAAATACACAACTGATAGCAGAGTAGCTCTAATTTAGGAAAACCTGAAGAAAACTTGAAGAAACTGACTGCACCCAGTGACTTCAGTTTCTCCAGGGGGACAGTTCTGACTGTTGCACCAAAACATTGTTCAACAAATCACTCAATCCTGAGTGATATAGTTTTAGTAAAATTTACAATGATACTAATCTTCAATTAGTAAGAACACAATTATTATTCAAACAGTATCATCTAACAAAATCTTACAGCAAAATTAATCACTTAACCACAGGCAGAAAATTCACTGTACAGCTATACTATCTCTAGTCATTTACAAGACAGACTTGCCACAATAATTAAATCTTTACAGCCCATACAGGACCTGGTATTCATGCTCTATTTTTCAAAATTAAAAACAAACAGCATAGACCTAATTTTGATGTTGGGCAACATGAGGGACATGTGCTAAAATTTCAGTCAGCAGCCTTAACCTCTGAACAAAGCATGAATGAATATTCATTTTTATACTGAAAATATTTTGCTCTCAATAAAATGCACCAGGGGGAAAAAAACTTGTTTCAAACCATTAGACAACTACAGACTGCCAATATTGTAATTAAATTCATTACACAAGAGCTGACAGATTGAGATAGGATTTCATTAAAAGGTTTTTTGGTCATCTCTGACATCTATGAGGCATCAGTGTATAATAATATTAATAATAATAATACATTTTATTTAAAAGCGCTTTTCAAAATACTCAAAGACACTTTACATAAGAAAGAACATCAAATTAACAAAACAATGTGAAATGTAACATCAAAAAACACAATAAACTGAGCTATACATTAAAAGCAATTTTAAAAAGGTGTGTTTTTGTCAGGGATTTGAAGGTGGTAAGGTCGGTACAGTCGCGGATGTGTTTGGGGAGAGAGTTCCAGAGGGAAGGGGCAGCTGCAGAGAAGGCTCTGTCACCCCAGGTTCGATGCTTGGTCTTGAGTGGCGGAGTAAGGAAGTTTGCATCACATGAACGGAGGCTGCGGGAAGGATTGTGGCGATGGAGCAGGTCAGTGAGATAGGAGGGGGCCTGGTTATGGAGGGCTTTGTGTGTGAGGAGGAGGATTTTGAACTGAATACGTTGTGGAACTGGGAGCCAGTGGAGTTTCTGGAGGACAGGAGTGATGTGATCACGGGAGCGGGTGTGGGTGAGCAGACGTGCAGCAGAATTTTGGATTGTACTGAAGTGTATCAGCATATGTAAGGGCCTCCAGTCTCAGCTGCAAAGTTTTTCAAGATCCATAGATCCATAAATTTGTGTTTATATTCACCAAAAAGCCCAATAAAGGAACTGAAGGCAGAAGGTTTGTGTTAACCATTTAACTCACAAAACATGTAACACTTATTACATAACAAGTCTCTGGGCTAAAATAAAACATCTCACTGTGAAGTCTGCAGCTGCTGGCAGCAGCCCAGCTTTAGCGGGTGGCTATGTCACCACCAAAACACAGCTCTCAGCGGTGGGTTAATACATCATGTCACTTGTCAGCCAGACCCATGCAGGCCCAGGCTGTTTAATGCCTAGCCAGGTGGTCCACTGTGTCGAAAGCTGCTCTGCAGTGAAATGAATGTCTGTGCGTGGAGGAACTCCACTGACGTATGTTGTTTTGTCTAGGCTGGGTTCAGTCTGCCATTACTTATCGCTCACTTACACCTGTCACCCTAAGATCCTAGCTCACTGTCAAGTCAACCACAGCTGCCTGCAGAAACAAGCCAGAAAAAGGGTTACACTATTTCTGTGTTACCTGTTTGCTGACAAATAGCATTCTATGACTCAAACCTACTGCAACAACAGGATTAGTTCTTACTGGAAACTTTTTTTCTATCTGTACCTACAAAAAATAAATAAAAATGTAGCTGTCTTTAGCAGTAAAAATATTACCAATGTGACCAAAAGTACACAGTCTCCAAATAAAACAGAAACATAGGACATCATCAACATTAGTGTTTTACAGTGCTTGGCTGTTAAACAGTGTCTGCTGTTTTATCTACTGTTTCACCAAAGGTAAGATGACCCTTTAATTTATTCTTTCTTCCGAAACCATGAATCTTTCCTAAATCATGTGTTGACAAAACAAGACTTTTGGCCATGGTCAAGTTTCTAATATTAAAAGGAACTAGAAAATTCCTGCGGAAATTTTGACTGTGCCGGTGATGTGTGCGTCATGATGTGTGCGTGGTGTTTCATTGTGAGTTTGATGTCATAGAGTTCTGCCACTCCAATATGCCCCTGTAATGCTTTAAGTGGTCATAATGTTTTGGCAGTCTGTTACTGTAATGCTGAAATGGAGTGGGGTGTCAGTGTCAGATTCTGCCACTGTACTATAGTCCTGTAATGCTTGAAGTGGTCATAATGTTTTGGCTGTCCATTACTGTAACGCTAAAATGGAGTCTGAGGGTAACAATGTCAGGTTCTGGCCACCTACAGTACTGCAGTAATGGCTTGGGTGTTCCTAATGTTTTGGCATAGTTTTCCCGCCGCTTTCTGTGTGCAACTGTGCTGAGTTTCCTTGTCAGGATGGCTTCAGCTATGTGAAAGCACCAACTGAGGAAGGAGGGAGGGAGGGAGAGAAAGAGAGAGGGAGGGAGGGAAGGAGAGAGTGAGAGAGGGAAGGAGAGAGGGAGAGAGGGAGAGAAGGAAGGAGGGAGGGAGAGAGGGAGGGAAGGAGAGAGGGAGGGAGGGAAGGAAGGAGGGCGAGAGGAAGGGAGGGAAGGAAAGAGGGAGAGAGGGAAGGAGAGAGGGAGAGAAGGAAGGAGGGAGGGAGAGAGGGAGAGAAGGAGGGAGGGAAGGAGAGAGGGAGAGAAGGAGGGAGGAAAGGAGAGAGGGAGAGAGGGAGGGAGAGGGGGGGTCATGGGTTGTTCTGCCTCCTCATTGTAATAGACTGAGGAGAGTCCCTAATCTTTTGGCAGATCGGCTGTGTGAAAGCACTAACTGAGGAGGGAGGGAGAGAGAGAGAGAGGGAGAGACGGGGGGGGGGGGGGGGGGGGGGGGGGTCATGGGGTGTTCTGCCTCCACATTGTAATAGACTGAGGAGAGTACCTAATCTTTTGGCAGATCGGCTGTGTGAAAGCACTAACTGAGGAGGGAGGGAGAGAGGGAGAGAGGGAGAGACGGAGGGGGGGGGTCATGGGGTGTTCTGCCTCTCCATTGTAATAGACTGAGGAGAGTCCCTAAACTTTTGGCAGATCGGCTGTGTGAAAGCACTAACTGAGGAGGGAGGGAGAGAGGGAGGGAGGGAGATAGGGAGGGAGGTGGGGGGGGGTTCATGGGGTGTTATGCCTCCCCATTGTAATAGACTGAGGAGAGTCCCTAATGTTTTGTCAATCTGTGTCTGTAATGCTATAGTGGGAAGGGCAGGGGGGGTGATAATGTTTTGGCATATCGTCTCCCTCTGTGCCCCTCAGCCTTCTGTGTGCACACCTGCGATGTGTTTGTTCATCAGGATCGGTTCAGTGTTCATAATGTTATGGCACTCTGCGTCTGTGTGAATGTGCTCCTGTATGGGGTGTTCTTCCTCCCCATTGTAATACACTGACAGACCCTAATCTTTTGGCAGATCGTGACGCTTTTCCCTCCACTGTCTCAGCGCACCTGTGCTCTGCCTGCTCGTTGGGGGCCGTTGCCATGGCTACGCTATGCGTACATGATATTCTATATATTCACTCCCCTCTCTCCCCTCTCCCTAGGTTTTGCTGTCAGAACAAACGCTCATATCTCGAAAACTACAAGTCCTATCGATAAAACGAACGCATTGTGAGCGTCAGCCGAGGGTTTTCTACAATTTAGTGTTGTTCCCACGCGCGTGCTGCCAAAATTGTGGCCGTACTCGTTTTGGAAAGAAAGGCATGCGACGAGAAAAATCGTCGAGAAATCCCTCTCGGTTTCCACATACACATGAATGGGAAAAAATTGGAAAAGCTGTCGGCGCACTCCTCGCTCGGAGGAGCCTGCGGTCCAAACCGTACGTCCCACCCGAATAAAACACATATCATCTGAAAGGCAACAAAAATCCCTACGTTTTTATGTATTTTTTATCTGTGTAGCTCGGAAACTGTGGCCGCCACGTGAGATTGAAACCTTTTTTTTTCAGAATTTCGACGAAACTCTGAACCTACAGTGCGGCTAGAGTGCGCCCATAGAGCCCCATTATAAACGACGATTTTTTAACTTTTTTCCAAAATGTCACCAAAACGTAAACTGCGACCCCGACCAAACCGTAAAAGCTATCGAAACGCCGTTTTCAGAAAAACGAAGCTACACTTCCCGTGCCTCGTACAAACTTCAAAGCATTTTTCTACTCCAAAGCACGGCTGAGTGATCGCTCAGCAAAGCCAAGCTGTCCATTTTGGAATGTTGCCGCTTTTTTCCGGGCTTCTCCATTCACTTCCATGTTACGAGACGCGGGAATTTCGCCGTTTATTCTCGCCCCGTTGGACGGATCGCTTATGTGAGACATAGCACACTTGTCCCAATCAATGCGCACGTCTCCATATAAATTCGTCTATATGTCTCCAAAACTCTGGGAGAAGAAGCGAACCGAAAAATTACGGAAGAAATATAAGAATAAGAAACGCAAAGCAATAGCAATATATGTGCCACGCATATGTGCACTGGCTCCCATTGCGCAGCAATGGGAGCCAGTGCACCGGCACAGATAACAAGAAGGAGCAGCTGCAGTTAGCTGTTAGATGAAGAGTTGGAGGCAGGGGATTCATCAGCAGGTAAGAAACTAATTTTACTGCTGCTGTACATAAAACTACCGTACTTACACCAAACACAGCATGAAACAAGACATGATTGCTTTTAGTTTTTACAATGTGAGATTGTAATGGGATCCGCCGGGTTAATCTGTTGTTACATTTCTAAGTAGATGCTCAAACAGTGTTGTGTCAGTTTGGCAACAACTGTGGTTTGACAGAAATTTTTAGCATTACAGTCTTAAAGGTGTTGATGTGCGTAAAACCACATACAAAGTTCAAAGTGTTTATACCTGTGGATTCTTTCTGAAACATCAGCTTATTTCTCTTTCAAAGCACCACAACCACACAGCCAGCACTAGTTTGTGTAGATACCCTTTAAACCACTTAATACTGCCTGTAATGATGCCATTTAATTCATTGCACAGGTACTATTGTATTCTGAGGGTATGAGTTCTATTTAAAGGTCAGTTGGTCTATTGGAGTATCAGTTTGTGCATGTACTGTACAGTATAAGGGCATGCTTTCTGCCAAAACATTTAACATCCTTTTTTTGGTTCAGAGCTAATAATTGTGGTTTCAGCTCACACAAAAGATTGGCTTACATGAACTTTGAACTCCTACTACTATTGGAATGAGCGGCAACACAGCTTAAACTAAAAGTGCTGTGTGTGATGTGTCAATGAGATTTCCTGAATAAATAACCAGGCACCTCTGACCCATAGCAATGACACTCCTTGATGGCAGCAGCCATTCCCAGCAGGATGCAGCATGACACAGGCACACACACGCAAAAACGGTTTAGGAACAACTAAAAAAAACATGAAGAACAGCACAAGATGTTGACCTAGCCTCAAATTCACTAGATCCCAAACTGTTCAAGTATCTGTGGGATGTACCGGAACAAGCCTGATCCACAGAGGCAGCTCCCCACAACCCATATGACCCAAAGGCCCCCACTAACCAGCTCTTATTGCCAGACACCAAAGGACACTCTCAGAAGGCCCATGCCCCTTCTCTGATGAGTGTTTTGGAGGCACAAGGTAGACCTTAATGCAATGATGCATGACAATGTTTTAAAAAAAAAAAAAGTCTGTTTTTGAAAAAGTTTCAATCCGATTGTCAAAACAGTGTCAATTTTTAAAACTGGGACCTATTAAAATAGATGGACTGCACCAGAGAACATCCACTGGCTTTCTGAACTCAAAGTGAGAAGACGTCAACGTGTTCACAATGTTCAAAGACTCACTGTTGCTACAAGAACTCAAAAGACTGCCAGAGTAGAGGGTAATGGTAAGTTGCAGCACTGCCTTTCAGTGTAGTTTGTTGTGTGTAATTTGATCTATATACTAAAAGACATTCATGTTATGCTCTATGTGGGTAAGCAACTAAATGACATAACTGCTTAATTTACAACAAAAATCTAATTTATTACTATATCTACACAGAATGCATATATGCACTTTTGTGATGAACAGTATTATTAAGTCAAAGAAAAACTACAACAAAAACAGTGAATAACATTAAAATACTAGTAAACAATACTAAATATTTCAAAAACTTGCTAACGATTTAAGGTAAGGATACGGCTTCAATGTGTTTGTTAGAACTAAAATGAGAAACATGAATGTAAATATCTTGCATTGTTTATGAGAAAACGCCAATCTTTAGGGGGCATAAAACATACAACATTACTACTGGGTGGCTATTTGTATATCTGACCTAGGCGTCACAAACTGACTTAACCGAATTAAATCGTGTCAGAGTCCAGATGTTGGTGTTAATAGTCAGAAGAATAACATCCTATGAAGTATAAAGTTCTCTCTTGTCCAGTTATCAGTGCTACCAGACAACAAGGCAAACTGTTATCTACGTATAAATGTCCATTTCTGTTTGGGTACACAAACAGAAGAATTCAAAGCAGCTCCAGACTTTATAAGGGTTCACTCATGCTCACAAACACGTTGGGCTTTACAGGAACAGCTCAACGTGACAGGAATGATGTGTATTTAGTGTGTTGTTGTGGGTGGCTTTCCCCATTGACTTGCTTTATTAGGGAGTGAAATACCAGTGAAACACCCTGACAGCCCAAACTTTGCTACAGAAAATTAGTGACAGTAAAAACATTCTCCAGTTGCTGGACCTCTTCCCAGAGTCATAAAAGTTTAAAGGTGTTCATAATTGCTAACACACCTGTAACAGTCCAGGCTCATGTTCCTTGGATGTTTATATCTGCTCCCCTTCTTTTTCCTCTCCTCTTGAAGGCTGAAATAGTCACATGTTTTCTATTTAACTGTTTTGCTGTTAAACTTTAGCCTTTGCTTTTTTTGCTCTGCTTGTTTATAGAGAATACTGTCCCTTATTGTTTTTTTTTTGTTTGTTCTTTTTTCATTTCTCCATGTCTAGGGACAATGCAAAAGAAAAAAAAAACAACAGTAAATTCTTAAGAGCAGCTCTAGAGAAGTCCAACATTTCTCTGGTTTGACAACGAAGGTTGAAATGAACCCAAGAACAGCTGGACCTCAACAGCTGTTGAATACACTGAGTGAACACAATCTCTTCAATTATAATACTGAGAATCACTTGGATTTCTGCTTTGGAAAGTTGTCTCATACTCTTTGCTGATTTCCTGTAATTCTGTTTTTGACCAATAACTGGCATTTTCTGTGTTATAAGTTGTAATTTATTGATGTGTTATAGCCAAGAGAAGACTTCATCGCTCTTTAGCAAAGCAAGGCTGTAGAGGTCTGAAACATATTAAAACATAGTGAATAAAAAGACAAACAGCTGAGATAAGGCTGAATTACTTGTTTTGTTACAGACATGCAGTTAAACCAGGGGTATCAAACATATGGCTGGCAGGCCAAAACTGTCCGATCATCTGGCTCATGACATGAATTTGCAAAGTGCAATAATTACATAGAAGACATTATTTGCAAATTCTCTATTTAAGTAACTGCTGTTCATATTTTGTCCAGTCGGGGACATACCACAACAACCAGAATTAAACAGCTGATAGCCATGTGGTGAAATTATACTTAGAATTTTTCCTAAGAAATTTCAGGCTGTTCATCAAATGTTTTGAAAAAGATTAGTTCTTTAAATGTTCTTCTTTGCTCAAAAATAAAAGGAAATAGCTGTCATTTACAAATTATTGGGCCCCTGAACAAAGAGGTCACAGCTGATTGTGTTGTACATAGGAATGCCAAAGTCTCAAGCTTGGTTCAGACTGTCATTGCATTTGCATGGTTTACCACGACACTTTGATTTCATTATGTTGCCTGTCTTAACCAAGGCAGTGAATAAAAACAACCTCTGCACATAATTGGATAGTCCTACAACCAAACAGAGCAATGAATTATGCGATGTACCCTTCTTGACAAAACGCCTGAATTGCTGTTGAATGTTTGTCCTTTGAAGTTGGTGTGCTATCACTATCTTTCACATTAAGTTTATTTTGTAGTAAACCAAATCAGCTTAATGGTACTCCGATGATGTGTATGTATAACTGACGCGGTTACTCGTCCCGATCACTGCATACAGCCAGTCCAAATTATTCAATTGATTGACCTTCGTTGCGCATAAAGAATTTCGAATGAAACAACCCCTGACCTAAATTTCCTCATTAAAATGTTGTGAGCAGGTTACTTTGGGCTAGTTTCCAGACTAAATAATGTGAACAAACCACAGTGAATGTTATTGTCACGATTGTGGTATTTTTCTTGAATGACGGTGAGACGCAACATGAAAACGATTGCTGACGTGAAGAGTTTGTCAATCTTGAAGATGAAACTCAATTTATCAGAGATAATCAAGACAGTCCTTTCAATTATCAAATGTTGGGAAAAAACCTCCATACAGTGACCAATAGGCCAAAATAACGAGATAACAGATGCACCTAAATATGTTGCCATGGCTGAGTGTCTCCATCACAGGCAACACTGAGTGCACATTTTAGCCAGTACAAGAAGCCATCTATGTCAAATCGAAAAATCCCCTCTGAACAGGGGAAATGGATGGAGATATAATCTGCCACTAATCTACAATACAGTTTGAATTTCTGTTCCTAAGAAATTTAAGGCCCATTCACACATTGAGACTTGAGCCTCTGACTGATAATGGATCATTGGAGTTCACTGGGGAAAGAGGACAGGGTCAAATAGGCTCCTTCCTCAGCCACCCAGTCAGGGAAGTATTTAGTCATTAATGGACAAACTGATGGGTAGCAATCACAGATGTTCCTATTTAAACCACAACTCCCCACCAATCCTTTAAAAATGAAAAAGCTTCTTGTATAACAGGCAAAACATCTTCAAGAAACTCCAGTTGTCTTTCTTTAGCATTTTTAGAGATATTTAGAGCATTTTACCAACATGATTTGTTTTGCATTGACACATTTATGATGACGTGTCAAAACCATAGAGGCCAAGACCTTAAGACCTAAATGTGTCTTAAAACTATGCAGGCAAGGAATCTCAACTCAACACAGATTATGTCATTTTACACAAAGCATTGTGTGTTCTTCTGCATAACTGCAGTGTGTGTGCATCAGTCAGTTTCCAGTTACTTCAAATACATTCATTCCCAAAAGGATATTTGCAGAGTCATCAGACTAAGTCTGTAAAGATGAACAGAAACACAACCCAGCTACTCTAGGAATCAAAAATCAAACAATACGATTCATTTCACATGTCAGAAAACAGAACTTACGTTCATACTGAAATGTTCAATAATGAGAAGCATCTGAACCTTTGAACAAAATTCTCATTCAAGACAACTCGACCTCAGGAAGGAAGCAATAAGAAAACCAAACGTTCCTGCTTGAGGGACTGTCCTGGGTTCAGTTTCACAAAGGCACGAGCCCTCCAAGTATTTTAGAAAGAGCTTTCTAAAATAAAGCCTCATGAAACAACATTAACCTGCGATAGACTGGCGACCTGTCGCCTGGTGACAGCTAGGATAGTCTCCAGCCCCCCCACGACCCTTCACAGGATAAGCGGTTACAGAAGATGCATTAATACATTAATGAAACAACATTAAATCAGGCAGTTAATACAAAATGTAAACTCGCAAATCAATTTAACAGTCTGTGTGTAACACCAGTTTACATCACTTCACATCAATTACCACAACAAAGAACTGCCTTTGTAGCAGTAATCTTGCAGAGAGATTGGTGAAAGTTTATTTGTGAGGTGTCATTCTACTGTGTGCCTCTAAAGAAGTTAAAGACAACTGGAGAAATGAACTACATTTGTATTGTATTCTCTCACAAGATGAAAATACTCAGGTTGATATCAAGTCCCAGAAACCTTGACTAGAAGTCGGGACTTGAACTAAAATCTTATATCTAGAATGTCTAAATATTATCTCCAGAATATACAAAGTGCCTTATGATACAAGTAATGGAAGGGACAAGAACAAAATGTTAAGTGACATCGGTTAGTTTTGTTAGTAGCTATAGCTATGTTTACAGACTTCATGTTAGTTTTGCCATTTTTGACCAAGCTTCACTATTTGTTGATACTTTGAAGGAGATGGGAGCACCGTTAACTGAAACACCAGTCTTTCTGAGGAGTTGTCCAGAACCACATACAGAATTTGACTATTGGTCAGTGCAATGTAATCATGCAAACTCTAGCCTATAATCAGTGTCTCTCTAATGGCTACTAAATGAATTGTCTGACCATCAGCCAAGAGGAAAGCAGAGCCAAAGGAGAAGAAGAAAAACACTCATAGAGCCTAATGAAAGATAGGTTGGTTATTATAAGTCATTACGGAGTGGCTGGGCAGAGACCACAGACATTCCTCCTGACAAAACACACTCACACTTTGGTTGTCAACTTTCAGCTTTTCTGCTTTCTCTGCAATTTTAGCTGCACACATTTTTCCCTGTACACCTTAAGGGGACATTTAGGAGAAAAACAGACACTTTATTCTCTCTTACACTGTCTTTTTCCATATGTGTCACTTTCTGCTGTGTGTGTCTCTCTCTCTGTACATCCTGTCTTTGCTCTCTCTCTCTCTTGCACAGCAGATGAATGGTGGGTGGCCAGGAAAGGGTTAAGTGCTGTGCTCCATAAAGTCTGCGTTAAGAGTCTGCTGAAAGCTACTGGTTCAGCCTTTAAATACAGTCATTTGACGCATCCAACCAGGGGCTCGTAGCTGAGAGCAGCTGCTGACCCAAACTCAGGCTATAAGGCGAGCTGGTGTGTCGGCATCACACCTCTGTGGACAGCATGAAGGCTCTCTTATTCACCTGTGTGCTGGTGCCGTGGCTGGTGGCAGCATCGGCCAGGTTTGAACAAGACTCACAGCTGATTCCAGGATCTCTACCTGGCAGCCAGCTGAATGGATACTTCAGTGACCATTTGAAATTAAGGAGAGCAAGGGTGAGAACTTTATTATTCGCATCATACTTCTCTGCAAACAACAATTCATCAATAATGTTCTTAAAAAAAGCCTTGTAAATTGCAATGGACTCAACTTTTATTTAAAGTGCAATATCAGCAAGTAAACTGTTTTGATCAGCAGTTTTTTAAGCATTACTTGAGAAGACCCTTGTGGTTTTCCCTGTTAAATAATGGTGATAAATAACGGTGACTTTTATCATGAAGAGATATTTATAAATGCTAATAAAAATCATGTGCTATTAAATTACAAACTTTCTTTCTCTCTTGGTTTAGTAAATGTAACCACAGAGAAACACTGTCAAGGTTTTGCTCAGACCAGAATAATTTTATGTTTTTATGTTGATCTATGAAAATAGATCATTCAAAAAAAAACATGTGAAACATGGGATACAATGCAAATCATTTTGAACTAAAAGGAGGAATAGTTTGCAGAATAGCTGACGATATACAAACTCAAGTATCTGGCCAGAATCTACTTTAATACTCAAATCTACTTCCTCAGAGTTGGTAACAACAAAACCTGTCAATACTTAATTTCACTGCTCTCCTCCTCTAACCAACAATAATACATTCAGTTCCAACATTTATACACTGCACAAGACACACACCCTCTTCCTGTGCTGTGTTAGACCAGACCAACTCAGTCCTGAATCCACCACACTAACTGTCAACTAATCACACTAACCCCTTCAAGAAATATTTGGATGAACCAAAACCAAACTCTGGTCTGATTTGTCCTTCGGGAAACACTTGCAGAAAAGAAAACCCCACAAACAATCCACAGAGTGAGAAGGAAGGATGGCTGAGGCTACATGGCTATGGAAAGTAACTTCAGTTTTAATGAACTTCATCTGGGACCAGCTGTTTTTTATATAAAATTTCATTAGTGCCAGACCCTTCAGAGACAGGACCCATACCTTCTGAAATGCTACTTATTTATGCTAGGTTTATGAAGCTAAACTTTTAATCTGCAATGTGCAAAGTTTTGTCTCCTTCATTTGGTTTAGGTCTGTTTGAGACCCAGGAGGGTTGGGTTTGGTATTTTACTTAAGGATACTTTGCCTGGGTGCAGCCACTCAAGAGAAGAGAATGCAGGCCTTGATGATGGAAGATAAACTAACAAAACATTAGACCAGGCAGGATCCTGACTTAGTAGTTTTTTTAATAGAAGTACTACAGTGCCCTTCTCTCAGCCTGGATGCTTGCAGAGAAAACTTTTGCTTCAACAGCACTGACAGATAGTTTATTTATCTAAACAAGACAAGTACCAAAGTTTAAAGGGTTTAATATGCCAGGAGGTGTGTTCAGGCCAAATGATGGAACGTATTACCACATCCAAAGGTTTCTGAGATCATGGGCTAAAGGCACAGCCTGAGGGGTCAACGTGACATTCATCTTGTCATCTGCCCAAGGATGTATATGAAAATGACACAAAAGATGACAGATGACCAGAAAAGTAAAGAGTCACACAAACGTTTTTGATATTTTCATGTTGTTAAGCAGAACAGAAAGTCAGCTTCATGCTTTATAATAAGCACCTGTAAAAACTTATCGTTGTGAACCCACAATGTACCATTCATGCGCAAACCAAGAACCGGTCTTGAGAACGCACATAAACTTTACGCCAACCTGGCGTCCACATGAGAATATAAATCAGTTGTCATTGATCAACACCTGGTTATTAGTCACTTCAAGTAAAAAGAGACATCAGAAATAATGTATGGACCAGGTATGATGACTAATACAAAACAGCTCATATACGAGGAAGAATGGGTACAATCAAAAAACAAATAATATTTATATCACTAAATCTCACTGAAAACCAGGATTAAGTACACTGCAGCAGTTAATTCTGCTCAGCCAGCAGTTAGTAGTGTGTTGGCACAGATATAGACGAGATGCAACAATAACTGCCAAAAGTTGAACCTGGCAAAACTTTTGTGGAACCCAAAACATCATCCAACAACGCGATGGACTGGCCAATCAAATAAATCCAATCATCCATTCGTGATATGTGTCTTTTAATATCGATGGTGCAATACTAGTATCCACCTTTGATAGCTTACCAGAGTCAAAAAAAATTGGCTCATTGTGTTATAAACTGTTATACAGTGTGTCAGAGTTGATAAATATTTTAACTCATGGATCTGTTACTGTGAGTGAACCTCCTGGACCATAACCCATCTTACCCCTACTAGTACAGACCGCAGTGGTGTTTACAGTCTGAATGTCCACTCAGCCATAGTTTATTAGCCCCAACAGGAATCTGAACACACTTAAAGTCTTGTTCTCCAATGAATAACATCACATATTCGGTTACCACCATCACCGTCATTTACAATGAAATCTTAACTTTGAACAAAGCAAACAGTGGGTTTATCCACAAAAGGGTGGCTGTAAAACTGCCCAAGCTAACTACATGACCACCTTTTCTAAATGGCTGAAGTTCAGTTTTGTATTAACCTCTTAAAGCCTGTGTTAGTAATCTGACTCCAGGCTGAGCCAAACGTAGTATAAGCATATTTACCAAAGCTTAATTCTTTACTCTGGTAGTGTCAATGTTTTGCTCCGTCCAGTAAGCTGGCCGGTATGTGAACAGACCATCTTTTCTCCCGCAGAGGGCGCTGCCCCTTGAGGACGAAGCTGATGACAGCCCAGCCACAGATGGAGGAGACGTTTCCGGTAAGATAAAATTTTTCTCATCTCCAACTAGTCACAGACAAAATCTATTCTAGTTAACAGGAGAAGTTCAAAATGACTCAATCTGTGTGTGGTTTAAATTTCAAATGGGAATGGAAGTTAAAACACAAACTTCACAGAACGAATAGACTAGCTAAAGTAGGGCTTGAACCTAAGAGCACATGTTGTCAAACAGCAAGTACAAAAGCCTGAGTGGTAATTTCTTTCTTCTGTTGAGCCAAACAAGTACACGTCAATGTGGTTTATAATATCTAGAACAACAAAACTGATGATTATTTCAAAGGTCAGGTTTGTAGGTTTTGCGGACCTCGTGCCCAGTGCTGCTATCCTGTTGTTAAACAGAGTCCTTCACATAAATAACAGGAACAGTAATAAAGAAATCTCCATAACCTTCTTTTTTCTTTTTAATTGTCCAATTTGCAGCAAATGGAAAACTTGAAAGTATAAGCTAATCATCCCAGCATCCTAACACTAATTCAGGCCAATAATTCATCCGGTATATTCAAGTGCAGGGCTTTAGATAAATAATAATAAAATAAAATAATTCTATATTTATCTACTAACTCTTGGAAATTAATATAGTCTTTTACATCATCTTAAATGAGGACTTTTGTAACAGGAACATCTTGGGGTTTTTATTGGTTTCACTGGTCAGACATATCAATATATCTGAAAATATCAGCTTGGGATTCAGGCATTGCGGCCATAGTCAAACTCAACCTGTCTACAACTCTTTTCATGTGGTAACTCTGTTTTGCAGACCTTCCCACCTGCCTGCTGTGTGTGTGTCTGACTGGCTCAGTGTACTGTGAGGAGGTCAGTCCAGACATGACCATGGTTCCCACGCTGCCTAAAGAAACTTCCTATCTATACGCCCGCTTCAACAAGATCAAAAAGATCAGTTCCAAAGATTTTGCAGACGTTGGTAAGTCTGATTGAGATCGTCACTCATTTAAAACCTGCCGATTTCTCAGCAAAGCGAAGTGGTCAAAGACTGAAAGCTTTCAGCCAGTGGTTTTGTAGGAATATTAGTTTGGTTCTTTGAGACTACAGGCGAAAAATCAGTTTTGGGATGTCATGGTTAATTTATCATGAGCTGGATCTACTCAGTTCCTTAATATAGAGTGCACTATATTTGATCACTCTGCACTTCAACAACTGTTGAGTATCTATCAAATAGTAGGGAGTAGTGAAGGATTTAACAATGAGATGGCTTTGTACACAGTTTTAAAAATAACTAATGTGTAACTAATGATACGATTAAGCTGCTTTATGGGAGAAGTAGAACTTAACATTCTTTGACGTCCAAATAGCTTGGGACATTTCAGGCTCTGCTGCAGAGAATTTTAAATTTCATGGAAGTAAAAACAAAAATCACTGGAGAGCCTCTCTTTAAACTTTTGTACAATGCCTACACTAGGTGGCTGATGATCATTACTTAATGATGTGTGTAACATACTGAAAGACTACATTCATAAGGATTAGTTACTAAACTGTGTAAATGTAACATATGATCAATGTGTCTGCATTTCCCCCATCTGTCAACAGTGACTCTGAAGAGAATTGACCTGACAGGCAACATGATCTCGGAGATTGAAGACGGGGCATTTTCCAAGCTAACACTACTGGAGGAATTGTCTCTTGCTGAAAACAGACTGGTCAAACTTCCTATGCTCCCTCCCAAGCTCACAGCCTTCAACGCTAACCACAACCTCCTCAAAACCAAGGGTGTCAAGGCTAACGCTTTCAAGGTAACATCATAAACAGTACTTTTACCATGGTTTCAATTGGTCCAAACTAGCATAAACAATGGAGACGGGGTAAATCAAGGCATTCACTAATAATCAGCAGAACTATTCATCTATTGTTAAGCGTGATCTGATAAAAAAAAAAAGAAAAAAAAATTGTCATAAGATGAAGACTTTAATATAATGGCCAAACTGACAGTGAACCTTGTAAATTGCAAATATTGTACAACATATCTTCAGATATTGCACTCTTCAAGTTATTGTACATCATGACATAATGTGTGACACTCATTTCTAATGCACAGAGATTAAGCTGATTTAAATCTTTTCATCTCAAAACGTGACCAATTTAACCGAAAGTCACGTCTTTCCTGATACCAAAGTATATCGCTTTGAATGTGGGGACTATAATAAAGTACACTTTGTGTATATTTACAAGAACACCTCACTTTCATCACAAAAAAAATTAAAACGTATCTCTACTGTGTCACTGTTCTCCCCACAACAGAAACTTACCAAGCTGGCCAACCTGTTCCTCGCCGACAATCAGCTGGAAGCTGTTCCATACATCCCAGAGAGTGTTCGGATCTTACATCTACAGGTTTCCATCTTATACTAATAAACATTAACCCTAACCCAAACAAAACAATCACATTGTTGTACATAATGCTGTGTTCATGATTAGGTTTGTCATTTGTTACCGTCTCAACATCTTTGCATTTTTTCCAGAATAACAACATCACGGACGTCAACATAGACACCTTCTGCAGGTCCAATGACACCTACTATCTACGACCAAAGCTCAGTGAGGTCCGTATGGACGGTAACCCAGTGGTGTTGTCCAAGTACCCTGACAGCTTCACCTGTATGAAAGTACTGCCTGTCGGACAGTACCGCTGAGAAGGCAGATACTTTACTGTAGCCCCTTTGTTGCTGATGGAGCAGTTTTCCCACAACATGTGCTGGGATACACCATGACGTTCTGGATTTTGAGGAGCTGGCCTCACAGGTGTCAACGTTTTTATTTCAGAAAACCTACAAACAGCTTGCATCACTGTCAGGTCAAAATGAAACCAATTAATGGACTGGTTGTGCGGAATTGAAGGCTTTTCTCTACTCATCTAGGGGCTACTGACTGCTTAGGAGCACTAGGCATTTCAAGTTAGTACTTACTAACTAGTACAGCCAGTTTTAAAATCTGTGTTTCTGCCCATAATGTCCTAACTGAAAGATGAACTGAGAAGCCTGCAGTCATGACTTCTTGGCTGCATCCAGCTGCATCTCTTTGTTGTGGTAGTCTACCAATAGGGATTCAAACACCCTTTCAGAAAGTGTTTCACACACACATAGCCATTCACCACACTAAGTGGAAATGGTTGGCAGATTTGGACAATTTATAAGAATTGTCACAGCCTTCAATTCCACAGAGACTGTTTAAGGCACACTGAGACATTGACTCTTTTATTGTCGACAGTCCAATTTATTGTTTCACTTTGACCCGACGTCATACTACCTGAATCAATAAACCTACACAAAAAGGCTGGTGACATTGAACCAACACAAACATATACCAGCACAAGTCAGCAGGGTTGTTTGTATCTATTAGCCCGACATATTCACATTATTTGTCAAATGAAATGTAAAATGGAAGCATTTTATTACAATACGCAAAGTAAAGAAGTCTTTTTTTTCCTTTATCCAAGATATTGCTATTGATGGGTTTGCAGATTTTGCCCATCTAGTACGTTGTCCTACTAAAAGCTTTCATTTTAAGATTATATATTTTTTAAAATGGAGCTTTGTCTCACATATGAGTGTTAGAAAATATTAGTTTAAAAAAAAAAAAAAGCCAATCCCTTGAAGGACCTCCTCCTGATGAGCTGCCCCTTAGTTGTCTTTATTTAGTCAAACTGTCAGCTGTACATGACATCTGTTCATGTCAGTTTAATCCAATGCATAGTTACCAAGTATTGTAGCAACAAGGCTGATGAACTTGTTCGCAATGAGGCACAGACAATCTTAGTCAGTTCAACTTTTGAATTTAGCCAGAGTTTTAAGTAGAGCCAGCATGTCCAATGAGGCATTCAAAGGAAACTCAAGCCTGGGATTATGATTAGTAGAGAATGTTTTTAAATACATTGAACAGGCCAAGCAGGATTGAAGAAATTTTAGTCATATAAAGATATATTTTACACCAAAATGTTACTCATTAGTTATATTTACATCAGCTAGAAAATGTCAAAAGTTTAACAGCACACAATCCTGTGAGCATTAACATTTCATCTTACATTAACTGTAAGTTTCTCGGAGACGTCTTGCTTGTCAAATACATCCCAGCTGACTCAATGTTAAGTAAACAAGCACTGATAAAACCTTAGACCAACATTAGAGCTTCCTGAAAAGATAATGGTCAGTTAATCATTTTCTCATTAAGTGAGAAGAGGACTAAGCTCTGCCATTGTGTGGATCAATAATTCCATTAAAATGCTTTACTATAAGGACGATGGCAATGCTTTCTGAAGTATTTTGTGACTTAGATACACTTTTTTTAATTTATAGACTCCAGTTGAAGTGAACTGGGGAACAATGTATCTATGAGCTATAGTAATGTGAAAGTAACTCCTCTTGCTTTTGTCTGCATTTACAATGTCATGCTTTTGTACCTAACTCTTCCCTTCCAGTAATAAAAATCACATAAGATGTTATTACTGATGTGAATAAGACAGTGGTGTACAGGAAGATGCATATGTGACATGGCTATGTTTGAAGATATTTTAATAAAGTTAAACTTTTTTTAATTAAGATGGGTTTGGAGTCCTTGTTAGAATAGTCTAATATAGCAAAATTTATGGGCACCGAAACCGTTTTACTTTTGACCAACACTGCTAGTATAAAAAACACTAACTGCATTTGACATTTCTCCATTGCTAACTGTTGTGTGTGCATGTTTGAGAATCTGCGTGCAAGGACGTCTGCACCAATGTGTCCGCCATGCAGAGACGCCAATCAGTGACTGGCCACATGCTCATAAATGTCTGTGGTTTTGTGATTGTATGTAGCCAATCGTCATCTGTTGTCCTTTGAAGTAGTGAATGCCGTGGTCTACAGTTTCTGGTCTGGACTGTATGCAAGCTCTTGAGTTTTTCATTTTTATATGTTTATTCATCTAAGTACATGTTGTGTCTGACTGTCATTAAAACATGGAAGACATTAGAGCAGAATAGTTACAATGGGAATGACATTTTTCCACAGGAACACAGAAAGAAAATGCAAGTAAAGCAAAATAGGAGTTTGGAGCTCATGGGCCAGTATGGAAAATGTGGGTTAATCCTCTGAGCACAGCCAACTTGGCAGAACATCACATTCTCCAAGTAAACAGAATTGGTTCCATATTGCTTCTGCAGTTTAATGTACTGTTTGATATTTTACTGCTACCTCTTCAGTTAAGTCACACGCCGATGTTTACCATACCCACAGTAATTCTCACCTTCTGCAATAGCCTTTATTCACTATTCTTTCATCACCCCAAATCTGAGCACTAGTGAGTGTATAAAGTGGCATTTACGCATTGTCGAAGTTGACAAGAGCTGACGACCACCTTGTAACTTTACAAAGATAACCGTTGTTTATTGCATACCAGGAAAGACCACATGCAAAGACGACTAGCACTTTAAATGAAACCATCTATATCCATTGAGCTAGTCAGTTTCTGTGGTTTCTTTCTGCTCTATTACCCAAGTTTAGGTTTCCAAAATGTTGTCAATATTTAACCAGAACACATGTGAGTAGGACAGTGGGAAAAGCACAGTGAAATTATAGTGCCAGTCTGAAACACAACACCTGAAGGTAGTCCACTGTGGGCCACAAAGAGAAATCCAGACCCTTCACCCTTTGACCTCTAGTTGGACACAACAACAGGACTCCTCTACTGATGGATGAGGGTGAAATCCAGCAGAGGTTAAAGATAAAATCCAACCTGAAGCTGCCATAATAGGTCTGTCTGTCCTCACACAGACTGACTGACCGACCATCTGGTCTCCCCAGTGAAGAAATTCAGCACGGACTGAAGATTACTATCAGGCCAAACGATACAAAGATATCATTAAGCAATAAGCCAAAACGTTCCCTCATGTTTGTGAACTCACACACAATTAAAGAAAGCTGTGGTGATCTCATTAGGCTTGGGATCCTTCACCAAAGACATGGTATATGAATTAGTGTCATCAGTGGCATTGCACAGGACAAAAAGGCCGACCTGGCTAAATACAGCATCACCACTTTTATAAAAGCAGGAGTATGATGGCGAGCCTGTCAGACTGAAACCCATTTTGTCTTAACTCACTTGGAAGTGCTGAAAGGTTCTGCAACGGTCCTCACATCTGTTTGAGAAACTCCTCAGAGTCCTAAAGAACAGCAGAAGATCCCTGCTCTCCTCCACCCTGAAATTACATTGCCCACATAATTAAAACAGTTTAAGCATGTCAGAAGGCACATGGTCACACACAATTTTAATATCAATGGTTTTATTGCATTTGAATACCTATGTTGCACGTTGCGTTTCTCTACCATCGTTTGCTTGTTTCTCTTCTGCCCGTTGCTAGTGTTATTAGTCTTAATCATGGATGACAATATTTGGATAAATGTTTATGATTTCAAAAGAAAGACTAACATTAAGAGCCATCAGGTCTCCACTATGACCTTAAAACCTTGATGTGTATGGCACTAACTACTGATGTTAAGTAGGATACATATCCAGTATTGACAACCTTCAGAAAAAGAGGATATGTTGCAATCCAGAATTTGCTTTCCACTCAACATCATAAACCAACATTTATGTAAGTAAGTTATTTATGTGATAAGTTATGTGATCTGTGCAGTATTTTAATACAAACCCCAGTTAACAAATGCAGGCAGTCTTCACTGCAGAAAGGTCAGTTTTAACACATATTATCATACATCACACAAAAAACAAATGACTTCAGAACCATACACACATCAAAACACTTAAGACACAGGTGACAAAACGTTTGCTTCCTCAAATAGAGAAAGTCATTACAACGATAAAAATCAATTGTTTTGGTCTAGTTTGCTCTGTCTGAGTGAGCCTGAGAAATTCTGTTATAGGATTTCCAGAGTTTTCCATGGGGGCCCAGGGCTAGACGGCAGCCGGGTTAAGTTTCCAGATGACTGTTATTCCACACAGAGCTGATGGAAATACTGCAGCACCCTGCCATATAATGGAGGAGTACCAAAAAGACAGAGTGAGACAGACTGACCCCTTGGATGATACTATATTGAACTCTGAATGGTATAGATTAAATCCTCAGGCTAACCAATTAAACTACGCTGTTTGTAAAGGCAACAACCTTATCATGTACAATTCTAATGAGAAGTGTGGATTTGGAAAGTTTTAGTGGTGGCTTTCGGTTTACCATCCCAAAGAAACAATAAAACTTGTTTTCACCAAACAATGGAAAAAGCTGAAATTATACAAACAGCATAGAACATTTGAACATTTTCGATAGTCTGCCTTACAAAAACATTTTGGTCTGTACCATAAACAATGTTTGGCAGTCAGTATGCAGTTATTTAGTCATTACGTCTGTCACCAAAACATACACATCAATTTTTTTCATACTATGATTTCAAACACACAACCCTGATCAACATCGCTTTAAGACCAACAGGATGAAAAAAAGATACAAAATACTGATGGACTTAATAGATTACCTCGATGGTCACCAGCAGACCTGAACCTTTTGCCTCATAATCACCTCTAACCAGTCAACATATTGACCAATGTTGACCTGTGGTTTCCAGGAACAGTAAACTTAATGTCTGTCACATCTTTTAAAGAACTAAGTTGATTAATGAGTCAACATAAGGCGACTTTAACTGCTTGCTGCCTCCAACTCATCCACACTTGTCACCATAAAATTTCATCATTACATGCATGACTAAGGAAAGATTTATTCTTTGACTTTGATGACAACATGTTTTCCTAATAACCACATGTTGCAGCCTTTCCCACAAAATCAGTTTCGGATCACATTCCCATTAAGTACACTGTCCAAAATACATGTATATACAGGACTGCTCAAGTTGCCACGTATTTAAAGCAACAACTGTCTTGAAAACAGATCTGCCTTTTAGCCTTGGAGCCGATACACATCTCCTGCTGCTCTTGTGACCTCAACACAGTTTGGACTAACACTATCAGACTGGCTTGGACCATGAAACACAAACTGTACTTGAGCAACCCAACAGCCTGGATCAGTGTTTCATCAACTGAAGGCTGGGAGTCAAAATGCTTCACAGAGTAGCTAACTTGGATCCCCACATGACAAGAGCAGCACTGTATTTCAATGGCAGGGACTCATAAATAAGATTGTTTGACATAATCCAGTCAGCCTTTAAACGCAATGCATCAGAAATGTGTCCACATTACTTAGTGACTTTTGTGCTACAAGAGCTTTCAGCTGTTCCACTGATGAGCATCGAGTTGCTTTTCATTTTTAAAAAGCAGTTTCTGTGTGTAAATGATGACAATTTGTAATAGTGATTAAACTACAGCCCATAACTGTTCTCTGTTAAGCCAAACTCAGTGACAATTGAATATTTAGTTGTATTGAGATTTAAAGTCAGTGATTGCAGACACACAGATTAAAACCATATTTACCTTTGCCTCTTTTTGCCAATGCCTGAAGTTTGTTAAATATATTTTCTTTTTTTTCTTCAGTTTGATGTCTGACTGCGTAGAATTATGTATTTGTGAAATCCGACACTAAATGAATGCTTTCACTTCCACCAATAAAAATTAAGCTTTCCTCTGTGCTTACTGAACATCTGATAGGGCCGACTGTCAGTCGTCAGTAGCATTTAAGAAAGGCAAATGGACTTGGACAGTTTTTTGTTTGTTTGGTTTTTTTTTGAGAAGACATTGTAACATTCATCCGAGGAGCTTCTTCAGTTCTGTCTACCAGGTTATGTTTCTGTGCTCAATCCACATCTTAACCTTAAGAAGTTGCACTTGAACATGCCAATAAAACATCAGCCATCTGCCAGCCGGTACGTACGTTCTACATCTGTGTGAAAGGTAATAACTCTTCATACCAGCAGGTACCAGTAGCCTGTATTTCACATTCACAAGGACAACTGGAATAGTTACTATTAGCTGGGAGGCTCAGAAGCTAGGAAGAGCCAGCCTCTCCTGAAGTGTGTCCCTTGAACTTAATCGCTAACGTCACTTCCGTTTCTCCTCTCGTGCCCTGTTCTCTAAGCCAAACAGCCAATCAGAGTGATCTGTCCATCTGACTTGTTCTTCTACCAACTCAACATGCTAAATAGGCAGGAACAAGCAAGCAACATGGACAACAGTGTATCTAACAGACACTTACCTATAGTCTTACACGGACAAACAGCTGTCCATAAGTTGTCACGACCTTGATAGTAATTCCTACTAATTTACTTACAAATTCAAAATTTTCCCGTGAATTTTGTTGTTTCGATGTTCTTTAACACTGACTATGAATGAGTGAAAGGCTATGGTATCACATAGAACTGCAACAAATGAAAATCTAAGACAGGTGATTTACAGGGGTAAGTTGTGCCTGTAAATCAAAGTTAAATGAACACATGAAGATATTAAAAATAAAATTAAAAGGGTACATTTTAACCTGTAGGAGAGGATACCATTAATGTCAAAACATGCTCCAGACACGACATCTGGCTGGTAATAGCTGTCAGGGAATGACTCATTCATTAATATCATTAACCACAAAATGTGACCTGAAGCCTCCTTTAAGGCTTCCAAGAATTCTTCATTGGCCTTACATGTGTAACAATAGAAAATCTGTACTGGACTGTGAGCACTGCCAAACCATTGGTGGCCACAGAGCAGCACTTTCAAACTCTCACAGTTAAGAAACCTCTTTAGGGATACAGGAGGACAGGTGTGGATACAACGCACGTCTGCTGAAAATATATAACCAGTAAAACTCTTAGTGTCAGCATTTATCTTTAGCAATTCGGACCAGATCGCTTAAACAAAGATTATCAGGCTGATTTAGACCTGTAAAACTGACTCTCTCACTCTCCATCTCTTTCACACACACACACAGCCTCTGACAAGGCAGTAGTGTGTTGAATCATTATCTTCAGTATTTTTCCATGTGTTGTTTGCCAGATTCTTCAGACTGGGCCATACAATCCAGATGTGGTTTGGCCTCAGATATAGAGCAAATCAGACTCCTGCGCTGTGTTTCGGAACCACTGACAGACCAGATGCTTTCTGGCAGATTGTGACTAAGGGGACAGAAAATGCACCTGGGCACATAAACACACCCACATTTAATTTATATTCCACAACAGAGGGAGCATCACTTTGGTCCTATGAGGCTCTGTTACATGACAAAACACTAAAGAAATGTGGTTCATATTATCAGAACTGTTTTTTATTGCTTTTAATAATCAGAGCTAACACAAGTTAAGACTACTAGAAGTATCAAAATAGTGAAGCAATTTACAGATTCTCTCCTCGAATGTGCTTAAAATGTTTTAATTGTACTTTCTGATGCACAAAAGAGACGCTAAAGACAAACAAAACAACTAAAATAAGGTAATCTGTTTAATGAATGATAATGCAAGTGGGTCACATGTTTCATTTTGAGTTTTACTTTATCAGACCTATCACTAACTGCTTATACGTAACAATACAGAGCTGTCATACAGAAGCTCGGGAGTAATTAAGAAACACTGTCTTTATGTCAATGATGCAATCTGTTAGAACTGGTTGGGATTTGAACTATTTCTCATATGCTTGGTATCAGCATCATCACAGAACACTTAATTCCTGTACATTGCATGATGAAGAAAACAACAATGAACTAGTTAAATGAGCGTATAACAATAATGCCGTTGACTGACAAAGCATTTTAGGGAATTCAGGGTGACGATATACAAGAAAAGTTGCTAATAACAAACATGGTTTAAAAGAAGCTAATCAAAGTCCTCCAATTACAGGTAAGAAGCTGGTAGTCAAAGAACCCAGTCATGAGAGTTTTAGGTGGGCGCCACCCAGAGAAGTTTCAAATCAAAACCTAAACTACCACCAGTCATTTAAGGAATAAAGAAACTACTTGGACAAAACATCTTCAAGATAACTCAACGAGCATAGTTGCCTTTGGTTTTAGCTTTCTTTAGGATATGTCCTGACCTGGTTGACTGAAAATCTTCACAGACCATAAAACAAAATAGGCTTCTGACAAACTCTGCCCCTTATTAAACTATTTTAATAAATATGGACTGTACCTGAAAAATACATAAATAATTAAAACCAATGATCTCACCAGACCACAGTGAAAGAAAATTGTTTTTCCAACACTGGGCAGCTGACAGAGTACGCCAAGGGCAAACACTACTTTAAGACTGTTCAAAAATCCAGGTTGATTCTAAAGGCAAATTATAATTTGCATCCCACTGGCTTTGATAGCAATTAACGTTTTATTCTGCCGTGTAAAAAGCACCTGGTATGGAATTTAAGAGTGACTAAAGCTCCAAACCTAATAAGACCGGACCCAGCTCAGATACAGTCACAGCGGGAGAAGAACAGGTGTAACCCATATTAATAATGGCCCTGCTCCATTTACAGTTAGGTGTGCCAGTATGCTAGCACACCAAAATGGAATCCAACCATTATGAATGTAATGAGTTACACCTGCGCTTGAGAAGGCCAAATGTCCATCTTGGGATAGGTTTGTTGTTTGTGAGTATAAGGGAGGCAGACTGAAAACGAGCTGATGTGCGAGTGAGAACGTTGAGCTGGATTATAAACAACTGCTAATGGATTAATCTTCATCTACTTTAATAAACACTTATAGTAAACTAAACAGACAGGAAAAATAATATTCAATATTTAACACATATGATACGAACTGACCACAGTGATTTACCCAGTGAGCAAGTGACAGTGTATTAGACTTTAATTAATTTCTGTAAGGTTTGATGTGTACAACCAAACGCTACACCATAGATGTGTTTCTGACATGTCTATTCCATAATAGGCATAATAGGCATTACCTCTATATCTGAATGATTTTCACATCTCCCACCTCTCTGATTGAAGGCTTTTCACTATACATTCAACTGTAGTAGTTCAGAATAAAGTTTATGTACACTGTTGATTATTACACAGTATATTGTGAGCCTTACAAAACAATTGTATTTAAACTATCATCTCCTACAGGCTGATCAGTCTGGGAAAATGTTAATTTTAAAGATAAAATTACTGATTTCACATCAGTCTGCAATATTAATTCTTACCGAGACACAAAGTTGCTGAGGTTCTGCAAGTCACTGGAGTCCAGCACCACGTTCAGATCACTAATGGTTCTCTCAGATTTCTGATCTTCCTGCAGAACAAACACACCATCAGTTACTCAGTAAATAAAAAACACATTATTTCATTCATAATAATGTATCATTATTCATCTTTATTAAACCCAAACTGTTCCTTCATGCTACTCTTGCCAAGGGTTGCTGCCAATGATTGTTCCCAATAGAACCATACGTTGTTTTTTCACCGAGGTTGTTTACAGTGTTTGGTCTGATGTCTGACTAATAAACTTCTTTCAAAAGTGTTTTGAATTCTTAACCAGCAGTTAAAATAAGAATGTCACACGTGATGCCTGATCAGTCAACCAATGAATATGGCTCTCTGTCCCCCTCTGCTGGATGGACTCAGCACCCTTTCTGTGACACGCTCCACAAAAGTCTTTGCTTTGATTACTTTTCATTTACACTGGTCTAAACCCAACAATAATCTCTTAAATCGTGTACGCAGCTAAACGCCCGAGTTTAATACTTTGAAATATATAGTGTAAGACTTGTTGGTTGTTGCTAAAGTCCTGATTGCTGGACTTTTAGCTTTCCTGATTATTTGTCTGTGAAGACTCTCAATCAACATTTAAGAAAGGCAACTGGACTTGTAGAGTAGAGAAATTACATGAGTCCAGCAGCCTTTCATAAACATTTTTTGGACATTCCAGATACTTATCATAGATAAAGATAACGCTGGCTGATAAGGGGAAATCAAATTGGGAACTGTCAGTCACTAAAAAACTGACTGAATTCCATAAACAACACTGAGTCTTTAATCTAAGATTATTTGACAAAAAAAAAAAAGACCCACCTTAACCTCAGACAGCTGGAACTCCACTTGGAATAATAGTTCAGAGATGTGACCGGACACACAGAGTTGCTGGACAAGCTTACTGTCACCTAGTAAACACATGTACACAATAATTACATAACAAGGGATGGAGTGAAAGGTGCATACAAAAGATATGTTTCTTTACTAAGCTGTAATGTGTGCAACACTGATCTACAGATGTGTTTAATGTATTTTCATTCTCATAAAAGTTCAACATGTCTCAGACCTCAGCAGCTCCTTCAGCAGCAGCAGACTGCTGCATCCGCGCTGCAAGAGGGAACGCTACCGTAGGTCCTTCATCCCAGCTGCCATCAGGCTGTACAACACCAGCCTGAGCCTTTTACACTGTCTTTTTGTACAAAACCACTACTTCACCATCTCATAGTTTAAGCAATTATTTATTTGTAGATTTTTTCTAGTTTTTTTTATATAAATATTTTTCTGAGATTTCAGATTTTTGTATTATATATAAATATTTTTCTGAGATTTCAGAACATAAACTGTTATTTTTACATGTAATATCATATTTTCAATTTTGTATTGTTTCCATGTTGACCTACCAGCAAGCATAGATCTAATAAACTTACTGCGTTGCAGAGTCTTTGTAGTGCAGCTGTTCAGAGTGATGCCATTTATCTGTGTCTGCCTCTTTAGATCCTCCTCCAGCTCCTGCACCTCTTCGTTCAGCCTGGTCAGCACCCTTTCTTTCCCTCCACCCTGTCTCTGTCCACACATGTACGCCCTGTGGACACAAACCACTAGACTTGTAAGATGTCATTGACGTGAATTTAAAAATAAAGAATAAAAAAGTAAAACTCACAGGGCATCCTGCACTGGTCCTCTGAAGTGGAAGGATATGTCTTTCTTTTGGCACTCCAATGCTTCAACTTCGGCCTGGAGACGCTTGATCTGAGCCTCCAGCACCTTCACTTCCTCAGTGTTCTCCTCGTTCATCTTCTCTTCCATCTTGAAATAGATGAAACGACACAAAATAATTCAGCTGAAAACACATAAAGCTTTTAATTAAGACCTCCAGAGATAATGAACATAGTTAGGCGAACGAGTCAGCTGTCACAAAATAATAACCTAGATGTAGTAGGACGTGCGAGACAAGTGGGACTTGATTTTAAAATGCTGCAACACTGATGAGCTGTGTCTGAGCAAACACCGAAAAAGGGCAAAAGGCTGAACGAGTAAAAAGAATAAACTGAATAGAGGACGTCGCTTTGGTTCTGCCATTACTAGAGGACCTTTTTTCTAGCATTTTAATATGACTGCTCTTCCCACGCATTAAAAGTGACGCTGGCAGTCTAAACTATTGAAGAAATGTATTGGCAATAACATTAGTTGGGTTTAGTTAGTCAAACCAAGCTAGCTACTGTAACTGACTTAAAACAATAACACTAGGTGAAGACAAAGTATCATGTCAAATGTTAACTTTACCGTGTTTATTTCCAATGTTCTTCCAAATTAATTAAGCGTGATAAAACCACTAATATAAAAGAGCATTGCCCAAATTAACTGGAAAAATTGAAGTTTCTCTTCACCTGAATGGTTTGCGTTTTTTCACTCTGACAACCAAAACAGTTTGCAGCCTCGCGCCCTCTGGACTCTACCATTTTTACTTCTTTGAAGGGTGGAAGAAACTATTTCTGTAAAGATGATTCAGGCGGAGAGCCTACGTCTGTCGATATAAATGCTACAAATTCAAGTTAAAATTGTCTTTAAAGTGCACATTAGCGCTTTTTTGTTGCTAATATGCACTTTGAGAAAAGGTCCTTGATGTGAGTTTTATGAAAACCCCCTTCATATATGAGGTCGTAGGAAGTAGCAGATGTAGGTAATGCAGTGTGATTACATTGTGTAGCAAACCAATGAAAAAAATATGAATTTGTTGCTTAACCATCGTAAACATACAAGTAAATGATCCTGTATGTAATTTTCTAATTACAAGTTGCTGTTGTTTAAACTTATTTTAACTGAAACTATTGCGGAACCTTTTGGAACTGCAGAAACAGGCGCGGAAGGAAATATCGGCAGGAATGCAGACCCGGACTTAGATTGTGGTAACACCAGTTGGATACATGTGAGGTAAACATTTGTTGTCTTTTCTGTCCGTACAAATTAAGTCTGTAATTTAAGCTTGATATAAATCAGATCAGTTTGAAATCGGACCGTTTAGAAGTAGAAGCTATACTAGACTATGCATGACTTGCGTTTATTTCCTCCAACGATTCACGAAGAGGTTTAGGATGAGCTGGATGGAAACATTAAAGTTCATGAAATGTCAAAATAATAATTTCATTAGTCACTAACATTAAAATAGACTTATTTTGTCAACAGACACTTCAGGGCGTTTGGATGCTGTAGTATACTATAACAATTTCGTTTTTTTAATTTCGGTTTCCACCTACCTAGTTAAAACTAACAACCACACTACAATCAGTCTGAAGGGTATAATGTTTGCCTTTGCTAACACTGCTTAAGCGAGAGTTTGACTCAGCTTGGCTGTAGCTGTGAAAGCTGTGTTATTGTTAAATTGTACTGCATTGTGCTGAGAGATGTCTTCTACCTTCATTGATGCAGATGGACATTTCTCTGTGTAATTCAGTACAGAATATTGTTGCAGGTCTTATCTAGCCGGGGGCCAACATACACTGCTGTAAGAGTCTAAAAGCTCTTATGGTTATAAATCTGAGAGACCGTACACTATGTGGTGTCATTATATGTACAGACCAGATATGCTTTTGTCCTATTTCTTTCTGAATAACTGGGCATTCAGACAAAGAATTAATTCTGACCTATATAAATATATGCAGAGCAGTGAGTCTTGTTCAAAGGCAGAGATGTATAAACCAACAGCCCACATGTCCTAATCAGTGAATGATGATGCTGTTTCACGTGCATGTATTGTAAAGCCATCACCTCTCCACGGTCCGTAAATTGATAGAAAGATGGGTGACTCTGGTGTTTGTTATACCTTCAGTGATAGTGTTGTCGTGGACCCAGAGCAATGCGTCGCCTGTACGTCGGCGGATTGAGCCACACGGTCACCCAGAAGGATCTTAAGGATCGATTTGGAAAGTTTGGAGACGTGGAGGATGTGGAGCTCCGTACCAGGAGGGACGAGGATGGTGAGGAATGCAGAACACAGTGATGTGTTTGTTTTAACCAGCAGCATATTATGCTGGAGGAAAACTACAATTGAAAATATTTTTGAACCTTTTGTATTGTAAACTTGCAGAACTAATTTTTAGTCTAAGAATAACTAACATATATTGTTATGTTAATTATGAAATGGATAAATGAATTAATTTAGAAGTCTGCACGTAAATCTTGCTGTCTTTTTTGACATGCGTTTATATAAGAGTAAACGGAAATGTTAAGTGAATATAAAGAACATGTACACTGATGGAATTATCACCATGATCATCCTCTGCTGAATAGAAACATGTTTATGCTTTATTATTGGTTGTTGCGTTTCCAATTGTCTTATATTTTTCTTTGTTTAAGTTTGTCATTTCTACTCTCTCCTTTCTCCTCCAGGCATTCCTTACAAAACATTCAGCTACATTAACATCAATATTTCAGATGCCGACCTGAAGAAATGTAAGTGAACGGCTCACATTTTCTGTTTAAGTAGTGTTTATTCAGATTCTTTGTGGGATACCTCAGCTTTCAGTCTGAATAATATTTGGTTTGTTTCCAGTAACCCCAGACTAGGCTCAGAGAACACTTGGCCATACGTTGCATTTACTCTCTGACATCAGAGCTTGTGTTGTATCATCAGCATGAAACCAGCGTGTTCCCTCTGCAGGTTTGACAGTGCTTAACAAATCCAAATGGAAAGGAGGAACTCTGCAGATTGAAACGGCCAAAGAGAGCTTCCTCCAGAGGTACAGCCATGTTCGCCTCACCATGAAAATGTCACATCAACACAGACATGACTGTGGACAAGAAAAAAGTGCCATAATTAAACAGTGATTTAATTTCCTTTCAATTAGGGCTAAACCCAATAGAATAATGTAATATTTATTCCTGTTCATTAATAAATTGTAAAGTGCTGAAAAGATTCCCTGTTTTCCAAAAGCCCATTATATAGTAAGTATAAATATACTGTAGTTTTCAAAGATTCAAAGCAAGGAAATATTCAATATTTTACAATTACTGATAAAATAGCTGCTGATTCATCTGTGGCTGTGATTTTGTAACATTTATAAGGAGTAGCTGTGACAAACCAAACACATTAAGGATGATCCTACATCATTTTTGGTTTGAAAATATAAGTTTAGGATGAACTGGAGTTGGATAGAGAACAGTCGTAGGCAATGGAAGTGTGATGAGGTGTTTGTGGATTAGACTGGCTCAGGAGCGGGAGGTGGCGGCCGAGCAGCAGCGGCAGCCTGCAGCTGAGGACAAGACCCAGAAGATTCTGGACTCTTTCAGCAAAGCCGGGGTGGACAACTTCACCATGAAGGCTGCGGTGCCGGGGACCGAAATACCAGGACACAAGGTCCAGTCCTCCTCTGTTTCCTGTTTCGGTCTAGATGTTCGTGGTTGTGTTAGTAAACTTGTGGGGTCATAAGTCTGTTTGCAGCACTGTGGTGACTCTTTTTCTTTTTAGTCTGAAACTATTTTCAGAATTAAAAAATTAGAAAACATCTGTCGTTATATGTAGATGATGTGCTATAGCAATATTTTATAACAATGAATTCTTGGAACCAGTGGTCATCAGGGATTTCATATTTTCCACATTTACAAATGACTTTTAAATACATGTGTTTATTAATATCATACAAAACAACATATGGTTGTAGATGTTGATGATCTGGCTGGCTGCTCTGTTTTCAGGACTGGGTGGTCAGTAAATTCGGACGAGTCCTTCCTGTCCTCCAGCTCAGGTGTCAGAAAGGCAGCAAAGCTCGCACTGTGAAGTACGACCCATCGAAATACAGCCACAACATCTGCAAGCTGGACCGACACGCTACAGACCAGTCTACCCCTGTCACCCAGCTCACCTGGGAGGTACAGGGAGGGGACGACGACATCAGCAAGAAGAGGCGGGGAGAGTTCCCACCCTTTAAACCGTCAAGACCCAAGAAGAGTCGCACAGATGCGGTCAACTCCCATAATGCAGCGGGTAGAACCAGGTAAGCATCAGAGGGTTTGTGACCAATTCTGTTTTCTGGGTTTCTCTGAAGATTTTTGTTAGACAGACATATAAGTCCGTCTCCCCGTTGTAGCTTTCCTCTCAGATCCGAGCAAAACGTTACCTCTGTCAGTCACACCGAGACTCATCAGTTCACCAACGGATTTGAACTACAAACCAGCCGCAGACCAGCTCAGAGGACCTGGGCGCATTACAATGACAGGGATGACGATTCAGACGAGGAAATCCGCCGACTGGTGGCAGCTCAGCAGACCTCCCATGTTTCACTGCGACAGGAGGCAGAGGAGGATAACCTGGAAGTGGTCGGACATGACTACTTAAAGGAATCTAGACACAAAGGTGAGAGATGTGTTTTAAGCAGGCACTGCTAAAAATCTGCATAATTCTCAGGTAGGGTTTTTGAGGTTTTTCCAAACAGGATTGTTTGGTTGTAAATAATATGTAATTACAGTTGACACTGTGATGATTTCTGGTCAAAATATTTCTAAATGATCATATATTAATAAAATAATGAAGTAAGAACAAAAACTTTTCATTTACATTATAAATAATGCTAAAGTAAATACTTATTGTAATAAATGAGGATGAATCGCATTCAATGACCAGGCTTCAGTAAGAGAATCTTTGTGTTATCAAGATTTTCTTTCTTTCATGTGACGAAGACGAGGAAGACTATGACTCCGCCGACACAGATGAGATCTTTGCAGCCAGGAAACCTCCTCCTCAACCTCAGGAGAAACCTGCTCCTCAAACAACAGAACACCTCTCAGGAAACAACATGGACAGAAAGAAAAAGACAAATAAGAAAAGAAAAGCTGTTGAAGAACAGGAGGAGGACGAGGACACAGATGCCGAAGAACAACTCATCTCAAGGAAACCTTCCACTGCACAGCAGAAAGGGGATTCTAATAAACAGACGCAGAGTAAAAAAACAGCTGCCCCCGCTGTAGTAAAAGCCTCCAGCTCAGAATCAAGTAGTGATGAAGATGATGACGACGATGAGGAGTTTGAATCAGCTGGTTCATGTTCAGATTCAGATTATGAAGCCATGTTTTCTAACGTCACCCATCTGGAGATCTCCCTGGCTGATCTACAGAAGCTCGCTGAAGAAGCTGAGCAGACCTCCGAGGCTACCACTCCCAGTATCCTCGGCAGCGGCCGCGAACAAGAGGCTAAGCCCAGCCCCGCAGAGCGACCTGCTCCCAAGAAAGGCACCATGCCAGAGGACATCCTCGCCGCCATCATGGCGGACGACAGCAGTGAGGACGAACGGAAGAAGAAAAAGAAGAAAAGAAAAGGTGTCATGGCAACGCCGCTGCCTGCCTTCCAGGGTACGAAAGCGCTGCATGAGGAAGAGGAGGATGGAGTAAAAAGCGAGGTTAAGAAACAAAAGCTGGACTCTGAAGGTCCAGAACTGAACCACAAAGCAACAGATGGCAAGTGTGTAAATGGATTGAAACTCACTGAAACAGAGCAAAATAAATCAGAGAGTAGTGATGAAGAAGATGAAGATGAGGAGGACAGTGAAGATGAAGAAGACAGTGAAGAAGAAGAGAGAGGAGGAGGAGGAGGAGGAGGAGGAGGAGAAAAAGGGTCAGACTGTGAACAGTTTGTCTACTCCTAAAGTTTCAAAAGTGGTTCCAGTTAACGCCGAGGAAGCTGAGACTGGCTCTTCTTCTAGCAGTGAGGAGGAGGAGGAGGAGGAGGAGGAAACAAAGACCAGTCAGACTGTTCATACAACTAAATCTACAGCAAAGCCCTCGCCTTCATCCTGCAGCTCCTCTGAGGAAGACGACAGTGAAGAAGAGGTCAATTCTTCTGAGAAGGCTGTGGAAGACACCCCTCAACCCGCTCTGGACAGTGAGTCCTCCTCAAGTGAGGAAGAGGAGGAGGAAGAGCTGCAAGCCCCTCGCAAGGTGGTGCTTGGAGCTGAGGAGGAAGAGGAGCTGCAGAGGAAGGCCAACATGAGGAGGCTGGCTGCTGTCCAGCAGAGACAGAAAGAGGCTGAGGAACACAAGAAGCTCATCAAGGGAGCTCTAGCCAACCTGGTGAGTGTCTGTAAATGAAAAGCTAGGCATTAATACTTCATAAAATCATCAAAATGTTTAATGAGTCTACCATCCCTTTACAGAAAATCATAAAACTGGTCTATAACCGATAATAATATGATTATTGTTTATTAGGATGCTCCAGCAGCAGGAGCAGGGAAACGCATTGTATTTGGTTCTGATGATGAGGACGATGATGAAGATAAGCAGCAGACAGTGTCGGGGCTCGTCGCATCAAAGAAAACCCTGTTCCAGGAGAACCAATCAGAAGATGAGGACACCAGTGATGAAGCAGCAGCCAGTACAGAGGAGAAGGTGAGTGAAGACTGGTCTGAGGTCAGCTGGTGTTCAGATTGCTTGGATTCTCTACATTTATATATATATATACATATATATATATATATATATAGATATATAAATGTGTGTGTGTGTGTCTGTGTTTAGTCACTATTATAAAGATATGTAATCATTACAGACAGAATGTTTTACCATCTGTGTGTTTTCAGGTGCGTCTGAAGCCTTCGGGCCCTCAGCTGTTTGGCGGCAGTGAGGATGAGGAGGAGGATGGTGATGAGGAGGAGGAGGACGGCAGCAGGTTTGACATCAGGCCTGAGTTTGAAGGTCGAGCAGGACAAAAGGTGAGAAGTGTGGAGATGGGGTTTCTTAACTGTTTTTTTTCCACCTGTATTTATTAGTATTTATGGTGAGGTATGTGCACACAGGATAAGAAAAGCATTTTGCAGAAATTAAATATTTGAACCTTTATTAAGGTACTGAGGGTTGCTGTGCATAGTGATGGTCAGGAGCCAAAACAGCCGATTTAGAGGGTTTACATAAACACACAAAATTTAATAAAGCCTCTCTAAAGCTTCTCTGCTTGACTTTATTACAATCGTGGTCTTGGTACAGTTAATGCTGCTGATCCTCATTCACCCAGTAATTCCGATTCTTACATTTACATACAAAGAAAAAATTATCTTTATCAGTCTGAGAAAGAGGCCAAGAGTTTAAGAGGATAAGGGGCCAGGTAAAAAAATTAAGGATCTTCCAGCTTCCAGTCCCCTCTCTCGATGGCACTGGGTTAAATGCTGAAAGAGAATTTCCCCAGGAGGATCAATGAGTAAAATAAAATAATAAACTAAATAAACTCATGTAACATATCTTGGTTCTTCATATGACTGGGTACCTTCAAATGTCTTGTAGACGCTTTTGGCAGCAGAAAGACTTATACCAATAACACAGTGCACAATGCATAGCTGATCATAATGTTTTGGCTGCTCAGTGAACATTCGTTATATAAAGCCACTCTCGCCTGCCTCTGATGGCGTTTGTTTCTTTGTTTCTGTGCTGTCCAGCTGATGGCGCTGCAGTCTCGCTTTGGGACAGACGAGCGTTTCCGGATGGACTCTCGTTTCCTGGAGGAGGACAAGGACAATAAGGAGGAGACAGGTGAGGCTGTGGATACAGTGTAGTTAGGAACTCCCAATCTAGTACCCCTCACTTCAGGATGCATGTTTTCTGTGGCTGAGTGTTATACGCAAAACTTAAAACAAAGTAGTCACAATGTCACGTCTCTCACACAGATTATGTGTAAATGACTCCTCATAATGCAAAGCATTTGTTACCTTAACACAGTGTTTGGTAGTTGCACAGCCTGGAGCATTTTGGCTTGAGATGCTCTTTATGGTATAGACTGTGGTATTTACTTGTGATTCAGAGGTAAAAGGGAGCGCAGCTGAGGAAGATGAGGCTCTGGAGGAGGAGAAGAAGAAGACCCTGTCTATCCTGCAGAGCGTCCTTGGCAGCAGCCAACAAACCTGCGGCAGTAAGACTCCTGTGAAAGCCAAGAAGTTCAGGTCAGCCTCACATGCAGCCTGAATCACAGGCTCCTCTGAACATGTGATATTTAATAAGAACAAAATGTAGAAATTAATCAGGTTGTGATTTTTTCAGAGATGTGTCAGCACTGCACTACGACCCCAGCAAAGAGGAACACGCTGTGTTTGAGACCAAAACAGATGAGAACAAGAAAGAGAGGTACAATGCTACAAATGTGTTCATGACCGTTCATAAAATGTGCATGTGAAAATGTCAGAATATATTTAAAGCAATTGTATTTGGAAAACAGAATGGGGCCCATAATTGAGCCTTGGGGCACACCACTTAATTAACAACACTAATATCTCACCATCAATAAGACAGAAACTCTTAGCCTTTAATATTCACACAGAAGACCATTTCAGCATCATCCTATATCCATCCTACCAGCTCTGACTGTACTCCAGTCAAAGTGTCATGTGATCTGTGTTCACAGCAAGTCGACCAGGAGGAAGAAGAGGGAAGAGGCTCAGAAGCTTCCTGAAGTTTCTAAAGATATTTATTACGATGTGTCTGGTGACCTGAAGGCCGTGTTTGGTCAGACAAAGAATGGCATCGATGGAGGTGGAGAGCAGATGAACTGGGACCAAGTTGAGGAAGAAGAGGCTAAAGAGAAGGAAGAAGAGAAGGCCCCACTGACATCTCACCTCGCGACTAATCCCAGCACAGAGCTAGAGGATTCCTCTGGATTTAAATTTTCTTTCTTTGGAGACAACACAGAAACAGGAAGTGGAGAGACAGGTAAATTAAATCCGTTATACTTACTTTAGACTGACGGAAACCTTTTCTCCATGTTTAAATCTCTCCGTCTCTTAAATTCCGCAGAGTACAAGGTAGAGAGCATCCAGGCACCAAAGGTGTCATGGCAACAAGACCCACGTTTCCATGACAGCAGCTCAGAGGAGGAGGACGACGATCAGGAGAAGGATGAAGAAGATGGGGAACAAGGCACTGCCACCATTGAAACCACAGAGTGAGTGAAAATCTAAATTCAAATTTACCGTGTGTTAGTTTGGACAAGAACAACAAACAATTTCCATCTATATCTATTATATTTTCTGTAAGAAAATTGTGAAAAAGGAAATGTATTCATTTACAGAGCCCTTGGTCCCATCCTAATTTTTTAGACAATCAGTCTAAAATATAGAATATTCAATTTAGCTTAATTTATCTACAGGAAGAGTAGCACAGCCTGACATTTAAGAGGCTAGACTTTTTGGCCCCGTTTGAAAAATGTTTCATCAGAAAGATTTTTTTATTATTACTGATGAGCAACTATTTTAAATGGAAAAACAGTTTAAGGAAGAGATGTTTTACTTTGTTTTTCACATTTTAAAGAAACAAAATCTGTTTTGTATAGAAAGAGGGATATTTAGCACCCCTAACCAATCTCTGCGTAGTCGTAAATGTTGTCTGAATGTGTGTGTTGTTCTCTTATTGCTCCCAGGGAAGCGACTGCTTCAAAGACCAATCTTTTCTTCTTCTTCCCTGATGACAACAGACTTACAGGTAGGATGATGATTAAAATATAGATTTACTTCTTACCTCCGACCTACTTCAGAAACCTCTTATTGTCATGCTCGAGACTGATTAAATGTTTGCCTGAAACCAGCATTTCAGAGTAAAAAAAAAGCAAATGTTTCTTTTTCTTCAACGTGGATTAAGCACTTTATGTGTGGTCTCTACCTTCTGTTTTCTCCTTCAGAGGGTCCCAGGCTGTTCTGTCGCATGTCTCAGCTGGAGGAGCAGAGGGAGGAGTGGGAGGAAAGGAGGAGCGCGCTCAGACAGGTACATATGGGTTTACAGGAGCACCGTCATGAGCAGTGTTATAGTTTACACCAGCCTTTTCTCTAGCCCAAGAAAACAATCTGATGTTGTGTTGATAGGCTCAGTTGACTTCCTAACTGGATGATCAGACATCAGAGTGTAATCAAGAAGACATGATGAGGGCAGGAAGGAGTTAATCTAATGTGATATATTGATCTCTAGATCCTCTTGTACAGTTTATTTAGTGTAAAGTTTACTGTCAGGCAACATCGAAGCTCTTTGCAAACATCTGCATATATTTAGCAGATCAGAAGTCACACTGTTTTTTTTTATTATTGTTCATTAAAACCAATTATTGTTCATTTTAGATTGAGTGAAAATATGTTCTGGAAAAAAATGTTTGATAAAAAATGTCTTTTTAAACAGGAGTACCGAAAGAAACACAAGTATGCACGAAGAAGTCTGACGTCCTCCATGAAAAGCTGAGGATTATGAGAAATGAAGTGAAGCTCTCGCTCGCCTGAACTTCAAGAATCGTCTGACTGATTATCGCTCATTAGTGTCTGACTGCTGATTGTAATGGTCAGGAACGAGAGCAGAGATAGCTGCTGAAGATCCAAATATCATATGAAACTTCATATGAAGATCTTTCAGAGTATCAGAATTATTTCTTATTTTAGTAATTATTGAGAGATATTTGAGGGTTAGAACTTCCTCTTTAAACAGCATCTGTTGTGGTGTTCTTGTCAGTTTTGGTTCTGAGAGACTTTTATTCACTCTTGGTTCCACAGTTGTCATTCATCTTTCTGAGAGACTTAAAATCTGTTGCCTCCTTGCCTCATTGTGAACGTTGTTCCTCGTGACAGCTGAATTGAAGAGAAACTTCACTGTCACTTTGTAAAATAAAAAGAATTTTGTTTATTTGAATATGAAGAAGGTTTCAGTTTGTGGGAATAATTACTGTGTCCAATTAATTAGCCAAATTAGTGCAGTCATTGGGGACTTTTGTTCTTGCACTACAATGAGATTCACATTTATAGTTTTGAGTGAAATGTTTTGACAACTGTTTGTTAAGGACAATTAGGCTTCATCTCAGGATGAACCCTAATATCTTACAGCTGGAGATCTTCTGAATTATCTGGTAAAAAATTAAAATCAGTAGCTTGTCTGAACAACTGCAAACAGTTCAACTAGCCTCAACTGAACTTTGTATGCTAAACTTAGATGGTTAAAATGAAAAAAAAGTTATCTTATTTTGTGCCTTAGTGATGCATATTTGTATAATTGCAGTTATTAACTGAAGACGGGCGATTTATTTGTGTTTTACAAGATAAAGCTATAGCAGTGTGTCTTATTTTGAAAGGTCACACCGGAAGCTCGGTGTTGTGTCCAGTCAGTGGTGGGACTGTTGAATTAATAACAAAGAGCTGAACTAAGCTGAAGACTCTAAACTTTTGCATCAGGACCGGAGAGAGGACGGACTGTGAGACAATCTGTTTTGGACATTTTTTTACTTCAGGAGTTAAGTTTTTACTTTCGGCACATGTCTATAACAGAGACAGATAACACGGACCAGACACGTTTCGTTAAAAAATGAGCCCGGTTTGGTGTTTTTTGCTTCTCTTTCTGCGGACTACGGAGCTCCGTCACGTCCACAATGACCAGTCGGTGTCTGCGATGGAGGATGCTGGCGCAGCGGAGACTGAGATGTCACTCTCGCCAGAAAGAAGCGCTCTGGACCGGACTGAGACTTTTGGACATACCGGTGTGAAGAGAGTGCCTCGAGGAGCCAAAGATGGGAGAAAACGAGACCCGCTTCCCCCAAACATTTACGGGCAGCCGCGGCCGTACGACGACCCGAGCGGCTACTTTACGACCCCACGGTCACATCGGCGCACCTTGCCAGGTAACTCCTCCTCCTCCTCCTCCTCCTCTACCGGCCGGGGCTCGGGCCTTCTCAACCCGCTGTTCCCGGTCACCGACGGCTCCTACTGGGCGTACGCGGTCATGCTGCTCGCGCTCGTCCTGTTTGCCGTGGGCATCGTGGGGAACCTCGCGCTCATGTGCATCGTGTGGCACAACTTCTACCTGAAGAGCGCGTGGAACTGCATCCTCGCGGGACTGGCTTTGTGGGACTTTCTCGTGCTCTTCTTCTGCCTTCCCGTGGTCATCTTCCACGAGCTCACCTTGAAAAGGTTGCTAGGAGACCTGTCCTGCCGGCTAGTGCCGTACCTGGAGGTAAGGGAGACAAAGATGAACGTGCGCGTGAGGTGCAGGTGTTCCTCAGTTTTCCATTTAAAAGCAGGAACCATTGATAACTCTTTAAAGTTTATTTTGAGCGGCAATAAAAATATTTTAAACTATTTATTAGCAATAATAAAGGCATGTTTTTGGTATAGTTAATAATATAAACAATTAATTAAATGCTTATATAAACATTATCGATGCTTAATATGAAGATTTAATGTAAAGTATTACCAGGTAAAGAACTGGTACACAGAGACATCTTGTAATCGATTTACTGATAACTGAACACATAACACAATTATAGAAAAGACGAAGAATAGATCAAATGTTTTTTGTTATTTTTAACAGCTTTCTAAGTCATTGACAAATCTACTATTACGCTTTGTTATCCTCAATCCTTTGTCCAGTTTCATTTTATTCTAATGATATTCCAAAGTTTTCGTCCTTTTAATGCTTTAAGCTAGACTTTGGGGAAAAGTCCACAACAGTTCAAATGCAATACAAACTGGCGCCTTTGAATATTCAAATATATCATTTAGTAATATAAAATAGATATAAACAATAACTCTTCACAATGTGGAAGCTGTGAATAGAGGATCGTTCTTGTTTTACTCAAGCAGTCAATTCATTAAAGTTTTTGCCAGATATCTGGATTTTTTTTTAACTAGTTAACTTGCTGAAATCAAAGTTTGTTAGTTTTTTGTGTTTGTTTTAAAAGTCAGACGTAAGCCAGATGTTTACATGAACTTATTAACATTAGTTCTGTTTTCACGCCCTATAAATAACTCATTATTAATTTCCAGTTTAATGCAGAGAACTCCAGGTCCGTGATGAATGGCCCGTTTGTGTCTTTGTTCCTCGTTGGCTTCCACGGTCTTTGAACAAATGTGCTGTTATGGTCTGTTTGGCCTCTTCAGCTGTCTGTTATGAACCGTCAGGCAGGGCCAGAGGGGCCCCACATGAAGCGACACTTCTTCCTCAAACCACAGAACCAAACACAGAGACGTAGTTATCTGAAACTCATGGGTTGTTTATTTGCAGGTGCAGAGTATGCAATCCAAACTAAGTCTCAGTAATGAAAGCGAAATGATTGCTAACACTAGTGCTGCTGTCTGGGCCTCGACTTCATCATGAGACAGAGAGAGGTCGATTTGAGGTCCAGGATATCAGCTCAGAAGTTGAGCTAGAGAGCTGCAAGGACTTTACATCCCATGCTTATTAGAGTTTTAGCAATGATTCAGTATTTCTAGAATTATATGTCTTGCATAAAACAATAGGAAAAGTAATGCATGCTGACTGAGAACCAAGAGTGTGGAACTACAGAACGTTTGGCTTTTTTACTATTATCCAAATAGTTACTGATGTTTTTCTGTTGATCGATGTTGGTTATACTATATTAGGCTAGTCTAAACCTCGTGGTACTAATTTGAAAAAAAAAAAAAAACACATCCTGATACAGTTATTTGACCTTATGAACAATTATAACACAAGTGAACTGCTGTGAGATAAGTGGAAAATGGAAAGCCCTACTGTAGAAGGGGTCCTCACACCACAAATTGTCCAGTAATACTGAGAGATACTGTGTTTTTATCATCCTCACAACATTAATAGGAATATAATATATATGTTGAGATATTAGCGCTGTGCGTTGCCTCATAGCAAGAAGGGTCTGGATTAAAACCCCCTGGCCACATGGGGTCTTTCTGTGTGGAGTTTGCCTGTTCTCCTTGTGACTATGTGGGTTCCCCATCTGCCCCTGCCCTCCTTCATTTCAAAGATGTGTGTATCGGGTTAATTGGTGATTCTAAATTGGCTGTAGGTCTTCATGTGAGTGTGAATGATTTTCTCTTTGTGTTAATCTTGTGATAGACTGGTGACCAGCTGGCATCTCCCTGCTGTTACAGATAATGGATGGACATACAATTATTTAAAAGGCTTTCGTCCAAAGATCCATAACCATTTTAACCCACATCCAAACAGATCTATGACTAGAAATCCTTTTCATGATCAGTCTGTTGTTATTTAGTCGATAGAATGGTCGAATATGGCTTAAAAATATGATTCCTACAACACAACACAAAGAAAAGAGATATATTTTTGAAGCTGAAGCTTGTGAATGAGAAAGCACTTGCACAGAGGAATGTCTTTTTTTATTAATAAATAGATTAATCAATCACTTGTTTCCACTCTAATTATCACTGTGACATAACTTTGCCGAAAGTTGACAGACTATAATTATTTATTGTTCATGCAGACAGTCCAGAGAATTGGAAAGTTAAATGCTCAAGAAATAGTTTGATTAATTTAGATTTGCCATCACAGATCAATGAAGCAGAGCTCTAATAACATCTTCCACCGTCCAGCAGCCTGCAGAGTCTTTGTTTTTGGCTCTGAACCAGCTCTGTCTTCCTACAGATCAGCAAAGTGGAGTTTTTCTAATTTGTAATAACAGCTTGTATGAAGCAGTCTTTAACAAGGTCAGGCTGCCGCCCTCCTCTGTTCTTTGTTGCTGCACCTATTTTTATGCTAATGGCTGAATTAATTTCCTACTAATTAATTAACGTATTTTAAAATGCTCTTTTACTGAGCAGTGTTTAAAGCAGGTCAGGCTGCCAACTGCCCCTGTGCACTGTTAGTTCAACCATTTTCATGCTAATTAAAGCTCAGTGTTAATTATCTTGAGTTGTGTCTTAACCGTTTGAGGTCATTAAGCACTCACAGAGGGAGGACAAGCCCCTGTAATGATAGTCCGTGTTTCTGGCCAAAAGAACAGACTTTAATGTGCTCGAGGCACCAATAAGTGTTCCCAGTCTGCAGGCGGAGAGGTGTTACAACATAATGGCTCCCTCTTCCCTCTGTGAGCCTTTTTATTTCTGTGTTTCTTTTATTCTGAATGGAGAGATAAAATACGGTAAAATAAAGATAAGATGAAAAAAATAAGACATGATAAAGTAATGATAATGATAAGTGGGTAGAGTGGGGAAATTTGCAATGTTGGAGTAGAAGATAAAAAGGTACAAAAGGTATGTGTTGGGACTGTCCACGTTTTAGTCCAGTGTGTGGTGTGCTGGGAGCAGGGCTGATTGTTCAACAGCAGCAGGAAGGAAAGAAGGATAAAAAAGTGTTTGTTTGGAAACTGGAGCTGCAGTTTCTTTAGTGTTTCTTTAGCCGTAGGTGAACATAGGTTTAGACGTGTGTCCCGCACTGTTGGCACTGTTTGGACATTCAGTCGATTCAGCATGTTGAAATCGACCAATCCACCAACTTAAAGGACCAGTTTGCAGAATTTAGGGACATCTAGTGGTGAGATGGTAGATTGTAAACAACTAAATACTTCAGGAGGGCTAAGAGAACATAAACACTGAAGAGAGAAAGACCATCTTTAGATACAGTATTTGATTTGTCCTTTCTGGGCTATTATAGCAAACACATGACAGACTCTGTGGAAGATATGAAGAAATAAATATATTTTTGTTTGTTATAGGTGAAAATACATGTAGTTCCTGCCAATAGAGCCCCTAAATTACACTGGAACTTTGAACCTTGTTTCTCCTTTGAAATAGTCTCAGAGTAGCAGTAGCTGCTTAGTTTAGCTCAGCTACTTTAATGCATACTTTGGATTTGATGGATGAGAGCAGCATGGTGTGAATGGCTGTCTGTCTGTCACATGGACCGGCTCTTATTAAGAGTCTTAATAAAGTAATTTTCTTTTTGTGCTTCATTTCTCTGTCAGGTGACCTCTTTGGGCGTGGCCACGTTCAGCCTCTGTGCTCTGAGTATTGATCGTTTCCACGCAGCCACTGGCCCCGGGCCCCATCAGACTCCAAAGGTGGAGCCCTGCCAGTCCATCCTGTCCAAGCTGTCCGTCATCTGGGTGGGCTCCATGGTGCTAGCCGCCCCTGAGCTGCTGCTGTGGCAGCTCCTCCAGGAAACTGTAAATTTGCCAACGCTGCCCACTGACCTACAGCAAAGCCAGGCCGGAGGCTCACTGATGGCAGCCTTCAGAGCCCGAACTGATGTGTTCAAGGTGGATATTTGTGTCCGTGAGCCGTCTGTGGAGCTCCCAGAGAACATCTACTCTCTGGTGCTGACCTACCATGAGGCCCGAATGTGGTGGTTCTTTGGGTGCTACCTCTGTTTGCCACTGCTCTTCACTTTGGCCTGCGACTTGGTGACAAGGCAGGTGTTAGCCCAGCAGCTACCAGAGAAACGCAGCAGTGATAAAGTGACAGTCAGGTGCTCCTCCTCCTCTTCGTCTTCCTCCTCGTCAAAGAAAAAGCAGACTGTGAGGGAGCAGAGGCTTCGCTCCACCGTGATGGCACTCACTGTGTTGTACATCGCATGCAACCTACCGGAGAGCATTTGCAACATCACACTGGCGTACATCTCTGCCTCGGTGTCTGCTGCGCTCCCGGCTCTGGCTCTGCCCGCGCTGGGTCTGATTGGACAGTTCCTGCTGTTTGTGCGTTGCTCAGCGACGCCGGTGTTGCTGCTGTGTCTCTGTCGCTCGCTGGGACAGGCCTTCATGGACTGCTGCTGCTGCTGCTGTGAAGAGTGCCTTCCCGATGGCAACTGCTCCTCTTCCTCCTCTGCCTCGACCGCCGCCACCTCCACCCTCTCGTCCCCCACATCGCCCTCACCATCCTCCCTGTCTCCTTCCAGCAAGGAGGAGACCATTAAGATCATGTTGCCAACAGAAGTTGCAGTCTACGACAAGGTGAAAGACACTTCTGCAGCCATCGGGACGCCGTGCTGAGGTCCAGAACTGCAGTAAAAACACATTAACTTTAAAGGGTCATTTAAGTTTATTGGAACTTGGTGCTCGTTTTGGTAGTTTTGTCCTACATTTTTCTAAATAACAACATTTTACTACTCAAGTTAGTAGATACGATCTGAGAACGGGAAACACAGATTGCAACACATTATCTAGATAAGACTATATGGCCAGAGCTATGAGGACATTTGGTTGATTTTGATTTAGGTTTCTTAGATAAAATCAAGCAATTTTAGCAATACTATGAAGGAAATCCATACTCCAGATATGACGGAAATGTTTTGAAGGAGTGAGTAGATCTGTTAACTATGATGACGTGTATGATGTTGAGCACGCGGCAGCCTTTAGTTGAGAACTGCTACTTCGACCAGTGGCAAAATGTCTTCAAGACACTCTGCTAGTCCAGTTGCCTTTCTTTACTGAAATGAATCTTCACAGACAACACGACAGTGCTAACAACTGCAGTTCCTCGTTTATCCACATGAGGTTGGCTCCAGTCGATCCCCATAAAACATCCATGTTAAAACTTTTCAGCAGAAATAAACAGTTCATCATGGTACAAAAATGATTTTAGCCTCTGTAGCTACTTTCTTCATTCATGACATCTCATGTTGCTAGCTGTCTGCCTCTGCGCCATCCATCCACCTCTGCTCCACTCACGCTTGTTCACCACTTTTGCATTAGTTGGGAGTCAGAAACCACCGCACTGAGCTTCAGGATTAGAAGCTGTGTCTCATCTTCGGAAAATGTATCAGGTAGACTAGCTACAGCAAGAGGTTGGGTGAACCCTTGTGTGTAGAGTTTATGTGAGGTCCAGCCACCCGCGACCTCCAAAGACAAGGAAGAAAATTAATGAATGGATCCATCAAACTGATTTTATTCAGCCTTAATCCTGATTTCTTACTTCCGATCTCTCTCTGAGTTACTGAAGAATGTATACAGAATATTTCCCGAGCTCACAGTCATTACGTACATTTTGACTGATAGAAAGTTGGTCAATTCCTTGTTGTAATAAACTGTAACAATCCTTTAATGTCAGTCTGTATGAACTGATAGAGCCACACTAGACCAGAATGTGTATAGATTTAGGTCATGATGCATTTTATAGCATGTGTTCTTTTAAAGGAGCGTTTTGCAGTTTTTTATGGTACAATTACATGTTTTAGTGAATAGTCTAATACTGTTTAGGATTTCCTTTTTAAGTACTGTATGGAAGTGAAACACTGGCTCATGTGAGTTTAAAGATGTCAGCAGACTGATGTTTGTGAACACTTTTTTTTAATATGACTTTACTGTTGTTTGTCATACACGATTAGCCACAACATTATGACCACCTGTGTAAAATTGTTTAGGTCCTGATCCAACAAGTCCTTCAAGTCAAGAGGTGGGTGGCCACCTTGGCCGCCAATATTCACATCACCTGTTATAATGTTATGACTGATCAGTGTATATGGGTCGTATGATTTATACAGTCTGCACAGGGTGTGATAAATACTACGTCACAGCTGAAATTCAAAATAGCTGAAATAACCAGGAGGTTTAAAAAGGTTTGTGATCACTTGAAAAATCAGTCAAACATATAAGCAATGTTTTTTTACTGTTTTATTTGTTTTAATAAAATGAAGCTTTTCCTCAAAGAAAAGGGTTGCGTTTTCTATTTACTCTGTGTTTTTTTAATGTCTAAAACAGTAGAAGTTGTTGTTACAGAAACCTTATTCCACTAATTATTAAGAGCAATAAGCCTTGTCAGTCCATTCTGATCAGACTTTGAAATATTTATGACTTTTGTATTAGTCAATCAATATATTCAATAAAAAGATCCCAGCCTGTGATGAACTGTTCCGAAAAAGTGGAAATACCACATATCTTATAACTTAACAGATCTCCATTTAATTGTCCAAAGACAACTGAAATACATCAGGAACATTGTAGTTTATTTTGACTCAGTTGCATGGTCACGACCCTGCTGCAAGAAATACTCACAAAACAGTACAAAATATAGATTAATCTGTCATAGAAAATAGTCCCAGGCAAAGGCTTTATTTCCTCCTGTCTGGGTAATGTTTGTTGAAAGACTAGAGTGCATGTTAAAAGTGTTCAGAGGCTGACAATGAGAAATAATAATACTAATAATAATCATCTTTATTTGAACAGCACTTTTCAAATCAGCATTTTTCAAGTCAGTCACTGACCTGAATCTGACTGAGCAAGCATTTCACTTGCTGAAGACAAAACTGAAGGGAAAATGCCCCAGGAACAAGCAGGAACTGAAGACAGTTGCAGTTCAGTAGAGGCCTGGCAGAGCATCACCAGGGATGAAACCCAGCGTCTGTTGATGTCTGTGTGCTCCAGACTTCAGGCTGTAACTGACTGCAAAAGATCTGCAACCAAGTATTAAAAAGTGAAAGTTTGATTGATGGTCCCTTAAAAAGTGGGAGGCACATACACAAACCATTGCAATTCCTACACCAAGTCTGCATTTAAAGCACATCTTGTTCGGTCTATAGAGACAAAAAGATTATTGTGTCGATGTCCCTGTATTTGTGGACCTGACTGTATGAAATAAGCCACGTCCTTTAACTTGACATAAAAGAAGTAAAAACATAACACAAGGACAAACAATGGAAGAAAAACAAGCCAAAAGACGTAGAGAGACACCACACGAACACGTCAGAGGATTAACTTAATTTTATTTGGAAAAGAAAGAGAGAGACGGCTGATCTTCACTGGAAGGAATGCATCCCAGCGGCGCTCCCAACACCCACGGGAGGAGAAAGCTCTTCATGCCTGACTGTGACGCTCCTTTTTGTCATTATTCAATTATTGAAGGTCACAGCTTCACAATAACAGTTGGCCTTTGAGTTTCTGCAGACATAATGAACACAGTCGCTCTGTGGCCAGTTGCTCGGGAGAACAGACAAGAATTCCTGGCTCACCCAAGTTTTTTTTTTTCTTCCTGCCGAGTATTTTGAAGACATTGACCGTTTAGTTTTTTCGTTATTACCCTGATGACCTAAGAATTTGCCATGAATTTGTTGTGCATTAACATTAGTTCAGCCAGTCATTTTTTACACAAGATTAGCTACGAAATTATATCTTTTAAACTGATATCTGATTGCCACAAAAACCCCTATGTATTTCAAAAAACATCTTATACAGTATCTGATAAGTTCCATATTCTTATTGATATATAACTTTTCATCATTACCTGATTTAAGTCTTTTGATATTTTTTGTTATTATTTTACATGTACAAGATATATGAATATACACCCTATATCCTGCACACAATGACTGGATGAAAATGTGACTCAAAAAAGATGTGTACTTAAAGTATTAAATGTAATTTATGAAATTGAAATTTGTCTGTCTGATTAGTTGATCTCTATATGAAAAATTGTCTTTTAGAACATTTAGCTTGTTGAAGCTTTCACTTTAAATTGGATCAAAAGAATTTTTGACATTTGAAGAAATTAAGTAATGGCCGAAGAAATTAAGTACTGGGTGATCAAAATATACGGCAGTGGGTTTTAGTATCTCGAGAAACTCTTCATGATTTAAAGACACTTTCCCAAGAGCGCAGTAACACAACACCACCTGAAGGCACACTGATTCCACTGCTTGCCAAATATTCACTTTAACTTTGTTTGGTTCTCCAAACTAGAGCTGGTTCTGGCAGGTCTAACTGAAAATTGGCTTAGAGTTCATCCTGGACCAGACAACAGGCGATTATTCCAAATGTCTCATGGCCCTACTGGGCTGGAAATCTGGGACAGATTTGGTGCCATTAATTAACTGTAGGACTAATGAAAGACTAATCAAAGAGACAAATCTCTACTGCATACACAGACGGATGGAAGTAGCACCTGTTCTTTCAGAAACATTTCAAAGATCTAACTTTCTCATCTGAATTTGGTGGTGAGCTGATATTTAGTCTGCCACAGCTTTTTTCTAGTTCGAAGACACACATTGAAGTGAAATAAGACATTGGGAGTACATTGGCTACTTCAGTTTGGGTTCAATAAAGGCTTTAATGTATTAATTTCCTGAAAACACCTGGAGCCTCTTCACAGACAGTCTCTGCGTTGCACTTTAAGGGCCGCTGCTGGAAGTTGCATCTCAGTTCCTTTGAGCTGAAATATTTGTCCTCCCACTTTGTTGTGCTTGGGCAAAGAGGAGGAGGAGGGGAAGCTTCAATAAGGCCCGCTTTGTTCCGGCGTCCCCCCTCTCAGGCTTGGAGAGAGAGAGAGACACTTGAACAAAGCTGCATATCAATCGCCATCCACCGAGGGAGTTGCTAAGCTACGCGGCACCCACCGTCTCCCACCAGCTGCCCCAGTCACAGAGGAGAGAGAGAAGAAAGAGGGCTGAGATGCAAGGGGAGGAAAAACTGCTGTGGTCCACCCAGATAAGCCAAAACCCAAAGTCCTCTCTTCTTGGTTGCCTTGGAAACCAGCTGAGAAACAGCAGCATGGTGGCCTCAAGTTAGCAATACGGTCCTAAAACCAACAAAGTCCTCAGTTTGAACCAGACTGAGGCTTGTGTGTGGGCGCTGCATGGTCATGCTGTGTGTCAGTGGGCTCATATGAAGATGTTTACGTTGTATAATTCAATCATCTAAAATGACTAAATTATACAATGCAGATTCTGCTGGAAAGTCTCAAACAGTGACACACACAGACACACACATTCAGTGTGATCAGACGTGCAAAATACTGACAAAACAACAGGTTAACACAATCATTTTTATGATGAAAACTACTCAAGGGTCCGTTTTCTAAAATACACAACATTTCAAAGTAAGAGCCTGCGTGAGTGTATTACACTGATGCCGTGGTTTTCCTCTGCATGTGTTGACAGTTGTGTTTTCATACTGGTACTTCTTTGCCTCCGGCCCCAGCAGGCTTGAGGAAGCGCACAGCACAATATCTGCTTGAAGCAACCATTACCAAGACGACAGCCCACTGCTCATCAGCAATGCTGACAGAGTCCTGTCCACAAATGAAACACTCTGCAGAGCCAGCACAAAGCGTCTGCAAACTGAGTGGGTTCTCAGGATGCAGAAGGCAGCATTTGAACATTTATGGTGTTTAACTGTCTGATTTTGTGAGGACATTGAGATTCTCGAATCTTTGATATTGTCTTTAATGTTCTGCACATGTTACCTGGGGAACGTTAGAGGTGTCCGTAGAACTTTCAACACACACTTGTGGACTTATCCTAAAATGAAGAAGCTACTTGGATGAGTGGCAGCATATCTTCAAGTACAGTCTCCAGTCCAGTTGTGCCAAGGTGTGAAGTTTGGTGGAGGGGGATTATGGTGTGGGGTTGGACCTTTTTGGATCAAAATCATTAATAGTAATAAAAATGCAAGGAAGCAGTTCCATGTGTTCCCATAGCATAGCTAACATTGTAAAGTGGCTTCCAAAAAAATCCTCAGAAAGCTAATGACAGCAACAGAAACCACACCATGCATGAATATGTTTTTTTTCACATTAGTTCTCAAATAGTGGAGTCAGGTGAGATTTCAGTATTGATGCTTGAATGATAAACAAGACTGCAGTCACTAGGTGGCAGCAGGGCTTAAACTAATCAACCCAGTAGAAGAAAAACACGACGACTTACCTGCGACCACTGCTGTAGTCCAGGGTATACGCAGGTATACGGAGTATACCTACTTATTTTTCACTCAGCATTGTGTATATCCACTTCTAAATTTTCATTGTTGGTTTTCAGTAAGTGTATAAACAACCCAGTTCATAGGAATTTCATAGTAGACTGTAACGTTAGATGAAACTGTGATAAATGCCCAGAGATTATATCAATGTCCATGAGGCTCGTTTGTTATTGTAAAGGTCTAAAAGTATAACGTTAGCCAGGTTAGTTCACCTGACTGACTGAGCTACAGTTTAAGTTTATAATAACTAGACTGGTAGTTGATTTTAAAGTAAGTTAAAGCACAAGAATGACAACTACACCACTGCCTGCGACTTACCTGCGACTTACCTTCTATAGTCCAATAATGGCACGTCCTTGTCACCTGTGGAAGTTAAATAAAGTAAGGAATCTGTTTTTCCAATGTAAGGAGTAGAAAAAGAAATACTCAAGTAAAGTACAGATACCCGAAAAAACTACTTAAGTACAGTAACGAGATTCGTTGTATTCGTTACAACGCACTTCTGACCATGAACATCCACAGGGCCAACGACACAGGGGTCCAGGGCCAACACGAATATTTTCAACGCACGCTATATGCACGGGGTCGGCAACATATGACCGTTTTTTTTTTTCATTTTTCATTTTTCACATCACCCAGTTTATTGTATGTAGATATATGTGTCTATGTTAATTTTGGGAATGAAATACAATTTATTTGGAAGCAGTTTGTATTGTGTGGCCTGGGATCAGTCTATCCCTCGCTCCCCTCCCCCTTTCCTTATAACACACACACACACAACCTGTATGACTCTCAGTAGCAAGTTGACGTGACAATGACGTGACTCCACTAATTGGCTAGAAAACTGGCAATTGTTTGCACTTAAAAACTGTGGCATGAAATTTAGAGGTAGGATCTCTTTTTATATTATTCCTGTTTAAAACAGGAAAACATACAGCTGGGCAACATATTTAAAACTGTTGAGGACATCCAGGACTGTGCAAGGAGAAAAGAAACGATAAAGTAAGGTGAGGATGCGTTCACAAACATTGTTTATTGCATACAAATCCTGTAACCTGTAACCCCTAACCCTACTTTTTGTAACCTGTCTACTTCTGTGTTCCAGAATCACCAACTGTCCTCTCAATTCCCAGATCTCCAGCTTGTCTCAGCACCACTTCACTTTATCTTATCTAATGAGATCATTAAGACCCTGAACACTTTATAGTACCTATATCCATAATATAGATACTTTAATGGAAAAACCTCTTCTTAGAAAGTGGTAGTGATTGTGCTAAAAATAGAGATAAACATTTATGTAATATAACAACTCTTGAACAGGTTCTGTTCATGTAGGGTATTTGCTCTCTTTTAGTACTTTAGTTCCACAGGAAGTGATCCATCCCTGCTGTCCTCAGAGACCACTGAGCTCCAAACCCCCCCATCAGGACCAGAGGATCCGGATGCTTCCCTCTCTCTGTCACCAGAACACAGAAGCGGTCCAGTTGGTTCTGTCCAGTGTGGGACGGCAGTTGACCGGAGGCTCGCCGGCAGTCTGAATGTAGGGGGTGCCATCCCGGGCCACTTCCTTATTGTGAGCCCTTTAAGGAGGACATGGGAAACATCAGTGAAGCCCACAAATAAACACTGGGGGTCCCTTTCAGTGCTGAGCAAACAGAGCTTTCATTCACTTGACAAGAACTGTCAAACAGAAAAAAAAAAAAAAAAAATCCAAAGGAGATCCTTCTAGAAAAATGCAAACAAGACGCTTTAACTCAAAGTAAATCTTCTTCTTTATTGTTTGTTTTCTATGTTTACCATAGAACAGAGCAATGCCACAATTTTTGATTATGCAAATTAAACCATGACAGGATTTATCACTTTTGATCCCAACAACTTTTTTGCACGCCGCCACTGGACTCTAGAGCAGTGGAGACACATTCTCTGGAGTGACGAATCACACTTCTTCATCTGGCTGATAATGATGTTTAGGCTGAGCTAATTTAACATCTGGCATTTGTGAGTCTACTTGCGGCAGCTGAGATTTGTGTTAGAATATCACTAAGCTGAGAAAACACAAGTGACAGTGTCAGTAAGTCAACATCAACCTTGGACATCAGCGCTTGTCTCTCTGTAGCCAAAGAGTTTTAATCTAAGGGTTAATAAAGTTTCATGTAACATCATCAAGTCAAGCTTCATTTTATTCAAATTCTAACTGATGGCGATGGTTTTTCACTGGTCAGGATCTCGGGAGTGACATATGAGGCCACGACTTCAGGAGCAACATTATGAGGTCAAGACCTCTGCATAATCTGACATCGTGAGGTTTCCCTCAACAAAAGGCAGGGACATCCTGGTCAGGTTACCAACAGGGCCAACACAAAGAGACCAGCTATCATGCACACCTATGGCCAATTTTAGATTCACAAATGAATCTCTTGTACATAAGACTGAACATTTACACAACTCACAGCATCCGCAAAGCCAACAGCACACAAACGTCCCAGACCCTGCACTATGAAAATAGGTGGCAAAAGTACTCACACTCCGTACTTGAGGAGATCCTTCTAGAAAAATGACATTGTAAAGTGGCTTCCAAAAAAATCCTCAGAAAGCTAATGACAGTAACAGAAACCACACCATGCATGAATATGTTTTTTTTCACATTAGTTCTCAAATAGTGGAGTCAGGTGAGATTTCAGTATTGATGCTTGAATGAAACAAGACTGCAGTCACTAGGTGGCAGCAGGGCTTAAACTAATCAACCCAGTAGAAGAAAAACACGTCGATTTACCTGCGACCACTGCTGTAGTCCAGGGTATACGCAGGTATACGGAGTATACCTACTTACTGTATTTTTCACTCAGCATTGTGTATATCCACTTCTAAATTTTAATTGTTGGTTTTCAGTAAGTGTATAAACAACCCAGTTCATAGGAATTTCATACTAGACTGTAACGTTAGATGAAACTGTGATAAATGCCCAGAGATTATATCAATGTCCATGAGGCTCGTTTGTTATTGTAAAGGTCTAAAAGTATAACGTTAGCCAAGTTAGTTCACCTGACTGACTGAGCTACATGATCTAGTTAAGTTTATAATAACTAGACTGGTAGTTGATTTTAAAGTAAGTTAAAGTACAAGAATGACAACTACACCACTGCCTGCGACTTACCTGCGACTTACCTTCTATAGTCCGATAATGACACGTAACCCTAACTCTAACCCAAAAACTGACATTTGATGGGTCTACTCTGTGTCTTCACGTAATCTTGAAATGACTACATTGTGTGTAGTTCATGCTTCTATGGAAGTTTTACCGCCTGTACCACCGACAGCACATGTTTCGTCAGAAATTAAAGTCACGCCCAATTCTCCTTTAATAAAGCCAAAGTTATTGATGTTTAATCTTTGTGTAGTCTGATGTGACTTCAGTATTTGAAGTGTTGTTTGTGTTTCTTCTGCCACATGGGGGCAGTGTTGCTCCACAGCAGAGGACATCACAGCCACAGTGAGAGTGATACCATTCATGTTTTCCATAGTACACATACACAGTTTAAATAGTACTCAGCCAAAACCTACTTTACTACACCAATCAGCCATAACATTATGACTGATTGTGTAGGTTCCCCTTTTGCTTCCAAAGCAGTCCTGACCCTTCCAGATATGATCTCCTCTAGACCTCAGAAGGTGTGCTACAGTATTTGGAACCAAGGTATTGTAAAAGCATAGTAATTCCTGCAAGTCCTGCAACTTGTTTGTCCCACAGATTCACCCAGACTCAACTGGACTGAGATCTGTTGTTGTTGTTGTGTTCCTCGAACCAATATTGAGCTATTTTTGCTTTGTGGCAGGGAACATTATCCTGCTGAGAGAGGCCCCTGCCTTCAGGGAATACCATTACTACCAAAGCATGGACATGGTCTGCAACAGTGTTTAGGTTGGTGGTATGTGTCAGAGTAACACTGCATCAGCTGGCTTCAAATAGAGGGTCCTGGTGCTGTGTTCTCCATGGAACGACACACATCCACCCAGCCTTCCATGTTATGTTAAAAAAAAAAAAACCTCATTCGTCATACCAAGCCGCCTTCTTCCATTGATGGAATAACCTGGTCATTCAGTATATTCAGGTAGTCAGCTGACCTCATTCTTTCGGCACATAATGTTGCTAAACCTAGACCTGAGCAACTGCAGCAACCCCAGATCATAGCACTGCCCCCACAAGCTTGTACAGTAGACACTAGGCATGATGGGTGCATCACTTCATCTGCCTCTCTTTTTACCCTGATGCCCCCATCACTGGCGACCTGTCCAGGGTGTACTCCGCATCTCCTCCGATGACAGCTGGGATAGGCTCCAGCAGACCCCGCGACCCTTATCAGGAACAAGCAGTTACAGAGGATGAATGAATGAATGAAGGAATGAATGTTTAGAGGGAGGGAGGGAGGGTCTCAAGGAAAGGATGGGTGATGGAGGTAGAATCGAAATGTGGGAAATTCACCTGGACACAATGTCTTGACTTGGCTGTAGTTAAAAAAGTAAGAATTTGGAAGGCTGAATCTGTTGCTTAGCTGACTGAATGATGCTGATTGGCCATTAATGTAAATATCTGAAAATGTACTAATACCCCTCCCTCCTCTTTCAAACACCCCATCCAACCAGGCAGACAAGAATGAATGATTTTTACATATGGGCACATGTATGGAGACACTGAGAACCCAGCAAGCCACTTTTATCTGATTTAAAATTTGCATGGAGTTCTTTGCAGTAAGTTTCGTTGAATTCATTTGGCTACTGGGGTGGAGTCAGAAAACAAAAGTCATACATTTCCAGTAGGTAAGAGCCCTGGAGCTTGCTGCCCAGTAGTAGTGTTTAAAAACAGTCCCAAACCACCCTTTTTGGAAGGTTTTTGAAGGTTAGCATTGGATACCCTGTGTGATTTGTAACCCTACACACAGGGCATTACGGTCAAGTCAAGCTTCTGATTAGTGGTTTTCTTAAGGCTACACAGCTGTTTGCTTGAGTTCACTTTTTGGAAATGCTCTTACTTTCATTATTAAACATAGCCTTGATTGCTACTGTTGTTTTTCTTCAATTTGTTTGCAACAAACGTTTATGTCATCACTGATCACAATCGTGAATTTCTTCTGACCACATTACTTCCTTGAAGACAATAGTTCTCCACTATCCTTCCAGTTTACTTTACTCAAGTAAAAGTAAGAAAGTACAGGCTCTGAAATGTACTTAAGTAAAAAGTAAAAAAATTTGCCAGATTTTTCCATTAACAATTCATCCGTTGATAATTTTGCAAAATGAAAAAGTTCTAGCAGAATAATCTAGACTTAACGTGACCAGATGTCCTGCATGAGCATCTGGATCATTATTAATAATAAACTGAGGGTTATTGGGTTGTTATTTTTAAACCGCTAGCTAGTGTTAGCCCTACTGTCAAAACGGTGTGTTCCCATAGCATTGCTAACGTTGTAAACTAGCTTCCAAAAAATCCTCAAAAAGCTAATGATAGCAACAGAAACCACACCATACCTGAGTTTGTTTGTTTTTTCTCATTAGACCAGTAGCTAGTTCTCATATAGTGGGGTCAGGTTGACTTTCAGTTAGTGTCTTTATTGATGCTTGAACGATAAACAAGCTTCCAGTCACTAGGTGACAGCAGAGCTCAAACTGATCAACAGGCTGCCTGAATGCATTGGACAGTTCTTAACCAGGGCCGAATCAGTACCCCTAGGGGCCCCTGGGCACTGAAGTTCATGGGCCCCCTCCCCTCCAAAACACAAACACCCTCCAAAGTAGTAGAGTTGCTGCCCCACCAGACAGATTTACACAAGACAGACACACACCCAAAATGCTACACGATGTATAAGTAGGGCTGGGCGATAAAATGATAACGATATATCGCAATAGACACGTGGTCAATATCAATAGAAAATACGTTCGATAGAATGTTCGATAATTTCACTTTCTCCGTTAGAGAAAAATAGGAGGAAAACCCTGAGCCACAACTGCAAGTCATTCTGGGGGATGTAGGCAGAGGAAGGGCTTTAGCCTCTCGACCTATCACGGCCCAGCTAAGCCAACAACAACAACAACAACAAAGAACGGCATGGAGTGAAAGCAGAATATGAGAGCGACAGCACAAGAGGAAATTGTAGATAAAAAAAAGGAAAGATCACGTTACCAGTTTGTTGTCTGCAAACTTGGTGGCGAGTGAGCATATTAATTGACTCTTGTCTCTCTTGGTTAGTCGTGTAAGAGTCGGTTAAGTTTGGTTTCTCTGCGTATTTTGAATGGTGCCGTTTATTGATCATTAATTAAACGTGGTAGGATTCAACTGCTCCGGGCTTGTTCTTAACCCAGTCTTAGTAGTTTCTTCAGTCTCCTTAGATGTTTTCTCTGCTTGATGCATGCCAATGATTTGACCCTTCTCAAACAGACTAACATTTTTTCCACAACCCTAGGATGTGTCTTTCAACAAGGCTGTTTAAGAAATGAGATGCTGCTCATTGCATCAGTTAGGTTTAAATAACTTGTCGCTAGCTGAAAGACCATCACCCATGCAGTAATTATCCAAAAGGAGGCTCATACCTATTTACCTAGTTAAATCCAGGTGGTGACTTCGTTTTGGCCTGGCAGAGTATGCTCAGCCCACTGACAGGACCCATGATAACCCGACATGCCAAAGCAGTCCTGACCCGTCCAGATATGGTCTCCTCTAGACCTCAGAAGGTGTGCTGCGGTACTTGCAACCAAGGTATTGTAAAAGCATAGTAATTGCTGCAAGTCCTGCAAGCTGTGACATGGAGACTTGTTTGTCCCACAGATTCACACAGACTCGACTGGATTGAGGTCTGTTGTTGTGTTCCTCAAAAGTGGTATGTGTCAGAGTAACACTGCATCAGCTATGTCAGTGGTCATAATGTTATGGCTAATCAGTGTACATTTAGGACTCAGTAACAGACAAGACAGTTAGTAGTAAAGTATCAGTGATGCTGGAGCTCTCTGTGGAATAAAATACAGCTCAGCACTGTGTAAACTGCTGCACATCCTTCAAACTGATCATGAAGTTCTTCCTGCGGAAACACACGAATGTGTTTCAGAGCTTTCTAAGATGTTTCATTTTGACCGCAGCAACAAACTGTAAATCTTCTACAGTTTTGTGCCTGACGGTTGTTAGAAAGCTAGAACAGTTTACTAGAGAAGGTTACTGCTGAGGATTTTCCATCAGGTCCTGATTGTGTGTATGTGTGTGTGCATGTGTGTGTTGGACGTGAAGGCTGGATGTTTATACAGGAGTCCTAACAGAGACCAGCTCACAACGTCCATATTTAGACTCTCAACAGGTCCTACGGCTCTGCTTGTTTATGACAACCAGATACAACCCAGCATTTTATACCCACATATGGTGTGTGTGTGTGTGTGTCCACGTGTGAGTGTGTGCGCACTGACACAATCACATTGTGACATATAGGTCTGCAGTTAAAGAAAATGTAAAAACTTGAATGTGTTTGTTTTATGATGATCTGGCAAATTGTAGTTTTAGATCTTGAGAACATTTAGCTGCTTTTAAATGGGGTTGTGTTTACAGTGAACACACTACTTCTATACTGTAGTCAGTGTGCTTCCTTTTGTCCAGTGAGTTGCTCCACATATAATTAATTACTAATTGCTCCATAATAATAAATTATTAATTAGATACATCTGTTATCCTCTTTCAGTCCAAACCTTCTTATTAGGGTGTGTGAGCAGTAGATGTTCAAGAATGTACATCAAAGTATCTGACATGATCAGCTTCCATGTGGATTTTATAACTACATCAAATCCTTCAGTTGGTAAAACTGGCCAACTTTAACAGCTTTACTCTTTTCTCTGCCCTGCAGATTACTGTGCTCTGAAACTATGCTGAAAACCGTATTTGAATGAAACCGTTCCACCTCATGGTCTCTTTCTTTAGCTTCCTCTTTGTTATGGCTTGAGTTTTTGTCTCATGTTCATAGTTTGTGGCCGTGTTCAATTTCCTTCTTTTTCTCTCCAGCAGTGTAGGTGGTGGCAGGGAGGCGTGGCTGACCCACCTTTTCACTAGGATCATGGCAGAGCACACCTGAGTTCCATCTTGCAGTCACCACCCCTTAAAAGCCTGGTTTACCCTCACCACTAATGTCAGATGATTCCATTGTCAAGGTGCGTCAGTTTCCTTGCTGTCCACCAGCCTCTGGTCGCTGCTGCCTGCTCTGCACCGCTACCTTAAGTGACTTTTTGAGTTTGTAGTTTTTTGCCTTTTTGAGAAAGCTAAAATTAAACCTTTGTTAAACCTTGCTACCTTGCCAACCACTCAAGCCCCAACACTCTTCATCTTCATCTTCAGAGCTAAAAGTTATGTAAACTTGTTGTGGCTAATTTTTGTCAATGAAAGAACAGAAAAGTAAGTCCACATATTTATTTATTGTTTCTTTATTTGGCTATAAAACTGCTGTGGTCCAAATAAAACTACACAGCTGAGACAAATTACTGCACAATCAGTTATTTTATCACGTAACTGCATCTGACAAAATAAATAAATGCAATTAACTCAAAGGAACTGATAATATAATGTGAAGAAAAGTTCACTTGAACTGTGGCTCCAGATATATGGGAATAGTATGTCGTAATCCAAAATGACAAAAAATGTTTTCAAAGTCTAAAAACTAATTTAAAAAATGTCGCCAAGTTTTGAAGGCTTCTCTGCAACCATTTTATATTTGATATTCTTTGTCCAGCACATTTTAAAATGTATATCTGTCCTCTTTTCAGGCAAAACTTTCTAAACTCATGGAAGTCTGCAGAAAGTTTCAGAACAACTTTTTATACCTAAGACAACCCATGTGTATTTGTTTTCCAATGTACACTCACCTGCTGGTTCATTAGGTACACCAGTGAAAATAAATGCATTCTAATGTAATAGTCTCAAACTAAATCATATTTTCATGAATGTTCTGGTCTTAAACATTAATTTTTGAATAATGGAGTGATCCAGCTTTTGTTTTTATCTTGGAGGCTGTGGTTTGTAGTGTCATTGAATTGTATTGTGTTGTACTGACACATGTTTCTATTATTTTGACAACCCCTTTTTAGTGTCGGGCTAAATAACACAAACATTTCTGGGTGGCACGGTGCTGTAGTGGTAGCACTGATGCCTCTCAGCAGGAAGGCTGGCCTTTCTGTGCAGAGTTTCTGTTCTCGCTGAGTTTTCTCCTGGTGCTTCCTCGTTAGGTTAACTGCTGACGGTAAAGTGACTGTAGATGTGCACATCAGTGTGACCGGTTATTTGTCTTCCTATGACCCTTTAGAGGACAAGCAGTTACAGATGATGAATGAACTTTTTGAATTCAATTCAGTTTAACCACACAACAAACTAGATCCTCCACAATGATCATACAGTTAAATTATCACATTTCTGATGCTGTTTCAGTGTAAAGTGAACAATATAATAGTCGTGAAGGCAAAGAGGAGTGCAGGGCACATGTGAAAAGAGGCAGGGTGAGGAAAGGAAGTGAACTTTAAACTGTAGGCGAAAACAAAATGAGCCACCGTGTCCAAAAAAAAAAAAAAAAAAAAAAATCCACAAACCAAAAGAAGCCGAACAACTACAGAACTCAGTTACTCAGAAACACTCAAGACATACAGAGGAAAACAGGTGGGCAAACGTGAAGAGAAACAGACGACCAAGCGGAGGGAGAGAGGAGGATATATACAAAGGGTTGATTGGATAATGAGAGACGGGTGAGACCAATGAGGGAGGAGTATATGGATTTGGTTAACACAAGGAAGGAGAGGGTGACAAGACACAGGGGAGATCAGTCAAACCATCGCAAGGGCGGGAAGTGACTGAAACACAAGAATGCAATAGATTTACAAACAAAAACACGGCAGCACCACCCAAGAGCAGAATAAAACCCTAAACCATAACACACAGTCAGGACGTTTGTTGGCAGCGTTCTCTCAGAGCTCTGGTCTGAAGGTCTGAGATGAACAATCAAAAGTCTGGGGAGAAAAATAAAAGAGGAGTGATCCTGATTTAGTCCAACTGCTAAACAAAATATAACTGGATGAGGAAGTCAATACGTGGTGAAGAGATACTATTAAGACACATGACAGAGGAGCGCCACCCAAACCGATTTAAGAAAGTAAAATATGGAAGAAAAAGTGCACACGTATCACACTTCATCCCTGGATCCAAACACTTCCCTTCTCAACTGTAACCTGACTGCTTCGTCTGCTGGGCCACTTGTTACTGAAAACAGTGATCACATGACTGTAACGCTCCTCTGCCTGCTGCTCTGGACAGAAGTACATGTGTGTGTCGTGTGTGGAGGATAATGGCTCGTGTTCTTGTTTTTGATTTGCAGGAATTAAACCGAGCAGCTGCAGTAAATCAGCGGCCAAACCTCCACACAGCAGAGACACCAGCTCCCTCTCTCTTTCTCACAGACACTTTCCCTCTCTGTCCGTCTTTCATTCACTCCATCTGTCTCTCTACCTTTGTGTTTGAAGCCGAGCTGCATTTAATTCCTAGCTTCCCTCCCCCTCAGAGACTCAACACTCCATCCCATCCTGTCCTTCCCTTTGTTTCTCTCTCTCTCTCTTCCTCCCACACCTTCTCCCCCTCTTTCATTGCATCTCTCATCATCCGCCGCCTTCAGCTAACCAGCCTCCCAGCAGAGAATTATGAATAGAATTCAAATCAGTTGAGCGTTATTGTCTCCCACCTCCTCTACCTGCCCCCTCCACTTCTCTCCGTCTACTTTCTAACTTTCTCCAACTGTTTTGTATTGATTATAGCCGTGACCTCACACCCACGCCGCTAAGCCTCCTATACATTAACCCCTTCCATTGGTTTCCATCCTGTCTGCCGTTAGCTTACTCACTGAGACTCTGCACTCAGCCAGAGCTTCATAAACTACCACTACGTCTGTGGAATTAAAGCTGAGGCGAAGCTAAAGTGTTGTTCTGTCAGAGGCTTTCAGAGAGTCAGAAAAATAATATTGTTTTTCTTCTTTTTTTTATACAGGAGACTTGTCACAGTAAGGAGTAAGTACAGTGATGGCTTAGTTGTAATAATAAGACTCATTTGTGTAACACTTTTCAAAACATGGTTACAAAGTGCTTTACAGAGCAAGAAAAAATGTACACACAATCAGTGTAAACTGCATTTAAAAAAGACAGGATAAGATATACAACAAGATAAAAAATAAACCCTAGAGAAAAGAATGCGATAAAAAAGCTACCAAAGGGAGATAACCTCTTTACTGAGTCCTGAATACAAGGAGTTGCAAAAGCCCAAGTGTGGCGAAAATAAAATGCATGGATGAATGTTTCCAGATCAAGTGTTGCTGACATGGAGGAAGCAGGATTTAGTTACTGTTGAGATTTGCAAGTCAAAAAATAAAAGCTCAGAGTCAAAAGGTTGTCAAGATTCTTATTCAAATCAAAAGTAGTTTGTGGGAGGTTGAATAATATAAAAATCCTTAGTGTTTTTCGGTACAGACTCATTCAATGCCCTGGAACACATTGCTACAGCCAACAGCCAGCTGGTACAGTATATACATTTTATGCATCTTGAAGAAAGAACATAACTCTTTGAATCAGCAGGTGGCAGTAGTCTGTATTCATTGCCCAAAAGAAAAGCTAGAAAAGCTATGATTAGCAGGGAGGCTATTAAGAACCACAAACCATCGTACAGAGGTGGCCTCTGCTGAGTCATGCTGATCAGTCGGTCTACACTTTATTACTTCTAGATGAATATATTTGTGCATTTGCATGATTAGATGAGATGAAGTTAAAAAAACACACGCACATATCGCCAAAAGCTAGGGTCACAGATACTGTCCAAGGACCCAATAACTTCAAATAGTTAGGCAATATACAAGAAAGTCTGTCACTACCTGACCTTAAACAAAAGAGCTGTGTATTGTCAGCACAAGAGTGAAAATGTATGTTATGTCTGTGGATTATCTGACCCAACAGTAGATAAATGGAGAATAAAATAGGACCAAGAATTGACCCCTGTGGTACACCATATAAAAGGGGAACTGGGCATGAGGTGAATCAAGCATTCACAAAAGCAGGATCTACACAAAGTGGAATGTAGCCATCATTAATGCATGTGTCCTTTCCCCCGTGCCTATTGTGAAAAGTCAAATTCGTCTCCACACTCGAGATACACTATTTGTAAATCTACTACACATGTTCGAAGGAGCTCGAGTCACAACATGGCTAGCCTAGCTAGCATAAAGACTGGAAAGGGAAAATCTTAGCCTAGAACTGTACAATGTCAAGAAATGGCCACCCACATCTCTAATCATGCTCCTGCATGATTATAAAATTATCCATTGTTCCTCTTTAGTTCTGATTAGCTCTGACCATGTTCACACTCATTTTACCAACCCAGACCAAAGGCTTTAAACATGATGTTGTGTTGTCACCTTCAAGTGTTGGATGCTTGTTGTCAGTAATAAAAGCAATGGGGGCTCGTGGTGAAACACTGCAGCATCCTGTGCTGCTGAATTTAATGTGTCTGCAACAGAGAGGGCATGAATGAAACTACACTCAATAAATAAATAAGAGGTGAATGCTGCACTTACTTATAATTCACATAATATCTGATTTTACGATTGATTAGTTGAGAGTGATAGAAATATGGCATTTTCCTCTAACATTACTGGATGTAATATCAATAATATTCCTCTGTGGAAACATCAGTCTTTTAACTCAATTTCTGTTCCACCCATGTGGTGACACATTTACATGTTACCATAGTTACAAAATGATCTCATAAATATAGACTATACATTGCTTATACAGATTGGGAGATCGCTTCCTTAACTGTTCACAGACAGCAGATGGATTCAGTGATATTATATCTATTATGTTTATTCTAAAATCACACACAGGCCTGTTTTTAGTTTGATCTGCTTTCTCACAGCATATTCACAGATGCTAGTCATGTGTATTTTTTAGTGTACACAACCTACAGATGTTCCTAGTAAAAATGTAACTCCCCGGTTTAAAGAAGTTTTGTAGCGTCTTCAAGAAAACTCAAACAAGCCCAGTTATTTTTGTCTAAGCTCTATTTTCACGACCTCCTGATTCACTTTTGCCACAACCCCAATCAACTTATCACATTGTTGGTGCAGGACGGCAGTCTTCTTAATTAAATGTTAAGCCAATTTTACGTCAGCTGCCAGCAAACACAGATACTTCTATGTACGGCACATACATTGTTATTGAGTGGATTTCATGCTTCAGAGACGTAAGCTCCTTAGGCAAAAAATAGACTTGGTGTGCAAAGACAGCAGAGGAATGAAAAGAGCTGTGAGACGCTCCGGACAAACAAACACACAGGCGAGTGGAGGTGTTCAGTGAATATATGAAAGAATATTTAACAATAAAACTGTGTTCACCAATTGATTTAAAGTTAATTTGTATCTTTTAAAGATGCAGGAGATCATTAAGAGGTATCTGGTCGTATTAGGGGTACAGCAAATCGAACCAAACATCTGTGAGATATAATATATGGCAGTCTTCATATAGCTAACTTTAATGTTTTTGGTCATTTGTCATGTTGGTGAATAGATAGATAGACAGAGAGAGGAGCTGAAGAGGTTTTTGGTCTGAGGGACAAATTACCTCCTCCACCTGTTCTGACTGTTAAATGCATGAGATGGAGGTGTACACTTTCAGATAATTGTGTTGCACTGACACCAGTTCAGTCACTTGACCTTCATCTGATTCAGGGTGTTACAAAGATTGCCTGATGTCTTAACAACGACACACTGACAGGACATTTAAAACTTTGTGCCGCGACAGTATCATAGAGGGTATCTTCAAGTAGATGCGAAAAATGATTAATTTTCCATGTGGAGGTTGAGCTGCTAGATTTAGAAGAACAGCCACCGGTTAATCAGTGTCACAGCTTGAGCACCATGACTGCAGCACAGAGCTGGTTATATAATGTATGACTGTGGGATTCCCAGCAGCTCTCCCTCCTCCACTCAGCAGTCAGAGGAGAGGAGAGGAGAGGGGATGAGGGAGGGGGGGGTCTGCAGAATGGATGGCAGCCGAGGGAGGAGAGTATTGATGTCTGTGATTGTGATCATGAGTGTGAAGGGGCTCAGATTGGCCACCAGCTCCTCCACTCTTCAATAATCCAATAATTACAAGCAGCATCTTAAAAGGGGATCCCTCCGCTACTGCAGCCCGACTGAATGCAAGTCACATCCACACTGCGTCTGAGTGCCGGGAGATTATATTTAAGAGGCTGAACAGCAACACGTCTCTCCAGGAAATGTGCCCCTGTTACTCTGGATAACCCACGGAACACACTGACAGTTTGGGACGCTCGGTAAAAATAACTGTTGACACTGAGGTCTGTGCACAAAGAAACTGTCAGGTGGCTCCTATAGGCTCAAGTGCAATGGTTTAATTTTCCCTTCCTGTATCCTGATGTCTCGGGTTGACTACTTCTTCTGTTTTTTCAGGGCTGGTGTTTATTTCGGGAATGAAACGGTGTGACGCTGCTCCTGTGTTAAAGGCACACTGTGGCGTGTTTGACTCCAAGTCTCCATTTTGTTTCATATAAAAGAATGAAAACAACAATGTAGGAGTCTGTCTGTTAAGGTGCTCAGTCATCCAGGTCATGGTATCTCCAAAAAGCTTGTGACTTCCCTGCTTGGGTGGTTTCTCCATTTGAGCGATGCCCCAGCCAATCAACAACCACAGCTAGTTGTCACTGACTGATGTAATTTAATTAGTGACTTATTCCAATGCATAATTTGTATATTAAGTGGAATGGGTGAATTGCAGTTGTTTTAATTAATCAACCCCTGTGCTACTGCGTCTTGTTCTGGGTGTGTTGCACATAAAATGAAACATGATGATCTGAGTCACTTCATTTCTTACTAGTGATAAGTTGCTGAACTGAGAATTAACAGCCATCTAGTGGTTATCTGTGGTATTGCTACCGGAGTAGCATCATTCATCTTCTATAACCGCTTATCCCTGTTAAGGGTCGCGGGGTCTGCTGGGGCCTATCCCAGCCTATCCCAGTCAGGGGTACACCCTGGACAGGTCTGGAGTTGAACAACAGAACAACAGAAACCAAATTATTCAAATCAATAGAAATTGCTGTTAATTTGACCATTTAACAGGTAAACAGAGACGTAGCAACATTGCCAGCATGGCTCTTCTTGAGCGATTTGTAGCAATCCGACCAGGTCCAAATTCTATTTTATTTATATAGGATCAATAAGAAAATTGTCTCAAGACAATGACCTTACAGCTGTCCTTTCCCCGTGTGCCCCCTGAGAAAAGTCAAAAAAGGTCTGTTAATGGTCTCTTTTGACTCCACTCTCAAAGATCTACTTTTGTTCTTAGTATGAGCTGGAGTCACAACATGACTTGCAAACTCTTAGCCTAGTGCTGCATTTTACAAAGGCAGTGATAATATTGGAGTATTTCTACTGGCTTTGGTTGTGGTTGGTATGGTATTAAACAGTGACTTTACTAACGGGGACTTTACAAGTGTTGGAAATAGCAAAGCCTTTATTTCTAGTTCCAGCTCTTTTGATTCGATCTATAGCTGGTGGTGTTTTAGTAGCTTCAATCCATTCCTGTTTACTTTCTTAAAGTTAGTAACAAACCCTCTTAGATTAAAACCCCACCAGAGGTTCAGTGGATGGAAGTTTGAGAAGTTTGTGCTACAATACTGTACTGAGTTGAATTTGGTGAACTTTAGCCACCTGTCCCGCCATTAGCATCCTTTTCACTTTACTGGATTCAGGCTGGGTTAAAAAAGCAGACACAGATGTTTTGTCATGACTTCCAGACAGGACAAGCTTATCTTTGGTTTTTGGACAGATTAATACTTGTAGGGAAGCTTTTAACATAACGAGTTGTTGATGACTTCACTTCATCTTCTCTGGTGAAACAGACACACTCACACTAACAGTGAAATGGATTCAATATATAAAGAATTTTATCTATTTATTATTTTGCCTACCCATGTTTTTTTTCTTCCAACCTGAATCTTGGAGCTGTCCTTTTTGTGTTCGTGTTACAAAACCCTTGATCGTTTCTGACGCCTGGCTTTTAAGTGATTACCAGATTATATATGGAATACATCCACACTTGGATTAAAGCTGAATTAGAGAACAGGGCCGGGGTTGTGTTGACTGTGTGTACATACATATGCATACTGCATGTTGAGTGCTTCGTGCTACCTCTGCCTCTCAGAAACAGCAGGTCTGGTCAAATATGCATGGCCATAAGAGCAAAACCTTATATGACTAATACATTATTCACACAGCGACAGTTTCTCACAGAGGCCTAGAGCATTTTAAACATTCTCCATATAATGCAGCTCGTCATCCCTGTGTTGTATAAATAACTAATCTCCACTGTTTCCGTTTAACAGGCTGAAAGAAAAAAAAAACAGCTACATTTTAATGATGTTTGTAACAGAAACTTGCTCAACCAGCAACGTAAATCTATAGCTTGATGCTTGACTAACCTCCTGGGACTAACCTCATTAGCAACAGGCTAAATAGCATCATTGTCACTGGTGATAGATTTAGGTTGGGGGGGAATTTTTGCCGAAAAACAGGGAGTTTAGGTATCTCGGGGTCCTCTTCACAAGTGATGGTACAATGAAGCAAGAGATGAGAAGTCTGGTTTGGTGCGGCAGCTGCAGAAATGTGGGCGTTTTAACGGAAACCAGGTTCAGTTTCAAAACTGAAGCAAGTGTCCAAACAAACGTTCAGTCACATTTTTGTCCTGCACACAGAAAGTTGATGAGCTTCACTATATTACTGGAAAAAGGTAATCACAAATCTGTGCTAATGCTTTACCGCCCCACACCCGTGGTGGTGGGTTGATCACTGCTGTCACTGCTGTTGCTGCTGGTTTTGAGATCAGTTTTGATTTTCTGTGATGTTCTTCTTGTGGGTTCCCTGGATTCGGGGTTTGGTGAAGTGACTCGACAGTGGGTGTACCCACAAAAAGAGAAGAGGAGTGATGTGGCAACAAGAAACCATATCAAGGAAATTCAGAGTGCAGCAATGATAAAACTTTGGTAATGCAAAGTGGGTGGGTAAAAAGTTGAACTAATTTCAGCTGATTGATATATGTTGCTAAGTGTTCACCACAAAAGAAGCATGAATTCACCGTGCTGCTAGCAGCCTTGGAGCATCAGGTGAACCCAGAACGAGAAGCTAGTACGTACTTTCTTTTCAGATAGGGAGCAGTAAGACGAAGAGCTAGCTCCGTCCATATCTTAGCAGTATTTTTATATTTTTCTATACTATAGACAAGAAATAGACAAAAGAGTTACCAAGGCAACCAAAACTAGCAACCAAGTGTCAGCTACAAAGAGATGGACGAATGTCTTTGGATTAAACTGACGTCTCGTGTGAATGTTTGTCGTTCCCTGTGACCGACCACCTCTACTAATGTGAGCTGGGTCAGGCTTCAGCTGACGCCCCAGAAACCCTCTAATGGATGAGTAAGTACAGCTAATGGACGGCTTTCAACTCAAGAATGAATTGTAAATCAGAATGTGTTTAACAAAATCCCAGTTAATACATATCTAAATAATAAATTTTGATGTGGCGTTTTTGCTTTTTGAAACCGTCCCCACTAAAATCTATAAGACAAAATGGTATTCAGAAAGATAGACACAGGAGAGCTGTAAGAAACCCAATGATTTAAGGCTATTACCATCAAGCTCCTTCCTCCCCCCCTCCTCCTCCTGCACCAGTTTGACCTCCTTCCCCTCTTTCATCTCCATCTCTCTCCCCCTCTCTGTCTTTCTGGCCTGCTAGCAGATATCGCAGCTCGCTGTTCTTTATTGGTCCACGGACAGACCATAAACTCTGGATTTATAGCCTTCTCCCGTCTTGCTGTTTGTCTCACCGTGAATGGGCTGGTTGAATATTTACAGCAGCCTTCAGTGTCTCTGTTCACAGAACAACAAAAAACAATCGAGGCTCTGAGCAACATGTGTATGTCGATATAAAAGAGTTTTTTGTTTTTTTTATCTGTTGTCGGATACATTCATCATTTATCCAGCATGAAAAGAGCAGATTTCTCCTTTTTTTTTTTCTGCAGTTCCACATTACATACATCTAGGCGTGTACACAACTTCATGCAGGTGGTTCAGAAAATCTGAAAATATTGCTTACTATTGGACTGATGTGGGTGAATATTTTTTATATAGTCAAGATTAGCAGCTACAGAGAAACAACATAATCACTATCCAAACATCCATTTATCTGTTAATTTACCCATGCAATTAGTGCCTCTCTGCCATTTGTCCATCTGTCTGTCCTCAGTCCCCCATTTACTCATATTAAAACTGTCCCTTCCATTGATCCAGTCATTTATTCATCCGTTAATCCATCTACTATACAAGTTAGAGATATGTGATAAAATTATAATATATAAATCATTTTCTTGTAGTATGAGTACATTTTTCTTCAAGATATAACTGCAGCACACTTCACTTGAATTTATAATATTCAGTTAAATATCACCCGATTATAAATTCTGTCTGTACATATGTTCACCCAAGGTCTACACTTGAACTAAAACCCTCCCAAGATGAAACCACGATGCTCTTTTTAAAGATGTGCTCCCTGATGTAGTTGCAGCGCTCGCAAACCTCCACCCAGCTCTCCTTGAACTCAACACACACACTTTTAGCGACAACAGAAATGCTGTCAGAAACACGCTCAGTGTCAGACACACAAACATCTGCCGTTGGACACAGCATCCCTGAGGGTTTATCTCCTGGGATCAGTTTCCTCTCTCCACACCATGAATCAATGTGGATTATAGGAGCTGAGCCCTGACACATGCAGAAGCATGTATCGCATGACCGTGTGCACTAACAAGGCACTGTATGTGTGTGTGAGTGAGCGTGTTTGGGGGAGGGTGGGCTAAGAAGTGACTGCAGCACTTTGTTGAAGCTAGATGCTGCAATGGACATATAAATAAGTACTGCGCCACCCTCTTTGAAGCACACACATACACACACACACTGAGGCAGGCAGGAATCCCCTCTGCGGCACAGCTGAGTAAAGCCGCGACAGGATGTGGGTTTGTTTCAGCGTTCTGCTGCGGTGTTTGGGTGATGATGCTCTGCAGCCTGTTGACATTATACCTGCTCACAACACGGCTCAACCTGTAGCCCAGAAACGCTGGAACAACTGTGGTAAACACATCTTCTGTGGCTGGAACTTGAATTGCCCCAAAATACCTTCTTTCGCTTGTTCTGTGCAGATTTACATGCAAAGCTTAAATAAAGATTGTGGCGTGCTCTGATGCCACTGTGGGATATTTCAACAGACACTCGGACAGTGATGACTTTTACGTTCTTTATTTTATGTCACAAAGCCAATATACACACATTTCACTGTCATTCGCAGGCGTCCTCTCTCAGGTTCATTTGCTGCCGACATCCATGTCTGTGTGTGTCTCCTGGTTGTGACTCTATCTCCTCCAGCTCCAGCACGCTACTGTGTTTAAAAGGAGAGAGTGATTAGACTAACAGGATGCAGGTGTGCTAATCACTCTCACCTGGTGCTGCTCTCATGAGCCCTCCCTAAACCTCTCTCCTGCGGCTGATGCCCCCTCCACAAAGATGCAGTGGGTTTCATGGTAGTAAAGCCAGGTTTCAAAAGCCTGATGTTGCCACCTCAGTCAGAAACAAAGTTCTTGGACATTTCACTCTTGATAGATCTGAACTTTTACGCGAGCGAGTGCGTACGTAACGTTTTTGTACGCACGCAATGTTCCTACATGAGGCCATAGGCGATGAGTTCCCAGGAGGGCCAGATATATGGAGAGAGCAAAACAACCAAGTATTTAAAAGGATGCAAAGGATGTGCAAAATTGAGAAGACGGGTCTGTCTTGGTCGTCTTCTTCTACTGAGTGAATTCAGTGCTGTCAGTACTGCTGGTGCTGGGGCTAAAGAAACATTCTTCCTCTTTTATATTTCTGTCAGATTCAATGATCATCTGTGGGCAAATCTTTGTCCATCCATGTAAACGACAAGGTTGGAATCTCTGATCAAAAACGGTGTCCATGTAAATGTAATCACTGATATCTGTGGAGTCACACAGTCAGATATTATCAGTTACATATTCTCAGTAGTGTTTCGGCTTTCAAACGACATTTACTGTTTATCTAGTATTTTGTTATTCAGGTTTGGGATTTTATCTTTAAACGTCCAGGGTCACATTTTGAGAGATAACTTTATTCTCTTTCTGTGTGAAAGCAAGATAAGTAAACTCGATGTTACTCTCATCGTCAGCTCATCTGTGATTTAAGCATGAATTTGGAGTCAGGATGCTGTTAGCTTAGCATAACAAGTGAAAACAGTGAGAAATAACTAAATAACCCTGGCTCCTACCAGTATCTCTATCCATTAATGTGTTGGTTTTATCGTTAGAGAGCTGGAGATAGAGAAGGACTTAAAAATGGTGGTGTCCTACTATGATGTAAAAATCAAGTAACTAGTACATGTGCTTGCCTTATTCAATTCACTTCATATGATAGAGTTGAAACGATAAGGACGATCACAGCAGAAGGCAGTGGTGAAGAAAATTTGAAACTTTCTTCTTGCAGTTCAGACTCAAATCACCCAGATGACGCCATTAGATCCAGTGAAAAGAACTGCAATTTTTTTTAATCTCTGTCTTCTTGCCATCTTGTGTAGCAGATGGAGGGCAATTTACAGAATGTTTTTCATAACACGGAGGATACGGATGAATCTGGAACATAGACAATCTCCCATGTTTAACTAATCTCCTCAGGAAACTCATGTTTGGGATCCTCCTGCTGGCTGCAGGTCTGATGAATTACGGTGGGAACCAGCCTCAGACCTGCTCTGGATTTACACACTGAAGACACACGTAGCGGAGACCCTGGGAAAGTCCTGTGAAAGTGGTTCCTTAATCTATAAGAGCAAAGTCAGCAGTGTTCTGTTCCACTCTCCGTTCTGACCTCAAACGGTTGAAGAGTTTGCTCTCACAAACAAAAGCTGTCTGGATGACGGAAAGAGGGAACAATAGAAGCCACAGGAACTTTCCGAGCAGCTCAGTTCCTGTAGGTACAACTCTTCCACCAGAGGAACCAAGTTTTAAATTTCCCTTTTTCTCCCTGAGCAGCAGGCCACCTTGTTTGGCCTTTTTTGCAGAAAGTCACTGACTGTACTAGTTCACAAGCGTTTTATAATCTTCAGCAGTAATGAGGGTTTCCTTAACTGATGAAGCATGTGATGGCATGCTTGTTAGCTGCAGCCTTACAGCAGCTTGTACGACTGCAGGGCTGTCTAAAGTCTAAACTATGAGTTTCCTGTTTGTTCATTTAAATATATTTGGTTCTATGGGAAAGAGACATTTGGGAGAAAGTCTAATACAGTAAATCTCCTCATCTCCAGACACTTAAGTGTCTTAAGTTAATCCATTCAACTGGAAAATATTAGCTTCTAATAACCATGTGATCTGATTATTTCTCTTTGGTTGGAGAGAAAGAAACACAGAGGTAGCAATACATCCAGTTGTTTTTGAAGTGAAAAAAAGAAAAAGACTGAATAAATGTGGACAGCGGCTCTGGCTTGGTCGCCTTCTTCTATTGAATGAATTCAATGTTAATAAACTTCTTCTGCTGTTGTATTTCCTTCAGAAATATAAAAGCAACTAATGACAAAGTTACTGAGGTCTTCCAGATGTTGCAGGACTTCAGATCTTTATGTGGTGAAAGTCAAGTCGACACCCGACCAGTCTCTGATGACGTCACTGATAATAACACAGTAGAAAGTAATGTTCTGCAACAATGAAATCTATATTCTTGAACTGAATACATATGCTGAGAACAGACAGCTCACATGCTATATACTGCGCTGCAGGTATGTATGGCCTGTACAACAACAGGTTGCAACTCAGCACCATCAATAGCATGTCATACTCCACAGCACGTTGTGAGTTAATATAATGTAGCCAGGACAGGAAAAAAACAAAAAACAAAAAAACACAATGCAGTATTTCTCTGAAGCTGTCTCTGTATGCTGCAGCTAAAGGTCTGGAACTTCAACAATGCAGCCTCCTTCTCTTTGTTACCGCGGGGCTTTTGGTGAAGTAGTTAAATGACTGCTGTCGAGAGGATTTGGATTGTTCTTCTGCTAGCGTTAGCGGATGAGTGTACATTGCAGTAGTACTTCTGTTGTATTTCAGTACTGACTTACATATTCATCATGTCACTGTAGTACGGGCTTCATCTTTAGTGAAGGATTTCCACACACTTGATGAACAGCTAGGTTGCTGCAATGACCCTCTGGGCTCCTCGCTTGTCTTCTAGGAGGCGTCCATGTTGTTATTGTCACGTGATTGGTGACTAGTCGACATGATGCTTAGAGCTCCGGGGTAGAATGAGTGTTTTCAGGCTAAGATAAATCAACCTTTCAACAAACTGAGGGTTTGGCTAGGCAGCTCGGGCCCCCTTGTGGGCCAGGCCTGCCACTAATATGCAGACATGTGAAGTGAACAGCCCAAGAACATGAAACGCTATCATCAACATCAAACCCCTGGTGTTTCCACCCACTGAGGCACAAATTTGTCTTTAAGCAAAGAGAGAAAGTATGGTGGGAGAGAGGAGCGATTGATGGAGAAAGAAAATGAGGAGATGGAGAAAGAGGGAGAGAGAAATTGGACCTGAGAGAAATGACATGATGGGGGAGGGACGCATGAAATGTTCCTTGGAAGAATTATGACTGCCAGTCAGCATTTCATAGCGGGCTGCGGCCATTGGACTCTGAGGGAAAAACACTTCAGCACAAACTGTATGTACAGCACACGCATATCGCTTCCAAGAAATGAATAGTAAACGCTTCCTCTCTCAGACGGTGTTTGGAGATCAGCTTCCAGACAACATGTTCATCAGCGTGCGTCAGCGTGTGGAAATGTTTCTGCAGAATTACTCTCTGTTTGCATTAGAGCTCCCTGGTGCTTTCTGACAGCTCCAATATCATCACGACCACCGAAGCGTTACCAATTTAGCCAGTGACCTTGCATCTGTTCCATAAAACTCCTCCCCTGGTGGTTGTAAAGAAGGTCCTCAGCTCATTTGTCTCACTGTTGTCAAATTAGACAAGAAGGCAATGACTTGTTCTTCAGCTGGATCCTCAGACATGTGGAGCTTCTGTTTCTGCTGTATTTGCTTCTTGAAATTCAGTTTATTTACTACTTCTTAATGTAAAAGTTTCCTTTGTGTTAATGGCACTTATAAACTGAATGACGAAGGAGGAAGGTTGCTAAAGTATTTGAGGTGTGGTAGGACAAATGTGGGGCGTTCCTTGGAGCTGGTTACTATGGTGATTGGGCCGCTGGGCTGGTTACTAGGGGTTGTCATGTTTTCTCTGTCATGTTTTCTGTCATGTCTTCCGTCTTGTCTTTCGTCTTTTTTGTCTTGTCTTTTTGTTCTTGTGTTTTTGTTGTATTTTAAGTTCTCATTTTTTTTCATAGTCATGGTTTAGTTTTTCAGTTTCCTGTTTTATTTTGGTAAGTTCTTTGATTTCCTGTTTGTCATCTCTGTGGGTCCCTTTGATTGGATAATTGGTTTCACCGTGTCTTGTCACCTGATTTGTCTCACCTGTGTCTCGTCATCCCTCTGTTCCTCATGTGTATTTATAGCCCTGCCTTCCCCTTTGTTCCTTGTCGCGTCATACTACATGTCACACTTCTCGTCACAGCCTGTTAATGCTTGTTAGCCATGTTTTGCTGGAAAATATGTTTTTTAGTCTCATGTCATGTGTTAGGTGTTTGTGGTGGCGTTAAATGCACAAGTAGGGTCTAAGGCCCCGTCCACATATACAGTAAATACATTTGATCGTTGCCCTCTGCTTTGTAGCCGACAGTTGGTCGCCACTGTTCAAAATACATGATCTCTTCATACAGGCTGGATTAGATAAGGCAGGTGACGGCAGCCTACCAAAACTAGCATGATATCACAGGCCCTGTGGCTACAACTGAAGTGAGAAGGATGCAGACTCCATCATGGTCAGTAAGCTAATTACGAAGTTTGGATTCAGATTTCTTCTACATATGTGTAAGGTTCATTAAATTCTTATTACCATGTTGACTAAAGACGACGTTTGAAATGGCTACAAGAAACTAGCACCAAATAAAATAATCCTAGTGTACAGATGGAGCAAGCTCTTTTTTCTGCTCCATGTCCGCTGTCAGCACAGTGAATCTGGTTGAAGGAACCAAAGTCGTGGACGTTGTTTCCTTGTAGTTTGGGGAAGTCTGTGTCATCTCAAACCAGGTGTGGTTGTTGCTGCTTCAAAATTAAGATTAGTTCAACCTTGAACGCAACTTTTCATTAAGTTCTCTTCTTGCTGTATCTTTTTTACTTTTGCTTGCTTGGGTTAGGGTTTGGTGAAACAGCTACCTGTTAAAGCTAGCTCAGGGGTCGTGCTTCTCAGTTGGTCCACAGCGAAAACACATGTGTCTTTCTTCAGATGAGATGAAGACGAAAAACATGAGCCGCTGATCTTCGTCATCTTGTTTTCCTCCTTATGCGCTGGTTACTGGGTGATCTCTTTGACCTACCTCCTCTTCCGCTTCTTGTTCAAATGCCAGCAGGTCACACCAGAGAAATTCAGACCACAGACATTCACCAACGACCAACACTGGTAAATATCAGGGCTTTTAGACTCGTAGCTGTGATGACAAAGATCAGAGGGCAGCAGGGTAAAAGAGGAAAATTCCTCTAAATAAATCATTTTTCACAATAATTATCCAAAGATAAAGATGTTACATTTATAGTAGATTATTTACAGCCTGAAATCACAGTTCTGAATGCTATATATTTTTAATGTGAGATCACTTTGAGTCATCTTAAATGTTACATATTTCTGCTCTTTCCTTTGCCTCCCTCTTTGTATTTTGTTTCAAGCTCTGCGGAAAACACTCATTGCTGGTCATCTATTATTGATTAGCCTCAGCATTTAATTATAAATGACTGCAGCCCTTTGAGGGTGCTAATGAATCCCCCTTCACGCACCATATTCCCACCGGCTAACTTCATCTTCCTGTCAGTCACCTCCACGTCCTCCCTTCCCAGTTCCCCACAGAGAGAACTTCCTTCAGTGGACGTTAATCACGAGGTGTGGGATTGTCAAGAATGGCGGTGAGGACGTTCAGCTGCATATTTCACAATAAGAGCTTACTCAATGTAAGAGGATCAAATCTAATCTAAAACTTCCGCAAGAAATGTCATTATCTGCTTAAAAATGTTTAGAAAATAGAGCAAGAACCTGAAATAAAACAAAAAACACAATACATTTTGAGTAAATGGTTATAAAAGCAGCTTAAAAAAAGGTAATTTAGGGCTCAATTTCAAGTAAAAACTGGATTTAATCTCATTATGGCCCATGAAAGTCTTTCCTCTGATGCAACCTCATGATTCATAACTGTGTGAAGGAAAGTCTGCAGAGTTTAACATAAAAAATTAAACTTTAATACATTTGAAAGAGGGAAAAAAAAGGTGGCGTGCAGAATAAGTACATCTGCAAGGGCACTTCTGTCTTTGCTCATGCTGTTTCACTACTTCTTCTTCCTCCTCTCCTCGTCACCCCCGTCTCCTCTCCCCCTCAGCTGCCTTGATCTCTCTTTAGTGTCTCCTTCCTTCATCCAGAGAGAATCATTAAAGCTCAGATATGATAGTTGGGATACATCAGAGGGAAGCTGTAACCCCACGCCCTGCTGCTTCACCTCCTCTTTTCAACTCTTCCCCTGCCTTTTCTAATCTCATTAACATTTGACATTTACATTCACGCTTTATCCTCCATCACTGAGCAGCTCAGATTCTCTCGGTAGGTCTCCAACCCAGCAGAAACTCCACAAACTTCTCCTTCCAACATCTATAACTTCATACATTTCTCCTTTGATGGACTATAATATATAAATATATAACTTTTGGAAAGTTTTTAAAAAATGTTCCCACCTCATCTAGCTCATTTTACATGTTAATTGTTAATAATTAGTAATTACATATGATGCTTTTGTGCATAAACTAATCTTTCCAAACTCTCATTCACACATTTTGTTTTACATGTTATTCTCAAACACCCGCTCTTGTGCCATATAAGCTCCATTAATTACTCCTTTAGTTCTTCACATCCATAAATCTCTAAATCCCATGCATCATCTATCAATCCGCCCTTTATGCAGTAATCCATCCACCTAATTTCTGTTCTTCATTTTACATCCCATCGTCCATTTATCCTTCTATTAACTCCCATTTATTCATCTGTCTGTGTGTTTGTCGTCCTATATCAACCCATCATTCAGTCATCACTCCATATTAATCTATAAATCCACTTATGAATCCATTTGCCTATAAAACCCTCCACTTTTCTTTTTATCATCCACCCACCCATCCATCCATCCATTCATTCACTGAATCTGGTTGGATGAACGGTTTGGATTAAGCAACAAATAAAATGAAATAAAATAAAAAATACCATTTAGAGTAACATAAAAAAAAAGTTACCGATTTGAATCAGACACATTTTGATTCTGGATGATTTGACTTGCAGTACAGTGTTGTACTGGTAAACAGTGTGGGCACGCAAAGCTACACTTATCCTGAGTTCTGCACTAAAGACTAGACATGGAAAGGAACCGAACCTTCTTTGGTTTACAAGACCAACACTTTACCACTTGGCCATGCTTTGTCCTGTAGGGCCCCGTCCTGTAGGGCCCCGTCCTGTAGGCCCCGTCCTGTAGGGCCCCGTCCTGTAGGGCCCCGTCCTGTACGGCCCGTCCTGTAGGCCCCGTCCTGTCTCACAAACTACATTCTACAAAACAATGATCCATTCAAATAACCACCTTACTGTTGAAGTTTCAGCATAAACTGAATATCCTAACAATAATGAAGCTAGGATTTATTGCAGGACTTCTACATTAGAATGTATTCGTTTTCACTAATGTATTGACAAGTGAATGTAGTTATCTGTTGCATTCAGAATAAAATCCAAACATGCTAATGCTAAAGCAGGCTTGAGACAAAAAAAAGCGCAGTCCAATGTTTTGTTGACCCTTCGATCCACCCCAACCTCCTTCTTATGCAGACTTCTTGGTCTATAACAGTGTCTCCTCACTTCCTCCTCTGCTCATAATTTCTACTTCTCTTCTACATTTTAGGTGCTTACTTATATAAAGCTTGATGTCTGCTGCTCCCTGTCTCCCCAAATCGTCTATGGTGGTTATGGTTTCTAATCTGATCCAAGTGGCTGCACCACTACTCCTTGCTGTTCATTTACCCCTGGGCTGTGAATTCAGTCATCCCTTCTTAAGCCAGGCTTAGGCTGCAGGATTTTAGAGGTGATTTTCCCGACCCAAACAAACTGTTGAACTCTGGCACAAAAACCCCAGGACAAGCCAAAAACTCTGTTCGTGTTTGTCTCTGAAGTTCGTTATGTTGGAAAAGCTGGAGCCGCCTCATCTACACCTTTTCTGCAAGAGTTAATCCACAAGCTGATACTTCAATTCCAACAATACAGTGTTTTAAATCAATATGGACTAGATTATATTTTGTAAGTCGTCTCTTAACATGGACACTAAATGAACTGTTTAAATGACCCAAAACATCAATCACAATAAAACCTTTCAGAGTCCTGCCTGCTGTCGACCATTGAATCAGCCAGAAATATGACAGATGGAGATGTTTTTAATTAATTAATTAATTAATCAAGACGATAAAGACTGACCCATGTTTTCAATGCTGCAGCTCTTTAAAAACTGTTTGAACAGTTTGCTGTTTTTCTGCCTGCGTGTTTCTGTCCCTCTTGGAAACTCTTCACGTTATCTCATGTTTACCAAATGTGGAGCAAACATGCACAGAAAGAATGGATTTATTCCAAACAGAGAGAAATCAAGATCAGATCAGGAACGAATATCTTCCTGTTGAACAAATTAGGTTTACACTACCCCTCTCAATCTGATTTAACTATTTACACAGACCTTAAATAAAATTCTGTTACATGTTGTATGAGTTTACATGTGCCAATATTTCAGTCACGTAGAATTTTTTGATTCCTTCTGCTCATGGAGCATTAAATCTACAGGAAATATTACAGAAGAACAAGGTTTTTTACTTGACTTTTATGATGCAACAAATTAATTAAATAAAAGAAGACAATAGATCCACATTTTTAACATTGCTGTCTGGATCAATTTTAGCTTCATTCATCTTGGTTGTTTTGTTGCCTCCGTGTTTTTATCCACCTGATGCTTTCTGGCTGTTGGGCAAACATGCTCAGAAGGATTCATTTCATCCAGAGAGAAATCACTGGGTTATTAAGTCTTAATGTGGTTATTAGGAGCTAATATTCTCCTATTGAAGAGATTATCAAACGTTTACACCACACCTTTCCTTAACAATCCCTTCTGGTCGGACCAGTCTGTTGTGACTGAAGTGGTTAAATGACACATTTTTATTCTTATTATTAGAGGAATATGAATGTGACCTACAAATAAAAAGCTGCTTTGCTTTTCACTCTCTCCTCTCTTCTACAGAGAATGACAAGAAGGCTCTCAACGAATCATAGGAACTGCTGGGAAAAAGAAAAAAAAATCAGTTGCCCCGCCCTCACTGATATTTTCAGGACCCGCTGCCTCTGCTGAGTGAACGGTATTCTGCGAAATGAAACCCACCCCAAGCACCACATTTTCTCCCTGCTTCTGCTAGAGGTGCAGGGCAGGTACTACAGGGCCTGCAGAGCCTGCACCTCCAGGCTGCAAAACAGTTTTTCCAGGGCCAATACAGAAATGAACAGCCCAATCTCCTTCAGAAGTATTAACGTATGTGTGGGTGTGTGGGTGTGTGTGTGGGTGTGTGTGTGTGCGAGAGAGAGTGTGAGTGCAGGCACTGTTTTAGAGGCTGCACAGGCGAGTGTCACAGTTTTTCACTGTGCGATGACAATAAAGGTTATTCTATTCTTTTCTGTCTCAAAGAGAAAATAGAGAAACAATCTGAGATAAGAAACTCTGATGTGAATGTTCAGGAAAGAGGAGGGCATCATCTCTCCTCGCTTCCTCCCCCATTTTCATTCTCCTTCATCCCATCGTCCCTCCCTTTCTCCCTCTTTCTGACAGTGTCTCTCTGTCTCTCACCAAGGGCTGCTCTCACACCCTCCTCTCTGACAGCTAATCGATGGGCACACAGCCACAGGGGGAAGATTCTTCGGCTGCATGGATTTCCAATCAGTCTGTCGACCCAGTGAGGGGTGAGGAGGGGAGGCAGCAGCGGATCGAGCCACAGAGTACTAAATGTACCACTCGGCGCGTCCTCGCTGTGTTGCGACGACACACACACTTCAGAGGCCTGCGTGTCGACTGTCAAATCTCAATGTAACATTGACCATGAGAGAAACGTTTTTGATTGTGTTGTCTTTCTGTAAATTACCTGATGAGATGTTTGTAATGAGAGTTCATAGCAAGAACTTGGACCCAATTCTAATAGAAAATGCTAAAGTCTAGGAATTAAATGAGAAACATACTATAACTGACAATCAAGTCTACAGATAAACCTTTAAGATCAGCTCTAAAGGGATCACATAATTCCTCCTCGAAAGTAGTGAAACCACAATATAATATATCATAGCGACAAAATTAAAGGAAAGCTGCTGAAATGGGAGAAAAAAAAGTAAGCTAAAGCTGAAGAGTAATTGGACTGTCACAGAAAGAGTGGTATCATTTTGTCAAAAGGCAAACAGCAGACAAAATCAGTGCCACTTTATTCTTGTTATTTTCTCCCTTGATAAATGAAAAGCCAAAAGAAAAGGTGTGTAAAATCTCACCAAACATTCCTGTCAAATACAGAAAGTAGACTTAAACGGTACATTTCTGAATTATGAATATTTTTTCGGCCGACTGATTATAGATCGGGGTCGATGAGAAATTGCTAGACGGTATTGTTGAAGAATAACTGAGATGATGAGGCTCTTCACTCCACGCTGAGCCTCTGAATATAACACATCAGGAGGAAATATCTTGTCACTAAAGACTAAAACGTCTTTCCATCACTGAAGGATGTTTCTTAAATAAGGCCGAGGCACGTAGGAGCTTAATGTTTTTATCTGAGAACGTATTGGTTTAGGATGTTACCTGATCTCTCTGAGCTTATGTGTTTTTAAGTTCATTTTGTAATTTAATTAGAGCCCTTTCTGACCTTTTGTTTACAACAGCTGTCCGCCTCGACATCCTCCGGTGTTCATCTGAGCCACTTTAGTAGCACGCTAAAAAAGGGCAACACTGAAAGGGCGACTGGACTTGTGGAGTTTCTTGAAGACGAAAGAGGACCGGGTCAGTCTCCCCCAATGACAGGTAAGCATCTAGTCATTAACAGACACTCAACAGGCAGGTTTCTTATGTGTATCACCCACATATGTATTCAAACCTTTAAAAGCTACCTGGATGAGTGATGAATGTCTTCAAGAAACTCCACAAGTCCAGCTGGCTTTCTTTAATGTTTTGGTATAGGGTGACCTGGATGACAGAGAATCTTCACGGAGCTATTCTTGCATGAACCACTAATGTCACATACATCCTATGCTTCCCTTGCAGCGTGTTTCAGTGTCACCTGATGGACGGTTAGCAAGAGAGAGCTGCAGTTAGTTTAAGCTAATTAGTGAGTTGAGCCTTTGGTGCAGACCTATACCTGGCTAGCCTTTACTGCTGGTGCAAGTAGTGCCGTATTTGAAGATCAGTCTGGAGTTGTTGCCTAGCTGTCGCCATCTTGTGTGATTCTAAATTGGGCATATGTGTGCATGTTAGCATGAATGGTTGTTTATTTCGTTGTGTCACTCCTGTGATAGATTGGCAATCTGTCCAGGGTGTACCTCACCTCTTGCCCATTGACAGCTGGGATAGGCTCCAGCCCCCCAGGGACCTAGGGACAAGCAGTTACTGAAAATAAATGAATGAATGATTTTTTCCTTTTAATTTTTGAAATCTCATTCAGCTCTGGTCGGGGACAGGGTCGTAACACAGGCCCCCGACCCCTGTTGGTAGAATGAGTCGGTGAGAGAGATCACACTGATTGGCTTAGAGAACAACACGAGAAAGTTCAAAGGTCACACTCAATAGACTGTAGACCAACTGATCATCATGATTCAGGAGAGGCTAGTTCTGTACGATTATTTTTAGCTCCCCTTAGCTAACTAAGAGTAGCGCTTCCTGTTCCCCCTTTTGAATTGTGAATACAGACTACTGCCACCTGCTGGTAGGAAATTATTTCTTTTCTCGCAGCTATCTGCATCATGTGCCGTGTATTCAGGTTTCTGTCCAGAAAACGTCCTAGTCATCATTTGTTTTCATGTTGTGTCCAGACCTTTAAATCTAGAGTCATATCACAACAGCTGTCTTATATTTTAGTGTTTACAAGTACTTTTACGTCACGACTGAAAAAAATTAACACAATAAACTTAGTCTGATTTGCTGTCATGGAGTCCATGAAAGATAACCTGTAGTACGAATGTTTGACAACCAAAGCTCTTTCTGTTTAGCTCACAGTATCAGCTGATTTCCTGTGAGATAAAGTCTCAATGGAGCCAGTCTGTTTCCTGTAGAACATGATGAAGAAAGAACTCACAGGTCTGTGTTGAAGGCCGTGATGATGTGATCGTGATTTGTTGTGGCACAAAGATTTAATGGCCGTGTTACCGGGCAGATGTGGCAGGATGTGAATCGGCTGCCCCTGTTGGACCTGAGCAGGACGAGGAGGACGTCAGGTCATCCTTCGCTGCATGTAAGTTGTCTACATGACGTGTTGCTGTTTTTAAGGTTGCTGAATGTAAGAAGACGCTGAGTCAGTGTGTGTGTGTGTGTTTCAGAGTGCAGCTCTGGCCTGCAGAGTCTGATAGAGGTCGAAGGCTGTCTGATGTACCACATGTCAACACCTTTGTCATATTTCTGTATGTGTGATGAACCGGCTCACGGCTCCATCAACGAGCTGACGGTGTTCCTCTAAGTGCCCAAAAGTATAAAGTCAAACAGGACAAGCAGCGGTCAAGTTCGCAGGATTTCTTCTTTTGTTCAACTTTTTGTTCCAAGATGGGAGAGAGAAAAGAGAAATTGTGCTTCACCAGATGTCACACAGACCTTGAAGAAAACTGTGGGTGTTTCTTTTGCCAATACTGCTACCAAGGGCACTGAGGCCGTGTCCGGAGTAGTTTGTAAAGGCTGTTGCTTCTGTATATGGGTGGAAAACTGGTGTGGAAAAAGCCTACAAGGTTATTGATAAGTGAAAACCACACACTGAGCCCATTCATTTTCAAAAGTTGTTTTCACTTCGTTTCTCTCATGGTGCTTCATATGCTTTGGCTTCCTTACATTCTTTTGTGCAGTTATGTTTCTATTCATGCTGGTGTTGATGACAAGATTTCTGTCATCACACTTAAACAAAATCCTTTTTGATTCCTTCAAACTCTGCAGATTTAACGTTGCTTGTGCAACCTGTTATATATGAGTGGAAAGCTGGTGGGGAAAAAGTCTGCAACGTTGTTGATCAGAGACTACATTAAGAAGCCTGTTCCTTCATTCTTGATGACAAATTTTGTTTTCACCTCATTTCTCACCAGTGCTGCTTCACAGGACATGCTTCATTTGCTTCCACGCATTCAGTTTTGTGGTAATATTTACATTAACATAATAATCCAATTTGCACTAATGATGACGATAAGATTTATTTAACAACAATTTAGATCCTTTTTGATTCCCTCAAACTCTATTCACAATGTTAAAAACGTAATAAAGACGTAGCTTTAAACATCTAACAGAGGATAAGATGCAAACCTTTGATAGTTGTCAGTGTTTCTTAGTATGGGCTCTATTTTGATGCCAGCACACAGCAGGTAAACTGGCATTTCCCATTTCCCTGGGACGCACCAAGGCTATTTTCCCCTTGTCTGCCGCCCACCTGCTTGGAGCAGCTCGACAGCTTAGCATGCACAACACACAGCAGCTGTGTTTTGCAATATTTCCGTCACTTTTTATGGTGAAAGCACACCCACACAGACTTCCCTGAAATCTGACAAGCTGAGGCTCTAACATTGTTCAGTCTTTGTTCATCAGCATCTGATTACGCAAAGGTTTGCTTTAAATTATAACATCTTTGCCAAGAGAAAGATAGAGAATCAGTAAATTATTCTTTCTAAGCTTTTAGCCTGTTGAAGTGTTTACAGCCATATGAAAGGTGCAGGTATCTGTTCGATCTGCGGGTGCCAGTGACAAGACATAGGCCCTTGTGAGTACATGACACTTAAATATTCAACCCACAGCTTCGTCAGTAGCATCAGTAGTCTCAAATAACAGACGTGTTGAGTCCACACTGTGCCATTAAAAAAGAAAAAAAAAAAACTACTCTGACTCATACAGCTAATAACTCCCTCAGGGCACATCAGCCCTTTCTGGGCGTCTCCAGCTTTAAGTGTCGGCTGTACTTGTCATGAACAATGTGAACTTGATCAGTTCTGCAATGAGTTTATAATTTACTTTAGTAAAGGCCCGGGCTTGTCTGGAACCAGAGGCTGATTTAAAACAAACAAACAAAAAAAATATATAATGTGTGGTTCCCACACCAGCTAACACGATGCACTAATTACAAAAAAATAATGTTATTTAAGTAAAATGTAAATAGTAAGGGACTAAGTATTGACCCCAAGGGAACCGTGTTACTGTTCTCTAGAGGGGTGCAGTGTCCATTACCTCTCTGTAACAATACATAAGACTGTGTTTGTGAAAGTTCTCAGTCTTCTAGGTCATGTTATATCTATTATAAGACTGTAAGTAGGACTGTCCTGATCTTTACTTCAGTCAGTCAGAAATGTGCAAATTGTGGTAGTGGAGATCATCATTCAATACTGATTCATCACCTGCATATAAACATCTCAAATGTGAATACATGGAGTCAAGGGCTGCAGCAAAACAACAACAGCAAACACTGAACACTGTGTTTAAAAGAAGAGAAAAGTTTCTTTGAGGTAGCGTCAAGGAGATAAATACTGCAGAGAAGGTTACAGAGTTCATGGTGTTGGATGACCAGAACATTTCTGGAGTAGAGAATACAAGTTTTCTGGAGCCATCTGACAGCGATTTTTATATGACTTAATACAGTCACATCTAGGAGAATACAAGGAAGAGAAGAAAAGCCTGTGTGAGTCTCCGGGGGTTTAATATAGGATTGGCCAATACTCGATATTAAAAGATTGGACTTGGGGGGAAAAGCTAGACCCTTTGTTGGCCTTCTGATGGCCTACTAGTGGGCTAGTACATACAGCCAAGAAGTGACAATGTCATATCTGAGGTTTAAATAAAGATAGGTAAGACCCAAATGCAGGAAAGACCGGATGAAATACTAACACAGACAGTTTAATGGAGCTTAGAAAACAAAAGGCCCTGCTGTCTGTAAGCACGATAAATCAAAATGAAGTCAAACTAAACACGTCACAACAGAGTAAAGGTCCAAGTGCAGTCTAAACAAAATTAACCAAACAAAAGATAAAGCAAAAACTAACAGCTAAAACTGCCAAGTTCAAATAGGTACATCAGGTACACACAGACATATCAAGGGTAAGCAAACAGGCAAAGTGACAAGGGGAAAGAAAGGACTTTATATAAACACACAGGGTAATGGAAGACAGGTGAAACTAATTGCTACAGACAAGGAAGGAGAGTCGTCAGGACACAGGTGAGGATCACGAGGAAGGAGCCAGACAATCATAAATAAAACCAACAGAGAGACACAAGGACAAGAATCTATCCAAGGTGAAACAGGAAGAACACACATGAAAACCCTAACCGAACACAAGTCCAAAACTTAAACTAACAATATCATAATAACAAAAATGTTGAGGAAATAACTACCTAAATCTGAAAAAATAATAACTTTTCAAATGTCTGCCAAACTTAGCACAGCTCCTTAACATTAACTGTATCGTCTTCACATTACATCTAGACTTACAGGTTTTAAATGCGTTTCTATGGGAATGGACCCCTGCATGGCTATTGTTTATCTAACCTAGCAACAGTAACACAGGAAGTCAAGGTGCTTGGTGGTCAGCAGACCAGTCAGAAAGATGACAAAGGTTCAGTCCCTTCAGTTTTCTGTTCAACACGTTCATGATGTGGCTGTAGTGAACACTGCAGCCTCTAGGAGACACTAGCAGGACTTAGACTCGATGCCACTCACAGCCTGGAGGAGACGTTCGTGTGATGGAGACCGTGTAAAGTGGGAAAAAAATGAATGACACGCACACAAACTCACACACATAAACTTGCTTGCTGCAGAAAAGGTTTTCTCTCAGCTGTCAGCTACCCAGGCTGGAGATACATCCTCTGGGCGCTATCGATCGGAGCAGCAGCATCACCCACATTCAGCAACATGTTCGCCAAAGGTCGTCAAAAGGTCACTGAGTCAGCTGCGAACCTCAGATACTTTCCTCATTTTATTGACTCTTTTCTTTTACTGCTTCCACATTCAGATTATACAATGTTGTGCAGGGACTGCAGTCACACCGAAAGGAAATGTTTCCAGTATTGATCGAATCACCGTCAAAAGGTCATTAAGCCACAACAATATACAAACTCTTGACTATAACAGAGCTGTGGCACCCGGGCCCATCCGTGGACTTTTCTCATCCTGTGGGTCTTTTGATTTGTTCACTCAGACTTGTCTCAGCATTTATGGGTGATTGATACGACTCAGCCTCTGTGGCGTTTTGACTCTGTCTTGCTCCGTTCCTGCGTAACCTCACAGCTGTTTAGACTTCAGTCATGTATTATTCTGACATTTATTTTCACTTGTCTTGGGCTGATTTAAAGGTCACAGGAAAAAAATGGAATTAATATCTACAACCTTTTGACACACCTTCACATTAAATATATAGATATACTATACTAATGTATGACACATGTAGGTGTTGAATAAAGTTAGTGCTACAGTGCTGCTGGTCTCATTGAACTGTAAAGTGACTCTGACAGCCACCGCTGCGCTGTTCCTGCGTCTACGTTAAAAAGGACGGATTTGAAAGTGAAAAGCATGTGTTCAGATTGCAGACTTATTCATATGCATGTGGTATAATACGGCAAGCGCAAAATCCCTGAGGCAAAACAATGAATACATATATTTTATTTATTTTTATTCCTGAGCAGAGCTTTGATACATTCTCCTACGGTGGCAGTGAACTCTGCTGGAGAATAGGAGGCGCCTGTTTCAGCTCTGGGGGGGATGAGGAAGAAGGAGAAGCAGCAGCAGCGGCAGCATCCGGACGGCAGCAGACTCCTGAGACGACAGAAAGCGGGCGGCTGCAGAGACTGCCGGGCAATGTTGTTCATAAACAAGCAAACAGCATAATCAGGCCAGCTCCCAGGGTCGGTACACAACTAAAGCGCTTGAGTGTTTGGAAAGTGTGAGATAATTATTCATGAGTGCTTCCCTGAAAGCAGGTGAGTGTGTTTGGATGGATTCTCCAAAAAAACAAGATTCATATACAAAACACAGAAATCAAGTGAACGCTCTGACAGCTAGTAAAATATTTATCGTCCTACGGGACTCTCTAAATGTAGGGCCAAATAAAAGTCTGTATTAACGAAACAAAGTCTTTCCACATCACTTGCCGCCATTTAACGTTTAACTACACCAAGAGTGTGAAGCGGCTGGGATGAGTTTCAGCACCTCCAGGTCCGAGGTGCTCTGCCAGAAAATGGCGGATCATTCCCTCTGGGCTGGGGGTGAGTTCCTGCTCCAAACCGAGTGAGAGATGGACAGACAGTTGGGTCTATTACTGCAGGCATTCGGACATTGGAGCTCGGAGTTGATCTGCTGCTCCTTTGCATTGAAAGGGACCAGCTAACTGTGTGTTTGGAGCATCTTTTTCAGATGCCCCCTGGGGCTTTACCGGGTAATGCAGCCAGAAAAGGGGGGCCCCGGGGTAGACCCAGAACTTTCTGGAGGCATTTTATATATATTACATATATAGAGGGACATTTGGGGCCACCTATTGCCACCATGACCCGACTTTGGATAAGTGGATGGAAAATGAAAGAATGAATGAATGAATGAATGAATGAATGAATGTGCCAAGAATCTTTCTTTTTTAGAAACAGAGTTAAACAGTAGTCATCGATGGGGAAGCACCGTGTGCAAGCAGGATTGTTTAACCTCATAACAAACAGTGTCCAACCCATAGACTGTAAAAAATAAAATAATAAAAAAGGATGACATGTCTCCACTTCCTCCCATTGGTCAAAGCGAGGCTGAAAATCCACCTATACATACAGAGTCATCTTACTAGTTTGGAATCAGAGTCTGAGCAGTACGGTCCAAGAGTGAAGTTGTGGTATCGATGACCTGCCCACATTTCCTCTAGACTCACTGACATTTGTGTTTGGTTAATACTGTGCTCTGCTCTACTTTCACCAGTCACAAAGGAGTTGGATTATGCACTTCATTTAAAGCGAGCACCATGATGGATTCAGACTTAGTAAATGCTAATTACCAACTGCTGACTTTTTTCCCATAGAGCTTACACTGGACTGTTGCTTTAGCTAGCTACTTAATTACATTAATTAATTTACAATCTCACAAAACACAGAGTTTTCAGCACAACTACTGATTTAGAAGGTTTTAGACAGTCAAATCTATGTTGTTGTTCCTGCTCAATACATATCCTTAAAAGGAATGGTCACATCCTGTTTTGATGGCATCAAATAACTAACTGAAATCAATAAAAAAAATTTTAATGTATATTTTAATGGGCCAAAGTCCAGCTCTGTAATATGTAGGAGGTGGAGCTTATGGCTGATACTGTATTCAGCCACCAGAGGGAGCTCTACGTGCTTTGGCTTCACTTTTGAGGAGCTGTCATGGTGTCCACTTTTTCTACAGTCTATTGCCTTAGCAGTTACAAAGCAGCATTTCTATGTTTACGCCTACCTGTAAAATCAAATACTCACTTCTGTTTTCTGTCTGTTTTTGGTCTCTATCAACTCCTAAATATTTAGCTCTTTGGCAGTTCACATGATCTACAGTGTTCACCAGGTTGTCTCTAACTGTGTCTAGCTGCTTTGTGGTGTTAAGCAGGTCATGGTCAAATCATTTTTAGAGCTGGAAACTACACTCTGAGAACGGTGTGAGTGAACAAAAAGTACCAATACTTATACTCATTTTAAAGGTGGTGTTAGTTTAGATATTTAAATAGTTAATGACTTTTAAACTGAGGGGGAAGATTTTTACAGCGAAGCTCAGGCCTTGTGTTGTTCCTGTTTGGGTCATGGCCCAGAAATTGTACAACCATAATGAGTCATGCAGGGTCACATTTTTGGCTGTTTCCTAACATTTAATTAAATTTCCATCAGTGATTAAGTCCCATCGCTGCTTATGCGTACCGTTGTTACAGTGAAGGGGCACTTTTAATCTGTGGCAGACAAACAACCCTGTTCTAAACATAGAGAGGTTTTTGGGTGATTGACGGACGTTTGGGCAGAAAAAACAAAACCTAGCAAAGTGTCAGAGCAGTATCAGTCACTGTACGTCAGATTTCATGACTTTTCTTTTTCTTACAACATAACATCTTAAGCCATATCTGGCCTTTTAAAAAGGGCAAAGTATTTAGTCTCACTGTTCAATAGTTTTTTATGTATTTAATATCAAGTGCATGTTGTTGATCATATCTGAGCTGAAAATTTTGCTTCAAAGCACTGTAATGAAGTGTTTGACATGGTAAAAGGAGGACAAGAGGACAGGAGTCTAACTAGAGTCAATGGTGTGGGAGACACCTTTGACCTGACACCAGCGATTAGTTGAGCATCAGCTTCCTTTCAAAAGCAGCCTAATGATGAAATTATACAGCACAGAATAATGAATTCTTCCTGAGATTATATTACAAATGACATTTTTCACTGAGCAACCATACTTTAGCTTGACGTCTTTTATGTCCTCCATGATGTCACTGGGAACCAGGTGCCTGCTACCTTGAATTTGTGAAGTGGTTGCTCCAAGCCATTTGAGTAACAGGGGTTGTACAGACCAGTCGACAAGTCTGTTGGTATACTTCACTGCTGTGCCATGACGCTTTAAGCATGACTAGTCACTCATCATGTTACAACAATAACACAGAGACAGGCGAGGAGTCCAGTGGGTCATTGCAGCAAACTAGCACCGGTTTATCTAGTGTGTGGAAATACTTTGCTGAAGATGAAGCCCAGACTAGCATGACATGTCAGTCAGTCAATCAGTCATCGTCTATACCCGTTTAGTCCTGTTAGGGGTCACGGGGGATGCAAAATATAAATTATTGCTGATATACAACAACAGTACTACTGCAATGCACACTCATCTGAAAAGGTATCCATTAACGCTAGCAGAGGAACGGTCCTCTCAACACTAGTCAATTAACAACCAAACTCCCTGTGATATTTTTTTAAACCCACCTACACTATCCCCTCTTTCAGCATGCTGTTGAATACTATTGAATGCTATTGATGGTGCTCAGTTGCAGCCTTTTTTTATACAGGCTATACATAGACTTCACTGTTGCAAAGATTACTTTCTACTGTATTTTTTATTGGTGACGTCGGTGCCGACTTGGCTTTCATCACATAACAGTCGACTTTTAAAGTATCTGAAGACATGCAATTCCTAGTGAATGATAAAAAGTCTTCATTAAAACTCATATTCTGTAGCCACTTGTCCTGTGAAGGGTCACGGGGAGGCTGGAGCCTATCCCAGCTGTCATCGGACGATAGGTGGGGTACACCCTGGACAGGCTGCCGGTCTATCACAGGGCTAACACAGAGAGACAGACAACCATTCACACTCACATTCACACCTACAGCCAATTTAGAATCACCAATTAACCTAATGAGCATGTCTTTGGATGGTGGGAGGAAGCCGGAGTACCCAGAGACACGGGGAGAACATGCAAACTCCACGCAGAAAGGCCCAGGGCCCGTGGATTTGAACCTGGGACCTTCTTGCTGTGCGGCATCAGTGCCAACCACCTCACTACTGTGCCGTCCCATTAAAATTCAAATAAGTTAATTTTTACATATTTCCTGTGTTAATTTACTCCCTGTCATCTTTTTTAAACTGACTCCGTGTTTGCTCTGAATACACAGTATTAAAGTAATACAACCCTCTTGGACATGACCTGAGTTTGTTCTGATAATGATGGTGATGAATAAAAGCGTCCATGTAAACAAACTGCCCACTCTAACGCCCACACAAACACAGCAGGTTAGAAGATCCTGACAGTCAAGTATGAAGAGAAGTTTTAGTTATTAATGAGCTGGTTTCACTAGCTTTAGGGATCAATACTATGTTTCCTGCAGATGATTCACATATAAAAATCTTTTAATGTGGAATGATATGAACCGGAAGTGATTCATTCCCATTAGCATTAATTTACATACAGTAGCTTTAAGAGGGAGAATTGCTTTTAATCTGAAATGAATGAGTGTCAGTTAAGTGATTGCTGGCTGATGATGTAAAAACACCTTCCTCACATCACATACTGACATAGTGACACCTGGGGGAGTGAAGTTTTTGTTCAAGACATTTGCATTTACACTTCAACATCTGACTAGCAGCTCTCTCAAACTATCAGGCTTCGTTCGCTCTTGAATATTTCTTGGATGAATCCCACTTAAAATTTTATGCTACTCTGAACGAAGGTGCTAAACTGGGTCTAAGATCCGATCCGTTCCCAGTGCATCAGCTTGGATCAGACAAGAGCAGCGGTTCCCCGGGAGGGTCTTTTTGTGGTTCTGATCAGTTTGTCTGTTTCGCTCTGAAACTCTGATCATCTTTATGTAACCACACAGCTTTGTGCTGTTGCCATGGAGTCGATATGTAACACTCTGCTGCAGCGCCTACATGATTTAGGTGGCACAGTCACATCTGAATCAAACACACACACACACACGCACACACTATATATGAGGTGTGTGTTACAGTGAGGGAGGGAAGGCATAAGACTGTATTTTGTATTTTTATATGAAATGACTGGATGTTTAGATTTGTATATAATACAAAATACACAAATACATATGTATACTCTCTCTATATACATTTATGTCAAGTTTGCTTTGTGTGTTTTTATACTAAGACATTGTTTAAGCTGTGTGTGCATACATCATCAGTTCCATGTATTGTCCAAGATCGGATGGCGGTGGCAGTCGGCCAAGTGTGGCATTCCAGACGTCCCTCTCCCTAGCAATACATTCCAGTTCCTCGTGAGGAATCCCAAGACGTTCCCAGGCCAGACAAGATATTTATAATTCCTCCAGTGAATTCTGGGTCTACCCTGCAGTCTCCTCCTAGCTGGCCGTGCCTGGTAAACCTCTGAAGGGAGGCACCCTGGAGGCATCCTCACCAGCTGCCTGAACCACCTTTTAACATGAAGAAGCAGCAGCTCTACTCTGAGCTCTCTCTGAATGTCTGAGCTCCTCATCCTATACATGAGCCTGGGCCCTGACCATAGCTATGGGTTGGAGCCATGAATCTACTGGTAAATTCAAATATTTTCCTTATGGCGTTGCTTCCTATTCACCACAATGGTTTGATACAGCAAACATCACTGCAGCTTTTGCACTAAAACGACAGTTCATGTCTCCCTCTTAATTCATTTTCACCATCACTTATAGTCCTCTGTATGGGGCGCAGGACACTGACTCATTCCCGAAGTACAGAAGAACAATTCATTGTTTTCTGGGTGAGCACCGCTGCACCAGACTTGGAGATTGTTGACTCTGATCATGTGCAAATAGTCCAAATGTGCTGATGGTCTGATGAAACCTAAAGAACCACATCATCTGCAAAAAAAGAAGAAATGTGATTCTGAGGGTCCCTATACCAGACATCCACCTAACTCTGGCCGTGCGTTGAGATCCTGTCCAAAGTAAACAGAACCTTACAGGAGGCTGTTTTTGTGGAATCCGACACCCACTAAAAACGTGCTTGTATCGGTGCAGAGCAGACAGGCAGAGCTCTCACTTGAGTTCTACAAGGACTAGACTTTTAAAGAAAGACACTGTATGTAAACAGCATAGGTTTAGGAACTAATGCCACAGCTTCTTGTTGTGGTCAGGTCAGCTTAGAGTGGGCACACAGACATTTAGAAAAGGCTAGCAACTCTGCTTCAGTGTTTATGTTCGTGGTTAAATTCATAGTAATTAAAACGATTGGATCTTTGTCGTTTGCAAACAAACTAGGAAACAGATTGTTGTTCGTCTGACGTCAGAGAGTGAAGTCAGCTGAAATTATTACTGAGCAATTACGCTTTTGTGGTCATTAAGCAATGTACTGAATACGCAAACAGTGAGACTCATCAGCAACACTCAGTTGACTGATCTCTGTCTTATCTGCAGCTCAGGACTTCCACGACTTTCATTAAAGAGCAGCTTCCATCTGAACATGTTTGCTAATTAATGCGCTCCGCTCTCGTTCCCACCAACCCCACAAATGTTGGGAATGTGTAATTAGAAACTACCATCTGTGTGGAAGCAGAGATCAATCCCGAGGCCACACACACATGAATCCATAGATTTTGCATGATGATTAACAAACGGCAGACTGCTTTCATTTGTTCTGTTAATATTACATGTCTTATCGTGCTAGCTTGGTGCAATCTTGATGCACTGCTAGGACATGCAAGATGAGGCTTTGCCAAGCTAGCATTAGCAAGCTAATCTCCATGTGTTCCCCAGAGTTTGATCCTTTGATCCCTCTGTGGCTGGGTCAAGTGTGTTTTACTACCTTCTACTCATCCTGATGAATACCATTTGTCCTGCTGGTGGTGACAGGACAGCTGTGGAATGAATGGATTGAAAGCTTACACATCACTGACATCTGGCATCTTGTGTGGATTCTCAGTTAATAATCTGTCCACCGAACTGAAACGGTGTTCAAACTTGACAGACAACAGGAATATCCGTCATAGTTCTGTAACTGGAAAGAAGTGAACAAAAACATTGTGTAACCTGTGTAGGCAGGTTGTGCCTTTATTTCCGTTATACGTCACCATCTTCATTTGCAAATTCCTAGAGCTGGAGGTGATGCTATGTGCAAATTCCACGTATTCTCGCTGGATGAGCATGGCATTACAATCGAGCACCAACCTCCCGAAAAATTAGGCAATCAAGGAAGTGAGAAGTTTCTCAATAGGCTCGTGGAGGGGGCGTGGTGCATCAGCAGTAGAGAGGCGTGGAGAGGGCTCAGGAGAGCAGCACCAGGTGGGAGTGACTGGCACACCTACATCCTGTTGGGCTTCTCACTCTCTCCTTTTAACAGTGTAGCGTGTTGGACCTCAGCTGTTGATTCCCCAGGTCCCATTTTAATTCAGTATCAGTTCATTCAGAGATATTTCAATTTCGAAACTATTTTGCTTAGCTATAAAAGAGATTTTCACAAAGCTAACATTGTCATTGGTTTCAGAGATTTGTGATTTTCCCTCTAGTTTCACCTCTTTCACGTGTCTTTGCTTTTGTCCAGCTCTTCTCTGTCCTCATAATTTTTAAATCTAATCATCTTTCAGGTCTGACAGTGCTCTCAAAGTTGTAGCTTTTGTCATGTTTTGTCTCTCCCTCACACGTGGATTAATCTTGTTACCCGGTCTTGTGAGATTTGTCGTGTGAAACCAGTCTCGTGAGACCACAGCAAGATTTATAACGAGAAGATGCAGGAAACTGCATTTATCTTTTCTGTCCCTTTCTGTCAGCTGGCCTCAAGCAGACGGGTCCCTCCATATGAGTTTGGTTCTGCTCAAGGTTTCTGTTCCTGTTTTTCCTTGCCACCTTTCCACTGTCGCCTTAACACTTGCTCAGGTGGTTTCAGGCCAGATGTTTTATTTTTTTAAACCTAGCCTTAATGTTTATGCTTAATGTAAAACTATTTCTGTCTCTGGTTTTTGAGCTAATTATTATCTGTCAATGACAACTGTTTGGTAAAATTAAAATATATCAGCTGTTATATCAAGACTTAAAGTTACACATAAATTAGGGTGTGATTGACAAGTGGGTATCATCTGCCTTATCTCCCCTCAAGCTCTCACCTCACCTCTACATTCTGAGAGAGAAAGATGACAATGGCTACAGCCATTACACTGAGCTTCAAAACCACTCTTCTGGAAACTGAAGGGTGATGACTTGGCTCCTGCACAGATTCCTGTGTAGGTCAAATTGTTTCTGAGCCAGGCTATTTTTCAAGGAAGTATAGCATCACAACTGAACCCTGCATATACAGAGTTAGACTCTTAGTTAGTCCAGAGCCCCCCGCACTGAGCTTCAAACTGTTTTTCAGGGTGACATTATGAACGTTTACCTCATTTTTGTGTATGTATTCAGTGTGTTAGATAAACACTTAAAGAATAATCAGGGTCAACATATTTTAGTTTTTTTCCTCTCTTGGTATTAACTTTTTTTAATTTTGGACAGAATACAAGTTAGCTGCAAACAGTTGTATAGTCCGTGTAACATTTCCAGCAGCTTCTGAACACAACTTTTTTTAGCTATGTCAGCACAACCTAATGTTGAGTATTGCCTATAAGGAGTTGATGGTCATGTTATGTCCTCAAGTCCACCAAATGTCTACTGTTGGTTGGAAATTAACTTAATGATTGATTTGCTTCGGTACATCACATATAATCCCGTCCGTGGTTCATGTTGTGTCCCGTCTCGGACTCGTCACTGCTGACTAGGAGCACCCACGAGCCTTGCAGTTCCAGAGATTTTCCGACCTGTAATGATTTGATCCTGTCAAAACTGTCAGCTCTTCACACCTGCACATTTCTCCCACATACAACAAGATGACTGTACCGTTCACACGCCGTTTCACAGGTGAGGGATGCATATATCCATTTCCGCTCCACCTCTTTGCCCATTTTTTGTGTGTGTGTGAAAATAAAGGAATGAAATAAAATAAAATAAAACAAAATAAGAAAAATAAACCAAAATCGACACAGAAAATAACTCCAGCCAAGGTCAGTGCAACTACTAAATAACATAAGCATTACGATAAAAGAAATAATTTGTGATAATAATAATAATAAAATGACATACATGCAAAAACATAAAGAAGCAGCACAGGCATGTTTGTATTTGGAAACTTGCATCTGTCCACTATATGACCTCTTTCAGGAGCCCTTTAAGAAATTAAAATATTTGCCCCGCTTCATATAGATCCAGTCTACCCAGTTAATTACATGACATTTTTTCAGATGCTGAAACACGTGCCATCTCCACAGCCCAATCTTGCAGAGAGGGCACCATCTCTATCTTCAAAGACAGAAAAAACGTTATTGCCGAGTATGTTCGTACATACTGCAGATGGGAAAAAACTGCACAATGTGAGTGGTCCTGCACTCCGCCTGCCACAGGGGAGTCTGTTAAATAGTCTGTGTCCAGGGTGAGAGGGATCAGCCACAATCTTAGCTGCATGCTTCAGAGTCCTGGAGGTGTACAGCTCATTGAGAGACTTCAGACTGCAGCCGATCACATTCTCTGCAGAACAAATGACACGCTGCAGTCTGCTCATGTCCTTAGCAGAGGCTGCAGCATACCAGGTGGTGATGGAGTTGGTGAGGATGGACTCAAGGATGACAGTGTAGAAGTGAACCATCATTGTCTTTGACAACCCCCTGATAAGTGTTTGTCTACCAATCATAATACTGATTTGGACATAACTTTTGATATGTTTATCCTGTCATGTCAGAGCTGAATGATCACCCAAAACAAATAATCTAAAGTTAAATGTAATCTCACACAGATTATCATCTACCATTAAACTGCACAGTTCCTTCACAGATGCTTATATAATACATGGATCCATTTTATAAAGGTAATACCAAATACAAACTCTTCCAAAATTTGAAGTAAGTACCCAGCTTGCAGCAACTGGGGACTGGGCATCAGCCACCGACCACATTACACGAACAAAGCATCTAAAATTATCTGAGGAGCCACGACAGCGAATAAACCACACTTTGTCAGTGAGGAAGCAATGATGTAATCACACTGTCTAATCGTTTGCTAGGATATTCAAGATTATTTTAACATCTATCTGTACTAATGAAATAGGACAGTAACTCTTGCATTCATCCAAATCTTTACCTTTCTCAGGAACTAGACTAAAAAGGGCCTGTCTTGTTGGTGGCAATCTCTCAACCCCCCGTGCCTCCTTATACACGTCTAGTAAAGGTGAAGCTAACTCTGTTGCAAAGCTCTTAAAAAATCCCCAGTGAAGCCGTCTGGTCCAGGTGCTTTGCTTGATGGTAAAGCCTTAATTGCCCCTTTAATCTCCTTTCTTTACACTTTTTGGAATTAGCTGGAAGATGTAGCCAGGCACTGCCAAGATGGCAATGACAAGAACCCTACACTCAGTTTCAAAACCACTCCTCAGGACACCTAACATCTGTCCATCTTCATATTCAGTCAGTAGTTTAGATAAAAACTGGATGAATACTCAGAGTCAACATGTCTGGTTTAGTCTTTTTGTTTTTATCACTACGAGTCTCATTAACACTTTTGTAGGTCGTACATCATTTCTAATAGTTACTGAACAAAACTACTTTTTAACAGAAGTACCATGGGAGCAAAACCAAATCTCATACTGCATATTAATATTTTATATAACTCTAAATCTTGTCCTTCAGCAGAGAATCATGTAGCAGCGCTGGACAGCCAGTGTCTTTAGCACCCATCTTTCCTAAAAACCTTCCGAGCCCCCACTCTTGGCTGGACCATTCTAATAATAATTTAATGATGACATGTTCTGGCACAATATTCAAAAACCTGTTTGTGGTTCAGGATGTGTGCCGTCTATGTCCTCGCCACATCTGACTAGGAGCACCCACAAGCCCTGCGGATAATTTGGTGCTTGTCAAAGTCTGTCAGTTCTTCAGAGCTGCACATTTCTCTCACATTTACATGACTGATATATATATATATATATATACTGTATATATATAATGTATATATACATTATATATACATATATATATATACATATATATATATACATATATATATATAAACAGCATCTGAAATCGATTATATATATATATATATAAAAACAGCATCTGAAATTGATTCCTTTGCAAAGGGTCATCATTTTTTGCTATTTTAATTATGTGGATTCCCACAGTGGAAATCAGGGAGCTGGGACCCATGTGAATAAAACACACAGAAAAGCTCTGCAGCGTGCAGATACTTACTCATTTGTTATACTTAACTGATTTCCTCAGGTCTTTGTTGAACCTACTATACCTTGACCCATCAGATATTTACGTGAACTGCCCAGCAATATCTTTGACCCCCTTTTTAGAATACAAATCTTACAGGCCCTTTTGAAAGTACTGTGGAACCTAAATGCACTAACCTGCACGTAGCCAAAGCCGGTGCCAGTCATTTATACTTGTACTTGCACTTGTCAGTTTTGCTTGCTCTGTAACAACGACACCCACCTGTCAGGTTCATTTTTGTTTCTACTTCCTGATTCACTTTCAACAATGGCAACTGAAACTTTCGGCCACATTTCGCCCAACACGAGTCATACAAACCTCCTAAGTTAACCTTGCTGATTCTTTACTGAGGACTGTGCGTAGGTGTGTGCGTTGCCGCCGTATGCTTCTGTGTCAACTCAACGCAGAAGTCTCAACTGCCCATAAGTCAGTGGGTTGGGGTGGACTTTGAGACCATTGCATATTTTTGTGGGTGTTGGTTTGGAAGCAGGAATTTTATAGAGAAATAAACTTGTTTATGGCATATTTTCAACTGTGTTGATTCAGTTTGATTTCAAAGGCTCCGGCTATTTCCTGGAAGAAGAACCTAATCATACAGATTGTGTGTATAAATGTTGAGAGTCAAGCAAGTACTTTTTGATCTCTAAATTTTTTTGAAGAGGTGTATGAGGCTGCGGTGTAGCTACAGAGACTCCTGGGATCCGCTTTTGCGCCGTTACCACCATATGTACGAGTTTAAAACCATCATGATCTCAGACGAAAGCAGTTTGTATTTGCACTTGGCAAGAACGTGAAAAACCAAGAAAAACATCCTAAACAGCTGAACTGGCTCTACAGAGAAACTGTGTGTCAATGTGTACAGTACTTACACTGCATGTGTGTGTGTGTCCCTGACTGCGTGGGTTGAATGTCAAATGAATGCATCTCACTGACATGTACAAAGTGCTATTTCTTCTACTGTTGTGATATATGAACTGTACTATGTGGTCATAATGTGACACTGTGCATGTGTGTGGGTGTGGGTGTGTGTGTGGGAGCTGAGGTTGTGCTGCTGTTTGAAGTGAGCGATGGGGTGCAGCGCTGCAGCTGCTGTTTGCATGCTAATGCTGCGGCAGAGCTGGAGGACGTGGGAGAGGAGGGGAAAAGGCCAGAGCCCGCCCCCACACATGCACACGCACGCACGCACACATGGACACATACACACGCACACGATCACAAACTGCCATTTCACACCTCTCCTGCTTGGGAGAATCAGAACAGGCTGGGTGTGTTGACGTGTTTCTGCCTCACTGCAGAGAATCGGGAGGCTCAATCCCACCAACACTGAACACAGATGAATCAAAGCCTCGATCAGACCTCGTTAAGTGTCTGCTGCAGATTAGAAAATGCTGTTTTTTGTTTCTTTATTTCAAGGCGCCTGTCTCATCCGAGAAGACTCATGCTGCAGACGTTCTTCCTGGGGGCCCGGCTGTGCGAGCCGATAGGAAGAGCATATTAATAATAATGACAAGAATTTTATTTATGTAGCATTTTTCAAGGACACAGTTAGGAAATCAAATCCCAAATTTGCCTCGAGGGGCTTTGCGGTCTGCACACCACACACTCACACTCTATTCTTAGACTCTGTGAGGGAGCTGCACTCACTCCTTCACCTGTCAGGTCAGCTCTTTGTTTATTTGTTTGAATATTTACTTTTATTTAGGATATTTCTTTCACCAAATATTTCACTGTGTTCGTTTGGTTTGATTTCTGATCGTTCTCTCTTTTGGAGGTTTTCCTGTTGGGAGCTGGTGCTCAAGAAGCACACACACATCCACCAGATGCTTCCAGTCTGGACTGCACAATCTCATGTTCAGAGGGGGAGACAGGGCGATTCCTTTCTTTTGTATTTTCTTCTGTTAAACCTAGTAACATTAATTTAAGATAATAACAATGTTTTCACTTTTAAACATAATTCTTTTAACTGTCTTTTATTTTGTATTGTCTCTTGCCTGCAGTGGTGGCTGGCTGGTGGTTGTCGCCTGAGCAGCGCGTGAGCTGTGTGGAACGGCGACGTGCAGAGCAGCTACTCAAATTTAAATGCCAACAATGAATAGAGTCAGACAAAACAGTGCTGCAGAGAGAAGAACAATGATCTATATATTCAGACTCTGTCATGGGACTGAAACAGGACAGGAGTGAAATCCCTCTCCTGTGTCACCCTCGGCTCAGAGTGGAGAGCCATCAGCTGCTTAAATTCAGGCCACAAAAACTGAAACACAGACCAGTCCAGGACAAACCTCTGCTATTCAACTTTACCTGACCTCAGTCTGGGCTGGTGATTCAGCTCATTCACTCAATAAGACGTGACAAAGCTACTCCACTGGCTCATCTCTTATCCCATCACTTCATGAAGTCACAGATTTTATTGTTTACTGTAACCACCCGTCAGAGAGCCCTGGATTACACCTGTTCTCTGTGTAGGTACGCTGTATGAGGCGGTGGCGTTAGTGTGACTTGCCATATATCCCATGTGTAGGAATCTATGGAAGCAGATTCATTATAGAAATGCCTGAGGTGTTGTATGTTGCATAAGACGCCACATTGTGAGTGTTTTCTTACATTCTGTGTGTATTTCTGACTATGTAACATCAGCTTTGCTATAAAACTCAGTTATTTATTATGATGTATTTATTCTACAGCTAGTTTGTTTTACACAAGGATAGCTTAAAACGATGCACACCTGACCACATGACAGACTAGTACATATATTCTTGTGAACAGCAGCACACGAGAGCAGAGGAAACCTCCCATCCATCATTCATCATCAGCTGCTCCACAACTCGCTGACCTGCTGTTACACTAAGGAAGAAAAATGAACTGATGGTATTTATCGATCCTCCTGGGATTTTAACATGACTGTTACACTTTCACATTTTAAATCTGTAAAAACTCCAGAATAAACTAGATTTTGTTCAGGCAGTGAAGGTCCATGATGTTCAAACATCAAATGCAATTGCACAGAGGAGTATATTTATAGTTGATCTTTTAGATGTACTGTATAGTACATGGTGGGCTGTTGTATGGAAAAAAGCTTCTCTGAGCTGATGAAAAGTTAATGGTATCAGTGTGCAGACCCTCCCACCCGGGCCTCAGTAATGACATGGTTGAACTCCATGACAGAGACCACCAGCAGAGCAGTAGGCAAGGAGGGAAGCCTTGTCCTGCTGCCCAGGGCGTGGACTCTGTTCCTGGATATCCATCAGCTGACAGCTGGCTGCAGGAGCCTTGCTGCTGAGGATGATGAGAAACTCCCTGAGCAGGTTACAGAGATCAATGTTCAGTGTGGAACAACGTCGCCTCGTATGGATTCTCTGCTGAACTTTCACCTTAACTGTCGGAGGCTATATTTCTTCTTTGTCAAACCTGGAAACGTGCAGCTAAACTCATGATCAAACTGAATACATTTGAATTTTGTCCAGGGTTGCATTATAGTAATTGAAAGACTGACCTCATTCATGAATGATTCATATCTCCGGGTTAAGTGTTTTAGTGTAAAATACCACATCTGAGATGAATAGTTTCAGGCGATTAAAGGTAACCTCAAAGATGCAGATGAGTATAAGATTTTAAATCACTTGCTTATCAGCTCAGGAAATATATGTTGATATTGTGATGACTCCTGGTGTCCTCTAGAGACAGGATATGAGCGTAACCTCTGTGTGTCTCTTCTGCAGGTTGTTGAGATGTGGAGCACCTGTGGCGTCCAGTCTGCCAAGGTTACATAGGTCCCGCCTGTCCAGTCAGTCTCCCTCTGCTCTTCTTCTCAAGCATCTTCCTGTTTGGTTTGGTTCTTGTAGGTTATCTGTATGTCTCTTACACTTGGGAAGTTGGGCATAATCCTCGCTCATGCACATCATACACCACTGATTTTACTGACTTCCAAATTCATATGCTGACTCTTGATTTTTCACGTTAATTTGGTTTAATATGGTAAATAAATTAAGTATTCTTCAATCAAAGTGTCTTCCTGTAGTTATAGCCACTTTAGCCGGGTCATGACAATACTTTCAAGAATGTATCCCATCTGCTTCTTCAGAACAGTGTTGGTGTGATTTGGTCAGATTTCACTGGCAGAAGACCGGAAACATCGGCAAGCATCTGTACCACAGTTGAGGGATGCACCATCACAAAGGTGGGTAACATAATAAAGGGGGAGGCCCCCCAGATGTCTACGTTTAGGCACAGATCAATCGATTATAAACTTGGTAATATATAATATCACAGATGGAGGTTATGAAGAATCTTAACAAATAACAGCCAACTTGAACTAAAACCAAAGCCTCGTGATGACAACAGTTTTAGTCATTTTCTGCTCACAACTTGTATCCTGGGTTATAAGCTTCTCATCATTTCACGAATCATATAAAAGGAGGACTCCTGTCTGTGGCCTGATAGGGTCCAGGTTCATTTACAGTTATTCTTTATGTTTTGTTGCTGAGACCAGCAGAAGGACGCAGATGAATTCATACATACATCTGAATGAAGAACACGTGCGGCAAATAAACATGATAGAAACAAGAGTGCACGATATGTATGTATACATTATGTTACTGTTACAGGAAGCAAGAACACTGGGGCATGAAATAGGTGAGTATGAATACAAATGAGGTATAATAAGCAGAGGGGAGAATTATGAATTCAGGTAGGAATGTATAAGTATAAGCAATGAACCCTGGGCAGATGCCAAGACTAAGACGGGCCCATGTTTTCAGCCCATATCAGGCCTGGTTTTCTTCATCTCAAACACTTATCTCACCAACTCTTTCTGTTCCTGTCGATCCTGGAAACTCGTCACCTGATGTTAACCCCTTGTGGGGCAAACATGCTCAGAAGGAATTGATTTCTATTGAGTGTTTACCTGGGTATTAGGAGCTAATATTTTCCTATAGAACATATTACCAGAGTTATTAATACTTTTCCCCAGTCCACAAAAAACAGCAAAAACAAGAGTTACATTTCATAGAAAGGGGTTTGTAGGTGCAACTCTACATCCGGGTGATGAAATGTGTATCACATCGTTGACTTAAACATCATTTGACGTTACCCAGACTCCTGTTTGTACTGCTGCTGATAAAAAGCTGCCTTTGTGTTACTGAGCCTCTTTGGTATTGGTTTCTTCACATATAGAACTGAATCTGAGTATATCATGTTAGCAGGAGGCTCGAGGAGGAAAAAACAGAACGTCTTTTGTGATAAAAATAATACAGATTACGTGAGAAGGTAGCCATGGATACAACATCCAGTCACCCTTGTCAGTGCATATATGGAGAGATTTATGTGTTTCCACCTCAAGTAGTTGTCTAAATGCTGTGTGTGTTGTCAGATTGCTGCAGTGTAGGTGGATCCTGACCCCAGGAAGTCACAGCGTTACATAAGCCTGATGGATTTGAATCACAGCCTCCATTTCATAATTAACATTAATGCCATGCTGAAAAAGTTTCTCTGGGAAAACTGCACCTTATTCCTGCTGATCAATGTTTTCACGATGAAATCAGTGGCTTCAGTGGGCTCCTGCGGTGGCACGTTTTCAGAGAAACCGCCCACGTACGAGACCTCGTGAAAGCCTCCAGCTGAAGTGTAAACATGTTATTTTAAAGGCTGGACACGTTACAGAGGAGCAAAATGACAGTCGTGTGTTTTACAACCTGCGTGGAGTTTTGTCCATTCTTGTAATTTCTGAAATAATTCTTATTGTGTCTGAAAATATTTTACTCACAAACAAGCCTCCTTCAGCGTCAGTGAATAATGGATGAGTGTTTGCTCCGTAGTGAGAAGTACTTATCCATACAGTTTTGCTTTATCACTGGAACATGCTGAGGTTGGCTCACCTACTGATGAAATTAGAAGTAGTAATGTACATATCATGGACAAAATGTTGAGGGTGTTACATAATGGCTGGTTGTATTCTCTGTCAACAAATAAAAAGCACAGAGATGTGATTTCAGATGCTTTGTTGTCCAGCACACATGCCAACCTCCTCCAATACGTCACTACAACATATCCAGCGTGGCAGGAACATGATCGCACACGTTTCACTTCTCAGTTTATCCAGATCATGTACATTCAACCCTTTCTAAAAGACATTCCTGTCTTTTTTCTTCTGGTTCTTGTGGTTCATGTGTGGAGAGTGGTTTACAATCATCATTCACTACTTACAGCAGGCCTCCACTCCATCTCATCCCCAGATTATGATATCAGTCGCCTGGTAAATACTGTATCCTGCACAAAATAGTTTAAGGAACACTTTGAAAACACATCATAAATCAATGGGAAAATGATATTGGCTGGTGTGTTAGCAACCAAAGGATGAAGACAGCTGGATTCAAAGACTCACCCAAAATCTAACTGAAAGTTTGATTTGGCAGGCTAGTCCTTTTTTTTGCTGAAATTTCACTGCAGTGACTCAAAATGGTACCCAGTAGTTTGTATGGCACCTAAAGCTTGTATGCACGCAATGAGATGACAGGGGGTTTTCCTGGGGTATCTCCTCCCAGATCCAGACCAGGGCATCACTGAACTCCTGGATAGTCTGGGGTACCTCCCCAGACCATCACTGACCCACCACCAAACCAGTCCTGCTGAATGATATTACACACACCGTAATGATCTCCACGACTTCTCTGGAGCCTTTCTTGTCTACCACATGGGCTCTAGATGAACCTGCTCTCATCTGTAAAAAGTACAGGGTGCCAGTGGTGGACATGCCAATTCTGGTGTTAAATAGCATATGCAGATTTGGGGTGGGGCTGTGAGCGCACATGAAGACCGTTTCTGATTGTTTGGTCAGAGACGTTCACACCAGTGGCCTGCTGGAGGTCATTCTGTAAGGCCCTGGCAGTTCTCTTCCTGTTCCCCTTGCACAAAGATAGAGATAGAGATAGAGATAGAGATAGATGAGAAAGCAGTCCTGCCAATCGTTTGAGGATCTTCTACGCCCCTGAGTAACTGCCCGTCTCCTGAATTCTCCTCTGCGCCCTCTTGGAGGACTTGAGGACTTATAGAACCTCTGCAGGGTCTAGGTATTGCCTCACCTTACTAGTAGTGACACCGACCCTAGTCAAATGCAAAACTAATGCCCCTCTAGTACACCAGTTGTCAATTTCATTAACACCAAAGCAGCTGAAACTGATCAACAACCCCCCTCTGCCAGAACAGCATCCCAGGAGTTTAACTGACTTGATGCTAAGTGCCTTTTCTTGTAGCCGTGGTTGTGATTTTACCTCCCGCTTATTTTACCTTTTTGGACCCCCTGGAGATCACAAGAACATAAAAGGTGCTCTCTCTGCCCAGCTCAACACCTTTTTAAAAGAAATTAAACTCATGTTGAATCCTGTGATGCCACCTGCTGTGTTCTGCCTCTGGGTCCAGTGGTCAGCCTCTATCCTGACAGTGATACTGTATGTTTAAATGAAGCGTATGTGAGTGTGAATGCTTGTCTGTCTCTCTGTGTTAGCCCTGCGTTAGCGCATGTAAAGCCAGTGACTTAGAGCCACTTCCTTGGGTTTTCCGTTCCTGTAGAAATGTTTGTTTTCCACTGTGAACACAATTTTCAAAACCATACATGTTCAGAAGGTTTTGCTTTGTAGTCGTGACGAGTACAGACGTAAATAGGTCAACATTTTAATACTTTTCCTCAGAATATATTTAATTTCGGCATTACAGAAACATTGGATGGAAGTGAGACACTTCTATTGTGGCAGTTATATCTGTAGGTGCTAACTTAATCTAAGTCTGCATAGGTAGGAATTTGAAAGAATCCAGGATAAAGGTGTGGACATATCAAACGTAAACTGTGACATTGTTTTTACTTGAATGGCCCGACTATGGCCTCAAAGCCAAAACCTGGATATGGGTTTACTCACGACATGCTGCACAAGATACTTCCAAAAACAGATCATAACTAAAATATTGACCTCACACAGTCAGTGGTTGGTCATTTCCACAGTTGATTAGTGTTTCTGTTCCCTCTACTGATTACTTGGAGGTGCTGATGCTCTCTCCCACTCTCTGAACATTTCAATCCTGCAGCAGCAGTCAACAGGATGAGTGTAAATATCCTCAAAGGGACAAAAGCTAAGCAAACAAGGCTCGAGATTTGTCACTAGCCTCATTAAAGAAAATGAAAGCTGCTAAAGGGTCTTAAAACTTAACTGGATGTATGTTAATGTTGCAATCACTGCACACAAAACACTTTTTTCTCCAAAGTTTGACAAAACTTTTCAAAACACGACAATAAGAAACCTAAAAATCTAGTTAGAAATCTTTTGGGTTTTTGTGTGTGTGTGTGTGTTTGAGCATCCTGAACATCTGAGTCAAATTTTATGATAATCTCACAGTTGTGAATGAGTTTAGTTCTTTTAGCCACGCAGCTAAAAATAAACCGAAACTATAAAGTTATGTTTCCATGAAATTCGCCAGAGCAGCTGCTTGGTGCTGCAGTAACTCTGAGCTGCAGGTGGAATCAGTCTTTCGTATCTGTGAAACTGCAGGGCAGAAGCACCAATAACACATCACACAGTGATGTATGACGCAATTACACTGCAGACAACGAGATCAGTCAGCGGCTCGCTTCAATCGGTGCTGCACTAACCTTTTTGTAACAAATACTGCCAACAGTGGTTTTAACCATTCGCTCATTTCTTGAATTAAAGCACTACTGTGTTTAATGATGTTCTGGTGATAATGATGGTGGTTTTGAAAGGGTTGAGTTGGAGCTTTATTTGTTAAGTTTCGTGTTCACTGAATGATGAATGACTAAGAGGAAGAAGAAAAAAACAAAAAGATTTGATAATGAGTCATGGGGGCATGAGCTGAGCTGGTGGAGGTAGTAACATGCTGAGGTTGAATCTACTGAGTGAGGACAGGTCCAGGTAAATCACGTTCCTACCTGATTTTTCAGTAAAGTTTGCTGCAGCTCATCCTTCTCACAAAATGAGACTCAAACATGCTGCCGCTACCAAGGCTGTCAGAAAGACACTTTGGGAAATATTCAGTTATTCACTCCCCCTTGCCTCTTTGTGATTCTGTATTACTCATATTGTCTAGACATCAGTCTGTTTACATCATTATACTGAAAAGGCCTTGCTTCCTGTTTGCAGTTGGAAAGTCCTCCAAGATGCCAGTCTTTCAAATTGAGGTGATAAGGGTACGATAAGTAGTGATTGTGGTCATCGTAAATCTGCAGGAAATTAATGTAAGTCAGTATGAAGTCCTTTCCTGAAGTGATGGAAACATGACTGTGTGTGTGTGCGTGTGTGTGTGTGTGTGTGGGTGGGTGTGTGTGTGTGAGAGAGAGAGAGCTCCCACTGCTTTTGAAGCCATGAACAGATGGAGAGGTGACTCTTTTGCCCTGATCTGAGTCTCTCAGGACTCTCTCCCTCCAGGCTCTGGAAAACCTCCAGCAACTAAATAAATGTTGTAGATGGTTTAGGTTATGGATCAGGGGCTCCATTTACAAAATATCTTTAGGCTTAAAGTGGCTGCTAAGTTGCCAAGTTAGGAAAGAAAACACTGAAAGTATTAATCACGTAAGTGACATTTTTTTTTAAAGACCTTTTATGTTTTGTGTTTGTTCTGGGTAAATAACTCTGGCCTCGCTCAACTCCTCGTAGATATTAAAAGAACTTCTAAAGCTATCCATAGGTCTTAAACTTTTGCATAAGTTATTTCTTGTCAAGCATAAACACAGAAGGAAGCTTTAGGATTAGAGGGCACACAGAGGACGTAGCGTGATCAGCATGTAAGCAGAGCAGCAGCTTCATCTGCTTCCACGCAGGAAGAGTTCAGGCAGAGTCGCAGTGTAGATGACTTCTGGTTTGGTGCAACCCAAAACACACTGTGACTGTGACACATTCAGAAGAATCCGACTTAAAGCATGAAAGAAGCACTGGTGGTCATGTTCGCAGAAGAAGTGAAACATGACTCATTATTGGGCCTGTGTAGACATCTGGACTGATTAAAATAGGAGTGTAGACACGTGAGGCGTAGGACTAACCAAACAGCTGTTTGTTCATCTGCACGCATGTTCATGCTTAAAAATGTAATTTCCCATAAAATTATGTGATTATTACCTGAAAGGCATTTGGTGGAAAGTTAGCAAGACCCTTAGTCTGTATGAGATCAATTTTCAGGTTAGAAACCCTGTAATTTACCTTTAGAATCTGTGTTGGAACAATTCAAAAGGCCTTGAAGCACTAGGACCAGCTGCAGTGCAGGGATAGGTTCCAATAGCTGATTCCATTTTGAAATAATAAATATCAACATTTGTTAACAAATCCCAACCTTTTCTCTCTTTTTATTTTTTATCAGCAAAGAACAATGTGCAAAACATTCAGGCAATGTAGGCGGCTTCTCCTTTTTTGTTGTCAAAATGACAAAGTCCTCTATGTGTGTGTTTGAGTGTGTGTGTGGTCCATCCTTTTTCTATTGTAACAAAGACTTTGAGGCATGGGTACATATTCTGGTGGCACACAGCTGTTGCATGGTGTTCCCTGGTATCTAGAGTATATTCGTCATACACACCAATCAGCCACAACATTAAAACCATCTGCCTAATATTGTGTAGGTCTTGATTGTTCATCCAAAAAGCTCTGACTCATCAGAGAATGATAACAGATCCTCTGAGGGTGTCCATGTGGTCTTGGCAGTTGGTAGTAGGAGCCTTTGGGTCCTAGAGGTTGAGGGGAGTGGCCCCTTTGGATCAGGCTTGTTTCGTAGCATCCTGCAGATACCCGATCAGTTTGGGATCTGGGTACTTTGGAGGCCTTTTCTGAGTTGTTCCTGAGCAGTTTTTGTTGTGCGGCAGGCTGCATTGTCCTGCTGGAGATGTTTGCTATTGTTAGGGAGTGTTGTTGCTATGGGCAGAGGGGTGTCCTCAATAATGTTCAGGTCGGTGGTATACGTCACATCCATGTGAATACCAGGCCCAAGGGCTTTCCAGCAGAACATTGCTTTATTGCAAGATGATTCATGTTTTTAACCTCACATTTATCTACCTTATACTATCACTTTTGCTTTTCCTTTTGCTATTTCTGTCTGTTCTACACAAACAACTTCCCTCCTCTGTTGTTGTTGTTTTTTTTTCCTGAGATCACACTGAGTTGTGTAAATTTATGCATTTTTGTGTTGCATGTAGTTGTATTTGTTGTGAACCAAGGCCCAGAGGGAATGACTTTAAATTTGTCACAAGTGTCCACAGTCAAAAATAGACTGAACAGAATTTGGTGGTCAAAGGTCAAGGCCACTGCCACCTCACGAAACACTTTATTTTGGGAAAAACTCAAGAAAAAATGTGACTAACATTTTCACACAAATGTCTTCTTTGCAAAATGGTCTGGAAAAGGTCAGGTATTTGTCAAAATACATCGATATTGTAAAACAATGAGAAATGTTCTTGATTTCTTTTCGTCATTGTTTTCTTGAACTGAACCAGTAAGGGGAGGTAGAAAAGCTTCTCTGACTTTTGTAGTGATTGGACGCCATGAAAAGATGTTTAGTTTCTGGTTAATCTGTGGGGAAACTATAACTTGAAAGCTTTTCTCGGTGAAATAGTTAAAATGACAGAGAGCCACTGAAGAAACATGACACAATGAGTGTTATCATGTACTTGTGGTCTTGAGAAATTATCAGTTACTGCTCAAGTAGTGCTCCAATTCAAAGTACACACCTGACCAAGTACAGTCAAAATACTCGATGACTTCTTGCCTCACTGGCTTTACTGGGCCTGCATCAGGAGGTGACTTGTGTGGACTTGTGACAGACAGGTATCCCAGACTGCATTTCACAGGTGTCCACGAGGACACTGCTGTTGAAAGTACAGAATGACCATCCACCATCCTGTTGTCTTCCATAGTCTATAATCCATGCACTGAACTTGTCAAGTCTGAACTATGAGTAAAAAAATCTGCGGTTTCCATACTGAGTCATACTGATTCTTCTTCTGTGTTTACCTGTGGCTATCTTGTATCTTCTGTGAATAGCTGGCAGGAAGAGAGGTACCTATTTTGCAGTTTTAATGGGATCATGTTTATAGCCACGCATGGTCACACATACAAGGAACTTGTTCCGGTGGTTGGTACAATACAATAAACATAAGTCTGGGAGAAAAAGAATAATACCGAAACCAGAAGAAGAACTGTACAGAGGCATGTACAAGATGTGCATTAACAAACAAACAAAGTGTGTTAATGTAATGCATGTAGACTTATAGGCGGTTTATACATCTGCGTTAGGTTGACGCAGAGGCTACAGTGGTCTCCGCAGAACCGAACGCCGTAGCTGACGTGCACCTCCCCAGAAACTATGTGCCGAGGCGACGCAGAGCACAAGAATGATTGGTCTGCTTGATTGTTACATGTTTCCGCTTCAGTATTTCCTGCTCCATCTCCATCTCATTGAAATTTTCGAATTGATTGTTTTGGATCAATAAAGAATCGGTAAAGTTAACTGCGGAGGTTTGGAAATACAGACATTTGAACATTAGGCCAAAAGTTTCAGTTGCCATTATTGAAAGTGAAGCAGGAAGTGGAAACAAAAATGAACCCCACTGGCAAAAAAGACACAGTGCCAGCGATCCTTTGGGTGGTGTTGTTACAGAGCGAGCCAGAGTGACAAGCGCTCAAATGTAAATGTCTCGTACAAGCATAGGCTGCTTGCATAGGTTACAGCATCTATGTTCCAGAGGTATAAACTAGAAATCAGGACCTTCACTATTTGTATATATAAGCTGATATAATATTTGGTGTAAGTCATGAGTCAGGCTGAATCTAAAACCTGCTACTTTAGTTAGAGACACCTGGGACACATAGCTTCTCAAAGTCAGTGAGTCTGAAGTCGGAAAAGTGATTCATCCTCTAAGTGTTTTAGAAAATAACAGAGGTAATAATTGAGAGTGTTCTGAAGGTGCTGTAGTCATGTTATCAACAACTGGAATCAGTCCAGTGACTTTAGTCACTAATGTAGTCGTGATGGTACTGCAGAAATGCAGCCAGGAAAATGGAATCATTGTCCACATGTCCACCAGTTCATTAAGTTTTTGTTAAGCAATCACTGTAGTGTGACTAACAAATTTCTGGAGTACCTGATGCATTTGACATTAGATTAAAAAAACAAAGATCAAGCCCCAGTCCTACAGCTGTCCTCTTTTGCAGACTTTGCATGTTCAGATGAAATGTTCAGTTCTTCTCCTGCCTGTCCTGCCTCGGACCATCCCTGCTGGATGTATTGACATTAGATACACAGGTGTGTTGTGACAACAGTGTGGTAGGGAGGGGAGGTGAAGGACTCCAGCGAATGAGGCAGGTCAGTCGTGACATGGTAAATTCTTCTTATCGGATTCACGGTCACACAAATGTAACAAGAATCCAAACACATGCTGAAAGAGTAGGTCTCAAGCGACCAGTATTATCAGGCTCTGATAAACTCTTCTGTGCATAGTCTGAGGACGATTTAAAAAAAAATAATAGAAAAACTACCTACCATCTTTAGACAGGAATGTGAAACCTAAAGCACAACAAGAATCTCCAATCGCGATCTTTAGAAGGTTTATATTTCACCCAGTGATGAGTGATTCTTCTTTAGTTAACAAGAAACTCAGGAGTAAAACCACCTGTTGATGTGGTTCAAATAAAAACATGGTGACGTGTGGCTCCCTGTAGATCATGGACGGACCTCAAAGGTCAAACTAAAAAGAATATCTTGTTTTAACAGAACTAGTCCCCTCTAATAGGGCTAAAACTTCATAACAAAACAAAAAGCCGACATTAGGTACTCCATTACAGGCAAGCTGACACTGTGGAGCAGTGAATGTAGATCATTCACATACAAAGGTCTACACATAGCTGTTAAATGTCAGGTTTTTGTGATGTAAAAAAAAGTCAGAAATCAATAATGTCAGACCTTTTTCCACTTTTGTACAACTCAACTGAAGAAAAAATGAAATATTTTAGGAAGGAAGTAAAAATAAAAAAATAAAATAATGTGTTTGCTTGTTAAGTAAGTTACCAGAGAGAGAGTACATCAAGTCTCAAAGGCAGACCACGTAGAATAGTTTGCAGCGTGGTCACTGCATATCATGTGAGCATATTCTGGACAGTATTTGACATTGTTTTGGATAATAACAACATAAAATTTCCTAAAGCAAGCATATTTGTAACTTCCCATAAGAATATTAAAAAACAGAATAACTACAAAAAAATGCAATTCATTCACAACAATTCAATATTTTAATAATTTGGCAGCCCGAATGCAAACTGTATTTTTGTAGTTTTGAAGACTTTTGACATCTGCTGTACTAGCTGCACAAACAAGTGTACTGCAGTACTTTTTTCTGTAGGCTGGGACTGGGATGCAGCGCTGATGTCAGACACAGTAACGATGAGAAGGTGGTGACTCATCACAACTTTGGGAACAGTTAAAAGATTCAGCACCTCTCGTTCATCTACAGTCATCTACAGTTTTCTTTTTTGTACTGAAAGGGAAGCAGTGTAATGTGCTGGTAAATGGCAGCTTTAACCACCTCTCAGCCTCTCTGTCATTAGCATAGCGTAGGAGGCAGAGCTGATTGAGTGGCCAGTTGGCAGTCGTAGAGAATTTTCTTTCCAGATATTTGTTGGTGTTCTGCATTTGCACCCAAAAAAAATAATAAATAAAAACTATAAAGAAAATCACCCCAGCATCAGCATACACCTCCATCTGTGATTATCATAATGAGATCTACGCTTTTCTCTTAGGTGCAGATGTACACGGCAAATCACAGGAGTAGATTAAGATGGTAAACATAAGCACTCATCCATAATATCCAGATACAGATCACATAATTTAAATTTTAAATGTATATTAAATTTGTACAACACGATTTGATTTCTTTCTTGAAATATTACATCATTGCTCATGGAAAGTCTTAACTTTTTAAATATTACTTTTGAATTATGACAATAAACTCAAACATATTATGTGTTTTCAAAATCTTTTCTTTTCACTTCTAATGTATTGACTCTATTATTTACTTATTTTAAATAGTGGTATATCTTGTTAGAGATATTACACATTTTTGTTGAAGGGTTTGGGATTTCAGGGAAGATCTGTGGGTGGTGCACACATGTAACTTACATGACTAAAAGTCCTCAGGAATTTCTTTTAATCTTTTAATCAAAACAAAATTCAGTGAGTATCTGGTCCTACAGATCCTGGTCGTGAGTAGGCAGCAGCCACAGATGTTCCTCATAAAAAAAAAAAATCTCTACCAGTCTCTACCAGTCATGGTGAAACAACTCCAGTCTCCCTTGTTTCATTTGTTTCATGTTTGATTTCTCTAGTGTACCTAATAAACTGTCCAGTGAGTGAATTCTATGTTATATTTTTGTCTTACCGTCTTTCAGTTTTTTCTTTATTTGCTGTCTTGTCCTGCAGCAGTAACACCCCCCTCCATCAATAAAGTCTTATCATACGTGTGCCTTAAAGTAAGGAGGACGTTATGTAATAATAAATGAGATAGTATCTCGTTGCTTCTCTGCCACAGGGGGAAATGAGCCTGCATACATCGCTCCAGATCAGATCCAGATGTTGCATGTTCTTTTCCGTCCTCTCGAACCCTCGGTGTGCACCTCTGGGCTGATGTTCTTGGGAGCTGGGGCTCCTTCTCCCGCCTCATTACCTTTTTAATTCATAGATCCACCTTAAAAACAGGGTAATCCCGGCCTGGCCCCTCCCTCTCTCTCTCTCTCTGTTTCTTTCTCACTCTTTCTCTCCAGTCCGGGCTCACCTCCGCTGCCTCAATCGCCCCAGCTACACAGGAAAAGACGTTGATCCCGGACGTTGGGTCTTGTCTCTGGCCCTGGTCCCCCTCCAGTCCCACCCACCGCTCTGCAACACAAAACACACTAACGCCAGTACTCTCTTTATCGGAGCCGTTCCCCTTTTCTGCTTTTATTCCACGATAGAAAGAGAGCGAGGGAGAAAGGGGAAGGGTGAGTTTTCTTTTCTTCTGCTCTCTCTCTCTCTTTTTGTTTTTAAACGGATTTGATTTTTTGACTTGAATCTGAGATCCGGGTTGGGTTTCCCCTTTCCTCGGGGCTGCCGTTGCAGGACCAGAACCGATGCTTCTGCGAACATAATTAGTCAAAGAAACTGTTTGGAACAAAGAAGATTTTTCCCCTCGTCCACCACTACCACCACCTCCACCCGGTTTGCCAGTCAATTTTCCATCCACCACTGCAGTTGACAAGTTGGAGCCCTGCTGGGAAATGGACAAACCCCTCTAAACTGAAGACGCTGCCCAGTCGTACCGACACAGCTACGGGACGTGATTTGGACGAGGACCCGCCGAGTGGAGGTAACGTCCATTCTTTTCTTTCTTTCTTTTTTTTTTTTATTAAACTTTACACATGTGCATAAGGTGAGGATTTTAAGGCTTTAAAGTGACATTTTGACGTGTTTTAAGAGTCCACCGTGTCCACAGTCGTCCGCACTGCTCAGCATCCGGGTAATGTTCCTAACGGCTGGTTCTTTACCTTGACAGCCACTTATTAGCAACTACGAGCAAATTTGGGATTTTCCACAGGTGTGAAAGCACGGCTATTCAGTTTCAGAAGGTCTAAAGCCCCTTTCTCGTCATATTTTCCGCTAGATTAACCTCTGCACTGTTTTGGGAACCCCCAGAGGCACGTCTTCTATCCGTTTCTCCGCGTCAAACGTCCCGACTGTTAGCTAGGTTACAGCCCCCGGTACGTGCCTCTTTCTCCTGCAGTCAGCGCTGTCAAGCCTCTATTCGATGCTGCGGCCATCAAACGCCAACTTTAACATCGCTTTTCGACTAATGAAAACGCTCTATGAAGCACACACAGCGGCGCCGCCCGAGAGTTTAGGTGTATACAGACATAACATTGATCGAATAGCAGTCATTTCTGATAAAACATCAACTTTTTAGACGGGGTACGCAGTGCTCGCTAGTTTCTGTCGCCTGTATTTTCCAGCCTGCAGGCATCACTTGGTAAAGTTGTCATTTTAGTTGAATAAGATAATTGTACAAGTCGTCGGAGCATGCCGAATATAAGAGTTGCGGCCAGTGATTCTTTTTATGATGTTATGTTGTATAAAATATTCATATTCCCCGCCCAACAAGGAAACGTATTTGAATCGGTGAGATCGTGAATTGCGCTGTTGTGGCGGGTGTCCCTTCGCGACAGGAACGGCATGTGTTGACTGTTGCTGTGGCTGCGAGGCAGGAATCAGACCCGCCGGTGAGTGTCTGGAAACAGTTTGCTGATAGTCTCTGCCTGTATTGTTTGTTTTGTTTTGTTTTCTGAGTCGTATTTCTCTCCCCTTTTATATCTAAAAATACGCCTTTGTCCCATCAGTAAATTACATGGTCTCCGCTAAGTTGATTAAAACCAGTCTCTCTTTTTTTCTTTTTTTTTCACACTGGTTGCTGCAGTTGTTCGTTCTTGTCGTGTTATTAATTGTGTTTATTTCTGGTGTCCGCACACTGTTGACACGAAATGCAGTGCCTTCGGGATGAGCTTGTTGAGCTTGTCGGAGTGGTTCCCCCACATTTTGCGGCTCACATTGTAAACAGCCCTTCTCTTTTTCCTGGTCGGAGGTGGGATCAAAGAATCGTTACCGATTTTATTTCAATTAACGGGGAGTTCAGCTCATGAACAACCGTCCTTACGTCATCTGCTAAGATGGGCGGATGAGTAGAAACAGCGGCTCTGCTTCTTTTTTTCCTCCTCTCCTCTCATTTCATCCATCTCCTCCTCCTCCTCCTCCTCCTCCTCCCTCTCTATCTGGGTGTGTCCTGCCTTATTGCGTTAGAAAGGAGGGGGGATCCCGCATCTTGGCTCATAGTGACTCCTCCTCAGCTTGTGACCTCCAAACGAGGGCATTGCTCCTTCTGTTTTTCTGCTGCCGCAAATACCAAAGCTCTTAGCGAGGAAAATCATCTGCAAGAAGAAACTTTGTTGAAATATGCTGTGTTTTAGGTGATGCTGAGAGAGGGCGAGAGAGGGTGGCACAATGACTTTGCTGTTTGCCTGATCTCACAACCTAATATGTTTAGTAATGTCCAGTTTTCCACCAAATCTTGCAAATCCACTTGAATTGAAGGAATAATAAGTGATGCCCCAATGTGATGCACAAGATAACGCTCTCATTTCATCAACAAGTTTTCTATTCTTTCAGGTTTTCTGCAGAAAACATGCGTAAATATTTTTAATATTCAGTGCAGGTGATCAACAGTTAAGAGATTTCTTTGGATCTTCATGATTTTCTTTTCTGAGTGGTTGATCGCACAATGTTATTGCTGTTTCCTGGATTCCACAGAGGGAATTGTTGATGATATGTTTAGTAATGCCTTGTTTTCTACCAAATTTTGGACATCCATTTGAATTCAGTGATTCACCGGATCAGATTCTTATTCCGTCCCGTACATGTGATGAACAGTTTAGAGGATATCTTCACGATTTTCCTCATTTTCCTAATATTGGCAGAGAGGATGCCACTTTGACTTTGTTGTTTGGTGAATACCACAAAGAGAATCGCTAGTTTGATATGTTCAGCAATGTCCTGTTTTCCATCAAAACGTGCACATCCATTTGAATTTAAGGGGCAATTATCGATGCACCAGATCACTGATTTCATCAACACGTTTTCCAATCTTTCAGCAGTTCTACAGTTTAAATGCATATATTAATGTTAATAGTCAGCACATGTGACGAGCAGTTTATAGAATTTCTTTGGATCGTCTGGATTTTCCTCATTTTGACAGAGATGATGACTTTACTGTTGGCTGGTCTCTTTAGAAGGAATTGCTAGTTTTTCGTAATGTCATGTTTTCCACCAAACTTGCACATCCATTTGAATTTAAGGGCTAATTAGTGATTCCCTGATGTGATGCACCAGATCATATCCTTATTTCATCTACTGGTTTTCTTTTGGCGTTGCTATAGAGAAAATGCACAAATACATTTTAATAGTCAGCACAAGTTATGAACAGTTTGTAGTACAGTTTAGAATTTTTTTCTCTTGCGTAAGTTCAGCTGAAGTATTTTGACACATAAACCTGATAGAGATCCTGCTACATTTCCTACACCGATGGCACTTGCTGTGTGAAATAGCTCCAGTGCTCTTTTTTTCCCTGAAGGTAAATGCACATTTTAATAGAGGTGTATCTATTTTTTTTATACAGTTAAGTGGGGTTTGCTTCAGGCAAGTTGGCCTACATCACATCTAACTAGAGATGGAAAGATTAGTTGATTGATCACTTATATCACTTTAAACTGCTCTGGGTTTGGGGTTGTTGACTGGAAAAAAATAATAATGTGTAGTTGCATAGATACATCTACACAACTTTACATAAAATACCTGCAGACCAGCTGAATCAGATTTCTGAATGGCAGACGTCTGACAAACTGCTGATAAACCTACCCCAATTTGTGCTGAGGCCACTGCTGGCACAGAATAATTCATAGTTACAGATGCAGCTGGCAGTTGATTTACATCTTTTTTTATATGTGTTGTCATCATTACCACTATGACTGATTGGAACATGACACATTAAGATTGGGTTAATTGGCTGTTGGGTTAATGTCAGGCGTATAGAAGTTTGGAGGTTTATATGGAAGATAATGAAAAGAACCTCATATTGATTTATGGAAAAATAACACGACCATAGTTTCCATGGTCTGGCTGAGTTGTGTGGAACAGTTATTGAGTGTTTGACTTGCATAACTAAACTCAACGATTTCTTGTATTGTATTCAGAAGTACCATTTACCAAGTACCATTTAATATCGGGGTAGTGTCACTACTCACTTTCTGAATCAGTTGGATTCCAATTCACAAGGTCCCGATTCGATTAAATTCAATATGGATTCATTTTGAGATATTGAAGTTTGCAAACTATTTTGCTCTCCAGTTTGAATCTACTTTCAGGGTTGTGGTTTCCATCATATTTTGGATCTCAAACATGGACTTATCTCATTGTGTGGTCTCACAAGAATAGTCATGCAAAACCAGTCACCAGCAAATGCGGCGAGATTTTATAGTTATCCTTGTCAATGCAAAGCTTAGACTACCATTGAGACATTAAGATTTACTAAAATCAAATACAGTGTATGGAGCAAAGCCTTATAGCATGGGTCATCAAACTACGGCCCGCGGGCCGACTCCGGTCCGCCACCCCCCTTTGACCGGCCCCCCAGCCCCATCCCACCACTTGAACTATGAGGCCATACCCAAAAGTCATCATGGCCTATTTTTTTAAATTGCTTTTTGGAAAATAATAGCATGTCTGCATCTGGTATTTTGTTGATTTGTTCAGTTAAAAATTTATATTTAGTTATAAAATTAACTATTTGCTGAATTTTCATCACATGCTCGCGATCATAGCCGTGGAAACATACCCACACAGCAAAAGGACTGCGTGGCGGATCTGCCGCGGATGTATGGCGGCTTCCGGAACGGACCCGCGAAACGGACCCGTATCGGGGTCCAGATGCACTCAGGAACGGATCCGCTACGCAGGTGCATCGCAGATCCGATTAAAGCCTCACCTCCGCGGCGGGTCCGTTTGGGACCCGCAAATATATAAACCAGCACGGCTTGACTCCTACACCACGGCAATATTGTTATATGCAGCGGTGACACATAGTCAACTGTGTTATTTATTCACGAAGCCACCCAGTGAAGCATGTGTAGCCTACGTGTAGTATACACACTGATATGAATCGCATTATTAGAAATAAAGAGAAAATCATGAAACACAAGACATGAGATCAGTTCTCAATCGAAAACCCAAAGGAACTTTTAATTCGAAGATAATTCAGAGCTGATTGGTCGTAGGTTTGTAATAACAATGAACCCGGAGCCTCGGCCACATTAATTAAGTGTGCAAAAATCTTAACTTGCACAAAACAATATTACACATACATAATGGAACCAGAACAAACAATGTGTCACAGTCCGTGTAACTGTTCATGGTGCTGATCACTTTGGCAACAGTAAACAATTTGTCACAGCTGTCCATGTAACTGTGGAGCTGAACACCGTGCGTAAAGACGTGCTGTGCGCTGCAGCATTCGAAAAAGAAACGTGATTTGACGCCTGCATCACACAACTCCAAATGTGGCCTTCCTCTCAGACAGTTTTAACTTTTAGCATTTTCTTCCCCCACTTTTCCACTTTATTCCGTGTATTTATTTTTGGGTAAATACATTTTTGGGGTGCAAAAATGTATTAAGCAGCAGACAACGTATGCGAGGAGAACTGCCAGTGTCAGGACAGCAAAATGGCTAGCAATAAAGTTGTTGCTCAAGTGTTGATATGTTGTGTGGATATAGAGTGGGGACGGCTGTGTCAGGCTAGTAATCTCTACAACACAATGCTGGTGGTCATTTTGGTCTGAGTCATGTTGTATAGCTGACCAGGCCCCGGCCTGGCCCATCACAGTCAGGAACGATAATGTGGCCCCCAGAGAAAAAGGTTTGGTGACCCCTGCCTTATAGCTTATACTTATTTCCTGAATTTTTTTTCAATCCTATTGTGTATTTGAATACCAAAGGACATTTTTGACTACATACGTAGGGGCTTTCAGGATCTCCTGGACAGATTTCTTGGTTAGACACACCCACATTACAGTGCTGTCAGGTGTGCGACTTCTATAATGAATGACTGCTTCTGCCTCCCCAGATTCTTCTACAAATATTAGAGAGACAGAGCCAGCTGTGGTCCAAAGCAGAGTATCTGAATTGTGTTATGCACACTTGAAATTATCATAACAGATATGTCTGGAAAACAAAAACTAATTGTAATTCAAGCTTTCACACTGATCGATATTGTCTGAGCGACTCTGACCTCTTCCCAGCAGTCACGTTTACCTGCAGACAGACGGGTGTTATGTTTGCGTCTAAAGCTGTTACTGAGGACCTGACGGCCACAAGAAGCAACTGAAGTTGACTCTGTTGTGTCTGTACTCTACTGGTATTTATTTGTAGAAAACGATCTGGAAAGCTGCCTATTTAGTGCCAAGTATGACTAATATACAGGTTATATGGACTATTAAGATTTTTAATTATTACTACAAGTCTTTTTGTTTTTCCACATTTAACAGCAGTCATTAGAAGGACAGTTTATAAAAATCAGTGGAGACTGTAAGCTAAAATTGGTTTGGTACCAACAGCTAAATGATGGATTTACCTACAAGTTAAGTTAGATATTGAATATCTAGGCTTGTGATCAGGCAGGATTAATTTACAGCAGAGCTCTGCCTCGTGTCGTTTCCTAAATCCGTAGTGGTTGCTGTCCTATGAAAAAGATTTTTATTCAAATCTAAGTTGATCTGGCTGTTCTGTGATAATAAACCACCCTGAGCCACCGAGCATTAATGATGTTTGATCTATTCTCTCTTCTTGTGTCAGCTTTTCGGTAAACCTGCCTTTGGTAATTTATTATAAAGCTTTGTAGTTCCTACATGTCCTGAGGACAAGGAAAGGAGGAGCTGGTGTTTAGTTCTATTTTTGTGTGGTTGTTGTATCCACTAAACCCATCATGGATGTTGTTGTTTCACATACCACCCATAGACAGTTTGAGATGTGAATTGTGGGTGACTGATAACCGTCTTTTTGGTTGTTAAATATTGCCTACAAAATGGCAGCTCCATGAAAATCCCATATCAAATTACAACAGTGCACAACACTGATACTTTTTCCTGCAGTTGTGGACAGTAACAGACAATGAAAGCTTCAGATGTATATCAAGACATTAGTGCAGCTTTTCATGCATACGTGGTTTTTACTGGAAGTGAATTTCAAATGTTGACATCTCTGCCTAACTTGATACACTGACAGTGAGGCTACAAACGAATGAGTTGCTGTGATCTCAGTGATTCAGGCCTCCAGACCCCTAGATGGAGTCTGAACCATCTGGGACTTGATTTACAGGTCAACGTGATCTGAGTCACCCCAGTGCAGAACTGCTTCCGCCCTGCTGCTGGACTCTGAACTACTTGGACTTCAGTCTTCTGCCAGTATATCACTGTCTATCAGCTGAATGGTGATATTCAAGCTGTTTGACTGTTGCTGGAAATACTAGTACATTTTATTATCGGAACCCATGTTAGACAAAAGCAGTTTAAAATGAATTTATCGCTTTTGGTTGCCTTAGGTTTTTTAAGAGCGGTTTTCATAAATCTACCTATCAATCTGTCTGATGATGCTAATACTAAGCTAATGGCAGAATAAGCTATATGCTTTAGGGGTTGACGGTGTGGTTAAACCCTTCACTAAACTCCGTTCTCATGTGTCTATACAGTGTTTTTGTCTGGGTGGACGCGGGGGAGCGCTTCATTCCATCAAATATTCAAATAAGTGCTGAGACACTGTGTGTAGGCTTTGTTCCTATGACAACAATATTGTGACAACATAACACTCACAAACAACATTCAGTATTTGGGCAATCTGCTCCCAAAAATTAGCATTTTTCTCTTTCTCTCTGTCTGACATATCATACAGCAGATGAAGCTTCTCCATTATCTTTCTAAAAAGTTCAGTGATTTTCTGCAAGGTGAATAAAACTGAGTGAGCATTTTGAATTTCTCCGACAACCTGTGGACCCAGTTGTGTTCATATTAATTATTTATTGTCAGTCTTTTATTCGCACACCATCACCTTAGTGTCTAGCTAACTTAAGTCATTGTTTTGAAAAGCCTATTTGTGCAGCAAATGTCTGCAAGAAACCCAGTAAACGTGAAGGGAACAAGGTGTTAAAAAGAGGAATTGCTGCAGTGAAAGGTGAAAGATGAAAGACAAGCTAGTCATAATGATAATATTAATCAGCCAGCAGCAGCTAGTGTTAAGGTGAATGCAAGTGGCAGCTAGAAGAGTGAATTCAGATTCAGTGGGAGGAGTTTTCTTGGCTGACGAAATGGAAGATGGCAAAATGTTCTGAAATATCTGGAGCAAAAGTGAGTGCACAATTCATCAATCAGTATTAACTTTAGCCTGTTGGTTTATTATGTGTATAAATTAATATTTCTAATGAGTTGTTTTTGAAACTTGAGCATTCATTTATCTATCATCATCGATTAAAATTTTGTCAAACGATGCAACCTCTGCCTGTCACAACCAAAAACAGCTTCCAAAATGATTGTGGACGGGGATTTCATATTTCACTGAAATGTGGAACCCCCTCTGCAGACGGAATCCCTGCCTGTGAATCACATCCAGCAGTGCACACTTTGTCTCTTATGTAAGTCCACATCCATTATTAATGGATGCAATGCAGCTATGAGAAGCTTGGTCCTTTATTTAAGATATGGATCCTCTCTGCTCAGGAGACCCTCAGTGATTAAAATGGAGCTGTTGGCCTTTATCATTATTTTATATCCCTGCTGGCAGAAAGAGGTCACCCCACTGTCATGGAGAACTGGAGAAATATGACCACATGTTACCAGTTTATTTATTTTAATCTGACCTTTGTTTTCCAGTGTGTTTAAGCCAATTAGCCAGTAACAATGAGCTTCAAATTAACGAGACCCGTGACACAAACTATACCACAACTCCTGATTTTAAAATCAGCATAAAATCGCAAAAGATTTCTGTGAATTTTTTACAATGCACAAAATTACCTCAAATTTCTTCATTACCTCATTTTCAGTTTCCAGACTGCCTCATACTTGGTGTCTCTGTGGTAGAGTGTCAGCAGGTCCAGTATTTGCATCTGCCGGCCTTTATATGACCTTTATAATCTGGATTTCCTTTTTTTTTTTTAATAGCATATTTAAATGTTTTAATTTAAATGTAAATAATTAATATTCAGTTTATTTCTAACTGGGTCTTTTAACATCTGCAGGAACTGTTGAGGTTCACTGTGGCTTCAAACTTAATTTTTGAGAGAGAACATTTCAATATAAATTTCAAATAAAATTAATTGTGCAGATTTTAGCATTGTCATCTGATATAGTACTGGCGTAATGGCTACTCACTGAGGCAATAATGTTGTCTCACTTCATTTGTAACACATGGACATATTAGACCAGGTCCACACAGTCAAATGTATGTCTAAGTGCAGGTAACCGTAGCAACATGCTTCAGGCTTTCTTAGCAGTTGACTGACCGGTAAATCTGGTCCATTTGTGGAGACCTTGGAATACAGTGACTACAAACACACTTTAAAACCTTGACGAGTATTCACCTCAGCTGACCTTTCTTCCTTTAGTCAGTGAACATGACAGGAGACACAATAATGGCCTCTCAGGCGTCCACATAGAGACAGTTTTGGCCTCCCATCGTGGCGTTGTCTGCCTCCTCCTTGGATTATCTTACATGGGAACTATTATTTACAGTGGGATGACTCTGCACCTGCTCTTTGGAAATATCCACACAGATGACGTGGAGGCGTCAGCAGTATTGGTGATTGTAACTTTACCATCTGAGAGCGTCCTCCTGACGAACACTTGCATAACACCTGTGTGTGTGTGTGTGTGTGTGTGTGTGTGTGTGTGTGTGTGAGCATGCGCACTGATTGGCAGGTGTTTAGTGGGAGCGATGGTGGGAATTGGTGTGTGTGTGTGTGAAAGAACGTTCAAAAACAGCATTTTCCTCAACACCATTTAAAAATGAACTGAACATAAGAGTCTATGTACTTTGCAGAATTTCTCAGTTGTTAATAAAGTGTTTATGTGATTAGTTGGTTGCTATGCAGTAGCATTTTATGAAATATGCTTGACTAATTATATCCAGATTTCATTTCCAATCAACTAAAGTTACAAATAAGTAAGTAAAAGATTGAATTCAGCTGTGTAATAACCTCTGTTTGAATGTTCCAGTTTTCATTAATGGTTTAATTCATATTGACAGCCTGGAGCTCGAACCAGATAATTAGATAAGAAGCAGAAGATATGAAATGTTGATTAAATATCTGATTCAGTCCTGATTCACGCTTTGAAGCTGTTAAGAAATCTGTATTATACAATTAAATTAAACCTCCTGATATTTATGTGACATGAATATAGACTTATTTTACAGATTTGACCGCAGAGAGCTGAGTGTTAACTGTTCAACATCCAAAAATTCAATTTTAACTATTACAAAAATGACATTATTATCTTTTTCTGATTTAAGCTGTGGCTTTGATGTTTATCAATGTAACAAGAGATAGATGATGGTCACACCAGCTTAAAATAAGATGCTGCTACCTGCTGGGTATGTTGCTCTGTGCTGATAAAAGTAATGAGTAGGGGTAAAAAGTTTCAATAAGACATTAGCACAAGAGATCAGATATTTGGGAAACGCATCCAAAGTAAAAGAAGTGATAAAGAAGTAAACAGATAAAAGCTGAAATACTACTGAGGAATTAATTACAGGTAATTTCTTCTGTTGACTCACTGTCATCCAGATTACTTCTAATCTGACCAATTAAAGACTGTGGACTACATGTATGCTAATTTGTTTCCTAAAATGAGTCTTAAAGGTTTCTTTTTGCCCGGCTCTTCTATTTACTGCTCTGATGATCACACTTGATTTTGTATTTCTTTTCTCCTCACCATTCTGTCTGTTTTCTTAAATTCCAACATGTCAAACAAATAAATTGGTAATTCCTGTAAGACACAACAGCTATTTCTCCGATTCACATCCTCACTCTTAATCCTGCCCAGAAAGGCTGTGATAGGCTGTTCGACCTTTCCAATCAAATTGTTGGCAATTAACACACAACGTGAAACAGTACAATCTGAGATGTGGACAATGATTCAGTGACCTGCAACCAGACACTGTTGGCATATATGTAGCTGTTTGACATCAGTGCACATTGGCAAGTTGTAGCAGCTGTTTTACATACTGCATTCAAACGAAGTGGAAACACAGTCATCTGTCATGGACTGGTCAGTGTTGGAGGTGTGAACAAGAACGTCAAGTCCAGACAGAGAAGCTCTTAATTTGAAGCGGAATCAATGATTAGGCTTTAATTCGTCAGCTGACTGATTCTTGTAGATGTTCTGCAGCTCCAAATAGAAAGTGATTGCACAAATTGAACACATAAACAACAAGACAGAAGATAAAACAGACTGTAATAAACAATAGCCTTAATAGACACCAGATTATAAGGAAAACACATAAAACGATATAAAAAGTTTAGAGTAAAATATAATACGGTAAAGAAGAGAACGATGCACATTTGAATTACAATTATTATAGTCTGAGCACTATGATTTTGTTCTTTTTTGGGATTTGTATCTGTTTAACATCATTTCTCCTGCTCAGTGCTCCAAGTTTAACTTTTCTCACCTCATAGAGGTGAAGGTGTTACTTTAACACGCTTTGTGCGTTTGTATGTGTTAATCATGATGAAGCCATCGGTGCAGAGGTGTTAAACCATGTTGTGAATGTGATGAGCTGCAGTGAACTCCATGTGTGGGTGTGTGTGTGCCTGCGTGTGTGTTTGCTTTTCACCACAACACAAAATACCTCCGACCAACACTGACTGTGACTCACAAAGATACACCACTCAAAGTCAAGTTGTCTTACCACAAATATTGCACGATAAATTGCCACAGATAGTAGCACATCTACAGTGTACTGTATACACTGATCAGTCATAACATTATGACCCCTGCCTGATATTGTGTGTCTCCCTTGTGCCTCCAAAACTGTTGTGACTCATCTGAGAATGGACATGGGCCTTCTAAGGGTGTCTTGTATTGTCACCCTGGTTGAGAGGAGGACCCTCTATGGATCAGGCTTGTTCAAGTGCATCCCACAGATACTTGATTAGTGTGGGATCTATTGAATTCGGAGGCCATGTCAACACCTTGTGCTGTTCTTCATCTTTTTTTGAGTTATTCCTAAACTATTTTTATGTGTGTGTCTGTGTCAGGCTGCATCCTACTGGGGATGGTTGCTGCCATCAAGGACTGTCATTGCTGTGTTGGGTCAAAAAGTTTACCAGCAGAACACTGACTTCAAAAGATGGTCAATGTTATTTACTTTTCCTGTCAGTGGTTTTAATGTTGTGGCTGATCAGTGCATACTTTACTACAGACAGTTTACATATACATATATCATAGCATATATATGCTGCATATAAATACACATTTCTGTTCTAGTCTTTTTGTACACCACTTGATGTTTCTGTTTCTGTGATCAGTTCACAGGGTGGCTCCTTAGCTGGCATGGTGGCTGTTTACATCGGAGGTAATGGAGGCTGGTACCGCACCACTCCATGCCTCAGAGTTCCTTTACATTAGTTATTATATATCAAGCAGACTGTGGTAAACTGACGTAGCTCGAACTGAGAAGCTATGTAATTTGGGACTGCTGTTGTGAAGAGTCTGAAGTCTGCTATGAACCTCTGTGTATGTGTGTGTGTGTGTGTGTGTCTGTGTTAAATGCAGCCAGCTTACTTGGCATCCCTCTGCAGCATGTTAACAACTGATAAAGATGAGAGAATAAAGATATGGTTGGTGTAGGAGACAGTGGATGTGTTTCAGAGAGCAGAGGACGGCCTGCTAGGACTGAAACACACAGAGCTGCAAGTGAACTGACTCACTTCATCACTTTCCATCTAGATTACCTCCTGCATCCTAATCTGGAATTTTGTAGACTGTTTTATTTAGTATAACCTGTATTTACCAAAACCTGTATTGATTGATTTTATTTAAGGATTCAACAAACAAAAGTCAGACGACAGAATGGTTTACTAGACAAACCAGCGGATTCATCTGAGGTATATTTTAGACTATAGAGGAGGAATGTGTGTGTCAGCGAGTGTCTCCTCTCCGAGAGAGACAGAGGAGGAAGTAAGCAGATGGAGGGCGGATAAAGAGCCAACAGGAAGTGAAGGCTCGATGGTTTCCTCATGTTGTGTTGGCAACAGTCAGGATTTCACTTCCCTGTACTCACATAGCCAACAGGTGCTGCGTGTGTGCGGGAAGCGTGTTTTCAAACCAGCTCTTCTAACTTTTTTTTATGATGCTTCTTCACCTCAGAGGCAGTTTTGTAGATTTAGCATGTAGGTTTAAACGAAGAGTTTGATTCCCGAGCCATGACAGATTTTTTTTGCACTATCTCCATTAGATGTGGAGAAGGGATCAATTTAGATTAAGATTTAATTTGCTATTGTTAAACTGGCTGACCTCTTTCTTTTCCTACCACCAATGTCTCCAAGGCTCCACTTGAGGATGTATACTGTCAGGTGAAAATATTAAGTGTAACAGAAAAAAGATTACTACAGTTTTGCTCTTACAGGCTTTCAATGTAAGTGTGTATATTTTTAAAAAGTTCACTATTTGATTTCTTGACATTTTATTGTCTTTTTTTAATAATAGCATATTGACTGAGGTTTGTTACGGCAGCCTTCAGTCAGTTAATGGATAGTGATTTAATGGATATGTGTGCTGCCCTTCACATAATACTGTACTTATTAAAACATATTTCTGTTCTATTAATATCTATACATATTCTTATTCTATTATTTAAAAATATGAGGACATGTCTACTTAAAATCTACATGCTGGTCACAGATAAAACTGACCCAAGCAAAAACAAACAGCATTTTATAGACACTAATGGTTTGTCTATTGTACTTATTCTGCTCATGCTGCGTGACCATTTTCAGGTCTTCTTGCGTGGAGGAGTGAACTTTGGGTTTTACAGCCTCGCCTTAAATAAACAGTCTCCTGAAAAGGGTCCTTTCTGATTATTTTTTTAACTGATATAATATCAAGCTTATCAAGCTTCTGAGTAAACTAGCAGTTGTGCTTCATTACACAACAAAGGCCGTGCATTTAATGAGCTTAATTTGATAGCAGCAAGGCTTATTAAGTTGAGTTGTTAAATTGCTCCAAATGCACCTGTTGTTTTTGTAATGCATTGATTTTGAAGAAAGGTGGACTTGCATTTATTGTGTTATTTAAAGATTTCACAGCTTCTTATTAACTTTGTAACATCACAAAAACATAAATGAGTTTCACTTTTGTTTAGACACGTTTTCCTTTGTGTTTGTGGCATGTGGCCAGAGCTGTGTAACAGGACAAGCAGCATCAAGATGTTTGTGGCTGTACAGCTCCATGGGGAAACCCTGCTGACAGTCAGTCTTGGTTCCTGTTCAGACTGCAGACGTTGCAGAGAGTCCCTGCTGTGGTTTGTTTTCTGTCCTCCTGTCAGTGTGTTGTCGAGCTGACCGGGAGCTCTGCCAACGTGTTTCTCTCCTACAGACACGCCGCCTCTGTCTAGTAGGTATGAATCCCATCAGACCTTGGTCCTGGTCCTTGTCCTGGTCCGTGTGGTCTGTGCTGTGGGAGTGGGATCACTGGAATGTACTGTTTGTGCTGGAGAGATGGGCGTAGCTCTGTTTGGCCATAGTGACTGAGCACAATCAGCACGCAGTCATTCATCACTGTGTGCACACACAGAAACACACACTTTGCTGTCACAGCCAAGATACTCTAAACTGGGACAAGAGGAAATCTGTTAAAACATAGGAAACATAAGAGAGGAACAGGGACCTGCTCACTCCTCTGCTGTTTTAAAATAATATCAACTTTTCTGCAGAGACTGAATTTATTCTCAGCTGCTCCACTTCTGTCTCTAGAACAGCAAATGTTGTCATAGCTCAGAGGCGTCAGATGTCTGAGGACCAGGAATTAGATCTGGAGCTTTGGTCTTCTGACCTGTGTGTTTTGTGTTTTTCACAGTTTGACTCTCAGTGTAGTCAGTGAGCCTTTGGCCTCAGCTGTGTGGGATCATGTGCTCAATGGAACTGAAGTGGCTTTTCATTTCAAAGTTCACCAGGAAAGAAAAAAAAAAGGAACAAGAGAGGCACATGAGAGCTGTATGCGCGTGTGTGTCTATGAGTGCACTTCAACTTGCATGCGTGTGTGTCTTCAAAGTCACATGAAAACATGTCGCATGTGATGTCGCGTGTGTGTCAGCACATTTCACAGTAGTTCTAGTTTCAGAGGGAGCTTCAGAAGGCACATTTTATACTGTGTTTCCAGACTAAAAAATTTGGAGTATTTTACTGAGTTGGTAGAACAGGTCTTCACTAATTTGATGTCATGTCATGCAGCAGGACATTGAACCCCACATGTCTCCTTGTCTGTGTGGGCAGTGAAAGAAATAGATGTGGTAATGTGTTTCCAAAGCCATGACCAGCTTAAACGGAAGTAGCAGCTGAGTCAAAGAATGATTTAAAGTGCAAACACTACAAGGAATTAAATTGGCAGTAGTGCTCAAATGACTGTCAGCCAGAGTCAACATTAAACCCAGGCAGCTCAATGATTCTTTACGCCTTTGTTTTACATGACAGTAGAATCTCTTTGTGTTTTGACCTGGTCACAGAAAGGAATTTGAATGTAAGACATGACCAAGTGAACCTGTGACCCAATTCTCTCTCCAACTAAATGATTAATGAAATTGATTGATCTAAAAAAACAATAGACAAAGGAACACATAATAAAAATGTTAAATATTTAACTTGTTTTGTCAAAGTCTGTGTCAAAATGATCAATATATTGTTTCATTATTGCTTTTTTATATTAAGCATGTAATGTTTTATGTTTTTTAATTCACGTACTGTGCTGTATCTCCAAATTATGTAAATATATTTCTAGGGATGCTCCGATCAGGGTTTTTTGCCCCCGATCCGAGTCCGAGTCCTTTGACTTTTGAGTATCTGCCGATACCGAGTCCCGATCCGATACTCTGTGTTTGTTTTTTAAGTGCCGAATTAAGTTTGTGGTATTAAACGACGCTTTGTCCTTACCACCCCTCGATATTCCAACTTTGCAAATTTGACAGTTTGCGACTGCATCGTTCTCCTCACATACTTTAAAATACTTCCACACAGCAGACATGGTGCGCCACAACTCGCCACTCCGCTTCAAAACAAACTAGCATGCTGGTCTTCTGCACATGCGCATGCCGTAAACGGTGGTAGTAAATACTAATTTTATTTTTTATTTTTTTGAATCACCAATAGCCCATATATCAACAATCTAATACAAATAATGACTAAATAAATATATATAAAACCGATCTCTGATCGGGTCGTAACGTCCGAGTCCCGATCGAGTCTTCAGTTCAAATATTTTGGCAACTTAAATACACCTGAAGAGGTCAAGTCTCCAGCATTATTCGACTGACGTGTTTTTACACTGATGTAGTGGAAGCTGTCCCAGGAATACAATTGCGTCTACTTAAATGTAACTAGCATGATGCTAAATCCTGTAGCGGCTAAGTACCGGAGTTGTTGCATTCATGTCAGACCTGTAGTTGTAATTGAAGGGCATGGTATTTGTTAAGGCAGTGCATGCAAGCATGACAGGATGACGTAGGGTGCAAGTTTGTAGACTGCATTTTTATTTTTATTTTTTTAGTTTTTATGCTGCTGCATGTAGCTGGACACCTGTGGGATTGTTGGTGTAAATCTTGTAGTAAGATTTGAAGTCATACTTGTTGTAGATCTTCTCAACATTGAGACAGAAACGCCTGACCTTGCATTCCTCGCTATGAATACAACCCTGTCATACACTCAGCTGCTTCCTGATTGGACTGATACACACTCCTCCTACCCCTTCTCATGAATGGCAGCTTGTGTTTTCCTTGTTCACACTCTCTCCACTCTCTGTCAGCATGAACAGTTATTTTTCACAAAACCCAGGAATGTTGGGTGTCACATTGTCCAACTGGTTTTCTGCCCAACAAACAGCAGACTGTGAGGATTTTTTTCCACTCTGCTCTCAGTCACAAGATGCTCCACCAACAGTCATCTGAGGCTGAGTAATGTGCCGCTTCACTGTTGAGGACTGGAAGAGGCTGAGGGCTGTTGGGGCTACTTCACTTCACAATAGGAAAGAAAATGTGCCAACAAAGGTTATGCACAGCTGAGCTGATTAGAACTTCAGACAATCCTTGTCTAGTGTGTGAACTCACCAACCTGTCTCTACCTGTTGTATTTTTCAAATCATTAGGTAATGCAGTGGAGAAAGGCTACTTCATTTTTTCTCCAGGTCTTCCAAATAGTTACAGAGGTGTCTGCCTGAATGTCCTGGCTTGACTCCTAGACAACAAGGATGTAAAACCAGGGGCTATTTCAGTCTGCAGTGGGATGCTGTTTCAGAATCAATCAATCAGACAGAAGGATTCTCCGTCTTCCATGTCTCTCCTGAGACAAACCTGGATGCACTTCACCATGCAGATGAATAATGGTCGTAGTCATGACCTATGTATTCTGACCTGATTTCTTCAGCTGATGGCCAAATTGATTTTGTTTTGATGTCCTGATATGTATTACTTTGACTGGAAACATTTTGCATACTGTAAAATAACTGCTGTATGTGTCCAACAAACAGCAACAACAAGACAGTTAACCTTCCTCAGACTTGTCCTTTTGCCAAGCAGCTGTTAACATAATAGTTATGTCCAGTCCAGAAGCAAACAACTTGTCTGTCACATGAATATCATTCACAATTTTAAAGATCCCTGTGGTGAGGCTGAAAGCATTTAGGAGGACTGTAGGGCTGAAATGTTGCTGTATAAAATTGTTTTACCAATCACCACCATGAAGAGTACACAGGAAGAAAACCTCATAGTTTTTATTGACCAATCTATTGATTTCATTTCCCAGTCCACAGCAAGTCTATAAGGCCACAGTGAGACCAGAAAGCTCTCACTGAAGCGAAAGGCCTTGATGCATCATTGCAGTTGATACAACATACAGATAGTAGGGGGTTTAAGCAGCTGCCTGTGGAGATTACACTTCATCTTCCAACATACAGTCATATTGAAGATAGGGTCTTTGATTTCTTTAGCACCACTCATTTTGATGAATATATTCAACTCTGAGGACTTGACGCCTCAGATACACACTACTTCTCATTTTCAGACAAGAAGAACAATAAATTGTGTTTCTCTTCATATATACACTGTTGTCCATAAAGTTGGAATAATTTTGTTTTCAGACACATTTGTCTTTTTATTACTATTTATATAAATCACATTGTCACATTGTCCTTTCATGACAATAGGTCAGAATTTTGTTACAACTTGGGCAACAGTGTATGTATGTAAATGGCTGATGTTGCATCTGAACAGTATAACTACATAAACGTGACTCATTTGGTGTTTGTTTGCAGATTAGTCTTGTCAGCAACTTTCTTCGACGTGGAATTTCTTTTTCTCTTGAGTTTCTTTTAATTTTCCCATTTCTGGTGACACAACCGAGATGCTTTCAGTTAGGAAAGGATCCGAGTCTCCATCTGATTTTAAATAAACACGGTTTCTTCTCCTGGCAGCTTTGACACTAGATAACCACCTTTAGAACAGTAGAAGAAGAAGACATTTTGACTCTACAGGGACATGGTTTTGGTTCATGGCAGGCACAAAATTAATAACTACAAAAGATTAAGCTCAATACCGATCGAGACAGACCTGGTTTTAGTTGTTGTCTGGTTTGTAGTCCACTCTGCAACGTGGCTCCCCCATACACTTCAAAATCAGTGACCGAGAATAAGTGACAGACTGCAGTGAAAATGTTGCGGGCCAGTTGCACCAGCTGGACGTACATGTAAGCACCTCATACGACTTCACAATCAGCTTGAAGCAGCAATGAGAGACTGCACCAATCATCTGGATATATACCTGTATATGGAGACAACTTAGTGAGAGGTTTTGTTTCAGCAACAGTTCAGGCTGTGAGTGATTGAACCATGAGACCAGTGTGGCAATGTGGTGGTCTTCCCATGACGCACACATCTTGGGGGGGGAAGTGTGAGGAGGGAGAAGGGACAGCGATAGCGCACATGCACAACTCTTTTACTGTAGAGTTAAATTATTTTTCTTGTTTTGCAGTCTGAGTCATTTAAATTTAGTTTTTCCGGCTTGGCAGGCAGTTAAGATGAGGTAAGTATCCATAGCAACGTGATAGCCGTGGCAACTGTCACTGATAGAATGTGCTTTGTGCCTAGTCGTAGTTTTAGATGGTTCATCCGGCCGGACGTAGTTAAGCTTGATGTATGTCGATGGGCTGAACTGTTTTATGTCCAGCTGATGCGGCCGACTGTGTAATAGAAATAGCAGCAGGTTGTTGATGTTAAAATTTGTGTCAATAAAGTTTATTGAAGAAGAGACATCATTGTGTCTATTGTAACACGTATCTGCTGGCTGTGAGCTGCAGGCAGTGGTGACGATGACTGAGAGCGGTGCAGATTCTCAGGTTCAGAGACTGCTCTGTTTCTTGTGAGAATACACAATCTGCTGTGTAATAAAATATAAATTACATCAAAGGGACTGAAATCAAGAGCCATGGTGTGGAACATAAAACAAAGGAGGAAGGAAAGAAACTGATTGCTGCCCTAAAACATTTCCCTCGTGATAGGCATCAGAAACACAGCGGCTTGTAGCTTCTGTTTATTCAGAACAGGAAGTGGCCGACTTCTCCCAGTGATCCCAGTGCAGTGGGTTAGGCCGGGGACGTCTGTATGTATTAAGGCACTGTATTCAGACTGACACTGGGTTGCTCTTTAAAGAATCAGACCATTGAGATAGGCCACTTCCTACTGCTGTTTATCCATTTATTCAGTCTGATCTGTACTGTCAAGACCACTGTGAAATATATATTTACATGTAAAGAAACTCAATGGTTCAGACAGAATTTCACATACGTGTTCATTCATTCACTCAGGTGCTGCATTCAGGTTGAGTCTATGCTTTCACCCAAACACAAATATGGTTCATGACTGACAGAGATTAAATGGACTCCACCTACCACCTACATGTATAGTTTACAGTGCTGGGAGTGAACTGGAAACAGGGCTAACATAACCAATCTGATAAGCAAATAAGTCACCTGATACACTTTGTGATGTAATGTAGCAAATTGTATCATACTTTCCAAACAGGGATCACCTCACCTCATGTTGCAGGCGCTCTGAACTGCTGCGTTATGACATTAACATTTCGTCCTACACTCCTCAAACCCACAACTCTGATAATGACCTGACACTGACACTGAACATGTCAGACACTAATCTTGATGACACCAGGGTGAGGCAGGGTGAGGTTTGACATGTAGGATGTCTCTTTGTGTTGTCTCTTCTCAGAATGTTGTCATATTTTTAGCGTCCTCTTCATTTACCTCATGAGGAAAAATGCTGCGTCTCACTTGATGCGCCCCGCTTATCACCGAGCTGCAGACAGCTGAGTTATCTAATGTGTGAGAGACACTCTCCATGTCTAATTGGCATGCCTTAACTTTCTGTTGCACGCGCTCACACACACTGCTGCATATCAACTTTGTGATGTACGTTCAGACGCATTTTCTCCTGCTCTTGTGAAACCTCGTTAGTCATGGCTCATGTTTATCCCAGAATGCTCATCATGCCTTGAAGTCATCTGGCTCTTCCTATTTTGTTTGATGGAACCTATTGAAGCATATTCAAGTTGAACGATTTAATTTCATTCAGCGATTCCATAAGGGCTGTCATGGAGGTCATCCCAGAATCGGTAAAACACAATCGTACTGTTGTCACTCAGTGATGCAGCAGAGGTTCCATGAATGAACAAAAGACGCCTGCATTTCACTGCAAGGTTGACAAGCATGCTGAGGGACAAAGCAGGCGAGACAGATACCCTGGTTGGGGATGTGAGTAGGGGTGGGAATCTGGCAGCCTCAAAATTTGGCACTGTGAATGAGGCCGTGTCAATCCATGACCTCAGTCACAGTCTAGTTCAGCACTATCTACAAGGGTTGCATTTGAATTTAATTTGAAATAATTGTTAGTTTTAAATTAATTAAACTTGATTTTATGAGCTTTTAGTAAATATAAATACTAAGCAGTTGGATTGCAGACTGGACATTTTGTAATTCTGATGTTCTGAGAACGCATCCTTTAATTTAGCCATCACATGAACTTCAGTCAGTATTAAATATGTATTGAGCGGAAGTGTAATGGGACGGTACCTTTCTTTGATGGTGCTTGGCTAATATGCCTGACTGGTTTTGCTACCAGATGGCAGAATTTACAGTTTAATGCTCATTTGGTTATTTCATTTCCTCTTTTCGCACATTTATGCACACTAAATGGAAGAAATGGAAAATTGATAGTCAGGAATATTGTAAACCTCAGTATCCTGTGTCAGTCAAGCAACATTTTAGCTGAGTGTAGGTCAGCTGGTTGTGATCCCAGCTGCAGGTACTGTCATCTGAGCTGGGCCGCCCCGCCCACTCAGCTCTTTGGAGCTTGTTAGCTGTCACAACTAATTGGGAGGTGTTCAGAGCACAGATGCTGACGCACTTCAAAGGAGTTTCCCTTCAAAGAGCACACAGGTCAAAGTGGGAATAGGAGGATGGACATGAATAAATTCATGATTTCATAATAAATACTTTGACACTAAGGCTTGCAGAGTGGTGAACCTGGAGTGGTTTCTGTTTTGTTAAATGTTGAACATTTCATAATTTCTATTGACTTTACAGGATATTTGTCAAAATGTCAAATGTGCGTCACATGCATTATGACATGGGATTTCCTGATCAAGATTTTTTACCTCCCCCCCGATCCGATCTTTTAACATTCAGTATCAGCCAATGCAATTTTAAATGAACAAAAATGTCCTCTCCTTCGCATTCATAAAGCCTTTTCTTTTCTTATCTTACTTGTAGTTTTCTCAGAGCTAAAGTAGTGAGGATATGGTAGCCCTTGGCTCCAGAAGCACAATCAGATGGTAAACGTTCTGCTCATCTAACACCATAAACTCTGTAACCCTCTCTCTAACGTTTTTTGCCTTGATCCTGTCTCCGGGAACCTTTTTTAAACGTAGCGTTCAGTGCAGCATTTGCCTGAATTTACTTGGTGTGTTCCGTGCCCATAAAAAACTGAGCTTGGCTGAAGCCAGGTACCAATTTAATCCAGTCATTTAAAAAATGCCTGGATTGGTCCAGATACCGACTGGGACATCCCTAAACACAACCAAAACTGTTCCTGAACAGCTAATTCCTGAAGGCTTTCTCATGGTTTTGGAACGGTTTCAACCAGTAGAGGCTTTAGAGAAGCCTGACAGTGATGCTGGGCTAGCAGATCTGCTTCATCATATCCAAGTTCATCCCAGAGCTGCTAGACTGGTCTAAATGCAAGTTAGTCAGGTTCTTCCACGTCAAACAGAGAAACCATTTCTTTAAAGACGTTGTGTACGGGGCGTTGTCATGTTAAAACAGGAAGGGGACGAACAAAGTGTGAACACAAAGCTGGAAGAACACAGTGGTGTCCAATATATCATCTAATGCTACAGTATGTCAAGCAGAACATTCCTTCTGCTTTGTGGTGTTTATCTATGTGAACAAGGAAATGGAATTGTGGTCCAGCTAATGACAGGAGTTTGCCTCATGTGACTGGATCGGTCAACGACAGGTTCTAAGGAGGTATAGAGAGCTGTGTTTGACAGACATTGGCCTCCACTCAATGCTTTTGCCAAAATACACCCACTTCTGTAATGTCACTCTGCGGCATACTGTACGTGAGCATGTGTTACAGGATGGTGCGAGCTACTCCCCCCAAATCATATTTGATCAGTTATGTATTTGTCCCTGAGTTGTAGCTGAGTCATTAAACTTTTGATACACAAAAATAAAAATAATTATTTTCCAAGTATTTCACACACAAGGACAAACTATTCTCAGGTATTAAGAGGCCTGTGCCATGACATACATTCCCAGATCAGAGGTATACTGATGAGACTAAGAGGGTTTTGATTAATCCCAACAGACTTTTTTCCCCAAGCACACATTTTGTTACAGTAGGGAAAGCACAGGTGTAAATAACACAGCTAATCATGGCTGAATAAAACAGAGCTACACTGTATCTACATTGTAGTTTGGTTTTCAAAATTGAATAATTATAGTCTTTATGTGGTACCACTTGGGTTTTGTTTCAATATCCAGCACACTCACTATCGGAAAATGAATGGCACATCTCCACTTCCTTTCACTGACCACACTGACGCTAGTATCCAGGTGGTCTGGGTGGTGCCAGAGGCGGAGCAATACTCTCCAGGCTGAGTGGATTTGTGGTATTGATTATGTTCCCACACTTGCTCTATAGTCACTGGGATTTGCATTAATTAATACTGCGTTCTGCTCTACCTCTGCCAGTTAGAAAGAAATATTGTATTATACGCTATACACTTATTTTATTATTTTTTTTGTACTCTCTTGTACTCTCTTGTACACTCCACTTCTTACATGACCGCTTCACAGAGTGGTTGTCGCATCAAGTTTTTGTAGCATTACATAAAATTAAAACATAACTTCTCACAGCAAATTAACACTTTAACATACATCAGCAGTATGTTAACTACCTAAAAATGACAAAAACATTTGGTGTTGTAGTTTGGCTCAAGTCCCATCCATTAACATGGAGGAGGTGTGACTTATTATCAATACTGCAGACAGCCACCAGGGGGAGCTCCACATGCTTTGGCTTCACGTTCGAGGAGCTAATAATAATAATAATACATTTTATTTATAGGCGCCTTTCACGACACTCAAGGTCACCGTACAAAGTTGTTTAAAATAAAACACAGTTCAAATACACAAAATAAACACAATGAAAGTATACACAAGCATAATATAGAACATATAGTTACATACAAATAAATTACAGATAGCATGGGAGATAGAAGTGAGACTATGGAATGGAGTAGGCCTGTCTGAATAAATAAGTTTTGAGCTGAGATTTGAAGGTGGTGCCTGAGTCTGAATTGTTTCAGTGTTCAGGGACGGCGTTCCAGAGGCAGGGGGCTGAATGGGAGAATTTTGTTATCTGTAAAGTCAAAATAATAATAAAAAAAAGGTTCATGGGAAACTGTGAAAAGGTTGCCCTGCCTTTAAGGTTTCAGCTTTGTGGACAACACTCCAGTACATCAGCAGTAAAATACAGCTGTCTTGTTTGGAGGTCAAACACACAAACACTCAGGTGGAGATTTAATACTCGTAGCACACTGGTAGCTCATCATTTAACCCACTTTAACAGAAAAAGGAAAAAAAAGACCCACATCTCTTCAAAAGGGATAGATGGGTCACAGTGATTGGGTTGAAGGTTCCCAGGAATTCTAAAGTTGTGATGTTTGTTGTTGCAAACTTGGAAGCGTTTACAGTAAACAGTGTCTCCTGTTTGTTGAGGTTAGATGAGAAAATAACCTGAGATCTGCTGACTCTTCTGCTTATCATTTCTTTAATCTTTAATTTTAGCCTCATTTTCACACTTTTGAACTTTTGAACACTCAGTGTGTTGGTCATTTGTCCAGCCACTGAGCAGTGACTTATCCCTCCCATATGCATCATGTTGAGTTGTTATTTCTATAACTTATACAGCTGATGACACTTGATTTATTTTTTGTGTCTTTCCATGCACAAAATGCTGATAGGTTTAGTTGAGACAGAAGAAAACTGTTTATTTTTTAAAACAAATCTAATAATATAAAATTGTATTCTACTGAAAAGCTTATTACAAGGCCCTACTTGTTGTTTCTACAGATTTCAGTTCCATCTGGTGGCCTTCATTCGTGTGTGAAGTTTGCCAATTTCTGGAGATAGCTTAGTGTGGACTATTGGTCATGCTTTGATTTGTATGTAACAACGTCAACACATTGCCCATAAGTTTTGGTCTAAATCATCTTCATGATGTGGTTGGATAAGCTTGTCTGAGTTATTTCTGAAAAATAAGAATAATGAAATCTGACCATCTTCTTAGAAAATGGATCATAAACAGCTATGGTGGCCCACAAGCTCAAACGTTAAAGGGACAGTGCTTGAAGTGTGTCAGCCATGGAGTGTGCTTTTAGATTTCCATCTTGCTCTCCCTTCATCTGCTGCAGCAGTGGAGGCCTTTATGAGTCTGCTGCTCATGCAGTCACACCTGGGGACCAACCATCACCACCAGTGTCTGAAAGCCCTTGCTATCATGTATACACATGCTGGTGCAGATGTGCTTCAGTGTATTTGGGTTATGATCAGTGTTGTGATCAAGTCTCTGCAGTGATGAACAGAGGGAGCTTCTGAGCCTCAGGCTGTAAACAGGGTTATTGAATCTCTGGATGCTCTCCAGATGTTGCTGCTTTGTTTGGTTGGGATCCATCATCTCCCTGCCTGCCTGTCTCTGGTCGGAAAAGGACATGAAGGACATGAAGGACAAGAAGGTCATGAAGGACAAGAAGGTCATCAGCTGTGTAGTTAGTTTCCTGTGTATATTATCACATACAAATTTAACATCTTAACACTGCAACATCAATGTGTTTATGTTTATCATTGATTGATTGATCTCCAGTGGTGAATCATTTGTTTAGTCTATAAACAATGCTAAAAAAAATAAAAATAAAATGTAAAATTCATCTCACCATTTCTCCAAATCTAAGAAGACATCCTCTGCTTAGAGTCTAGGATCAATTGGTGATTAAAATAATCACTAATGAACTTCCTTATTGATTCATTTGCAAATTGCCACACTAATGCAGTTAGCGAAATGGCTGTTTCATGCGGCTAATTTCTGTCTTCACTTTCAGTCAAGCTGGTTCTCCTCTGACTGCTCATTTCCATGAATCTCTGTAACAGGTGGAGAGCAAAGTGTTGAAAGAAACCTGAAGTATTCTGCAAAGGCTGGTCAAATTACTGTCAAACTCAGAAGAGGAAAATGTTTGAAAGAAAATGAATTTTTAAGCCTTAGGTTTTGACTCGGCTTTTGAAAAACCTCTCTGTGCCCGTAGAAGCTTTTAAGAAGTCATAAAAACATTGTGGACTGAATATAATTGTGGCCCAGGTTGTCATTAAGTTTAGATAAGGAAAATCACCATTTGGACTTCACTCACTCTTGTTTACTATCATACTTTTATTATCCAAAGATATCAGTATATCCAGAGAGTATATATTTAAGTAGGTAAGGTACTAGCGTAGTGCTTAAGAAATATGAAACCGTCTGCAACATACTAAAACTGCTGGATGGTTTGCTGTAGATTGATGTTCTACTGCAGAGAAACATGACTAAAGATGCAGAATGGTCTACATAATCTCCATTTACACTGAATACTAGATCCATTTTTAACACTCTACACACAGACTTCAATTGTTGGTTGTCTGCAGCCATCCAGCCAGTCGCTCAGGAATCCCAGGAATGAGCTTTCTGCATTAAACCATGAGGTCTGTGTGATTACATAGCTCTGATGTTCAGTGCAGAATTCTGAACAGATTTACCAGATTGTCCATCCCTGTCCATGGAAATATAACCACCTGGAAAGAACTGTTAGTGGCGTGGATCTGGCAGTAAAGCAGAAAAATTGTCTAAGTCAGTGCTGGTATTGTTTTGCAAATCTTAAAATGTAGCCTGTCCTCTTAATTAAGTGTTTTATAAATAATAATGCTGCAAAATGACATTTAAATAAAAGCTCTGTGGGTTGGAGATGTTTGAGGATGAAGGTTAACGTAAGGTTGTTGTCAGGGTAAAAATTAGGGTTAGGTATTTAGTGGAGATGGCTAGGGTAAGGGGCTGGTGAATGCATTATCTCAGTGAAAGGTCCTTTCAAACATAGAAACATTGGAGTTTGTGGGGTCATGTCTCTGGAGCTTGGTAATTGTCCATACCGGTTTGATCATGTAAGAACATCGTTAACACACTCGCAGCTATTGGTGTGTGTGCACAGTCATGTTGTGGAGAATGTCCTTCCTTAAGACCAGGGATGTCAAGCACAGGGCCCACCAGAGGGTCCAGTCTGGGCCCGCGGCATAATATTACAAAGTACAAAAATTACATAGATTTTAACTGCAATTTTTCAATTTAAGTGACTGATATTTCTAATATGTCCACTGTTATTCTAAGTCGTAGTGGACAGAACACAACAGTCTGAGCTAAACAGCAGACAGCAATGTTCCACAAATGCACTTATTTTTCTTACAATATAAAATGTTTTGTAAAAGGATAGATCATCAACTATAACAATTTTCATAATCTACTTGTTCTTCTTTGCACTAAAACAAAGAGAAAAGAGTTGTCATTATTTATAGGCTATTATGCCATTATGTTACTGCTGTATGTGGCCCCTAAACCAAAAAGCGTTTGAGACCCCTGCTTTAGAAGTCAGAAAAAAACAAGTCTCCATATCACAAATTGATATGTTTTAGGGGGAAGCCCTCAAATGCAAATTTAGGATGGGGTTTATAAAAACATAACTGTGTGTGTGAGTCACACAGTGAGTCCACACCTCTGCTCGGTCTCTCTGCAGTGTGGGGATTTCCTTTTTCCCCTCTGGTCACATGACTGCAGATATGGGTGTGGTCTCCTGCATTCCTGGCCTCTCTCTTTCGCTCTCCTTACTCTGGTATGCTGCGACACTCACTCACTCACACACACACACACACACACACACATTGTTGTCTAGACCTAACACACACCGGCTCAGTGACGACTGTTGGACGACGTGCCCTGCATGTTGAAATGTCTCCATGGAGTCAGTGTGGACATGATTCAGTGGGACACAGTCTGTGTGTGATTGGGTGTTTTGTCCGACAAGAAAAAAAAAAGTTGCCCTTCATGTGGAGGGTGTGGCCAGCAGTGAGTTTGCATGGTGGGGCTGTTTGTGGAGGAGGGCAGTGCAGGCTGCTCCTTTAGTATGCAGAGCAGGTGTGTCTGCAGAGGAGAGCCGAGACAGAGGGAGAGGAGGGAGGAGAATGGAGTTGAATGGAGCGATAGTCTGATGGAAGAAAAGAGGAAGAGCAGACTGCCTTCATGACCTGTTACTGTTTATGAATGTGTGAGGTGGGCAATCATTATTCATTGTGTATTCATATCAGACAGTTTGAACTCTGACAGCGTAAAGCCAGTTTGACGGAAGCGGTGCGACTGACCTGCAACTCAGGGAATCTAGTTAATGACCTTGATTTACAACTGGATATGTTATACGAGCAGCAGAGAGCCATGGTGATTGGCTGTAGTTAGTGAAAGCACAAAGGCTGATGACAGGTTTGATAAAAGAAGCTTGTTCTCGCTTTTGTTAGCCATGCTGTTGCAGTTTTATTTTTTGGGCCAAGACAAATAAACACAATTCCTTAGAGAAATTGTGGTCTGCATTCACAAGTGATCGGCTGAAAAAGAAAAACCACAGCAAGTGAGGTCTGTTCATTAGTAATGAGAGCCTTTTAAAATATTCTGTTGTTGTAGCCGTTAACTAACTAAATAAAAAATAAATATATACATGAATTAATAAATGAAAGTATTTAATATGAGTACACAAGTGTGATTCTGTGGTCTTGCTGATGTATGAGGATGGGCATGTGTGGTTAAGTTAAATATTCTCCTCATTTACTACTTCGTCTTTATTTATCTTTATTACCTGAGATTATAGTGCGTACGGAAACTTCCAGGGTTGGAGATATAATCTGATGTTTGTGGAGGTCTAATTTCCAGGCAGGGCAGAGATCAATGACGCACAAACATAAGACACATAACCAAAGCTACTCACTTGCGGTCAGAATGGATCTTAATTCAAGGTCTGAACAGGCCCTCATACACGTCTCAAAATAAAATGTAAACGTGAATATCAATTTTACTCTGGAACTAAATATACACTCGCTTCAATAGGTAGTGAAAATGAACAGTAGTGCTTTAAATCTTTATTAGAGTTACTCAGCAAAACAGCTCAGAGAGGTCATGATTCAGTTGTGTTTTTATTATTGTAATATTATGGTATTGTGCTGAATCATGACAAATATTTCTATACTTTTGGCCGTGCCATTTCTTTCACTGTTCTTGGCTAATTAACAGAAACACTTAACAGCACCACAAACTACATCCTCCAAAATTAAATTACCATTCACATTTACCGACCGTTGCTGTTGCAACAATAACTTTAGAGCAGGATTTTTATATTGAAATGCATTTAGTCATTACTAAAAGTGTATATGACAACTAGTTTAAAATGAATCTGTATTTGCTGTACTTGCATCTCTACATAAAATATGCAGAACTAAAATATGATGGGTTAAAAAATATTGATCCATGGTGCGGCTTCCATTGAGCAAAATGTATCAGCTCTCTGACAAATGCAAACACAGTTTAACATCAGTACGCCAGATGCTCACAATCCCACCACAACTTATTCAAATGTTGCATTGTCCAGTTCATACTGCTGTGACAGTTTTATTGATGATCTTGGTCCCCTGGACAAAAACTAAAGGCCCATTTAAAGTGCTTTAATGTAATTCTGCTGTGTTCATATATTTCTGATATCTTTATAATAACAACATGATGGATGTGCTGTTGGTGTGTGTGAGTCATTCCGCTGCTTGGCTTTGTTTAGTTTATCCAAATGTAGTTCACTGTGTGCTCTGCCAAAGCACACATCATGGCCTTGCTGGGGCATTTTATTTCTGAAAACTGTTTACATTTGAAAAGACACCACATCTACATGTTTCTGTTTTCAGGTGCATTTCAGTTGTCCTCTGTCCACACTGAAACAACAGAAATATTGATATGGCCATCTGCTTCACAGTGTAGAACACAATCATGAAAATATATATTTCTGACCAACGCTGCAGTCCTTCAGCTGTCTTCAATTGTCAGATGATATTGAACAAGTAATAAACATGGGAGTGTTTCCATCTCGACACGATGTGAACACAGCATGAGACAGGATGCCTGTGGTTTCTGTTGTATTGCAGAACGGTTTAAAGCTTCTGTGAACCAAACAAATAATATAAACATAAGTCGAAACCCCCTCTGAGGTAAAACAAAAGCAGCAAAAGACTGCAGAGAAAGACAGAGGGAGTCCACAGATGGATCCAGAGACACCAGGTCCTGTAGTTGTTCGCAAAAACGCACAAACACACACACACACACAGGCTCATTGTATCTCAAACACACATATAAACTGAGTGGCTGGCAACATGCGGACTGCAGCCTAATTTAATCTGGGGTCAATAACTCTCAGATAAGATGGACAAAGAACAGACACGCTGTCTCTCACGCACTGGAACTCTGCTTGTCTTAATGCCACTGAGATGTTCCATCTATGTATAGATAGATGAAGTCCTGACATCACTTCCTGTCTAGTAACTATCGATTAGTCCAATCTCTCGAGGCTATATCTGTTGATCGCTGCTGAAAAGTGAAACGTGGCACAACCCTAATTCAGTCTGCACTCTGCAATGTAGCTGTGCTTCACCAATCAACCACACAGTATTTAAACATTAGTTTCAGTTTCAGATCTGCTGTGTTGTCTTCAGTGTTGATGATCATGTTGCTGAATTCATTTCAGGGTTTTGGATTTGACATATATTATAATCACTCTTGTGTGTCGAATTCTAAATTAAGAAGACTATATGCAGTCAGCAAGTGTATAGAGACACTATATGTGTGTTTTATATAAACCTGTAAAACGAGTAACCGACAGCACCAAAAATGTCATTCCAGGCCTGTTGTTTTAGTTTTTAGTTTCTTGTCCTGGACAAACTGGCAACTGAGTGTATTCAAGAGTTAGTTCTCTGGCTTGGATTAGTTCATCTGTCCATTTGTTGTAAATATTTAAAAAGTGTTAATCTTAATGTGACAACTAGTGCCGTGTACAGTGTTTATCAGATCAAAGCTGGTTTTCATGGCAAGTCAAAGTCTTCACAAACTACCTCCTTACAGAAGCACATTATAATTCAGATTTTTAATAGAACTGCTTTTCTCTCATTCAAATGATAATGAAACGAATGAATTGTAACATCACCATCAACTAGACTCTTGATCAGCCTTCTCCCTCAGCAAATGTTAAACTTCTGATACAAAAACAATACTGCGCTGTCTGTCTGGAAGCAGGTTTCGGAATGAGCTAATGCGTTATGAGAACTCATCTCTGCTTTTATTGAATCATGTCTTAGTAAATAATTTGTCTCACACTCGAAAAGTATAAACCACAAATCTCTTCGCTGATTTGAATCCTTTCAATCCGTCAGTTGAACGTGTATAGATCATTACGCGTAAGCGCCTGGCTATCTTAGTTTTGAAGTGGGGAAGCAAATGTTGATGCCAAATTGTAAATCAATTAATTGACATTAGTTCAATAGAAAAATTTAAATGTATCTGTAGCAGTTAACTGCGCTAACGTTCAGGATCAGTGGGACTCTAATTAAGAAACTAAGTGATGAAGTGCATCAGTGACGCTCCCGGCTCTGTTAGTGGTGGCAGTAAACACTGACAGATAAAGTTTTTTGTGTGCATCTGTTCTAACTGAGCAGCTGTTTCCAGCAGCTGGGCTAACTGCAGCAAACACGTCAGTATACTATTTCATTTATAATTAAATGTAAGATGGTGTTTGTCCATTCTCCAAAATCCAAACATAACCGAGCTAACTGCAGCAATCAATGCAGCAATGTGAGTGGTCAAAACTGGTTTTATAAGCATGTGAAAAAATATTATAGATTATTAGGATGGATGTTGGTAATTATTTAAAATTTCCCTCTATAAATTTTTTACCGCCTAAATTCTTTGATTACATTACAAAACAGCTTAACAGCACAAGTTTAGATTAGTTAGTCAGATTCACTGTCTTAATGTGCTTTTGTAACATATTGTCAGCTGATCAGCAAGGTGTGCCACACTAAGAAAGATTCCTGCTATCATGCACGCACACGCACGCTCACCTACACACTTTCCTTCATTCTCTACCAATGCCAAGTGTTGAGCAGAGTGCTAAATAACACTGTGTCAAACCTGCTGTAGTGTATGTGCATTTCCAACATTTGTGCTTAATCAGTTCATGTGTGTTAATTAGATGTTAACAACTTTAAACACACTCAGTCACATGGCAGGCTACGTGTGTGTGTGACGTGTGTGTGATCATGTGTGTCATTAAGTTCCTAAAGATAGGAATGCTCACCTCTGGACTGAGCTGGGTGTGGTCCTCAACAAACATTATAGGTTTGCGTTTGCGCGTGTGTGTGTGTGTAAGAAATATGTGAAATCGCCACCCAAAATCTGTCACTTGTGTAGTTATTTCTTTCACTATTGCTACAGTTCTTTTTCTACTCTTAGTACAGTTTAATCTGATGAATCAAATTTTGATTCTTTGAGAGTCATGGCCAAAAATACAACAGTAAACTGTGTCAAACTACAATCAGCTGTTAATCAAAGCAGTTTTACTTGGCAGTTTGATTATCCAGTTAAAGCTAACACACTGGACTGTGAATTGAAGTTTTGTCAGACTGGAAGATAAATACACTCAAAATACCATAAACAAGTGACCACATCTGTTTGTTTAATGTGAATCTAAATAACGCAGAACTATGTATGTACGCGGTCAGCTCTAATTAAATGCTTGTAGATTTCCTCTCTTTCACTTCCTATATAATGGTAATATCACTATCTAAAATGAACATGCTCCATCACAATCACATCACCAACTGTTTGTTTAACAACATAAATCCTACAGGCAGTACGTTTCATTTCATTTCCCTGCAGTCTGATCGTAATAATGACTCTGCTTCTGGTCAACGACCGGACACATAATTACTGAAACCAGAGAGAGAGGACATCTGTTCTGGTCTTCTTTACTCTTCTCTGAAAACACTGAGATAATTCAAACTTCCCATAAACTGGTAGGATTGATAAATTATCTCCAGAAGTCCCGTGTTTTCTCCATGTTAAGTGTCTTTATGGAGATTGTTAAAAGAAGAATATGAAATACAGAATGGAAAAAATAAAAAAGCGGCCGCTCCCTCGGCGCCTTCGGGACAGTCTGCCTACGTAACCTAGATTTGTTTCAGGTTGGGCAAATTTGCATCATGGAAAGACAAGGAAAGCCGAATTAGCCATTAGCACCATGCGTTTGCACTGTTGCCAAGGTAACAGACAACTAGGTTTAGTGTGGAAGAAATCATCGTGGTGACATGGTCATGAGAAAAAGATTCAAAGTGGGGTTTATCTGTGAAAGCCAACACTGACAGCGCTTGGCTATCACTGCACCATGCATGATTCATATTATTAATATTATCAGTTTTATTGCAGACAAACGTGGAGATTATATACTGTGTGTGTGTGTGTTTGTGGGGGGGGGGGGGGAAGAGAGAAATAAAAATACGAGCCCAAAAATGGAGGGATAGAGAGAAAAGAATAATAGAGAAAGAAAATAATTAGCACAATAAAATACACTGATGAAAAGATGAAGTTTGTCTACTTAAGTAAACCCTTAAAGAAACCAAGCAAATGTGTTTTTTCCAAGCAACACCCCATTTATGGACAAAAGTGCAAATATTGCACAGTGATCCAACGCAAGCTTCAGCTGTTACATATTGAGCATCTGACCAGAGGTGTCTCTGTGTCTGACCCCAACACATCCTCCAAACTCCAGGGCAATTTCCTGGATCAGCTGGCTATCCCACAAACCAGCACTCAGAGAATGCCTGACCCTAGCACCAATAGTAGTACCTCTCTAACAGGCTCTGTGTGTGTGTGTGTCCATCACAAAGCACTAAACGGTGAAAAATGGACGATGGCCGTTGATGTGCACTTACATAATCTGTGGTGATGGACTGGAATGTCACAGTTTGGCCGCACACTCACACACGCTGACCCAGTGGTGTTCTTCAATCTCATTGGTCCATTGTTGATGTTGATCGTCTCTCAGAGCTGCACTGCATTCATTCCTGAGCTCTTGAGCTTTGTCTTTGAAACCATTTTTCTTGTCACTGTACTAAATTAGTTTTTTACAGCCCCTTTGATCTAACTCTCGATTACGGTATCTAATCTTTTTCTTTCTTGTAACCATTAATTAAATTTGTTGCCTAATGCTGCTTTCACAGTTTCATACTTTCTTCCATTAATGAAATCAGGCCAGTTGCTGTTGTTATCGGTTCTAAGAGGTGTGCTAAGCTCGGTGTACAGCTGTGTACCTACAGACATAGTGAAGGCAATGAGGAGGAGGAGAGTTACAGGTGTTCTCAGATGTAGAAATGACGCTGAATAGAAGAGCTGCTACATGACGTTATGTTTTTGTTTCTGTGCCAGTGATGCTTCATTTTTTATAATTATTGTCACTGCTAGTTCCTTTCTTTTAAATATTACATTGTGGCACTGTTGATGGACTGATTTGATGGTGCTGAATAAGAGAAAAAACAAAGTGATGCTGTTGTTTTAATGATGGCGTTGTCTCTACATCAGAGTCAAAAACTCACAGTAGTTGGTTCAGGGAGAACAGATATTTACCAAACAATCAGGAGTCTCACAGGAGCGGTGCACACTGATGATCAGTTTATATCATAATGACCTCAGTGATTCCAGGGACTCCTTTAATAATATGAGACGAGAAACTCTCCTCTAATTGGCCAAATTAGTCTCTGTGCTATTAATTAGAAAAAGTCAAAGGGAGTGCTGAAATGATCTGTCCGCTGATAATGATGTTTGGTTGCAGGGTGTTCAGACGGTCTCCAGTCTGGATCTAGTTTGTGAAAATCTCTTTCCTGTTTCTGTTTATCTCCGCAGCGTTGAACCAGCGAAACATGTTTACCCGCCTGTTTCCATGGTAACCCGAGAGGAGCATGCACGTCCACGTCAGGAGCTAACGTCAGCCATCATTGCCTCCACCTGCCCTCTGTGAGAACTGCACTACCCACAATTCCTGTGAACTGAAAAATACAGTCGACTTCTACTTTATCCTCACGTCAAAGCCACACAGAGGAACACAGAGGACACTGCTGTGAAGAGGACCAACATGGCCAACAACACGGCGGACCACCCTCCGGGGAACTCGGTTGCTGAGGGCAACCATGACGGGGACTTTGGGGTGACCGTGACGGATCTAAGGGACCTGATGGAGCTACGGAGCGGCGAGGCTGTTAACAAGATACAAGACACTTATGGGGATGTGCAGGGCATCTGCCGCCGCCTCAAGACATCACCTATAGAAGGTAAGTCCCATCCAGAGCGTCAAACCAGACTGATTCCCACTCAGCCAACACAAACTAAAACTTGTGTTCTCTTATAACAAACTTAACTTGTTGTCATGAGGGTGACGGTCTATGACAGTTTAACAACTTGTATGTGGGTATGTTCTTCAGTCCACTACTGTTCCATTAGCTGTGGTGCTGTGGTCCACACGTAAGTAGTAAATCAGTTAACGTTGTGATAAGTGGCGAGATTGCGGGTCTCAAATGCAGACAGGGAACAAAATAGCTTTATTGAAATACAAAAACAGGTGAAATACAAAACCCAAAGCTAGACAAAAACTCAGGAACAAATGGAAGTACAAGTAACCCAAACCTCTGGAAACATCACGGGGGTAACTCCACAAACAGACAACTTGACAATGGGACAAAGAAGACAGCACAGTAGGACAAAACTCAATACCATGACAGTTAATCTTTAAGTCAAGTTGTCTATAAGGCTAATTCACCAGTCCATCAGTGGGATCTGGCATTAGATTAACTATGGATTTATGTGGCAGTTTGCAGCACGAATGCACACTATCAACACATCAAAACGGTCTAACTTCAAACATGACTGTTCATAAAAGGAGAGTGGAGTGTCTCGATGAACATTTCATTTAATTATACCAATTCTCTCCATCCTCCTCACTCTGCGTACCGGTGATGCATGCTGAACTACTCCTGAATCAGAGCAATCCATGACTCCACTGCTGTCCAGTGTGAGCAACACTTCAGCTACAACAATCCACATTGTGTTAGCATTTCATTACTGCTGATGAACGGGCTGTTTGAGTTCAGCATGGATCTACTCAGCAGGCCACTAAAGATTTTTTGTTTCTCATAAGTCTAACTAAGGTGTACTGATAGACGTGCATCAGTCACTTTACTGACCAAGCACACACACGAAGACACACTCCTTATTTTAGGGTAAAAGCTTGGATTTGAGTCAGAGCTCCATGTGAGACCAGAAAATGTCCGACATGCTGCTGTTTGTTATTTCTCTCTCCCTCTCTTATCCTTTGATCCTTCCCTCTCTCTCTCTCTCCCCTCCCCTCTCTCTCTCTCTTTCTCTCTCTCCCTCTATCTGTGGGTGTGTATGTGTGTTTTCAGTCATCGGTCCATTCCAGGATTGAAATTAGTTCCAGCCCGTTCCCCTAATGGCTCCATAGATCATTGCTCTGTTCCATTTAGTAATCAGAGGACAGCTGTAGTTGCGTCCTCCACGCAAGAAATTACTCAGTTTAATGAAGAAAGTGTAATTATATTTTCACTGCAAAGAGGAGGGTGGTGAGAGGGGGAAAAATGGGGGAAACCTGAATGTACACACGCAAAAAATGAGACTGTTAGTGTGTGATAATGGACAAGTGTCATTTGTCTTTCTCCAACATCGGCATCGTTGTCTGGTTCAGTTAAGAGTACTCCAGGGATACAGATTGTCATTTTTATAAAGCTGAAAGACTTTTTTTGTTGTTTTTTTGTTTTTTAATCAAAGCAATATAAGCGTAGATATTTTGACTTTAAATCAGATTATATTCACTGAGCCATCACTGGGTTTCCTGTAATGTAACTGAATAGTGTCTGTCATGGGACATCTCTGCCTGGTAAACACTCATGACTTCCAGACTCGCTGTTCTAAATGTATCTGCAATAAACTGATGAACATCACCATGACATCATTGCTCCTCATGGTTTGCCATAGTGTTTAGATATCAAAATGACTCCAGAGCTCAGTCATGATACAAGCAACTGGCACCTGGGAAAGATGTATAGCTCTGGTGGGGGTCTGGTGATGTGTAGAGTTCAGATCTGCTGATGCAGAGGAGCCGGTCGAAACAGATGACGCTGTGTGCAGTATCTGCTTTTAGAAAGCTGGGATGGAAGCAGGTAACTCATCAAACTGTTATCATCCACGTTGGCTTTAATTATCTTTGCATGCGTGCTTTAAGTGCAGCATCTGAGTGAATGTTCAGTAAACATGGGAACCCTGCTATGCTCTCAGCTAAAGCTCGACAATGTGAATATGTTTGGTAAAAAAAACTCTGATTTGGTTTGCTCACATCATCTACATACACCTACAGTACATTTAATATAGTACATTTATTTAGTCAACTGAAGCATTTAGGTAATTTAATTTATTCAGCCTTTTTTAAATGAATTTTAAGGGCTTTTTTATTCTGTTTTGTTCGGCTGAAACTCAAACACAAAACTCTTTTATCTGCACATGAGCTCATTTTTTGTTGCCAACTTTACTCACAGTTTTACAATTTTTACATTGTACAGGTCAAAAACACACAATAAGTGGTCATGCATGTATGAAAGTATGAGTTCTTTAAAATCAGGCGAAGATAGACACTATACAGATATAGAAAATATATTGTGTGTGTGTATTATTTAAATTTTGAAACGTGGATAAACTCAAACCTAATTATCAGGGTGGTTGATTAATTTTGCTGCAAACAGTTCAGTGAGAGGAGCTGACTTTCCCAGAGATGTTCTGCTTTAAACATCTCATCATCAAACAGCTAACAGTCAGCTGATCATTAAAAAAAAAAAGATAATTTAGGCTAATCTGTCATTCCACATCATCATCTACAAAACAAAAAGAGATGACCTCTGTGACAGGAACACTGCCTTCCTATGGCACAACAAAAGCCACACCAGGTTTGCCAGAGGTCTGCCTCGGGTCTATTTCCATTGAGCATGCTGGGTAATTTGAATCTGGTGAAGGAAAGATACCGATGCACAAAAGAACAAATATGTAGAGGGGATATCTGGAATTATATTTTTTACTGGTATCGAAAAAAGTGTCGACTATGAATGAAAATCCTGTGTGTTACCTACATTTGTCATGTCTTTGTGACAGAAGGTAAACCTGCATGAAACCTGAGTTTCACACAGCGCTTATATGTTTTCCACCATGAGCAGATTTCCCACATTGATGTTTGATTTTCTTGGGTTCATGTTCAGTGTCTGTCCTGAACTCATACCGTGATGATTCATGTTTCGCAAAACAACAACAGCCTGTTCTACTCTAAAAGGCAGCTGACAGTTAGCTAACCCGATTAGCTTGGTAACAGCTCGTCTTAGCATTTAGAGAGTTCACACAGTTATATTTAATCATGTGTGCAGGGTGTCTGGGATAATTAAATGTTCCTTTCCAGATGCTCTAACTGTAAAATCAACTTTAAAGAGGGACACTGAGATGTCCTTGTCCTGAGTTGAACTGGTCACACATGGCTCAGCTGCAGATATGCATCCTCTCAGTTAATGTGTATTGATCAATCAGAAAGAGTGTTTTTCATGTTGAGAGGACAGGCAGCCTCTGAGCATGAGACACATAGTAAATGTAAAATGGACGTGGCATCATAAAAAAAGACGTACGGGCCTAAAAATAAACAGCTATTTTAGGAACATGCCAATGAACGGCGGCGTGTGCTGTCACTGTTCAGGTGAGAAGAGAACAGGAGATTTATTCCATATTGTATGTGTAGCATCGCTTTAATTTCTTTATGCAAAGGTCTCCAAACAAAGCTTTTAAAGTTGCAGATAAAAATGGATCATGTTGCTAAGCGTTTTAGCAGCGGATGGTTGCATTTCCCGTTTCGTGTCAGAAGCAGTGCTGTTTCTGTCATGTTCAGATATGAGTTTCATTTGAGACAACAAAGACGGTATTCAGTTTAATCAAATAATGCAGTGACAACAACTAACTGTCTCCTCAGAGAAGCTGGAACCAGGGAAGAGCTGGTGCTGATGATTGATGAAGACTTAATTAACTGATCGCTTGCTGATTACTTGAATAATTCACACGTTCTGCAGAGATACAAATGACTCGACCAGCGAGTCTTAAGTGTTTCTGCAGAGTTTGTGGAGAAGATGTAGCAGTTGATAAAAGTCATCTATCACTGTCATTTTTTTATGTAAAAATTGGACAGATATGTAGGTGTGCGTCTACGGTCTACAGCCTGTACTTTCTCTACAGTCCCTCCTTTCTTTCTGTTCTCTCCGTAGCTGTACTAGTACTTAACTGCATTGATTATTTATTTTTTAAATTTAAATTAGTATTAAATATCTTTAAAATGGCGGTATTGGTATACTGTGAGGTGCAGAGTGTTGAAGCTGGCACTGGATAGCTTTATCAACATTGTGTGAAATAATTCGCAGGGGATTGTAATGTAATGACATTTATTTATATGTAAGAGTCCTGATCTATGGCCTGAAGACTGGTTACCGTGGTATCTACAGAGCAAACGATTAATCGGGCAGAGTAAATCCGAGCTATACTTAAATCTCTCTCTCACACACATGCACGTGCACACACACACTTAGTAGCAGCGCATGTACGTTCCTCGCCCTGCTGCCGTGTCAGATCTTTTCCAACTCTGGTGTGAGAAGTCAGTAACCAATCTGAGCTCCAGTTAGAGCTGCGTGACCCAAGTCCTGTTCGCTGTAACACACACACACGGCCTCAGGGCATCCATGTCTTTGGCAGTTGAAGCAGAATGATAGCCTGACTGATCAACAAGAGGACAAAGGACATGCAACTCTTTCTTTCCTTGTTTGACATGTCCGTTTGTCATTGCTGTAAGCAGCAGATGAAGTTGATTATTTTAGGATTTCCTGACAGTGTAAGTCATGTGCACAAAGTTATCTCACACGGAAAATATTTTTTTATTATAGTGACACTATAAATGATGTTTAATATGAATCCAGTCTAGAAGGCGAAATTGCTTGAATGACAGATGGAAAAACCTTCATGCCTGCAATGCGGCTAAATTTAAAATTTTAGCTGCTTTTATCAGCACTGACATTGTCTGTAAAATTTCAGTATCAAGTGTCAGCGATTGTTAATCCAGCTGTGAGACAGCAGAGAAAGAAAAAGGCACTGCACTGGGATGATAGACACTGACAGCAGGTGGATGAAGTGCAGGGATGATGAAGGAAGCAGAGGAAGGAGGATCAGGAAGATGAAGCTGCATATTGGCTGATAACATTGTAGATTTGAAGTGACCTCGTTTTGGAGCAATGATGTCCGTTCCCGCTGGAAGCTCAAACTCACAAACATCTGTGGGATGGTGAGTGTGCAGCGGACTGCTCTTCTGTTGTTGCAAAATCATCTCAGAGCTTTAATCTGCATCTCCACTGGGACGAAGCCAGGCACTAGAGAAAAACCTGCCAAAGAATCACAGCATCAGAAAACAGACTCGTATTGATCTAACAGCCAAAAAAAGATGCTCTCTGATTCTGTTCTATATTTTAGTGTGACATCAGCCTTCAGAATCAGTCACTGGCTTCAAATGATCAAACCTGAGTTTGAGTGATGAAACACAGCCAGTGTTTTTTTTTTTTAAACCTATGTGCCCTAACTCGTCATGAATGTTTTTCTTCTTCAGCTTAAAAACTCCAGAAATCTAAAGACGTCTAATGATAAACAGCTGCTTTTACACACAGTCAAATTAATGCGAAGACTTGTCTCAATGCCATGGGTTTTATTTGAAATAACTTTTGATTTTTTCAGTTTTTATTATCTAATTTTATCTCATCAAATTGTATTTCTCCCTATTTTATAAATCACTCCTCCCCTTATTTCATCTTCATCATTTCATTCCATCATTCTGTCATTTACACCTCATCTCATTCCATCATGTTGCGTCTCATCTCTTGTTTTCTTTTGGTCTCATCCGTCACACATCGATCTGTCTTCTTAAAGGGAACCTACTGGGAGATATAGAGATCAGCGTATATCCATGTAGTGAGTGACTGAGGCAGCGAAAAGCAGCCTCTAAATAACGCATTATCTGCTATTTTTTTTGCAACATGGCTGAATATTTTCCTGATTCTGAGGTTGTGGACGAACCATAGCAGTAGCAAATTACAGGTAACCAAGCCAACCATCACGGGTGTGTTGCGTGGTGCTCAGAGACAACATCATCCATGTCAGAAGACATCATCCAGGGTCTGTAAGTTAACCTACAGACCCTGGATGATGATTACAGGTAACTCCGGACTCAACGGAAAGTAGCACTAGCGTGGGATAACAAAATATTGGTGAAATGAATCAGTTTCGGGCCAGATAATGTGTTATTTAGAGGCTGTGTTTCATTGCCCCAGTCACTCCCACTATACGGATATACGCTGAATTAATTATCTCCTAAAAATATACAAATTACCAGAGGTGGCAAAAGTATTCACTTTCTGTACTTAAGTAAAAGCACAGATACTTGTGTAAAATAATACTCTGGTAAAAGTACTGATTGAACTCCTTTAAGAGTAAGAAAGTACATGCTCTAAAATGTACTTGAGTAAAAGTAAATATCATTTTGCCATTAATGAACAATTAAAATAAAAATTTCATCCGTTGATAATTTTGTGAAATGAAAAAGGTTCTAGCAGAATAATGTAGACTGAACTGACCAGAGGTCCTGCATGAGCATCTAAATATTTTTTAATAATAAATTAAGTGGTATTGGGTTGTTTATATCATTTATAGCTCTAGCGTTCGCTATAAACGATGTGTTCCCATAGCATTGCTAACGTTGTAAACTGGCTTGTTAAAACTTGTTAAAAAAAGCTAATGATAGCAACAGAAACCACGTCATACCTGATATAAATACTCCATGAATACTCAAGTAAAGTACAGATACCTGAAAAATCTACTTAAGTACAGTAACTATTTGTACTTTGTTACTTCTCACCTCTGCAAATTACAAAAAAATCATATGAGTGAGTAGACGACTGTATTTTACGGCAGAAATAAGGTCCAGGTTGTAAAAAACAGTAGTTCCCCTTTACTGTTCTTCTCATTTGACCTCTCATCACATCATCAGTTATGATTTCTACTTATTATTGATGAATCATTTTGGTTAAAGTTCCTCAATATGCCCTTCCTGTTCATTAAAAAGTAGCATTTTGTTGGTGTGCACTGTGCATTAAACCATTTAATTTAATTCAGAATGGCTCGATGCAATTTAAAAATTTGCAGAATTTGCAGAATTTTGACTTGGCTCATGTTCAAGCCTCTTGGCGTTAAGAGCTAAACTTCCATGGTTACCAAATCCCTCATCCAATCTTTCACTCACATCCTCTATTTAGTTCTCTCTTGCCTCTCTATCTCAGACAATGCCACAGCAGCAAAATATGTTGTAGTCTGTCTGAATGTAGCACAAGGTGTTGGCTTTCAGGTATCTAGGTAAATTCATGACATTTTCCTCTAGCTTGTACAACATGTACAGCCCCCAGTGAGGAACAGCTCACTGCCACGACAGGAAGGTCCAGACAGGGTTAATACTGTAAATGTCACAGAGCGGCAACAAGCTCGTAAAACCTCTGTTTATTATTGTGGTTTCTATTCTCATGTTGGTCTGTGTACTCGTCCTTAAATCATGATTAAAAATAACAGTTGTCTTATTAACACAACTAGAAAAGGCTAAGTTGTTAAATAGAGTTGTTTCACACAACAGTTGAAAATGACTTATGCAAAAATGACTTATGCAAAAGTAAAGGTCTAGCAAGGCATTGGGTAGAGATCTTTGTAGTTATCTGTTTTAGCTCTGCCCTACACCAAAACAATGCTCCTGTAGCATCAAAACTCCTTCTTCTGTTTTAATGGCTAGCATTAAAAGCTGCCTGAAAACAAAACAGGGGGAGAAGAAGAAGACTAAACATGTCTGTGGTGTGGACATACTGGAAAATGTCGGGCCGACAGCTGTTTGTAATTTTGTAATGTGGATTTGGTGAGGTGGTAGCAGGAGATCCTCATTTGATACTACCAATTCAGTTCATTCAGCAGCTAGGTGAATACAAGGAAGAGAAGAAAGGCCTTGAGAATCTCAAGGGTAGGAAATTGATTTAATTTAAGATCAGATCGGGACTGGGATCAACCGATACTGAATATTCAAAAAATCAGGATCAGACTGAGGGCAGATCCCGCTAATTGTGATTCAGTAAGCAGATGTGGAACTGGATTCAGATTCTATTGAATACTGTGTCATCTCATCATTTTGTCACCTCATCTATCTTATATAATCTCACTTTATTTAATCTCAGTTCACCTCATCTCTCTTCCTTTCTCACGGGTCCTACTTCCATCTTCGCATGTCATGTGATCTTGTACCAACTAATCTTATTTTTCATCTCACTTACCACATCTAACCTCTTTTCTCCTTCACCTCATTTGGCCTATTGTCGTCTCAATAGCACCACCCATCTAATCATTTAACTCCTTTCAGTCAACTTTAACGTTCACTTGTTAAATAATTCCTCCACCGAAGCTGTCCAATTAAGATTAGATGACATGAATCAGAAAAGAGATTAAGGTGCTGTGTGTATAGTCGGATTACTGCATCCAAAGAAAAACGACACAGATGGAGAGAATTCTTCTTTCACTCTATTATCATCATCGTCAGAGGACAGGAGGCCATTATTAAAACATACGCAGACAGAAACACGTCTCTGCTCATGTTCATGCTGACTTACAGTGTCTGCCTTCATGAGAAATCCCGCCAGTGCAGTCTGTTGACATTCAGATCACGTTCCACTGCACATCTCCCGATTTCACCAAGAATGCACAGCAGCCATGTTGCTGGCCACACAGCCATGCAGAAGAAGTCTCAGATCTTCCAGGTTCTACTGAAAAACGCACTGATTTATTAAAGTGGATCGGTTTTGACCGTTTTTCATTCAGGTGCTATCTGAAGTCACTGTAGACACTGTTAACCACAGTAAATGTTAATAAGGTCATGCAGTAAAGAGCATAGGGCTCTGACTGAGCTGCTGAATTTTCTTTAATTTAGAGAGTGCAAGAAACTGCAAATAACTCCCTGTTTTAATAAAAACAACACGTCGCTCTCAAGATGTATCCAGTCGTCCTGCTCTGTTCTCTTGTGAGCGCACAGGTCGACTGAGAAATCACTTTGTTGTTATTGTCTTTATATGGAGAAAGAAGGAGTTTAGAGAGATGTGAGTCACCGCTGGAAAATGACAGTCACTGCTTTGGAATCAATAGCTCACAGATATTGTTTGGTCTTCAGTAAGCAGAGGTCTGCAAGTAGTCTGTCAGTGGATAGACAGGAAGAAAAACATCTCCCCAATTATTCAATTCACTGAATTTGTCGATTAGCTGAGGGAATCTCTGGACGGATATTTACAAAATTTTATGAGCAAGTTCTGTTCATTCAAGCATTCTTTTCTTGTTTTTGTTCGTCGTTTTTGATAGGGAATAAAATCTTTTGTTGTGCTGGGAGCCGGCGTTTTCATTAGCCTACTGTTACACAGACTGGGTTAGTGTTATCAGGTGATTCTGTGTTGATGTGGAGCAGTTTGGCTCTGGTGAAGCAGCAGATTGCCCGTTCAGCATGAGGTGGGTTTGGGTCAGTTAAGGCCACAGTGGATTCATCACTATCGCAGACACAAACAAACACTAGTGGTCCCCGACCCGTGGGTCAGGACCCACACAAGGAGCCATGGGATAATCCTGAGGGAGTGCAGGATGACTGACAGGAAGAGGAATCCAGACAAAACATGCCTTCCGTACATACACTGATTAGCCACAACATTAAAACCACTGACAGGAGAAGTAAATAACACTGACATCTTGTGACAGTTCAGCGTTCTTTTGGACCTGACATTCATGTGGATGTAACTTAGACATGTCCCGGCCACCTAGACTAGACCAGACACCCCCACCCCATAGCGATGACACTCCTTGATGGCAGCAGCAGTCCTCATCAGGATGCAGACTGACACAGGCACAAACACGGTTTAGGAACAACTAAAAAAATATGGAAAACAGCCCAAGGTGTTGACCTGGCCTCCAAATTCACTAGATCCCAAACTGATTAAATATCTGTGGGATGCACTGGAACAAGCCTGCTCCACTGTGGCCCTTCCTCTCAACCCATAGGACCCAAGGGCCCCCACTAACAACATTCTGTTGCCAGAGTTTTTCAGTTTTGAAGGCACAAAGGAGAGCTACACATTATTAGGTGGTCATAATGCTATACTTGATTGGTGTTAAGTTAGATCTATTCTCTAATTTTTCTGCACATTTATTTTTCTCACCTGTGCATCATTTTTTAATAATAATAAATGCAGTATTACAGAATGTTTCTAGGTGGAAGAGATCTGTGTTGGTGATTCCCCCAAATAAATAATAAGGATATGGAAATACTGCAGTCTGCAGAAAAAGTGGGTCAGTCCCGAATTTTTCCCTCACTCATTGGGTGCTTTCACACCTAGTCTGTTGCTATAAAACTGGGAGTGTTAAGCTGCTCGGTTGGTTCATTTGGCCTTGTGTAAACACGGCTATCAAACCTGCATTATTTATTTATTGTATAACCAAGCAGTCTACCTGATGCATATTTGGAGGAGACACTATCAGGTGAATAGTTCATTGTTTTGTCTTCTCCTTCAGCAGTGCATGGCAGCAGCACTGTTTTCTCCTCAGCATATACAGCACATTAAAATTCAATTTCCTACACGCAGACAAGATGCTCGATCAAACTGAACATATTCATATACAGACGTCGGGTACGTGATCAGCAGAACAGCAATAAATGCCAGCACCCACATACATTGATGATGCTCCATATTTCCTGTAATCTAAATTTCCCACAAAGTTATGAGCAGTCACAGATCTGTTTGCAAGCACTGAAATCATCTTTAGTGTATATAGACAGCAGGTAAAGGTCAAAGACAGCAGACGTCCTCTAAATTTACTGGTGGCACACAAAAATCTGAATATTATCTGACCAAAGGTATAAAGTGCGTTACAGTAATACAGGACCAAGAAAACATTATCCCAAAAGTATTATTTATTTAGAAATAAAGCATCACTAGCAAATAATCAACATTAGGACATTTATCACAATAAAGAACGAATAATCCTTCAATTTAAGGGTTAAAAAACAGAAAAATGCACAAAAAATTATTCCAACAGCAGTCAGTAAAGTAGTAGTTTCTGAGAATGTAGCATTAGCAACACATTTGCTTCAGACTTCTACTGTAATGGTTAGTATTTAGCTAATCAAAGAAGAATAAATCTACTGACGCAAAACATATCTAAATATGTCTCAGAGGTTGATAGGAAGAGGAAGTTGGTGTTCAATATTACTTTCAAGAGGAACTCCACCCTAATTTGTATTTTTATTACATTCTTGTTGGAATTGAGTTTTAAAATTCAATAGTGGCTAAGTGTTGGTCAAGTTGTGCCTTTTTAACATGTTTTGGGGTTCTGAGATGAAGAACATGCAAATGCTGCACAGATTCCCAAGGGTCCATATATGTTTTGGTGTTTCGAAGTTGCTTCTGAAACCAGAAGTGAAAAATTGGAAAAAAAAATTGATACAGATATTTTGAAATCCAAACCTAAAAAGAAAATACAAAAATAAAACTTGTTTTTTTTCTCTATTCTAAAATTAAAAAGAGAACGTTAATATTACATTTAATTTCTTTCTGCTAATGTGATTTTAATAATAAAAGTGCAAAAAAATGCTGTGTTTTTCTTCAACAAAACAATAGCAGTTTACATCTGGAATTTGTACCACTTAATACTTGTACACCAGGTAAACCACTCTCACAGGCGTAGATCATTATGAAAGAGACAAGATTTTCAAATGTTTCTTGTGGAAAAACCTGATGTTTCTCCATATTCAAAAGATGAACACTCACTATTTGTGTCATAAAGTGTAAAATTGCATCTGAATTCATGTCCATTGACAAACAGAGAAGTTTTTATGGAGAGCTACAGCATCATTGACCGCTGTAAACAACTCCTTCTTCATCATCATCATCTTCTTAACCTACAAAAACTATGGGTTTTATATGAATCAAATAACATTTGTTTAAGTGTCTTGGGTTTGAATTCTTCTGGTGAAATCTCCCTTGACTCTTAAGAGCATTTAAAGTAACTGAAGTTGGACTTTATTTCTGCAATTTTTATTTTATTTTATTTTTTAAACAGTTGTATTAATATCTTATGTTTGTGTCTGCAGGTCTGTCTGGTAACCCAGTGGATTTGGAGAAACGTCATGCAGCGTTTGGAAAGAACTTTATCCCCCCAAAGAAGGCCAAGACGTTCCTGCAGCTGGTGTGGGAGGCTCTGCAGGACGTCACACTCATTATCCTGGAAATTGCTGCAATCATCTCGCTGGGCTTGTCCTTCTACCATCCACCAGGGGGTGACAGTGAAGGTCAGTGTTGTCAGAGTTCAGGTTGTACAAAAACTGTAATTTTTTTATAATAAATACAACAGGCTTCAGTGTTTCTTCACCAGGATATAACGTCTTCTGTTACACACAAAATGGAGCAGTAATTGTGGCTTGTGTAAAGGTTTGGGGACCATCTACTTATAAAGGCTTAGCACTTAATTAAATGGACCTTAATTGAGTCATTGGGATTAATAAGAACAGTCAGAAACTGTTATTTGATCAGTGGTAACACTCAACAACCATGTACCCCACCAAGCAACAAATGGAGGCTCTGAAAATGAAGCTAGCTACAGGGGTCTGCTATAAAAAGAAATCAAAGCACTCCCAGCTTTTCCACTGTCTGAAATGTCATTCAGAAGTGGCAGTTAAGGGGAGTTAACAGTGGGAGTCAAGACAAGAAGTCTGCAAAGGAGCTGCAGGAAGCTTTAGCTGACACAGGGAGTGGTGCTGAAAGCTCACCTACCACCACATCAAAAGAGCCAATATACGAAGTCTGAAAGCCACACACTGCATGGATAAGCCAGAGGCAACATTTTGGAAACAGGGGATACTGTAGAAAGATTAAAAAAAACATGTTTTAGGCCACAATCATCAAAGGTGTGGAAAAAAGAGAACAACTATTATGCACAAACTTGGAAATAATGTGTGTTCAGGTTGTGAGGCAGCCAGTGGTGCAGAAAACACTGCACAGATAGGTAAATACCATTCAATTCAGGACAGAAATGTCATCAAGTCAGTGAAGCTGAAAGAATTCAAAGCAGACCTCAGACTCAAACCAGAAACTACTTTGAGAAACAAGCTATTATTTTAAGCATCCGTCACAATCCCCTGACTAAACATCATCAAACACTGTTTGTACACCTTCAACATACGGTTTACTCAAGGCAGCCTAAAAATATCCTAGATAGAAAATCTGTGATCTGAAAACTCCTAAATCAAGCATATAAAGGCTCATGGCTGCAGCAAAAGGTGTTTTCAAGCTGTCAGACTATAGACTAAGTAAAATTACTGAATCCCTGCCCTTGGCACAGTTACTGCACCATAATTAAAATGTCCACAGATCTGACTGGATCTCGTTATACCTTCCCCTCTCTTCCCAAGGTCATTTATAGAGGATGTATGAAGTCATCTTGTTGTGTGTAAGTGAATCCAGTTGAATATATTTGTGTTTTTACAGCATGCGGCCAAGTTTCAGGTGGCGCTGAGGATGAGGGCGAGGCCCAGGCTGGCTGGATCGAGGGTGCTGCCATCCTGTTCTCTGTCATCATCGTGGTCCTGGTGACGGCCTTTAACGACTGGTCCAAAGAGAAGCAGTTCCGAGGGCTGCAGAGTCGCATCGAGCAGGAACAGAAGTTCACAGTCATCCGCAAAGGTCAAGTCATCCAGATCCCTGTGGCTGAGATCGTGGTTGGAGACATCGCTCAGATTAAATACGGTACGAAGCACGGGACATATTACTCAAGCATCAAATCTGTAAGAATAAAAATCTACCTGACAAGTTTAAAAATAGACACATGACAGGATGCCCCCCGTTCTTTTTATTTTCTGTTTGTTAAATGTTAATTCTTAACTGAGAAATATTTTTTACCAAAACCCACAAGGCTCGTTCACATCAGTTTCACGTTATGACAAGAGCAGCCCTGCAGGTTTCAGTCAGAAGGGCATTAGTGAGCTCAGACGGTGGGGTCACAGCATGAGAGGCCTCACAGTGACCAGACAAGATGTTTCTGTGCTTCCTTTTCCATGCTGACACAGGGAATGACATTCTCTAACCTACTGACACAAAGCTGCAAACACACCACAGTCTGACATTTCATTGTCTGCTGCAGCATTAAGAGGAATTGGAAAAAGAGCTCTAGACCTAACCTGGAACAACACACAGGCCGACTATACATTACAGGATGTGGGCAGGGTTGGACACTGACACAGACATTGGCTGGGTATGAATGATGGGAAATCTTCACATACAGAAGGTGAAGCATCGTCAGTAAATTAACATAATGCGAGTTCTAAGAAATGTTATTTGACAAGCAGGCCATCCTTTTGGTTTTGTTAAATGTTCTGAAGCATTGTTGGCCAGAGTGTGCGATGGATTTATTGTGCATCTGTTTGTTCTTTTGACTCAGTAACAACTGTGGAGTGAGTTTAAATTTAAATTTGGTTTAGTGTTTCAGAATCAGTTTGAATCTGTTTTGTGAAATAAATAAAAATGCAGGTCCAGATTAAGATGCCCTTCACACCCAGTGTTGATGTGAATAAGACCCTCTGACCTTTGATGTCTCTACCTTCAGGAGATCTGCTGCCTGCTGACGGGATCCTGATCCAAGGCAATGACCTGAAGATTGATGAGAGCTCCTTGACCGGAGAGTCTGACCAGGTCCGGAAGTCTCTGGAGAAGGACCCCATGCTGCTATCTGGTCAGTGTCTGTGCACATTCTCATCACATGACGCTCAAAAGCACTTCTCCTAACTAAAATATCTGTCAATCAAGAAAGACAAAAATCAAACAGTGTGGGGCTATTCCATATCTGACTGAACAATCTAACTATTGCAGCAGCTGTTTGGTGTGTGAGTTGTGAATATTTCATGGGTTCACATTGATATAACTGAGACTACAAATGAAGATTGGAATATTTAGGTTTGCTGCAGATCTGAATGCATAAGCACACAACATTGATATGTACTTCCTGGTAGTGGCACTTATAATGACCCTTGAGGAATTAAAACTTAATGTCACACCTAATGGTACAATATAAATACATACATGGGTCTTTTAAATATTCAGTGATGCAACTGGATGATAGATTAGACGGATTAAATGTAATACAGTGGCAGTATATAACCTTCATTTTTTATATATTTCCTCAGGGACCCATGTGATGGAGGGATCAGGCAGGATGGTGGTATCAGCTGTCGGTCTCAACTCTCAAACTGGCATCATCTTTACTCTCCTGGGCGCCAGTGAGAATGACGAAGAGAAGAAGGTCAAGAAAAGTAAGAAATCCAAAAAAAAAAGCCTGTCACGCAACTCAGAACATACAACTCCTGTTGGAGTGTTGAAGGCCATGCGAGGACAGTAAGTCTGAAGTGTTGGGAGGAAACTTTGGCTAGATCGACTACCATTGTGTCATCTTCTGAATATTTGTACTCTACTGTTTGAACAGTGCAGACCGGAATTATTTGCACGTTTTTATCAGCTGGTGTTGATTTGAACTTTCTCCTGTCGTACTCTGTCAGCAGGTAGAGTTCGTCCAGTTTGGACTGATAACAGCAGAGCTATTTGAAGGGTCTAATTGCAGTGTTTTAACTTCAATCTGAACACAAAAACGTCATCAGTGAATAAATGAGACCAAGAATGACCACATGCGTAGAGAGAAAGTTTTCATACACTGTCATTGGATCTGCTAAAGCGAGCTGACATCAAAAACAAAAATGATGTGTACAGCAGCAATAAGGTCCCACATTTGCTACTAATGGACCTTTCACCAAATCCCTCAGTCAGGTATCATCCAATCAGTTCTCACCAAAAATAGCACAAATGTACACAGTGTTTTAGTAGCAGATATTCTCCAGATGGTTTATGGGACTGATAATGCATTGATCATATATTCTGAGGGATAGGTAGCTCTTTCCTGTAAGACAAGAAAGTCTGGAACTGTATTTCTATGTTCCTGTTTTATTCAACACCTTGTTATCTTCATGCTCTTCCATCATTACGTGATTGTGAGTTATTACAATATGTGTGTACTAGTCATTAGGCACAAATCTTGTGAGGTTCTGATTTCAAAGGCGCCAAGTGGAGCCTGATTTCAACTAACTCAGGAGTTCGTGTTAGTGATCTTGTTATTTCTGACAAGTGGTTGGTTGCTGGATAAAAATGAGTCTTGCTTTTTCCTCCCTCAGTGAATGTTTGTTTACAAAATGACTGAATTTTAGCAGTTAATTTATTTTATTATTAATGGTTAAATGTGAAGCCTTGTTGTCAGTAATTGTTTTTTCAAATGAATGGCCATTTCAGTGAATTCAGTGGACACAGTGAGCGTCTCCCTCACACACCTTAAAAAGAACAAAATAATCCATGAAGATGGAAAAGCAACTGTTTGGTTGGTCACATGAATGAACATGACGGCATCATGGTCTCATTTGTTCATCGTAATTTATGGCCCAGTATACTGAGGTGCTGATTTAACAGTGAGACAATTTTGGTTAAAAATCGAAAAAGCACCTCATCCTGTCTGAAATGAAAGCCCTTCAAAAGTCCAGATGATCCTCGTACTATCTCAGAGCAGATTGATGTAAACCAACAGGCTTCTGCAGTCGGTCTCTATTGCTTTTGATTTGCTTGTGATCATGCTAACCCCCTTTTACTCGTGTCTCTTTCTTTAGTTTGTTTTTGTCTGATCATTTGTTTTATTGGTTAAAGTTTGAGTTTGTCAGGCATTCATTGTGATCTGGCCGAATGTACCAGCTCAGCGGAGAGAGACGCTCAGGGTTGCATTTTGGCCTCCAGTCACTGATTAAGAAACGAAACAAAAACAGCATTGAATTCCTAATGAGGAGAACCACAAGACACGTTTCAGATTCCCCTGAAATTAAGCTGTGAGAAGATGAGAAGATTTTAAATTACTCTACAAGAAATCCACATGAGCTTTTCATACGCATGCCTGTACATTATAGACATATCACATTCTCAAAACTTTGATTTAAGCCTTATCCTAGTCATAATCCTAACATAAAGCCACAACCCTCAGAAAAAAAATGATATTAACCTTCCAAAATGCACTCACTTTCCAAAAATGTCCTCATAATTCAAACTGACCACACCCAACAGACTTTAACTGGTCCTCACAAAGATAGATGTACACACCCAGGCATTATCATGTGTAATTTGTGGTGTGGTAACAGCAGACACATGGCAGACTTTACTGTCACACATGGATACATCAGCCCACTATACACATTCATATATATGCCACCATGTCAAGTCATACCCACTGGTTATCTTACAGTGTGTGAATGCAAACGCACACTCATGCTTGCAGCAGTTCACAAGCCACCAGCTGAATAACAAAGAGCTCTGTGTGTGACTGTGTTCCTGTGTGTGTGTGTGTGTTTGTCTGTGTGTCAGTGGCGGTTGGCTTTGACCTTGAGAAAACCCAATAAAAGCACAGAGCTCCATATTCGGAAAACAGGAAGTAAATGTCCCCAAGCAGGAAAACAGCCTTCAGTTGCACCTGTCACATACTGTTACATATCAGATCAATACATGACAGCTGACACAGATCAATGACATAAACATAAACGTCTCTTTCATGTAGAGCAGACCAGATCACAGAAACTCATTATCAGCCTATTTATTAGAAAAATGACAGAGAGGCAGGGAAAGACACAACAAACATCATGGTCAGCACCTTAATCTCTGCAACATTGGAGTGCTCCAATTTCCCATTCAAAATAAAATGCCAAACTGCCCATAATATACGCTCAAACAGGAACTAATCACAAACTACAATTAGAAATGAGTGTTAAATTTAGGCTGCACATGGCATTAGATGCTAATGTATCAGAGCTGACATGCTAATGTTTATGCTAACATTTGATTTGCGCAGATCAAATGTAATGTGTGGCTTATTTGGTAATCTACTATATTTTCCACATAATATAGTACACAGAGTAGTCTGAGTTTAACTTCAAAGAGGTCACTTTGCTTTGATATGTCACTCAACAAGACGGCACCCTTCTTATGTTTCTAACATCCTGTAAAATTTCTGAATTGCTGTATCTGTGGCTATTGGTTCTCCTGCAGCCAGAAGTCACGTGTCTCTCTCCTCTGATTCGTCCATTCCTGCCCACGACACACACACGACACACACACACTTGTTGGTTCCTATCAGTTTGTACTTTGTGTTCTTCCCTCAGTTTGTTTTGATCTTATTTTTCCTTTGAGCCATCTTATCAGCATTCCGCCCTCTCTCTCTGTCCGAACAGGTAAAAAACAAGGACCCCCCGAAAATCGCAACAAAGGTAACCCCTCCATTCATCCATCTGTCCCTCTCTGTCCCTCCATCCTCCCTGTTACTCACCCCCTCCTCACCCTCCACCCAGCGGCAGGAGGGGAGTGTCCAAGTCCATCTCTCTCTCGCTCTCTCTCCCACTCTCTCTGCTGTATAAAGGGGGACGTTCTCTCGCCTTGCTTTACCTGTTTAAGGGTGCAACTCTCAACCTTCAGGTCTTTGACAGCCCATCACAACATCCACAGTTGCCATGGTAACGATCACTGTGGTATACCATTTAAGCCTCAGTACTCAGGGCAGGATAGGAAGTTTGTGAATGTTTTTGGTGAGAAAATGTTATCCCTCAAAGAATGGCTTAATTTGAGAAAACAAAACTCAGTTTTGTGCTCAGTAACTTTGTCTATTTACTGTACGACTATGTAGATAACAGCAATGTCCTCCCTCACTCAGCTTTACTCACTGGCTCTCTAAACCAGTTGGCTAGCTTGATAAGTGCTGGCTGCTCAGCCAAGTAATTCATTCTTAATGTAGTTCCATTAAAAAACTAATACAATGCTGCATTTAATTGCTATGGTGCTCTTTAATAATTGATTTTTCAGTCAAATAAAAATCATAAAATTACTAACCATGCTGTACAGCAGAGGTACCCAAGAAAGAAAAAATGGCACTTTGCAAATCTAAGGTTTTGGCAGACTGATCTGCAAAACAAAAACATGCAATTTTAATCTGTAATGTTTGGCTTTAGGCAAGTGGTTAAAGGAACTTCTGTTTTCTGACATTTAATAACCTCAGTGAGTGGAAAAAATCCGTTGCAACCGTAAGTGACCTCGTGTTTGGTTATTCAGGTGTCTTTAAAGTTCAGCTCCACACTACATAGCATAAACCTGAGAGCATAGCTGGCTGTTAAAAGTTATCAGTGTGACCTTTGTATTAAATTACAGTTATGTATAATACAATTATTGAGCACAAAATACCTCTTAAATTATTTGAGTGATAAGGTATCTCTAAATTATAATTCATGTACTTAAATGTACTTTAAAACCTTCCCTTTTAGCGTCTTGTTTCACACACAGAATTGAGACACAAGTCCATCGGTTTGGGTCGGTCTTTGAAGTCTGACCTGTCTTTTAATAGGTTTGGTGACTCTGTGTGTGATTGTTGACGACGTCATTCTCCAAACTCAAAATCAGCCAACTGTCCTCCATGTCCCATGTGATCCAACATGTCCAGCTTCCTCTGCAAGCTGTCTCAACACACACACAAACACACAGAGCTCCCCTCCTCTCGACCTCCCATGGTTTAAGCATCTGCTACAGACAGAATGATCCTCGATGTACACAGAAACAAGCTCACTCGTTTCTTGGACACAGTGTCACAGACGACCTTCAGTAACTCATAAAGCAAAATGTCCAGAAAACACCTTTGATTATTTGATACAATATTTCCATAGCTCTAATGACCTTTTAAACCCCTGTTAGCTCCAAGTTTTGGTTTTGCAGCTCATTAACTGTATCGTTCAGCTCCAGTGCCCATGTTTCCAGCAGCCACAGCAGCAGCAGACAACTCTTTTTGTATGACTCAAGTGGGATGATGTATTTTTGTCTGGTGGATGTAAAGTAGACAGTGTTTGCCCTTTATAATGTGTCAGAGCTGTAACTACAAGCTTATGGTGAAATTATTTTGCCCTCTAGTGAGCAAAAACTCGCACCACTAAATGAGACACAGCAAGATGTGTCTGCACTATGATCTAACGATGTTTCAGGATTTAAAAGACAGTATAAAACTAGTATCAGGATGGTTGCTTCCTCTGCCAATCATGCTCCCCCAAAGCCTCATTAGGCATCTATACATTGTTTTTTTCTTGTCTGAATAATGTTTTGTTGTCTATTAGAAAATACAACAGCAGCAAATCTTTACAATTAAGAAGCTGGAAATAACTGTTTTAGACACAAAGGGTTAATCAAAATAGGGATGAGTGACATTTAAAAAAAAAGAAAATGAATAAAGTGTCTTAGTAAGATGTTGGAGAACCGTGTCCCACCAGAACAGCTTCATTGGGTAGGAATAGAAAACCATTCTTCTAAAAGATATTCCCTCATTTGGTGCTTTGATGATGCTGGTAGAGAGCGCTGGCTAAAGCCGTTTTCACACATGAGCACATGAATGAGATTTGGAGTTGCCCTTTCGCAGACCACAGGAAATTGTCTGTGTCAGACACATTCTCACCTCCTGAAATACTCCGATTGGTTTTTAGGCATGGGGAAGCGCCTGGGCAGGAGTGTGCAGGAGGAGGACTCTTCCGCAGTGATGAATGGTTTTGCTTTGATAACAATACTACCCAAGGAAAAGAGTGAAAAACAACATAGAGACACGCAGAAAAGAGCATGAGGCAGCTACATTCGCCCGTTCTCTAACCATGAATTTTCTGGTCAAATGCTTCATTCACATTTGAGCTCAGCTGGACATCACCCAGACTTTGTACTCAGGGTCTAGCATGATAAAGTCAGATTAGTGTCTAGTCCGGCTGATTTGCTCATTTGACTTCACACATAAAGATATAAATGTTTCACCAGATGATAAAAGGTGATCACTCAGTACAACATTGTATTGATTTGCAGTGACATTTCCCTCCAAGGGGACAAGTGGAACCAAACCATAACAGAGCCACCAGATCCCCTCACTGTAGGGATCAAACATTCAAGCCTGTATTGTTCTCTTGCTGCATTCACACAGCGTGGTGACTCACCAGTCGAGCAGTCTTTGTGACGGAAGCTCCTGCCATCTGTACCCCGACAATAAACTCCCCTTTCACCGAGTCACCTAAATCTCTTTTATAACGTGCCACAAAGCTTGATTAGATGTTGAATGCCCAGCTGTTCCATGCAGACCTCCTGCATAGAAGTATCTGCATTTGTCCCCTTCGTGTTGCTGCTAATTCATTTTCCGTCAATGGCCAAATGATTAATCAGCCAAATAATTCAGTTTTAGTATCTGCTGAAGTTTAACTAATAGTAACTTGGCAGCAATAGAAAAGACAGCGAGTCGATGCATCTGGATAAAATAAATGAATGAAAACAGTGTTTGTGTTAAAAAAAGAAAAAGTAAAAGAAGCAGAGTTGTGAAATGACAATTAATTATACCTGACTAAATAAGTAAAATGAAGAACATTAGTAACAGAAAGGGAGGTTACCTCAAATGAATCAGTAAATCAACAGACTCATGTCATGTCTGTTTATGTTTTGAACACCAGCTGTCCATTCATTGAGTCGTATCTATTATACTTTGTTGTTTTTCAGTGAATGTTAAATGAAATTTCCTGCGGATGTTTCACATTATAAGCCAGTGATTGTTTTTGAGCCACTGGAAAGCGTTTAACTGAACACATCTCTCCAGGAAGTGCCCCGGAAAGAGCTTTAGATGAAGATTAATTTTGGGATTCAAATGCTACACAATCAGTTTTCAAATCAAGCTATCAGCCAGTATAATATCCTGATGAATGCGGCTCTCTGTTCTGTGTAGAAAAACAAACAGATGTTTTTGAAGGCTGTCAGTGTGTGTGGGAGTTGCATCCTTGCAGTATTAGTGGGCTGTGGGCTGTCGTCTGTTCTGTTTCCGTATCCTCAGTTTCTTTTCTTTTTCGCCTTTGACTCCTCTCATTTCTCTCACTGTTGCCTCCTTGCAGGGTGTTGCTCAGGATTTCATGTTGTCTTGTAATCACTGTTTGACTCTCTCCCTCTTATCTGTTACTTTCTGTCTTGCTGAAGTCTCCTGCAGCCTCCACAGCTCTGCAGCCTCCACTACCTCCTCCTCCTGTCTCTCTGTTGTGGTTCTGCATCGCTGTCGTTTTTTTGGTTAAATTATTTTTTGGGGGAGGGGGGTGTTCCTTTGAGTTCATCTTCTGTTTGTTGACTTGCTTTCTTTTTGATTGTCAGACACCCCCCTCCTCTCTGCCCGCCGTGCGTTCTCCCATGGTTCAGTGCTGCGCCTGTTTACAGTTCTGTGGTTGGTCAGTTGGTCTCAGTCCTGTTCATGTGAAGCTGTGTCGGTTAGTTCTATGTCGTGGCTTGTCTTCAGAGTGGACCATGTGCATAAAGCTCTGCAGCTTCCTGGTTTGACTTCCCCACATCAACAATGTTAAATGTCACGTAGAGGTCATCCTGTTGTGAAACGACTTCTCTTCTGGCAAAATTTCTGTGGGGAGTTTCACTTTATTAACCTGTTGAAACTCAGAGTGAGACAGTGGCTCTGACAGTGGAGGGGGACTAAGTAGCCAGAAATAGAGCTCAATGTGGATGTTTTCTACAGAAATATTCCCGTCTTAAAATTATTTTGGAATGAAATCCATATAAATACAATCTCACTGAAATTCTCATAGCGTCCAGAACTCCTCACTGTATGCACAGATCAGGCATAATATTACGACCATTGACACGAGAAGTAAATACATTGACCATCTTCTGACAGTGCAATGTTCTGCTGGGAAACCTTTGGACCTGACATTTGTGTGGATGTCATTCAGTCGTGTACCGCCCACCTACACCAGACTGGGCACCCCCACCCCATAGCAATGACACTCCTTGATGGCTGCAGCCACCCCCAGCAGGATGCAGCCTGACAAAAGCACACACCCCAAAATGGTTTAGGAACAACAAAAAAAAACATGAAAAACGGCACAAGGCGTTGACCTGGCCTCCAAATTCAATATCTGTGGGATGCACTGGAACAAGCCTGCTCAACAGAGGCCCCTCCCCTCAACCCAAACTAACAACATTCTGTTACCACACCACAGGACACCCTCAGAAGACTCATGTCCTTTCTCTGATGAGTCACAACTGTTTTGGGGGCACGAGGGAGACCTACACAATACTAGGAAGGTGGTCATAATGTTATGCCTGGTCATTGTATATTGTAGACCATTTGTTATTATAGTCTTTTATCCCCTGTGGAGAAAATCAGACATTGTGTGAGTAAATTACAGGAATGCAAACAGTTTCCCTAAATCACAAAAACATTTAATTGGTTATTGTTTGCTTTAATATTTTGTGTGCTGTCTGTGCTGAAACTATAGAAGAGACCATTTTTTAATTTAATTTAATTTATTTATTTGTTTATTTATTTATTTTTTTACAAGGGTAAGAGTTTCTTTTTAAAACGTGATTACAGCAGTTGCCTTTTCTGACCCAGCAGACTTCAGCTGGTCAGCTGGAACAGTGTTTAAGGACTGGACCTCATATAGAAATGCATTATTGGTCATCCAGGAATCTAACCTGCTTTATGTCCATGATCTGTTGGTATTGTTGGTCCCAGGTGTGATGTTAATATTGATACCAGCAGCTACTCTCAACAGTTTAAATTTATGAAGATGGAGTTAGCTGATGGATGCCATCTGATCAGTTGTGCATTAAGATAACTGTCCAACAGAACATTCCCAATGTTAATAACTGAGCAGTGAATTAATGACATTTTCTAGATAAAATCATTCCAGTTTCAGTTTCATTGTTGTCAGCTCGGTTGTTGTCAGACCTGAGCGTGTCAGATTAGAGCAGATTTGTTCTGTTTCCATTCATCGCCTGCTCACACATCTTTGGTATGGAAATATGACAAACAGCAGTGGATGGAGCAAGTGCGGCTGAATTCACTGTAAGCACAGATCAAACAGATCAAAGAGCTTTACATACGGTGCTACAGTCCAAATAGGATCACAGCTGATGAAGTGAAATGCAAATAGAGTTTGTATGTGCAAATGAGGAGCAAAGCCGCCGAGCAGGACACAATATTAGACACCGTGTCAGATTTCAGAACTCAGCTTTGTTCCAAACTCTGGACTCTGATGTGAAACAAACTATGTGTGTTTTCGTTTGTGTGTGAGTGGGTGGGTGTGTGTGTGTGTGAGAGAGAGAGAGAGTGATTGACAGCCTCATGTTGTTAAATCCTCTCTGTTGTATCTGCTGTCCTCTGTTCTGTCTGCTGCTCTTCATTATGAACTGCTGCTCACAACTCGTCTGTGACACTCTCTGAAAGCTGCCTGGACCTTTTCATGAGTGTTCTGTGATCATAAGATGATGAAATATTGCTCTCTGCATTCACCTAAAGGGTGATCACCATGTAATGATAAAGAGTCAGAGGTCTTGTCTGATTTGTCCGGTCGTTTTCAGCTTTCCCTTCGACTGAATCTCTAACAGTTTCTCTGCCTCTCTTTCTTCATCCCCAAACCACTCCTGAACCCTGCTGCCCCCTCCTTGTTTTGTTTTGTGATTTTTTATTATTCTACATTTTATTTATTCACATTTTCCATGACATCCACCCCCCATCCACCTTTACTCACCACCCTGATCCCATCTCCCTTCCCTTTTCCAACTCATTTGTCACTTAAAACCTGCCTCCTCCTCCTTTTTACCTCCCACCTAAACCCCCAAACAGCCAAGACCCAGGATGGCATCGCTTTGGAGATCCAGCCATTGAAGAGTGAGGAGGCCGCCGAGTCTGAGGAGAAAGAGGAGAAGGAGGAGGCCAAACCTGTGAAGAAGGTGAACGTCACCAAGAAGGAGAAGTCTGTGCTTCAGGGCAAACTCACCAGACTGGCTGTACAGATTGGGAAGGCTGGTACGCAACACACACACACACACACACACACACACACACACACACACACACACAACACACACACGAGGGAAGAGTGTTTACTTGCTGGAATATATAGTGCATGTCACCTGCGTCTTAGCCTAGCCTTGCACAAAGACTAGAACAGAAAAGTAACGGCTGACCCAGCTCCATCTAAAGAGAAAATAATATTAAAAAATAGTAATAAATCCCCTTTCCACCAACTCAGTCATTTTTAAAGCACTAGAAAATTTCAGAGTAAACATTTCAGTTTGCCAATTCTGCTCTTTCATATGATATAGGAATATAAACTGGTTTTATTTTTCATCGCCTCTGTCTAAGCTCCTTTTTACTCTCGAGCTGTTATTTTGAAAGTCTAGGAGGCTTCCAAGCATCTTGGTATTTATTTTGAAAATATGACACGTCACGACCCTGCTCTAAATCCCAGTGATCTGGGGTAAAATCTTTATTCAGCTTTACTCATTTCTTATTCTGATATGACGTCAGTTTGTTTGGAGCTGATTCAACGTCTTGAACATTTAACTAATAATTTAGGGGACCTAAACAAATTATATGACAATGAGTATTAATATTTTAAGTTCTACAGTCAGTCTTACAGCTGGAGTTGTAATTGTTGGTGCTGTTTAGTTTAACACTACCAATAATTAAGAGATTGTAGAAGTTTTTAGATTGATCCTGAGTCAGAAAGCTAATGGCAAGCAGAGAAATAAAGATTTTAGCCAACATCTGTGAAGGGCATTATGTTACAGCTACTGTAAGCTCTGTAACTAACTTCATAAAATCAGGAGTCTCTAACTTCAGTTCTTACACAGTCACAATACCAATGGCACTAAAAATCCATTCAATAATGAAAAATCCTTTAATGCTATAATTCAGAGCTAAAAATTAAATGACCGTTTTAAAATTTGATCCTGCTCTTTGTGTGGGCAGACAGCTTTGAAGTAACTGGTGGATGTTTTTCTCTTTTGACTGCGCTAGGCTAGCAGCCTCCCTTTGCTTCCAGTCTGTGTGCCCAGATAAGTGAATGCATTCAAGTCCACAGATATGAAAATAACCTTGTCACCTGACTCTGATTGAGACAAAGAAGACATTTGCAGCTAGTACAGACTATTCCTTTAATAGGGGGACGACAGGCTGGGGGTCAAAACGCACTCAGTTTTATTGGATAGATGTTTTATTGGGAACGTGGTGCATCCCAGAAGTGAAGGTTTTCTGTGTCATTTCAATTGACCTTAATACACTGAGGGCTTTTCAGCATGGGCAGGGGAACAAGGTGGGGATTGGGGCAGCCGCAGACCTGGTTCAGTAATAAACGGCCCCTCATTACCGGATAGAAATAGAATTTGGGCCAAAACACTTTAAGTGGAGGTTGATTGATAGGAGAGCGGAAGCAGAACAACACACGCAGTGGATGTTTCTGTTTCACCTGCCCTCACCTGTCATACATGCTGTAGTGAAATGATTTCCTATTGACTCTCTTTTGCATTCAAACATCATGAACATCACTCTGAAATATAAACCACTAATATATACATTTTTAAGCTTGACATATTCAAATGTATGCCATGTGAAAAGATAAAAGCATTCAAGAACATGAAAGTATTGTGTTGTTTTGATAGTTTAAAGTAGAAACAAAGTGAAAGAAAGAAAAGATGACGTGCAACCAAGATCAAGGCCAAGATCAAGATTAACTTGCCATTAGTTAATGGACATCAGATTATTCCTTAATGTACCAGACATTTTTACAAAAAAGCTAATTACAATGGGAATGATATTACTGTTGTGCTGAAAAAACTTACTTGGCCTCCTGAAGGTTTGTTCGATCCAGATGAAATGTTTGAGAATAAATCTAGTACAGACCGTAAAGACACCAATAAATTCATACTTATATAAGGGCTACTTTCAAGTGTTTGCACCTCAGAGTTCTCTACATTCCTGCTTAAAAATGTCTCTAAACTAAGTCAGCTAAAACCCCTCCAAGCCGCTGTAGATGACAGATCAACAGTTATCGGAAATAATTCGTTGCTGTTTTTCCTGCACAAGGGAGTTACATCAGATACTGAAAACAAGGATTCACAAACTCACAGAGATGTGCAAAGGATTTATTTTCGTGAATCAACAAATACAAAAACATAATATTTCTGCTTAATTTATTTGATTGTGTTCAGTTTGTTTCTACTCACAGGACTTGTGTGAAGATATGCTGAAGTTCTGAGTCATGTTTGTGCAGCGATATCAAATATTCTGAAGGGTGCATAAACGTTTAAGCCTAACTGAATGTGTAAAAGTTACTTCACCTGAATGTGACATTGTGCTTGTTCCATCTAGGCCTGATCATGTCAGCTGTGACCGTCATCATCCTCATCCTCTACTTTGTGATTGACACCTTTGGGATCCAGGGACGGACCTGGGTGGCCGAGTGCACCCCCATATACATCCAGTATTTTGTCAAGTTTTTCATCATCGGCGTGACGGTGCTGGTGGTGGCCGTTCCTGAAGGCCTCCCACTTGCCGTCACCATCTCTTTGGCCTACTCTGTTAAGGTATGCAGGATGGGAAGTGAAAGGGGTCATGACAGGTGGAACATTAATTCTCTCCTCTCAGAATCATGTGATAGTCGTTGAGGTTTTAATAAGTGCAGCATTGTTTTTCCTTTTTTAGAAAATGATGAAAGACAACAACCTGGTGCGTCATCTGGATGCTTGTGAGACCATGGGCAACGCCACGGCTATCTGCTCTGACAAGACGGGGACGCTGACTATGAACCGCATGACGGTGGTGCAGGCGTACATCGGTGATACACACTACAAGGCTGTCCCCGACCCAGACGCCATCAAACCAGAGACCCTGGAAATTATGGTCAACAGTATCTCCATCAACTCGGCTTACACCACCAAGATCCTGGTGAGGCCTTCACTGCCCTGTTGTACCCAGTCTAAGTTACCAAACATTTATTGTTAAATATAAGTAAAGAATAGCTACAAGAAAGGAAACAGGTTAGAAATGAGGATTCTACTATCCTAATCGGGAGGCATAACGTGAACAGTGGAGCTTCAGTCTTCCATCAGTGTCTACATTGGATGTGTTCAGGTACAGAGCTGAAGGTGAGGTCGCTATCCCCAGATCCCAATACACTGTGGTATTTGCAAAAATGTGCTTTGAGTCTTTGTTATCTACTATTTAGCTAAAAGAAAACACTGTGTAGGCAGCTGGGTTGATTAAAACAGGATTGTATCTGTTCTGTCAGACGTGAACGACACAGCTGAAACTCTCACATCAGCTTCTGTTGTTCTCTGAGTTGGTTCATATACAGACGAGTGCTTGTGTGATTAAATTAACACACATTCAAATTAAGCACAGCTGAACCTCTGCAGATCTTCTTCTGGTGCTCTTGTTTATTTGTGCTGACATGAAACTGATGAATCTTTAAACTCTGATCAATTCAGCCTCCTGAGAAAGAAGGTGGACTGCCCCGCCACGTGGGCAACAAGACTGAGTGCGCTCTGCTGGGCATGGTGCTGGAACTGAAGAGGGACTACCAGCCAATCAGAGATGAGGTCCCCGAAGAGAAACTCTACAAGGTTTACACCTTCAACTCCTCCCGCAAGTCCATGAGCACCGTGCTGAAAAATCCAGACGGAGGCTTTCGCATGTACAGCAAAGGGGCGTCAGAGATTGTACTGAGGAAGTAAGACAAGATACAATTAACTTTGAAACCTCCATATGTCCTAGCTACCTGTCTGATAATCTCCTCTCCTCTCCTCTCCAGATGCTCTCGTATCTTGGACGCCCAGGGTCAGGCTCGCATCTTCAAGCCGAAGGATCGCGATGAGATGGTGCACAAGGTGATCGAGCCGATGGCCTGCGACGGACTGAGGACCATCTGTGTTGCCTACAGGGACTTTCCTGCCGATGCCGGAGAGCCACAATGGGACAACGAGAACGAGATCCTGAATGAGCTCACCTGCATCGTTGTGGTGGGCATCGAGGACCCTGTCAGACCTGAGGTACGGCACAGTTAATGCTTCCTGTAATTAACACTTGTTGTTGGGTTATGTCTGGATGATTAACGACCATCAGCTGCTGTCAAGAATGTGATCAATCAACAGTATGTTAGGTCAGGGACTCATTAGACGCCATATTTCACCATTTGCAGGCTTTAGTAATTGGATTTTGCTTAACTTCAGTAAACCTTTATTGATGCAACAGCATGTCACAATATTATCTGTCATCCGGTTCTTTTTCAGCATCTGGATGACCCCAAACTAGAAAAAAATAAAGACAAAGCCAGGGAGTAAAATTATCAGAGCAAACAAGACAGTTTCTGGTGTAAAACGTCACAGATATTTGGAGTGGTGTGCTTACTCTACATGATGTCAGGGCACACACAGCTGAGCAGAGACCATGTCAGAAGGTTTACTATGATCTGGGTCATAGTGTATCTAAAACAAATCTAAAACTGCTACATGTAAATAAAAGCTCATACTCCCCACCAGTCTGTTAATACTGAAGAAGCTACTTGGATGAGTGGTGAAATGTATTTGTGAAAAACTCAAACAAGTCCAGGTGCCTTTAGATATGATCCAGTAAGAATGCAGTGTGAGCTGAAATACCTGTAGAAGATACACAGCTCATGCTGGAAAGATAATATCTTCTATCATTAACTTTATTTCCACCTTTCAAAACACAGTTACAACGTGTTTACCTCAGAGTGAATCTAAAACGATAAAGATGAAAATAAATATAAAATTATTATAATGATCAAATGCAGCGGTTAAGAAGAAGCCTATGATCGCAGTGTCTTTTAAGCAGTAAGCCTGTGACTGAATGCCGTTTTCTGATCAGTCTATTCTGGTACAACATGACCGCAGGTTGCAATGTTTAGATTACACAGATAACTAGATAAAATATCTGTCACCACAACAAACTAAAGCTCTCATTAAAAAAGAAAACAACTGTCATCATCTATGAGAAAGACTATTCTCTTCAAGATTTGTCACTTCCCCTTTTGAACTGAAGATTATTAATAATGTAGTCTGGGAGAACAAAGAGAGTTTGATGCTGAACAACTAGTGTCATTAAGGATTGGTAACAACTCTTATTTCAGCTGGTTCCACCTGTTCTAAATCTCCACACTAGCGGATGAGGTGGAAGACCTGGAACCTGAAATCTCTTCAACAAATCTGTCTGTTGTACTCAAAGCCATAAATTACTAAAATATGAGATAATGACTTTGTAAAGCTCCCTCCTCAAAGATATTTCATAATGTTGCACTAATAGCTTTGTTGTTGTGATGAACAGCAGTAAGAGGATGCCTGCAGTATTACATCCAGTCTGCTCACATCATATAATAAAGAAACATCAGATCAACCTGATAATCAGATTGTGTTCATGGAGCTGAACTGATCATTACGAACTGGTCATGATTTTATTATATTTGTGTTACAAGGCTGCGTGTTGACAGAGTGGAGGTAAATGAACATTCTCCTAACATAAAGACTGAAGTCAGACCTGGCCAGGTGCTCTGTGGAGTTAAATGAAGCCTGTAATGAAGCTCAGAAAGCGTATGAGCTGCTGCCTGCTGCTTTAATGTCAGAGCACAAAGATCACTGACAGGATGGAAATAACTGGAGAGCAGCAGGAGTCAATCAGCAGTTCAATGCCAACTCCTTCATAACCTGTGATGGACGCACGACTCGTCTGAATATTTTTAGGCTTTTGGCATTAATTGATTCTTTCTGTGATTCTCACAGCATGTTTGTAACTGTGACCAGACACCAAACAAATACTGAATAAGGACTGATACAGCCACTTGCAGTTAATGTTTGGAGTCATCTTGGCTCTCTGGAAGACGGCCACCATTATGTCAGGATACAACTTGACTCGACTTAAGTAGAGCAGTAAATCAGTGGATCTTAGCTACCAGACGTCTCATCTGTACGCTTGGTATGATTTACAGAGGAGCTTGTGTTTGTTGCCTTTAAGTGCGCTCCGCCCTGCATGAATCAAACAAGTGGTGTGTGTATGTATTTCTAAGCAAACAAACAGGACCCCCGTCAGCCTCTGTCAGATGCCACATTGTATCAGTTAAGCCACCTGGGGAGCTGAGGAAGCCGCCAACAGCTTCCTGATGGTCAACTGACCATTAAGTAACCATGGACCCTTCACCGGTGCCTGTATATACCTGCATGTCAACAACAGTGGGTTCATAGGTAGAAAGTGCTGCTGTTGCAGGATGAGTTAGTCCTCTTGTAGACCTCCAGCGATATAACCCTGCTGGTCAAAAGGAGTGAACTCCTAGGAGTTCATTTATTTTGGCAGTGGGTGTTTGATCTGGAATGTTTAATCATCATTAATACACTGACAGAAATTTCTATCATTCTGTCTTGACCTGTGAGGTTGTCTGTTGTGACGATTTCTTAAATTCTCTCACTCTTCCAGGTACCTGCGGCCATTTCTAAGTGCCAGCGTGCAGGCATCACTGTACGTATGGTTACTGGAGACAACATCAACACTGCCCGTGCCATTGCAACCAAGTGTGGCATCCTGCTACCCGGGGAGGACTTTCTGTGCATGGAGGGCAAGGAGTTCAACCAGCAGATCAGAAACGACCAGGGAGAGGTGAGACAAGTTCCATATGACGGATTAAAATGACTCTGCATGAAGCACCGACCACGGGATGTCTCCAGAAATGTTTCAAAACAAGTGAGCCTTGATAAAATCATGGCTTATTAAGTCCTTGTCCCAAACATGTCAGCAAGAACTTCCACACCTACTTCCACCTCCAGGGAATCATGTGCTTCTCTTTAGAGTTCAGATACAAGATGTTTACTACATAGAAGTTGTATTACCTTCTGTAATGGTAAAGTGTGAAGAGCTACATTTTCATATTTATGTGAAATATTGTTGAATCAGACTGTGTGTAATTTTTGTCACTAATCAATAGTTTCTTTATTTTTCTCAATTTACTGGAAAACAAACAATACAATTTTCATGGTGTTTCTAAATGACTTCAGACTGTAGGTCTGTACCATAATTTGATATTAAAATTTGGTCAACATTTTACTAACACAGATATATCAACAATAAGCAACAGATTTTAGTTTTCATTACGTATCTATTGTGTTTAACCAGTAGCTGCTAGCTGAGATTGTTCTCTGCATCAAGTTAACATTTGTTTTCCTTTATGCAGAAAAAATTATTGAAAATGTAAGAACTCACAGCTCAATTTATTGCTCATAGTTCTATGATATGAGGGTTTCTCCTCAAAAGTGGATTATATTTTGGGAGTATTTGATAAATAATATGTTATGTAAAAAGTTCAACTATTTATTGCATGTTTACATTTTTAGGTGGAACAAGAGCGTCTGGACAAAGTCTGGCCCAAACTGCGCGTTCTGGCTCGTTCATCCCCGACAGACAAACACACACTGGTTAAAGGTGGGTTGCTTCTAACTGGAATTTAATGTTAAGGTTAAGGTTGAGATTCTTTGTTGAGCCGGTTGCATGTTTGCTCGTCCTTGTGAATGACGTGAATCACATTAGCCAAATTCTGACTGATATGCAGTAAATGGACCGTCCATGTTTCTATAAATATTCATGCAGCACTGAAATACAGATTCTTTTTTGTTCCACTCTGTTGATCAGGAATCATTGACAGCACAGTGGGAGAAACGCGACAGGTGGTGGCAGTGACAGGAGACGGTACCAACGACGGCCCCGCCCTCAAGAAGGCTGATGTTGGCTTTGCCATGGTAACTACTTCTTTGTTCCACAGCTCTTCACTCCTTCACTCGTCTGCTACTTCAGTTTCCTCTGCATTAATACCAAATAAATAAATAAACCTTTAAGTTAATTACATTTCTAATGCAGCCATGAAATAGGTATTTTCTCAAGACCTCACCCACAGTCACCCATGGTATTACACTCAAGAGTGAGTGTAATACCATTGATTCATTAAGACTGCTGTGAAATGGAACAATAAATCAATAAATCCTTCATCACGGTCCCACTCTGAGACTGTAATGTGGTGGCAGGGTGACAGGGAGGGTTTGTATGTGTTGTCTTGTACACGGTATGTAGTAAATAATGTACCACAAACAATATTATCAACCCTGATCTCAGTCCTTTAAATGATACCCTTATGTTGCAACTTTAATCCTGTCTAGTACAATTTGCATGTTTATAGTATATCACTATAACCTTTTGCGAGCCATGCAGGTTTATTTTTATTGATACAGATGTATTTTTCAGACAAATATTAGCTTCTTTTTTTTCCCCCTGTTTCTTTTTTCAGCAAAAACGTTTTGAAGTTCAGTTAATCAAATGCTCTACAGTCTTAGTATTGTCTGTGCATGTTATCTGCAAATCTGAAAAGTCAATAAGAGATAAAGCTTTTTACCATTAAAAAAATATATATTATACGAAGGTTCAAATGCAGACAAACAGACAAAGAGACTGAATGAAACCTGCTGTAGCTCTGCTCAATGTGAGCATTTGTCATGAGTGAACAAATCAGCAGCTGATTTCTGTTAGTTCAGTTAAGATTCACTGCTGGTTGGCATTAGAGCAGATAGAGTTATACAAATACAGGCCTGTGGATGAGCCCACTAACATCAGCTGACTCCTCTGTTTTGTTGTGACCTTTATTTACTGAGGAAAGTCATCTGAACACCAGCGTCTCCTGCAGGCTGCTGAGCAGCTGCTATGCTGTCAAACATCACCCTGACAATAGTTCCTCCTCCTAAGCACAACAAAAACACACTCTGTGGATTTAAAGCAGTGACCTTTGAGTCTTAATATCTCCTGTTTGGAATATTTTCAGCTTGCTCTGGAGTATCTCCATTCAATTATTGCCTATTTAGCTGGAAAACACAGAGCGATCAACTTCCATCTGTTTAGGAGAGTCTGACTGTGCACATTTAACATTGAATCCCTCTTCTGTTATTACCACTGTATCAACTGAGTGGTCCAAAACATTCTCACTCAAAGCTTTGAACAGTTTAGCTGAAAAAACTCAAATATAGTGACGGTCACAGGCCAGGGAGTTCTCACCAAGAACACGAGGTGAATAAGAACCACCCATCCATTATCTATTATTCTTAGGCGGTCGTGGGTGGCTGGAGCCTATCCCAGCTGTCATTGGGCCAGTGAATAAGAACCATCAGTATTTATTTCAGTAGTAAATTTCAACTAAATCCACTTTGGAAGCTGAGCACGAGGACTTTCCTTCTCCTCTCCTTGTACCTGTCACAGTGCCCTGCATGTTGAGCACAGTAATGCTGCTGAGGTGAGACAGGAACCAGTTACCCTTAACGCCACAAAAAAAAGATAATCACTTGTCCATCTCAGGGTCCCAGCTCGTCATTTTGGTCTCGGGTAACCTGAGTAGCCCATGTCACAGCTGAGGTGTTCATGCACATTTATTAGAGTTATTTTGATTATTTATTATTTAGAGTCAGTGTGTCTCACTTTTTTGGCTTATGACCATGGGGTTTCATCAAAGAGAAGAAATGTCTTCTTGTTTTAGCATTTAGTCTATGTCTGTCAGTGGTAGGAGGTAGTAAGAGTGTAATTTGTGTAGCAGAAATACATTCTTGTGCATACATTGTTTGTATTTTCCTGCCTTATTAATCTCTTTATGACTACTGATTTATCTTGTGTGCTCTTTTGGAAGATGGGACTTTATTTTCTGGCTATGGGTTGAAAGTACATTATTACCCCCATCAAACAAATTTGTGGTTTGGACTTTAAAATCTCTGGGGCTTTATAGATTTGTGACGCAGGCCGGTGAGTCTTATAGTTTGAGAGCACTGCTTTAAACCCAGGAGGAGATAAAGGATACCATTAAACTGAAAATAGAAAAACGATCGGTTGTCGTTTGGTTCAGTTCTGCAGCACAGATGAAGTTGACGAGACAACGACAGGACTGATGGTCTTATTCATTATCTTTCCATCTGATCATACCTCTCTGTGTCTTGTCAGGGAATCGCTGGCACAGATGTGGCAAAGGAGGCATCTGACATTATCCTGACAGACGACAACTTCACCAGTATTGTCAAGGCCGTCATGTGGGGGAGAAACGTCTACGACAGCATCTCTAAGTTCCTGCAGTTCCAGCTGACCGTCAATGTGGTGGCCGTGATCGTGGCTTTTACCGGCGCCTGCATCACACAGGTAAAACCTCTGAAATGAGTGAGTGGATCACACCATTCATTCCGTCATTCATCTGTAACCGCTTGTCCTCTGGAGGGTGGTTAGCTAATGTTTCTTAATCCTTATATCTGGTTGTGATGTGATGAACTGTTGGCTGTATAGTGATAAAATCCTCCACTGGATAGACTGCAATGGCATAGCTCAGCTTTCCATTTCATAACAGGTTGGTTTTTTAATTTAACATATGACCAAATACTTGAAAAAACAGTCCTTATAACTAATGATATTCACATTGCCTTAGCCGTACTTCAGTCTAGTTGTAGCTTCATAAACTTAAGTTACATGGTAAACATGTTTGGTGCTATATGTCCTAAATAAGTATGGTAGCATTGTAAATGTATTTAGCTCCAAGCATTGCAAAGTCAGTGAGGTGCTAGTATAGCTGTAGACTTTGTATGTTTCCTATGTAACAGATAAAATTCCCTCCAGAGACAGTTCAGTAGGTGCACTAGTGCATTTTAACTGTCCTTCAGTAAATCTTAGCTTCATTACTGCTCTAATGTTCAGTTGATGTTGAAACAGAATCAGAAAGGTGGTAATTCATCAAGATGATTTTGGAGGATGTTGTTTGTGGTGCTGTTAAATATGAAAGTGGTTTTGTTGTTTGGCGGGCCCACTGGCTAAAATGGGGTTGTCACAATAGTAGAAACATGTGTCCGAATATCACAGTACAGTACAATTCAATATTTCTACAAACAGCTTCCTCCAAAATGAAAACACTGTATCAGCAGCTCTCTATTATCTCTGCTATTTTAAACTAATGCTGAATACCAGAACATTCATGAAACTAAGATTTAGTGTAGGACTGTTACATTACAATTCACTGATTTTCACTAGTATACCTAAAGAACTACCAAGTGAGTGTATATTTGAATTGACTCTGTAGCTTGAAGTTCAAATCTAAAAGATAATATTCCAGTCTGACTTTTTAACCACTTAATTTCAAATTATTTGCAATAGTATTTTACATATCTGCAATAGGTCAGCTGCAAAAAAGCAAACTTGTCACAAGCCCAACTGTCTCGTTTAATAGCCAGTAGCTGTTATCTCCTCTGCTTTAGAATACTCACCACAGACTATGAAGATAGATAATTAAGAGCAAACAAATAATAATGGGTGGAGTAAATTCAGTGTGTATCCACAGGATGCAGGCAGTGCATTCTAATTTCTAAAGGTAGCATTATATAAGATGGAAACTGCTCAGAGGTTCCTTATGTGTTGCCTTAACATTGCAGAAAGGCACACCTCAAGTGAGTGTGACAAGGTACGATATAGATTCTGTACCATTTTCCAACGAGAGACTAAAAAAAAAGTAGATTAAAATGACAAACAATAAATAACTTTTATATATTAACTTTTGTCTCATCGCTGTGTTTTGATCACAGACTCCACTGTGTAAAGTAGAGAGGGAGGATGCTGTATTTGCTTAATGGATCCTTCTATATCTTGATGGATTTGATACATCTGATCACACACTGTGGAAACAGCTGTAAATTTCTATTTGATCCAATCTCCACCGAAACAATAAACAGCGCGTCATGTGAGATTTCAGTGTGACCGTTTGACTTTTTCCTTGTTTCATAATGTGTCTCTAATCAGGAAACCAAACTCCTGAACAAAAAAGATCTTGGGGCTGTGTATTAATTGAAAGGCTCACAGCTGGCAGGACAGATAACTAACTCGACTACAGAGCGGAGTAGGCCTAAGATTCAGCTTGAAACCATGGCAACACATCACCATCATAATCCTGAAATATAACGGGGACTCAGCAGGTCTGTGGTCTCTGTGCTGTGATTATACTCCCTTATCATCCAACACTTGGTCACTCGGCAACTGAAACGCTGGCAGTGATCATTAAGGGATGATGTATGTCTTTGTTGTACATACAGAGGAGGGACCCAGGGGCGTTTGCTGGGTTTTAGGGTGGAGGGAGTCCATTGAAGTGTGTGTGTGTGTGAATGTGTTTTTACTTTATTGCATGCATTTAAATCAGTCAAGCAATTTATGCTATACACATTAATGTTCTTGTAATAATGGCACTACAAGGCTGACAATACATTGTACTTATTTTTAGCTATGCATTCACATCATGCCTTCTTGCATGCACTGTGTTTATCTTGTACTCTGTGTTTAAAACTGACTACCCGGGAGAACCCTGTAGAGCTTGTACGACTGAGAAACTAACCGCAATGTTGCTGCTGCCATTTTTGCATCTGTGATTTCCGCCAGATAAACACAAAGTATCCCACAGCCACACTTAAAGGTGTCTAGACTGAGGCTGAGAAAAACAGACTATTCAATTTATTGTTTAACCAGTCTTTAATCAGTGTTTTCACTTTGCTAAATCTGCTGCCTTCTTGGCTAGGTCAACCCTGGAAAAGAGTATTTTATGCTGGGTTAAAATATGGTTAAATAAAAATAATTGTTGCAGTGTTAGTTGTGATCTCTTTATTTGTCCTGAACAGTCTTTTCATGTAGCTGTCAGCTGGCCACTCTCCCAGGCCCTGGGCCTGTGAACCTCGTATGACTCAGCTTTTTTCTCTTCTCCTCTGTCATTACTTGCCAGGTTGATTTCTGAAACCTGATATTCATTTGTAAATGTATAAAGTAAATATCTGTAATAGATGTTGTACTTATTTGTCGCTGGCTGTGTGAGCACAGCTGAACTTGTTTGCATTTGCGTGTAATTACAGAGACTCATGTGATTGACTAAGAGGACAAGACATGGAGAAACCTGTTCATTTGTTGCAGATGAACCCATTATTTAATGATCACTACATAGTACAATAATGTCCATGAACATGCAGACATTTATTTAGTAGTATGGTTGGTCTGGGATTGGTCCAAAATCCAAACCCACTGTTGGCAGCAGATGTTACATCATCATAGAGGGACATGTGTGCTCAGACTAAGCGTTGTGTAGTTGCAGAGAAATCTTATGCAAAGACCCAAATTTGCTCTGGGTGACTTGAATTGAGGTGTAGAGTAATTTTTGAAAACTGTTCATGTCAATAATGTTTTATGAATGAACGTAAAGATCAAGGTTGAAACCTTTGATTATTTATAAGTTGTCCTCCTGTGAGGACACAGGTTTATCATTCCTCCTGTGAGTTAAAAGTCCTGACGTCCGCTCCTTCCCCTGCAGGACTCTCCACTTAAGGCCGTCCAGATGCTCTGGGTCAACCTCATCATGGACACTCTGGCATCTCTCGCTCTGGCCACCGAGCCGCCCACCGAGTCTCTGCTGTTACGTAAACCCTACGGCCGCAACAAGCCTCTGATCTCCAGGACCATGATGAAGAACATTCTTGGCCACGCTGTGTACCAGCTTGTCATCATCTTCACCCTGCTCTTTGCCGGTGAGTTAAACACAAGCACTTAAATGTTTGTGTATTGTTTGTGGAAAATGTTTCGACTGGTGTCTTTTCCTTCACTGTTCTTCAGGCGAAACGTTTTTCGACATCGACAGCGGCCGCAACGCTCCACTGCACTCCCCGCCCTCAGAGCACTACACTATTGTGTTCAACGTGTTTGTCATGATGCAGCTCTTCAATGAAATCAACGCTAGGAAGATCCACGGAGAGAGGAACGTGTTCGAGGGCATCTACAGGAACCCCATCTTCTGCAGCGTTGTGCTGGGCACCTTTGCCCTGCAGGTAACCTTCAGTCATGAAAAGCGGAATATATAAAACAATGAGTTCAGTACCATAAAGGACACTAGCAGTGATGTGTCAACCAACTGAAAACAAATGACTTATTGCATGACTCTAGTAATAGAGGTAAGCTACAAGCTAAGATGAGAGAGATGCAGGCTTGGACAGCTTTATTTTCCCTCTTCAGTAGCTTTTTATCAAACTGAAAGACTTGCTGTAGAGAAAAGCTCTAGGAGCTATCTTTACTGACTAGCTCTAATCTGGCTGACTAGAGTTAGTCATTTGGAACTGAAAAAGCCCGGATTAAATGTTTTCAAGAAACAAAAGTCCAGCTATCCTTGTTTCAGTGTTGTTGCTTTTCTGGATATCAAGGTCAGTAAAACACTTTTTAAATAAATCTTCCCCAAGCATTTTTCATATTTTTAACTCCCCTAGATTGGAAACAAAAGATCTGATGACCAGAATCTTGAAAAGACAATTCGGCAACTATTTATTGATTTTCTTAGAATAAACAAAATCCCACAAAAGAACCAAAACCAGCAATGTGTCCTCAGCCTCAAGCCCATTGGTTCCTACTGTCTTTAATAACACTACATAAATAAAGCTTACTGTTTACTAGTAGTGCTTACTACTTCTCAAACAGAAGAAAGACTAATTTCAGATGCAGATTAATATACATTAGGATTTGTAGTGAGTCAGAATAAATTGACTCAAAGATGTATCAGGTGGTGGATAAACAGACACTCTTTTTTGGATTTGTTGACAAGTGTTACCAGACTAATCCCTTAATACTGTCATCACACTGCTAAGATGTGCTGTATGTTTCTTTTCCTCATCAGATCGTCATTGTTCAGTTTGGAGGGAAGCCATTCTCCTGCACAGCCCTGACCATCGACCAGTGGCTGTGGTGTGTCTTCATCGGTGTGGGAGAGCTGCTGTGGGGACAGGTGAGGAAACAACCAAACATACCAGGGTCTTGAGAATAAACAGTGTTAAGAGGTGGATGCACGAGGTTGGTGGCAGCAAACTGTTGCCTGTCACACTTGCACTGCTGCAGCGTTGCCATCACTACCATCGCCATGGTAATGAGCTCAGCACATGAAAGCAGTGCGACTTCTGTTTACGAGCTCGGAGGGAAAACAAACCCAGCGTGCCAGTCCCTCTGTGGATACACTCACCATCACATGTATGATCCTGTTAGCACACGCACACACACATGCACACACCCACACACACACAGGATTAGAGAACATACGTTAAACAGAAAAGTTGAGGTGTAAGAAGACTGTTGGGTTCAACTGGAGGACACAGACTGAGAACAGGAAGACTGAAAGATCTATGATTTATTTCACAGATAAAATGTCTTTTTTTTATATACCAGAAGGAGAGAGAGGAGAGGAAGGTGACAGAGATATAAAAAGCTCATATGCAGCTGGTGTAGGAGGAGGGGTGTGTCTGGGCCGCCTCTAATCCAATACATGTGATATTATGACATATGTATTAGAAGTAATTTGACTTTTGACTTTCAGTGTTGTATCAGTTTTAAGAATGTTTACTTTTTAAACTTTTAAATAGTCCTTGATTGTATTTATGCGTAGCTTTTCTAATTATTGGTACTCAGAGTGCCTTACAGTCACAATGACACCTATACCTATTTGTTCACACAAGCACACACACATTCCCTACACCAGTGCTCCAGATACATCGGCATGTGGGTCATGTTCCAAGGACTGAGTTACTATCTACCTACTGAGCCTGTAGCAATTCATGTTTTGCAATTCAAAACTAATTAATAACTGAACTGATAAAATTGCAATGTAGTTAAAGCTAAAATCTTTGTTTTATCAGAAAGCAAGTTGTTAAATCTCCCTTGATACTCAGACAAAACTTGATGCTGCTGATTATTGCTGATCCATAGTTTTATGAATCTGTTTATTCAAATGAGATCAATCAAGGAAGTCTGTAAGGCAGGTAAAGTTATGCTGTCCTATGCTTTACATTATACAACTAAAAAGCATCTGTTCTTCCTGTTCATCCTAAACACCTGTCTTATACACTTGGTTCTTTCAAACTTCATTGACACCACTGTAGCACAAACTCAGTCCGAGTTAAGTACTGCAAGACACTGGACAAATAAACACCGCCAGTGACTTGATGTTCAGCATGAATCAGTCGGTTGATGTGTTTCCTCTGTTTCCTTTCAACCTCAGTTGATCTCAGCCATCCCCACTCACCACCTGAAATTCCTGAAGGAGGCGGGCCACGGCATCACAAAGGAGGAGATGCATGAGGAGCAGCTGACAGAAGGCGCAGACGAGATCGACCATGCTGAGATGGAGCTGAGGAGAGGCCAGATCCTTTGGTTCAGAGGTCTGAACCGCATCCAGACACAGGTACGAGGTTCACCATGACGTCCGAAAACCAGTCTGTTGTTATCACTAAATTTGCTTTTCTGTGAGGTCAAATTACCACATGTATGATGGTCATAGCAGTTGCTATTATAGTTAAGGTTACTTCATTGTTTGTCTCATTGTATCATGTTGGTAAATTTCTGTTGAAACCTCTGAAGCTGTTAAATTCATTCTTGAAAGGAACACTAACTCTTGTATTCAACTCCTCATCGATGGTCCAGTGGTACGAAGGTTGGAACAGAACCAAGAGCAGAGTCAGCTGTCGCACACTGTCCCAGCAGAGACGTTAATCCAACAAATGCCTTATTAGAGCTCTAGTTTAGAATCACTCATAGTTAATCTCTTTGTCTCTGTGACACTTCAGGCATCTGTAAAGAAAATAAAACTGGTGACGCACAAATAACATGCCAAATAAGGCAGTTGTTCACAAGGCCGACTGAAAACTACTTCATAGTACAATATTTAAGTTTTATTAAACAGGCTGCAGTTTGGATTAGACTTTACCGCTGTGGACTATCTTCTGAACCCAATTTAACTCTTTAATATTTCTAAAAGAAGCTGCTTAGACTCTAACCGGACCTGACACACTCTCATATTTAAAATTCAGTTCAGATTCATATCAAAGTTAAACGTCATACATTTACTGTAGCAGCACATGATGAATGGGTTAGTTGTTTGTGTCTCCACATTCAGTCACGTGTTTGAGTTGATGGATAAACGCTGCAGCATGTGTGGAGGAAAAAAATAAAGACTTAACACGCTGCAGCTGTTGTCCAGTTAATTTCACACTCTGCTGCAAAGCTTCAGTACAGAACCACTCCATTAAAACACAGAAATTAAAGACGGCAACCAGCACGCAGCGAAAAGCTTATTGGATATTTTCATTAGTCAGTAAACTCATCAGTCACTCTGTCACTAGGGTTGTTATTTGATATTGTGTGTGTTTTTTTGTATTAAACCTGAGTGAAAACAGAAAATTGAAAACATATTGGAAAACTTTAGATTTTAGATCAAGTTCTGAGAGACCATGAATGAGTCAGATCAGTACATATAAGAGAAATCAACACCATGTGTTAGACATAGTTACATAAAAAAAAATTTGAACTTTGTACTGTTCCCACTTTATAATATAATCCTCTATAAATTAGACATCTGCTTTTCTAGTAGCTACATTTAGTATTTAAGATACTTAATATTGAAAGGTGATGACTGGTCACATTATAATACAGCTTCTTCTTGTAGAGAAATGGCTCAGACTGACAAACTGTGCTACATTACATTTATAATTCTATCTTAGATTGTGCTTTCACCAGTCTTTCATAGTTTGTGACTTGGCTGTGTGTCTACATGTGGACAGATCAACACTTGCTAAGCATTAGCATATCCACAGGCAGTCCCATTCACTCCCTATGGGCTTCATTAGCTTCGATGCTAACACCTACCTACAGTACCAGTAGCCACTGGGTCTGCTCCCACACACTAAACACACACTCTGAGAGGTCAGATGTGGACTAACTTGTAGTTCTTGTTGCCAGAGGGCAAACACATTTAAATTAATAATAGCTAATATTTTACCTCTGTAGGTGCGTTTGCTTTCACTCAGGCATTTGTCTCATACACAACCATACACCGTGTTCTTGTTAAATGCAAGGGAAAGAAAATATAAGCAAAGGTAAGGCAGTATAAGAAGATATGTGGCAGTATAGAGAAAGAGTTTACGATAATACAGGTAAAAATAAGACAACATAAAGTAATATATTTTAGTGAGGTACTGGTTGTTATGGCAGTCACGAGGTGTTCCCTGGTCAGGATAGTCTGACATTTTGATGCTATCTGATATTACATTTGATCGGTCAATGGGAAGACAATACGAGGGCTAGAGTCCACTCTAACGTTATATTATAATAATGTCTGAAGAGTTTGTCACAGCTCATAATGACAGGCCTATTAATATACCAGCTTCACGGAGCGGTTTAGTGAGCTTTAAGTTTTGTGAGTCACTTTTACAGAGATGTTTTCAGTTGCAGTCGTACACAATCTGCTCAGCACCAGACAGATCAGAATTAGAAGGCCTTTATTATCCTCGCGCGCAGTAAAAGGAGAGTTAAAGTCATCTCCTCTGTGGCTTCGTGTAAGAGCAGAAAAAGACGGTATAAAGACACAGAATCAATAAGGTGCAGATAACAGTAACACAGTATATAAAGAAAAACAACACTTTTGAAATTGCACAATCTAGAGTCTCAAGCATTAAGGTCACTTATTGCTTTTGCATAAAATCCGTTTTAATCCAGAGGTGCGAGCTTTCATCGCTCTATAGCGCCTTTCATAGAGAAGAGAGACACACAGTAAAACATTTAGTGGCTGAAAGATCAGATATCAGTCAGAGCTAAGCCAAAATGAACAATAATGGAATAATGTAAAGCTTAAACTGTTCACCAAAGCGACTTAGAGTTTTATGATAGATCTTGTTTCTGCTGACCACAGATGGCCCAAACAAAGTCAAGACTTTGACTAAAGCAGGTACAAATGGAGGGAAATGTATGGCGTTTGATAATAACCTTCACCTGGTTCAGCTTGAAATCACTGAGAGGAGGATGTCATTAGAAGAAACAGAAACAAAGCTCTCGTCCTGTTCGTGCTGTGGAGACAAGAGGAAGCTCTCTTCATGACTGTGTATCTGTAATATCAGTCTGTCGTCCTCCTGGGATGGGAGGATGAGGGAATGGAGGGGGAGGCAACGAAAGGCTGCAAGCTAATTAGGTTCTTATCTCTCCACGCTCCTCTTCCTGTCCTCCTCCTCTCTAATCCTGGTGGGCAGCGTTGTGCTGCTCAACGCCTCAACAGTCAAACACAGTGGGGGAATAATTGGTACAAGGAGCACCTCGCTGGTGAAACTTTATCAGTCTCCCCGAATGACACATTTCTCTTCTTTTCCTGTTTCTGCTCCGTCTCCAGGCCGATTCAAAAGTCCTTTCTTTATTGTTCCAGTTTTGCCTTCATCCCTACGTTCTATCAGAGCTTCTTATGGATTTTAACGTTTTGTCACAGACTGAATGAGAGCTTTCATTCTTCAAGCTGCTCTCTCTCAAACTTCTCTTCTCCTTCCTGATTGCCTGCTTCCTCCTTTCCTTTATTTATTTTTCATGTTCTTGTGCGTCTTTGAGATGTTCTTTCTGCTGTAACACAGATTAATACTGTGAAGGTTATTCCACTGGAGTTGTACTCCATTTAAAAACAAATTTTCATTTAGTAAATGCTGTAAGGAGTGCATGAAACACAGCAATCACTCTTACTATCTTAATGTTCCTGTGTCTAATGTCTGTCAGATCAAAAGCTAATGATGTCAAAACCTGGACTGTAGAAATCATTTCAGTACTTAATTTCAATTAGAAATGCTGATACAATGTCGTGGTATAACCTTAACTGTATCTGATACAAAAGAAGGCATTACAGTTAGATTTAATTAGACGCTGTTTTTACATTTTTGATTGAGTCTAGAATAAAACTATCCTTACAAACTGAAATATGGTGAATATCTCAAGCCGCAGGTGCTTGCTCTTGTTCTATAGCAGGTTTCTCCTCTGGTTGCCTCCTTACTGTATGAATAATCTGCATATTAAGATCTAATCATGAAGGTGGCTCAGTGGAGCTAATGAGAACACTTAAACGAAGGTCAATGATATCTGTGGTCTCATATCATTATCCTTATAATTTATCCAGATACAGATTACAGCGTAATATGAAAAAACAGACTGAGAATCATCTCCTTTGCGAAAACAGCATTATATAGAGATATTTGCTTTAGTGGAGACAGTTTGGGCTTTGCTCTGTTAAATTGTTTCTTCATGGCCAAAAATAAATGTTGTTTAATTACAGTTGGAGAGACACAATACTTAACAAAACATTATCAGCGTAGAGCCAGGCATCTAACAGATTATCGTTGAGTGTCATTGTTTTCTGTTTTCTCGATCTAGCTCCACAAACTATCCAGATCTGCTCATCTTTGTCACTGTAATTGAAATACTTCTCCTGTCTGTCTGAATGAAATAACCTTATCACTGATTTTCTAAAAACTTAACAAACAAATAGCCTTAAAACTTTCTCTAACCTTTCCGAAGTCTTTTCCTGTCTCCTGTCCTGTCTTCTTGCTCTGTCTCTGCTGTCTAACAGTCTGTTGTGGCTGATCTTCCTTCAGATGGATGTGGTCTATACCTTCCAGACGGGCCAGGCGGCGGTGCCTGGGGCCCTGCGCCGCCAGCCGTCCGTCGTCAGCCAACACAATGACGCCACTGCCGCCAAAACTCTCTCTAGCCCCACCCATGTAGGGCTTAGCTCCTCCTCCTCTCTCACCAACTCGGCTGGGGCCCCGCCCCCTGCTGCTGCTTCCTCCTCCACTGCAGGCAGTGAGTCGGTGACTGGAGGCCAGCTAACACCACGCTTCACTGGGCTGGACTCTTTTTCTTTTTCTCTGTTTGAACTGCATGAAACACTGAATGTTGCATGGCCTCAGACTTCCTCTGTCATTACCATGTGTCTGCGTGTCCTCAGCTAATCTGAACTAGTGCAGTTAGCGTGTGCTCACGAACATGGCTGAATGGAAAAGCAAAATGAAGTTAAACTGTTGCCCACCGTCTGACATTGTAGTTGCTCTGCAACCTACTTCTTATTTTTATTATTCTGTGAGTTGCAAGAAAAGACATTTCTGGCAGCATTTAAAACTGAGCAACACATACAGTATGTTGCCAGTTCTCTTTTTATAGTAGCACCACTAACAAAACTCTTCTAATCTCTTTACAATAAAAGCCTCCCAGAGGTTTTCTGGTGGTAAGCTTTTAAGATGAAGCAGCAGGAAATTCTCAGTTTACATTTGCAGTAATTAAGACAAAAAAAAAAAAAAATCAAACCTCTGAAATCTCAACAGGAAAGCTATAAGCACAGTACTATAAATACTAAGAGTATGTGAAGAGTAAGAGTAGGTGAAGAAATTGTTCTTTTGAAAAATACATATTTTAAGATCTATCCAAAATTCAAACATATCACTTTCTGACACAAATGCAACCACAGCTGTTTTAGAAATGACTGCTGCATATGCCACCATCAGAAAGCAGAGCTCGCAGACATCCATCTCCAGCTCTGTTTCCATGTGTTTCCTCCTTCAGCTTCCTCTGCTGTAGCTGTTTCTTTGTCTTAATCTTTTTTTTTTTAATACCTTTCATAAATTCCCTCTCAGCCTTCTGCTTCTCCTTCTGCATGTTGTGGAGCTGTAAACTCTTAACATCTATTAACCCTGATGAGACTTGCTGCCTGACGAGTCAGGAGCAGATAACAGCTGTTGCTTGACTTGGCCACAAGAAGAAAAAGAGGCTGTGAATCCTTCTCATTCGTGATAGCGAGGAGGAAAAAAATCCCCTGTCCTATTTTCTTTGTTGCTGTTATTTATTTATTTTCCTTTCCTTTTCTCTGAGGCGACAGGCTGGTCACCGAGATAATTTTATGGGTTAATCCTGAGCAGAGTTAAATCTGTCAGGCTCAGCAAGTCTCTCATGGTTTAACAGCCAAGAGCTTTTTAACTTGTGAGCTGTGTCTGTGTGTGTGCATGTGTGCGTGTGTGATGGTTGCATGTATGCTCCAAGCTCCAGTGCTCAGCCTGCAGCTCTCCTGTGGTTCAGTAATAGAGAGCTTTGAACTGCAAGGTTATTAATTATAATGAAGAGTGTCTGTTGGTGCGTATAAATCAGTGTGATCAGCTGCAGCCTCTGTGGATTCATCGCATACAAAAGAGAGCTGCTAGAGGACAAAATGATTCGAGCTCTAAATGTGATGATAAACACTGAACAGTGTGCACGCGTTTATTGTTTTTCCCAAGTGAGTGTGTGTGTGTGTGTGTGTGTGTGTGTGTGTGTGTGTCGTTTACTGGGGTCCAGTACTATTAGAAATTTTTCAATATGATTGCTGACACTGTCATGGCTTTGTGTGGAGAAAAAAAAACAGTGAATTTACACGCCTGAAATAGAATATGAAGATAATAAACTTGACTTTGATACTCATTTAAATCTGGACGAAAAACAATGTTTTTTCTGTATTCATAGTCTGTGCCTTAAGGCTGGACCTTTATGTCAGGTTGAATATCATACATACATAAATCCAAGGTCCGCAGCAGGTCTGTTGACTTGCACAATAAATTTAAATTCGTACTAATTTATTGATAAGTCAAAATTGCATTGAATCTGCATTTTTTTTCTTCCTGTAACAACTGTTTTTTTTTTTTTTTAAAGGACATATATTATCACATCTTTAGGTGTGGTGTATCTATCTATCTACCTACCTACCTACCTACCTACCTACCTACCTACCTATCTATCTATCTATCTATCTATCTATCTATCTATCTATCTATCTATCTATCTATCTATCTATCTATCTATCTATCTATCTATCTATCTATCTATCTATCTATCTATCTATCTATCTATCTATCTATCTATCTATCTAGCCATCCACACCTCTGTGACTGTGAGCCAGGAATCAACAAGAAACAAGAGTGGAGGCTATTCAAGCAGATTTAATCCTATTCTTTTAAAGAGATGCTTGACCTTAGCTCAGGTGTCCACATACATTTAGTGTATTTAACTGAATTTTAAAATGTGGAATTAGAAATATAGAATCAATATGACATCATTTCATTAGATAAGCTGTGTGTGTACGTGTGATTGGATGCCCTGCCACCGTCAGTCGCCTGTTGGTAAATCTTTTTGCTGCCTCCAACGTTGTGTTGACCTTTTATTTTCTAGCTTTTTTGTTTTGTGGATATTTTTTTTCCCTCCATGTTCTCATTCAGCTTATTTTTTGTTTGTTTCATAAGTTGATGTTGTGTTTTGTCATTGTTCATCTCCCTACCCAGATTCAGACGCACGACTTCCATGTGTCCCATCAGCTCCCGCTGCCTGTTTGACATCGCACCTTCATAAAAGTTGAGACCTGTTGACCTGCTCATCCTCTGACATCGTTGTTTTTTTTTTTTCTTTGTTTCAGATTAAGGTGGTGAATGCGTTCCGTAGCTCCCTATATGAGGGGCTGGAGAGCCCAGAGTCCCGTAGCTCCATCCACAGTTTCATGGCCCATCCTGAGTTTGTGCCCTTGTCCGAGGAGGAGGAGGCTCGCATCCCCACCATCGAGGAGACCGGAGACGAGATTGAAATCCTCTCCAGCTCTTCGTCTGGGGCCAAGGGAGGAGAAGAGCCACCTAGCGCCTTCCCTCACGGCAACGAGTCATCCATCTGAGCTCCTCCTTCCTCCTCCTCCTCCTCCTCCTCCTCCCCCTTCTCTTCATCAGCATCATCTGTCACTCAAGCAACCGAACTGTCACAAGGAGGGAAAGTATGACTCTGCTCATCCCCTCATTCTGCAGACACATGCTCCGCATCGTCTTCCCCTCACCCACCCTCAGTCATCCTGCCACGTTGTGTTTTTCATCCTGACTGTGGTGTCGTTCTGCCTGTAAGTTCGTACCTCCACCACTACCACCACCACCACCACACAAAAATCAGTAGAGGGTGGAGTCCAGAGTCTCCCCAGTGGAAGGCCTGTCCCAGTTCATTCATGTATTTTTTTTTTTACTTGACGTTCCTTTTTGAAAAGCTTTCAAACTTTGTTGGGTTCAATCTTTGCGGGACTCGCGGCAGCATGTTGTGTTGTGTATTCGCTTCATTCCTGCGTCCTCAAAAAACAGCACCGAACTTTTCAAAGAGTGCAGTGATTCTGATGTACATACGCTTCGCTCTTCTACACAGCTATAAGCCGGGTGTGATGTTCAGAAGATTTTTAGCCAAATGCAATTATGTAACCTTTTTTCTTTTCTTTCCTTTTTTTAATTTCATTTTTAGCTGGTGACCATTTGTTTGTTCTAAAAACCTTTAACGAATGTTCATTTTATGGTTGATTCAAACTCCTGAGAATGTCTTGTGAGTGTGACACTACAGTCTTCAAGGTTCCGCTGTTAAAAAAAATGTTCTTCCCTTTATCGTGTCTGTATGTGTTGGTTTTTCTTTAGCTGCTGTGTTGCATGTGGAAGGATAGAAAATGTTTACTACCCAAAAAATACTCAACGTGGCGGCGTCCAGAGAGGCCTCGGTGGGGGCATGACCTCATCTCATCCAGTCAGGGTTCTGGTTCTCTCTGCCCCCTTCCCCCAGAACATCCACTGTGTCGGTAGGAAATAGGAAAGTGTGGTTCATGGTCCCTCCCCCCTCTAGTAGGATGCATGTTTTCTTTCATTCGTGTTGAGTCGCATGATAACTTAGGAATGAATATTTGGGAATCTGTTTAGACAAACATGTTTGTTAGTCTGCAGCAGCGTCTTGTTCAGAGCTCCATGAACTTCCTGTCTGTAAGACTGGACATTGTGTCACCTCAGGAGGACAGAACTGACTCACCAATACTCAGCCATGGACGTTGCTCACGTTTACATATAACGATGAGGCTACAAAGACGTGGAGCCACGAGTTAGGTTCACTAGAGTCAGACAACAGAGCCTTTCTAGCTGTTGTCCCATCACAGGCACCACTGGTAAAATGAGGCCATAGCACACAATGAACGATTAGAGGACCAATGACAATAGAGGACGCAGCTTGTTTTTCCTCTGCTCGTCCCCCACTCACTAATTTATTAGTTTTTATTTCATAAAAAATCTCTGTCGTCTCAACGCTGATAAAAGACCCTTTAGTATTTACAGGCTTTTCCATGCAGTATTTGAATGTTACCACCACAGACGAAACTTTTGTCTGTTCAGAATGAAGTTCAGGCCTTTCCCCTGTTTTCTCGCCAGACATGACATCCACCTCAGACCACGTGGAGGTGTGATGCATAGAGCGTTATTGTCACCTTTAACTCGAAATGAAATAATGGTCCAGTTTCTCTACTTGTTGATTTAATCCCTGTGCTGTATTATTTCATCTCGTGTACACAACCTTTTGCCTCAGTGTAGTTTTCTAAGTTTGAGAATCTAATGAAGTCATTTGAATGAGTGATGAAACTAATTCAAGAAAACTCAAAACAGTTGCCTTTGTTTTAGCTTTGATGCCGATTGTGAGAATCTCCTCAGACTCTAAAACTGAGCTCAAACATTAAAACAGAACGAGAGTCGTATTGATTGAGTCAGTTCATTTGACCAGACAGGAAGTGTATGTAGCTTTGACGAGCACCTGGACGGTCTGCCTGTGTTGAAAACAAATCTTAGTACCGCTTCTGATGTGTTCGTCCCCTCGTTTGTCAGATTTTCTTCAATTAAATCAGCTGTCAGTGACGTCACACGGTCAGCGGTGGAGAAGGTGTTTGTTTTCGTCGTCACCATCACCATCTCCCTCCTCCTCTCTGCCGTGTTTGATTGACAGGCGTCGGTGTGGCGGCCACGCTGAGGTTCATGGGAGACTGACGATGTCACCAGTCGGCCCGTTGAGTTAAATCCACTGTGTCCCTGCTGCTTGACGTCGTCCGCAGTTTTAAAAGAAGAAGGAGTCGTCCTCCAATCAGAATCAGAATTAGAATCAAAAGCAGCGATGCGTCTAAACCCCTCTTAGCCCGACTAGCAGCCATCAACCTATCTACGAACACGTTATTGAAGTAATGTGCTACTACTGCCATATTTCCAACTTCTTGGTCATGACTAGGTTCTTCCTTCCCCTCTGATGAGCTTTTTCTATGTAACTCAGAGCCATATTTTATAGGTTGTCTGTATTGTTTTTTATCTCATTGTTCTCGAGGTTTCCTTTGGACCCCCCCCACCCCACCCCACCCCACCCCACTACCCGGCCCTTTACTCCAAACACGACCAAAAAGCAAGGAGAAAATCTTCAGTCGTCACTGCCGAACCAAGTTTAAAGGACCTCTACAATGTTTACATGAAAAGCGAGTCGGTGGCAGTTCGCCTGCGCTTCTCTCGTCCGACCACTTCCCTTTTCATTCCCTTGCTTTCCTGAATCTTAGAGTTACTATTTAACTAAATGGGGAATCTTTCTTGCATGGTTTTCATATAAAATTCAATGTTTTACTCATTTTTTACAATTCTTCTGTATTTTTATATTAAGTACTTTTTAATATTTTGGAGATATATGAATATATATGTATAGGCTGAAGAGTTTGGTGACAGTACAGTACATGAATGAGATGAATCTACCGTGGACTTTTTACAGCTCTCTAAATATTTATGCCACGTGTGTCGTCTTGGTCACCTGATGTTAGGGCTCAGAAACCTGCAGTGACTTGTTTACTTCCTGTTGGCCGCTCAATTGGAATCTCAACAATCTAGCCTCATCAGCCCCCCTTTTACATGAGTATAATCACTTTATCTAATGTTGTGACACACTACACGCTATGTGATTTTTCGCATTTATCCGCCTCCACTAGAGTTCAGCAAATGCATCATGGATACAGCTAACTGAACATTAAATGGGAGTGTATAATTGTTTATCTGAACTCTGGGTTTGTTTGTTTTCTGTACGTTGAAGCTACAACGACTGGTTTCTTTGAATGAGTGGGTCGGTGCCGTTTCCGAGCCGGCAGGTGTCGGAGCTGACGGCTTTTAAAGAGGATCGCAGCTGTGTCCCGCTTCAGGCTCCGCCTCCCTAAAGTGGTCGTGGTCAACCAACAGACTGGATTCAATTTGAACCCAAGTTGCCTTGTGTCACACTTAAAAATGAATTGGCCCTTCCTTAAACAAAAAACTCTTTCTTTGAGCTCGTCTCTTTTTTTATTCGTCATAACTTCAACATTTAAAGATAACCTTTATGTACATGTGATTTAAAGGCCCATATTGCAGCTAAATGATAATCTTTGCGTACTAAAGTCATGGAGTGGAGGGCTGCATAAAAGTCTAGACCCTGCTTTGGACCACAGTTTTTGTCGTCTGATTTTAGGTTTTGTTTTTCTCGTTAACGTCAGACTTTGAAGGAGGCAGATTCTGTAATGGGACACAGCTCCTGCTGTAGAAGTCATGTCCATTTATAAACTGCTTCAGAAGAGAGCAGGACTGTTAAAGCGCCGCAACGTCACTTCCTCTGGTCGTAAATGCTACACACCTTCCAAACAATGGCACGTTTCCTCTTTGTTTTGTCCGACTGCTCATTACCTGCACTCCTGCCATCAGTGCGATGTAAATATTGTCATATAGTAAGCGAATGAAGTGTCTGTGTCGTTGACAGGAAGTGGGAGAGGGGGCAATCAGCCAATCATCACCTAGCAAAGCTTTAAGAGTGTTCTGCCAAAGTCGTTTTCACTTTGCTATACTTCTGCACAAGTTTGTTCATGTGACACCCCGTCTTCCCTCCCTCCCACCTGGATAAGACTGCACCCCCTCCTCGCGCTTGTGGCGGTCAAGTGTTGGACTGGTTGGACTGGTTGGACTGGTTGCCCTCACGTCTCATGCCAGGTGCTCAGTGCAGACGCTGTTACCGGTGTGTGCTTCTGCTTTCGGCCACGTCACGGACGAAACAGTCAGCGGACTGAAAGTCTTCACCTGGATTTAGTTCTCCAACAGCGTTCACTGTTTTGTTTTTCTGGAATATGTGAGATCTCAGTTTGCCACCATTGTTTTCCCATGAGAACTTCAGTATGGAGAAGGAACTCGCTTCTTATCCAGCCACTGTTGCATTCTGACTGCGTTGCTTCCTCTTCAGAGCACTGCCTTTCTCAGAACAGCTTCCTGTCTTTGGATTTTAAGGAGTTCTTCGGAGAACCTTCACTTCAACAATTCACTAATCAGACAAGCAAACTGGAAAAGTTGGAAAAGTCATAACCACTTAACATATATATCTATATATTTATATATTATGTCTATATATTTCTGTCTGGTATATATATACATATATTAGATATAAATACGTAGATATATGTGGTTTCTCAGCTGAACTTCATTGCAAAAAAGACTGAAAAAGTTTTTTTTTTCTGTAATTACTATGATACACAGTTATAGGCGTTGGTGTTATTTTTGTATAAACATAATATCATCTATGTGGCATGCATGACATATATACAAAATTTGGTGGTTTAAAGCAATATGTCCAACCTGGTGCGATTGGTTCCGTCGTGTTCTGTGTAGCCTAAAGCCACTCTGTACGAAAAGATATATAGAAAAAAAACAAAACAAGAAAAAAAAACAGAAACTGCATTTGGATAAACTAACTGTTCGGTATATGTGTTCAATGTTCTGTGTTCTGCATGTTTTAGTATGGAATGAAACATCCCAAATGTTGACTTGTTTTCCAAATGAATCTCAAACACACACAACCCCTAAACACATCACACACACATAGACACACACATACACGTATTTGCACTGTGAGGTGAAACACACTGAGGAAATGAACACTGTGTGACGTCTGATGGTTGGACTGACGAAAGATGAAGACTGTTTCCATCGTCCCTTTTCCCTGAAAACTAAACGACTGACTGATCTCATCCGCCTCCGTTTTTCCACCCTTACGCCACAAACAGTCTGATTTACAGACTCCTCTGAACTCATCGTCCACTCACGTTGTGCAGTGAGGGGATGAGGACGAGAAGGAGACAGTTATCAGGCCTCAGACATTCAGCATGTGCTTCAGGTAGGGTTCTGCTCTGCAGGTCTTCATCCCACCGATCACTTCCATTGATCCGTCATCCTCCTGATTCTTTTTTTGCTGGAGAAAAAGGAGGACGACCGAGTTTGTTGCTCACCTGTCAAATGTTTGTCCCATCAGTGTATCTCTCAAGTAAATTTTGAGATTTCAACCTGAAAACTTGTTGCTGCAACTAAAGAGTGGATTAATCTGACTTTTCTTTAATCTTTGAAGTTTTGTCTTCTAAAAATGTTTGTTGTAATTCATTAAAAATCAGTCCAGTGTCCAAGAATACTGTTCACCTTCATCCGTGACAAAGAAATTCTCACAGTTGGGAATATAAAATCAAATGTGATAACAAGTTTGTTACAGAGAACGAAACAACAAAATTGCATCCAGTGGCATCATTCATATTTTTATAACCAACACAACGAGCTCCAGGTGGAAGCATTGAGGAGATCTTTATTTAAGATATCGTAGAGTACATTAAGAGAAATTCAACAATCTGTTGCACTGACATTTAATACTATCACTGCCATAAACGAATTAAAAATGTCAACCCTGGAGTTTCTCGCTTAGTGTTTAAAAGTCTGAAGAGGCACAAAGACACCAAAAACAACACGTTTACAGTCAGTTTCTGCCTACTTCCTGTGTTTGTGCTAAGCTAGGCTAAATACTTCATCCTATCTCTGACTAGACACAGAGACAAAGAAGAAGAATCAAATAGTTTATTCCAATGATAACAAACAGGATTTAAGGTCTGCACTCGTTCACATTTTATTCACACCAATGTCTCATTTTTGTCATAACTCATCTTTATGTATCTCCACTAATACTACGCACGCATGGACACTCATTCTCACTGACATTTATTTGACAGCTCAGACAGTTTTTTGGGTTTTATGAGTTCCAAGGTCAGATAATGTGACAGCGTTGAAGTTTAGCATCAAAGTGGAAACGAACGAATGTCTGAGTTGTCACGTTTAAGAGGATGACGCATGAAATCTGAGAGCAGCATCGCTGACAGGATTAAAGAAGCTCTGAGGTCACAGTGTCCGTCTTTCATGTCTATTTGGGTCCTAATTAACTTTTCAGCTTCTGTCTTTTCTCTTATTACCTTATTCCTCCAACTTGAAGATGTAAACCCTTTATTTATTTAAGGCCTAAGGTCACATTTATCTAGTAAGTGTAAAAGTACCAGATTTCATCCTTGTAAAACATCTACAGAGTCCTTTTTATAATTCACAGAGGATGAATCTTGATGTCTTGGAGGATCATCTGACCTTTAGTGTCACCGTGAGTTTAACATCTGTGGTCCTCAGTCGATTTACTGGACGGACGGAAATTTATGACGATAAGGCTTCAGATTTCCACCCAAAAAAGTCTTTACCACTTAATGATGTGCTAAACATCAGTAGCACGGTAGGATGTTCCCTGCTACAGTACAGAGGATGTGACCTCAGTGTTTCTGCCCCGTCTGGCAGATTCTGGGCCTCGGCAGTGATTTGTATTCGAGCCAAAATAAAACTTCCTGTGCTTCCCTGAATGTGTGTGTGTTTCCGTGCGTGTGTTTGTGTGTGAAAGTGTGTTTCCTCAGTGTGTGCGTGCGTGTGTGTGTGTGTGTGTTTCACCTTCTCCTTTCCTCCCTCATCCTGTCCGTCTCCATCACACATCCTCCTCCTGTTTGCTTCAATCTATGCAACAGACTCCTCCATCCGGTCGCCCTCACGCCCTCGCTCTGTCTGCTTGTCTCCGTCTTTATCTGCTTTTTTTTTTGTGTTTCAGTTCTTTGTACAGACAGAACCGCCACACCTGTACACTGATGTATGTATGTGTGTGTGTGTGTGTGTGTGTGTGTGTACGACAGCCACATGCACACACACACACACACAAACACACATTGTTTCTTTACTCTTTTGTAAGATATGATCATGTGGAATGCCTTGGTCTTAGTGTCATGTCGTTTGAACTTTACGCTGAACAAAAGATGATAATCAAGCAACTGAGTAAAAGTTGTTACATAAATATATATAATTATAAATATATATATATAAATATATACAAATCTATATACATAAAATAAAGCCATTGGAATTTGAAATAAATCTGTGTCAGTTTGTGGTTCTTGTGTCTTTACGTTACCACTTTCCGGTTTGTCCTATAACGAAAAATATTTGTCAACTGTCTTTTTTTTCTGTCACTAACGCTGAGGACACACTACAAGATTTTCTTTTTGCCAAATTTTCCCCACGATTCCCAGTTGGACAAAGTCTGTGCCAGAAAATCTGTTAGTGTGTGAAGGGAACAGACTCAACCTGACCTCAGTCACAGTTGATCAAACATGTTTGAATATTTTTAACCAATATTGACCTGACTTTTAACATGTTTTGCCAACAGCCAATGGACGCGGGTTAGGGGTTAGGGGTTAAGTACATCTACTTCGTTACTATACACCTCTGCTGAGCATTTACTGTGCAGTTGTTCTACATGCATGGGTTTTGGGCTTTTTAATTACTTACAGAAAAAAAAAAAAACAAGATTACTCATGTTAACTTATAATCATACAAATTGGTAATTCATGCCTGGTTTGTTCTGAGAATTCTTTAATATTACTATAATTGAAAAGGACTCGTAAATCTCACCTTAAAGTTTGAGCAGTACAAGGCCCATCAGACTCCTCTATGAGACAGCGCTGGATTGCCTCATCAAGAGCTTCATCTTTCTCCATGCAAACAGGGCTAAGCAAATTAAGATAGACAGGGACGGCAGCAAGTTGAGCAGAATGCACATACAGTATATAGCTTGTTAACTTAACCAGCATGGCACCTACAGCATTCTGCAATAACATGCTATCCCATCTGGTTTTATGTGCTTGGTGGCACCTTATTTGTTTTTCAACAAGGTTAGGACTATTTGACCAAGAAGGAGAAGGATGGAGTGCTCTGTCTTGTCGATGACTTTGCCTCCACGTTCACCTGACCCAAATCCTATGGAGATGAGTTGGACCACAAAGTGAAGGCAAAGCAGCCAACAACAGTCCTCAGCACCTCTTGGAGTTCCTTCAAGACTGTTGGAAAATCATTCCAGCTGACTATCTCATGAAAAGCAAGTGCAAAGCCGTCTTCAGCGCGTGCAGCAACAGCAGTGCAGTACTTAAGTAGAGCGAGTTGTTCCCAAACCACCTGCCAATCTGCCAGACAGTTAGCAATTTGATGCCTGGACACTGTCCAGTGTCCCAAAACACTGCATCCCAAGTTGCCCCCAGTGCTGGCACTTGGTGTGAATAAATAGATGTGTCGTGTGTGACTGAAAAGCAATTTTGAGTACCAATAGGTAGAAAAGCGCTAGATAAATACAAAACAATTCACAATTTACCTGGTGTCCACAGTCTCCCAACTCAGATAGCTTGGGATGAGCCAACAAGTGCTGCACAGGCAAATGTGGCTATTTTAAACAATCTAAAATATAAAACATAAGACGTTTTCAACATACGGTGCCACAAAGAATTCATTTACCCCACTGTTCATATTTGCTATCACACCACTTTGCCAGATGGGGGCAGGCATGGATCATTTCCTGAACGTTACAATCTTCATCTAACCATGCCTTCTTTGCCACAGAGTCTTAATTGCAATAGAGGCCTGGCCACAAACCTGTCATCAGTGTGACGGCTGCCTGCTGCCGTACCACCTTTTTGTGTATTCACCCCTTGTTTTGTTGCTTGTCTGTTTTATGCAGGTACCTTACTTTATAATTTAAATAAATGCGTTCACTCTTATGTTTAATCTGTGTCTCCCCATTTTTAGTCCTGCCCAGTTTAAGATTGGGAACTGGAAACTTTGGGAGAGTAACCAAAGCATTGGATATGTATAGTAAAGGCTGAGTGTGAAAGTATGACATAACACAACCAAACATTACACGTAGAGGCCCACTTACACATAGGACTTGTGACAGGATTGTGTTCATAGCCTGGTTTCATGCGCACTTTACCGCACATAACAAAATGGCGCCCTTGCTGGAGCAACCACACATTTGACCTCTTACTGTCCTTACTATCGTTGAGGGGGGACTGTTTTTGTCCCCGTCCTCTTCCCCCTGAATGGTGCCCTAACGACCATTGTCCATCACAGGCTCCAGTGTCCAGGTGTGAATGAGGCTGAAACTTTTGGGGGGACAAGAGTTAAAACTATAATTGTAAACAGATGGCAGATTAAATCTGAGTCCACCTTCTCACTTCTCGCTTCATTTACTCCTCTTTGAAACCATCGGTCTTCTCGGGCTGGATTTGGACGTTGTTATCTTCAAAGATAACAATAAGTCCCTGCAGACACCTGGTCGCCAGCAGGGACTATGTGAGTCGCCCGCAGGGGATGTTCTAAAAATAGCACTTGTCATCGAGCGTTGATGTTCTTTTTATATCAATAACACTTGCATAACTGTAGAGTTGAACATGCTATTATTTAATCTAAAATTATATATATATTATGTTTATATATATAACTCTGACCTCATCTGGTGTCAAAGTTCAATATTACGCGTAAGACAAACCGCCATCTTCGTTTGTACCGACATATGGAAGCGGCTAAACGAGGGTCATAACATTAGAAAAACATGGGGAAAAAGCGAAAGAAAACGTATCATTTTGTGGTACGTTCCAGTGAGTGGAAAGAAACCTTCTTTTTTTTTACCACAGTAAAAGAAACGTGCGTATATCTCATTTATGGGGTTACTGTGGACACGGCAAAGCGGCACACTGAGGAGAGACACTTCAGTTCAGTACTGTCACGCTAGCTTCCATGCTAACTGCTAACTCCCCGCCTGGCAGTGTACCAAGGACGTGCGGTCAGGAAGGGAAAAGTAATGACGATAAAATGAATTATACTATTGATAAAATAAATCATACTATTTGCCCATTGGTCTGATACAAATCGGGCATAAATGCAATTTCTGTATGAGGGCGCTAGTGAGCCACGGGTTAATGCTGTTGCTCTTCTTCTACGCTTAGCGAACTGTTCTGTCGGTCCATCAATGCTACAGATTTGTACAAATGTGATATGATTCATTTAAATATGTGAAAGAATGTGTTTTTTTAATATTACATTACTGGTAGTTTTTACAAACATGGGACAACATTTATGATTTGTTCAAAAATGTCACAAAGGTGTTCATTTGAACAATAATAATACAGGCACTTTAAACAAAGTGCTGCCAATGTGCCCATTCATACAGAGCAGAGAGACGTGATGCGAGTAATGTTGAAACTGAATTATAGGAACAAAAATAATGAAACATTTTGCAGGTTTCTACCATGTAAATCATTACTAATATTTATTGTGGGATTCATTAACAACAATATGATATAACAGCGATCACTAACTTGAGCCTTATTATTATTACTATTATTAAAGGTAAACATTGCAACTATGTTATTCAGGAAGTTTGTATCAAAGGTAGCCCTTCAAATTACAGGTTGGTGACCCCTGGACTAGAGGATGGCTCGGGTCTGGTCCCTCCAGTTCTTCTGAAGAATTGAAGGAATCTTTTCCTGAACGACTTCTTTTTGGGTTTTCTTAGCGCCTCTGCTCACTCTTCTAAATTCTGAACTCTGTTCATCAACTCATCAGTGGATCTTTGTCTCTTTTTGGGTTTGCTCCTGTATGGAGTTCATCAATTTATCTGTTGTTTTCAGGAGGTCGGGCTTTTCTCTGCCTGTGATCTTTTTCCTGAATCAGTTCCTCCTGTGCCTGCTTTAGAGAGGCCTTCAACTTGGATGTTGTCTCCAAGTGCTCTGCCAGGAGTAGGGATCTGGTTTCTTCCCACTGGTGTCTTTCATGGTCTAGCTGGTTGTGTACTTGAACCAGCACAGTCTTCATTTTAACGTTGTCCTCTATCTGAAGTGTCAAACAAGTCTCGGTCTTCTTCATCTTGTTCTGTTCGTCTCTGAGGTCTGCTTCCAGTTGAGCAATTCTTATGGAAGAACTTGTTTGAAGTTTATCCTTTTCCTGAAGTTTTGCGGAAAGGACGTTCACCTCCTGTTTTGCAATGTCTCTTTCATTAGTCAGCAGTTTGTTCAAGTCCTCTGCCTGTCCTTGTTTATAAAGGGATTGTTCTTTCTCCCACTCTTGCTCTTGCATGACTTCTATTAGGTTCTCAACAGACTGTTGGAGTTGGGTCTTTTCCAGTTGCCACTCTTGTCTTTCCATGTCATAATTGGCATTGATGTCCTCCATAATACGTAACTTGTCCACTTCATGGTGGCATCGCTCATCCATTAGTTGGGCTTGATTTCGAACTAGTACAACCTTGACTCTTCTGTTTTCTTCTGTCAGCGCTGCCAGACAAGTCTCGGCCTCTTTTCTCTTGACCTGCTCCCGTATAACCTCAAATCTGTGAGTAGCAAGCTGAACATTCAACTGATGCACGCATCTTCCCAAACCTGCCATTTTATTTTCCAGTGTGGCTATTTTGTGATCTTTCTCACCCAAAGTTTGGAATCGTTCCATTTCAGAGATCTGAATTAGACCGTCTTTGGTCCAATCATGGTCGTTGCTTATGGCAGCACTGGTGTATTCGGGCTGTATGGCAATCTTCAATTCCTCTGCTATATTTTCACATAGCCACTGTTTGTTCTCCTGTTCTTTCGATGGTGCCACCTGAGGTTGAGTCACTGCTGCCGGTGCTTGAATGGGTTGGTTTTGTGGTATGAAAGGCACCAAAGATGTGGGTGGAAATATGGGAGGTTTCTGTTCGAGCCATGCACCATGAGGCATGGCTGGATGTGTAGAGGTTGTTGCAACAGGCATTTCAGGAGCTGTAACAAGTATTTTGGGAGCTGCAGAGGGCACTTCTTTAGTATTGGGAGCAGCTGTATGTTCTAAGACGTGCTGCAGGAACTGTAGAGGGGACTTCCTTAGTATTGGGGGCTACTGTAGGATCTGTGGCAGGTGATGTGGTGGTGGATACATTGATTTCCTTTGTCTGATCAACAGTTTCGTCCCTTTGTCCCTGCAGTGTCAGTGTGTTGGGTTTAGCTTTTTGTAGTGCTGGATAGTCCTCTTTATCCAGCTGCAAACTGGAGCCTTGGTCATAATCCTCCTGGACGTGTGACTGAATGTTCTGTGGGTTGACCGGCGGAGGCAACAAAATATTTTGTTCCTCGTCTCTTTTGGAGATTGCATCTTGTCCTTCCACCATAATTGTCTCTTTTGGGTGTGTTTTGCAGTGCTGGTCTGCACTGAAAAGGATCTGTCTTTTCTTTGGGCCATCACTTTAATGTGTGGCTGGTGAAATGTCATGAATGATGTGTTTCTCTGCATTTTAAAATCTGGTCGCTATTCATGGAAAAAGTGTAGTTCACCTTCTTTACCTATCTTTTTGGATATCTATGGATTGCAATTACCTAATGGAATATTTGGTTCGCTCACGTTGTCTCTTACTGGACTGCTGTGGATGTGGATATGCAAAGGTGAGATCTCTATACGTTTAAAGATAAAAGAAGCAAACATTACTGAAACGTGGTCCTAACAGGAAAAATAATTCCGTCTAAGTTTATCAGTCACACAAGCTTCCTGTCGAGCTTATTAATAAACTACAGATTGAATTATTGAATCTTGTATTTGACGCTTGCACCAGTCTGTTTTTTTTTTTGTTTTTTTTATCGTATAACTTATTTAGTCATTAATGCAGATAACTTTTATTAGCCTTTGATTCATTACTGGAATAAAGCAGAGGTAAAGTACTTGACAGTACATCCTCAATCACTTGAGTAAAAGTCTTAAAAGTAGCTCACATTAAATGTACTTAAGTATCAAAAGTATATTGTGAAAAACTATACTCAAGTATCAGTACAAGTAAAGTACAAAGTATTATTATAGTACGCATAAAATAGCAAAACAACCAAAATGCTTCTCCCCATGTTCTCTTTATTTCACTTTCAGGTGAATGAAATAGATGGGGTACAATTAAAAAAAAAAAAAAACACTTGTAGAGTGAGTGAATCAAGTGTCTCCATAAAGTTTCAAAAAAGGCAACTGGACTTGTAGATTTTTAGAGAAAATCAGTTCTGGAGAACTGAAGAAGCCCAGAAGTCCAGTTGCCTTTTTTGAAACTTTTTGGATTACCATGACCTGGATGACTGAGAACCTTCACAGACAATCAAGTGTCTCGTGTAAGAACGCAAAAAAAAGTGCCTCCTATCTCCTAGTCACGGGTGACTGTCGTTATCTACCAAAGGAGATGCTGTCAGTGTGGTAACGTCTTCCGTGTCTCCCTCATCAGCGTTTACTGCGGAGGTAGCCATATTGATGTCTAAACCTCTAAACCTCTAAACCTCGTGAGAGTACCGTACGTTGTTCCTCTCGGACACGCCCATTCCAGATAATCCTTCGATGATAGATTATATTTCTATTTTAATTTGTAACGAGTTGGCAAACGTCACAGTAACAGAGTAAAAGTATATATATATATAATTTTTTTTAAAAATTTTAAATGTAGTAGAGTAAAAGTAAAAGTCCTGAATGAAAAAAAAAGTCCTAAAGTGGAGCCTACTGCCATGCTCCAATGTGCAGCTCCACCACAGCCACCCTCGAACATGCGGCAGCTGCACAAATGCCCTTTGATGCTCTCAACGTTCCAGCTGCACCAAACTCTGCACAGACTACCATAAGGATAGATTTGAAACCAAAAACTGATGGAGTTGACACCTAAAGTGGCGTCATCCACCAGACCTCAAACTTTAGCTCCAGACACACCTGTCACTGCCAAACTGCCTCCCACGGCAGAGCCCACACAGCAGCCTGCAGCAGCTAAAGAACGTCCGGTTCTCCAAATGCTGCATTGAAACACAGCTGAGAAACCGCAGCCTGTCCAGCCTGAACCCACCAGTGCTGGGATCAAGAACAATGATCTATTTCAGATCTTGGACCTGGAGTTTAACACAATTCTGGCTGAAGGGACAGACAAGATCTCTTCACTGGAGCAAGAAAATGCTGATCTAAGAAAAGAGCAATTGAAGACAGCTCACAGCTCAAGGAAAAGAGGCAAATGAAGAGATGGCTGTTCTTCATCAGGAGCTCAACAAGAAGGCAAAGATGCATGAAAATGTTTCCCTGCATGATAAACAGCTAGAAGAAGCTCTTAAGGCAGAAGAAAACAAAAGGCAGGAAGCAGAGACCTGTCTTCAGCAACAGGCGGAGGAGACAGCTAAAGTTAAAGCTGCACTGACTCTCATGCAGACTCAGATGGAGGAGCAACAACATCAGTGGGAAGAGGAAAAGCTCCACTACGTTTCTGAGAACATGTTGATGACATGAGCTATGACGGCCGCAGCCATCAAGATGCAGGAGGACCTGGAAAATGAAAAAAGACAGTGGGACCAGGAGAAGGCCCGACCTCCAGCACTGCTTACAATCCATGACTGAGGCCGTCAAGTGGAGGAGGGGAAAGCTCCAGCAAAGAGGTAATGGACAGACTGCAACACCTAGAACAGCAGATTGAGGAGACCGGTTCCTCAGAGTTGACCCCCACCCCACCCCATTCCCCTAACCCAACCCCCCACTTGTGTTTTTGTGTGTGTGAATGTGAGTGTGAATGGCTGTTTGTCCCTCTGTGTTTGTCCTGTGATGGTGAGGAGCCCTGTCCAGAGGGGCCTGGTGTCTCTCTGTGTTAATGCTGTGATGTACTGGCAGCCTGTCCTTATGGTATTGGACAAAAACATTTTGTCCAATGCCTGCTGGAAGAAGCTCCAGACATCAACAGACAATGAATGAATGAGTGAATGAGTGAGTGAATGGTTTCATTAATAGCACAAAAATAAAAAAATAACAACATACACTAATGTTTACACATCTCTTCTCTAAGCTCTGAGTTATAAAACATTGATGATTCTGAATATTTAAAGTAGGGCAATAGAATCTGAAGACAAATCAAAGCTGAAGTTGTTTTCATGCATTTGTGCAGATTATAATTCATAGGTTGTTTCTTTTATGGTATGGTTTTGTTCATTTTCCAAATCGGTAATCAAAGATGAACATGTATCTCACTCATGGATGATTATACCTTGCTATAGATTCATGAAGAGTACTTTGGACGTACAATTACTTCCTCACAGTGTTATTGCTTGTCCTGTGTTTCTCTTTACTTTCTTATTAATGTGTTTGGACATAATGAGACCCTGATGTCTGAATTCAAACCACTGTTTTCTAAAAGATAACACTAAACCTGTTTGACTCAACAACACATTGTAGTGGTTTTTATTTCAGGCAAACTAAAAGTTTATTACACAGTCATAAAGACTGACGGTAATACCACGAAATAACAATAATATAAACACTTTTATTTATTTTTGGTGCTGTCTATTCACCAGTCTAAAAAATAACATAGTTGTTGTGGTTAAAACAGATATATTCATCTTACTTTGCATGAATCTTTGATCTATGGTTTGGTTTTGGTTTTAAACATATCAATATTTCCTCAGTTTTCTTCTCATCAGAACCTTGAAGGTCATGAAACATTAACTACCTATATTTATTTACATGGACTACCATTTAATTAGGTGGTTGAGCTGTAGTTGCAGTTTTATCAATAATCAATTGCTAAGAAGAAATAGAGAAATAGAGAAGAAATATGGAGATTAATAAGCATCAAACAATCAAAATAAAGGCTAACAGGGCAATACAAATTCTTTGCTGGTCATGCATCGTATTGTCCTTGTGATGATGAACCATGTCTTCCTCTCTGCTGCTCAGTACAACACTGCCACCATGTGGACACAGAGGACTTTACAGCTGGAGGCTTAATAATGTGCAGACAACAGCTGAGCAGGTGATACCAACAAATCACCTCAATGTTTTAATTTGTACCTGTGAGCAGTGAGTCATCTTTATATGATACAGCTGTGTTTTCTATCAGCGCCTGCTGTTAAACTCTGATTATATCTTAAAAACAAGTTGAAACAAATTCTCATGGACGTTTTGCGTTTTCTTGAAGACTTTTCGTCTTTCCAGTTTAGGAGGATTGTTTTTTTTAGGCTGGGGCGATCAATATGGGTTGATGGTATTTCAGTGGCAGTTTTAATTAGGTGGTCTCTACCTGAAACCCACATGACTAGGGTCTGTTAACGACCAGATACTCACCTTAAGAAGCACCTTAAATTGCCTTTGTTTGAAAACACACACTGCCACAGCATGTTTAGGTTGGATCACAGGTATGACACCAACAACATTTACAAAAAGACTCAATGAACCACAACAGACTGAAGCAGCTAAATGGAATCTGAGCCATCGTTCTTTTTTTCTTTTTTTCTTCCCAGCTGAGATTTTTCTGCTTCACTCTGTCAAAATGTCACCTGTGAAGATAATGACTAATGTGCAGGTTTATCAGATCTGGATCAGAACACGGCAGCTCTTACATGTGACGGGTCCTGAGGGTGCAGCACCTGAAAGTCAAAGATGATATTATGGAATATAAGTCTCAGGTCGTAGAGTTAGTTTTCTGCTGATCACAGGGTTGGCGGTTTGATCCCGGCTTAGGTGGAAGTTCAATAAAGAGCATTTTGTTCCTGTTTTGTTGGCTGTCACTTTATTTTTTTTATCTCTTCCCTTTTCCAGCACTGTCATAATCAGTGCATCCTCAATTTCTTTGTCGCTGCTTTCACCCGATTCATCATTTGTCAACCTTTTCCGAGCTGGTCATTCATTTTCACTGTCACACTCACCAACAGCGAGTAACAAGAGAGCCACTAGTTGCTCAGTATGCTGCTGCGCCACATGTGTTTCCTGCTGTCTTAATGTAACAGATACAGATGTCCCACAGGTCTCTGCAGTGGCTCATTGTGACCACTATTCCAGGATAATTTCACTGTTTTATTACACGGGCGGTCTGTGGATTAGGATTTCCTTTATTTCTTTTCTTTTTTAATCCATGGTTTGACGCAAAATAAGTCATCTTCCACAGATTTAATATTCATACTGTCACAATGTGTAGCAAGGAGGTGAGAACCAAACAAAGGACACACGCTCAAGATACCAAGGACTGGCTGAAATCATTTTTAGTTTAATGAAGACTTAGAAAACAAAAAGTGCAGCAGAGAGAGGCAGGGGAATCCAATAACACCAACAGAAGGTGAAATCCAATAAACCAGAAAAACAAAGCTCAGAAAACAAGGAACCTCGAGGAGCTGAACAGAGACAGGAACTAGTAAATCCAGGGTAGGAAAACAGATGAATGAACAGCTGGGAAACAAACAGGTGACTCAGGAAGTGACTGGACAATGGACCAAGGGGAAGGTGGGAATAATAGTGTACACTGATCAGCCACAACGTTAAATCGACAGGAGAAATAAATAACATTGATCATGTTGTGATAATTCAATGCTTTGTTGGGAAATGTTTGGATCTTACATTCATGTCGATGTTCCTTAGACATGTAGCATTCACCTAGACCAGACCAGGTACCCTCTCCAAATAGCAATGACACTCCTTGATGGCAGCAGCCATCCCTGGCAGGATGCAGCCTGACACAGACACACACACAAAAACAGTTTAGGAACAACAACAAAAAATATGAAGAACAGCGCAACCTGTTGACCTGGCCTCCAAATTCACTAGATCTCAAACTGATCAAGTATCTGTGGGATGATTCAAAGAGACCCCTCCCCTAAACCCAGAGGACCCAAAGGCCCCCACTAACAACATACTGTTGCCAGACACCACAGGACACCCTCAGAAGGCCCATGTCCATTCTCTGGGAATGGAAATTTGGAGGCACTAGTGAGATCTACACAATATTAGGAAGGTTGGTGTATATAGATACACTGAGACTAATCAGACACACTAAGAGAGGAGCACAGACGGAGCAACCAGTCAAAAATCGATGGAGGGAAATCACAGGAATTAAAACCAGACTCAAAACTTTCAAAAACAGAAACAGGAAACCTTAAGAAAAACGGGATTACAGAAAATGTTTAAAAGTAAACACAAAGACACATACAGTTGATATCATGGAGGATAATGAAACCTTCATGGGCCGTGGGTCCTTCCCAGCAGATCTAACCTGCATACATGAGGCAAAGTAGAGCAACCAGCACATCACCTGTGCTCCACAATTGGCCGTGGAGCAGGTTAGGTGTCAAAGTTTTATGCTTGAGGATCAGGTTTTGACCGGAGAACAACGACAGTCTGCTTCCTGCTGTGAGAAATGTTTTCCTCCAGCTGCTGATTAATTTCTTCTTTGTCCATCTCCACTCTCTCAGAATCTCCTCAGGCCGCCGTCATTTACCCTTTAATGGACCCAATCTCTCGCTCCTATCTCTGCGCCCACGGGCCTGCGACGCCAGCCTGCATTTCTCACAGAGGGAAACTCATCCTGGAAGGTGTTGTCAAGACGACTGCATCAGTGAGGGCGACTGTGTCGGCGTCGAGGCGATCAGTTTGCTTGAGTTCATTAGTGATGGAGTTGGTTGCAGCTGCAGAACAGCTCCAGGCAACAAACATCTCAGCAGCAGACAGAAAAGTTTAAGCCCGAGCTGACAGACAGTTTGCTGACGTTCACTTCACCTACACTGACTCATTCCTGTGTGTCTTCATTCTCAGCATCAATGAAACCATTCAGACCCAGATCTCTAAAATCCTCCTGTGTCTGTGCCTGGATCTCTCCAAGACGAATGGGGAGGATTAGACCAGAAAATAGAAAACTGATAATCCCTCAGTTTCATTTTCATCCTCCTTTTCAAAAGCACCTGATTATGTAAAGTGTGTGTGCGACTGTGTAAACATCCTCCACTGTCACACTGAGGTGCAGCAGGTCTGTTTGGGATCCTGTTAACGCAAATAACCCAGAAAATGTTTCATATCTGCTCTGACAATAATCACATGTCAGAGATGATGGTGCTGACGTCGCTTCATTAGCAAATCAAACGGCCCGTTTTCAATTTGTGTTGAATCCTAAGCCTGTGGGAGGTCTGAACAATATATATGTGCGTGTGTGTGTGTGTGTGTGTGTCAGAGGGCTTTATAAAAGGTCTTGAGGTTGAATCTGAAGTCAGTTCAGTGTCTAATCATTAGAGGAGCTGCTGTCACCAACAGGGACAATGTGAGTACCTTTTGAATATATCGCCACTGAAAGAAGCTCTAAAGAAATCAGATTATTTTAGGTTTTAGGTTAGAGTTTCATTGTTTTAGTTCTTGAACTTATTTGACTTTTGCTTCTGTCAATGTGTTCATGGATGTTTAACCTGACAAGACAATTCTGTTAACTTCTGAGTTAAAGTTTATAAGAAGGGCTTAAATTTATTTAAAAAATAAAAAATAAAATAGTGAATCAAAACTTTCTAAAAGGACCCTTTTGCTCATTTGAAATTGTGATTCAGTAGGAAATAAAATCAATTGGGCACTTGGCTCTCATAGTATTTTATTTTTTTTATTTTTCACTTTAGTAAAACTTTACTAATTTCACTCCCGTCACTTAGCTGTATTCAGACTTTTTGAATTTGGGACTCGAGCTCTTTGACCTGGTTACCCATAACTCCTTTCCTGCTGAGATTTTCATGAGATTGTTAAGAAGAAGGAAAGTATTTTCAGACTGAATAGGCATCAATGTATGTGTGTACCTTCTGCTTTACAGAATCACAACCTTTTGAGGTTTTGAACATTTTTCAGAGCACAATGCACAGAGATTGTGCATTATCGAAAGTAATAAAGAAAACCCTATTTGGATTTACTCTTTGCTCTTGTAACTCAAATCTAGCCGTTGCATTTAAAAAGTCTATGTCAGCAGTTAATGTCTTCACAGATGTATTCTGTTGTATTCTGAATAAAACTGTTGTGTAGACGTGCACAGAATGAATGAGTGAAGGCAAAAATGTAGTTTGAACGCAAAGCTTCTAAAAGCTGATTTTACCAGGTAGTCGTCAGGCTAAAATGTTGAGAGTGACAAAGGTGTAAACGGGCACACAGTCTGGCTCATCCTGCTAATATTGTTGTCAATGGAACATACTAAACCACCAAATTTAGAAATACACATTTGACGTACACATGGCAAACCTTTAAAGAAAGTAACAAAGTAAAACCTTCCATGTGGTTATATTTAAAACTATTTTCTGTTTAGATTGAGTGGCTGGGTTATGTACTGCTGCTGTTTCTTTCTTTTTATTTATGTATTATTGAACCATGCTGGGTGGCACAACGAGAAGGTCTCGGGTTCTAATCCATGGTCTGACTGGGCCTTTCTGTGTGGCGTTTGCATGTTCTCCCTGTGTCTGCGTGGGTACAACTTGTAGCTGACTGTATTCGCAAAGGCAAAGACCTTGTCATAATAAGTTGGAGGGATGTTTACATTTTTGCAATAATAATAATAATAGGTGAATTCTTGTTTTACGCGATCTAAACCAGACCAATATGTGACGTGTGAAACTGAAACAGTAGCCTCTCTGGGTTCCTCCCACCATCCAAAGACATGCTCATTAGGTTAATTGGTGACTTTATTTTGGCCGTAGGTGTGAATGTGAATGTGAATGGTTGTCAGTCTCTCTGTGTTAGCCCTGTGATAGACTGGGGACCTGTCCAGGGTGATGACAGCTGGGATAGGCTCCAGCAGACCCCATGACCCTTAACACGAATAAGTGGTTACAGAAGATGAATGAATGGATGAACCATGCTGAGGTTTTGTGATGATGAAATGGAAAAAGTTGCTTGAAAATGCAGCATTAGAGACTCATATGAATCATCTACTTATGCAAAATGGATGTTAACATCCCATCTGTTTATTAGCATGTTTTGTTTTCCTATTTTCTTGTCTTTTTTATGAGTGAAACATTAATTAAAAAAATCTTTAAATTGCCATTTTTGTTTGTTTGTTTGTTTTTTTGTTATTGCTTTTAAAGTGTGTTTCTTGCTGTTTTAATGCAGAAGATGCAGATGTCCCACAGGCCTGTGCAGTGGCTTGTTGTCATGCTTCTTGTCGTCTTCACAACTGGCCAGTGTGAACAGAATGACAGGTGAGACTGTTGACTCCGCCTGTATTTGAATGCTATTCTTTTATTAGTCACCACTAGTAGTTTTAAATTCACTTCTTTCACATCAGTTTTCACAGATTGATGGATGCACTGTTTGCATGATTGTGATTTCCTTCCCGCTATCTCCACAGTCGCCGAGCTGTGACTGAACACCAGCTGATGCACGACCGTGGCCGAAACATCCAGAGCCTCAAGAGGCTCATTTGGCTGTCCAGCGCCATCGAGGGTCTCCACACAGCGCAGACCCGCTCCGCTGTTTTCAACCCAGAAAAGGTCCTGAACTTGGCTCTGAATCCGGCGCTGATCCCTGCTGCCGGGAGCCCCCAGCCCGTCCGCGTCCGGAGCCTCCTGAGAGACTTCTTTAGTCCCTACCAGACACAGCTGGCAGACGGAGAGCCCTAACACCACACTGATGCACAAACACAAAGATACACACACAAAAATAATTTAACTGTATCAAATGTTTGTACAATAAAAGGCCTAAAGCACCATGACGAAGTCATTCAGCTGCAGAAAGTCTCAAGAGTCAAAAAGAAGATTTTTTATTGATTTACTGTGTGATCACATTTCCTTTAAGGCCTGGGCCTTACAAACAAATAAAACGAACAGATTTTACTTTCTGGTCAAAATTAAACAGAAATATCATAAAATAAAGGTTTAAATGTTCAAAATAATTGAAGAAAACTAAAGGATTCTCACACTATGAGATAAATTAAAGGATTATCTTATCTTAAAGAGTTTCAGTTTTAGCACAAACTAATCAGATTCATCTGCAGACAGCTAGCATTAGCTACCAGAAAACCACAGATGAATAATTTTGTCCTGTCCTCATAGTAGATATAATCGTTGTATGCACACTCAGAGACGACTGCCGTGACAAACACAGCTAATGTAGCCAGCTTTATATAATACTTTATAAAGTATTTTGTGCATGTTGTATTTCCTCAGTTTCCAGGATGCAGGCATTTGACACACGAATGCTAAAATTTGAAATGCTCAAATGAAAGGTGATGTTTTCTTTGCAATGTTCTTTATCGTTTTTTCTACAGCTGGTTACCAAAGTGCAGTCGGCGTGTTTATTGTGAGGCAAACCTTTAAACGCAACGTCTAATCAAATGTCGAACAAATGTTACCACCGGATGGCGCTACAGCAAGAATAAATACTGAAGTAACTGTGCTGGCTTTACAGAGGTGACAAATATTAACTCAACCGACGCGTGGATGTGTTATCGGATGAAATCAGTGTGTCAGTGCTTATTATTTTTCGTATCTCCCTGCTCTGCTGCTGTCCTGCTCACATTGTCTCATTCTCTTCTTTCACATTCAGAGATGACTTTCTTTACATGCAGAAAATAAATTCAGTCTGTGGTCGCTCTGCTCAGCATTCACATAACCTCCCATAGTAGTCTTCTCCAGGTGTGAGTGTGGATCACCTGTGCTGGACAGAATGTGGATGTGTTAATAAGACTGAAGGAAGAGAAAAAGAAACAGTATCTGCTCGTGCACACTCCACCTGTTCATTTAAGTCCCATCTCCAGATAGATCTGAATCCTCACATACTTTTAGGAGAAACCTGATTTTATTTATTTATTTTTATCAGCAAAATTATTGTTTTTAATTTGCAGTAACTGGCTGTTTTCATTTGTTTTCCTGGAAATTTACTCTATTACTGTGCACTTGCAGCAACTACTGGCTTTAAAGGCTGTGTTTGCAGCATTTGGTGAAAATGAGGCAAACATTGTGGCTTTTGTTAAATGTTGAAAATAGTCCATAAATTCTTGAAGTGTGAGACACAACAAACACTCCAATGTTTCTCTGCTTCTGCTGGTTAAAGTCTGAGCTGCGCATACATTAACCTGCATTCTTGCTCTGACATTGTTGGTTTCTTTTATTCCCCCCGTACAACATTTACATTAGTTTACCTGCTGCCCGACAAGATCTGAATCAAACTGTTAAATTGTCTAACTGTGTGACCTGGTTACCCACAACACACCAGTGTGCACAGGTTTGCAGTGACGGTAACTAGTCTCAGTAACAGCCGTCCTCTTTTCTTTTGGGAAGTGTAAGATCTTAGCATTTCTTTCATTTAAAAAAAAATATTAACCCACGTAAAAATTTCTCCTTAACCTGACTTTAGCAAACTAGTCGTGTATAAGCTTCTAGGAGACAGTGTTGCTTCGTTAACTGGAACTTACTGGCAAAAAAGTGTTTGCAAGTTGCTGTAACTCTGTTTTTTGTAAGCAATAACACACAAAAAAGGCAATAATATTAAATTCAAACATCATGGTTTGGTTTAACTCACTCCGTTAAAGCCTCATATGCTCAACTTGCTATCTTCACGGTGTGATCAAGTTAGAAAGAGACTGAGATGAAGATCAAATGAAGCTGCAGCTGCTATAACATGATGAAACTGTGCGTACGAAGCAGTGGAGAGGACGGAGGTGATCTTTTGTCGTGTATTAAAACTTTACAACTTTAAGCATCTGTTTGCATGTCCAATAGTGTGCATGATTGTCATTCTCTCCTTGGCAGCAGATCTAGCATCGCTTAGTGTAGAATAATATCAAGTGGAGTATGTTGTTGATGCAGTGCAGAAAAACGCCACAAAAAAAAAGAATAAATAAAAAACTCAGAAGAGTGTTGTATATAGTGACTGCTGCGTTCAGTGTGTTGTAGAGTTTAATATTCAGAGTGCTCTGTCTGTGGAATAACGTTGTAAACGTGCCTGATCTGATTAATTCCTCGTGCATGTATAAAGAGACGTGTGAACAGTGATTTGAAAGCCTGCACAGTTTTATCTGGTGAACATTTCTATTAAATTATGTGGTTGCACGGTTGTAGTCTGTGTTTGTGTGCCTGCTTAATCCTGGCATTGTTCTTTAATTCGCTAATTATACTAAATATGGATCTTTGCCCAGCTACAGATTCGTATCAACAGGAGGCAGCTCTGAGAGAGAGAAAAAAAGCTGTAGTCCCTAATGTGTTTCTGAGTCTGGAAACAGTGACAAAGCTAAAATTAAGGCAACTGGACTTAGAAGAGTTTCTTGAAGATGTCTTATCCAAGTAGCTTCATCAGTTCTAATGAACTAGCTGCGCGGTAAGGCTTAAATAGGAACATCTGCAGGTGGTGCCCCTCAGAAACCTGCATGACCTGCCATTGACCAGATACTTACCTGTAGTTGGAGGAAACAGTCCGATCCTGATTTCATTCCCTGATGAACGGTACTCATTATTGCTCAGTCTACTTTCTAAAATGTATACACTGTTGTCCTCAAAGGAGTGTCCCTCATCCTTCAGGTGTAGGTGAACGTTTGAACCCTAACCCGGACTGTACTGAACTGTATAAACATTGTTCTGTTTTTGCTCCAATTCCCCAGTGTGCCTTTAGAACTGAAGAAGCTTATATGGATGAAACATAGGAATAGAAATAAAAAAGAAAAAAGAAAAATATAGCAGTAAAAAGAAAATACATAATCTAAATGTAAGTCTGAATGAAATGGAATTGAATGACAGTCCTAAATAACTGGCATAGGTTTAGTTGGGTTCATGGCCCCTGCCATGTCTGGCCTGTGAGTTCCCAGGTGTGCAGTGAACTCACAGCCCCTGGTCCAGACTTAGTGCTGTGTTTTTTTGTTGTACTTTAATCACTTCATCTTAACAAAAAGCTAATTCCAGCTGGTTTTAATGTTGCTTCCCTCACCCCTTGCAGAGCAGTGTCGTAAAAAAACCTGTGTGTGGTGCTGAACTCACATGAGTCTGTTAATGACCAGATACTTACTGCAAGAGGATGTAGAAGAAAAGTGATCAAACGGTTTGGATTTTGTGACAACTCTACCTGCTGCATTTTAAAACAACTGCCCGTCTGTTCTGGATGTATTAAAGGTATGAAGAAGGATTTTTATGAAGGATGGTTTTGTAGGAAAAGAGCCAGAAATTTCCTGAAGCCTGACATAGACAAACTACTTATTTTGTCCATTTTTTTTTTTTTTGCCAACACATACTGAAGAACACTGAACAAGCAAACAATGAAAAGAGCTTTTAATTTATTGGGGACGTTAAACTTAGACAGACTTTATTCATCCACAAGTGAAATTGTTTAGTCACATTAGCTCAGTTGCAAATAAAAAAAACAATTTTCAGAACCAAAAGTAATAAGAAAGATAAGATAAAATAAAATAAAATCTATCAAAATAAAATAATAAGAATACAAAAAGATAAACAAAAAGAATACAAAAAATGTACAAGAAATTGAGACAGGCATAAATATATATTATATGCTTAGGAATGATTAATAAGGTGCAATAGTGTCCATTAACATGAATAAGGTATCTGTTACAGAAAGGTGAGTTGTTGTACAGTTGGAGTGAGAATGGGATGAAAGAAGACCTATAGTGTTCAGTGTGGGAGCGGAGCTGGGTCAGTCTGTTGGATGAGTAATGAGCTCCACTGCCCCCTCTTGTCTGGTGTAGTGGAGAGACTGATTGTCCATGATGGAGAGCAGTTTGTCCAGTGTCCTACAGTCCCACTGAGAAAAAACGTCTCAAACTCTCTGCTGATCACATGTCCAGTCTTTTGGATCAATACTGCTCCCCATCAGACCACAGCAAAGTATAAGACACTCGCAACAACAGACTGTCAGAAAATCTCCAGCAGCTTGCTGCATCCATTGAAAGACCTGAGCTTCCTCAGGAAGTAGAGCACCACTATTCTCCTTCTGGTCCAGTCTGCTGTTCATGGTTCAGGTACTTATAGTGGTCCACTACTTCCACATCCAGGCCCTGGATGGGGATGGGCTCTGCTGGTGTGCTCTTCCTCCTCAAGTCAATGACCAGCTCCGTGACCACATTCGTAGAGTGGTTTGTCTGGAACCACTCTACAAATGCTCTGATCAGAGTCCTATACTCCGCCTCCTGTAATACACCCAACCACCACAGAGTCATCAGAGAAGTTCTGCAGGTGGCAGGAACTGCAGTATCTGAAATCTGAGGTGCAAAGACTGAACAAAGATGGAGACAGGGCAGTGCCCTGTGGTTCCCCAACAGTTCAGTTTACATGAGCTTCAGGATATGGACTTTCTATGAGGTGCCAACAATTGCAGGACATCATTGTTAGATCCAGGTGAAACATATAGTCCAATAATCAACAAGAAAAATCAAGGAAATCATGTGGAGAACAAGCAGAAAACAAGGCCAGGTCAGGTCGCATTTTATTAATGCTACTTACTCATATGTTAATATTTACACTGAACATGATTTTGATTACAGCAGTTTTTAATTTATTTATTATTGATTATATAATGTATTATTCTTATTACCATTAGTATGTAGTAGTATTATCATTATTATTTGTCTACTTATTAGTCTAAAGCTGCTGAATTGTCAAAGACTTTTCACATCTGAGAATCAGTCATACGACTTACATTATAAAAAAATAGGAAAACACAGAACAGGAAAGCGTTCACACTGCAACCAACACACTTCTGTGCACCAAGTAAAGTATACAGAGATATCATCTATTTCAGTCATTGAGTAGAATTAAACATTGTTATTTTTCACTGATTTTTCAACAAGCAATTACATCATTGTAGTTTAAAATAGTCAAATTTAGATAAAAGGTTGTAGTTTTTCTGTTTAATCCACTGACTGTGTTTTAATCTCATATTCCACACTCCAATTGACGGCGGTGATGCACCTTTAAAAGGGTTAAACTGGTGTCTGCCTGTTGTTAAGTGTGGTTTGAGCTGCCTGGGAGTCAACACTCAGGACAAAATTTCTCCATTTTAAGAAGAAAATAACGCGAGACTTCCGTGATGGCTAACGATAACTAGCTTGCTGTGTCAACCTTAGTGACACCGGTCGTGGTGATCCACCGACAGCTGCTAACGCTTCTACGGCGCACTGTACACAGAGTTAGAGGGGGAAACTCTAGCCATCCACAGAAAGGTGCAGCCTGTTGGCTTGAAGCAGCTTATTCGCCCCTAGGACTGTCCGCGGCTCTCGTCCTTTAATCGACCAGGTCAGTCAGAGTAACATTCGTCAGTTTAGCGGCTCCCTAGCTGTCGTTCAGTTAGCTCATGAAGCTAGCTTATGCCGGACGCAGACATCGCGGGGGGCTGTCAATAGTATCCGTCTTAGTTTATCTATATCTCAAAGATAACATAATATTTTCCGCAATGCAAAGACGAAGAATAGTTGCTAAGGCAGCAGCAAGCGAATAACTTTAAACTGAATAACTGACACAAGTCTTTCGCGGCTAGTCGCGCTAACGTTACTGCACAATCGTAATGCTGGATTAGCTCGTGCTAATGCTAGCCTTGATGGGAAGTGATGGGAAGTTAGCTGACAGCGTGTATGCTAAGCTCCATTAGCAAACCGCCGAAGAGGCAGGTTGTTTGCTGTCGTTTGCTGTCGTTTGAGTCTTGTCAGCAGCTTGTGCGTTGCTGACAGTCACAAGAAATACTTTGGCAACGTGGAGATGGTTCATCAGGTGGATCTTTCAACATGTCGTAGATTTATGCACAGCTAACGGTTAGCCGATTAAGACCTGTCAGTGGGATGTGTGCAGAAATTTATATTTGAAATTGGTGCTTTATTTCTAGTCTAACTTGTTAGATGAGTACTTTGAATTGACATGTGACAGTTCAGACTAACGCCCTGCAGGCCAGTTAAGTTTCTGAGTGAATTTAATTCCATTATTGTCACCTCATTAATCTAGTACAACGATATTTGTGTTTCTAGCAGTCAAACATACTGCGTTATGATGGTTGAATTCAGCTTTGTGTCATCAAAAACGCATAAACTAGTGATTTAAACATGCAAATATGCATTGATGTCCCAATTAAGAGTCTTAATTTGCTTCTAATCTCAGAATAATGTAAGAACATATTTAATCAGATTATTCTTATGCCTGTATGGTTGTTGTCATTTTTCTGATCACAGTTACAGTAGTCGTGTCTTGGAGTTTTTCAGAATCTGACTTGGAGTCTGTTTGATTTTCCTGGTCCTGTTTCATTATCCAATATTTAGTTTAGTTGTGGTTATACAGATTGGTTGTAGTCTCCTCTGACAGGCCTGTATTAATTACAAGAGAGTTTAGACATGATTCAAGGCAGTGTAGAATAAATCTTAAACCCCAACCTGTATCACAGCTTTACTTTGACGACAGCCTATCATATTTAAATACTGTCTCATAGTATTTTTTATAGTATTTAAAAAAGCACATGTGTTGTTGCCACCTCAGTGTTCCATCTGCATGTGTGTCGTGCAGATGTTCTTAACAATAGTTTTTGAAACTTACTTGAAGTAAGTGTCATCAGGTAAATGTTAAGTAAATCTATGCAAGCAGGTAATATAAAAATCCACCAGCTAACCCTTGTGCTACCCTCTTGCATGCTCCCTATATGTCTGTCCATTTATTTGGGGTCCCAAAGGTAGCATGAGGGTTAAGAAAGTCATCTATTTGTACAGTACACTCCCCTCATAATATTCATGAAGTATATCATATTTCTTTTCAAAAATATATACAATACTGTTTATTGTTTTACATTTGATAAATTGTCCCTTATTTTATTGTTATTTTTGTTATGAATAAACATCAATTAATGGCATGTTTCACCTCCTCCAATGCAAGGATTTTAGTTTTTTGTGTGTTTGTTTTTTCCCATCATTGTACATTTTGAATAAATGGCTTTGTGTTTTGGACTGTTGTAGACGTCACCTTTAACCCTGAGAAACTTTGATGGATATTTTATAGACCAAAAGATTAATTGATATATTGCGAAGATAACAGCCAGAATAATAAATAATAATAATAAAAAAAATCATTAGTTTCAGATCTGTAAAGTGTTAAAAATATGTCAATTCAATATTTTGATTTTTTTTGTGTGTGTATTGTTTTTCCCAAGGAATCGTTCTGCCACATTCGGCCCCACTGTGGATCTTTAGCCCCTCAGGCAGGACAGTGGCAGAGGCAGAGGTAAAGGCAGAGCCTTCGGGGACCAGACCAGCAGGTAGCAGGGCTCCATGAGCACCACGGGGCAGCAGCAAGGGGGGGGCCTGCGTTCTCGCCGAGCCCTTGGCCGGGACAAGGAACCTGGGCAGGGCATGGGCATGGAGGCGACCTGCTGGCTGGCCCCCGGAGTGCTGCGCAGGCTTATCGAGCTGCCTTCACCCCCCCTGTCTCGACACCAGCTCAAGAGACTGGAGGAGCACAGGTAACCTCAAACAAAAGTCAAATTAAAATTATAGTGTTATTGATTTTAAGGTTGTGTAATTTTATGGTTTACTTGTAATGTGTAACAGAACAGTAATACCTAGAGGTTATTTAACAAACGTTAGCATAACTGAGTGATCTGAGAGAAATAGCAGCGTCCGGTTAAGCTTTTCCCAAAAGGTCTGTATTTGTGATCTCAACAGTTTGAAATAAGACATGAATGCCTCAAGTGTTTCAGCTTCAGTACAATCAAGAACAATAGTTCAATTGTTTAACACTCTTAGTGTCAGATCAACTTTAGCTATGAAGACATTACAGTAACTCTTATTCTCAAATGAACACAGAAGTGGGATTACAGTAACTGATCATGGCTGCACTGTTGTCTAATTACCTTGTTAGTATTTCACATCTTTAGCTGCTTGAGCTAATGTTAACACCGCTGAGAATTCATTCACGCTTGGAATTCAGAGGTTTTGAGGTGATCAGTTCTGATGGTACACTCACTTGCCAGTTCATTAGGTACAACATTAGATAAAAACAAACACATTCTAATATAACGGTCCTGAGCTAAATCCCCCATTGTGACATGACATGTTATAATGTCCCGTTTGTGTTGAAACACTGTTTGAATGGCAGTGTTTCAACTGAATGATCATTTTGTAGGATGCCTAGCCCAATGGAGTTGCGACATTAATAGGAACATGTGTCAGTTCTAAAGTACTACAAATCACAGCCTCCAAAATGACGACAACAGCTCTCTGTTATTTAAAAAAAAAAAAAGGTTTTCTCTACATATGGCACCATTTGTCATTTACACTCCACATCCGTGGTTCTACCTGTTGGGACCAGTCTGACATTGTTGTGAGATGATCACCTTAGTTACTTGCTTATCAAAATCAACATGTTGATCTTTTTGAACATCGCAATAATATAAAGCACCATCCTTCACTGCAAGTTTTTATCATTATGCAAACAAAGATAATTGACTGTAATGTGCAAATTTTCCTTGTAATTGATGAAATTAATAATGATTTCCAGCTTTCATCATCATAAATCTCCTCAGGGCCTCACCTTCCTGTTGTCCATCCCTGCAGGTACAGCAGTGCTGGACGCTCCCTGCTGGAGCCTCTAATGCAGCGTTACTGGGAGTGGCTGGTGGGACGAGTCCCTTCCTGGATTGCCCCCAACCTCATCACCATCGTCGGCCTGGCCACCAATGTCTTCACCACCCTTGTGCTTGTCTACTACTGCCCAACCGCTACTGAACAGGTAACTGATTATTATATTTGATGGCCTTCATATTCGCACAGTATGTTACAGAGGCTGAAATTCCCATTTACACAAATACTTTTAGCATTCACTAATTAAGTCCAGGTGTTTATACTTGGTCATATCGTTAATAAAACTTTCTGCAGCTGTTTTATATTGGACAGATTAGTTCGACTAGACAGTGTTTCAGTTACAGGAGCCGCTGGAAGGCCTGTAATTTGAAATGTCTGCAGGAAGTCACAAAGAAGGAGTTTGCATTAGTGTATGATTTGAGGGCGATACGTACGCTGTGAAATTCATCTAGACAAAAATGAAACGTGCAATAAGTGTTGATACAGTTAAGGCTTCTTTCTAATATATGATCAAATGATAATTTAATTTGATTGTAATTGATTGTTGAGTGTGTATTTGATCCCTGTGTGTATTTGTTGTTGCAGGCGCCTCTCTGGGCTTACTTATTGTGTGCAGTGGGTCTGTTTATCTACCAGTCATTGGACGCCATTGATGGGAAGCAGGCCAGACGCACCAACAGCAGCTCTCCGCTGGGCGAACTGTTCGACCACGGTTGTGACTCCCTGTCAACCGGTCAGCTTGTTTACTGTTTAACTCTCTTTAACGGTGTGATTCTTAATAATCCCGAAGCCCTGCTGATGCGACCTGTCCTCGTCTCGTGCAGTGTTCGTGGTGCTGGGAACCAGTATAGCCGTGCAGATGGGAACTAACCCAGACTGGATGTTCTTCTGTTGCTTCGCCGGGATGTTTATGTTCTACTGCGCCCACTGGCAAACATACGTGTCAGGAACGCTGCGCTTTGGCATGTGAGTTGACAAAAACTGTCCAGTTTCTTGTTTGTCCTTTATTTGTCTGTTAAAAGCGTTTTTTAGAAGATGTCTTTAGTAGATCAAAGTGTTTCAGTATTGAGTCTACACATCTACCTTTGTAGTGGGCAAAATGGTTGCTTTATGCAAATGTACGTTATTATTACCCAAGTAGGCCATCAAGTAGTATTTGAAACTCAACATGCTCTGGTGGTAATTCAGATAACTTTGGCTTTCCCGAGAACCCAATGTACATGACAGGATATATGTGTAATATGCAATAAGCCTGTGTCACATTATTTTACTTGCGTTTTTAAAATCGGATCAGACTTCAGCCAAGCCTGAGGTTTTGTAGTTTATTTAACAACGTGACTAAACATGTCTGCTGTGTGCAAGAACTTTACTCTTGAAAATTATGTCTGTCAGAAATTTGTAACGAGTGCACTGTGAATGTTTGGTGAAGTGGTGGTCGGAGGAGATGGTCAGCCAATACTACCAACTTGATTCAATACCTACAAAAAGTTAAAACTTAAAAAAAAAAGTTTAATTTTCGCAGATGAGGTTAATGTTTACCTCTCAGCTTGTTGGTCATTCAATATTCTGTTTGTGATGTTCACTGTTATTCATATTTGAAAATCTACTTTTATTTTAAAGCGCATACTCTTGTTCATGTATATAATAATCAAAAAGTAAACAGAACAGTTGCGCAGCATTAAAGTAGTGCTGAACATCAGGCTTTGACTCTCAGAGGATTAGTTAATCATCTCCAGACAAGTCTGAAACTGGTCCAGTAAACATGAACAAGCTTTTCAGGTACCTGGAAACACGTTGAATAGTTCAGCCCTTTGACAAAGGTATTAAGAACTGGATCTACCTGTTGTAGATTGATGTTATTCCTTTCACAATAACAGTAGCGACTTGTGCAGGTGAGGTGGAGTAAATGTGGATGTGTTCTGTGTGTAGATTTGACATAACAGAGCTGCAGATCTGTCTAGCAGGATTACAGATGCTCACAGCCACTGTGGGTCCCTGGCTGTGGAACGTGATGGTAAAACCTCCAGGCTGCTGGCTGCATGGCTCTCTGCTGTCTGCTTCCACAATGACACTGGCCTGCATGGAGTCACAGGGAGACAAATTCAATTCACTTTTCTGTTCTGCTTTAAGATGTAGTCAGTAAAAAAATAATGGCTCTTCAGTAACATCACTGCATGTGACCTGCTAAATATAACTTTGTTTTATTCTTTAAACTGGGCGTAACGCAATTAAATTCGTTTTTTGTTTGTTTTAAACTGAATTTATTTGTATTTTTGAGCCTTAAAGATGCAAACTCACCAAAGTGAATTAAAAAACTGACTGTGGCCTCATAGGACGTGCTCCTGGGACAAAAGGTTGTTTGAATTACAAAGACTACAGCACGCTGACCATCAGGTGGCAGTAGTCTGTATTCCTCATTCAAAATCAAAAGCGCTAATATTAGCTGAAAGACTAGAAAGATTCTCCTGAATCATGCTGATCAGTTGGTCTACAGGTTATTAAGTCTAGATGATCATGTTGTTGTTCAAATATCTACGTGTTTGAATGGTGGTTCCTGACGACTCTAGTAGGATAAATCAGGACTGTCAAAGACGTCACGTCTTACATTTATGTCCTCCCTTTTTTTAATTTATTTTGTAACTTTATTACAAATGAATTATTAATCTTATTACACAATAACAACAAATAAATAACTAAAAAGGAACAAATATTTAAGGCTCAATACAGCTCAATAACAAAAAACAAGGGAAAAAAAACTTTTATTGATCCCTTGGGAAATTCAGTAAAGGGATAGTTTAACAGTAATTTGGGGCGTACAGCTTCCGTTATACAAGGATGTGGTTACAGTAGCTTAGCATAAAGACTAAAACCTCTAAAGCACACTAATGTGTTTGTTTAGCCTGTAATCAAACTGAAGTATAAGAAAGACACCGTGTGGTTTAACACATAGTTATGTGTTGAAGCTATTTTAACCAGATGCAGTGCGTTCCTGTAGTCTGAACTTGTTGCGTAGCAACCTCACATTAATGACATTCCTTCAGCCGTCACTACAGGACAGACAGGTGAAGGAGACATCAAAACCTCAGACCCAGTGGTGATAAATGATCGTCCGTTTGCTGACAGAGCCAGAGAGATATTACTGCTTGCATCTTTATTGCAGCTTCTTTTCTGTTGACTCGTTAACCTCCTAATCAAACCTCCGTTGTGCAGAAGAATTCAGCTCCATGTCTGGCAGCGTGTTGTTGTGGAGGAGGACGGCTGCAGGTTGACTGTGCTGGTAGACCTCACTAATCCTCATTGTAAACTCTCTGCTTTCTCCTCCCACTCAGCATTGATGTGACCGAGGTGCAAATCTTCATTATAATCATGTATATACTGGCCGCCGTGGGAGGATCTGCTTTATGGCAGTCTCTGGTAATTCTGGTTATAATTCCTTCAGATTGAGATCACTGAGAATAACTGTATAATATCTTGGCAGTTTTAATGTAATGATGATGCTGCTGCTCTAACGTTTGTGTGATTTAGCTGTTTTACTAAAGAATCAATCAATCTGAGCGCATGTAGCATTACTGCTTTCGTTGTGAATGTCCTCTCAAAGATTCACACTGGGATCAGGATCTGTTTTGTTGTGTTTACTGAGCTGATGTCTTGATTCCCCCAGATTCCGATCCTAAATATCCAGATGAAAATGGTTCCTGCCATCTTTACATTTTTAGGAGCCATCTTCTCCTGCACCAATTACTTCAGAGTTATTTTTACAGGAGGTGTGGGCAAAAACGGATCCACAATAGCAGTAAGTCTGGAAACTGAACAGTTTTTGTGCTTTGAAGTGAAGAAATATACAAATGGAGTAAATGACTGAATGAATGTTTATCCTTAGAAGCAGAGCTACCAGGATGAATAATTAAGTATTGGACTCTTGTTACCATGATTACACACTTAGACTTTAATAAAATATGATAAAGTAAGTCAAGAGACATATGACTTATTTGATCAAGGAAACAAAAATATAAATCAGATTAAATATAGAAATAGAATAAGGTAGGCAGAAGGTGTTGACCTGGCCTCCAAATTAACTAGATCCCAAACAGATCAAGTATCTGTGGGATGATCCACAGAGGCCCTTCCTCTCAACCCAAAGGCCCCCACTATGTTACCAGACACAACAGGACACCCTCAGAGGGCCCATGTCAATTCTCTGATAAGTCACAACTGTACATGACATTGTGTAATGTCCTAAAAGCTAGTGTAATAATTAAGTCTATATGCAGTTAATTTAATTAGAAATGTCAAATGTTCATTTTTTGCAGACTGAGGTTGAGTTTTGATCAGAATAAAACATTGTATCCAACTACAGGTTCTAACTGCTGCTCTACGGTTGGTTTCTACTGACATTAACCATGTGTCTCTGTCACCTTCTTGTCGTCCACAGGGAACCAGCGTCCTCTCTCCAGTGTTACACATTGGCTCAGTTATCATTTTGGCGATGATGATATACAAGAAGTCTGCTGTCCAGCTCTTTGAGAAACATCCATGTCTTTATATCCTGGCATTTGGCTTTGTCTCGGCCAAAATCACCAATAAATTAGTTGTAAGTAGGACACTTTTTAAGAGTAATTCATAACGAATGAATGTTTGTTGCTGCTGCTTTATCTTGGACAGAATTTCATAAACACAGGAAGACAATTTAGTGAAACCATTAATGACTACAACCAGAGTTTATTGTTATTACACAAAATTAAAAGCTTAACCTTAAAAGTGTAGATCACAACAACAAAACAAGACATAAATATATCCATTGGCATGTTTCTATTGATCAGGCTAATGGCTCTGGGATACAAGCTGTGTGTTAGTCTGTTTATCGTGGTCTTGATGCACCCGTAGCACCTCTCAGAGGGCATTAGGCTGAAGAGATCTCTGTTTGAGCAGTGGGAGTTGTAGATGGAGTTCAGGGAGAGGAGGGCTGCCAGTAATCCTCTGTGCAGTCTTGACCACTCTCTGCAGCCTCTTGTCTGCATCAGTGCAGCTAGCATACCACACTGAGATGTAATATGTCAGGAGGCTTTTGATGTAGGATCTGTAGAAGGTCTCCAGCAGCTTGAGCTCCAAGTTGTTCCTCCTGAGCAGCCTCAGGATGTGAATTCACTGCTGGGCCTTCTTGATCACTGCTGTGGTGTTTGTGGACCAGGACAGGTCAGCGGAGATGAGGGTGCCTAGGTATTTACAAGTGTGGACTCTCTCCACACAGGCACCGTTGACGTACAGAGGAGTGAGGTCAGCCCTTTTCTACCGGAAGTCAATGATGCTTTCTTTTGTTTTTGTGGTGTTTAGTTCCAGGTTATTTGATGAGCACCAAGCGGTCAGTTTCAGGACTTCGTTCCTGTAGTTTGCTTCATCTCTTCCTGAGATCAGACCCACCACAGTAGTGTCGTCGCCAAATTTAGTGATCGTGTTTCCAGGGTGGGCGGGGGTGCAGTCGCGTGTGTAGAGTGAGTAGAGGAGGGGCCTCAGCACCCAACCCTGAGCAGAGGTAGGAGCCGAGTTTCACTGTCTGGGGGCCAAAGTTCTCCTGAGTGCAAAAACTCATAATAAAATTAGACCTCATATTTCAGATTTCAGAGTAATCCACTCCCAAGTATGCAGCTTTAAGTACTTAGCATTAAAATGTGTCTTCTTGTGTATCTACAAAGGCAGAATATTGTTAAAGCACATGTTATTGTTTACTTCAAATCAGATTAAAACTCAAACTCATGAGGGCTTAGTCTTAGAGGTCAGATCTCACATGTGTCCTTAGGTGTGTTAACATTTGCTTGAAGGTGGTCAGATCATTCAAGACAGATGATACTGCTCTTTAATTGGCATCGATTTGTTTGTTGAGCTTGTAGAAGAGAATGGGTATTAAGCACACATATTAATTAAATAATCACATGTAAATGAGCTAATATTATAAATCTAATAAATAATAATAAATTCTATAAATACAAAAACACAAGTTAAAGACAAAAGGTTTTATCATCTGTCTGGGTGAGAAGTGTCTGAAGATGTTCAGAGCCATCTGGTGATGCCAAACGTTATAAAATATTTAAAGGGGTGGATAGTTTAAGATGCTGCCTGCTCGTGTCCCAACTGGTGTAAAAACCCGTAGCATAGCGTTGGTGCCGCTGATTATTGTGCACACTCATTTAAAAGAGCCGATGCTGATTATGTGTGTGTTTGTCTACAGGTAGCACATATGACAAAAAGCGAGATGCATCTCCATGATTTAGCCTTCCTGGGGCCAGGACTACTGTTCCTGGATCAGTATTTCAATAGTTTTATTGACGAGTACCTGGTGCTCTGGATTGCACTGGTAAGTACACGCACAACGCCACTCAAAACATTTTTTCAAAGCAGAGAGAACACAACTCTTATAAGTATAAACAGTTTAGCTGAACGTTGTCGAATTAGTAGTTTGACTTGTTAATGTTAGTGTGTTAAGTGTAGGTTGTATTTATCAGTTATACTTCATTCTAATTTATTGATGAATAGTGAACAGTGATGGCTGTTTGTCTGTTGTGTGTGGAAGCACATTATCTCCACAAAGAGAAGCTATTTTAAATGTAGGAATGGCAGAAATTATGTGAAGTCAAAATGAAATTAGTTAAAAACTTAGACAATAGACTCCACTTCAGAGAGCATGAATTATGCCCAGAATTATGTTAAAAGTCTGAATTATGAATTATAATTTATAATGTTATACACTGATCAGCTATGACAATTGCAGGTGAAGTGAATAATACGGATTATTTTATGCCTCCTGTCAGTGAGTGGGATGTATTAGTCAGCAGGTTAACATTTTGTCCTCAAAAAAAAAAAAAATAGTCGATAACTAAATTGATTTTTAGATGATTCCAAAGCTCTTACAAATGTTCACATCAGAACTGGACCACCATGGACGAAAGGTGGTCTGGTCTGATGAATCACATTTTCTTTTCCACCACTTATCAAGAATGTACCTGGCGCAAGGAAAGCAAGGGGCACTTTAAAAACAACACGTTTTAAGAGGATTTAAAAACAGGAAGTGAGTCAGCCTGTCTGATGTGCAAATGCAAGTCATTCCACAATTTCGAGGCAGCGACTGAAAAAGTGCTGTCACCTCTCATCTTCCTGTTTGTCTCTGAGACGACTAACAGTGACAATGAAAAACCTCTCTGTTAGATAGATAACCAATCTAAAGGCCCACGTTCTCCAGGCCAGACAGGAGCATCTGTATCGAAGGCCGCTCTTAGGTCCAACAGAACCAAAACAACACAATGACCAGAGTCTGTGGCTAAAAGAATCTCATTAAAAACACAAAAACAATATGGGCTCTTTCAAATGATGGTAAAGTCCAGCCCTAGTTTTAGTGTTGTAGCTGATCGGTTTATGTCAGAGCATCTAAGGTGTAAATTTAAGTCTTTTCCTCGTGAATGTGATGTGCTTCCTTCCTTTTATTTGTGCTTGAAAAGAGTAACAGTGTTTCTCTCTCTCCCACAGATCATTTCCTTCTTTGACTTGGTGCGTTACTGTGTCAGTGTTTGCAACCAGATTGCCTGCCATCTTCACATTTTTGTTTTCAAAATCAAGCCTTGTTCAGTTCTCAGCTCAGCTCCTCACTGAGGACATGCCGGCCATTTACTGACTCTGTCCCCGTTAGTCGCACTCATCTTTCCTTCCCTCTGTTGTCCACGTAGAGATGCAGGGGGGCTGCGACGTGGTGTAAAGTATGTGCTTCTGCCAACTGAATGTGAGGACTAAATAATATATATTAAGATACTGGAATATTACTGTCATAGTTTCTTTTTTTCACCAGTGCAGATTTGAACTTGTACCAGTTTCATCTTCTGCCCCAATAATAAGGAATCTCCTTCTGACTAATACTTCAGGAGAGTACAGGTGCTACTCTGTATGTTCAAGGAGAAATTTAACGTGTGTTTTAACTGTTCATGTGCAAGAAAATGTATAGGACGTGAATCAACCTCTTTGCTTTTCATGATTATAATTTTTGTAATATTTGCATTACTCTACCTTTTTGCTATTGTAAATATCAAACTGTTACAGTGTCGGTACTTTTAAGTTAAAAAAAAAAAAAAAAAAGTTCTGCTCTGACGCATTTATAAAACCTTTTCTCCATGTGTACAGTTTTAACTTCATCCCTCGCACATTACCCAAAACTCTGCAGCTGCTTCAGCAGAACGTGGCTTTGGGGGAAACTTGATGTCGACTTTATTACATTTTTATTTAGTGTTTCAGAACTTGGTGTACCAACCTGCAAAATATTCACTGCCAGTGTTGTCTCGGGTTGAGTTTGCTAATTGCAGCTTTGCCCAAAAAATTACCAAGTAGGTGACGCATGGGTTGTGTCGCATTTTGCAGTTGATACAGACAAACATCAAGATGCTTCAAACTTATTCTGCTTCGTATATTGTTACTTACTTGTTGTAGATGCCAGGCAATCTGGTTGTTACATTATTGTTTACTCTCTCAACTATGAGGTCTCAATTATTTGACAGTACTAATCAACAAATCCTATCAGACCTCACCTCTTACTTCTCTGATCTACTGAAAATATTAAATACATTTATACATTATACATTTTTTATAAACTGGCAGTCATCCTTCCAACGGCTCATCTCTGTAGGTTGGTGTATTTTAAGGGGAGAAACTATTTTCAAGAGCAGATGAATAGACATGTCAGCCTCTGGTAGTCGTAGTCGTGTACTTCCAGCAGCAGCACAACGTTTGTGAGGGTCGGCATAAATGAAATAGCGCAGCTCATTGAAGTGTTTTGATTTGATTCTGGAAATATTCTTATGGCGCCACAGAGGAAACGAGATCTGTCCCGTTATAATTATTAGGTCAGTCCAAGAAGAGAAGTATTGAGATTCAGAAAACCTTAAAATTAATAATATCTATGAACAACATAGTTCTTCCTTTGTTGCAGCTACATTCCTGTTCAGTATTACGTAATCTGGCCGACATTAAGTTTCCCCCAAACCGTACCTGCTGCAGGAGAACACAGGTGTGAATGAATGTGCAGGACATGAGGTGAAATGATGCCGTCACGGTTTTTAAGGTGGTAACTGACAAGAATCCGATCAAACTTAATAAAAAGCTGTATATTTGAAATGCTGCTCGCTCTGGCTCCACATCATCATCGTCTGATACTGTTACTGGGTGTGTTTAACGTCGCTGCTTGTGGAGAGGACCTGCTGTGGTGATTTATCATACACGTTAGTCCTTAACGGCAGACATTGGTTTATTCTTGTTTTCTGCATATTGTGCCTGTTTTTATTTATGTTTCTTTGAAGAGCTCCACATCCGCAGACACTCTGCTGCGATCATGTTTAACATGGTCTTCACTGTCAAGAGTTGACCCTTTCATCTACAATATCTTCAGTGTCCTTGTCTTAACTGGTTGCGTTCAGGGTCGGCGTGGTGAAGTCGTAATTCACAGTTCCATGAGCAAAAACAAACCGTTGGCCGCTGATTCAAACAAATAAAACTTTGTAATGAAAATAAAGTAAAACTGTGAGAGTTCTTTAAAGACAACTGTTCATCAATGTTATAAAGATACTGTCTATAAAGAGACACTGCTATTTGAACAGAAGTTTAACATTCAAGAGTAGCTGTAAATCTAAAATCCCAACTTTACAGAGAGTTAGAAGAATACATTCAGGGAGACTAAAGCTCATAAACATGGAGCAGCTTTTTTTGTGATTTGGGGGAACTGAACTTAAACCAGTCACAGATCACACATTATTAAAGTGTGTTAATGGAAGATGAACCGTCGCCCTCATCTGCATGTATTGCATCCTGCTTATAGCTGGAGAGTCTTTGTATAACCACCACCTGAAAAACACTCATGTTCACATAGTTCAGACATCAGGTCAACTCTCTCAGTGTTACGAGTAAAGATATTTGCCTTAAACGCTTTTGTTTTCTGTTGTTTTGTACGGGGATGAAGACTCTCTTGACGAGGGTGTGATTCTGCTCTCGTTTGTCTTCTCTTGGCCAGACTGCCAAGCTCAGGTATCTCAACAGCGTGTTCTTGGATGGCTGCAGCAAATACTCGCCTGATAATCTCTTCTTCATCTACCAATGCAAATAAATGTCGCACTCACACCTGAACCAGGTTTCAACTTGTGTTTTACTGGAAACTGATCGATTCGCCCGCTCCTCCCTGCACCTTTGTGTCGTCTGTGGAAAGACTGATGATCCCACTGGAGACATCATGTAGTTCCTCCAGTTGTTAAAGGATGTTGCTTTCACACTGATTATTGTTACTGACAAAAATAAATATATTCACTGTGTTCCTTCATGGTATGTAATCAAGCACGTCTTTACGTTTCAGAATGAGATTACTAAGTGTTGTCGTGTGTTCCCAAATAGTCTATGTTGGTGTTAACATACTTCAGGTTAACAAAAATGTTTGGACTTTCTTCATTTTCTTCACAAATATAAAATGAGTTGTTTTTAAAAATAAAGTAGTACAAAAATTCTTCTTTAACCTTTAAAAGCCCTTTTCTCTTTCTCAGACTCTTGACAAACTCAAAATAAATGGAGCATATCTGAGCAGCTACGGGGCTGATTTTTTATAACTCATGGTGTATATAAATCTGAGGTGTGAGAACCAGATCATGTTACTGGGTCAGAGTAACTAAAGATCTGATAGGTGAATAGTACAATGAACCACCTGAAAGAGTTCAGACCTACACAAATGATTTTAATCTCCAAGACATAACTATTAAGTGGGCTCAGTCGTTGTCTACATATAATGCTTGATAAATTGTCAGATATCTGCTTCTCTGAAGTGAAATATAAACTAAAATGACAACCCAATCTATAGGTTTGATCTACCAAATTGCCAAAGTTAACACAAAAATACTATTTCTCAGTCACAGTAGTAACTGGTCCTCTGCTGACACTATTCCGTAAAAAAGACAACTATTATTTTCATGCTTAATAGTAGTAGTAATAGTAATCTCTGTTTCTTCTATAATCATTATTATAAAGTGAGGTCAACAGAGCATCCCATGACATATGACTTTCCTGACTACACCACAAATGTCACTTTTTTAGAGGCTTTTAGAATTTACTAAAATGGTGAAAAACTATTTTGTTTGTTTAAGACAGATGTTCCTGAGGAAATCATGAAGCCTTGTTCCAATAAAAACTGTACTTTTAACATATTTTAAATGGTAAACGGGTCAAATTTGACCCTAACACAATATAAGGGTTAACCACTAAAATATATAAATATTGTTTTATGGATTTTGCTTTATATCCTTAAATGATAATCATGTACCCCATGCAAGGATGGGACTCTTAGGGGACTGGGCTGATTCTTCAGCAACAGGCTCACATAACGTCCATCCTTCCAGCAGCTGTCAGATTCTTTAATCAAACCTACCTGAGCAATTACAACTTAGAGAACTGAACTTATTAGTCTGAGTACTTACTTCTAAAGTATCAGGCCCACTTAAATGCTACTGTATTTATTGTTGTTCATACCTTGTTTTTATTACTGGGTTATAATGTGAAATCATTGTCCATATTTACCTTTGTTACATCTCCTATACAAATTACGCAGTTACCACTCATCAATTGTTCTTATTTTTACATTTTTATACTTTTGTAACGTACACGCTGTTGTTTTTCTTACTGATCCTGTGTGTTGCTGTCCTATCATCACTAATCTTGCCGTAGTAATTTCCCCACTGCGTAGATCAATGAAGAATAACCATCTCTCTCTTTTCTTTTGCGGATTCGCCTGCGAGGCTAAAATCAGGGCAGGGAAATCCCACGCAACTCGTCTTTGACAGACGCACGCGCACTTTATGCCAGAATGAAATAACGCGGACGTTGGATCAACTTCATAAGTTTTTGTTTTGAACGGAAGCGCCTCGTGACACTGAGGATCAACTGACGTTAACGGAGGTTTTAACGCCTGATTTTTATGTTTTACAATAAGTAGTTCAAGTGCTTTTGCTTCCGCTGGAGGATTATGTCCGCTGGAGGACTCGAATAACGTGAGTGTCATTATGTTGAGTTAAAACCCGCCTTTCTGTCCGTGTGACTCTTTACATTAAGGATGTTTACTCGTTCCAGTTCAACAGATAAAACTGTCTCAAATAAATACAGCTCCTCTAAAAAAAAGGTCAGTGAAAGCCCTGAACGAATCTAACTTTAGCTAGCTAAGCAATGACTATAAATGTTTAGCACGATGTGAGAGATTTGTAGCTTAATTTGTGGACTGGGTGTTAAATAGTCCGTTTTTACAGCGGAGTTTGGTGCGAGATTCGCTTTCCGTAAGCCAGAGTAAAAGCTACACTTACTTATTTTAAGTGGCTTTTTCTGTGTTTCACTTCCTCATTCAGTACAATGGGACTTTCCTCAGCTGTTAGTCATATATACAGCAACATTTTATCACCATATCAGTGTTTAGCTTAAAATGACATATTCCTTAAATCTTACATTTATTAATTCATCGACTGTCAATTCACCAAATCGAAATCAATTTTTGTTTTGTTGATAAAATAGCAGAAAACTGAAAAACAACTCCAAGTCCAAAGATACATTGTCCAAACAACAATCTTAACCATTAACAGTACTTAATGGTACTTATATGTATGTTTTCTTTTAATTAAAACGAACCAGTTAGGGCTAAACTAAGCTAAACTATTTAAAAAGAAATAAAACAGGAGCTGATCCACCACAAACTTCTACACATCTTCACACAAAGACATTCAACATATAAGTCAATAAAATATGCTCACAGAAAAGCAAGATTTATTGTATCATTTGATTTAATGATTGATTGAAACAGTCTTTGTATTATTGATACAGTAAAGTTTGACATCTTTAGTATCGAGGGCTGTTTTTGGCAGACAGTAGAAGCAGCTGCGCCCTAAAAACTGCAGCTTCCTTTATGTTGCCCTTTGTCACATGCTGTATTTTAATGACTGGAAATGATGCCTCTGCTGTACAGTATTTAGAGACGATCACAAGTTGTGATGGGACAAACTAGTGGCCACCAGGTCTATAATCTAATAATCTGTTATGTCTGTGATTAACTAAGTAATTGTTTTAAATGTAAGGCAGCAGTGAAGCTAATCCTTTAAGAAGCCAGAGAATGGCTGGAGGTTTTAATTATTAATGAATTAGTCATTTACATCGGCAGTAAAGACTTTAGACTTTGGAGGTGTTGACTTCTGAACTTGGGTTTTTAAAGTTCAAACTGTACATTCTCACGGGTCAGACTCTTTGTCACAAAGCACAAAGTAAATGTTCATGATGACATTGGTATTATTTTTTACAGTTTGAAGTGAACCAGCAGCACACACAGCGAGGAGACGATGTGGTGGTTCCAGCAGGGTCTGTGTGTCCTGCCTGCCGCCCTGGTCGTCTGGACGGTGGCGTCCTTCGTTTTCGCCTACATCACAGCAGTGGTGCTGAGACATGTCGACCCTCTGGTGCCTTACATCAGGTCTGGACAAACACCTGAGGCCTGACACTCACCTCGATTATGCTTACTGTGTCTTGTATGAATGCACACTGCACTGATTGTATTCGTACAATACAACACAATGCAGTAGTGCTACAAACCACAGCCCCCAGAATGAAAACACTGTTGAATCAGTGTCTCTCTCAGTTATTTTAGACAAAGCTGAATACCATAACCTTCATGAAGATACGATTTAGTGCAGGACTGTTATAATGCATGCATTAGTTTCCACTAGTGTTGCTAATGAATTGGCAAGTGAGTGTGTGTTTAGTTCTAGTATGAGTAAAATTGGTAGGGTCAACACCTTGGTCTGTTTTTCATGTTTTCTAAGTTGTTCCTAAACCGTTTTTTTTGTGTGTGTGTGTACATCTTGCTGGGGATGCAGCCTGCCATCAAGGAATGTCATTGCTATGGAGTGGGGGTCTGGTCTAGATGGGTGGTACATGTCATACGATGGACAATGTTATTTTATTTCTCATGTCAGTGGTTTTAATGTTATGCCCCATTGATGTAAACTATTTACTCTAGCTTTCAGATGTGTTCAAGCAAGTCAGATGTTTTATTGTTCATGTTTTCAAAGTTTCAGTTTCTTTTTACATTAAACACTTTTATTTATCCAGACTTCTTCTCTTAACTTACATTTGTTTTGTGTTGCAGTGACACAGGAACGATAGCACCAGAGAGGTGTGTGTTTGGGATCATGTTGGATGTGTCAGCCTTTTTAGGTAACACACACTCTCCATGCTTAATTCACAACTATGGTTCAGGTGGTGAATCATTGCTTTCGTTCTTGATTTGTCAAAAAAATGTATAGCGAATAAAATAATGCAGGAAGTGTTGACATTTATTGATGTAGATACCAGAATGTAATGGAACTAATTCAGAAGAATTTACAAGAGTTGGTGTCTATATTATGTCCAGTATGAACTGACGTGGTCATTGTGTTTGCAGGTATAGCCACGGTGTACGTGCGTTACAAACAGGTGCAGGCTCTGACAGATGAGGACGAAGTCAAACTCCACAAACTAAACATCGCCGGGCTGGTGCTAGGCTGGATCAGCTCCTTTGGGATGTGTGTGGTGGCCAACTTCCAGGTGAGAGCTGCTGCAGATCAGTTCGCACCTTGTCAGTTGTGTGTTTGAGTGTTGAACCTGTGAACAGCGTGCCTGCGTGTGTTTGTGTCAGAGCAGAAGACCACCCTGTTCCCCGTTCACATACTGGGGGCGGTGCTCACCTTCGGGGTCGGAGCTTTATACATCCTGGTTCAGACGGTGCTCTCATACTACATGCAGCCTAACATCCACAGCAAGAGCATCTTCTGGGTCCGTCTCGGCATCGGAGTCTGCACCCTGTGCAGCATCATCAGCAGTATCCTTAAACGCCATGACTGATGGAGTCAGTCTACTCTGGTCATATGTTTGTTTGGTGTACAGCTACACACCAGTCCGGTTGTCCATGTTGAACCATGTCTACAATGGAGGCGTGAGCATCAGAACTGGACCATGAAGCAATGGAAGAAGGTGGCCTGGTTTTATTTATTTTACATGGATGGACTGGTGTGTGTGCATTGCTTCCCCGTGGAGCACATGGAATCAGGATGCACTATGGGAAGAAGGCAGGCTGGCTAACAGTGTGATGCTTTAGGTTATGTTCTGCTGTTGCTGTTCGTTTGGATGTTATCTGAGCAAACGTTCAGCAGGCACGAAGCAAAATGTTTCAGGAAATGATTTGAGGAGCACAACAACGAGTTCAAGACCTACACAATATTAGACAGGTGGTCATAATGTTAAGGCGGATCAGTGTGAACGTCAATGCTCTGGTGCTGTAATCCTTAACAGCCTGCCAGTGTTTGTATCATCAGTGACCATGTACAGCAGTCTGAGGGGCGTGGACGTACCTCGTAAACTCCACTGGAACCCTGAAGACACGGTGAGTGTGGGAGGATTGTTAGAGTCAGCACGTACAGCGTTGACTATAAAGCTGGAATAATTGACTTAGTTAATAAATGTTTTCATCAATCCAAAATTTTATTCAATTTTTCTCAAATGTTCTATTTTCCTGAGCACAGGAGCTTTATGATTTCAGTCATTTAGAAACCTGATCAAAATGATCCATCTGCAGACATTAAATGGCGTTTATCAGCACCTTCTAACGCTTTAAATGTGATGCTTTCAGGGTTACGTGGCTCACCTGGTCAGCACAGTGTCTGAATGGTGTCTGGCCTTCTCCTTCATCAGCTTCTTCCTCACCTACATCAGAGACTTTCAGGTACCTTTTTCTCATCTGTTCACCCACACAGCTGATGTCTGACGTCTCAGTGTTTAAACGGGAGCATTTTGTAATTCCTCATCTGTATTTATTTTTTTTAAATGCAGAAAATACATCTGCGAGCAGAAGTAGATTTGCAGAGCAGCCACCTGTACGACAGTTCACATGGAGGCATCCCTGGTTCATATCAGAACAAACGAATTTCTGAATCCTCTCCACTGCTGGCTGGATCAACGTGACCTACAGCATAAAACTACTTTTACACCAATTTCCACGTTTTTCTAATCACGTTTAAAGAACCTGCTGCAAATGTTGGTGTAGTGACAACAGGTTGTACCTCGAGAGGTGATTGTGAGTCGCTGTCTGCCCTCTGTCTAACATAAGAGTCCTCATGGACATACAGTCAGTTAATAGAACAGTAAACAAATCAAACTGTCCAACCTTCCAGTCATGCTTCATCTCGTTAGTCGTACTTCCAAGCGATTGCACCGTGGTGAACTGATCACCATCTAAACTGCTGGGAGCTGGTATAGATGTATCAAGGCTATCTTATAATGTTCCTGTCATCAACTTTTAACTTTAATTACAACTTACTAAGCTTTCTTTTAACAAAAAATAGCTACAGTGAAAACATACATTGATATAATGCATTTGTTATTCAGTGTGTGTTTAATATTGAATCAGCTGAGTCCTGATATGATCTTAAGCTTTGACGCTAGCCAACTGCACCTAAAACAGAAGAAGATTTGACGTTACAGGGACGTGGTCTTTAAGACCAAAAACTAAAAACTACAAAATATCAGACTTCCGATTCGATCATTTAAAAAAAGAATGCCCCAACACCAATCATGACATCCCTTGTTTATGTTGTCACTAGCCGCACTAAACTACCAGTTTAAACTGTCAAAACAAGGTCCAGTTTCCTGCCTTGTTTGATTTTTAATATTGCCTCAGTTTGAGAGATAACAAGGGGACGAGCTAATTGACTTTAGCTCTTGTAATTTGTCTGAACCGCCTATTAGTAAACTTCTTGCTTAATAAAAACTAAAGCTAACCAATTGGCTATCTTTTTAAGATATCACCACATCAATGAGCTGATTATTGTTTTGTCGTGTTTACTATTCTATCCACTTAAAATTGTCAAGAGCATCTCCAAAGTACAGACTACAACCTGGACTCTACATTGACTCACTGTCACTCCTTGTGGTACAGGCTGGTATTACACGACGGGCTGGGACTAACTGGTGAGCATACTCATTTCAGTATGCATGGGTATCTTTGACATAATCTCAAAACTGTCACTTATTTAGATACTTTTAGGACGTTTTGAATGTTTTAAATTACTTCTATGTGTCTCTTTAAACACATTTTATTAGAGACTTTCTAATGCAGTGCACCCAAACTTATCATCCCTCTAGTGTAGTTAGATATTCAGGTCTAGATGTTGTCTGAGATTTCTGAATCCGCCTCAGTAATCTGGACGAGAATGAAATTTAGTTTTAGGAGCGCCTCACTGAAAAATATTCATCCACTGTTAGTGCAGCTAACTCATCACCTTCATGGTAGCAGAGAAGTATAAACAAAACCAAAACCGGTCTGACTGGAGAGATGTTACTAGCAGGAGAGGTGTTGACAGATGATGTTTTTGCACATTTCCCTCAAACTACATCAACACCACTGCACTTCACATCATTGCATTTTAAAAACTGTCATTTATCAATCATTGCTGCTGGTCTGTCACATGTCTGGGAGCCCACTGAGGGCAGATGGGTAATTATAACCAGATGATTAATAAACTACTAGTTTAAGCCAACTGGGTTAAGCTTACAGTTTTTTCCAGTATCATCCTGCTATGAGGCTGAATGGCATTTCTTTTTTTATCTAGCATGGTTATTTTCTTTCTTATATTTTGTTAGGCAGCTGCAGAACTGGTTTGACAGTAACTGACAAACGTGAGATTATGGTAACAGGTGCTAAACTCCAGTGTGCCATTAAAATAACTATACATTTTGACAGCGTCTAATTAATATGAAATGTTTGTACAAAAAGAGAGGGATTTAAAATAGAAATTAGATTTCTCCATTCTGTCTACAAGTGAATCAAAACAGAAACCTTGAAGCTCTAGTAAATCCTACAGCTGGAGAAGTCTTGTACAAGGATACACTCAATACTTTAAATACATCATTGTTAAAACTGGACAGACAGCAGTCTGACCAATCAGAGCTACTGCCCCTCTGTGGACTGAAAAGATGAGAAAATGGGTTTTGATTTTTAAAAATAAATCTTAATTCCTGGCCTATTTTCTTATCATTATTGTCACAGATTACAAAGGAATACTTGCCATCTGAAAACAGAAATCTTTTACTCAGTGTTCTGAACCATTTATACCATAAAACTAGCTTGATAAATAAGTCATGAGTTAAATGCATTAAAATATGAGAATGTAGCTTTGCACTTTCCTGCGGCTACTCTGTCAAACTTGGCCCGTTCACTTTAAAAGCCAGTTTTGAAACTTCACTGCAGTTTAGTTTTACTTGGTTCCTGTTCTTGTGTGATTTACGATAAACTAAGGCCTCTGAAAGTCTCTGTTCTGAGCTAAGCTTTGACCAAATGGCAGTGCTGACACATGACATATGTTAAACATAAAGACAATGTTTTTTAAACAAAACTAACCAGTGTTAAAAACGACATTGTTGACATTATGTTTGATTATATAGAGTTCACCTACTACTTAGTACCTGCTGCCAGTTAACAAATACAAATATTAAATGAGATAAAATGCAACTTAAACTTTAAACTTTGAGCTTTTTTTCCTCTGTGCTGTAACATTTGCTGGCATCATATGTACATTATTCATGTTGAGACTAATAAATATCAATTTGTTATTTCATTTTTTCTTGTTATTGTGACGGTTATCCTTAAAGGTGGTCTTACTTAAACAAATGGTTTGCTTTTAGGGCTTCACTAATCTATGATTCCTATGCTAATTTCATTTCTGAATGCATGTAATTAGTTTTGTCACCAACCCTTAGAGCTTTTTAGTGTCTTTTAACTCCTTGTTTGTACTGTTTATCAAATTTATATGAGTCAAATCTTTTTCTCAGATGCTGGTGGAGGCCAAAGCAAAGCTAAAAGGAGAGCGAATGTTGGACTTAACATTTACCTTCCAAATAATGCAAATACTCTCCTGTGTTTGGATGATGCTACTTTTTCTGTCAACAACAGTTGTTCATCAAAAGTATTAATATAATACAACATTGTAAGACAAATTTATACTACTATGTGTTTCTTCCGACTCCGGCTGTTGATTCTGATCTGCACCTGCGCATAACATAAAGGGAAAGTGGAAAATAATTATGCTTCTTAACTTGCCAAAAGAATCCAGCCTCTTCAGGTGTTCTCTACCTCATCCAGGTACTGATCACTACTAAATTAATAAAAAACTGATTTCTCTGCAGTGTCCCTAAACCTGGGCAAACAATATATCTTGAGTGTACATCTTTTGCATAACTGTTTGATTTGGATATCAAGTCTGACAGGAACAGAGGAAGTAATATGTCCATTTTAAGTCAACACAAGGTTTAGAAAATATCCCTCAGTAAAACGGAAACACAAACATTATCCAAACTGATCCCAAGTTGAAACCCTCTAAATGAACCAAGCATTAAAAAGGATCTATGATGAGAATGACTGCATTAGTCAGTTTTTGTTGGGTGCACCTAATAACCTAATGCTAATTCTCAAATGTAATGCATTGTTGCGTAAAGGCAATATCTGAATATAAATTTGATTTACCTGGTGATCCTTTTACTCATTTAAGTGATTACTTGACTGGTCATAAAAATGATAAAGAGTATAATTAATGTTCAATTATAAGATTTGTAGGTTTTTCTTCACAGTAAGTGTCATCCTCTGTACAGTCGTGAGATTGTTTACACTATAAAACCACATGTTAAAACTTGACTATTCAACATCAAACCAAAACTCCCCCACAGACACAGCAGACATATACAGGATGAGTTTTAATTTTCTCATAAAACTATTACATCTCTATGCAAAGCAAACATCCCCATGCTAAGACACAACAAGTTGGCGGAGCACGTCTTTAAAACGCACTTTGGCAAACTGATATAGCATCACTCAGACTTTTTTAGCGAGCCACTGGAACCCTGATTACGCACAAAATAAATCCTCCACAGTTATTCTGTCTGCACCGATAAACACAAGTTATAATCAAAAAAACAGAATATTACATCATTAATTATTAAAATGAACGGCTTGACATACATATACAATCGTAACAATAAATAACGATGTTAGAGAAGAGAGAGGAATCAGAGAAGCAGCTTTGTCTGTATAACCAGTAAAATCAACATTAAAATCCTCCCTTTCTGATGCGCTTGAGAAGTAATCAGTTCATCCAAATAGTCTCTCTTGCAGTTTCCAACCTTCAACATTGTGCTGGTGAATTTAAAAAGCTGTAGTACATGTTGATGCTGAGCTGAAATATGCGGCTGTTGTCCATGCAGCTTACCCTTAAAGATCGTTTCCTCAAGTAAGAAGCACCACCCTGTATCAATTTGATGTTTGAACAGCAAAGATCATCTACATGGATCATCATCGTGATCAATATTTGAAGGTCTCTCGGTTAAAATATATAATGCTGAATTTTAATGTCAAGATTATTTGACATCTCTTAACAGCTCAGACATTAGACATTACAACTGCAACATATGTCGGAGTCATTTTTGAGAGTGTTTTATTTAACTTGTGGTTTAACGCTGATCAAACAACCAGGTGCACAGCAGAAAGCAAAGCTGCAGGTGTGTCTCAGAACTTCAACAGGCGATGGACGTTCATGGATGTTTTGGAAGAATTGGATAGAAGTTTTAAAGAGGACACCAGTGTTTCTAGTTTTTGGCCTCACTGTTATCTTTTCTCCTGCAGACCCCGGTAGCAGCCTGACGCTTAGCAGGCAGATGTTACTTTACCTGGGTCTTGCGAAACCAACTGAACAAGAAATTTGCCTTGAAGTTTTGTGTATGTCTTTTTTAACACTGATCTGTTGGAAATTTTTGTTTTGGGAGCCAGGCTCCTTTAAGCTTCCCAGAATGCAATGCAAAACAGTTACTGCGTGAACATGTGTGAAAGTAAGCTTGGGGCCTCTCTTTGTTTCTAATGCATATCATTTAATTTAAACTGACAAATGCAATTTAATTAATCAAATCATCACAAACAAATTAAAACATGGTCAACTGGGCCAAGTCTTCCAGGCGGTTATTCAGGTGTGAGCTGTAGGTGGCTGATAATCAGAGAGAACGTCCATATCACTCCTCTGCATTCTTATGACAAGGTGTTCATGCTGTTTCCTGTTTGACATTTACTCAGAAGACACTGACACAGGATCTCTGGTTGTAGTAATAACATTAAGTGATGACATATGTAAATGTATGATCATCTCTCATTGCTGCAAACAATCAAACTTGAGGAAGGTCCACATGAGACCTGAAGGAGGTGATTCTGAGGTTCAGGTTAGCTACCTTCTGAAAGACAGACATAGCCCGTGATGATTGATTCTAAGTCCTAGAGATAAGTTTGAAGCTATGGCACAAGTAGTAGTAAGATTGAGTCTCAGCCGGTAGATCAAAGGACGAAGTCTGGAAGTAATTTCTCAACCCTCTGACCACGACTCTCTTTCCAAATTGAAGTCATGTGTGCAGTGGTTTCTACGAGGATGCTGGGAGGTCAAAAGACAGCGAGGGGTTATAAGGCATCAGTGGGGGTGGGGGCACAGAAAGGCAGGCGAGCTCCTGAACGCCTCAGCATGAAATTAGACATTCAGAGCCGATCTGTGCGTCACCACCTCAGTCCTGAACTCTGCCCTTCGCGACGTCGTTCCGCCTGAGCGTTAAAAAGCTGAACCGTCACAGATGATGTTCTGGCCTCTGCCGGGGAAGAGCTCCATCTGCCAGTATCGAGGGTCAGCATACACTGCACAGGTCAAAGGGAACAAAATCAAACTTTTTCAGAAAACTATCAGTTAGTATAGGTTGTACTTTTAGCAGATGGTATATTCAGGTATGAGAAACAATGCAGCTTTCTATTATCATTACAAATTAGATGTTACCCATGTCTCCAGGTGTTAGCCACAGGTTGAAGGAGCTGCAGTGTTTCTGGCAGCGTTGAACAGGCAGAACTCGAACTGTTGGCAGCCCTTCACCCACCACCAGCCAGCCCAACACTCCAACACCCTGAAACGCAGATAAGAGCTTAAAACAAAGCCTGGGTGTTTGTTTGTAGTTTCATGATGAGGATTTTTTTGTTGTTTATTTATTTATTGTGAATCCAAGACTAATTTGGCAACTCTTGATTGTCAGCAGTTGTGTCACACTCCTGTTCAGTCCTTCAGTCTGTCACCTTGCTCTGGGAGTTTGTGCTGTGGGTGACCAGACAGCGCTGCAGGATGGTCCCAGCGCTGTCCAGCAGGGGGCAGAGTTCAGCCTTGGGGAAGAGCCACCTCAATACCTTCTCCCTGGTTCCAGAGCTGAACCTCCTACAAAGGCACAAGTGTTAGGTACCACTGCATCCAATTATATATCCTACGATTTGAGGGAAGCACTAACCTGATCTGTATCAGTATCAATTCCAACTTTATTAATTATATTTTGGCTAGATGCTTTCCATTATTCATTTAGATTTAATGTTGAGTAAATAAAGTCATGTGAATCTGCCATGCCGTTGCAGTAACAGTAGAAAAATACATGGGAAGATTCTATAATGATGGGTTCGAATGCACCAACAATGAAATAGTCTGCAAATGACCAGAGATAGAGATGAGATAAATAATTCATTATCAGTAAATCAGATTTCTTTCTTCAATATAATTTCTCTTGCTGACATAGATGTACGTCTACTTGCATTATTAACACACAGACTGTGTCATTTATAGTGAGTTAGACTCCTGCACTGCAAGAACTTGTTGGACCCAGGAAGACCTTTACTGTAAACACAGATGCGTACCAGAGAAGGGTGAAGTTGGCAGGTCCCTGAGGGAGGCCAAGGTTGTGGTTCTGTAGGCTGTCGTCCTCCTCCAGCAGAATGGACATTGAGCCTGAATGGGCCAAGTAGAGCTCCTCCAGCTGCTGCCGCTGGATGCTGAGAGACTCCCCACCCTACAGAAAGCAGCATGGAGAAAAACAGAAAGAAGTATGAACAAACAGACAAGGGCTGGATGAGAAAACTGGGCAACTCCTTCTACTTCTCATCTCTATTAAACATAAAAACGACGTGAAATTAGAAGGGTGTGCTTTTACAGCTGGTCTTAATAAAGGGATGTGACATGAGGAGGCTCATCGCATGGCTACGCCTCAACAACATTGACCTCTGACCTTCAGCAGGACAAGCTGCGGCCCCCGTCGTAGAGTCACAGTCCCCCTGAGGCTCTCTGGGACTTCCATCACAGAGGTGATGTCTGCACATCCTGAACAGTTGACGAGACTCTGCCTGAGTGAGCCAGCACTCCACCACTCATGGAAACCTGCAGTATATATGCACAGAATGACTATTAGATAAACTAAAAGTGAAGCTTGCCTGTTGTGATAGGAAGAAAAAGTCTAAATTAAATCACATTTCGTCATTCCTTTTTGTTGTCTGAAAGAATTTAAGATTGACAAGGAATGCCATCTTTCCCAATATGCAGCAAATGTAATAGATTTGCAGCTTCCAACTACTGTACTGGGAAGAAAATATGTGTAGCACTCAAGGCCATAACATGTTTTAAACCAGTACTTTCTTTGTTTATGTTAGTGTGTTTGTGAAAAAGATTAGAAACTAAAAAAAAAAATAGAGAGTAATCATGTACCACACCTTGTAGGTTGTACTTCTTGGCGATGGGCAGTGAGAGCAGTCGGACGTGGCTGAGAGGGGACGACCAGTTGTAGCATCCCAGATTGACCAGTCCGAGCTGGGGGGTGTTCTGGGGGTAGGTGAAAGCCAGCACCACCACCAGCAGGAATCCCACAGCCACCACAAACTGCATGGACGACAAAGACATTATAACATTGAGAATAGCTAGGTAATGGCCTTCAGTTACATTTATTGTTGACTAACTGTGTCATATTTGGATGCCTGACCTTGATGGTGGCTCTCAGGATGGGGAACTGGGGAGGCTCTCTTCTAGGCTCGTTGGTCTCCAGGACTTGCTTGATGAACCTCTCAATCTCCCGCTCTGACATGCCATAGCGGTATCCCGACTGTCGGAGTATGTCAATGCTCTCAGAGAGTTTGTCATAGATGCACGGCTCGCTTGTCGTCGTTCCCATGACGACAGCAATGATGGCGGCTTCTCTGTCAAACACGTCGGTCTTCAGCAGCTGCAGGTGCCAGGCACATGGTGTCACCTGTGAAGTCATCCAAGATGTCAGCTGCCAGTATAGTACTTTGAAATAGTTGAAGTTAAAATGTAATAAAATTGTTTTTGGTCTAAAGCTGAGAACTTCAAACAACTTTATTAGACTTTGGTCTAATATTAAACAAATGTTGCTGGACTTCACATAGTTAGTACACACCACCCAAAGTACCATATATTATTTTTTTTTATTTGTATTGGTATTCAGCATCTATTAAGATATTTACATTACATCGGGCTGTACGATGGTTTTATTTATCTATCATCACATCCGCTTGCCATGCAACAGCAAATCAATACTTGAAATATTAAACATGTTGTGCTTAGAAAAGACCTTATTGATCAAAACTGCAATTACTGAACGAAAAATGTGCTTCTTCTTGCTATGAACATATTTCTCTTTAGGTCCAGCACTTTCTAGTGTCATGTCAGTTTGATCATCAGTAGTAGATAACTTTGCCTTGAAATTAAAATGATCTGCTGCACTTATACTTCATATAGGTCTCTTGGTGTGACTGCTGACACTGCTGCTTTCAATATATACATTTCCTAATTTCTGACAGCATGAACTGTAAAGATGGTGGATTTACTTTTTCTCTTACTACGATTTTAATCAAAACCAGAGAGAGGCAGCTTCATTCAGCAGTTCAGTTGTGCTAGAATGTTAAATATACATTTACGTTTACTGCTCTTGCTGATTACATAGTAAAAGAGAGACCGTATATTATGTCATTGAGCATAGTGGCAAATAAAGACTGGACTCCAAGGTGTCAATTTAGGGGATGCGATGTGTCTGATTATAAAGTGCTCACTACGGAAAGATAGTTAGATCTCCTTATCTTAATAAATAAATAAACAAAAAAAACAACATCTGCCTCCAGACCAGCTACTGCAGACAAGAACTGTTCAATATGTAGTCTAACTATAAACCCGCAAACACAACACAATATTAACTTAAGTGATTATTAGCTACTATAATTAACTGAGGGCTTAGCATATCAGCTTAAGTGATTTAATGAAGGCAAAAACTCAAATCAACCATGTTCAACCTTTCACAACACTAAACTGACAGGTTAGCTTGTCTATGCTAGCCTCGCACTACTTCCGCTTTATGATAACAAACAAACACCAGAAACACAGTGAAAGCCTCACCTCAAAGCCAGATCTTCCCCCACAGTGAGGAGTCCCTCATTTCTGACGCTGGTCAATATAATATTATATTATATTTTTTTAAATAACTCGCCTGCTAGCTAATGGGCATGTCTCCTACTAACCGACTATTCTTTCTCTTGAGGTCCAGTAGTAGTTGGCATGACAACATGATGGAGCACTACCGCCGCCAACTGGTATGGAGTGACTCTGGATGCCACAGTGAGCTAATAAATAATATAAAATCAGCATACATCGTTTTGTACGTTTAGTCTACAGTTTATCACGTGTCGTAACGTTTGTATTTATGTAGTGCTACATATGTATTCTTCTAATAGGCAAATACTTATAAAATCCCAATTTTTTCTGCTGCATCACCGTTACTAAACCACAATCTATGCCCAATCAGAAACAACGTTGGCCCCGCCCATGTGAACCAAAACAATGCAAATCAGCCAATGGGAGCTCAAACTAATCACCGGAAGCCCCGCCCGCCATTTCCGTTCATTGTGCAACCATGATCAGCATCGACATGATTGACACCGAGTGGCGTCAAGCTACACACACTTACTGACTGGTCGCGCTCCAGAGACGCGGAAGCTGCAAATTAAAATCACTAGTCTTGAGACAGAATCCGTTATCCTCTTCCGTATATCTTCCCCATTGCCCCCTTTTAGTCTTAAGTGGGGAATCGGTGTATTAAGACCCAATTGTATTGATCCATGTATGTTTATAGCTTTGCGTTTTTGTTAAATTTCCCCGCCGTAGTAAAACTCTTTTATTTTGACAGTCATCACCGGATGTTTTTAAAGTTTCGTGTGCTCGTAGACCGCTTGCGCTTCAACCTGGATGTAAATGACAAGCGGTTAGTATTGTCGGACCAAAGTTAATTCACTTTCAACTAACTTAAATCGTGAATTTTTTTGATTTTCTTCAACAGCAACTAGCGGGCCAAGTCTACTCCGAATCTCTATACACTTCAGTTTTTGTTAAAAACAACGCGTCGTAGTTGTTGACGGAGGTCAGGAGGTCTCCAGCGAAATCAGTCCGTCGACCAGATGCTTTCCCCGGGCAGGACCGTCTCCTCCCGGCTGCTGAGGCCCACCGCGTGGGTTTCTTTGCGGCTGGGCTCTGAACGGACAGCCGCCAGCTCTCAGCGGAAAGGTAACAGGAGCAAACTGGCGCTTAGTGCAGCTAGCATGAAGCTAATCCCAAAGTGACGCAGTAGGGTTACAGGAAACTTCATAACCCCTAGAAACTGAGTGCATAAATATTAAGTAATGCCCAGTGTATAAAAGTCCGAATAAACTAGTAGACTGACACTTTATTGTCAACTATTTGCTTAATTGATGAACATCATAGTTGTATATCAGCTAGAAATATCAAACTTTTACTTAAGATTAATGTTAAATAAATGTGAATATCTAACACGTGTCTCAAATATTATTATTACTAGCCCCAGTGATTAAGCTACAACAGATAATGTGTGTTTTTTATTAGAGAGTCTAATGGAAAGATTGTAGTTCTTTCAGTGTGTGGTTTAAATTAAGATATTAAATGTTTTATGCAATAAAAAAAGAAAGCTCTGAGTCAGTGTTCAGTTTTCTCTGCTTAGTTGTATCAGTAGCTTTAATTAGATTAGTTATTTCAGTAGAAGTTCTTGTTGTATACAGTTTGTACGCTCTGACAAACTGTGACATAGTGATCAACAACTTGTGATAGTGAAACAGGTGTTAATCTATGTGGTATTGAAACATCTTACATTTCTTAAATATCTGTGGATGTTGTGTTTTGTGCTGCAGAGCTGATCAAGAAACATGAACTGGAGAAAGATGAACTCCGGCCCCTCTACATGGACTTCCAGGCCACCACTCCCATGGTAACCATTACCAACCATGTTGTCATGGATGTCAGAGTCTGATTTATTTACACTTACACTTATCTGTTCTTATAGTTTAATATATGCATGCATGCGTGTGTGTGTGTGTAGGATCCTCGGGTGCTGGATGCCATGTTGCCGTACCAGGTGAATTACTATGGTAACCCTCACTCCAGAACACATGCCTATGGCTGGGAGAGCGAGGCCGCCATGGAGACAGCCAGGAAGGTAGAGAGATACTCAGTCTGTACAAAGAGAGACTGTAAAAAACATTTCTTTTTCATTCTTCTTTCCTCACATTACACGTCCTTAAAAATTCATGCTTATGTTGGCCAGTTTCAACTAGATGATGCTGTATTTTTAAACTGCCTGCAGATGCAGATGTGAGCCACACCCATGGGTACAAGACTAACACTGATGTTGTCTGTCTAGATTCTCAGTAATTCCGGTCATGATATAACCAAAAAGCAATCTAAAACAAAGGCAACTGTACTTGTTGGATTTTCCTGAAGACATTTCACCACTCCAAGTAAGCAAAATAGTTTTTTCAGCTCAAAAAAAGATTGACCTGGGCTGTAAGAAAAATTAGGACAAAACCCAAGTTAATCTGAACAACATGCATTGATAGTGTATGTATTGGTAGATTAACAGGCCCTAGTTATGTGAGTTTCCAATGGGCACCACCTACAGATGCTTCAAATGAAAATCTAAACTTCCCACCAGTTCATTTAGAACTGAAGAACCTACCTGGGTGAAATGTCCCCAAGAAAACTCAACATGTCCACTTGCCTTTGTTTTAGCCTGTTTTTTGATAACCCAATTATGTTGTAATTGGGGTGGGACTCGATTAAAAAATTGAATCTAAGTAATTAGAGGCTTTGTAATGAATTAATCTTGATTAATCATATTTAAATCATATATCAATATTTGCCCCGAAAAGCAACCTTTTTTGTCTGGAAAAATGCATTTAATTGCAATTCAAAACAGTAGAAAAAGAACAACAAAACTGAACAGACTTCAAGTGCCATTTTCAGTACTTTAAGTATTTTTTCAGAACAGTATTGACTTTAATTTGTAAAAAAAAAAAAAAAAAACTCTTTGGGCTGCCAACACGTCTCGTCCACACTCAGATAAAATTTGTCCCTCAGATGACCTCCTTCACTGTTGTCTCTTTCTTTTTGTTTATTTCTATGGGACTGTGATGTGACTTAGATTTAGATCCAAATATAATAAGAAAAAAAATAATAATACGTAATGTGAACGTCTTCATTGACTGGGGTGTCATCTCTCTCTCTCTGCCTTGCCTGTCTGTCCTCTCTGTCTGAGCAGGAAGTTGCTGAGCTGATTGGAGCTGACCCCAGAGAGATCATCTTCACCAGCGGAGCCACAGAGTCCAACAACATGGCCATCAAGGTCCCAGTCTGCTCCTCCTCTTCTTCACCTCATTTTCATCATCTTTTGCACACACAATCAAATTCCTTACTTTACTATACGAGTGCTTGCATAATAAAACAGTAGTTTCAGACATTTTTTGTCATTGATAGCGTCACATACAGCCTGTGCAGCACCGTATTTGCCCTGTAAGAGTTAAAGAAACAAAATGATATCACTCTATTTTTAGTGAACACACTAGGAACAGCTTGAGAAAACCTTTGAGAATGTTTTAAGGACACACTGTGTTGCCCTCCTCGTCCTGCAGGGTGTTGCCAGGTTCTACCAGTCCAAGAAGCGTCACGTGATCACCACGCAGACCGAACATAAATGTGTCCTGGATTCGTGTCGAGTTCTGGAGTCTGAAGGGTTTGACATTACCTACCTGCCAGTCAAGCAGAACGGTCTGCTGGACCTGGAGGTACACATGTAGAACGTGCAGTGAGATCACATCCAGCATATACAAACTTTGTCATTGTATATTAAAAACTGTGTGTGTGTGTATTCAGCTGTTGGAGGCCTCCATCCGCCCTGAAACCTCCCTGGTGTCGGTGATGACCATCAATAACGAGATTGGAGTCAAGCAGCCCATCAAGGACATTGGTAAATGTGGCAAAAAAATATTTTACTGTACCGTACCGTGACAGATTATTTAAACAGCCACATTGTTGGATCTGTGATTCAGTGATGCAGAATGAATCAGATCAATGTGACCAGGTGGAGACTGATTCGCTGATTCACTGATCTTTTCTCTTCTTGTCCATAGGTCACATTTGTCGCTCTAAAGGAGTCTTCCTCCACACTGATGCCGCTCAGGCTGTCGGAAAGATTCCCATCAGCGTCACTGACTGGAAGGTTGACCTGATGTCCATCAGCGGTCACAAGATCTATGGACCCAAAGGTTAGTATTTATTAACATTATGAGGTAATATAACTTGAACTGCATTATAGGCAGAGTGAGGTAGTTCTCTTAGCTCATTTCATAAACAGGAAAAATACTGAGGAAGTAAACTGCAGTAGTTGCTGTTGTAAAATACCATCATTTCACACAATTAAAGTGGAAGTGAGGAGTTTATGTTTAAGTTTTAGATCAGTTAGAGTAGAAGTCCTGAGAGAAGAGATTCAATCAGTTTAAAAGAGATAAAAGTGAAATTTGAAGAGAAAGAGACAAGAGACAAAAACCAAGCGGCAGAATTGATCTCAATCTAACTGAAGACTTGTCACCAAATATAACTCCATCTCAGTCCAATGATTGGTTTGTTGACCGGTAGAAAAATGCTAAAGCTAAACCTGTTTGAGAGTTCATTAATGTCTGTGGTACAAGCACAAGTTCATCAAACATTCTCAAGGTGTTTGAACAGGTAGGAAAAATGGGATTCTGAAACTGTTGTCTGTCCCACAACAGTGGGACAGACAACATGAAGAGAAGATTTAATACTGGACTGTTACATTAGACACTTTCTGTCATTATCCTAGAAATATAAATGTTCTAATACTTTTTTGCGGCATGTGTTGATTCAGTGTGGTTCTCTACATCATGATCTTAATGGAAGTTAGACGATCAATGCTTTTGTGTGTGTGTTCAGGTGTGGGTGCTCTCTACGTGCGTCGCAGGCCCCGGGTGCGTTTGGAGCCGCTGCAGAATGGAGGCGGGCAGGAGAGAGGCCTGCGTTCAGGCACCGTCCCCACCCCGCTCACTGTAGGACTGGGAGCTGCCTGCAGAATTGCCATGCAGGAGATGGAGGTAAACAAACATTCTGGGACATCACAAAACCCTGAAACAATGCTCCCAACTATCCCAGGACTTAATGTGTCTTTGTCTGTGTAGTATGATCATCAGCGAGTGTCCATGCTGGCTAATCGTCTGATTCACAAGGTCATGTCTGAGCTTCCTGATGTCATCATGAATGGAGACCCTGAACAACGCTACTCTGGTAAACACACACACGCAAGTCACACAAAATCCACTGCTGATGCTTGAATTTTAGTCAACGTGAACATAGAAGTCACTCCAAGTCTTTAATGTGTGAGGGTTTCTGTATGAACACTTAGATTGACTTTTCCGGCTGTGTGTGTGTTTACAGGCTGTATCAACCTTTCCTTTGCCTATGTGGAGGGAGAGAGTCTGTTGATGGCCCTGAAGGATGTCGCTCTGTCATCTGGGAGGTCAAAGACAAACTTAGACTTTTAACTCACATGAGTGTACAGTTTGTATATTTGAACATGAAAATCAATGAATACATTTGTGTGTGTGTGTGTGCAGTGCATGTACGTCAGCGTCTCTGGAGCCGTCATACGTCCTCAGAGCTATTGGAGCAGATGAAGACCTGGCTCACTCTTCCATCAGGTACACACATGTATTCATCGTGACCCCGATTACAAGATAAAACTAATATTTTTGAAGCTTCAGATATTTAATATTTCTTCAAGAGTCCACAGACTGGTGATGATGATTCTGTGATGATTCTCTGTAGCTTGTCCTTTCCTTTGTCTTGTGTTTCACGTGCAAAATAATGTCCCTCTGTGTCTGTGTCTGTTTCAGGTTTGGTATCGGCAGGTTCACCACAGAACAAGAAGTTGACTACACGGCAGATAAATGCATCCAGCAGGTCCGCAGACTCAGAGAGATGAGGTGAGTGCAGATGGCTTTTAACTTTGGTTTTATTTTTTTATTTTGGTAGTTTTATTCATCGTTTATATCATGTGGTCACGCTTGGTAGTAACACTGTAGCCTCTCTAATCAGAAAAGCTGGAAATAAATCTATAGAAATTATTTAAAAAAAAAAAATCTAATTCCCAGACATTCCTCAGCCCCATTTCGTGCCAGCTGATCCACCATGCTTACTTTATTTGTATGTATGCTGTTATCCTGTGCCCAGTACAAAGAAGCACGGCAAGTCTAGGAGGATAATTAGTTGATGTGTAGCTAGCTTGACAACTACTACAACCTTTAGATTGTAGCCCTAACCCTTGCAATGTCCTTTAAATCTGTCTCCTCCTGCACAGCAAATTTGCCCACTGTGGGATAAATAAAGGATTATCTTATCTGTAACCGACCTCTCTTTCTTTCAGCCCTCTGTGGGAGATGGTTCAGGAAGGCATTGACCTGAAGAGCATCAAGTGGACGCAGCACTAGACTCCTCCCTCTTCCTAGCTGCCGACAATAGTCCAGCTCTTTCTTCCCGTACTCAAACACGCACAAACTTCCTGTCCGACTTGAAGTCTGTTTGTAGCTGTAGGTCTGCGTCTCTGTAGACCCTCTAGTTGCTCTGTCAGAAGAGTAAACAAACAGCATTCTCTTCTTGTTGTATTCCCTCTGTTGTGTATCAGTGAGCGTCTGTTGCCCAACAAGCTATTTCTGTATTTTGAAAATTCCGTCAGAGGCTGTGATTTTTTTGCGGCCTGAAATGTAAACCGACAGTCATGAGCAAAATGTGGCACTCACTTTGCCAGATGTTCAGTGATGACTGATTCAGAGGTTTGACAACCAAAGTTCAGACTATTAGGACCAAGTTCTCACAGCGTGCAACAAGCCAAACAAACCAATCAGAATACGACAAAAAAAAATGATGCATGAGCTGATCATGTTGCATGTGACATTTTTTGATAAAATTTAGAGAAAAAAACTATGTACAGATTAAAATGATATGGAAAAGACAGAAATCTGCATGTTGCTAATGAACAAGAAAACCTTGTGTCTTCTCTTGTATGCTTTTTTCCATACACATCACATGAACCACCATCAATCCAATCTGACATGCTTCATGTGATATAAACTGACACTGAGTGCAACCACAGTCAGTGTCACATAGCTTTATTAAAGCTATGTGACCTCAGGGGTCAGTGGAGCGTCCTATGACGCCTTTAGTCTGGTTCTCTTTCGGTTAAATGACTCGGTTCACTCTCAGTTTACTAATCCCTCTCTAAACCTGCTTATGTTATTATAGCCAATCACATGCTACATCAGCGCCATAGGTTTAAGAACCAGTGAGGCAGCAAAAAGTAATACTCAAAAGGATGACATGTTTAGAATTTACTGAGCCAGTTAAAAGTGTTTGCAACTATTATGCAGTAACAAACATAATTCATTAGTCTGTTGTTCTTCATTTAAAACGCACATGTTTCTATTCTCTCTGACATATTTATCATAAACAGATTTGTAATTAGTAATTCTATTGATCTGTAGGATGCAGGCTTGTTATTTGTCATCTTTAATCACACTGTATTTGCTGTTCAGATTCTGTAAGAATGACAACTCAGTATTTCCAGTGATCTTTTGTCAGGTTTTGATCCATTCAAGTCAGACTCCTCTGGAGAAGTTCAGACCTGTACCACATGTTGTGACTCAGCTTTACGTAGGCCCAAAGATGGCTGACTAAAAGTCTCTGGAATTTAGTCAGCAGCATGTTGAGCAACACGATCCCAGTGATAAGAAACAAAACCAGAACAATGGGTTGTTGCTTCAGCGTGGCAAGTGGAAGCATCAGTCCTGCGTTTACAGTCAGGAGGATGTTATGATTTCTTAAGTCTGACCCTTTCACCGATGTCTGTTTCTAGGTTGCATGCTGCTCTGTCTGTCTCATATTTCAGTCTTCCCACATCACTGTTCATTAAACAGCAGTGTGCTGGTGAATAATCCAGACCAACATTGTCAGCAGCAAATGTTTAATTTTTCTTGGAGCACTGTACAAGACTGAAGCCCTGTTTTGACCCTAGAGGATTAATTTTAAGACAAAGCAGAAAATAATTAAAAATAGCTGCTATCCTGTCATCTATCATCAAAGAAGTCTGCCCCTGTTTTGTGGACAGAAATTATCTTAAAATCTAATACTTAATAAACATGGGCCTCTTCTTGTGTTATGTTCCTTGATGTAGTCTGAGCTTTTATCTGTTCTATTTATTCAAGACCGGCTTTTACTGTCTTCTACTGTTACTCATTGATACACATTGGTGTCTAATAAAGTGCTGCTTCACATTTATGCAGTCAAGTTTTATTGTAATTGTTATTGTCTATTCATGAAACATCCCTTGACATATACAGAATAGTCACCTGTCTATTCCTTTTTCACACATATAAAAAAAACTGGACAAAAAGCACATAATACGAGATACCTGATTTATCTGCTATAACGTTTTCACGGTCCACCATAGTTTTCCACGAAATGAGCATTCATAAAATAAATAAACTTCCCTGCTCTGTTTTACCGAAAGGACAATAACCAACAACCATCTTAGATTTGTATACAAAAATTAACCTTCTCCCGCCGACAGGGGGCATTAACGCTCTGACGTAAAGAATTTACCAGCTCCATCTTCTCGCGACATCTCGTTTGTCATCGCGGTGTTTGCGCCATTTCGTGCAGTAGCAGCCTGCAGAGAGAGAAGAAAAGACCAGCGTTCATGACTTAAACCTCAGTGTGTTTGTTGACATTTTTCTCGGTAAGAATCCATTAGCGGCAGCCCGCGCAGTGTCGTACTCACATCGGGAGCCGAGCACGACTGCAGCCGCTGAATGCACACATCCTGCTCTCTGCTCCGCTCCAACACACACGCACACACAAAGCAATGTTCACCACCAGCTAGGTCGCTAACGGTGCGTTAGCATGCTAAGTAGCTAAGCTGCATCCTGTATTTCTGCTGGAAATAAGCTAGTTAGCTTTGACTTTTATGTAAAGACTAAATCTTGAATATGTTTTGTAATATTGTGAATGCCGGTTTAAAACATTTAGCGAGGTTTGGTTTATAAAATGTTGTAACCGTTAACGGTCGTTAGCCAGTTAACAGTAGATCAAATGAAGGTATTTTTCATTGTAGGCTAGCCCGTGTTGTTGTACTGTGTTTATGGCGTGCTATGATAAGGATGGTTTGTGAGTTGGATTTATGATCAATTCCGTCTTTAGCGCAGTTTCGGCTTTACTGCGGTTGGTCCCTGACCACACGTAACTACAAACACAAGCCACGCCCCGGATGATAGTATCATACGTCTACAACAACATGAGTTGTTAGACGAGCAGGTAGTAATTTAAAGATGACTGACATTTACTATGGAGACTGTCACGGTAGGTTACCAGATACAGGTGCTGTGGGGTTTTGACTTAAGCCCTTTTCAGACATGATATCCTTTAGACTAACTGGGCATCATATATAGACAGACAAAATGTAATGTTATTTGACTGGTGTAATTATTAAGAAATCTCGTTCTGCATCTTACTAGTCACTACGGTAGATCTGTAAACTAACATGAATTTCATTTTTTATTACAGGGAATGCATACATGTTAATACGCTCTAAAAGTATTCCCTTTGCTCAACTGAAGTATGTTGTTGGGTTTTTGCTTTATATTTAGACTTCAAGTAAATGAATGAGAACTGGAAATCCAATGTGAGCTTATACTACGCTTACTCTTCCAGTGACAGAGCCATAAGCTACAATTCACAAGAAGCTAGAGGTTCAAACCTTCAAACTGATGCCCTACACTTGTGTCATAGTGTCATCATGTGGTGGGTGTGATGCACCAGATATCAAAGTTGAGCTGGCTTCAGCTTTTTTTGATGCAGTGACATGTCAAGCTATGAGATGGTTTATTCACTTTTAAACTAATAACGACATACTGTCAACAAGTGCTTGGGCACAATTTCATGTAGTATGAATGTGTTGTTATCTCGCATTCATTCTACAACCGTATGAAGTTACTGAATGGTCAAATGTGACCAGCTACACTGTCGACAGGTTGCTGTTGAAATGTTGCTCAAATGCTTGTTGGTGTTGTTGATGTCTTCATCCATTTAAAAAGATAACTGGTGAATGAAACACACTTGATTGATTAACACGGCATTGAAACATCAAAAAAAGTTGAAGCTCAGCTATGATGTATAATCTCTGGCTTCTATTGAAAATGAATTGTAGCTTGTTGCTGTGTCACTGGTGGTGTGAACACAGCATCACAGATGCATCCTGTTTAGATTAGGAAGACATTATGAAAACGTGGGATGGTCGTATGAAATTTCCTAAACGTTCTTATAACGAGGTGCATGTCTTAAAGGGGCTGTATTTGATTTGGTGAGTGAGTCCTTATTTGGTGGATTGGATGAAGGGAGAAAAAAAGAACTACTACACTTTCCTGTATAATGGTTGTGTGCCAAGACTATAAAGCAGTGGAGTTCTGCGTAAGCGCAACAGAGATTTTATCAGTGCCTGGTGAAATAGATGGTGGGATACAATTACACAACTACAGTTAAAGATTTTAATGAGGTGAAAAAGGTTGAGTGTTCTTGGCTGTGTTATTCCAAATGCCTCCTCATTGTCCTGATTTGGGCTCCATATTGAGAGTGGAGAGCTCTTGGTCCTTGAGCTTGAATAGACTCTGGTTGTGTGCTGTTTATAGTGTTGCACTCTCCTCCTTTAATTCTACTTTGTTTGGCAGTGTTTTGAGGTTGATGTCAACATGTTGGCAGTAATTTATTTCTTTAAAGTGTTAAATGAAGGCAGTGCCTTCCTCTTTGATCTTGAATTTGATGTATTTAAAATTTCTTTCTGGTTTTCTGGCTGTTTACATGAGGTTGCTTTCTCTTATCAGCTGCACTGTGTTTCCTTGTTTATAGTAGCATAAAACGAGGCTTCAGTTTTTCACCTTCCTCTCAATACTTGTTTTTCTGATTATTAGCTTTTGTCTTTTCTCCTCTTGCTGTGTTTCATCCTTTTGCTGCTGCTGATGTTTCACAGGCTGGTGGTATTTTGACCCCAACATGTGATGAGGGGAGAGGATGTCGATGTTGAAAGTGTTGATTTGAAGAATCCTTTGGTGCTTTGCTTATCATCTGTTGGCAGTTTGTCTGTACTTAAGTTGAATTCTGTTCCTACTGACGATAACACTGATGTCAGGTATCGTGTTGAAAGGGCGATGAGCTCCAGGCAGTAGCCTAACATACAGACTTTAAAAGTTTGTATTTTCAGCATTTTCAACAATGTTTTCAAGTTGCAGAATGATTGAAGTGTCAGAGTTCATCTTGTTCTGTGATACACAGGCTTTTGGGAACAGCAGGCATTGCTCGAACTGCTGTTGCTCATCTGGACATGATGTTTTCTAATGTGTTTAATTCCTCTTTCTGCTGTATTTTGTGCAGTGCTGGCAATCAGTTGCTGATGTTGCTGTGGTTTACATAATGCTAATCTTGCTGTGGTCTATATAATGCTAATGTTGCTCTGGTTGACCTGATGCTAATGTTTCTTTGGTTGACATGTATGTCACGTACTCTTACTCTTCTTTCAAAGTGCTGATGATGTTGTTCCCACTACTTTTGTTGAGAGGTTGCTGCTGTTAACATGATGCTTATGTTTTGTTGACAATGTGTTGCTGGTTGGTTTCCTGTGTTATGGTGTTTTAAAACCAGATATTAAACCGCTGCATGCTGACTTGGTGATGCTTGAGGATGCAGATCTCTGATATTGTTTGCTGCCTGGTTGCCAGATGGGTCCAGGGCTGTTGCTCGGTGTTTGAATGATGTTGCTTACCTGTTTTTCAGCTGGTTATTGAGATTAGAGTAGCTTCTGTTTGCGCCTAGTTTGGTATTTGGTGTGGACTGTGTGTTTTATTCATGATGGGATTTGGTTTTGGATAGGTGTTTCACTTAGATTGGAAAGTTTGTGCTTTCTATAATATCGATTGCGATTGAAAAGTGGAATTACTGTTGAGTTCAGTATGCATTTAAGTGTTGTGTTGGGGCAAAAATAACATACATCATACAATACTTTGAACATACTTTTTAACACTTTGAGTCTCATCGAGAGCTAGCTATAGTGATGAAACACAGCCTACCGGCTGTTGAAAGCAGATACACTCAAAGCTAACGTAAAACTTACTGTCAGTCTCTTGTCTTAAAGGTTGAATTCCATCGAGATGTTTTGAACAGGAATCTTTGTTTTTCTGACCTTTTCACCAGGTGTCAGTATCCTGCAGAAATCATCTGTGTGTAACTCAGTGAAACTATACACACTGCTTAGTTGCATTGGTGAGTTGCATGAGATTCATGAAGGCTTACTGTTGCACGAAATATTTCACAGTCAGTCAAATACACTCGCCATATCTTTGAACTGCATGGTAGATGAGAGTATAGCTTGTTATGTATAAGGACCAATGCATAAAACAGCTCTGATGAAATTGAAGACTTCAGTAATCTTCAGATGAATTTATTTGACAGTGCCAACTGACACTTCGTCAACTTTTTTTAAGTTTGAAAAATTCCAACTTTGGAATTTTGCTTTATATACTATTAGGTGATACAATAAGCACTTCATTTGAAATATACTGTGGGTCTTAATTTCCAGCAAAACTATTATTATTATGATTATATGTGTCTGGTATGTCTGTTTTATCACCAGACATGCCTTTCTTTGCATGGGTCAATAAGCCAATCGACTGCTCTATGTAGAGCAGATTATTGCCATATAAATTTACTATGCAAAGCTTTTTATATGTTCAGCTACTGACTACATGTAAATCAACTTCATGGGGTATAGTAGGATAAAAAAATAAATTATGGAAATTAAAACTCCTGGACAGGACCCAGAACAGGGCCAGGTAAATCAAACAGATTAGCAATCATGTAATGCTTAATTGCTTTATTAACTTATCATTATTAGAAAAAAGGCAGACGGGTGGAACTATACATCCCAGGGTGTCATTTTTCACGTTGGCAGCTCTTTGCAGCACCTCTGCCTCCTGTCTGAATCCAGCCTTAGGTTGCGGTATTTTACTGATACACTGGAGGAAGTCAATCTGAGATACTACAAAAAAAAGGTGCGCCTATGCTAAAACCTGATGATGAACAGTTGCTGGATCAAATAAAAGCGCTATGGGCTGTTGTTTTACAAACCAAACAGGATTTATACAGTGTGACCTGGCCCTGTTGCATGCTTTGTTCAGTTAAATGTATTGACATATGTTTGCTCCTTCTCAGAAAGTTTGCCTAGATTCAGCAATGAAAGGTGCCACAGATGGCAACTGTTTCGGACTGTATTAGCATGTGAAAAAAAATGTTTTAAAGACTTGAAATTTTGTTGATTCATAACATCTATTGAGAAGAGAATGTACCATTTATCAGCGCAGCATCAACTCTGTCATTATGGAGTGTCCCTCTGAACCTCATTCTCTTAAGGCCTCTTTGTTGACATCTGTGCTATTCGTTAATAATGATAATAATAATGACTATGATTGCTTTTGTTGTGATCTAACAAAAAATCTGGTGTGGCGCATGGTCTCACAATCCTTTTTAAATGAAGGATATTTGTGTCAGACTTGTAGAAAGACTGATTTACTTGACCTTTTTGTCAGCTCCCCTTAAATGTTGCAATGTTTCCCAAATCCTTACCAAACACCACTGGTTTCCAGATGTCGGAACCCAAAAATGGGCGTGTTACGTTTAAAAATGGTCTCTGGGTTTTTCTGAAGCAAATAAAACTTAAACAGTGTTGACCATTCCTTTATTCATTTGCTTGCAAGGTCATATCTGAGTATACTGAGAACATCAGGAAACCACTGGTCTCCTTTTTCTGCTCTTCATCTGATGGTAGTGTTGCTTTCTCCCCAGGTTGTAGGGCTGTTGTTTAGCAGTCAATATGGCAGTAGTCATCAGGCTGCAGGGTCTGCCCATAGTGGCTGGCACCATGGACATCAGACACTTCTTCTCTGGCCTCACCATTCCCGATGGGGGAGTGCACATCGTTGGGGGCGAACATGGTGAGGCCTTCATCGTCTTCGCCACTGATGAGGATGCTCGACTGGGAATGATGCGAACAGGCGGGTCGATTAAGGGGTCCAAAGTGTCCCTGTTGCTTAGCAGCAAGACAGAGATGCAGAACATGATTGAACTCAGCCGCCGCAGATTCGAAGCTGGGGCTGGGGCTGCGGAGATGGCTGCACCTACAGCAGGAAATGCTAACCGACAAGGTGGTGCTGCCCCCATACCTACAGTACAGTCTGGGGCAGGGGGGAGAAGTGGCAGCCACGGAAACCAGGGTTTCAGTAACACCCCAGTATCTGTCACGGCAGCAAGCTCATCTCAGGAGCCACCAAGCAACAAAGCAGCAGCCAGCTTGGCCAACATAGTGCCCAGTTTCCCCAACAGCTACAGCTCTGCTCCCACAATCACCACAGCTCTGGCATCACTCAATGCAGGTCCCCCACCCATGCCTCCACTTCCTAGCATGACTTCCATGCCCCCTGTGCCCACACTACCCACCATTCCAGTTCCCCCTCCAGTGTCTTCTCTCCCACCTGTCCCTACTGTCTCCCCACTGTCCCAAGGACCTCCAGTGCCCCCTATGTCCCACCTTTCCCACATGTCCTCCCTGCCTCCCTTTAACCCCTCCTTGCCTCCCCCAGCAGGCCTGGGCTCTGGCCTCCCTCTTGGAACCCACAACCCCATGCTTTTCAATCCACTTTCCCCCCTTGCTTCACTTGGACTTCAGGCCCATATGAAAGCTGCTGCTGCCGCCGCCACTGGGGCAGGAGTGGCTAGTCCAGATGAGTTATTTGTTTTCCTGCAGAACCTCCCATTCAACTGCTCAGAAATGGAAGTCAGGGAATTTTTTAGGGGTCTTAGTGTGGATGGGGTTCGTTTGCTAAGGGATGGTCAAGGTCGGCCATCTGGCAGGGCTATGGTCAAGTTCTTCTCACCCCATGACAGTTTTGAAGCTGTGAAGCGGGGAGGTGGCATGATGGGCCAAAGATTCATAGAGATCACCCCAGGCTCTGAGCGTCAATGGGCTAGCTTGAATGACAGCGGGACAGGCCATGTTCCTCACAATAGTAGCAAATCAAACAACAGCAACGACTCACAGGACCAGCAACACCGTCGTGGTAATGCTGGGTCAGGAGGCAGGGATCAGCGTGGAAGGTCACGATCACCCCTTCGGCAGGAGTTCTGTGTCTACCTTAAAGGCCTTCCATACGAAGCAGACAAGAAACAGATTAAGGAGTTCTTTAAGAATTTGGCCATTGTTGAGGACAGTGTCTACATTGCATATGGACCCAATGGACGAGCCACAGGGGAGGGGTTTCTTGAATTCAAATCAGAACAGGACTACAAGAGTGCTCTGGGAGCTCACATGCAATACATGGGCTCCCGCTTTATTCAGGTTCATCCTATAAGCCGTAAGGGAATGCATGAAAAGATTGATTCCATCCGTAAACGCGAAGCATCACAGGGTGATGGCAAGAACCAGGATGGTTTGAAAACACCTAGGAATTGCGCACACATCACGAACATCCCTTACAATGTCTCCAAGAAGGATGTTCGTGCCTTCCTGGAGGGCGTGGGGCTCTACGAGGACACCCTGAAAGTCCTGACAGATAGCCATGGCAACGGTCTTGGTCAAGCGATTTTCCAGCTCCAAACTGAGGAAGATGCCCGAAAAGCTGAAAGACTGCACCGACAAAAACTCAATGGTCGTGATGCCTTTATCCATCTGGTGACGTTTGAGCAGATGAAGGAAATTGAGAGAAATCCTCCTCCCCAGAACAAAAGGGGCCAACGCAACCAGAATCAGCAGAATCAGAATCAGCACCAGCAAGCTCAGCCTAGTCCTCAGCCACCTCAGATCAACCCATTTGCTGGAATGAGTGGGGAGGAGTTTAACTTCCTCAGAAACACAATGGGGAACTTAAACAGTGCCCCTTTTGTAACTCCATTCTCAGCACCAGGGAACGGACTGGCAGGTCCTCCTCCTCTCCCTCCACTGGCCACAGGACTCGCAGATGTTAATCTAGGTGTTGCTCCTCCACTAGTTGCAGGCCTTCCTGGAACATCAATTTTGGAACCACCAGGCTTTCGTCCTGGTGCTGCAGGAGGAGCTCCGTTCAGCCAAGATGGACTGAGAGGCTTAGTGCCATTCGACAATGCCAATAGGAAAGGAAGTGGGGGAGGACAAAACCGAGGGGGAGGGGCCAACAACAACCAGGGACGGCCAGGGAGCGGGGCAGCTGGTGGACAGCAGGTATTTACTCCAGGGGCCGAAGGTCTCCGGAACCAGCCGCCCTCTGGAGGTTCAAACAATCCCAACAATCAACGAGGTGGTGCTGGCCCAACAATTGTAAAACTTCAGAACATGCCATTCACTGTAACCGTGGATGAGATCATGGACTTCTTCTATGGCTACCAGGTGCTGCCAGGCTCAGTGTGCTTACAGTTCAGTGAGAAAGGCATGCCAACTGGTGAGGCCATGGTGGCCTTCCAGAACCACGAGGAGGCCACTGCCGCAGTCATGGACCTCAATGACCGACCTATTGGTGCACGAAAGGTCAAGATAAGTCTGGGTTAAAGTCCCACTACAGACTGTAAATGACATTTTATATTGACTTGGATCAACGATCCTGGTGAAATACAGAAAACTTAAACCACACCTAGATCTGGCCTAAACTTAGACGCCAGCAGCCCAATTTGGATACTTCCTTGCCCACTGACTGTCAGTCATGATTAAAGCTCCTTCCCCTGTGCGTAGCTATTGGCAGGTAAGCCCCGCCCCTCTGCAGTCTGTCTGACTGTAATCCGGACTTTGCTCTTTTCTGCAGCTGCTCCACTGACTTTGGTCGTGAAAACTGATGACGGTTATGATTATGATCTCGATTTTGGCAGGACCTTTCTTACCTTCTTTTCGTGACAGTGCAGCTTTTTGTCAAATCATGTCCAGAGGTGACACACAGAACGCACTCATTACTATGGTAACACGATGATTGTAAAATGGTGGACACGCATTGTCGCTATGTGCGCTTAAATGTGCTGTGCTGCTGTGGTTTAAAATTGACTCATGCTCTGTTGCTATGGTAATATCTCAACATTCTCTGTTGTTATGGTATTGATGAGCATCCACAGAATGGTGCCATGATTAAATGTCTATGTTCTGTTGCTATGGTAACACCATGACCTGTCGCTACATTAAAATGATCATGTTGTCTCTTGCTATGGTAAAACTCTGTTGCTATGGTTAAACATGCTTTAGATGAAAAGCCCTTCTACTACAGTGCACCATTGCTGTGGTTAAGTCTTCACATTCCATGTTGCTATGGTAAGATTATGATTTAAAAAAAAAAAAAAAAAAAAAAAAAAGCTATGTTGCCACAATCAAATGTTTGTGGTCTGTCGCTATATTGAAATGTTGTCATGTACCATTGCAGCGGAAAAAATTTATACTGACATCAAGCTCTATTGCTGATACTGTTGCTATGGTAAAATGTTGATTAACTGTTCTACATCAGTTTTGTGTTGCCGTGAAGAGGATGTGGAATTGACAGTTTGCTGACTCATGACGTGTTCTGTAAAATGGGGCTGCGGAATTCTTTCCATCTGTCACAGTTTTATGCTGTTTGAATAATGCCATCCATCAAACCCACCTTTTCCACAGCACATGTCCTATAGTTTGTTTGGACTGTGGAGCGCTGAGATAAAGTCTGTAGAGTTTTTAGTTTGGTAGCTTTTTGTTGTATGTATGTTTGATAATGATTTGGATGTTTCCACCTTGAAGTTCATTTTCTTTTTATGTCAGTGTGCACAAACTTGTATGATTGAATAACCATACATAATGTGGAGTCTCCTTGCTTTGGTTAATAAAGGGACGTTCCTCACCTGCGATGCGCCTTCTCTGACTGTCTGCTCTTCACTATCTAAATGACAGCAACTTGTCTGATTATGGGTTAAAGTCTCTTGTGCCTTTATTTGAAACTTGATTGGAAGACTGGATTGGTTAAGGAGATCAATTGATGTGAATGCCGTCAGTAGTTATTAAGTTATAGATATTTTAAAATTTAACTCCATGCTACAGTTAACCTGTGATTTTAGCAAAATGTCATTTAACTACCAACTCTGCAAGCACCAAAACTCAGTAGCTTTTATGTATTTGCCAGACAATAACTGCTTTGTCGTCTTTACATTAACAAATCTGGACTTAAACACATTTTTTTAAGTCTGTTAGAAATGGCATATTTTACCATTACCAGTCCAGTTAAGGGGTTTTCACATGAATTGGTTTTCAATGGGAATGGGTCCCCTGCATTGGTATTGTTTGTCTAAGTTGGAAACAGTAAAATAGGAATTTGGGGCTTTACAAAATGAAGGAACTCCTCAACTGGCTTGCTAACAGCAAGATATGACTTTAACAGATTTAACACTCCATTGGGATTTTAATACAGAGAAAGGATACCTCTCCACCTTATAGTAAACAATAATTTTGTTGTAAACAAACTCAAATGATGTGTATGACTAGGTAGTTCTTCTGTTCAACACCACATGAAGGATTTGATTGGCCCAGCAAAGATCTTCAGAACTTCAGACTGACTTTCCCCGCCCACAAAAATTTAGTTTAGGCTGGCTTCATGCCTATGGTGGTACTGTAGGTCCAGAATAAAACAAATCCTGGTGTTAAATAATATACAGTATGTTAATGCAGGTGGTCGAAGATGCTTAGAGCTGCAAGAGCCAGTAATATTTTTGTTAGATTCCTCTTGGCTGCTTTGCGTTCATAGTGGAAACAATCTATGCTTTAAACTACAAAACTTTAGCACCCACTATATTGTGGTTGCAGCCAGTTGCAGTATGTCCTGAGAAATTTGGGCTTCTATATGATTCAAACTCTACAGTCAAGTGCAGTTTTAAGCCGCTCCTTGATAATAAGACTGATTTTAATTTCCCAGCAAAGTATTCAAGGAGAGAAATGGTGCTCACATTAAAGGTTTTTAGCCTGTTATTCAGAGGTCAGCATTTAAGGTCAAGTTTATGTAGACATAATTAAAAACTACAAGAACAGCAGGTCTCTGGTTACGACAGAAACCAAGCAAAGCAGTATAGGATGTGTCTGTTACCAACACCGTTTATCTGTAGTTATGTTCTGCTTTCAATGTTACTGCAGCTGCTCTGGTCTACTGGCAAGTGTTTTATGCCACAGCTCTTTCTCTACACATGGGCTCTCTTATACATTTTGTAAGATTACACCTGAATAGTAGCAAAGCATCAGTGGAAGTAATTGTGTCTGAAGAGGAATCGTCTGCTTTCAGGAAATGGTTAACCTCCAACCAGGTACATGAACAACTGAATGTGCATGCAATTGTTGATGTTCGCGTGTGTGAGACAGGCCACAATAAAGTGCAGAGAAACTGAAATGAAAAATGGTGGTTGGTTATGAAGATTGTCTGTGTTGTGCCACTTCTGTGTGGGAAGGGAAATGCATTTGAATAAGATTAAAAAAAAAAGATAAAAGGCTTCGGCAAAGGAGCGTGTCTGAAGTGAGTGTGGTGTGCGTTGGCTCGTGACACAATTGTTGTTTATCATTCAACTACCCCTCCTGATATATAGAAAAGGCAGATCTTACAGGTGAGTGGGTACAAATTTTAAACAAACTGTAAATAATTAATCAACTATAGAGGGCAAATATAGATCAGTCTTGAAACGGCATAATCATGGAAACCAAAAAAGGAGGTTGTTAGTTGCTGCATAGTACAGAGTAGGCTAGCCTGTAGATGGATGATAACCAGTGGATGACTAATGTTATTGTGCAGATGATGTGTTTTAGATGGTAGATATTGTTAATGGTAGCCTGCAGACAGCGTGTGGTAGTTGGTAGATTTTAGCCAATAGATGAACTATAATCATAGTTGCCAATAAGATTACCTGTACAGTAGGTATTGTGTGATAGTTGGTAGCCTGTAGGTAATGCATTTGGATTAAAGCTTTTAGAATATAAATTGTGGCTTTTGTATATAACTTCTGGCAGCTTGTAGGACTACATGCTAGCGTTTATTGGTGGGCCTGTAAATTGATCCGGTAATGTTTGATTTTTCAGTTCATATATAATTCTCTGGCATAGAAGTGTCTTTATATGTGTTCAATGTAAATGCAGTTATACTGTCAAGAGTATTTGTTTTGTAATTATTATCAGGTAGTTGGTGCTCTTCAAATTGGGGTTATATAATAAGAAAAGCATAAAATTGTGGATCTGGTGAATTAAATAACATCTAGTATAGTTTAATTTTCTTTATTGCCTTACAGTCAGTTTGACAGTATTGCGCTCATTATACTGTGTGTAAACATCTTCCAGATTTTAAAATGAACTATATATATATATATGTGTGTGTGTGTGTGTGTGTGTGTGTAGCCAGCGTTTAAGATTTTCACTAAAGAAAGGTGGTGGATCTCTTCAAAACAGGAGTCTGTAGTATTTCAGTTATGCCCCAATTACTCCCCAGGACTGCAATTTTCTGAGTTTCAGCCATTCCTGTTCTGCTGGTTTTCCAGACTCCAATGCAGTTCTGCTGCGCAGAATGAAAAAAATAAATGTCACTGTTTGCTCGTACTTTGTTCTCTTTATTTCACTCCCTAATTGCTAACCGTTGTGCATTATAATTAAGACTTTCCAATACTTCGTCTGCATCGTTAGACAGACGATTATTGTGGCTTTTCGCAGTCGCACTTCCGGCCAATGAGACCGCTCTTCAAAATAAAAGCCCAGAAGCTTTAAACATTCCTGGAATGTATTATCTTTTATAATGGATTGTGCAGTCTGCTGTTTAAAAAGATCTTCACTGAAGATCCTCCGTTCCTGATCCTGATTTGACTTGGTGATGTCTTTCTCTTTGGAGTTTTGTCATTTATCGTCTTTGCTCCGTAACTTAAGGACCAAACACAATTTGATATGGAGGATCTTGCTATGAGGTTTACTGTTTATGTTGTCAGCTTTGAAGTGCATATTGTGGAACTTAATTGCAATTTAAGTAAAACGATTAATTAAATCTTGATTTATTAATGCACCCACTGATTCTCCAAGTCTTTGTGCAGCCTCTTAGAGTCACCTTTATATTTGTGGTAGTGGAAATTTAAACTCAAGTCAGATGGTGTGCAATTCATCTTTGATTTGATGAATCATTTTGAAGACTTCAGCTACCATACAGATGCCCAGGGGTGCATTTGATTAGTATAAAACATGTAATCTAGAAGAATACATTGTGTTATTGTCTTAAATAGTTGTTATACTTGTCTATGGAGGGAGCACCTTTGGTTCTTTGGGACTGGAGGGTCTGTGGATATTTGTCTTCTGGTGCTGCTCTCTATGTGTTCATGGCATTGTGAGCTTTGCTTTGCTTTATTTGAATTGCTGTTGTTATGATGTTATTGTTATTATGATAGTGACCAAAGGGTTTACAGACGGGCGGCACAGTGGAGAGGTGGTTAGCACTGATGCCTGCAAAAGGTCACCGGTTTGAATCCATGGGCCGGCTGGCTTTACTGTGTGGAGTTTGCATGTTCTCCCTGTGTCTGTGTGGGTTCTCACCGGGTACTACCAGCCAAAAAATTCTAAATTGTACGTAGGTGTGAATGTGAGTGTGAATGGTTGTCTGTCTGTGTTGGCCCTGCGATGGACTGGCGACCTGTCCAGGGTGTACCCCTGTCTCAGTCTCGCCCAGTGACAGCTGGGATAGGCTCCAGCAGACCCCCGTGACCCTTAATAGGACTAAATGGGTATAGAAGATGAATGAATGAATGTTTACAGACAGCATATTTAATTCTGACGTAGTAAGGTGTGGTTCAATTGATATTTGTTGGCAGAAAATAATTAATTACAGTAATTAGAAAAAGGTGTGCGCGTATAATTTATGTTGGACTGTTATGTGACAAAACTGGATATTGTGAAACTATCCCTTAAACATTTGTTGTATTGGCGCTTTTATTCTGAAGGAGCCTGGCGAAGTACTCTGTTGCTTTTCTTTCTTTTCCAGTTTCAGACATATCACTATAAATCAAAGGGGCGTGACAGACTGACATCCTGTCCAATCAGAACACGGTCTTGTAAGCTCTGTCCAATCAGAGATCACCCTGTCATGTGTGCCGCTCCCTGTTAGCCAAAAGCTGCAGTACGAAGACGAACGACTGCTTTCTGTTTAATTTACACCCACAGGCTTAAGCGACCGCAAATGTGAGTAAAAAAAATCGTTTAGGTAGCGTTTAATAAAAGTTAATTGTGTGTTTAATCCAACGGAAAGGCGTCGTTTCCTGTTCCGGACTGTGTGGGAGTGGTTGTACCCAGCCTGGTTGGTTGTTCGTGTGGTGTAAAGGAGATAAAAAGTATAACGACTCTGATAAGGTGATTTTAAAAGTTTATACTGACATAACTTCGATTGTGTATGTATGTGAGAAAGAGAGCGAGCTTGTGGTGTGTATTGCAACATGGTTTAAAGTGGACTGGTTTTGCAACTTCCATTGACACTACTACTTTCAGGTGCTGTAGTTAAATCCAATTATCAAGTAAGAAGTTACATCTAAATCAGGTGGGGTCAAATTTAGCAACATATAAGCTGTACCAGAGTCACCTGAGAGCTTGACTTGACCAGTAAATAGGCAGGTGTACCTAAAGATAACAGCAAAGCAGGGGACATTTGTGTTCTGTTGAATTGCCTGGTGGTTTGTGTTCCTGTCAGACATGGTTTTGGTTTGTTACGCTTCTAGTTAAGGGAACAATCACATTATTTCTACATGGCCCAGTTTATTCATCATATCCTCAAAAAGCTAAAGCTGCTGTTGAAGGAGATTGTACCGTCCTTGGTCTGTGCATTCAACATCTGCTGGAGGACTGGCAGCCTCTTTTGCATGGGGAACATTTGTGTAGTCGTTTAGCTTTATCTCGAGATAACAGAGGCCCATCGTGCACCATACTCTGAGGTACACTTAATGTAAATGAGCAGGATAAGAAGGTTGGTGAAGAAGGTGATTTTAGGTGGTGCAGCTGTGACAAAATACAGTTGTTTAAGAATTGGCTGGAGTTTGAACAATTATAAAAAATGCTTTGTTTGTGTACAATATTTGTAGTTTTTACTGGTGGTATTAGAAATGCTTCCGCAGGTAGTATTTGTGCTTATTCAACCAAAAGTTCCAGTTTAAAGTGTTGAGACTTCCTCTGGTTGTGTGGCATTCTTTGATGCTGCGCTGATAATGGATATTAAGAAAACAGAGAGATTCACTTTATATTATGTGTGTATAAACCTTCAATAACAGATTCTCTTTGTGTTTATGTCGGGGCCTTTTTAATTTCATAAAGCCTAAAGCGGCTTATTGACACATGGAGTTGTGTTTCTGATATCAATGAAGCTGTTATGTAAAAATATTAGACTTTCTGCGCTGTACTGATCTTAAGGTCTCTCTGCTCCCCTCAGATGGCGACAGACTGTGTCACTAAGGTGGAGCTGACCGTCTCCTGTACTAACCTGCTGGATAAAGATGTCGGCTCAAAGTCCGACCCTCTGTGTGTGCTGCTGCAGAAGTCAGGAAAAGACAGCTGGACTGAGGTAACATGGCAGTCACCTCACAGGCTGCATGTCTCTTTGTTTTATTGTGGATTTGTTTTCATGTTAATTGAATGAAAACAAACCCACCCCGTCTGTGTCTTAGGTGGGACGTACTGAGCGTCTGAAGAACACCTCCAGCCCGTCCTTCAGTCAGCGTCTCAGAGTGGATTATCACTTTGAAACGGTTCAGAATCTGAAGCTGGGCATCTATGACATCGACAACTCCACCTCTGACCTCGGTGATGACGACTACCTGGGAGGGGTGGAGGTAACACTGGGACAGGTACGCAACAAACATGACCAAGTTCAACACAAACACAAAAACCTGACTTATTAGAAAAGCTTTTTTTTTTTAATTCCCTGTTTTTTTTTTGTTGTTTTTTTTTAATCCTCCTCTTCCAATATATCAGTATTTTAAAAGCACATAGTCTAGAGCAGATCCCTGTAAACCTTACAAGTGAAGCTAAGTAATTAAAAGCGTCACAGGCCTGCTGCTGATAATGTCTTTCATGTACGATCAACTTACCAATTACTTCTCAATTAAACAGTGAATCATTTTGTCCAGAAAGTGTCACAGAGTAGCGAGAAATGAACTTCACTGAATCTAGATATTTAGTTTGGAGTCAAAGAAGACCAAGAAAAATAACTTATTCTCCCATTTGAGAGCTGAAACTGAATATGTCTGGTAGATGACTTTGCAGTGTAGTCCAGTTTGGTTTCCAATAAGGTATTAAGTCCCTCTGGAGGTCATTACTGACCTCTACAAAAATCATGATAATCATGATAATCATGAAATATTCACAAATACATTATATTTTTGGCAACAAGTCCTCAGTTCGGGGTAGAAATGATTCTCAGAGTTAAAGTGTAAATCTACACTGCCCTCTACTGGACAAACTGTAGATAGTTAGGATGGATGGATGAATGGACTTGAATACAAACTATTAAAAGCAAAAATATAAAGTTCAGTTAGGTAGAAATGTATCAAAAATATATATATAAAATATGTGATACATGTATGCAATATACAAAGATACGAAAATACAGGGTAAATATGATATGAATTTACAATTTGCACAGTATACAAGTATATAAAAATATTAGAGCAAACAGGATATACAAATCTAGATGTGCTATATATAAGAGTATAAAATACTGAAGGGATACATGAAATATATTGTGGGTTTATTTAAATATATCACTCGTACAAAGTGTTAATATGCTAATATAAAGAAGTTAAGTATATGAACAATATCCTTAAAAATATGTAAGATATATGTGTACAGTGCAAGGTATGCAGTATATATATTCTGTATAAAATATGTGGAAGAAAAATCAGGATTTGTCAACCAGAGTCCAGAATAATTCACTGACACTGGAGTAGACTCAGACGATGTTGTGTCCTCTGTGTGTTGCAGATAGTTTCCAGTAAAACTCTGACCAGACCTCTGCAGCTGAAGCAAGGAAAACCTGCAGGGAAAGGATCCATCACGGTATGTACCGTGTGTATGTGTATTGTTGGGAAGGTTGAGCACTGATGCCTCACAGCAACAAGGTTCGAATCCATGGACCGCCTGGCCTTTCTGTGTGGAGCTTGCATGTTCTCCCTGTGTCTGCGTGGGTTCTCTCCCGGTACTCCAGCTTCCTCCCACCATCCAAAGACATGCTCATTAGGTTAATTAGTGATTCTAAATTGGCCGTAGGTGTGAGTGTGTGAATAAGTGGGCATAGAAGATGAATTAATGAATTTTTATTATTTTCTAGACTTCCACAGTTTATCTTTAAATCAAGATGCACCCCATTACGTTTGGTAAAGTAAAAGGTGATTGTGTTTGTGTTTCTTTAGATCACTGCTGAGGAGATAAAGGACAACAGGGCCATTGTGTTGGAGCTGGAGGCTAAAAACCTCGACAAGAAGGTAACATTCATCTTACTCTTCTCCACATCTTCGCCAGTCCCTAAGTTCTCAGTAGCTTCTAACTAATAGTGACAATTAATAAGGTTGCACTATTAAAGTCCGAGGAAGGGCATAATATGTCATATATTTAGGAACAGAGCTGGATGAGAAACTACAAAAGGACTTGTTTAATTTTTCTGGCCTCAACAGTTACCATTTCTGTAGATAATCTAGGTCATATTGTCTTAATTCATAGGGCTAGTTTCTTAGTGCACCATGAAATGGGCCTCCATGGGCCTCCAACTTAAACCTTACACTGTGTCTTTGTAGAGGAAACAAAAGACAAACTCAGACATGTCTATCCTGTCCTGCTGTGATCTTAAAGCCCGGAGATTAAAAGCCCGGTTTGCTCTTTACAAGGCTCAGGAAATCTGCTGACACTCTCCTATCTTTACTTGACCTATTTAAGTGCAGTTACTGAGATGGCAGCATGTTGTCTTCTGTCTGTACAGGACACGTTTGGGAAGTCTGATCCATTCCTGGAGTTCTTTAAACAAGGTGATGATGGAAAGTGGCAGCTGGTCTACAGAACAGAGGTAAACGTGAACACAGTACTTCTCTTCACCTCATCATGTTTTAAACCTGGTTCTAAATTAAAAGCACCAAACTCACACACATATTGACGCTACAGAAACATACCTTTGATTTTTATATACAAAAGATCTGCTGAAGACTGATCCGGTTATTTTCAAATACTGATACACAAAAGAAAACCCCTGGACTGCGTGATAATGAGACAGGGCACTGTCCACTGTGACTTTCTGTGTTTATGTATGTAGAAATGTTGTAACACACATTTTGAATGGCAACATGTCACACAATACACATTAAAAACACATCAACACATTCTGACCAGTCAGTGTCACTTCGTATAACAACAACGAGAGCCAGTCCATCAGCTGTGTGAGTTTATAGGTGCTTTTAAATTACTGCGGATTTTGCATCAGACTGCTGTAGAAGAAAGTCTATTATGTTCTATCAGCTCGGTTGTTCTTTAAATTATAAAACTGGTCTGGTATTTGCTGAATATACACAGAGACACAACTTGTTTCTGTTGCAGACAGGAGTTAAAAGACTAAATTATAAGTTGGGGCACTTTCTTCTTCCTGTGTCTGTTTTTGCGTGTAGGTGGTGAAGAACAATCTGAATCCCAGCTGGAAAAAGTTCAGCGTTCCTCTGCAGACATTCTGCTCCAGCGACCTGGACCGATCGCTCAAGGTTAAACCAGTTACAATCCAGTCAGTCATAACAATCAATCAAAACTTCAGCTGTTCCACTGAATCTCCTCTTCCTCCTCCTCCTTCCTCCCACAGGTCGATTGTTCTGATTACGACAGTGACGGGTCTCATGATCTGATTGGTTCCTTCACCACTAAAGTCTCTGAGCTGCAGAAAGTTGCACATGGTTCTCCGGTGAGTTCCCTGATCAACAAACTTCTTTGTGTTGGCCGGTCAGAGGTCTTTAATAAACTGTGTGCTGCGTTGTCCTCCAGGTGCAATTCGACTGCATCCACCCTGACAAACAGAAGAAGAAGAAGAGCTACAAGAACTCCGGAGTTGTTTTAGTGAAGAGCTGCAAGGTAGAGACTACATTACCCAGAGCTAAAGCTGCTGTCTAAAAGTACTTGCTGTCAGGTTCTTAACAAATGACTTCCTCTTTGAACAAAGATTTGTGACAGGTTGAGTTTGATGGAAACTGTCTCACAGAAAGCTTTAAAACATGCAGACACTACCCAAGAAAAATACTTAATTGATTTTTGAGTGCAGCTTTAGAAAAACGAATTGTCACTGAGGCAATTAGACAAGCAGAAAGAGAAAACTTGCTTAATAGAAATTCAGTAAGTTAATAACAAAAACCCTTTTAGTTTTGTGAAGTGGGCAGGCAACTGAAGAGCAGTAGGAGCAACATATAGATAGATAGATAGATAGATAGATAGGTTTTTATTTGTCACATGCACAGTTATACATAGTCTAATGCACAGTGAAATGTATTTTTTGTACCTGCAACCAGTAGTAAAAAAAGAATGTAAGTACTACAGTAAACAGTAGTAATATAAGTGTAATGTACACCAATAGAGAAGTAACACCAACAGAGAAATAAAATATAAAATATAGAATTAAAAAATGAAAAAAAGATAAAAAGAATAATAGAAATATAGACTGAATAAAAATAATATAGAAATATACACTACCGTTCAAAAGTTTGGGGTCACATTGAAATGTCCTTATTTTTGAAGGAAAAGCACTGTACTTTTCAATGAAGATAACTTTAAACTAGTCTTAACTTTAAAGAAATACACTCTATACATTGCTAATGTGGTAAATGACTATTCTAGCTGCAAATGTCTGGTTTTTGGTGCAATATCTACATAGGTGTATAGAGGCCTAGTTCCAGCCACTATCACTCCAGTGTTCTAATGGTGAAATGTGTTTGCTCATTGGCTCAGAAGGCTAATTGATGATTAGAAAACCCTTGTGCAATCATGTTCACACATCTGAAAACAGTTTAGCTCTTTACAGAAGCTACAAAACTGATCTTCCTTTGAGCAGATTGAGTTTCTGGAGCATTACATTTGTGGGGTCAATTAAACGCTCAAAATGGCCAGAAAAAGAGAACTTTCATCTGAAACTCGACAGTCTATTCTTGTTCTTCGAAATGAAGGCTATTCCATGCGAGAAATTGCTAAGAAATTGAAGATTTCCTACAACGGTGTGTACTACTCCCTTCAGAGGACAGCACAAACAGGCTCTAACCAGAGTAGAAAAAGAAGTGGGAGGCCGCGTAGCACAACTGTGCAAGAAGATAAGTTCATTAGAGTCTCTAGTTTGAGAAACAGACGCCTCGCAGGTCCCCAACTGGCATCTTCATTAAATAGTACCCGCAAAACACCAGTGTCAACATCTACAGTGAAGAGGCGGCTGCGGGATTCTGGGCTTCAGGGCAGAGTGGCAAAGAAAAAGCCATATCTGAGACTGGCCAATAAAAGAAAAAGATTAAGATGGGCAAAAGAACACAGACATTGGACAGAGGAAGACTGGAAAAAAGTGTTGTGGACGGACGAATCTAAGTTTGAGGTGTTTGGATCACAAAGAAGAATGTTTGTGAGACGCAGAACAAATGAAAAGATGCTGGAAGAATGCCTGACGCCATCTGTTAAGCATGGTGGAGGTAATGTGATGGTCTGGGGTTGCTTTGGTGCTGGTAAGGTGGGAGATTTGTACAGGGTAAAAGGGATTCTGAATAAGGAAGGCTATTACTCCATTTTGCAACGCCATGCCATACCCAGTGGACAGCGCTTGATTGGAGCCAATTTCATCCTACAACAGGACAATGACCCTAAACACACCTCCAAATTGTGCAACTATTTAGAGCAGAAGCAGGAAGCTCATATTCTATCGGTGATGGAGTGGCCAGCGCAGTCACCAGATCTGAACCCCATTGAGCTGTTGTGGGAGCAGCTTGACCGTATGGTACGCAAGAAGTGCCCATCCAACCAATCCAACTTGTGGGAGCTGCTTCTGGAAGCGTGGGGTGCAATTTCTCCAGATTACCTCAACAAATTAACAGCTAGAATGCCAAAGATCTGCAATGCTGTAATTGCTGCAAATGGAGGATTCTTTGACGAAAGCGAAGTTTGATGTAAAATCTTATTTCAAATACAAATCATCATTATTTCTAACCTTGTCAATGTCTTGACTCTATTTTCTATTCATTTCACAACGTATGGTGGTGAATAAGTGTGACTTTTCATGGAAAACACAAAATTGTTTGGGTGACCCCAAACTTTTGAACGGTAGTGTAGACTGGTAAACCGAGGGAGTGAAGTTGTATATGTACATGTATTTACAGTATTAGGTATTAAGTAAGTAGTTCAATCCAATCCAATCCACTTTATTTAGTTGGTTGATGTATGGAAGTATTCACCCAAAACATTTCTTGTTTTCAGCCAAATTCACTAAGCCCATGGCAAGCATGGAGCAGCGGTGATTGTTTTCTTTCAAATAGGAAGCTGTGACAAGAAGAGGTAGTTACATCCATACACTATAAAAGTTTTCTCTTTATTTACCTGTAAAAATTTTGGATGCGAATCGTACAAGAGGATTAAGTGGACAATCAGAGCCTGGCTCGTCCACTAGAGACAAAGTCTAACTGGGACTCCATATCAAATGCTGTTTGTTAGTGCAGATGGATCCGTCTGTTTGGGACATGTTGATTCTGACCTCTTATAGGAAATCACTCAGCATTTAGTTTTACATTTAAGAGTGTACTGGGAAATTTAATTTATTGATCCTCACCTCCTGCCCGCTCTAATCCTTTATTATAGCCGTGGTTCTGAACAGGATATTGGTGTGATATTAACAGCTGTTTATGGAAAGATTCAATTCGAGAGTCAATATTACATCCAAGCTCTTGTTGCAGTTTGTTATGTCGTCATTTGTTTAAAAGTGACCTGGTCACTGTCAGTTTGTAGCTTTATACCTATATACCAGTAGTGTGAATAAAAAACATTTACAGCAGCTAAGGCTTTTGTCTATTTTCCACTATACTATTACATGATCATTATATGGTCGCCACTGATTGATTTCCTGTGTTTGTGTGCAGCTGGCGACTCAGTACACCTTCCTGGACTACGTGATGGGCGGCTGCCAGATCAACTTCACTGTAGGTCAACTTCATTTGAATTGTTTTATTTTAATCAGCTTAATATCACATCCAGATACACAAATATTTGCAGAACGATTTTTATAGCAAGATATTTGATATTGGGATCTTTGTGAACTGATATACAAACTTTTCAGTTAACAACATTTTAATTCATTTCTGTAGGGATATCCCAGTCAATGTTTTTTTTTTTTTGCCCACCAAACGGATACAAATCTTTTAATATTCAGTATCAGCTGATCCAAGTCCTGATCCGAACTTAAATAAACAATCTCCTCCTCTGTTGATTCATAAATGCTTTTCTTGACTTATTCGTATTCTCCCAGATCGGATGTGTACTTTTTCGACTGGATTAAGTCGAGTAAATAAAGCTTTTAAAAGAAGAAAAAGAAGTCGACGCTAGCCAACCCTATTAAAACAGAAGAGGAGGAGATGTTTTGACCGTACAAGGACATGGTTTTGGTTTATAGCAGACCTAAAATAAATAACTAGAGAAGATTGGCCTTGGCTGAAGTCCGGATTGGCCCTGATACCAGTCAGGACATCCCTAGTTTATAGACTGGTTACGTGTAACGGGATTGTTGATTTATTTATATTGTTCTGTTTGTACAGCACTTTGGTTCAACTGAGGTTGTTTTTAAATGTGCTTTAGAAATAAACTTTGACTTGACTTGTACATGAAGGCTGTAGATTAATGCATGTCTTGACACTGTAGGTTGGGATCGACTTCACCGGCTCTAATGGTGACCCTCGCTCACCCAACTCTCTCCACTACATGAGTGCAGATGGGCTGAACCAGTACCTGTCTGCTCTGTGGTCCGTGGGTCAGGTGGTCCAGGACTACGACACGTTAGTTAACACTCAAACACAAACTGAACTCTGCAGCTACACCGTTAACAAGCATCATCTACACCACAAACCTTGAACATACATCCTGCGAAATCCTTACTCTGTCTAACATCAGTTATTCTGTTCTCTTGCTTTAGTGATAAACTCTTCCCAGCGTTTGGTTTCGGAGCCAAACTACCTCCAGACTACCAGGTAAGCTCTCTAACCAACCATTCCCAACACAGCTTTCCACAGGATCTGTGGGCCTCTGTAGTGTGACATGATTTTTAGCCCTGACCCGGGTTAAATTAAAAACCCTTTGTGTTGTTGATCCTCCAGGCGGCACACCATGAGTTTGCCCTCAACTTTAACCCAGCGAACCCCTACTGTCAAGGTACACACACATAATCACAGTCCTCTTTTCAATATTTTACTAGTGGCCCATGTAATTTATATGATAATATCTGATTGTTTATACTTGTATAAATCTCTAAGTAATATTTATTATGTAAAAATTGTCTTTCTTTTTTTGATTCTGTTAGATTTCCATAATAAAAGCCGTTCAAGCACCCGTTTCTTTTCCCTCTATGTTTGTTAAGGTTGTTTCAGAAGCTCAGCAAATACAGAATATTTTCATCTTCATGTTACTCTGTCTCTCTCAGGCATTCAGGGGATTGTCGAAGCCTACAGGATGGTTCTGCCTCAGCTCAGACTTTCTGGACCCACAAACTTTTCTCCTATTATCAACCATGTTGCTTCCATCGCTGCCACCGCCGCGCAGGCCAACAGTGCCTCTGTGAGGACACACACAAAACCATCACAAAACCAAACACACTATCAGAATTTGACCCGTGACTGTGTTGTCTCCACAGCAATACTTTGTCCTCCTCATCCTCACTGACGGCGAGATCACTGACTTTGACCAGACCAGGGATGCCATAGTTCGGGCATCGCGGTTGCCCCTGTCAATCATTATTGTGGGCGTGGGACCAGCGGACTTTAAGGCCATGGAGCTTCTGGACGGAGATGACGGCAAGCTGAAGTCGACGGTTGGGGAGGCCGTCGTCAGGGACATCGTCCAGTTCGTCCCGTACAGACAGTTCAAAGATGTAAGTCTCTGTGTGTTTTTTCTGAATTGTTTACAAATAAAAGGACAGAAAATGAAACGTTATCCCTTGTGGAACCGGATTGAATTTCACAGAAATTTAAAAAATCTGGTCCCGAGATCTGAAGACACTTTAAATCTCTAAATTTGTCTGAGGCTGTGAACATGAAGACATTTGTGTACATGTGAGTTGACTGACCTGGATCAGTACTTAAACCCTGCAGGACTCATTTATCAGTGTCAGGTCTCGGACTTAGTTAAATCCGATAGTTATCTACCTGCAGGAAACCCTGGGTTCCTTTGTGACCTCTCAGACTTCTATGACTTCTATCTTTGGTAGCTGATTTTCCTGGAAAAACAAGTACACAAGTTTTTCTTTCTTTAGTTTTATTGTTTTTTGCATCTGAAGGATGCAAATACTGTACTTTTAACCAGCACTGAATACGTTTTAAGACGAACTTAAAGGGTTCCAGACATTTACATAACGTCTTCCTCTTTCTTGTCCAGGGTCCATCCACGGCTTTGGCTCAGTCTGTCCTCGCTGAGGTTCCCAATCAACTGGTGTCTTACTTCAAAATGAGAGGCCTTGATCCATCTACAAAAGCTGCTGCCAAATCCTAGACCACCACCTGCATTCCTCAAAACCGGAGACGCATCCTTATCTCATTCCAGACCCAAATCATTCTCCTCCGCTCAGCCTCCATTCCTTGAGAATCACAGAGTGTTATCCTCTGTCAGCCAATCAGGATGCCTAAAGCAATCATCCCATTTTTTTTAATCAGTTTTATATTCTCTTTTTCTCTTCTCTTCAGATAGTGTAATGATAATTATATATTACATATTCCTTCTGCTGCTTCCATTATAACTATGCAGATCACACCTGTTTGCTAGCATGTGTATAATCATCACACACACACACGCTGTCAGCCATATTGATCCCACCGCCAATACCGTTGCCATAGTAACACCAGAAGGTTACAGATCAGTTGTGATTGTGTGTTCCTCTGAAACTGAAAAGGAAAGTGGTGTCATCGCATTTATTTCAGTGCAGATAATAAATTATCTTAGCAGACTCTAGTGGACGTTAGAGGAACTGCAGCTACTTGCACTTCACCACGACCATCACTGTTGCCATAGTGACACTATGCACCTTGACCAGAGCTCTCTGTGTGTGTGTGGTTCTCATTAGCTTTATCGATCAGATGCCAATACTTTGCACTTAGCCTTTGCACAAATGCTGGAAAACTGTATTATGAATGCTGTTATATACTCTACTCTATATACTCTTTACATAGCTTTAATTCTATAGCCTTAATATGAACCTAACTGTAGCCTTAATGTAGGTTTTAGTGTAGCCGTTATGACTCCCGCTCAGCAGCTTCTGCCTGAATGCTTCTGGACTGTTTTGTCTTGAATCTCTTTGGTTTGTTGATGCTGCCATGTTGGCTCCCAGCGTAGAACTCATCAGACACGTTTCACACATTGTTCACAGGTCAGACAGCACATCGGGAAGTCATCTGTTAATCGTTTAATTAACAGGACTCCAATGTGAAAAGAGGCCATAGAGACACAGAAAGAATAAGATGGGCTTCATGCAGCTGAGGTTCAGGTTGATGTTCTGCCATATTAAGGAAAACGGCAACAAAAGAACAAAAAAAAATCAAAACTCCCCAACAAATTAATCATTAAAAATCATGAAATGCAAAATAATATTGGTGGATTCTAAAAGTAAAGATGGTGTCTTAGAACAAAGTGCCTTATTGAATAAACAGGTGGAATCTCTTCAGACTTGAATGTTTGCTGGGAGCCAGCATGGTCGCCTCTACAGCACATCACTCCAGACTGTTGTGTGTATTTGTGCTTGAAGTTGAAAAAAAAAAAGACCTCAAGATAATTATAAACAAAATTCAGATTTAACGCTGAAAATTGTTTTACTTTCACAATACTATTGCTTGAGTTTTGATCACTTAAGCCAAGAACTATCCTTGCAATGAAAAACCTTATGAGGAAGTTCCTTCTCTGCCTGAGTTCCTCTCCTCTCCTGGTTCATACACAGGGAGATATTTGAAGTGTATTTGAGACGAGAAGAAGATGAAACTATGGCCATTGATGTTAAGAGTTAAAAAGGGAGAAGGAACCTTTAGTTCCTTGAAAAGTTGCTAGAAATCGGATGTACAGGATGTGTTAAGTGGAAACTTTTCACGAGTGAGCAGCAACTCAAAGTTTACCGTATTTCTGTTTTTACACTAAAGACTGGATACTGATACTGGAAGAGCCCAAATACGCCAACAGTATTAAAATGTGTCAAACCCAATGTTTACTGGAGCTTAGCCACATTTTTTCATCATTTAAAGACACTGCTGTCAGCTTCTCACCTGAAACCACTATTAAAGGCATTTGTTTATAATGCCTTTATTACATATAATAGATAAACAATGAGAGGGATCCAAGGAAGATGTCCCTGGTTAAACTTGAACATTACAGTTTGTTCAGCACTGTAACCTTTAAAGCTGCGTCAGCACCAGCTTCATTTGATTTAAATCACCTTTTAACCAATTCTCAGCACTGCATGTGTAGATGTTAAAGGAAACAACTGAACATGTTTCACTCCTTTTTTGTTTTTTGGGATCTTTACATTTGAGAGTTAGTTTAAGCCAGATCTTTGTATTTTTTCATTTGCTCCAGTTTTCTTTTTCAAAAATAAAAATGGTAGCTGCCACATGACTCCTCCTGAAGTTCTTTACTTTCTGAAACGTCTTTTCAGAGAAGTTTTGAGTGACTGGTTTATGTTTTAATCAGGGCACAGAGAAGATGAACGTGTCGCTCTGGCGAATCGATCCTTCCTGTGTTGAATGTGCGTTGACTGTTAATCATAATCTGTATGATCCTCAACGTCTTCTTCTCCGGCTTATTCTTGTTATTTTCCTTCTTCAAAAAAGAAGCAGTGATGTTTTTAAGCAATTTATCAATTTTATGATCCGAGTATTCAAAGAAAATAATATAATATACAATAACAACACAGATCTGTTCTTAGATGCTTTATAGGGCCTAGAGTCTGAAGCATTCAGTGCAAGATAATACTACATATTTACAGGAAGTAGAAAGCTGGGTAGGGACAGAAAAAGAGACAGAGAAGAGAGAAGCAGAAGGAACAAGGCAATACGTACAATATACAGTAAATGCTAATAAGTTCCTGTGCTTCACAGAAATGACCCTTGTTTATCCTACTAGTTGATCTGAATGCATACCAAGGTTCAAATATGACTTTATCTGGAGTTAAAAAGACTTCATTTGGTGAACACTCCAGAGGCTGTGTGTGTGTGTGTGTGTGTGTGTGTGTTTTCTAAGAAGGAAACTAGTTGAGCAACTCTATTTGCTTTCTCAAACATTAGAAAGGACCTGCCCTAACAGACACACACACACACACACTTAAACAATCCTACATGTACAGTTACACATAGAAAGCACCCTGCAGTTAGTTTCCACCTGCCCAAGAGAGATCAGACCTCACAGAGACGCCATGTAGGCAGACAGAGAGGCGTCCGTCATCATGTCCATCACTGTGAATCTGAAGAAGATCTTCAACCTGCCGGGACGATCTGACAGAAAGGTGGAGCTCAAATTCAGAGGTAAGAAGTCTGCATGTGGTCTCTTCTTTCAGTCCTCTGTATTCTCTTAAAGTGAATGTTTTCCTGCTCCTTACTTCATTCTAGTCAGCACTGAGCTTCCAGCTTTGCGTTGACAGTAAATAAAAGTAAATTAAAAAAAAATACTCTATTCCAAGTCCTTCAGGGAAATTTTAAATCTCCAGAGGAATTATTTTATACAGTTGGCGTTAATATTTCAGTGTGGAGCTCATTCTAACAGCTTTTTATATTGTGTTTAGTTTGAAAGTACGTCTCAGAGTAGTCATGCATTGATGTATGGTTAATACCATGGAGGGTGGAACGGGAAGTAAATGCTCTCCGGGGAAAACCACACTGCTCGTGTCTAATTTATGCTAAAGACACTTTAAAATACTTTTTAAATAGATTTTATTTATTTATTTTAATGTATGACCTCAGATTTTTGTTTAGAGTGGAAATGCCGTCAAATGCTGTCTGGATTTCACTGAAAAATGGTGTAAACATTTATAATCCACTGAGGATGGTTTAGTTTATTCGATTTCTGTCTCCATCACTTCCATTAGCTGCATGTTGGGAATCAGGTATGATCAGATGTGCAGCTTCACACATGCAGATGCTCAATACAATAAATAAAGCATTTAACTACACAAAAATATTATGTTATAGATAGATAGATAGATTAGATTAAATTATGAAATTGCGTCTAGTGTTTTGATGTGATGTGTCAGCAACATTTTAGTGTAATTTACACTTTAGATATACTGTTTTTAACCAATGTTTACTGAATAAAAACACAGAAGTCAAGACACAGGCAAGTATTAAACTACAGGCGATGCAGAACTCATCAGCGGTGATTGTCCAGGACACATTCGTCCACATCTCTTAGGGGTCAGCCAAGCGCAGTGTGTGTGTTTCCCTTCTTCTTAAAAGTATACGTTTTTGCATCGACGTAGCCCACTGTGGTGTAGTACTTGTTAATCGATCAACTGATCAATAAATTATTTTATTAAAGTGCATTCAACTTTATTGTCATCGCATATAGTATGGTTATATACTCAACAAAATGCAGTTTGGTATGTAATCAGTATAACTCGCAAAAAGTGCTAAATTAACCCAATGCTATTGAACAAGCTATGACTATTGTATTAAGTAAGAGCATATTTTACCATAATATACAAAAGTGTAATATTATAGACTGGCTACGTACAGTTTGGGCAGTATAAACAATCATACTAAAGCTTGTGTGACACCCTGTCCTCAAAGGCTGACTGCGTTTGACCCATGTGGTGTTGATCAGCTGGCAGAAGCTGAAGCATCCGTGCAGTTGCTATGGTAACATGTCTGTCTCTGTGTACTTTAGATTTCATCCATAAAACCAGAGTCCTGCAGTGTGAGAATGTGGCCATCTTCAACGAGGTGAGTGAACCTAATCCGCTGCAGACACATTCAGACCAAGAAAAAGCCAAACGGCAGCCTCATCGCTGACAAATGTTGAGCTGCAGTTCTGTTCTGTTCTGTTCTGTTCTGTTCTGTTCTGTTCTGTTCTGTTCTGTTCTGATTGTGATGGAAATGGCACACATGTACAAAGACATATCATATCTCCGAACAAGCAAAATCTGTCATAAGGTTAAATGAAGAGGAGTATTGTGGACATACTATAAATTTCTTCCTAATTTCTTCCTTGGGGTCCCAAGTGATTACTTTGTTTGTCTGTAATTATGTCGACTGTGCGTCCCGATCAGAAAACTTTTAAACGTCAGATGAGTTTACAGGCAGGTCAGTTCAGGTGGAAGTGAGGATGACGAACTGTTGAGATTGCAGATAGCATGATGACACATTCAAAGGGTACTTCAAAGGTTAACAAGGGATTTTTAAGTTTTGGTGAACATTTAGTTTAATGGCTGAAGAATTTATGTGGAAAGGAGTCCTCACAAGGAATAAGAGCAGTGTTTTAGTAGGTAGCCGCTGCTGTTTTCCTGATTCAGATAGAAACTATTTTAATTGAGCTGATAGAGGCTGTACCCCTCCTACAGTATATACACACAACCACTCCTTCAACACACACACACACATACACACACGCCTACAGTTGACATTATTCTGTTTTATTCTGCTGTACTTTATGGAGGCAGAGCTTCCACTGCTACTAGCAACATGAATCAAAGTCTGTCAGCTGGCAAATAGGCTACTTAAGCTTGATGTAGTCATTTCAGTAATGTAGTAGCTGAATCATATTGACTTTGGTAAACCCACATGTCTTGTAGCCACCATGAGGCTGAATCCCTTTCTTTGGACTGAAATTGCTCAACAACTACCGGCTAGACATGTGCATCACCAGGTCACATTTTCAGTTCAGTTATAGGATTAGATTTGGGAAACCAGAATTTACCAAAAAAGTATGGTAATTATAAAAGTGCATGCTTCGTAGCATGCCAATATATTAGCATGCCCATTATAAAACTACAAGGTTTGTGTTAGCATGCTAACATGTTAAGTAGCATGATTTTATAAAAGTACAAGCATCATATTAGCACACTAACCTTTGTTATTACGCTAATTTACTATGCTCATTACATGCTAACAGCTAGCTTAGCACACTAAATATAAAAGTGCAAGGTCTGTATAAGCATGCTAACCAAACACGTTCAAAATAAAAGTACAACATTTGTGAATGCAAGCTAACATCTTCGTAAGGATGAACATTATAAAGGTTTACAAAACTTTAAGATTCATATTAGCATGCTAACATTTGTCACACAAAAATCAACAGGACAACATCAAATAGAGCAACTGAACATACGTTTCATTAGTAAATTCTGAGTATCAAGAAAATATTAAAGTACAATGTACAGGAGGTTTCAAGGGAAAGCTAGAATCCATGCAGCTGAGGTTTTAGGGAAATTTCAGATAAAAAAAATGCAAATACTAATTACTATTAGTTTAGTATTAGTTCATGAATTACACTATAGATATGGATTGCAAGCTGAGGCCAAAAACTCAGAGGAAAAAGCAGAGTGTTTGTAATATTACAGACCATTTCCTCACATCATCACCACTGTGTTGACATAAACAGGGCTGACTGATAATGTTATACAGTAACCCTAGTGTGACATGCGCACTTCTGTGTTTTATTTCCTTGCTACCAAGTCAGCCAGGTGTTTGTTCTTCAGGTGGGACCAGGTAATTGCATGTGTGCGTGTCAAACCCTAACACATGGTGACTCATGGCTGCAGTGGAAATGCCCTGAGTAAAGACAGAAACAATCTCTAGTTTCATTTTTTATTGTTGTGAACAAATGTTTCACTATCTCACTAATACACAGCAAACTGTTATCATGAGATGACAACTAAGTCACCTCCATTAGTGGGAGAAGTCTGTGAAATGTGGTTGAGAGCTCAGGAAAAGATTACAAAGGACCCTTGAACTCAACATTTTGTCACGTCTACTGCCTTCTAAAATCTAAAGATGGTTGTGTGTACTCAAAACACCTTTGTGTAATTTAGATTTTGTCTGTGTGTGTATTCATGCAGTATTTCCGCTGGCCTCACTACGGTAAAGTGATCAGTGATGAAGTTTTGTCCATCAGTGTTTACAACTGCAGCAAAGTCTTCTCCAACAGGTAACACACACTCACATACACCTGTGTGTCTTTCTATCACAGACATGCCCCTTACCCCAACCATAATCATCACAGCTTATTATTAATTTGGAATGAAGAAAAACTAATTGGACTGAAAAAGCAATTTGAAATAATTGTGATAAATATGTAATATCTTACAAAAAAGCGTCATAAGAGGGGTGATAAAATGTTTAAATCTGGGGAGTTTTTTGTGGCAAGTCAGACTTCCTAAGTGGGTGCATTTCGGTATGGAGTCTCTCTGGCAAAGATCTGTCTGTTAATAGTCTGTTATCCTGTCTGTTGTAAAAATATCTTCATTACATTAGCTTTAACATTTAACAATGATCAAGACATTTGTTGAGAAGCATATGTCACAGAATTTATTGCTCTGATTTGTTGTATTCAGTGATATTGCTTTGCTCTGTATCAGTTGAAATAAACTGAACTGCCAAGAGTAATTATTTCTGTGATCATCTTATTTATATTTATGGATGTTTTTTAACTGTTTAGTTTTAAAAATCATGTCTGTAATGTCAACATCTAAAACGCTGTCCCGGCCACGTAATAAACTAAATTATGTGTAAAGTTATTCTACTTTTATTATCCTTTACAACCAACATGGTAGCAGACTATAAATATCTTGCTTCTCGGACAGCAGCTCTTTTGATGTAAACAAAATCATCTCACAAAAATAGACAAGCTACACATGAAGCTGTCATATACGTCATAGTAAACGTGTGTTTGTGTCTGTAGACTGCTCGGTCAGCTCATCATCAGTCTCCAGCATGTTGTTACTTCTGGGAGGTTGTTGCTACGTGAACCGCTCACTGATGCCAACTACAGCCTGACTGATGTAAGGACTCATAAACACATACATTCCTCTATAAGATATCTCAACTGCAGCCACCTTGGTTACATCTCTGTTTTTTTGTAGATCTATATAGAGTTGGATATTCGCTATCATCCAGTTGAGGGAACAGCAGGACACTGGGAGGGACTCGACTTTCTGAAGGTTGAAGACAAGGATGAGTAAGATCACAGTGAACTGAAATCTGAGTATTATTTAAATCTGTGCCACAAAGACACCCTGCCTCCTCCTCACACTTTGTTTTTGCTCTTTGGTCATCCTCAGATCAGCTCTGGTCATCAGGAATGATGGATTTGCCAACCCTGACAGGTAAGAATTTACACCTGTTTGACTAAACATATATAGTGGAAAATGATGCCCGTATTTCTGTAAACATGTAACACTATCAAACCAAGCTGTCAATAAAACTGAATCTCATGAAGATGCTGTCATCATGTCCTCAAGGTAGGTACTTTCCCACGTAGGTACTTTCCCCAGATCATGATTGACCCTCCGTTTGTTTTGTTTGTTTAAACTCATTGACCAGAGCCTTCTTTTGTTTTCAGAGCCAAAAGTTCCTGTTGTAAAATCACAGATGTATGCTAATGTTGTAGATCCATCCATCTGCCTGAGCCTCCTCGTGTTGTGCCATTCATTTCTCCATAATAACTTTATTCTACTTTTTCCTTTACCACTCACTACACTCATAATATAATTTGTCATTTGTTGTCCAGTTACAATCTAAAAAAAATAAATGTATAAAAACAATATACATGTGTAAGTAACTTATGCTGGTAGGTGTTTCCTTTAGTAAGACAGGAGTGACGCCTGAGAGTTGTTGAGACTTTTACTAAAACATTTTTTCCCATAACCCGTCTGATGCTGTGGCACTGAAATTTGAGCATTTCCTTGAATATATATGTACAATGAGGAGTACCCAAAACGCAAAGCTAAAACATCAGGCAGTTCTTCATCACTGAGTGATTGAACTACAGCTGCCATTTGTTTTAACTTTGTTTTATTTTTAGATTTATCATCTTTATCATCATTTAACCTAATGTCTTGACCTGAACAACGCTCGACTAAATGTCACACTAATACATCGTCTCCTCATGTTTTCCTGCTAGTAGGCAGGCACTTGGCCGCCTAGATCAGCTGGACAGAGAGGCTCTGCGTCTGGGACGGAGTCTGGTCCGGACGGGGGATGAAGGCGATGATGATGATGATGAATTTGACGACTGGATGGACATGGAGGTTTCTAACATCGTCTTCACTCCTATTCTGAGGTCAGCCTGGTGTTTACTCGATTGTTTACTGTCTACTGCCTCAAACTCACTGTCAGTGAAACAGACTGGATGTGTTTGTGTAGTCGTTGCAGGCCACTGTCCAGAAGTGCTGCTGCAGCGATGCCCACAGTCAAGAGCTTCCAGGTGAGTTCACACATGCATACATTTTATTCAGGTCCCATCATGTAAGCTTCTGGGGTGTCTTTTCAGTTGTGTTGTAACAAATGACAGGAAGTGATGTGAGAATTATCATTTGTTTTAACTTGGGTTATTTAGTTCAGACTTCAGACAACACAAAACCAATATGTTAATAGCCCCTGATTTGGGCAATTTGATGTATTGGATTTCCTCAAAAATCAACCAATGGATTAAGAGCAAACGTTCCCCCCTTGATGACTTGAATTACGTGAATCTCGTAACTGTGTGGTCAAATCTTGTGGTCTAGTAGTCAAAGCTGATGTACCCAACAGTGCAGTTTCAAAACAGTTTCTTGCAGTTTCTAACCTTTGATCCCAATGTTCTCACACAGAGTTGAAGTTACCAAGTCATTCAGTCATTTACCACTGTACAATATAAGAACCGTGAAGCTAAATTGTGTGTGTACAGGTAAATGTGAACATCCTGGAGGCTCAGAAGCTGGTTGGAGTGAATATCAACCCTGCAGTTTTCATCAGAGTGGGAGGTCAGAAAAGAAACACAGTGACACAGAAATCTACCAACTGCCCCTTCTACAATGAGGTACCAGCAGAGTGGAGAGCAAAGTGGAAAACAGTACACCTCAGTATATTTATAATAAAGCACTGTGGTTAGCAGTGTACAGGAGACATTGCAGCAGAGTATAGTAATTCACCTCCTGTCTTCTGCTCTTTCAGAACTTCCAGTTTGAGTTTCAGGACTACCCCTCAGTCTTCTTTGATAAAGTAATTGAAATAAAGGTCAGTTGTACAATTTTTGCATTTTCTTTCTTTGTTTTTCTTTCTACTGCTGTCACCGTGGTGTGACATGAGCCTTGCCAAAGTAAACCCTTGTCATCTTATCTCCTTTCAGGTGTTCCACAGACGGACTCTCGCCTTCCTGATGACCCACATTGGAACATTTAAGATTGACATTTCGACAGTTTACGGCCAGCCAGGTACCAGAGTAGCTCACATTACAGTACCAGTCTAAATACTTGAGAATTCACTGACATCTCTTCATTTTCAGACCATCGCTTTTACCAGAAGTGGGCTCCACTGACTGACCCGGGAGACACCAGGTCAGGGATCAAGGGTTATGTCAAGGCCAGCCTCAATGTGCTAATGAAGGGAGACACTCTAAGCATGCCCACACTGCGAACATCGTCATCTGGAGCCAATGAAGACATAGAAAAGTAAGCATACTCAGTTCCCAAAAGAGAGACTCCAGACCAATTTTCCACCACAAACATTTTGTGTTTTGGAGAAGTTAGGCAGGCTTCCAGGATCACTTTGTTAAGCAACTGGGACGTTTCTTAGTAATGGCTGTCTAAATTTGAAAACAGTGATTTACTAATTTAGACTCAACCATTAAAGAATATATTAGCTAGTAAATGCCTCAGTAGTGTCAGTTAGACAAAAACTAACTCTGAAGAGAAAGTAATTTATATAGTTTTAACAAACTGATAAACTTTTTGCAAAACTATAAATGATATTGTTTATAATGGTCTAACCGTAATGTTGTATAATGTATGTTGTATAACATTTGTCTCTCTCTTTGTATCAATATTTTTCAGCATTCGGATGTCAAATTGACTCTTCAGTCTAAATGATCATGTACTAACAAGATAACTGTAGCTTTATAGGTGTAAATATGTATATCTGCCTGCACAAAACGATGATATCTAGGTTGTGTGGTATTATGAAACCTACATCTCCACTCACTTTGTCCACACATCATGACAAGGTTCATATTTTTTTTTGCTGTTTTGCAGGAACCTCCTGCTCCCTCGTGGTATACCTTCTGAGCGTCCATGGGCTCGGTTCCGAGTCCGAATCTACAGAGCCGAAGGTCTGCCCACCATGGAAGCAGGGTTGATGGCCAAGATGACCGTCTCTGATCGGGCTGTATTCATTGATCCCTATGTGCAGGTCACATTTGCTGGACAACAGGTGCTCGGATACAAACAGCATGTTGTTGGGCCGTGGAGTGGACCACAAATTAAAGTTCTGTTGTCAGCAGCTACTGATTTAAAAATGGACTGAGAAAAAAGAGAGTGTCTATTTTTTTAGCAAAAATGCTGGGTGGCAAATTTCATCCCAATTTACTACTAAAAAATTCCAACTTTTGTTTTGCTAAGCAAAACCTATGAAAAATGAATGGAGATTAACAGTGCTGGGAGTTGGCTAATCTACAATGTCTTATTTTGGTCTTCAGGGGGAAACATCGGTTGCTAATGCCACCAGCTCTCCAGTTTGGAACGAGGAGATCTCCTTCATCGAGCAGTTTCCTCCTCTGGCTCAGCGGATTAAAGTCCAGATCCTTGATGACACCAAGATGGGAGACATCGCCCTGGCAACGCACTTCCTGGACCTGCAGCAGATTTCTGACCCCACCAGGAATGGTATGACTCTGAATATACACAGAACATCAATTTTCATGGTCCTGAAACTTTATGAAAGTCCCAAACATTATTTTTTTATGTATTTATTTGATAGGGACAACACACATTAATGAACATCTATTCAGACAGCAATAGACGTAAATATGTCGGATTATAGCAACAGTGCTAATTTGTATCTGCAGGTAACACAAAAACATGATAAGATATAGAACAAGATAATTTTCCATGCAGAGTGAACCAGATGTTTATGTCAGACAGACTTATGGAACCATGTCACGTGCAAGTGTCACTACTTTATGAGTACATTTATAATAGTTTAGTAAGAGTAAGTGTCCAAATTTATTCCGTGATGAAATGAAAAAATCTGTCTGTTTTTTTCTCCACAGGGTTTAACCCCACCTTCGGCCCAAGCTGGGTTAACCTTTATGGTTCTCCTCAGAATTCCACCCTAGGAGATGTTCACCAGGTAAACTCAACCAAACCAAAAATGAAGACAAATAAGGTCTTATATTATTTTGCTGGAGATTATCTGAAAAGTACCACAGCTGTCTTTTAAATATCCAGCAGCCAATTATCCTAGTTTATCCCAAGAATAGAAAACAAGAGGAAGCCAGGTTGGCTTTGAAAAACTCTTGATGTTACTGTCTAGTTTATGGACAACCTGCTGTCTCTACTGAGCCGAAGCTCAATCACTTTTCTGATCTAGCTCTTGGAGACGAAGCACGTATACATTTTCTCACATGTCAACAACTCCATGAATTTCCTGACTTCTTCTAAAAGAGTCATTGATAAATGTGTAGGTTGTGCAGGATTAAAACAGACTACATCCAGACTAACCTCACTCTCTCTTCTCTCTAGGCTTTGAACGAGGGTCTAGGTGACGGGATCTTCTACCGTGGTCGAATCCTCCTTGCTCTCTCCATGGATCTTTACTATTCCCCCTCTGCCGTACCCATAGAAACAGCGTCTGTTAAGATAGCAAAGGTAAATACATGAGTTAGGCTACACGTTAATTTATCAGCAATTATTTCCTGTTGGAAGTTTAACTGACCCTTTGTTGGTCTTTCTCTGACCACCAGACAAACAATAGCAATGCAGGGTTACATTCCCACAGGAAAAAAAATATTTTTTATAAAAGAACAGAGATAACATGAAGCTAACGTTCTTATGTTAGCATGCGGGTACAGCAGAGTAATATCTGAAATATGGTAGAAACGAGTAGTAATTTTTCCAGTGTTAGTCCGGTTGCTAGCATTAGCTGTCTCACATCCACATTATCTTATTACAGGTTTTAAACAGTTGTCTATAGGAAAAGACCCCTGCATGGCCATTGTTTGTTCATTGAACAGTAACACAGGCAGTTGGGACTTGACAACTGGTTGGTGCTCTGAAGACCAACAAAGGGTCAACAGAAGTGAGAATGGGCTTTCTTTGACAAAACCTCATGTAATATGATCTAATTAACTGTTATGTGGATATATTTCTTGTGTGTTCTTGTCCTTGAAGGTGAAAGGAGCGCTGGGGAAACTGGGACTGAGGAAGAAGAAGGGCAGCAAGAAGGGGACAGTGGAAGGTCAGGAAATAATTATGGGAAAAGTATCACGTCTATCACAACAAAGGAAAAGCTGGTCTGGCTTTGTCTAAATACAACAAATCTCATCTACTGCCACAATTAAAAACTCCCGGAAGTCACTGCACCAAGCTAAGAAATGGTCTGAAAATGACATATTTACATTTGTTTTTTGGACTGATAAACAAGATAGAATATGTTAATTACTGAGACAGCTGGATTAGGCTCCAAGCCCCCCTCTAAAGATAAACTGTAATAGATAATTGATGGGGGAAACAGACACTTCCAACAACTCCAAAACTGTCTGATTGTATTTTCATTGTATCAAGATAAGGTGACATGTTTTGTTCCATCTGCAGTTTTAAGGAGAGAAGTTTAAAAGGTTGTTTTTCTTCACAGAAAAAGCTTTCAACCTTGATTACTGGAAGCTTGTTTATCATTCAAGCATCAATAAAGACACTAACTGAAAGTCCACCCGACCCCACTATTTGAGAACTAGCTACTGGTCTAATGTAAAAAACAAACTCAGGTATGGTGTGGTTTCTGTTGCTATCATTAGCTTTTTGAGGATTTTTTGGAAACTAGTTTACAACGTTAGCAATGCTATGGGAACACACCGTTTTGATAGTATAGCTAACACTAGCTAGCAGTTTAAAAATAACAACCCAATAACCCCCAGTTTATTATTAAAAATGATCCAGATGCTCATGCAGGACATCTGGTCACGTTAAGTCTAGATTATTCTGCTAGAACTTTTTCATTTTGCAAAATTATCAACGGATGAATTTAAGTTAATGGAAAAATTGGCAAAATTTTTTACTTTTTACTTAAGTACATTTAAGAGCCTGTACTTTCTTACTTTTACTTGAGTAAAGGAGTTGAATCAATACTTTTACTTTTACGAGAGTATTTTTTTTACTTACTACAAGCTGTGCTGCACAACAAAATGCCATTGGTTTGTTTCTTTCTTGTTGCCATAGTGTCTCAGGCTGCCAGTGGATTGGCTGATGAGTCAGGTGAGGTGGCAGTTGAGGTGCCAGAGGCTGTTACCGTTGAAATTGAGGAGATCCATCCTCTACCTGAGGTCAGTGTCATCAGCACTTTAAGTTCTAAAAGACTGGTGGAGAGTTTGGGTTTTTATAGAAACATCTGTAGGTGTTGCCCACCAGAAACACTCATGACTAGTGTCTGTTAATGACCAGACACTCACCTGTAGTCGGAGGAATTTGTTTTGTACCTGTTTCCCATTAATGCTTAAGACTCCAGACTCAGGGTGTGAACAGAGTTAAAACATTTTGGGGACAAATGGAGGAGAAAGGTGGTTGGAATGAGGAGTAAAGGAAAAAAATCCTTCTTTGTCTTTAGGGTTTCCTTGGACAGAAGGTCGAGTTTCTGCTGTTTGCATCTCTGTTTGAAGTCACAATGATCGACCCATCTGTAGGCACCAAACCGCTGACCTTTGAACTCTCCATAGGTAAATAATGTTTTATGAGAATAAGTGCACAACTGAAATTGGAAGCTCATTTTTGTTAGCAATTTAACCAAATCATCAAAACTGACAAGAAAAAAGGTGAGGAAGAAAATCCAGGTTTGCAGCCAAGTTAGGCAATACTTTTCAAGCACTTTTTTTTTTCCTCAGGTTTGGAAGTATGGACTAAATCAAATATAGATTAAAAATCCATTCAAAGTATCTTATTGACTTTGGTCTCTCCTCAGCTAGACATTTTAGTTGCCTATTCCTCGTGCTTCACATTTTATTTCCAACATCAGACGTCCCTGTGCTCCAGCAAGTGCTCTGTTTCTACCAGGGAATTATGGGAAGGCGGTGGGGGTCCGAAAGCCTAAGAAGAGCCAGAGCAAGGAGGAGCTGAGAAGGAGCAGGGAAGAACTGAAAAGGAGCCGGGAGGATCTGAATGAGGAGTCGCAGGGTCTGCTGGAGTCAGAGGATGAGTTGGACAGAGAGGAACTGCAAAGTCCCGAACCTGAGAACAGATCTGTGTCTGCTGCTATGAGACCCCAGCCCACTGAGTACGACAGGTAAACAAAAAAAAAAAAAAGCACCCCACCCCCCACCCTTCCATCTTTTTTTTTCACACTGTAAGGTTATGTTTGAGCCCACACTAGGAAGGACAGCTCCAAATAACATAGTCTGATAGTCACAGAGAAACATAAACCCCTCAGGTGTTGCTAAACAGAGTTTGACAATGATTATGAATAAAACTGGTCGTGACAGGAGTTGTTCTATTACAGGTGAGTTGGCTGCTACAATGATTGAGGTACCATGGGTAGGTTGGAGAATTATGTATTCAGGTGTATTTGATGTGTACTTTGGTGTTTTAGTTTGGCCCAAGTCCCATCGACTAACGCAGTGGAGGTGGAGTTTATGGTCTATACTGCAGCCAGCCATCTTTTTTATATTCTGTGTTTCACATCTATACTTTAAGCTGGTCACCTGTGATCAGACAGATGTCTGGGCCAAATTATCCCAGATTATGTGTCAGACTTCTCCTAGAGAAAAAAAATAAAGTGGCACCCATTATTATTTAAGTCATCCAGCTTGTTAATCTGGTCCTGATCCTGACGGGGTTCTTTGTTGTTACAAGGTTTAGTTTGTAGACTTGTAGTGATTTAAGAATCACTGCGTCTAAAACTTCAAGTCCTCTTCTTACTGGTACTGTTTGACTGTCTTTTTACCCGTCCCTAAGGTCTTTCCAGTGTCTTCAGCTGCAGCCACCCTCAGTGAAACCAAAGCCTTGTCTGTTTGTCTGGAGCCAGTTTGAAGATCACAGCTTTCGACTTTATCAGGCAAATTGGCTCAGCAAGATGGCCGACAGGCTGGTGAGAGTCAAGTGATTTCTAATTTTTAAAATGACAGCGCCCACAGTGCTTCACACTCTCTGACCCTTTTTCAGGAGATTGGTCTAAATGAGGTGGAAATTCTCTTGAGGAGGCCGAGAAGTAAAGTGAAGGAGCGTTTGGTGAACGTGCTGCTGGAGCTGGTGGCCTCCTGCAAGTCAGTCTCATCATCTTGAAGTTTTCATTAGAGCAGCTTCAATTAGTTTGATTTGATTTGATTCATCCTGTTTGTCTCCACTCTGCAGACAGTTAAGCGTTTTCTCAGACAGGAGATCTCAGCTGCGTCCCAACAACCTGGACAAATGCAGGAAAGAGTTTATCAAGAAGAATCTGGTGAGTCTGTTGTAAGCCGTGTCTCTCTCTTCATACCTGCCTCTGTCTTTCTGACCTAATGTTTGATTGTGTCCAGATCATGGTGGCCAGACAGGCAGTGAGGGCCAGCCGAAGGATTACAAGACGGTCGGCAAAACAGCGGTTGATGGATAGCAGGAAAATCCTCAAAAAGCTCCGCGCTGTTGCAGCAGAGGTCAGAGTTAATTTGCAGTTCGATCACCTTAGGAAAAGAAAAGGATGTCAAAAATCTATGTGTACATACAGTTTGTGTGAGCTCTGACATCCCCTCCCCTACATCACACTCTCTCCAGCCCCAGAATACCATCCCTGATGCTTTTCTCTGGTTACTGAGTGGAAACAAGCGATTGGCTTACGTCAGGATTCCATCCTACTCCATCTTTTTCTCACTGGTGGAGGAACAGAGGGGGCGAGACTGTGGCCGAGTCACCACCCTCTACATGAAGGTAACTCTTCTGTATATAATGTTCTGTATGTCATCAATGCAGGATAAAATCAGAGATAATTAATGTTTTCTTGATGTTCTATACCATGGTTAATGCAAGCAAAGCAAGCAACCCGTACAGCATCATTAGCATGCTAGTTAACGGGGGAATTTGGATCTTGCACGTTCTACTTAGTGCTAAAACTGTGTGTAATATCAGCATCCCCTGAAAGTGTATTACTACAGTTTGCTAAAGAGCAAGCCATAGTTACAGTGAACCAAAAACTCACTCATATAGGTCAGGGTATTTCTAAAAGTTGAAAATATCCGAAACCGCTGGTCCAGGATTATCAGAATAAAGGGTGGACAACTTGGTTATTCCCTGTGGAAGTGGGGTGTTTGGGACTCCAGGCAACTCAGAGTGGTATCTGCAGACCAAGGAGGGGGCGAGAGGCCAGATGAGGAAGATGACCTCTCAAAGGTTGGGTGAGGCGGCAGAATGAGCCTCCTGTCGGTTCTGGCATAAGAGAGAGGATATTAGCTGGAAGGCTCAGGGAAAGGGAGAGACATGACCAGCACTGCCAACCCACCAGATGGAGAGTGTTCTGGTAAACGGTCAAAACACTTGGCCTGGCACCACCTGATGGCATTTTCTCCAGGCAAAGGCCATATGGATTCATAATGGACATAATAAGGCATACTATGATGTAAGTATCGTAGTGTACAGGTAAGTTTAGCGCCGTTAAAGGACACATGAAACAAACAAGTTTTCTGATGGGTTATACCCACAGATTTATCCTATTTAAACCTCAACTTCCTGCCACTCTTTTAGAACTAAAGAAGCTACTCGGATGAGCAAAACATCTTCTCAAAAAACTCAAAAAACAAGTCCATCTGAAATTTTCAGACACTTTTTGGATATACCGTGACCTGGATGACTAATAAAAGCTGAACTTCCCACAAGTCATTAAGAAATGAAGACACTACTTGGATAAGTGGAATCATGTTCAAGAATCAAGAAAACCCAAACAAGTCGAAGTATAAAGTGAAACTTATTTTATCACAACTCCATCAAAACCAATGTGCATGTGACCCAAGTTCACTGGTTGATTAACCTTTGGGCTTTTTAATCACTGCAGACGATGCAATGACATCCCATCTTTCTTCATTTGTCCAAAAACCCAAATGTCCATCTTTTTAATTCTGTGTCTGTAACAGAATCAGTCCAAATCATCTGTCTCATCTGTCTGTACTTCAAGTCACCGGGAGGTTCAGCAAGTGAGGTCTTCGCAAAGGTAGAGGTCTACCTGTGGCTTGGCCCTGCCAAGTACTGTAAAGAGGCCCTCAACTCCCTGCCAGAGGAGTTCTTACCGGTCTATGAGGAGGACAACGAGGAGGAGAAGAGGGTGGTCCCTGTGGGAGAGAAGAGGAAGCTTCCATTCTTCCTGTCCTGCCAGGGTGAGTCATCTGTGTTGGAACATATTCAGATGAGTTTATACTTTGAAATACAAGCCTAGTAATTTCTTTTATGTTTGTCAGTAAAGCAGATTCTCCTGACTTGACCTCTGTCTCTGTCTCTTTGCAGACAGCAGGTACTTCCAGCTACGATGTCACCTGTACCAGGGACGTGGCCTGAGGGCTGCAGATGCCAACGGGCTATCCGACCCATTTGCCAAGGTGGTCTTCTCTACACAGTGCCAAGTTACAAGGGTAGGTCCGACTCATTCAAACATAAGTCATTAATATATGTCTTCTTCAAGACATGATACAGCTGTTAACGAGACATGTGTGTTTGTGTTCAGATATTGTCAGACACTCTTTCTCCCGCCTGGTGTGAGTGTTTGGTGTTTGACAGGGTTTTACTGGAGGGGTTGAGAGAGGAGCTCCAGCAAGACCCCCCCCTCGTCATCATCAACATCTACGACTATGATGCAGTGGTAATGCTCAGACGCTCTTCTACACATGGAGTTGTTAAAAGACGTTTTGTTCACCAGTCCAAACAATTATCAACGTTCTTCCAAAATATTCAGATCTTTAAATAAAACGTTGGAAATACAAGATACAATATGTACAGAGATCTGTCAAGTCACAAGGTGCATTTAGCAAGAAACAAAGCTGATAAGTATGCACACCACTTTGAATAGATTGGATAAAAAAAAAATAAAGAATAGAAAAGTCTCAAACAGGAACACAAAATGAGACGCTATTGTCCTCCACATTTATCTCCTATTTCGGTTATAACACCATGTGTGTGTCTGAACGTGTGTGTGTTTGCGTGCAGGGCCGTCCGAAGCCTCTGGGTCGAGCTTTTGCTGAGCCGGACTTTAAACCCGTGGAGCAGCACTACCAGAAGCCTCACCTCCGTTTCTATGACATCAGCATGGGGAAGGCCCCTGCTGGAGAGCTGCTGGCTGCCTTTGAGCTCATCGAGCTGGACTACTCTGTGTTTGGAGAGGTGAGATCAATGAATCCATCAACTGCATGACACTGTTTTTTATTTTTTATTGGAAAGATGTAAAATAAGCAAAAGCCAAATTAATGTAATAAGTTAGAAAGGAAATGAACCATCAAGTTAATCGTTACTTTACTTTTTAACCACTTCAGTTTCAACACGCTACATTTGTTGTAATTGTAATAATTTTCTTGGATTATTACTCAGGCATGCTCACTTCTTCTATGTTGCAAGCCAGTGTGAAGCCAAATCTCTCAAAAAGCATGGACCACCAAAACAACATCAAAGTTGCTATAAACCAGAAATATATATTAACAAAACACAAACACAATTTAATTATTGAAGAAATAAATCATCTCCCCCTGCAGCCTTGTCTCCCCAACAGCGTGGATCCCCAGGAAGTGGCCCGTGAGGAAGACCAGAACTTTTACGCCATCCCTAAGGGAATCCGACCCGTTCTGAAGACGTTCAGGATCGAGGTAAGACACAAACACACACACAGTCTGTTTGGAGTTTTGTTCACATGTTTCGAGAATTTCAAATGCCTAATACTCTGTGCGTTTAGGTGTTGTTCTGGGGCCTGAGGGAGCTGAAGCGGGTGCACCTGTTCGAGGTGAAGCGCCCCATGGTGAAGATTGAGTGTGCAGGACGGCAGCTGGAGTCTGAGGAGATTGAGAGCTACCAGAGTCACCCAAACTTCAAAGAAGTGGCCCTCTACATCGACGTGGTCAGTCTCTGTCATCAGCTACTCGTGCTAGTTAATATTAAGAACAACAAATCTGGCTCACACTTCCACCTCGTAACCAGAACAGGGATGCAGCTTACGTCTCCTTCTGATGTGTTTGGTCTAATCAGGAGTTGCCTGAGCAGTCCTACCTCCATCCTCCCCTCACAGTGTTCGTGGTGGAGCAGCGGGCATTCGGTCAACTTGTTCTGGTCGGGTCCCATGTGGTCCAGAGCCTCATGGACTACGGCCCACGTCATCGTGAAGAGGATCCAGAGGAGGAAGAGGAGGAGCCAAAAAGAAAGAGTAAGAAACTGATGGAAGAAGTGTTCACAGGAAGATAGATGGAACAGGAACGGAGTGCATGCATCTTCTGAGGGTAATATTATAAAAATTTGTCCATCAAACTTTAGTTTTGATGGACACATTTTTATAATATTAAAGTATTTGTGATTCACCAATGAAGATACATTAGGCAAACTTCCTCAAATGTCCTCAAACCCACAATTGTTTTGCTACTTAGTCAGGCATGTTGGCATCAGCAGCTTACATTAACACAGACAAATATTTAATGTTTAACATGTGGGGAGATTAGGCCTGCTGTGGATGGTTATGATTGCTAAATTGTGATTTGATAATTGCTGTTTGGAAGAGAGCTAACGTGAAGTTCAGTGTCACTAACGTGATGGAGACTTACAGTTGTGTAGGACTGAAAAAAAGAATTAGCAAAGAAATGAAATCTTACTTTGATAAAAATGGAGATGTGGTAGCTTGCTTGACTTAACATTGTCACTTTCATTCAGTCATTGACTCAGGTTAGCTCAATAAATGAGCTGTATACTGTCATAAATGACATTCGAGGTGTTTGTAACAGAAGAATATTGTAAGATAACATTTCGCCTGAAAGATACAAAGATGTATGATGCTTCTTCCTCATTTACATTTTCATAACTTTCTCCTTTTGAACTGATCAGAACCTGCTGACAGTGAATATTTCTCGCAACAGAGCACTATCTTCTGACACAGTATGTATTTGCATCTCTATAGAGAGACAGAATTCAGTGAAGATGAATCCACTGATGTCAATGAAGAATATGTCACTCAGCGGCCTGGGGATCAAACAGTCGAGGATTCCCATCATACCCATCAGAATGGTTACCGTATGTATATTAATCTACCCCCATATTAATCTACTGTAACACCAAAACTGTTCAAACAAGCCAGATTTTAAATAAACACTCATAAAAGATGATGTTGACACTGGTGTGCTGTAAATGAATAAAACATCTTTAGTCGCCGCTGAAGACGCTGATAAAGAAGGGAGGGGAGCTGGAGGAGGAGCCTCCGGAGAAGGAGGAGCTGGATTGGTGGTCCAAATACTACGCTTCACTGGAGGAGCTGGAGAAGCAGGTGAGACAAACAATTTACCTGCCTGCTGTCAATCTTAATATTATATAGACGGACATTAAAAACACGGCATCACTTCATATCTTGTACACCAAGTTGTCAGGAAAAAAAAAAGCAAATGACAGGAAACAAACACCCAGTTTAAGGTAAATTTCCTGCAGCGCTCACAAAAGAAAGGAGTGGACTTAGGCACAAAGTTCATACTTCAGCATTATTAAAGGGAACGACAACATTTGGGGCAACTGTGGCTCAGCAAGTAGAGCGGGTTGTCCACGAACCAGAGGGTTAGCGGTTCAATCCCCGGAATGTGCCACATGTCGAAGTGTCCTTGAGCAAGACACTGAACCCCCAGTTGCTCCCAGTGCGTGGCACTGGTGTGTGAATGTGTGAGTGAATGGGTAGATGTGTCTCTGACTGTAAAAAGCGCTTTGAGTACCAATAGGTAGAAAAGCGCTATATAAAAGCAAGACCATTTACATTTTTAAATTAACTCAGCATTTTTCTGCAGGCTGCTGAAATTGAAGAGATGGAGGAACAAGCGGAGACCGGTACAGATCAACACCTATTGTGAAATTTTGGGTTATGGTTATGAAATGTTCGATCTCCTGACAGCCTTCTTTGCAATTTTCCTTTAAATAAAAATATTAAGTTATTTCTAGTTTAACTTCTAGAACAAAAGCACATTCGCTGATATTTTCCAGTTTGACTCAGTTGTAGTTCCTCAAATGTCCACTAGATGCTGCTGTGATAAGTTCATCACTGTACTGGACAGACTGGGAAAAACTCTAATTTCTTTATTATTACAGTAACTATAATAATATTATAAAATTGAATGAAGAAACTTAAGGGTGATTTTCACCAAATGGCTGTTAGTATGGTAGCAGCATGTGACTGCTGGTGTTAGACCCTGCCTTGTGTATGAGGGCCACACACGTTGAGTCTGTCTACAGACAAAACATCTTGGTAAATATACAGTTACGAAACTCTCAACAGAGTTGTGTTGATAAAGTTTTCTTCTTTGCACAGATGGAGTGAATCTGACCATGGCAAACATTGAAGAAGAGGAGGAGGAAGCTGTGGTGCAGGAAATCGATACTCCCAAACGCAAGGCGATCGCCACACTAAAGGTGTGAGATCATAGCAGTTTCTGGCCCCTCCTTTCTACACAGCCAAAAATGATCACTGTAGCTCTGCTTTTAGGATTCCATCAGTAAAAATTAGGAAACTGTTCCCAACAGAGAAACATGGTTTTAACCAGACAAAAGTCAGACCTGATCAGAAAAGACTTGCAACCTGAAAGTCTATAATAAATAAATAAATAATAAATAACTACATAACACATACTCCAAACAGTATTAAAAACAAACTGCAGCACAACAGTCCTGGAGTTTGTAATCCTCACAGCTTCTGAGAAGAAGCTGCACTTTAGCCTTGTTGTTCTGGTTCTGAGGGTAAACAGTTTATGTGCGGGCTGGGATCCTCCATGATTTATGATGGCCTGCTCCTGCACCTGCTAAGGTTAATGCTGGTTATTTCTGGGGCAGACTGTTTGTTGTAGTGATTTCCTGTCGGCTGCAGAACAGTTAACATACCAGGCAGTGATGGAAGATGTTAATGTGCTATCCACCCCTTAATGGGATGTTCTGGACAGCAGGGACGATGGTTTCTGATGTTAATTTAAAAGGAATAAAATTCTTTACTCTATATCCATTAAATCAGCAATAGAAACTTTGGTGTGCGCTTCAATTAGTTTAGAAAGGGATCCACAACTTATCATTTGAAATATATGTCCAGACACAAACAAAATCCAGATAACTCTCTGCTGACTTTTAGATCAGGGTAGGCATGTAAAAACATTTGAAAAGCTTTGAGTGTTTCCTTGATAACATAAGGATAACATGTTTGTGTGTCAGCTGTATGGAGGTGATCTGGAGTCAGAGTTCAGTCAGTTTCAAGACTGGCTGCAGGTCTTCCATCTGTATAAAGGCAAAGCGAGCACTGAAGATGATGAGGATGATGACGAGGAAAGACTAATGGGAAAATACAAGGTAATGCGAACAGAGAGCTGTCAGTCAGTCTTTCTCAACGTGTCTCTTAATCTGCTGTGGTCTTCATTGTACACACCTTCCATCCTCAGGGATCCTTCCTTGTTTTTCCGATTGACCCCAGAGATGCAGAAGACACCAATTGTCAGATCACCAATGGAATCCCTAAAAACACACCAATCAAAGTCTTAGTCCGAGTCTACATAGTCAAGGTACTTGTCTGTCTGCATGAGAAGACAAAATTCGTGTCTATAGCTTTATTATATGTTTAAACCATACTGGTATACTTCTTTGTATCCTATATTCTTTCTAATCTGCTGTTTCTGTTTGTGTCTTGCAGGCCACCAGCCTGTCTCCCACAGATCCAAATGGTAAAGCTGACCCATACATCGTAGTCCAAGTGGGAGAGCAGCATCTCGACTCCAAAGATCGTTACATCCCCAAACAACTCAACCCAGTATTCGGAGAGTCAGTACCTGTCTGACTACACAACCGTCTATCCGTCTCCAACTCTCTGACTCGGACTCTCTGACTCTGTCTGTGTGACTCTGTTTTTCAGGGTGTTTGAGCTCACAGTATCTTTCCCACTGGAGACAGAGCTGATAATCAAGATCATGGACCATGATCTTGTGGGAGCTGATGACATTATTGGCGAGACGCATGTTGACCTGGAGAACCGATTCTACAGCCGTCACAGAGCGTCCTGTGGCCTGGCTCTTTACTACGACACGTTAGTACCAACACTAGAATAGATAATATGAATAAGGAACCATAGGCTGTAGATGAAGTTGAATAAAGCTGTTGTTATGTCCATTGTTTCTCCAAAGAGCAGTTTTGTAGCTCAATATGGTGTCTATGACCATGCACTGCCAGGATGGCAATGCCTAGCCAAATGCCTTACTTGATGTACCGTAATTTAAACATGAAGGTGGAGAAAAAACAAAAAAATACCAAAAAACAGGTTGTAAACTTGTCTATTTCTGCTCTTAAGTTGGACAGTTTAACATAGAGGTGTGTGGACAATGACTCACCCGGAGAGCCAGTCTCATGTGGACATTTGAGGAACTGCAGTTATGGCCATCATCAACATCGAAACTACATTTGATACCAGACCTATTAGTATTAGAACCATTTACACAAATGTTCATCTGTCTGTGCTAGAGGTTGCACTAGACTTTTTCGTTGTCTTTCATTTTGACAGACAGGGTCATAAAATCCTGTCATACTCTATTTTTACCCGTCACTTTAATTTTTCATAACGATAACAATTGACACATATTCAATAGCATTTAATTTTTATTCAATTTTCATTAACTTTTAATACTTTTTCAGAGCAGTATTGACTTTAAATAGTAAAAGATTGACCGGGACTGCTAGCGCTGACGGCTCTTAGATGGCACTGTAGGGTTGAAGTGCTTCGGTGGTATGCAAACTGCGATTAGATACAGGGGCCAATTGATAACGTCACACGCCACCAAGCGGTCAATGGTGTGAATTGCAATCTGTCAAAATGACAGATGGCCTTCCGTCACGGTTTTAAAAAACGGGTCTGTGCCTGTGTCTCTTTCCAGTGATGGTTACAATGTGTGGCGTGACGCAAAGAAGCCGTCAGTCATCTTGGCTGAGCTCTGCAGAAAGAACGACATCCCTTGTCCAGAGTACAGAACGTCTGAGGTCAAAGTCCTCAACAAGATCTTCAAGATACCACCAGATGCAGTACCTGAAGGTAGGACTGATGGAAAGGTATCTACTGAAACATCATGATATCTGGAAATGATAGAAGTGAACAGTCTATCATGGTCCCTCTTTGGACACCTACAAACAATATCATGCACAACTAGTAGTATTCCTCTGTCTGGTAACTGTTACTCCACCTTGACCACTACTAATGCTGAAATAATGGTGTTACTGCTGTGCCCCTCACTCAACAGCACCAGCTCTAACAGTCGTGTTGTTGTTTTCAGCTCTGCTGAAGAAGAACCAGTGGACTCCAGAGGAGGAGGCAGAGATGGAGGAGCATGCAGCCCTGAGCGTGTTATGGCGCTGGGGTGAGATGAGTGAGTTCCTCACCGGAGCCATTCCTCTGGTCCCGGAGCACGTGGAGATCAGGTCTCTGCTGAACCAAGACAATCCCGGACTGCCCCAGGTAACCACAACACAGCAAACAACACGCTAGCACTGGTATCACTAAACGTCCTCAACAGTGTGTCTGTGTGTACGTTGCAGGGTTACCTTCACATGTGGGTGGACATGTTTCCCACTGATATCCCGGCTCCGCCTCCTGTGGACATAAAGCCCCGCCTACCTGAACAGTACGTCACCACACGGTTTGGTACAGTAGAGCAGAGTGGAGACACAGCTACAATATGTGACCTTTGTTTCCATGACTACAGGTACGAGCTGCGGGTGATCATCTGGAACACAGATGAGGTGTTTCTGGACGATGTCAACCCTTTCACGGGAGAACTGTCCTCGGACATCTATGTTAAAGGGTCAGATTCACATATAATTCAGTTTATTTCCTTTTTATTTATATAGCATCAATAACGGCACAAACTGTCTCATGACACTTTACAAAACCTGGCCTGAAACCCCCAGAGTAAACACTAAGGTGGGAATGGCAAGGAAGAACTCTCTTTTAACAGGAAGAAACTTTGAGGAAGTGCAGCATATAGCTGATGTTGTTACATGAGAGATTAAAAATGAATATAAACAAGAGCATAAAACAATTCTATCACAGGTGAGTTAGCTGCTATAATAATTTAATACAAGCCGTATCATAGGCAAGTTGAAGAATGATGCATTCAGGTAGGAGCGGATAACTGCAGGCCGTGAAAATTGGTCAGGCTGCATATGGAGCTCTGCAGGTCAGAAACACACAATATAATCATAGCTTAAACAGACTTGGTTATTGTTGGTGCGATTCATGTTCGCCTCAGCCTTCGTTGCCCGTGTCCTCCTTCGGCTCTGAGGCTTAGTCTTCTGTTGTGTTTTCTGTGCAGCTGGATAAAAGGACTGGAATCAGACAAACAGGAGACTGACGTCCACTTCAACTCTCTGACCGGAGAAGGAAACTTCAACTGGAGATTTGTTTTCCGCTTCGACTATCTGCCTACTGAGGTATAAATGCACACACGCCTGGACCAATTGATGGCCCACACTTCACATTCGTTCCTCCAGGGCTGTAAACAATGATTTTATTTCTTCTGTTCATTATTTTTATGATTAATTATTTAGTTGGTAAAATGTTCAAACATAAACATTATGCAATTGCAGAATCTGAGGTGATGTGTTTCTATAACGCAAAAAAATGTAACTGCAATTAAAACTGTATGTAAACTAAATAATTACATATCAAACCATTTACCTGATGTGCAGTAGATTATTGTTGAGTTCATCTTCTCCTCAGAGGTGTTTGGCAGCTGCAGCGTGCCTTCTCAGCACATTTGCTCGGACTATTGTTGCTTTTGTAGCCATCTTTGTAGGTCAACCTTTAATCTCTTTAATTTGTTCTCAATTTATCTAACTGGGGATTTATGATTTCCAAACTCTTTAGAGATGGTTTTGCAGCCTTCTACAACCTGATGAGCAACAACAACTATTTTTCTGAGGTCCTTGCACTTCCACAAAAAAATTGTTGTGAAGATCAGACTGTGACAAATCCCAGATTTATTATTTTAACAAAGCAGAGCGCTGAATGACACCTGTGCCCCTTTACATTGACTGGAAACCCTTCTGAACAGATGGAATCTTCTATGGCCATCATTTTGCAACTCACAGGATATGTGATAGTGGCTCATTTTACTAAATTAACAAACACAAGTTAATATTTTTGTTATCCCTGTTTACTTTTGTGAAAACCTGCAGATGTTTGACGGATTTGTTGACAGAAATATCTAAAATTCTGAGAGGTGCAGTAGCTTTTAAGCAACACTGTAGAAACTCCATTAAACTGAAAATGCTGTTCATACACAGAACACTGGTACATGCAATAAACGCCAGCGTGTATCCCATTTTTGATTTAATTATATCCTAAAATCCAGATTAATGCCACCAAATTATGACCAATCACAAAACTGTTTGCAAACTCGTATTGTTGAGGATGTATCAGAACATGTGCAGGCTCTTGCATGAGTTTATAATGTGAGTCTCCTGCTGTGCTCCTGTAGAAAGAGGTGGTGTATAAGAAGAAGGAATCCATATTCTCCCTGGAGGAGTCCGAGTTTCGTCAGCCGGCTGCTCTGACACTGCAGGTTTGGGATTACGACCGCATTGCTGCCAACGACTTCCTGGGTGAGACACGCAGAGAGACACGCAGCTCTAAAACTCTGCTGTGTACCAATGTGTAGTCAGATACTGACAAGAACTGAAACATGACAGGTCATATTTCATAGTCCACCACTCTCAAACAACTAAACTGATCTTCACGAAGTAATTCCAGTTACATTTTCTTATTATTTTTTTTGATTGTTTCATCAGTTTCTGTAAATGCTTCCTGCATTTTATTATTATTATTTTTTTGTCACATTAAGAGCAACCGTTCTCTTTCAGGCGCCATAGAGTTTCGGCTCAACGACATGGTACGACCGGCAAAGACGTCCGGCAAGTGTTCAATCGATATGGCGAAGGACCGGGCCAGCCCTCGCTTCTCCATCTTTCGCGCTAAAAAGATGAAGGGCTGGTGGCCGCTGACCCGCCTGAAAACGGCCGAGGACTTTGAGAGGGAGGAGAAAGAACGGGAGGAGGCCAAGAAGAAGGGAGCGAAAAAGCGCAAAAAGAGGTCCAAGGACAAGAGGAGCAAGATGAGACAGGAGGACCTCCAGTACACTGACAGCTTGGGAAACACCTTCCTGTTAATGGTACAACATTACATTATCAGTCTTATTGTAATGATGACGCAGTAACTACATATGGGATAAATACAGTTAAAATCACTGGTAGGAGCGACTTCATTGGAATTAGTGCTGTGGAAATTTGATCTCAATGTTTTTAACAGGGTCACACCTTTATTTGTTCCTGTTGATAATGTTACCTGAGAACAAACTGTACAATACAAATGTAACACATATTTTGATATTAATTTACAATTTAAAACCAAGTTTGACATCTAATCTGTGTTTGTGTGAAGGGGAAGGTGGAGGCAGAACTTCAGCTGGTGACCTTGGAGCAGGCTGAGGCCAACCCTGTGGGGAAGGCCCGCAAGGAGCCGGAGCCCTTGGACAAACCAAAGTACATTGTCCACACACACAGACACGCACACAATAAAAGTGTGAACAGAACACACAAAGTTTACTCATCTTTGAAAAACTTCTTAAAGACTGTAGCACTAGGTGGCAAAAAAGTTAAAACTGAAGTCTTGCTACAAGTGACAGTGTTAAACTGCTAATGCGCTCATTGATATTGTCAGCTGTCATCTTCCTTTAAAAAGTTAAACAGTGAAATAAAACTTTGATGTGTAGCACGTTTGTTGCTTCATAACGGTGACTTCTATTTAAAGTTAATTGTGGCGTCTTGCTTATTTCACAGCCACTGTGAACACAGCATATCTGTTAGCTAGCGAACTTGTCAGCATGTCTATACCTGGTTTTACTATTAGTTTATGTTTATGTGGAGATTAGATTCCAAAACTGGTGGATAAAGTGAAGCTTTTTTTTTTATTTGGTTTTCCTCCAAAATATCCCGTTATTGCTTAATGGTGTCATTTTTTTTGTCTCGAATATCAACAGTGTTTATTGCTCCGATTTCACATTTTACAGGAAAGTTTCTAGTTCTAGTCAAGTCTAGTTTGACCAGCCCTTTTCTTGACCAGACTCAGTCCAGGTGAAAACAGATGTAAACTGTCTCTTCTTGTCCCTACAGTCGTCCTACCACCAGCTTCAACTGGTTTGTCAACCCGATGAAGACTTTCATCTTCCTCATCTGGAGGAAATACAAGAAGTATATCATCACTCTGGCCATTCTCGCCGTCCTAACGATCTTCGTCGGTCTCCTCATCTACACGCTGCCGCAGCAAATCACCTCACTCCTTTTCCAAGGATGAAGAAGAAAGGAGTCTTCATCACTTCGTACTGGATATCCCCGACTGTCTCAGGTTTCCGATCCTGAACTCGTCCAGATTCATATTTACTCCTCCGTCTGATTCCTATGGCACTGCTGTAAATCCGTAGATCTCATGATTACTGGACTGCATTACCCAGCATCCTCACAACATGACGAATCACAATCGGTTTTATCTGTTGAATTATTGAAGTCAAAATTATTGGAAATTAGAGGAAATTATTGGACATTTTATGAATAGTATGTACATTTAATATTGTCTGAATATACAACTTATAGCACAACAAGACTTTGTCTTATTTTGAGGATTACATGTAGTATAAGTGAGTATATATGAACAGATTCATATTTTTATTTTGTACTTTTACAAACAAGAAGTTTCCACAAATAAATATTAATATCACTTTGAAACAGTGATTCCGTCTTCTTTGCATGTAGTGAACACACTGTAAAAAACAAACAAAAAAAACAACAACTGCCAATCAACTGATGTAAACCAATCAGGCATAACATTATGACCACCTTCCTAAAATTGTATAGGTCTCCCCTGTGCCTCCAAAACAGTTGTGACTCATCAGAGAATGGACATGGGCCTTCTGAGGGTGTCCTGTGGTGTCTGGTCCGAATGTGTGAGGGTGGAGCCACAAAATACACATGATTATATTTAATCTCATTCATCTGACAGATGTTAATCAAACATACAGTTCCTGAGGATCTCATATCTAAAAAGCCAATATCACAAATTTTCTTTCTATTATCAAGCATTTGTCCTCTGAGTGGCGCCATAAGGATCCCGGTGCCATTATAAGCTGAAGGGATCATCCTCTAGAGATTAGGAATGTGATCAGGAAATGTCATAATGATCTGCAACTAATGAGTCGTGTGCCTGGACCACAGTTTATCAATCAGAAGAAAATATAAACAAACACAGGAAGTGGCCCTGACCTGACCTCAGAAACACATATTAGTTTTCTTGTAATTAAGAAAAGAAGTTGGTCTGAGGCGTGAAAAAGTATGAAGGACACAGAAGACAGAGATGCATGTTTGATAAAAAGGCAATGATTATCAGGAAGAATGTAAGGAAAACACATCTGTATCCAGCTGTCATGACACTTTCATGACAGGAGAGGAGTATCTACACTACAGCTCTACACTAGAAGGGCTCTCCATCATGTGGTTTGTTCACTAAAAGGTCATTCATTGTGTTGTTCTTTTTTACATGTGGACAAATTGCAGTGCACTGATTGTGTTTTAAATGCCACTGAAAGGGCGTCCAGTTGTTCACTTCTCTTACTTTAGATGAGGAGACACCATGAATGAAGCCTTTTCCACTTTAAGAGCTCCAGTTCATTTAATCATGAAAACAAATCACGACAAACTTTGTTACATATTCTTAATTTGCTGTGCTTTCTCCTTTGTCAGGAAACTTTTGGATGAGAAGTAACTTAAAATCGTGACCGAGCCGTAATACCTCAACCTCTGTTTGAAAAACAGGAAGTAAGAAATGGTTTGTTTACAAACTTTGATTGTTTCCTCTGAGATGCTGTGGGACACTTGGAGACAAACTCTGGCTCTTTGCCTCAGATGCTGGAAGGAAATGATGCCAGAAGACAAATATGTTCAGATTTTGGCAAAACTTTGTTGATTACTGTTGATTATTTTTCATCAAACAGGTAGTGTGACTCTGGGGAGTGTCTCAAAACGGGACTCAACAGTCCACCTAAACCTAAAGGACAAGAGACACACTTCTTCAAAAATGGTTTGAAAGAGGAGTAAATGAGTAAAATGGGAACCCCCCTCTCTGAATAAGGGAAGTGGGCTAAAATTACATCTGCCAACTATTTACTACACAGTCTGAACATCTGAGTCGAGTGAAATAAAAACCATTACAATGTGTTGTTGAGTCAAATAGATTTAGTGTTATCTTTTAGAAAACAGTGGTTTGAATTCAGACATCAGGGTCTCATTATGTCCAAATACATTAATAACAAAGATTCTATTGCGCTACTTTAAATATTCAGAATCATCACTGAGAACGTAGAGAAGAGATGTGTAAACATTAGTGTATGTTGTTATTTTTTATGTTTGTGCTGTTAATTCATTTTAATTTTCCAGGTCCTCCTGCATCTTGATGGCTGCGGCTGTCATAGCTCATGTCATCAACATGTTCTCAGAAACGTAGTGGAGCTTTTCCTCTTCCCACTGATGTTGTTGCTCATCTATCTGAGTCTGCATGAGAGTCAGTGCAGCTTTAACTTTAGCTCCAGTGAAGAGATCTTGTCTGTCCCTTCAGCCAGAATTGTGTTAAACTCCAGCTCCAAGATCTGAAATAGATCATTGTTCTTGATCCCAGCACTGGTGGGTTCAGGCTGGACATGCTGCGGTTTCTCAGCTGTGTTTCAATGCAGCATTTGGAGAACCGGACGTTCTTTAGCTGCTGCAGGCTGCTGTGTGGGCTCTGCCGTGGGAGGCAGTTTGGCAGTGACAGGTGTGTCTGGAGCTAAAGTTTGAGGTCTGGTGGATGACGCCACTTTAGGTGTCAACTCTATCAGTTTTGGTTTCAAATCGATCCTTATGGTAGTCTGTGCAGAGTTTGATGCGGCTGGAACGTTGAGAGCATCAAAGGGAATTTGTGCAGCTGCCGCGTACAAGGGTGGATGGTGACGCCATTATTCCATTTGCAAACAACTTTCTATTCAAAACCAACGATAATCACTGTAAATGTAATTATTTAGTTTTGTTATATGAAACTGTCAATTAGCCTTGCGATAGACAACCTGTGGCGACCTGTCCCAAATTGCTCCCGGGCCCAGTCCTTACAGACTGCATCCCACTGCTCTGACTATAAACAATAAATAAAAACAATGGCATCCTGGAAAGGCTCAAAAGTGAATACTATGACATCTGGAGTTTGAGGACTTTAGAGTATCATTTGTTGATGAAAGAAAACAAATTCCTCCTGTTATTAACATACCCTGTCATATGAGTCTTGGCACCACTCACACGTTCCAAATAAAAACCTAAACTCTCCACCAGTCTTTTAAAGCTGAAGAAGAAACTCAGATGAAATGTCTTAGGTTGTGTTTTAGATCTACAGCGACCTGGAGGACTGAGAACATTAACAGACTCACTAACCCCTTGACCTTCCTTCTTAGTTCGTCAGCTTGAAGTTCAGATTTAGGGTTTTGAGTGAAATGTCTCCATGTAACACGAGAAGCTATTGCAGTTTTTATCAGGATGAATTCGGATTTTGTATCATATCTTTATATTTAATAATGTATTTCATTAAATGCCTGCTAAAATAGTAAGTCTTTCAGCCTCCAACATTGTATTTAAAGGTAAAATTTTAAACTTACTATGCTGAACACAAGAACACGGGTCTATTAGCATGCCAGTATGTTGGTGTTAGCCTTTATCTGCTGTAGATTTTTTATTTCTTTCAATGAAAAAGTCTCAGTTAAAGCATAAGGTAAGCCACTAAGCTAAGGTGCTTAGAGGCTTATTGTATTTTCCTGTTTTTCCACTACCTCTTAAACTCACTACAGAATACAGACATATTTTTCAAGTGAATTAAACTGTGCCATGAATTTATTTGAGCGAGTCTCTGTCCTCGGTCAGCAGTGCGCGCCGCCGCGGCAGAGGGCTCCGCCGCTGTGTGTGCACCGTGAACGCGCTTTTCCATGCGGTTTGAATAAAGAAGAACAGAAAAAAAATCAGCTGGTGTTGAAAAGACATGCAGCTGTGCCGGAGCGGAGAGCAGAGACCGGTTTTATTGTCTCGTCTGAACCCGGTCCTGGTGTCCGCAGGCTCTGATTCTCCTTTCTGCTGCTCCACTCTTTGTCAGCCGGTTCCCACACGGACGGAGACCCGGGTGGGTTTGTGGGTTTTCCCTGAATGAAGCAGCTCCAGCGAAGGGAGAGGAGGAGGACTCGTTAGTTTTGAAACGCTGGCAAAGCGGCAGGCAGCGTTTTAATTGTAGTATTTTTTTTTATTTCTGTTATTGTGGAGTCAGCGCTGTTTTTTATTTTTTTTCCTGCTGGACTGATTTAGCTTTTGTTTGGAGGAAAAGGGTTTGGACACTGCCGGAGGAATCAGATCTTTAATTACCTCTTCATCAGCAGGTTAATGATCATTCTTCTTCATGAGACTGTGATTGGATTACTCCACCTCAACACAGCGGGTTATATATTTATATATATATATATTACAATTAATTATTTATTATTTTATTGTTACTCTGCGTTGCGTCCTGCGTCCTCGGGTCTATTGTGTGGATTTGATCTTCCAGTGCCGGACTCTTTCTTAGACTGTCCCGGTCCGGTCCAGTGTTGTCCCGGGTTGAGCAGCACCATGCCAGAGTGTGTGTCGGCGTGTGAGTTCGTCCAGGAGGTTCAGGAGGACTGGAGCTCCCCGACCACCTCCTCATTCACCTCCAAGATGATGAGCTGCAGGAACACCGTCTACCTGCTAGAGGAGGTCAGTGCTGGCTGGTTGTAGAGATGGACTCAGAACACAGTTTATCCAGTTTATCTCCAACAGGACTCGTGTACCTGATGAATGAGGTGAACCTACAAATGGTGAAGTCATCATTTAGGCTCGATGCACCAGGCATGGCCGGATGTAACTGCTGTGGGGTCCTGGGAAAATAAGCTGCTGTGGCCCCCATTCGCTCCAAATACCTGCCCCCTCTAACCCAGCCTCATGCAGATTACATTAACAGTAGGCCCATTATTCTGCTACATTAAATATGTATTAAAGGAAACATAAGGAAACACAGCTATTAAATCACTAGATGACTGGAGATCTCTTTCAGAACGGTGTTGCACCTGACAGCATGGAGCAAATTGCTTTATTATCACTTTTATTGGGTCAATGGATGTCACATAAAGGCCAGCTCACCTCTGCAAACCTGACACCACCTGTGTGGATGCATAAAGATTAGCAAAGACACAAAATGTCTTCTCTGTTTGAAAGCTGAGGTAGCCTGTGTTCAGGGTAATCTCTCAGTTAGCATGTCAGTGCACCACTCTGCACTGCTGCTAAAACAATGATTCTACTTGCATTTTATTGTTCTTTATTTGCTCTTAAGCATATATTAACACAAAAGTGTCTCATCTTACAGACTGGTATCCAATGCAGCAGCTTTTAAGTTAATCAGTGATCATTTTTCTTGACAGAAAACAGAGTAGAGTTCACACAAAGAAACTGCTACAAACGAGAACTGTATGATTTTTCGGGAAAATGTCTGAAATTATTTTGTGACGGCTCACGATTTGTTTTGCCACAGGATTTTTATGGTCAAGCATCTGTTTGATTAGTGTTTGCTCTTTAATAGATTTTAAACCATTAAATATTAACTTCTGATGACGTGTTTCCAACATGCGTTCTGTTTATCACACATTCTGCAAACACGTTGTGTTACGTTAGCATTGCAGGAGGAGTCGTGTGCTAAAGATTGTCATCTCTGAAATCTGATAACTTCCACATTACTGATCTGATCACAGTAGAACATCGAGGTTGTCTGCTTAGGTCTCAGGTTGTGTACCTGAAAGACCTGTAGTGCAACATGTAGACTAATAATCTTAGAGATAAGATGATTTTAGATGAGAACATTTAGCCTGGAAGCCAGACCGTCTGGAGTCTCTCCATTGGGAGCTGGTTACGCTCAGACAAAGATCTGCTAGTCAAATTACATAGTCGGCTATATGTGGCGATGGACAGACGAGTGAAGAACAGTGAAGTAACCATAGTTGTTATCTGAGCACCTTGGAGTTTACAACTAAATGCCTCTGATTATCCAATTAATGTTGAAATATGTCTTTTTCCACTATGAAACACGTTACCAGACTCATTCTGATTAGAACTGAGTGTGGCTATCCAGGCTAGAAAACAAGTAGAAAACTACACCAGTCACAAGTTTTTGCAATAAGGTATTAAATACTAATATTTTTCAGTATTAAACATTTCTAGTAAGGGTTAGATTATGAGCTTTACTTGTTTTGTCAAAGTCACACATGCAGTGTTTTTGTCGGCCATACTAAACCCTAAGACATTCTGACACGTGTGGCTTTGCGTTGCAGAAGGAGTCAGTATTAAAGGAGTGTGGTTCTACCACCTGAGGCTCAGAGGGGGACAAATGTCATCTCTGAAGCCCACTCCACATTGTTCCTTTGTCTGTTTCCAGCTCATTCATGGACTTGCTGTATCTCTTCTGTCACACCTTGACATTCAGCCTGGAAATGTCTGGGGTATTCTTTAAAGGCTAATGTGTTGTTGACAACATCCACAACAACGATAAAAAATAGCTTTTTAATCACTTTTGAATATTTTACTTTCTGACAATGCACTAAAAAGAGCAGTAAATAATCAAAGAGGATATATGTTATTTAACTATAATCACAGGCTCCAAGTTAGCTGTTTACATGGGCACTAGAAAGACTTTACTGACAGCAGAGTTAGTTTAGTAGAACAAGATGCCACTAATTCTGTCATCATTTGTCATTTGTCCCCATTTTCAACACTTGTTTCTTGTTTCTGTCCCTCCTGGAAACTCTCCACGTGTCCTGATGTTTTCCCTGAGTGGGGGAAACATGTGCAGGCAGAAGGACCAGAGAGAAACGATCAAGTATTACATGGTTATTAGGAGCTCATATTTTCTTATTGAGCAGATTGTCACATTTTTACACCACCACTCTCGATCTCATCGCTAATTCCTAAAAATGCAGTTACTGTGTGTTTAGTCACAGAGGTGGATGTTCTGATTATTTATGTGGACGCTCTTTTACAACCCACACAAGGTCCATCACAATATTCATTTTTGCCGAAAGTACAGTATATGTTTATATTAAACCATTGTAACTAACTAACCTGTTTAAACATATCTCTGCCTGAAGCTGCTGCAGCTTAACAGATTAAAGTATGATCACACACACAAGGAATTCATAAGAACAACAAAACATTTACAAAGAATATATACTCAGGTGTAATAAAAAAGTCTGTATTTAAATAAGGAAGCAACTTATAAATAGAAAAGGAATTGTGCATTAACAAAGTGCGATCAAACAACCATTCATTTAACCTCTGTGTGGTCGTGAAGTGTCTCTGCTGCTGTGTGACGTCTCTGTGTTTGGACGCTTTGAACCCCCCCCTCTGTGTAGTCACTGACCTGAAGACTGGCCTGAAAAACAGACTCAACTGCCCCTGCCACGCCGTGTACCCCCAACAGAGTCAGCATACGTTACCACGGCAACACATTAATCCTCATTAGCGTGCGCTGCTATTGTTATTTAATGGTAATGAGGAGGAGCCTGAGAAGTTATGAATTAATCTGTGGCCTGCGCGCTGGTGCTGCATTCAAGTGAAGATGTAAAGTTGCAAATTATAGCTTTTATGACAAAATGTTTCGTCTATCAGACATCCTTGTTTGTGTTGCACACAGGTAAGTGGACTGAGTGCAGTCAGACTGTGTGATCTGTGTTTCTGGCTTCATGATGAAGATTTGTTCTGCTCAAACTTCCTTTATCGATTAGTTGTGGGTAAAAACATTGCAATTAATCAACTGCTGTGTTTGTATCCACAGTGTCGTCAATACTGTTTATGAAATTTCATTTGTTGGTAATTTAGTTGTGAGTTGCCAGTTAAAGGCTGTGCTATGACCTGGATCAAGGTCCACACTATAACAAGGAGACAGAACAGCAGTTTATTTCAATGAGCACCCATGAACCAACCAAAGACACTTACTCTGCCACTGCAAGGCCAGTGATGGGTGCAGTGAGATGTAACTGGAGGAACTGGAGTTGTATGAATAAGTTAAGGCCATGACAAGCCAAGCCAACGGTCTACCGTTTAACCAGTATCTGGCCAGTATCTGTAGCCCTAGTTTCTGCAGTGTCTGACTTGTCGTTGACTCTAACTGGACTTCTGTTCGTCTCATCTGAATGTTCAAACTCACGAATACATCATCTAGACAAAAAAAAAATGTAGATCAGCTGATCAGCACGATTCAGCAGAGGTCAGCTCTGTAGCTTCCTAGCCTCCCAGCCAATAGCAGCTCTTCCCGTTTCCACTTTTGAATGTGGTGAATACAGACTACTGCCACCTGCTGGTGTGAAGAGTTACTTGCTTTTGTGCAGGTGCAGAATGTGTGTACCAGCTGGTTGCGTTCAGAAGCAAATTTCTAATCACAGGCGACATTAGGTAATCTGATTTTGTAGTCCTTTGATGTCGGTTTGATGTGTCTTTTTAATTTTGAGTGATATGATTAAATTCTCTTCTGTTCAGATCCATATGAAAAGCTGTAATATTGTTCTGCTGTTGGTTTCCTTTTCTCTTGATTTTTTATTTATTTAGGATTGCAAACACAACAATTTACAACAGTACAATTATCTTTTCTGACGGTAAATAACAACAACATCGCATACATGGATTGGATGAATAACTTTTTCACAATAGCCTTTAATTCATAAATCAGTTCAAGTAGCATTCAATGTCCAAGTCTCAGTTACAAGTGGGAGAAGTGGATTTGGGTGAAATCTCATAAATCTGATCGGATGTTAAGAAGTCACACTGAAATTGTTTTGATCTAGATCTATTATGGAAGCCAAAGATTGTGATTTAAGAAACAAAAAAACTGTTGACCGTGGTTGTACAAAAGAGATTATTTCATTGCCTTTTTTCCCACATGACATGAACTCAGCACACGTCCTGAGACACACAAATGATAAAGACAGAGACAGACAGAAAAATCTCTGAGGATAGACAAATCTATATCTTCTCATCTTTCCAAACCCTGAGTCAGTCTGAAGCTTCAGATTGAGCTTGAGCTGCTTCCTGTGGAGATTTGGTCCGACGAGTTGATGGTTTACACACACAGGAATGTAGCTGTCTGTTGTCTGAACAAAGCTCGTCCTCTGTGTGAGTGTGGAGTCAGCAGGTGAAATACTGCTACACAAACCACACACACTGCAGACACGCAGACTAATCAGTAATGTGTGTGTGTGTTTGTTCAGGCTCTGGACAGTGACAGGTTGGTGCTGCAGAAGATGAAGAAAGCTGCAAAAGCCAAATACACAGCAGGCCAAGGTATGCATTTACATACACTTACTATGTTCTTATGTTTGAAAAGATTGCATTTCCTGATGCATTTCCTGTCCCCGACTTAATTGTAACCTTACAACCAAAAACATGACCCCACAAGGACAACGTGCCCCCACAGTGATAGTATTCTGCAAGGGTTTGGCCCCCACAACTTAATAAAAACAAACAACCCTGCTCCCTGTACTGAAGCCTTTTCTCTTTCAGACCATGTGTCTTACCTGGAGCAGTACATTAACTCCATGGAGAAGCTGTCAGTCAACTGTCACTCAAACGGGGAGACAGAGGTTGGCTCCGCCTTCTGCCGCCTGGCCGACTTTTCCAAAGAACTCGTCTCTCCCATGAAGAACCTGGTGAGTGACGGCACGACATTACTCAGGTCAGAGGTCATGACACTTGTCCCTTGGTCATTTTTTTTTTTTTTGATTTACAACCCTGTAACCCTGCTTAAATGATCATACCATTAAAAAAATCCTTTTCCATTAGTGGTGCATTTCAGCGTCCACTGAGAAACACTATAACTATGTAAAACTTCAGCTGGGAAAACTTTTAGTTTAAAGTTAATTAAAAAGTTAACTGATATACATCTGAGCTTTAAAGCTGAGTTCAAAACTTGGACAGGGAACCTTTTTATTTTATATATTTTATTTACGCTTTAACACTCCACTCTATCTGATAATCATATTATTAAAAGAGGTCATCATCCATTCCATACTCCATCGGTAAAACCTATTTAAAATCATCGGAGTCTTTGTGTCTTGGAAGCCACCACACGTCAGACATTATCCTTTTATTGCACCTTTATTTTTGTTGTTAGTGGAAAATATCTACAATCAGATGTGCAACCTTGTGTTAATAAAGATTGTATCTGTGATATCTGAAAACAAGAAATCATGTCAATAATGATAATTTTAGCATTTAACTGTGTCCTGTGCTTGTGTTTGTGTGTGTGTGCAGTTAAAGAGCATGCTCCACAACATCAACTTCTTCTTGGACTCTCTGGTTAAAGGAGACCTGAGGGAGGTGAAGGGGGTGAGGACTTTGTTTTTATTCACTATTGCCTCCACCAGTCATGTAAACAGTGTTGTGAGGTTATTAATCAGGCCGATCAGCTTCTCAAAACTCTGTTCCTCCGCAGGATCTGAAAAAGCCTTTTGAAAGAACATGGAGGGATTACGAGAGTAGATTGTGAGTAGTAATCACACTGAATGATCTGAAAATTGTTTACTTGCACTCTGGGATGGGATGTTATATTTTTATATAACATTTCGTCTGTGTCTTTATGTATTTCGATGTCAAATGACTTAGGAACATGGACAGCTGGTTAAACGCTTTATCTTGGTAAATAAAGTATTTTAATGTGTGTGTGCAGTAAGCAGGTGGAGAAGGAGAAGAGGGAGTTGGCCCGTCAGTATGGGATGGTGAGGACCGAGGTGAGCGGAGGAGAGATCGCAGAGGAGCTTGAGAAGGAGAGACGCTCCTTCCAACTGAGCATGTGCGAGGTCAGTGACTCACCACCTCTGGCGCCACCCTTCCTCCACATATTCTTCCCTTTCACCTGTGTCTCCTCAGCCTCCCCTCCTCTTCCTCCTCCCAGTGACATCTTACAATGACATAAATGGCCTGTCTTCTCTGTGTGCAAATGAAATCCTCTTTCCCAGTATCTGATCAAGGTCAACGAGATAAAAACAAAGAGAGGAGTCGACCTGCTGCAGAACCTCATCAAACACTACCACAGCCACAACAAGTAGGACCTAACAAACACACACACAGGGGCAAAGCTGTATAGACTAAACTGATTATATTTATGGGGGATGGCTGTATTTACCATGTGTGTTTTATGTGTGTGCGTTTGTGTGTAGTTTCCTGCAGGAGTGTGTCTCCACCACTCAGAGACTGACACAGTACATGGAGGAGTTGAATGGAGTCTTGACCACAGTAAGACAAGATCAATCTGCAGGAACATTCACAGCAGCCTTTAGGGGGCGCTAGCATAATGTTGTGATAGCATGAGTCCTGCTGCATGCTAGTTTTCTTCTCATTTATTGCCTCAGAACTGATGAAGGAGTTTTCAGTCAGATTGAGAGGGGTGGCGTAAACCTTTCAGAATCAAAATACTTTATTTGTCCACTTGGTCGTATTTTTCCAGGATGGTCTTCACTCTTGCCAACATCCTTCTCCCTGACACTGTTCAATGAGTCCAGCTCCACCCCTACAACATCACTGGCCTTTCTGATCAGTCTGTTGAGTCTGTTAATGTCTGCCACTCCCAGCCTGCAATTTGAACAAATTAGCTCCAAATAACCATATAAACACTTGACTGGATGGTTTCTCTCTGGTTGGAATGAATCTTTTATTTCTGAGCATGTTTGCTCTGTGCAGGATAAACATTAGGTGATGAGTTTCCAGGAAGGAAAGAAACATGGAGGTAGAAAAACAACCAGCTATTGAAACAAGTATTTGACAAGAATCCATGTAAAGACACATTAGAGTAGATCAGCCCCAAAGTCTGCTATTAATTTAAAGATAAAGTAAAATGATTACAGCGTTCAGACGCGTTGTTTGTGTGTCTGCAGGTGAAGCAGCGTCAGGAGGAGGAGAAGAGGCAGCTGTGTACCCTCAGAGATCAGCTGAGACCAGTTGTCCACACAGAGCAGGTCAGAGACACAAACACTGACACCGCCCAACATTACATTACTGTTCCACGGTTAATGAATGTGTTTGTTTGTGTGTAGGACTCTTTACCAAAGCAGGTGTACAGTATGCATCAGCTGCTGGGAGACAAACAATACGGGACAGAGAGAACAGGGTTCCTCTACAAGAAGAGTGACGGGTAAGCACAAACTAAACTAAACTACATGACTTGTTTGAGTTTACTCCAATACTCTGCTCACTGTGTAAAGGTATTTGAGTATTTCCAATTTGTCAGCTTCAAAGCTTTTTGTCACACACCTGCAGTTTTTGGCACCTTTGCAATTTTGCTGAGATAATAAAATATGGCACACTATTATAGATTCCCTTACCAAAAGAACATAAAATTGCCGAATATATCTCCACCATGACTTTCTGCAGCAGTAAAATGCATAAATGCATCATCCATAATATCCCTTTTGATGGATAACTTTTCCTCGTTGTGGATTATGTTTTAAACCATCCCGTTACTACCATCTGAATCTGAATACTCCTTGCACCGCTTATCAACAGTACACGGTTTCTTGCACTGGTTTCTTTCGCGTCATCTTCTTCTAATGATTCGTCTTTGTTTAAATCGCAGCGAGAATCTCATTTGTTTCTTGCAGACAAAATTTAAATGTAAATTGTACTTGTGTGAGCTATGAAGCTTATTGGTTTTGGAACAAGGAGGATTTGTTCCATGGGGTTGTCCTCAAGGCTGCGCTTCTCTCCAGGTTTAGTGCAGTGTTGCTAGTTCTTACTGTGTGTTGATGAGAAGGAGGTCAGGTGCTTAAGGTACTAAACAAAATATCAACCTTAATTTTGGGCAGGTTTGTGTGTGTTTTGGCTGGAAACCCTCAATTATATCTGTCAGCACTGGAGCATGTGCTTCCTTAAAGTCTAAACTCAAGGAACAAAAAAAACTCTATTGACAGACTGTAAAAACATTGACTGAAACTAACCTGCAACATGTCCCAAACTGTCCTCTTCTGAAATTTGTCCTCACAAAGATAGACATTTAAGTCTATGACTAACGCACTAAAGCACTCATCAAAGACAGTCAGTGTTAGTAGTGTAACTAAAACTGTGTCTGTTTGTTTTACAGATTGAGGAAAATGTGGCAGAAGAGGAAATGTTCTGTCCATAACTGTTATCTGACCATCGCACATGCGACTGTGAGTATGTTTGTGTGCGTGTGCAAGTAACAGACCTTTAACCTTTAACATCAAAGTTGTAGTCCTTTAGCTTTTCATAAAATCCACATCCAATTCAACTACATTCAAGCTGCATGAAGAGAGGAAAAGGTCTAAAGAGTTTATTTTATTAAAACCAGAAACACTCTCAAATGTTGTGACTGTAATGTTGTAAATTAGGGTTAATCTGTGATGTACAATGGGGACGACAAAAAGAAGTGTGCATACATAGAGATTATGGAAGAGACCTTTATTAAAAAAATGTGCCGCATTACTTTGGAATAGTTTTACTATCTTATGAAGTACGGTTAATCACACGTGTCTTATAAGAACTCACAAATCACCACTGACTGAAAAATGGTCATTAATGTCTCAAGTGTACAAATTTATTTAATTTTACTTGGCCTTAATTACATCTGTATTAAATAAAAAATAAAAATACAGACAGACCATGTACTCGTACTCCGTTTTCTTTTATTTTCTTGTGATCTATGGTTTATAATTTGGTTTGGACTCCTAAGCTACAAGGTGATGTGTATATAAAGATTAATTTTCTCTCTCAGCCTAATAAACCTCCAACCAGACTCAACCTGCTCACCTGTCAGGTCAAACCCAGCGTGGAGGACAAGAAATGCTTCGACCTCATCTCTCGTAAGACACACCCACACACACACTCACTCAAACTGATAATAAAATGGAAGTTAAACACTTCATACAATACAATTCAGCATAAATAAAATGTGTAAAAGAAATGTGAGTGCATTTTATTGCTTCTAGATTAAAGTGACATATCTGAAATACAGTTACATTTAATAGAGCTTAATATGAAAACAAATAATGTATAACAAACACTTTCCCTTCCAGATAACCGGACTTATCACTTCCTGGCCGAGGATGAAGCTGAGTGTGTGGCGTGAGTCATAAATAAACTTTAACCAGACTGTTTGTTAAACGGTCGCCCCACCATTTGAACATCTGAATCTGTTTTTAGCCCTTTGAGAGTGGTTGTGCATAGTTAAAAAGGTTTTACAAAGCATATTTTCTTTCAAGAGGTAATGACAATATGCGATATGTCCTCAGCTGATGTCCTTTGAGTCTGTGTTGGTCTGATCTGGAGACTACAACATGTGTAGTGATATTACTTTAGCTAGTAATAGGATAACTCCTGAAAATTAGCTCTCAGTGGTTGTGTTGCATTGTGGTAAATGTAAGGACCTAGTTTGATAAAGAAGTGGAAGGTAGCTCACATGGTGCAATGCTTACTTAACGGAGTATTATTTTTATATAGTCTGACATATGTATTGTGTTGTATATTGAAGTTATCATTAAAATGAAAATGATGCATTAAAGTGTGTTGTGTGTGTCCAGCTGGATCTCTGTGCTCAGTAATAGTAAACAGGAAGCTCTGAGCATGGCTTTGGATGGAGGACAGAGGGGAGGAGGCGGAGCTGAGAGCAGCGTGGAGGATCTGACCCGGGCCATCACTGATGACATCCGACGGATGCCGGGCAACAACAACTGCTGTGACTGTGGAGCCCCAGGTAATGTCTTATGAACATTAATACCATATATTCCACTGTCTCTAATATACTGTGTATATCCAAGTGGTCAAAGGTCACAGTTTTTTTTCCCTGGAAGGCTTTTAATGTGCAGGAAATGTTCAGGTGAACTCTCTCTCTCTGTAGATCCTGGTTGGCTCTCAACAAACCTTGGTATCCTTACCTGTATCGAGTGTTCAGGGATCCACAGGGAGATGGGGGTCCACGTCTCCAGGATCCAGTCTCTGAGCCTCGACAGTCTGGGGACCTCAGACTTGCTGGTAGGATGGATAGCTTGCAAGCTAATCCATTAAACAATTATGTGTTCACAGAGATGTTGTTTATCACCGAAGAGAACAGTTACATCACCAGAAAGTTTAGGTTTATAAAGGTTAAGCTTCTCTATCCCATCAGTTGAGAGTTAGCACCTGGATTCAGCTAGCCTTGAATTTAGTGTCTAGTTAGCATCAAGTCACAGTTTACATCAAGTTTCAACTAGCCTACAGAGTTAATTTCATAGACAGTTAGCTTCCTGGTTAAGTTAAATGTTGGATCAGCTCAGAGTTAGCATGTATGATCAGCTTCCCTACACTTGGGCTTCTGGGTTCAGGTAGCCTAGAGTTAAGTGATTACTTTGAGTTAGCTTCTAGGTTCAGTTAACTGAGAGTTTGCATCAAATTTCAGCTAGCCGCCAGAGTTAACTTCCTAGAGAGTTAGCTTCTAGGTCCAATTAGCTTTGACCTGCATCAAGGTTGAATTAGCTTCTAGAATTTAGTTCCTACCCAGACCCAGCTCTAGGTCCAGTTAGCTTAGAGTTGGGCTCTAGGTCCAGTTAGCGTAGAGTTATAGATTCTAGGTCCCCTCTGCTCAGAGTTAACTTGTGATATCAGAGAACATTGCGTTAGCTAGTGCGTATCATTTTTTGTTTCTTATTTTGACTTTATAAAATGAAATCAACTCTCTCTCCCTCAGTTGGCAAGGAATGTTGGCAACTCTGGTTTTAATGAAATACTGGAGGCAAACCTGCTCAGTCCGTCACTAAAGCCCTCCCAACACAGCCACATGTAAGACTCACACTCACACCTAGTCTATTGTTATAGTTTAAAGTGTTTAAGCGTTAAACTAAACGTTGTGTTACTGTACATTGATGGCACACAGGGTGGAGCGTAAAGACTTCATCATGTCAAAGTATCAGGATGTTCATTTTGTGAGGAGGGGCCACAACTCTGCTGCAACGCTGCGAATCAGTCTGCAGGAGGCGACCAAGAGCTGTGACATCTACAGTCTGATCCAGCTGTACGCTCAGAGGACAGAACTGAGCCAGCCACTACACTCACACATACAGGTATGCAAACAGTGTACACACACGTACAGGTATATACAGAGTGGTATATGCATACAGGTACACATACAGGTGCATATATAGTGGTATAAGCATACAGGTAGACATACAGGTATACACATAAAGTGCGCATACAGCTCCATTATATTTATACACACAGTTATACACATAAGATATACACACACAGAATTACTTGGTTTACATAACGTACACATAAAGGTGTGCAAACAGGTATAAGCTCATACTAAGTATATAAACACAAATACTACACACAAGTACGTACAGGCACATGTGTACATAACAGTTATATGTACACAGGTACACACCTACACCCACGTACTGGTGTATGTACAGGTGCACACATAAAGTGTACTATAATACATACTATACTCACATACAGGTACTTATACACTATATAGATACACACATTATAAACCAGTAAAGCCAGTAAATATACACACTAACTATGTTTCCATGCCAACAGGAGAAAGGGGAGACAGCGCTCCATTTAGCCGTCCTGTTGGCCGACAGGACGTCTCTGCACATTTTGGACTTCCTGGCTCAGAACTGGTCAGTCTGCTGTGATGATGTTATTGAGACTGAGACTTCATGTCTACACCTGTGCATTTACCCGTGTGTGTGTTTTTGTTGTATTTTTAGTTCCAATGTGGATGCGCAAACATCAGCAGGGAACACGGCACTGCATTACAGCTGTCTGCACAACAAGAGTGACTGTGTGAAACTGCTGCTGAGGGCCCGAGCCAACACACACATTAGTAAGACACGGGCACACAAATGTTTGTACCCTCACTGATAGCAACATTAGGAGAAATGCTTGGAAAGGGAAGTAATGACATTAAGTTAGCATTAGCAATTTTGCAAATAACGGGCAAAAAACACTGAAAGTTCATGTGGACGGCAGAAGGCGTCTTTATGTTGTTAATATTGTAATTGTTTTGTGTGTTTCAGAGAACGAGTTAGGTGAAACTGCTCTGGACATGAGCCGCAGGTTGAAGCACAGCCACTGTGAGGAGCTGGTGAGGCCATCCCTCTGATTATAAATCTATGTTTTATGTCACACTTTATGGAGTCACAAAATGTTTAAATGTAAAAAAAAATTCATTTCAACTGTGCGTCTGCAGCTGCAGCAGGCCCAGTCAAACCAGTTTGACCATCACGTTCACGTTGAGTACGAGTGGAGGCTTCGTCATGACGATATGTACGACAGTGATGACGACTTTGATGACAAGGTAACCGTGGCAACTCGCAGTCTGCTGATGTGAAGTGCTTCTTTGTTGAAGAACAAAACCACCAAGGTCCACTGTCACACCACATCTCTGTTCTGATATTAAATATTGTCTTGGTTGGGTTCAAGGTTAGAGGAATTAATGGCTGAATGTACAGATAGGTTATTTTTGGTGAAGTTTTGTGACTTTGTTTGCCCCTGTCTCTTCCCCACTGATTCAGAATGGTCCAGTGAAGAAGGAGCGCTCATCTTCGTCCTCCTCCTCCTCCTTCACCCCTTCCTTCTCCTTCTCCTCCCGTCCCTTCAGCTTCAGTCAGTCCATCTCCACCTCAAACAACATGTCCTCGTCCGGAGCACAAGGAGGAGGTGGTGGAGGTCTTCTGAGCGTGGGCAGGAGGCTGGCCATGGCCATGGAGCTCCACAGCCGTCCCTCTGGCTCCGTCCCCAGCCCTCCTCCTCCTCCCCCATCCTCCCCTGCACCCCCGCTGCCGCCCAGGGTCAAAGGTGAGCTCGGGCTGTTGTGTGTTTTCAAAAAACAAGCTGAAACAAAGTTCAAAAATGAAAAGCTCCCATTCACATAATGGCATTAAGAACATATAGAACATCGCTCACTCTCTCAAAGTCCCTCTTGGTAAATTCAATTTCCAATCATTAATACTTTATTTACTTATTTTTTCCACTTCTTAACTTAAATCTCATTTACTTTACTCTGTTTGTTTCTACTAAGGTTTTTTTTTTATTAAACAACATCAACACTATCTGCAGATGTTTCACATCAAAAGTCTTTCTTGGTTTTTGACCATATACGGTCAAAGCTAACTATTAAACTCATTAAATCAGTCTCAGTTTTAGTTTGGAAATAGCTCGTCAAAAGACAGCAATTTGAGATTTTAATGAAATGAAGCAGCAAAGATGAACAGTTTGAAAATAGAAATTGAGTACAGCAGAGAGGTGAGAGTAATATTATAATTAATACATTACTGCGGTGTAAATGGAAGTCACGCTGAGTTCAACAAGACAAAAAGTGAAGTGTTGAATTTGTGCCGACGGCTAATTAAAACAAGAAAAACAGGAAAGGTCTTTAGTAAAATATTCTAAAATTCATTCTTCCCTTTTTGTGTGCCTCCAGCTCCCACTGTTCCTCCTCCCCCTCCTCCATCTGGAGGGGATGGAGTGGGTGAGGAAGAGGAGGACGAAGGGGAGGTCTTCTTCTCTTTGACAGGAAATAGAAAGACGACTCCCCCTCCCATCACCGTCCGACACAAGAGGAGCTGCTCCGAGTCCAGCAAGCACGGTAACATTAGAGAGACACACTGCAATTACTGTGTCACCACGGTACTGTGTTATTAGCTCTGTGTGTGTGTGTGTGTGTGCGTAGATTACGGGTTGCCAACCAGTCCCAGGATCTACAGCGGCCCAGACTCCTCCTTCAAGAAGTGTGTGTGAGTATCTGAGTGACAGTCGATGTGAACTGGAACACAAACTCTCAACATCGCTGCAATAAAACACGTCCCCTCACACGGTGCAGACTGAATGGATCACTATTGATAAGTACAGAGCACAGCGGACCAGCAACACCTACACAAGAGACCCAGCCCTCTAGCCGTCAATCTGGTCCTTGTCAAAGTCAAGTCCTTTCATTTGCCATTACTAATTCTAACACAACCATCTTGAGGACAAAATGTTAATTTGCTGCCTAATATAGCCCCCCACCCTCTTTAATATTTACTCTACCCATACTGATATGTATATCTGGGGCAATGAAGCAGAAACACCTCCCACATATCTCAGAGAGGAGCCTCTTAAGGGCCAATATGATCAAGAGGAGCAGCTTTAAACGTCCTTTTAATTAATGCTTTAAGACAATCATGACAAATGTCTGTCCTTTAACCAAACACAGATTAAGAGATGTCAGCTGATGTGTTGGTGAAACTGATAATAAATAGATAATACATTTTTCAGTCTTTAGTTTAACACTACTTTAAACATAAGGGAAATAAATAATTACATTTTAAATGAGATTCTAAATCCAAAAGCAGGCAGCAGATGAATTGAATATTTGTTTCCATCAAATGAAAAGGTTCAGCTGAACACTTTTGAATGTAGAGACCACACTGACCTCTGGTGGACAGAGGCTGAACTGTAGATAATAAAACTGACTCCTCTCTGTTTGTCTTTGTCTGTCCAGTCCCTCTTCTCCCCTCAGCTCGCTGACTGAACGACCAGACAGAGGTACTTCCTGTCCTCTCAGATCCACATCTGTTTTATCTGCCTACAGTCTGTGGATACAATCACGTCCAGCTGTGATAAATGTTCACTGACGGTTTGAGTGCACAGTCTTTTAACCAGGGAGCAGTGGAAGACACAGTCTGGTTATGAATTTGAGTTTTTTAATCCTATATTTTAAACAGATTAGTTTAGTTCAGAAGAAGTTTTGGACTGTTGGCCAGACAAAAAAATATTACTATGGTAATCTGTATATTGATACCAGACATTGTTTAATTGCATTTCCATCTGCCTATAAGGTATTATATCCTTTTGTTTGAGTTTTAAGAATTATTTGGCGACACCTAATCAGTCAAGAGGTCGTCTTGCATATTTTTATTAGTTACGCAATTATGTAGTAAACAAACCAAAATGTGTTTCAGATTTCAGAAGCTTTAAAGCAGCCACCGTTTCCACATGTGTTATCTAATAGTAGATAGTGTTGCTCTGCAGTGTTGAAAATAGTAAAAAATATTTTCTAAGAGATTTTTTTTCCCAAGATGGATGAGCAGATGTGACCCAGCCTTAGACTGGAGCTGTAGAAATAAATGGTTTCAAAGGATTAGACTTTAATGAGAGATAAGATAAGATACTTTATTGATCCCCAAAGGAAAATGGAAATTTCTCTCCATTGCTAAAATTCTTAAAGGGGGCTTTAAAAACATTATTTGTAAATATATTTATTATTATATATATTTACAACTTCTACAGCTGTTTGATTTCAAAAATAGCACAAAACTGTAAAATATATTTTTACATCTTTTTATTAATTTTTGCTACAGATAACATTTCATATAATCTTTCTTGTAGGTTTTCGGAGGGCGGAAAGTGATGGTAGCTCCTCCCACTTCATGTATCCTGCCAGTAAAGCTCCGCCCAATGGGTCCCCCACCAATCCACGTTCTCAGAGCTTTGAATGTGAGAGCAGAGGCCCCGCCCCTCAGCCGCTCCCTCGTAGATCGTTGGTGAGATCTCATAAAACTTTTTAAAATGTCTTTTTGTTTTCATGTATGACCCGAGCTTCCGATACCTGACACATATGTTCCACGTACCATCCTCCCTTTGGTGGGTTATCAGGAGCAGACAATAATTTATGATATGATGTGATATGTGCAAAATAATTAACCAGTAGTATAATAACGTGTTATAAAGTTATATATGGAAGTTAATTTGAGTTGAGTGGGCCCCATGCTCCAAGTATTTCAGTACTGGTAATGATGCTGCATTGTTACGGTGTATCTGACAATAAAGAATCTTGAATCTTTGTAAAGGTTCTCTGTAAATATGAACATTTTCCACTGTTTCTGTCCGTCAGCCACGGGGGACAGCCAGCCGGCGGGTTCAGGCTCTGTATGATTGCCAGGCCGACCACCATGACGAGCTGAGCTTCTCGGAGGGTCAGGTCCTGGTGGTCCTGGGACAGGAGGACAGTGATTGGTGGGTAGGTATCACCATCCTGCGCTCTGATTGGTGGTCTCAATGCTGGGATGGAGAAGACCGTGACTGCACTAGAGCTGTGACATTTATTTAATCACAAATTATTTTAATAACGTAATTACTAAGTGATTCAGTGTATTAACAAAGTGTATTATTTAGTTGTCACCGTGATTTTATATAGAAATAAATATATGTGTGTGTGTGTGTGTATGTGTGTGCAGCACGGTTACATCGAGGATGAACCAGACCAGAGAGGTTTGTTTCCGATCTCCTTTGTCCAGCTGCTCTCAGACTGACACCGAACCTGGACTGGAGCGAGAACCAGGACCTGGAGTCAGGACATCAGCCACATCCAGATCACATTAGAACCTGGAGAACCAGAACCTGAAGTGTAGGAGAACCGGGCCCACTCTGCTACACGCCTCCCAGACCAGAATGAGGCGGAGCATGTCCGGCCTCCTGCGAGTTCTCATGACTGTCACAGCAACTGGCGTTCCTCATGCCTTGTTACCATGGAAACCAGGATGACCTTTCAGTAAATGGACCGTTTTATTTTCATGTGGGTCAGGTCGGAATAACCTTGCCTCACGCTGAGGCAAGAGTCGACTCTAGGCTTACCAACACTTTTATTAATTTATTTAAAATTAAAAATAATATTTTATTAAGCACACAGAACAACGGCAGGTCTTTTACTTTGATGTTAATCTGAACTGCAGTTTTCTAGTTTATTTTAATTTATTTAATGTTATTGATTGTGTGGCGAAACCACGTGAGCCACTGCTGCTGCATTTCAGGGTTTTCTTGTAGTGCAAAGGGTTTAATCAAAGCACAAAGGATTCTGGGATACCGCAGACCAAAGCTCTAGATGAAGGTAAAGATCAGTGTGTGAAGACAAAAAAACTGGACTTCAGACGTTTACAGGACTCTTAATTGTGGACTTTTGAAATGAGAAACGAAATGAACATGTGCTGTTTCCTGCTGCCTTCGATGTCCCAACAGATCACAACACCTCAGTGAGTACTGCAGGGTTTTGCTGCCACTATTACAACGAGTCTACTCTGTACTGCTTTTCACATTATAACAAGATATTTTTATAAGTTTTAACAAGAAACGTGTGCTGGGAAAAAACTCAAGTAAAAGTAGTGTGTTGTAATCTGTTAAAAATACTGCTTCATATGTTTTTAAAAAGCTGGTGATAGATATTAAATTAAACGGGGAAGATGTACTGATTGGCTGATCGGATCCAGTGCACGAGAAGAGAAACGGATGTCAACGAAGGGAACATAATCTGGCCTGTAGGATGAATTTGCAAGGTGCACAATTTACATGGAAGACTTCAACTACAATTTTTCAATGAAAGCAACTGCTAATCCTAATTTGTCCACAAGGGGTCGCACTGTTTTAGCCACAGTTGCAGACATAACTCTCAGAGCCCGTACTTAACAGCAGATGGCCACAATGCGCGGATATATCGCTTTTCTTGTTGTTTTGTTTGTTTTTTGTTTTTTGGTTTCCCCTTAAACAATGACTATAGACCACTGCCTCCTGCTGGCATGAAGAATTATTTCCCTCTGGTGCAGAACATTTGTTCCAGCTGCTTTGTTGGCTGTAGTCTTTGTGGTGCGTTAAAGTGCAACTATTTGGTCCAGACACACACCTCAGTCAGCTGCCCAGTAGTTCTTTGATGTCAGTTTGATAAATCTGTAACTTAATGTCCAAACCACAATAAATTTGTTCTTTGTAAACACCTGCATCCTACTTATAAATTACCAAACAGCTTCAGTTTATTGGAGTTAAATACAAATGACCAACAGAAAGCTGCTGTGGCCTCTATGTCCAAGTTTCCACAAATTAATCTGGACTCTATGGTCCCAACGGTGAATGTCAAACAAACATTAGAACAACTGTTCTTACCCGAATGAAGGTAGATGTTATTAAGTACAGAGCCACCATGAGCAGTTTAGAGTTTAACATTTAGTCAGACTCGGCTGCTGTGATTTATTTGAGCCACTTTGTGTGCTGATGTGTTTACTAGTGATTGTTTTAGTAGTAGAAGTATGCAAAGGTATCAGTGATCTTAAACAAAGCTCTTAAATCATAATAAATCCTTAATTTTATTGCATTGCTTTTTTTAATTTTATTTTTTGGTATCATTCACAAACTTCTAGTCCTTCAAAACGTCTCTCTTGCCAACAGTCAGTAAATGCAGCTTTTAGAGAAAATCAGTCGATTGCAGGGAAGCACCACACTGACATTAAGGCATGAAAACACCAAACAAGCATAGCAGCAGTTCAGAAGTAACCTGATTAATGCTGGTACACTGACTCGTTTCTTGAGAAAAAAATTGGTATAAACATGAACAATATCTTGTTACAATGAGCTGATGCACTACAGCAGAATTTCACTGCTACAAGTAGGAACGTTTTGTCATCCGGCTTTGACTGTCTCATCTTCTCCCTGTTGTTACAAAACAAAACAAAAAACAAAAAACAAATACAAAACTCTTGAATTCAGTTTCAGATTTTTTATTTCAGCAGTGGGTTTATGTAGGTTTCAGTTAAATGTCACAGTCTGTCTGTCCGTCTGGTGTCTATAAATGAAAGATGATCAACAAGTTATATGAGACTGACACGTGACTCTTAATTCATTTGACCAGAGTCATAGTTTAAAACATGATGAGCTGAATTAAAGCTATAGTTACTGAACACTCATATCTGGTTTGTCCAGCGGGAGATGTTGTTTCATTTCCTTGATATGAAGCATCACACAGGAACGATGCTCTTGTTTCACGTTATCATTTTGCCGCCATCTTACACAGAAGATACATGAAAAAGAACCAAAAACCTAGTTAAGCTGGATTTATGTTAACATGGACTTGTGTAAATTAGCTAGGATTCATTTTGACAAGAACTTAACTAGATGACTCACTAAATACTGTATATAATTAAATATGTTTAAATGTTAAATTTGTCATTGGCCTACAGCCTTTATCTTTATTTAACTTTAGCCTGTACAACTGTACGCATATATTGTTTTTTTAATGTCAGTTTAGCTTTTAAATTTGTGTAATTGTACAGTATTTGAATCTATCCTGAGATATACATATATAAATAATGGTTTTTAGTTATTGATGATTGATTTTTTACTAATGAAATGTGTTGGACACTATTTAATTTCTGTCAAAACTGTGGATATTAATCCTTGAGGTTTCTTTACACATCATTTTCAACCATTGCTGAGGGTAGTCATCCCTGGGTAAGATGGCGGCCACTGCTTCTCGTTTTTTTGCATCTATTTCCACCCAGTCTTATCTTTTTGGGGCCAGTCGCAGCTGTTAAGCTGCGACTGATACGGAGGGCAGTTGGGGCGGACAAAGGAGTGGTGTTGAGGCACTTTCATAAACAACCAAATGATTAAACTTTAAAGTGCCTGATAGACATTAGAGTCCATGCTATACTTTGTGTCAAACTACGTCACACTAAAGATGCAGGAGTTTAGGTCAGTTTAGAACAAGCTTTCTACTGCACCACTTCACTGTGCAGATATATTCTAGTCGAACATGGGAGGTGTTGGGCCTCCCAGAAGTTTGTGGATTTAACCATAGCTTTTTGACGTTTCTTGTAAAATATCTCAGAGCTGAGACTAAAAAAGGTGCATTTTCAAATTTCTATTGGCAACACTTATTCAGGCATGTATGCTACACACTGCTCGGCACACTTCAATGTTTACATTTTTCCACAGCTCAGTGCTACATTACCCTTCACTCGTCTGATTGGTTCTAGTTCTACCCAGATGCATCCCGAGGGATTTTCGTGTATGACCCATTGATGAATCAAACATAAACAGAGGCACCAGACTAATTGCATTTGTCTGAAACTTACTAGGCTAGCTGTGATTGAAATCTACAAATTATACTTGCAAGTGCAAGTATTATTATACTTATATATAAGCAGCTGATTGTTCGGATTCATCTGCACATTACTGCATCCCCGATGGAAATAAAGCAGGGAGCTGCAGCGACTCTGATGAGCACGACTTAAAGCCACAACAAACACACTGGTAAAGTGGCAAGAATCTGTATACAACAACTTGGCGGGCAAGTTCGAAAACCTTGCATCCAGATGTTAAATCCAACTCAGGACTCAGGTTTATGGCACGTTCAAACACTCACTGTGAACATATGAACTGGATAAATTCACAGTTTACTGGCAGGATGCTTCCTGGACAAGGCAGCAAACGTTTAAATCTCAGCAGTGAATGAAAACACGTTAAAACAGGCAGCAGATGGTTCATATTAAACCCTGGCGTCAGGCAACTCATCGGTTGAATTTAAGAGACCATTTGACTGCTTTCACAAGAACAAGCTCAAAAACCCTTAACAGCACCAGCAGCACTAATGACAGAGCAACGGCTTCTGGATGATAATTTAGCATTTAGGATCATGATTAAGTCCACAGTCTGCTATGTCCGTAATAATAATAATAAAAAAAACAACAACACTGAACCTAATAATCAGACAATCCCACTGATTATACACAGTGATCGTCCACGTACTACCTCTGTCATTTATGGTGTCATGCCGAATGATGGCCTGATTCCAGAAACAACACCAAGACTGTAATATTTAACACTCAACAGACATCCTACACCTGACTCAGCCTTAAAGTTGTACTCTCAGCTCAGCATGTTCAATCAAATGCACTGTAATCCAGCAGGAAAAGTTCACTTTTGTGGGATTTTAAGAATGACAAATGCTGAGACAGGAAACCCTTCTGCTGCAACTCAAAACCATCAAAAGCAGAGCAGCGAGGTTAGAGAGTGAATATACTTATTTTAACTGTACACACGGAGAAGAAACTACAATGTCAACGATGTTGTTTGTGGACTTTGCGTGCGACGACATTAGGGATTCATTGTTATTCGGGATGTCCCGTTTAATATTTGGGCCGATCCAGGCATTTCCAAAACCAGCCTCCAGCCAAGTCTGATCTTTTGTAGTTATTTGTTTTAAGTCTGCTATAAACCAAAACCACATTCCTGTTCGCCTTCTGTCTTTGTATTAGCCGTTTGCTAGCGTCAAAGCTGCCAAGAATAGAAGAAGCAGCACAATCACCCGACTAAACATGTCTACTGTGTGGAGGAACTCTATTCTGGAAAATTGGCTCTGAAAAACGTGTGCTCTGTGGATGTTTGTGAGGTGGTAGATGATTATTCAATGAAACTAGCTTGATTCAGCACTTACAAGAAGCCACATAACTGACCAAACTCAGTTAACTGAACTCAGGCAAAGGCTGCACCAACAAACACTGAACGCTGTGTTTAGAAGAAGAGAAATGTTTCCTGGGGACAGCGTCAAGGAGAAAAACATTCCAGAGGGTTAGAGTTTCAGAGTTTATGATGTTGGATGACCAGAACATTTCTAGAGTAGAGAACACATGTTTCCTGAAGCCTTTATGAATCTCCAGAGGAGGAAATTTAATAAATTTAAGATCGGGACTCGGATCAGCCGATACTCTATCCCCACTTCAATCTGTATCGATCTGATCATTAAAAATTAAAAACTGGATCGGGACATCCCTAGTTCTTAACAGAATCCTGTAACAAAAATATCTGATGATTAAACAATTAAAACCACAACAAGACACCAACAAATTTTGCCAATTTTAAAACAAATAAATAAAATTGTGAAATTCTGGACAAATGAAATACTTGTTCAATGGCACATTAAAAAGTCTAATTTGTCATTTGTTCATGATGGTACACGCTAACCATGTGCAGCATAGAATACATTAGCACATAGACCATATAGTACATGCCATCAGTGTTTTTTTGTTTTTGCACATATGCACAGTTTAAACCCGGTATATATCAACGCTCAAGATGGACGGCAGGTTTTAACACAAACACACACCTCACAGTGAAAACAAAGCCGCTGCCACTGTGACAGAGGATCATTCCAGTTTGTGGACATCCACAGATGTGACAGAACATCTGCAGTTACTACATCTCCTGGCCAACTGACTCCTCAGTCTCTCTCCATTCACATGGTGATTTTTGGTTGGACTTTCAGGAAAAAGAAATGCACTACACCATCCACTCATCTAATGACAACCGACTTTAAATTAAGTTTAATAAATCCTTAAAGTCTCAGACTCCTTCATCTTTGTCACTCCCATCAGGCCATCGGTTCATCCAGCTGCACCTTTACTCACTGATCAGTTATCCGTTTGGCTTCACGGCTTACCATCACTAGTGTAGCAAATAAAAACAACAGCAATGATAAATTGACTTATCACGGATTCCTTTAAAACTAATTATTTGTTCCTGTTTCATAAGAAAAAAAACCTGTAAACCAATAAATGATCACAGACACTCAAACACAAGCTCAGAAAAGCACATGTGGACATAAAATCTAAAAAAACGCGAAAGATGTTCTCAGGTTTCAGGACACTCATGATCCTCTAGAGCAGGACGGTTTGCATTAAAATAAATGGATGATTCATTAACTATATAAAATACTTTCTAACGTGATTAGAAAGCAAAGCAACAATATGGCCACTTCTAACCATTTTTACTTCTGGACAAAGTGCGTGTTTTTTTTGTTTGTTTTTTAAGAGGTTTTCCCTGTAAAATGTCTATAAAATCCAATATAATATATATATATAAAAAAGTCTGTGGTTGTTTTCCCGCTCAGAGCAAAGCTTGTTGTGGTCAATCCCAGCAGTCGCCAACGGCAGGTCGGTCGAGGGTCCAGAAAAACCATTTGAAGTGGGTGGAGAGCCACCACAGATGGGTCCACAGGTAATCCCGGTCCCCAAGAATATCTTTGCCCAGCAGCATCCTCACTCCAATATGCCTGGATGTCTGGTTTAAGGCAGGCGTGGTGATTAATATAAAAAAAAAATGTATAAGAGTTGGTTCAGTGTTGGCTGTTCAGTGCCACAGGACAGACGTGTTAATCAACAAGCCTCAACTGGAAGTCAGCCTCACCAGTCTGTTTTACTTTCAGACATACCAACAATTAGTCCTACAGAGCAGCAGTCAGCAGCCAAGTGGTTGCGTCACAGGTGGAGACTGATCTTGCCTTCCTTAGCGAGCTGGTGGATAACGTAGGTCTCAAAGTCTGCGCTGTGGACGCCCGTCTTCCTGAAGGCTCCGGCGTACCGATTCTCCTCCCAGTAATGATGCCAGTTTCCTTGTTTGTCGGCACCATAACCGAACACCGACACCTGAAGACAGACAGGAAGTGACACTTTTTCAGTTTCTGTCAGTTACTTCCTCCTGGTGCAATGGTGCGTTTAATAGCAGAGACACTCTTGTTTTTTTTCTAGTGATGCATTCAGGAACACTGACAACAATTGAAATGAAGTATTCATGAATGTACCATGTTAACATGTTAACATTTAATTTGACAAAAAAATAAAAATAAATTAATAATAATAATAATTAAGTTGACTTGCTGAATGAATGTGGATGAACACAGACTCTGCCCCCTTTCCCTACCTGGTCACAGGTGTGCAGAGCAAAGATGACGGCCAACATGCCAGTGGACGGGTAGCGACCGTGATGCTCAGTCCAACGATCGTGGACGTATTTGAAGAACACAGGGTTCACCACCAGAACCTGCATGTGTGTAAAAACACACACAGCTTTACCATGGTAACATGTTTACCTGAACAAAAGAATGATCTGAAGACATTAAGGAGAGTCAGATCCAACTCTGGAAAAACTGTAAACTAACATGACATTAAAAGGTTGTAGAGTCATCTCAGGTCTTTGAGGCTTTAAACGCACTAAATATTAATTTGTTAAGTTAATTTGGCAGAAATTATAAACATCTGATGCAGACAAACTGAGAACTAAAAAAAGATAAATCTAAAAGTTGACTGAAACAAAGACAATAAAAGAGAAGTAAAATCTGAGTTTGACAGCTGAAACAACAACAGGCAGCAAAGTGGAGAGAACGTGACGATTAGTTTATGTACCTTGTCTTTATCGGCGTCCACTCGCTCTCTAACCCTCATGTAGGTCCTGAAAACAAACACTCTCTGAATTAGTAGTTTCACATTAATCTGGTACGTCTTGATTGTATTTGTATATTTATGTCGTACATTTTGACCTGTCCGGTGGACAGTGCGCTGGTAAGCCACTCCAGGTCTCGCAGTTTGAACGGGAGCAGGACGAGGCTCACACCGCGGCCAATGTCCACCGCGCTCTCTGGGTACAGGAAGTGATGTGTCGTCCGATTCCCGACGTCTTTCTCAAATCCTTTAGTCACTGCCTTATTCATTCTGAGGAGGAGGAAGATGAGGAAGTTGAGTAAGAGGGTGAAACCTGGGTGGTTTTTTTTTTGTGTGTGTGTGTGCTTTTGTTTGTGTGGGTGACATACGAACCGGATCACAGAGTCATGAGAGTTGATCAGGTTGCCATGTCCAGACTGCAGCAGGTTGCCAGAGTTGCCGACCACTGCACAACGACGGCAGCGGGAGGGGTGGGGCCTGAAGTCCACAGTAGGTGGGGAAATTACCTTGAACATCTCTGATATCACTTCTTCTAAGGTCTTGTCATCACCAGACCGCTGAAGACTCTGAGGAGAGGCAAAGCACGGTCAAGTTATTTTATAGCAGTTTTTGTTTTTGCAAATTTCCCCACTGTGGGATAAATAAAGGATTATATTGTTTCATTAAACTATTCACAGTATATTCCTAAATTGCTGAATCAGACTGATGTTAGGACCATCACCTCATCCCCCTTTTAATCTACTAATGGTTTCTGCAGCAGGACTTAATCCACAAAAGTAGGAAATAAATTCAATCACATTTGCTTCCTCGTGCAGACTGTCGATAGCTTCCACAAGGCCAAAACTGAGACGTCGATGTCAATTTTCCACAATTTTCATTACGGGCCCTGACTATTTACCGAAACATCATGTAAGATATTACAAATTCACCTTTTAATAAAAAACTAATTGCTCTGTGATTCAGCTTATTTACTGACTGTCAGTGTTCAATGCAGAGCTGTCAAAGTTCCTCCAGTGTGCAGCCTGCAATGATTTCCCATAAGTTGAGACACTGCCCTGGACTTCAAACCACAGTCAATTACAAATAGCTGAAGACAGCAATTTTTTTAAAGAATACTGTTAAACTGAGGCTGTTAAAATATGTATATTAACATCACGATTATTTATGTTATACCTGTTTGTGGTAAATAATAACAAACATAGCAGGATTTCGAGGTTTGATTTAATCCAACAATCTGAGTTGCTTTTTAGTACAGCAGTACAAGAACTGTGTATAATGAAATCTCATTCATATTTTACTTTACTCATTTTGTTGAGATTAATATTTTTAAATCTATCTAAATTTTTAATGTGGATGTCAAATCCCAGACTCAAACAAAGACACAAAGGCCACAGCCAACACCCAGCCAGTTCTGGACCTGAGCATACCAGCAGGTGGCAGTAGTCAGTACCGATCGTTTAAAGGGGAAAACAGGAGCAGCTGCTATTAGCTGGTAGGCTAGGAAGCTAGGAAGAGCTACAACCATTGTACAGAGCTGACCTCTCCTGAAAGTGATCAGTTGGTCTACATTTTGTTCATTCCAGATAATTATTTTTGTATTTGAATATTCAGATGAGATAAAGATGAAAAGCCTTCTGTCAGAACAATACATCTTAAGTGCAAAGAGACGTTTCTTTTGTCATTGGTTTGTTAAGCTCAAAAGCCAGTCAGAGTTATATCTCTCCCTCTTAATCTCAGTACAGAAGCCTATAGCATTACCTTTGATAATGCAAAAGGCTTTTTATAATTAGATTGTGGTGGATTCAGCCTGGTATAGTTGTAATGGCCTATTTCTGTAAACATGTGTTTCAGTATGACTGGCTTAGGATATGTCTACTCCAATTGATTTTTTTCTATGCACACCCACACTCGGGCATTTTGCTGCTTACCAGCCACCAGTCGAGGGCAACTGGGTCAAATTTGTTGGTCTCTCGGAGGACAGGTTGCTGTTTGGGGTCGTAGCGTTCGCTGAACCAGGTCGGCTGATACTGGTAAGAGATACAGGACCCAGAACAACCACAAGGCCTGAAACAGGACCGCACAGAGGAGTCAGGGACAGAACACTGATTGTGGGATAGACAAGCTCCAGTAATGTTTTAACTTGGGCCGTACTTATTGTCTTCATTAAGCTCATTCTCCACCTCCTCCTCTTCATCCTCTTCCTCCTCCTCCTCTTCTTCCTCCCCCTCCTCCTCCTCCTCGTCGTCGTCCTCCTCCTGGGAGTTACTGGGAGAAGGTGGGATCAGTTGACGGGGCAGTTTAGCAGGAGGTGCTGTTGTCTCAACCACTGCAAACACAAACAGGCCGGGAATCAGGGAGCAATGCATCACGGGAGCTCAGCTAAGGCCGTTACCTAATCTATAATATACAATTGCAACATTAGTATAGGTAATGTGGTTATACCAGTACAGCTACTAACTCTGTTAGCATCTCTTTACTACAGGCACTGTTATAGAGTAGTTTATAAACTATATTTCCCACCTCTATTGCGGCTAAAATGGCTAATATTATACCTAAGCTTGAGTTCAAGTTGAAGGTAATAAATACAGCAGATATTTGATTGCTAGTTACTTCTAGCAGTGGTAATAATAGCTTCAGCAGTAAAATAAAATAAAACCCTTTGAAGAATATCCTACTATTTGTCACATTTGTCTCCTCACCCGTCTCTGTCCTGGTGGGCGCGACCCTGTTGGTGAGAGGGGAGTGTCTCCTCTGGATGCTCTGGCTAGCAATCATGAGGAAGAGGATGGCGGCAAACACCGCGGCAACCCACAGTTTCCTCCTCAACAACATGGCTGGACGGATGGAGGGTGGGCGGCGGCAGGAGGGAGGACGTGCTGTTGAGCTGTCAATCTACCGGCTATGTCAGCATAGTTGGACTCTGTCATCTGCCGTCATCTGGGCATTTTCTTCTGCCCTGTCATCTCTCTACTCAGTTTTATCTTCATGAAGCCTGAATCTGAGGCTGCTTTCCAACTGCTGGTGTCTGGATCTGTGGTTGCAGATAGAAAGACACAGAGACAGTAGCATCATTAGAAATGGACTTAATTATGTGAAAAGTACATTTTTCTTGTTTTAAACCAAAAAAAAAAAAAAAAAACAGTTGGACAAAGTGCTGTACACAGACATAAAAAATACACTGCCTGGCCAAAAAACAGAAGTCTATTTCCATCCAGTGTTACATTAATTTTTCACCAAGATCTTGTATTGATGATGGGAGAGTCTGACCGCGGCATAAAGTCTTCTCCAGAACATCCCAAAGATTCTCAGTGGGTTAAGGTCCAATCCACTGTGTAGCTGTGTAGCCTTTTTTTCCAGTTTTCAGCTGTTCAGTCCCAATCCCTTGCGTTCCCTTCACATTGTCCATGTGGCAATGCTCTTACTTTCACTATTAAACATAGCCCTGACTTCTACAGTTGTTTTTCTTCGATTTGATTTCACCAAATGTTTAAGTGATCGCTGATCATGATCAGGATTTGTTTCCAATCACATTTCTTCCTCAAAGATGACAGTTCCCCACTATCCTTCTAGTTTTTATCAAGCGTTGGACAGTTCTTTCCCCAATTTTAGTAGTTTCTACAGTCTCCTTAGGTGTTTTCACTACTCGATACATGCCAATGATTTGACCCTTCTCAATCAGACTAACATCTTTTCCACAATCACAGGATGTGTCTTTAGACATCATAGTTTAAGAAACAAGAAGCTACTAATTGCACCAGTTGGGGTGAAGTAACTTGTTGCCAGCTGCAAGATAGTCGCCCATGTAACAATATAACAACTGGTTGATAGATTTACTGTCTGAAACAAAGTAATCATCAATGACCTTTAAAAAGCGATCAATTGTCAACTGATCCAATAGGAGGCTCATACCTGTTTGGTATCAGTGATCAGTGATATTCAGTCCTGTACCAGGTGGTGGTTTTTTTTGGCCAGGCAGTGAATAAAAGACATAGTAGAATTATAAACAAGTTTAATATCATAAAACATTCAAAGAATATAAACAATAAGAAGTAACATCTCAAAGTTAAAAGCCAAAGAGAAAAATGTGTTTTAAAGGGGGATTTAAGGATTTAAGGATCCAAGGATTCAAGTATTCTTTACTTCATTACAAAGCATGTTGGTACATGGGAAGGAACGAAATTGGTTTCTCTGGTCCCGAATCAAGCCATAAGTAGAAAAAAAAATAAAAAATAAAAAGTATACATATAGTAAAAGTATAAATATAGAGAATAAAATTAGCTATCTATTGTACAGTGTATAAATATGTATGAACACTAAAAGTTAACTGTAATGAATGATCAGTGATATTCAGTCCTGTACCATTGAGGTACTGTGCAAACGGAGTTAAAGTGACAAAATTGCAGTCTGTGCAGATGTGTCCTCGGGTGACTGGTTGATAAAAAGAAGAAGTGAATTGCCAATAAAATTGGTGTAACGTGTTCTTGTCTTTGGCACTAGTTAAAAGTTGAGCAGCAGTATTTGGAGGAAATGACATGTGGCTAAGCCCAACATTAACTGCATTGCAATAATCTTAACGACATGTGATAAATGCATGGTTTAAAAGTGATGCAGAGAAAAAATAGTTTGGCCAGTCGCAAAGTTAAACTGGACTTACAGTTTTTAAATGTGTATTATGGTCTGACTGCGGATGAGACTGCTTGTGCGTGCATTTTAAAGAGTATTTTTTTCATGTATGTTCGTATTTCATTCTTTTTTTTTAAAGCACCACTGTGATGGGTAGTTTGCAATTTTGTTACAATAAAGGCTTTTCTATTCTTATAAGTACTTAGCAGTGTGAAACAAAAACATGACACAGATGTTCTCCAATGGTCCGACCCAGTGAGAAAAATACAGACAGGTTCAGGAAATGAAAGCAATATGCAGTTGACATGAGAAAACAAGATGGTTGCAGTTGATAAGGTTGTCACCGTTATTAATGATGGTGGAGATAAATGATGGCATCAATCCTGCGCTCTACCTTAAGAAAATCACGAAAAAAAGAACAAGAGAGGCACACCTCTTTATTTTTGCTAAGGAGTGGAGTCACCCACTTCCTTCAACTCCCACCTCCCCTCTGCTCCTTCAGGAATGTCTCCCTGCAAACAGCCCTGGTCTCTGAATACCAATCAGATCTGGATTTGGTTCAGCGTCTCCTGTTTCAGCTCTTGCTCCCCTACTGTCCGCTTCAATGTCCCTCTCTCTTTGTGAGGGTGTGTGTGTGCAGTATGACCTGTCAGCTGGACGTGTGTGAGGCTTTACTAGAATTGTGTAACTGATAACGACAGTTTATGCCAAAATATTTGGTCCAACTGGTTTAATGCACAGACAGGAATACTTGAATCACTTCAGAGGACATTGCATTGAACCCTTTCTTGGAGACACATTCTATCCACAAAATTGTTTTCTGACTCCAAAAAAGGGGAAGTGAGTCAGTGCTAATAGTTTCCTTTCCTCTTGCACCACTAATGCTCCTTTAAATCTTCACTGTGTCACATAAATGCCAGTCAGGCAAGTATTTTAGTTTTTACTCTTTGAGAGGTAGTTACTAGCTCCTTTTAAGATTATTACATAGAAGACATTGATAAGCTTCTAAACTAAAAGGAAGGAAAGTTTAAACAGGTGGTTTTTAACCTTTTTGGCTTCTGACCCTTACAAAACAGCAGTGCTGGGTCAGGGTCTATGAACCATTGGGATTTCTACTAGGGAAGAAGAAGAATCTAAACATGTCAGCTATGTGAAAGATCTTTACTCTGCAAAATCAGTCAGACAGTATTTAGTAAACTGTGCAATGTGGATGTTTCTTATGGCGGTGGTATGAAATGAGTGCTTCAACACATACACAAAGAAAATGAAAAAAAGTACACAGGGGTAAACGCAGCACAGAAACAACAACAAACACTTCCAAGTCTGGTTAAGTTAAGACTGGATCAGGACTCAGATTGGGGGGTAAAAAAAAAGCTTGATCAACAGTGAGGACACAGCTACGTACACGAATCACAGTGTATCGAACAGGATGAATAACTAATCTGTAACAGATTTCATAGATATTTGATCTCACTGCATGGAGTTTATTCTACGTTTCTGACTGACTTTCTTGCCAGTGTCGTTCATACATGTCTATTTAATAATGTTATCTTTTAATTCACCTATATCCTGGCATGAATCACAGTCCTCCTGAAAATGTAATGACATGGAACTAGTCAAGAAGGCTGCAAGGAATACACATAAGAGATAAACAACTACAACTACCAATATAAAATCAATCAATCAGTTCGATCAGCGATACACAACGTTTTGTGTTTCTCTCCACACATAAAAGAAACACTGATGGAGCCGATTTTACTTTTATTTATTTGTTTAGGATGTTCTCCTCGGGTTACATCAAAACCACAACTAAATACGAACTTCACTTCAACTGCCTCAGTCACAGTGATCAAAACATGACTGGTCATGTCTGGACAAGTACTGGTTACCACATCAACCTACATACACAAAAGGAATCCTCCCCATGGGAAATGGGAGAGCACTAAACTCCTGGATTAGCATCTGTATTAGCATGCTAGCACAGAGCTTGATAGTGCTCTGGTACAAAGGGCTTTAACACTGTAAAGCAGCTCAGACCGAACTGATCAGCTGGATATTTGGTCTGGATCAGCAAGACTTAAAGTTCACATAGAAACCAGGTTCAGTCCATAAAAATCAAAGTGGAAATTTGTGATGAGTTGTTTGATGTGTTCAAATAAGAATACAAATTCTTCTGGCTGTTATACACAAAATATAAACTACTACAAAATATCTAGTACTCTGATAACAGTCAAGCAGGATTAAATTATGTCTACTTTGAAGATGAATGTGTGTTGAGTGATGTGTGTTGTGATGGACACGTGTCTTTAAAAAGTAAAATTTGAAATTAATCATTACAAAAGTGAACGTGATATTTACTTTAAGAGATAATGCGCTGTCCTTTTTTGACCCTCAACCTTCAAAACATCCAATCAGATAGCTGCTATGTTGAAAGTCTGCTGTGTTGCAACATTTGACAGACCACATTTTGATTATGAACAGATTCAGGAACCAGGTAAGACACAGACTGTGGTAACTTGGCTCATGTAATTCTGAGTTCTGGGAGCTTTGCGTGTTGCCTCTCTTGTGCCTCCAAGCACCACCCATCCCTCAGAGAGCACCCGTTTGCATTAGAGAAAGAGTAGGCACACTATGCACCACGGGGTCCAGACCTTACGCAGACCCGCAGCCTGACGTGCACCTCCCCAGAAACTATGCGTCACTCTGACACAGACCATAAGAGCTGTGATGGGTCTGCTTCACTACTGAAGATGGAACGAAGAAAGATTAATGCAGGAGGCCCTGAGATACAAACATTTGTAAGACTTTTTCAGCGGAATTTTCTCTGGAAAATGAAGTCAGTCATTTAGAAATTGTGCAATGCAGATGTTTTTTAAGATGGTAGTAGGAGACTGTCCTTCACTACTGCCAACTGGAATCAACACCACACATTTCAGGAGTATAGAACAAAAGTTTTCTGGAGCCAAGGTACAAGCTACCATCTCCAGTCACACACAATACACAGGTGACCGAGGAGAGCACAAGTAAGGTGCGAAAAACATTTATTTTGTTTAAGATCAGATAGCACTTTGATCGAGGGGCAAAAAAACCTGACTGGGACATCCCTAACATGTTTACACAATAAGGTCTACACTGCATCTATCAAACTTTTTACTGAATAGTATAACTTCAAAGTTAAAAACTTTGTTGATTTTAAAATGTTACAAAAAAATGTTCAAATGTTGAAGTTTAACAGTACAAAGTTATGTTTTTTATTTAGTGCTAGATAAACAAAGCATTAATCGACTATTCAGAAAATAATATTGAGATTAAAATAAGTTTAATTAATGTTTTTGTCTGTTTGTCTATTCTATGTTGTCTTGACAGGTTTGTGTTAGATCTTTCATAAATAAAATACAATTGTACTTTCAACTGTCTGTTCTGTTTTCTTTCACATCTTTAAAAAGTTGATTAGAAAGCTAGTTACCCTCATTCACAACAGAGAAACTGCCTATATAAGCCTATATAACAGCACCACCATAGACACACACTTGAAAGGAAAGAGGAGGGTTAATGACTACAAGCTTATTTTAGGGTTTGCATGGTCGAGGATGATGGGGGGCAAGGTTAAAGCTCACATGGTTTCCTGTGCTGAGAAAACTTTGTGACAGCTCTGCTTCCTGCCTTGCACTCTCACTTTGTGTAACCGCTGACATCGGAGTTGACACCAGGATAGAAAGCAGCTGCTCTGCTGATAGAGGACGGCTATGAGCTGGAAACTGGCGCCACCACAGAAGAAGAAGAGTGCCAGTTCTCATGTAGACTGACACAATCGTAAAACAGCTTTGCTTTCACTTTACTATTTACGTTTAGAGATATAAAGATATCTGTATAAGAAACAAATATAATGAAATAAAACATTACAGTTGAAATACAAAATTACAGTTAAAACTGTAATTAAAATCTTCAAAGCATGCTTAAAGTAGCGATTTAAAACAATCAGCTGACCTGATATCCTGGGGCAGATCATTCCATAGTTGTGGGGCCTCAACTATTTACAACATACCGATAACAACACAGAGTACAGCGCTGAGTTCTGTTTACCTCAGCATCAACTGAACCAATTCACTGAAGCCGTGCAATCAGTGAAGGAGCCACATAAATCTGTGCCACTTACTTACATGTTTAAATTTGCCTCACTCCGTTACAAAACTTCAAGCTGCTGGCCAACTACTAGACACTGATAGTTGATGGAAGGGAGAGCCAGAGAGGGGCCAAAATGGAAGAAGCTATTAGCTAATTAGTTGAGCAGCACCATCTAGTTTTGTTTCCTGCCCTGCGCCAGAATACTAACTTACAAAAAAAAAATTAAATATTGACTCACTCAAGCTTTTAGTAAGCAGACCGATTACATCAGAAAAATGCCAGTGCAGTAGAGTTAATGTCTGAGGTGCTGTTCATGCACACTCTTCTTTCACAATGTAGTGTTTGAGTTTCCATGATGACAGACAGTAATAACATGACATTGTTATTTCTGGGTTGAAACTGTTTCAAGGTCTGAATTATTTAAGAATGAAACATTAAAGCATAATAATTCAACTCTTAACCTTCATCAAATTCTACCCAAACCTTGTAATAAACCTTAAACTTAACTAAATCTGAATCCTCAACAATCCTTCGAACATAGTTTCGCCCGAGAGACAGAAATACAGAAATGTCTGTTCAACAGTTCAAAACCACAAACCACACGGCTGTACTCACTGCAATCCTTGGCTCCACCCCATAAAAATAATTCAAACTGTAACCATAAAACGCGTTCTTAACATTCAAACATTCCTTCAGAGATCAGGACTCGTTAAAATGTCCAAATTCCCAAGGTCGCAGACACACACTGGTCACTCACTTGACTTACACTTTAAGCATGCAGACCCCCGTCCCCCACCAACCCACACACTCACCCACACTGCCACCCACACACTTTAAATAGTGAGGTCAGCAACAGCTCAGGCAGAAAAACACTGCTCATTCACTTTCTGTTACAGTACTTACTCATTTCCGTACACTTTCAAACTCTTTCTGGTGAGGTTTTATTTTGTTGTTTGCGGTTCATATTTAGTGATTCCAGGAATAAAAATTACTTGAGGCAGAAAGACGGTGAGTCTAACCATCTGCTCGTGTAGGTCAGACTTAACCCAGGCCTCTTTAATTAAATCTGCCCCGATACTGACTACACCAGACCACACGGCCCGCCTCTCCTTCTATAATTATGTTAAGTGTTAGTGTCCTGTTTCAGTTTTCATATAATATCATAACACACAGTCACACACACACACACACACACACACCATCAACTTTATACAGAAATCCTCCAAGACTTTGTTTTAACATTTCAACATAAAAGACATTAAAAAAGTGACATTAAATGGCACCATAGGGCAAATGTGAATATTATAGAGACAAACCTGTTGATAGAGTACAATGAAATGAATATTACAAATATCCATGCCACTGACCAGGAGAGCACCAGAAGTACCAAGGAAACTATAAATAGTGACAAGCGATAAGGCTACAGCCACTGCTGACCCTCAGGGTGTGCAGAGAAATAATGGATTAATAATTTTACATTACAGGACTTTAAATATACCAACTAGAGGAACAGATGCACTGTAGAAATATAACAGAAGTAACAAATTAACTCCTGTTAATGGAGCAGTGTCATATATTGAATTAAGCTGATACATTTGTTTTATGTTGTTGCAATGCACATACAATACAAAAAATTATAGAACTGGAACTTGATTTGAAAGATCCGGTATCAATTCATGAAATATTTGCATCGATTTGTTTTAAATGCTTGCAACTTACTGCACCGTCTCATTAAAAATTTTGGTTTCACATGGCGGGTTTCACACAAGTAATCTCACGAAACAATCTCGAAACAAGATTAATCCACATGTGAGAAAAATCCACAAAGTGAAAGGAGCTCCAACACTGTCAGGCCTGACAGGATTTAGAAAATTTACTGACAAAGAAGAGCTGCACAAAAGCAAAAACTTAAGCAGGAATACGGCACATGTCTGAAACCAATAATCGACAATCTCTTCATAACTTGACAAGTATGTAACACAATATGTACCACAAACAATAGGAAAGTTGAAAATAAAATATCTCTAGATGAAACGTAAAAAAAAAGAATATAATCCATTCAGGATATCAGTAACACCACCCAGCCCTCCTGAGACAGATCAAGGAAAATACAGCATTAGCACTTCATAATGGGAAAGATAAGGTATACTTATTTACACAGACGAAGATGACGATGCAGACAGTGACTGTGGCCCTGTCCACACGTACTTTTCCCCCTCAGTTTTCCCTGGCATCATTTCAAGAATATCTGCGCCCACACGGATCCGTCTCAACACAACACAACACATCACTTCATATTCCAGGCCTATAGGTGGCACAGTTTCAGTTTCAGAAATTCACCAAAAATGGAGAGGAAGAGGCAGAGCGGTGGATTTAAAATGTTGCTTATGTGGTTGTCCATCAGCTTTTTTGCTCAGCATGGTGGCACGGGAGCATTATCATCTCCAGCAGGAAAACCATCATGTAGTCCGCCATTGTTGTTGATGTTGTTATGAGATGTCTCGAGGGAGGTGGAAGGCAGCTCAAGGGGTGTGGCGATGCGATGACATCATCGAAACGCACGTATGCGTTTTCCCCCGTCCACATGAAAACTTAAGAGCTGCCTTTGCGAATTTTTTCACCCTGGGACCAGGTTTCAGAAAAGTGCGCTTTAAGACAATGCGTTGACAGGATTCGTGTGGACGATCGGCCAGAAAAGTGCAAAACATCTGCGTTTACACCAAAATGCATCAAAATGCATAAAGCAAAATGCATCTTCGTGTGGACGGGGTCTGTGTTATTTCACTCAACCAGGACATCAGATCTCTGGACCAGCAGAACCAGTCTGACATGAGCCTGACTGATGATTTAACCGTCTGTAACTGATGCTGTCATTGGGTTGTTCTTCTACGCCAATTTAATAAAGAAGAAGACAGCCCACTTTAACTGGTGCATGGCTACATAAATAAACATTGTGTTGAAACAGAGCAACAGTCGAGACCTGTTTATGAACAAAAATTCTAAATTTAACTTGTCCGTTGTAAAGTTTTTGTTGTCAGTGTTTCCCTACCCATCTAGCAGCACTTGATTTTATTTTAAAATATTTTTAGTTTAAAGTCTAAATTGGCCGTAGGTGTGGATGTGAGTGTGAATGGTTGTCTGTGTCTCTGTCTTGGCCCTGCGATGGACTGGTGACCTGTCCAGGGTGTACCCCGCCCCTCACCTGGTGACAGCTGGGATAGGCTCCAGCCGTCCCTTCACAGGACAAGCAGCTACAGAAAACGAATAAATGAATGTTTTTAGTTTTTACCAAATAATGCACATGGACACCCTTTAAGTCGTTGTCCTTGATAACGTGTTTTCATCTCTGAGGCTGTGTTTTGTGGCACTATTGCAGTGTACGATCTTTCTGATGTCGTTTCACCACAAACTGAACATTAAAATAATCACAAAGGAGGATGTTTTGCAGGACTGTTATGCAATGCAACAGTCATAGCCTGCTCCCTACTACTGGGTACATTTTGCACGTATTGCTATTTGTTCTTTTGGTTAGATACCAAACTGCATTTCGTTGTGAATATATGTGTGCACTATATGCAATGACAACAAAGATGAATCTAATCTAAACCAATTAGGTTTCATTAGTGTACCCAATGTTATTGGCAAATGACTGCAAGTTTGTTCTTCAATAAAGTACTCTGAGGTTTCTGAAGCAGGATGTTATAGGCACATATCTAAGTTTGTTGTCTTTAGGTGAGTGAATTCCCATAGACCTTAATTAGTAAATTAATATTATAACGAGCAAACTAAAAGCACAATTAGCTACTGAACTGGTGTAATGCACAACAACGCACTGACAGCCTGTGGGATATAATACAAATGTCTGCAAGTATCTTCTTCTACCGTAATACTATATTTTTAGGATTCATGCTTCGACAACAAACTGTAATAAGTTATAACGGTAAACTGTGAGAGTCAGCTAACGGTTATTGGAAGGATTGTGGTCAAGAAACACACTGCAGACGTTTGATTTGACAACTGTACAGTAAATGTTGAATACTACACGAGAAACGTGTAAACTAAGGCCAGAGTGACTAAAGGAGGACTACATAAATACCACAAGAACATGTATGAGTCAAAGTGGAGACAAAAAGATTGAAGGTAGTTTGTTCCCCTTCGGTCCCACGCCTACTTTATCTTCTTCTTTTTAACAGTTTTAAGTGTTTTTGTTTTCTCTCAGAACTACAAACAACTACACGAAGAAGAAGGGAGGACACCCGGCGATAAAATCTGTAAAAACTGACATGAAGTTTGGCGGAAACTTTGCGAAGTTTCAAGCCCTAGTTTTCACCACGCTGCCACATACACACACGTAACACACACATACGTGGGGATGCACCCATTCAGACAAACGTTAAACAGTCGGTAAAACGGTACAAAGCTCCGGTGCAAAACAAACTGAGGAGGACTTACATGAAGCGGCGGTGGCAGTAAAGTCGGCCGGATGGATTTTCTTTTTCTCTTCTTTTCTTTTGTGAGGCTGCTGCTGCCTTCTCTCAGGGCATGATGATGCAGAACAGAAGAACGAGGTCCCGCCCACCCGGAGCGGAAAGGGGCGTGGCGAAGGAGAGGATTGGGTTTGGGTTTTTTTTTTTTATATCAGTCAGTGTGATTTTGGGTGCGTACAGTGTTGCACAACTACATAAATCCACATTACACTGTTCATAAGACTGTGGAGAAGCACCACCCTTTCAGAGTCAAAAAGTCCAAATAACATGGAGGAATGTTTAAATGAGGTTAGGTTTGAGATGTTAGGTTGAGATAACATTAGATCTATAAGTCAGTGTCACGTTTAAATAAAAATATGTTTACGTCAGTGTTAGGTTTAGACAATATTAGGTTTAGATAGGTTAGTTTTAAGTCAGTGGAGACTTTAATCATGTTAACTTAAAGAAACTTCCAAGGTTTGTGCAACACACCAAATGCTAGGCAGAACATAATGGGCTGTGTGTATTCTAATATTCCTAAAGTCTACATAGCCTCTCCTCTTCACCCCCCTGGACAGTCAGACCACCAGTGACTGGTACTAATCCCATCCTACATCCCCATCAGCAGGAAGGAGAACCAGAATTATATAAATTGGGCAGAGGATGCAACCTTACAACTGCAGGACTGCTTCCAGAGTACACACTGGGGTCTGTTTTACAACCAGAACCCAGAAGCATACACAGCATTAGTACTCTTTTACATCAGATGCTGTGTGGAGGGTGTCACCATCAACAAGTGCATCCATGTTTTTCTAAACAGGAAACCTTGGATAACTAAGGAGATTCAGAGTCTTCTCAAGCAGCAGGATCTGGCAACAAAAAACTATATAGTGCTACAAGACATAACCTTAAACAGGGTAACAAATCAGCTAAAAGGTTTGACAAACTTCCGGAGCAGCAAGGATCTGTGCCAGTGGATACTGGACTTTTTCAGTGCATGCTTGCAGAAGGTGAGACTTGGTCCCCACACCTCAACTACCCTAAACCTCAGTACAGGTGCACCTCAGGGTAGTGTGCTCAGTCCTCTTCTCTATGCCCTGTACACCCATGACTGGATGCCTCTCCACTCTTCGAATAGAATCATCAAATTTGCAAACGATACAACAGTAGTCAGGCTAATCTCAAAAGGCAATAAATCTCAAAAGGCAACAAGGTCGCCTAGAGGTCACATAGAGATGAGGTGTACAATCAAATAGAGTTTCTGCCAATTCAATGACATTGCAGTCCTCCAACTCCTAAACAAATGTCACATTGTATATGGGAAAATGAATTTCCATATTAAAGCAGTTTCCTGCTCTAAACTCTGTCTGTGTCAAGCTGGAGAAGGACAGTCACTGTTAAATAACACAGGTAATATCAAATTACATTGTCTTCAACTGTGGCTGAAAAACTGCTGACGTTTTTATGTTTTCAGCTGACTCATCAATCAGAGAGGTGGTGCCTCATCTTTGAGGTTTCGCTGGGAGAAGACAACAGGGTAGACCTATTGACTGCACATTAAGATCATGTCACCCACAGGATTCCTGAAGGGTGGTTTTGTAGCATAGTGAGTCCACCTGAATCCCAGATAATTGGAAAATGTGGAACTGATCTTAGGCAATTAAACTGGCTGCACCCATGTGTCACTTAAAGCAGCTACACCCTTAATAATAAATGCATATGGCTATTTAACTAACTTACTATTTAAGTTTGTTAGTTATTTAAAATGAACCACCTCTACAGTTGTCACAAATGTGTAAATTAGCTATGAATGTATTTCTGGTGTAACAGAAATTGGACATTGGACATTTTAACATGAGGTCTATGGGGATTGACTCAGTTTTGGAGCCAGCCTCAAGTGGCCTTTAAACTGTACATTTCAATGCTATAAAGTTTCCTGTTTGGGCAAATCAAGAATTTGCTGTCATCTGGTCTGGGATCCCTCAAGAGGAAGTGAAAGAAATCTCTCTGTGACTGTGACTCAATTTCAGATTAACCTGGATGGATGGAGAAATGTCAGAAAAATTATTTATTTTATGATTCAATAAATTCATAAAATAAAACACAAATAAACATACAGAAATGTATTTTATTGTCTGACTAAAAGTAAAAAAGCTCAATGTTTTTAGTTTAAGACAGGCCAATTACTGTCAAATGAACTTCTGTCTAAAAATACACGTTTCACATCAGTGGACTTCCTCAGGACTGCTCAGGACTTCCTGTGAGGATGGGCGGAAAAGTAACCTGACTTATCCGAACACAGCAACAACACTGAAACCACAAGAGACACACTGTCTCTCTGACAAAAAGTGAGACAACTTCCAAAACAGGTTATTGTACGTGTTGTTGCTGAGGCTGCTCTGCTGCAGTGCATTCTGGGACTGAGTCCAGGCAGAAAGGGCATCTCATAGTTGATCTGTAAGTGACGTCTACAGAGAGACATGATTGGTGGAGTCAGTCTAAATGAGATAATGTAATCGACAGTAGCAGAGACACAGGTCAGCTTTCAGCTGTTTGCTCTACCAGAGGTACTGTCACAAGCTCTGCTTAGATCTAATATACAAGATGAAAATACATTTCTGTGACTTCACTACTTCAAACCTTGACTTCTTTCTAACAGGTTGTATAAAATGCTTTATACAATACTTTATTAGTCACCTTTACCGGATGAGATGAACACTTTAATTAATCATTATTATTATTTATGCTGGATAAGTACTTTGGACCAAAACTTTGTACTTCCTCCACTTCTGCTGGTAAAGAATCTTTTTGTGTTGGCGACCCAGGTGTGTGAGCTTGTGTGACTGGAGGTGATAAACTTTATCCATCAGTGAGGGAAATAATTCCTGAATGATGTTGAAGGATGGAGATTAAGGTGAAAGGAAAGCGATCCCAGGGGATGGGCTATAAACCAGTCTGGCTGAAAGCAAACCATGAAACTCCACATTGTCTCCTGGCAAATGTTTTCCATGTGGGTCACCAAGGAGTGAAAACAGGCACTTTGTTGTGTGTCCCTGAAGACAATTTCCTTCTTCTGTTTGGATGAAACACAATGAGCAATTTTCTGTGGGAACCGCAGGTATTATGCAAGATTTTACATTAGTGCAAAAGTGTGTTTTAGTGTTTGAGTGAGAAAACATTTGAAAAGTGTTGTACACATTTTGTGTCAAAGCAATAAATATCAGCCAAAGTCCAGACTGGCTTCTGAACGTACAGGTAAATTTGACACAAGTCTATTCAGCACTGACAAATGTTTGTTACTGAGTGTAAAATGTATGAATCCTAATTGTGCTGTGCTCTACCTCCATATTTATTTTAAAGCAAGCCTTATTTTGGATTTAGACTTTGTAAATGTTAATGACCAGCTGCAGCCTTGTTTCCCTACAGAGTCTATGTTGTTTTAGTTAGCTAGTTAAGTAAGCTATACGTTAACTGATTTACAGTCTCACATCCCTCAGATCCAGGCTAGTTAGTACAGTTTAATTTTGTAGGTTCAAACAGACTAACAGTTAGTTTGCTGAAAAGGAGGGCCCAGGTACATCGGGATCACTTCATGGAGCAAATCCTGGTCGTTAGCCTGCTAAATTGTCAATTTACAATGTACGTATTTCTTATAAATCATTATTGCATTTCAGGTTTTTCCACACAAATTATCTTGGTAAATAAGCCTTACTTGGGAGCCTAGAAGCTTTTGGGTCATACATAATAAAGTAATATATTAAGGTTGAAGTTAAATAATCTGTAATGATAAAAATCTAAATATAACCCTTAATATTTATTGTATTAAACTTTAAATCACATTTATTAATGCCTTATGGTGTTTCAGCACCCCAAAACATTGTTTTTCCTGAAGGTCGTCTGTGGCTGTAAGAAGATCCGACAAGAAGCAGATGAGTCTCAGAGTTTATTTTTGAATAGTAACATATGATTAACAATCGACTATTAGACATTACGGTTAACGACATGAATATGTCCATCTGATTGGCAGCAGAACTGCGTGTTAGTCACAGTAGTACTTTAAAGCTCATCACATTCCAGCAGCCTTATGTCAGTTATAGATGTTTAATGCATATAAATGAATGATATGTTCAAGAATGATATGACATCCGTAATATCGTGCTACCAGTTACAAAACAGACACTGAATGCTGAAAAGAAAATGGGAACATTAGTTTGGTTATGTGTTCCACTGAAAAGGCCACTGATCAACAGCAAACTGTAAAAACAGAAATGAACAGTATATGGTAATATAGTAAATCCAGCATTAAAAAACAAGGTTAAGTGTAAAGGCTATAAAAACTGAAGTGGCTTCATCCTGAATGTCACAAATAAACAAGCTGTAATAAAAGCCTAAGCTGAGAACCAGATCGACCTCTACAGGAGCTCTGCTGTACTGCAGGGAGGCAGGTTGAGGTACAAACATCTGACATCAAAAAACACAGGCCAAAGAGATTATTAGCTGTGCAGTTAGGAAGCTAGGAAAAGCTACAAACAATTGTAGAGGTCTGACATCTTCTGAATCATAATGATCATTTGGTCTAGAGAGTTTTCTTTCTAGATGAACATGTTGCTGTGAAAATATTTTTATATTTGAATGTTCAGATGAGACAAAACCACAGAACCTTCTGTGTATCTTTTGAACTTTTGTCCTTTTGTTTAATATCATCACTTTCATTTCTCTTCAAGTGCAGTGGCTTTCCAAAATGAGTAATCTGCCAATCTGTGTCTCTGCTGACAGATGTTCAATCAGTGACACAAAAATTTGGCCTAACACCAGCAAATGGCCGACTGTTGGATCGCTGCGTCACAGCACCCCACACTGGGAATAGTTGATGACTAAAAACTATACAATAAAATGTACGATCATCTGCATCGCGCACTAGTTCTATAAGCTGAACAGCCAATCAGCAATCTCCCTAAATGTCTCATTCCGGTGCCCAGTCAACGTGCTGAATGCCAGCGGGGTAGGGCTAGCACTAAGGTTGTGGGGGATACAGCCAAAACTAGGGCTACAGACTCTCAAAGACTATACCAGAAAACGGACGACCACTGGCTTTGATTTTCATGACCTTTAAACAGACAGACTTTGTCCTGATGTGAATTGTTAATATGAAGCTGTGACAAACTTAGCGTCAGTATCGGAGCTCATTTGCAAACATGACTCAATCTGTATAGTATATTTTTGTTAGTGGAGTGAAAGTCAGTCTGTAAAAGTTTGCAAGATACAGCAACACCACTCAGCCTCGCTGCCAACCGTCCCACTCATATCCAGCACAACAACATCTTCCCTATACACAATCAGTATAATAAAACACGTAAAACTGTGAACAGAACACCTTAAACTCTAAACAAAACATAATATAGAAGAAATATAAGGATGCAATACATAGTTTTTAGCTCTGGAGTTTAAGGCACTAAAGTCAATTAATTGAAAAGTTACGTCCAGCACCAGGATCCACAGAAAACAGACGCCTGTACATCTAACGAAAAAATACTGTATTAGCGCTTAAACGGATAGAAATCCCACAACCTGTCCTGTACCTAAACCTCAGCATCCAACCACATTAATAATCTACTTTTACATTCTACTCTCAAGTATCAAATAGTTGGAAAAGGAACATAAAGCCTTGGCAGGCAGTGTTCAGTTTCAGGTTACTGAGGGATTTTCCAGCAGAATTAACTTTCTAATCATCATCTGTCACCAACAGCCTCCAGGCCACAACAATTATCCCTGTTTTTCTTCCTTTCTTCTACCCAGAATGCCTTTCAGTGCCTGGCAGTTAAAGCAAAGAAGAAAGCTAACAGAGAGGCTTTACTAGAGCTCAGGAAAAATGAAATGGCATTTATCATACTGCTTTAATCACAAAGTAGTTTCTGGATGAAATGATCGGCGGTATGAAACACTGCAAAACTGTTAAGATGTCAGGTGACATACTATACAAGTCTTGTGAGATGAAAAAAATCACTTGGATGACTAATGAAACGTCTTCACGAAAAACTCCAATTTGGAATTTGATTTCTAAAAAAAAAAGTACAAACTTTCAGTAAAAAGCTGAATGTAAAAAAACTTCAGGTAAAGTATTCAACAGGCACTGAGAAACGTATCTGTAGCGAAAATGTACGTAAAATCAAAATGTGCAGAGTGTGACAGTTATAATGGTTACGATGAGCAAACACTGAAGCTAAGGGTGCAAAATGCAAGAAGTAGTTTATTAGCTATATGTCCCTATGTGGGTTTAGTAAACATGTTTTACTGTCAGAGTATGACAGACATGGCAGTAAGCTGACAGCACATTGATGGATATAACGCAAACTACCTAGCATGCTAACTCTTGAGAGCAGTCTTGTTTAATATATTCTCATTGAATTAAATGAAAACCGAGACAGAAACCGGAATTTCTGTGTTTCCCACCTTCAGGAAATATTTCATGGTTTTAGTGATCACAGCTGATCTTTTTGTTCTCATGGAAAGGTATGGGATGAAAAATACGAGGTCATATGTGAGAAATAACTGCACCAACAGCAACAATATTTCAGATATGTGAGGTTTCTGCATGTAATACTGACGTGGCATATTTTGTATCAGAAAAGCACCTATTATTCACAGAGAGACGACAATGGACTGAACAGCAGGTTGATATGATCTTAAAAGGATAATCGCAACTGCAATTAATGTCCATCATCTTCTCTCGTTTGCTCACTGTTAACGGCATCGTAACAAGAGGTAGAGTTTGACAATCAGAACTAAAGGACAAACACTAAACTAAAAAGTTTTTGTTTGCCTTTTCAGGAAAGTATAGTAAAGTTTAAGGCTTGTTTTAAGTAAAGATAACATTTAGAATGGATGTGAATGTGAATATGTTTTTCCTAAAAATGGGAATTCAATGTTTGACTTGAACTCCGAATGGTGAGTTTGAACAAATGTGAACTAAAAATTAAAATGCTGCTGATTGACCACAGTTATTCATCTAAATGAACCTTTATGTGGGGTAAATGTGAGATTGGTGTTGCGTCTACAGGATGACGCAGCAGCAGGTTGCAGGGTAGTCAGCGCTCACTTCGTGCTCTTTGCCGTAAACATAGTAGAAGTAAGAGCCGCTTTTCCACTTGTAGTTCACCTTGGTGATGGGAATCAACTCAACCGTCTGCCTCTGAAGAAGACGGAGAGAGAGTAATGTCAAATATTTGGAAAGACCAACACAGCATCAGCTAGTGTAAGGAGAGCTGAGCTTAGAGCTTATAAAGACTGGAAGCAAAAGCCAAAGCTCAGCCTAAAATGACACCTCATCAATAAAATACAGGTGTAAACATACTCTGGATGAATTGAGGATGCATTTGATCACTTCACCACGCAACCACTTCTATAAATGAGGAAAAAGGAAAATACACCGAGGTGGAGTTAAGTCAGTATGTCCTTAACCACCTGAGTTTTTATTTATCTTTATTACTGGAGATTACGGTACCTATGGAAGCTTTCAGGGGTCAGTTACAACTCTAGTTAAGAAGCAGGTTTCTAAAATAACTTATACCACTGAGGCTATCAATAAATTATAATGAAATGTGCGTGCCCAACTCATGAGGCACAAACAAAACACTGCATTGTTCATGGCTGTGAAACTACAGTCGACGGCAAGAGTTAAAATATTCTACTTTGCCCCAAATGATGTCTGAAATGGGCCTTATACTGACCTTTTAAACCATGACTGTGCGCACTTTAACTCCTTTAAGACAGCAACTACAACATTTTAAGTTTTCAGTGTCAGCAAAATTAAAACTTCTTTAGAAGATGTAGCCTTTTCTACTAATCAACAAGAGTAAGTCTATTAGTTTTATCTTTTGTTGTAACTAAGACAGTTTCCCCTTCTTACAGACTCTAGAGAAGATGTCATGGTCAGCTTTGTACCTGCTGCAGGATCCTGGAGGTCTGGACATATTTGGACTGGTGCTCCCTGATGAGACGCTCCGACGCCTCAGAAATGGCTGGGTTAGGGAACCCAAGCAGCGGATAGAGCTGAAAGGAGACAGACAGAGAGTCTAGCACACAAAGAGAGTACAACAGCTAACTCCAGCAGAGTCTTTAAATTAACCCCACAACATGCATCGATCACTTCTAAATACAAACTGTGACAGGCTTAATAAGATTAAAGGAACAAAAAGAGTATGAGTGTACCAGGTACTGGTTGTTCTTGAACAACTCCTTCCCAGTGACTGAGCGCAGTTCTTCAGCATTCAGACCAGAGTTCTGCTCCACCACGTGGTCCTCCACATTGTTAGTCCTAAACACAGAAATACATTGTTAGGAAAGGCCATCCAATCCAGGAGCTAGCTAGCCTGACCCAGTCAGGAAAACCTTCAGCACAGCGACTACGAGCGCTACCGTTTGGTTGACAAGCTCCACGTAGAAATCTAAATTGTTTTCTAAGTTCAGGTGAGTAAAATTAATTATATTTACATACTGTATTTTGTGTATATTTTTGCCATTTTATTGGGTTAACATTGATGCTTCTGCTGGATTCGACGTATGTGGAGCTGGTGCAGCGAAGCGGGGAATTGTTCTAAATAAGTTGCCTAAATAATGGCATTCATTTCGCTATATGAGATAGTACTAGCTGTAGCTCAACCGCAGGAACCCTGGAGCATCCTATAGGACTCAAACCCACAACCCCAGGGAACTGGATCTACAGCATGTGCTGGAACATGAAGGGTCTTCAAGGCCATCTTAAATTTCTCAGGAACTTCACATACATATTCAATTACCACTGGAAAACAAACGATCTTCAGAAATTTTTTGAGGTGCAACAGAAATCCCTGAATGACCTTTGGAGCTTTCCCAGTGATTTCTAGAAACCCTTCAAGGAGCTCAGGAAAGTTATGGAAGTACTTTTAGGCAAAAAAGACCATCCTCAAAAATAATATTAACCTCACCATTGACAGTGGCAACTCCTTGGACCACATGGAACTCTATAACCTCATAAAAGACCCACGGACACTCTAACTCATCATCAAGCACCCAGATAGATCCCCTGAAATCTCCTTAAGAAAACCTTAAACTGTTGGTACTCACCACTCCACTTTGAGCTCGATGTAGCTCAGCAGTTGTCGTTTTCCTTTACAGGTCTCACACTCCTTTGTTCCTTGAGAATCACACACTGTGCACCTACACACACGCACACACACACACAGTCAGACATAACATTTCTCACATTTTTGGAACAGCAAACATCACACTGTCACACCGCAGTGAATTGTTTTTGTTATTGTCTCCTGATTTCCTGTTTTATTTTGAAAGTACTAACTCTCCTCTCGTTTCAGGTCACTTGCTTTTCCTCTTGTGTCACCGGTCTGATTGTCTTCCCCAATTCCTGATTGTTTCCACGTCTTCCTCATTACCCTCCTGTGTATATATGGTCTGCGTTTTCCCCTGTCTTGTGCCAGTGTGTTTTGTTATGTCTCGTCTTGTCGTGCATACCAGCCATCGATCTCCAAGCCATAGTTAAGTATTGTTTCTTTGGATTCTTTGTCAAGTTTTTGCCTCCACTGGAGTGATTTTTTGTTAGTTATCTTTTGTCCACTCTTTGAGAGTTCGTTTTGGATTTAATAAAGACTGTTTTTCTTTAACTGCCTCTGCGACTGAGTCCTCCCTTTTGCCCAGTCTTGTCACACGTCCTGAATTTTGTCAAACTTGGGAACTTAAGATTTTGAATGAGTTTTTGTTCTTACTCATTGCTCTATTCACTATATCACTTGCAGATATGAACAGATTTAAAACAACAACATCTCATTCTTGGTGCTCTGTCAATGGGCACCAGTCTATTATTAAATTAATTAGTCCCAGAATGCCTTTGACATTTCACTTTCAACAGTCTCTAGCGTGTCTCAAGAATCAAGATGTTGGACACAAAATACAAAACAACCACCGAGAGACACTGTCAGTAATCAAATCATGCATTAGGCAAAAAGTAACACAGGTTAAATATATTGTATTTTAGCAACCATGGCCATTAAGGTCCATTTGAGTTACAGTTGCAACAAACAATGTAGACTAAGTAACCCACTGCATAGTTTAGGTTTAAAGACTCGACTCCCCAACCTGTCTGTAGTACCTGTCTTTGCCTGTAGCATTACAGCGAGTGCAGTTCCCGGTGTCCTTCGTCCCAGAGCCGTTACACACCCAGCAGTCCTTCTACAGACACAGTATAAACAAAGGTTGATCTTCTACAGCTTTCACAGACTTATTACTAAGGTTATTTATCATTGACTTACGTATCCATTTCCATGGCACTCGTCACATGGCATTGTCCCTGCGGCGTGGCAGCTGTGGCAGTCCTACAAACACACACACACAGAAACATAAAACAGTTAACAATAACATCACTGTCTGTTGAAGTTACACTGACACGTTTGGTGTATAAGTAGCTGTCAGCTATGTGTTAAAAGTCAAACATAGACGATGCTTAAGCTCATTAAAAAAAAGCAGGTAACCATGGTGATAGAATAGACGCTGCATGCTACGGTAGCAGGAAAAAGACTTCAGTGTAGCTCAAGGACAAAATAAGTTTCTGACGCTTGCTCAAAAGCAACTTCCAGGTCCCCATTTATACCTTAAACGTTAAGGGATTCGGGGAGGCTTCAAGGACTTTGTTAAGTGCCTCAAGGACCATTTGTAAACCTTTAACGAACTGTTTCTCAACAACCAACAGAACCTCTGCTAACCTGCTTAATTACCAGACGTAGTCTCATATGGGCCTACAGAAACTGGTTAAACCGTCTTGTGGATTTCACTAAGATGCCACACAATCCCCAACTGGACTTCAGGAACCTTTTCATAGACCCCTTGTAAATCTTCTTGGATTTCTGGAATGTTTTTAAGAACCTCTACAAAGATCAATTACACCCTCTTCCCAGGACCAGGAATATTTTGTGAGACTAATGTAAATCTGGAAGATCTTCAAGAAATGTCCTTCAGGATCACTTGAACATTCAAACCATCCTTGAGTAGTTTGACTAACCCTGGACCCTCTTCAGAACCTTCATGGACAGACAGGGTAAAAAGAGGACCACCTTGAATCAAGAAATTATGAGACCCATCTAGAAGTACTCAAATCTTGTCCTGAGGCTTTTCAGTGGTGTTTGGAAGTTCCTTCTCAAGGACAAATCATAGACCACTATATTTTTTTTACTATGGGTTGTTGCAGGACCCGTAGAACAACCTCAGTGTCCTCTTGGACCTCCTTATAGATCACTAGAAATTTCTCTTAAACCTTTCCAATCAAGCTCACCAAACACTGACTCTTAACTGGCTGTATAGTTCCTATTAAAAGCCAAGTCAGAGCTAAAGGGACACCACAGCAACAAGGTCAGCCTCCACTGTCCGGTCACCTTGATGGAGGATGTGTAGGGCACACGGATCTTTTCGATGTGATCAGTGAAGAGTTGAGGGGTCGTGGCCTGAATCTCCCAGGGCCGGGGGGCGGTCTGGGTGTAGAAGTCAGCAGGCTCACCTGTCAATCACACAACAGATCGCAGCGAGTTGTCAGTCAAAAACATGCTGCCATGGTGATACAATTGTGATGTCAACAGGCTGGACAAAACAGTAAAGCTGGGATACAAACGCAATAGAGAGGCTCTAATATAGGACACTGTACAGTTGCATTATGGGAAATGTTGGACCCTGCGTTTATGGAGTTTGATCCACAACTGGATATTTCACACTGTGAAGTAACTTAGTAAATTTATTCAGTTAACTCTGCACTATAAGATGCAAGCTAAAGGTAAAGTGCCTTATTTGATATTATACAATTGTACATGAAATTACATGGTCGGATAGAGGGTTAGTCCTGAGCTGCTGTGACCGAGTGCGCCACCACTGTGGACCAACCTGACCCGGTGCTTAGCACCCATGTTTTTTGATGATGGTGGGAGGAAACCAAAGTGTCCAGAGGAAACCCATGCAAATACGGGGAGAACATGTAAACTCCAAACAGAAAGGGCAGATATAAAGCTATTATAAGATTGATCTACAGTAAAATATCTTCTGTATTTATATATTTTGAGAACAATTTTGAGAATCGTAATGTGCAGCAGTGTGCCACCTTCCCCTTTCAATACATTCACTCTCCCACCTGCACAAATAACCAAATGAACAAGTAAGCGCATGCCTCAGTAGTAGGTGCTTATGGATTTATATACATAGTCTGGAACATCTGCACTATTCAGGCACCTTTCATTACATACTACAGTTACTACAAGGTGTTTTATGACAAAATGCCTGTCTGTTCTTCTCATTAAAGACTGCTGTATTAATCTACTTCACTGAAGTCATATTTTAATTTCAAGACGGATTAATTCATTTTTGTCTGGTTTTCACAGACAAAGCTGAATGTTTTGAGGCTCAAACTTGGTTTTAAGTTGCCATTAAACTGGAAGTTTCTTCAGCTGGAATCTCACAATGCACCAGATGATCTAAAGTGTGTGTTTACCTTCATGAGGTTTGTGGGCCCAGTCGGTTGACCTGGACTCAGTGAATGTCTCCAGGCGGTACTAGAGGTCAGAAAACACACTTTAACAAGAGATGTGCTGCATGTGCTGAAACATTATTGTGTTAATCTGATTTTAGATGACAAAGACATAAAGTGAACTGTTGTTGTACAGACAGCAGGACCCATTAAAGTAAAAGCAAAAGCATTCTGAGTCAGACATGTGACAGAGATGACCAGAGAGTCATATGCCATTATTGTTTGCTCCCACGTTAATGTCACGTGGTCTCTGAGGTCACATGCCACCCAAACGAGAATCACATGTTTATAAACTGGTGTCAAACTATCTTCAAAAACATGTAAGGCCTCTTTAGACTTTGCATCAAAATCAGTCCTGGGTAATCTAATTAGAAGTAGCCAGCGTAAAGTACAGGTGTGAACATCCCAGGAGGCATTGAGGACGCATTTGAGAGAGCCGATCTCAGATCACATTTCGAGGTGGTCTGGGTCACATGTGTCCACATTCCTTTGGTAGTGTGAATGCACAGTGTGTCCGGAGTCACATTAAAGACCTACTTAGAGACAGCTGCTGTTAAAACAGTCTACAGGGCCACAAATGTTGTTGGTGTTTGTTGGCTACAAGGCACACAACTGAGATCAGATCTGAAGAGCTGGCTGAAGACACATGTGGGGACATATTTAAATGCCAGGTCTGAACACAGGTACTAAAAGTTGTCTACTCGTGATGAGTTTGCCCAGGTCAGATGTTAATGCAAGGTCTGAACTGGCCCCAAGACTGTCCTCTGTGTGGACATGTCCCATCCTTAACATACTGAGCATGTAAGGACAGGAGCGTCAGGAGCAGCGGGTTATTAGGAACATCTGTGGGTGATGCCTGCATGAAACATTCAAGACTAGGGTCTAACAGTGACACAATAGTCCCCTGGAATTAGAAGATGGTCATATATTTTTTTTTTGTGATTTGTGATTCTCCGACAGTCCATAAATATTCTCCAGATACATTCAGAATAATGAGGATTAAAATATTCACATCATGATCCCATGTTTGTCTATGATGTGGTAAATTAAAACAAGATGTGACATAGTGGCATATGCATTCTCTGGCACAAGAAGGAAGAAGAAATTTATACTGGACTCCAAAAGTAGAAATAAGTGCATACAGGATAAAGCAAATCCAGACTGGACTGCCAGGCTCAAACAATTTAACAATACTTTGATCAAACACAATCTGTTCTGTGTATTGCACCACTGTGTATTTCCAGGGTGGTGTCATGATGTGAGCAGTATATTCTTTTCTTGCATAATAAGTATTCACACTTTCACAAAATCTGCAATCTGCGACTCATTTGATCATTTTTCCATCTACAATAAACAACCTGAATGTGCAATGCTCCACAATTGAATGCTGAATGATGCTCGACAATTGTTATTTAATAAGCATAATTTTTCTCTCTTTCCCATGTTTATTTCTCAGCTCCATTTATTAATCAGTGGGGCAGCAACAATTGACATGAAAAACAAGTAAATGTTGAATTACGACTGGTCCATACAGTTTAATTTTTAATGTCTGAATTCTGAATGCCATTTACTGCTCACGGGTTACTACCAGATGAATATGACCAGTCCTCAATATGTAATTAAAAGTGTGAACAAATAATCACCCTGTACGTGTTGTACGGCTCCATGCTAGTGATGACCCCATCGTTGGCGGGATCTGAACTGTAGCAGCAATACGACGACGCAAAGCTCTTGAACGCCTCACGGGCCACGTCCTCTGTCAGAGAGGGGATGCTACAACAGACACACACATCATACGTTGAAACAGAATATATATATCATAGCATATCATATTATAGATGCTCTTTGATGCAGGTGATGTGGGGTCTTACTTCCAGTCATCAGGTACAGGTCCGGGTTGGGGTGGGGCTACAGGCTCCAAGGGCATTGGAGGGGGCAGGTAACCTCCTGCAGTAACAGCAACAGATTCATCAGTAGCTGCTGGAACGTTAAAGTTCACTAAGAGTTGAGTGCGTTTGCTCACCGCCTCCTGTCCCGATGCCTTCATAGCCAGGTATGTTGCCAAATGAGTTGGCCATAGGGGCTGTGGGAGGAGGATACGCCGCTGGAATAAACAACAAACAGTCTCACACCTGATCAAGAAAAGCCGTGGAAAGGTGTGTTATTTGAGGTCTCTAGATGATTAATATACTTTTAAAGCATTTTAAGGAAATATACAGAAGATCTTTCCTTCCTGGTGCACTCCTTATATTTGCAATATGTCTATATCTGTCATTTCTGAATGCTGTTGCAAACTGCAATTTCCCCCATTGTGGGACAATTAAAGGGTCTTTTATTCCTATTCTCTACGCTCATGTCTGTGTGCCCATTGTGTCGCTGGTTAGCTTAGCTCAAGTCTCAAAGCAAAAATGTCTCTGTTGAAAAAATTAAAGGGGTCAAAATGAGCTCTTAAGCTCATTGATTAACAACTGATAACATATTTGCTTAATATGTGCAAAAATCTGAGTGTATTAGGAACTTTCACGTGTTTTAAAGCTAATCAAACTGTGTATATTTCTTTGCCTGGATCTGTAATAATCTGGTGGCTATCTTGTCAAACAAACGACTAAAACGTGGCGATCAGTACAATCTAGATCTCACAGGCAAGTTTTATTAACACTGGAATGAGTGAGGCTACGTGTTTCTTCTTGTTTTTTAAGTTAAGCTACCTGCTGTCATCACTGAACTAAGGGCCTCTGAACAAGACCAAATGTGACTGCTAGTAATGCCCTCCGTCTGTGCTGCTCCGCCCAACACACCCACAGCTGCTCCACTCCATCTATATGTGGCGTGTTAACACGACACCAGCAGAGGAATTACTTGAAAAAATGACATGTCTTTTTTTCGGAAAACATGGACTCTTGTGTAATCAGAAGATTTCTGTGCAGCCTGAAAATCAACAACAACATTTGTGGCTTTGATTTGACCACAAAAAACTAAATATCTTTGGGCTTTGGACTAAGATGCAACTAATAACCTTTGTCATTATAGATCCCTTGATTCTATGATTGTTTATTCTGTTAATTTAATGTCAGAAGACGCCCCACAGTTTAAGGCGACCACGCTCTAAATTCAAATATATTCTGTTTATAGTCAAACATGAGAAACAAACCATCAAATTCTTACACTTTGCCAGCTGGAACCAGAATAATTTGAGAACAACTACTGAAAACCAATTGAAAAATGACAAAAACAATGAATATTTCAGCTGAGACTGAAAAACATGTGTTTAAGCTGTGTAATCAGTCATTTCAATCAGTCATTTATTTATTCATTCATTCATTCATTCATTTTCTGTAACCGCCTGTGAGCTGGAGCCTATACCAGCTGTCATTGGGCGAGAGGTGGGGTACACCCTGAAAAGGTCACCAGTCTATCGCAGAGCTAACACAGAGAGACAGACAGGCATTCACACTCACACACATACCTACGGCCAATTCAGAATCACCAGCTGACCTCACCAGCATGTCTTTAGACAGTGGGAGGAAGCTGAAGTACCTGGAGAGAACCCACGCAGACACAGGGAGAACATGTGAACTCCACACTGAAAGGCCCAGTCGGCCTGGATTTGAACAAGGAACCTTCTTGCTGTGAGGCATTAGAGCTAACAATCATTTCAGTCCTTGTTATAATGTTAAAACCTGAATTGTTATAAAGTCACGGTCAGTCAAGTCACAGTCAAATCTCAGTTCTCTCCGGGAAATTCCTGCAACATTGACTTCCCTTTTAATGCGAAGAGACAGCCCTATGAACTTTCATGTTTTACCACCTGACCACATAGTATGAGGGACCTGTTCCTTCCAGTGGAGCATCACAGGACAGTTTATCAGAAAAAGAAATAAATATGTACAGTACAGTGTTATGGAAACTTAAGTCTTCACCTTCCTTCATTCAGATAGATTAGACGGGTTATTTGACAAATTACATGTTGACTGTGACTCTGCCTGGAACATTTTAAGGTAAAGTCAAAGTCAGAAGCGTTATGTAATGAGACAGTCTTAGTTATGACAAACAGGACCTGTTGAAATCTCAGAAATAGTAAAAAATACTCAGGTGATAGTAAGGGTGAAAGGTCAATAAAAAGAGGTAGAAAAGAAGGTAAGGAGAAAAGTTGGGTAAGAAAGGACCCAAAGAAATGAGGCAAAATGAAAGGAGGTAAAGAAGAAGCATAGTATGTAGAAAAGACCAGAGGGAGACAGATGGTGAAGAGAATATGAAGGGGGCAAAAATAGATAGATGAGGATTATGAAAACTGAGCTGGTGTCTGACCAGGCGTTACAAAAGCCTTGAAGATAGACTTCCTAGGAAATAAAAACTTGGACCCGAACAATGACTCTGTTAGAGTTAATTTAAAAATAAGCTCCTCATGTATTAGTTTTGTGACTGGTACTCTTATCTTGTGTGGTTAGTAACCCGATTATGATTTCTTAATCCGGATAAACTCTTGCATTAACTATTGGGATGGTTTCTAAAAGCTTTAGCTCAACAATAAAGCTTCAAACATGTAAAAACGATTTTACATGTTCTAAACTAAAAACTCCTCTATTAAACCCGGGCCGACTTCCTAGAAGCCTGCTTAAATGGTGCTGATTCATTTAAAATGGTTTGCAGGACCCTTCTGGGGGCGTGCAGACTGCGTCGTTGCAGGGTGGTCGGTGTGGTGTTCAGTGGCATGACACGGTGTAATGCTGTGTCGTGTCGTGTGTTTCATTTCCTACCTGGATTGCTCATTTTACCGCAGCCCGTCAACAATAAAATCAACTCGGTATAAAACGACCCACTGGACTGGACTCTCCGTTAACTGCACGCCGCAAAACTCGTCGTGATCCACACTGCGACAAAAGCATCAACTTCCTGCTACATTTTCAAAATAAAAGACACAGCTGGTCCTGCAAATTTCCTCATGGACATACAGCTTATTAAACAGTAAAAAGAAATGTTATGAAATGAAGACAAATATTCTGAAAATTAGTAAATAGTGTATATGAAGGTGTCATGTATTACAAATTTTAAACAGTTAAACGTAAAAAATAAATAAATAATAAACGAAATATACAGAAATGCACGTTTCTGTTACCAGTGATTCAAGTTATAAATGAAAGCAGGAATCATTTGTGAATTCAAATGTCGCTCTGTAGCATTTGTCCTTCTGTGGATCCCCATAAATGTAGAGACATTTGAATGTTAGATACGCTAGATACGATGCAGCAGAAACTGCATTTTAAATTGCATTATGGCATTTATTCACTCTTTGAGCTTTCATTTGAAACTCCCACAACAAACAAACGAAATACCTTCCACCATTTACCACTTCCTGTTTTGACTGAAGGTTTAGATTTACAATCGTCTATTTTTGGCTTTCACAAAGAGAAAAGATCCCATAGGCATATATACATATAGCGGCTATCTTCTGGACAGTTGACTCAGTCCAGAAGAAGAGCAACAGCATGAACCAGTGGCTCACTAGCGCCCTCTTCCATGAGGCAGAAGTGCTGGTTGCCTCATCTCGTTCTTTTTCAGTGCGATTTAATGTCAGATAAGCAAGACTAAATACCCATACATGAAATACATTAATTAGGCTATAGAAGACTAGGACACATGATAAAAATGTGCACTACCAATATACTTATGGCATACAGAGAGTTAGCCACAGGCACGCGCCAGCTCGCTCCCTCAACTCGCGTCGCATCAATTCAGAGATTTTCTTCGTTTATTTGTAACGTTAGCATAACATAGCAAGATAGGCCTAATAGAAATCAAACCAGAGCTTATGAAACAAGTTAACAATGCAGTTTAAAACTAGAAATCTTCAGTGAAATATACCCAATATAAAACACAAGGTCTAACTTAAAATCAAAGTGAGTAATCTATTAATAATTCACAATTTTAGGACAGTCCTAAGATACAACCTATATTACTATATTTTGAATAGAAGTACTAAAATATTCCACATTTTAACCTTCCCGTCAAACTGTTGGTTAGTTTATGCGCTGTATTTAACTTAATAAACACTTCACTTACATTAGCGTTTTTGGGGAGTGGTACAAGAGCCCTTAAATTGCCCCGAGAGACAAATAAAGTTTTCTGAATCTGAATCTGAATATTCCTTGTTCTTGTACTAATTTATTATATCAAAAGGGTAATATAAATAAAAATAGTTATAATTAAGAGGATGTAAAGTGGAGTGTTGCCAGTGAATTCTTGTATACCTTCACATTTCTTTCCTCTGTTCCTCTCTGATTCAACCACATCAAAGAAAAATAAGTAGACATAGAAATACAATCAATCAATGACACTATTATGTACGTATATAATAAAACAATTTTTTTTTTCCACATTTAACATTTGTTTTAATTGTTCCCCATTATGCTGTCTATGAAAAACGAGTTATTTCACTGAACATTTTAATTGTTTACGCTTTTATTTTGAAGGAAGGGCCTATGACGTTAGTTTTACTTTAGTAACTTGATGCCTGCTTTACAGGAATGTGGCCATGCCACACCTGGAACGGATTAAATAATGGGTTCATGTGGCCCGCGGACCAAAAGAGGTCCACCAGAGGATGAATTTGGACTAAACAGGGGACAGCAATGTGCCCAAATTGCACTTATTTTTCTTAAGGAAGGATAGTTTATTGAATGTAAACAGTCTCCTAATTTTCTTGTTCTTCTACTTATATGTTATGGTGCTGTTATGTATGTATGTGGAAACCTGAACTAAAATGGTGGACTGGACAAAAGCAAAGCACTGAGAGCAGATGTTATAACATGAGCGCACGCACGCAGAATGAACTAACCTTACCTTTTGTAGAAATGCAGATGTAAAAGGCAGTTTGAGCAGCAGCTCTGCTGCATCTCTGTTGTCTTGGCCTCAGGGCACCATTTCCACTGTAACAGGTCCTGAGCTGCCCTCCTCTGCCAGACAAGTGTGCGTGTCTTCGAGGCAAATATTTCTCAGGTCAGCGGGATGCAGCTGCTTTGAAAGCCCTGACATTTGACGAACCATCATGTCAGACTTGCATCCTCCTCCTCCACCTCCATAAAGAAGGTTCCTTTGTTTCCTTTGTTCCTGCACATACTATCTAAGTTTAGAGATGGTCTCTAAAAGGGAAAGGAAAGAAAAGAAATGCAAAGAATTTATATTTTGAGAAGTGGAAAGAAATTAAAGGAAACCAAACTGTATAAATAAAGCAAGAAAAGGGAAGAAAAGGAATGGAAAGGAATTGTACATTAAAGGTGAAAGGAAGGAAGGAAGTGAAAGAAATGTAAAGGTAGGAAATGACAGAGGAGGCACATGAAACTCAGATGTGAAACTACAAAGCAGAAGATTAATAAACAGTCAGGACGGATGGATTTCAAATAAATCAGGAACTAACAAATGGTGTATTCTGCCTCTCGCCCAGTGAAAACTGGGATAGGCTCTGGCCCCCCACAACCCTTCACAGGACAAGTGGTTACAGAAGATGAAAGAATGAAGAATGAATGAATAGAAGGATCAAGAGAAAACATTTCTTTTTCCTGATTAGCAGACGCCAGTGTAGAGCCAGCAGGGGGAGCCAGAGAGTCACATAATTTAACCTCAGTCAGTTTACATTCCTTCAGATCTTGGTGGTGTCAGACTGTGAACAAAGAGGCAGAGTTACAGGACTGATGTGTGGACACTGAACCAGAGACAGAGAGGAAACCAAGCAGTTTAAATAAACACAGGAGGGTGTTTGATTTTCTGTGCTCTCTTCTCTGTGTCTGTAAATCAAACGCATCTCAAAGGGCCAGAAATGTTTGAAACGCTATGAAGACTAATGTTCAGGTCGGTGACAATGCGATGAGGCACAGACAGGTCCACAGAGTGTTTCTCCCTGAGGCTTTCAGGTTTGTTTACATCTCAACAATTAGCCATATACAGTCTGATAGTAGGGAGAGAGATACTAATCATGTTTACTGTTTTTTTTTTAATGTTAATGTAATGAAACTGCTTTACACTATCGCCACCTACCTTCATCCTCTGTTAGCTCTGAGCAAAGAAAAGCTAATGACATACCCCTGGAAGACATGTGGCAAGACTGAGCAAAGGACACGTCCACAGACACAGTTTGTCTCATTTTGTTCAGGCTGAAAAAAAAGAGTGTTTTTTTTTTTTGGTTCTGCTCCAGGACTTTCTGCAAAAGATCCAAGCCCATTAAATATGAGTAGAAACAACATGACAAAAGGAGTCACTCTTACTGAAATATTAGAAGGTTTGGTGGTGTTCGTCATCACTGATCTGAGAAAATCCTTGCACTCACTTCCCATTACATATTCAGCACGTGAAGTAGTAGTTTAGCCTTTGAGTTTCACATCTTCTGTCATAAAACCTTGTGCATTACTGGGATACTTTCACAGAAACTGACCAACTCCCATAAAGATGTTGTATGCAACCATAGGTGAGGTTTGAGTCTAACAGACCAAAAACAGGGAACAGTCAGTGAAACTACATTGTTATCCCTGAGGTAAGACGCTAAAATATTAATCCACGTGTGTGATTAAAGAAGATTAATGGTGAGTGTGAACATGACATGACTGATTTCTACAGCTGCAAACGCCTTGTTACTTTAGTACTAACAAAATTAACCCACAGCTGCTAACTAGAGACAGAAATGAGAGGACAGGAGAGGAAGGAGAAGTATAAAAGTATAAATAAACTAAAGATAGATTAAATAGCAGGTATTGTAGGAATCAGTTTGACTAGTTTTTACACCTCAGGCTGAGAGAGGAAACTCAGAGGAGAGATTTTGCTATGTTTCTGTTCGCAACAGATTCAAGAAGGAGCTAAACTCACGGCTCTGAGTCTCTGGTCCTCCTCCACTGAGAGGATGTTTACACATCACTCTCAGTCTGTGTGTGTGTGTTTGCGTGTGTGTGCGCGTGTGTTTGTGCATGCGTATGTGTGTGTGTCATCCGGGTTGAGCAGAGTCATGCATTCTTTCCATTACCCTCATCAAATCAATGTTCGACACTCCTCCTCCATCTACTGTCCTTTACAACCACAGAGTGTGTGTCTGCCTAAATGTGTCACTAAAATGCCTGATCAATAAACAGATAGGATATCTGATCAGCAAAAACTGGGACAACCCATCTGCCTGGTGAAGCTTCCAGATAAACTGATGCTGATTTGAACCATGTCTGCCGTTATTTCACAGCAGCTCAGCTTCATTTCTGTTCACGTCTCAGAAAGAATCAGTGACTGGTTCACTTTTACGTTTCTTCACCAGCAGGAAGAAAACTGTAGCGTTGAGTGAAATGTCTCAACAATGATGCTGAGATATTTGATAATCCTGCTGTCCACAAAAGGATCAGTAAAAAATTTTAATTTGTAGCACCATCGTCAAGCTAAATGTGAAGTTGTGTTCAGTGTTAGGTAGCAACAAAAGAACCATTAAACAATGATGGTGAGCATTAACTGCCAAAAAATAAGAGTTAATGTATGTTAACTTTGACTTTAGCTCAAAGTTCATAGAAACAACCTCCCAGTGCTGCTTTTTATGGCTCTTATCAACAATTAGGTTTGTCAGTTAATATTGTGGGTCCAGGTTCAGTCTGCAGCCTGAGAGGCCAAACTCAGGGCAGGAAAGGCCCAATAGAGGAGAACGCTGCTCTGCCTGTTTTCTGTCAACTACACAGAGGTGTCAGCATGCAACTGTGTCACCATGGTGACCATAAACAGCCTCTCCTCAGAAGGTGGCCAACGGACCACAGGTCACCATGGTAACACTAAACATCCAGAAGTGTGTTTATGTGAAGTGGGAACACCGAGGTGTTGATCCATGCAGCGCCTGCAGAAAAACAGATTGCAACTAAACAAAACAAAGCAGAGAAGAAAATTAAATTAATAATGTAAAATCTAATAAAAAATATTTATGTAAATCGCAATGTAATATTGAATCAATCTAAATTAATATCAACATTTTAAATTAACACTCATTTGACTGAATGTCTCTTAAATATTGCTCCCATAACTGTCAAGTTTACAATTTATTAATTTAGCACTGGCATTTTTCTTTCAACAGACTGAAATTGTCTGTTGAAATGTGATTTATTCAATAACTTTAAATCACTTTAAGTTGTCAGACCTGATTAATTTAATTTTTTAAACAGCTGCTAGTTTTAAAGGTATAGCTGACAACATTTGTCTAAACTTTGGTCCTGGGTCAGATTTCACCTATAACTCCACAGATTAACACAGCTAGTTTGGGATATGCTAACACTTGGCTATGCTAGATTAGTAGTTAGCTCGTTAGCTAAACATACTAATGTTAGCAGCTCAAAACATAATTTATTTAACTTTAGCAGCCTTTCTCAATGGCTGATGGTCCGTGAGTGACCCATAATGGTCTGCAAGGTGTCATGGCGTCTGGGTAGTGACAGTGCTGTGACAGTTAACCCACCTTGGGATTGAAAGTCAAAGTCAATTATAGATCAGTACCTTAGGACAGGGTCAGAAACACAGATGAAACATCTGATACATCTGGAAAGGTACAGTGACTTGGTGCAAATGCGAGTAGTTCAGTTAATATTGCTCCCGAGTCCCAGGACACCACCACTAATGCTATAGTGAAGTCATCAAAAGAGACCCCACTGCAAAGTTATGAAAGTCACCATGAATGTGAAAAAAAAATACTGCTAAGGTGAAAGGAAAAGGAAATAAGGAAAAGGAAAACGAGGCTATGAAACCCGCAGAGTTAATCCTTTATGGAGCAAAGAACCATATATGGTAACTCATTTTAAATTGTGTCCCTGTGCCCCTCAGCTGTGGTTTTCAATCAATGAAGATCAGGGAAACATTCTCAGGTCAAATCAAGGTCAAATGTGGACTGTAAGGTCAACCTCTGCATGAACACTGAACGTAACTGATTTATTAGGTACCACGAAGAAATGGCCTAATGTTGTCTAATGTGACAATGTATATGCTGACAAGTGCCTGAATCAGAACTAATTGCCTAAAATACATGTTTACATTTGTTTACCACTTAAGTACAAAGAACCACATATGGTAATTTCATTGATCTCGGTCTTCTATGTGAAAAAAAAGAGAAAAATATTACAAAATTAAAAAAGTCTTCTTGTGCCCTTCAATAACTCTCTGGAGTCAAATTTAGACTTAAGTATTTCAATGAGTGCCCTACAAAGGGTTTAAGTGGCATCTGGAAACTAAACACAAAGAGCACCAGGGGAAACCTACTGGATTTTTCTGAAAGCAAATGCGATGAACTGAAGAAGCATATGATGAAGGAGACCTCCCAGTGTTTTTGCACCTGGAGAAAATGCAAAGGTCACGGAGGCGTCATACAAGCTACTCTTAATTGCTAAAGTGGGAAAACTTCATTCAGTAGATGAGACTTTAGCTAAACCAACTGCAAAGGAGCATGTTGCATCCTTTAAGCGACATCTGCAAGACCAACACTTGCTGCTAGGAATATATTGCCCAGAATTAGATACAAGCTTTGATTGGATCAGAAATCCATTTGCAGACAAAATGCACATCGAGCAATTCAGTTCCATGCGTTCACTAAGAGAAGTTGACAGCCTTGTGGACATTGCATCAGATGGGACACAGCAACTTTCAAGGGAGAAAGGTTTGACTGACCTTTGGCTCCACATCCAACCTGAGCATCCTGAGCTGGCTGACTCCACTCTAAAACTGTTGATGCCATTTCCAACCACCTACAACTGTGAAGTTGGACTTGTTGGCCTGAAAACAAAGCAGCACAACTGAATCAGTGTGGACTACAATATGAGACTGAAACTCTCTAGTTTGGAGCCAGACATTGCTTCACTCATGGCCCAGAAAAGGCAGCACACTTCTTCTCATTTAGATGGCAAATGAATACAATGAGTGAGTGATATTTGTAAAGCTGTTGGATCTGGTCGGACCTCAGTCACTTTACATGGTGTGGGGTGTATTTTTTAATTGATTGACTTGAATGCATTGACCATAACTCTATTTATAAAAGCAACAAAAAAAGCAATAAGTCCTAGGAGGTGAATGCTTTCTGTAGGCGCTATATGCTACAGTGAAATAGGATTTTGAGATGATTGTTCCTTTAAGACTTTTTATTCTGCACAGTGTTGAACTGAAAACAGCAGAAACTTCAGGGAAACAGCACAATGGTCTCAATGGAACCTATAGGACGTCTTTCACGACGGAGAATATAACATCTGTCCTTACACGCGCACACACACAAATATATGCATGCATGCATGTACGCATGCACGCACGCACGCATGCACACACACGCACACTGATCACTGGACACTCATCTGACCTTTAACCCTACAGTGATGGTCCTTAACAGTCGTTTGGTTTCTTTATGCTTTGGTCATCTGAGAGGAAAGTCAATAAAATGCTGAAACCAAAAGGTCAAACAAAGCAATGAGCTGATCACAGTAAGTATGTATCAGTCTACTAACGCAGTTCACTGCTGATTGTTTTTGTCTGAGGCTGTCAACTCGTCTAGACTATGAAAAAACTGCAAACGTCGTAGTCCAACGAGTCAAAAAACGTGGGTGCTCGTCTTCAGAGCACGGCCAGGTCGTGGCAGCTCTTGGACCTCACTTTGACCGCCATGCGCTGGTTATTGCGTGCCACCAGTCGATCCAGGAAGCGCCGAGCCTTCTGGGTAATGCCCTCTTTGCGTTTATAGACAGAGTGTCTACGTTGCCTGGCCTCGCTGCCGTCCCGACGGAGCCGGATCTGACGGATCACGCCCTCAAATAGCTCGGCAACGTTGTGCTGCAGAGACGCTGACGTCTCAATGAACTTACAGTCAAACACCACGGCACATGCTCGACCCTCTGAGAAAAAAAAACACAATGCAGAAAGAGGTTAATTGTTACAGTAATATCAGGTGATTGTTACCCACTAGCATTTTGCTGTTTAAGTCTATGTATGTTCCACACTGTGACATTTGACCCCACCTTCCACTGCTACTTCTCTGGACCGGACCAAGTCACTTTTGTTTCCCACAAGGATGATGGGAAGGTTTTCAGACTGGCGGGCGCGTCTTAACGTGATGCGAAGCTCAGCCGCTGAGTCAAAGCTGGAGCGGTCAGTGACGGAGTAGACAATGACGTAAGCGCTCCCCACCTTCAGACAGTCGTCACGAGAGGAGTCATCCTCCCCCTCCTGACAGGAAACAAACACAGAGATTACATTCTTTCTTGACATCCTGACTTTGACAGCTATTCTGCAAACACTGATTGTAGGTTTGTTCTAAGTAAGTAGACGAACAAAAGTGATTATTTCCATTTAGAATCCAAGTCAGCATCAGAATTGTCTTTATTCTTTATTGCCATGTATGTTCGCACATACATGGAATTTGTTAAAGGCCTCGAGGGCCATCTGTGGCCCTGGTTTTGGTCGTGTGTCTCGCATTCTTGGCGCTTGTCGTCCTGCCTGTTGGCAGCCTTTCAACTAGTTTGGCGGCAGAGTGTGTTGGTGAGTGAGATCACCATGATTGGCTTTTCAGCTTGGTGAACCAGTGCACAAGAAGAAAAACGAAAGTGACAAAACAATAAAGTGCAAAGGGCATAGAGAGGCTCTTTTACATCTTCACCTCATCTGAACATTGAAATAATCAAATAATTTCATGATCGTCTAGAATGAAAAAACAGTAAGTATGAAGGGTTATTTCCTTTCATGCAGCTGCTGAATGTGTGTACCAGCTAGCTGTTGGCTATATTCTTTGCGATATATTTAAGTGCGACTATATGGCTCAGACACAGGCAACGTGATGAGATGCCACAGTTGACATTTGCCAGCAGCATTTTGGTTTGGTGTTTCCTGACATTAACACACAACTGCTTTATGGTAGATGTCCACCGAATTAGTTTAGGAGACAACAGTTGACACAGCAGCTATGAAATGACAAATGACTGACAAATATAAATGTTACAGCACATACCTGGTTTTCATAATCTAACAAATACCTTATCATGATGCTATTAGGAGCAGCTAATATGATGTCCACGTGATGCCCCTTCTCTTTAAACACAACATTTCATAACCAGAAAGAATTCCATGGCTGCTAACATAGACAATGAATAGGACATATTCTGTTGTGTTGCTTCTGTGGCTGTATTTCTGTTTGGCTACTAACGTAAACAGATCACATCCTGCTGCTGACACACAATAAAAGCCGTCTTTGGGGAAACACAGAAAGACGTTTATTTCTCACAGATGTTAGAGACCCATTAACTCCTCTGGACCTTTGAGTTCTTCTTTCTTTCTTCAAGTGGTGACTAAATGCATTCTTGATATAAACTTTTTTTTTTAAAGTAATTTAACTCTGCAGATCTTCTCTTTATTGTAATAAAACTCCTACACAATACAAAAGTATGTTTTAAGGACTGTTCTGTACTATAATACATTGTTTTGTATAAAGTTTAAACAACTGAAAATGTGTATGTTTCTTCTCGATAATGGTATTAAGTGATCTCGTAATGGGCTTGTGTTCTCCAGATCACAAAATATTACTTTAAATACAACAATTAATTAACTGATTTTCAAATTATGATATAAACATACTCATGCAATGGCCAAAATGGGAAAATACCATTGTTTTTCTTGTGGGTATTTGATGCTGTTTGAAATCCTGCACGGTATTAACTTCATGATTCACAACTGTGTTCCATCAACACACACACACAGACACACACCGTACCACTCTGTCACTGTCCCAGGTATCCATGACAACGAGTGTGGTTTCCTCTCCATCTACTGTCAGGGTCCGCTCATATGTGTCCACTGTAACAAACAATAATTACAAACCATTAGCAGCAGGACTAAGTAATCCATAAACATGATAACGTCTGAGGCAGTACTCAAGAGATCAATCATCAACATGCTAACAATAACAACAATGACACATCAGCATAAAACAAACAGACAGCTGAGGATGATGGGATGTCATCGGCTTTAAAGGTATCTCATCAGAAACTAAAGTAATGGACAAGGCCAAAATTATGTCTGAAAAGTTTTTACATTCACAGCTGCTGAGATATTTCAGTTTGGACCAAAACTGGAAAAACTTTTTTTTTTTGCTGCAGTGGCCAAAACACAGCAGCCCTTTATGACTGAGGCAAAATCAGGCTAAACAACGATATGGCAAATCACAGTGACACCCCTTAACACTTAACAACATCTAAACAACAAGCAAACAAACAAAACAAAAATGTGTAAAACCATACAAAGAGTTCAGTCAACCTGAAAACTCACATCAGACAGATTCTGCACGTCACACCATGTCAGACTATCATTGGATCAATACAGACTGTCAGTCATGGCCTCAGGCCAATCAACACGGGACACAAGAGATGATCAATGATGTTGGGTCAGTCAAGGTTGGGACATCACAACAAAGTCAGAAACTGTGCACTGCTCTACTCACGACTGAGAAGATGCTAGAAAGCATTACACATCTGTTGGACTTATTTTTACAAATACAGAATTGATTTTAAACCTATCTGGGACATTTCTTTCACTGAAAGTTGTTCATTATGCAATCTGCATTTTTCTTTGAGCGGTTCTCATGCAAAGTTGACATTCATTATGTCCACTGCTTGCATGTATCACTTCCTGTCCTACATTAAATCTGCATTTTGCTGGGAAAGTTGAATCTTAAAAGGACTGACAGAAACTGAAGCTGCCACGACTTGGCCGTTCTCTGAAGACGAGTACCCAACCGACCACTATAAAGGCAGCCACATAAAGTGTTCCCACCTCCAGGTTGCTCATCTTTTTCTGTGATTCCAGCAAAGATTCCTGCAAGGCTGGTCTTTCCAACGCCATGGTCGCCAAGCAACACGACTCTATAAACACAGTCCGAGTCGCTCTGTGAGTCATCATCCGAGTCTGAACTCCAATGGGCAAGGTAGTGGAGGGACTTGTCTCCGGGATGGTAGGATGCTGACTGTCCTAAAGGAAGATGGCTGCGTTGAGGACGGGACTGACCCGGGTCAGTGTGGGTGCTGCCAGGGATGGTAGGGTTCCGAGGCCAGGCAGGGTGCTGGTACAGGGGAGGAATCGGGGTGCTGCCTCTTCGCCGCAGGGGCACCTTCTCTCTCTGAGTGTTGAGGGTCATGTTGCTATGGTAACAGCATCAGGACAGGATGGGCCTGAGAGAGGAAACAGGGGGATTTGGGTTTGAGATAAAGTCTGTCTTTCAGCAAATTTAAGACTTTTTATAAATGAATGACCAACTTTTACTTTAACATTGCACTGATGCACTGAACTTCACTCGCTGAACCCGTAGCATTTAGCACAAGTGATCCAGATCCAATTGTCAGTCTAGCTGTGATTTACAGCACAAAAACATTGTCCAAATTTATAAAAACAACAACAATATGTGGACATTTGTATCCCTTCAATAGTCAGAGGAAAAATTCTCATTTAATTGCCTCAATCTGAACATACCGATCCAATCTAATTGAGATGGATACTGTAAATCTTTCATTAATCTGTTCTAATAAATGTTAGCTCCTAATAACCATTTAAACCAGGGGTGTAAAAAATATGGCCCTTGGGCCAGAACCGGCCCGCGAGAGGATCTAATCTGGCCTGCGGCATGAATTTGCAAAGTGCAAAATGTAGAAATGTTCCGCATGGTAACCGAATGCAGCATTTTCTTGTGCCGTTAATGATATGGACAGGTGTCAATCTGTTTGATTAGCCATTTAGTGACTTTCAAATTAATCTACTGGGTAATCAGGTGGGTGGGGCCAAGAGGAAAGAGACGGAGCAAGAAAAAAAGTCACTGCTAAAACTTCTAAAACCTCTAACTGCTAAAAGTTCATTAAGCTGTATTTATTTAAGTTAGTATGATTTAGTTACGTGTTTGTCCGTACATCTTAGACTGAACGCTCAGTGGGACCCCTTGTCTGTGGACTGTTGCTAGTTAGCTCCTCGTGCTAGCAGTATCAGCGACTCTTGGGAAACACTTACTGCACCAAGCTGGTGAGAACCTACTGAATGCTTATGAAAATGTATGGAGCCTGAGGGTGTGTTTCTTCACCACAGTGACGGGGCACTGCTGAAGGAGGGGTTTGCCAAACCATATCTAACAGCACTCTGCATACCAGGTACTGTGAGTACTGTTAAGACACTGAATTCAAATTTGCTCCAGCATGCACGCCAGTGGTTTGGTACTATACACTTATTAACTAAGAATCTATTCAAAATGCTTTTTTTTGTTGTTATTGTTTTGACATTAAATTCAAAGGTGGGACCACCTGGTCAAAAATAAAATAAACCTTTGTGATAATGTATTTCCAGGTAACTAGTAGAGCCCTATGGGGCTAAAATGGTTTTGTTAATGTATGGGAGGCTGAGCTCTCATGGCAGCATAGCTGAATATGAAGCTAACCAGGTCTCTCCGCACCGTGGAAAGAGTCATACATTCTAACAGCTGCTATACACACACATCACAAATTTAACACTAGCAGACCCATTATCCATTCACATCCCATGCAAAGAGTGATTACTCAGAATATTTTAAGGCTGTAAAATGAGAGAACAAAGTGCTCCAAAAGTAACTGCTATTCCTAATTTATCCACTGTTTTAGTAAGAGTAGCAAACAGGACACAACATCAAGAACTAAACGGCAGACAGCAATAAAATTGCACTTTATTTTAAAGAAATTCCAGGTTGTTCATAAAATGTTTTGTAAAAAACCATATAGCTAGTTAGTTTAGCACTAAAACAAAGGGAAACATTTGGAATTGTTGTTATTTATAGATTATTATACTATTATGTTACTCATCCAGCCCACTTGAGATCAAACTGGGCTGTATGTGACCCCTGAACTAAAATGAGTTTGACACCCCTGATGTAAACACTTGAGCTGATAGTTTTTCCCTGGTTGGGATAAACACATTCTTTCTGAGCATGTTTGTATCACGTAGGGGGCAACATCAGGTAATAAACTCCAGAAACATGGAGGTAGCAAAACAACTAGTTGTTCCAACGAGCGTGAATAAAGTTGTTTTGGGTCAGTTAAATATATATATATATATATATATATATATATATATACTTGTTTTGATTCGAGGTAGCTGACAGTGGAACAGTTTTTAATGTTACACGTCTGAAACAAATAAACACTAGCTGGATGATGAAGAAATATTTTTAATAGCTTGAAAGTTATCTGACATGTGTGTGTGTGTGTGTGTGTGTGTGTGTGTGTGTGTGTGTTATTATGTTTGGTGTCCACTAAAACAGTTTAGTTTGAATCTGTAATCAGAAGAATTTCAGAAAAGAAAAAAATACGAGTTAGTAGGATTATGTGTCAAAACTTCCAATCCTTGCAGTACATTACTCTGGAAAAAACAACTACATCAACAAAGAAAACTAATGTTACAATACAATACAGAAATCCGAATGAGTTGAGACTGAAAAGTTACTCATCACATATATCACTTTGGAAATGATCAGATCTTGGTCACTAGGAACAAAATGGCCCAATGAACAGACCTCCTACAATGAATAATTTAGATGTCTAAAGGCGCCAAGTGTGGCAGTCAGTGATGGTCAGGGCCAGTGAAACCAGGTGAGAGCTGCATGCTATAGTTAAAAAAATTATCAGTCCTTCAAAATGACTGGTAATTAAATAAATAAATAAATAAATATGGGTAACTGCTCTATAATAGAACTAGAAACACCAGACAGTCATGAGGTCAAAGGTCATAATAAATGACAACTTGCTAGCCTAGAGGAGGTAATGGAATATAAAATTTTCTTTTAGTTAAAGTGAAACTACAGCAGTCTTACAAAAAAGTTTCAAAATTACTCTTTACATGTGAAATATCCACAAACCAACAAATGTTAACTTCTCTTGAGACATTTCACAGGTGATACATAACAATTATGTATGAAGACATTCATTTTCATGCTTGATTTCTTGGTTAGCAACGGCAAACAGAAACCGACAAGCAGTAGATAGACAGACTTACCTTGCACCCCATGCACAGTCTTTCTTTGTCCAGCCTCAGTAAACAACAGAACTGAACCCTGTCTCTGTGTCTCTGTCGGTGTAATAGTACCCTGGTGCCACAGTAACCCGGCTGGAAAAAAAAGTTCCACAACAGCGTTAAAAATTCAGCAGTGGAATCACAGTTATCTACCTCCCTCTGTGTGTGTGTGTGTGTGTGTCAGAGCGACAGCAGAGGAGAAACAGATATCTGAGGAGGCTGTATGAGTATGTGTGTGTGTGTGTGTGTGCGTGCGTGTGTGTGTGTGTGTGTGCGTGCATGCGTAACGCGTGTGTGTGTGTGAGGGTTTTATCAGTGCGGAGGGTGAGCTGGTTTCGGAAACATTTTGGTCACTTCCTGTTCAACCTAAAAGACACAGTTTGTCTTAATGAAAACCCAGTTTACATATGATATGTTAGCATGTTTTGTTTTCATCTACACGTGTTTTGTTCACATCTACATACACACAATTAACTGTTACTAGCTAACTAGCTTGGTGAGCAGAATAGACCTACTTGTTTTGTTTCCAGCTAGCTGACAATAGAACCGTTTTTAATCTTACACGTCTGAAACAAATAAACACTAGCTTGATGATGAAGAAATATCTTTAGTAACTAGAAAGTTAACTGACAAAGTACAAATTTAGGCTAAACCACTTTATAAGACACCAGATGGCTAGCTAGCTAGGTGGCAAAAATAAGAGTTTATTAACTAGCTAGCTAATAGAAATACCAGTTTGCTAACTAGCGTCTACCAAGTTAGCAAATAAGAACCAATTTACGTATAAGATAGCTGAACAGGATACCACTTCATCAACAAGCCCAGTTCATTTTATTTAATAGTTAACTGACCAGCAATGACCATCCTATAACACATGATAGGCAAATCACTGTAAACGTAAAGCCAAGCAATAAAATTACAACACTGCTAGCTAACTACAAGCTAATTAACTGACTAAGACACGTGTTTTGTAACAAGCTACCTGAAAATGGACCAGTTTTAGTCAAGCTGCTTTATAATATATTAATGTCACATTAAAATGTTTATATGTTTCTGTCAGAAAAGAAAGACCAGAACTGTTAAAATGATATAAATGAAAATTATTCTCATATCTCATCTATACAGTTTTGAACTATTATAATAACCAATAATTACTTTTGGTTTAGTATCTCTAATTTTGACCCAGTCTTTGGGTATGTTCACAGCTATCATTCTTAACTTTTTATTCCATTTCTGTCAAAAATGAGTTTCCATAGTTTACATGTAAGCTGAAATGGAAAATCAGATTATAGAAGACCAAACATGACTTCCTCTGTGTCAGTTTGAGTGTCCTGGGTGAAATTCAACACATCACAGATGTTTAGATTTTCACCCACCCCCTCAGTTTGAAAGTTTAAATTTAAGAGGAGGAGCTTCCTCCTGCATCCTGCAAGTTTAAAATGCAGTTTGCTAAGCAGCACAGATGCCAGTCCCTGATGAATAGTATCTTTATTAGTCAACCAGCTGCTTCAGTCCCTCTGTTCAGACTGATTATTAACTGACACTCAGATGAACTTTGCACAACACACTGTTTAAAACGAATTTCTTTAATTTCAGTTTTTGGAAATTTTACACTGGTGAAAAATTAAGATTTTTAAGACACAGAAATCCTACTGTTAGAAAGAGATAGACGAAAGCAGCCGCTTCTTTCCTGCTATTTGAGTTTGTCAGGCATCAGTTGAACTGTACAGCAAGTTAAGCTAGCATTAGTTACATGACTGTTTCCAACTGACAGATTTTGACAATGAGAATCCTGTAAAAGGGTCTGTGATAGTACGCTAAAATACAGAAGATAAAGCTAACAGATCCAAGTAAACAGCATCTTTATGAGTACATAAGATAGAGGACATGAAAATAAATAAATGAATCAGTCCTACAGTGCATTGTTAAAGTTGTAGCAGTTAGTTTAGCTCTAAAACGATTTCATACTTTCTCAATGTGCAAAAAAAAATTATCGACAGTATCATGTAGAGGGTACATTATTATATATACAATCCAGTGTAAAGCCTTATAAACATGCTGAACTAGTTACAAAAGTTCCTTGTTGTCACAAATTGTACATTTTTACATTAACATATCCTCTTTTGTATATTTTATTGCTTTTCTGTTTTCATTTTGGCATTGAACCTGATTGATGATGACCATAATGTCTCTTGAAAAGAAAAATAACCATATCCATAAATCAAGAACAACAATCCATTTCCCACTCAATTTAAACTCTTAAACCCTTTCTAAATGTTTAAATAATATAAATGCTCTAACAAGACAGCAAGAACATCAGCTGCTAATCTTGGAAAATTAGGAGAATTAAATTAAACATGTCCAGCCTAGACCATATGGAAATGGCTATTATTATATGAAATATGGACCCCTGCTGCCATCACATGGTCATAGAGGGAACTCATCTATGGCAGTAACTCCTTAGTTTTCTCACCTTCTCCATTACCACTGAATACCAGTAATAAATAATCAGATACGTGAAAGACACAGACATAGCTTATGATTCATTCATTCATCTTCTGTAACCGCTTTTCCTGTGAAGGGTCACGGGATACAAATAACATCTTGAGGGTGAACTTTGGCCTAAGAGTAGTTGGCATGTCCCTCCATTTAAATAGTTAACAAACCAAGCAATCAAATTAAATGATTGAAAAACAGAGTATAAAATTAATAATTTGTTGCATTAATCTTAGTCAACAGTGAAATCTGCTTACACAGTGATGCTTATGATATAACATATAAAAGTGCAAAGGTCGTAGAGGATATTTTCCTGCACTGTTAACTTTTTTTTTTTAACAGTGCTTTATGTGGATACATTTATGGTCAAACTGACAACGTGATTAATGAGCAAAATGACAAAACGCCATTTCAGTTAAAAAAATATTTGATGGATTCATCTTTGAGAAGTTTATCAGGCTTTATAGCTTTGTGTCTCATCATCATCTCAGCTGGTACTAGAGGCGATGTCCAGAGAGGACAATGGAAGCTGGGTTGCGTCTGACTTCTGAGAGCAGGGGTCGTTGCTTTGATCCTGATTGATGGAAGGAGCAAGAGGAGGACCAACTGGAGGGACTGAGATCAATGAAACGTTCATTCATTTTAAAAGTAATAGATAATAATCAACATTTTTTTTTAATATAAGAGGAATTCATACTTACTTCTAAAAGTACTTTTTTTCTCATGTACAGCAGAAGCTCCAAAAACAGTCCACTGAGACAGTTTGTTGTGGACAACATTCAGTGCTGCAGAGAGAAGAAACAGACTTACTTAAGTCTTCACTACACAAGTTACCCCAAAAATGTTTGCAGTTTAGTCAGACCTCAAAACAGAAAGATGAAAGAAAGACAGAAACAAAAATGCTGCAAAACGTCCTGTTCCTGTCACTGACATAAGGATAGAAAGATTTTAAACTTGTGACGAAATGACACGATTAATTGAAAGCAAAGGTTTGATCAAAGTTTTAATAAATGTGAAAATCAAAACATCATATTGTCAGTCAGTCAGTCAGTCAGTCATTTTCTATACCCGTTTAGTCCTGTTAGCGGTCACGGGGGTCTGCTGGAGCCTATCCCAGCTGTCATCGGGCGAGAGGCAGGGGTACACCCTGGACAGGTCGGCAGTCCATCGCAGGGCCAACATTCACACTCACACCTACGGGCAATTTAGAATCACCAATTAAGCATGTCTTTGGATGGTGGGAGGAAGCCGCTCGGAGAGAACCCACGCAGACACAGGGAGAACATGCAAACTCCACACAGAAAGGGCCAGCCGGTGACCTTCTTGCTGTGAGGCATCAGTGCTAACCACCTCACCACTGTGCCGCCCACATCATATTGTTATAGCCCAATTAATTCTTCTCTACAGCCTTTACTGTCTGTCAGTTATAATAATCGGAATATAAGAGGAAGACTCCATCTTCTCTGTTCTGTGAAGTTGTGTAGAATTAGATCTAAATTTGTAAACTTTTTCACCTATGACATTGATCTTACAGATTTCTCCATTGTTCAGCTAGTAAATGCATAGCTTTCCAAATCAAGGTCATTAACCCCTTCAGCCCAATTCAATTCAACTTGACTTTCAGACTCCTTTTTACTTCTTGTCGTTCACCTATCCACCGATTTCAGTGCTTTGAATTCATCTGACAATTCAGTTACTTTCAGTGTTTGGACATGAATTTGTTCTACGACCCCTTTCCGCAGCATGTCCACTCAAACAAGCTGCTTGGTTTTGTTTCAGTACTTGAGTCACTTGAACCCAATGCAGAGACACTTAGCTGCTTATGGCTCTGGAAAGATTTGATTCTGAAAACACTTCACACCTCTGCGTGGAAGAGAAGCAGCCTCTGAAAGTCCTGGGCCTGATCCAGATTCTCCTCCAAGTTCCTCCTCGGATTCTTGCCTAATTTCTTCTGTGGATTCTCCTCCAGATTCTAGTTCAGTTCCCATCTGGAGAAAGACTCTGTCCAGCAGCTGGTCCAACAGCTGGCTGGCATGGTCTGGGTTGGTCCTAACAGTCAGTTGGTGACGTGGTTGTCCTCCTGAGATCTGCAGCTCGGTGAGATTTCTAGATAGATAGATAGATAGATAGATAGATGGACTTGAGTTTGTTCAAAGTCCTTATGCCTTTGCCACAGACATCACTTTGTGTGTTTCTCTGATGTATAACCCAGAGAAACTGATGCTGAAACTGTCTTTACTTTAAATCAAAAATGCATTTATTTGCAGACTATCCACACTCTTTTCCATACATAATCTACACTAACAATGTTCCATACAGGTCCTTCGAGCACAGTCAAAAACTGTTTGCTTCACCCCTTGATTAGCAACACCTGTGATTCATAACATGAGCTTACATTTCTTCTGGCCAGCCTCGGTTGTGACATTACACCCCCTAGTGTGCAGGAGGAATCAAAACAAGAAAATGCAAACAAATATATGGCTCCTACAGTGGTGAATGTGGTGAATTATTTTACCTGTTTCTGTTGTGTTTGAGGACCCAGCAGAGGAGCAGCAGCACCATCAGAACGAGCAGCACAACCACCAAGGACAAGACAAAGAGGTCAAAGTTCAGCTGACGGATCATTGTCATGCCTGAAAAGCAGGGGCAGCGATATGCTCTGCTTCTTCACAATAGGCAGCTGTTTTAGGTGAAAAAAAGTAGATGAGCGCCAAGGTTTATTTAAGGTATGTTTCTTGACTGTGGAACCAGCTGCAGAGAAAACAATCTTCCACAACAGATGGTCTTTGGATATCAATGTCCTGCGTAAAAATGAAACCTCAACACCTGCTATCTTACATGATAAGCGACAAACATTTGTTTATTGATGCAGATCATTCATTCATCTTCTGTAGCCACTTGTCCTAACCATCTTGTGGCTGCAATAAACACCGTAGTCTCCAGAGTATTTTATAGTTCACCTAGTCTAACAAACCTCCAGTGAAATACATCTACAGTATATAAAGAACAGAGTAAAACCTTTTGTCTTCAAGCAGAAAACGTACCTGTATTTGATTCTGTAGTCGAAGGAAAAAAAAACTTTGTTTTTCAGCTTTTAACCCTCATTCTTAGAAGGTTGAAAGAAAACATTCTGCTCTCAATCCAGGGCCATTTTTAATTCAGACAATTTTTTTATTTTTTTAAAGGAATATGACTTTCAAAGGCATTGCAGGTCATGTCTGGTCAATTTGCTACTTTAATTTGTTTTATAAAATACCGTCCTATGTGAATGGATCTGATATGCAATTTTAAAAGTAAACACAACTTTATCATTAAATGCAAAGATCACAGTTTATCACAGCACCGTCTAGTGGACAGTATTGGAACTGGAGCTGACCAACTTAAAGAGGAAACAGCTGTTGTGATGGTAGCATGTTTTAATCAGACTTAAATGGATCACGAAGTCAGTAAAATCCTTTACTAAATAAAAACTCAACTCAGTAATTCAACAGGAACAATGTACAATAGACTATTATTTAAAAAACAACAACAAATCTTTGTTTCTTATGTTTTATATTAAAGCACCATTAAAACACAGCATTTATTGTATATTATTTTTTTTGGTTCAATATCAAATATCACAAATTGAATACTTACATTCTGATTTACCCTGATAGACAATTATTAGGCACCATGATGATATAAATAACGTAACAGCAGAGATAAAAAATACAAGCAGGATGAGAAATAAAACAGGGAGGTGCTCTAAAAATGGTTCTGAATACAACAGTCACTTATGTACACAGTGTGTGTGTTTGTGTGTGTTTGTGTGTGTGTGCATGCGTGTGCATTCAAACAGCATTATTGGTAGTTGCGTTATTGTTATTGATCTCCATCCTGCTGACCAGTTCAGTCACCAGCTGCTGCACGGTGTGAGAGCGCATTCGGCCGACCTCCAGGACGCCCTCGTGGTTCACACTCTCCGTGTCTTCGTAACTCTTCACCACCTGATACAAATTAATCAATACGTTAGCCAATTACCTGGTCAGTCAGTCAACCAGTCAATCAAACAAACATATTTCAAGTGGACCTTTGCAGGTTCCGTTGTATTGATCAGCTGAATAATTAGTCCATCAAACAGTTTGCTCAGTGTACCAGCTGTGTGTTACCTTGTTAGTGATCAGAGAGAGGCCAAAGACTCTTAGACCGCAGTGAGTTGCCACAACGACTTCAGGAGCTGTACTCATTCCTAGAAAAAAACAAAAAAAAACAGCGGAGCTTCTTATAATAATACTCCAACCACTATACAGTGAGACTGTTACTGATTACGTTAAGTGTTCATCTGTTACCAGTTACTCAGCTCAGCTAACAGTGACTATAGCTCACAATTTTGAAATAGGAAAGGGCCATCAAATCTCACTGCTGCTCTCCCGGAGATGAATTTCTTAGATTTGAATGAATTCCTAATCTTTTCTGTAGCACCACAACCTGTACATTTTTGTCTCCTAGTGCTGGTACGACTAAAGTGGACCAGAGACGGTGCCTAAAAGCAGCAGTTTCTGTAATAGCCACTTAAGGCTGGCAGCCTGTTACAAACAAATATGTTTTGGCCTGTAGATCATTTCTTCTTCTATGTTAACTGAAGTCTGACAGTTATGCATAATAAGGGACGTAGCTGATTTAAGCGATCGTTGCTCAATACTGCCCTCTGCTCTACAAAGAAGTTATACACTGCACTTATTTTTCTATTTTCTCTTGCAGAGTGGTTGTCAGTGGCAACTGTCAATGATCGTGATGTCACATTCTTATATGAACATACATCAGCATTTTTATAACTACCTAAAATGACAGAAACCATCTTTGAAAAATTATTATTTGACACGTATTTTAGTGTTTAGTCTGGTCCAAGTCTCATCCACTAACGTAGAGGAAGTGGCGCTTTTCACATATACTGCAGTAAGCCACTAGGGGGAGCTCCACATGCTTTGGCTTCACTTTTGAGGACCTGTCATGGCGTCCACTCTTCTTACAGTCTATGGTGCCACATCTGGAAACCTATGAGTGCTCATCTGGAAATCTATAAATTTCTTTATATACAGTCAGTAGTAAGAATAAACCGAAGCGTGGGTGTAGTGGACCATACGTTCTCAGGAGCCACTAGCAGTAATGTCTTGATTGTGTGTGTGTCAATCGTACCAACAGCATCCACTCCCAATCGATGCAGCAGTCTGGCCTCAGCGATGGTTTCAAAGTTGGGACCGCCCACCATGGCATAAACGCCCTCCTGCATGAACTCGCCCACTCCCAGCTGCTTGGCGATCTCCATTGCTAGGGAACGAAGGCCTTGGTCATAGCAACCGGACATGGCTGGGAAGCGAGGCCCAAATCTGTAAACCACACACACACACACACAAAAAAACAATAACAATAAACAACATGATAATCAGTGAAAGCAAAAGCTGCAGAAACAATAACAGCACTTTAAAACATCTGTGGTACTTGTCGTCGTTGGGTCCACATAGCGGGTTCAGACCAACCAATCCAGGGAAGTTGATGTGGTCTTTGATGATCATGATGTCTCCAGGCTGGAAGCCATCAGCCAATGAGCCGGCAGCATTTGTCACGATCACAGTCTCCACCCCCAACAGCTTGAAGACTCGAACTGGAAACGTCGTCTGTTGGATAAAAAGACAATATTTCATCACAACCACAGTCATCATTTCTCTCTTGGGAAGAAGGGGCCTCCTGTTTAGGTTTGCTGTCATGGAAACTGTGGTTCGTCATGATTTTATTCAGTTATTTGAAAACATTTTTGCTTTAAAGATGAGTTACATAACCCACTGATCAATGTGATTTACTGCACGTTCTCGTCCAGTATAAAATGTGTCTCGTGTTCATTCAGTGGTTTTCTTGTGATGGAGTGCCACCTAGGGGCAAGGCAGGTATTATCAGAGACACATAAGAGTCAGTGTGTGTGTGTGTGTGTGTGTGTGCGTGAGAAGCAAGCTCCAGTCTTGCATGAGTTTGGTCACATGCAGCCTTTTAGCAGACTGCTCAATACTGCTATTGTTTCCTTCTATATAACAGACAGACAGACACACACACACACACACACACACACACACACAACAGTACAGGTTTAGTCTCGTGTTGCATGACTAAGCTTGTTTAATCAGCTCACTGTAAGTGTGTGTGTGTGCCTGTGTCTGTGTGTTTGTGCTGTGTGTACATGCACAAACGTATTTGTAATCATTTACAAATGCAGCTCCTAATCACAAGATAATTTGTGAATATAACAAACACTTAATTGTGTGCATTGATACTTTCACACTTGGGTTTAGGTTTAATATTCGTATCTGGCTCAGGAAGGAGTTCAGGAAGCAATGCATTATGTAACGTCAACACAGACATCCAAATATGTGTGTGTGTGTGTGTGTACCTTGAGGAGCGAGTGTCCTTCGTACATGTGGAAGCGACCCTGCATGCAGACACAGGTCTTCCCTTTCAACTCCCCGAAAACCAGCCGGCCAGCATGACCCTGCACTGCAACACACACACACACACAAACACAAACACACACAGAGTCAGGATTACAACGAGGAACAGCTATAGTGATGGTTATTACCTCACAGGCCTTTACAGTTGGATCATGATCCAGAGTATGAGGTGGAAAAAAAGTGGATGTCCCAGCAGTTAATATTCATGAACGTTGTTATTTGTGTGTTTGCCACACTGCATAAATTAAGCCAGATTTTCATCCTGTAATGGTTGCAGCCTACAAAAGTGCAGCAGTCTTAATTTATTTAGTCTGTTGCAGAAAACACCAGCTTCTTAATGCAATATGGTTTGTATATATGAAAAAAATAACCATTAAGCAAAAAATGAAACTATTTTGAATCAAAGCTTTTGATTGATAATACCTATACTGTCAGTTTTGACACATAATAATATAGATGTTGGTATTAAAATGAAACAGTATGTCCAGGGTACCTGTGCTCTGAGGGAAGCCTGGTATATCAGAATAAGCGAAGGAGTCTTGACATTTGAGCGTGTCAGCGAGCATGCCCAGTCCGGACCCGCAGATGATGGCCACCTGAGGGCGGTGCCTCGTCTGAGACTTCAGCCAATCAGCTGTCTTCTGATATTCATCATGACTACAGAGACGGAGAGAAAAAGACAGGAGGAAATGCCTTCTTAAATAATGGAATAAATATTAACAACAGGAGAGTATTCAAGCAGATAACTGTGGTCACATGATGAGGCATCACCATCATCATCATCACATATTACATTTCTTCATCTTGTTATGTGGGTGATCACGCTTCCAATTTTGCTTTAAATCACCTTGGATCAGTTCCAAACCATTTATTTTGAACTACATGAGTCTTTGAAATAAATTATAAAATGCGTCCTGCCAACTGGCTTTACTGGTTTTGTCGACTCACACCGTCATCCTTAGCACCAAACAGCAGACAGGCGCAGCTTGTGGGAAGCTGGTGAAAACAGTGAAGCATTTAGCCAAGAAAAGGCCAAATATTTCCCTTAAGGAGCTGGTACAGGGTCCAAGGACTGAGCTAAAAGACAGTGCATTTTGGCTGTACATTCATCAGGTGGATAAACTTATGAGCTGGTGGTTACAACATGGGAAGTTGTGAACACAAAATCTATCAATCAGACTATCTAGAGGATATGTCAGCGTTCTGTAGGAAACACATATTTTCCCTGCATTCAACAAGCAAACCAAAATGAAGCGGTTATTGCAAGTTTAAAAAAAGTCTGGAATAAAAATGTACAGTGATAGTCAATGAGTCTACACAGCAATTTATTAAGTATTTGGTTTGGTTAGATAATTAGATAATTAAGGTCAATTATACCCTCTCTGATCACCTGACTGCTCCGTCTTTATAAGTTGCAAAGTGTTTCACTACAAAATGATATAACACTGGTTTAATTGCACGAAGGCACAGAAATTAGCAACATAAAATGTGGGAAAATGTGAAGCAGGCAAATCACAAGCAAACTGATGAGATTGTTTCTCAAATATCTTGCCATAAATTATTTGTTTCAACAGTTTGAAGAAAAATAACTTTGAATACAAACCATACACCAGACTAGCTTAGGATCAATAATGTAGATCAGTGGAAACAGTCAGAAAATTGAAGTCTGCTATAGAGAGGTTATGTGCTGAATGATTTTGTGGACTGTGACCATTAAGTAGAGTATCCATACTTCATAATACCGACTGGGCTTTATGGCAATATTCATCAGTTCAGGTAAATCATATTACTTTTTGTAAAACCTTTTATTTTATTTCTTTACTGCACTCAAGGTCAGTAGCATATTTAAATCATTCTAAGCATCAGGAAAACATTGTTTTTAAGGTGCAGGAGAGAACTAGAATATAGTGTTAACTCTGACTCATTTACAGTGGTTGTTTTAAATAAACTTGACTGGGGTTTTGTTTTGTAAATCTCACTACCACCATGTATAGCACATGGTTTGTGGCACACTTGGAGCAGTAGTAATAAATATTACAAAGTCTGTTTGGCATCCTGCATTAGAAACGTAACAGGGAGCTCTTATCTGATTAATAACAAACCAGAAAAATAAAAGACAGATTTGTTTCGTGTGAAATAATCAATATATTTATATTTTCAAGTCTTGGAAAACGACACAGCAATAATGTGCAATGAAACAGATTTAAGCTAAAAACATTTAGTAAACACTAAACCTTAACGTCATTTATAATCCAGCATAACATTTAAAGTTTAGACTAGATGTGATGAAGATGTTTTCTTACCTGATCTGCTCTTTGCTGTGCATGACGACAGATTTGTTTGTGTTTGTGTGTGTGATGAAGAGACTGAGAGTGCAGCCGGCTGATGCTGATCGGTCTACATATTCACCGGTCACATGCTCCTGATTGGTCAACAACTCCTCCATTCATCAGCAGCAGCCAATAGCGTCAGTGTTGTAGAAATGTGTGTGTGTGTAGTTTTTTATTATTGTTGTGTAAGCACACCCACTCTGACAGTAACATATTTTTACCTCAGTGTTAATTCCTGAATATTTAGCGCACTCAGTTATGGCTGTGTCATGATCTTAAACACACCCTACATGTACAGTATGAGGCTGTATGGATGGGAAAACCATTACACATACTTATGTTTATCATCCTACAGTGCAGCTGGCGCCACCTGCAGGGTGGTCTTCCATGTGTGACCAGAACAGTGGTGTAAACAAACTCTTAGCATGTATGTGTGATCTAGTGTATTATTTTGTTGTCATGTTTTAGTCAAATAATTACAAACATAAATTGTCAGTTTATGAGCAGAATAATGCAGCTTCATGATGTTTAGATCCTCCAGAGTTTGAATGTATTAAGGAGAACCTGTATCAAAATTGCTACGGTTGCTAATTAGCTAAAAATGTTCTCTGTCCTGTTAACATCCACAACTGAAACATGAAGCCAATCCCAAGTGCCAAGAACTGCAGTTCCTTCAACGGCCACTTGAGGGTGGCTCTGAAATGCCAGTTTAATCCACACGGACCTCTATGTTAAAACGTCCAACTTTACAGCGGAAATATACATATTTACAAAAACACTGGCCAGTTCATTTATATCAAGACTTGAAGTTATGTATAATTAAGAGCGTGGCTGCTTTGAGTGACAGCTTAGCAAGCTTTTTACCTAGGAATCACCCGCCCAGCTTAGCTCCTCTGCCACTGCAGCTCTTTGCTAATTTTTTTTTAAATTAAGCCAGGAATTGGGCTAACCCCACCTCTGACAAGACGGTAAGATCCTCAAAACAGTTTTTTTACAATACAGACTTTAATTTGTGCTGTTATAAACATTTTAAGTTCCTAGGTGCTGGGACGAAAATTCACGATGAAAAGCGTCAAAGCTAAACACAGTGAAAAATACAAACTATCTTGTATGTATATTTTGTTTTTAGTTAGGAAGTGGTTGAAAGTTTAAGCCTACCTCTAGTTTCTTACAGAGTTTGATGTTAATTTATATATAGTACATTGCACTTAGTTACGTTCTTTCATTTAGCATCACAATTAAATTTGTGTTTAAATGGATTCAGTTAAATTCGTTCACCTGAACCCCATCAGGTCTCAGACCCTGAGATGTGGCAACTTAAACAAGCAGCATCTCGTTGGTCAGTTCAGTTTTAATTGAAACTCCACATGGAGTCTCATGACCGCTAACACACCTCACATGTTCCTCCACTGCCACTCTGATCAGCTGCTGCTAATCAAGCTCATGTGGGGTTGATGGGCCATGACCAGAGCTGGACTGGAACCAGGTAAACCAACAGGAAGTGAACTTTAACCCTTTCTTTTTTTCCAATTAGTCCCACAGCTAGTCTTTAAAATGATGACCTGAACTCCTTGGTTTGAATCTTCAAAAATAAATAAATAAATAATAATATATATATAATACAACTTGGTTTAAAATCCACTAAAATCCACAAAGTCAAACGCAAAACTCACTAAAACTAACCGATGATTGGTCACTTGACTCTGACGGTGTTCTTCCGTCTGAAAATAGAACAATAAAATCTGCCTGTCTGTCGTTTATTCACGCGTGCCGCTGTGTGTGTGTCGTTAAACAGGAACCACGTGAAAGCTGGTTATCAGGTTAATGACTAGAAGACAGCTGGTGGTTAGAGACATGCGGACAGACTGAACTACTGTCACACTGAGGAAAAATGTACATTATACATGAAGACGGCATTTCTTAACAGTAAATATTGATGCAATACTGTTGGCAACTAATGAATGAATGAGTCTTATTCAGTATATGATGTGAGATGCACTAGAAGCCGCCTTCAGATGTGGTCTCGTGGTTTGTTGAGTGCACTTGTGAATTCAGACCTAATCAAAAGTCCATATGATGTTTATTCGTGACATTCCTACATAAACACGAAACCGCTTCAAGACAGCAACAGTCGGACTAGCATGTTATCATGCATGCTAATGTGTTAGCTAGATTTTATTGACCCTGTCTGCTGCACTCTTGTGCTTATCACAGTCACTTTGCAATAAAAATACTTCCATAGGTATGTATAGTCTTCCTCAAATAAACATTTAGTTTAATTTTTTTAGTTTCTTAAATGTGTCATTTTGACACCATTGCCAGTAATCTTTAAAGTAAATGTACAAAAGTTATATTTTAGTTTACAGTTTTTTTATTTACTGCAAATCTTGATTTTATTTATTATGAACTTCATGCAGACTACAGCTGAATGCTCTTATAAATTTCACTACTTCATGCTCATCAAATGTAAACTTTTCTGGCGTAGATGATTTGCAACGTCCTTAAATCACAAAAAGTGGTCATATATTTACTTGAAAACCGTGAACCTTTCCAGTTAGCAAGATGACCAGACTGATCCAAAAAAGTGGTTGATATAATGAATTAAAGTGAGTATTGGACACAGAACCATTATTAAAATAATGGCACTTGTATGAGGTTCTTTCTGTGACCTATGTTTTTATTTGGGGCTCAATTCTCCACCACATCACCGAGGTCATTTTCATTTTTTTTTTTTTTTTTTACATAACTCACCTACAACAGGAAAAAATAATCCTTTGTTCCTGTCCAAGGCTTTAACAGATAAATCTGTGTCACTTGACTTGAAGTTTTGCCGTCACATGTTGAATTTATTTACTGATAGTTTTCTTTGCTGCTCTCTGTTCTGGACGCTGCTGCTGCGTTTGTGTGTTTAATGCTCAGCTGAAGGCTCAGCATTACTGCGTTCCTTTCACCTCAGTCAAAATGTGAAAAATGTGACTGCGTCTATTAAAATGTCATTCAGATGTCTGGCATTCTAGGGCGTATGTGACGTAGGAGAAGGCGCTGCTGCCTATTTTATTCCTGCTGCTTCAGCTCTGGGGCATGAGAAGGCCTAAAAGGTCTGTTGTGTTCATGTGCACTGAATAGTATAGGACATAAGAGTTCTCTAAATGGCGGGCTCTAATTGTACACAACTTAAACCATGTCTTACATTCCCATACTATGATATCAACCCTATGACCTGTTAAACATATGGAGCGGTAGGAGATGGTGGGAAACATCTGACACAGCATCTGGGATGCCAGAAATGCCTTTTGGTCTCAGACTGACATGTCTCAACAACTACTAAACAGACTGCATGAATGATGACATTCATGGTGTCCAGAGGATGAATCTTAAGGACTCCAGCAAGTCCCTAACTTCTGGTCTAGCTGATATTTGTATTTTCAGCTGACATGTATCAATATATGTGATATATAATCTTATTACGATTTGACAAAGACATTCTCGGTCAACATTTTATTTAGCGCCATCATCATCTTTGGGTTCCAATCAAACAGCTATAAAACCAGTGACACCAGCCTCATTAACCCTGTCTTCTCTACATGTTTTAAATGCAACAGGAGACACAATATAGAGGCAAGGTTATACTGGCTCTTCCTAGGTTGCAGAGAGGCCTGAATAGCTTCATATACAGCTATGCTGCCAATGGGAGCTCTCAGCCTCCCATACATTAACAAAACCACTGTAGCTGAAACATCAGTTAGTGGAACTAACATCACTAACTGGTTAATCAAACAGAACCATGTTGAACATAGGACATACTTTTTTTTTTTTTTCAACAATAGTTTTATTGATTTTTTAAACATATTAAACACATACAAACACACAATAACACTGACAGACAGTGTATATTAAAACAAAAATGACAATAAACAAATGAAACAAGAAAATAATAGTATAACGACACCACAAAGCACTCAGCTCCTCACAACAATATCAAAATTGTGCACGTTTATGCCTAAGAAACTCCAGTAATGGTCTCCACACCTTTTCAAATTCTTCTGCCTTTCCTCTAGTTATATAAGTCAACCTCTCCAGTACAACACAAGATGCCATCTCTTTCACCCACACATTTATCAAAGGTATATCCATTTTTTTCCAAGATAAAGCAATAAGTCTTCTGGCCTGCAGAAGACCAAATTCAATCAGAACTGATTGTCTTGAGCTAACAATAAGGTTGTCTGGATATATGCCTAGTATACACAACTTTGCTTGGTGGGGGACCTTCACTCCAACAACCTCAGATATCTTCTCAACAACAGCTTTCCAGTATTTATTTAACTTTGGACACTCCCACATGCAATGGTATAGTGTGCCCTTCCCTTCTAGACATTTAATACAAGTGTCCGGAATGTCAGGGCACCAACGATTCAGTTTGACTGGAGTAATGTAAGTTCTCATTAACCATTTGTGTTGTAATAATTTCATTCTTGTATTAACTGATTGTTTTTGAGCTTTTAAGCATGCCATTTCCCAATCAGCTGTACATATATCTTCTTGAAGATCTCGTCTCCATGCCGCTAGTTTGTCCAAAGTGGACTCCTTATCAAATGACATTAAAGTCATGTAGAATAGGGAGATCTGTCTTCTCCCATTTAAGTTTGAAAGAATAAGATTTTCAAAGTGCGAGAGTGGTGGTGGTTCAAATATTTGCTTATAGTTTGACTGTATGAAATGTTTTATTTGTAAATATTTAAAAAAAAATGTTTTCTTGGAATGTTATAGAGCTGACACAGCTGATCAAATGTGAGAAGACTGTCATTCATGTAAAGGTCCTCTATTTTACATACACCTTTATCATACCAGATTTTAAAACCCCCATCCGCTCTTCCTGGCCTGAAATATGTATTACCCCATATGGGGGAGAAGCGGGATATAGCAGGTGTGTCTTTAATATACTGATGTGCTTTATACCAGACGTCAATAGTGTTTTTAAGAAAAGGGTTCTCTGTTGTTTTTTTCAATTGTTTTGGGTCTGCAGAATACAAATATAGCTTAAGTGGAAGATTTAGTATTGATGCTTACTCAATATTCACCCAGGATGGAGAGGTCTCTGTTGAAAAGTAAAACATTGCAGAGCGTAATTGAGCAGACCAATAATATAGTTTTAGATTTGCAAGTCTTAGCCCTCCCCTGTCATAAGGCAGGTATAGCAGCCTAAGTCTTAGTCTGGGTTTTTTATTATTCCAAATGAATCTACTAAAAATACTACTGAGCTGGTCAAAGAATCCTTTCGGAAGTGGGAGAGGAAGCGATTGAAAAAGGTATAAAAATTTTAATCATGTTTATACGGCCAATCATTGATATGGGCAGTGTCAAACATAGGACATACTTAATGTATCATCCCAAATACCAAAAACGTATCATCACAAGACTAGAGATCAAAAACACTGGGAACAGAGAGAAATGGCAGAAAAATGTATGATGCGACAGAGGACAAAGGGAAAACCAGGAGTATATATATATATATATACACACGCACGCTCACACACACACACACACACACACACACACACACAAACGGGCAGAGGAGACACAGGTGAAAACAATCAGGGCGGGGCAGACAATTACAAAGGTGGGAAATCACAGGACAGGAAGGTGACAAGAAACAGGTGAAACCAATCAAGACGGGGAAGACAATCACAAAGGTGGGAAGATGCAGGAAGAGACACCAGACAGGAAACCAAGAAATTAACAAAATAAAACAGGAAACTGAAAAATATGAAACATGAACAAAACTCAAAACATGAACGCAAGAATCAAAACACAGAACCATGACACATGCAGGTTACACCTGAACATAAAAGATAACAACAAATCTAGAAAGAAAAAAAATGTCCACACTGACTTTAGAAACAAAACACAATCTAATTTAACCTCAACTTCACTGCACTGGTGCCTATGTCCGACTCATGGGAATCTAGAAAAGATCCCAATAAACTCCATGCTTTTTGCACCCACCACCCACCCCAAACACCTCTTGTCAGCTCTGTTGAAATTCACACGTTTGATAAATGTAATTCAACCTGTGATTAACAAATTATTTAATCACATTTAAGATATATTACTATAATACAAGCTTTGTCTTTTATACTTAATTTTGTGTTTAGTGTTAATTATCAACATTAATTATCAACATGCTAACACACAAAATTAAGATGAAAAACCCTCGGTTCAGGTGACAAACAAGTATAAATAAAATAAATGGTCACTACTTTACTATCTGAACAACTGATATAATACCACACAATCACTCACTAATAAATAAAAAGGGTCATGTCATAAAACTACAATATGCCTAGACTGCAAACTGCATCCCTAAAAAACTACCACTGTCAGTGGTTGGAGATTTTTATTGTCCCTGTGTAAACAGGACAAACATTCAAACTTTTGGCAGGCTGACGCGTGTCCCTAAAAACAACGCGAGTGAGTAAAATCCTCAGCCCGTCAGTGGATATTTCAGATTCTCTGTGTGCTGACTCAGACCATCTGCTGGATGATTTTGCTCCATAAACGGGTTGGATGACGGTTTCATTCTGTTTCTGACTCCAGGCAATGCAGTGGAAACTGAGAGAGAAAATATCTGAATTATTGAAATATGAGGGTCTCAGGATATTACTAATGATATCTTCAGTTATCTCACATTTTTTATATTGAAATTTTAGTTGAATAGTCTTTTGTCATGCACTGACATGCAGTTGTCATATTTACATTTTTCACAAGCAAATTCCTCCTTGTGGCATTCATGTCCTTCTAAGTGCAAAATTTTCTTCCCATGTAGTAACCACAACCTCATGAGTTCTATCTGAAGTCAGCTCTAAACCTACGTTAGCAGCACAGGCACACGCTGTGATGTGTAATTTAATATTCATGAGTCTCCATGTGTATATTTTAATTCCTCACATGAGTTTTCCTAATCTCCAGCAGGTTGGCAGCAATTTGGTATTTGAACGTCTCCAAAATCAATGATTTCAGCTTGTCACAGGAAACAAAGAACCATCAAAGGATACAATGTGTGCTTGTTGGTGTGTCCGGTGAGGGGTCAAAGATCAAATTATTGTTTCCTCCAAATTCTTCCACTGATTAATCAGAGTCTGTGTCATGTGGATGGCCAACACTAATCAGAAAGATGCTGCTAGAGGGGCTGGTCATGGAGGGCCTGGTCATGGAGGGCCTGGTCGTAGAGGGGCTGGTCATAGAGGGGCTGATCATGGAGGGCCTGGTCATAGAGGGGCTGGTCATGGAGGGGCTGGTCATGGAGGGCCTGGTCATGGAGGGGCTGGTCATGGAGGGGCTGGTCATGGAGGGCCTGGTCATGGAGGGCCTGGTCGTAGAGGGCCTGGTCATAGAGGGGCTGATCATGGAGGGCCTGGTCATAGAGGGGCTGGTCATGGAGGGGCTGGTCATGGAGGGCCTGGTCATAGAGGGGCTGGTTATAGAGTCGTTGGTCATAGAGGGGTTGATCATAGACGGATTGGTCATATCCTCATGTATCACTGATGACCTGATCTGTCTGTGTTAGATCAGCTACAATTCACTTTAAGGAGGAAGTTGAGGAGACAAAACGGGTAGTTAACAAAACTGAAAGAGCTGGCAGAGACCAAGACCAAGGTGGGAATACAAGATGCTAAAAAACTAAACTAGTAAAATGCCAGGAGACAAGGGTGAATACTACCTTCAAATAGTGTTCCGAATTTGGGGCTCATGGCTATGAAATGATCTGCCTGAAGAAGTCAGGTCAGGTGTGACCTCCTTTAAATTTAGCCTCACAGGCCTCTAGATTCACTAGATACCAAACTGATCAAGTATCTGTGGGATGATCCACAGAGGGCCCTTCCCTCAACCCATAGGACCCAAAGGCCCCCATTAACAACTTACTGTTGCCAGACACCACAGGACACCCTCAGATGGTCAATGTCCATTCTCTGACGCACAGGGGAGACCTACACAATATTAGGATGGACACAATCCTCTACATCCTCTACATCCCGCACAGAGCCCACCCACATCTTGACAAGGGAAAAGGCACTGTTCACTTTTCAAGTGCCTTCAACACAATCCAGCCCCTCGTACTCCAGGAAAAACTCTTCAGAATGCGAGTGGACCCCTGCCTGGTTGCTTGGATTTCCAGCTCCCTCACAGATAGACCTCAGTACATCAGGCTGAAGGCCATCACATCTGACACTGTGGTCAGCAGCCCTGGAGCTCCACAGGGGACTGTACTTTCCCCTATCCTCTTCACTCTGTACACTGTGGACTTCTGCTACAACTCAGAAACGTGTCACATTTAGAGGTTTGCAGATGACATGGCCATCATGGGGTGTATCAGAGATGACCAAGAGGCAGAATACAGAATGGGAATTTTGTTGTCTGGTGCCACATGAACTACCTGCAGCTTAACACCTCAAAGACCAAGGAACTGGTCACTGACTTTGAGAGAGACAGACCCAACCCTAGGTCAGTTCTGTTAGGAGCAGAGGAGGTGGAGGTCATGTAGAGCTATAAATATCTTGGGATGTGGCTAGACAACAAGCTGGACTGGACGAGCAACACGGGGCAGCTGTACAAGAAGGCCCAGAGCAGGATGTACTTCTTGAGGAGGTTAAGATCCTTCAACATCTGCAAGAAGCTCCTGTGTTGCCAGCATTCTGTCCTTCCCTGTGGTGTGCTGGTTTGGGAGCACCTCAAAGGCAGACCTCTCCAGGTTGGAGCTGATCAAGCGGGCTGGCTCTGTGGTTGGAACGAGGCTGGACCCTCTGGCTAGAGAGTAGGACGTTTAAAAAAACGGGACAATGCCACCCACCCTCTGCACACGACCTTCAGCAGCCAGAGAAGCACCTTCAGTGAGAGGCTGCTCCTCTCAAGGTGCAGGACAAATAGACTCCTTTGTCCCACTCATTTGGGGGGAGGAGGACAAAGCTGTTTCTTACTTGGCTCACGCACCCTTCATTCTGCCTAAAAATAAAGCACCTCACAATCCTCACGCCTGCAGCTTTTCACTACACTCACATAAAAAGAAAAGAAAAAAAAAAAATTGCAGAGTGGCTTGTGACTTTCAGCTCCCGGTCACAAGTTTGGATTCCAGCTGGTCTCCTTTGTCACTGTGGAGAAAACCCACAAGGTTTATTTATTTATATTTAGTTTAGTTTTATTTATTTTTAACAATAACTATAGTACATTTTCTACTTTCATATCCATTGAAGGACCATGTTCAGGATAAAAAAGTAAAGCAGTTAATGTCAGACAGTGCAGATTGTTTTAAATTGTAAAGTCGGGATTATCTTTTATAGTTACCCTTTTTGCTCTTGCTTTTTTGCTATTTTGCTATTTTGCTCTTGTTCTAAGCTGTTATGAACTGCAATTTCCCCATTGTGGGACAAATAAAGGTTTTTCTTATTCTCTTCTTATTTTTTTTTTGTAAAATAAAGACATATTTTAACATTACAACATGATAATGTTGCATGAAAAGGGACAAGGATGTTTTTTTTTTGTATTAAGTGAGAAACTGTGTGACAACTTGTTGCCCTCTTTGTCCAACAGAAATGAAAATTGAAGTGTCCTTGCCACTAATTTAAAACATTTTTCCTGTCATATAAAGTGACGTTACATTAAAAATGTATTTCATTATCCACAGTCTATGTTTAAAACAGCTGTCGATCAATTATTTCAATGTGGAGACACGGCACAATGACAATCTATTTTTATTATCCCTTCTGTGAGTAAGTGAAAATATAAATTCAGCAAAACTAAACTACAGTAAATTGTTTGAAATATTTGCACAGTAGCCACTAAACGTTGGAGACAAAGCAGAACAAAGCAAGTGAGCTGATGGAGTTTGTCTCCCTCTGGTGGCTTGAAGCCGCTCCCCTCTCATCTGGTGACAGGAACAAACTGACTGTGAACAATAATCACACAGCTGCCTCCTTATTAGAGCAGCAGATCAGAGTTGGTGAAAAATAAAGCAGCAGGGTCCCATCATCACAGCCGAGTCTGAGAAACAGTGTTTGGAGTCAGTTATCAGTCTGAGTGATGTAACTGAACTTCTCCACTGTCTTACTGTCAGAATCAGGAATTCTCCACTGATCCATCACCGCTTTGGAGATTGTGGGTGTGTTGCATCATGCTGACATTCTTCACAGATCCCAATGGAACTCACACACACGCACACGCACACAAACGCACACACACTCACAGGAACTAGCAGGTGTGAGATAAATGGGCTTTTATACCCGAGACACGTTGCTGAAACATTCAGTGTGTTTATGCTAATAATCAGTCCCCGCATGCGACCTGGTTTAAAATGGTCTATATTTATCACGACAGCCAGTCAAATCACGGCTTATATTTATATGGACTGCAAATATTTAAAGATCGGCTGTGGATGAGATTGTGAGATGTCGCCAAGAAGTTATCCTGATTGGAAGATTTTCAAAGTTTCTGGATCACTGAGGCGGAGACGCACAACGAAGGCTGACTGGGACACTGCCTCCTGTTGATGGACTGAAAAAGTTGCGCTTGAACACACCTTCTGGCAACACATTCTGCACCTGGGTGAAAGGAAAGGAAACTCTTCATACTGGCAGGTGGCAGTAGTCTGGAAGAGCCCCTATTAGCTGGGAGTCTAGGAAACTAGGAATAACTACAGCCTATACCATGCTGATCAGCTGGTATATACAGTTTATTCATTATAGATGGTCATGTGGTAAAATATCTGTACATCGAACATTTGAAATTTCAGATAAAAACAAGGCGCCTTCAGTGTAACCTTTAGTTTAAACTTTGTTTACTGTCATCACCTCTGTTTCTTTTCTCGTGCAGTGTTTCTCTAAACCGAGCTATCAGCCCAATTAACATCTCAATCTCTGATTACAAACGTCCGACCAGTGGCAAAAACTAAAGTCACGGATTTTCACCGGTGATCCAACACCAGCAACTAGCCGACTGTCAGCTCAGAGCTCAGTGTGTGACAGTACAACAGGCCTCAACCTGTTTCAAAGATAAAGTTAACTGATAACTGCAAAATAAAAATGATCTGCGTTTGAATGCAGAAAATAGCTTAGTGCGTGGAGTTTCAGAGAGACTCTTGCAAAATATTTAACAAAATATTTAAATATATTAAACATTAAAAGTGTCTTTGGCTTCTTGGACTGATAGTTAATCCGTCCGTAGTTTATGTTGTTTCTTTTCTTGTCTTGTAAACAGTTATTTGGGAGATATTTGGTTTTAGTTTCAAAGCTTTATGGTGGAAAACTCTAGCAGGGAAATGTTGAATCCTCCAACCAGAGGGTTTAAATTACATAAAGATAGTTGTTTTGTTGTTTGTATAAAGGTAGATTTCAGTATATCTAATCCAGCTGATAATATATTCACGTTCTAAACAGACATCACCTCAGTGTCTTTAGCCGTAACTTCCATGTTTCAATATGGTTCAGTTCTGAGTTTACTTAAAAAATATTAAATAAAGAAAAAAATTGTCTTTTATTAACTTCAACTTTTTTTTTTATTACTGGTGATGCTGCTGTTAATGCAACTGTTATAGATGTGACATCATGGCAGTATGAGGTCAACACACGAACAAGTCAACACTCTGTAACTCTTCTGCAATCAGAGGCTGACTTCATCCTCCAACCAGCCTGGGTGTGTGTGTATGTGGGTGTGTGTGTGTGTGTGTGTGTGTGTGTGTGTGTGTGTGTGTGTGTGTTGGTCAGCGTTGCGTGTTGATTGCACCTCGTTACGGCAGAAAGCAGCCGGATGGTGATGGAGGGAGTGTGTGTGTTTGTTTGTTTTGTTTGTTTCAGTCGGAGGCGGATGGGCGAGAGAGAGAGTGTGTGTGTGTATGTGTGTGGGTGAGCGTGAGAGTGTGTGTGCAGGGTATTGCCTCAAGTTGCATTTGATGGTTGCACAGGAGAGCAACAAAACCACGGACACACATATTTGAGAGTTAACATAAGAATTAATATTTAATGCTGCTTCTATATTTACTTTGTTTATTTTTTTAATAGTTTTTATCTTCTTGTCTTGATGCTGAAAACTTTTCTCTTGAACATTTTGACGGATCAGACGTTTTATTTATCATTTGTTTTCTGCATTAGATTCATTCAATTTTTATTATTATTTAATAACGGAGTAACTAAGCATGAGGACAGTGTAGCTGCGTGGAGCTTTAACACAGCACAGACTCCATGAGGACAAACTACTTGTCAGTCAAAACGTCCAATCACAGCATCCCCTGCCAGTATTTTATGTTATACTTTCAGCAGAGTTTGGATTTTCTTACCTGGAAGTTTGACGTTTTTTTTCTCTCATCTCATGCTTCCTCTTCCTGTCAGACCACCGTTCCCACGCCTGTTCCTTCCTGGACCATAACAATCACTCATCAGGCTGCGTTCACAAGACGCTGGTGAAAGAACAGGAATAAAACACATCAGGATTACAATCTGGATCGTTAAAATGAAATGTTCATTCTCTGCTGTTCTATGCTACCGCATCTTATTTTGTTAAGAGTGCTAGAGAGATGCGAGGATCCCGTGGGAGGAAGAGTTTGACTCTTAATTATCTGCTGATGCAACACACCGGAGGAGACGACTGATGAGAGGAGGATGATGTGTTTGACTCAATGTCTGCGTTCACACTGAGAATGTTTACCCACTAAAGATTACAACTTAACTGTTTACATGGACAGCCCTGCGATGGGCTGGCAACCTGTCCAGGGTGTACCCCTGCCTCTCACCCGATGACAGCTGGGATAGGCTCCAGCAGATCCCCATGACCCCTAACAGGACTAAACAGGTATAGAAGATGAATTCAATCCAATTCAATTCAGTTTTATTTATATAGCGTCAATAACAATACAAATCGTCTCAAGATGCATTTACAAAACCCAGCCTGAAACCCCCAGAGCAAGCTGGAAAGGCGACGGTGGCAAGGAAAAAAGAAACCTTGAGCAGAACCCAGCTCAATGAATGAATGAACGTTTAGACGGACAATAAATAAAATGTGGTGAAATATACCGTGGCTATAAAAAGTATACATCCTCGTTAAATGCCAGGTTTTTGTGGTGTAAAAAAATAAGACCAAAATCAATGATTTCAGAACTTTTTCCACTTTTAATGAGACTATACAACTCAGTTGAAAAAAAAATAAAAAATCACGGAGACTGCCAATAGGCCTACAGCGACATTAAAGGAGCTGCAGGAATTTCTGGCAAGTACTCCCATATCCTTCATATGTCTGGTACTGTGGGGTAGGGTGGCAAAAGAAAGAAGCCTTTTCTTTCAAAGACAAACTTCCAAACATGTTTGAAGTCTCCTAAAAGTATGTTGGAAAGAGTGTTATGGTCTTTTGAAACCAAGGTTGAACTTCTAGATCGTAACTCCATAAGATATTTTATTTGCATAAAACCAACACTGCACATCACCAGAAGAACACCATAGCCACAGTGAAGCGTGGTGGTGGCAGCATCATGCTTTGGGGATGATTTTCTTCAGCTGGAACTGGGGCCTTAGTGAAGGTGGAGGGAATTATAAACAGTTCCAAATACTAGTCAGTGTTGGCACAAACCCTTCAGGTTTCTGCTAGAAAGATGAAGATGAATTTCATCTTTCTGCACAAAAACGACCCAAAGCATCAACAAAAGAATAGCTTTATCAAAAGATGATTAAAGTTTTGGAACGGTCCAGGCGGGGTTAAGACCTGAATCCTATTCAAAACCTGTGGGGTGATCTGAAGAGGGCTGTACACAGGAGATGCCCTCACCATGCTGATGGACTCCATACCCAAAAAGCCTAAGTATTAGTTTAAGGTGTCCACATTCATTTTTTCATTTTTACATTCCTCCTCCTAAAATACACACACACACACAATATTATACATGTGTATATATTAATATATATATATATATTTTTTTTTTTCAGTTGAGTTGCACTTTATTGTTGCACAGTCACAATAAAGGTGGAATTTTTTTTGGAAAGTATTGATTTTGGTCTTTTACAACAAAAAAACTTTTTACACATTTTTTCACCATTGCTGCCCACATACATTCCAGGTATGTTCATGTTTTAAAAATTGACTGACTGTTTTATTACCTCCATGTTTTCCTTTCACCACTGGAATCTTGTCCCCTGATGTTTACACAATATGAGGCAAACATGATCATATCGAGTATTTGTTTATTCCAACCGGAGAGGAATGATTGAATTAAGTGTTTAGATGGTCATTAGGAGCTAATACTTTCCTGTTGAACTGATAATCAAACGTTTACACCACACCTCTACATGGAATATAAATAGATAGATATTATTCAGCATACTATACAAATGAATGAAAAAAAAAACATGACCTAAAACCCTATTCTGTGCAAAAAAAATACAATAATAAGTCCAGGAAAGATTTCCCATATGCATTAGTGTCCATGTGAACATGGCCAGTGTGTTGGACTGAAAACCCTCACAAAGGTGTTTTTTGTTTGTTTTTTTTTGTCTGCAGAGACCTTTAATGTGGGAGGAACTGTGAGGAACTCATGTTATGTTAAAGTTTTGTTAAGCTCGAATGTGAAACACCTCCACCCCAAACATGTCCCGGAGCTACAGCTGAGTCACACCTGTTTGTCCTGCATGAATCTGCATGGATTCTAATGTGCATTTAGTCCCAACTGTTACATTTTAAAGACAAACACTGAACTTTTAACCTACATCCACCACAGCTACTTAGACTAAGACTTTAAGAAAAACAACCACAGGAACAAATATTACTAAATGATAATTTCCAATTCTTTATGGGTTTTGAGTCTGAATAATAAATAATGACTATTTCAGAGTATTTCAGTAAAGTTAAACTAGGAAAAGATTTTCTCTCTAATTTTATTGGATGCAATCATTTAAATATTTTGGAGTTTAAATGACATTCAATTATTTGAAGAGTTCAAATGATGAACCTGTTCACAAAACAACAGCAAAATTAGAGAGAAATCCAAAACATGAAGAGTTTTTGTTGTAGATGGCTGATTCAATGAACACAACAGCAAACAGCCATATTTAGAAATACACAGGACAAGATGTTACAATCCCTTGTGCCGAAATCCCAGGCAAAACACGTTTAGAGGCCCTGTTCGACTAAGAGGCCCTACCAAGCCTACAGTCATATAATATGACCAATAACCTATATTCTACCTAGGCTAACTAGAGGCTGCTGGCTTGTAAGCCCATTGAGCAGCAGAGGATACCTCAAACATTGTAAAACATACCTAACTAAACGCTGCTGGCTTGTATGGCCCGCTCAGCAGCAAACCATGGCTACCAAATACCATGAGAACATGATCTGAACAACAGCAGTATGCAGCATATCATTGGGGTTTTCAAGTGGGCACCTCCCTTCACCGATGTTTCGTTAAGTTAGGCCCACGACACCTCAAGAAGGCTTAACAGTGATTTCCAGCGTCCTGGAATCACCCCCCTCCACACCGCCACTACACAACCCTCTCTTCCTCACCATTCGATGTCTATCAACAACTAGTATGGAAACTAATAGCCACAAGCCAAACAAACAAATCTACCATGCTCCGCTCCGTTGATGCGAGCTGAAGCACATAACAAACAAACAAATCCATAACAAACAAACAAATCTACCATGCTCCGCTCCGTTGATGCAAGCTGAAGCGCGTAACCACCAAATCTGTGACAAGCAACAAACAAATCAACTGGGACCTACATGCGGCCTACATGCGGCCTACATGCGGCCTACATCCTTACCTTAGTTAGCTCCCCAGCTAGCATGCTTCCTGCGCACCCATAACCAGTCACTGGCTCTCTCTGCTGCCCGGGACATATTGCTAACCGCAGTCCTCTGGCTTCTTCCTCGTATGCCCAGCTCACTCAGCAGAGCAATGACCGACTTTGCCACAAATCCACGGCAGCCCACTTCTACCGGGCGGACATAAGCCTTCCATCCATTTTGCTCTGCATCTGCTGCTAACTCTGCATACTTAGCTCTTTTTCTCTCATTAGCCTCCTCAACTCTATCCTCCCACGGGACAGTCAGCTCTATGAAATAGACTGCTTTCTCTGGCTCAGACCACAACAGCAGATCTGGCCGTAGTCGAGTGCTAGCTATCTCACCTGGGACAACCAGTTGGCTATTTAAGTCCGCCCTCATCTCCCAGGCTCCTCCTACCCTTAGCTGTCCCATGTTATGCCTGAAGCCTGCTCCTCTAGCCTTTTCTCCTTCCCGTACAAACTTAATACCTCTATTCTCTCTGTTAACGGCCACGGAATTTACATTCACCCGTTTTTCCTCTATTGCAGCTGCTAAACATTTCAATACCTGATTGTGACGCCAGGTATAACGTCCTTGGGAGAGACTAACCTTACAACCTGTCAGAATATGACTAAGCGTGCAGACACAAGTGCACAGTGGACAGGCAGCATCCTCACCTACCCACTGGTTCAGGTTCTGGGGAGTTGGCAGCACATCATAAGTAGCCCCTAACATAAATCTAATCCTGCTGGCCTCCATGCTCCAAAGCTCTCTCCACTTCACCTTCCTTTTCTCCACACTCTCCCAGTTCACCCATTGACCCTGCTTAGCCTGCGACACTGCCTTCGAGCATCTAACCATTTCCTCTTGCCTCTGTACCTCTTCCACTATCATCTTTCTCCTTTCTACTGCTGATGCCTTGCTCCACAGAGGTTTCCCTGCACACAGTCCTAGGCCTCCACGCCCTTGCTGTACATGGCCTATGATATCCCTATGCTTAAGAGCTGCCTGTGCTTGCTGCACTGCCTCTTTTGCCTTCCACTTCCTCCCTGTCTTAATAGTAGGTGCTACGCTCCTAACCACTGGATCCTTTGACTGAGTTAGAGTCATTTCCAGCCTAACTTTAGTGCACTTAAACTCCTCTGTTAGGCAGGTAACTGGGAGCTCCAGTATGCCTTTCCCATACAACGCTGTGCTACTTAGGCAGCGTGGGACACCAAGCCACTTTCTGATAAATGAATTACTCATTCTTTCTAGCTTTTCTACCTTTGAAAGGGCAACCTCGTACACCGTCAGCGGCCACATTAGCCGGGGCAGTAAACCAAATTGCCAGCACCACAGTTTTAGCTTGCCTGGTAGCCCTGACCGGTCTATGCTTGAAATGCCTTGAATCATTTCCTGCCTCAACCCTTCAAACTGCGCCTTATCACTAAGACTTGCATCGTACCATCTTCCCAAACTCTTCACTGGCTTCTCCAGCACTGTGGGAATTACCTCATCATTTATAAAAAACTTCTTATCTACCACTTTTCCTTTAATAATGGAAATACTCCTAGATTTAGTAGGCTTCACTTTCATCCTAGCCCACTGCAGATTGCTATTTAACTTATCCAGCAATCTTCTAGTACAAGGAGCGGTTGACGTTGTTGTCGTCATGTCGTCCATGTAGGCCCTAATTGGGGGGAGGCGAAGCCCTCCCTGCAGCCTTTCTCCACCTACCACCCATTTGGAAGCCCTAATAATGACCTCCATTGCCATTGTAAAGGCTAGCGGAGAGATTGTACACCCTGCCATAATGCCTACCTCCAGCTGCTGCCATGCTGTAGTGTACTCTGCTGTGGTAAAGCAGAGCTGAATGTCTAAGAAGTATGCTTTGACTAAGTTTTTTATACTACCTGGAACTCTAAAGAAATCAAATGCTTCCCATAACAAACTATGTGGCACTGATCCGAAAGCATTAGCCAGGTCTAAGAATACAACATGCAGGTCTCTCTTCTCTTGCTTTGCTGACTGAATTTGGTGCCAAATCATGCTGGTGTGCTCTAAGCACCCAGAGAAGCCGGGGATCCCAGCCTTTTGCACCGACGTATCAACTAGCCCGTTTTTCACTAAGTAACTAGACAACCTCTGTGCCACAACACTGAAGATGATCTTCCCCTCAACATTCAGTAGACTAATTGGTCTAAACTGGCTTATTTCCAACGAGTCCCTCTCTTTGGGAATAAAAATCCCCCCTGCCCTGCGCCATGCCTTGGGAATAACCTGTTTCTTCCACACTACCTTCATTAATTTCCACAAGAACCTCAACACATCTGGTGCACTCTTGTACAGCCGGTAGGGAACCCCATTAGGTCCCGGGGCTGAAGAGGCTCTTGCGCGTCTTACCACCTCCTGAACCTCTTTCCACCTTGGTGGGCTGTCATCACACTGGCTAACAATTTCACCAATAGGTGGAATATCAGAGGGTAGAGACAACTTTCTAAACCTGTCCGCATCTTTATGCACCTCCTCCAAGTACTCCTCTAGTTTCTCTTTTGGTACCGTAAGGCTACCATTCTTTTCCTTACTAAATAGTGACTTCACAAACCTAAATGGGTCCTTATAAAATGCTATTCTAGCCCGCTCTTTCCTTTTCCTATTTTTCCTAATGTTCTCTGCCCTTCTTAAAGCTGCCAACCGCTTCCTAACATCTGCCTGTAAACAATCAATACCTTCCTTCTCTTCAACTGTAGCTTTCCTCCACTGCTTCTTAAGGAGTCTCCTCTCCTGTATGAGTCTATCAATCTCTTGCTGACGCCTCGATCTAACCACCTGTCCCTTTTGCTTCTTCTGTTTTTCGGCCACACCAAATCTTTCCTTACCGTAATCATAAATGAGATCTCCCATTTTCTCCAACTTACTCTCCGCTGTCCCTTTAAGCCTACCTAGTACACAAACCAAATCGCTATTAATATCTTCCCACTGCCTAATATCTGCTGCACCTGGCCATTTGATCCTTCCTTTCTGACTGCTAATTTTCTCCCTTTTTGGCTGGCTAACCTCTCTGTCTGCCTCAGTGCTTGCACCTACTTCAACATTAGGGGTGCTGATGTCCTGCGAACTGTGGGTTAACTCCTGTCGCTGGACTTCAACCGACTGACTTAATGCACTTCTTAAGAAGTAGCTATCAATGCGGGGTCCCTGTGTTCCCTCTGCCAAGCACTTTTTCCTCCCTTGATGGATTCTGAGGCCCTTCATTGTTGTTAACTTCTGCCAGCCACACACACAAACCTGCTGCTTCTTTCCATCTCCATCTGAACTAGTAGCTTCCAGTAACGTGCCTTGCCTACTCAGTGTCAAATTCAATCCTGGGTCAAAAGCCGTGTCAGTCCAAAGTGAGTCATCTTCCGCCCCTGCTCTCGCTGACTCTAGGGGTATTTTATCATTAATCGTATTTGTAGCAACTTGGGGTGTAGTCCATGGCTTATTAAAGCCTGGGCTACTGCCACAATGAGCTGCTAACCCACTGTAGCCCCGGTGGGGACTGTTCCCTCCTGTCAGCTGTCTTTCCATGCTGTCACTAGGTCTTTCCCTAGTTGTCAGCTGCACTATTCACAACAGTCACTAGCCTAGACTAGATAGACATTTAGAAATACACAGGACAAGATGTTACAATCCCTTGTGCCGAAATCCCAGGCAAAACACGTTTAGAGGCCCTGTTCGACTAAGAGGCCCTACCAAGCCTACAGTCATATAATATGACCAATAACCTATATTCTACCTAGGCTAACTAGAGGCTGCTGGCTTGTAAGCCCATTGAGCAGCAGAGGATACCTCAAACATTGTAAAACATACCTAACTAAACGCTGCTGGCTTGTATGGCCCGCTCAGCAGCAAACCATGGCTACCAAATACCATGAGAACATGATCTGAACAACAGCAGTATGCAGCATATCATTGGGGTTTTCAAGTGGGCACCTCCCTTCACCGATGTTTCGTTAAGTTAGGCCCACGACACCTCAAGAAGGCTTAACAGTGATTTCCAGCGTCCTGGAATCACCCCCCTCCACACCGCCACTACACAACCCTCTCTTCCTCACCATTCGATGTCTATCAACAACTAGTATGGAAACTAATAGCCACAAGCCAAACAAACAAATCTACCATGCTCCGCTCCGTTGATGCGAGCTGAAGCACATAACAAACAAACAAATCCATAACAATAAACATAAAAGTATTCTGCACATTTAACTTGGTTGAGGGGGCCTAAATATTAGGAACTCCTTTCAGTATAATCAAAGCAAGAACAACAACAGCGTTGTTAGTATATTATTAGCATTTTACACAGTTCCTTGCTGGGTGAATACTGTACTTTAGATTGGTGAATTGGTTTGTTTAATTTATTCTCAATCTTAATTTATTCTTTATTTTTCTCTGTCAAATAATGAAACAAGGAAATAATGAATAATTTCCCATGTCTGTCACTTCTAAGAGTGATGTACACATGAACAAACTTTCCTCCAATTCCAGCACAAGCCCCTCTAATTAAAGCTGTCAAAACTATTGATTTAGTTCATGTTCAATGTTCAAAACATTTGATTCTGGATTTAAGGTTGGTAAAAAATAAATAAATAAATAAAAAATCCCACATCCTGGATTAAAGCTGGGAATTTAGAGTGATCAACAGCTGATGTAAAGACTGACACTGCTGATATGATAATTATTACAATACTTCCGGATACAGGACAAGTTCCACGAAGAGGCCAAAGGTCACACACCTCCCTTAAACACACACACACACGCGCATGCACCCATGCATCACGCACAGTTGTGTCACAGAGGATGGAGTCGTCATGCCAACAGCAGACATTACTGCTGGTTTCATCACAGAGACAATCCCAAGCTGGCCTCATATATACAAACACGCACACACACACGCACACATCCACACATCTACACATACAGTATTTAAGTGTCTTCTTATCTCAGTTTTGCATCATCCCTGGTGACCTCCGAGAGTGTGTGGTATGTGTGTGAGGGGGGATTACAGAGAAGGCTGAACGAGAGAGAGGCTGAGAGAAGATCAGATTTCACGCTACGCGAAAAAGAGCAAAGAACAAAGTACCATGATAATTATCGTCAATAATGTTAAGGATATTATAATAATCTTAGAGTTCTTTCTGTTTAGAGCAAAGTTTAGAGTCTTTCAGCAAAATGCTACATGCTAACGTTAGCATTGAACGTAAACCCTTCATTAAAAACAGTCGATATGTTTTAAACCACCTCCATTCATTCATTATCTGTAACTGCCTGTCCTATAGAGGGTCATGAGGGGCCTTGAGCCTATCCCTGCTGTCAGCGGGGCAAGAGGAGGGGTACACCCAGGACAGGTCGCCAGTCTTTTTGTTTTTTTTGTCAGGAGTCATATTTCAAACAAGTTAAATCAGGATCAAACAACCATTCACACTGAGAAGCACATCTACGGTCAATTTAGACTCACCAGTTAACCTGCAGGAGCTGAAGCATCTGGAGAAAACCCATGTGGTTACAGGCTGGTACACAGCATTGTGGGTAATAACTGTACCCAACACTGCTGGTACAGGGAGAACATGCAAATTCTGTGCAGAGTTTGCATGTTCAGAGCTAACCACTACACTACTGTTCTTGTTCTTCCACCTGACTGAAATCCTTCTGATCAGAGAACCCAATTTAACTGTTTACATGGACACCAAACAATCTGACAAGATGTACATTTTTACATGGCCCACAACAACGGTGTGAACTTACAAGGCATCTGTGAATTCCTTCAGTAGCACAAGATTCAGTAGATTGATGACCAAGAAGATGACCAAGTCAGAACCATGATTTGCTGCCCAGACAGATTCAGTTTTCATTTATCCTTTCAAACACTTGACAGAATAACTGGTTGTTTGACTGTGACTTTATGAGGACCCCTCTTTTGTTTTCTTTTGATCCCACACAAGGTCTGTCAGGAAAATTGTTGTGCTGGACGTAACAAAATCAGCGCCTTAATAATGAGTGAGGCCAAGAAGGTCTTAGCTCCACCGAAAGAGACCTGAGCTGAGCGGGGATAAATAGTCACTGGTATTTAATGCTGAAATAAATGAAGGAAAGACGGAAATCAATCATTTCCTGCAGTGAGTCATCTGATTAAATGTGGCACAGTTCATGGACAGCTTTCAGGTTTTCACACCGGTGCAGAATTGGTGTCAGGTCAGGGATTCTGTTGGCGCTCACCTCAGCCTGCTGCCGTCGGTTAACGCTGAATAACGGCTCTGTTCATCAGCTGCAAAGGCTGCACTGAACACCACCGCGCTGATTTATTTTTGTCATGCACTAACAAATTAGTTCTAAAACAAAAAAACAGCTTCCACCCAGTTTATTTCCCATTGATGTGTCTGCTGCGGTTCTATGCTAACTTTGCTCTCTCAACCTCTGGTAATACATAGTGTGTACCAGAGAAGCTAATGTGAGCTCAACAATCTGTTATAAGGATTGTCACAAGTTCATTTGTTTTAGTTATTTACACAGATAAGATGATAAATCTGAAAGAAAATAAGACATGAAGGAGGGAAACATGGAAACTGGCTCTGCTGCTGCTCAGTGTCAGACTTGGAAAGTCTCCACATGTCTACGGATGAGAGTAATCTCATGGAGCCACAACTAAAGAATTTATGGCTCTGATAGACCATACCGTCCCGGGGATGGTGTTTCTCCTCCCTAAAATCAAATGGAAGAAAAGACCAAATCAAGTTGAAACGTGCGTACGTGGGAAAAATACCTCTGCACCAACGTGCAGTTTTATGTGCTGGATACATAACTTGCTGCTATCCACAGCCTCACACACATAGCAAACTCAAATGTATGGATGAAATAGGTTAAATTGCAAGTTATTATGAACTGAGATTCCTCAACTTGGCTGCTTCTGGTAGGTTATTTATGGGTTTACTTTCCATCAGACTTTCTTTTTAAAAAGCTACACTGAGTGGCACATTTTATTTCCCTGAACCCCTTCCTACTGCCCCTAAGAGGGGTGGTGCAAGTTTGCCAAAAGAGCCACAACAGCCACATTAAAGGGAATTAAGCCAGACTTCTTAAAGACATAAATACCACATCAAAAACTAATAACTCCCAATGCCAGCTCTAAAAACCTCTGCTGTTGTTCTGATTGTGTAAACAGTTTTTTGTGTGTGTACATCAGTTACAGCCTTTACAAGGTGCTAGAGACAAACACGTGAACATAACTGCGCTACATGGAAATATTTATTATTAATGTTATTACTTTAAAAATGAACAAATACGGAAAGAGACTGGATGAAGATATGTGCAATGTACTGTTCTTATAAGCGGTTGTACTCCAATCTTATCAGAACACTTCATTTAGATTCATCATGACGTTGTTTCATCCATTACAGAGGGAAAAAATACCTCTGCACCAACCTATCAGAGCACTTTTATTGTAATCAAGTTCAAATCCAGACTTCAGATGTCGCTGTTACTCTCCTATAGAATCACTACACAAAGCCCCACCTGAACGACCTGACTGGTCTGAACAATCTTTGCCAGAGCATAATCAGTTCCCAACAGAGTGAATCCAGACCAACTTTCTATAACAATAAATGTGTGTTGTTCTCTATGCAGATGTTCCTGTGCTGTCCCTCATCTGTGATTGGCTAAGTTTCGCCACACGCCTTTGGTAGTCTGTCGCCTGTCCTTTATAAAGTGACTGTGTAAGATGTTGTGATCTGAAGCTCTTGCTTCATTCTCACTGTCTCACACTTTGTATTATTTAGTATGTATACATACATTTAGGATGTTGCTTCAGTGTATTTTGGCTTTGATTAGGGAGTCAGGTTTTCTTTGACGATTTCGTTTGAAGAGAAGAATGAAAACGTCTCTGTTTGGTTACGTTTTGTTTTACTAATTTGTCTGATTTGCTATTTGGCTTTGTTTACTTCTTTTAGTCACCTAAACAATAAAACCTTTACCTAAACCACTATCATCTGGTTTAATGTTTCTTCCTTCTTCCCCCTGCAGAGCTGGGACTTAAAAACAGCCAAAGTTAATTTGTAACTCTAGTCCAAACAGTCATTAACATGCATATGACTATTTATAATCAATGCAGTGCATGCACAATAAATGCAATGGAAGCGGCCAACAGAGAACAAAACCAGCGTCTCTGAGGTGGTAAAGATAAGGAGGCTTTACTTTATTTGAAGATCAAAGATCTGCTGATCCACGGTCATAATGTTGTTACAGATATTTGAGGCGGTTATTGAATTTAACTGAGGGAGAACAGTCTAGGGTTTACAATCATAACGTTCAGAATGAGGACATATTTACTGTCAACTCATATCATATAAACATACACTGTTCAAAAAAATGGAAGGAACATTTATTAATCAGAGTACAGCATCAAGTGAATTAAACTCACGGGATAGTCATTTGGTTGTTTAAGTACGGGACTGTTGATCAGTTTGAGCTGCTTTGGTGTTAATGTAATTGACAACAAGTACACTAGAGGGGCAACAGTGAAACAACCCCCAAAACAGGAATGGTATTACAGATGGAGGTCACTGACATCTTTTCCCTCCTCATCTTTTCTGATACAAACTACTGAGCACCTTTCTGTTTTGCTGGGATGAAAGTTCAGCAAAAATGGACTAGCCTGCCACATAACGTTTTTACTTTGTGTCTTCTTTGGATTCAGCCCTTTGTAGGTTGATCATTTCCACTTTCATCAAACGACATTGCATCCTTACATCTTTACGTCTTAAACACATTATCCAGTCCATATCAGAACAGAAATCCAGCATGATGTTTTGTTTTTATCCCACTGAGTTCTGATGTGTTTTCAAACTGTTCCTTAAATTGTATTCAGCATCACATGAGCTCATGTGGTGACTTATTGATGTTATGGTTGAGCTTCTGGCCAGACTTTAATGGGGACTAATTTGTTGTTAAAAAAAAATTCTAAATCATGAATCTGTTTTAAACTGACAGGAAGTAAATTCCAGAGAGTTTGGCCAAGTCTGCAGTTTCGTTGTGATATATATATTTTTAATCTGCACTTAGCATAGACCACAGAGTGAACAGGCTCAGGAGAAGAAAACGCTCTGGGGTGTTTTATCGTCAAACCACCCCGGGGCTTTGACAGGCTTTTAAAGCTCCCACTGTTAGACAAATTTTAAACTCAGTGTGTTTCCCCGAGGCTTGACGAATCGGGATGCCCTGAAGCGAAACACAGAGATGGTGAGATAGAGAGAGACGGAGAGAGAGAGAGAGAGACCACCAGCACAGACAGCAGGTCTGCATATGGGAAGTGTATTTAAAGCTGTAATACACACATAAAACACACACCGAGCCACAACAGACTGCTTCCTGACTCAGAGCATCACAGCAGCACAGGTGAGAGGCAGGTGATAATCCACAGAGCGAGGACAGCGTATGTGTGAAGAAATGTCTGTGTGTGTGTGTCTGCGTGCCGCTGTCAGCGTTGTTCTCGGTCTGTGTGTGTGTTCTCGCGGCAGGCCGTAGTTGAGTCAGACACTTGGCCTCTGATTTCATCACGTCGGTTATGAAAGAGACAGTAAATTTAAACACGCTCATGCACTCGCACTCACGCACTCGCACACTGTTTCTTCAATATTTCATCATGTGGCGTAAAAACACGCTAACCATGCGGAGATAACCTGCTGTGAGTGCGTGTGTGTGTGTGAGTTGAGTGTAACCAGGTCAGTCTGGCTCTTCACCTGCCACACGGAGTCTGTCCAATCAGAGCAGAGCTGGTGACACACCCCAAACACACAGAGGTCAGAGGTCGTCACACACAGAGGAAATCTGCTTAATGGACACGTGACCTCACTTCCTGTAGAGCAGGAGGCGTCTGTCTGTGACTCCTGCAGGGATTAAAGGATTAAAGTTCACCTACATGGTCATATACACGTGACAGAAAGAGCTGTTGGCCATCTCTTCATCTTCCCTCATGCAGCAGAGGATGATGTGAGGCTAAAACATCAAACAAATCAAGAGGAGGTTGCAGCCACAGTAGAGGGATTGGTCCTGGTAATGAAGTAAAAGCATTTGATTATTGCAAAGCTTTTGTCTGCTCTAAAGTAAAATAAATTAAATTTTTGGAGCAACTGCAATGTGCAAAAAACATTCATTTGTTCATTATCTGTAATCATCTAGAGAGCAACAGGGGGCTGGAGCCTATCCTAGCTGTCTCTGGGTGAGAGGGGAGGTATTATGAATAACACAGAAAGACAAAAAGCAATCACACCCACATGCTAATGACCAATTAAGCTGATGAGCATGTCTTTGGACTGTGAGAAAATGCTGGAGCAGCCAGAGAAAACCCACGCAGGCATAAGGAGAACATGCAAACTCCACACAGAAAGGCCCCGGCTGGTCCTGGTAATCACAAGTCACAACATTTTTGATTACTTAAGAGATTTTTCCACACTGAAGTAAACTAAATGGCATATTTAGCAGCAAGAACAATGTGCAAAAAACATTTTACATTTATCAAAATTGTCAGATAATAAGGTGCATTTAGTGGTGCTTTGAGCTTAGTGTCGACCTGTAGATGTTTAACAGCTTTGGGGAAGATTGGCTTCACATGGGCTGTTTCTCAAGATTAGCGCATTTAAACCGCATTACTGCATCCTGGGTTTAACATGCACCTGTGGTTTAATTTGAATCTAGAGATCACCTGACCTCCTGTAGAGGTTTAACTAAAGGCAGACACGTTCCAAAAGCTCGGCATAAGGTCAGCTTCATACAACTCAGATCTCAAACTGGAAATCTTTGCATGTGCTTTTAAACGCAACACTTAAGCAAAGTACAGTTAATATATTGATTCTGCAGGTATTCTGGAGTGAATTAAAGTTTTGACCTGACGATCAGGCTGATCCATGAGCCACTCTTATGTCAATATCTATGTCTTATACTAACAAGCAAATATTTGATCTACACAATCAGTTAACAGCTGAACTCACTTCATGCTTCACCTACCTGTGCGTAGAACAGAAGGTGGATGGGTGGAGGCAGGTCATGAGGTCCCAGGGGACAGGTGAAACGGGACAAGAGCAAAACAGTAATAAATAAACAAATCTGGATTCTGACTTTGGCAAGTAAAAGGCGTTTTAACAGAACCTGTCAATAACTTATCATTCATTTACTTACCAGATGATGAGTATACATGCCAGGTGGAGTGAATAACACTGATTGTCTGATTGTCATTGCACCTTTCAGTGGGTTTAAGTGAGTTGAAGACATGGACCAAGCTGTCCCCAGCTAGATGACAGGGTCAGAACATCTCTAAAACTGCAGGTATTGTGGGGTGTTCCCAGTCTGCAGTAGTCGGTACATTTCAACAGTGGTCTAAGAGAAGCAAAGAGGAGAATCAGCGACAGGGCCACAGGTGGTCAAGGCTCACTGATGCACGAGGAGAGTGAAGAACAGCCCACGAAGTCTGATCCAACATACAAGCTCAAATTGTATCTCAGATTGCTGAAATAGTTCATGCTCATTCAACACCGGGCACAAAACAGGACCATGGAGCAATGGAAGAAGGCAGCCTGGTCTGATGAATCACATTTTACATAACATGGATGGTGGGGAGTGCCATTACATGAGGAACACGTAATAGATAAGACCTGGACGCTCTATGGGAAGAAGGAAAGCCAGCTGATCCAGTATGATGATTTGGGTAATGTTCTGCTGGGAGACCTCGGGTGTTTACATTCATGTGGAGGTTACTCTGACACCCTTACACCTATACCTAAGTATTGTTGCAGACGATGTAGAGCCTTTGGTTGTAATGGTATTCTCTGAGGGCAGTGGCCTCTCTTATGCAATATAAAGCGCCCGGCCGCAATGCAAAAATGGTTCAGGAATTATTTGAGGAGCACAACAACATGTTCACGGTGTTGACTTGACAGATCTCAATCCAACTAAGCATGTATGGGATATGCTGGACACACCAGTTGGTTCCATGAAGGCCACACCTCTCAGCTTCTCAACTTGGAGGACTTAAAAGATCTGCTGCTAACATCTTGGCTCCAGATATACAAACTTACATGAACAGATGTGAACGGATGTGACCGCTGAGCCTCCAACAGCAGACTGACTGGAGATTAAGGTCAGCAGGTGACTGCTGCTCAGTAGGCTGACAGAGATTAGAAAACCTCCTCCCTCCTCTATTATGATGTACAGCATTCTAGTTGAAGCAGATCATATAATATCTTCAGATAGTGCTGAGTCTCAGTATTCTCTGATAAACTGATAAACTGATTGTTTTCTTGTTTGTCAGAAAGTTTTGTCCTTTTTAAACTTGAACAATGAGAATAAACTTCCACGATTAGTCAACATTTTTTTGCAATTCTAGTGTTTTCACTCTACATCCTCTCTTTAAGACTGCCCGTCTCTTTCTGACTATTCTTTCAATGTTGAGCAGCCGTTCAGTGTCACAAATTCAGTTCAACATTTTGCAAAATACATCAAACACATTCCTAAGCATTCAGAGTTAACCTGGATACGCTTGTACACTCTGATGCTACTGCTAGCACCTTGTTAGCATATGGAGGTCACTGGTTCCAGATCAAGAAACCACTTCCCTTCATGTTTTCCATAGTTACTGAATTCAGTGACTGTGGGGCGGCGTATCAACAGAAATTAATTGATTTCACAGATGCAGACGTCACCAAACTTCCATTGTTGCAGGAAAACCATACTCCATGTCTAGGCCATACTCCATGTCTACATATACACATGCATTAACAAGCAGTATTACTCTACAGTCATTTAATACAATGCGTATTTTGTCATCCACAAAGCCCAAAACATTTAATTAACTTTACTAACTTTAGCCTGATCACATAGAATTTAATTAAAATCCCCGTCTGAATCTTTTAGTGAGCCTGCTTCCTTTCTGTGGAACAAACTTATTTTCAGACTAGACCACAAGCACTGGTGTGCGATGATACGCACCATTAACTGGATAGGTCTAAGATAATAACTTATAGGCTCACTAACATCTATCATCATTATAACTGTTCCATGTTTTCTAGTAATATGATTAACCTGACTGAATATGATCACATTTGACATTAAGAAATTGCTTTTTTTTCCCTCCTGAATGCAGTCACTTATTAGTTCACAGACTTTATATTTAAAGAAAATCATGAATAAAACAAATCACACTTGTTAAAACACACCGAGAACTTTACATTAAATGTACAAACATATTTATCAGTGACATTTAAGAGGTTAAATATGCTGTGCCACCTGTTTAAAGTGCCATAACAACGTGTTTTACAGATTAGAGTGTTTATTGATACATTAACTAGCATTAAATAGTCATTTTTAACAGGTAAGCAACAGGCTATGATGTAAAGCTTTCATTTATTTGCTTAAAAACAATTTTCTTTCAGTCTTATAAAAGACACTGGGTCACGTAAATAGAGCAAATTTGAATGTGCCACATGTGCTGCAGCTGCAAGTGGTATCCAGTGGAATTCTGGGTAATAAATATAAATATTGTCTTCAGTATTTACGTGACACAAACAGCTGCGGAGTAAAATGAAATCTGTTTCAGCTGTTGATGCAATCACCTTCCAGTCACTGCTGCATTTTTAAAAATAGATTGTGAACACTTCCGCTTTATTTTTTGTTTTAGATTTTCTTTTACTAAGATAAATTACATAATTTGTTCATTTCTATATTTGAGCAATAACTTACTTCTGGAACAATCTTTATTGGGAGAAAACTTTCAGGATGCGTCACTCGTGAACGTGCTGTAACTTTGCTTGTGTATGAATAAAGTTTTTGTGAAATTATTTATAAACCTCATGAGTGTAAACACTGATGTTATAACTTTTAAAAACTGAATATTATCGGTGATTTTCGGACTCAAACTGTCTGACTGGGTTCACCTTTTTTATTTTTTTAAAGAGCACATGCTGTAATGAAGCTGTTTTTCTGACGACTGATCCGCTCGCGATTGCAACATCTAAGCCCCGCCCCGCTGGATGACGACACCGCGGGAGGAAACAACGAAACCAAACACACCGTCCGCGCGTCAGTCCGGCTGAAAGTTCTGGAGAGCGGCGGAACCAGAGGAGACCAGACCGGACCTGAACCACACCGAGGGACTTTTAATCCAGACCGGGACACGGACGAGCATTAGGACTTGACAACTCAGTTTGAACCTTTTACTTTCTGTTTGTTTCCACTTCAGCTCCGGATATTTGTTTTTTTTTAAAAAGAGTTTCATTTTTATTCGTTACTCAACAGGTTTCGGTTAGTGTTTTTCGAGACTGTAAAACTTAAAAGTGTCTTTAATTAAGTACAAAGAAAAGGAAACTGAATACCTACCTACCAGCTGACTGACTGACGACAGGTTGCGCAACCGAGACAATAAGAAGCAGACAAAGACGCCAGCTCCAGTCCTCCCAGTATCACAGCTGCGGGTCCCAGTTCATCGTCTAAACACCACCTCCTGGTTTTATATCTCCACCAACTCCTGCTGCAGACACACACAGAGACCATCAGCTCCTCTCTGACTCTACTGGGCTTCTTGTTGACCTGCAGCCTGGACCAATCTGACTCTGTGAAGGTAAGAAACTACTCTCCTCCTTTAGATGGTGAACAACTACAAATTAAGGACACTTTAATATACACATGCGTGTAAAAACACATCCAGATTTTTACTTTAAAGGCACAAAAGCGTTATCAGCGACATTAAAAGTGCTTATTATATAGAACAACCTCCTTTAAAGTGCCACAATAACATGTATTTTACATATCGGAGCATATTTACTAATAAATTGCTATCACACTGTCTCTGAATACTTTAACCTAAAGCATTGATTATGTACAATAACAATACCTGTCAGATACAAGAAACAGGAATGGTGATTAGACATTAATACCACACCTATTTATGTGTATAATCTATTAGCTACACTAGTCCTGCACTGAACCTTGTCTTTATGAAGGTTATGTTATTCAGCATTAGCTCAACATAACTGAGAAAACTACTGATTCAAATGTGGTTTAATTTTAGTGGGCTGTGGTTTGTATGACTACTGAACTGTACCTGTTCCTGTTATTCTGACCAACCCAGAATAAATAGAGTTTAACAGCACCACAAAATACGTGCAGCAAAATGATCATCCTGTTGAGTTGGCACCTTTCTGACGCTGTTTTAAAGTGAGCTGAACATCAGAGCAGTCATGAAGCTAAGATTAATGCAGGGCTGTTACATTAGAATACATTAGTGTATAAAATGAAGTGGCAGCTGAGTTTATATAAAATATTTACATAAAGAGCTCTTTTCATTTTAAGATGAGCTTGTCAGAGGTCAGATCCCCTTGCGGCGTTTCTGTCATGTTTGCTTTCAGTTTTAATGCAAACTAGCAAACATGTTGAAACCTGTTGACAACTTTATTTTTAATAAAAAGGTACGATGGTGTCCAGCATATAGCTATAGTGATCAGATTAGTGATCAGTATTCAGTGAAGAGTAAAAATTTCATGAATTGCTTTGGATATGTGGTGAAAATGTTGACAAATGCAGAAATGAATTTGTGCTTCATTTGCGTATTTATGTTAGGTTTATAATAGTTTCACATGAATTAAGAAAATTCAGTTCAGCAGCGAAACAACAAAACTTAAAGCTTCAGTTTCCAGAGTAGCTGTGGCGAATTTAGAGTTTAGAACATTTTGCACAAACAGATTATTATCCACTTTAAACCCCAGGTTGTGTTTGATTAAACAGCTGCTCAGTCAAACAGGTTTAAATGGCTTTACTCACTTTAATGAAGGATTACAGCGGCCTGAATGTGCAAATATACTGAAACTGACCTGTGTAATTACAGATATGGACAAACTGTGACTTCTGGCAAATATTTGCACTAAAGAAATACTTTGGGGTCTCGTGTCCTGTTGGAGCCAAAGATATAAAATAGTGTCAGGGAAGATTAATTGTGCAACAAATAACAAGTCAATATTTAGTGTCAAATAAATTATAGATAGTGTAAGACAACATTGAAATAGCTGAGAAGTGAGTTTTATAAAAGGGAAGCACAAATAGTTTTCATCAAATAAAAAATAAATCTACAGTAACAACTTTGGATTTGGATCATCTTCATCTTGAAAACATGCCACGAGCTCTAACCCTTCAAAGTCTAAACAATACCATGAACTAAAGATCAGACTGTAGAAAGTAAAACAATAAATGAAAAACTACTATTTTAAATACATATAAACCTGCTAAATTGTATTAGCATCTTTTTTCTTTTACTTGTAGTTTTAAGGGGCGGCACAGTGGCGGGGTGGTTAGCACTGATGCCTCACAGCGAGAAGGTCAGCTGACCTTTCTGTGTGGAGTTTGCATGTTCTCCCTGTGTCTGCGTGGGTTCTCTCCGGGTTCTCCAGCTTCCTTCCACCATCCAAAGACATGCTCATTAGGTTAACTGGTGATTCTAAATTGGCCGTATGTGTGAGTGTGAATGGTTGTCTGTCTCTGTGTTGACCCTGTGATGGACTGGAGACCTGTCCAGGGTGTACCCCTGCCTCTCACCTGATGACAGCTGGGATAGGCTCCAGCAGACCCCTGTGACCCTTAACAGGAATAAGCGGGTATTGAAGATGAATGAATGTAGTTTTAATACAATACAGTTTTCACGGTTTTAATTTCTTCTACAGTCTGCTGTAGGTAAGGCTGATTTGTGTTAGACTTTGCAAATTAAGCTCTACAAATAAACATTATTATTTTCAATGAAAGAAACGCTTCATGTGAGGTTTCACAATGAAGTTACAGAGTTTTGTTTAGTCAATCCGTCATATCTTTGATTGTGAAACTTGAGCTGAAAGTAAGGTCATGGAAATGTCAAAAGGTCCAGATTTGCTCTGTGTGTGGAGGTGGATGACGTTACCGTGGTGACTCAGGGTGTTTCAGCAGAGTGAAAGCAGCACACAGCAGGCTTCCACTCGTCACCACGACAACCACAGACTCTGAAAAACTTTACACACACATACTCTCTCTCTCTCTCTCTGTGTGTGTGTGTGTGGTTGTTGACTGTATTTAAAGCCTGTTTAAACTATAAACTGTTGTGCTCTGATGCAACGATCTGAAAGTTGAAGCGCCTGTCAGCTTACAGGAAGTTGCATCATGAAGCCTATAGACACTTTGACTGTGTAACATGTAAGCAGAAGGGGCGCAGAGCACAGGGAGATATGATGCTAATATAAATCCTCTTACTGTATGTGTAAATTATACTGAAGGGTGTGAAGAAGAGGCTGGGCTGTGGTGGCACCTGCAGACGGCGCTGCAGAGCAAGTCACTGACACTGAGATAAGACGCCTGTCCAGATTTTCTGCTGTGACCAAACATTTTCAAATGAAACGTCATTAAACTTCCTGTACTGAGCATTCTTCTTCCCTTTATTCTGCTATTATGTTGTTTGTCCGTCCCACTTTAGATCAGACTGAGCTGTATGAGCCTCAGAACTAAAATGAGTTTGACACCCCTGATTAAAAGTAACCCTCTACAGACTAAAGATACTTTTTAAGGACTATTTCAAGGGGAGTTAGCTTGTTAAGACAAATGGATGCACCTATACAACATCATATGGACAAATATAGGCTCAGGTGAGAGAGCGGGGCACAGTTTGATCCCCTCCATATGCAGCACACTGCCATCGGCGGGTAGATGAGAATTTAAATGTCGCTAAACACTTAAATAGCTTAATGCTGAAACTTGGGTCCACTTTGCTGAAATGTCTACAGTTAATAGATTGAGTTTGTGCTGATCTCTATAACTGAAATGTATAATATGTATTAACTAAAGTATTAATTAACCTGATGATGTGATTTGTCTCTTTTGATCAAATGTAGATGAGCATGAGTGTGGCTACAGCCAGGTCTCAGTTATGTCTGAAGAGGTTGTTGGACGAGCCCCAAGACAATTTACTAAAATGTAAACGGGTCTGCTTGGTTCCGCCCCCACCCTCCACTGGACCATCACCCTGCCTGAGGCCCACAAGCCCCACCTCCGAGTCCAGCCCGAGCCAATCTCCATTCAAAGTCGGGCCGTACTTCCTGTTTGAACGCTATGAGAAGGAGGAGATTTACAGAGCAGTGCATTCGCAAACACAGCAGCAGTACACCTGCCAGGTAAGACCTACACTGGCAACACCACTGATACTGCTAATACTTGAAATACCTCAGGCACTGGTTATAGTACTACCAATAATCCTCACACTGCAAAATATACACCATAACCACAGCAACTGTTACTATGTTACCCTGACCATTCTGTCCCTCCTCTGTTGCCATGGTTATAGGTAATCCCCCTGCGTGGTTACCAGGAACGACTGGCTGCGTATGGCAGGATCGGTAAACACGACAACATCTGTGGTCTGCAGGATGTGGTAATTGGCGAAGACTGCGTGTACGTCTTCCTGCCTGGTCACCACGGTGACATGCACGCGTACGTGCGGAGCAGGAAGCGCCTGGACGAGGAGGAGGCAGGGCGTCTGTTCGAGCAGATGCTGAATGCTGTGGCGCACTGTCATCTGCACGGAGTCGTCCTGAGAGATCTGAAGCTCCGTAGGTTCGTCTTCACCGACAAGTTCAGGTGAGACTCAGCAGCTCTGGTTAAACTACTAATACCACAGTAATATGGTACTACTACTACTGCAGTAAAACCACTTACTGCACTGCAGCCATATAGCTAATACTTCAGAGCCCCCACTACCAGTGATATTGCTATGCCTTTTAAATATCTCTATTACAAGGACTACAGATACTAGTGTCTGACTACTTTGGTTTTCCTCCTGCAGGACTCATCTTGCTTTGCTTGGGCTCGACGACTGCGTCCTCCTGCACGGTAACCACGACGACGACTCTCTGACTGACAGACACGGCTGTCCTGCCTACGTCGGCCCTGAACTTCTGACCAATGAGAGCAGGTCTTACTCGGGACGCGCTGCAGACATCTGGAGCCTGGGTGTGTCTCTGTACACCATGCTGATCGGACGATACCCCTTTCAGGACACACAGCCCGCCGCACTGTTCGCCAAGATCCGGCGTGGGGCGTTCAGCCTGCCCGACTGGCTGTCACCGCAGGCCAAGTGTCTGATTGGCTGCATGTTGAGGAAGTCGCCTGCAGAAAGACTGAAGGCATCTGAGCTGCTGATGCACCCATGGTTCACCAATCCCCGTCGGGCACGTCACAACATAAACAAGACACAGCACAACTGCAGCACAACACTACAGAATAAACAAGACGACAGTGACCAAGTGGTGCCAACATGGACGGGAAACAATTAACACACAATTTGTACAACAGGCACTTCTATGATGAATCCTCATAGCCTGCAACCAAAACTTTGAATGAGGGTCAGAAATAAAAGTCCTCACTCCTCACAGTCAAAAAACAGACACTACAGAGACAATCTGATCCTGGATTACTTGAGCCTTATGTGCCTTCCTCTCTTTGTAGCTGCATCTTTGTTTCAGCCCTGCCTCTTTTGGACAGCGTGGTCTTTGAAGGGGACACGCCAGCCGATTCTCTTACACAAATTGACTTCAATACAACGGATTCACAGCAGAATCACTTGCTGAACCAGCAACAGAGAAAACAGTAATCAATCAGTACAGTAGTTTAATGGTACATGTGCCCTTTTAACACCTACCAGTGTGGTTTTCGTCCAGTTAGCGGATTTCTTGATAATTAGGAACATATTTTTATTATTGTTGCAACGTAATAGAGAAACAAAAAACTCCCAGGTGATTCTCTCCTAGTGGACGCATTTCTTTAATTTCTAAAACTGACTTCATACAGCATTAAAGAGACGTGAACTCAGTAGACTGTAGAAGTCCCAATCACAGATACAAGTTTAAATTAGCTCTCAAAATGAAGTCAAAGAAATCTGAATATGGAAATACTGCATGTGTAGAAAGACTCATAGTATATCTTGTTATTTAAGGGCATAAACATGTACTAGTGTGTGTTCAAATAACCCTAACAGCTTCCATTTACTGCTATGACAATGCTCAAGAGAAAAACAAGTGGTGGATTTTATTGTCTGGGCACATTTTTGACTTTCTACTTCTGATTTACAAAGATTGCCTCATACCTTTTGATTAAAAATGTGCCCTCCTAAAATAGTCTGAGCCTGAAACAGGATGCAGTGTCTTTCTCTCAGTGTTTACAGTTCTGGTTCTCTCCTGTTATTATCATGGGTCAGACATCTGACTAAAAACAAAACAGAAAGAACCAGATGCCATCATACAGAATGTCGAAGCAGTGACAATGACTATCAAAGTGTTCTCATCCTTCCTTGATGATCCCACTTTGTAACTCTTACACAAGCAGAGAGCCTAAAAAACTTGCTGAAAATGTTTGTCAGGTCTGTTGCCTCAGGATCAGAACTTCGTTTTTTGTTTTTGTGGTGCTCATAAAAAGTATTTCCTCAAATTAGCTTTATTTTTCTTGTAGCATGCAAACCTTGACAGCTGTGTTTATTCTGGGTGACAAAGTCAGATCGTTCATACACAGCAGTGGTTTATTTCAGAGCAGGAGAAAAATATATCTGATACCTCAGTGTAACTGTACAAAATCTCAGGATAACTAAGATAAAGGATGAGCACCATATATGAAAATAATGAAGCAATGATCTTGAGAAAACTGGACTAAAATGATTCCTTACTACACTCTAGTCTTGTGATGTCAGAATCACTTTCCATTGTGTGATTCAGTCACAGCTTGAAAATAAATAAAGATCTTTAAAACTCTCCTGTTTCTGTTTGGTTTTAATTACTGTTAAAATTACATGCGGAGACAAATTGAACCTGCAGTGAAGAAACACAAGGAGACTTTATCAGTCTTCTCCGTAGCACCAGCTCCACAGTCTGTCCTTCTTTTCTGATTTTATGTCAGGGTAGTCACATCAATAAGTTCCCCCTAAAATGTTAATTTTGTGAAAATGGGTCCTAAAAACATGATATGGATATTTCTACACAGTAAAGATTTTTGTAGTGGGTTTATATCCCACAGTCAGTGCACAGTATTAGTAATAAGATAAAAGTTATGATCAGTAAAGAGACAAAGAGTAATATATAATATTAAATAGAGTACAAAAGTTGAACACGTACACCGACAGCAGCTGTTTGTCCTTGAATTGCTTTATTATTAAAGTTCCTCAGACCGCAGAAAAGAAATCCAGTGACTCCGTCCATTACTTCGGTCAGGCTTCTGCCTCACATCTAATCCTTCATCCATTGTCTTTCTTTCTGTCCTTGTCACATTTAATCAGCAGTCAGTAAACTGTCCATGTGGACTTGGTGGTAGCAGCCAATCAGGAGTCAGTGTCCATGTCGTCAGTGTCATCGCCCTCTGAACGGCAGAGTTCCTCCAATGCCAACTCTGATAGATGGAAAAAACTGGTTAAATTCTTCAGAGTTTAAATGATGAACAACGTGGGTACAAGAAGAACCGAGGTATTATTTAAAATATGGCCACCAACTCAATCGAGTGCCACAAAGTCAGGCATAAAGATGGGAATATGGGAAAACAAGTATTCATCACCAGCAAAGTTTAACCAATCAGTGTTGGCATCAGAATATATTTGTAAGGAGTCAAACTGGTGCATGTTTAATGAGGAAATAACTATACATATTACACAACTAAGGCACGTATGCAGTTATGTAACGACTAAAATTACCACTGGGTGATACATGTAAGAATCTGATTCAGCCGAAGTGACAATTATTCATAAGCATGAGTGGGTGTGAGAGGAAAAAGCAACAGTGCAAACAGAGAAAAAAGGAACGTAGAGCAACAACTCTGTCTGAAAAGTTAATCTGTGTTTGAGCTGGTGTGTTCAGGGGTAAACAGAAATGGTGGAACTCCAACACGACATGACCACTCACTATGCAGTTTGAGTTATGAGTTATCAGTGATCAGCAATCATGGTGCCAGCACTACGGATCTACAGAGGTCCACCTCCATTCAGGTGGTGCTACAAACGTAGCATTAATTGTACATGTTTTTCTTTTGTGTGCGTTTGTACCTTCACTCTCACTGAGATCTGGCATCTTCCTCAGTGTGTCTCGGACAGCAGGGATCACCTGGTCGTACTTGTGCAGCAGTGGCCTGCAGCTCTCTGAGAAGCTGCCGTGATGCAGCAGCAGCCAGTGCAGCAGCAGGAGACACTCTCTGAGCAGAGACGCTGCAGGGCCTCGCCACCACGGCAATGATGAGGTGGAGCAATGCTGCAGAGATGTGGCCAGGCCTGGAGGGAAAATTACAAATATATGGAGAGAAGTGATTTTACAGCTACACTTGTGTTTGAAATCTGAAATGGGCCTAACCTGTTGACTCCTGAGAACCACGAAGATCCAACCACTGACGGTGGAAAACAATCACCACCGTCTGAACCATCTGTAAAAGAGAGAGTAACAGCTGTTCAGACATATACGCCACAACGTTTATAGTGTCACTTTACAGCAGCACAGAGCATAAGGTCAGTAGTGTTACCTCATTATAACACTGGCAAGTGCTTTGGAAGCTGGAGGTCCAGTTCTCTGCTCTCTGAGTCAATAATCTGTTCAACAAACGAACCACCTGAAACAACCAACAGGATCGTAAGTTCTCAGATAAAAACTGTATTCCTCATAATGCCAGTTCCTATTGCCATATTTTAAAACTATGTCAACTCAAAACCTGAACACCAAAGGTAAACAAAGAGAAAGTTTACATTGCTGCTTAGATGACTCGAGGGTTCAAATAAGATAATAACAGATAAATGTCCTGGACAGAAGTCTCAACTCCAGGCTTTAAAACATCAGCCAAAACATATTGTTCACTTTTTAATGTCATTTATCAGTAATGTACATATTCGTTTAGCCACTACAACCCCTAAACTAGATTATGTCTCACTGGTGACTAGTACAAGTTAAGTCAGGTTGAACTTTGTTGCTGAGTGACTGAGAATGACTTCACGGAGGACTAAAGTGTGTCACAACACAGTGTTACATGGCTTCTGTGTGAGGAGGCTGAAAGCAGGCAGGACTCCTCAACATTTCCTTTCATTGTTCACACAACTACTAGAGCTTTTCATGCAACAAGAGTTTCTGTGAGGAGTTACACGTGTTTATACAATTAATCCCTATGAGACTCCAGTTGGAGAGTGATCACAAACTCAGTATAATGCAGTGTGTAAAAGGACAAGGCACCTCGATTTTAACCCAATATCCCCAGTTTCACTACAGATGTACAATTTTATTAATATCTTGAACATTCAAGTTATGAGAATGTAGAGGGTGACAATTTTTCGGGACTCCCGCGGGAATCTCGCAGTACGGGAGTCAGTTTCACTGTTGGTAACATGATCGGGACGGGATAGAGCAAATAATCAAATTAATTAAAAAATGACGCTGCAATGCGGTGAGTGCACCCAACTTTAGACAGCAACATAGGGAGCTGGACTGGATATTGGAGTCTTTCTCTCGTGATTTTGCGGGACAGGATTTTTGTTGGGGGGCAGTCACGTTATTGGGATATGACGGGAGTATTTTTGTGGGCTTGGGATGGGAGCGACAATCCAAAGGTATTTTGAAATTAAAAACGATGATGTAAACCAGAGCGAGGTGTTGCGCAGGTCGCTTTGCGAAAAAATGGCGACGAAGCAAGATAGCACAAGAAACATGTTTCACCACATGAAACAACACCATCGCGTGCTGCATGAAGAGTGTACCGAGAGAAACACGGGGACTTCTCAGTCATCCCAAAAGAAGCCCAATCAAAGTTTGATTGCTGATGCGTCCAGTAGCGTTACACCGCATGAGTCGACGTCCACCAGACATAAACACATTACAGACACTATAACATACCACATTGCAAAATATATGGCTTTTTAAAAAATGGTATCAATATCATAATATCTGGCATAATTATCAAGATATGAAATTATGTCAATATTGTTCAGCCCTACTCACAAAGCACTTCAATTGAAACAATGGTCTCCAGAGTGTGTGTGGCTCATTACCTGCAGGTCCAGCTGAATCCAGTCCGTGTCTGCTGCCTGGTTGTCAGATCTGGTTCTGATGTACTGGAACAACATCAGGAAAACACATTGGTCTGAACAAACAACAGAAAAATGTTAAATCACGACATTAAAATTTTGAAACATAAAAAAATGCAATGATTAGTGGAGTTAAAAAACAAAAGCACAGTTACTTGATAATAAATAGACAATAATAAATAAATAAAGCAGTTTTTCTGGCAGTCAGTGGAGCCTCACCGTGCTGGGAGCAGAGCTGCTTGGCCAACGTCTCGTGGTCGGACATTGACGTAAGGACGGACACGCACTTTGAAACGGTCTGCAGCCTGCTGTCTGCTGACACACACATACACAACACCTGCAACACACACTGCAACCTGAGAGAGAAGCAAAGAGAAGAAGATAATACACATGAGCATTGTAGACAAAGATCCTAAGTTAATGCTGCATATACATTTTCCAAACAGTAAGAAGTCTGAAGAAATCTCCTGTGAAATGATTGATCATCATCAATTCAAATATAAAACCTGTCTGTAGCTTTGAGTGTCTCCTCGTTTTGATCAACACATTTTATATTATATTATATTATACGGAGACAATGGCAGCCTGACCAAGGAATTTGCAGGAAAGTGCATTAAAAGTTACCAGTTACGCCAAGTTAGCGGTTTCTGAATCAATCACACTAACTCTGAAGAATGTAAATTTCATTATGATAATCATCATAGATCCCATGATGTGTATTATGTATAATGATTATTAGCATCATGGAAGTACATTAATGCATGAACAAAGACTTTTCTTTCAACAGAAAACCTAAAAGTGGTGAAATATTTGACAGTTTTCATTAATCACGTGTAAAGAGTCAACCCCTGTGTTGTGCAGGCTGTTGCTTCGAATGCTTTTCTGTAGTTCATTTCCATAAACTTCTACACAGTTCACTCCTGGCTGCTCTTCATGTTTCATTGGTTATTTCTATTCTTTGTAACGTCGCCATGGTGACAGCAAATCACTGAAGGTGGTTTTCAGTTAGATAATACGTAACCACTGACAGTCAGTGGAAAAGTCAAACACTCCTTTGCTTCCGGCAATTTTCCACATAGCTGAGTGTTGCATCATATCTGTCTGTGTGTAATCCTGCACACCTGGTATTTAATTGGAGGATTCACTTTCATGTCACCTTCACTCTTACCTGCAGTCCACATAAATGTAACTAAACTAAACGATTTTTTCTTGGCATCAGTTAAAAAAAACATTGATTTACTACGCCACTGTGAAAGTTTAGGAACAAAACAACATTTTGAGATGTCAGCAAGTGATGAAAGCAGCAAACACAGTCTAACATGTATCGATTGTCTGCCAGTGTGAACTGAATAACCACCAGATCAAGCATCTGTATAAATTGCAACAACATCTGGACAACAATATTTATTATCTACCATTGTTTTAGACTGTTGCAGTAACAATGACATACATCTTAAAAAACATCCAAAACATAAATTTGCATTTCTTACAATGAATTGCAATTAAATGTTTTATTCTAAAACAGCCCTGGTTTCATTAATGATTAATATTTATTGAATATTATTTTACTGGACAAATCTTCCATTCTCAGATATCAGTGGTCAGATTTTAACTGTGATCAATCCTGTGTCTGTTATAATCTGATGTATGTTTGTACCTGTCAATCAGAGTGTGTGGCACCCTCTCAATGAGGACACACAGTGTCTTCATGGCATTCAGGGTTAGTTCCTCCCTCTGTGGACCGCTGCCACCGGGCCCTGCATCACACAACCGCAGCAGTGATTGCAGCAAGGCATTCTGGGAGCACAGATTCATACCTGCGGCAGATTTGTTAGTCTAAGACCAGAGAGAGGCAGAGAGAAGGATTTCACTGACATGTTGGGGAAAAATAAAATTAATAACAGTCATAATAATTTTAATCTTTAATTGTCCTGCAGTTTGACCCATCCATTCGTTCACACAGTAGTGTGTACAGTTAGTCAGCTGTAGCAGTGGTCAGCAGCCTCTAAGAACCGGACACAGCGGGAGGCTAACCTGGGACCCCACAGTCCCAAGCTGGGCTTCTAACCACTACTCCACAGTTTCCCCAATTCCAGGAAATGATAGAACCAATAAAATTTAATACAGGACAATAATAAAGAGAAGTGTTTCTGCCTTACCTCGCTGTCTGTAACTCTCTCACTCTTCGTTGACAACACAGCCTCCACCACCTGAGGAACAGGTTAACACTGAAAGTTCAGCAAAGCAGTGCTCAACAACAGATGATCTTCAAGATTTGCACTTGAGCAAGACTAAGATTCATTCAGACCAAACTTTTCTGATCTTGGTTATGTGTCTTGTTTTGTCACCTCATCACTGTGGGCCAGCAGGAGATGGAGGAGTCTCAGAGCAGCTAAACCAGTGTCCTCCACACTAAAACCCGACAAACCCGTATCCTCCAGTCTCCCGAGCCCCGTGGCAGCAGCAGCAGCAACAGGAGCATGGCCTGCTGGGAGGGTGCTGGGGGCTGCAGTGTTAGGACCACTGCTGCGAGCAGAGGTGCAGCGGAGTGAATCCAGAGCCTTACAGAGCTGAGACAGGTGAAGGTCCAACAGAGGGAGGAGGAGGACAGCTCCAGGACACGACCTACACACAGAGACAAGCTTTCTAGTCTGTCACAATAAATGTCTGCATCAATAGCTCTTTCACGGAAACAATGCTAAGAAAACACCCTTGTTATAGAAGTCTTTCTTTAGAGACTGCTGTAAACAAAACTCTCAAGCCTACATTACTGTTTGTAACAAGGGTTTGGTCAAGATTTTTATTTTTACTTCATTTTACCATGCTATTAAGTTCTGTCATGTGGAACAGCAATGCAAAATAGAAATACAGTTAATTGAAATGTCAACTTGTATTTTATTGTGCCATTTTATTTGTAGTATTTCTGTTCAAAATAAAAATGCAAATGGATAAATCTGCTGACAACAAAGCTTGTATTCAGGGTTCCCACTGCTTCCTGTTTATTTATTTATTTTAAGGGGTGTATAGATATTATGGTGCTGAATGTGAGTGGTGATATATTGTTGGAGGGAATCAGTAAATCTAGGGTGATTATCTGCATTGAGACCATGTGGTCGTTTAAGTGCTGCTGTTCCGTTTTTTGGCCACACGAGGTCTCTGTTGTCCACAGATCTGTTTACTTGAGCCTTTTCTGTTCTCGATTGTCCAGTGAGCCATTTGTAAAGAGAGAGAGAGTACAGTCCTTAACACAGCAGTTGTAGTGGTCGGCCTACCGGTTGTTTCTGCTGCTGTTTGTAGCTGCTAGTTGGTTCTGACTCAGCATGTTGAGTCCAGTTACAGCCAGACTCTGGACCGGACTCATTGCCACTCTGGGAGCTCCACCCCCTCCAACGCCGACTGCAGCATCTGAGTGTAGCAGGAAACCTCCTGACAGCCGGCTGAACACATAAATTAAAGTGAGCTGAGGGGGTACTGGTAATGGTGCAATGACAATTTATTCTACTATTGATGAAACTCCCTTCAACCGAACTTTTATTAAAATTACAAAAACTACAAATCCCACTGATTAAATATTTTCTGTTGATTTTCTCTTCCAAAGATTTTCATTGTGGTGGATCTGGCAACACCAAGTGGTCACTGGTGGATTTATTCACTGACATCAGTATGATCCCCTTTCAGTACAGTAGATGTCGCACACACAGCATGATGTACACATTAAATGTGGATAACTTTGATGAATCCCACCTTGTACCATGTGTTGACCTGAGTGCTGCTCCACCGAACCAGTCAGGGGTCAAATGCCTTGTTAATAAAGGACGAGCTGCTTTTTTACTTTCTAACCTAAATTTATTTTGCTGCGGCATTCACTTAATGCCCTTCTCTCTAAACCCTGCAGCACTGTATTTTATCTATTGCACTGTTTTTCAAGGTTACAGTGATGTTTACCTGGATTTCAGGTGGTTGTCAGACAGGCTCATAGACAGCAGGTGAGAGAGGCCGAGGCTGCTGGGTGACAGAGGCTGCTGCAGCAACAACCCAAGCAGGACACCACCTGGAGGACAACACAGAACAACACACACAGCTCACAGAAAACGTGATGCATGCATTTTTATTTTTATTCTCACATTACTACATAAGAATCCTTAGTGTATGTTGAATGCAACATACTGTAAATATGATGAAAAACTGAAATAAGACCCATAACCAGGGTCCGATGACTGTAGGTTTGCAGGTTTAGAAACTGACAGAAGTTGTAGTGATTTACAGTACATCATGGAATTCAAGGGAAACTAAGCGTGTACTTCAGGCATAAGATGATGTGCTGTTTACTGAGGTTACAATGTGTAATATAGCTTGACTAAAATCAGGACCAGGCGATCAATCAGAATCACAGACTTCCCTTTGAGGACTCCATATGAACAATGCTTGGTATACAAATGTACGTAAAGGTTTCTTATGTTACCCATGATCCCATTATGTAAGTCAATGCAGGATAAGACCTAACAGTGAAAACACTGTACACTTTTATACCGTCACATGGTATAATGCCGTCATACCACCCAACCCTACTGACAGGCCACATTGCGTTCTCAGAGGTGTTTTCTAACAACAGCTGTGAGTAACTATTGGTGACTAGTTTAAGAATGTGAAATCTGTGATGCAGGGTGACTGACCTCTCTGCCGCAGGTGATGAGGTCTGACTGATATGAATGGGTCTGGACGAGACACTTCCTGTCTGTCACCAGATGTGGACGCCCCTCTTTCTGCTGCAGCAGACATTAAAAATGTTTCACTGTGAGTAGGTTTAAAGGAACTCAATGTGCTCATAAACAGAATAAGGACATCACCATTATCCTGACCCACCATCTTTCCGTGACTGCACTGGTGTTTTTGTGGATGATAACTTGGCCCCAAACATCTCCTTGGTGATGAAGCCATTTCCGACTGGTGAAGAAGAGCTGCTGCCGCTGCCATGGTGCATCTGAGCGAGACAGCTCTGAACTTTAGGACTGAGAGGAGAGAGTCGAGAGAGAGAACAGTTGATGTGATTAGAGATATGACGATGCCAATCACTCTGATAAAAACAATTGAAGATGGACCATTCATGTCAGTTAATCTATGTTAGTACGATCTGTGACATTGTGACAACTGACTATCATGTTGCTAAAAGTGAATGAAAAACACAGGTAGTTGCATCACATCTCACAAAAGTAATTTGGCTTTTATCGGAAAATGCGGATCATAACTTACCAAAAATCACATGGCTTAATTACTAAAAGTCCAAATGTTGGCGTGATTTCAAAGATTAGATAAATTAATTTATGTGTAAGTTAAGGGAAGGAAAGGATGAGAAGGATGAACAGAAGTACAAATGTTTATACAGTTAACTAGATCATATCCGACATATCTGACAAGATTAGGTATAATTCTTTAAAAACAAACCCAAGAGATTTAGTTAATTATGGCACAATTCAATAAGAGAATGGATGGAGTATGCAGTACATGCATACACACAAAAAAATACAAAAAAACGCTTAATCGAAAATCAGCCTATTGTTAGTAATGTATAGGATGGCTGACCTGTTTCTAGGCAGTGGAGAGGATGTCTTGTTTTTGTCTGAACTGTGTAGTTTGGTCTTCATGTCATTGATCTCTGCATCTTTAAACTGCAGCTCAGACTGTAGAGATTGAACCTGTGCACAGAAAACATGTAGGTGTTATTCTGAGGAATGTACATACCGTACGTTTGCATGTTCTTTAGCTCCTCACCTTCCTGTTAAGCTCCTTCTCCCTGTCGCTCTGTTCCTTCTGTTTCTGGGTCTCCAGCAGGATCTGGTTCTGTCTCTGAGCCTCCTTCTCCTGCTGAGCTGCTTTCAAAGAATCCCTCAGTATCCGGATCTCCCCGCTCTTCAACACAATCGCCTCCTCCATTTCCTTCAGCTAATAACACACAAGGAGCTCACCTAAATTTGACATCGAGTTGCACTTTCAAAGAAAACCTCATCATCAGCATTTGTCCCTGTGTTTGTGTCTCTCTTCACATATTTGTACAAGGTGCAATGAATAACAAGAGATTTATCAATTAGACTTGGTTTCTGAAACCCTAGACAGATGCTGGAGTGAGTGTCACCTTCTTCTTCAACTCTGCTTGCTGGGCCTCCAGGGAACTGTAGGAGTCTTCTTTGTTTGATTGAAACTGCTGCTGTCTGTTACCTAAACACAGAAGACAACAGAGCTTTGTCATCATATTTAAAACAAAAACTGATTTTGTTGTTGTTGTTACAGTGAAGGTTGCCTCCCTTTACCGTGTTCTTCTGAGTTTTCTGAAACGTTTCACATCCTGACTTAATGTTTTATTAACTAATTCAGATGACACGTTAAATGCCTCATCCACATCTCAATTGTGCTTTTTGTTGCAATGGTGTTTATTTATCGTCATTTTTATCGTTACCGTGATAAATAGCAGAAATTATCGGGATACATTTTTAGTCCATATCGCCCATCTCTAATGACCACCATAAAATAACATATGCATCTATGCAATGGAGATGTCAGTTCCCTGACTCACCAAGATGCTCCCTGCTTGGCATCCCAGCATTCCCTCTGTTGCTACTGTTGAACCCAAACGTGTTCTCTCTGCTCTGATTGGTCGTCGCTCTGCTCGGAGGTTTGCTCGGCCCTGTGGACAATGGCCAGGTTGACCCACGTGCAGGCTCCATCTGTTTGTTCCCTGTTTTAGAGCCCATCCATGCTCCTGCAGCCGTCGAGGTGATGGCCTGGGAGGCGATGGTGTCAATTTCCTCCAAGTCATCCTGTGTGAAGTCTTCATCATCTCCAAAAGGGTCATCAAAGGCCACTGCCGTCACTACGTCCTGATTCAGGCCTCGGAGGCGCTTTGTGGGAGGACAGTTCATGCTGTGTGGAAAGAAGAGCAGAAGGGCAGGCAGGTTTACCAACTATAAACGGCTGCATCATCATTCAACAAGTGTCTCAAACTAAAAACTTTGTTTTTGCTACAAATTTAGACAACCATAGTTGCCCTTTTAAGGATGCGGCATAAACAATTGTTATTCAGGGGGAACCAGAACTTAAATCCATGTGTATCTGGATCTAGCAAGTTTCATGAGTGCAGCTTGATCTCCACAATTTCATGTAAGGGTAGCATCTGAAGTTATCCGATTGTTTTTAACAGATAAAAACAATCAGTGATTGCTTTATGACTACGGAAGTTACTGGTTGTAACAAATCATCACAAATTAATTTAATGTGTCAAAATTGTAGAAATTGCACAACTGTGCTTGTATTTATAGAGTAAGTGCATAAGTGCCATTATAGAGTAAGTGCATAAGTGCCATGCATGAACATTTACAAATGTTGAGACTTCCCACATACCATGGAGAATAGTCGAAGTTTCACTTACCCTTTGTTCATTTTAAAATTACTAAATGTCATCCCTAATGTACAACACAGAGCAAATGGAAGCACATACTATTTACTATATTAAAACGATTAAGACCAATTCATATTATGATGCATTTAGCATGAGTACTAAATCTAAAACTCTGAATGGGGAGATAACTAACAAAATGTCTAAGAAAATGAATAGATTTAGTCTGTCATCTGCATCGAGGTAAAACATTTTGTATATTACTTCAACACACATAACACACACTCCCTAAATAACTTATTAATTTAAACGTAAAGAATAGTTGAATGTATAGCTCCGCAGGCCTTCAGTCAATTTTATTAAATTAAAGGAACATCCTCTTCAGACCATTACGGACAATATAAACTTCCAGCTGATTACATATCAGCAACAAGAAGCTATTTCTTTACAACAGGGGTTTTGACTTCCTAGGGAAAATACAGGTGACATTAATTAAGTCTCACTTCTATTCAGAGTTAATATGGTATGCAGGGGTTGGTAATACACCTGTGTATTTACGTTTTCTTTCAAATTTTTGGCCTTGAACACGTTTAGTAGCAGCTTATTATGTTGCTAAATTTGAGTTCAACCGCTGCGTGGTTCCATTATATTTGTCTTACCTTGTTTATAGTGCTGCTGCAGTCGTTCCGGATAGTGGTTAGCTAAGCTAGCGCTAACTAGCTGCGATTCCAATAAGAGTTAGCATGCTAAGCTAAAATAAAAGCTCTGCCGTCACTGCATCTTAACGTCTTGCAACATTTAATAAAAATGACGTTTTGTATGCTAACAGAGTTATTTGACATTGAGTCCCGATAATAAACAAACGGGGAAAATGTTATCAAACGGTTAACAAGTATAAAGTATAAATAGCATAAAGTTTAAGATGTCAAAAGAGTGTGTTGTTCCAGCCCGCTCCGATATCGCTGATAATTTGACCAATAAAAACACAACTCTCACAGATTGACCAATCAGAGACGCTCAACTGGGTCCTGTACAGGTGCCGTGAGAGACAAACAGTACTAAACGCGCAACTGAAAAGAAACTAAAGGAACAGTTCCTCGTTTTGAGACGTTCTTAGCAGCATGCACTCACTCAAAATTCAAAAATTAAATTTCAAGACTCATTTTACATTTTATATAAACTCACGTGCCAAAACATTAGGAAAATATGTGGTGAAAACGACTGCAGTCTTTCACCAAATCCCCTTTAACGACTGGTAGAATATTCAATATGTTGAGACAATATAACAAAGGTGGTAATGCAACGGTATCATCATGGAGGATGTAGTTTGAGTTGCTGTTAAACTGGCTTTAATTAAATAGAATTAAATAATAAAGTGTCTATTATTTAGCCTAGCCCACCGGCTACAATGAGAATGTCAAAATAATAGGAACATATTTCTGTACAATTCAAAGTAATTCAATGATACTATAATTCACAGCGTCCAAAATGAAAACGTACATGAAGATGAGATTTAGTCCAGGACTATTATAACAGAATGCATTCATTTTCACTGATGTACCTAATGAACTGGCAAGTGAGTATATAACATAAATTAAATGGCTGTACCTACAATGGCTGAAAATAATAGGACAACCTTTGGAGAGAGCCCAGTCAGCAGACAAAACCTCAGTCAGTCGAAACTTTGTTTACCTGTTTTGTCCACTCACAAATGTGTCTTTTATTGCTGAACTGACTGCTTTAACTTTCCCTAGAAGGCCAAGTGTAAATAATAAAATCAAGAAATATCTTAATTAAATGCTGGATCATAAAACACAGTGAGGGCAACTCTAAGAACACTATTAATACCACCTGCTTCTTAATACATAAATGACAGGTTGTGATGTGGAGGCATCAGACACTCCTACACAGATGAACACTAACCTAGATAATGTTAGATTCAAACAGGAATACCAAGAGTCGAGATCATGTTCTATATTAAATCCCGAGCCTGATTAAAACCATGTAGAAGTGCCGGCATAACTGAGAAACGACACTGGTGACATGACCCAGAATAAATGGGTAAGTAAAGACTTATAAAATATTCTAGTGGAGGCAGGCAAGCAGGATGTACCGCTGGATGCCCTGAGGGGATTGAGGGGATGTCCATAAATGGAGCTCACTGTAATAAAACGAGATGAGTGTATCAAGACCATCCTCTCTTGGATTTTGGCAGCTGGAGGGTCAGACTTCACTGCTAAGAGAGATTTTAACAAGAAAACCAAACTTTAATTGCAAATGTGTGGTGGTTACACAAAATAAACAGTGTAAATTTAAACTGATTCATAAAAATCAACAAATTAAATACCCTCGTAACACCCACAGTGTTTGAATGTAATTTGACACGTTAGCTGCACATCATTCTATTTTAATTGTGCTGGATGTTAATGTGAACCCCTGCATGTACATACAGTCCCTTCATATAGCAGCTTCTTGCAGCTTCACAGCAACAGCAAGTGTGCTTTCCATTTTTAGACATAGACAGGTCTATGTGTCGCAGCTGAGGCTCTACAGTGTGTGCTTGACTCTGACACATGCTCTCTCTCTCTCTGTCTCTCTCTCTCTCTCTCTCTCTCCGCCTCCATATTTCTGTACAGAAATGGCAGCGACAGGCATCCACGCACTCGTCATTATCAGCAGCAGCGGTGCAATCATCACGAACATCTGCACCGCCATAGTATCACCAGTAACACTAGTATTCACCACTGGTGCAGGTCTCTGCTGCACACATCCATCTCTCCGCATCTGAAGAAGATAAGCCACAGAATTAACAAAGTAACACACACACGTACAGTATTTGGCAGGCAAGCTGGTTACCATGACAACCAAACAGACAATGCAGGGTCACTGAGTGTGAATCTGATGAAATGAAGCCTACATACATGTTGCTGCAGAGAAGAGGAGTAATTCTGTCACAGATGATGGTTTTTTGATTCTCTGTATGAGACATTTTTCTTTGTCCTCTCAGGAGACACTGTAATGGGAGCCGTCCTCACATTAAGGGGAACCAACACTGATATTTACTGACAAATATAAACCTCTCTCAGCTGGAAACCATCACGTTCAGAGTCTGAGACTGGGATATCGCAATGAGTTTGATCATTTGCTAAGTCTCACCCGCTATACTGACTGTTGCTAAGCTTTCTGTTCTGCCACTGCATGTATGCAGCCATGCAATATTTAGCACTGGTCCATCCACCTGTTTTTATGCTTTTAGACATCATGGAGATAACATTGGGCACATTAATAAAGGAAACGGTACACACTAATATCTTTTCCACGGCCACTGGCTGTGTCTTTCAAAAAGGTTGAAATGAGAAGCTACTCATTGCATCAGTTGTGGTTAAATAACCTGTCAACTGAAAGATAAACTACCATGCAGTAATTATCCAAAAGGCTCGTACCTATTTGCTTAGTTAAATCCAGGTTGCGTCTTTTTTTTTTTTTTTGGCAAGGCAGTGTACAGTGTATTAAGATGATCTTTAACCTTTTTGTTCATGTGATATTTCAAGGTGTCTTTATTTGTCTGCCTTGGGGGAAATTTGTCTTGGGCAGAGTCGTCTACTGTACAGACAACACATTGAACACAATCCACTCATGCATCCATATTGAATTAATTCATTTTCTGTGACTACTTGTCCTCTGGAGGATTGCGGGGGTCCTCTGGAGGATTGCGGGGGGACTGGCCTATCCCAGCTGTCATTGGGTGAGAGGGAGGGTACACTCTGGACAGGTTGCCAGTCTAACCCAAACCTGACAAATCAGATATTAACCTATTTCCCCTTATTAAAGTTATATAAAAATGTTAATATGTATAAACAGGTAAGACTGCAGTCCAAGTAAACGTGACAAGAGATTGAGAGGTTAAATTGCTTTAGCATGTCTGAAAGGTGCTACATGTTTTAAAACAAACCTCAAAGCTCTCAGCTGTAATGCTAATTGTAAAGCTGCACAATGCACTTTTACCAGGGTAAGTACCATAGCACAGTTGGAAAAACAATAAAACAATTCTTGATCCTTTTATAAATAGTGTGATATTAAATCAAACCAAACCAAAGAGCAGTCTAGTTCAGACATACATAGACAGAAGTTGGACTTACAACCACGGGTGTTCCATCACAGGGACACAAACATCACTTTGCTTTGTGTAACATCATGTCCTCTCTCTGTCTACTCGTCTCAGATGAGTGGGCAGAGTCTGGCACACCTAAGCCAGCAGGTCCCTCTACGGATCCTAACCACCAGTCAGCGTCCAATCACTATGCAGATCAAGAGTCAGAGGGGGCGTGGCAGTGAGGCCGATGGGGGATCCTGAGAACCCCTTCCGCTCAACCTGCACCTCTCACTCATGGGAGCGGGCTTAATGCATCTAGCCCCTCCTACCAAGACAGGTAGACACACATTAACAGTATAGCCTCAGACAGCCTCAAAGTTTCATAAGGTTATATTTAACCTTATATTTTTGAACATAAATAATTTATAAATCATTTGTCACCAAACTTTATGACAGCTGACTTCTCAGTCCGCCTTAGAGTGTTTCTAATTGGATCAGGTACACATAAACACCATTAATTAACAGAAAAGACAAGTCCTGATAGACCAGGTCTCCTTGGGACATACTGCATCTGGCTGTACAAATAAAATTAACTTTCAGTCATGTACTGTATTATGTACAGATACAATGAATATGTCCTCTTAACCCACTGATCTGCGCATACTTGGAGCAGTAGGCAGCTATGCAAAGCACCCGGATTCCTCAAAAATTAAAACTTGATTATTCATTCACTAATAAATGTTTGAATGAAAAATAATTCCATACTGGGTTTGGATAGATTTTGAACTAGATCTGAAATGGGAAATCTATACTACATGCCTTTTCTGGACTTCATCTACCAGCATGCATCTGCAAGGGGGGATCCTAGATGAGCAGCTTGAAGATGGACGACTAAATAGTGTGTTTCCACTGCGACTGTGTGTACTGCTGCAGTGGAGGCTGCCTCCTGCATGAGGCTTTGCTAAGGAGTTTCAGTCACGGAGGAAGACGTCCACCGGGAGAACACTGTGTCTGATTGGCTGATGAAACTTTAAAGGCCACCAATCAGCCAGCATCCTTACTGAGTGACTCCGTGTTTCCCTCGCCTTCTCTGAATGCACTGTGTCAGCCTGCGCATATTTTTATGTTTGCAGCGCTGTATGCATGTGAGTGTGCCTGTGTGCAGGATGCTCAAATCTGGAGGCGTGAAAGAAGGGGAGGGGCAAGGATGGGGATGCTGAAGAAACAGATTTAAAAAAAAAAAAAGAAGAGCGGTTATATAGAAGAAAAAACCTGAGGACAGTGGACAGAGAACAGATGCTCAGGAGACAGTGATAGAGAAAGGCACAGCGAGGAGAGAGGAACGGAGCGCGAGGAGGAGGTGGAGGGGGAGGAAGAGACGATCTGCTGAGGGAAGCAGCAGCGTCGTTGATTTTCCACAGGAACCAAGGCAGCTGCCCTCCTCTGTTGCCGTGACGATGGGCTGCTGGCTATCTGGACCATGGATGGGAGACCAAACGGTAAGCCAACAAAAACCTGCCTCAATCTTATGAATGTTGTTGTGTATGTATGTATGTGTTTTATGGCCTTTTCATTTGCAGAAGGTAGGAATTAGCTCTGTTCACATTTAGGTTTGTGTGTGTTTGTGTGTGCGTGTGTGTCTGTGTATGCAAATGTAAAATGGCATCTTGATTTCTGCAGGGCTCTGCATTTGTGTGTGTATGATAAACCTCATTTGTTTGCGTCTGTATCTCAAACAGTCTGTGTCTTTTATGGCGAAAATATGTCAGATTTTTGCATTGTGTACAAGAACGTGGTTCATATTTGTCATCTCCATCTCCTGAAGGCTTACACTCTGCTGCCATCCTCTGTCTCCACGCACAGGTGCCATTTTGTGCTTCTCAGCTCATGCTATGTATGTGTGTGTATCTGGCTGAATGTAGCGGAGGGTGACTCATGGTTGTGATGTGCTGGAGTTAACAATACTGTTGATGCGTCTAATTTTGTAGCTGCTGAGCTGCATGTGTGAGTGTGTGTGTGGGTGCGTGTGTGCGTGTGTGAAGCAGGATGATGTTGATGTTGCTTGTAGGTGTTAACCCTTTAGTGGAGCAAGTATGAACACCATGTCCACATTTGTCATATTTGATTTAAATCGCCAAAATTCGACTCTGTGTGTGCCATACTGGAATAAATCCACCATCTGTCTGCAGGCAGAGCGTCTTGTGACCCAGTTACGTAATAATCGACTAACTGAGTCAGTTTGCAGTCTGTATTGTGTTATACATACTCAAATTTGATTGCGGTTTTGATGTATGCTGTTTATCCATAAATCATGGTTGGATTCAAGCAGTGCTCCAGGGACTCGATCTGTCTGTTCTAGGAAGTTGTTAATATGTGCAGCAGATGCTGAGATGTTTTGGCTTTTAGTTACTTTTACAGTAATGCAACTGAACATCCTGTTATTTGGTAAACAGATACTTCGCTAAAAATCCCCACCCAAACCGACATAACCCTGACATGACAGCGGTGATATGTTCAGAAGTTCTTCCAGCGAGTTACGCCACTTACGAAGAAACGTATAATCAAATCTCTTTTGTTGTAACTGACCATCATGCAAATGCACAGCGAGCTGTAATGCTAATCATACTAAAAGCTGCACAGCGCACTTATAGCAGGGTAAGTAACATAGCACAATGGAAAAAAAAAACAATAAAACAATTCTTGACCGTTTTATAAATAGTTTGATATTAAATCAAACCAAACCAAAGAACAGTCTAGTTCAGACAGACATAGACAGAAGTTGGACTTACAACCACGCGTGTTCCATCACAGGTACACAAACATCACTTTGCTTTGTGTAACATCATGTCCTCTCTCTGTCTACTCGTCTCAGATGAGTGGGCGGAGTCTAGCACACCTAAGCCAGCGGGATGCTCTGCGGATCCTGGCAGCCAGTCAGCGTCCAATCACCATGCAGATCAAGAGTCAGAGGGGGCGTGGCAGTGAGGCCGACAGGGGATCCTGGGAACCCCTCCCGCTCAACCTGCAGCACCTCAACCTGCCCCTCCCACTCATGGGAGCGGGGCTTAATGCATCTAGCCCCTCCTACCAAGACAGGTAGACACACATTAACAGTATAGCGATAATCTGTATCATCTAGGAGCAGCCCCATTTCTGTGGAGAGCTATTTATTATTAAGCAATGATTTAGTTTGATAAATGCAGACATAATGCAAAATTTGCAGCTGCCAAGTGCAGTGTGGGTTTCTGCAAATCTGCACATTTTTGCAGCACAAAAGTCATCAATGAATGGACTCCACACGCTGACTGTATATGTATTTACTTCTGCTTAGTGTCTGGATGTAAATGCTGTTTTAAAAATGTCTGAATTCCATGTTCTTGTCATCTGTCTCAGGCATTATTACAACCATCTGTCTCTGCCGCAAGATCACTGTGATGGAGGACGCTACAGCTACTTGTCTAGCTCCCCACGGGACACTGTGGACATCAGCCACCAGGTGACACTAAGAAACACCCAAACAGTAGTCAATATTAAATATATTCTAACAGGACAGTATCCACCAACTTGTTGGAATTAGTTTCAGATTGCTACAGAGTGATGACAGCCGTCGGCTTTATGTTTGTTCTGGAAATAAGCAGACTGGATGCTAACATTATTCACACTGCATTTAACAAACATCACTGACAAAAATGCTACATCAAATATCAAGTAGAATTCAAATTAAAAATTTAATTAGAAATGAATTGAGCTTCCTACTATTTCTCATTTTGTTTATTTCATATCTGAATCCCTCAGGATCTAGAAATGACTGGTCGTCGGCCAAAGGGACAGAACTGCCTGATGAGATGCTGCAATGCCAACTTAGACGAACATAATACCTGCCACAGTCAGGTACCAAATATGGTCTTTTATATAGATGCCTTGACTTAGAAGGTTAACACGTGAATCTGTTCATATGCTACATGCTTTCTGTAAATGCCAGAAGACCCAATCCTCAACCATTTCCTCCTGTTTGAATAACGTTTGTAAAATAAAAGGTGATTTACCAAGGTGCCATACACATAAAATATAAAACATGCAGTTATTCATAGTTTTCGTTTTGTGTATTTGTGCAATGACCTTGAGATGGGGAATGCCTATCGTTTTAGACTGATGACGAGGACTTTATGATGGACAAGCCGCTGGGTTTCCTGCCCCTTCACCATGAGCTGGACAGTGGTCTGGGATGGACTGATGGCTCTCTCCACCAAGGTGACCTTTCAGGGCTGGAGACAGAGGAGGGAGGCTTGGAGGACTGTCATTCACATGGAGCCCTTGCCCCGGGAGGATGTGGGGGTTTCGGAGGTGGCGGTTCTCCGTCCTCTGAGTCCTTCATCTCCTCAGAGCTCAGCGACTCAGGCTTCTACAGCGTGAGCACCGGAGAGTTCAGACACTTCCAGAGGCTGCTGGAGAAGCGAATGCGTCTGTACAACGCCAGGCTGCAACACCAGGGTGAAGCGTGCGAAAGGCGCGAGCGGCGTGACAGCTGCCCCAAGAGTCACCGTGAGCTGCTGGAAGCCATACCTGAGGCACTAACAATGCAGCCTCAGTGTCAGCACCTGCAGCTTGAGATGGAGAATGGTGCTGGGGCTGCCATGGACATCCCGACCCGTGGACTTTTCAGGTAATTTCATGGTCTCTGGGGCTGGTTTCACAACAATCTGCCAGACGTGTACATGATTAAGCCAGTTTCACACAAATACAGGATCTTCATCTGACAACCTTCAAATCCAGACTCAAAACTCATATTTTTTTTTTAAATACCATGCTCTATTTAACCTCATTTCCCTTTAATCTCATTTCTATATACTTTTTATTGCATTGTTTGTTTTATTTTTATGTTCTTTTATGCATTGCTATTTTTGTAAGGTGAACTTGAGTCCTCTGCAATGTATTCTTAGTTCTTCAAGGTAGTCACGAGGCTATAAAGCAATTTTTACAGTCATTTACAATGCATTATGTCACATCCCAACACTCACCAAACTCATATTAATTTAGAATTGAAAGAGGCCCTTAAAATAGGACAGTAATTCCATGATAAATAAAATGGTTAGATCAGTGGATCTCTAGTTTAAGGCTGTTGAAAATCAATATCGTCAGACTAAACCAGTTTATTGTCACTGTGAACTTATAAATTAATTAATGTAATTAAAAACATAGTGTGGTGATTTTAGTTGAAATAACTGTTTGTATTTCAGGGTTTCGTCAGTCCAGTTCCATAAAGCCGACCGGCCCTGTCTGAACCGCCACAGCTCCAGCAGCGGAGCACTCTTCAACCCCTCCCACGCTCATGCTGCAGTCTCACGAATGACTGGGCCGGTCCTTTCCACCTGCAGCACTCCATCCAGCCACCGGAGACCACTAGTATCCATGCAGCAGCAGCAGCAGCAGCAGCAGCAGCAGCAGCAGCAGCACCTCCAGGGCTCAAGCTCAGTGGGCATGCTGAGGAGAAGCCGAACACTGCACCATCGCCCTCCCCCACAGGAGTACCGGCGGCGGGCTAGCCACCCAGCCTCCCCCTCCTACTGTGCAGCCACCCTGCATCACTGTGGAGGTACTGTTCCCTGTAACGTCCTACCACCAGGCCTACCAGAGGAAAGTGAGCTAGTTGAAGGTGTGATGGCTCCCCACCCAGCAAGCATGACCCTCTCACCACAACAACCCCCTGCCACTCTGGGTCATGTCAGGGGTACCAACGGCCATGAGCGACGCATTGACCACTCTAATGGGCAGATCACTCACCATGACTGGTGGCACTCGCAAGAAAGGAGCTTAATGCCTGAGCCAATGATGACAGAAAGGGACAGAGAGATGGAGATGGACCTGCAACAAAAAAGACAAATGCAAAAAGAGAAAGAGATGGAGAGAGAAAAGCAGATACATGAGGAGATGGAAAGAGAGAGGCAACAGGAGCTAGAGAGGAGCCGAGCAAGAGAGCAGCAGCACCTCCACAGTTTAGTCCAACCTCCTCATGCCGGAGACGTCAATGACACCTGGCCAAAGCCTGCCAGTCGTCAGTCCCATGGAAGTGGGGGAGGCCGAGGACTCTATAGCACCCTGGAAGGTCATATGGGAGCTGGGGCAGCTGTTGGACGGGATGTAAATAAAGGAGAAATGATTGCGAGTTTAAGCCCTAATCCCACTTCCGGTCTGCAGCCAAAATTTAACCCAAGCTCTAAACCCAACACAAACTCACGGATATCCAGGAACCAACTCCTTAGAGATCGTGCTTCTCAGCTAGCGGATGAACGCAGTGGGATGAGCACTGACGAGGAGACTAACACTGACATGCTGATGGGTCGATACTGGAGTCGAACGGAGAGGAGGGAACACTTCCTGTTAGCCCGTGAGCAAAGGATGCAGCAACTACAGGCCAGAGCAGGGACGATGCGAGATGCTATCAGCAGGGGAGGACACATGGGAGGAGGAGGAGGTGGCTCTATTGGAGATGGAGGTGTACTGGACAGCAGAGGAGTTGGAGCTTTTGCAGAGGGGCGGTGCAACACGGTCCTGGAGCTTAGTCAGAGGAAGCTGAGTCGTCTGAGGAACAGAAAGCTGTTGGATGACTGGACGACAGTGGAGGAGCTACTGACTCATGGGACCAGGCTGGACAATCAGGAGCACATGCTGTGTTCCAGCTCCCTGCTGACTGTCACCACTGTCTAACTGCATGGACACCATGTCTAACTATAACTCTGTGTGAGTGAGTGTGTGTGACATTAAGCTAACAATACAATACTTTTGTATATTTTCTTATTCTGTCTTTTCCAGAGACACATGACAAACATCTTACAAAGACAAATTTTATCCATTTTATCTATGCGCCCAGTACAGAGAAAGGTCCTGACTTTAACCTAGCTTTGCACAAAGATTGGAAGCAGGTGGCTGATGTTAGCCTAGCTGCACTTAAAGAGAAAAACTGCTTAATTTAAACGCTTTAGCCAACACCTCCTGTAACCAAGGTTCTTTGAAAGAAACTAACCATAAATATTTATTGTGCATACATAATTAAAAGGTGAAACATGAAAATTAGACAGTTCTGGACTTCTACCAAGAAATTTTCTTTTTCTCTTTTAAAAATTAAATAGGTTAGATAGGTTGTGCAAAGCCAGTCTAAACTAGCTGGCTAGGCCCTGCTCTTCATAAAAGTTTTTATTAATCAGAATAACTTTGTCATCCTAATTAAACAGTCCTATTCATTTCAGCTAATGTGTGTGTGTCACAGTTGGAGCTCATTTATTAATTCCTTATTCTTCATTAGTAAAACATAAACATATAACTATGAGGGTTATGAAGCTGAAGAACAGGTTCCACGTTTTCTCTGTACTTGAAGCACAAGGATCCAGCTGTTATCCATTATCTCTGGGGAAGACAGAGCAAGAGGATGCACAGAAATGTTGGACTGTTCCTTAAACCAATGCGTGTGAAAGACAGAAGCTCACTGTCATTACTGTACATCACCTCAACTGATAGCTTTATGTGTGGGTGTGTGATCACTGTACAGCACTCTGGAAAAAAAGTGTGTGTCAGTGCATGATGCTTGTAATGACAACTGAATAAGGTCAATGAGCGCGTGTTTGTTTGCATCCTGGTGTTTCATGCTACATCTGATGCCACATTTATTTCACAGAATCTCAGAATTAAAAAAAAAAAAGAAAAGAAAAGAAAAGAAAATTGGGCTTGGACTCAAATCCTCAAACAGAGCATGAGATGTCGGGGAGCAATACTGTTCTGCGTGATGTACCTGGCTGTGCACTAATGCTAAATCTCATACAACTTCTTTTACATCAGCGCCACAGAACACATCGACTGTAGCAATGCAGACAATGACAACTGAGATTTGATGCCAAATCCTGAGTGTTTTTTACAGAAACTGTTTACAATTAAAATACCAATTGGTGGGAGCTTTTCTAACTCAAAGGCTGAAAGATGCTCGTGCAACACATCTACAACTGTGTTGATCAGTGATGGCGAATGATTGGGTATGGAGGTTTGAAAGGAAAAGAAAGATGACCACTGCGTTGATCTGTAAAATCAGCTGCTGTAGTGTCTGGGGTGGATTTTATGCTGCATTCATGCCTTATTGTTCATACGCATTTTGCTTGCAGCCGACTGGAAAACATGTTCCAACAACAGAAAAATTCCTTAAAACAGTGGGGCAAAATAGTTGCTTTACAGACAGATATATCTGAATAAAATTAAGAGATAAAATGAATTCAGACAATAGAAAAGGAGCTAAGAAGAATTAATACTCTCCTACATGTGTGTTGCTAATTATTCAGATAAACCTCTGATGTTAATGTGATAGTGTTTCTTGCACTCTCAGTGTTTTCATCTGTACCCTGCTCATATGATAGCAACAACTTGCCGTTTCTCAATGGCACCTTAAAGTGTGAACGTCGTATTAGCAAGAAGCTTTCCACTTTCTAACTGTTCTCGTAACATGACGTGAATGCAGCATAAGAGCCCTTTGTGCCTCCTAGCTCTCTGTTCCTGCTGGTGTCTTCACCAATGGCAGGATGTTTACAGATCTATGTACACAGGAAACAGTTTATGCATGTTTACTCAACTCTACAGAGATGTGTTGACAGTGGTGAGACAGTTTTCAAGTAAAGAAGATGCACCTTAAGTCAATTTTAAGTTAGGTGGTGCAGACGGCTGCAGCGTCTGTACGGTCAGGACAGACGGAGCTCGAGTCAGTGTTTGACATTCCACTTAAAAACTTGGACGATGTGAGAACATCTGAAATCTACTGATTCCAGGTCCACAGTTCAGGAAAATGTGCAATAATACCTCAAGATAGTTTTAATATGACATTGACGGTGTTGTGTGCGCTACCTGCCAGGTTTCCATCGAATGCAGTAACTTGTTTTAAATCAAACAGATGCACAAAGTGACAAGTCACCACAAGTGCACAGTAATCCTGGAATCCACAACGGCAAACAGCAAAGGTTATGTAGATATTTAGATTATTTCTTTACCTTTTTTTTCCACAAGAGGGACCTAAGAGAACAACTTTTTGCACATAATTTTTATACGCAATGTTTTCCCTATCTTTCCGTACCAGGGACTGAGGCCAGTGGAACGACTGTAGATAGAACGACAGTGTGTGTTGATGTTTTCTTTATAAATTATCATAGTGATTTATGGAGGAAAAAAACTGTTTATTGTGACTGTGTTGGACATATTTCAATATTTTTCTTGTGCTGGTTTCAAAACCAATGTGAACACTTTTTATGATCTTTAAAATATTTCAAAGCTACTTAATTTGCTTAAAAGCTGATGAAACTCTGATTTACCATTCTCAAAGAGTGAACAGAAAATGTGAATATTATTGTCTCTTTAAATGGCTAAATTGAATTTTACTGTTGTTTTGTGTCATTTACGACATGTATATATTGATTTTGTCAGACAGTGCAGTTGCGGATGGAGCTAGTTTCGGGACATGATGATGCCATCAGACGCCTCCAGTGGTTTATCATGTGATTCTGTAGGTTAATAGCTGTGTTATGGAGGCTGTACATACAGCACAGAGATGAACATTGTAGTATTAGTACATTTAAAACTCACAATATTGTCAACAATCATGGGTAGTGGTTCAGTTTGAATGTTAATTGTGGCATCCATGAATTATGAGTAGGATCACTGACACTATTGCTTAAAAAGGACACCACAGCATTTTAGACATTTCGAGTGTTCTGCATCTCCTCTTGAGTCAGACGTTTTAGATGGATATTAGTTTTATCTCTGCTTGTGTCCAATGTGGAGAGAAGTGCAGGTTTAAAGTTACTTAGCATTATGACTGGAAGCAAAAGAAAATAAATATGTTTCAGCACCTCCAAATCTGCAGGAAATAGAAATAAAAAAAGGAGAAATTGTAGTTTTCCAAAATGTGTCAACACGTAAATAGGGTTTGGATGCAAATATCTTAGATTAAAGCATCAGTGCCATATTTAGTACACTTGCTTGTTGTGTGGGATAATGTAAAGAAATGAATATGCAAGTAACATAAATGAAACAACCTGCAACACTGTTTAAAGAACAACAGAATGCAAAACATAGTAATCCAAATGGTCAAAAACAGACGGGATTATTTTCCAAAGCCATCAGGTCTGATTTGTAAGATCTAGCCCCGCAAATTCAGACTCCCAGATGGCCGCACATTTCATATTATATGTTTGTTCTTACATTCATTTATTGTAAATCTGACAGCTTCTAGCTTTAACACATTTAACTTTAAAGCAAAAACAGTTTGACTTTCCAGTCTGCTTGTTTGTCATAAATTGCTGCTATTTTTTTTTTATGTTTGTCAAGTAATTAACACGAAAAACCTCAGAAAAGGTAGTATTATTCTGCCATGCTGTAGATGTAGTGTGTAAGGCTGTTTATTAACTGTTTTCAGTGTATAATGTAGATTGTCAGAAAATAGTGAAAAACACATAAAAAGGTATTCATTCAGTTTGCTTTTTTTATCTGGCCAATAGTGAAAAACCAAAAGGTGTTAAGTTTATTATCGATACAATGTTCCTGCTAAAATCAGTGGTTAATAACAGTTTTTCTGTTATCATTCACACTGCACCATTTTCATGTGAATTCTTCTTGCTATGTTCCCACAACTCTAATTGGGTTGTTTGTTTTTCCAGGAAAATAGCTATCACTTAGCACAAGACCGGACAACTGAATCACTGGACAAATCTGAGATGTGATTCAGAGGTGGAACCAGATTAGTTTAGACCAGGGGTAGTGACCAGTTGATAAAATTTAACAGCTGCTGAATTACTTTCCATTTGACTGAACCAGGCCAGCAGTTCCCCACTGCTTCCAGTCTTTGTCCAAAGCTAGAAACATCGTGGCTATCTCTCTCGACGTGGATGACTGCACATAACTAACATCCATCTTTGCGTCTGACTTAAAAGAATTCACAGAACAATAAGATTTAGAGAAGTGTCACACTGTTAATTTAAACCACATTTAGCACTCAGAGTCAGAGAGGAAAGACGTGGGATCAAACCTCCACCATGTTTATTTCCACGATTTCCCTCTCTCTGTGTTGGTTGTGACTCAAACAGCCTGAATAATGGATGACGAAGAGAGAAATTCTCACCCACCCCCCTTTCACCCTCTTTGCTTACGTTACACAAGGACACAGAGGGCTGAAAATAGCGCTGCTGTCCTCATGTGATGTGAAATTAAAAGCACACTGGAGCGGAGATACTTGCTGCTGGGGAACTTGACACTCGTTTTACTCCATCTGACAATCCCTCCATCCAGCCTGCAACACCACCTCCATCTGTCTGTGCAAGGGTACTTTTCACTACAGCAAGACTTTTGGAATATGATGATGTACATGTGATTGTAATAAAGAGATTTTAATTAGCTATGACACTGTGGTTTTGTGTTTTTATTAGGTCTGGTGGTCAGATATAAACGACAAGCTTCAGTCGTTCAGAATTAGTTTAAACAGATGATTTATTTTACCCGTATGAGCTCATCAAACGAAATGTACGTCCATTACTTATTATCTTATTATCACAAAATTACGACTATGATTCGGAAAAATTTGGGTGCTTTCAATAATCGATATTAAGTAATGTACAGGCATGCAGACTGTGAAACAAGACATTTGTGAAAGAATGGGCCGCTCTCAGGAGCTCAGTGAATTCCAGCGTGGAACTGTCATAGGATGCCACTTGTGCAACAAATCCAGTCGTGAAATTTCCTCGCTCCTAAATATTCCACAGTCAACTGTCAGCTCTATTATAACAAAATGGAAGCGTTTGGGAACAACAGCAACTCAGCCACGAAGTGGTAGGCCACGTAAAGTGACGGAGAGGGGTCAGCGGATGCTGAAGCGCATAGTGCAAAGAGGTCGCCGACTTTCTGCACAGTCAATTGCTACAGAGCTACAAACTTCATGTGACCTTCAGATTAGCCCAAGTACAGTACGCAGAGAGCTTCATGGAATGGGTTTCCATGGCCGAGCAGCTGCAGCCAAGCCACACATCACCAAGTGCAATGCAAGGCGTCGGATGCAATGGTGTAAAGCACGCCGTCACTGGCCTCTAGAGCAGTGGAGACGCGTTCTCTGGAGTGATGAATCACGCTTTTCCATCTGGCAATCTGATGGACGAGTCTGGGTTTGGAGGTTGCCAGGAGAACGGTACATTTCAGATTGCATTGTGCCAACTGTGAAATTTGGTGGAGGAGGAATTATGGTATGGGGTTGTTTTTCAGGAGCTGGGCTTGGCCCCTTAGTTCCAGTGAAAGGAACATTGAATGCTTCAGGATACCAAAACATTTTGGACAATTCCATGCTCCCAACCTTGTGGGAACAGTTTGGAGCGGGCCCCTTCCTCTTCCAACATGGCTGTGCACCAGTGCACAAAGCAAGGTCCATAAAGACGTGGATGACAGAGTCTGGTGTGGATGAACTTGACTGGCCTGCACAGAGTCCTGACCTGAACCCGATAGAACACCTTTGGGATGAATTAGAGCAGAGACTGAGAGCCAGGCCTTCTCGACCAACATCAGTGTGTGACCTCACCAATGCGCTTTTGGAAGAATGGTCAAAAATTCCTATAAACACTCTCCTCAATTCGACTATTCGAAATCGATATTAAGTAATGTACAGTATGTCCTCTTTCTGAAAAAACAAAAACTCTTTAACTACCTGCAATACCTGCACCGGCAATATTTAGTAAACTTGGAAGAAAAGGAAGAAAACATTTCACTAAAACTGGATTTGTGTTTAATTAATCTATTTATTTACATGCCTTTACGCTACATGATCCCAACATAGCAACCAAGACAAGAGCCAACTCCATCTAGCCATGAAGATCAGGAGATAGTCATATGGACTAAACGATAAAACAATAAGCGATACAAACAATAATAACACCATTTTGGCCTAATCCTTTTGACAGTAGTGCACTGGCAAGTTTTGTCTGAGTCTGTTTTTTTGGTTTGTTTGTTTTTTTGCCGGAGGCTTTGGATGAAGTTGACCTGCTTTTTACGCATTTTCTTCATGTTCTGGTTTGAGCTGTGTTTTAGTGGCGTTACTGTCCTTTGTATGCACTATTTGTTTGCAAACCTTGCATGCTGTAAATTGCTGCTCCGCATCAGACTTTTAAAACCAAACCAGTTAAAAATAATGTAGGTGGAGCCTCGTTGCGGAACGAGCTCCTCGTTCCCCGGCGTATCTTCTCCACCTTCCGCCATTGTCAATTTGTTAATATTCCACACGTGTTGGGCTCATTGACTGTATATACGGTTGGGCTGCGAGCGTGTCGTGCACATATACTATAGGAGTTTGGGAAAGCAGGGAATAGTGATTCACAGAGTCCCACTCGGACATAAGATCAAGACCTCTGGAGACCCTGCAGGGACAGGGGTTAAGAAGGAATCAAAATGAAAACCTGCCTTGCCAAAAGTGCATCTGTATGGTATTAACTTATATTTCACACTCTCAAGTTTAGACATGTTTTAGTAATACAGCTCCTTATAGTATGAATTAAAAACATTTGTTAATTGTCTGAATATTTAACATGACAAGACCCACTTCAATTGTACCTTACAAGAACAAATGACTGTTTCATCAGTATTCTTGATGGGTCAATGAGTGTTTGGTGTTGAAGTTACTGACCATGTCCTCCACCTATTCCTGTGAGAATTAACAATGCATTGTCACCACTGCGATAACACTATTGAGACTTTTACACAGTTTATGGTCTCGAAAAACTCTCTGATTGGTTCACACTGTGGGAAACATCAACCAGACCAAGACCCACACATTCATATGGAGATGTGGGAGTATAAATAGGAGGGATGAAGCCAGCAGAGATCAGATTCTCTCTACAGAGACCTCTACAACACACAGATCCAGACATGGCACCTACAATCACTGCAGCAATGACCAGCTCTCAGGAACATCTCACTCTGACCCACAAGGTAAATTGAAGACTGATATAGACTCAAACATCATTCATCAAGCTTTCTACATGTTGATACCAACTCTACACTCCAGAACAAGTAGATTAATGTCTTTCTTCTTTTTCTTCCTGCAGCTCAGAAAGCCTCTGGTGGAGAAGTTACGCAAAGAGCGAATCAACAGCAGCATTGAGCAGCTCAAGTCTCTCCTGGGTCCAGAGTTCCTCAAACAGCAGCCAGACTCCAAGCTGGAGAAAGCAGACATCCTGGAAATGACAGTCTGTCTCCTGACACAGCTGCAGCAGCAGCAGCATCACCAACAGAGAAGACTGATGAACCACTTCAACAAGCTGCAGTCTTCCTCTGAGAAGAACCTGACAGAGGATGACTTCTCTCCTTTGAGCTCCACAGTCCAGACCAGCATCACCAAAGACAAGAGTCCAGTCAACAGCTCCCTCTGGAGGCCGTGGTAGACACCTACAGACTGGAGTTACTACCAGGCTAAATTTAAATGATCACATTGGTCAAAGATTACTGGACTGAATGCTTTGAAATATGATGACCATGTTCTTCTGTGTGTACAGAAGGTTTATATTAGTGCTTGAAGAAAAGACGGCAATAATAGAAATAAAAAAATAAAAGAAAGAACCTTAGTCAATTATTAGGTTTAAATAAAAGTAAAGCTAATGATCATTTACTGTGATTGTATTTCATCATCACTTTGTGGTGATACATTATCAAGTGAAGTTTATTACTTCCTGAGTTTTATTATTTTGATGAAAACATTTAATTGTTCCTTTTCTGGACATTGATGAAACTGACTTTTGTGTCTTTTGTAAAGACGACTGTTCCTCCACTCATTTTGAGTACAGAGTCTTGGACATGTCACCAAGTTATTGTTGTGATGTATCATCACGTCTATCTGACTCCAGTTGGAGTTTTCATCAACTAACACTGAGTTCATGTGAATAATAAAATCACTGAAATCTAATGAATGTCTGTGTTTACATATCATTTCTTCTAAAGCCTAGTTGTCTCACTATGATTAAGGATCATTTCTTCATGTGTCTATTTTAACATTCTTCAAACATAACTAACAGAGTGCTGCAATAACAGTCTATAATTCACTGTCTAACATCAGGATTCACATCTGGAAGATAAGTGTGTTCTCATAAATACACCTGCAGCCTGGTTTTAGTTTAAATCTAAGAATATTATATGTTCAGATGGACTGATGGAGAAATCTGATGAAGTCTTATTATCTATGTCACTCTATTTATATGTAGAAGGTGAATGTAAGTGATCACAGCTAGTGGAGATATTTTCATTGCACCTCTACTTAAGAATCAAGATGAACAAATAGCTGAGTCATCATTTCAGAGCAGTCCTCAGTTTCAGGTGGTGGAATGCCTCAACTTTAAAATAACTATTGACTCCTGATGTGATGGGTAAGGAGACACACTTCTATTGTTCCTCCAGTGAAAGCAGTCAAAAGACAGAGTGTGGGAAACCAGAGGAAACTCACTCACACATCCCCAATGGAACAATACATGCTGACCTCTGTCCTGAACAGATAGAGGGTCAGAGGGAGTATGGTGGGATCAAAACGAAAGCCTGCTTGTAGCTAAAGTTAGTACTGAAGAAATATCAATTTACACCAACAGTTATGAAAATAGTCAAAAGTGATCAAGTGCAACAGATGGTACTGAGATATAATAGGTCATGACATTTGGTGTGATTTAAAATCTCCTGTTACCATGGAAACTAAACTAAGAAGTTTCTAATAATAAAGCATTATTAGTCTGAGTCGTTCTAAATAAAGCTTAAGATTGTTCATTAGAAATATCAGAAACAAAAAAGTGAGGATTGTGGAAATATGGTGCCTCCTTGTTAATCTCAGTGAGTGAAAGCTGGTGGTGTATAAATAATGGATTATTTAAGAAGGTGAATTATTACCATTGTACACAATTTGTTTTTAAATTCTCAGTTACATTCTTTAAAGAGTCTAAAATGAAGAAGCATAATTAAAACACAGAGTCCTGCTTTGCCAAAGACAATCCTGTTTTAACATGGCACACACTGATTATTCTCTCAGTAGATGGAGTGTGTGAAAGCTCTGGACAACTGAGTCGTAGATGACTTTGATTAGCATCCTTAAACACTACAGCAGCAGACTATTGTCCTCTGGGATTTGGCACACTTTCAGAACCAGCTGTCCCAACCTCTTACCTCATTTCAGAAGCTCCAGTATCGACATAGATTCAGAAATATTTTTAAAGCAACAAATGTATAAAGTAGATAAAAAAAAAAATCTGTATGGTTGTTAATGCCAGTTCTATTTTCAACTGTATTTCATGACTGAATTCAAATCTTTCAGGCGGCCAATCACGTTGTTTCCCTCCAGATGGTTGGTGACGTCAGGCTCTGTCTCTGTTAGAGCACACGACCAGCAAACATCACAAAAGCTCCTTTCAAAGTCCTTTTGTAGTGCACTGACCACATCATTCAAAGACTGAGTGTGGGAAACTGAGAGAAACTTTCTGCTCACACCAACAACAAACCACAAGACAGAAAACACACCTGCTACATCTGGACAGCATGACTTTGTCTCAGTTAAAACACAGCACTGATAAAATACTGATTTGTTTTTCTTCTTAAATAGAAGAATTTGGAAAATATACACCTGAGCGTGTATAATTCATAGACTACAATCAACAGACAGTTTTGGTATTAAGAAATATTCTAAATATTAGGATATCTAAACAACAAACACCAAGTGGTGGATGAATGATTTGATAGAGACAATGATAGAGATTCTCCAAAAAATAAACAGAAGTCTATCTAAAGAGTGATTTCATAGGTGTAATGAGATGATGAGCGTGTGCTCAGTCAAAGTCATTGATCCCAGCATCAGACATCAGATCAGCTCTCTCTACAGGGTCACCACTTTCCCAGATCTACACAGACCTCCTCCACCTGTTCCCCTGAGATCTCACTATTGTCACCTACTAATATGACCACTGAGCATGTGTCAGGCCAGATTTCCTTTTTCTTTCCTCCAGCTCTCTGATTGGTTCACACTGTGGGAAACATCAACCAGACCAAGACCCACACATTCATATGGAGATGTGGGAGTATAAATAGGAGGGATGAAGCCAGCAGAGATCAGATTCTCTCTACAGAGACCTCTACAACACACAGATCCAGACATGGCACCTACAATCACTGCAGCAATGACCAGCTCTCAGGAACATCTCACTCTGACCCACAAGGTAAATTGAAGATTGATATAGACTCAAACATCATTCATCAAGCTTTCTACTTGTTGATACCAACTCTACACTCCAGAACAAGTTGATTAATGACTTTCTTCTTCTTCTTCCTGCAGCTCAGAAAGCCTCTGGTGGAGAAGTTACGCAGAGAGCGAATCAACAGCAGCATTGAGCAGCTCAAGTCTCTCCTGGGTCCAGAGTTCCTCAAACAGCAGCCAGACTCCAAGCTGGAGAAAGCAGACATCCTGGAAATACGTTACTCAGACGATGCAGCAGCAGCATCAACTGGACACTAGCTGCAGCAGCAGCAGGCATCACCAACAGAGAAGACTGATGAACCACTTCAACAAGCTGCAGTCTTCCTCTGAGAAGAACCTGACAGAGGCTGACTTCTCTCCTTTGAGCTCCACAGTCCAGACCAGCATCACCAAAGACAAGAGTCCAGTCAACAGCTCCCTCTGGAGGCCGTGGTAGACACCTACAGACTGGAGTTACTACCAGGCTAAATTTAAATGATCACATTGGTCAAAGATTACTGGACTGAATGCTTTGAAATATGATGACCATGTTCTTCTGTATGTACAGAAGCTTTATATTAGTGCTTTTCATCTTTGTGCAAGATGACATTGTCTGGTGAAATGACAGAAACAATATCTTTCATGTTAAGAAAGATAACATCTTGTCATGCAACAGACGAGAAGAAAAGACCATGTTGGTCAAAGATTACAGGAACTGAATTCTATGAAATTTAAAACTTGTTCTTCTGTAGAAACAGAAGGTTGATTATTTACAAAACAAACATTTCCTATGGAAACAGTGAAACAAGAAAACATTATCTTTCATATTAACAAAGAACCTTTGTCATTTATTAGGTTTAAATGAAAGTAAAGCTAATGATCATTTGCTGTGATTGTATTTCATCATCACTTTGTGGTGATACATGATGAAATGAAGTTTATTACTTCCTGAGTTTTATTATTTTGATAAAAACATTTAATTGTTCCTTTTCTGGACATTGTTGAAACTGACTTAATTTTAATCTCTTTGATTATTTAGCACTGATCTGTTTTAAGATCTAAATGTATTTGTTTCCTTTTCTTTGAAAGGATATCTAATAACATGAAACTGTGTGGATTATAAAGAGTGAACTTTTCTTTTCAGAAAATGTATTGACTTCACTTAGTTTGAACCTGCTCACATCACTTTGTGATGATTTTAACATGATCTGTTCTAAGATCAGTTTTCTCTCTGTCTTTGTTATAAAGTGCAGATTGTGTTTATTTTAAATATGTTTTATGTCAAACTGAATGATGATTCTTCTCATGATGTTTGTGTCTTTTGTAAAGACGACTGTTCCTCCACTCATTTTGAGTACAGAGTCTTGGACATGTCACCAAGTTATTGTTGTGATGTATCATCACGTCTATCTGACTCCAGTTGGAGTTTTCATCAACTAACACTGAGTTCATGTGAATAATAAAATCACTGAAATCTAATGAATGTCTGTGTTTACATATCATTTCTTCTAAAGCCTAGTTGTCTCACTATGATTAAGGATCATTTCTTCATGTGTCTAATTTAACATTCTTCAAACAAAACTAACAGAGTGCTGCAATAACAGTCTATAATTCACTGTCCAACATCAGGATTCACATCTGGAAGATAAGTGTGTTCTCATAAATACACCTGTAGCCTGGTTTTGGTTTAAATTTAAGAATATTATATGTTCAGATGGACTGATGGAGAAATCTGATGAAGTCTTATTATCTATGTCACTCTATTTATATGTAGAAGGTGAATGTAAGTGATCACAGCTAGTGGAGATATTTTCATTGCACCTCTACTTAAGAATCAAGATGAACAAATAGCTGAGTCATCATTTCAGAGCAGTCCTCAGTTTCAGGTGGTGGAATGCCTCAACTTTAAAATAACTATTGTCTCCTGATGTGATGGGTAAGGAGACACACTTCTATTGTTCCTCCAGTGAAAGCAGTCAAAAGACAGAGTGTGGGAAACCAGAGGAAACTCACTCACACATCCCCAATGGAACAATACATGCTGACCTTTGCCCTGAAGACACAGAGGTCAACAGGGAGCCTGAAGTTCCAAATGGTAACTTCCTGACATCTCTGAAAACAAATATTTTTTTTCTTATGTTTTTATTCGATAAAGTTACAGATAAATTATCTCATTACAGCTTCATTTTGAAAATGATAGAGACACACCAAGGATTTCTTCAATCATTTCAGTGACATACTTGACTCTGTTTACGTTACATCCAATTTCAACTTCACACAATGATATCAAATCTTGAGGAGGTAGTGCGAACAGACAAATTAAATCACCGCCAAGTACTGTACTAAAATTATAATCCTCAGAATATTCATTTAGATTTAGGCACATGCCTTCTCATTTTCTAATTGACGGAGGGTCATGATTATCATCATCACCCCCACCGGCAGCTGAATATTCTCCACAGAACTCGACACATGTCAAAGACCAGCTTCCTCAACCTCCAACCCTCATTTAGAGAGAAGACATTTTGATCAACTTTTTAATTCAAACACATAGTTTTTGGCTGGATGGTTTAAAGAAAGTTCTCATTATCATTTCAAACTTTCCAGACTGTCACAGTCAGTCAGTGAGTGGTGCTCTTTCCTTCCAGATGGTTGGTGACGTCAGGCTCCTTTTCTACTACAACACACGTCCAGTTTCAAAGGCTCCATACAAAGTCTTTTAGTGGTTCACTGGTCACAGAGATGAATGAGTCAGTGTGGGAAACTGAATTCACTTTTCTACTCACACTGACAACAGGACCAAAGTCTTAAGATCGTGCTACATAACAATTCAATACTTCATGGGGATCGCAGTCTAAAGATCATAGTTTATCAAATGAAATTATGATATGATGTGGGTTAGGTACTAGATATAGATTGTAGTGCAACAGAGGCACTTGAAACAAAAGTCGATTTTCAGTAACGTTTTAGTTTAGCTTCATGAACGTTTTATAAAACATCTCATCCTGGAGGAAATCTGTTGTGATTCTCCCACATACGTGATGGGAAAATTTGTGTGTGCTCAGTCAAAGTCATTGATTCCATCGTCAGGCATCGGATCTGCTCTGATCTGATCAGATATAGATATACCTAATGATCTGTGGCTGATTAACTGGAGCACCCTTACTTATAAATGATCAAAGCTTAGTCAAGACAAAGTCATCATAATTTTGATGAAACCACCAGTTTGACGTGTTGGAATGACAAAAATATAAGGTTGTCTAAGTCTTGTGTCCTAAAAGAGGACATACACTGCAGCTAATGTGATGAATAATGAGACACACTGAGACACACTTGTATTGATCCTCCAGCAAAAGCAGTAAAGTGTCAGATTGTGGGAAACCAGAGAAAAGTCAATCACAGACCTCCAGGGGGATAATAGATGCAGACCTTTGACTGTTTCATGTCAGTGCTGCAAGTGTGAAACTATTTACAGAGAATCACCACTGAGACAATGTGCCAAATGACCAAGAGGACATTTTGTTATCACATGTCAGTCACGTAACATGTTAGACCGAACTATAATTTAATCTGTATGCTGAAGCTGATGTTTAACAAACTTTCCATCTCACAAAGCTGACTCTTAATACCAACAGGACGACCCTGGACGTATGCTATGATTCTGTATATCAATCTAAAAATGAGTCTTATTCTTGTTCAGCCTGGCTCATAATTCATTTACATAATGAGACTCATTCCTCTGCTGGTCTGTTGTATTAACTGCTTGTGTATTTATTTTCATGCACGGAAAGAGTGTGAGAAAGGTCTGAAGACCAGAGTCACAGTTCAAGTTGATTTGCATCTTTAACAACACCAGCACCCGACTATTGTCCACAGGGATTTGGCACACTTCATGAAACAGCTGCGTCGATCACCCCCTTCATGTAGAGACATATTAAACTAGTTGATGACAGAAAGGTTTCATGTTGAGCTGAAGTTAAAACTTTCTGCAACTACTGTTTAAAAGAAAATGTTACATGACTGTTGATAATTGTTGTATCTTTCACTGTATCTCAGTGTTTGAATGAAAATGGCTGAGGCGGCCAATCACGTTGTTTCCCTCCAGATGGTTGGTGACGTCAGGTTCTGTCTCTGTTAGAGCACACGACCAGCAAACATCACAAAAGCTCCTTTCAAAGTCCTTTTGTAGTGCACTGACCACATCATTCAAAGACTGAGTGTGGGAAACTGAGAGAAACTTTCTGCTCACACCAACGACAAACCACAAGACAGAAAACACACCTGCTACATCTGGACAACATGACTTTGTCTCAGTTAAAACACAGCACTGATAAAATACTGATTTGTTTTTCTTCTTAAATAGAAGAATTTGGAAAATATACATCTGAGAGTGTATAATTCATAGACTACAATCAACAGACAGTTTTGCTATTAAGAAATATTCTAAATATTAGGATATCTAAACAACAAACACCAAGTGGTGGATGAATGATTTGATAGAGACAATGATAGAGATTCTCCAAAAAATAAACAGAAGTCTATCTAAAGAGTGATTTCATAGGTGTAATGAGATGATGAGCGTGTGCTCAGTCAAAGTCATTGATCCCAGCATCAGACATCAGATCAGCTCTCTCTACAGGGTCACCACTTTCCCAGATCTACACAGACCTCCTCCAGCTGTTCCCCTGAGATCTCACTATTGTCACCCACTAATATGACCACTGAGCATGTGTCAGGCCAGATTTCCTTTTTCTTTCCTCCAGCTCTCTGATTGGTTCACACTGTGGGAAACATCAACCAGACCAAGACCCACACATTCATATGGAGATGTGGGAGTATAAATAGGAGGGATGAAGCCAGCAGAGATCAGATTCTCTCTACAGAGACCTCTACAACACACAGATCCAGACATGGCACCTACAATCACTGCAGCAATGACCAGCTCTCAGGAACATCTCAATCTGACCCACAAGGTAAATTGAAGATTGATATAGACTCAAAGATCATTCATCAAGCTTTCTACTTGTTGATACCAACTCTACACTCCAGAACAAGTTGATTAATGACTTTCTTCTTCTTCTTCCTGCAGCTCAGAAAGCCTCTGGTGGAGAAGTTACGCAGAGAGCGAATCAACAGCAGCATTGAGCAGCTCAAGTCTCTCCTGGGTCCAGAGTTCCTCAAACAGCAGCCAGACTCCAAGCTGGAGAAAGCAGACATCCTGGAAATAACAGTCTGTCTCCTGACACAGCTGCAGCAGCAGCAGCAGCATCACCAACAGAGAAGACTGATGAACCACTTCAACAAGCTGCAGTCTTCCTCTGAGAAGAACCTGACAGAGGCTGACTTCTCTCCTTTGAGCTCCACAGTCCAGACCAGCATCACCAAAGACAAGAGTCCAGTCAACAGCTCCCTCTGGAGGCCGTGGTAGACACCTACAGACTGGAGTTACTACCAGGCTAAATTTAAATGATCACATTGGTCAAGGATTACTGGACTGAATGCTTTGAAATATTATGAACTTGTTCTTCTGTATGTACAGAAGGTTTATATTAGTGCTTTTCATCTTTGTGCAAGATGACATTGTCTGGTGAAATGACAGAAACAATATCTTTCATGTTAAGAAAGAAAACATCTTGTCATGCAACAGACGAGAAGAAAAGACCATGTTGGTCAAAGATTACAGGAACTGAATTCTATGAAATTTAAAACTTGTTCTTCTGTAGAAACAGAAGGTTGATTATTTAAAAAACAAACATTTCCTATGGAAACAGTGAAACAAGAAAACATTATCTTTCATATTATCAAAGAACCTTTATTAGGTTTAAATGAAAGTAAAGCTAATGATCATTTGCTGTGATTGTATTTCATCATCACTTTGTGGTGATACATGATGAAATGAAGTTTATTACTTCCTGAGTTTTATTATTTTGATAAAAACATTTAATTGTTCCTTTTCTGGACATTGTTGAAACTGACTTAATTTTAATCTCTTTGATTATTTAGCACTGATCTGTTTTAAGATCTAAATGTATTTGTTTCCTTTTCTTTGAAAGGATATCTAATAACATGAATCTGTGTGGATTATAAAGACAGTGAACTTTTCTTTTCAGAAAATGTATTGACTTCACTTAGTTTGAACCTGCTCACATCACTTTGTGATGATTTTAACATGATCTGTTCTAAGATCAGTTTTCTCTCTGTCTTTGTTATAAAGTGCAGATTGTGTTTATTTTAAATATGTTTTATGTCAAACTGAATGATGATTCTTCTCATGATGTTTGTGTCTTTTGTAAAGACGACTGTTCCTCCACTCATTTTGAGTACAGAGTCTTGGACATGTCACCAAGTTATTGTTGTGATGTATCATCACGTCTATCTGACTCCAGTTGGAGTTTTCATCAACTAACACTGAGTTCATGTGAATAATAAAATCACTGAAATCTAATGAATGTCTGTGTTTACATATCATTTCTTCTAAAGCCTAGTTGTCTCACTATGACTAAGGATCATTTCTTCATGTGTCTATTTTAACATTCTTCAAACATAACTAACAGAGTGCTGCAATAACAGTCTATAATTCACTGTCTAACATCAGGATTCACATCTGGAAGATAAGTGTGTTCTCATAAATACACCTGCAGCCTGGTTTTAGTTTAAATCTAAGAATATTATGTGTTCAGATGGACTGATGGAGAAATCTGATGAAGTCTTATTATCTATGTCACTCTATTTATATGCAGAAGGTGAATGTAAGTGATCACAGCTAGTGGAGATATTTTCATTGCACCTCTACTTAAGAATCAAGATGAACAAATAGCTGAGTCATCATTTCAGAGCAGTCCTCAGTTCCAGGTGGTGGAATGCCTCAACTTTAAAATAACTATTGACTCCTGATGTGATGGGTAAGGAGACACACTTCTATTGTTCCTCCAGTGAAAGCAGTCAAAAGACAGAGTGTGGGAAACCAGAGGAAACTCACTCACACATCCCCAATGGAACAATACATGCTGACCTTTGCCCTGAAGACACAGAGGTCAACAGGGAGCCTGAAGTTCCAAATGGTAACTTCCTGACATCTCTGAAAACAAATATTTTTTTTCTTATGTTTACATTCGATAAAGTTACAGATACATTATCTCATTACAGCTTCATTTTGAAAATGATAGAGACACACCAAGGATTTCTTCAATCATTTCAGTGACATACTTGACTCTGTTTACGTTACATCCAATTTTAACTTCACACAATGATATCAAATCTTGAGGAGGTAGTGCGAACAGACAAACTAAATCACCGCCAAGTACTGTACTAAAATTATAATCCTCAGAATATTCATTTAGATTTAGGCACATGCCTTCTCATTTTCTAATTGACGGAGGGTCATGATTATCATCATCACCCCCACCGGCAGCTGAATATTCTCCACAGAACTCGACACATGTCAAAGACCAGCTTCCTCAACCTCCAACCCTCATTTAGAGAGAAGACATTTTGATCAACTTTTTAATTCAAACACATAGTTTTTGGCTGGATGGTTTAAAGAAAGTTTTCATTGTCATTTCAAACTTTCCAGACTGTCACAGTCAGTCAGTGAGTGGTGCTCTTTCCTTCCAGATGGTTGGTGACGTCAGGCTCCTTTTCTACTACAACACACGTCCAGTTTCAAAGGCTCCATACAAAGTCTTTTAGTGGTTCACTGGTCACAGAGATGAATGAGTCAGTGTGGGAAACTGAATTCACTTTTCTACTCACACTGACAACAGGACCAAAGTCTTAAGATCGTGCTACATAACAATTCAATACTTCATGGGGATCGCAGTCTAAAGATCATAGTTTATCAAATGAAATTATGATATGATGTGGGTTAGGTACTAGATATAGATTGTAGTGCAACAGAGGCACTTGAAACAAAAGTTGATTTTCAGGAACATTTTAGTTTAGCTTCATGAACGTTTTATAAAACATCTCATCCTGGAGGAAATCTGTTGTGATTCTCCCACATATGTGATGGGAAAATTAGTGTGTGCTCAGTCAAAGTCATTGATTCCATCGTCAGGCATCGGATCTGCTCTGATCTGATCAGATATAGATATACCTAATGATCTGTGGCTGATTAATTGGAGCACCCTTACTTATAAATGATCAAAGCTTAGTCAAGACAAAGTCATCATAATTTTGATGAAACCACCAGTTTGACGTGTTGGAATGACAAAAATATAAGGTTGTCTAAGTCTTGTGTCCTAAAAGAGGACATACACTGCAGCTAATGTGATGAATAATGAGACACACTGAGACACACTTGTATTGATCCTCCAGCAAAAGCAGTAAAGTGTCAGATTGTGGGAAACCAGAGAAAAGTCAATCACAGACCTCCAGGGGGATAATAGATGCAGACCTTTGACTGTTTCATGTCAGTGCTGCAAGTGTGAAACTATTTACAGAGAATCACCACTGAGACAATGTGCCAAATGACCAAGAGGACATTTTGTTATCACATGTCAGTCACGTAACATGTTAGACCGAACTATAATTTAATCTGTATGCTGAAGCTGATGTTTAACAAACTTTCCATCTCACAAAGCTGACTCTTAATACCAACAGGACGACCCTGGACGTATGCTATGATTCTGTATATCAATCTAAAAATGAGTCTTATTCTTGTTCAGCCTGGCTCATAATTCATTTACATAATGAGACTCATTCCTCTGCTGGCCTGTTGTATTAACTGCTTGTGTATTTATTTTCATGCACGGAAAGAGTGTGAGAAAGGTCTGAAGACCAGAGTCACAGTTCAAGTTGATTTGCATCTTTAACAACACCAGCACCCGACTATTGTCCACAGGGATTTGGCACACTTCATGAAACAGCTGCGTCGATCACCCCCTTCATGTAGAGACATATTAAACTAGTTGATGACAGAAAGGTTTCATGTTGAGCTGAAGTTAAAACTTTCTGCAACTACTGTTTAAAAGAAAATGTTACATGACTGTTGATAATTGTTGTATCTTTCACTGTATCTCAGTATTTGAATGAAAATGGCTGAGGCGGCCAATCACGTTGTTTCCCTCCAGATGGTTGGTGACGTCAGGCTCTGTCTCTGTTAGAGCACACGACCAGCAAACATCACAAAAGCTCCTTTCAAAGTCCTTTTGTAGTGCACTGACCACATCATTCAAAGACTGAGTGTGGGAAACTGAGAGAAACTTTCTGCTCACACCAACAACAAACCACAAGACAGAAAACACACCTGCTACATCTGGACAGCATGACTTTGTCTCAGTTAAAACACAGCACTGATAAAATACTGATTTGTTTTTCTTCTTAAATAGAAGAATTTGGAAAATATACACCAGAGAATTTTTAATTCATAAACTACATCCAACAGACGGTTTTGCTATCAAAAAATATTGTACATATTAGGATATCTAAACAACAAACACCAAGTGGTGGATGAATGATTTGATAGAGACAATGATAGAGATTCTCCAAAAAATAAACAGAAGTCTATCTAAAGAGTGATTTCATAGGTGTAATGAGATGATGAGCGTGTGCTCAGTCAAAGTCATTGATCCCAGCATCAGACATCAGATCAGCTCTCTCTACAGGGTCACCACTTTCCCAGATCTACACAGACCTCCTCCACCTGTTCCCCTGAGATCTCACTATTGTCACCCACTAATATGACCACTGAGCATGTGTCAGGCCAGATTTCCTTTTTCTTTCCTCCAGCTCTCTGATTGGTTCACACTGTGGGAAACATCAACCAGACCAAGACCCACACATTCATATGGAGATGTGGGAGTATAAATAGGAGGGATGAAGCCAGCAGAGATCAGATTCTCTCTACAGAGACCTCTACAACACACAGATCCAGACATGGCACCTACAATCACTGCAGCAATGACCAGCTCTCAGGAACATCTCAATCTGACCCACAAGGTAAATTGAAGATTGATATAGACTCAAAGATCATTCATCAAGCTTTCTACTTGTTGATACCAACTCTACACTCCAGAATAAGTTGATTAATGACTTTCTTCTTCTTCTTCCTGCAGCTCAGAAAGCCTCTGGTGGAGAAGTTACGCAGAGAGCGAATCAACAGCAGCATTGAGCAGCTCAAGTCTCTCCTGGGTCCAGAGTTCCTCAAACAGCAGCCAGACTCCAAGATGGAGAAAGCAGACATCCTGGAAATAACAGTCTGTCTCCTGACACAGCTGCAGCAGCAGCAGCAGCATCACCAACAGAGAAGACTGATGAACCACTTCAACAAGCTGCAGTCTTCCTCTGAGAAGAACCTGACAGAGGCTGACTTCTCTCCTTTGAGCTCCACAGTCCAGACCAGCATCACCAAAGACAAGAGTCCAGTCAACAGCTCCCTCTGGAGGCCGTGGTAGACACCTACAGACTGGAGTTACTACCAGGCTAAATTTAAATGATCACATTGGTCAAGGATTACTGGACTGAATGCTTTGAAATATTATGAACTTGTTCTTCTGTATGTACAGAAGCTTTATATTAGTGCTTTTCATCTTTGTGCAAGATGACATTGTCTGGTGAAATGACAGAAACAATATCTTTCATGTTAAGAAAGAAAACATCTTGTCATGCAACAGACGAGAAGAAAAGACCATGTTGGTCAAAGATTACAGGAACTGAATTCTATGAAATTTAAAACGTGTTCTTCTGTAGAAACAGAAGGTTGATTATTTAAAAAACAAACATTTCCTATGGAAACAGTGAAACAAGAAAACATTATCTTTCATATTAACAAAGAACCTTTGTCATTTATTAGGTTTAAATGAAAGTAAAGCTAATGATCATTTGCTGTGATTGTATTTCATCATCACTTTGTGGTGATACATGATGAAATGAAGTTTATTACTTCCTGAGTTTTATTATTTTGATAAAAACATTTAATTGTTCCTTTTCTGGACATTGTTGAAACTGACTTAATTTTAATCTCTTTGATTATTTAGCACTGATCTGTTTTAAGATCTAAATGTATTTGTTTCCTTTTCTTTGAAAGGATATCTAATAACATGAAACTGTGTGGATTATAAAGACAGTGAACTTTTCTTTTCAGAAAATGTATTGACTTCACTTAGTTTGAACCTGCTCACATCACTTTGTGATGATTTTAACATGATCTGTTCTAAGATCAGTTTTCTCTCTGTCTTTGTTATAAAGTGCAGATTGTGTTTATTTTAAATATGTTTTATGTCAAACTGAATGATGATTCTTCTCATGATGTTTGTGTCTTTTGTAAAGACGACTGTTCCTCCACTCATTTTGAGTACAGAGTCTTGGACATGTCACCAAGTTATTGTTGTGATGTATCATCACGTCTATCTGACTCCAGTTGGAGTTTTCATCAACTAACACTGAGTTCATGTGAATAATAAAATCACTGAAATCTAATGAATGTCTGTGTTTACATATCATTTCTTCTAAAGCCTAGTTGTCTCACTATGATTAAGGATCATTTCTTCATGTGTCTATTTTAACATTCTTCAAACATAACTAACAGAGTGCTGCAATAACAGTCTATAATTCACTGTCTAACATCAGGATTCACATCTGGAAGATAAGTGTGTTCTCATAAATACACCTGTAGCCTGGTTTTAGTTTAAATCTAAGAATATTATGTGTTCAGATGGACTGATGGAGAAATCTGATGAAGTCTTATTATCTATGTCACTCTATGTAGAAGGTGAATGTAAGTGATCACAGCTAGTGGAGATATTTTCATTGCACCTCTACTTAAGAATCAAGATGAACAAATAGCTGAGTCATCATTTCAGAGCAGTCCTCAGTTTCAGGTGGTGGAATGCCTCAACTTTAAAATAACTATTGACTCCTGATGTGATGGGTAAGGAGACACGCTTCTATTGTTCCTCCAGTGAAAGCAGTCAAAAGACAGAGTGTGGGAAACCAGAGGAAACTCACTCACACATCCCCAATGGAACAATACATGCTGACCTTTGCCCTGAAGACACAGAGGTCAACAAGGAGCCTGAAGTTCCAAATGGTAACTTCCTGACATCTCTGAAAACAAATATTTTTTTTCTTATGTTTTTATTCGATAAAGTTACAGATAAATTATCTCATTACAGCTTCATTTTGAAAATGATAGAGACACACCAAGGATTTCTTCAATCATTTCAGTGACATACTTGACTCTGTTTACGTTACATCCAATTTTAACTTCACACAATGATATCAAATCTTGAGGAGGTAGTGCGAACAGACAAATTAAATCACCGCCAAGTACTGTACTAAAATTATAATCCTCAGAATATTCATTTGGATTTAGGCACATGCCTTCTCATTTTCTAATTGACGGAGGGTCATGATTATCATCATCACCCCCACCGGCAGCTGAATATTCTCCACAGAACTCGACACATGTCAAAGACCAGCTTCCTCAACCTCCAACCCTCATTTAGAGAGAAGACATTTTGATCAACTTTGTAATTCAAACACATAGTTTTTGGCTGGATGGTTTAAAGAAAGTTCTCATTGTCATTTCAAACTTTCCAGACTGTCACAGTCAGTCAGTGAGTGGTGCTCTTTCCTTCCAGATGGTTGATGACGTCAGGCTCCTTTTCTACTACAACACACGTCCAGTTTCAAAGGCTCCATACAAAGTCTTTTAGTGGTTCACTGGTCACAGAGATGAATGAGTCAGTGTGGGAAACTGAATTCACTTTTCTACTCACACTGACAACAGGACCAAAGTCTTAAGATTGTGCTACATAACAATTCAATACTTCATGGGGATCGCAGTCTAAAGATCATAGTTTATCAAATGAAATTATGATATGATGTGGGTTAGGTACTAGATATAGATTGTAGTGCAACAGAGGCACTTGAAACAAAAGTTGATTTTCAGTAACGTTTTAGTTTAGCTTCATGAACGTTTTATAAAACATCTCATCCTGGAGGAAATCTGTTGTGATTCTCCCACATATGTGATGGGAAAATTAGTGTGTGCTCAGTCAAAGTCATTGATTCCATCGTCAGGCATCGGATCTGCTCTGATCTGATCAGATATAGATATACCTAATGATCTGTGGCTGATTAATTGGAGCACCCTTACTTATAAATGATCAAAGCTTAGTCAAGACAAAGTCATCATAATTTTGATGAAACCACCAGTTTGACGTGTTGGAATGACAAAAATATAAGGTTGTCTAAGTCTTGTGTCCTAAAAGAGGACATACACTGCAGCTAATGTGATGAATAATGAGACACACTGAGACACACTTGTATTGATCCTCCAGCAAAAGCAGTAAAGTGTCAGATTGTGGGAAACCAGAGAAAAGTCAATCACAGACCTCCAGGGGGATAATGGATGCAGACCTTTGACTGTTTCATGTCAGTGCTGCAAGTGTGAAACTATTTACAGAGAATCACCACTGAGACAATGTGCCAAATGACCAAGAGGACATTTTGTTATCACATGTCAGTCACGTAACATGTTAGACCGAACTATAATTTAATCTGTATGCTGAAGCTGATGTTTAACAAACTTTCCATCTCACAAAGCTGACTCTTAATACCAACAGGACGACCCTGGACGTATGCTATGATTCTGTATATCAATCTAAAAATGAATCTTATTCTTGTTCAGCCTGGCTCATAATTCATTTACATAATGAGACTCATTCCTCTGCTGGTGTGTTGTATTAACTGCTTGTGTATTTATTTTCATGCACGGAAAGAGTGTGAGAAAGGTCTGAAGACCAGAGTCACAGTTCAAGTTGATTTGCATCTTTAACAACACCAGCACCCGACTATTGTCCACAGGGATTTGGCACACTTCATGAAACAGCTGCGTCGATCACCCCCTTCATGTAGAGACATATTAAACTAGTTGATGACAGAAAGGTTTCATGTTGAGCTGAAGTTAAAACTTTCTGCAACTACTATTTACAAGAAAATGTTACATGACTGTTGATAATTGTTGTATCTTTCACTGTATCTCAGTATTTGAATGAAAATGGCTGAGGCAGCCAATCACGTTGTTTCCCTCCAGATGGTTGGTGACGTCAGGCTCTGTCTCTGTTAGAGCACACGACCAGCAAACATCACAAAAGCTCCTTTCAAAGTCCTTTTGTAGTGCACTGACCACATCATTCAAAGACTGAGTGTGGGAAACTGAGAGAAACTTTCTGCTCACACCAACGACAAACCACAAGACAGAAAACACACCTGCTACATCTGGACAGCATGACTTTGTCTCAGTTAAAACACAGCACTGATAAAATACTGATTTGTTTTTCTTCTTAAATAGAAGAATTTGGAAAATATACATCTGAGAATTTGTAATTCATAAACTACATCCAACAGACGGTTTTGCTATCAAAAAATATTCTAAATATTAGGATATCTAAACAACAAACACCAAGTGGTGGATGAATGATTTGATAGAGACAATGATAGAGATTCTCCAAAAAATAAACAGAAGTCTATCTAAAGAGTGATTTCATAGGTGTAATGAGATGATGAGCGTGTGCTCAGTCAAAGTCATTGATCCCAGCATCAGACATCAGATCAGCTCTCTCTACAGGGTCACCACTTTCCCAGATCTACACAGACCTCCTCCACCTGTTCCCCTGAGATCTCACTATTGTCACCCACTAATATGACCACTGAGCATGTGTCAGGCCAGATTTCCTCTTTCTTTCCTCCAGCTCTCTGATTGGTTCACACTGTGGGAAACATCAACCAGACCAAGACCCACACATTCATATGGAGATGTGGGAGTATAAATAGGAGGGATGAAGCCAGCAGAGATCAGATTCTCTCTACAGAGACCTCTACAACACACAGATCCAGACATGGCACCTACAATCACTGCAGCAATGACCAGCTCTCAGGAACATCTCACTCTGACCCACAAGGTAAATTGAAGATTGATATAGACTCAAACATCCTTCATCAAGCTTTCTACATGTTGATACCAACTCTACACTCCAGAACAAGTTGATTAATGACTTTCTTCTTCTTCTTCTTCCTGCAGCTCAGAAAGCCTCTGGTGGAGAAGTTACGCAGAGAGCGAATCAACAGCAGCATTGAGCAGCTCAAGTCTCTCCTGGGTCCAGAGTTCCTCAAACAGCAGCCAGACTCCAAGCTGGAGAAAGCAGACATCCTGGAAATAACAGTCTGTCTCCTGACACAGCTGCAGCAGCAGCAGCAGCACCAACAGAGAAGACTGATGAACCACTTCAACAAGCTGCAGTCTTCCTCTGAGAAGAACCTGACAGAGGCTGACTTCTCTCCTTTGAGCTCCACAGTCCAGACCAGCATCACCAAAGACAAGAGTCCAGTCAACAGCTCCCTCTGGAGGCCGTGGTAGACACCAACAGACTGGAGTTACTACCAGGCTAAATTTAAATGATCACATTGGTCAAGGATTACTGGACTGAATGCTTTGAAATATTATGAACTTGTTCTTCTGTATGTACAGAAGGTTTATATTAGTGCTTTTCATCTTTGTGCAAGGTGACATTGTCTGGTGAAATGACAGAAACAATATCTTTCATGTTAAGAAAGAAAACATCTTGTCATGCAACAGACGAGAAGAAAAGACCATGTTGGTCAAAGATTACAGGAACTGAATTCTATGAAATTTAAAACTTGTTCTTCTGTAGAAACAGAAGGTTGATTATTTACAAAACAAACATTTCCTATGGAAACAGTGAAACAAGAAAACATTATCTTTCATATTAAGAAAGAACCTTTGTCATTTATTAGGTTTAAATGAAAGTAAAGCTAATGATCATTTGCTGTGATTGTATTTCATCATCACTTTGTGGTGATACATGATGAAATGAAGTTTATTACTTCCTGAGTTTTATTATTTTGATAAAAACATTTAATTGTTCCTTTTCTGGACATTGTTGAAACTGACTTAATTTTAATCTCTTTGATTATTTAGCACTGATCTGTTTTAAGATCTAAATGTATTTGTTTCCTTTTCTTTGAAAGGATATCTAATAACATGAAACTGTGTGGATTATAAAGACAGTGAACTTTTCTTTTCAGAAAATGTATTGACTTCACTTAGTTTGAACCTGCTCACATCACTTTGTGATGATTTTAACATGATCTGTTCTAAGATCAGTTTTCTCTCTGTCTTTGTTATAAAGTGCAGATTGTGTTTATTTTAAATATGTTTTATGTCAAACTGAATGATGATTCTTCTCATGATGTTTGTGTCTTTTGTAAAGACGACTGTTCCTCCACTCATTTTGAGTACAGAGTCTTGGACATGTCACCAAGTTATTGTTGTGATGTATCATCACGTCTATCTGACTCCAGTTGGAGTTTTCATCAACTAACACTGAGTTCATGTGAATAATAAAATCACTGAAATCTAATGAATGTCTGTGTTTACATATCATTTCTTCTAAAGCCTAGTTGTCTCACTATGATTAAGGATCATTTCTTCATGTGTCTATTTTAACATTCTTCAAACATAACTAACAGAGTGCTGCAATAACAGTCTATAATTCACTGTCTAACATCAGGATTCACATCTGGAAGATAAGTGTGTTCTCATAAATACACCTGTAGCCTGGTTTTAGTTTAAATCTAAGAATATTATGTGTTCAGATGGACTGATGGAGAAATCTGATGAAGTCTTATTATCTATGTCACTCTATTTATATGTAGAAGGTGAATGTAAGTGATCACAGCTAGTGGAGATATTTTCATTGCACCTCTACTTAAGAATCAAGATGAACAAATAGCTGAGTCATCATTTCAGAGCAGTCCTCAGTTCCAGGTGGTGGAATGCCTCAACTTTAAAATAACTATTGTCTCCTGATGTGATGGGTAAGGAGACACACTTCTATTGTTCCTCCAGTGAAAGCAGTCAAAAGACAGAGTGTGGGAAACCAGAGGAAACTCACTCACACATCCCCAATGGAACAATACATGCTGACCTCTGTCCTGAACAGATAGAGGGTCAGAGGGAGTATGGTGGGATCAAAACGAAAGCCTGCTTGTAGCTAAAGTTAGTACTGAAGAAATATCAATTTACACCAACAGTTATGAAAATAGTCAAAAGTGATCAAGTGCAACAGATGGTACTGAGATATAATAGGTCATGACATTTGGTGTGATTTAAAATCTCCTGTTACCATGGAAACTAAACTAAGAAGTTTCTAATAATAAAGCATTATTAGTCTGAGTCGTTCTAAATAAAGCACAAGATTGTTCATTAGAAATATCAGAAACAAAAAGTGAGGATTGTGGAAATATGGTGCCTCCTTGTTAATCTCAGTGAGTGAAAGCTGGTGGTGTATAAATAATGGATTATTTAAGAAGGTGAATTATTACACTTGTACACAATTTGTTTTTAATTCTCAGTTACATTCTTTAAAGAGTCTAAAATGAAGAAGCATAATTAAAACACAGAGTCCTGCTTTGCCAAAGACAATCCTGTTTTAACAAGGCACACACTGATTATTCTCTCAGTAGATGGAGTGTGTGAAAGCTCTGGACAACTGAGTCGTAGATGACTTTGATTAGCATCCTTAAACACTACAGCAGCAGACTATTGTCCTCTGGGATTTGGCACACTTTCAGAACCAGCTGTCCCAACCTCTTACCTCATTTCAGAAGCTCCAGTATCGACATAGATTCAGAAATATTTTAAAGCAACAAATGTATAAAGTAGATAAAAAAAAATCTGCATGGTTGTTAATGCCAGTTCTATTTTCAACTGTATTTCATGACTGAATTCAAATCTTTCAGGCAGCCAATCACGTTGTTTCCCTCCAGATGGTTGGTGACGTCAGGCTCTGTCTCTGTTAGAGCACACGACCAGCAAACATCACAAAAGCTCCTTTCAAAGTCCTTTTGTAGTGCACTGACCACATCATTCAAAGACTGAGTGTGGGAAACTGAGAGAAACTTTCTGCTCACACCAACAACAAACCACAAGACAGAAAACACACCTGCTACATCTGGACAACATGACTTTGTCTCAGTTAAAACACAGCACTGATAAAATACTGATTTGTTTTTCTTCTTAAATAGAAGAATTTGGAAAATATACATCTGAGAATTTGTAATTCATAAACTACATCCAACAGACGGTTTTGCTATCAAAAAATATTCTAAATATTAGGATATCTAAACAACAAACACCAAGTGGTGGATGAATGATTTGATAGAGACAATGATAGAGATTCTCCAAAAAATAAACAGAAGTCTATCTAAAGAGTGATTTCATAGGTGTAATGAGATGATGAGCGTGTGCTCAGTCAAAGTCATTGATCCCAGCATCAGACATCAGATCAGCTCTCTCTACAGGGTCACCACTTTCCCAGATCTACACAGACCTCCTCCAGCTGTTCCCCTGAGATCTCACTATTGTCACCTACTAATATGACCACTGAGCATGTGTCAGGCCAGATTTCCTCTTTCTTTCCTCCAGCTCTCTGATTGGTTCACACTGTGGGAAACATCAACCAGACCAAGACCCACACATTCATATGGAGATGTGGGAGTATAAATAGGAGGGATGAAGCCAGCAGAGATCAGATTCTCTCTACAGAGACCTCTACAACACACAGATCCAGACATGGCACCTACAATCACTGCAGCAATGACCAGCTCTCAGGAACATCTCACTCTGACCCACAAGGTAAATTGAAGATTGATATAGACTCAAAGATCATTCATCAAGCTTTCTACTTGTTGATACCAACTCTACACTCCAGAACAAGTTGATTAATGACTTTCTTCTTCTTCTTCCTGCAGCTCAGAAAGCCTCTGGTGGAGAAGTTACGCAGAGAGCGAATCAACAGCAGCATTGAGCAGCTCAAGTCTCTCCTGGGTCCAGAGTTCCTCAAACAGCAGCCAGACTCCAAGATGGAGAAAGCAGACATCCTGGAGATGACGGTTTACTTCCTCAGACGACTGCAGCAGCAGCAGCATCAAACTGTGGACTCTACTGATCAGGGCTACTCCAGGTGTGTCCAACAGGTGATGCACTTCCTGTCCAAAGAGGAGGTGAACACTCAGTCCCAGAGAAGACTGATGAACCACTTCAACAAGCTGCAGTCTTCCTCTGAGAAGAACCTGACAGAGGCTGACTTCTCTCCTTTGAGCTCCACAGTCCAGACCAGCATCACCAAAGACAGGAGTCCAGTCAACAGCTCCCTCTGGAGGCCGTGGTAGACACCTACAGACTGGAGTTACTACCAGGCTAAATTTAAATGATCACATTGGTCAAGGATTACTGGACTGAATGCTTTGAAATATTATGAACTTGTTCTTCTGTATGTACAGAAACTTTATATTAGTGCTTTTCATCTTTGTGCAAGATGACATTGTCTGGTGAAATGACAGAAACAATATCTTTCATGTTAAGAAAGAAAACATCTTGTCATGCAACAGACGAGAAGAAAAGACCATGTTGGTCAAAGATTACAGGAACTGAATTCTATGAAATTTAAAACTTGTTCTTCTGTAGAAACAGAAGGTTGATTATTTAAAAAACAAACATTTCCTATGGAAACAGTGAAACAAGAAAACATTATCTTTCATATTATCAAAGAACCTTTGTCATTTATTAGGTTTAAATGAAAGTAAAGCTAATGATCATTTGCTGTGATTGTATTTCATCATCACTTTGTGGTGATACATGATGAAATGAAGTTTATTACTTCCTGAGTTTTATTATTTTGATAAAAACATTTAATTGTTCCTTTTCTGGACATTGTTGAAACTGACTTAATTTTAATCTCTTTGATTATTTAGCACTGATCTGTTTTAAGATCTAAATGTATTTGTTTCCTTTTCTTTGAAAGGATATCTAATAACATGAAACTGTGTGGATTATAAAGAGTGAACTTTTCTTTTCAGAAAATGTATTGACTTCACTTAGTTTGAACCTGCTCACATCACTTTGTGATGATTTTAACATGATCTGTTCTAAGATCAGTTTTCTCTCTGTCTTTGTTATAAAGTGCAGATTGTGTTTATTTTAAATATGTTTTATGTCAAACTGAATGATGATTCTTCTCATGATGTTTGTGTCTTTTGTAAAGACGACTGTTCCTCCACTCATTTTGAGTACAGAGTCTTGGACATGTCACCAAGTTATTGTTGTGATGTATCATCACGTCTATCTGACTCCAGTTGGAGTTTTCATCAACTAACACTGAGTTCATGTGAATAATAAAATCACTGAAATCTAATGAATGTCTGTGTTTACATATCATTTCTTCTAAAGCCTAGTTGTCTCACTATGATTAAGGATCATTTCTTCATGTGTCTATTTTAACATTCTTCAAACATAACTAACAGAGGGCTGCAATAACAGTCTATAATTCACTGTCTAACATCAGGATTCACATCTGGAAGATAAGTGTGTTCTCATAAATACACCTGTAGCCTGGTTTTAGTTTAAATCTAAGAATATTATATGTTCAGATGGACTGATGGAGAAATCTGATGAAGTCTTATTATCTATGTCACTCTATTTATATGTAGAAGGTGAATGTAAGTGATCACAGCTAGTGGAGATGTTTTCATTGCACCTCTACTTAAGAATCAAGATGAACAAATAGCTGAGTCATCATTTCAGAGCAGTCCTCAGTTCCAGGTGGTGGAATGCCTCAACTTTAAAATAACTATTGACTCCTGATGTGATGGGTAAGGAGACACACTTCTATTGTTCCTCCAGTGAAAGCAGTCAAAAGACAGAGTGTGGGAAACCAGAGGAAACTCACTCACACATCCCCAATGGAACAATACATGCTGACCTCTGTCCTGAACAGATAGAGGGTCAGAGGGAGTATGGTGGGATCAAAACGAAAGCCTCTTGTAGCTAAAGTTAGTACTGTATTGAAGAAATATCAACTTACACCAACAGTTATGAAAATAGTTAAAAGTGATCAAGTGCAACAGATGGTACTGAGATATAATAGGTCATGACATTTGGTGTGATTTAAAATCTCCTGTTACCATGGAAACTAAACTAAGAAGTTTCTAATAATAAAGCATTATTAGTCTGAGTCGTTCTAAATAAAGCACAAGATTGTTCATTAGAAATATCAGAAACAAAAATGTGAGGATTGTGGAAATATGGTGCCTCCTTGTTAATCTCAGTGAGTGAAAGCTGATGGTGTATAAATAATAGATTATTTAAGAAGGTGAATTATTACACTTACACAATTTGTTTTAAATTCTCAGTTACATTCTTTAAAGAGTCTAAAATGAAGAAGCATAATTAAAACACAGAGTCCTGCTTTGCCAAAGACAATCCTGTTTTAACATGGCACACACTGATTATTCTCTCAGTAGATGGAGTGTGTGAAAGCTCTGGACAACTGAGTCGTAGATGACTTTGATTAGCATCCTTAAACACTACAGCAGCAGACTATTGTCCTCTGGGATTTGGCACACTTTCAGAACCAGCTGTCCCAACCTCTTACCTCATTTCAGAAGCTCCAGTATCGACATAGATTCAGAAATATTTTTAAAGCAACAAATGTATAAAGTAGATAAAAAAAAAAATGTATGGTTGTTAATGCCAGTTCTATTTTCAACTGTATTTCATGACTGAATTCAAATCTTTCAGGCGGCCAATCACGTTGTTTCCCTCCAGATGGTTGGTGACGTCAGGCTCTGTCTCTGTTAGAGCACACGACCAGCAAACATCACAAAAGCTCCTTTCAAAGTCCTTTTGTAGTGCACTGACCACATCATTCAAAGACTGAGTGTGGGAAACTGAGAGAAACTTTCTGCTCACACCAACGACAAACCACAAGACAGAAAACACACCTGCTACATCTGGACAGCATGACTTTGTCTCAGTTAAAACACAGCACTGATAAAATACTGATTTGTTTTTCTTCTTAAATAGAAAAATTTGGAAAATACACACCTGAGCGTGTATAATTCATAGACTCTATATGGAACAGAACGTTATGGTATTACAACTGAGTCTAAATATTAGGATATCTAAACAACAAACACCAAGTGGTGGATGAATGATTTGATAGAGACAATGATAGAGATTCTCCAAAAAATAAACAGAAGTCTATCTAAAGAGTGATTTCATAGGTGTAATGAGATGATGAGCGTGTGCTCAGTCAAAGTCATTGATCCCAGCATCAGACATCAGATCAGCTCTCTCTACAGGGTCACCACTTTCCCAGATCTACACAGACCTCCTCCAGCTGTTCCCCTGAGATCTCACTATTGTCACCCACTAATATGACCACTGAGCATGTGTCAGGCCAGATTTCCTTTTTCTTTCCTCCAGCTCTCTGATTGGTTCACACTGTGGGAAACATCAACCAGACCAAGACCCACACATTCATATGGAGATGTGGGAGTATAAATAGGAGGGATGAAGCCAGCAGAGATCAGATTCTCTCTACAGAGACCTCTACAACACACAGATCCAGACATGGCACCTACAATCACTGCAGCAATGACCAGCTCTCAGGAACATCTCACTCTGACCCACAAGGTAAATTGAAGATTGATATAGACTCAAAGATCATTCATCAAGCTTTCTACTTGTTGATACCAACTCTACACTCCAGAACAAGTTGATTAATGTCTTTCTTCTTCTTCTTCCTGCAGCTCAGAAAGCCTCTGGTGGAGAAGTTACGCAGAGAGCGAATCAACAGCAGCATTGAGCAGCTCAAGTCTCTCCTGGGTCCAGAGTTCCTCAAACAACAGCCAGACTCCAAGCTGGAGAAAGCAGACATCCTGGAAATAACAGTCTGTCTCCTGACACAGCTGCAGCAGCAGCAGCAGCATCACCAACAGAGAAGACTGATGAACCACTTCAACAAGCTGCAGTCTTCCTCTGAGAAGAACCTGACAGAGGCTGACTTCTCTCCTTTGAGCTCCACAGTCCAGACCAGCATCACCAAAGACAAGAGTCCAGTCAACAGCTCCCTCTGGAGGCCGTGGTAGACACCTACAGACTGGAGTTACTACCAGGCTAAATTTAAATGATCACATTGGTCAAGGATTACTGGACTGAATGCTTTGAAATATTATGAACTTGTTCTTCTGTATGTACAGAAGCTTTATATTAGTGCTTTTCATCTTTGTGCAAGATGACATTGTCTGGTGAAATGACAGAAACAATATCTTTCATGTTAAGAAAGAAAACATCTTGTCATGCAACAGACGAGAAGAAAAGACCATGTTGGTCAAAGATTACAGGAACTGAATTCTATGAAATTTAAAACTTGTTCTTCTGTAGAAACAGAAGGTTGATTATTTACAAAACAAACATTTCCTATGGAAACAGTGAAACAAGAAAACATTATCTTTCATATTATCAAAGAACCTTTGTCATTTATTAGGTTTAAATGAAAGTAAAGCTAATGATCATTTGCTGTGATTGTATTTCATCATCACTTTGTGGTGATACATGATGAAATGAAGTTTATTACTTCCTGAGTTTTATTATTTTGATAAAAACATTTAATTGTTCCTTTTCTGGACATTGTTGAAACTGACTTAATTTTAATCTCTTTGATTATTTAGCACTGATCTGTTTTAAGATCTAAATGTATTTGTTTCCTTTTCTTTGAAAGGATATCTAATAACATGAAACTGTGTGGATTATAAAGACAGTGAACTTTTCTTTTCAGAAAATGTATTGACTTCACTTAGTTTGAACCTGCTCACATCACTTTGTGATGATTTTAACATGATCTGTTCTAAGATCAGTTTTCTCTCTGTCTTTGTTATAAAGTGCAGATTGTGTTTATTTTAAATATGTTTTATGTCAAACTGAATGATGATTCTTCTCATGATGTTTGTGTCTTTTGTAAAGACGACTGTTCCTCCACTCATTTTGAGTACAGAGTCTTGGACATGTCACCAAGTTATTGTTGTGATGTATCATCACGTCTATCTGACTCCAGTTGGAGTTTTCATCAACTAACACTGAGTTCATGTGAATAATAAAATCACTGAAATCTAATGAATGTCTGTGTTTACATATCATTTCTTCTAAAGCCTAGTTGTCTCACTATGATTAAGGATCATTTCTTCATGTGTCTATTTTAACATTCTTCAAACATAACTAACAGAGTGCTGCAATAACAGTCTATAATTCACTGTCTAACATCAGGATTCACATCTGGAAGATAAGTGTGTTCTCATAAATACACCTGCAGCCTGGTTTTAGTTTAAATCTAAGAATATTATGTGTTCAGATGGACTGATGGAGAAATCTGATGAAGTCTTATTATCTATGTCACTCTATTTATATGCAGAAGGTGAATGTAAGTGATCACAGCTAGTGGAGATATTTTCATTGCACCTCTACTTAAGAATCAAGATGAACAAATAGCTGAGTCATCATTTCAGAGCAGTCCTCAGTTTCAGGTGGTGGAATGCCTCAACTTTAAAATAACTATTGACTCCTGATGTGATGGGTAAGGAGACACACTTCTATTGTTCCTCCAGTGAAAGCAGTCAAAAGACAGAGTGTGGGAAACCAGAGGAAACTCACTCACACATCCCCAATGGAACAATACATGCTGACCTTTGCCCTGAAGACACAGAGGTCAACAAGGAGCCTGAAGTTCCAAATGGTAACTTCCTGACATTTCTGAAAACAAATATTTTTTTTCTTATGTTTTTATTCGATAAAGTTACAGATAAATTATCTCATTACAGCTTCATTTTGAAAATGATAGAGACACACCAAGGATTTCTTCAATCATTTCAGTGACATACTTGACTCTGTTTACGTTACATCCAATTTTAACTTCACACAATGATATCAAATCTTGAGGAGGTAGTGCGAACAGACAAATTAAATCACCGCCAAGTACTGTACTAAAATTATAATCCTCAGAATATTCATTTGGATTTAGGCACATGCCTTCTCATTTTCTAATTGACGGAGGGTCATGATTATCATCATCACCCCCACCGGCAGCTGAATATTCTCCACAGAACTCGACACATGTCAAAGACCAGCTTCCTCAACCTCCAACCCTCATTTAGAGAGAAGACATTTTGATCAACTTTTTAATTCAAACACACAGTTTTTGTCTGGATGGTTTAAAGAAAGTTTTCATTGTCATTTCAAACTTTCCAGACTGTCACAGTCAGTCAGTGAGTGGTGCTCTTTCCTTCCAGATGGTTGATGACGTCAGGCTCCTTTTCTACTACAACACACGTCCAGTTTCAAAGGCTCCATACAAAGTCTTTTAGTGGTTCACTGGTCACAGAGATGAATGAGTCAGTGTGGGAAACTGAATTCACTTTTCTACTCACACTGACAACAGGACCAAAGTCTTAAGATTGTGCTACATAACAATTCAATACTTCATGGGGATCGCAGTCTAAAGATCATAGTTTATCAAATGAAATTATGATATGATGTGGGTTAGGTACTAGATATAGATTGTAGTGCAACAGAGGCACTTGAAACAAAAGTTGATTTTCAGTAACGTTTTAGTTTAGCTTCATGAACGTTTTATAAAACATCTCATCCTGGAGGAAATCTGTTGTTATTCTCCCACATATGTGATGGGAAAATTAGTGTGTGCTCAGTCAAAGTCATTGATTCCATCGTCAGGCATCGGATCTGCTCTGATCTGATCAGATATAGATATACCTAATGATCTGTGGCTGATTAATTGGAGCACCCTTACTTATAAATGATCAAAGCTTAGTCAAGACAAAGTCATCATAATTTTGATGAAACCACCAGTTTGACGTGTTGGAATGACAAAAATATAAGGTTGTCTAAGTCTTGTGTCCTAAAAGAGGACATACACTGCAGCTAATGTGATGAATAATGAGACACACTGAGACACACTTGTATTGATCCTCCAGCAAAAGCAGTAAAGTGTCAGATTGTGGGAAACCAGAGAAAAGTCAATCACAGACCTCCAGGGGGATAATGGATGCAGACCTTTGACTGTTTCATGTCAGTGCTGCAAGTGTGAAACTATTTACAGAGAATCACCACTGAGACAATGTGCCAAATGACCAAGAGGACATTTTGTTATCACATGTCAGTCACGTAACATGTTAGACCGAACTATAATTTAATCTGTATGCTGAAGCTGATGTTTAACAAACTTTCCATCTCACAAAGCTGACTCTTAATACCAACAGGACGACCCTGGACGTATGCTATGATTCTGTATATCAATCTAAAAATGAATCTTATTCTTGTTCAGCCTGGCTCATAATTCATTTACATAATGAGACTCATTCCTCTGCTGGTGTGTTGTATTAACTGCTTGTGTATTTATTTTCATGCACGGAAAGAGTGTGAGAAAGGTCTGAAGACCAGAGTCACAGTTCAAGTTGATTTGCATCTTTAACAACACCAGCACCCGACTATTGTCCACAGGGATTTGGCACACTTCATGAAACAGCTGCGTCGATCACCCCCTTCATGTAGAGACATATTAAACTAGTTGATGACAGAAAGGTTTCATGTTGAGCTGAAGTTAAAACTTTCTGCAACTACTGTTTACAAGAAAATGTTACATGACTGTTGATAATTGTTGTATCTTTCACTGTATCTCAGTATTTGAATGAAAATGGCTGAGGCAGCCAATCACGTTGTTTCCCTCCAGATGGTTGGTGACGTCAGACTCTGTCTCTGTTAGAGCACACGACCAGCAAACATCACAAAAGCTCCTTTCAAAGTCCTTTTGTAGTGCACTGACCACATCATTCAAAGACTGAGTGTGGGAAACTGAGAGAAACTTTCTGCTCACACCAACGACAAACCACAAGACAGAAAACACACCTGCTACATCTGGACAGCATGACTTTGTCTCAGTTAAAACACAGCACTGATAAAATACTGATTTGTTTTTCTTCTTAAATAGAAGAATTTGGAAAATACACACCTGAGCGTGTATAATTCATAGACTACAATCAACAGACAGTTTTGGTATTAAGAAATATTCTAAATATTAGGATATCTAAACAACAAACACCAAGTGGTGGATGAATGATTTGATAGAGACAATGATAGAGATTCTCCAAAAAATAAACAGAAGTCTATCTAAAGAGTGATTTCATAGGTGTAATGAGATGATGAGCGTGTGCTCAGTCAAAGTCATTGATCCCAGCATCAGACATCAGATCAGCTCTCTCTACAGGGTCACCACTTTCCCAGATCTACACAGACCTCCTCCACCTGTTCCCCTGAGATCTCACTATTGTCACCCACTAATATGACCACTGAGCATGTGTCAGGCCAGATTTCCTCTTTCTTTCCTCCAGCTCTCTGATTGGTTCACACTGTGGGAAACATCAACCAGACCAAGACCCACACATTCATATGGAGATGTGGGAGTATAAATAGGAGGGATGAAGCCAGCAGAGATCAGATTCTCTCTACAGAGACCTCTACAACACACAGATCCAGACATGGCACCTACAATCACTGCAGCAATGACCAGCTCTCAGGAACATCTCACTCTGACCCACAAGGTAAATTGAAGATTGATATAGACTCAAACATCCTTCATCAAGCTTTCTACATGTTGATACCAACTCTACACTCCAGAACAAGTTGATTAATGACTTTCTTCTTCTTCTTCTTCCTGCAGCTCAGAAAGCCTCTGGTGGAGAAGTTACGCAGAGAGCGAATCAACAGCAGCATTGAGCAGCTCAAGTCTCTCCTGGGTCCAGAGTTCCTCAAACAGCAGCCAGACTCCAAGCTGGAGAAAGCAGACATCCTGGAAATAACAGTCTGTCTCCTGACACAGCTGCAGCAGCAGCAGCAGCACCAACAGAGAAGACTGATGAACCACTTCAACAAGCTGCAGTCTTCCTCTGAGAAGAACCTGACAGAGGCTGACTTCTCTCCTTTGAGCTCCACAGTCCAGACCAGCATCACCAAAGACAAGAGTCCAGTCAACAGCTCCCTCTGGAGGCCGTGGTAGACACCAACAGACTGGAGTTACTACCAGGCTAAATTTAAATGATCACATTGGTCAAGGATTACTGGACTGAATGCTTTGAAATATTATGAACTTGTTCTTCTGTATGTACAGAAGGTTTATATTAGTGCTTTTCATCTTTGTGCAAGGTGACATTGTCTGGTGAAATGACAGAAACAATATCTTTCATGTTAAGAAAGAAAACATCTTGTCATGCAACAGACGAGAAGAAAAGACCATGTTGGTCAAAGATTACAGGAACTGAATTCTATGAAATTTAAAACTTGTTCTTCTGTAGAAACAGAAGGTTGATTATTTACAAAACAAACATTTCCTATGGAAACAGTGAAACAAGAAAACATTATCTTCATATTAAGAAAGAACCTTTGTCATTTATTAGGTTTAAATGAAAGTAAAGCTAATGATCATTTGCTGTGATTGTATTTCATCATCACTTTGTGGTGATACATGATGAAATGAAGTTTATTACTTCCTGAGTTTTATTATTTTGATAAAAACATTTAATTGTTCCTTTTCTGGACATTGTTGAAACTGACTTAATTTTAATCTCTTTGATTATTTAGCACTGATCTGTTTTAAGATCTAAATGTATTTGTTTCCTTTTCTTTGAAAGGATATCTAATAACATGAAACTGTGTGGATTATAAAGACAGTGAACTTTTCTTTTCAGAAAATGTATTGACTTCACTTAGTTTGAACCTGCTCACATCACTTTGTGATGATTTTAACATGATCTGTTCTAAGATCAGTTTTCTCTCTGTCTTTGTTATAAAGTGCAGATTGTGTTTATTTTAAATATGTTTTATGTCAAACTGAATGATGATTCTTCTCATGATGTTTGTGTCTTTTGTAAAGACGACTGTTCCTCCACTCATTTTGAGTACAGAGTCTTGGACATGTCACCAAGTTATTGTTGTGATGTATCATCACGTCTATCTGACTCCAGTTGGAGTTTTCATCAACTAACACTGAGTTCATGTGAATAATAAAATCACTGAAATCTAATGAATGTCTGTGTTTACATATCATTTCTTCTAAAGCCTAGTTGTCTCACTATGATTAAGGATCATTTCTTCATGTGTCTATTTTAACATTCTTCAAACATAACTAACAGAGTGCTGCAATAACAGTCTATAATTCACTGTCTAACATCAGGATTCACATCTGGAAGATAAGTGTGTTCTCATAAATACACCTGTAGCCTGGTTTTAGTTTAAATCTAAGAATATTATGTGTTCAGATGGACTGATGGAGAAATCTGATGAAGTCTTATTATCTATGTCACTCTATTTATATGTAGAAGGTGAATGTAAGTGATCACAGCTAGTGGAGATATTTTCATTGCACCTCTACTTAAGAATCAAGATGAACAAATAGCTGAGTCATCATTTCAGAGCAGTCCTCAGTTCCAGGTGGTGGAATGCCTCAACTTTAAAATAACTATTGTCTCCTGATGTGATGGGTAAGGAGACACACTTCTATTGTTCCTCCAGTGAAAGCAGTCAAAAGACAGAGTGTGGGAAACCAGAGGAAACTCACTCACACATCCCCAATGGAACAATACATGCTGACCTCTGTCCTGAACAGATAGAGGGTCAGAGGGAGTATGGTGGGATCAAAACGAAAGCCTGCTTGTAGCTAAAGTTAGTACTGAAGAAATATCAATTTACACCAACAGTTATGAAAATAGTCAAAAGTGATCAAGTGCAACAGATGGTACTGAGATATAATAGGTCATGACATTTGGTGTGATTTAAAATCTCCTGTTACCATGGAAACTAAACTAAGAAGTTTCTAATAATAAAGCATTATTAGTCTGAGTCGTTCTAAATAAAGCTTAAGATTGTTCATTAGAAATATCAGAAACAAAAAAGTGAGGATTGTGGAAATATGGTGCCTCCTTGTTAATCTCAGTGAGTGAAAGCTGGTGGTGTATAAATAATGGATTATTTAAGAAGGTGAATTATTACACTTGTACACAATTTGTTTTTAATTCTCAGTTACATTCTTTAAAGAGTCTAAAATGAAGAAGCATAATTAAAACACAGAGTCCTGCTTTGCCAAAGACAATCCTGTTTTAACAAGGCACACACTGATTATTCTCTCAGTAGATGGAGTGTGTGAAAGCTCTGGACAACTGAGTCGTAGATGACTTTGATTAGCATCCTTAAACACTACAGCAGCAGACTATTGTCCTCTGGGATTTGGCACACTTTCAGAACCAGCTGTCCCAACCTCTTACCTCATTTCAGAAGCTCCAGTATCGACATAGATTCAGAAATATTTTAAAGCAACAAATGTATAAAGTAGATAAAAAAAAATCTGCATGGTTGTTAATGCCAGTTCTATTTTCAACTGTATTTCATGACTGAATTCAAATCTTTCAGGCAGCCAATCACGTTGTTTCCCTCCAGATGGTTGGTGACGTCAGGCTCTGTCTCTGTTAGAGCACACGACCAGCAAACATCACAAAAGCTCCTTTCAAAGTCCTTTTGTAGTGCACTGACCACATCATTCAAAGACTGAGTGTGGGAAACTGAGAGAAACTTTCTGCTCACACCAACAACAAACCACAAGACAGAAAACACACCTGCTACATCTGGACAACATGACTTTGTCTCAGTTAAAACACAGCACTGATAAAATACTGATTTGTTTTTCTTCTTAAATAGAAGAATTTGGAAAATATACATCTGAGAATTTGTAATTCATAAAGTACATCCAACAGACGGTTTTGCTATCAAAAAATATTCTAAATATTAGGATATCTAAACAACAAACACCAAGTGGTGGATGAATGATTTGATAGAGACAATGATAGAGATTCTCCAAAAAATAAACAGAAGTCTATCTAAAGAGTGATTTCATAGGTGTAATGAGATGATGAGCGTGTGCTCAGTCAAAGTCATTGATCCCAGCATCAGACATCAGATCAGCTCTCTCTACAGGGTCACCACTTTCCCAGATCTACACAGACCTCCTCCAGCTGTTCCCCTGAGATCTCACTATTGTCACCTACTAATATGACCACTGAGCATGTGTCAGGCCAGATTTCCTCTTTCTTTCCTCCAGCTCTCTGATTGGTTCACACTGTGGGAAACATCAACCAGACCAAGACCCACACATTCATATGGAGATGTGGGAGTATAAATAGGAGGGATGAAGCCAGCAGAGATCAGATTCTCTCTACAGAGACCTCTACAACACACAGATCCAGACATGGCACCTACAATCACTGCAGCAATGACCAGCTCTCAGGAACATCTCAATCTGACCCACAAGGTAAATTGAAGATTGATATAGACTCAAACATCCTTCATCAAGCTTTCTACATGTTGATACCAACTCTACACTCCAGAACAAGTTGATTAATGACTTTCTTCTTCTTCTTCCTGCAGCTCAGAAAGCCTCTGGTGGAGAAGTTACGCAGAGAGCGAATCAACAGCAGCATTGAGCAGCTCAAGTCTCTCCTGGGTCCAGAGTTCCTCAAACAGCAGCCAGACTCCAAGATGGAGAAAGCAGACATCCTGGAGATGACGGTTTACTTCCTCAGACGACTGCAGCAGCAGCAGCATCAAACTGTGGACTCTACTGATCAGGGCTACTCCAGGTGTGTCCAACAGGTGATGCACTTCCTGTCCAAAGAGGAGGTGAACACTCAGTCCCAGAGAAGACTGATGAACCACTTCAACAAGCTGCAGTCTTCCTCTGAGAAGAACCTGACAGAGGCTGACTTCTCTCCTTTGAGCTCCACAGTCCAGACCAGCATCACCAAAGACAGGAGTCCAGTCAACAGCTCCCTCTGGAGGCCGTGGTAGACACCTACAGACTGGAGTTACTACCAGGCTAAATTTAAATGATCACATTGGTCAAGGATTACTGGACTGAATGCTTTGAAATATTATGAACTTGTTCTTCTGTATGTACAGAAGCTTTATATTAGTGCTTTTCATCTTTGTGCAAGATGACATTGTCTGGTGAAATGACAGAAACAATATCTTTCATGTTAAGAAAGAAAACATCTTGTCATGCAACAGACGAGAAGAAAAGACCATGTTGGTCAAAGATTACAGGAACTGAATTCTATGAAATTTAAAACTTGTTCTTCTGTAAAAACAGAAGGTTGATTATTTAAAAAACAAACATTTCCTATGGAAACAGTGAAACAAGAAAACATTATCTTTCATATTAACAAAGAACCTTTATTAGGTTTAAATGAAAGTAAAGCTAATGATCATTTGCTGTGATTGTATTTCATCATCACTTTGTGGTGATACATGATGAAATGAAGTTTATTACTTCCTGAGTTTTATTATTTTGATAAAAACATTTAATTGTTCCTTTTCTGGACATTGTTGAAACTGACTTAATTTTAATCTCTTTGATTATTTAGCACTGATCTGTTTTAAGATCTAAATGTATTTGTTTCCTTTTCTTTGAAAGGATATCTAATAACATGAAACTGTGTGGATTATAAAGACAGTGAACTTTTCTTTTCAGAAAATGTATCGACTTCACTTAGTTTGAACCTGCTCACATCACTTTGTGATGATTTTAACATGATCTGTTCTAAGATCAGTTTTCTCTCTGTCTTTGTTATAAAGTGCAGATTGTGTTTGTTTTAAATATGTTTTATGTCAAACTGAATGATGATTCTTCTCATGATGTTTGTGTCTTTTGTAAAGACGACTGTTCCTCCACTCATTTTGAGTACAGAGTCTTGGACATGTCACCAAGTTATTGTTGTGATGTATCATCACGTCTATCTGACTCCAGTTGGAGTTTTCATCAACTAACACTGAGTTCATGTGAATAATAAAATCACTGAAATCTAATGAATGTCTGTGTTTACATATCATTTCTTCTAAAGCCTAGTTGTCTCACTATGATTAAGGATCATTTCTTCATGTGTCTATTTTAACATTCTTCAAACATAACTAACAGAGTGCTGCAATAACAGTCTATAATTCACTGTCTAACATCAGGATTCACATCTGGAAGATAAGTGTGTTCTCATAAATACACCTGCAGCCTGGTTTTGGTTTTAAATTTAAGAATATTATATGTTCAGATGGACTGAAGGAGAAATCTGATGAAGTCTTATTATCTATGTCACTCTATTTATATGTAGAAGGTGAATGTAAGTGATCACAGCTAGTGGAGATATTTTCATTGCACCTCTACTTAAGAATCAAGATGAACAAATAGCTGAGTCATCATTTCAGAGCAGTCCTCAGTTCCAGGTGGTGGAATGCCTCAACTTTAAAATAACTATTGACTCCTGATGTGATGGGTAAGGAGACACACTTCTATTGTTCCTCCAGTGAAAGCAGTCAAAAGACAGAGTGTGGGAAACCAGAGGAAACTCACTCACACATCCCCAATGGAACAATACATGCTGACCTCTGTCCTGAACAGATAGAGGGTCAGAGGGAGTATGGTGGGATCAAAACGAAAGCCTGCTTGTAGCTAAAGTTAGTACTGAAGAAATATCAACTTACACCAACAGTTATGAAAATAGTTAAAAGTGATCAAGTGCAACAGATGGTACTGAGATATAATAGGTCATGACATTTGGTGTGATTTAAAATGTCCTGTTACCATGGAAACTAAACTAACAAGTTTCTAATAATAAAGCATTATCAGTCTGAGTCGTTCTAAATAAAGTTTAAGATTGTTTATTAGAAATATCAGAAACAAAAACGTGAGGATTGTGGAAATATTGTTCGTTCTTGTTAATCTCAGTGAGTGAAACTTTCTATCAATTGAAAGTGAAACAGGAAGTGGAAAGTGAAGCCTGACGTAGGACCAAAATGAGCCTGACTGGTAAAAAAGGCACCGTGCCGATTAGTGTTTTGGTGGTGTTTTTACACAGAGAGCAAGAGTGACAAGTATGCAAATATAAATGTCTCGCACTGGTGTAGGCTACGTGCGTAGGTTATGGCGTCAAGGCTCCGCAGTAATGTAAAAGCACCTTAAGAAAGAAAACAGAAAAAATATCTTTTCAAGCATGTTTCATGAAATATATCAGACTGCATGGAAATTATGATTATGACTGACTGTATTTTAAGTACTTTCATGCTATAACAAAATTTGTTATCTATTGATTGTTACTGATCTTTGTGATTAGAAATGTAGTCTGCTTTACAGACAAATGGTGTCAACAAACTACTTAAACTCTTTGATTTCTCAGAATTGATCCGTTATAAGACAAAATGTTCTTTTCATTCTCAGAGTTTGGCTTTATAAGACAGTCCGTATTGTTACGCTTGACTGTATATTACTCAATTCAAATCACCTCTTGTTGGTGTTTTCATACTTGATGTGGCTCCATGTGCCTTGATGAATAAACAAACTGCCTATTGAAAATAACGTGTTGTCATATGATTCTTTGTTGTAGTCTTTGTATCCTCCGCCCTATTTAATTTTCAGTTAATTAACGTCTCCCTAATTATATCTATATTTCATTTAGAAAATTCAGCACACAAAGTTGCAAATAATCCAAAATATACATGTTTGATGTCAAACAAAGTTGTCATAATCCCCCTCTTATCAAAAGCAATTATAAATGTTACGGGATTCTGTTTTTATGAATTCAGTCAAATTATCAAACCAGATGATAACATACACCTCTATTATGGTTTTGCAGTACTGCTGGTTAGGCACAATTCTCAGTTTCAGGTGTTTTAATATAAGAGGGTTCAGTGTTAACCATTTCCCTCCTTAAAGAGGCCACACACTGTGTCTAATGTGATGCGCAATAAGACACACTTCTATTGTTCCTCCAGTGAAAGCAGTCAATAGACAGAGTGTGGGAAACCAGGACAAACTCACTCACAGAGCCCCTGTGGAACAATAGATCCAGACCTTTGCCCTGAAGGGACACAGGGTTAAAAGGACTCTTGCTCTTTTAAAGTGCAAACTTGTTTTGAACGCATGTTCAATAAATAAAATGTCATTTCAACATTTTTTTTTTTTTGTAGCTGCAGAACCATTTTCTGTAAACAAACTGGTCACAAGACTCTTGAGCTGGGGAGCAAGCAGAGATAACCAGATGGTGTAAAAATTGGGGCCAAGTTAAACATTATAAAAAAACAACTGCATAGAGTTAATCTTTGGAATCTAATGCCAACATTTGCTGTGACCTCAGTCACTTCTTCAGCCACTGCATTATCTGGCCCTACCACTGCCGACAACAGTCACATGAAGTCGCAGAGGCAATCACATATTGTTAGGTGTTGAATTGTAGTAGGGGTGATATCCAGTGTCTACGATCTTTCAATAATTATAACCTCAAAGGACATGAATATGCTATATGGGTGACCAAGAGATGTCAGCATTTAGCTAAGCAATATATTCAGAGTTTTATATGTAACTAAGCTATTTAAGTTTACTTAACTGGCGTTTTCATTGCCACCGTCGCCTCCAGGCTTACTCTGGAGGTTTCAGCCTGGACGGCTTAATATTTTTAAGGGATAGTGTTTGATAAAAAACAGGATCAACCTCAAAAAGTCAAGTGGTAGCGGGGCATATGCTTATTTTCTGCTTATGCACGGAAGGTGGCAAAACTCTGGTAATTCTCCAAAGGGAATTGGCACACTTCAGAAAAAGGATGACCGGCCAATAAACGTTCAGCTGAAATGTTAAGCCACATTGTCAGTAATGAGTCATGTTTATGATGTAGAGTATGTTGAGTTAATGATTGCAAACTGAACATAACACAACAAAATAATACAGTAAAACGAATGTAGTGCTATTTAAGAATACATAATCATATAAGATTTTACAAAGTGTCAGCACGAGCCAATCAGATCCTTTCCCTCCAGATGGTTGGTGATGTAATGCTCTGTTTCTACAAGGACACACCTCCAGCATCTGTCACAGACGTCTCTTTGTGGATCATTGACTGCAGCACATGGAGTCAGTGTGGGAAACTGAGATCAACTTGTTACTCACACTGACTGCAAGGCACGTGTCAAAAGGCTCAACTGCATCCAGACAACAGCATGATTACTGTCTTCAGTTATTCTAAATTAAATCAATGGGGAACCACACTCTGGTATCTCATAGTACTGTGTCACAAATATGGGAAATTTGTATTATTAAATCATCCAAAATGATCAGTTATGACAAAATCTTTCACCTGTTACACCTCAAACACAGGTGAAAGGAAATATTACACACAAATATTAAAACTTGATCCCCACATAGTCTACATATCCATTTGTATTCTACATATACGTTATATCATACATGTTATTCCTCCACGTGTGTGATAAGATGATAAGTGTGTTCTCAGTCAAAGTCATTGATCCCAGATCAGGCAGGGTCACCACTTTCACACAGAGCTCTGTGAGTCTCTCTCTATCTGGCCTCCATCCTCCACCTGTTCCCCTGAGGTCTAACTATTGTCTCCAGGGCATTAACGGGATCATGTTGCTGCTCCACATGTCTTATTGTCTCACAGAGCTCGCTGATTGGTTCACACTGTGGGAAACATCAACCAGACCAAGACCCACACATTCATATGGAGATGTGGGAGTATAAATAGGAGGGATGAAGCCAGCAGAGATCAGATTCTCTCTACAGAGACCTCTACAACACACAGATCCAGACATGGCACCTACAATCACTGCAGCAATGACCAGCTCTCAGGAACATCTCACTCTGACCCACAAGGTAAATTGAAAATGTGACAACACTTGAAAATATTTTGTCAAGAGTTTCCATATATATCACTAACTCCACACAGTAGAACAAGTTGATTAATGACTTTCTTCTTCTTCTTCCTGCAGCTCAGAAAGCCTCTGGTGGAGAAGTTACGCAGAGAGCGAATCAACAGCAGCATTGAGCAGCTCAAGTCTCTCCTGGGTCCAGAGTTCCTCAAACAGCAGCCAGACTCCAAGCTGGAGAAAGCAGACATCCTGGAAATGACAGTCTGTCTCCTGACACAGCTGCAGCAGCAGCAGCAGCACCAACAGAGAAGACTGATGAACCACTTCAACAAGCTGCAGTCTTCCTCTGAGAAGAACCTGACAGAGGCTGACTTCTCTCCTTTGAGCTCCACAGTCCAGACCAGCATCACCAAAGACAAGAGTCCAGTCAACAGCTCCCTCTGGAGGCCGTGGTAGACACCTACAGACTGGAGTTACTACCAGGCTAAATTTAAATGATCACATTGGTCAAAGATTACTGGACTGAAGTCTCTGAAATATTATGAACTTGTTCTTCTGTATGTACAGAAGGTTTATATTAGTGTTTCTTTTTTAAATGTGACATTTCCTGAGGAAATGACAGCATCAGTATCTTTCATGTTAGAAAGAAAACATCTTGTCATGCATGTTGCATGAACCAAATCTGATTGCATCTGCAATTATTATTTCTGACCGTACTTCAAGTACCGGTAATACTGCGATGACATTTGTCATCTATTGATTGTTACTGATCACTGTGATCAAAAATTATGTTGCAAATAATGTTCTTTTTATGGACAAATAGTTTTTTTCAAAATCTCTGAATCATCAAACTGATCTGGTTTAAGATCCAAATGTTTATCCTTTCAGTCTAAAAGGTTTTATTGATATCAGATATCTTATTTTTACCTTCACTGTGGGTTAAACATAGTGGCAATGTGATAATAGATCATTTTGATCTAACATCTTAATTGTCCTATGTGGCCATGTGGTCAAAATTTACTTCACTTACAGCGATTACAATTAAATGATCTGGTTTAAGATCAATATTTTTATCCTTTAATGCAAAGGTTCTCTTTAATATCACACTTTTGTTGTGACGTTTGAGTTAGTTTGACTTTGTTGAATTTACTGGTCATTAAGAATGATGTGATCTGTTTTAAGGTCAGTCTTAAGTGTTTTCTTTTGGTCATTAAGGGTACTGTGGATACTGTGGCCTTAAATACTGTCAATTATTTGTCTTTTACGAAGACTGTTGTCCCTTTACTCTCTGTGAGTACAGTGTGTCTTGTAGAAATCTACAAGTTGTTGTTGTGATGTATCATCACGTCTTGTTGGTGTTTTCATACTTGATGTGGCTCCATGTGTCTTGATGAATAAACAAACTGCCTACTGAAAACTGTTCTCTTGTTACTGTATGTTGTAGTTACCCTCTTTATGAAGACAGACAGATGTCCTGCATTTTCTGTCCATTTAAGTTGATTGATATATGTCTCCACCATGTCCTTACATTTGATTGATGAATCCTTATAAAAATCAGCATGCAGGTAATTGTTTATCCCCAACAGACACGTTTGGCTTCAAATAAAGCATAGCTACATAATGCAATTAAAATTACTGATGCTGTGAGTTGATCAGAGTTATAGTGTTCCATTAATGTGGATTAAGTCGACAGACCAAATGAAAACATATGGTTCAATGACACTGTTGATGCAATATTACTGTGTTTGGGGGAAATTATCAATTTTAGGTGATTTACTGTAAAAAACTATTTTAAGTTTTCCCTCCTTAAAGAGGCCACACACTGTGTCTAATGTGATGCATAATAAGACACACTTCTATTGTTCCTCCAGTGAAAGCAGTCAATAGACAGAGTGTGGGAAACCAGGACAAACTCACTCACAGAGCCCCTGTGGAACAATAGATCCAGACCTTTGCCCTGAAGGGACACAGGTTTAAAAGGAGCCTGGCTCCAAAAACTGAGACTCACTTTAAATCACGCTTTTACTGGTTTCTCTATTATACTAAGAAGCATCACCACTTTTTGAACATATTATTACTTCTTCCTGTTAATACTGAACCTATATTTCTTCATAATTTGTTTGAGAATCCTCTTCTTGTCCTGTAAAGGGTCGCAGGGTTGGTGGATCCTATGCCAGCTTATTTGAGAATCTTGCAGCTGTGATTTGAGATTTGAGCTGTGATTTCAGATCAAACATATTAGAGGAACAAACTTCTTGACAGAGAAACCCAAGTTTCTAAACAATGGTGAAAACCACTGCCAGTACCACACTGACCATTTTTATATCACTTGACATTGCACAGGAAGGTGATCTAGAAACAATTTGTTAATTCAAACAACATCGAACAACACATGGACTTATACTGCAAGTATCTTTCCAGTAAAAGCAGTCAAGCAAGACATGTCACACTGTTATATGATGTAAATTACTTGTAAGACATACCAAGTCATGAAAGGTTAAGGAATAACGTACCAGATCCAGCATCAACATACTTTGGAAAACAGGACACTGCACAGCAGAACAGCAGCACACTCGTTAGTAAGCTGCATCCCTTCATCAATACAACTGACAGTCTACAGAAATGCTGCAAAATACGACAAAAATAAAGACAGTAGTAAAAAACTGAACTTGATTTAACAGTTGCTCATCAGTGTAACTTGAAGCAACAGGCACATGAACCATAACAACATAAACTTTAAGTCATATGAAAATAGTTGGAACAACATTAAGAATTATATATAATTGCAGTAGGTTTAACAAATAAAACACATGTTGAAATTCAGCAGCAGTTATGCCACCACCAAAAAGGTTAATGGCTCATGGCAGCTGCTGGTCAGGTGTAGCTCTTGTGTCCAGTGTTTTAATCAGTGTACAGGGAATATTTGGACTAACAAACAAAGCAAAGCATAGTTATTATTATCTAGAACTTGATGGTTTTTAATTTATTAACTGGAAGATGAACAGAAGTTGATGCTGTTCGGATGTTATCTGTTGTCTTAAATTAACTTACCTTATTCAGCCATGGAGTGAAACCTATTCTCTACTCTTTTTCATATTGTGACCTGAATTGCTAAAATCATGGAATCAAATCAAAAATTGCACCATTTTATACAGACTATGGTCCTCAGCTCAGAGTCAGTACACAAACAGAATAATTTAACTGTTTATAATCATTATTTCGTTTTAAGTTGAAGATCATTTGGAGACCTTTAACTAATAGGGCAATATTTTAAGGGTTGCTCACAAAATACTGTTTCTTCCAAACGTGACCATCAAAATCACAATTAGCACAAGGCCATGTGTCTATTTTCTGTGAATAGACAAAGTGTGGGAAAACTCTGGAGGGCAGAGTTCAATGATTCCATCAGCAGCCAACTAATTCTCCAAAGGGATTTGGCACACTTCAGGGAAATGATGCCTCCTAGAGAACCTCCAAAACTCTGAGATGAAATTTCTTATCACGTCATGGTGACTAATCAGTTATTATTATCAGTAGAGGTATGATAATCCATGCAAAGTGAAAATAAATAATAAATACATAAATTAAAGGATTATTTTGTCTGATCACATTTACTTTACACAAAAATAGATCAGTGTCAGCACGAGCCAATCAGATCCTTTCCCTCCAGATGGTTGGTGATGTAATGCTCTGTTTCTACAAGGACACACCTCCAGCATCTGTCACAGACGTCTCTTTGTGGATCATTGACTGCAGCACATGGAGTCAGTGTGGGAAACTGAGATCAACTTGTTACTCACACTGACTGCAAGGCACGTGTCAAAAGGCTCAACTGCATCCAGACAACAGCATGATTACTGTCTTCAGTTATTCTAAATTAAATCAATGGGGAACCACACTCTGGTTTCTCATAGTACTGTGTCACAAATATGTGTGTTTTGATGAGAAGACATTTGAGGGAAAATGTGTAACGTTAAATCATCCAAAATTATCAGTTCTGACAAAATCTTTCACCTGTTACACCTCAAACGCAGGTGAAAGGAAATATTACACACAAATATTAAAACTTGATCCCCACATAGTCTACATATCCATTTGTATTCTACATATACGTTATATCATACATGTTATTCCTCCATGTGTGTGATAAGATGATAAGTGTGTTCTCAGTCAAAGTCATTGATCCCAGCATCAGGCAGGGTCACCACTTTCACACAGAGCTCTGTGAGTCTCTCTCTATCTTCCCTCCATCCTCCACCTGTTCCCCTGAGGTCTAACTATTGTCTCCAGGGCATTAACTGGATCATGTTGCTGCTCCACATGTCTTATTGTCACACAGAGCTCCCTGATTGGTTCACACTGTGGGAAACATCAACCAGACCAAGACCCACACATTCATATGGAGATGTGGGAGTATAAATAGGAGGGATGAAGCCAGCAGAGATCAGATTCTCTCTACAGAGACCTCTACAACACACAGATCCAGACATGGCACCTACAATCATTACAGCAATGACCAGCTCTCAGGAACAACTCACTCTGACCCACAAGGTAAATTGAAAATGTGACAACACTTGAAAATATTTTGTCAAGAGTTTCCATATATATCACTAACTCCACACAGTAGAACAAGTTGATTAATGACTTTCTTCTTCTTCTTCTTCTTGCAGCTCAGAAAGCCTCTGGTGGAGAAGTTACGCAGAGAGCGAATCAACAGCAGCATTGAGCAGCTCAAGTCTCTCCTGGGTCCAGAGTTCCTCAAACAACAGCCAGACTCCAAGCTGGAGAAAGCAGACATCCTGGAAATGACAGTGTGTCTCCTGACACAGCTGCAGCAGCAGCAGCATCACCAACAGAGAAGACTGATGAACCACTTCAACAAGCTGCAGTCTTCCTCTGAGAAGAACCTGACAGAGGCTGACTTCTCTCCCTTGAGCTCCACAGTCCAGACCAGCATCACCAAAGACAAGAGTCCAGTCAACAGCTCCCTCTGGAGGCCGTGGTAGACACCTACAGACTGGAGTCACTACCAGGCTAAATTTAAATGACCACATTGGTCAAAGATTACTGGACTGAAGTCTCTGAAATATTATGGACTTGTTCTTCTGTGTGTACAGAAGGTTTATATTAGTGTTTCTTTGTGAAATGTGTCATTTCCTGAGGAAATGACAGCATCAGTATCTTTCATGTTAGAAAGAAAACATCTTGTCATGCATGTTGCATGAACCAAATCTGATTGCATCTGCAATTATTATTTCTGACCGTACTTCAAGTACCGGTAATACTGCGATGACATTTGTCATCTATTGATTGTTACTGATCACTGTGATCAAAAATTATGTTGCAAATAATGTTCTTTTTATGGACAAATTGTTTTTTTCAAAATCTCTGAATCATCAAACTGATCTGGTTTAAGATCCAAATGTTTATCCTTTCAGTCTAAAAGGTTTTATTGATATCAGATATCTTATTTTTACCTTCACTGTGGGTTAAACATAGTGGCAATGTGATAATAGATCATTTTGATCTAACATCTTAATTGTCCTATGTGGCCATGTGGTCAAAATTTACTTCACTTACAGAGATTACAATTAAATGATCTGGTTTAAGATCAATATTTTTATCCTTTAATGCAAAGGTTCTCTTTAATATCACACTTCTGTTGTGACGTTTGAGTTAGTTTGACTTTGTTGAATTTACTGGTCATTAAGAATGATGTGATCTGTTTTAAGGTCAGTCTTAAGTGTTTTCTTTTGGTCATTAAGGGTACTGTGGATACTGTGGCCTTAAATACTGTCAATTATTTGTCTTTTACGAAGACTGTTGTCCCTTTACTCTCTGTGAGTACAGTGTGTCTTGTAGAAATCTACAAGTTGTTGTTGTGATGTATCATCACGTCTTGTTGGTGTTTTCATACTTGATGTGGCTCCATGTGTCTTGATGAATAAACAAACTGCCTACTGAAAACTGTGTTCTCCTATTACTGTATCTTGTAGTTACCCTCTTTATGAAGACAGACAGATGTCCTCCATTTTCTGTCCATTTAAGTTGATTGATATATGTCTCCACCATGTCCTTACATTTGATTGATGAATCCTTATAAAAATCAGCATGCAGGTAATTGTTTATCCCCAACAGACACGTTTGGCTTCAAATAAAGCATAGCTACATAATGTAATTAAAATTATTGATGCTGTGAGTTGATCAGAGTTATAGTGTTCCATTTATGTGGATTAAGTCGACAGACCAAATGAAAACATATGGTTCAATGACACTGTTGATGCAATATTACTGTGTTTGAGGGGAAATTATCAACTTTAGTTGATTTACTGTAAAAAACTATTTTAAGTTTTCCCTCCTTAAAGAGGCCACACACTGTGTCTAATGTGATGCATAATAAGACACACTTCTATTGTTCCTCCAGTGAAAGCAGTCAATAGACAGAGTGTGGGAAACCAGGGCAAACTCACTCACAGAGCCCCTGTGGAACAATAGATCCAGACCTTTGCCCTGAAGGGACACAGGTTTAAAAGGAGCCTGGCTCCAAAAACTGAGACTCACTTTAAATCACACTTTTACTGGTTTCTCTATTATACTAAGAAGCATCACCACTTTTTGAACATATTATTACTTCTTCCTGTTAATACTGAACCTATATTTCTTCATAATTTGTTTGAGAATCCTCTTCTTGTCCTGTAAAGGGTCGCAGGGTTGGTGGATCCTATGCCAACTTATTTGAGAATCTTGCAGCTGTGATTTGAGATTTGAGCTGTGATTTCAGATCAAACATATTAGAGGAACAAACTTCTTAACAGAGAAACCCAAATTTCTAAACAATGGTGAAAACCACCGCCAGTACCACAGTGACCGTTTTAATATCACTTGACATTGCACAGGAAGGTGATCTAGAAACAATTTGTTAATTCAAACAACATCGAACAACACATGGACTTATACTGCAAGTATCTTTCCAGTAAAAGCAGTCAAGCAAGACATGTCACACTGTTATATGATGTAAATTACTTGTACGACATACCAAGTCATGAAAGGTTAAGGAATAACGTACCAGATCCAGCATCAACATACTTTGGAAAACAGGACACTGCACAGCAGAACAGCAGCACACTCGTTAGTAAGCTGCATCCCTTAATCAATACAACTGACAGTCTACAGAAATGCTGCAAAATACGACAAAAATAAAGACAGTAGTAAAAAACTGAACTTGATTTAACAGTTGCTCATCAGTGTAACTTGAAGCAACAGGCACATGAACCATAACAACATAATCTTTAAGTCATATGAAAATAGTTGGAACAACATTAAGAATTATATATAATTGCAGTAGGTTTAACAAATAAAACACATGTAGAAATTCAGCAGCAGTTATGCCACCACCAAAAAGGTTAATGGCTCATGGCAGCTGCTGGTCAGGTGTAGCTCTTGTGTCCAGCAGTGATGGACAGTAACGAAGTAAATGTACTTGAGTACTGTACTTAAGTACAGTTTTTGAGTATCTGTACTTTACTTGAGTATTATTTTTGGGGGATACTTTTACTTTTACTCCAATACATTTGAAGGACAAATATTGTACTTTTTACTCCATACATTTCTGTTTTTGCTCTTGTTACTCACTACTTTTATTTATTTTTTATTTTTTCTTCAAAATTCTGAGAAAATAAGCTGATTCTGCTGATTTGCTGATTCTCTACATCATGCCATACAATCCATGCAATGCAGAAAGAAACTGGAGAAACACCTGGAAGCAACGGTGGCCTTATGTCAAAACCATGTTTGAGATTTTTGCCACAAAAAGTGATTCGTTACAGTTTAAACGTTTGTTGTGCAAACAAATGATATCATGGCCGAAAAGAACTCGTGGAATGAAAAAGCATGTTGCGGTATGTAAAGTAGCTACTGAAATTAGCTAGCTTAATGTAAAGTAGCTACTGACGTTAGCTAGCTTAATGTAAAGTAGCTACTGACGTTAGCTAGCTTAATGTAAAGTAGCTACTGACGTTAGCTAGCTTAATGTTTGTTAAATTGCTGATGAACATTTTAAACGTATTTGTATAAAGAGAGAGAGAGAGGCTGTGGATTGTAGAGTGGATTGTATAATGACATTGAAGCTATTTCCTGTATTTCCTGAAATACTTTTTAAATACTTTTACTTAAGTATTTTTTTAAGCAAATACTTTAGTACTTTACTTAAGTAAATTTTTGACTAAGCTACTTTTACTTGTATTGGAGTAACATTTGACAAGGAGTATCTGTACTTTTACTCAAGTAGTGAAGGTGTGTACTCTGTCCACCTCTGGTGTCCAGTGTTTTAATCAGTGTACAGGGAATATTTGGACTAACAAACAAAGCAGAGCATAGTTATTATTATCTAAAACTTGATGGTTTTTAATTTATTAACTGGAAGATGAACAGAAGTTGATGCTGTTCGGATGTTATTTGTTGTCTTAAATTAACTTACCTTATTCAGCCATGGAGTGAAACCTATTCTCTACTCTTTTTCATATTGTGACCTGAATTGCTAAAATCATGGAATCAAATCAAAAATTGCACCATTTTATACAGACTATGGTCCTCAGCTCAGAGTCAGTACACAAACAGAATAATTTAACTGTTTATAATGATTATTTCGTTTTAAGTTGAAGATCATTTGGAGACCTTTAACTAATAGGGCAATATTTTAAGGGTTGCTCACAAAGTACTGTTTCTTCCAAACGTGACCATCAAAATCACAATTAGCACAAGGCCATGTGTCTATTTTCTGTGAATAGACAAAGTGTGGGAAAACTCTGGAGGGCAGAGTTCAATGATTCCATCAGCAGCCAACTAATTCTCCAAAGGGATTTGGCACACTTCAGGGAAATGATGCCTCCTAGAGAACCTCCAAAACTCTGAGATGAAATTTCTTATCACGTCATGGTGACTAATCAGTTATTATTATCAGTAGAGGTATGATAATCCATGCAAAGTGAAAATAAATAATAAATACATAAATTAAAGGATTATTTTGTCTGATCACATTTACTTTACACGAAAATAGATCAGTGTCAGCACGAGCCAATCAGATCCTTTCCCTCCAGATGGTTGGTGATGTAATGCTCTGTTTCTACAGGGACACACCTCCAGCATCTGTCACAGACGTCTCTTTGTGGATCATTGACTGCAGCACATGGAGTCAGTGTGGGAAACTGAGATCAACTTGTTACTCACACTGACTGCAAGGCACGTGTCAAAAGGCTCAACTGCATCCAGACAACAGCATGATTACTGTCTTCAGTTATTCTAAATTAAATCAATGGGGAACCACACTCTGGTTTCTCATAGTACTGTGTCACAAATATGGGAAATTTGTATTATTAAATCATCCAAAATGATCAGTTATGACAAAATCTTTCACCTGTTACACCTCAAACACAGGTGAAAGGAAATATTACACACAAATATTAAAACTTGATCCCCACATAGTCTACATATCCATTTGTATTCTACATATACGTTATATCATACATGTTATTCCTCCACGTGTGTGATAAGATGATAAGTGTGTTCTCAGTCAAAGTCATTGATCCCAGATCAGGCAGGGTCACCACTTTCACACAGAGCTCTGTGAGTCTCTCTCTATCTTCCCTCCATCCTCCACCTGTTCCCCTGAGGTCTAACTATTGTCTCCAGGGCATTAACGGGATCATGTTGCTGCTCCACATGTCTTATTGTCACACAGAGCTCGCTGATTGGTTCACACTGTGGGAAACATCAACCAGACCAAGACCCACACATTCATATGGAGATGTGGGAGTATAAATAGGAGGGATGAAGCCAGCAGAGATCAGATTCTCTCTACAGAGACCTCTACAACACACAGATCCAGACATGGCACCTACAATCACTGCAGCAATGACCAGCTCTCAGGAACATCTCATTCCAATGCACAAGGTAAACTGAAAATCTGACAACACTTGAAAATATTTTGTCAAGAGTTTCCATATATATCACTAACTCCACACAGTAGAACAAGTTGATTAATGACTTTCTTCTTCTTCTTCCTGCAGCTCAGAAAGCCTCTGGTGGAGAAGTTACGCAGAGAGCGAATCAACAGCAGCATTGAGCAGCTCAAGTCTCTCCTGGGTCCAGAGTTCCTCAAACAGCAGCCAGACTCCAAGCTGGAGAAAGCAGACATCCTGGAAATAACAGTCTGTCTCCTGACACAGCTGCAGCAGCAGCAGCATCACCAACAGAGAAGACTGATGAACCACTTCAACAAGCTGCAGTCTTCCTCTGAGAAGAACCTGACAGAGGATGACTTCTCTCCTTTGAGCTCCACAGTCCAGACCAGCATCACCAAAGACAAGAGTCCAGTCAACAGCTCCCTCTGGAGGCCGTGGTAGACACCTACAGACTGGAGTCACTACCAGGCTAAATTTAAATGATCACATTGGTCAAAGATTACTGGACTGAAGTCTCTGAAATATTATGGACTTGTTCTTCTGTGTGTACAGAAGGTTTATATTAGTGTTTCTTTTTTAAATGTGTAATTTCCTGAGGAAATGACAGCATCAGTATCTTTCATGTTAGAAAGAAAACATCTTGTCATGCATGTTGCATGAACCAAATCTGATTGCATCTGCAATTATTATTTCTGACCGTACTTCAAGTACCGGTAATACTGCGATGACATTTGTCATCGATTGATTGTTACTGATCACTGTGATCAAAAATTATGTTGCAAATAATGTTCTTTTTATGGACAAATTGTTTTTTTCAAAATCTCTGAATCATCAAACTGATCTGGTTTAAGATCCAAATGTTTATCCTTTCAGTCTAAAAGGTTTTATTGATATCAGATATCTTATTTTTACCTTCACTGTGAGTTAAACATAGTGGCAATGTGATAATAGATCATTTTGATCTAACATCTTAATTGTCCTATGTGGCCATGTTGTCAAAATTTACTTCACTTACAGAGATTACAATTAAATGATCTGGTTTAAGATCAATATTTTTATCCTTTAATGCAAAGGTTCTCTTTAATATCACACTTCTGTTGTGACGTTTGAGTTAGTTTGACTTTGTTGAATTTACTGGTCATTAAGAATGATGTGATCTGTTTTAAGGTCAGTCTTAAGTGTTTTCTTTTGGTCATTAAGGGTACTGTGGATACTGTGGCCTTAAATACTGTCAATTATTTGTCTTTTACGAAGACTGTTGTCCCTTTACTCTCTGTGAGTACAGTGTGTCTTGTAGAAATCTACAAGTTGTTGTTGTGATGTATCATCACGTCTTGTTGGTGTTTTCATACTTGATGTGGCTCCATGTGTCTTGATGAATAAACAAACTGCCTACTGAAAACTGTGTTCTCCTATTACTGTATCTTGTAGTTACCCTCTTTATGAAGACAGACAGATGTCCTCCATTTTCTGTCCATTTAAGTTGATTGATATATGTCTCCACCATGTCCTTACATTTGATTGATGAATCCTTATAAAAATCAGCATGCAGGTAATTGTTTATCCCCAACAGACACGTTTGGCTTCAAATAAAGCATAGCTACATAATGCAATTAAAATTATTGATGCTGTGAGTTGATCAGAGTTATAGTGTTCCATTTATGCGGATTAAGTCGTCAGACCAAATGAAAACATATGGTTCAATGACACTGTTGATGCAATATGACTGTGTTTGGGGGAAATTATCTATTTTAGGTGATTTATTGTATAAAATTGTTTTAGGTTTTTCCCTCCTTAAAGAGGCCACACACTGTGTCTAATGTGATGCACAATAAGGCACACTTCTATTGTTCCTCCAGTGAAAGCAGTCAATAGACAGAGTGTGGGAAACCAGGACAAACTCACTCACAGAGCCCCTGTGGAACAATAGATCCAGACCTTTGCCCTGAAGGGACACAGGTTTAAAAGGAGCCTGGTTCCAAAAACTGAGACTCACTTTAAATCACACCTCTGGTTGTTCCTTTATTATATATTGTCAACTCATCAGTTATTTTGTGATTTTTTTTTTGTTTCAAGAATCTTTTATCTGTTTATTGGGATCAAAAGTACGAAATAAAGTAAGAAATTAGAAGAGGACACTTTCTGAGAGACAAAAGCAAATTTTCAAAGAACAGTAGGAAACACACACTTATATAGTCTCTTTTTTTTTGCCCAATGAGAGAAAATCCAATCTGTTACTGTCCTTTGTTACAAATACAGCACGTCATGCTGAAATCTAATTGTGTGAATCTTAATATTTACTTACTGTATTTCTTCTCATTCATCCTCAGGTGTGTTTTCTTGATCTTTATTGTGTATAGTGTCTTTCGAACTGCTCATCATTCTGAAATCTTGTTTGACCTCAGTTCATAAAAATGTCTCTCAGTGGGACATTGTCCACATTAATCTAAAAGAGAGAAACCATGCACATGTGTAATAGGTTGCCTCAAAGCCTCTGACAGAAGAGAATATTTCCCACAAATCTGCTGCTTTTCCAACCATGCTGTATAAATATGGCCTTTCTCAATTATGGACAAGGCTAGATGTTACATGATGCAAGCTATTCTGTTAAATATATTTAAATATAAGAACTTAAGACAAAATAATATCTATTTAGCTAATTCCCCATCAGGACAATATGGAATTTTAATTGAAGGTCAAAAACAAAACACTAGATTAATATGCTTAGGAGATAAATTAACATGTACAATCCTGTATTAACAGTTCTGTCCTGATATATTTTTGTGCCTGATCCAGAATTGGTATACTAACATGAGATTTTGACTTTTTAATAATATGACCTTTTCATACTCAAATCTAAACTTTTTATATCATGGGTATTTTTTAAGAGGTAGCCAACACAAGATATTCAGCTTAGTTACCAGAAGGCCACGTGTCTATTTTCTGTTAATGGACAAAGTGTGGGAAAACTCTGGAGGGCAGAGTTTAATGATTCCATCAGCAGCCAACTAATTCTCCAGAGGGATTTGGCACACTTCGAAAAAATGATGCCACCCAGGCAACCTCCCACACTCTGAGAAGAAAATTTTAGTCACTTCATGGTCAGTAATCACCTATGAGTATCACTAGAGGTATGATTATGGCTGTGAACACCCCAAATGACATTTCTGTTACTTTGATTGTTGAGCATGATTTCAGATTTTGTGTCAGAGCCATCCAATCAGATCCTTTCCCTCCAGATGGTTGGTGATGTAATGCTCTGTTTCTACAAGGACACACCTCCAGCATCTGTCACAGACGTCTCTTTGTGGATCATTGACTGCAGCACATGGAGTCAGTGTGGGAAACTGAGATCAACTTGTTACTCACACTGACTGCAAGGCACGTGTCAAAAGGCTCAACTGCATCCAGACAACAGCATGATTACTGTCTTCAGTTATTCTAAATTAAATCAATGGGGAACCACACTCTGGTATCTCATAGTACTGTATCACAAATATGGGAAATTTGTATTATTAAATCATCCAAAATGATCAGTTCTGACAAAATCTTTCACCTGTTACACCTCAAACACAGGTGAAAGGAAATGTTACACAAATATTAAAACTTGATCCCCACATAGTCTACATATCCATTTGTATTTTACATATACATTATATCATACATGTTATTCCTCCACGTGTGTGATAAGATGATAAGTGTGTTCTCAGTCAAAGTCATTGATCCCAGATCAGGCAGGGTCACCACTTTCACACAGAGCTCTGTGAGTCTCTCTCTATCTTCCCTCCATCCTCCACCTGTTCCCCTGAGGTCTAACTATTGTCTCCAGGGCATTAACGGGATCATGTTGCTGCTCCACATGTCTTATTGTCTCACAGAGCTCCCTGATTGGTTCACACTGTGGGAAACATCAACCAGACCAAGACCCACACATTCATATGGAGATGTGGGAGTATAAATAGGAGGGATGAAGCCAGCAGAGATCAGATTCTCTCTACAGAGACCTCTACAACACACAGATCCAGACATGGCACCTACAATCACTGCAGCAATGACCAGCTCTCAGGAACATCTCACTCTGACCCACAAGGTAAATTGAAGATTGATAACACTTAAACATCATTTTGTCAAGCGTTTCATATTTATACACTAACTCTACACTCAGAACAAGTTGATTAATGACTTTCTTCTTCTTCTTCCTGCAGCTCAGAAAGCCTCTGGTGGAGAAGTTACGCAGAGAGCGAATCAACAGCAGCATTGAGCAGCTCAAGTCTCTCCTGGGTCCAGAGTTCCTCAAACAGCAGCCAGACTCCAAGCTGGAGAAAGCAGACATCCTGGAAATAACAGTCTGTCTCCTGACACAGCTGCAGCAGCAGCAGCATCACCAACAGAGAAGACTGATGAACCACTTCAACAAGCTGCAGTCTTCCTCTGAGAAGAACCTGACAGAGGCTGACTTCTCTCCTTTGAGCTCCACAGTCCAGACCAGCATCACCAAAGACAAGAGTCCAGTCAACAGCTCCCTCTGGAGGCCGTGGTAGACACCTACAGACTGGAGTTACTACCAGGCTAAATTTAAATGATCACATTGGTCAAAGATTACTGGACTGAATGCTTTGAAATATTATGGACTTGTTCTTCTGTGTGTACAGAAGGTTTATATTAGTGTTTCTTTGTGAAATGTGACATTTCCTGAGGAAATGACAGCATCAATATCTTTCATGTTAGAAAGAAAACATCTTGTCATGCATGTTGCATGAAACAAATCTGATTGCATCTGCAATTATTATTTCTGACTGTACTTCAAGTACCGGTAATACTGCGATGACATTTGTCATCGATTGATTGTTACTGATCACTGTGATCAAAAATTATGTTGCAAATAATGTTCTTTTTATGGACAATTAGTTTTTTCAAAATCTCTGAATCATCAAACTGATCTGGTTTAAGATCCAAATGTTTATCCTTTCAGTCTAAAAGGTTTTATTGATATCAGATATCTTATTTTTACCTTCACTGTGGGTTAAACATAGTGGCAATGTGATAATAGATCATTTTGATCTAACATCTTAATGATTAATTTGATCTAGCATCTTAATTGTCCTACAATTAAATGATCTGGTTTAAGATCAATATTTTTATCCTTTGATGCAAAGGTTCTCTTTAATATCACACTTTTGTTGTGACGTTTGAGTTAGTTTGACTTTGTTGAATTTACTGGTCATTAAGAATGATGTGATCTGTTTTAAGGTCAGTCTTAAGTGTTTTCTGTTGGTCATTAAGGGTACTGTGGATACTGTGGCCTTAAATACTGTCAATTATTTGTCTTTTACAAAGACTGTTGTCCCTTTACTCTCTGTGAGTACAGTGTGTCTTGTAGAAATCTACAAGTTGTTGTTGTGATGTATCATCACATCTTGTTGGTGTTTTCATACTTGATGTGGCTCCATGTGTCTTGATGAATAAACAAACTGCCTACTGAAAACTGTTCTCTTGTTACTGTATGTTGTAGTGACCCTCTTTATGAAGACAGACAGATGTCCTCCATTTTCTGTCCATTTAAGTTGATTGATATATGTCTCCACCATGTCCTTACATTTGATTGACGAATCCTTATACAAATCAGCATGCAGGTAATTGTTTATCCCCAACAGACACGTTTGGCTTCAAATAAAGCATAGCTACATAATGCAATTAAAATGATTGATGCTGTGAGTTGATCAGAGTTATAGTGTTCCATTAATGTGGATTAAGTCGTCAGACCAAATGAAAACATATGGTTCAATGACACTGTTGATACAATATGACTGTGTTTGGGGGAAATTATCAATTTTAGGTGATTTACTGTATAAAACTATTTTAAGTTTTCCCTCCTTAAAGAGGCCACACACTGTGTCTAATGTGATGCACAATAAGGCACACTTCTATTGTTCCTCCAGTGAAAGCAGTCAATAGACAGAGTGTGGGAAACCAGGGCAAACTCACTCACAGAGCCCCTGTGGAACAATAGATCCAGACCTTTGCCCTGAAGGGACACAGGTTTAAAAGGAGCCTGGCTCCAAAAACTGAGACTCACTTTAAATCACACCTCTGGTTGTTCCTTTATTATATATTGTCAACTCATCAGTTATTTTGTGATTTTTTTTGTTTCAAGAATCTTTTATCTGTTTATTGGGATCAAAAGTATGAAATAAAGTAAGAAATTAGAAGAGGACACTTTCTGAGAGACAAAAGCAATTTTTCAAAGAACAGTGGGAAACACACACTTATATAGTCTCTTTTTTTTTGCCCAATGAGAGAAAATCCAATCTGTTACTGTCCTTTGTTACAAATACAGCACGTCATGCTGAAATCTAATTGTGTGAATCTTAATATTTACTTACTGTATTTCTTCTCATTCATCCTCAGGTGTGTTTTCTTGATCTTTATTGTGTATAGTGTCTTTCGAACTGCTCATCATTCTGAAATCTTGTTTGACCTCAGTTCATAAAAATGTCTCTCAGTGGGACATTGTCCACATTAATCTAAAAGAGAGAAACCATGCACATGTGTAATAGGTTGCCTCAAAGCCTCTGACAGAAGAGAATATTTCCCACAAATCTGCTGCTTTTCCAACCATGCTGTATAAATATGGCCTTTCTCAATTATGGACAAGGCTAGATGTTACATGATGCAAGCTATTCTGTTAAATATATTTAAATATAAGAACTTAAGACAAAATAATATCTATTTAGCTAATTCCCCATCAGGACAATATGGAATTTTAATTGAAGGCCAAAAACAAAACACTAGATTAATATGCTTAGGAGATAAATTAACATGTACAATCCTGTATTAACAGTTCTGTCCTGATATATTTTTTGCCTGATCCAGAATTGGTATACTAACATGAGATTTTGACTTTTTAATAATATGACCTTTTTATACTCAAATCTAAACTTTTTATATCATGGGTATTTTTTTAAGAGGTAGCCAACACAAGATATTCAGCTTAGTTACCAGAAGGCCACGTGTCTATTTTCTGTTAATGGACAAAGTGTGGGAAAACTCTGGAGGGCAGAGTTTAATGATTCCATCAGCAGCCAACTAATTCTCCAGAGGGATTTGGCACACTTCGAAAAAATGATGCCACCCAGGCAACCTCCCACACTCTGAGAAGAAAATTTTAGTCACTTCATGGTCAGTAATCACCTATGAGTATCACTAGAGGTATGATTATGGCTGTGAACACCCCAAATGACATTTCTGTTACTTTGATTGTTGAGCATGATTTCAGATTTTGTGTCAGAGCCATCCAATCAGATCCTTTCCCTCCAGATGGTTGGTGATGTAATGCTCTGTTTCTACAAGGACACACCTCCAGCATCTGTCACAGACGTCTCTTTGTGGATCATTGACTGCAGCACATGGAGTCAGTGTGGGAAACTGAGATCAACTTGTTACTCACACTGACTGCAAGGCACGTGTCAAAAGGCTCAACTGCATCCAGACAACAGCATGATTACTGTCTTCAGTTATTCTAAATTAAATCAATGGGGAACCACACTCTGGTATCTCATAGTACTGTATCACAAATATGGGAAATTTGTATTATTAAATCATCCAAAATGATCAGTTCTGACAAAATCTTTCACCTGTTACACCTCAAACACAGGTGAAAGGAAATGTTACACAAATATTAAAACTTGATCCCCACATAGTCTACATATCCATTTGTATTTTACATATACGTTATATCATACATGTTATTCCTCCACGTGTGTGATAAGATGATAAGTGTGTTCTCAGTCAAAGTCATTGATCCCAGATCAGGCAGGGTCACCACTTTCACACAGAGCTCTGTGAGTCTCTCTCTATCTTCCCTCCATCCTCCACCTGTTCCCCTGAGGTCTAACTATTGTCTCCAGGGCATTAACGGGATCATGTTGCTGCTCCACATGTCTTATTGTCTCACAGAGCTCCCTGATTGGTTCACACTGTGGGAAACATCAACCAGACCAAGACCCACACATTCATATGGAGATGTGGGAGTATAAATAGGAGGGATGAAGCCAGCAGAGATCAGATTCTCTCTACAGAGACCTCTACAACACACAGATCCAGACATGGCACCTACAATCACTGCAGCAATGACCAGCTCTCAGGAACATCTCATTCCAATGCACAAGGTAAATTGAAAATGTGACAACACTTGAAAATATTTTGTCAAGAGTTTTCATATATAACACTAACTTTACACTTCAGAACAAGTTGATTAATGACTTTCTTCTTCTTCTTCCTCCAGCTCAGAAAGCCTCTGGTGGAGAAGTTACGCAGAGAGCGAATCAACAGCAGCATTGAGCAGCTCAAGTCTCTCCTGGGTCCAGAGTTCCTCAAACAGCAGCCAGACTCCAAGCTGGAGAAAGCAGACATCCTGGAGATGACAGTCTGTCTCCTGACACAGCTGCAGCAGCAGCATCGCCAACAGAGAAGACTGATGAACCACTTCAACAAGCTGCAGTCTTCCTCTGAGAAGAACCTGACAGAGGATGACTTCTCTCCTTTGAGCTCCACAGTCCAGACCAGCATCACCAAAGACAAGAGTCCAGTCAACAGCTCCCTCTGGAGGCCGTGGTAGACACCTACAGACTGGAGTTACTACCAGGCTAAATTTAAATGACCACATTGGTCAAAGATTACTGGACTGAAGTCTCTGAAATATTATGGACTTGTTCTTCTGTGTGTACAGAAGGTTTATATTAGTGTTTCTTTGTGAAATGTGACATTTCCTGAGGAAATGACAGCATCAGTATCTTTCATGTTAGAAAGAAAACATCTTATCATGCATGTTGCATGAACTAAATCTGATTGCACCTGTAATTATTATTATTTTACACCGTACTCCATGTACTGCTAATGTATAATGTATAATGGTATGGTAACATCTGTTATTCTTTGATTAGTATTGATCATTTTGATCAGAAAGTCTATCATTCCTCAATACTGATGTTTTGTAACATCTAAATGTTTTTTCCTTTTTTCTGAAGGCTGTGTTTCTATTGCTTTTGTTTATCAAGAGCACATTATTGACTTTTTTTCCATTATGAAGACAGTTTTTCCTTTACTCTCTGAGTAAAGGTGTGTGTCTTGTAGAAATCTACAAGTTGTTGTTGTGATGTATCATCACCTCTTGTTGGTGTTTTCATACTTGATGTGGCTCCATGTGCCTTGATGAATAAACAAGCTGCCTATTGAAAATAACGTGTTCTCTTATCATTGTATTTTTATCTTGTTTCAACAGCTTTTCAGTTCTTTTGTATTTTCTGGTAGAAATTATATGATTGGTCCATGACCACCCGTCTTTAGAAATGACTGCTTAATAAGTATAAGCAGTTTGGATAACACCAGATGTGATGATTGTTGACATACGTTTTGTATAATTTACATACAGCAACGAAGCATGATATAAATGCATTTACATACCGCACAGTTAATATGAGTGATGACATTTTTATTTAATTCTAAGTAGGTATCACAGTCAGAATGGGAATGGCTAGCGTGACGTCACAAATCGCTACTTCCGCGTCCATTCATTTTTAGGTAACGTAAACAAGTATGGCTACAGCCGCTACGGCACAGGAACCGGTCACATTTTATACAGTGACAGCCTACTTTACTGACTTCCCAAAGTCTGTTCAGAAGGGTCTTAACTCCTAATTCTAGCATTAGCTGCTAATGTTAGCAATTAGCATGACGCGCTAGCCACTAATTTTAGCATTGGCTAAAATTTACGAGGGATGTCCTCCCTAGGATCCCCAGACTTCAAACAGGAATACAATTTTCAGTTTGACACGGATTCACTTTATTTAAAAATATCTTCCCTTTAAACTGTAAAACTTCAACATTATGTTTTAACTTCAGTGCCGGTTTGATGACTGTGATCCATGCGAACCGTGTTGGCCCAGCTGCTTTGCCATCAGGAAAATGCCAGACCCTTGAGTTGTAGTTCGGGGTGAACTTGTCACGCCTGCAAAACGAAAAAATAAAATAAAATAACTAAAGTGGCAATTTACATCTTACATCTCAGGCTAGCGGTAACTAGTAGTACCTGGCTAGTAACGTTAGCTCGCTAGTCATCGCTAGCCGGTTATTATTATTATTTGTGTTATTAATGTTCATCATTTGAGATCCAACTTACCGTAACAACTTTAGCCATCTCTTATCTTTTTCGTCGAGGGGAAATCGATAATAAGAGATCGTTTTGTGCACGTTGTTTCTGTTATTGCAACACGGGACACAGCACTGCACCATTTTAATACCGTTGTAGTCCGGTTTGACAGAGCACCGTAACCGTTAGAATATTAGCGAATGGACACGGAAGTGGCTTTTTTTGGACATGATGACGTAACGCCTAGCCATTCCCATACCAGCAACTAATGGACTGATACACGATGCAAACATCTACATCCCAAAATGTTGGAGGTAATGTATAATGTATGAGATCAATTATTCAAAAGCAAATGGATAAAGAGAGATTTAATGGGAAGAATATATATATATATATATAGCTATCAAACTCAACTGTTTCTGTTAAAGTTAACGCGAATGGACGTTAACATGAGAGCGTTAAGGCTGGTAAACGTTGGCTGCGCTGTTTCTTACCTCACTCTACGTTCACTTTATTAGTCCCAGCTTCACCGTCACCACCTTTAAAAAAAAAAAAAAATTATAGGCTTCATTTTCTTCTTCACTTCTTCTCTTTTATTTAATTTTTATTGCTCCTTTTCTGAGCATTGGAGTTGTGCTGACCGGACATTTTGAGCGTACGGAACTTCCAATCAAACGGCAACATCAAATTATGATCAGTGGCCAAACCATTTTTGTGTTGGGGATGGGGGGGTTCTTGACCACTATTTCAAGGACAACTAGGAAGAAAACAAATAAAAAGTTTTTATGTAACTCAAACACTAAGTATTTTTTTCCACAAATATTCTATTATCATTTTTTTAGTTTTTCCATAATTTAATGAGGGCCCAAATTTTCTCTCCTCCGCTCTTAGCCATGGCTCAACGCCTACTTCCTGTGGGCCGCCAGTTGCCCATACCTGGGGAGTGGCAGAATACATCACAGTGAGGTCTCCTGCTAAGTAAGGAAGAAAGAAACACAACACACTCATGATGCCGCCAACTTAGAATCAACCGTGACATCATAGGCGGTCCTGGCTAGACTGATGCCTTGTGACCACAGCTTGCAGCTAAAGACCGCTGAACACATGTTTATTTAAAGCTACTCCTGTCAAACACAGGACTGGTTTGTCAATAATAACAATACGAGGCGTGTTCAATTTAGCCAGCTATAGTGATACACGCAGTAAAAACATATACTACTATGAAAACCCCTCATTCTGTGTTACTAGCCAAAGATAAAGTGATTACTTTCAATAAGTAATTCAACGCGGAACCAACTTGTTCACACCACATTGTTTTGTCTAGTACTAGTGTCACATTTAACCAGCCAGTCACCTTTGGTATATTAAGACACAAGCCTTGAATTTGGTTGTGGATCAATAAATATTCATCTTATTTTTTCTTGAGTTGAATTCCTTTATTGTCATTGTACAAAGACACTTCTTCAGGTTTCTGCTGGACAGAGATCAGGGAGGAGGGGGTTACTCACTTTTAGGAATACCTCCTCTTTCACATGTTGCTGCAATGCAGAGATCAGTGGAAGAGGGGTGGGTGGGGGCGGATACCTTCCATTCCTGATTACCCGTTTTTGGGTTTATCTCCTCTGTTGGATACTGCAGGTCAGATACCAGCGGAGCAGGAGGATACCTGAATACAGGTCAGGACTTACTGTCATCTCAGTGGACAGCAGTACAAGCTGACACACACACAACCTGAAAACTGAGCAGTTTTCGGTCGCCCACATTGCCCATAGCAAAAAACCTCCTTGCCTGACATGCACATCTTTGGAATGTGAGAGAAAGCTGGAGCACTCAGGAAAAAACTGAACTCAAAAAGGCCCCAGCCGGCTGGTGGATTCAAACCCCAAACCCTCCTTGCTGTGTTATAACAGTGCTGGAACAGTGCTGGAACCTTTGCACCGTCATGCCACCCAAAACCTAGTTAGCCTGTGCAAGAATATCTTCTTATGTTTGTTAATAATATATCACTAAATTAATATATTTTTTTCCAAATCTTTTGCAGATTCTTGGTGTAAAGAAAAGGTCACAGTATAAGATTATTAAAGCAAGAAAACTTCTCTTTCAATGCTCAGTGTTTCGATATTATTTTAAAACATGTATTATTGAACCATTAGTGTAGATGCATTGAAATTGCATATCATATCATACTGTATTCATAGTGTGCATGAGCACTTCTATCGTTGTGACCACTAACAGGACATGTTATTTTGGACTCATATGATTCTTTTAAAGCACAGTTTCATGTTGGCACCTTGAATCATATGGAAACTCAAGTAACCAGGCTCAGGTGGGTTTATATCCCAGCATATCTGCCCTCCATCTGCCTGTATGTCTCTCTGCTGTCTGTTTAGAGGCTCAGGTTTCCTGTCCCCCCTCCTCTCAGCCCCCACAGCTCCCTGCACAAGCCAGAACGTGCCCCAGTCACACGCCCTCCTCTTTCTCTGCTGCTGGGAGCCACAGTGACACACGGCTTCCCACACTTCAGTATGCAGCCTGCTCAGCCACTCACACAATAGAAGTGTGTCTGTTCTAACAAAGCCTCGGGACCCGTTCTCAGGCAGGGAAAGGACAGAAGGCCACTACACAGATAAACCATCTGGTTTGGCTGTAACTCACTGCAAGACACACAGAGGGAGAAAATATAACATTAAGCTATTATTACAGCTTTTGGGTAATTTTCAATAATGTTTTTTAACATTTAAGTTGGTTTGGTTTTATGAATTTTACTAAATTTAATTAAATAAGGGCACTAAGAGTGATTAGCTTAGAGACATTCATTTTCAGCAATTAAAACTTTTCAGTGCAATTCAGAAACCTGCCTATGTATAAATTCCTGCCATATCAGAAGTGTGGCATATTTTAAATTATTTTTGGTTTTAGATTAGTGATATATTAAATCATCTGTGCTGTGTCTCCACATGGTCAGGGTCCAAGTCTGAGCATCACAGTGGGAAATAAAATTTTCCCGTGTCCACTTGAGAAAAAACATTTTCCCAGTGACCTTTCTGATGTGTGGCACCCAGATAAAGCATCCCACCTGTTCTCCTTGACAGGCATTAAATTCAGCCCATTGTCTGGAGCGCTGAGGCTCCTGATTGGCCAAACAGCATAAAGACCGCAGGACGAGCAGCATAAATACAGAGCAGAGACGCAGATGTAAACAGAGACATCGCCTGATCCTTTGCAAGCAACTCCAGATCTTCCCAGAAAAAGAAACCAAGCTCAATATGGCTCTCTATGCGGACCTCGCTCTTCAGGACAGCGTGAAGGAGCAACTCTTTAGGTGAGCTAAAGTTCTTCCTCACTGCGAACTGTATGTCTTTACTAAATATTTTTTACAGAAATGACGGACATGTTAATAAAAGTTGTGACTTTGTTTCTCTCAGGTGTAAACTTCATATGCTGGAGAGGAAATGCAGCATCGGCGTGGAGAAGCTGAAGGCTCTGATTGGGGAGCACCTGCAAAACGGGATCCCAGTTTCAGACATCCTGGAAAAAACAAAGTGCTTCCTCACCTTGAGAAAAGCCCTGCTGTTGCACAGCGGCTACTCCAAGTACTCACGGGACATTTTACGCCTTTTTCCAGACGCAGAGGAAGATTTGGCTCCACTGTGCTTTTAAGGGAGCTGGACAGAAAATCACCAGAACTGGATTAAAACTACTGCAGTTTTATCAGCAGTGGACTACAGGTTCTGGTGAAAAGTGCGTGAAATGCATTATATGCATTAGGACAAAGGGTTCCTCAGAGACTGATGAGACTTGTTAGTCACATTTAAGCATTTAACAATGGACCTTTATTTAAAGGTTATGAGAAGGTTTCATTCTTACTTCAAGTACCCAGATGATTCAAAAGTGAAGAAGTTATTGTCTGTGCAGACGACTGTAGTGTCTTACATTGAGCTGCTATTTGTGGGATTTATGATTCCACTGGTTGTATTTTTGCAGTCTTCAAGCACAGTCTTTTAACTATGCAATATCTGAATTACTGATGTTCAAATATTTGTATATGTGTTAAATGGATTTTATTTTGCCATTAGAGTTTTGACAGTTTAACTTGAGTGAACATTTAAGCCAAACAGGGCAATGGTTACCGATTGCTCCTGTGAGTATCCATTAATAACATTGTGTGATTGCACTTTGCATCTTACTGCCTTGCTTCAAGGTGTAGTGTATAATTATATCCTTAAAAGCCAACCTTTCTTCTGAAAAGGGATCCATCGTTGTTTTGTGTATGCCATGTATGCATATTTTGTTTTATTCATCAGCTTTATTTTTATTCATCCAAAGTGGATTTAAATCTGTTTTTGTGTTGTCGCATATTTCAAGAAAATAAATATCTGAAGATTAATTTTATTGGCGTGTGACTTAATTCATTATTGTGCTATTGTTATTGTTAGGGTTACAGTCAGATGGGCAGTCATTTTCTGCAGAAATTATTAACCCTTTCCACTCTGGGGCATCTTCTATCAGGACAGGCTTAATCTATTATTAAAACACTCTGTAGGGATAAAAATGAATGTAGCATTTGTTGTCTTTGTATGTCTGTTAAGATTTATTAAGGGCATGGTATATCTAAAGCAAAGGCAAACAGTCTGTAACGCCTTCATGTCTGTACTGCCATTTGGTGGTGACAGGAAAACTGAAACAAGTCTAGTTGCCTTTTACTTTTGATTAGACTGTAGTCTTATAGTTGTTTTTCATGTGGCAGGTGATGGTGACATGAAGGCTATTGTATTTCAAAATTCCCGTCAGTGTCTCTCATGAATAGAGCTTAATATTTTTCATTTGGGCTTGAAATGTTTTTCTCTGATGGAATTGTATTTTTATTCCAGCTCTCTTTAGATTTTAAACTCCTTGAACAGAGGCATTGCAAGCACTAGGTACAGGTGACAAATGAAAGGAAAATAAATAACTATAAGCAATATATAATCATAAATATTTAGAAATACACAGGACAAGATGTTACAATCCCTTGTGCTGAAATCCCAGGCAAAACACATTTAGAGGCCCTGTTCGACTAAGAGGCCCTACCAAGCCTACAGTCATGTAATATGACCAATAACCTATATTCTACCTAGGCTAACTAGAGGCTGCTGGCTTGTAAGCCCATTGAGCAGCAGAGGATACCTCAAACATTGTAAAACATAACTAACTAAACGCTGCTGGCTTGTATGTCCCGCTCAGCAGCAAACCATGGCTACCAAATACCATGAGAACATGATCTGAACAACAGCAGTATGCAGCATATCATTGGGGTTTTCAAGTGGGCACCTCCCTTCACCGATGTTTCGTTAAGTTAGGCCCACGACACCTCAAGAAGGCTTAACAGTGATTTCCAGTGATCACCCCCCTCCACACCGCCACTACACAACCCTTTCTTCCTCACCACTCGATGTCTATCAACAACTAGTATGGAAACTAATAACCACGAGCCAAACAAACAAATCTACCATGCTCCGCTCCGTTGATGCGAGCTGAAGCACGTACCAAACAAACAAATCCATAACAAACAAACAAATCTACCATGCTCTGCTCCGTTGATGCAAGCTGAAGCACCTAACAAACAAACAAATCCGTAACAAACAATAAAACATAATCTGTAAGTGTAAATATGTTGCTTGTGAATGTGAAATTATCTGAATAATTAACTGCTCCATCCAACAGAAGACGGTTTTGGAGTGATGCATTAGACAGAGCTGGCCACTACCATCATCTAGACATAAAATATGGGAATTAAGTTTTGAACAAATGGCCTTCATCCCACCAGCAGAGTCTGCTGCTGCTGCTCTACAGGCTGATCAGGCACAGCACATTACTGAGATACAGTATGCTGTTTCTCCTGCTTATTTCTCATCCAGCTTTATGCAACACCACATTTTGCATTGGTAACATGAGTTAAGACACTGGATATAATGTACATAAATGCAGCGGTGGAAGACAACAGACACTGGACAAGCAAGGTTTGTTGTTTTTTGTGATTGTTTTAATGCGCATCACTTGGCTTGAAGAGATACATTCATTTGGAGACATTTTACAAATAACAAATCCTTCACTGAAGGCACAAGTGCTGTCACTCACAGAGTTATAAAGCAACACATTGGTCTTTAACTTCATCTGCTGAAAAATGCAGAAAAAACATCCATACGGTATGTGAATATCACATAAAAATTTTGAATATGTTCAGCACGAATAAATGTACCTCCTAGATGGAGTAAAATGTATACACACGATGCTCAGTGTTTTCACACTGGGGAACATAACGTCTACTTCACACAGTAAAACAGAAATAAGAGGACTGTAAATATCACAGAAACACAGAATCTGACCTTTACAAAAGGCAGTCTGAATAAAGCACTATCGTAATGCAGGCAACGACTCTTCAAAATGAGGTGACCACTAACATGCATCTAAGTACAGGTACTTATATATGAAAGAGTTTTACTTCCAAGCATCACTTTTATACAAGTCCTTGGGTGTCTACCACGGCCTCCAGAGGGAGCAGTTGACTGGACTCTTGTCTTTGGTGATGCTGGTCTGGACTGTGGAGCTCAAAGGAGAGAAGTCATCCTCTGTCAGGTTCTTCTCAGAGGAAGACTGCAGCTTGTTGAAGTGGTTCATCAGTCTTCTCTGGGACTGAGTGTTCACCTCCTCCTTGGACAGGAAGTGCATCACCTGTTGGACACACCTGGAGTAGCCCTGATCAGCAGAGTCCACAGCTTGATGCTGCTGCTGCTGCAGTTGTCTGAGGAAGTAAACCGTCATCTCCAGGATGTCTGCTTTCTCCATCTTGGAGTCTGGCTGCTGTTTGAGGAACTCTGGACCCAGGAGAGACTTGAGCTGCTCAATGCTGCTGTTGATTCGCTCTCTGCGTAACTTCTCCACCAGAGGCTTTCTGAGCTGCAGGAAGAAAAAATAAGTCATTAATCAACTTGTTCTACTTTGTAGAGTTAGTGTTATATGAGAATATATAAGGAAACATTTATAAGTGTCGTCAGGTATTCAATTTACCTTGTGTGTTGGAATGAGTTTTTCCTGAGAGCTGGTCATTGCTGCAGTGATTGTAGGTGCCATGTCTGGATCTGTGTGTTGTAGAGGTCTCTGAAGAGAGAATCTGATCTCTGCTGCTTCGTCCCTCCTATTTATACTCCCACATTTCCATATGAATGTGTGGGTCTTGGTCTGGCATGAGTTTCTCACAGTCTCAACCAATCAGAGAGCTCGGGAAGACAATAAAGGATGAGAGACTCTGAATGGTGGTGTTATTGCCTTAGGGATAATAGTTAGGTCTCAGGGGAACAGGTGGAGGACTGGGGTGGGTGGGATGGAGGGAGACTCACAGAGCTCTGTGTGAACCTGGGAAAATGGTGACCCTGTAGAGAGGGTAGATCAATGACTTTGACTGAGCACACGTTCATCATCTTATCACACACGTGGGGGGAATAACATTGCTGATGTATGAGGGAAATATAGAATAAAAACTCAATGCAATGTTTTTATATGGGTGTGCAAGCATATACTGAGTTTAGGATGTACAGCAATAATAAATCAAACTGAAGTTAATTAGATGTTTCATTTGATAAAAGTTAAAATATAGTTTCAGCAAAAATCCAGCAATTTTTCAAAACATTACAAAAAGATGTTAGAGTGTGATGTTTCTTCATGGGACGCTCACTTTATATGACATTGTACATGTACAACACTCACTTAAAATTACTCTGCAGAAAAGATTTCCTCTTGCTTGGTCAGTTATTTTTTATTGAGATGATGATAATGCAAAACTTTTAGATAGAAACTTTTAAAATAGACTTTTTTAAAAAAACATTATTTTGTTATCAGTGGCTGGATAAAAAAAGCAGCTGGTCATCTTTTAAATAAAGCTTGACTGCAGCTACTACAAATCATTTTAACTTAAAATCCATAGATCTATAGCACAATGACCAATTCAGGAATGGGACTCCCTTTCATCCTCCCGTCAAAATAAACCGCCTGGAATGCAGGGGGACACTTTGGATCTGGGGGGACTTTTAATGTCCATTAATCCTTCGCATGTCTGCATTCCCCACAGCGGTTTTACAAAAGCCTGGTAATGCCGAGTCTTGATGACAGGAATTTCCATTGAGAGGCAGTGAGACAAAATGCGTAAACTGACTCTATAATTAATGTGATGTGCAACCAGACACACTTCTTTTGTTCTTGAAAGCAGTGAATGGACGAAGTGTGGGAAACCAGAGAAAACTCACTCACAGAGCCCCTGAGGGACAATAGAGACAGACCAGACAAAGAAGGCTGTGAAGGCGGGAAGGAATTCTTTACTACTGAATTTTAAATGTTTACATTATTTACTCACTGAACTTGAGAATATATGTATTTTTTTTTTTAAATGAATGAATGGAACAAATTCAATTGCATATCAGTTAAAAATCAATGAGGCGAAATTCTAAAAACAGATCGTTTCATTTATTTAGCACATTTATACTGAGGATGCCATTTATTTTTAAAATGTGAAAAATGTTTTAAACCAAAATGTAAGGCCTTAATACCTTAAAATAACCAGGCAAACCATTTTCAACTTTTCAAAGGGGGACGGAAAAGTCATTATCAATGCATTTGTAGACAGCCACTAACATAAAGGCACCCAGAACCTGATAGAAAAATGGGAATAATCTATATTTGAGCTGACAATGGAAATTAATGCAACAATTATAATAATATAAACAATTTCTGTGGGAAAAAAAGCCGGGTAAAATGTGCTTATATCAGCTCTCAGCCACCATATTGTGCTCCATAAAACATACATTAATTGTATATGCACTGCATGATGTTAAACGTGGGCTGGGTTTGGGGAATTTAAATAGTTCTGCACCCGAATCTATTTCGTTGATTGCTTGTTTAGCTGCATCCCCCAGACAAAATATTTGTGTTTATTTCTCCTTTTCTCTTAGCTTAATTGAGGAGAGTGCCTAAACAACAAAAATTACCCTCAGGGCAGAGCTGGGAGCTGCTTGTGTGTGGGGATGAATTAGCATTTAACAAGGCACATGTCCATTGTTGAGTGGGAGCTCAGTCAATGGGCAGAGTGTGGGAAAGCAGCGAGAGGGAGAGTCACAGTTCAGTGTGATTAGCATCCTCAGCCCCACCAGCACCTGACTATTCTCCGAGGGGAGTTGGCACACTTCAGAGGAAGATCTTTTTTCACTTCTTATTCTTAATCTGCATTTTTTTTCTCTCTGTCTGTCTCTGTTAGGCGCCAACTCTGTAACTTTTGCCAGCTCCATTTCCACTCCTTGTAACAGGGTCATTATTTTAATCAAATCTTTTTTTATTTATCCCATTGATGGATGCCAAACTGTCAGGGCCCTTATAATGAAGGGCTGTATAGACTTTTGTCTTGCCCAGTGTTTTAACATGCAGATACTTTTGTACGAACATTACTGCTTTCAAGAAATGTCCGAACTAATTGAGAAGTTTACCAAACAACAAAGTTATTTTCGTGAAATTTGTTGGAATAGAAAGGAATCTCGTGTTCTGGGAACAATTAACCATTCACCCAAACTTACACTCAAATCCCTTTCACTTCTGAACATTTAAAGACACTTTGTTAACCCACTGGTGAATAACAATAATATTAAAAGAGACTTTTTTTTAACTTCAAAACTCAGCCATAGCCTTTCATTGCCCCCAGATGTTTACTACCGTCAGGTTATATCTTCTCAATGACACAGAGCCAATACTCATTCAAACTCCCATTGTGTTGCATTGATCACAGCTCACACAATTCAGTGTGGGAAACCCCAACTAAGTCTCAGCTCACTGGAACAACCTGTCACAACACAGAGGACACATCTGTTTTATCAAGACTGTCACGTGAGATGAGTGAGATTCTGTTACTCAGTTAATGTCTTGTTATTAGCACCCAGCTGAGACAAATTATATTGGAACATTGTAAATGTAAGGCTGACATTTAAATCATGAAATTTCAATTAAAACCTCACATTTGTTCTGACAGCAAGAAATGCAACACTACACTCTTCTTGTTAGTCTTCCACGTGTGTGATACGATGATGAACGTGTGCTCTGTCAGAGTCATTGATCCCAGATCTGCTCTCTCAACTAGGTCACCACTTTCCCAGATCCACACAGAGCTCTGTCAGTTTCTCTCCATCTCTTCCCAGTCATCCACCTGTTCCCCTGAGACCTAGCTATTGTCCCTCAAGCAGCATAAAAGCATTCAGCATGCTGCCCCTCCACATGCCTCATTGTCTCGCCAAGCTCTCTGATTGGTCGAGACTGTGAGAAACTTCAGTCAGACCAAGACCCACACATTCATATGGAGATGTGGGAGTATAAATAGGAGGGATGAAGCCAGCAGAGATCAGATTCTCTCTACAGAGACCTCTACAACACACAGATCCAGACATGGCACCTACAATCACTGCAGCAATGACCAGCTCTCAGGAACATCTCACTCTGACCCACAAGGTAAATTGAAGATTGATATAGACTCAAACATCATTCATCAAGCTTTCTACTTGTTGATACCAACTCTACACTCCAGAATAAGTTGATTAATGACTTTCTTCTTCTTCTTCCTGCAGCTCAGAAAGCCTCTGGTGGAGAAGTTACGCAGAGAGCGAATCAACAGCAGCATTGAGCAGCTCAAGTCTCTCCTGAGTCCAGAGTTCCTCAAACAGCAGCCAGACTCCAAGATGGAGAAAGCAGACATCCTGGAGATGACGGTTTACTTCCTGAGACGACTGCAGCAGCAGCAGCAGCAGCATCAAACTGTGGACTCTACTGATCAGGGCTACTCCAGGTGTGTCCAACAGGTGATGCACTTCCTGTCCAAGGAGGAGGTGAACACTCAGTCCCAGAGAAGACTGATGAACCACTTCAACAAGCTGTGGTCTTCCTGTGAGAAGAACCTGACAGAGGATGACTTCTCTCCTTTGAGCTCCACAGTCCAGACCAGCATCACCAAAGACAAGAGTCCAGTCAACAGCTCCCTCTGGAGGCCGTGGTAGACACCTACAGACTGGAGTTACTACAGCAGAAACTGAAAAGACCATACTGGTCAAACGTTATTATCAGACATATTATTCTGAATTTGAGAAATATATGCTAAAATATGTTTTCCCTTGATTTTGAATGTTGATTTGTCATTGCAGTGAGCATATTTTATCCTATGAATAGCACACCAGGCCTTACTGATTAATCAGTATGATCAAACATAGACCGTTATTGGTTGCATGATCACACCTGCCTCAAATTCTATGAGACAGGAGTTGTCAAATGTTAACTACTTTCTGGTAGTTTTTTTCCGCTCTATGCATATTTGTCTGATGCAGACATACTGTATGTATTGTTTTCAATTGTGAAAGATTACTGACCTACGTTGGGTCTTACAGTCATCTGTTCTATAATCAACATGTTTTGTTGTATCAACAGCATAAATCTATGAAAGGGTGACATTATTTTCTCTCAGTCTAAGAGAGTAAGTTCACTTTGTTTAGTTTGTACTAAATGATTCTTTGTCTTTCATAAAGATACTGAAGTGATTCACTCTACTCTGTTTGAGTACACTGTCTTGCAATACAAGATTTCTCTGTGATGTATCATCACTATTGATGCTTCTGTGGATGAACACAAGCATCATATGTCTCATTTATTCTTTTTGAATAAAAAATAAATAAATCAACTGTATCTTGAACTCATTCATTTAATTATTTTCAGTGACAACAATGATCAAACTATAACTGCAGAAAGGCTGCAGAGGTGATAGTACTGATTAGGTTACTCTCCTGAGTTTCATTCAGTCTGCACTCAACATAAACTGCAGCTTTCATTGAGGACACTTTCTGGCGAGGCTGACCACTACCCTCTAGTGGTTGCTTCATACTATGACATGAGAATAGCTGCATTGCCTCTTTAACGTAGCCGTAAAACACAGACGACTATTGTTATCAGCGTCAAGGTTGGTAAAATTAGCTTTTCTCATGAAAATATTTATACAGTGTGTGGTAGGCAGCCTATATCAGTATGCTCTGCCTCCTCATTCAAGCAACACTGTTATCACTGGAGTTACTCAAGACATTAGACTGCACAGTTTCATCATCTAAACTTTAGGATCCCCACTACAATTTAAAAATAATAATAGGCAAAATGTGGGTGCAGATTATATGCTTATTCTGACTAACCCACCTTAAAATCACTTTGTTTTTAGGGTTAAACTTTTAAAAACTGAGTCCACTGTCTATAATAATTGTAATCTGCAGTTGAGAAAAGGGTAACGTGCACTTTATTGTTGAATTATTGTATTTCAGAAGACCAATAAGTGGTCCTTTGAGTTTTACTTTCTATTTCAACAATTTTACTTAATGTGCAACACTGGTAATAAATTAGAGATTCTCTCAGAAATCTGCTCCAGAAACCTGTTACATGCTTGACACTTTGTATATACTTGCATACACCAGTTACGCCTGCATTAGTAAATTTATTTATTTTTTTGTACTGTTTAAATTAATTCAGTGTTTTACAGGGCATATAACCATTACTTGTACGATGATATAATCCCACATTCAGATACTACACAAATGAACACAAATACAGATTCTCTTTTCGTGGTGTTTCTTTTTTTTCACCCCAGAAAGTTTATTTTCAACAGATGCTAAATACAAATGTCAAAAAAGTGTCGGACATAACAATAAAACATGCATACCAGGAGTCAGCTTTTACATGTGTGACTGTTCAAATAAAAAATAATTTGCTTTGTGTGGTTGCCATTTTTGTTTAGATTATTAATCACAAAAATAACATCACCTATATTAATAAGCACGTTAAATTTTTAACAATAAAGGTTTGCATGGTCGTCCAAAAGAAAGTGTGTGTAGTTTTTGTTCGTCCAAAAGAAAGTGTCATTCTTAATTGTTTACAAGTCGACGTCTGCTCCTCACACTGTGCGTGAATGCTGATTGGCTATTGAGATGTTACGCACGCACGTCACGCACGGAGCGTCAAATCATCTCCGACCATGGCGGAATGTGGTCCAGTTGACAGCAACACAAGTAGTCACACCATGGATAAAAGCATTACTCTTCCACCCGATGAAATATTCCGTAATTTAGAGAACGCAAAGCGCTTCGCAATAGACATAGGTACCCGATACAAAAGTTTTCTCTGTTTCTTCCGTCGTTTTTATTTTGCACAAACGTGGCTAATCTCGTGTGCCGCAGCCTAATACTCAACAACGCATGACTTTAAGAAAAAGTAAACAACACAACGCTACCGTTAGCCGTTTAAAAGCGGGTTTAATGTTAGTTTATGTGACTGCGAGACTGTTTTCGCGGATGTTGGAAGTCTTATGAGCTTTCGGGATTATTTATTTTATCTCATTAAGCTGATGTGTGCCCTACGTAACCTGACCAACTTTGACAAGTGCAGCAACCTTGACGTTAGCCACGAGCTACCTGGTGTCGAGATTCAGTTGTTTGTTTGGTCGTTTAAAGGCTCGATCTTAATCGTATCTGTGTTTAGCTTCCCAATGGGGCTCTTGTCAACAACATCAATGCTGTTCTGCTTTAACAGGTGGATCTCTGACCAAGCTTGCCTACTACTCAACGGTGCAACACAAAGTGGCCAAAGTGCGATCTTTCGACCACTCTACAAAGGTACGTGAATCCCAAGCAGCTCCTTTCAGGTGCAGATACTCAGGTTATGCTCTATAGTATCAGTGTCAACAGTTGGGCTGAATAAACCGTTTTTCTTCTCTGTTTCCATCGGATCTTCCAGGAGGCATCCAGTGACAAGCTGTATGAAATATCAGTGCAGGAGGAGGTCACTGCACGTTTGCACTTCATCAAGTTTGAAAATGCCTATATTGAAACGTGCTTGGACTTCATCAAAGACCACCTGGTCAACACAGAAACGAAAGTTATCAAAGCCACAGGTGGAGGGGCGCACAAGTTTAAAGAACTGATCGAGAGGAAACTGGGACTTAAGTGAGTATACAAGCCAAATGTTCAGCCTTCAAAGCATTTTCCTCTTATGATGTAAAGTGTTGACTGTAGAGGCTGCACGTATGAACGAAAAACGGAAAGGGAGATCAGATTCTGGCAATGGATGACTGATGATTGCACAATAGCCATGTCCTTACTGTAAGTGATACACACACAAAGCAATATCCTGTTCCCTTCCTGTGACACAGTACCCTGAAGCACCAGATGGTCTGTTACACAGAACCAACAGAGAAAGGGGTAGGGAAAGGACAGTGTGGATCTTAAGAGTGCCCATCATCACTGCTAGTATTACCTCACAGGGAGCTCATTGGTCAGAACCTCTGGATCAGCTACAAACACCTAGCTTCAAGGACTGTTATGTGTTCTCACAAACCTTTTGGAAACTCAACAATCCAATTGCCTGACAGTGTAAGTCAAAGAGGAAATTGCAGCATAGGTTTGATGTTTATTGAAAAATAGCCCCAGACCTTATGAAGACTGTGATTTAGAAGCTTGACGGCTTTGACGGACACTTCAGTGGCTAACCAAACATGTGAAAACAAAATGATTTTCCAAGTTGCAGATTATTTTGTCCCTGTGACACTAAGAACAGTACAAGGAGTTTTTTTTAGGTCTCTCTGTTAATCCATCTAAGAAGAAGGGGGATTAAATCTTAAGATCAGCTGTTATGTGTTTGTATTCATATCCCCCCTGTGTAGCTCTCAACTGGCATGTCTACATACAACTAAAGTCTTGAAAAGGGTAAATGCCTTGTGACATTGTAAAAAAAGATGATTGTGCATCATTGTATATTTATTCAATGGACTAGTGATATAGTGTTAAAAACTTGTATCTTTCCGCCTTGGCCATATTTCCCATTTGGCTGACTCAAGCTTATGGCCTGTCTGTGTGTTGCTTTGTGGCAGAGTGGACAAAGAGGATGAGATGACCTGTCTCATCAAGGGCTGTAATTTCGTGCTGAAGAACATACCCCACGAGGCCTTCGTGTATGCTAAGCATGCTGACTCAGAGTTCCGCTTTCAGACATCAAATCCAGACATTTTCCCTTACCTGCTTGTAAACATCGGCTCCGGGGTGTCAATAGTTAAGGTAAAATTGGACAATCAATACTTCTAATGGTTTAAATTACTGATTAAACAAAAGCCTTGGCAGAGCTAGGGGTTGTTTCAAATGAACTGAAACAAAGTGAATTTGCCTGCATGCCTCATTGGTCAGGAATTCTCAGCAGCAGTTTCTTAATTCAAAGTGGCTTTGTTGATTATTTCTCATATATATTTCTTTTAGCATGAATGCATGCCACTGTTTAAAGGAACATATGTAATATTTAGGAGAGCAGAGATATTGAAGAAAAATGTGAACACTTACACCTTTACAAGTTCCATCCTGTAAACTTTATTTACATAGTTACAGCTCGGTGGGCAGACTAACATACCGTAACATGTTAAGAGGATGTTAATGGTTTCACTTTAAAAACTCCTCGTGTTTATATCAGTGTTAAAACCTATTGACAGCCAGTAATGTAGACTAATGACACATGTTCTCACCTCTTTAAATCTATATTTTCTGTCACTAGCTCTACAGATAGGGTTGCACTTTTGTGTGTAGCTAGGCAGTGTTAGGGCCATTCCCTTTTTATATATACAGTAATACAAGTTATGGTTTGTCTGTAGTAAATGAGAAATCACTTTTTTATGACTAGCAGATTCAACATTGAATCACATGATGTTCAGATTCAAATATATCTCATAACTGACATCTTTCACTTCCCAGGTGACTAAAAGCTGTGTTCTTTACATTATTCACACCATAAGCAATATTGTTTTTGTCGCCAACAGGTCGAATCAGAGGACAAATTTGAGCGAATTGGTGGAAGCTCAATAGGTGGAGGGACATTCTGGGGACTTGGAGCCTTGCTCACCAAAACAAAGGTATCTTGAGTAACTTGTTACAGACCAGCTTCTCAGTGCAATGTTTTGTTCCCTTAAGCCCCTTAAACTTTATCCTTTTTCCTCCTCCAGAGATTTGATGAGTTGCTACAGTTGGCATCAAAAGGGCAGCACACAAGTGTTGATATGCTCGTCAAAGATATCTACGGTGGATCGTACGGGTGTTTGGGCTTGACTGGCGATCTTATTGCGAGCAGTTTTGGGAAGTCGGCTACTGCTGACAAAGGTGACACATGGGTACACTGATTTTATGGAGCTGACCCATCATACTTTCTGTTTTATTTCTTGTCTGATAGCAGCAGTTCATACAGTTGATTTTATAAATCTGTCTATTTCTACACTTGACTTGAAAAGTGGCTGTGAGTGAAAATGTGAGTGGTTTGCTATTTACTTCTTTACTTGCTCTGAAGTGCTGCAGTTGAGGGAAGCTTTGATTCATAGAGGGTGAAATGTATTCCAGTGGTGACCCAGTTTTTAAAATGTAAAGGTTCAAAATTCTCAGTCCACTCAAATCCACTTTTCTGCTCAAAAAATCCTTTGAAATTGCTGCTTTCTTGATGTGTGGAAACATATATTTCCATTTTATCACAATTTTCATCATCCCACATCACATTATCAGTGGAACGTATTATGTCCTCTAACGTTTGTTAAGTTTGTATCTATTTCTGATTACAAACTTGATTACCACAACAAAGTATAAATAAACTTAAATGATATTAGAGAGCCAGATACATATTTCTGTTGTGTTTGTGCTTTCACACAGGATTAGTGTGTGCTCATGACCTTTCACCCAGTGGTGTAAGTGTAACTGTTAGGAAATAAAGTGATGGCACTATTCCAGAGAACTTGATGGTCTACGCAAGCTTATCAGTGGAAAGTAATAGTTTAGACGCCTGACCTCCTTTGTTCTTTTCTGAATTGTAGAGTTTTCTAAAGAAGACATGGCCAAGAGTTTACTCCATATGATCAGCAACGACATCGGGCAGCTGGCCTGTCTGTATGCCAAACTCCACAACCTGTCCAGAGTGTACTTCGGTGGCTTCTTCATCAGAGGACACCCTGTGACCATGCACACCATCACCTACAGCATTAACTTCTTCACCAAGGCAAGCTGGCTTCCCTTTCTGACAAAGAAAATAAACTGTACAAGAGATCCACGCTGTTATTTCCTTATCTGTCAGTATAGCTGTAAACTTGATAATGTGTTACCCTCAACCCAGATTGTATTTGTTTTTGTTTTTTTTTTGTTCTAGGGTGAAGTTCAGGCTCTGTTTCTGAGACATGAAGGATATCTTGGAGCTATTGGAGCATTTCTTAAAGGAGCAGAGGAAGACAGTAAGAAACAAAAAGAATACACCAAACACTTTGTTTGGTTTCTCTTTAGTCACCAACAAAAGACACAAGATAACCTGATAATAACTTAAAATTAAAAACCCAAAGGTAAATGCAGAAAATAAGTGGACAGTGAATAAGGGCAGCATTGTTTAAAATAATTAATAAGCAGCTTTTTAATTAAAAGTAGAAGCTTGAGCTCACATTTGCTTTCCCTGTCCTGGGGACATGGAACCAACTTAACTGCTGAACTTTTACTACGTTTAATAATGTAGTTGGAGGTGTGGATAGCAGTGCAGCCATGTATTAAAAGTCTGACAAACACAGGGCTCAGCACGCGGCCCTATGGGTTACCTGTGTTAATGTCAGAGTGGTGGAGGTCTGGCTCCCAAATCTGACATGCCGCCAGCAAGTCCATGAACCATGAGGACAACCAGGAACCCAAGGTGTTCAGTTTGCTGTGCAATTTATGAGTGGCGACTGTTAATGGAGACCTAGAGTTGACAAATAGCATCCTCATCATCTAAGTGTGAAGTGTAGAGGACTGTGGGTGTGTCTTTCTCTGTGGAGAGCTCACCCAATAGATAAATTGCTGGTTATTCAGATCTGATGGAATAATGTGGTTTCCACATGTGTAATGCATTATGTATGACTCAAACATAAAGAGTAAACATGTTGAACTGCAGGACGCTGATTCCTGCATGAAGTTCTCACTGTCATCAGATATGAATAAAATCTCTGAACTTCAGTTCTGAAACCAGTATTCCCAGTAAGACCAGAGGAATGTAAATGACAAAATGTCAAGGTATTACTAATGACACAAAAGCTATCTAACAAGGCAGCAGAATCTTTTAAATAGTTGGCTGGATTAGTGAAAAAATGCAAATGTTGTGTCAGAAATATGTCAAACTGCATTTTTCTCTGCTCTAGATCCAAACCAGTATAGCTGGGGTGAGAATTACGCAGGAAGCTCGGGCCTGATGAGCGTTTCCCCAGATATGAATCCCATGCAACGTGCTCGTAGTGGAACGGTGAGTCTGCAGCACAGAGTGGTCAGATCTGAAGGGAAGGCCTGAAGCTCTGCCATACGCCACAAGAAGGCCCTTTAACCCTCACGCCCTGTTTACTCTCTTTGATTTTTATTCCTCCCATCTTCTTCCAGCATTTTTTTTTTTACATTTGAGCTTTGATTAAATGTTTTCATTTTTGATCTCCTAGATAGATATACAATCATTTTACTCACTTAATCCATGCGATCATACAAAGGCATCCATTACCTCTTTGCAGTCTGATAATCTTTCTTTTCATTTCCTCTCCACCCATTCATCTCTCTGCTTAACTGTGTCCTTCAGTTTCCCGTAAGTATCTGCATTTGCTTCACCCGAGTGACACGTTGCCTCTGCTCACTGTGACTTGTTGTGTTAGCTCTTAACACTCCCGTGTAAGTTAGGAATGATAGGCATTCACTTGTGCATTTACTTAGACAACATTATCTTCGCTTTGAGTGTCTTGCTGCTGTTTTCTTCTGTACCAAATCATTGTTTTGGTTTAGATCATATGGTGGTAGGAAATTATGTTTTTGATAATCAGTAGCTACATGCGGATCCCTTGGTGTGATATTTTGAGGATGTAGACCTGACAGGTGCTGCTGCTAACCTGCAACTCCAGCTGCTCTTGAATCACCACCTACAACAGACAATCCTGACTCCATCGTCCAGCTGTCCTTCTCTAGTTTTTAATAGTGCAATCTGGAAACTTCAGACACACAACATTAACACATCTTTGCTCTTCTTTCCTCACAAGAACCCTCTCTTTATAAAGATAGTATGTTTTTTGAAAGGAGCTGACTTCCTCTAATGGAGTATTGATTGTGTGATCAGTTAATGAATCCTCTGGCTCTCCCTGGCTTTTACTATTAAATCCTGTTTCTTCTTTACTGCTTCTATGCTTTCTTGTTGTAGTTAAATAAAAAAAACTAACACGAATGAAAACTGACACGGCAAAAAAAAAGAAGGGGAAGTATTCAGACAAGACTGACAGCATGAATCCTTTCTGTCTCTGTGTAGTTTGACATGTTGGAGATGGACCGTCTGGAGAGGCAGCTGGTGAATCTGCCTCTGCTGCAAGATGCTTCCTCTTACATCCCTGACACCGTGGACCTCACAGAGGACGCTCCGGCTCGTGAATACTGGCTCTACTGCTTTGAAGAGGCCCTAGACGGGGTAGGGTGGCACAGTAGTGTCAGTAGGACAGTCGACAGTGCATTCACAAAATGTGGTAAATGTCAGTAGCTTGTTATAAAAGAAGGAAAGAACGTGATCAGCAAGGTTTAAATTCTGTATAACCACATCCTCTTCTATAGCCATGTTATATTAGAACTTTTTTTTTATTTTGCATTTGCAGCACCAATAGTGAATGTGAAGCAATGTTTTTCCCTTGCTTATTATGAGATATTTTTAGGCTGATGTTAAAAGTTGTTTCCATAGCTACCATTGCATCAACCTTAACCAGAGCATTTTTCAAATGCTGTTGCTGCATTCATGTGTTTAACAAATCAACAGACACTGGTGTCACAAAAGGTTCCTCTTGTGCTCACCTCATGGTCCTGTTCAGACCTGATAATAACATTTGTCTTGACTGATTTGATCACTGAACGCCAGTGGTCACTTGACAAATGTGTTCGCTTGCCTTATAATTTGTGATCGTGTCTGACCACGGTTCTTGTTTCCTGGAGCAGGTGGTTAAAAGAGCTGTAGCGAGCCAACCTGACATACCGGAGGCTGTCGTGCGAGCCGAGAAGTTCCGTCAGAAATACAGACACAAGCTCCAGACCCTCCGCAACCAACCATTGTAAGGACCGCTCTTGGTTTTGCATGTGTCTGTGTGACCAACATGTTGCTTTTAGTCTACACTAAAACTCTTCTTCTCATTGTCTGCGTTAGTTTCATGTCTTTGCTTTAACTGCTTTTGTGCTTTGTCAATGAAAAAGAGAAACCTCAGTGTTAATTCAGTTTCAGCTTCAACAAATGGGGTGCACTCCTTAGTCTGTGTGAGTTGTATGAGATGATGATTTAGCAGAATAATGGGCGTGTAAACTTTTTAAAATCTGTTTGACATTTTCTCTTTCCAAAAATCCCCATAAAAGAATGAACCGTGAAGAGAGCGTTTGCATTTATCACCCCATCCCTGTTGTTTGTATGTGTTTCTCTCTGGCTAACGTAGAGTGCTTCTCTTCTCACCTAGTGCTTATGGATCCCTCACTGTCAGAAGTCTGTTAGACACGAGGGAACACTGTTTAAACGAGTTCAACTTTCCTGATCCCTACTCTAAGGTCTGAGTGAAATCTATCAAACCTGTTGTTTTCATTTTGTGTTCTTTTCATGTGCTACGTAGCTGGTTTGGCCTTCACTGATCCATTTTGTGACAGTCTCATGGTTTGTACTCCACCTGCTAAATTTAGGCAATACGTGGATTGTAGACATACTCATGTTGTTTAATCATAGTCTCATCTTTAAAAACTTCTGGACAACTGGACTGGACAAAATCCCCTGTCTTTTTTTTTTTTTTTAGTTTCAACCAGTGTCATATTTCTGTTGTGTTTCAGATTAAACAGAGGGAGAATGACGTTGCTCTCAAGTACTACCAGAAGGCAGTGCAGTCCTTGGAGGAACTGAGCTGGGAGGAGAGACAGTTCGCCCTGGTCAGGGGCGTCTTGGCTGGGAATGTCTTCGACTGGGGAGCCAAGGCCGTGTCAGAGTCAGTCAAGTCAATGTTTTTTATTCTGTGTGAGCAGCCTGGTGGATGGTTTCTCGGTCCTGCCTGATTGTGGGCACTGTGAGAAACATATTAAACTAACCTAACTTGAGGATTTTACAACATACTAGTTGGGTAAAGAGACTGAGGGTTGGCAGCACCTTTTCATATTTGCAGGTTGATGAAGGCAAACATTTAATGTCAACGTTGGGAATGTCTTGTTTTTCTTCTGCATACTGTGGCTAATATGAACCTGTCTTGTGTGTTTTGCATATTTTGTTTTTGACATATGCAGTGTCCTGGAATCCGACCCCGAGTTTGGGTTTGAGGAAGCTAAACGGCAGCTGGAAGGTATCCAGACATTTCTCTGTCTGTCAGCCATGCAGGCGTATTGTGAGCTGCTCATTAACAGAGCAGCAGCTTCAGTGCTCCATCTGTGTTTACTTAAGATGCATTCAGGGACGTTACAGACTGTAGGTCAACTATGTTTCGGTAACACTAAGAGCCCAACACGTAAACATAAAATAGAGGAAGACGGGCAGAATAAAAAGACATTTGGGATCATATTTATGTCCAAATAATTCACCTTTCTGTCGGGTGTTTGATCATTTTAAGACACAAGAGAGGTATGACAAAAAAAAATTATTTAAATGCTTCTTGTGATCTTTAAGATTGTTTCCTGAGTAATATACGTATTTACTCCTGTCATGGAAGCCCTTGATACACTGACAAATATTGGACCTGCTTATTATTGTATGTTTTGAATAATAACATACGTTTAAAATACGTTTTTGTGATTTTTGAATGACTTGAACTTAGTTTGTTTTTTCCTCTCAGAGCGACCGTGGCTTGTAGATTCCTATGACCAGTGGTTCGAAAGACTAAAGGTAAGACTCTCTCTGCTGCATAATAACATGGGAGTTTAGCACAGAGAAGCCTAGAAGAAAAAGAGATCAATACCTTCTGCATAAATAGGTCATAAAATGTGTTGTGATCTTCATCTAGGTCACAACAATAGACAAACACAGTCTGCTCAAACTAATTAAAAAATTAAATGTAAAAAAACAAAAAGGTGAAAAATTGTTTTTATGTTTTTATTGAACACAACAACTAAACATCACAGTGCAGGGTGTAAAAAGTGAACCATTGACTTTAATAACTGGTTGAAAGTTACCTCAGTCAGTCTGACCTGTCCTGAACAGTCAGTCTGAATTTTGGACCCTTCCTCTTTACGAAACTGTTTTAGTTCAGTAATATTCTTGGGGTGTCTGGTGTGAATAGTCCCTTTTGAGGTCATGCCGCAGTATCTCATTCGAGTTGAGGTCACGTCTCTGACTGGGCCTTTCCACAGGGCGTATTTATTTCCTTCTGTTGCAGCCATTCTGTTGTTGATTTACTTCTATGCTTTGGCTCGTTGTCCAGAGCTCATCGCCCTCTGTTGAGCTTCAGTTGCCAGGGAGACTGTCTTAAGTTTTTCTGCAAAATGTCGTGATAAATTTCATTTTTCTGTCAATGACAGCAATCCATTCAGGCCCTGAGGCAGCAAAGCAGCCCTTCACCATATTTCACATTTGGGATGAGGTTTTGATGTTGTTGTGCTGTGCCATTTATTTCTCCGAGCATAGCTTCAGTTTTAGTTTCACCTGTCCACAGAATATTTTGCCAGCAGTGCTGTAGCAAAACGAACATCTTTTGCCAGCTTGACACGTACAGCAATGTTTTTTATGGACAGCGGTGGCTTCCTCCGTGGTGTCCTCCTATGAACTCAATTCTTGTTAAATGTTTTACTTACTAGATTTCTGTAAGTCTTTAGCTGACACTGGATTCTTCTTCACTTCATTTAGCATTCTCGACCGCACCTAGGGACAGTAGCAACAGTGCTGAACTGTCTCCATTTGTAGACAGTCTGTCTTACCATGGACGCATGAACGTAAAGGCTTCTAGAGATACTTTTGTAGCCCATACCAGCTTCATGCACGTCAACAGTTCTTGATGGTAGTTTTTCTGAGAGCTCTTTTGTGCCAGGTTCACATCAGGCAGTGCTTCTGAGAACAGCCAACTCAAAACTGGTGTGTGTTTTTTATATGGCAGCTTTAACCAACACCTCCAGTCTCATCACATTGACTGGACTCTAGTTTGGCTGAATCCTCACTCGAATTAGCTCTTAGAGAAGTCAGCCTAGGAGTTCACTTACGTTTTCCACCCTGTACCATGTTGTTTACATGTATCATATCACTTTTTTGTGCGATTTTAGTTTACGCCGACTGTGTTTGTCTATTGTTGTGACTTAGATGAAGATCAGAACACATTTTATGACAAATTTATGCCAAAGTCCATGTCATCCCAAAGGGTTCACATACTTTTTCTTGCAGCTGTTTATCTTATCAGATCTTGTAATTTAGCGTCTATCTAAATAGTTGAACTTTAGTCAGAGTCATTTTAATCATACTGAACAAACATTGTGCAAACGTAGCCACTGTCAGCATCAGTCACCACCGTGTTTTGTTTAGTGTAAAGCGTCACATTTCACATGTAGTGTTTCTGTGTTGTGTGCTTTTCATGATTAATACTTCAATACAACCCATCCTGGTTTTCTCTTGCAGGGTCCTCCTCATAAGTGTGCCTTGTTTTTCGTAGATAATAGTGGAGTAGACATCATTCTAGGGGTGATCCCTTTTGTCAGAGAGCTTCTCTCTCGAGGAACAGAGGTATGGAGCTGACAACATGATCACAAAAATGCTCCTCTCAGGTAAAATGCTGGCTAAACTGTGCTGTTTGTCTTAACTTTTAGGTAGTGTTGGCCAGCAACTCTGGTCCAGCTTTAAACGACGTAACCAATGGTGAGCTGCAGATATTGACAGAAAGAATCGCTGTTATGGATCCTGTGATTCAGTGAGTGCTTTTAAATGTGACTCAACATCGACAAGACAAACTGATGAAGGCTTGAAGATTGAGTTAGTTCCGTTTCATTGTCATTTTGATGCATGATGTTGATACAGTGACTTTCTGTGGAACAGATGGTAAATGGTAATGGCCTTGCTTTTATATAGCGCTTTTCTACCTATTGGTACTCAAAGCGCTTTTACAGTCAGAGACACATCTACCCATTCACTCACACAAGCACGCATACATTCACACATTCACAGTGCCACGCACTGGGAGCAACTGGGGGTTCAGTGTCTTGCTCAAGGACGCTTCCGGGGATCGAACCGCTAACCCTCTGGTTCGTGGACAACCCGCTCTACCTACTGAGCCAGTCGCCCAAGAGAAGGGGTGTTGTTGTGCCAAACAAAAAAAAAGATGCACAGACCTGAATACCTGGAGATTAAAACATTACACAATTTTAGCAGGAGAAGTCTTATATTATCAGCAGCAGTGAAGCTTCTTAGCAACTCGTTTGAAACTCATTTGAAAATAAGGTGCAACAGCAAGTTTCTTGTCGGTAGTACTGTACGGAAACAAATGTTCATGCGGTCTGTTTGTTGTCGTGCAGGGCTGGCCTGAGAGAGGACAGGTTAACGTTGGTCCAGAGCGGTTCCAGCTCTCCTTGTCTGGACCTGAGGTTTGTTCTTGTTCTTCTTAATTGCATTTATTTATGAAGTTTTCAGATTACACCCCTTATCTTACTTTGATAACTGTTGACTTTATATAAAGATGTCAGTAACAGGATTACTAAAGAGCAGTTAAGGTTAGGGTTTATTGAAAGCTGCAGCAGGTGGGTGACGGCTGTTAGTTCACCTGACTCTCAACACAGCCCCATCCTTCGTTATGCTTAACTTTAAGGCGTTATATGATTTAAGCAGGTGAGGTTCATAAATGTTCACCTCTCCCTACAGAAAAGGAAATTAGTTGTAGAGACCAAGCAGCAAACACGTTTGTTTCTACATTTTAATATGGAGGTCTGTGGGAGTTGTGTTTATTGATATCTGTCCTTGACTGTACTTGTGTTCTTGTGGGCTTGAAAAAACATCATCAGTCGCTCCCTAAGTACTGTTTCAATTCAAAGTACGCATCTGGCCAGGTATCGGTCTAAATACCCAGATGTGTTACTGGCCCACATGTTTTTATAGAGGATGAATCTGGAGGAAAAATGTGCCCTATTCACACATTGCGCAGATCTTCACTTAAGCAAAGACTGACTGCATCCTTGTTTTGAGGAGGGAGTGTCTGTGTAGGTGATGAGCTTAGTCCAATCTCATTAGGATCAGCAATAATAATAATAATAATACAACTCCATCTTCATCATTCTTTATTCTTTTAATGCAGTGCATCCCCTAGAAAAGTTATTTTGCCTTCTCTGGAGGTAACATCATCACAAACACAAAACAAATGAACCCCCATCTACAAGCAAGAAACCAGCTAACACAGTCAGCCTGTATTAATGAGTCAAAACTCTGTGCAGGGGTTATTTATCACTCCAGGACTGCAACATGATCTTAATCTTTCATTCCGTGTCTTTGTCGTTCTCCCAGCCGGCTGGACAAAGTGCTGGCCGGGGTGGTGCGGGAGCGCCAAACCGACCTGGTGATCATCGAGGGAATGGGCCGAGCCATTCACACCAACTACTACGCCATGCTCAGCTGCGAGAGCCTCAAGATGGCCGTCATCAAAAACTCGTGGCTGGCCGACCGGTTGGGAGGAAAGCTTTTCAGCGTGGTGTTCAAGTACGAGGTACCGCACGGGAAACCCTGCTAGGAATCTGGAGCGGGGACGCCCTCGTGAGCACGACAAAGCCGGGACAGAACGCAGAGGTTGAGCAGCTAAGGAACGGTTAGGTTAGAGCTCTGAATGTAAAGATCGTATACTGCCACTGAGTGAATGAATGATTGTAAAGCTGACTGTTAAGTATGGCAGTTTTTTTTAAGGGTGATCATTAATAGGGAGACTGTTATTTCAGTACATTATAGATTTTACTGTTGATTTCATGAGGATTAGGGTGTTCGATCTGGAAGAGGAAGAGTGGCTGAATGGTTAGACAGTGAAGTGTATTTAATGTGCCTTAAGGCTGATGGAAGCATCATACACTCGGTTTGTCTTTAATTCCAGGCTACAAAACTACACAAATGCCATAGACTAGAAAGTATCCACAGATTAGTTGTTTTTCATTACTGCCAGCCTATGAACTGAGATTAAGAAAGGAATCATTGTCACCGTCACTTGCTGTTAAGGTGGAAGTCGTGAGAAGCAGCACTTTATCACATCTACTAAACAAAAAACAAATTGGCTTGTGTTCGTCCACAAGGTGGCAGTATTCTACTGTGATGATTTTAAAAAGTAATATTTAACTCAGATCTTTCCCAAGGTGCTTGGTGTCGGAACTAACACTGCATACTTCAGGTTAAATAAGCTTCACATGGAAACTAATGTCTCTTAGCTGCCCGTGGCATGAGTCCATGCATTCACTATAATTAACTGGCATGTACCTTGACTCAAAAATGCATTTGTTTGAAGGCAATAATACTGAAGCAGCTCACTGTAACGAACATCAAACACTGTTATTGTGAAGTGGCTGTATAGGTAACTTCATCATAAATATCCAAATTCAAGGCAAGATCAGCTTTGCTTTGCTTTGGTCTGAAAACATCTCCCAAAGTTACAGCTGCTTGATTGTTGACTTGCAATATTGTATTTTTCATGTGTACATATGTGTGAAATACAACTGCGTGTATATATTTACAGTATATATATGAAATTCAATTGCATCAGTTCAGTTAAGCACACCAAGCACGACCTTGTGTGTTATTCTCCTGACAATCAGTTTTAATTAAATGGTGAAAAACCTTTTTATGTGTGCGTGTTCCTTTGTCAGGAGAGTTCTCAGCTGACTTGAGAAATAAGGGGAGTCGAGAGTTGCCCCATATTAAAAAACCGAACTTGCCCCCGGCGCTATAAAAGCTCGACACCCCGGTATGTGGTGGCTGATTCCTGCTGGGGAGCTGCGAGCTGATAATGCATGAGGAGGCCTGGCAGGGGGTCCTCCTGCTTTTCCTCTCGCTCGTCACTCTGACTGCCAAAACTCACACACACACACACACACACACACACACACACACCAGTTCTGCAGCCCGCCCTGGTGGATTTAGTGACATCTGTTTATACCCGAAGATCTGCTGTGGGTTTCTGATTTCATATTTTACAGTGTGCATGAGATTTGTTGGTGCTCTCACGGATGGAGTGCGAGTCAATGAGCACCTCATCCCTCCTGCAAAGGACCAAGACATCCGCATTAAAGCTAACTCTGGTGATACAGTGCTGTCGTTGGAGTGACAATAATGATCACCTCACATAATGAACATTTATTTCCACTGATAACTATTTAAACATGCATGTGATTAGGGGACTAACAGAGAAAGAAGCGTCTCGTGGTTCATTTCATAATACAGGACGTGTTCCTATCCTTCAGTACATTTATTTACTGCTGTTAACAATAGAAATGATCAGTGTCGGCACTGATAATGATTATCCTGACCATGCTATCAGATTGAAACCTACATCCGTGGTATTACCGCTCTCTAATATGAGTTTTTACCGCAGCCATTGCTGCTGTTGGTTCAAAACCTGCATCACTAAGGAAACACTGGCATGCAGTGTGTGACAAAAAAAAACACAATGAGGACACTCATATTCCAAAACTCACTTGCTCCTTCTGTGTTGACAAGGCCTGTTTTGTAATCCACACTGGAGTATATTTGGGTCAGATACAGACGTATGCAAATAACTCCCAGTTTTTGCACCAAACAAATAGACTGAAGTGAAAGATTTTTAACATCTACTATCCAGATTCTGTTTCTTTTCTCCCTCTCTGCTCGTTCCCTTAGACAGACGGGTCCCCGGTGAGCTGCTCAAGGATTCTTCCTTTTCCTTTTTCCTTACCACTGTTGCCACCTTTGCGATGTCTCCTTGTGCAGTATGGGCACCACCTAAATGGATTAAGTTGAAAATTAAACTGGCACAAAACGTTCATGGTTCACAAAAACTAATAAATAAAAAATGTGACAGTGATGGATAGGGATTCTGATTTGATTTGTTTTTTTACCTGCCCCTCTCCACCTGTTCTGGCTCCACAGCAGAGCAGCTGTCTTTGGCTGGTGCATAGGCTTGATAACACTGATCATCCATACCTGTGAAGGTGTGGATAAAGCTCAGGAGCACACCGCGTCTCGTTTAGTTGCCTTTTTAGTTTAATTTCTTGAAGCGAACCATTTGATTTTGTAACTCTGATGTCTGGTCACAGCTCCGTGTGCCCTCCAGCTTAGGATGTAATATCCTCTATCTACTCTAATGCAAGACAGTATTTTGGTTTCTCAGTCACCCACTCATCAATCGTTTCTCCTTCATGGACATTTGGACTGATTTCTTGGAAACCCTTGCCCTCTGAATGCACCTAACTCTTGACAAGGCCCAAAGACACTTTCAGTAGCCTCATTTCCGCAGCTGCAGGAGAACAGACCATTCTTTTCATGTTTTTTCGCTGTCTAACTTTCTAATTATAGACAAGGCTCAAAACACACTGATACCACAGGCCCTGAGAAAACAGTGCAGCATTGACTGTAGCTGTTCGCATAACACTAATTACTGTAGTTACAGTAAACAACCGTTTCAAAAGACTTTTTTCTTGAGCTTTGATTTCAGCACACTGTAGCTGAACCTTTTGTTACTTTGAGCAACAATAACATCAATTTAACTGATCGCTGACCTTAGGCATACAATAAGATACTGTGTATATCACCACTGCTTGGATACATGTAAATATATTTGGTTTGTTTTGACTCTCCGGTCATTTGTAAATGCTTTTCTCTTCCAGATCTGGGAATGTCCTTGATTTATTCTGCTTTATGTTTTAGAAGGGTGGAGTTTAATGTACAGGGATATTTAATAGACATCAGGAATCAGAGGCGTGAAAAAGCCATAATGGGCTCGAAATAGGCCACATTCCTACTGGCTCCCAACTATTTCTGTGAAAAATGCTCGTTATATAACACATTGTAAGAAAAAATAGGTTTGTTTACATTTACTTTATGTCAATGAGTTTAACTAAAACGACGTCCAGTGCACATGTTCTCATTTCAGCTTCTCAGACTAGATAAACAGTCACCTTCATCAGGTATTTGTTTTTGTTGGTTACTGTGGCACGAAACATAGATTATTAAGGAGAGATCGTTTGGCCGTGACAAAAAAGATTTCATGTCATAGCAAGAGCTTGTGAGAGTTTTGGAGGTCCCACAACCCTTAACAGGAATAAGCAGGTACAGAAGATGAATGAATGAATGAATGTTTTGGAGTTTCTGGGGGTTCCAGATGAAGGAAGCAGATAGAGACAGGACTCCTCTGGGGTCTAGATGCTGCTAGTGGCACAGACTTTGGCTGAGACCTCCTGGACAAACAAGATGAGATGCAAACAGATCTTTGGAGGGGGACCTCGACAGCTCACCTGGTTGAGAACCATGAACTGTGGCTGTGGCCTATCCTCTCTGCAGTACCGTCTTCTCTCACCTCTTCAAAAGACCAAAAAAAAAAAAAGACTTCAAAATACCAAATGATTGGACATAAGTAGTGATATGTGGGAAGTGGAAATTATGAAATAGGTGCAGCTGCATAAAAAGCCCAAACTGAAGACAAATCTTCTTTAGCTTTTACTTAAGCCTCATATACAGTTAGGCCCAAAAATATTTGGACAGTGACACAAGTTTTGTTATTTTAGCTGTTTACGAAAACATATGCAGGATACAATTATATAATCAATATGAGCTTAAAGTGCAGACTCTCAGCTGTAATGTGAGAGTATTCACATCCAAATTGGAGAAAGGGTTTAGGAATTACAGCTCTTTAATACGTAGCCTCCTCTTTTTCAAGGGACCAAAAGTAATTGGACAATTGACTCAGAAGGCTGCAAAAATTAAAAAAACAAGGCTGCATGGGCTCTTCCCTCGTTAATCAAGCAGTTAAAAGGTCTGGAGTTGATGCCAGGTGTGGTGTTTGCATTTGGAAGCTGTTGCTGTGAACATGCTGTGAACATGCTGTGTAAATACAAAGGATTCGCCACAAGGTGCAAACCATTCATCAGCCTAAAAAATAGAAAGGCCAGAATTGACTTTGCCAAAAATCACCTGAAAAAGCCAGCCCAGTTCTGGAACAACATTCTTTGGGCAGATAAGACTAAGATAGATCAACCTGTACCAGAATGATGGGAAGAAGAAAGTTTGGAGAAGAATTGGAACAGCTCATGATAAAGCAGATCACATCCTCTGTAGAACATGGTAGAGGCAGTGTGATGGCATGGGCATACATGGCTTCCAATGACACTGGGTCACTTGTGTTTATTGATGAAGTGACAAAAGACAGAAGCAGCCGGATGAATTCTGAAGTGTATAGGGTTATACTTTCTGCTCAGATTCAGCCAAATGCAGCCAAATTGATTGGATGGTGCTTCACAGTACAGATGAACAATGATGCAAAAGAAATCCAGGAGTTTTTTAAAGCAAAGAAGTGGAATATTCTGCAATGGCTAAGTCAGTCACAAGATCTCAACCCAATCGAGTATGCATTTCACTTGCTCAAGACAAAACTTATGGCAGAAAGACCCACAAACAAGCAACAACTGAAGACAGCTGCAGTAAAGGCCTGGCAAAGCATCACAGAGGAGGAAACCCAGCGTTTGGTGATGCCCATGCGTTCCAGACTTCAGACAGTCATTGCCTGCAAACGATTCTCAACAAAATATTGAAGAGTAACATTTTACTTAGGGTTATGTTTATTTGTCCAATTACTTTTGAGCCCCTGAAATGAGGAGCATTTGTATAAAAACAGCTACAATTCCTACATGTTTAATCATATATTTTTGTTCAATCCCTTGAATTGAACCTTAAAGTCTGCACTTTAATTCTGTTGTAGTTGTTTCGTTTCAAACCCAATGTGATGGCATGCAGAGCCCAAATCATGAAGATTGTGTCACTGTCCAAATATTTCTGGGCCTAACTGTATGTCTGTTGGGAATACACCCTGAACAGTCAGCCTGCTGTAGCTGTGACACTGCTTAAAGACCACACTTTGATTAATGCAAGGAGGTTTAATTGTTGACGCGACCTGTGTGAAATAGAAATCAGAGAGGTCAAAGGGAAGGGATGTTAAACCTGGTGTGGAAGATGGTTTTCAGGGCGGAACAGGGAGTGAGACTCACTGGAGGAGCACATCTCGGGAAACTTTGTGTTCTTGGTTGTTGTAGTTAGAGAGGGAGCAAGGAAAAGAGATGGAGGGAGAGAGTGGAGTTGAACATAGTGAGAGAAAGGGGTTGATGCACCTTTGTAGGTAAGCACAGGAAATAGAATGACATGACGTGGTCTTGTTGTAATATAATAAAATGTAAAGGTATATTTTTAAATTACATATTTAAAATACACAGGACAAGATGTTACTATCCCTTGTGCCGAAATCCCAGGCAAAACACGTTTAGAGGCCCTGTTCGACTAAGAGGCCCTACCAAGCCTGCAGTCATGTATTAACTAAGATATACAGGCAGCTGCAGAAGAATCCCAGGAAGGGAATTCTTGCAACACTACAACAAACAGGACCTTTCTGCATCTTGGTGGAGAAAATTTGGATTTCCTGCAGCTACAATTCAGACTTAACAGCACTCTAAAACTTTTTTTTTTTCTTCAAAAATAGGTTTGGATTCCAGCATGTCAGCGTGCCACCGTCTCACATCATCATAATCAAATTCAAAAAAAAAAAACACCCACCCTCTGTCTCACAGGAGTTGCACCGGAGCTACAGGGGTCCCATTCAAATGCCACCCTGCACTTTACAGAGACTGATATCTTCCTCAAATGTTCCCGACATGGAATGTAAGCATGAAGCAATATAAGGAAATCTCAAAAAAAAAGTGCACCCGCTAAAAGCTGTGCAGAAATACTTCCAGCACAGTGAAGAAACATGCTGTATATGTTGGAGACAAGTACAAAAGAACCCACATTTGTCCAAGTATAAGCATTTTCAGTCAGAGTACCACGTTTAAGCACTCGACACTCATTTCTAAAAGCATTTTGAGTTTTGCTCTGTTATCTTCCTCCAGCAGACTCCCCCTGCGTTACACTCACAGTTTACTAAGTGGCTTGTCACTATTGTTTGCACTCACACCAAAAGCTGGTTTCAATAAAGCCAACAACCATTTTTTTTCAGTGCGGACACACAAAACAAAATAGCAGACTGCATCACTAAATGTCAACCAATTCCCCCGGGTGATTTAAACTCAGTCATTCTGCAAATAAATGCGCCAACAAACAACAGGCTCATAGTGTACATTTAGAATGAGTATATTTTCCGGATGCTGTGCAGACTTTGTGTGATCAGTTTAAGTAAGAACAACCCATTAGAGATGCAGTCACAGGGTTTTGCTGCAGAGAGTATATCTGCATGTCTATAAGAAACTATTTAAATCTGGAGCAGTTATTGGATATTTAATCACTTTGAAAACATTATGATTTATGCAGGATGCAATCATCTGTTTTGACACACATGAGAAATAAATGGGTCACATTTATTTTTAAATGACTAAGATCGGGTTTAGAGTTGAAACGAAACACTTTGAGCTGAGATCTGAAGTATGGGGACACGCGCAAGATTAAATGTGACGGGGGGCACAAGTGAGCCATAGAGACCCTAATTATTTTGTTCTTCTTTGGTGAGTGACTTATTGGACATTTGTCTGGAAACGTGACAGAAAATCTGATTTGTCTCCCCTTTATCTTCATAAGTGCCTTCAGACAGTTGGCATATTTAGCCGATTCTGATACCTCTGCATCCACAGTAAACCTACTGCCTCCCTCCTTCTGTTCCACTCTCACCTGCCCGGACAAGCCCCTCCGAGATTTAGCCAGCCCTGACGCTGACGCGCGCTCGGGAGCGCGCACTCGGAGCCGGTGCCTCTCCTCCACATAAGAAACAGGGGACAGTCCGGATGCTCGGCACATCCCTGGGAGCGGAGTACAGAGGTGCGACTACTACTACTGCTGCTGCTGCTGCTGCTGCTGCTGCTGCTGCGCTCCGTTTCGGTCCTGAACGCTGTCAGCCTGCAGCCTTATGACCGAGCTGCTCTAAACAAAACCAGAGGAAAACAACGACAAACAAACAAAGTAAGGGGTTCTCTTTATAGGATTTGCAAGAATTGCTTTCAGTGTTGGTGCTTAGGGTGGTTATTACAGCGATTCATAATGACAGAATGTTGTTTCTTTCATGTCTCTGCGTTGATAATGAAACGAGTTTGCAGTGACTTTGTGGTCATTGATTAACCTCATTTTACTAAAACACTAGATTGTCCTCAGTTTTCTCTCATGCTGATGTAGTAGTCTAGATTCCTTATGCTATAGCAGTCCCGTTCAATGGTTCTCTCCCGTGCGTAAAAACGCATAAATGTCCATTCTCAGTTACGCTCCCAAAGTCACGAATAACTTCATTCGTGATATACCCCCTTGCCAGGTTCACTGATAAAAAGCCAATTTCGCTTCCAGGGAGTGTGTGGCTGAAATGTCTGAGAGATAGATTGTTCGCAAACCTCTAATGAGATTTGGTTTGATACGGGAAAAAACAGATTTGACGCGATAATCAGTTTAACTTTTGTCATGGCGGCGTCTCCTGCAGTCAATCTTTGAAATCAGATCAACGTCACGGAGGAATTTATTGGATGAACGATGAGCAGAAAGATTAAACGATCGGAGCGATTAGATCTCAGCTCATTGTTGCACGCTGCACACCAAAGACTGACTCTGTGTGTGTGTGTGTGTGTGTGAGAGAGAGAGAGAGAAAGAGAGAGAGGGAGGGAGAGAGGAGTCTGTGACACCATGCAATTAAAAGTGAAACACGCCGCAGAGGAGCATTGTTTCTGGGCTCACGTTAAGGAGTTAATGTTCATTAACGCCTAGTCAATCAGCAGGGATGCATAAGACATGATCAGTAGGAGTGTGGAGGGGCCCCACAGTGAGTCGACCTCGGGCCAAAACAAAGCTCAGATCCACTAATAAGCGATTTTGAAATGGGAAAGAAAACCCAAAGACACTCTACATCAGGTAATATGGAAGTGGAATTAATTTAGTGTCACCAGTTAAACTGTGACCTCTTTCAGATGCATTCATCTCCTCTGTGTATGGCTGACGGAAAATAAACTAAACTGTGACCTCAAGCATCAAACACCTGACAGTCACGGCTTCTTTTAATCTTATTCTTTCAGTCGCTGCACAAGCAAATGTCTTCATTTCTTTTATCCCACTTGGTTTCCAGCCAAAAGGCTACGCAGCTAAACATTTATCCTTCCCCCGCCGTGGTGTGAATCTCGCCCCGAACGCCACTGCCAAGCGTGGCTGCATCTGTTTGATCAAGACTCTTTCAACACTGGCAGCTAGTCAGCGGCGCTCGCTTCCACTGCCGATGGAGGGCGGGAGAACAGAGAAACTTTGGGTTCATATAATGTGTTTTCATGCTTCACTTGATCGTCTCTAAGCAGGAAAGCTTAGAGACGCCTCCCACTGACCAGTCAAACTGTTCCCAGGCAGACTGTCCAGATATGGACTCAGGTGTCCAGATTTCACAACAAGTTTATTTGTTGTTTTCAGAAGCCGAAGCTTTGTTTCTTAGGTGTTAGTAGGGATTCAGGTGGTGGTCTTATCTGCCACGAAATGAAAGATGCCATCAACACCTCCAATTAAGGCGGGAGAATTCCTCCCTCTGTTACCGTCTATTTCCCAGCTTTGATTTCAGTTTTCTCCCCGTCTGTTTCTTCTGTCTCACTCCTTTCTATCTCCTCTCCCTCTCTCTCGCAGAATTACATCTTATTTTCCCCTTTTTGCTCAGTTTCTCCCCTCCTCCTCCTCCTCCTCCTCCTCCTCCTCCTCCTCCTCCTCCTCCTCTCCTTTTGTCTCTCTCATTCTCTCTGCTCTCTGTGGGACGCCCCTTGCTGTGCTTCTGGGGCTGTTTGTGTCTCACAGCATTTTTGGAACATGCTTCGATGTGGGTGTCTGAGGGAGGTTCCCCCGCTGTGAGTGTGTATTTGTGTGCATGCGCTGATTGCAACAGTGTGAAAGTGTGTGTGCGTGTCAGTGCACTCCAGTGGGAAATAAGGGCCACGCCGTGGGAGGTTTTTCGGTGTTACTTTGCATCGGCGACAATGTTCTGGTTTCGCCCCACATCTGTTGTACCTGCGACCGAATTACCACAGAATCATTTTGTTTCTCCCTGCTCCCTGCTCCGGCTCACTTGCTGACAGATGGACCTTCCTTATGGCTCTTGTTTTTTCTTTTTTTCTTTTTTTTATCACTCCGTGTTGCTACCAGGGGCCTCCGCCAATACACACCTAAAAACTGCAAAAAACAAACTCCCAGTCGATGTGCGAATCCCACCGACATTGTTTGTGGAGAATTGTTGAGACAGAGCGCTGTTCGTCTGTCGAATTGGCCCTCGAGGAAATGAAGTTTTATGGCGTAAACTGCAGCTTGGAAGATGTGTTTATTATGCAGAGACATTAACAGGCTCTGTAATTTGGGTTCCTGATATTGAGATGATATTCATGATAATATGGGGGCACGAAGTAGACATATTTTATCCAAGATCCGTGATCTAAAAGTAAGTGTTTATGCATCAGATTGTCTGCTTTATTACTCTGTTGTTGCATTCGGGGCGAAGCGGTTTCCTATTTGTGAAACAGCAGATTGCACATTCATATTTCTTTGCGACCATCATGTTTAATTGTGCATTTTTCCTTTCATTATCCGCTGTGTCTGTTTACAGCGTATTCACGAGCTGCTGCTCGGTGAACCATGCAGCTGAAAGGAGATATTTAGGTTGTTCCTGTGTCAGCCACTCACTCCCAAAGTGACCCGTGGTCTCGTTTTGACAGCCTGTAATAAATTTGCAAATTGAGCATATGCTCCAAGGGCTGATTAATAGCCGGTTGATGACTTTGTGCTCCAGCAGATAAGATCTACTGAGTAATTCTGACATTAATCAACAGGAGAGTATTCCTGATTTAAACTCTCTACATGTGGCCAGGGGGGGAAAAAGGAGTCTTGAAGGTGGCCTCTGTCTGACATGACAGCTCTGCTTCAACAGCCTGTTTCAGGAGCCTTTGTTTGCAGGATCCTTATGGCCCTGCTGGTTGCTATGAGAGATAAAACAACGGGAGCAGATGGCTCCTGGAGGTTTGGTGTCACAGCAGGTGAAGCTAAAAGATGAACACATGCAGCAGTTTAATACCAGTGTCGCCTCTTGTTCCGCTTCGCCGACTCCCCTCGCTCACCTTCCAAATCTCAGCCCCCGATCTGTGTTCAGTCTGTGTTAAGTGCATGTTTATAGCGAGCGTCTCACTGAAGCGTGGCCTTGCTTTCAGGACTGACCAATTGACTGCAGACGGGCGAGAGGTCCCTGATATCATCGGAGCTTAATCATCCTGCCCTCCAAATGTTCCCCCTTAGGAGTTTCTTGCAAGATTACCCACTGCGTTGTACTTATTGGACTGTTGTGAGTCATGTGTCTCACGTGGCCATCGTAACACTGCACACTGTGCTTTTAAAAGCTCCTGACACACACACAAAATATAATATATATAGTATTTATTATGTTTTCTACAAAGAAATAAACTATAATAACCCAATGACAGCCTAGCTGCTTCCTAAAATATAGAATTAATTTGAAGATTGCAATACATTTTATATTGCAGTACATGATTTCCCTCCACACACTCAACATTACAGCCTCAAGAGCTTGAGACCAAAACCTCACACTGCGGTCAGAGTGACACAAAACACAAAGGATCCGTCAGGCCTCTATTTATTTCTTGGTTTGTTCTCAGTTATTACTCCCCACAACATCATCAGGATCCTCTCCTCTATGATCAAGCCACACATACAATAGAAATCCCAGTCTAAGCTGCACAGTGTAAACTGTAATTGGTTACTTGTTTTTTTTAATCAAATTCTGTAAAACGTTTGACAAATTCAACTGCCTTTCCTTTCACTTTGTACCATGCAGTGTAATAACAGCAGTCATTTTTAAATGTCTTGCCCAAGAGCAGCTCTTTGAGGATATTGATTTTAAAGAATTAAAGAATGGGCTGCAATGAAAGACATCTTTTGTGAGATGACAGTCTGTCTCAGAGTCCATTGTGTGGTCTAGTCATAGCAATTAGTCAATCTCCTTGAAATAAAACATTCTCCTCTAAGGACAGTCCCATATGGATATGCATCCTTTAAATACACATGCAATTAAAAGAAGACTTAATCTTGTTAAAGCCCGTGTAAGGATGGTTTAAAATCTTGAGTATTTTCAATAACAGTGAAGTTAGTGACTAAAATAGTAATAATTAAAAGTAAACTGTAGAGTATTTTGCAGTTATACTTGGAAGGTGTTTGTTGATGTGCAGATGTGACTCATATTCACAAGGTGGTTTCACACCATTACACAGGTGCCAGTGCTCAAAGGTCGAGAAGGAGACTCCAAAGTGTGGATTTAAACAATAAGGTGTCGGAAAATCAAAATCGCTTTTACATGTTCTTTGTGCATTAAAAATGTTTTTTGGACTTCTAAGATACTTGACAGTCAAAATTTGTTCAAGGAACCACAGATGGTAACTTCCGCACACATTTTAAATTGTGTCCCGGTGAAGCATGTGGTTTGAAATTTTGAATTTCCAAGTATTTTAATGAGTGCCCTATAAAGGGTTATTGAAAATTCCTGCTTCTTTGTAGTCTGATGAGTAAAATGTAAAAACTGTTCTCAGTTTTCTATTCAAATATTGTCTCCACTTTTAAGCAGATAAAAACTTGGGTAACATAAAAATTCATTTAAAAAAGAAAATGCTCATGTTAAGCCCATTCACTCAGTAAGGAGTGCAATTAAGAGTGTGATCAATAGAGCCTTTTATTCTTTCAGAGCACAGCCATTTAATGTCTTTGCAGAAGTCCAACCATAATTCGCTCCACTCTCTCACAGAGCATCGGTTACTGTTTAAATGTTTCCATACAAGTGGTAGATTATCTCACTATGGGAACGAAACTCATCAGGCCACTCGTTCTTTTCCTCCCGTCTCCTCAGTAGCAGATGCTCGCCCTGCTGTGTCCCACCTTCAACACACGGCCCTCCATAACACAGGCTCTGGCAGGAGGCTGCGCCGTTCACCGAGCTTGTTTATCACACACAAGAGACTGGGCTTAAAACCCGGAATACCACCCAGAGTGCTCCATTATCGTCCCCATCCTGTGTCTCCTCAAAGGGCCACCTGTTAGCAGCACATGAAAGTCTCGGAGTGGAAAACAAGACGCCGCTGTGCCGAGATGCTCCCTCTATCATCGCCTGCCTTCCCTTTCACATGACAGGTCTATTCAGGCTTTAGATTGGATGGGGTGCCGTCTGTTTCAGTGGCGGCGTCACATCTTCCTTTTATGTTGGGAAAATTAATTTTTTGAAGGGTCATGTCACTGGGACGTCGCTGAGCCTTTGCTTTTATCTCCAGTTGTGGTTTTTATTTCTGCCAACAATCTGAGGGTTAATCCTAAATTAGATATACGGGTGGAAGAGGGAAATGGATGGATTTATCTATGCTTTCATAAAAAACTGTGAGGGAAATTCCACCTAAAATCTCTGTGGGGCATGCTTAAATGGAAACGAGAAGAACAAAGTCATTCCATATACAAAGTGTTAAGTAGATGTGAAGCTGGTGTCAGCAAGCTTAGCACAAAGCTAGAACACACATACTGCTAGTCTGGCTCGGTCCAAGGGTTCATTTGTTCACGCTTGTTGCTGTGTCATTTGTTTTAAAATGAGCTGGTGAGAAAAAAACACGTGATTAACATGTGGTTGATGTTTCACCACATCATTAGGAGCGCTGAAATAGGAGACACCGAGGAGGAATTGATTGGCTGCCATTGGCTGTATATAAATGGAAATACACTTTGCAATGTCACCCATAGGATTTCTCAGGAGCGCTTATGAAGCTCAGCGTGGGTGGCACCGGCCGTCGCCATCTTGGCAGTGGATCTTGACTCCCAGCCAATTCAGAAACAGGCCAAGAATCGGCGTGTGGGTGGAGCTGAAGCAGATGGGAGACACCTAGACAGACTATCTCGCCAAAGTGTCCACGCCCCCTAATTATGCAAAACTTTAAGCCTTGACTTAATTGACTAGTCACATAGAAATTCTTCCCCCGGACAGTTTTTATGAATCGAGAAATTAGCAATAGAAGCTAAAACAGTTTATGTGAAGACGTTTATTTCTCATTTAAAGTTGGGTATTTCAACTGAGAGGTCAAGGACTGACTCGCTTTTGGAGCCTGCCTCAAGTGGACATTTAAGGAACTGCAGCTTGGTTCACTTTAGCTGATGGCTCGTTGCCACCTGCAGTGTTGGGTATGGTTACTTTGGAAAGTATTCCGTTAGGTTACTATGTTACTATCAATTAAAAGTAATCTGTTACGTTACAGCGCTACCTATAAACAAAAGTAACGCGTTAGAGTACTCATGCGCTGCAAACAAAAGCCGTTTGCAGCGCCTTGCACATGCTGCAACCCACACACAGCGACACACAGCCTCCTTTAAATGCACCGAGAAGTCCTGACAATGAGTAACGTCACTGATCCAACCAAATTAACTCTGCAGGTTAACAATATCAGGGTGATAGAGTGGTGCGTCTTGCATACAAGATGTTTTTTTAAATTAGAAGTGGAATTTTTTCACCAACCAGAAGCTTTTCACCCACGCAGAGTGTGCATTTAACCGTTGGGTTGTTCTTGTCCTTTTTGCTGGCGAGTTGAAAATAATGTGCGTACTTCCACGATTCAAACGCTGTCCTCTCTGCCATCTTGCCGGTGGTTCGAAAACACTCACACATACAGGTAACGTGGGTCAGCAGAGGACGAACGCTTCATCACAGCGCTGCGCCTCCGCTGACACATCCGCAGGTGGAACAGTACTGTCTGACAAAAAGCAGCTGTAGTCGGAATTTTTCTTTCCTTATAAGGAGAAAGTCTTAAAGTAATGGATTACTTTTTAAAAAAATAACAAAGTTACTGATTACTTAACGCACGAAACTAACGCGTTACGTTACAAGTTACACGAAAAAAGCAAGTAGCGTTACACACAACACTGGCCACCTGTTTGTAGTGACTTGTAGACAGTTGCTTTTTCACCAGTTATCTGAACACACATTTAGCTTCATGCAGTCAAAAAGGTGCAAAAATAGCCATGTATGGTGGAGGTATGGTGGAGGTGGAGGTGTTTAAACCCAGCGTAGTTTCTCACCTCCGCTCAACTGACCAGTTACTGCAAAAAGTAGGTGTGATCAGGTCAGATCATCATTCATTTCTTCAGGAATACTGTACAACGATGAGTGTATTTTCTGACTCAACATGATGTCAAGACACTTTTCTAACAATAATATAATAAATATACACTAAAGACTCCTGAGACGTGATCCCTCTGTTTTCTCGGCCCCACCCTGCAGATAAGTTCAGGCGTTTTGTTTGTTTTCTAAATCACCCTTTTGGCCTTGCAGAGCGCAAGCGGCTTGACATCAGCATCACCTCATGTGTCAACCAGACAGAGTGTAATCCTGGCTAAACACCATGTGCGTGACACGGCCGGTTACCCTCCCCTCCGACACTCCGAAGGCCTGCTCGGAGACAAAGGTCTCACCTCGGCGGCCAGCCTCACACTCTTGTTTGCAAACTGCACAGCTGGTCGAACTCCCAGAGGCCACTCCGAGCAGTCTGCCTATAAATCCCAGAGGGGCTGTGCCTGCACTCGCACTGCAAATTTCCCCCGACATCACCAGCATCCTCTCTGCCCCCCGAACACACACACACTTACACAAGTTGTGTCCTGTTTTTAGCAACACCTAAATGATCCTCTGTAAACCCAAGGGTGTGTTTTTTCAACTTGTGCGTGCCGGCGCGATGAAGGCACAGAGACCTTATCAATCCCCCGACTCCGCCTCACAGACACACACACAACACCCACCGTCACCCGCAGCTCAATACGTCTCCCTCATTGATTTTCTGTATGCCCTGTACAGCCGTTTGTCTTTTAACACAAAGGAATCACCTGTCACAGCACCATAACACCACCGCGTGTGTCTGTGGGAGTGGATTGTCTCAGCTTATTTAAGTGGAGCAAGATACAACCATCCTTTAAAACAAAACAAGCAAAATATCACATTTACTCTTAGTGGATACAGGAATCTGACTGAATTAAGCATCAGTTTGAGGGTTTGAGGGTTTTATTTGTTATCAAAGTACCTTGATTACGCTTGTATATTCAACTTCCAGCCATATCACTAAGGAAACATGTAATTTCTAGTTTTCTTCCCCCTATAATCACTGAACATCTAAATATCACCATGCATACAAATAAACTTCTTGTGACATTAAACCGCAATTTAAACTGAACCTCTGACTCTGATGTATTTTAAGGGTAGGGGAAAGTGGAAGCATGTTTCCACTCGAGTGCTTTGATTTGTTGCCTAAACACTATTTTATTCACATCTGGATGAGGCGATGGGCTTTTTAATGCCGGTGTAAAGAATCTCATATTTCAGAGCGGTCACACCCCACAGACATGTTGACTAGTAATGAAAGGTACGGCTGGAGGACCCTCGAGACCACTGAGTAGCGATGAGGGATGCAGCATCTCATACTGAGTGAGGGGAGACGGATGTAAAATAATTTCAGAAAAGAAAGACAAGCGTCCGTCCACCTCTTTATCGTCTCCTCAAACATACCAAGATAAACGGTTGTGTTTGAGAGGCTGACAGTGATGTAGTTTGAATTTATAAGGTGATGGTGATGAATACAGGGGAGCAGATGACAGCGAAGTGGAGTTAGGTTAAGGCACAAGGCGAGATGACTGCAAATATTTAGTTTCAACAGTTTTAATATAGTTTTTTTTCCCCCTCCGGTCAGGGTGAAGGAAGAAATCTTGAAAGTGACAGTTAAACATATCAAACAGGCTGAAAAAAATGTTTGAGAGCAAAAGGCAGAGAACAATCAAAGAGGGGGTCACAGTTTCTCCAGAGAGTGGCAAATTATCACCCATGTAATTAGGATTCTTTTGTCTGGAGACGTTTAAAGTCCACAACGTGTATTGTTGGTGGTTGTTAAGAAATCTCAGTCAAACAGTATGCCATGTTTGTAGCATATTTGGAGCTTCTAGTCTAAAGTATTCCATTCACTACAGAAAAGAAACAAAACAAAAAATGAAGACGTATTTGGAGAATTTAAAAGGATCTTAGGGAACGTGTGCAAAAATATGTGGTTTCCCTTACACAGGAGCTACTCAGCTAGCAGAAAAGCGTGTCCAAATATAATAAAACCTCATCATTAACTCCTCACAGCACTTCAGCTGTTGATTCAGCTGCCCCAATATGTCCCCAATAGCTGCCAGTTTACTAAATGGTAAAGATCTACTGCTGATTCTCTGCAGCATCCTTTGTGGAAGCAGGTTTTTTGGCTTTTTTATGGATGTACAAAATATACAAATGACATAAAACGGATGAAGGGGATAATGATGTAGGACTGGGAAAGAGTACTGGATGCTTTTTAGGTGTAATTACATTTGCTGATGAGTGTACACTGAGTTTCAGTTTCAGTTATTTAAATCAGTATTAAGAGAATATTTTCTGCTCCCAGCAGGAGACGCTGTGCTGGACAAACAATGGCTCTCCCCTGGAGTCTGCTGCTGGCGTTCCTGTTTGGCACCTTGGCTCTGTCACACAGCGCTGAGCCAGGAGCCCCTCATGGCAAGAGGAGACAGGCACACACCTCAGCAGGTGGCAGCAATGCCCTGCAGTACCCTCTAGAAGCTCTACAGGGCCACAGTTACAGCAGGGACCGCGGAGGGCATGGGAGCCAGGGGGCCCGCGGTGGAAAAGGTGGAGCCGGGCTTCTCTCCCACAGGCCCCTGCACCCGCTGAACCGGCCCGAGGACGACGGGGCGGGCCTGGAGGGTATGAGCCCGGTGAGAGTGGAGATGGGTCCTGGCAGAGACAGGGACAGAGTTCGTGTGAATATGAAGAGTCCGCCTCATGCTCGTGAAAACCACCTTCAGGGGACGCGCAAGGGGAGAGGACACGGACAGCATTCAGAGCACAGGAGACATGGGAGCCGACGTGACAAAGGCCGGCACAGAAAAGGTGAGGTTACCGCTGATCCTCATACAGTAGATCTTTCTAACTAATTATCGTACAGTGGTTAAGAAGCTGTGGCTCTTTTTCATAGAAGAGATTTTTGATTTTTGTTTCCCCAAAAACAGGTGCCAGTAATGGAATAGATAGATAGATAGATAGATACCAAATACCAAACACCTAGAAAAGAATGATAATAATAATAATAATAATAATAATAATAATAATAATAATAATAATAATAAATATTGTGACTGTACATAGTTAAATGGCTGCTTCAGTTTCAGTTGTCTGATATTGTGTGTACACTGGTGTGGCTTAACATGGTTAATGACGTTGCTAGTAAAAGTGATAATTAAGAATCAAAATGTCAATACAACTGGGATAAAAAAAATAAATAAAAAAAAGTTCCAGGGATCAATTTTAATTAAAGGTTGTTTCATCCAAATACCAAAAGACATGCGTGTATTCTCTGACTGGTACCTGTCCAGTGAAAGATATTAAGATCACATGTGCTGAGCTCAGACACTGTATGACAGGTTAACAGAAACAACCAATTTCTCATTTACTATGCTTATCTTATTTGGCCCAGACTGTTTGGGACAAAGCAGTTAGGCAACAGGACACGTGTGTTTTTGACTGAGAAATTATTTACCCATTATGTGCAATAAAGAACAACCAGAGTACAAACTGAATATGCCTATACAAATACAATACTATACAAACAAAATATAACTATGATGAGTTCTACAGTATCACATGGAAAACAAAACAAACTGACATAACAACTTTTCACTCAAAGAGACTTAAATACTGACTGACCAGACCAAATGAAACACAAAGGAAGGGGCAGACTTAACTGAACTTTAATTCCCTCCATGCCATGTCAGGACACCCTGAATGAGCTGGATTCTGCATTTATTCAGGCTCCACCCTCACAGGAATAACCAGGTAACTCAAAACACAGAAATACAGATATATACAGCGAGTCAAAGCTTGCCACTAACCTCTTACTATGCGGTTAAAAAGGAAATAAAAACCTAAATTACACCAACTGTTACGTTAGATGACTTGAAGTTAAGGGTGTTGTATGCATATAAAAGTGAGTGTGGGCTGTGGTGATTTTACCACCTGATGGTAAATGATTCACCCATCACACAGATGTGAATTCAGTTTTGTTTGAGGTTGTCGCAGACGTCTGGAGATTGTTCAGAGTAACTCAGGCCTCGTGTCTGGAAAGTTATAAGTTGTGCCCGGAGTCGGCCAGCAGTGTATAAGTAACACCCAAGTGTTGCATGGTATCGTTGTGGTTTCGTTGTGATATTGCATTCAGTTCAGCTTCAGTAAAGTAAGCCAAACCAACCTGGACACCATTTAAATGTAACAGCAACATTGAAGTTTAATGAACAGCAGGTAAAATGTACCAGCAGTAGTTTGCTATTTATATACACAAAGCATAATCAGTCAGTTTATTCTTTAAGTCATGTTTAATGACTGATTTTAGATTCCCTACTATATCAATTAACAAAGGTTTACAGGCGTTTCTTGTATTGTTCTACTTACTTAAACAAACAAATAAAAACAAACTGAACTGAGAACAGACTGCTGCGGTCATAAAAGTACTTGGACAACATTTGCTCTGTCTCTGTCCAGGTTTTCCTCCAGAGCCTGAGCTGATCTCTGCGATGAAGGACAGAGGTCTGTTTGAGGATCCTCCCTCCTCCTCCTCCTCCTCCTTTTTTGCCACCTCCCCCTCCCTCAGCATGACCCCACCCAGTGAACCTCCCTCCCCCATCTTTGGCGTCTTTGGCTCCGGCTCCTCCATGGTTACCACGGTGATGAACGAGCATCCCCCAACGCTGCCCCCGGCCTCCACCAAACCCCAGGTAACCCCAACCAAACTCGAGTGCTTATTAAAGGCTGCCTCTGTTGTGCCTCAGTGTGAATCCAGTGTGCAGGGGGGAAATAGAGTGAAAATGGGCCCCATTACTGTCGTTATGCTGCCGCAAACCTCATAGCTCATCTTAGAAATGGCACTCTCTCCAGTGTGAACCTGAAAGTGCTGCTTGCGAACAATGTCCTCCAGCGGGCCAGACTCACCGGCTCTTGGTCACAGTGTGTGTGATAGATATGACCGTATTTTGTATAATAAAAATTACACCTCTGGGACCGAAATCACACAGTTCAGAGTCCAGCAGTGGATTTTCTGTAACTACCTTCCTGTTCCTTTATTACAAATCATGTCAGGGCTAAATCTATGTGAGCGTAGAGGGTCTTTATTTTTGTGTCCGACTGTGGGCACATGTTATGAGAAATCTGCAGGGGTGCATGAGGCACCCCCCACCACCTGTCATATCCACACAGCATGGTGCCAGAACGGCATTTATGTCAAGAAAGGAGTCATACATGTTTTCTTGAGAATCTTGGAACCATTACAAATGAGGTGTCATCATATGCTGAATGAATCCCAACATCAGGAATTATTTTACATTTGTGCATACAGCTCATATGGGTTAGTGGGAAATATCAACCACAGATGACCAGCACCCGTTTGACTGACAGTTTCTGCTGGTGTTACAGCACCTACAGTGTGTAGTGTACATGTACTCGTAGTGGTTTTAAACATAGAAAAGTTGTGGAACTGTTAAATACAAATACATAGGTTGAGGTTTCACTGAAATTATCCAAAAAACAAATCCGAAGCAAGGGCAGATGTCGTCTGTTGGGGCTTCTTCAAGACATCCACACAGACTCTTACAAGGACACCAAGTAAAAGAAGCCATAATACATATCTGAACAGGGTGGGTGGACTGAGATATAGTCTGCCATCAGTTTAAAACACACATCTATTCCCTGAAGTTTTCACCTCCATCCACACAGGACTCGATTAATGGGCCATTAGATTACAAGTTATTGGAGAAGGAAACAGGATCAAAGGGGATTCCTCCAGTTCCATGTTTGTGGTTGTTACCTGATCCTAGTTAAGTGAGTTTCAGGTGGACACCAACCACAGATGTTTTGAAGAAAATCCTTAACTCCTGTCCAGTTATCTAGAACCACCACTTGGATAGGAGGTGACACATCTTCAGTAGAGACAGCAAGCTCAGTTTCCCTTATTTCCGGTTCTCTTTTTGAATGAACTTTGACTCTGGATGACTGAGAACCTTCCCACCTGTCCCCATAATGTGATGGGTACACACATTAAGGATACACTGAGAGACAGAGCCAGACACTCATGGATAACATATTAACCTTTATTGTACGTGCTCTCGGCTGCACCGTTTGCTTACTTTTACAACTTCTGTTTCCGTTCTTTCGTACTGGCTCGCTAAACTGAACATTTGGTGACCTCTCTCATCAGTGTGCCATGGAAAAACAATTCAACAAAGCAACAAACTGCAGCAACCAACCACCACAACTGCTCACACCTGGCTATTAGGAAGCCATTTGACACCATGTAGTCCACCAACAGGCAGATTCTCTACTCTCCATGAAAGTGGAACAAGCAGTACGCATTCTGTGTGCCCATGCAGGCACTGTATGAAGAGTACATGGACAATGGTTTTGGGTCAAACCATCAAAAGTGAATGGAAATTATGTGGTGGATGAATGGGCTGACAGAACTGTAGACACAGAAAGTGAGTCAATCCCGATAGACCTTGTTGTTAAAACTGCTAATTTTACAGCAGAACTCAACGTGTCACCAGTCTGGTCTACCATTACATGTAGTCCATTGTTCCATCCTAACTAACACATTCACATGTTTGTCAGCCACTTTCTATAACAACCCTCACAAGGGTTTTCTGCTCTTGTACCCATAAGATTTTTCCATTTACAGAATATATTAAACTGGCTGGTAGTGATTTGTAAGGGAATCGACTGCATTGCAACATCTGTAAATAAGGTCTGATCAATTTAAGGCACCGAAACCCATTTGATTCAGGGAAAGTAGCGGCTTCACACATTTATAAAAATCCAAAACATTGACGTTTTGTAGGTGACTGGGGGCAAATCATTATCTCTTTCATCAAAATCTTTGTTCAGTTTACACACACAACCCTCATGCTGTTACAAAGTTTAATGACTGATGTCTACAGACTGTCAGCGTGCTTGGCGTTCAGAGGTTCAGAGACCCCAAGAGATGGTGCATATATGTACACTGTGCAAACAGTTAAATATTATTGGACTACAGAAGAAAAAAAAAAAAAACTGATAGCCTTTCCTGAACTGTGATTCAATGGCACGGCACGGCCAAGGCTTCTTAATTAATGTTCGATCTCCTGTTGATGGTTTAATGAGCAGCCAAGCAGAGGCAGGTAGCCCCCTGCAATTAATCTAATTGATATTTCCATAGGCTCATTTCCTGTGGGTGAAGGGAATCAAGTATGGATCCGTTTCCATGACGAGCTGTTTTTTTTATTTATTTTTTGACGGATGAAGTATTCCTCAAGAGACATCTCAAAGTCCTGCCGACTTAATTAAACGGCATAACATTTCTTTCTGTTTCCCCTGTGTTTGGAAAGTGCCAGTAGCCGTGTTTTCAAGGCTTTTATTGCAGAAAGTTATGGCTGAGCAATTCACCAAGGAGTTTGATTTTACAGCAGTGCCGTCAAACACTCGTCAGAATGACAAGATTTTACTGAGGTTCGATTCTTTACATCTTCGTGTAATTTTCTTTCAATGCATCAGTGCAGCACTATCTTGACACAAAGCTGTTATTTTGAAGGCATTCATCACTATATTCTGTTGTTAATTAAAATGCATAGAGTCCAACTATTTTATATTTCTTTATAACGTCATAAAGTCTAAAGCCATATTAGATGTTTCAAAGTGCAATTTCCAATATCCCATTATGACCGTGTTTGCGAGGGAACACCATCTTGTATGATTTATCCATTCTTTACAGAGTTCACTTTGGCACAACAACAAGGTTTCAGGTCAATTTATAGAGCATATGCAACAGGACACAGTCAGGAGAGGCAGGATAAGCAGCTCAAAGTCAGTTTAATGATGACTTATAAAAATAAAGAATTCAAATGTGCTGCAGAGGTAAACAGGTCAGATCTAAAACACAAATCCAACAAAAGGTGAAATCCAATTCAAAGCAATAAACTGGGCAAGAAGCAGGTTACTGATCAGACAACTTGACAAAAGAGGGCAGGAGAAAGACAGGGCTATATATGCACACTCAAGGGCTGATGGCTTAATGAGGCACAGGTGAAACTAATGAGACAAAAGACACAAGGCAAGACAGGTGAGTGCAATCACAGGGGCGGGAAAAGGCAAAGACAGGAAGTGAATGTAACTCATTCATTCATCTTTTGTAACCGCTTATCCTCTGGATTATTGTGGTGGGGGCGGAGCCTATCCCAGCTGTCATTAGGCGAGAGGTGAGGTACAACCTGGACGGGTCGCTAGTTTATTGCAGGGCTAACACAGAAAGTCAACGACATGCACACCTACATGCCAATTAAGAATCACCAGTTAAATCTAGCAAGCATGTCTCTGGACGTTGGGAAGGAGTACCTGGAGAGAACCCATGCAGACACAGGGAGATCATGTAAACTCCACACAGAAAGGCCCCAGTCGGCCTGAATTTAAACCCAGAACCTTGTTGCTGTAAGGCATCAGTGCATGCAACTCAAATGCAACAAAATAGGAAAAAAGGAAACCAAAGCAGATAACAAAGTACAAAAACACAATATCATGACAGAAACACTACAAATATGTCCTTGTCCTATTAAAATTGAATGTCTTTATTTCTTAAATTTTTATTATCCCAACTTTACCAAACTTTGGCCACAACTGTACTTGTTTTTAAAGTAAAGTTTAAAAAGTTTTTTTTGTTTTTTTTTTCTCACTCAGACCTCAATCAAACCAAAATCTATAACACAGATTTCTGGCTTGCTGTGCTGAAATGACAGCGTAAAAACTACTTACACAAACATTACAAAATACTTTGAAAAGTAGGCTTTAACATAAGAAATTATTTTAAGCACCTTTAACTTTGTAGTTTCCACAAACATAGCTGCTGATTTGACGTTAAATCTCTAATCGCACATACAGTGCCGGATCAATAAAACATGTACTCGGCGCTGTTGATCCCCTGAAGGCAGCATTAGGGGCCTGCTGGCCTCACTCACTGGTTGCGGTTAATGAAGTGTTAGTTTTGATCTATACGTTGGTAAACTGCATATACATTAACAACACAAATGCTGCTTGATATATTTGTATGCCGGTCAGTGAGCGCAGCCATGCTCTCCGTTACCAATCGATTGGTTTTCTTAAAGCACTGCTGCTGTCTCTGTTTTCTCTGTGAGGGCGTTTTATAAATCGATGGAGCATCACGGCTGCTGGTCGCAACACAAGTCCACTGTGTTTCATTACGAACGCCCTGAATGCGTTCACCTACAAAACACAAGCAAGTAAAGCTACGCTCATCTGCTGCTGCTGGGGTTTAACTAAAGTACACATTTGTCATGGGTGATAGAACTGAGGTCTGCGAAGTGTGCTCTGGAGCAGCTCATTCCATTTGATAAATGTAGTGTAAAGTTTTAATTTTTAACGACATATCTTCAAGTGTAGAGTTCTTGTATGTGAGTTAAAAGGTACTGATATGTTTTCACTTCAGTATTATTATATGATATTGGTGTGGCCATAGAAAGGTGAAGTCAAGTCATGGTCTTCAAGTCATGGGGTTTCATTTTCAGAAGTCTGGACGGGGAAAAGGTCAAGGAGAGGTGATGCCTACGTTGAACATGGCGCTCTTCGACTGGACCGACTACGAGGACATGAAACCCGCAGACACCTGGCCCTCTTCCAGGAAGAAAGGTTAGCGGTGTGACTACTATAAAAAGATTCTGATGAGAGGTGAACAGGTTTGGTGAGAATGACAAACAGCTAACTCAAACTGGCTGTCACAGTTTTTACAAAGAGGAGGACCCAGAAGGTGTGTGTGTCCTACACAGGAGACCTGTGGGAGGAGACCAGACGGGGTAAATGATGAAAGTTCAGTGATTGATGCTGAAGCTCATGGTTAACGAGAACAAAGGGTACTAAGGCAGGTTTAGTCCACTATCTCTAACAAAAGGGGCAGTTCAGTGTGGGGAAAAATTGGATTAAATACAGAGCCCAACAAAAAGATGGCCCTGCAGATAACATCAGTGATTAGATCAATCTAAAAAACTACAGAAAGAAGATGAAAACACACGGGCTGGAACAGAGGACGAGCACTGAAAAGCTACATGGGAAACCAGTAAGTGGACATGACTAGAAACATTGGCGTATACATCTGAGGGAGAGACTTGACTCTCCAGTATTTTTGAGTCAACAAGACCTGAGCTAGTGTTTAAAGTCTATTGCTATTATAAATGTTGATGTAATCCCCATTGTTTCTTAGATGAAAGGTCAGGGGGTCCCATCTCAATCACCAAAGTCACATGGATGCATCATCTGACCCCTAAATTGCTGTAGAGATAGTTCACTGATTAAATTAAATCTCTCCCCCGCTGCAGGCACTGTAAAGTGACTTTCTGTCATCAATTTATCTCCAACTATCTCCAGCTGATTTGAAGGCAACACAGTGCAGAAGTCATTTAAATATTTCAGTTTACACCAATGTGGTAGACAGATTGACTGACCCACTCATTTTGGCGTCGGTAACGACACAGTGAAACAGTTAAAGTCCATTTGTGCTGAGTCTTTGTACTAGAGGCTGAGTGGCATCAGCTGCTTTACTACTGCTCAGCCTTATTGAATTGTGAATGAGGAATGCGCTGTGAGAGGTGTTTGACCACAGCCTTGCAGAACTATAAAGGACAACAGAAAAACAAAGCCCATTTATTCTTGTTCAGTTTAGATGTTGTGTATTGATCAGAAGGCTTTAGTACCACGGTTTAATTTCTTGCTCTTGCCGCAGACAAGAGGCGGAGTAAGAACCTCAGCAGCGGGAATGTGACTGCAGATGCTGATGCAATCGAGCCATGTGACCACCACCTGGACTGTCTCCCAGGTCAGCACAAACATGAATTATGCATGTCACTCTGGACCGTAGTGCAGCTCCACGATGGCGAACAAATGAAAGATTGATTCCACATATACTGTATATATGAGCTGCTGACAGCTTCTACAAATCCATTAGTTCTCCAACGATCCTTCACCCGTCGCTGTGCTTGTTTTCACCCTTAGGTGTAAAGTTATATTTCTCTGCAGATGATACCACATATTATGTATATGTGTGTACCAATATTACGTGTGTGTTTATTTGTTGTTTTTTTCCATAAATGTTTCTTTTATGCAAGGTTCTTGTTGCGACCTGAGGCAACACGAGTGTAAAGCTCACAACAGAGGCCTCAACAACAAATGCTACGACGACTGCATGTGTGAGGAAGGTGAGCCAAGACGTTGTGTTTTAATAAAACTAGTGAGAGCTCAGGTTTTGGTGCGCAGGTGTGCGTTTGGGGAATTTCAAGTTTCACTGTTTATAATTAAGATTTTAAAAGTCACTGATCCCTGAGTGGCCACAATCAAGCGATGCCTGACTGGATAATTGGTAAACAGAAAAGTTCCCAGTGTTATGGAATATTGATTTTCACGAATTAGTTTGGAGATTAGAAATGTTTATTTTCATTTGAATCGGATGTGACTGCAGGGTTCATTTACATAAATACCCACAGACTTTATAGAGTAGATTTATACCTTTTTAAGTACTGTAGCACTGTTGGTTTTGCTCTTTATATGAATTACCATTTTTTACAACCTGGACCTTATTTCTGGTATAAAATCTGATCATTTACTCACCCATATAACTTTGGTGTCATTTGTCGTTTGGACGATATTTAGATGTGTGCATATCCATGCAGTATGAGTGACTGGGGCACCGACACTCAGCCTCGAAATATAATATTCGTATACTCTTGCTCAAAACGGTAAGGACGTCCATCATAAACAAATGTGTCGTCCACAACCTCAGAATCGGAATAATATTCAGTCATGTTGCAAAAACTAGCTGCAGCAAATTACAGGTAAACAAGTTGTGCAGGGTGCGTGTGGCACTCAGAGATGACATCATTCAGGTCAGAGGTTAGTAGGTCAATCTACAGACCCAAGATGATGATAACAGGTAACTCCAGACTCAACAGGGAATAGCACTAGCGTATGGACAGAGTGATCTAAATATCTTCCAAACGACTCCAACGACACCAAAGTTATATGGATGAGTAAACGATCATATTTTATGCCAGAAATAATGTCCACGTTGTAAAAAGTGTAAAAAACGGTAATTCCCCTTTAACTAATGTTAAACGATCGCTCCCGGTCATTTAAATACTCAACGTTGACCTGATTCCTTCGCCTTTCCAGATAACATGTCATACATGATCTTTCAGGGTTTCGTTGTTACGCTAAATTCCATCGAAAGCGGCGTGTGACCAGGAGGAGGGGACGCTGCGTGGTGCCAGAGTCGGTCAGCAGTGAGCAAGGAGGCTTCATCACTATATGAGGAGGAGGAGGAGGAGGTGAAGGACACGATGAAGCATGAACCCATGACTGATCTGACACAGAGGGCAGGACAGCCACTTGACACGTCTAATGGGCCGAGAACTTAAAGGTGATGGCTTGCTGTTTTTTTGTTTGTTTTGTTTTTTAGGTCATCCCCACATGCAAAAACACTCGATCAGTTAAAGCAGAATAACAAGTTACTAAACTGGATATACTGTTTGAATGTTGCATCGTGGGATAAGCCACCAACAACAACACAGCAAACGGCCATCATTAAGCGATTAATTTAACAGAATCAGTTTTAATTCAGATCTGTTTACTTCAGCATCACTACAGGAAGAAGGGCTTTCCAAGAGACGTGCTTTTAGTTGCTTTTGAAAAGATTCACACAGACACATCACACAGTGCAGGCTACATACATAACAGAGATTAAGTTTCGTTTTATTTTTTTTTTTTTTTTACCACAACTACAGTTGCTCTTGATGTGGTTGTATTTTGACGCAAATACTGTTTTTGTGAATTTTGAAAAACCCTTCTTCAAATGTCCCAGAGTCTGTTCTGCGTCTGACTGTCTCCATCCTGCTGGCCCGTCAAAAGCTACTAATAATTTTTAATACTGGTTTGATGTCTTTGGAGTCCCAGATCAGTGTTATTTACTTCTTCAAGGCCATTCTGCTCCAGTTAAGTAAGTTTGCTCAAAATAAAAAGCATATTTGCTATGTTTCATTTAGTTTCATGGCGTCCACCCTGAGTTGGTTCTCCAAACAAGTGCTAAAAATTATTTGTAGGTGCCGTTTGAACAGGTCCGCTGACCTGTACTGTAAATATGAATGTGTTTCAATTGCCAACAGCATTTATTTTTATTTTTTTTAAATTGACCCAACTCTTCAAATGTTCTTAATGGTAGTGTGATAAACAAAGATGCTTGTTTGACCTTCATTTTACATGTCCTAATATATGTTTTATTTATTCTGTACTTAAACTTGTTTGTCTATACGGTGTGTTTTTCTGCCTTTTCTGTTTTCCTGATTAAATACTTACTAGGATAAACGCTGACTTTCATACGTGTGTTCATCATTATGTATCACCAGTCAATTTTATACACGGACAAAGGATCCTGTTTTAATACATTCGTACACATGCCTTTGGTGATGTGGAAATCTGCAGAGTTTTAACATGGGGGAAAAAAGCCAGCTCCATGTCCGTCAGTCCGCAGTCTGAGAGAAGATCATTGTCTTTAGTCTCTTTTGTTAGAGCTGACTGAATGAGCCGCTGCCTGTCAGAGCCTTGGATAATATAATAACCTTTTCACTAACAAGACTGAAGAAACAAGAAGAAAGATGTAGAGATGTGGAGACTGATAGTGGTCTCCTGAAGTTCAGATGGAGGAACCCAGGGAGTGAAATTCAGGGTGGGGGCATATCTCTGGAGGCTTCGGCTCTGTCTCCCCCCAGTTTTTGCAATTAAATCGTAAAGAAGAAGAAAGAAGAGGGATGATTGGGGGGACATAACTTCATAAAATAATACAACCAGAACAGTGGCTGAAAAGAAATCGACAATAAAGAAAAGAAATTCAATTAAAGGTCTCATTCTTTCATTCGAAATCTCAGCTAAACTGACGATATAGAGGGAGGCATTGACAGTTATATGTAATTAAAGTATCATTCATTCAATTAAGTCTGTATTTGTATCTAACCAATATGAACAACCTTGCTCTCTAAGAAAAATAGACACCAAATCAGTGAGACCAGTTTAAACTGATTTAAACTTTCACTTCCACCAAACCTAAACTGTGTTTATTCATTCATTCATTCATTCATTCGTCTTCTGTAACTGCTTGTTCCTGTTAAGGGTCACAAGGAGGCTGGAGCCTATCCCAGCTGTCATCGGGCAAGGGGCGGGGTTGTGCCTGGACAGGTCGCCAGTCTTTCGCAGGGCTAACACAGAGAGACAGACAACCATTCACACTCACATACACACCTACGGCCAATTTAGAATCACCAGTGAACCTTATCTTTGGACGAATACCAGAGCAGACACAGGGACAACATGCAAACTCCACATGTTGGCCCATGGATTCGGACCCGGGACCTTCTCGCTGTGAGGCATCAGTGCTAACCATCTCGCCACTTTCCCACCCAGCTGTGTTTTAAAATTAGTAATTAACAGCCTCGTAACAATGAGTAAGTCATACTATTGTGATTAAATATTTACTCAAAATCCTACATCATTGCCATCCCCTGCAGCATTAGAAACTGAAGATATGTTACACTTTGCTGAGGTTTCCTGCTAAGGAACGAGCCCGAGAACAACAGTAAATACCTTTAAACAAACATCATGCAGTTAGTGTTGAATTTATAAATCATTAAAACTGTACAATTAGCCTTTCTGCAGCAGAGGCAGCTCTCATATTGATCAGTTTATGCTGTTTCATTACATTTTTATTGATCGAGCATCAATGGAAGCAGCGTGTTAGTGATTCAACCGACCAAGGTTTAGTTAATTGTGAATATTTTACACGCAGTTATTGGGTCTGGGCCTCCCATCGGAAGGTCACAGTGTAAACCTGGCTGCCATGCAATTAACAATGGGGTTAATATGGAAAAGTTCTGCCACACAAATGTACTGTATAATCATTTATAGATTTTTATCCCCCCTCGCTTTTGTTATTAATCAATAGATATTTTTCCCTATTTTGGCCACTGACAGTCAGAAAACAATACAGAGTTCAGATATAAAAATATATAGATGCAAATGAGGAAATAGTGTTTTATAGGGTAAACTCTTAATAACTTTGTAATATATTTAAGCAATTTCCCTTGATAAAGTCTGTCTAAGTCTGAGGAAAAATGGCTTCATTTTCCTCTAAAATGTGGTGCACTAGAAGTAAAAAGTGGTATTTTACTGCAGCTCAACAGTGAACTACAAATAAAACGTGAATGTGGTCACTTCCTATTACTGGGCCAAAGCATTAAGCTGCCTGGATTGCCGTGCCATGTTAAAACTATGGGATACTACAGAAGAATGATGCTCAGAGCACTGGTGTTCCAGATTTAGTCACGTGGACACAGTCTTTTGTTGAAAATGAGGATTTTTTTTGTAGGCAGGAGACATCATCTATCTGCCCATAATAAAGCAATCCACCAACTGCCCTGAACTGTCTGAACCTTTTAACGCAACGCTTACGACACATTAGAGCAAGTGTGAGCAATAACGTTCAGCGCGGCTGTGATCAGAACACACTAGGCCAGTGAAAATCTATCCGTATCAATATTTGATTAGACCAAGAAAGTAACACCCATTTTTCTTTCCTACGCAGCGGCCGAGTCGAATCCGCGATTGTGCCGTCCTGATATACGGCCATGGAATAAAAGCAGCAGTGATGTATTTTTAATACTTACCTCTGACAGAGTGCTCTGGTGGAGTGCCCTGTTGAAACCTGGCCAGCAGCCAACGACGTGATAGATTACCCACAACCACATCCCGGCAGGGCTGCAGCTGCAACAAAGGCACTACTTTCTACCTTTCTTAAGGCTTTCTTGAAGTAATTAATTACTAACGTTGCTATCTTACACCAACTTTGCCCAGTCAAGGTGTTCTCAGACGGACACAGGCACAGCAGCAAGAAGAATTTACACATGAATAAACAAAGCTGCAGGAAGTTGTGAAGTTTGTCTGGAGCTTCAGAAACAACAAAACAGCATAAATCATTTAATGCGAAGCACTGACAACAGATAAACCTAAATGAAGTGTGGAAATGTAAATATGCATTTGCAAAGTCTATCGCTGCACGTCGGAATGTAAAAAGAAATATATATATTTTTTTTTTTATTGTGATTGTTTTATATTGTGTTATTCTATATTATTCTCTGGCGGTTGAGAGTTTTACAGCCAATTCAAACCACATGTCTCGCATTTGTGACACCGTCTTGTTTCACACTACACATTTTGGTCTGAAGGCACACGTGCTTCAGTCAGGGATTGTCTCAGGGGTCAGAGGTCACGCTGGAGAGAGCAGGAGCCATCTGCTATGCTTGATGGAGACAACGGAGCTTCACCTTTGAGGCAAAGCAGGACAGAAATCACCAAAAGTGCATCTTACATTAGCATTTTAAACGTTGGGCTGCTGCTCACGTCGAAAGGGATTTACAATGAGTTTAGAGGTTAAACAAGTTCAGGGATCATTTCGGAGAAGCTACAAAGAGGAAGGCAAATGTCAACCAGTGAATGCAGAGGTGGCAAATTATTTCAGGGTTGTGGTCCATTTAAAAACTGATACACCAAAGATTTATTTATGGATTTACGGTTCCCTTTAAGATAATGTGCAGCTTTTATCTGCATCTCATTGTCTGCATCAGTGAACAGTTAGCTCCTTTGCAACAAAGCTTAGGCCAGAGTTTGTAAAGTAATATCTGTAGTCTCACGTCCTGTTTCCCTTTCTCTGCGGCTCCATTTCTTTATTTCTTCCTTTTTTCCCACGCTTTCAAAATCACTTTGTTCTCAATTTCTTTATTACCTGTCTCATTCAGTGATCAGCTGATTCAGCGTTTTTGCAGAAAAGATACTAACTTGGTCTGCTGCTCCAACACCACCACCACGTCAGTCTTTCTTCATCGTCTGGGATTAAGCACCACAAAACCATTGTTGAACGACGTTTCCAAATTCTGCACCCCTACTTGTGCTTAACGAAGAGAAGATGGCTCAGAAGCTGTCTGTCTGTGTAGATTGTGGAGTCATCCAGCTCATGGTACATCCACAAACATAGCTCAGAGGAAGGCAGGCAGCTGGGCTTATTTGAGTTTCCTGTAAAATGTAAAATGTTTGACCATTCAACCAAATGGCCTAAAGAAGCCACTCAGAATTGAAGAAGCCACTTGGATGAGTGGTGAAATCAGTTGGTTTGTTTGGTTTGTTGGCTTTATTTTTGCAATCAAATGTCATTGTTTGACCTTTGTGGCTTCATTTGTTCACATGACAACAGGCTGAATCTTATGGTGTTTCTGGAGAGATAAAAGACAAGCCAGCTTATATATTATATCTTATCATTCCTTTTTGCATCTTATTAAAACTTTTCTTTCCCCATGCATTTGAACTGGATTGTGCAGCTATGTTGAGAATGGCTACCTGTTGCAGAAACCATCCACACACATCCCAGTCCCCTAAAATCTGTACAGTGTGACATACGGTAAAGTCAAGATGCTATTTTAAAATTCGGCAGCTGAAAGTGGAAAGTTCCTCTGGATCCAGTCAGGAGGCTGGGTGATGTCCAGTTTAAATGTCAGTCCTGGCCAGATACAGGTAACTGACACAAGTATGATGAAAAACCTGAACCCTGATTTGCACAAACAGACTGAGAGTGGCCTGTCAGAGATGTGACAGGGGAAGACATCTTGTGTCAAATATTTGCATATTCATAGATTTTTAGATGATTTTTTAAGAATTTCTGCTCAGGTAGTTGACATTTTTTAATCAGACTCAAGTCAAGCAAAACTTATTATTCAAAGCAGAGTATTTTACCTCCAGACCTGACTGCTTAAATCGTTTTGTGAGGCTCAGTATACAGTGATTCCATGTGTAGCATATGTGTGTACTCATATTGTACTTCATATACGACTACAGCTGCTGGTGATTTTTTATCGTCTGCTTCAGTATTGGTGGATTTATTAGGTTGGTCCTTCCAGAGTGAGATATACACTGATCAGCCACAACTGACAGGATACATCAATAACATTGACCATCTTGTGACAATACAATGTTGTGCTGGGAAACTTTTGGACCTGGCCTTCATGTGGATGTTACCAAAATGAAGTTCGTGCTTCTGTCAGGACAGAAACGGCGTAACCTACGCATGTAGCTGACTCCTGTGCAAGCCATTTATACTTCTGTGCTCACCAATCTGGCTGGCTCTCTAACAAACACTAGTCGGGGCTGTGTGTTTTTTGCCACTCTGGTTAATTGTTGTTTCCACTTCCTGCTTCACTTTCAACAATTGTGACTGAAACTTTTGCTGAAATTTCATCAGAGTTGAGCTATGTAAATGTTTGCATCTCAGTTGACCTTTCCTGAATATGTTCCAGTTTTGTTGATCTAAAACAATCAATTCGAAAATTGCAGAGATGGAGAGGCTGCTGCCAGAAATACTAAAGTGGAAACACACTACTACCAAGCGGACCAATCACTGCTGTTGCTGATTTCTTGGGAGGGGCACAACAGGCTATGACGTCAGGTGTTGACCTGGCCTCCAAATTCACTAGATCCCAAACTGATCAAGTATCTGTGGGATGATCCACAGAGGCCCCTCCCCTCAACCCATAGGACCCAAAGGCCCCCACTAACAACAGTCTGTTTCCAAACACGACAGGACACCCTCAGAAGGCCCATGTCCATTCTCTGATGAGTCACAACTGTTTTGGACGCACAAGGGAGACCTACACAATATTAGGAAGGTGGTCATAATGATAATGTTATGGTTGATTGGTGTATAAGCTATACATATGGCCTGGACTGAAATTTTCTTTCATTGGCCTAGTTTGGTAATCCGCTGACTCCACATCTTGGAACACGGTGTCATTCAGATTTATCATGTTGAAATAAATTGTGCATTGATACCAACCTTTATCTCCTTCGTTACCACAAACCTTAATGGACTGTAAAAGGTTCTGCAATATTTCTGCCTACACTTTATTTTGCACACAACTTTCATTTCTAAAATTCCTCAGCCAAATAATTAGCAGCTGTTAGCATGCTAACTGCATTATTCTAACTGCTACACATGTGTACAGTCATCATGGAGCTTGTGTGGAAACATTTTTAAGTCAACTTCAGAATATTCAGACAAACTGATTGCATAGGTTTAAAAATACTGAATATAAACATACTGGATCATGTGTTGCACAACACAAAATAAAGTGTTTAATTTTCCATCTGTCAACTGAGGATGCAGTTTCTAAATATTCAAACACACATGCTACATTCCTGATCCTTCATAGTGAAGCCCTGAAGGGCCGTGAAGCTCAGCTGTGACCAGTGTTGATCCTCATGTGGTTCCTGTCTGTGTGTGAGCCGCTAGAGGCCTCAGCAGTGGAGGGTGTGGGAGGGTGAGCAGAGGGGAGGCTGGAAGTCACATGGGCGGCAGTCAGGCTGCTGTCACATGGCTTGTGTTTGCATGTTGAGCTAAAGGGAGGAGGGGTTTCTGCAGAGAAGTTTGTGTAAGAGAAAAGCTGCCGCTTTTTCTTCAGGTAGCTCTTCAACAAGTTGTAACACTGACTCAGATCAAGGAAGAGCTGCTCTGTCCACACATACTGGAATGGAAATCCCTGCCATAAATCTAAAGGTGAGACTGCTGTTTACTTTTAATCTTTGGTTTTATAACAAAGACTGGTGTTAAATGAGTTGTTGATGTCAGCTTTGTTTCTCAGTTCTTGTTGGTAATTCCTCTGTGAGGCAACTACCTTCCTCTTCAAACCCAAATCACAGTGACACTCTGTGTTTTGGTTTCAAGTAAGAAAAGTTTAAAGGTTTTAGGAGATACAGCCAAGTATGTTAGAGACCAAAGACAACACAAAGTAAATTACATTATGAATGGAGAGAAATGCAAACATGATAAATCTGATAAATCTGTTCATCAAATAGGACACAAAGATAGATAAATAGAGATAAATAAGACTTTAAAGATCAGGAAATCTGAATCATGACAATGAGTTGATAATGTGAAAAGTTAAGAGCTCTCACACTGTGACTCAGCTCTCTGATGCAGCTGGTCACATATCTTTTGTAGTTTTTAACGTCTGTGAGATCACATATATTCATCTGATTATTGCTCATATTGCCGATTAAACAGATTTCTTTGTAAAATGTCAGAAAATAATGAAATAAGTCCATGTGATCTAAACAGAAAAAAACCTACACTTCTGCCTTTCCTTAGTATATGCTTATGATAGTATATGATTTTCCTAATTGTAAGAAGTTAATTTTGTTACTAATCACTCCAAATCTAGACTAAACTGAAATGATAAATAAACTAAAACTCTTGTCTCTTCTCCTCCACTCTAGGCCATAGTACTGGTGCACTGGCTACTTACAGTATGGTGAGTGTGCACACTTTTTGTTTTCTACACAAACCTGAGGAATTTCTCTCCTCTTTTGGCTCCAGTACTCATGCTCGCCCTCTTGATTCAGGATTACTCTTTCACCTCCACGTCTAATAAGCTGTGCGATCAAACATAACCCCTGGAGTGTGTGTAAGAATTTTCCTTGCATCTTTCCATGTAGGGGATGCATGGCCACGAAGTTGCCCCTGTCCTTTGCATGGGGGAACATTAGTGTTTTAGCCATTGGAGTCTGGGCGATTGCACAGAGGGACTCCATAGATGCTGTGCTCATGGTGAGTCTTTTCTTCTCTTTGTTCAATCTTATAACATCATGTGATATTACAGGAGTGTGGCGGCTGAACAGGCGCAGAGCTGCGTAGTCCTTCTAACCTATTTATCCGTGGAATCTAGGACAATGCGTGGCCATCCCTTTGAGATGAATAGCCGTACAGCACAGTAGCTGTGGCTTTAAGCCAGATTTCAGCTAAACCAGGAGTCGATACCTCTGAAATCTTTTAAAAATATCTCAGACAAAGTGTCATCTTGTGTTTCCATGAATCTAATAGTAGTCTAGCTGTTATTTTAAACCTAAAACATCATCTTACCCTAACTCTACACTCAGGTTTCCGCAGACAAACATGTGACTCATAAATTGCAGTTTTCTGATGGCGTTGTGGAGCGACAGAAGGAAAAAGAGGACAATAATCAGATTTAACTGTACTACAGCAAGGATATCATTAGTTGTGTTATCCCATCTTTCAAAGGTAACCATCCTCAGCTTCACTGAGACTTTAGCAGAACTAGAGGTGTACAAACAAGAAGAGACCTGCACTGTTGTGGTGACCAGAGGACATGGAATGTAAATAACATTCGAGAAGTAACTTGAAGTCCCAAACTGAACTAATGTCAGCTTTGAGGTGACTTGTTTGAGATGACGACCCATTGGACTGACCGGCACAGTTGACTGAGACAAGGTGCACGTAGTTCCCCAAACGCTTGCCACAAGGAAACGCCTTCCGTGTCATTGGTTCCTGCCACTAAATTGCCCATGCTGATATCAGGTTTAGAGGCTTTGCTGGCTGTATTTTGTTTTTAAGCTGGGAGAGGTGATGCCAAGAAGAGTTGGCCCCAACCATACACCAGCAATATTCTTATGGTTTGCTTATTTTGCGGTAGGAAACGGTACAACTGGGTTCAAAAAATTGATTTTCTGATTCAATCAATGCTCATTTGAAACATCCTGATTCACATAATAACTGTTTTTGCATGACCAGTCTCGTGAGACAGGACAATGAGATTAGTCCATATGTGAGGGAGATCCCATAACAGCTGCTGCGACAGAAGCTACTATTCTTTTAAAACCTGATTAGGCTTTAAACACAGAGAAGACAGAGAAGAGCTGGACGAAACCAAACCATATGCAAGATGAGAAACTAGAGGTAAAATATTGTTGAAATACCACAAACCACCAATGACTTTGTGAAAATGTTTTCTTTATAACCAAGCAAAATAGTTTTGAAACTGAGATTTTCAAATTACCAGGGCAACTGTTAAGCACCTTCCACATGCAATTAGCTTTTCGGCCCTCATTTTGTAGTTGACATTTGGTTGCTAGAGGACATTCCTGACTTGGATTTGTCCTTGGGGTGTAACAGTTTTGAGGGTTTTAAGTGTTGAGATGCACCTTGATAGAAAACTAGCTGTCCAAGCTCCTGCTCAGTGACAGTTTTGACACTGATGGATTCACTGTCGCTTGAGTTGTGCAGCCCTTTACCTTCACACCATTCAGTGTCACGGTCGCTCATGTCCAGCGTCCGTCAGGCAGGAGGCATGTGTACTGAAAAAGCTGGAAAAAGTAATTAGTAAGCAGGATTCTTTGACATTGGCCTCCGTCGTCAAAGTCAAATCCATCAGTCAGAGCTAGGGAAGAAAGACGTTCACCTCTTACGCAATGTGTCCTCCTGTATCCTGTCGTGTTAATTCTTGGCGTCACTTTCACAAGCAGAAGCAGTGAGTTCAGAGTTTTCAAGTGTCGACCAATCACACATTAAGTGAGGAGGTTTAGTTTTGTATCACAGTATGGATGTTGACTGTCTTGCAAAAGGCAAAGATTCTCCATGGATTGATTATCCTGACAACAGCTGAGGCCAGAGGCATAAGGTTTTTAGGTTGTCCTTCTGTTTGTATCATGCAGCAGTCAGATTTGGCACAAACATCCACTTGGACTCAAAGTTGAACAGATTCAATTTTGGTGGCTGAAGTCCACTGATTCAGACCTCACATACAACCCATCCTCATGAGTGAGATATTATAGAAATGCCATGATGGAATCTCCTCAGATTTGGAACAAACATTCGCTTGGACTCAAGGAAGAAGTGGCTAGAATTTGGCGGTCAGATGTCAAAGGTCAAATACACTTTGACCTAAAGAAAAACAAGTATTTTTGGCCATTACTCTACATACCATCTTATGCATAATAATTACGACCACATTTGACACAAGTGTCTTGATGACAAGTAATGTTATTTGATATCACCAAAGTCAGCTTCACTGTGACATCACAATGATCTGCAGCAGCGTCTTATATTCAGTTCCTTTAAAGTCTCCACCATATGCTTCATGAATATGGGCAAATTTTGCAACTTCTCTGGTTGGTGGAGATACTATAAGGTGATAATTCAGGTTTCTCTTCTTGTTTTTCCTTCACTGTCTGCATTTTTCACCAGGATGCTGACACCACTATTTTCCATTGCGCATACTGTTAGTTTTGTATCTCCTTTCCTTGACTGAAACAGCTTTCTTCTGCATTGGAATGACTAAGAAGTCTTAGTTAAAATCAAAGTTATTTGCACTGAATTTCAACATAATAGGAATTTCACAATGTCACCTCAGAGTAAGTAGACACAGTTAGCCAACAGCATTTGCATACATACTTACCCCCCTGTACAAACAGTATATACAATATATTTACATCATCATCGTGAAGTGTAAATTAGTCACAAAGGACACGTAAAGAAAAGGAACAAAGAGATAAAATAAAATATGGTGGGGAATCTTTCCTTGATCTTTCCTTCATGTATCAGTTCAATTTAAAAACTTTGTCTATAAGATGCTATCTTCTCTTTTGTCCGGTTCCTGCAGTTTCTGATGGGGATGAGTCTGACAATACTGACCGACATCATCCATTTTTCGATCTTTTACCCGTTGACCGACACTTCAGTTGCAGTCGTTCGCTTCAGCGAGGGAATGGCCATCCTCAACCTGCTACTCAAGCCTGCCACCTGCTTCTTCGTCTACCAGATGTACCGCGAAAGGGGAGGAGAATACAACGTCAACTTTGGTAAGCACTGGATGAGTCGGGTTGGTCATGATCTGTGTGGATGTTGTCATGTGACGTCTTTACCGTAAAAACTGATTAATGCAGTGAAAACCATACAGGAGTATCCCAATTCAAGTTTGACAAGCAGATACTACTCTTTACTCATAACATCACAAATCCAGTGAGTACGCTGTCTGGTACGATTTGTCTAAGGCTCTCTATAGAAATGATCTCCAGTCTTGTGTGTCCAAAGCTGAAGGTGCGGCGTGAAGGAGCATGTGTCCAGGGGCGTTCTCACATCCTCCCTGTGTTGTTTTATGCTCTTTGTCATGAAAGGCCTGCCAAGCGCTGCACAAACCGGGTAGACTCTCTGCTAAACCACTGGCAGATGATTCCACAGTCAAACTAATTAGTTCCAGTCACAAGACTTAAAATGAAGTGAAATATCCGAGCTGGGGAAAAAACCCTTTTCCCAATGAGTTGTTTATAACATGCATGTGGCATCCTGGCTTCCAATTTCCATTGCATTGAGGATCATAAAAACCCGTGCCTGCTGAAAAAATGTATGATCTGTCGTGGCTGGCCAGAAGCAAAAATAGGACAGGACTGATGGAAAGAAAGGGAGAAGGAGCCGGTAGTGGCGGCCACAAAAAGAAATTTGATGTTGGTATTGACTGCTGAGTTAATAGCTTTCTCTTAGTGGACAAACAAGTCATAAGCGCAACGACTGGTCACAAGACAGTCAGAATGTTTTGATCAGCTGTGTGTAGCCATCGATTTGAAGACTTAAGCTCGAGCTGCTGAGAGCTTTTCCATTAGAAATCCCACTGAGCTGTGACGTGTTCTAGACAATCAAATCCTTGTAAGTGTTACCCATTTCTTCATCTGTATTGATTAACCAGTTGTCGTTTTATTGTCATGTCATTTGTCATTTAATGGTAGGAGTGAGTTCAGGGATGTTGAGATTTTCTTCCCTAAACCTCAATAAAAAGAAGAACAATGAATATAATCCAGGAAGTAGAACGTATAATGCTTTTATTTATCCTGTTTTTTAAAATGATTAATTGTAATATTACCTGCTGAAATGGTCATTTATCACATTGCGTTGAGACGTAATGAAATGTCTCCTGCTTTGCAGCCCAAAACTTCAGTTGATAAAACACATCTCCTGACTGTTTGGAGGATAATTGAATATTGATGAATCTGCTCTCTCTGTGGTTTTACTATAGTGCTTCATTCACGCAGCAGGCGCATCCATTAGACTGTGTAGTGACTGATGAAAGAAGCGAATGTTAGCTTCAGACAATGTGTGTTTTAATTGCTGTCTGATTGCGTAGCTCGCATTGAAATGGGATCCCTGCTGCATCAAGCTCTCTGGGAACCAGATAATAAGGTGCATGTGAGCGAATTGTTGTTGGAGCTATTCAGGACTCCCTCTATTCTGATTGACGGCCCTCTTACGGGGGTTTGAATTACTCAGAGTTTGTGTCTTAGGCTCTACTTTTATGTCGCTTAATACAATAAAGGCTGCATGTGCCAGCGATTACTCATTTGCTCTCAGTCTAAACCACTCAGCTTCCTCTCACTGCTTAGCAACCGTAACTAGGCACATCAGGATCTGTCGAGGCAAGGCAGCTTTATTTATGTAGCACATTTCAAACACAGAGGGAAGATATATCTTTTAAATAAGCAACAAAAGGGCAACAACCTTCAAAAATAACAGGCAGTAATAAGACGCGGATTTCCCCACATGTTGAATCTGGTATGTACAATAAGAACGGCAGTTCAGTTTTAGGGCTGTTTTAAGCCTTTAGCCTTCAGCCTTTCCGAAACTAACCCCAGTAATCCTGTAATACATCTATGGCCACTATCTAGAGCAGTCAAATGCTGTTTAAGAGTTACTGTAGATTGCCTTTAGCTAACTGCATTATTCTGAGAGCTCGGACAGAAAAAACACTAGCCATGAGCATGCTCTCAGGGTGTGTCAGAGTTTAAGATCATACATAAGACTGTTTTGAGAGACAGGTGGGTGCAGTTGCAGTTTCTAGCTCTCTGCTCTCATGCTCCAGGTCTTTGCTTCATTTTTGATAAAGATGGCAACGGCCAGAGCCACCACTCTAAATTTCAACCTGAACTGCGCCACGATGTTTAGCTCGAAAATTACAGCAACAGTACCTTAAAACGGACGTGGCTTTGCAAAAAACGTCATGTTCCTCAATGCATTGTGTGTTTGTCAAAACCTACATTTCCCTGTTCTTTCCCTGCATGTCATCAATTCTGACCTCTGTCTTATTGCACTTTCCTGTCATGGTTTTTGTTTGTGGACTTGTGTTGTCTTGTGTTTTTCCTGTCATGGTTTGATCATTTGTCTCTTCTCTTCTCTTCTCTTCTCTTCTCTTCTCTTCTCTTCTCTTCTCTTCTCTTCTCTTCTCTTCTCTTCTCCCCTGCTGACCTTTGATCTCTCAGACTTAGAGACCTCTGTGGACAGTCGATGCACTACGGACAGTGCTGACAGTGCCTTTACTATTGGCCGACGTTATTGACTCCCGCCTTCTTCCCCCTTCTTTTTTTTTTTTTTTACCATTTCTCTCCTCCAATCATCTTTTTCCATCCCCTTCCACGCAGGAAGTAAGAACTCAAAACAGGCTGCTAGAAAAACAAAAGAAATTTACATATTTTTTTCTTGTCCGTTTCATTGTAATTATTTGTCTGTCTTTTCATGTGTCTCTTCTCATCTTCGTCAGTCATGATTACCTTCCCATGCCTGCCTGCACGGCTGAATTTTATCAGTACAATGTGTTGTTTTTTTAAATTTATTTTTTACATATTCTATTGTATTTTATGTGCGTTATATGTTTCTCCAAAGTTCTGCATCTACTGTATGTTTTATTCAAATCTCCGGTCTCCAGACACCTCATTTGTGTTTGTGCATTCGGTTTGCATATATTTATGCCAAAGCTGCATGATGGGGCACATTCTAAAATCAGCCCAATTAAAGTCAACATAATGTTGACTTATTATAAGACAATGAATGTGACCTGCTTGTGTGAAAAGGTTTGTTGAGCTTACCACGATTCCACCTTTTTAAATCACTTATATAATTTCTGTCACATCTGCGTTGGTAAAAATATACCAATAAAACTGCTGTTTAAAAAAAAAAAAAAAAAAAAAGACTTAATGCTATTAGACTTAATAGCATTTAAAGCGGGACTACTGTTTTTTTTACAACGTGGACCTTATTTCTGGCATAAGATACGATCATTTACTCACCCATATGACTTTTGTGTAATTTGTTGTTGTTCGGGAGATATTTAGATCCACATATATCCATATAGTGGGAGTGACCGGGGCAAATAACGCATTATCTGCCGCCAAACTTGTTCATTTCACCAATATTTTGTTATCGTATGGTAGTGTGTCCCCGTTGAGTCTGGAGTTACGGATTATTATCATCCGGGTCTGTAGGTCAATCTACAGACCCCGGATGTAGATTGACCTAGTGTATTCAACTACAGATGATGTCTTCTGACCTGTAATTTGCTACTGCTAGTTTTTATTGTAACACTGTCCACAGACTTTCATCGCGTGATAAGCCCTTGAAAACTGACGTCGCAGTAGACTGCACGGAGGCATATGTAGTCAACCTGCTTGCAATATTCAAACAACTTTCTGCATAATCACTCAAAATATCTGAACTGCACATACATATGATGAGAGCTGTATAGCTCATTTCTGCCTCAGACCACAAATTTATCAGTCAGCCCTCAATCATCTGCTTGTTTGTCACAGTTACATCATTCTAGGCCACCAGAGGTAGGAGTGTGCAGGGCTTCCAAACTTTAAAAAAAACACACCATTGGTATTCTAGCAGTGAGAGCTGTTTGTTTTTGAGCTTCACATGAAGTAAAATATGATGTTTCAGAGACCTTTGCCCCAATTGAATTAATTATCAAGCATGTTTACATGAGATATACTTCACTCAGGAATGTGAATGCCCTGGAGTCGGAGTTATTTGTATGCCTTCCTCAGAAGGCAGTCTCAGACCACTGATGCTCCCTGTGGTCAGATTTCCTTTAAAATAGGCACGTCTTGAGTAGCTATCAAAAAATCCTTAGGGATCAAATGTCAGCACTGCTTAAATAAGATTTTTGAATAAATGTGTCTCAATCCAACATTATTCAGAGGCAGCCTGTGCTTTACCAAGACATTTTCCACCAGTACAGTCTATATTTATCTAGAGGCAGCCAGATGGTGGAGCCACGATAATAAATTTGGCCAACATGTATTTGTGTGAAATAAAAAGTTTGAGCATGTTGCTACTAAGAATCTCTCACAAACAATCAGCAATAACCCAGGCTGCGTGGTACCATTAAGACGAATCGCATGGCAGGCGTTGTGTGTGCTGAAGACTTTTGGCTTGTCTCTGCAGGTTTCCCTTCCGTGTCACGAAACAGAGACGCCTATCAGTCCATTGACCATCCCGATGAGTCTTCCAACGCAGCAAATCCCTTCAACCAGGGCCAAGACAGCAAACCAAGTGTCCGCACATACTGAGCGGACCAGACATTGGACAACGGACCGTTTTCCTTCCACTTTTTGTATGCAGTAGTACAGTGGTTTGGGACAAATTTGTGTTGTCCCCTGTGTTTTGTAATGCTGTTTTGTAATGGAGTCCAGAAATGAAATCTAATTTTTATTTTGGTAAATGATTATGTGGTTGGGTTTTAAAGCAAATGTGGTTTAATTTAGTTCATATTTTGTTCAAATGTTGTTTTGCTGAGCTAGCACATAACTGCTGAATAAATACGGAGGAAAGCGGTTCTTCCACTGCTGTGTTGCTGTTAATACCATGTACTATTGTTTTGTTGACCGATGTTGAATGGAACTGTTAAGTTGTTTTACTTCATACCCAGTAAGTCACTGTTAGAAATGTGGCACTTAAACATTAAGAGTCGTCTGTCTTGCTTTGTGCTTTCTAAATTATTTCATTCCTCTTGTATGCAGTATGTGGTGAATATAATGACTATTTTCTAATTATTTGATACAGCAGTGCTGAAAATACTGAACAGTTTGAAAACAAATGAATCAAATATACAATGTTGTGCCTTGGAAATGATTTTGTGTCTCTGTACTTTTTCAACTAATGTCAGTTGTAAAATGTTTCACCTGCATTGAGGGGAGTGGTGATAATGTTGAAGGTCTTTCTTCTTATAACTGAGCAAAATGCAAGGCAGTGCAAAGAAGCCACAACAGCTCTTGGTCAAGTCCATATTAAAGGACCAGTGTGTAGAATTTAGTGCCATCTCGTGGCGAGGTTGTGAATTGCAACCAACAAAATACCTTTTCCTTGTTGGAGAATCTATTGTACTGTTGTCACCATTTCAACAGAAATCATTAAGGGTCCTCTCACGTCAGTGGTTATGTTTACAATGACAATATTATGTTGGTTTTAATCATTCTGATCAGCATCACGAAGTGTTTTGGCTCACTTTGGAGAGTCGGATCTGCTAGAAATATATGTTTTTTGAGACAAGTTCACGTTTTAAAAACCGCTATAAACATTTATTCTGGCTTATTTAACTTTTCAAACACTGTTTTACTACCTCCATGTTTCTGTCTCTCCTGGAAACTCGTAACATCTGCTGATGTCCTTCTGAAGTGAGGCAAACATGCAGAACGATTGGTTTTATTCCAATCATATAATTATGTGGTAATGTTTTCCTACTGAATCGATTATGAAATGTTTACAACATGCCTCCGATTCAGGTTGAAAATTAATTCCTTCTGATAAGAGCAGTCTGTTACAACCGAAATGAAAGCATCATTCTGACTGGACTACTGTTGCAATTAATAGTGTCTATGTAGAAGGGTCTTTGGTTTGTCTGTTGTGAACTATATTAAACAATGCCAAGACATCAAGGACTGATCTAAGCTAACAACACAACATCACAATCTTTTATCCTGTAGTTACAGGTGATTACACATTTTGAAACCATATTCTACTTCTGCGAATGTATCCCCCTATATCTTACACACTGGACCTTTAAGACTTATCTTATCAAAAGATAAAGACTGATTTTTGTAATGATTACGTTGGTTTACTCTGGAAGCAATGTTACTTCCATAATTCTGATTGTCATTTATATAGACTGTCGTGAACACATTTATAAAATAATATCTGTTTTCAGTGTAACATTGTGTTGCATATTGTGCAGCCTGTGAAACCTGTTGAACTGTAAGAGTAAGTCCCTGCTGTATAAGGACAGTTAGTGTGGCGCTTTCGTCACATTGCAAATGCTAAATGAACAATTTTAAATATCAAGGCATTCATGCTATCTTTCATTATGCTATGTTCATTGAGCATTTCAATTGTTCATTTGTGCGTTTCAATTCAATTCAAGTGTGCAATCTCAGTTGTGACCAAAACCATGATAACAATCAGAGCACAAGGAAAGTCTCAAGCAAATTTCAGCATTTTTTTTTTTTTCCTTTTTTACTATCAGTTCTCCTTTGAAAGTGTTACAAGTTCCTGTTTTCAGAATGGAGATGTGGTAACTCTGCTGGTCGCATTATGAATATGTGAGACAATCCTGGCTGCTGCAGCTTGTTAGATTATGAATGAACAAACTTAGCCCTACGCAGGGTTGCTGTAAGAACTCCATACCTAATTGCTGCAGTGTGAATGTATACCTTTGTATGTTGGCACAATATCACCATCATGCTCAAAATGTTCAAAATGTGCAGCTGCAGTTTTATGCACTGTTTATGCACGATGTCTCTGTCTGTAGTGCACAGAAGTTTGTGATTCAATAAAGACTTGCATACAGTTCATTATTAAGTTCATTAATAAACCCCCCTTTGTGATTACTTTTATTTATACCATAAATATTGAAGATTGAAAGAAAAATAATTAAAATCATAATTTTACTGCAAAAAAATAAATAAAAATAAATCACGTAGTGTTTAAACTGCTGGGACTCCTCAAATCAGGTTTAACCATCATGACAGCTTTAACAATAGACATTTCCAAATGTTCTCCTTCTGACAGTTGCTCCATTTTGTTTGGGATTTCTAACATTAGAGCTTTTGTTCTTTCGTTTAAAGGTTCATTTCAGTTTTCATGTGCAAGTTTTTATCTTAAGAATAAAGAATAATGATAAACCGTGAGTGTTGTTTTATATTTGCATGTCACTCATGTCCCATGCAGCATCTTGAGTCTTGCCCAAAGAAATGTTTTTTTCTCACATTTTTCTCTTGCACACCTCTGTTGTTTATCCCGCCAGACAACACATTTATCTTCATGTTTGTACTAAACCCCTTTCTGCACTCCCTGTGCTTTTTTTCCAGAGCCATTTCTCCTTCAATTTTAATCTGTTTTCACTTCATGCTACTGGTGATTCAGAACACACTGCAACATGTACTTGACTTAAAATTACACAGGGATGTTTAAAATATTAAAAATAATAGCCTGAATCTGAAATATTTATTTTATTGCTGCCTTTCACATTAAAAATATAATCTAAACTAATTAGAGAGATATTCATCTGGAATGTAAAACACCTGATTTTCATATTTCACCCACAGCTTAGGTAGAAACCTAAGCACTCCTTTATGAATTACTTGAAGTTTCGTAGTATAAGCACACACATGGTGAGCATGCAGTCAAGGTTTCTGTCCCTGAAGGCATTCGTTATCATGAGGTTGTATCTTTTCTTGGTTTAAATGCCCTATTGTCCTTGAATGTGTAGGCTGTGGAGCTGTAAGCCCTTTAGGGAACGCTTGAATGGAAATTCTCATTTCTCACAAATCCACATCCACACAGACAGTCACTTATTGGCTGCATATTCAACACCTCGGTACAGCTACAACTGTAAGTTTAGTGACCTAAAAATCAGCCATAGACAAGGCATGTTTGGAAAAAAATAAATATCTGTAAGCAAAAAATGTGGCTCATGAGTGAAAATATGTCAATGGGCAATAAGCAATATTTTAAATTCAGTCATATTTATTAAAATAAATGACACAGAAGCACCAAATACCGCAGTTCCTTGAATGACCACTTGAGGCTGGATTTAAGACCAAGAGGTGCAGCTTGTTAACAAGAGAGGAAGGCAACTGTTTAGGGCCTGTGGGCAAGCAGAGGGGCCCCCCAAGGGCTGACACTTTTAAACAGCAGTGTTTAAAATAAAAAAGTGTTAAATATTCAATGACAGAAGGAGACCCCCCTCAGGGGCCCCCACATGATACAACTATGTAAACTCAATCCCATTTGATTCAAGAATTTTTATTGTCAAATACTTGGGGCGCCTCACAGTGAGAAGGTCCCGGGTTTGAATCCATGGGCCGGCTGGCCTTTCCCCTCCTATCTTCCACCATCCGAAGACATGCTCATTAGGTTAACTGGTGATTCTAAATTGGCCATAGGTGTGCATGTGAGTGTGAATGGTTGTCTGTCTCTGTGTTAGCCCTGCGATGGACTGGCGACCTGTCCAGGGTGTACCCCGCCTCTCGCACAATGACAGCTGGGTTAGGTTCAAGCAGACCCCCGCGACCCTTAACAGGAATAACCGGGTATTAATGAATGAATGAAAAAAAAAGTGAGATGTGTGTAATGTATGATGGCCTGGTGGCTTGTGGGTAGAAACTGTCCCTGCTGTCATGTCATGTGCATGAATCTTTAAAGTAGTAGAGTTTGACATACGTCCCACAGTATTTCTGTGTGTGTTTCTGTCTCAGTGTTTAAACTGTTTCAACTGGAAAACTTCAACTTCCTGGTTCCTCCCCAATCCCCCTTCCATCTTCAGATTCACTTCCTGGTTCCGCCATAATCTAATTTATTCCACCAATCCGAAGACTGTCTCCATCAGGCGAAGTGAGTTAAAAGCAACGTTATACTGACATTTGAGGCAGCTGTGTGAAGAGAGAAAGAGAAAGAGAAAGAGAAAGAGAAAGAGAAAACAGAAAACAGAAAACAGCTTGCATCGATGTCAGACAAAAGTTGTTTATTTAAATTCAAGCTTTTGAGCTATTTTTATTTTGTTAGAAAGATTAGGATTATCGGCTGTCTCGTTTTGGAGCACGGACTAGATTTGAGTTCACATTACTGCATAGACTTAGGAGAACTGTGTCTAGTAATTCTAGGTTTAGGGGCACTACCCTCATTTGTTTTCTGGCTTGTTTTTGAGAGATGTGTTGTATTTAAACTTCAACAAAGTTCTTCCATTGTGCTCATTTTTAATTTCTTTTGAGTAGCATCCTTTGTCCACTTGTGTTCCTCTTTGTTTATGTATTTTGTTTTGTCTTTGAATCATTGTACATTAAACAATAATCAGCCAACTGAACCAGTTTCACACCTGGTTCATTTATGTTTCGTCCCTTTACCCCTGCCGAGTTTGGTCGTAACATGGATGTTGCTAATGGAGTGTCATGGTTCTGTTTTTTTGATTCTTGTGTTCATATATTGAGTTTCGTTCGTGTTTCCTGTTTTATTCCTGTTTTATTTTGTTAAGTTCTTGGTTTCCTGTCTTGTCCCTTCCCGCCTTCGTGATTGTCTTCCCTGCTCTGATTGTTTTCACCTGTGTCTCCTCTGCCCTTGTGTGCGTATATATAGTCCTGCTTTTCCCTTTGTCCTCTGTCGTGTCATAATGTTGTCCACCATTTCCCTGTGTTTCTTAGCTCTAGTCTTGTTATGTTACGTTCTTGTCTTTTTGAAAGCTTTCAGTTTTGTTCTTGGTTCTCGCTTGTGGTGGCACAGTGGAGAGGTGGTTAGCACTGATACCCCACTGGTTCGAATCCACGGGCTGGCTGTCCTTTCTGTGTGGAGTTTGCATGTTCTCCCTGTGTCTGCGTGGGTTCTGTCCAGGTACTCCGGCTTTCTCCCACCATCCAATTAGGTTCACTGGTGATTCTAAATTGGCCATATGTGTGCATGTGAGTGTGAATGGTTGTCTGTCTCTGTGTTAGCCCTGCGATAGACTGGCGACCTGTCCAGGCTGTACCCCTGCCTCTCGCCCGATGACAGCTGAGATAGGCTCCAGCAGATCCCCACGACCCTTAACAGGAATAAGCGGGTATAGAAAATGGATAGATGGATGGTTCTCGCTTGTGTTTTCCTTTTTGTTTAATTAAATTCAGTAATTGCCTACTTTTACCATAGAGGAGTGATATAAATGTTTGTCTTTATGAACCTTCTCAGTTAAACTTTTCTCTAAGTGTTCCATTTTTATTGATTGAAAACAATCTGAATTTGAATTTGAAAATTTATTTTTAACAATTTGAAAATTGCAGAGATGGAGAAGCAGCTGAAAATACAATAAAGTGGAAATATGCTACTACCAAGTGGACCAATCACAGCTCTTGTTGTCTGCGTCGCCACGGTACGTAGTTACATTTCTGGAGGGGTGCACGCCAGTTATGCCGCAAGGGTCTGTGCAGGGTCTGCTTCAATTTAACACAGAACTTGTGTTAACAGTCTGGATGAACCTCAGACTGTTGTCCAGTTTGGGGTTCATCCATCTTTTTAGAGTCAATAGTAAAAACAAGTTTTGGGTGCACACCAGATGAGAAAAACATCCAGCGTGTGAAACACCAAGCATACAGTACACTTCAACACACCGTTTCCAGTGGTAAATGAGAAATCAATATTTACACAGTGCTTCATTTTCAAGGAAATTACTGTTGTCTCTGTAATTGGTAATGTAACACATAATCCCAACTTTCCAGGATATTAAATTGGGAATGATTAATTTACAGGATCTTGGAAATGATGAGTCTGTTCTGCATTAATCAGAAATGTTGCAAACAGCTTTTCCAAGTGTTCAATCATCCACTGTTTTAAAAGGGACAAAGTTGCCATATATTCTATGTCTACCCCGTAACTGAGTTGGCCAAGCCCCAAAGCCCAATCAGATGAAGCCACGACCAGTTTGAGCTGATGTGTTCTGATCCACAGTAGCTGTAGGTCAGCCAGTGAGACGTCAGCCAACTGAAGAATCACAGCGCACAGTTTATGCGGTTCATTCATTTCCTGCCTGTAGTAAACAGTTTAAGTTCAAGTGTATTTATCTTCATGATTATTTGTAGAACATCTTTTATATAGCCTGCTGTGGACTGTGGAGGACTTAATTAGTAGGTAACCAGTGTTAATGATTCCTTTGTGCTGGGCTCCTGAGCAGAGTGGGAGGCTGTGGCTGTACAAAGGATGGAGGAGGAGGATGGAGGGGAAGGTGCACAGACGGAGGTGTGGGGGAGGGAGGGCACGGCCGGCAGCTCAACAAGCTGTTGATTAATAAGTAGCTGCCGGGCGGCCTCTCCTGAGCCCTGCATGCATGCAGGTTTGACACATCCTCGGGCTCACACCTGTGATTCCTCTGAGTCAAGGACATGCTCACTCGCTGCCATTGTGGGTTCGATGCAATAAAAGGAACTCAATTTGTCAGCTCTGTTATTGCATTAGTGACAACCCCCAGAGAGGTTTTGAAAGAATGAAGGCATGGGCTTCAGGACTGCAGACTTTAACACAATAAGAAATGTTTTATTTTCAACATTTTGACGTGACCAATATTTCTGAGATTACATTTTTAAGGGAATTCTTGTTAATTCTTGAGAAAAGCTTTTGCACCTTCATCATTACACATGGACCAAGTGATTTGGGTTTGGTGCAGGCTCACATAACATTTCTGAAAGTGCTATGCTCTTAAAATCTCCAAATTTATGAAAATTAGTACTTTCTTCTCATGTTTTTTGTCCTTTTTTCTATTTCTCCACAACCGTAAAATCTACTTTTCCCAAAGCCCAGACTCCCAAAAATATCTTTGCAAATATAAACACCTTTAATGTAAATGAATACATCCAAAGAATAAAAGCAAATGGTGAGTTGTATTCCAGACATAGTTCCAGAAGCAGAAGATACGAGTGAAACTATGACCCTCAGAGTAGCTGGGGTCACGCTGAAGCCCTTGGCTCTGACTCCTGGGTTAATTATACAGCACGGGGGCAGTGAGAGATAAAGAATATTGACACACTGTGGCCTACATGTCTCTAATTGAGTGTAGGTAAAGAGGAGGAAGAATATCTGATCTGGATGGGGAGATCTCTGAGATGAAAGTGACAAAGCAACACTCTATCTATTTTGAAAATCTAACTTAACGCCCCACCTGCTGTCCAGAACCTCCAACCGAAAGAAAACCACTGGATACAGTCCTGCTCCTCTGAGATTAAAAAAAGTGTTCACATGTGAAATTGATTAGGGTATGACATTTTTATGCCTCAAGCACCTCGTGTCCCCTGGGAGGGCGCTCGCAACCCTTGACCTTTTCACACTGCAGCTTCGTGCATCTGTCACCAGCGATAACGGCACCAAAATTGATTCCAATTACCCCCCGGTCCACTGCAGGCACCAGAGAAGGTGGTCAGCAAATCCCTCGCCATTAGGCAAGAAACTGATTGGTTTTATTAGTTGGAAACGCAATGAAACAAACGCAATGAAAAAAAAAAAAGCAGTCCTCTTGGGGGTATTCTTGGAATGAGGTTAAGAAAAGCTGGACTTTCTGAGTGTGAAACGGCCTGACTTAAGTTAACCTGCAACAATCAGGGAATCTGCATGTGCACCATCTGAATACAGATCATATCAGTGTAGTTAAGAAGACATACATTTAAAGATGAATGATCATATGACCGATACAAGTGAATAATTAAAAATAGCAAGTCACACACAAAACAAAAAGGGAAAATGCCTGGTCTTTGCACCCTTTGAGCCAAGTTAAACTTAAAGGTGAAGTTATAATCAAACTCGATTTCTTTGGCAGGTACAAAACTCTACCTTGTCAAAATTGAGCACCACAAGAGGGCGCTGTTCATTCCTTACTTTTCTCAGGAACACATTAAGCATGACTCTATTTGACGACAGCATTAATCAGTTTTTGGCAGTAAACTGTTGTCTATGTTGACATGACTGTGCTTAAGTACTGGTGGCAACGCGTTTTTTGTTTAGTCAAACAGCGACGTTGGTGTAATTCTTCTCGCTGCCAGATGGGGGAGACAAACATCCTGCACTATAGCTTTTCCAAAATGTCAAACTATTCCTATAAATTTGTCATGTGGCCAGTGGTTGTGGTCATTTGTTTGGTTTGTTGCATTGACTTTTGATCTGTTTGACCCATTATCTATTATACTTCCATTTAGTTTTGGTTCAACATACCTACATCACATTCAGGTGTAAATAAAACAGAACGTAAAAAATAAATTTATCTTCAACCAGCAAAATCTATAGACACAGAGTTCACATTGGTGTGATTCTGCATGCAGCATAATTAAGACTTCAGCTATATTTTTCATCCTCATTAAATGATCATCTGTGGTTTTATATTTAATCTCTATTTGCTCTAATTGTGTTCATCTTACAGTCATTTTATTTCTCCAGTGACCCATTTTCATAGAGATCATTAAACTTTTATCTGTCTTATCTTTCTGTTCTGTCTTGAATGTTTTATATTTTTTTTCTCAATTACAGGATGATTAGGATTTGAATGTTTAAAAAATGAGGCCGTGGAGGTTTGAGTGTTTCATCTCGTCTTTGCTGGTGTCTGCCTTAAAACGAATGAAACAACTGTATGAGAATGAACAATTCTCCAAACTAAATGTTATCGTAGGAGAGAGTAACCTTCGGAGTTTACCTCCCCTCCTCACTCACACAGTAGGTGCATGGCCACTGCAGAAACTCGGAGAGAGAGAGAGAATAATGAACGGTGAACATGAGCCGGGTTGTTCGACGAGTGCAGATGATGAATGACCGCGGGGAGGGAGTACAGGACCAGAGCACAGGCACAGCCATTTGTTACTCTGCTGTCACAAATGTATTTTTAATGAATCTGCACCTCTGACTCCTCTGCAAAGCAGGACTGTTCCTTAAGGCCGGCGTGACCCCAATATTTCCCGTGAAGCGGTGGCTCTGAACAAACCCACTTTAGCTCTGGCTGTATAATGTAAATAACCTTCCTCTTCTCTTTGCTGAAGCCATCAGTCTCGCTCCTCTTTATTATTATTATTCTTACCATTGCCAAAAATAGGGCCCATCCTTGTTTCTGTGCAGGTAGCAGGTGGGGAGGTTTCACCTTCAAACACTCCTGCGTGCTCAGCTCTGCGTTCTTCAAACATGCTGTGTTTCTTGGAAGGATAAAACATCATTCTTTCCGCTCTCAACAAAATTATTTTGAATGCATTTAAAATTCAAATTCTTTTGGTGATAAATGGCAACATCTCCTGACCCTAACTTACTTTTTATTCCTGTTGGTATTAACATGGGATTTGTTGAGAAAACCAGAATGATTAATTGAAATCAATACATAGAGGGAGAAAGAAGGAGAAGGGGAGAGTTTGCTGCCGCTTGCCGTTCCTGCAGGACCTTAAAACACGTTAAAGCACGCTGCATGAGACTGATGTGTGATGAAGTCAAGAAGCAAACCAAAAGGAATATATTTCACACGGCGGTACATATCGCCTCGGTTGGCCGGGATATTGAGGATTAGCGTGGTGTCTAAAAACCTGGCAGGAGTTGGAGGTTAAGGCTCGGCCAGTAAATTCACACACCTCTGCAATCCCGGCTCCCCTTACTTTTTGCATGTAGATGTAGAAACCGCAGCTGAAGGAATTCTTGCAGACACACTGACTCGTTTTAGGAGACACTGATGCATGGGATGACACAAACGACACACATCAACATGTGACCTCTGCTGACACCAACTGTGACACACACATCATTGCATTGCTGTGTTCTATCTACGCTGTCACACCAGTCCAACAATCTTCTGGGGAATCGGACCTGGGCAGTAATCCGTCATCAGCCTCCAAAAGAAATGTTTTATGCAAAGAATAGATACTGAAAAAGAAATAGCTATTTGCAGAGTGATAATTCACCCTCTAAACATACTTATCATTTTAACAGTCAAAACACAAACAGAGCAACAACAGTCAATTCGGAGACGTCAGATATTACTCAGCGTCTTCTCTCCTTAAGGCGGACCGTGGTTCTTTAATAACACCAACATAATTCTGACGTGGACTCCGTGGACACCAGGCCTCTGACAGCTGTGAGTCTTTGGCCTTCATGCATACCCACTTAGTGTCAATCCACTCGCTCACCTTGGAGCTGCTGACAGCTCCCTGCTGCTGGGAAAACGTTAGCTACTGCACGTGGACAGCCAAGGAAGCCACACGCCATCCCGGGATCCTTACGGCTGAATTAAGGCACGTTTACGAAGGCATGTCATTGCTGCTGGACATCTCCGTGGGAACCCTCTGCCTGCCTGGACGAATGGCCTTGACGGAGGTCTCCCCCGACTCGAGCATCAGCGGGCGGCTGTTCTTGTCTCTGTCTTGGTCTGTGACACAAGTCTTGTTGTTGCTGTCAACGAAAATAAAGGAGGAGATTCAGTCCAAAACGCGACACGTGTAAAGCACAGCAGCAGAAGAGGTTAATATTTTAATGTTACTAAACCAGCCTCCCACTGGTGCGTGTGACATTTGCGGTAATCGTTATGTGAAATGTTGATGACTGGCTGGTTTTTGTTCTTCACATAAGAATAGCTAGCTAATATAGATTTATGATTCCAGATGTGTCAAAGGACATAAAGTGCTAAACAAACTGTGGATTTAAATATTTTATGTCCTCTCCCTTCACTCTACGAATAAAAAGAGTCAACAAACACTCAGACCTTTTATTATCTTCAAGCCACAAATAAAACCCAAATTGTGAAACAAATCAAGTCTTTTATTCTTGTAAGTTTTTGCTTAACATGCAGAAAAACCACAGTTGAGCACCTGTCTTGATTCTCCTTTGCTATTGTGCTGTCTTCATAAATTTTCAGCATTGTCTCTGTGCGGTCGTCAAGGCGCTCCTTAGGCTCCTGAAACCTGGAAGATACATTTTCAAAGACGGTTGTCAACAAATATCGGACAAGGAAACGGGTTGTCTGTTTTTAATCAGGTGAGAAATATACTGTACATACTTCTTGAAATGTATTGGAGATGAAAGTACACTCCTGAATGAACTGTGGGCTTTCAGATGCCATAGATGCGCATTATGTAATCTGCCCAAAACATCACATCTTAGAGGACTGTGAGATGCTCCCCGCCTTTACACAATCACCAATGGGACTGCACCAAAGCAGCAGTAATGACTGCAGAGCAAATTATTCTCGGGGGCGACAGAGTTAGGAATGGATGTCATGAAAGATGTTTGACACGGCAGAAAAATAAATCCTCAAGTGGGTAGACGATAATGATCTGTGCGTGAAGCCAGGCTGTATTGATTCACTTACACTGTACTCGCAGTATATTTCAAAATAAAGATTGCGCGCCAGGCTCTTTGTGGACTTGTTTTGCTGCAGATTAATGCAGACTTTACCTAGTGAGTATTAACTGCAGCAGAGCGGCGTAACTGAGTTCAGATAAATTGAGTTAAGAGAGACTACGTATTAATGAAGACAAGGTAATGAAGACACATGCTAGAGCAATAATGGGGCTCTCTGATGTGCCACCTTTGGCTGGATGTCATCTTTAAAAGGAAAACTAGGCAGCTTTAAAAGTCGGGAAAAAAGCCTTAAAATCGATAAAAAAGGCTACAGCTGCACACAAGACAAATGGTGCTGTCATGTTCTTTAACCACCCCAACGCTATACGCACACCAGAGGCCTTATGAAGAGATACTTCACAGCCAAGATATTTCAGAGGCAGCGAGAGCTTTTGTTTCCTTCCAGTCAGTGTCATCACTCAGCCAGTACGGCCACAAGACGGATTAAACGCTGGCGATACATTCTCTGAATACAACACCTGGGCTCCAGTCTCTCTTTGACTTTGGCGATGGACAGGATGTAGGGGCTGATCTGTCTGGTGATGGTGGTCAAGTAAGAGTTCTCCTGCTTCAGCTGCATCAGGTCATGAAGCTGGGCTATAGAGAGCAAAAACAAAAAATCAATGAATTAATCAAGAAATCGACCACAAAAGTGTTTGTTTTTTTTCACTGTTGAAGACAAACCTTCATAGATCTCCTGCTCGTTAGTGACTCTCTGAAAAGTCTCCTCCCAGATCTGTGAAGAAAATGTGCAAAATAAGCCGATTCTCAAGAATATTACGGGAGTCAGTTGACTCTGGGGATATATTGACATTCCTTCTCTTTTTCCTCTGTTTGCATCCCTAGTTGTCTAAATGTATAACATTGGGGGGAGGAGTAGCTTGTTATTATGCAGCTACAGCAACCACTCAAGTACAAATGTTGGCTTTTTTTTTGTTTTGCCAGAAGAGCCTGCCAGAGGTAAGTACATTCTAAAGGTCAGGTATCATCTGACGCACCTCTTCAAACATGACTCTCATAGTTTCCACAGTGGAGTACTGGGTGGCTATCTGACTGTCGATGTGCAGCGATCTGTCCAGGATCTCTCCCATTTTATCTGTGTTGATGATGGAGTGGTGCTTCGTCAGATCTCTGTGCAGCTCCTGGACCTGGTCCTTCAGGTTCTGAATCTCTGTCTGGAGAGTCTGCATACAAGGTATAAGACACATTCTTCAAGACGTGTGTTCGATGTATTTAAAAACAGCACAGAGCTGATGGGTGCGCGGGCGCCAGGTGAAGTGCATCCAAGCATGAAAACCTTGCTGCTTACTAGACAAGTTGAAAGTGAGCTCCTGGAGGAATTTATGTTGCTTTAGTTTGAAGGCTCTTTGTCTGTTATTGTGGTTCTTCCCGGGAAGAAAAGTTGCCGCAGCAATTTTAACTAGTTTGCATCAAAATATAGGTGGTTTTTAAAAACGTATTCTACTTCTATAGTTTGGCTTTGATCCCAACTATTCTACTGGCTATGAATGCCCACTGATTCCAAAAACAGGGAACTAAACACTTTGACTTGTCCTTTGCAATCGTAACTCATTGTTCAGATGTTATTCTGGATATGAGCATGAGGCTTTTCAGAAATCTAAATGTATATCTTCAACATCACAGATCACACACAGACACGCTCACCCTGTAAGTGTTCTCATAGTTGAGGCAGTGTTGGGTGAAGGGCGTTTCCCTGCCCTCAGCCAGGAGGACCTTGGTGCAGATGTTGCGGTGGGACGTGGGTCTTCGCCCGAACGCGGAGCCCAGGGGCATCTCACTGAGAGACGGGGAGCGGCAAGACATGGAGAGGGGGGACTGGAGCCTGAAGGGTGGGAATAAAGATCATGACAGCACGTGCTTCTAACATTTACACATCCCATGTTGTATTTAGATACTTAATTTATGTTATAAAATCTATTTAACTCACTATTTTCCAAGGCTATTGGAGCCAAAGTGTTTAGATGACATTAATTACCAATCACCTAAAAAAATACTTCTAGTTTACCTCTATGCCTTAAACCAGACGAGGCTCAAATCGTTATATTTAAATAAAATAAGCAACATTATTTATCACACTGGTCAATAATATCACTGATCTAATTTAGTGGAATGACAGAAATGAATGAATCGTTTAGCAGTCCCTGTGTAGAGGACATTGACGCTGAAAACAGAATTACTGCTGCTCCACAAATGCTGTAAGTTACTGCACACGTTTTACTTTATATGTCTGACTTTTACAACTTTTTAACAGCTGTTAAATTCTCACTCGCTGTGAAGCGCCTGAAGTAAATGAACAAATCAACACTAACATGTCACCCCCGTCACTTTCTGCAAGAGTGTGAAAGCCTGTAAGTACAACACATGGTCACACAGCTGGATAAATCTGCATTTATTCAGATTCGGGTAGGGCCGCTGTCCTGGCTTCACACCTAACACAGCATAACTGTCAGAAAGCTACCCTTCTGCAGCTGAGGTGCGAACGCATCCTTCTCATGTTTCCACACAAACGTCGTCATCTGAGCATCCATGCTGCGTCCCAACCGCAGCCATTTTAAGACTCTGACAGTCCTGAATCTGCAGCATCAGTCATATTAAAGATTAAACCTATACCACTTTGCTTATCTCGTATGAATTTATGATACAAATGCCTATTTGCTTGTCCCCCAGTGCCTGTCTGTTTTGAGTCGTGCATTAATGTCTGCGGAGGAGAAGCTTTTAGACCATAATTAAACGCAATGTATCAGAGATAAAAGCACATTCAGTCGAGCTGAGAAACAGGCTACACCATGTGGCTGGCATTCTGCACTAAGGAAAAGCCCATTTCCTCTGCCGTCTGTCATATGAAGCATGAAGGGGAGTTTAAAAATTGTTGAGCAGAGCAACAACTGTCATCTTACAATATCAAAGGCTCCAGTGGAAACTGACTTAAGAGCATAGAAAGCCTGAGTTCATCAAACAAATTCAACAACTGTAAGGTATCCAGCTGGAGAAGATGAATGTTTTCTGACACTATAAGTGTCAAATCACCATTAAAAAAAAAAAAAAAGCACAGTAAAAATGGATTTAAATTTACCTGAGATCTGGTTGGCTGCTTTCTTTTCCAGAGCTGATGTCCCCGCAAACCTTTCTAAAACATATATCCTTCTCCCTGAGCCATACACATGCCATCCTCTGCACATCCAGCCTCTGTCCTCCCGACAGTGACGCCAATTAAACACTAAAGCAGTGACATCAGCGGCCTGGAACAAAACGGCCCCACCGTTCCCGTGTGCCAACTTCCAGATGAATCACAGAGAGTTCTGTGAAATTATGATAAAAATAGTGCCAGCCGGCCGGGCCACCAGACCCTGCCCACTTTGCATCTTTCACTGGCAAGTTGGAAGGGAGGCTTGTCAGCATGTTGGCATTAGTGGGTGAGCTTAAGGACCTGTGAACAGTTGGGAGAGACTGATGTGGAAAAATATTGGTCAGGGGAGCCTGTGTAGGTGGAAGGGGACGTGAGGTTCAGCCAGAACAAACTCTCTTTGTTCTATGGGGCAGTGGTGCGTGCTCAGATATGTGTTGTATTTACTGTTCATTTAAAATAATAACCAATGAATGAAACAAAAATAAAAAATAAAAATAAAAAAAAATCTCTCCAGGAGCTGTGAGCACATGAAACCACTCATCCATCCATCTCCTGAATGTTATCTGGCCACAGCAGCAGCACCAGACCTTTGCAACAAGGTGAATGACGTAAGCAGCGCACAGAGCTCCCGGACCGACAGACAGAATAACTGCCATAGTGGGACTCAGCGTGGCGCCTCCTCTCCTATCACTGCAGTCCATCTGTACTTGTAAACCAGTTGGGGATTTTGAGTTTGGATGCCTCGCAAGTGTGAAATTTTCCACCCAGACTTTTATTTATTTATTTATTTTTTGCTTTCTTGGAAGAATCCAAAGCATGTCATGGAGATATTAGCTAAAACCTTAGAGGGAGGGATTATTTAGCATTAGACAGCAGGCAGGGAGCGTGATGCTAAGGTCAGAGATCTTACCTTGTCGCGACGCTTGTGGAACCAGCGACAGAGGGAGGGTAGCGCTGTCCTATCTGCAGCAGAGGCTCGAGACAGCGGGCAAACTCACTTCTGTACTCTGTGTTGATCTAACAGAAGGCAGAGACGAAGTCATTTAGCATTTTACAGATTAAACAATATTAGAAACAAATGTACAAAAAATAAAAAGATTCCATGAACTAATATACTTAAAAGCGTCGCCCACACACAAGGACATACTGTTAGGACAGAAGCAATTGTCTGTGGCCCTGTGAAGAAGAAAGGGTCCCTCCAGATGGCTGCCTTTGGGTGTATTCTATCTATCCTATGACAGATTTTGCTAGTTTGGACTGTGGGGGTGGCACGTGTACGTCATTGCCTGGTGGCCGCCCCAGAACCTACAGGATCCCCACTGGTTATGCCCCCGCCACAAACACATATCATTATGCTTTCGGATCAAGTTACATCCAAAATGTAGCATTGTTTTATATCTTCAAAAAAAAAAAAAAAACAGTGACAAAAAAGCGCCTTTTATCACAGACAGCAGTCACACACACACACACACACACACATATATATATATTTGCAATATATCACACGTTGCTGCATCTGTTTGCTTTCCTCAAAGGTTTTATACGATTGAACATGATGTGTGTTTGCAGATTTCCATCACCAGATCTAAGACAGACATGTCTTTGGTAGAGACCTCAAGATTTGTCAAGTCTGAGCCCTGAAACTTATGAAAGATGCGTTATGATCTTTGTTTCTTCCAGATTCATCGCCTGGATTGCATGTGTCTGAATTTACTAACTGAAATATAGCGATACATTAGTATGCAGCCATTATGAGACTGAAAACCGGTGGTGTAGGCAGCGACAACATAGATTCATGCTGGAAAATCACTGCAGTAATGACTTCCTCGCCACAGTAAACTTAGCACAAGATTTATGTCAAAGCTTCGTCTGGTGTTTGAATGAGGTGGTCTGTGATGACCTAGACTTTCTTTTAAAACTATTTAGTCAAATTAAACATCAACAATGAAATGATATTAAATTATATCTATATTAAAATATAATTATTTTTATAAATACTTCATAGCTATGGTCCAAGTTGTTTCTTTGTAAGACAGTAGTTTTGTCTTGGTTGCTGTTGTAATATCTGACTATAAGTGTAGATTCTGCCATGGATCTCAATATATTCCATTTTATTTAAGCTGTCTCCACTGTGCCTTGATGTGGTTTCATTCGCCAGGGACTGCAGATGAAAACTAAGCTGGCCCTGATAAATGCACAAATAAAAAGCCCATTAGAAGTCAAGTGAAACTGCACCAGGGACACGTGAAACAACTAATCAGTACATTGCAGTGGACTGCATTCTCAATGTAACCTTTTCCAGCTCTGCATGAAAGGCCGCTCCTGCAACTCACTTTGCTGCTCTGCACTGGTCTCAGTCGATGAGGGAGCTTTACAATCCTCTTCAGCCTCTCCATGAGTTGCTGTGTAAGCAAGAACATCCGGGTGTGATTCAGTGACTTGTTTCACCTCTCTGAGACATTATGGACAGCCTCTGTTTAAAAAACAATTCAGCCCAGCCAGTACTGCAACACTATACTCTTGCCAAGAAAACATTGTGAGGAATAACCTGAGCTCACAATACACAGCAGAGATGTTAAACTGTATATATCAAAATGCATCATCACTTATTATTAAGACTAACATTTGCATGTCCGCTATGTTTTTGTCCAGTTTACTACCTTCTTGTTGTGACTGACTTCAAACAGTATTTCTCCTCCCTCACACGCTGCTTCACTGTTCGTTAATATTTAATATTTAACTCACAAAATGCAGTAAAAATAATGATAGTTTATGTTTGTCCAGTTGCTGCTGTACTCACATAGCCCATATCCAAAAACTCAAACTTGTTAGCCGAGCTGAGGAAGGCCGAACAGGTGACGAGGTGGACCTTAAAAAACAAAATGTAAAGTGATATTATTTAACAGCCGGACTTTCTCCCTTTTCTGACTGTTTATTTGGTGCATAAACTAAAATGTGCCTCAGTAGGGACCATATAAGTGCTGAGGTGTGATTTTGGATGCAGGATTTTTTACTTGTAATTGAATATTTTCCCATTGCTGTATTTGCACTCATAGTTCTAGTAAGTAAAGGATGTGAGTACCTCTTCTCGAGGTATTATTGACCAGGAATATGTCATGTGTTATTTATTGTTATTATTATTATTATTTTTTACCTGGAGGGTTGGCAGGAGGGAAGTAAGGTGCGACAGTTGCTCCTTCAGTGCTTTCTCCTTCTCCTCATGTTGACTGCAAACACACTAATATGTAAGACTACACCTTCACATTCATGTCTGCCACAATACACAGAGGATGTAGCTCAGGAGGTGCTACCGCAAACAACATACTCCATATTTCCAGAGGCTAATCTATCTGTCCTCTCTCGTAACAAACACACAGGCACAGACGCGGGGACCGGACACACAAATCCCGACATAAATAGCCTTTAACACCCTTCCGGGAACCCAGCCATTGGATGGCTTCCAGGCAATGGAGAGAGAGGCAGGGAGAGATGGAGGACTCTGGACACGAAAAAATCTCATTAAAGATCCCCACAGAGTGCAACCAGATACACCCTCTCACTCACATACACTAAATTGTTCTCATTCGATCGTGCACACGTCCACATTGAGCTGAAGAGGGAAAGTGGTTGTCATTCCAAATTTGGTTTTTGTCTAGATTTGAAATTGCACACAAGAAGTGAGAGTGTACAGTTTCTCACAGGAATGATCTTATCTTCAAATATCTTATCTTATCTCCTTAGTCTTCTGTGAGTTTCTTGATGTGCAGTATTTGGAACTACTGGATCACAATAAATCTAACCTTGTTGATTCCTGTAGACTTTTTTTTTTTTTTTTTTAAATAAGAATAATTTTAGCCCCTAGATGCTTTCTTGGTGCTAAATTAATGATTTGGGAAGCTGTTCTTGCTTATTCTGTAATTACAGAAGTCATTTTAAAATATTTATGACTTTATAGTCTTTTTATTCTGCACAAGCAAGCAGCTACAAGCTCAGTAAGAATGTGGCAACTGTAGCTCTACAATTGTTAGGCGTATATACGGAGATGATAAAGGCCTGATGCAACAACAGACACAAGTTGTTCATTTTTTATCAGACCCATAAGTTGGTCCTAAATCTGCTCTGTGCTCATGCAAAACAGAGGAAACCGACACACAGCTTCCATGTTTTATAGCAGCAGTTGCTGTTGTTGATATCATGGTCTTGAGTAAGTCTATAATTTGCATATTGTTTCTTTGTATACTGGTACATTTAGCTGGCTTCATTTTCGTTGATTGGATCCAGGCACAAGTTGCAAACACTGGCTTGAAAACTGTAATCCCACTGATGTGGCTTTAATTCTGCACCATGCTTTGTTAAAATGAAAATCACCAAAGAAAATGTGTTTGGCGCAGGCACAGATTATTCCAGAGCAAACAGAGCAGTGCTATTCATCACCCTGAGTACAATGCAACACGATACAATGGAAAAAGGCTGCAAGTTGACAGCACGATAATAGCATACAATTCAGTAAATATTGCCACACAAACTTTGTGCATTATCATATAAGACCTGTAAATCTTTATATATTGTATTTTACCTCTGAGCTGCTTTCAGCAGAATCTTCTTTCTCTCTGCTAGTTTTTCCTGTCAAATGAGAGCAGAGGAAAAAACAGCCTCTTTTATTCACACCACTACTGTGAAAATGGCCTTGAGCTCTTTAATACCTAATGAATTTTCAAGAGTATGGATTAAAAAATAGGTGTAAATTCCACAGTGTGGCGTCGGCTCTCATGGATTGTTCTGTATGCAAAAAGAATACACTCTTCTCTCAGAATTAGGTTAACAGAGACATCCAGTGGCCGTGTTGTGCTAATGGAATCAGATGGACGGTACACGACTTTAAGATAAAGACAGAGTTTGAGCCCAGTCTGGAATAAAAAGGCCAAATAAATTACTTAAAGAAATGGAATTACATCACTTGCCCTACTAAGTGTGACTATTCTAAACAGAAATAGGAATACATAGGCAACTGGTCTTGTTTGAAGTTGTTTCATAACTCGTCAAAGTAGCTTCTTGGGTTCTAAAAGACTGGCAGAGAGGTCAGGTTTTCATTTCAAAGCACCTTTGGCTGGTGCTCACCTGAAACTCAATTTAATACAAGACACCTGATTTAAACTCAAGGAGGCTTTTTAGTTTTATGTAACATAATTCATGAAGGGCAGCACAGTGGTGAGGTGGTCAGCACTGATGCCTCACAGCAAGAAGGTTACTGGTTCGAATCCATGAGCTAGACTTTTCTGGACAGTTTGCATGTTCTCCCTGAGCGGGTTCTCTCTGGGTTCTCCAGCTTCCTCCCACCATCCAAAGACATGCTCATTAGGTTAACTGGTGATTCTAATTTGGCCATAAGTGTGAATGGTTGTCTGTGTCTCTGTGTTAGCCCTGCGATGGACTGGCAGTGTACCCCTGCCTCTCGCCCGATGCCAGCTGGGATAGGCTCCAGCAGACGCCTGCGACTCTTAACAGGAATAAGCTGAATGAATGAAAAATATATCATGACCTAGATAACTTAGGACACTCAAAGACAGCATATTTAAATGCACATCACATGTGGTTGTAAAGCTGCTGGACTCTTGTAGCTGCTAGGAGTTGTAAAGCTGCTGGACTCTTGTAACTGCTAGGAGTGACATCTGCACATTGACTGAAGCACTGATGTGTTTTAATAGACAATGTCTGCGTACCTGTCTGTGTCAGGTAACCAGGTTTGAAACCAGGTCGAGCATGGAAGAGGAGGGGACATGAATGCTTCCACTTTAAAGGGAGAGTTTTAACATCCTTACACTTGACTGCACCTGTGATCATACAGCCTGTTGGTATGCCTGACTGTGGCTTTTAAATATTCCAGCTGGGACTGCAATTTTGCCCATTTAAATATATTTGCATTTGTGCAATCGGATTTTTTCACTGAACGGTTAGGGGGGTATAAAGAACATCTTATGAACATGTATTACATCAGCATTGTTATATAACCTGCAAACTGTTGAAAAGACTGCAGATTGCATTCTCCTCTTCCTCCACGTTCAGACACACTTCTCCTATCATGGCTCTCAGCAGAAGGATTGCCTCTCCAGTTGAAGTTTGCAGCTCCTTCACCACCTACAGAGGGATGAGAAGGATTAAATAATAAAAACAATAAAAACAAAAAAGGCTACTGTAGGCTTCTAAAATTTTATTCATTTGTCACAGGTGCTTTATGTGAACTTTTTTTTTGCAGAAAAAGTTGAAACTTACTCATCTTAACTGTGTAAATATACTCATTAACGCTCATTATGATTAGACTTATGATGTAGTGCCTAGTCCCTGCATGGATTTCAACAGAGCGCCTAGAGCAGAGATCATTCACCCTTGTTTTGTGAATATTTGCTCATGTATTTGACAATTTAAAAAGAAAAAAAAAATGACTGTAATGAGCTAAACTAAGTTTAAGCATGCGTTCACCTCGTCCTGTGTCATCCCCACTGCTGAGTGTTTGAAATATTTATAATGGCATGTTTGAGTGTCATAAATATGTAGATGAACAGGCGGGAGTCTCTCACCAGCACAGCCTGGTCCAACATCTCACACCCCTGTGCGTAAGCTGTTTCAATATCAATGCAGTGGGTCCGACTCTCCCTGTGGAAAACAACAAAAAGAAAAACTGAAGAGAAGAGAAGAGAAGAGAAGAACTTCTAACAATAATATATGCTGTGTAGTGGGTTGACTCACACTTGCATGTCTCTGAAGCATTTGATGCAAAGCATAAACTTATTCTCTGTTGAGAAAAGGATGTAGGGCTCCTCGTGGAGAGCTGTGAAGACACAGATGCCTTTTAACATAAACCCACAGGAGTGTCAGAGTTAGTGTTACGAAGTAAATGAATGAGAATATGATTAACTTGTGGCCGTTAATATTCATGCAGAGAACAGGAGGGACTGCAGTTATTATGAGCAACATGCTTTTACACATGCTTCTGGTGTGACAAGGCTCCTTGTTGGCCTGTAATTCTTCTGGGGTGCATTACAGGTGGCACTCACAGCATTTTCTGTGTTTGGCTTTAGAGCGTTTGGCCAGAGATACAATCTCATGGTGGGAAAACATTCTGGCCTTGTGTGTCAGCTCCCTGCATGTGGCGCACAGTGGCTGGCTGCAAGTGTTGCAGTAGTACATCATCCCTGTGTCCTGTACAAATAAAAAGGCAACAACAAATGTCATTGGTCACTATTCAAAGAAACGGGGCCACAATTGAACAATGTGCTTCAGTTTCTGTAGAATATTAAAATTCAGACTGTGGTAAAACGAAAGGTACTGTTGCAGTGTTATTTAATGAATTGCACCACTCTTACCCAGATGGATTTAATTTCCCAAAGATAAGAATTTATGTCACCAGAATAACTTGCTAAGAAGATGCTAAAATCACACTTAATATATGCATAAAACATAAAATAATACAGAATAAATGATAAACTGTTTCCTGCACACAGTAATGAAACAATCTGGTCCACAGAAGCTTCATCGCTGTCTGTTATGTAGTGTATGCACACTGCAGAAATTGTGTTTTCCGACACATTACTTTTGTCACGTTGTACCTTTTTGTTACTTTCCTGGTCACAGTTGGCACACTGCACTGTCTCATCAGTGTCTGCATTGTTGTCCACAAGGAACTTCAGAAGGCGGTCCTCCGGTGGGAGGGCATTGTTTCCTTTTACTATGGAAGGATATCTGTGGCAAGAGACAAGCCGACAACCCGAGTGGTTTGTTGAAGAAATTTTCGACAAATTAATTGATGGATGTATAGAACCAATGGTTTTTAAATATATGTCCTATATATGTATCCTATATACTTGTGGACAGGTCATACTCATGCCATCACAACATGGTGAATCAGTACGAAAGTAAACATATCCATTCTTGACATCAACACGAAGAAGAAAAATAAGACATTAATACAATAACATATAATAAGGGAAACAAAATTAGACACAGATCTCCTTCCAGAAAATTCTTGAATACTTACACCAAACTTCAATCAAAGTAAATAAATAAATAAAGCTAGTAGTGGAGGTGTTCAGAATTTTTTTGTTTTTTTTTTATTTTTGTGGTAAGTAAAATTATTTTGTCTTACAGAAACTGTTTTTTTGTATTCACATGAGGAATTTAAACAAAAAGTAGAAGTCAATAACTTGAGCATTACTGTTAATAATACAGCATCTACTCCACGACTGTTGGATTGTATAGTTCTGTTATTTACATATGGGTCCAAATACATGCTACTTTAAATGCTATACAACACTTTGAATTAAAAACTTAAAAAGAAAAAAGACACAAAATAACACTGAATGGAAAAAAATATATGAAAACAGAATTATAAACAAACAAATAAAAGATGAATATAGTATTATTCACTAATTTGTATGCGGCAGAAAAGCCTGAACATTTTGGTGCTGTACTGCAGGAAGCCTGAAGGGGGCAGCAGTGATATCCTGAACACCATCGAAGAAAAAAGAATGCGGAAGAGGCTTACATGAAGACGCAAACGTGCTGCGTGTGTCGTTGGTCTGTCATCTGGAAAGTTCTGGCATACTGCTGAACTCGGAAGAACGATAGCGCATTTAAACACTTCGTCGGCCGAGGTGACACCATTAAGCGTTAAAAATGTCTGTTATTTCTGAGGAAAATGTTCGAGGTGGGAGTGTTTTCAAGGATATCAACGCCGACGACGAAGACGGGCAGCCCACCGAGATCGAGAGCCTCTGTATGAACTGCTACCAGAACGGTACCACACGACTGCTTCTGACTAAAATACCCTTCTTTAAAGAAGTCATCATCAGTTCTTTCAGCTGCTCTCATTGCGATTGTTCAAATACGGAAATCCAGTCTGCGGGTCGTATTCAAGAACAAGGAGTTTGTTACACGCTGAGAGTGAAATCTAAACACGACTTGAACCGGGAGGTTGTCAAAGCAGACAGTGCAACCACCAGAATACCTGAGCTGGATTTCGAAATCCCTCCCTACACCCAGAAAGGCTCGCTTTCTACGATTGAGGGCCTTGTAGACCGCGCAGTTGCAGGGCTGGAGCAAGACCAAGCTGCCCGGCGATCAGCTGATCCAGAGGTGGCTGACAAAATAGACGAATTCGTCCAGAAGCTGAGGAAGTTAAAAGAGGTTGAAGATGAATTCACGCTGGTGATTGACGACCCCTCTGGGAACAGTTTTGTGGAAAATCCTGTAGCCCCTCAAAAGGATGAGGCTCTCGCCGTGACCCGATACAAGCGGACGATCCAGCAGGATATGCAGCTGGGACTAAGGGCTGATGACGACCTGGAGGAGGAACCGGCAGGTAACGACCTGGAGACGATGAGAAATGAGGTTTTGGTCTTCAGCACAAACTGCCCAGAGTGCAACGCGCCAGCCTCAACCAACATGAAGCTCGTCCAGATCCCTCACTTCAAGGAGGTCGTCATCATGGCCACTAACTGTGACAGATGTGGCCACCGGACCAATGAGGTGAAATCAGGTGGTGCCATTGAGGAATTTGGCACCAAGACCACCCTGCATGTCACCGACCCTTCAGATATGACCCGAGACGTGCTCAAGTCAGAGACCTGCAATATCGCCATTCCAGAGCTGGAGTTCGAGGTAGGGATGGGAGCTCTGTCTGGGAAGTTCACTACTCTGGAGGGCCTGCTGACCGACATCAGAGACCTGATCGTCTCAAAAAACCCCTTTATCTGCGGTGACAGTGGCATCACAGATCGGGTGCAGAAGCTTAATGAGTTTGGAGAGAAGCTAGATAAAATTATCGCAGCAGAAATGGATGCCCACATCGTCCTGGATGATCCCGCAGGGAACAGCTACTTGCAGAATGTATACGCTCCTGATCCGGATCCTGAGATGACCATTGAGAAGTACACCCGCTCCTTTGAGCAGAATGAAGATCTCGGTCTGAATGACATGAAGACTGAAGGATATCAAGATGAAATGGAACCGGGAGGAGCAGCTGAACGGACTAAATGAGTCAATAAATGCCTTATCACAAGCCCAGTGTAATTATATTGCTCCCTGTTTTCTGCCATTTTTATATATTTTAAGTTAAAACTGGGTGAATAGTTTTCTCCATCCATATATTAATCAGTCAGAGGAATTCTAAGTTGTTCAAATGTACAGTGAAATATACATAAAGCATATAGGTAACTTGATCTGTATAATAACAAACAGTAGATGCAGCTGTTATTAAAGACAAATCCTTCAACTCTGTTCATTGCATTCTTGTAACACCCCAGAAGATGGCGCTGTTGTCGCTGGTTAAAATGATTTTTTTTTTTCTTACAGTGGACCACGCGCTGTGTGACGAATTAATCTTTTTATACACCTGTAAGTATGCCACCCACCAAGTAGTGTCCTCTCGAGTGATAGTTCGGCTCTGCTCTTTAATTTGGCAGATGCTGAAAAACAGAACCTAAGGTTTGCAGTTGTATTTACATTTAAATGCCAGTTTTCTTCATTAGTCTCAGTGCTAGCCACATTTTACTGTGCTGTAGTCTGAATTTAGTTTTGATGGCTTAGATTATTCTAACATGTTAGCACTTTGTATGGCTTTACAGGTTTGTCAGTGTGGTGATATCTTGGTCTAAATATTTCCTTTGCCAAAATTTGTTAATAAATTGTAAGAGAAGAATGAAAAAGTATAAATAAAATGATTAAAAAAAAGAGCCAAAGTTGGTATGTTAACATTCTTTCATATAGTCCAAAATCTATTTAATGACTTATGGCAAGAACAACAGGAATTGAGTGTTTCAATTCATTTAAAGTAGAATTTCCTGTCAGTTAACTACTTAAATTTAAAATAATGGAAAACCAATATTTAATATCAGCTCAGTGTTTTCTTTAACTACATTTGCCCACCTCATTTAAATACTGTTGTCGCGATTCAGCTGCAATGGCTCGACTGGTCCTCCACTCTGTGTGCATGTTTTATCTAGTTTTCATAGCAACAGGACTCTATTGTGTTCTACTAATAGCAGAGTAGTGAATTCCTAGATTACATGGTTCTTGAGTGAGCAGCTGTTAGCGGGCTGCTGATGGAAATAGTAGCTGAAAGGCAGCAAGCTCTTGTTTCCTGAGCCCGGAGAGCAGAGCACAGTGGCTCTGTGCCCACTCCGTAATCAGAATAGAAAAGCAATGATTGTCAAGGTTTTTCCCCATTAATTTTCAGTTCTGCATGCCACAAATAAAAGAAAGCACTGTGTTGGTATTACTTTGACTTACACTGCTGATAAAGGTGGACGTTGCCTCACGTTTGTCTATGAATTATTATTATTTGAATCAGACCAAACACTTGGTTTGTAGAATAATGTAAGAAAAAGCTGAAACAATATCAAGATGTTGATATAGACGGGACTTTATATGATTTAGGCCTTAAAGCAGTTATCAGAATAAAACTTTAAGTAACCATATATGAGCAGGAGACTAAAGCAATGACCTTCCAACTCATTAGCACCATTTTTAATTCATCTGCAAGCAAGATGAATGAAAAATCTGGGCCATCTTCAGTCTGATACAATAGAATAAGACTCACATAATCAGCTTTAAGTAAAGGACCGCTTCTATTCAACCCTGCTTTGATCAGGAAAAGTTATTACTGCCACCTTGAACTGTGACTGTACATCATGAGTCATTCCTTAATAAGGGATGAAATGGATTGGTATCATGTGACTGCTTTTGATTGCCCTAAGCTGCTGGCATTGCAGTCAAATGCCAGTATGCTTTGTTTGCTGTGTGACCGGTCTTAACAGACCTCACAGCCCCTGTGAGTGTTGAGGCCAAGGGCTAAATAAGAGACTGGGGTGACCCAGCAGCTGCTCCAGCCATTCACACCCTTCTCACGGCGGGCCAGCAATGGGTCGTGGACTTGATGCTCTCTGAAACCAACGGGATTCTCCTCAAATCTCCTGCACGCAACAAACCAATCTGCTAATCAAGTTACGTGGAACAAATCCCTTGTTGCTATCCAAAACTGGCGGCTGTGGGGAATCCTGAATCTTCACATTGGACGTTTGAAATTCAAGAGGGTTTCAGGGGGGAAAGTTGTATTTTATAATGGGAATTAACACAGATTTATCTTATTCAAAGTGTTTGGGTTCACCTATTCACTAAAGATAAGATATCAATGAAATTCTAAACTACAAAGTATCACTAGGTATAATCATGATGAAAGCAAAAGTGAAGTTGTAAGTTAAACTGAGGAAGCCTATAGCCCACCAAATGTTTTAATTTTGTATGAAGACTCATCTTCGGACCATAAGTCTGACTTCAAAGTGTCGATCTCCTAGCTAGGCAGACATTAGCGTGTTGAGCATTAACTTCTCCTTTAGAAATTTGATGTCCACATTATACATTATGGCTGATCATCTTCAAAATGCTATCTCTTACCCACAGAGGGGGCAATTGAGGCGACTGTCATTGGTCCGACCTCGCAGGCAGCGGGCACAGAAGATGTGGTAGCAGTCCAATAAACACGGGGACTGGTACTGTTCATGGCACATGTGACACACCAGTGGGTGGATGTTCGTGCAGTCCACATTACACAGGTCACCCAAGTTGGTGAAGATTCCTCCTGCCATCTGAGAACAGGGAACATGAATAACAATAGTATGTTGCTGAGATGAAAGTTTTTTTAAAGGCCACATCAACACACAAAAAAAGTTGGTATGTCCTGCTATTGTATTGAATTACAGTCCAAACATCTCTGTTATTTTAAGAGAGGCTAAACTGAAACTCTTTGATCAAAAGAGTCACATATTAATCGCAGTAAACAGATATATTTTTCTCTTACCTCGTCAGACTTCTAAGAAATTCCTGGAGATACACCGACAATGCACGATCCACAGATCATAAATATATAGGCTCTAATGCACTGTCAACACCCACGTTATATCCAGCTAACAAAACCTAGTGTAAAGTAGGCTGGTCTGTGGACAGCACAGAGAGCCACTGTCTTACCTTTCAGTGGTGCTATCAGCTACCCCCAGCAGGAATGAGAGCAATGTAGAAACTCTTCAATAGTAGGCCGATGGGGTCTGTCCACTAGGCAGCTGACAGCACCCACCTCATGCCAGCCCCCAAGTGTTGCCAGAGTGCAAAAGGGGCATTTAATATTGCAGCCCCATACAGATTGCAAATACAGTTGTTCTATTTCTGAAGCCACAGTGTTGCTGCTCCTTGGTGAATGAGTTGGAAAATATAGGACTGAAAACAACTGAGTCTGCTGCAGCAGAGAACACAACCCTATTATAACATTAACAACATTAGATCACTTTCTATAATAATTTATATGCTGTTTTACACGAAGTGTACTGGAAAGAACTACAGCATGATGCTATTAATTGTAGGGGAAATCTTTTTTCAGATGTTTAAGACACATAAGACATGTTTATTAATCCCATGTATGAGAAATTACCTTTTTACAGCAGCGAGGAATTTGGCAATATATATATATATATATATATATATATATATATATATATACAAAGACAATAATGACTTAAACAAGGGTATTTACATAATACAAATTTGAAAAATCTATACAAAAAATAACACAAATATATAAAGAAAACCAGAAATATAAAGACATTCTGTATACACAGCATGGTGGTGGAAAAAAACTTTACAAATAAATAATTGCTAAAACTTTAAAAAATATAAGGCAAAATAAGGCAGACCAAAAAAGCAGATTTATTGACAGATTACATGACTTTATGATGATTAGTTACCAAGTCAGGTTTTTCATGGTTTTGGTCACTCTTATTATCAGTTTGTCAGATTTATACTTGATAAAAAATAAAACAGACAAAAAAACACTTAGCAAGTCTGATAATAACTGCAAGTTAGCTGTGCTATCTCAGTGCTAGCTAGTTTTGTTTTGTTTGTTTCGGAAAAGAAAGGTTTTACTGAATATTAACTAATTACTGATATGACAGTAGTTGCCCAGTGAATACCTAGGTAAAGTCTAATTAACGTTAATTAATAACTGCTATCAGATTTAGCGCATACAAAACTACTACTATGCTAATGACAGCATTTACAGTTAATATGGGTCAGTCTGCTAAATCGATTCCAGATTCCAGCTCTGTGCGATCGATTTTGCAGCCGAGTTTTATACTTCCTGCGCAGCCTCTGCTCCTTCCTTTTTGCTGAACGTGTCAGCCATGGCCCCAATAGTGAGTAGTAAAACGGCCGAATAAAGTGCAAATAGACTGGATATTTTAGCTTGCTTTTTACTCTCATCGACGCGTAAACAACCATTGCATAGATATATACTAGGAAATTCAGTTTTAGTCCCTCTTTTTTGGCGTTGTTTACTATTCCGGCTAAAACCACGTTTGGCTAACGTTAGTGCTAACGTTAGCTAGCTAGTTAGCGTGAGACAGCGGTAACCAAAAAGAGAATATTGTGCAGAAATTTATATAAAATAGTCTAGTATTTAGTGTCCAACTACGTTTGGTGACTTAATGTAATGGGTACAGTGCTGAGATGCTCGTTTTTTCAGTTTTGAAATTACCAATGCTGGCGCGGTTGTTCTTTCGAGTTTAAGTAACCCCCTCCTTTTCTGCTTTAGAAGAAGCAGGTGGTCAAGAAACAGGGTGGAAAGAGGAAGAAGCAGATCCTCAAGTTTACCCTGGATTGCACTCACCCCGTTGAGGATGGTATCATGGATGCTGCCAATTTTGTGAGTATATCGGTTCAGATTTAGGTGATCATGTTGATCACTTTGGCCTGTCACACGCCATTAAACAGCCAACAACCGTGTTCAGATCCCTCTGAACATGGATGTCAGGTAAAGGGTATCAATTCGGTCTCAATATGAAGGTTACAGTCCGTTGAATAGAAATTTAACTGAAAACTAAATAAATAAATAAAAAATCTTAATGGTTAATGACGGTGTTTCTTCTGTAGGTAGTGTCTGTTGAGGGTTACATGTATCAATATTTATCAATAATTGCCGTTTCCTCTTCACATTTCAGGAGCAGTTCCTGCAGGAACGCATCAAGGTTAACGGAAAGGCTGGAAACCTCGGTGGCGGCGTGGTGTCTATTGAGAGGAGCAAGAGCAAAATTTCAGTGAACTCTGAAGTTCCCTTCTCCAAGAGGTATGAAAATACAATGCATATCCATCACCTTGTGTGTAATAAGCAACAATTGTCACATGCTATTCTCAAACAACTGCTCAGCTTAGTGCTTCCTAGCAGACCACAAAGACTCTGCATGACAAGAATTTATCAATTTTGAGAACAGCTTATTCAGTCAGAATCACTTAGGAAAACTACTAATAAACTACTTGATTAAGGGAGAAGACTTAACACATATGTGTAGTAGTGTTTAGTACTTCAAGTGTGGCTGCAGAAGCTTTATGATTTCTTGCTTCATGGAGATCCTGTGATCAGCTATTTTTCCAATCCAGATGCTTTACTTACATAGCTTAGCTCATGAAGAATCACATTCATGTAGTCCATGATGTAGTGTCAGGCTATTCAGTTGAATAGTACTTTAATCCACAGCTGCAAAAATGAAAATTTAGTTGAATCAACAGGTCTCTCTTACTCTAAACAAATGCTTACTACCAGAACTTTCCTGAAGCTAAAGAGCGTGCGCCACTGTTAAATTAGAATGCATTCAGTTTTGCTCGTGTACCTTATGGACTGTCAAGTAAATATAGGTTTGTCTCTGCTTTTTAAAATCTAATATCCACAATGTGGACATTAGATCTGCTCCTTTGAGGCATTCATTGCAATTCAAATGACGCTCATATGAAAAAAGACAGAAATGGTTGTTTCAAGAATCTGGAAAGATATACAGAGAGAGTCGTTGAAACCAAAGCCAAGATTGCCGACCAATCACAGATATGGTAATTTACAGAAATGGTCTCAAACAGACTCCTCTAATCCAGTGTTGGAAAGATGCAGAGGGAAGGGGCTTCCAGAGCTATTTGACCATCTGACAAGCAATTCTGAAGAAGCATTCGGTCAGCTTAAATGTTCCTCCATAAATACAGGGAGTCGAATTCATGGAGGAACAAGAGCATTAGAGTATCAGAATTAATATTACTGAGGCTTTGTAGGTGTTAGATCTCACACACAGTTCTTTCAGTATTGATATGAATATACTCTGCGACCTGGTACGTTAGTGTTGATCATTTTATTTTATGTAGTGTTGTACATAAAGTGTTGTAGCATATGGATTAAGTAAGGTTTTAACCAGCTCAATTTTCTGGTACTTGGACAGTGAATAAGATACTTATATTGATTCAATATGGATACAAAGTTTCGCTACCAAAATCTGTTGTGAAGGTGGCTGTTAACTGGAATGAATAGTCTCGCGGTGTTCTGTGATAATACACGTGAACATGATGTGCATAAAATGAAAGTATATGCTGCTTGAAGCTTTCGAACAATTTTCTCTGTGAATTGCGAACACCACCAGCAGAGGGTGACTGTAGCACTTTCAGGACTAAACAGAGCACTTGATCTAAGCAGAAGAAAAAGTCACTGGGCGGCATTAACCCTAACATATGCGAATCCTTTACATAGTGTATTTCAGGGCAGGTTAGAATTATAATCTGAGGATTTTGTTTGATATTTCTGCTTTTAATTAAAGCGCATGAGAGAAAGGTGAGGGGATTCATGAAAATTAATTACAAACTGACGTACACATTTAAAGGCTCATTCTGTGTCCACTCTTCGTATCTTTCAGGTACTTGAAGTATCTCACTAAAAAGTATCTGAAAAAGAACAACCTCAGGGACTGGTTGCGGGTTGTGGCTAACACCAAGGAGAGCTACGAGCTGCGCTACTTCCAGATCAACCAGGACGAGGAGGAGGAGGATGAAGATTAAACTTCACACCACTCTTAATAAAATGTCTCGAGACAAAAACAAACAAAAAAGTTGTCGTTTGTTTTGGTTTTTTTTTTTAAGATTTGCTTTAATAGTTTTTGTTTTCAGGGTGTCACAGAAGTTTCTACCAAACAAATTGCTGTATCTTTTTACGTAGAATTTTTTTCCTCATCAGAATGAAGCATGTCTTGAAACTGGCCATTTAAGGCTTGTGGGCTACAGTAAAAAGTCATTCTTTATCAGGTGTGTTCTTTTTTATCTGCACACCAGTTTATAACCTGCAGTCCCTTTAGCTGCAGGCCTAGCATGAACAAAGATCTCAGATTCTTGACATGCAGCTCATTCTGTTAGCATGCTAAATTTGGACACAGTTTCTCTCCCTGCTGAAAAATAAATATTTTACGTACTCTTAATATGTTAGTCGTAATTATTATTTTGCCTCCTTTTATTTGAATTTCATCTTTTAAGGAAATTAGCTTTTGTTTTGCTGACATCTGCAGAAAGAATTGCCGCCATAGCCAGTTACATGTATTGTCATTGTACAGTATAGCAAAGTATGGATTGCTTATTTATTGACAACATCCATTAACATGTAGTCAAAAAGTACATATAAAAATATTAGATTATTGTGCATATAGACTGCATAATTCTAATCGGGTAAAAATTTGTTCAAAAAGTTGCATACATTTAAGCTACAGTTATATTAAGCAGGTGTATTTTCAAATTAATATCGGGGAAGAACTTAATAGCAGAGTGTGCATTTGGGATGCTCCAGTTAATATGTGTATTTTGATACATTAAGTGAAGTCTAAACTGCTCTCTGGTGAGCTCTCTGTGGGGCATCCTGAGCTGCAGCTGTGGTAACCTTGACAACAGTTAGACCACTGGCAGGCAGGACTCCTCTCTCAGCGTGCAGTCATCAGCCTGCACGGGAGATTTAAAAAAAAAAAAAAAAAAAAATATTAAACCCAGGAAATATTGGATGTTTTTAAATCCTTTTTTTTTTATAATAGAAGCCTTAAGATGCTAACAGAACATTTTACCTTCAAAATAAATATTTGTGTCATTTCCCCCTTCTCCTCTATTCAGACTTTAGATATGTGGAGGAAAGGTTGCGAGTGTAGAGTGCAGCAGAAGTTTCTGTCTCAATTCTCCGGACTTCTAAAGGAAGCGGGCAGGCGACAGGCGCGGGAGAGCATCAGCCTGTTAGCGGCACATGGCGATGCCTCACGGTGTGATGTTTTCTTCTTCTTCTCTTTTTTTTTTCTCCCCTCGCACACTACTAGTTGAAACGGTAACTAGGAGAGTATGACTAACTAGTTGTGGGTGAAATTATGGGATGCATCGTCATGGCAACAGACCAGACGTCACAATCTGGGCATGTGTGTTCCATTTTTGTCTTTCTTATTTTTCAGACTGCAAGACCTGGATAGAGATCAGTGGAATATATATATATATTTATATATATAATTTTATTTATTATTATAATTATTATTATTATTTTACTCCCGGAAAGAAGGCCCCTTATTCGGTGCAAAAAAATAATAATAAAAAAATTAAATTCCAAAATTTGAACAGAGCGAATCGAATACAATTCTTTTTGGGTGAAGAAAGAGACTGGGCTGCGGCGTCTGGAGGGTTAACTTTCAGTATTCCCAGCCTAAAAGGGGTTTGGGAGCTATGAGATAAAGATGCCGGGGTCGCTGAGTAATGAAGACGAGGGACAAGACGACATGGATTTTGAAGACGATATGCCAGGTGAGGGGAAGGGGGGAGGCGGGGTGTCCTTCAGATTATTTTTGCGCCGCTACGCCTTGAATGCGGGGAAAAGGGCTTGTCCTGCGTTCCTGAGACCAGAGAGGAGGAGGAGGGGTGGGGTGCAATAAGCAGAGTCATGCTATTATTTTTTTTGTGTGTGCGACCTAGTGTGTTAAAGGTGGGAACGGGTTTTTTTGGGTGGATTTGCCTGCTGTTGTCCTGACATCCTGATTTCGGGGCATGATGAAACCCTTGCTGCATGCTTTCTGTGCGCTGTTTTTTTTTTTTTCTTTCACAGGCTGCATGCGTATACTAGTGAACGGCTTTACCTCAAGTCTAAAAAACACAAGTTTTGCTCACGGGATCTGTTTTAAACCACGACATTTTAATCGCCTGGGTGTCAGTGTATGCTGTGGGTTTTGTCCTCCTCGGTTAATGCGTGCATGTGCTTTTAAGTAGCCCAGAAATGGGCTACAGTGACAACATCCACGTTCAGTTCGTAGCCTGGAAGATGCGCTTGCGATTGGGGAAGCTACTCCAACTTTAATTTTTTTCCCCCTAGCCCTGCGTGGCCGCAGAGGTGTGAAAGCCACGTGTGGGCTACAGTAAACAGTGTTTATCCAGTGTGTTCTTTTACCTCTCACACGGATGACAGTGTCACCTGCACCCCCTTCGGCTGCAGGTCGTGCGCTAGCTGAAATTAACTCTAACCCACATTCTTGACATGCAGCTCTTTCTGTTTGCAAGCACAAACTGAACAATATTTTCCCGTGACTGGAAAATTAACATGTCACCCACTCTGACAATGGACCAGCTGTATTATCTTTTTATTCTCTTGAAATTGTTCAGCTCTAATCATAGAGTGTTACTGTAAGCCTCCCTAATTGATCATGTGAAGCCAAACCATGGCCTCCTTGTGTCTGTAAATCAGTTTTGCTAGCAGGTGTCAGTCCTAAAGCACCTGGTTGAGTAGGGAAATCCTCCTCATACTGTTTGTCTGGCATAGTGTGACATTTACTCTCACCACTGTCCCACATGTGCAGCAGGGAGCTGCTGTTTTGTTTTGGGTTTTATTATATATATATTGATCCAGTGTTGTAGGACCTGGGGTGATGAAGTGTCTTGTTGTTGCATCTAACTGTGCAGATATAGCAAAGCATCAGTTTGCGCAGTACAGCCAAGGGATTCAGAAATCTTTTTTTTTTTTTTTTTTTTACTCCTGCAGCTTTCTCTGTGCATCAGTTGGTTTGATGTCAAGGGCATGACTTAAACGATGCTGCGTTGCCCTCTGCTTCACTTTCACATAACAATGTGGAAAAGACCCGTGGTTATAAAAACAGATTGAGTGTGAAATAAAGGTTGGGCGTGTAAAGCGCAAGGCCACGTTTTTCTTCAGCGTATTAAGTGTTAACAGAGACTGCAACTGAAAGAATTTATTGCAAGTTTTCAAACAACGCAGAAAGAACTTTGGGATGAAGTAATATCAAATATCTTGAGGTGGCACCACCGGGGTTTGCAGGCTTTGCCGAGACATAGGTTTGATGCTACAGCGCACTTAGATTCCTAAAATTCGTGAGCAATTTGTGATAGAGTGGAATTTGCGTTATGATGTAGTGTTCAGTGTAACCTATTCCACAAGCATAGATTTGGCTACCATGTCCTGAATAAACGTATAGTACAAAGCCGCAGTCTCCTCTTTGCGTATATGTCAGTATTATGTTGACTTACATGTTGATCACTTACATCTTATTTTTCCTACAGAAATAATATTGTTATGTTAGTATGTGCAAGCTTCAGTGTGAAAGTATGCAGAAGGTAGCGAAAAAGACAGACTGAGAGAAGTTGAAGCATCATCTGTGACTGCCAGTCATAGCCTGAGGGAGAACGCAGTCACTCATGTGTATCCCCAATAACCCAGTAGTTGGTTAAACATGTATAAAAAAGGAAACGTACAATTGCTTATGGCAGGTGAGTGACGACACTTGAGTGGTAATTCAGGCAACATTTTAATGTTTCAGTGCACACTGCTCAATATGGCCTTAATGTAATTTTGTATTTTTATGTTTTTGACTAACAAAAAAAATGAGGCCCAGTAATTTCCATCTTAACAGAGCTGTTCTTGCTTTTTAGTTTCTTTATTTTATGGCGTCACATCATTAACCGTGATACAAATGTCACAATCTGTTATTATGCAGCTGATACAGGAAGCCGTTTTCAGACACTTTATGACCTTCATCAGCCGACGTCAGCGTGACAGACAAGGGCAGGAATCCAGGTCATACTTTTCCCGTCATCGTGATGCTTCGGCGCAATTAAAATTCAACAATGTGGAAGCACGCCCCAGAGGGAGGACTTCAGACCCCTAAATGCTCTCATATCACAGCTTCTATTTGTCGTGGCACTTAGATTGTCCTGAGTCCCCTTTGTTTCACTCCGGGTGCTTACAGTGTCTCAGATTGTTCCGCTGTGTTTTCTGTTTTAATTGCTTTGTTCTTCCCTAAAATTGAAAGATTATCATGGGCTTTTGTGTGCCTACAATTGTTATCCCCAGTTGGAAAGGGGTCTATTTTTGGATCGCTCACTGTGAAAGTTGACACAGTTTTTTTTGTTTCCGGCTGCGCGTGCATGTAGCCAAAGCATAAAACGTGTATTCACAGATGAGCATCACAACATCTCTGGTCTATATTATAGACTGAACGTATTGTGAACTTATAATAGATGTGATATTCATGAGGCTGTTTAGGTTGTACCCCTCCATCTCTTGATGATTACATTTCTAATAATAGTCCATAGATGTCTTTGTCTAAAGGCATCTATGAAGCCTGAGCTATAAGAACCTAATCAATGAGGAAAGGAAACCCTTTGGCCCTGCTTTGTGGGAAGCAATGCTGGGCAACATTAAGTGGGTATTTCCACGCAGGGGCCAACAGAGAAAGGACTAATGTGCTTTCCCGTAAACTCTAGCTTCCTCACTTGGGAGTCGCTCATGAATCTCCCTTCTAATGGGTCAGTCCGATGGCCAAGCCCTTGCAGGAAGGTCAGAACTGCGTCTGTGCCATCCGTCCACATTTTACAGCAGGTTTGTTTGCCAATCGGAGCCTTGGTCGCCTTTCTCACTGAATCCGGTGCCAGACCTCCATGTGTCACATGACTGAGCAACCTCGCCTCCTTCCAACACCTGGCACTGCCTGCTTCTCCCACCAAGCAGAAAGAATATCCTTCCCCTGACGACTTTCCCTGCAGGGACTTCACAGGCCATTTACTGTAGGCAGGGTTCAGATTGGAAGGCATTAAGGGAAGCCTTTTCATGGGATTTTTTATTTTTTTTTGAACAAGACTACAGCTAGTGGCTGTGAGACTTTGGCATGATGAAGTGATCACACTGACTGTGCCTGCACAGTAACATGCCTGTATGATATTATACTCACCATCTCAGATTAGTGTGTAACGTATTAATGAGCACTATTACATCTTCACACGTATGTTCTGTTATGAACCCAGTTTTCCCTCCAAATGCCACCCTAAGAGAAAAAGTCAGAAGATCATCAATAGGTTTCAACCTTAATCCTTACCATCCATGAACCCATGAATGTCAAAATTTCATGCCAGTCCATAAAGCAGCTTTTGTGACTGAAGTGCTTAAACGACCAACACGGATGACACTGGCGTCCCTTGAGTCTCAGCCCCAGCGTGGCTTAAAGTCTGCTCAAAGTGAATTAGGTACTTATGATCAAATTATTCAAACCTAACGTCAGTAACGCCACATCACGTCTGTCAGCTTTGATTGATTTAATATACAGGAAGCAGAGCAAGGGACACATGCCCCGGGATCATCTGGTGTATCTAATCAGGGATGTGTGGTCAGCCTGTCATTCATTGTTCCCCCATAGAAGAAAAAAAGGAGCGCGCAGCGTGACGGACGGTGTGCTTTGTGTAATCCAAAGCCGTCTGTATCTGAGCCATGTCATCATCCGTGCGTCTGAGAGAGATGTAAGGCTGTGCTACATCGCCGCCATGACTTGCCTGGCAGGCGGCTAACATACAGACATGAAAGAGCTCCCTGTTTGAGAGACTGAATGCATAAACTCCAGGCTTTATTTAGAATGGAAGAAAAAAGTGCAGAGAAACACGTGAGTCTGTGTGAGAGAAGGAAAAAAAAACCCAGAATGAGCGGGCAGATCATAAAAGATAATGAAAACTAAAGTAATTAACACCAGTTTTAGATGTTGTCAGTCAGCATCTTTATTGTAAAAATGCTGCTGCCAAAAAGTACAAGTGACCCCAAGTTAGAGCTAAAGCAGGGGCGACACATTTCATCTGGTAGCCAGGGGTAACACAATGAGCCTGACGCTGGCTCTGATTAAAGCTTTGAAATCACTACGCTGTGTGTGTGTGTGTGTGTGGAGTACCTCCTGCTAGCTTTGCTAAATAGAGGATAAGTGGTTGGTGAGATTTGTGCGTCTACTACACAGGAATCCCTCCTCCCCAATCTCTCACTCCAGAAACCCAGGGGAGTGGTAGACTGCAGGGCTAGTGTTGGCTGATTGACTCTGATACATGTGCTGCATATTTCATGCCCTCCAGTCTGTCTGCGTGAGACAGCGATAGAAGGGAGACACGCTGTAAGATAGGCCGGAAGAGACAGTAAGACAGTCAGGGACGCAGAGTGAGAATGAGATCGGATCGACCTTTGCGGGGTGGCTGCATCCTGTGTGTCTTTCTCCGAGCCTCTCTTTATAGTGATGTATCGTTTGAGGTTGTCTCTCTCCCTTAGTTACTCCTCTGTGACCCACTATGGCATCAGTGAAGTCTGCTGCGCTCAGCAGTCAGCACGTTTGTACACAGCAGCTTTGAGACAGTGCAGCTGACAACCAGCAGCAGGTCGCTTTAGTCCCAGCAAGCATTAGAGGCAGAAGATATGCTCAGTATACCTCAGTGGTCCTCCAGGGAGTTCCCATTTAGCGGCAGGGCAGGCACTCCGTTTGTTTGTGCTTTGATGGGTGAAGTTGATTCACAGTCAGTGATGTGTGGTTATGACGTTTGTTTCGCCAAGTGGAGCTGCTGGTCTGACACTGATTCGCCCATATTTAGGTCCACTTTGTTTTCGTCGTTGATTAATTAATTAATAATTTGGTCTAGAGCCCAAGGTCATGCCTTCATCCCTTGTTCTTTGCACCCAAACTTTAAAACCTGAAGCCGTGTAATTCCAAATGATACAAACTTGAGTCAGTAAAATCAGTAAAAAACATTTCTTTCAGCAGAACCATGTGTTTAATCAATACTTACTTAGTTTTTTACTGTTACATTTTTTTTTTTTTTTCACAAAATTGCCAACTCAAAGGTATCCATGTGCCGTTCTCTTTAGGAGTCTCTATGGTGACAAGTGGTGGTGTCAGGTGTCTATTTGAACCTAGAGATGCAAGCAGTGCTGCATGTCTGACGTCATCAGTCAGTTTAAACATTAGCTTCACCTACTTCCAACCCTGGCAGAAAGATAACTCTTAAGTGATGGATCAAGCATCACCGAGTGTGCACGTCTTGTGGTTTTGCATGGGAATGTCTCCACAGACACAGTTCAGAATGCTGCAGGTGTAAGGCCTCCTGTATAATGTCATCAGACCCAATCACCATTGTGCTACCTCATCTGGCTACAGATACTGACTTAAGGGAGCTTTCACAGAAACCTCAATTGATGCAACTGGGGTCAGAGCAAAGGGATGAGTGAGGTTGAATGGTGATGGAAAATGGTCTTCAGTTGAGGAGAAACAGATGGAGTGAGACTTTCTGAACTTAAGTTGTAATAATTCGATTTACTGAGATGAAAATCTCCTGTGTAAAGTGCAGTACACTGTGTTTCTAAGCAAATGCATTTCTTTCTGTGTGTCCAGACGAGGATGACGAAGGCGAGCGCAACACCGTTCCCCTCACCCCTCTGGACAGCTTCTTCTCTGACGACGACTCCCTCAAACAACAAAAGAAGAAGAAGCCCAAAAAGATGAAAGAGGGGAAAATGCCCAAAGTTAAGAAGAGGAAAAAAGAGGTAAGGTGTAATTTGCACTCAGCACCATCTGTCATGACCTCGGACACAACAGCTGCGAAGGCGTTTTGGCTCAAGCTGGACCCCGTGGTCTCGATTTCTCAAACCATTGCTCCGTTGATGTCTGTGCAGTCGGATCAAAGGTGTGTTTTGGCTGCTGGACGGCCTCTGTAATCTAAATGAGAGGCAGTGGACCGTCTCAGGCTTATGGGACGTTGGCAGCAGTGTCACTGTCACTGCCAGTGTAAGCTGTGGGCACCAAGTGCCAGTTTAGAGTGTAGATTTGTGCCTGTGGCGCTGGTGCTGATGGCAGGGACTGTAGGTCAGAAACACAGCGCTTGTGCCAAGCTAACAGTGGGAGTCAGAGCTATGACAGAGTGGTTTTGACAGCCGTGCTTCTCTGGCCTTTAGTCTCCAACGTTGAGACAACAGGTCTGAGGTTTGATTTCTCATAATTGACATCAGTGTTTGTGTTTACATCATTCCAGCGTTTGAAGATAACAAATGCTGTTTTGGTTGAAAATGTGGCGACTACTTTCCAGAGTAATGGCAAACCTCTACTATTGACGCTAAGAGCAGTGGCACCGGTGCTGTGCCATAAATGAAAACAAATACATGTTAGCCATTGCAATTATTATATTATTATCACGTAACGCGCTATTTAAAATTACATTTCACAGTATATGTTGAATCTTTGCTTGTCCCTCTTTCAAAACAAAATGTAATATGATCCCTTCCCCTCTTAGTGAAATCAAGCTGCCTGTGAATGATCTGGGCAATGTGCAGCCATATTTAGATGAGCAGTACGCCATGAAACCCAGCTTTGTGCTGATTGGCCTATATTTACAGGGACACAGGGAATCTGCAACACCGATAAATAGTTAAATGTGGAACAAAAAAAACTTCTTCACTCTTCGGCAGGTTGACACCCAATCACCCAAATGGATCAACCATCCATGTTAGGTAGTCTGTGATTTTGTACCAGTGAGTTTTGTTTGAAATGTAATGGAAAGTTGTGCTCTCACCCAAAATGACAATAGCAACACACACCTAGTGAGCTGATGTTCACAGTAATCATTACAGACTTAGAGTAGTCATGTGTATCACATATGGACACCTATATGGTTCAGCTTTAAGACTGCAACAGCTGCAGCTTCCTCAACCGTGCTGTTCTGAAGTTTGACAACTGGGTTGTGGTGCCTCCCTGATGGCAGCCACTGATGTGCAGCGTTTCACGCTCAACATTTCAACTGCTGTGAGCACAACATCCAGGCGCTGATAGAGCGCCGCATGTTGCCAAAGTTATCACCGGCAATGCACTCAAAGTTCATCACTGCTTCCTAATATTAACTAAGGCCTTATATCTATACTTTATATGGAATGGCTTGTTTTGACATTTTTAATGTAGTTTCTAATAATCCATTGGAAATGTTTGTCAGTTAACTGCAATGATAAATGAGTTCTGGGGAAGTTCTTCCTGATGGAGTAAAGAACTAAGAAGATGAAGCATATGTGTTTCTTCCACTAGGACCTTCCACAACCCAAAAGGTTTTCTTATTAATGGATGAAATGGTCGATGGCACGTGAATAAATAACTGGTTAATGCTTGAACACACTTTGAAACAAATGACCCTATCACACGAAACCATGGTTTGCATCAAGTAGTAATGCATCATGTCGCTTATATCAGACAGATGGCTGTAACAGTAAATATTTCTCAGGAATATATAGAAATGAACTGTCTGTTAAGATGATTAAATCAGTGCAGAAATTATAGCGCTGGAAAATCAAAATAAGGAAGTATTTAGCTCGAATCCTAATAATCACTGGGTTTGTATGTCTAGGAGTGACACTTTTGATCCTTATTGATCAGGATGGCTTCTAAAAAATTCTTAAGCGTTTCCCAAACCCAGAGGCTAAAAGCTCATTTTTTTTAAATTCAGTAATTATAGGAATTCTCTGTATTCCCACTCGCTCTCTCTGCCCGTGTTGGCAGCGGCTTTAGCGGTGTCAGTGACATGGCCAGGATGTTCCCCTCTGATGGCTGGAGATGCCAGCAGTGCTGTGAGGAGCTTGGCTGGCCAGGCTGCCACCCGGCCCTTTGGCTGCTTGTAGTAAACACTGAGCTCTGGGTCTCACTGAGCTAATTAGGGGGGGACTCCCTCTGACTCTCTCCGCTCTCCCTCACGCACAGACTCGGCTTTGTAGCCTCCCTCTTTCTTCCTCTCCTCCTGTCTCTCACATGCATCACCTCACTTTGCCTTGACCGTGATGCCTTTTCTTTCTTTCTTTCTTTCTTTCTTTCTTTCTTTCTTTCTTTCTTTCTTTCTTTCTTTCTTTCTTTCTTTCTTTCTTTCTTTCTTTCTTCCTCCCTGTCCCTTCCACCGTCAAGGAGCTGCCTCTGTAATTCACGCCCAATCACTCCCCTAAGGTTGGTGTCAGACAGGGGCCAAAATTCAATTGGGGTCAGAGACAGTCAGTGTCACAGCTACTTGTGGGAGGAATTGTAGCCATGGAGAGACAAACTGCATTTTCCTCTCTCATCTGCATTTAAACAAAGAAACTACGTAAATACGACAGGATATCCTTTGTCCCTTTCAACTCAAAATATGCGAAATTGGGTGAATCTGACTTTATAGAAAGCAGTTTATTTTATTTGCAAAGGGATGGATTCCATTATGGCCCCAATAAAAGCTTCGCAAATCTATGAAAGACCTGCTTGTAGCTTAAACATTTTGCTGAAATACAGCCGGTTCGAGATGAGCTTCTGTCTTGTTTTTATAACTTCAGTATCCTCCCCGGGATTGTGAGTCAACAAAGAGCTGTTGCTTATTTCAGGAGAAGAAGAAGGAGCCATTGTTTTGGAACCATAAAGAGTATTACAGCAGTATTTTTTCTCGTTGAACTAGATTTTATTGAATAACCACTTCTTCGCTCATTTGATATTTTCTGTGGCATCCGCTGTAATCTCCCTAAGGCAGAGCCATTATGGGGAAGCATCTAATTTGATTACGTTATCGGCACTTATCTGATTTTCTTCCCTCTGAAAGTAGAGACACCCTCTTTGTTGCCGTGCTGCTGTGTCCTCGTTGCTTCTGTGATGTGTGTTTAACATTGAACTCTGGGCCACCAAGAGGTTGTTGCACAGTTCCACCTCGCCTTTGCAGTCGCTCTCAATAGTGGTTCTGCTTCTTTGCTTTTTCCCTCCTCCATCTCCATCTCCACCCCCATCCCCCATCCACAATCTCCAATTTACTTTCTCTCTCTCCCTCTCTCTCTCTTTCTCTCTCTCTACCTCTCTGCCTCTCTCTCTCTTTCTCTCCCTTCTTCTTATGCATAAATGAGATTTGTCTAGACGGGTGCTGGAGCACCGGCTCTGCAACCACAGGCCTCTGCATAACAAGCTCGTTATGCAAACGTGTCTGATTGGATGGCGCTGTTCCATTGGCTGCTACTGTGATAGAGTGTGTACATGGATGTGTGCATGTGCATATGTGTATATGTGTACGTTTGGTGGTGGGGGGAGAGTGGCAGGATAGAAAGAAAGAGAGAGAGAAAAGAAAGGGGGAAGTTAAGAGATAGAGAGAGGGAGAGAAAATAATGGGGTGGAGGGGTGAGGGAGGGGAGGTATGAGATGTGAAGGAGAGAAAGTGAGAGGGGGGGCTATAAGAAGAAGAAGAAGAGAGAAAACTAGGAGGAGAGAGAGAGAGAGAGCCAGACACTGCTCAAATTTGGTCTCCATGGCAACACAGCCAGGCTGCTGGTAGGGTTGGCGGGCGCTGCGGCAACGTGAGCCTTTCCACTGCGCTACAGAGCAAAACGCCTGCAAGTCTCTCCATGGAGGCACACAGGCCTGCCGAGCAACAGGCAGCGAGCGGCGCACAAAGCTGCTGTGCACTAATTTTACTCCTGTGCACGTGAACACACATGCGCAACCCCAAACGCACACACGTACATGCCTGACACATGTGCAGAAACTTGCACAAACAGAGAGAACATTTGAAGGGTTTAGATGAGGGCATTCAGAAGCACAGTAAAAACACACGGGCTTGTGAACACCTACTACACCGCACCAAATCACGAGTAATTAGGTGAGAGGTGTGGATACAAACGACGGAAACAGCACACTTTTCCCTCTCTCTTACTCACACGCACGCTATCATGAGTAACCACCAGTGAATTTGTTCATTTTTAACCCACAAACAACACCTGTTAACTGTTAAATCCATGCAGCCCTTCCAGATGTCTCATATTAAACCAGACAGGATGCAGCTCTGTCTCCAGATCGGCTCTGAGCCGTGATTGGCTGCACAGCCCGAGGTGTTTAGGTTATAGTTTATTATCAAAGCCCGTTTAAAAGTTGAACACGCGTGCAACTTGACTCCTCATCAACTCGCATATTTCCTCGGAGGCTGAAGAATTATCATATTAGTAAAGCAGTGACAATTTGAAATGATGCAATTTAATTTATGCTAATGCCATCAAGTAGGAGCTTTTATCCAAAGTGCTTTACAGTACACTGACGGCATATGTTTTTTTTTGTGTGGGTGGCTTCCGTGGGAGCTCTAATCTCCAACCCTGGCAAAAATTAATGCCATGCTTATTTGCTCTATCAAGTTTCATATTTTAATTACTCCCCCCCTCCTTTTCGTCTCTAGATTTGAAATTGGGCCTCAGAGAATAGCTCCTTACCTCAGAACGATTTCTTATTATTAATACTGGGATTGAGCAGGGATCGAGGAATCTGGCTTTGATGCCGGCTTTAGTCAGTCACAGTCGTGCCCCGAGGTGGAGAGCTGAAGCCAGATACCACTTGCTTCCATTTATAAAAATAATGTTTTGGCGCGAGAGTGACACTTTGCCAAAGAAACGTCTTTAGCTGAGTTTTCATTTAGTAAAAACACATTTGTGAAGTCTGTGAAGTTTTATGCACTTTTATCCCGTAAAGAACGAGATGCCATTTTAACCCAAGGCCAATTCACAGCGAGTAAGTGCACATAATGTTTTCTTGTGGTCCAGGGAGGAATCCAGGTTCGAGTTGACAGCGACCTGGAGGAGACCTCAGAGGTGGAGGAGGAGCGGGAACGTCCGATAATCGGCTCAGAGAGTGAGAGCAGCACGTATGGTCCCACCAAAAAGAAGAAGAAGAAACCCAAGGAGAAGAAAGAGAAAAAGCCCAGGAAGAAGAAGAGAGATGACGAGGATGATGACGACGATGATGATGATGGCAATATGAAAGTAAGTCTGGGTTCATGATGTTGACCTAAATGTGTAGTCTCCTTGATTGTGTATTTTAATTGCTGTATGTTTAAATGAACCCTCACTCATACTGCGGACTTACACAGATCAGCCACAGCATTATGACCACCTTCCTAATATTGTGTAGGTCTCCCTTGTGCCGCCAAAACAGTTGTGACTCATCAGTGAATGGACATAGACCTTCTGAGGGTGTCCTGTGGTGTCTGGCAACACAATGTTGTTGGTGAGGGTGCTATGGTTTGAGGGTAGGGTCCTCTGTGGATCATCCCACAGATACTTGATCAGTTTGGGATCTAGTGAATTTTGAGGCCAGGTCAACACCTTGCACTGTTCTTCTTGTTTTTGGAGTTGTTCTTAAACCATTGTTCCTAATCAGACTGCATCCTGCTGGGGATGGCTGCTGCCATCAAGCTGTGTCATTGCTATGGGGTGGGGGTGCCTGGTCTGGTGTAGGTGGGTGCCACATGTCTAAGTAACATCCAAATGAATGCCAGGTCCAAAAGTTTCCCATCAGAACATTCTGTTGTCACAAGATGGTTACTTCTGCTGTCAGTGGTTTTAATGTTGTGGCTGACTGGTGTATATCTAATTGTGCTGGGCATTTTTTTTCTCTTGGTGCTTAATGTTTTCACATGATAAACTGATAATAATAATAAGAAGAAGAATACATTTGATTTGATTCATTTTGGATTGGACTGGATACTTACTAAGAAAGTAAACTCTTGATAAGTTTATATCCATACTAATTGCAGAGGTCTGACATGCTTCATCTGCCCCGTTATTTAGGCGGGCTGTCCTTTAAAGGTGTAAGTTAAGGTGATAAAGAGTTGAAAAGGTTTTAATATCCATTAGTCAGTGCACGTCATTTAATATGTGTGCCAATCTCTCTCTTGTTCGTCCCTAGGAACCCAAATCGTCCAGCCAGTTGATGCATGAATGGGGCCTCGAAGACGTTCAGTACGGCTTCACCGAGGACGACTACAAAACCATCACCAACTACAAAGCTTTCAGCCAGTTCCTCAGGCAAGCGTCTAATTTTATCTGGATTGTATGTTAAACTGCTTTCTTCTGTTTCCGTTTCTCCGGATTGTCAGAGTCCCTCACTGAGACTCTTCCAACAGAACTCCACAGCGAGACTGCGAGAGTGTGGTGTGACGAGCAAACACTGCTCTTTTTGTTTGAGCTAGAAAGCTCGGCTGTGGGTAAAAGAGTCTGTCTCACCTGGGGCTGTCTGGCTCGGCTAAGCCTCTGCTCTGACAAAGTGGAGCATGAGCTCCTGCAGTGCCCCCAGTGTGTAGTCAGCTGCTTACTGGATGCCTGTGACAGCCGGGAGGCTCTGGGACTCGGTGCTCTGACCCACTATCTTTCACAGGCCAACGTGCCAAACCTCAAGCTGTTGCCTGACAAATCACAAACATGACATACACACAGCAAAGCAGGGAGAACAAAACTTAAGGGGCAGTGGACTGTCAGCAAATCAAGACCCTGTTCCCTCCAGTGCTGAGGGAAGTGGAAATTATAGCAACAGGAATGTGAACAGAAGTGTGACATAATAACGCTGCCGTTGTTGTCTCCTCTGTCCCTGCTTTTTCTCAGGCCTCTCATTGCCAAGAAGAACCCGAAGATTCCCATGTCAAAGATGATGACAGTGTTAGGGGCCAAGTGGCGGGAGTTCAGTGCCAACAACCCGTTCAAAGGCGCATCTGCCACCGCCGTGGCCGCCGCTGTGGCTGCCGCCGTGGAAACCGTCACCGTGGCACAGCCAGCGTCTGTCAGCATCGGCCAGCTGAGCTCTCAGCTGGGGCCAATCAAAAAAGCCAAAACCAAAGAGGGAAAGGGTAAAGCATAGTAAACTGTGTCAGAGCACATATTTTTTACGAAATGAGAGCACCAGTTGGTTAACTCATCTGATGTCTGGATCTGTGTGTCTCAGGACCAGGAGTTAGAAAGAGGAGCAAGTCTGTGAAAGAAGTGAAGAAGAAACCCAAGGCGAAGAAGACCAAATCAAAGTCGGGCCAAAGTGGGAAGAAGAAGAAAACATCATCGGTATATCTTGTTACTTTGCAGAACTGTTGTCCTCCAGTCCTACTCTATATTTTCAATGACCAGAGTGTTTACAGCCCTTAAAGTTGGTTTAGTTTGATTCTTGGTGTTGCTCTGAGCTCTTCAGTTTGTGCATTTGCTTCTCCAGAGTGAGGAGGACTTCCTGGAGGAGTCAGACTTTGATGACATCAGCATCCACAGTGCCTCTGTGCTTTCTGATACCTCGGGGGCCGCCACCAAGAAAAAGGCCCGACGTGGGCGGAAAAAAAGGAAAAGTATGTTTACTGTCTACTCTTGCCACGCTCTGTGGTGTGTTTTTTTTTCCCTCCAAAATCCCACTGAAATCCCTCAGAGCCAGACTGTTTGATTATGGGTAACGAGGAAATTAAAATGTATTTTTTTAAGCTTTATTTACTTTGGGAATGCTTTCTGAAGGCAGATGGTCTTCCACTGCAGCTATTGTCCTCACACTCGCTTAGCTTCATTCACATATAGAAGCTGCTCGTGAAAATGTGTAGGCTGCGCAGAAAGCATTGACGAGGCTCTCTGCGCGTGGCCACTGTCCGTGTTCAATTGTTCCTTCACCTTCTTCAGAGGAGGACGGTGATGGCTATGAGACAGACCACCAGGACTACTGTGAGGTCTGCCAGCAGGGCGGAGAGATCATCCTGTGTGACACCTGTCCCAGAGCCTACCACCTGGTCTGTCTGGACCCTGAGCTGGAGAAGGCCCCCGAGGGGAAGTGGAGCTGTCCACACTGTGTAAGTAGATGCGTCGTCTTTTTTGGCTGCCTCTTTTGGTGACATATTAGATGATTGGAAGAGGAGTGTTATTCTCTGGAACTGTGCAGCCTGGACAGGCCCCATTGAAAGTCTGACTCAAAGTTTACGTACCGGTATTTGTGTGACCATTAAATTGAAGATATTCTTTTATTTTAGAGGTAGATGACTCATCCTGCACTCAAGGGTGTGTCCTAATTTTTCATCCAATGAAATGCTTTCTTGAATTTTCATGGCCCTCCCAGTCCTTGAGCCCCTCCTTCCCTTCAGAGCAGACTGGTTTTTCAGCAGGGGTTTGCCAGTTTTGATACTCATTCATGTGAGACAGCACAGATGTGTTGTTTATGTGTCTTTTGTTTGTAATTAATGGCTGTGTACTACTAATGTAAGACGTCTATCGCAATATGACCTCAGCGTGGTTTTGAGCGACCAAATAATCAGTATGTATGTACAACCAGAGCTGATTTAGAGAGATTCTCTCAATTTTTAATCATTTTAAAGTCCTGAAACGGTAAACCTTTCTAAAAAGGACTGAAAAATCGAGACAAAGTACGCTTGTTACCACATGGGTCAGTCTTGTGACCCTTTGCTGTGTTCCACTCCCTAGATTTAGAAGCGGCTCTAGTTGATGCTTCACTGAAATTGATTTTATGCTGTGAATAGCTGTCTTATTTGCGCTAATAAGTGTGTCACTTACAATATTCACAGATCTATAGTGTATGACTGGTAAATACTGTAAGACACCAGGCAATAAAACTTTGATACATACTCGTTCATACGGCCTTTTGATCTCCTCAACCCAGAAAAGAAAAAGAAAAAATGATCAAAGTAAAAGTCACATGTCCCAATGCGTCACATACATTGAAGTAATACGTTTTTACTTACTTACATGTCTATGATGTCTGTGTCCGTCAGGAGAAGGAGGGGATCCAGTGGGAGGCCAAAGACGAGGAGGAGGAGGAGGAGGAACCCGTGGGCGAGGAAGAGGATGATCACATGGAGTTTTGCAGATTGTGTAAAGACGGAGGAGAGCTCCTGTGTTGCGACACCTGCCCATCGTCCTACCACATCCACTGCCTCAACCCGCCTCTGCCCGAGATACCAAACGGGGAGTGGTTGTGTCCTCGCTGCATGGTGAGCTCATCTTGGTCCCAGTGATATTTGATGAGAAGTTGACAACAGTAGATAGAAATGAGAACATATGCAACAATTGTTAGGGATTTTAAAATACATAGACTGTATAAATATAGACAATGTGTACCCTCTTGTTTGCATTGGCCAAATTGACGCTCTTTTCCCGGGAATACGGGCAGCACCATCTTATGAGTTTGGAACCAGAGTCTGCGCCGTAGGCCAAAGAGCCACGCAGAGCCACGATATCATTGACCCGCCCACACTACCACCAGACTTACCCACATTTTTGTTTAACTAATACTACATTCTGCTCTACCAGTTACCAGTTACAAAGAAATGTTGGATTATACACTGTACTTCTTTTTTACAACTCTTACAGTCCCATGGGACCAAGCTGTTGGCATGGCAATTGGTGGTCGCCATTATGTCACATCCTGCTTCTATAGTGTCAAATAACTTACTAACACCAAACATATCCAGAAATTTGACACTTGAACATTCATCAGTGTTATATTAACTACCTAAAACGACAGAAACCAAAATGATTTGACGTGTTTTAGTTTGGCCCAAGTGCCATCCACTGACATGGAGGAGGTGGAGCTTATGATCTTTACTGCAGCCAGTCACCAGGGGGAGCTCTACTTGCTTTGGCTTCACGTTTGAGGAGCTGTTCCACCGTCCATCTTTATGGTCAACGATTAAGACACTTACATGGTGTAACTTGGGGATTTTACACGATGCACTGCCTTCTTTAATATTTTAACTGGGCTGCTTACAGAAAAATCAACACATATTTATTGTACCGGTTTATTTTATTTTTTTGAACAGAGTAGTTATGAGTGTAATTTCGCTCCCATGTACCATCCCGAAGGAGTGTGCTATTGTTTTTTCAAAGAACTCAAGTACCAAATTATAACAAGAGTTAATTCTAGCAAGTCAAAGTTTACAGAGCAGTTTATTTCATGGTGACATACTGTATAAAATAACTGGTTACATTATATGTTTGTTTTATGTGAAGATGTCCATGAACTACAAATGAAAACATATTTTTTGGTTAAATCTGACACATTTGAATCTTTTATAATGTTATTTATAGTGTGTGTTTTAGTGGATGTAAGCAGGTTTGTGAAGTCAGGCAGTTTGACTAGAGAAATCTTTTTTGTACTATTGGGTTTGAGAAGCAAAGTCATTCTAAGCCAGACTGAATTTCTGAAAATTGGTCTCTAGCTCTCTAAAACTCCCATTATTTATATCTAAGATACGTTATGCAGGGCTGCTTTGCCACAAGGTAAGAATAACTGTCCCTCATTTTCTCTCAGTGCCCTCCACTTAAAGGTAAAGTACAGAAGATTCTGCACTGGATGTGGGGAGATCCCCCGCTGCCGGCTGAGCTGCCTCCAGGCCCCGACGGCAAGCCAGGTGATCCTCTGACCAAGCCCCCACTCAAGGGCCACCCGGAGAGGGAGTTCTTTGTAAAGTGGGCCGGCCTTTCGTACTGGCACTGCTCCTGGGTCAGCGAACTGCAGGTGAGATGCCAGAAGGTGGTCCGGTCTCAAATTAACCTTTCTGCTCTGTTTGGTCACGGGAATGATGTGTCCTCTTTGTAAAATGTGCAACGCACAGAATGAGCCGAGAGCCTGTTACACTGGCCCGTCTTTATTCCGTTCAGTATGAAATGAGAACGTGTGCTCCTTTGGATTTGTTTTGCTTTCAGTCTGTTCAAGTTTATGCTTCAAGTTGTTCCACAATTAGAAAACAATTCAGTTCACTCAGTTCTAACTGACATCTAATTTAACGATGAAAGAACAATTGTTTTTTTTTTTTTTCAGATTTGTCCGCTGAGAAGTTGCTTTTTTTGAGAGACACCGCTGCTTTCTCAATTTATCTGAGCTTAATTTGATTTGTATCCCCCTTCTCTTCATTAAATTTACTCTGGAACTTTGTGTAGTTAATTAAATTAGTCTGAAGGCTGTGGATTGATAACACATTGCATTCTTGTCAGAAAACAATCCTTTACCCAGGGTGATTTTGAATGAAACTAAAGAGAATTGCGTCTTGTGTATATTTGTGTAGCTGGAGCTGTACCACACGGTTATGTACCGGAACTACCAGCGTAAGAACGACATGGACGAGCCTCCGCCCTACGACTACGGCTCCGGGGAGGAGGAGCTCAACAGCGAGAAGAGGAAGAGCAAAGACCCTCAGTATGCTGTGATGGAGGAGCGCTTCTACCGCTACGGCATTAAACCAGAGTGGATGGTTATCCACCGGATAGTCAACCACAGGTGGCAGCTCACTGTCACACACACACTCTCACGACAGGGTTCCTGCTCCAGTATCTTTAAAATCACAGATATTTTACAAACCTCATATCCTTACGGTGAAGCTGCTCCTCTCAGTTTAGTTTAGCTGTCGCCTTATTCACTAACATATCAAACAGCAGAGCACATTCAGTAAAATTTGAAACATGCACAGATTGTATGTTTCTCATTTCCAAATAATCTGCTTGACAAATCATACGTACAACCAATATGTTTATATACTTATTATTAATTATTATTTTTATTACTTAAATATGCAAATTTATTACCATATTTGTGGTACTGTGCAGAAAACTATTTATTTTTTTTGAGTTGTAACTTAAATATTGCATACGCACTGTGATGCATTGTCAGATTTGTAAAACTCAGCATTTCATGGGTTCAAAATACCATGACTGAACTTGCGAGGCCAATGCTGACCCAGAGTCAGTTTTAGACTTCTTTATGTCGTTAGATTTATTCCATACTCCAATCAGAGGTACGCAGCCAACTTGCTTTGCACCTCAGAAAAACCCACAGGGCTCCCCCACATGACTGCGCACGCCTCTAAATATAAAATCAGGATTTTAGCAGCACCTCGGAAATGGCTGAGAAGTCACTGCTGGTTGATAAAGTAGTCTTAACAGGCTGCATTTCAGTTTCACAGTCTGGCAGCAGACACAGCACATGCTAATGAAAACTGCTCCCACCAGCAAATGATTAGAAAAACTAGAAAGCATTTTCATGTGATTTTGCATGTGTTGGCGTCACATCCCTTTAAGAAATGTGAAGAACAGGCTTTAATTAGTTGTGAGTGTTGGATTTTTGATCAGCTGACATACCTAAAATCTTTCTTATTGTTTATGATTCATTTAGTTTTGATAAGGACGGCGACGTGCACTACCTGATCAAGTGGCGTGACCTGCCCTACGACCAGTGCACCTGGGAGGTGGATGATTTTGACGTTCCAGAGTACGACAGCCATAAAGCCAGTTACTGGGACCACAGGTTGGTTAATGGCATTTTAGACACTTCTTCTCCCAAAGCTTTTTGTAATTTAGTGACGACGACAGTGAGAGTGCGCAGCGTAACTCAGCTGCAAATGCAAATAGACAAAGGCTATGTGTGCTGCTGTTTTCTTCCTGCGACGGCCCTGTTTGAGTTGTTAGTCATCATATTATACTGTTGCTGCAATGTTTGTTTGTCAGAGAGCAGATTTTAGGGGAGGATCAACGCCCCCTTGTGGTGAGGAAAGGAAAGAAACTCAAAGACGACCATCCAAAGAGGGAGGTCCCTCCTGATGCTCCCATCATAGATGTAAGTTTGGACATTTTATTGTATATATGTACATAGATTACAAAAGTCCGCAAGTCTTGACTATTATTACTGCTTTCTGCAGCAGCAAGACAAGTTGTCAACAGTAAATGTGCAGTATTTTATTCTCATACTGCACATTTATTCAATATTTACACTGATCCCCAGCTAGCATACGCTAAACATATTTAATTGCTATACGGTAGTGTTATCATGTATTATGTTATTATTGTGGTGTTGACTGTTGACTGTCTTTTGTTCTTTATGCATCCTCTGGCACGGGAGTTTCCTCCGGGATTAATCAAGTTCTCATCTCTTATCTTCTTATCCCGTCCTGTCTTATCTCATGTATTCACATTACCAGCCCACCATCAAGTTCGAGCACCAGCCGTGGTACATCAATGCAACCGGAGGAACGCTGCACCCGTACCAGCTGGAAGGCCTGAACTGGTTGAGGTTCTCCTGGGCTCAGGGAACTGATACCATCCTGGCTGATGAAATGGGTCTGGGGAAGACTGTGCAGACAATAGTGTTCCTCTACTCGCTGTATAAAGAGGTGAGGCTGGGAGGGCGTCCCTTTTTTCTCCTGCACATATCACACGAGTGGAGGCACACTAGTAAAACCTGTCCTTTTAATGTCTATGGTAAAGTGGAGTTAGATTTAATCCTACTGGACAATGTGAAAAGGGTAAAACCAGGAGCATTTCCTGTGTCTGTGATGTACTAGAAGAGTGGCTCAGTCGTGTCTTTCCCTACTCTGTCAGGGTCATTCTAAGGGGCCTTTCTTGGTGAGTGCACCCCTCTCCACGATCATCAACTGGGAGAGAGAATTCGAGATGTGGGCGCCAGATTTCTACGTGGTGACGTACACAGGAGATAAAGACAGCAGGGCAATCATCAGGGAGAATGAGTTCACCTTTGAAGACAGTGCAGTGAAAACTGGGCGCAAGGTGTTCCGCATGAAGGTGCAGTAGCCCTCTTTGCTGACACTTTGTTTTTGGTTTGACTGAACCTAGTGTGATTCCTCAGCTAAGCTGGTTGATGCTCTGTCCCTTCGCAGAAAGACACTCCAATCAAATTCCATGTGCTGCTGACATCGTATGAGCTGATCACCATAGACCAAGCCATTCTGGGCTCCATCACCTGGGCCTGTCTGGTGGTAGATGAAGCCCACAGACTGAAGAACAACCAATCAAAGGTAAAAATGCACTTTCGCTGGCAATGACATGGTTTTGTTTGTTCCAGAAGCAGAAACAGCAGTACAATAGAGACAAGGTATGAATAGAAAATGTCTGTCTGCAAGCGTCTTTCATCCAAGAAATAAAGATTCTGAAAGATTTGGAACATAGACAATGTTTCTGGGGGAGTTTTGATGGAGGAATAGATGAGTTTTACACTGCACCGTGCATGTCTTTGCCATGCCATAACCTTTCATAATCTTGCACAACGTGTTCTGTCTAGTTTTTCAGAATTCTCAACGGGTATAAGATTTACTACAAGCTGCTGCTGACAGGGACTCCTCTTCAGAACAACCTGGAGGAGTTGTTCCACCTGCTTAACTTCCTCACCCCAGAGCGCTTCAAGTAAGCCCTCAGCCTTTTCTATCGTTCCCCAACTTTTTTGTCTTTCTGCATTTTCCTTGAAGTTTAGATCGGAACACAGCTTGTGTGTGAACGAAATAGTCAAGAGCTCGCCCTCCTTCAGTGTTACTCCATCATTTACTTCCTCCTTGTGTGTTTTCCTCTGTGCAGCAACCTGGAAGGCTTCCTGGAGGAGTTTGCCGACATCTCTAAAGAGGACCAGATCAAGAAACTCCACGACCTGCTGGGGCCCCACATGCTCAGGAGGCTGAAAGCTGACGTCTTCAAGAACATGCCTGCAAAGACAGAGCTGATTGTCAGAGTGGAGCTCAGCCCAATGCAAAAGTAAGACTGGGAATAATGATAGTTAGAGGAGGAACTTTCTGCTGCATGTCCCCGCTGTCTGTTTGACCTAAACTTCACGAACAAAATGTTGATATACTTTCATATACAGCTGACCTAAAGGCAGTAAATGCTATGCAGTGTTTGCTTCATTGTTTACCTTTGTCTGTAACACTAGCTCTGTTAAGATATTATGCTTTCTGATATAATTTACACTACATTCAAAAAGAATAGGAGTAACTGATTGCAAATGTCATTGTCGTCTCTTCTCCTGGCTGTATCTGACCTCTGACCTACAGGAAATATTACAAGTTTATCTTGACCCGAAATTTTGAGGCTCTGAACTCCAAAGGTGGAGGGAACCAAGTGTCCCTGCTCAACATTATGATGGACCTGAAGAAGTGCTGCAACCACCCCTACCTGTTCCCCGTGGCTGCTGTGGTAAGGCAGCATATCTCATCTCGGCTATTTGTTTCCATACAGAAGATGATGTCTGCCCTTGTTTTCCAGCCGGGATCATTTAAAATGATTGGTAAAGCTATTATTTCTCGTTTTAATGGCTGGAATCGTTTGTTTTTTTTGTCTTGCAGGAGGCTCCTGTTTTACCCAACGGTTCTTACGATGGCAACCTACTGGTGAAGTCCTCAGGAAAACTGACACTGCTTCAGAAAATGCTGAAGAAACTCAAAGATGAAGGACACAGAGTTCTCATTTTCTCTCAGGTATTAGTCAAATGAATACGGCTGGAAAGTATAGCAGAAAATCTGTCCATATTTTAGCCCAAATTCTCACCTCAGTTGTGCGATCTTATTAAAGAGTGAAAATCTGGGTATTTCATCTTACAAGTACAAACCTACAATACCATCTTGTTTACAGATGACAAAGATGTTGGACCTGCTTGAGGATTTTCTTGAGTTTGAGGGCTATAAATATGAACGTATTGATGGAGGGATTACTGGAGGCCTAAGACAGGAGGCTATTGACCGCTTCAACGGTGAGTTATTCCCTGGATCTATTTCAGTGAGTTTACATGGTTGCATGTTTTTTTCTTAAGCCGGCCTTCACTTGCTTGCACACTCTGCTTTGTTTTGTGTCACAGCACCGGGCGCACAGCAGTTCTGCTTCTTGCTTTCAACACGAGCCGGAGGTCTCGGCATCAACCTGGCTAGTGCAGACACCGTCATCATCTACGACTCTGACTGGAATCCTCACAATGACATCCAAGTACTGATTTCTCACAGGATATATGATGGCTCCTAGCATGCTTTTGTCGCAAGCTTTGCTGTCACTTTAGCTGTGACCCCCCCCCCCCCATCGTTCTTCATAACTTCTTTATTTTCCCCTGTTTTCCCATTCTCCTAGGCTTTTAGCAGAGCCCACCGTATAGGCCAAAACAAGAAGGTGATGATCTATCGTTTTGTGACTCGGGGCTCAGTGGAGGAGCGGATCACCCAAGTGGCAAAGAGGAAAATGATGCTGACTCATCTGGTGGTGCGACCGGGCCTGGGCTCAAAAACTGGCTCCATGTCCAAACAAGAGCTGGATGACATCCTCAAGTTTGGTACCGAGGAGCTTTTTAAAGATGAAATGGAGGCAGCACGCACCATGGGTACATCCATGCACCTAATATTTGATTTTATGTTTCCTTACTCAAACCAGATTGTGAAGATACAGCCCGACATTCATTCAAACTGTAGACGAAACCATAGTTTGACGCTGATGTAGAACTCAGAGTTTTAACTTGTGTTGTCGGTCAAAACATCCCTTTGTACGTTTAAAACCTGTTCATTTAAACCAAAGCTCACGCCATCTTTCAATGCATTTGTCTTCAACAGGTGAAAACAAAGATGGCGAGGAGGGCAACGTCATTCACTACGACGATGACGCCATCTCCAAGCTGCTGGACCGCAGCCAGGATGCCACAGAGGACACAGAGATTCAGAACATGAACGAGTACTTGAGCTCCTTCAAGGTGGCTCAGTATGTGGTGAAAGAAGAGGACGGAGAGGTGAGACTATAACCATATTCTCCGAGATCACACAAATGAAATAGAGATCCCCTGCAGGCTGAAGATCCCGTTTATGACATGGCCTGGTTTTAAAGATACCTTGAGGTGCTTTTGCCTGTAAGTCGAGCTGTAAGTCAGGGTTTTATGAGGTGCTTCTGGTATTGTTTTTGTTGGATATGAAGCCTTGTAGCCTTTGACGTAGCGAAACATGTCACTGCACCAATAAAAAAAATAAACACTATGCAAAAAAAAAAAAAAAAAGGTTTTCCAAACACTGAATGACGTTGGATATGCTTTCAGCATGTGTAGAACAAACAAAACCTGAATGGAAAAACTGACAGTGTACTTTTAATTGGAAACGTATCCACAAGGATCCTGAGCCTCGTTACCCAAGGCCGTCTCGCTGGCTTTTAAGACATACCGAAAGTATTCAGTGAAACATTTACAGAGCCTTTTCACTTTTAACTTGTCATTGATTATGGCCACATGCCACCTAGAGGAGCCATGGGTCTTGTGGTTCATTTTCAAGCTTTGTCGAGATAATCGGTGTAACCCGGCTTTGAGATTTAAGGTCGTATTTGTCACATGCGTAATGTTCAGGTGCCACAGCGGTGAAACAGGACTGCCGTAACCCCCTGAGGGTGCAAAAGTTAAATAAGCTGAACGCTTCTATCATCACCAAAACGCATGTGCTTTCCCTGCTGAGACACGTCAAAAGTGTCTACCACGAAACAGGCTGATTAGATTCAGAAGAAGATATAACACAGGGAAATACAGAAAAATGCAAAACCGAAAGCAATGGAGCCTTTCATTGCTGCTTCTAGTTTGATCTATTTTCAGGTTGTATCTGTGTAAAACTAACCTGGAAGACAGCCTGCACTGTCTCCACCCTAAAGCCAGTGTAAAACTATTGTATAGAATGAAATAATTATTAATACAAGCCTTTAACATTAAGACAAAATGTTCACAGATCAGTTTCAGATTGAATTAAAGTGACACAATGTCTGTATATTTTTATGCTTGGCTTTGCAAAAGGTATGTTGGTTTACTTAGTGTCTTCCTTCAATGTACCTCGGTGTGCCTCCTCAGCTTTCTCTTATGTGTGTTCCCGTGTTCAGGAGGAGGTGGAGCGTGAGATCATCAAGCAGGAGGAGAACGTGGACCCAGACTACTGGGAGAAACTCCTCCGCCACCACTACGAGCAGCAGCAGGAGGACCTGGCCCGAAACCTGGGCAAGGGCAAACGCATCCGAAAGCAGGTCAACTACAACGACACGACCCAGGAGGACCAAGGTAGGCCCTGTCTGTCTGGGTTTAATGCTCTGCTGTGTGCCAGGCTAATCCCTGAAGTGATCATCATCACAAAGTCGTCACGGAGAACATTTCTTTTCTTGGCGGCATTTTGTAAAACACCAGCCATGTTCTGTTACTGAATCTCTAGTTTTAAATGTCGGCGCCAGGATTTGTCATTCCTGCGTATATTTACGCGCGAGCCGGAATACAGAACAAGCTAGAGAGCTCGTCTCTAGCTTGTTGGCCACCGCCTCACCGGCTGGCTTGTGGACAGGTGGCAGGCAGGTTGAAAGTGTGTTTCTGAGAAAGAAGAAGCCGTGTTTTCTGAATCATCTCCTGTGTGTGCTCTTGCTTGGGGTTGATTGTATGAATCTGCTTCTTGTCTTGTTCAAATATTTTTCCAGCAGTGTAGCAGGCCAAACTGCCTCCTGGGAGACACACTTTAATTTGACTAATCTGCATCCTTAATATAAAACCATTATGAAGACACATATCCTGTGTCTACGCAGTGCATTCAAAGGCCCAGAATATTACTGTAATCAGAAACTGCTGATACATTAGAAATGCTCCTGTGTTTATTTTAGTAGCGTAGCTGTTTTTAGTGGGCAACTCTTTGTATTTGGATTATTCAAGTAACAGAACAAGGCTGTTGAAGCTGCTGCACAAGCAAGCTGCACCTGGGTGTATCCCCTCACGTCGTAACTGTTAACAAGAGCTGTTGGCCTCTTTCAAAATTGCCTCTGAATGGGTTATGAAGGCCTACAGCTCACTTGTATCTCGTTTATTTAATCTCCTCCGTGCAGTCTAAAGCACTTCTTTTTAATAACTCCCCGTCTATTGCAGTTGAACTTTCTAAGAGTGCGTAAAGATTGCGAAGCTCGCCGCAGCTCAGAGTGCACTCTAAGTTAAAGTGATTGTCTGCCAGAGTTGTCAACTCTCACCTCACTTCCAGAAGTGGTGCAGCAGTGTGCATGCCCGTCTGTAGTGGTCTGTAGTAATCTGCAGTGCCATGGCGCCCCCAGGTGGCCACCAATAGAAGCGATCGCAATGTACTGTTTCTCTTTGATGTGTGGCTCAGAGTGGCAGGATGATCTTTCAGACAATCAGTCGGAGTACTCTGTGGGGTCCGAGGACGAGGATGAAGATTTTGAGGAGAGGCCTGAAGGTAGGCATCAGAACAAGCACATCCTTATCCTCACTGAGCTTTCTCACTCAGTAGGGATGCCTATACATGTGCACATCTTTCTAAAAACACTCTTCTCTGTAGGTGGACGCAGACAGTCTCGTCGGCAACTCAAGAGTGAGAAAGACAAACCTCTGCCGCCCTTACTTGCACGTGTTGGGGGCAGTATTGAGGTAAAAATCTCCCTCATGCATTGTCTGTAGTATATGTGCATGTAAAGCTCTAAAATCCCTCACTGTGGGATAAGGGGCCGACCACTGGGCCAGATGTCTGCAGCTCATCTCGTATTCTGCCTTGTTCTATTGTGGAGCAGGGGAAGCGAGGACACAGTTCAGATCAATAAAGTGTCATATTCTTATTGAGTATTAACACATTTAGTGTATTATATGAGATGAATCCATTCTTTTCTGTCACACTGGCCTCTTTTTTGTTTCTCTCTGCCCCCGTCTGACCACAAGCCCCATATGATCTTGGTTGTGCTCAGTGTTCCTTCCTGTTAAAAGAGAGTTTTTCATCGCCTTAGTGCTTGCTCTCGGGGTTTAATAGTCTAGGTTCTGTTAAGTGCCATAAACATCCCTTCTTCCGACTTTATACTTTACGTCGTTTCTGTCAAATATATTCACACTATTTCCTTACTATCATCATTCCTAGGTCCTGGGGTTCAACGCTCGCCAGAGGAAAGCCTTCCTCAACGCCATCATGCGCTGGGGCATGCCTCCCCAGGACGCTTTCAACTCTCACTGGCTGGTCAGGGACCTGCGAGGGAAGAGTGAGCGAGAGTTCAGGTGATGCCCTAATATTCTTCTTGCGCTTGCAGCTGTGGCTCTGTGATATTAGGTTGATCTATAACTCTGTTTTCAAATTGGTGCTATTTTTAGTCGGGGGAGGGGGTTACTTGAAAAGGCAGTCAGGGGCCGTTTCATCATCTATTCACCCTCTGTACGTTAGCCAAGGGCAGAGCTCCCGAAAGCCGGGTTGGGTTCGCAGAGGTTGGCCTCGCTTATTTCAGGGCTCCCTCTTGGTTGAATGAAGCAGATGTGATCATGGAATAAATTAATATTCAGAATGCAAGTAGCCGTAAGTTGTGCTTGTTATTTCTGAAGTAAAGCACCTACGCTCAGTTACTGCTTCGTCTACAGTTATTGTGGATGCTGCTCTTATGATTACTGTTAAACCTGATGTTACAAGTACTTTTACTATAACTGCTGCTTCTAACTATATCATCAATACTATATAGCTATTATTGCAACTATTACTGTTGTTGTTCTTACTATTACGACTGTTAGAAGTGGGTTATACCTGCTAATAATATATTGCTACTTCATCTTCTATTATTCCACATAATAATACTGTTGGCTCTGCTTTTGTCAGTTTTACTACTTCCTTATTTGTTAACAGCATTTTGACAGTATGGCATAATAACCCTTTCTCTTTATGCATCAGGGCCTACGTGTCTCTGTTCATGAGACATTTATGCGAGCCGGGGGCGGATGGGGCGGAGACCTTTGCGGACGGCGTACCCCGTGAGGGACTGTCCCGCCAGCACGTTCTCACCAGGATCGGAGTCATGTCCCTCGTCAGGAAAAAGGTACGAGGCGAAGACGCAGGGAGTGAAGAGTGCTCTTTCTGGTCAAACCCGCGTCTTTTTAAAACACGTTGCAAACCACAAGTTCATGTGCTCATTGTGAAACTTGTTCGCCATGAAAAGAAGAGTCTTCCCTGAGTTCTTAGTAACTGCTAGGTGTTTTCAGACTAATAATGGAAACTAAATCAAGTTGCACCATTAAACTTTAGAAAATCGGCAGTAACTTCCAATCGAAAGTATTATCTTATGAAATTAGGAAGTCACTGCGGAGCGGCCGTTCAGAGGTTTAGTGGAAGACCAAAGCAGACAGACGTAGTAGACTATGCTGGTAGTCAGATAGGCTGATGGAGACTTCTATTTAGACGCCTTGGACAATGAGGATGGAGATGAGGAGGAGGAGCACGGTAGATGTCCTGAAACACAGAGTGACATAATTGCAGAGAATTCAAAGAACAGGTACAGATTGGCTGGAAGAACTGCAGAGAGATAATTGTAGCAGAGTAGTGGTGATGACTTTGACAGAGAAACAGGAAGTGACCAAGAAAAGTTTGCTGTCCTCGGGTGAGAGGCGGGGTACAGGTCTCCGTTCTATTGCAGGGCTAACACAGAGAGACAGACAACCATTCACAATTTAGAACCAATGAACCCACTGAGCATGTCTAATTTACACCTTATTCCAGCTGAAGCAAACCTCTCTTGCTGCAGGTGCAGGAGTTTGAGCACGTAAATGGGAAGCTGAGTTCCCCAGATCTCATCCCCATCGGAATGGAGCTGAAGAAACTGACTGAGAGCGTGTCCTCTGATCCCAACACCCCTGTGCCGGCCAGCCCGGTCGCTACACAGCCTGGCACCCCCGTCTCGCTAGGTCAGAACAAAATGTCTGATGGTGCTTTATTTTTCTCTGCATTCGGAGTTCATGCTCTGAAAGAAAAAGTTTCTGAGTGTAAAAAGAAAGCTGAGTTGTTGTTTTCCGGACTGTAGAGAAGACAGAGTCGTTCTTGGGTGCCGCTGAGGACAAGGAGACCATAGAGCAAGATAGCAAGAAGCTGTCAGAGCAGGAAGTGAGTATTTTTTTCCCTCCCTCTTCCACCGCTCCTTTGTCTTCTAGAGGGTCATCACACTGTAACTCGTCTTATCATCCTGGGGGACTGCTTCTGTCAAACTTGTACCTTCTTTCTCTGCCCTCGACAAACTTTCCTCTTTCTCCCCCGTTGCCTCGCGTGTCTCTTCCTCTCCACAGGCTTCTAGTGCAGAGCCAGCATCTGCACCTGAGAAGACAGCTGACAATGAGGAGAGCAAGGCCAGCTCAGAGGAGAAAACAGAGGATGAGAGGAACAGAACCGAGTCACCCTCCACAAAGAGCGAGCCATCCGCAAACTCAAAAGAGTCCACGTTCAAACAGGCAGAGCTGCCGTCCAGTCACACCTCACCTAAGAGTGAGTGGGGCACGGTCCTGTGCTGCAGATTTCGCTCTTCTGCAAGTTTGTTCCCTGTTTGTTTAATCTTTTTATTCCTCCCCGTTATCCTCAGCGGATTCATGCAAAGACACGGAGAAGTCCTCAGAAAAAGGTGATACTGATTCTCCTCAGTCAAAAGTCGAAGACAAAGACATTAAATCAGGTATGCGTGCAGATCCTCGAATGAAACACGTACACTATTAACTATTTTTAGAAGTAGTCCATACATCAGTCAGGCATAACAATAAGACCACTGGCAGGAGTGAACAGAAGTAAATAACAATGACCATCTTCTGACAATACAGTGTTCTGTTGGGAAACTTTTGGACCTGACATTAATGTGATGTTACTTAGACATGTACCCCACCAGACCAGACCACCCCCACCCCATAGCAATGACACTCCTTGATGGCAGCAGCCATCCCCAGCAGGATGTAGCCTGACACAGACACACACACACAAACGGTTTAGGAACAACTAAAAAAACAAACAAAAAAAACATGAGAAACAGCACAAGGCGTTAACCTGGCCTCTAAATTCACTCGATCCCAAACTGATTAAGTATCTGTGCACTGGAGCAAGCCTGATCCACAGAGGCTGCTCCCCTCAAGGGAGACCTACACAATATTAGACAGGTGTTCATAATGTTAAATATATATACTAAGAATTTACATAATGTAACTGTTGCAGATGACCTGAAGAGTGAAGACGCATTAGACGGTCGATTAAATGGAGACAAAGACACTTTGGATGAGATGGATGAGAGCAGGAGAGAGGACAAAAACGGATTCAAGGCCAAGTTTATGTTTAATATCGCTGACGGAGGTTTTACAGGTAAAAGTAAATCTTCATTAAGACTTTTGATCTTAAATGAACAGTGAATGCTGAACAAAGAGGGGTCACTTGCAGCAATTCTGTCTCATGCTGCACGTGTCTGACTGTTTTATTTTAAATCTGCTCCATTTGAAAGGTACGGGACGGATTTGAATCTAGCTCTATATTGTTTGTAATTAGTCTAAACATAAAAACAAAGACATACATAGACGTAGAATGGATTTATGTTATTTCTGTCTATGTGCGTCTTTATTTCCATGATAGTGGAAAGTAAATTTGATAATTGCTTTGAAAGTCTTAAAATATAAATGGTGAATAGACAGCGAATAATGACACTGGCTGTAGAAAAACAATTTGGCACTTTCACACAGATTTTTGGGATTTTAAGTTTATTTTGGGTCTCACAGCTGGGAGTATTCCATTTAAATAAAACTCTGAATGAATGTCACGAGTTCACGGAGACGCTGCCTAATATAATACGTGTGGAAAAACCTGTCACATTCGAGGGTCTGACTTTCAGCCAAAGGCGACAGCTGTTTCTGCTTTAAACGTTAGAGTTGTGTTTGCATCCTGTGACTGAGGAATCCTCCCCAATTCCTTTAATTCACACCCTCATTGTGCTCGCGCGTCTTGCTGTTCATGTCATGTTGAAGCGGCTCTGTTTTGTCATTAATCTTGTTAATATGCCCTTGCGTCTCTTCAAATGATGGAAACGTCTTTAATATTATTTTGTGTTTTCACGAAAACCGTCAGAGTTGCACACCCTCTGGCAAACTGAGGAGCGAGCGGCGCTGTCTTCGGGAAAGATGCATGACATCTGGCACCGTCGCCATGACTACTGGCTGCTGGCTGGCATCGTAACGTATCCTTTTACCAGATGCAGGAGCTCAGCATCAGGCAGTGCAATCACATATGACAGGAGGGAGCTGGTCGCACAAACCCATCTTCCCCGTTTTTTATTGAAAAATGTTATGAGACTGCGCGCTTCCATTTGTTGTTCTTGACCAGGAATCTATCACAGACATGGCTACGCTCGCTGGCAGGACATTCAGAATGACCCACGATATGCGATTCTGAACGAGCCCTTCAAAACCGAGATGCATAAAGGCAACTATTTAGAGATGAAGAACAAATTCCTGGCTCGCCGCTTTAAGGCAACTCTTCTTAACTAACCACTGCACAGTGAAACATTTCAAGGTTTAAATGCATTTTATATATTTATTTTGCTCTTTTGTTTCCTCGCTTTCTCCTCCTGTAGCTGTTAGAGCAGGCTCTGGTGATTGAGGAGCAGCTGCGGCGGGCAGCTTACCTGAACATGACCCAGGACCCCAGTCACCCGGCCATGGCTCTCAACACTCGCTTCGCCGAGGTGGAATGTCTGGCCGAGTCCCACCAGCACCTGTCCAAAGAGTCTCTGGCCGGGAACAAGCCCGCCAATGCCGTGCTGCACAAAGGTTGGCGGCCCAGTCTCAAAAATAGCGACGGTCGTAACTGTCAGATGTTGGCTGGTAAAGGAGGAAAGTAATCTTGCGTAAATGATTTTTTTTTACAGGTTTAAAAAATGGGGAGAGCAGTTACTGAGTTTACAGTAAACACAACTGAAGTGATCCAAATCCAAATATTATGTACTATGTACTACAGTCAATGCTGTTGTGTAGTTTCTTAGATCAAGGTGTTTGGGTTTATGATCCATCCAGACAGTAAAAGATTCTGTTTGACACAGCGGCTTCATTAATTAATAATTCTCAGTCACCGTCACAACTTGGCTGCAGTGATTAGCAGGATGAGAGTTTGGGAAGAAGCCAAAGACTGCCTGAAACGGAGGCGTTAAAATGTTATCATTTCAGAACGACGTTCCCTGTGACCCTTACTGATTTATGCGCCTGTGGAAAATGTTATGGCATTTAATTCTTGGCAGTTGTTCACTTCGGGTCCTGGATCAAGAGATTAATTAGCTTTTCCTAATTACAAGGTTCACACTCATCTTCAAATGATTCCGCCAAGCATTTTCGTGCATCTTTATCTCACTCATGTTTTTCTCTTGATTCGTGCACAAATTAGCAGGATGCTAGCATCAGACCTGAAAAGAAAGAAGGAAAGAAAAAAAAACACTGTGTGTGTGTTCTTGTGCCGTTACAGTGCTGAACCAGCTGGAGGAACTTCTGAGTGACATGAAAGCAGATGTGACACGACTGCCTAACATGTTGTCCAGGATCCCGCCTGTGTCGGCCCGCCTGCAGATGTCTGAGAGGAGCATCCTGAGCCGCCTCACCAGCCGAGGCAGCGAGCCTCCACCGCAGCAGGTGAGATGTGGCGGAGAGCGTCAGAAGATGAACCAGTCTGTTTGTTGTAAAACAACCCAGTTTAAGACTGAAAGACTGAATAGTTTTGTGTTTTCTCTCGTCTCGCTTATGGTGGACATATTTTCTTAAATGGTTTGACTAGTATTACGGTGCAGTGGTGGCCGGTGACTCATAGGGTTGAGGAAAAACAGCTCACTAGAATGTACAACAAGGCTCAGCAAACTTGAGGAATAAAAGGATTTGGCCTCAAACCTTTGAGGTTCTCAGCAGTCACGACTCAGCAGCCACATTATTCCTTAGAAAATCCACAGGGACTCAAACTCACTACTCCTCAAAGGGAGAGTTTCTTCAGGTGCAATGTGAAAACCCCCCCCCAAAAAATCAACCTTAAGTTGTTTACTTTCACCACTGAGCTGCACATTTCTCTCCCTAAGGATTTTACAGAGCCTGCCTCGTCTCATTACTTTCTCCTCTCCTGTACATACTCTCCAGAGCTGAATGTGTTTGTTTTATTATCTGTTATACGAAAGATCATTTCGGCCAAGAGGTCCGACTGGCTGCTTGCTCTGACGGCACTTTTTTTTGCGTCTTCTCCTTTTTGCTGCGTGCTTACTTTCCTGCAAACTTACTGACTGAGCAACTCAAATCTGTGTTTTGTAGCAACATTAATACTCACTGGATTCTTACTGCATCGCTATAATCACAGAGATAATTACCCCTGTGTTATTTTTCTGTAAATCAATGATGTAACCTTCTAGCATTCAGCTGGTAATTAATCTCTTTGGTGTTTTTTTTCCAGCCTTTCGGCCAGGGCGGCTTTGGCTGCTCCCAGATGTACGGAAGCAATTTCGGCGGGGGATTCAGAGGGCCGGGCGGGCAGCCCATGGTCAACTACAGTCAGATGCCTCTTGGACCTTACGTTAGCGGTAATGCTCAACATTTGCTGTAGATCATAGGTGACATAAGGCAAGCGGGGAAGGGAGGTTGTTCGTACCGCTGCAGTTTGGGTAACTGCTGAAAGAAGTCATTTGCAGTGACTTATGTATTTTTATTATAAATAATTAAGCAGTTCATTAATCCTTTGGTTACAGAACACTAAGTCATTCTTAGACTTTTATTCATTCAACATTATAAATGTAAATGCAATATAATGACATATTTTAACATCATGCATTAAATCTATGACCAAAGAAACCCTTTCAAGCTTTAACTCTACTTTAATGATGCCATTCAGTGTCGACTTAATTAAGAAAAGTGTTGTTTACTATATAATGTAATTAATTAGCATATTTAGTGCAGAGTATGATTTAACTGCAGTGACTTGTGTTGATATTACTGGAAATGGAGCTGTATTATGTATGATAGGTCCATAGGTGCAAAAAAATGCTTAAAACTAGCAAATGGACTGAAAAGTGGCGTTGCCGTAGTAGCCGTTACCATGGGAGTCTTCGCTGTGGTCTTGTCTGAAACGTAACTGCGACGTCGGATCCCAGGGACCGAACACCATCCAGCAATGAGACAACTCTCACAGGTTCCCAGATGTTCTCCGTTGAGGTTAGAAATGCAGCTTGGGAGCGGTGGGTCACAGGTTCGCCTCCCTCCGTGCCTGAGCAAACAACTTACTCCCTGAGTGCTACACAAGTGGCTGCCCTCTGCTCCGAGCGGCCACCCTCTGTAATTAGCAGTTATGCTTTCTGACATTTTATTAGGTCTCTGTTTAAAGAATTCACACACTTCTGATAACCAGGGTCAGTCTTACTTTTAGCCCGCCTTGCTGCTGGGCCATAATAACTGGATAAGAACATAAGCGCTGCCATGCAATATGTCGACATATTCCAGACCGATGTAATCAGTTGAATAACACTGTGTTGTTGCAGCCTTAATTTCAAGACAGTCGTCAGATAAGACGAGAAACTCCTACAGGTTTTGGACAGCCTGCCAATGAAATTATAACCTATGATGTATGTTGTAGACACCTATCACCTTTTAAAAACCTGCTGCATGTGTTTTGAAAATCACATTTATACTGTTACAGTATGCAATTAAATTTTAGATCTCTTCCCTCTTCAGTGTCCTCCAATGGCCCCCCAACAAGCCACCTGGACAAGAAGTCACTGGACTCCTTGAGAGACGTGGCCACGCCTGACCTCAAGTCAGGCAAACCTAGTGATGTCATCTGTATCGAGGATTAGAGCAGCTCTTGACACACTGACCGCGGGTCAGAAACTCCCAGGGATGGAATCTGTATGGATGACTGCTGCCCATCTCTTACGCCACAACCTCCTCCTCCTCCTCCTCCTCCTCCTCCTCCTCCTCCTCCTCCTCCTCCTAATCTTGCTCCTTCTTGACCTTAAAATCTACCAATTCAAGCTGTCTGTGGATGAGGCACTTAACTTTTTTGATTAATGCAAATGTATCTATCTTAACAATTGCACTTTTATCTTTCAAGGATCCTATAGAAGTATTTCAGTATATTTTTGTTTTAACCTGTAATGGGAAGCTGCAGATTAGAAGGGAAAATGAAGCAGCTTTTCTGAAACAGGATTTTTGTTTTCTCCTTTTTCAGTCCTGCACTATGAGGACCCAGCTAAAGTGAGGAACTCAGTTTAGTTGGGTTTCTGACGCTCTTGATTGGGCCTCATTCTAATCTCAGAATGTGTGTTCTGGGTGTTGCCGGCCTCGACTCTTTCATTCAGCGTGTGCCCTGTTGCTTTTGTCCATTTGCCTCCTCGCTGTACACTGTGACTGTGGCCCTCTGGAGCTTGTTCCCTGAGTAGAGGAGAGAAACTGAGGATGTCTTCAGTCATAGTTGGATAGGAGGTTGCTTTTTTTCTGAGGGTCAGTATTGTCACTTTAAATGAATATGTGTTTTTGTCATCCATGTTGTAACCGGTGGATAAAATATCGATTTGAAAGGATCAAAAACATTTCACATGTATGCAGTAGCCAGACGCAGTCTGCCTGAATTCTCTAAAGACTGCCACCTGCTGGTCATTTGGAGAAAGTCATTTCTGCTCAACCTGCAGATACACTTGACTGCAGATACCTGTGACGGTTGGCCTCTTGTACTGTACATACTCAGAGACTGCTGTTTATTTTACCTCACATAGGTCTAATGATGGTGAACATACTTATACATACATGGGTAAAAAACCCGGAAGAGTGGAGTAGAGGACTCTTTGGGAGTGGACGAAAGGATTTTTGATTCATTTTAGAGAAGTATTTCTGTGTATGGTACAATATTTGTGATTTTTTTCTATATTTGAATGTTAGTAGTGGCTGTAGAGCTTAACCCTGGGGCCATAACCAGTGGGACCTCATTATAAACAGGAACTGATCTGGTCTACATCCACATACAGGGCTTCAGTGAGTCCTGAAGTCCCTGAGCCCCCCTTCCTCATCCTAGGGACGTTCCCAGTGCCCTTTTAATTGTTAGTACTAAATAAGGACATATATGCCTATGGTGCAGCGCCACCTTAAGTTTAGTATTCGACGCAAACCCAGCTTTTGATCGCTTCTCTCAGTGCTAAGGTAAAACCAGATGTATTTGATCACTAGGTGCTGTTAAAGGATCCAGAATGATGCAGTCTGATTCCTGTGGTTGGTGCAGTCACAGTCTAAACACACATCTGAAGGAATATTTTATGTATTTCAGCTTTTAAGGACCAATGTCGCACAGCATTACTCGTGGGTGATGTCTTCACTTCCGGCTCCCTCAGTCCTGCTTAGGTTGTATGCTGTCATCTTTTGAAGTGAAGGCACGTTGGTGCGGTGTAGCTACATATCTAGTCCGTCAACTATAAATACGTGGTTTAGTGAATGTCCACTAAGTAAAACAATCTTTTATAAATTCAACCTTGCTATATTTCATTTTCTATAAGAGCTGAAACGTTTGGGGCGCAAACTGCAAATCTTCTCTTTTCTTTTCCAAAGACCAGTGGCATTAACAGTTTGTATTATTATTGTTGCCATTGCCACACCACTTAATCGAAATAGTTGGGGTGACGATTGTGATTGACTTATCTGAGGCGGAGGGGTAGTGTTGTATAAAGTTGGTGAGTGTATTTTCTTACTCTCTTTTTGCCAATTCAAATGATTGTCCTGAGGTGCTCTCTTCTGGTCCTCCCTGAGTAGACTGTGTCACGACAACCTCCTCGCTGCGTTGTTTCTCAACCGACTCTGAACATCACCACTCAGAGAGAACCACGAGGCGAACCTTGAAATGCTCCTCTTTGTTAGTGTTAATCAGTGCTGTTTTGTTTGGTGCGTTTCTGTTCATGCCATCAACTACTTGACCGCGACATGTATTAGGTTGACAGATAGAACCTCAGAAACATGTAAATACTTGAAAGATTTTTCAGAGATAAGTCCATGTCATATAGATTTTTGTATGAAATCTGAAAAAAAAAAGATGAATGTCTACTGGATGGGATTGCCATAGAACTGGTATGCGCACAGTACGTGCTCATCAATCAAAATCATGTCCTCTGGAGCGATGATCACGAGAAGACGTCGAAAACAATACTGAAATGCAATCAAACTGAAGCCAGTATGAATGTAATGTCTGTTTAAAAAGAGGCTTCAGTCTAATATTATAAATATGTTAACAATGTATGTACATGCTTATCAATGTGGCTTCAAAAGCTACCAAAAGACCCTGAGAAAAGGCACCTTCGTTTCAGTGAATGCACAGCATGTGAAGCGTTTTGATAGGACGGTTCACTTTTGGGAGGCGGTAGTGTATCTAGCATTTACAGACAATGAGCTCCAAGCAGTGTTATGGTTCTGATATTTGTGCTGTATAGCAATTGAATGAAAAAAAAAAGTGAATTGTCATCCTTTTATTTGTATTCTGTGTATTTGTTCAATGTGTTTTAATAAATCTTCTGGACAACAGTGAGACTTTGTGATTGTTTTCTTTCTTTCTTTGTTTCTTTCTTTCTTTCTTTCTTTCTTTCTTTCTTAACCTTTAGTCAACCCCGCAGACATATGAAAAATAGCATGCACGTGAATAACAAAGTTGAGAATTTCAAATTTAATCAAAGCAATCTTGTCTTAACCTCGTGCAGTACCTTGTGTCCCGCATGTCACAACCTTCATGAGCGTGGAGTGCTTTAAATGTGATTAGAGGCAGAAATAGGACACTTATGTGGTTAGTAAGAGGCAAAAATAAAGAGAAGAAGCAATTCACAGAATAGTCACAGAGAACATACATTATAAAATATCCATAGGTGCATATACTTGCAGAATTATAAATGCAAAACATTAGCATTTATCTATTTTATAATATAAGGCAAAATGCACCAGAAATCATAATCCATTGTAACACTGCTAGGGCTAATCCATTACATGTGAATTACATATAGTTCTGATCATGTGCATGCATTTCATGGATTATAATGTGAAGTTAAATAATGACTGCAGAACTGTACACCGGCACAATAGCATTTGTTTCAGATTAGGTAATGTGAATTAGGTATAGGTTATGGCATTTTGGCTTATCACACATGTCATAGCTAATTTATTGAAAAAAAAAGTTACTGCGTTATAAATTGCTAAAACAAACCCAAATTTAAATTGTAGCAAAATGCACAAGCCCTCAGTTTTGTTTTTATGGATAATTTGTGAATGATTATTTCTGCTTCTTATCTGCCTTATCTTATCTCAAAGTCACAGTTCAGAATATGCTGAAACTGACGGTACAATAAAGGGTTTCTCCTCATCAGAATCAGAATCAGAATCAGCTTTATTGGCCAAGTATGTGCACATACAAGGAATTTGACTCCGGTAACTTTACTCTCTAGTACAACTTAAATAGCGAAATAAGAATAGAATAAAAATAAAATAAAACACAATAAAATAAAATAAATCTCACTCTGTAGTATAAAATATAGAATAATATATACACCGGGGTTATTGTACAGTGATTCATTCTTTTGTATTGATATTTCCTGAACAAATCACATATATAGTTTCAAATTAATTTGAAATCTTACTTTGAATGTCTTAAAAAGAAAATCTGAGAAATCTCAGCAACTGTCTCAAGCAGTGACACCTTCCCTCCAATACGGAAGTGCTGTGACACATTTTCCCCCACTAATTCCCTTTGTCCAGCCCCCTTGATCCGAATGCGTCCTCTGATTGGTTAAAACGCCAACCCCCTAAGCTTTGCATTGGCTGCAAGCCTGGGTTTGTCCCTCTGCCATTGGCTGGTTGTGTCTGAGAGCCCTCAGCCTGCTTTGTGCTGCTGTCTGGGCAGCAGCAGGGGTCTGCAGAGTGGGTGGAGGGAAAAAACCAAAGAAAGGATAGCAAAGAGGCTGGATGGGCCGAGGGGTTGGGGGGGCATCTAAAAAAGAGAGGGACAGCGAGGGGAGATAGAGGGACGAACAGAACCAGACAGGAGGGAGGCATAGAGAAAGGGGCGGGAGTAAAGAGGGTTACCTCATAGAGCTGCTAGTGAACGGTGCAGGGAAGAAGTTGTGGGAAAGTAAACAGCACAGGAGAATTCCAGTCTGTGTTCAGCCACTTGCAGCCCTCGCAGGACACTATAAAGATGAGTGTGCTGGAGCCGGTAGTGTGATAAAAGAGTTTATGGGAGGTTACCAGGATTAAAGGGTCACCGGGGAGTGCCTGAAGCTTCACGGAGGACATACTACTGACAAGGAGGTGAGAGGCATATATATTTGTTGTCATCCAAACAGTTTCCCTCTGTGCTCCTTTTATTCTGTCTCTCCTCTTTCTCCCTCCCCACTCTCAGCACGGTTAGCATGTTGCAGAGACAGCAGCTTTGTCCAAGGGGGCCATTGATGGAGTCAGGGGGGTGGGTGTGCTAGTTTGTGTCTCTGTGTCTCAGTCCGGGCAGCTGTAAGGGCAGCTGAGAAGACAAGGAAAGGTGGAGGAGGTGGAGAGCAGAGGATGGGACTGGCAAATACCAGTGTGGCCCTTTGACAGAGCACACACCATCATGGACGATTAAATCTGAGCCGGCTACAGAGAGCCGGCAGGGATACAGAGCGTGAGGCCTTGTTATGATAGCAGCAGTTCCTGAGACCCAGCCAGGAAGAATGAGTGTGGGATCGGTGGCTCATCCTCAACCCACACCTCTGGCAGGCTGTTTTTCAGCTGCACTGCACAGCTCGTCCAGTGCCTGAGGCTATTAAAAGAGATTCCCTGGCCTGGGACCGGCCTAAACCATTCCAGTTTGACGGTTGCTTCCTCGAGTACAATAGCCCCTCCCAGGATGGATTTCACGCTGCCTCTATACTCTCAGCAGAATAGAGAGGGGGGGCACTGGGAGGAGAGGCGTGAGAGAGGGGGGAGCTAAGGGACCTCTGACCAAGTCATTTGCATTTTGAGCTAGGGCACTCTTTTTGCCTCCCTTGCCGGATGTCCAAGAGTCTTTTTTGTTTTTTAAGAAACTCCATGGACTGACTGTATGGGATGTTTTTCTCCTTAGTCACAGTCCAGCCCTCCCAACAGACATTAACAAGCAGTGCATGGATGGCTTGAGACCACCACAAAGACTCCACTATCACTGAGAACCCTCTTCCCTTTGCCACACATTACTTGCACTCATGCAATCATATGTACACATGTAAGGCCTTGGCTGCTCAACTACACAGTCACTCATTTGATAGTGGTGACACGCCAGCCAAATGTTTGCCGGTCTACCCTATGACACGTAGACTACATTCTTCCTGGAATGTTAGATAATTAACCTGTAGAAGGAATGTTTGCAAGTGGAGGCTTATCTCCAGTATTTTGTCACAGTCACATCACGTCGCCCAAACATGACTTTTCTGATTTCATGGGAGCGCCTCTGATAACAGGCTTGAGGTCTGAGTCAGGCTCAACCCCACTGGTAACCCGCCATTGTCTTCTGATATCCGGGGCCTGAGGTGACATTGTAGGAAAGGCTCGATTATTAAAAGCGTGAAATTTCAAACATCGAACACTTTCATTTAGGAACATGTGCTCTGATGCGATATCTGATCTGACTAGAACATCAAAGAGGCAGCCGCCCCCCGTTGTGCTCTGATATTGAGAGATTGCCTCGTTACCGTAAGCAACGCAATGGCAAATCTCAAACACACTACCAAAGCTGATGCCAAAGGCAACAGCAGCAGACGGTGGGAATCAAAGAACTTGTTCAGTACACCTTGCAGAATGTGAATTGTTGGAGTCTGTTTACGTCTAACATTTTATGTAACTACTATTATTCTCTGCTCTTGGTCCCAGTTCAAGTTCTTGTTGTGATTTTGTGGTCTGGGTGAATTATTTAGGCAAGGCTAACATCTGTTCAAAGGAAAGTTCATCCAAAAGCTACGAGTGGGAATAGGGAATAATTCCCACTCCGTTTGGATGCTCTGGTTACTACTTTTTTTTGTGGACAAAGGTCAAATCAAGACAACATATGACTTCGTAACATAAACTGAAAGATTACTTCACGGAGCGATAGTTGATCTTATTGGTGCTTTCACATTTCCTGGGACATGAGCACACGCCAAACTTCTCTGAGAGAGAAGAACAAAGGTAACACATATTTTTAATAAATAGCAGAAAAAATATATCAGGGAATTTTGCTGATATAATATATGAATTGACGTCACGGGGATTACTCAGCTTGTGAAATCTGTTGTTAAAATCTTGGCTGTAGAAAAGTGAACTGTGATGACATCCCTGCTTGGGCTTGGAACGTGTTGAACATCTTGGAAAGTGTTTTGCCTGTAGAAGCAGCTTTTTTTTTTTTTTTTTTTTTTTAAAGTCTAAGACTTTAGGACCCCCTCAGACAAAGTGAAACAATGGCACCCTGTTCCCCAACATCCTCTGCTTTTTGTCTATTTTATCGCCTCTATTTGATTATACTGTGAAACATTGCCACCAGTGTGTATGGTGAGTTAGCTGTCTAAAGTTTCTACGTGCGATGCTCCCATGAATCTACAGGTAATTACTCAGGTGCTGTCGAAAACTTGACAAAGGAAATGGTTTTGAATGTGATGATTCTCAGGCAGGTTCTGGTGTTATAAGGAGGATTACATTTTTTGTGTGTTTTTAAAGTTGTGAATCATTTCTGGAGGTTTGTTTGTGATGGACAGTGGAGATGAAAATCACACCAAATCTAAAAATATATGTAACATCACAAACAAACGTCCAGTGACTGTTGAGTGGATTCTGAGGTACCTTAATGACCTCTGTGGGCTGTCCATGCAGTCACCATAACTAACTTCCGGTTGTTTTTAGAAGAATAACATGAACCTGTCCCCTTCACCCCACACAGTACCTTCACCCCTGCGTGGCCTCCCTTCAACTCTCCCATGTCATCCCTCGGGAGGTGCTCCCTGGAGTTTAAAAGTCTCTGCATTATGGCAATGCTTGGACTGTGGCCAAGACAGAGAACTAAAAGTTGTCTCACGTTATTGCCTTGACTTTGACCATAAGTTTTAGTCTCTTTCTTGTGAGTTTGCCAGCACTATGGGAGTGTTATTCTGAACTGGAAGAACCTCTGATAGCATGTAGACAGGACAGAGATATCTAGCAGTGATACAAGAGATGACTTTACTGGCGATACTTTTCAAGAGCAAGGTGACTAATAGACATTGATTAAAAAGTCCCTGTAGTCCTTTGACTAACTAATTACTTCCATTCATTTCCAATGGCTTTCCTCCTGCGGCTAGTTGTTGTACTTCTCCTTGCCTACATATGTTTCTGTCACAGACTCCACCTTTGTGATGTATTATTAAGCTCTAGGTGATAAATCCGAGATAACTGAGGTTAGGAATTTGAAACCCAGAAACTCTTGAAACTAGCCTCTGCACATACAGAGGTCACATCGTGTCACATAGTTTTGTAAATCATTTGCCCAAAAACTGTGACCCTGAATTATTAAAAAAGTTTTTCTTGGATAACCAAAAACACATTCAGGACATTTGTTTGTCTGTTCCCAGAACAATACAACACACACATGTGTTTATCACAGTATTGTGTTCTGAGCACAGATGGGAAGTAGAGGTTACACCCACTGTGTCCTTGATTAATTTGACATCACCAACGTATCACTGCTGGTGTGGACTTGCATTAGTGGAGCAGCTCTCTATACTCCAGAGGGCATATGAAGGCCAAACTGGTTTCTGAATGAATAATTCATCCCTGCATGTCTTAACAGCAGCGGCATGACAGCAGAGCTGTGGAAAAGCCGGAATAAACTGTTTCCAAAGTGCATAGACAACCCTGTTATCATGTTGTGATTACAGATGTGATTTTTCAAGTGGCTGATGGTCTACACATACTGAAATTCCTTTAAAATGAAATTTAATATAAATGTAATATCCATCGCATTCACAATATATAATTCAGTAGGCTTATCATATTCCGTTTTCAAAAATCTTGGGTAGGGAGGTGTTGTGTATAACTCAGTCCATGAAACGTTTGTGAACTGCCTCCTTCTCAGATTGCTATGGCTTTTGTCATCCAAACAAAGTAAGACATATTCTGTCTGTTCCCAAGGAGCAGTTTGCAGTTACTAAATTGGCCAGCTCCCACTCGGAGCTCTTGATAGGAAGTCAACAGAAAAGCTGAAGAAAGAAGGAGTGCCAGAGGCAGAATCATCTGTGCCTGGCACTGTTTGTTGTCATCAATGGTCTGCTAGTCTTTCATTGTATGCCGAGTGTTTGTGCACCACTTTCTGAAAAGGAAAACCTTAAAGTCCCGGTGCTCTCAGTGACTTTCTGTTAGATTTTCCAGTGCTGTCTATTCAGCCATCACCAGCTGCTGTTCTCCTCCATTGTATATTGAGATGCCCGACTGCCACTGACCAGTGGCTGCGAGGTTTGTTTACACTTGGTCAAACTTAGCTTTCTGTGAATCACTGGCTACAACTAAATATGCCTTTCGCAAAATGCCAAATGAAAGCTTTGAATCCAGTTTGGAAACTCCCTTTTTTCTTCTTTCTGTTTGCTGTTAAACCCTGTCATTTAGTTTATTTTTATTTTTACATCCTAACTGCTTTGTGACATAAAGTACTGTACAACAAGGACCAGAGAGGGAGTCTTGCTTAATCAGTGCCAAAATGTGAAAAAGAACAAAACATAACTAAATATGGTAATATAAAAAGAGCTATATTTAAAACAAGACAATACACCATTTGAAGTTGTCAGGCATACACTGCAAATTTGTGAATGCATGACACGCCTTAGATCCACAGAAGTGTGCACATTCAACATCCCTCCACTTATTACCACATTTGGTACACAGTGAGGGATTTTTCAGAGCTTTATGTAGGTCAGGGACAGGGTGTGTAGGAGTTGGTTTCATCTCTATTCTATGATGTATCTTATTTTTCCCTCAAGAATAGCTTTCACACAGCACCACCCCTGGGACTCTTTACTTGCCTAAGCTGGATTCTGTTTTATGGCTTGTCCAAATGCCTCCTCTCAAAGGATGTCACTCAAGATACTCAACTTAAATCAGACGTGGGTATTTTAAGTGTGAAAGCGAGTTCCAGTTTAGGTGTAGAATTAGCAAGCAGAACTTTAAATCAAAGCTATTCTGTTAAATGTGAAAATATGAGCTGGGTCTCCTTCATTGATGCAGTGCGGCTTTTTAGAGCATTCATTCAACAACAAAAAAGCGCTACTTGTGTCCTCCAGTTTTATAAAAGCCATACCATAGACCGCACTGCCACGGCCCAGATGACCTGTGAGCTAATCAGTTCTGCAGTGACGAATGCAGAAACAATGCTCTCTGAGGACAGAAGTTTACCCTCCACAAAAGAGTCATTGTTGGTTTGACCAATGAGTGGGCCGAGTGGAGAAACTGTATTTGTGGTACAGAGGAGGAGAATGGGTCCAAAGGCTAGAGTGGCAGTCTGGAGTTGTAAACAGGCAGAGAAGTCTGTAGACAGGACTTGGTTAAGAAATCGGTCTTTTATACAGATAGTATATATAGTGTATTGTGCATATGTAACTATTTCTCCTGGTTATACTGCTCAGTAAAACTTCAGAGGCACTTCTCAGACTTTGTAAAAATACATTCAGACTTCAATCCAAAACTGTCATGAGGATACCTTCAAAGTTAATACCTTTTTAGTAAGGAATTCCCTCCACATTTCCCTCTGCATTTTCCCTACGAGATTTGTCTGACTCACTCAACAAACAAAACTTGATTCAGTGTTTGTGTCGGTGTCTTATGGCTATTGTTACTGCAGAAATTGTGAAGATAAAACCTTTAAACACATCTGGTGACACTTCGAGATTCAAAGAGATAAGTGTTCCTGAACATGAGGGCAATCAAACAACGTGTCCAGACTGAGGTGTCAGCAAGTAGTAAAAGGTAATGAGCGCTGTAACAGACATTATGACCGCTCTTGCTCATGCAGGTTAGACAAAAAGTGCCAGGAATCTTTTTTACAGTCCACAAATAACCTGTTCAAGGGCTGCTTTCCTGAGCAGCCGTCACGTGTTCAGCTGCCTCTACTTCATCCTGTCATTTTCCCAAAGAACCCTGACAAACTGCCCCATCCGGCCATGTGGGACTAGAAGCAATCAGGAGCGGTAAACGTGTAGCAACAGAATGTGCATGTCATAGAAAATCCCCGTTCAGTGACATAGTTGTGGGCAGCGTTTAAAGACCTTGAGGTAATGTGTGTCATGAAATTTCCATTCTATTTTGAAAACACGTTAACAGCAAATCTGATCTCCATGACTACAAATGACAATTTAAATACCAGGCTGATAGTTGAGGAAGCAGCATGGGTGCAAAGTCACAGTACATCACATTATATGTGCATTTTTTGTTATACAAATCTAAAACATCAGTGCCTAACGAGGTCTGTGATTTTAGGGAACATGTTTTCAGTCTGGGCATATCTCAATTAATCCTCCACTAAGCCTCCTCAGACTTAACGTAACTTACAGTCTTGGCCATATGTTATGTAAAGGGTGCTGGGATTACTCTGTGTTTATGTTACTGTTGGTGCACCTAAAGATAGAGCTAATGTGCTCATTTTGTCAGTTTGGTCAATATATAAACTTTTTATGGATTGCATAACATCAACAAGTTTGTTTCCATGGACTGAGGGATCTTTTCTAAGGTTCATTTCAGTTCAGTTCAGTGTTGTTTTGTACAACATTGATTTAAATCTCAGCTGTATTTTATGTGTTGCTGTTTTGTTAAGCTGGCTTGGTATGTTTACAAGGGTAAGGGAAGATTTCAGTCTCCCTATCCATTTATCTTTTTGCCTTTTTCTAAAGAATTTCTCTAAACGGTAGGGAGTTAAAACAACACAGCTAATGTCTGCACAAAAGTTGTTCGGCTGCAGAAACGTAACAGCAACAGCTCTTCAATATCACAACTCACAGAAATCTTGGCAATGATAAAATCTTTTTAATAAGGAAGTCAGGCAAAAATTAGCCTCTGACCTGATTTTATGCTGCACATGGCATGAGTCAGCCAAACAGCTTTGGCACAGTGGAAGGAGTCTGTTACCTTTCTTAGGTGTGCAGCTTGTTGCCTGCAGCTCTTTATCTAACAGCTCTCTGTGGTTGCCCCTCCTTGATCTTTTACTGTTACTTCAACAATTCAAACTGATCTGATGTCAGAAATTGTCAAAAAATGACCATTGCCTTTGTCTGATGATCAACAGTGAGATACACTGATAAGGTATAACATTATGACCACCTTCCTAATATTGTCTAGGTCTCTATTGTGCCTCCAAAACAGTTCTGACTCATCAGAGAGTAAACATGGGCCTTCTGTTAGTGGGGGCCTTAGGGTCCTATGGGTTGAGGGGAGGGGGCTCTGTGGATCAGGCTTATCCCAGTACATCCCACAGATTCTTTATCATTTTGGGATCTGGTGAACTTGGAGGCCAGGTCAACACCTTGTGCTGTATTTCATGTTTTTTGAGTTGTTCCTAAACCGATTTTGTGTGTGTGTGTGTGTCAGGCTGCGTCCTGCTGGGGATGGCTGTTGCCATCAAGGAGTATCATAGCTATGAGGTGGGGGTGGTCTGGTCTGGTCTAGGTGGGTGGTACATGTCTAAGTAACATCCACACGAATGCCAGGTCCAAAGGTTTCCCAGCAGAACACTGAATTGTCAGAAGATGTCAATGTTATTTACTTCATCTGTCAGTGGTTTTAATGTTGTGGCTGATCGGTGTACACTCATTAACAAAACACACTGCATTTGCCACAGTATGAACTCCAGATATATATTTACTGCTCGACAGTACATTAGCAATAACTGAATACAACATACATCCAGTTTAATAATGCAAATGTGTTATTACTGCAACACTTTCATCAGTGGGCCATTACTTAACCTTGAATTTGTAATCTTTTTCAGCAATTATGTCCACCATGATGCCTCAGCCACCACCAAAAGAGGATGAAGAGGACGATGATGAGGAGCAAGGGGAAGAGTTTCAGTTTGAGGACAGCACAGATGATGAGAAACTTAAAGAGGATGGTAAAGGGAACAGCTCAGACTGTGCCCAGGTGTCAGAAAAAGAGGACACTGAGACATCAGGTGGTGAATCACAAACAGTCACAGGCATTCCACAACTTTCCACAACTTCACCTCCTGCTGGTCTGGAGGAGATTGCCGAGGATGTAGCTCCAACTTCTTCCACAGGTAACAACCTTTTCAGGAAGTATTGTTTATAATACTGTATTTGTCTCGGTGGTTCAATGGTAGGAACTCTGAGTCTGTTGTAAGGCACAAAAGTTTGAACTTATTCTGTATATATACCACTATGTATGTTATTCAGAAGTTCCTTTGAGCAACTGGCCATAACTAGCTAGCTTTTAGATTACAAAAATGTGGCTCTAACTACTTTTCCACATTGATAAACCTTTTGACAAGTAATCAACTTCCCTTTTTGTGACGGATAGTTGGTGTGTAGTCTCTGCGTTAGGAACTGATTACTGCTAAAAATAATATATTTACTTGTCATACACCTCATGTCATATCTGAAAATATCAGCAAAACACATCACAACTCATGAAATCAGACCTTATCAAAAAAGTCCAATTCTTAACCCCTTAAGACCCCTTTTGAAGACTCACTGAGTTAGCTTACGTTAGCTACTTCTACGGCTAGCTTTTCTTGATGCTGGATGTGTTCGGAAGAGGAGCTAACATAGTGGTACTAACTTAACTGCTACTTATATGTGGGGTTGTGTTTTCCTTATTCACAAGAAAAGTCCATATGAATGGGCTCCTTTTTTGAGTTCATGAGCTGTGATGCATTTAGCTGACGGTGAATGATAAGTGACATTTTGTAATTTCATTATATTGAATTTTCTTTATAATTTTACATAACTACATAATATTAATATCAGAAAAATGGTTAATAAACTAACTCCCTTTTTCTTTTCATTTTGTCTTTGCCATTCCTAATGAAGTTGTTAGCTTGCTAAGCTATTAGCGTCAGTAGCTTCTAGACAGTTGCCACGTTGTAAGCACTAGCTCACAAATTATTTTAGAATTTTTTCATTACAACAGTGCTAAATCACTATTAAGTCATTTAAAGTCATACAGTATAATATTATTATTTTTTGTTAATGCTGGACCACAATTACTTCTGTATTCCCATCTTTTTATTGCATATTAACATAAAAGATGGATCTATTGGATATGGTTTTAGTTGTTAATGATATGCTTTGGATTTAAATCCTCAGTTGAAAAGTAACTGTTACTGCCAAATAACTGCTATTTAAGCAAATAAATACAGTTCAAATTTACTGAAGTATAAAGCTGTATGAAACCCAAACCCTAAGACCTCATCAGTGCAGTAAGTGAAAACATCTGTGTGGGCGGACAGTGGGTGGCGGTGCAGGGGTTTCACGTAATCAAAAATTCCCTCCATTCTTTTTGGCTAAAATAAACTATTAAAAACACATGTAAAGTAACATGAAATGGAAAATAACGTTAAAAAAGGATGAAAATTTTTAAGTTGGAAAGTAGATTGCTGTGTTATTTTCCATTGCTGCAAGTGGGTGTGAATTTATTCAGTTGATAGGGCACAGTCTGGATTATATTAGATCATTTTATTATTAGGTAGTTAAAGTCACCATACTGTGCTGTACTGTACTGTCTAGAACCCACATAATCCATTTTGTAAACATATACCCAGTCATGAAATTGCTTAACTGGGGTTAACAATGAACTAATACTTACTTCACCACCGTACAATAACTTTTCTGTAACCACACACTGTAAGTAATTTCAGTTGTGTGTTGTTTTAATCTCTATTTAATTTTCAGTTCAGGCTAACAGGCATAAGAGAGCAAAGTTAATTGGATAAAATTATTTAGATATAAGTATGATATATTTACTACCTGGTTAATGTTGCCAGACGTTGATAATTACACGCCCAGATAAAGAAGACGATTTAGGTCTTGGAGAAGTTCTGTTGGACAAAGTGAAACAATTAGCGCTTAATTAAAAAGCTTTTCACCAAGTGTATGTGTGGTAATCTGTTAAGTGGGCTGTAGAGATGCGTAGGGGAATTCATGGGGTTGATAATAGTGTGTAGTGGAGGCCTATTATGTAACTGACGACCAAGAGCAACGGAGATTCAGAACCGTACCTCACCAGATGACATGACTTAGAAATCGGTTATACCATTTGTTTAATAGCACCTTCAGTGTACATACCCCTGCTGTGAAAATACCAGCATGTAAAATCTGTTTTAGTTGTACAATATGCATGTTTTTCTCAGACATAAATCCTTGCTCCCCAGTCGTGTGTATTGTCTGAACACATAGGTGTCCTTCAGGTGTCCTTTAGTTTTTAATTGTTTTTAGTTTTTAAAACAACCCGCTAAATAAAAGAAGTAAGACAGAATAAGTGATTACAACACATGATGGCTTTTTAAAATTTTGATAAGTTGTCATTTTTTAAACATGTGCTTCCTTTGCTTTGAAATATTTTGTCTCATGTGTTGCTGTTCCTCATTTTGACAGATGTCCCAGTTACTGAGTCATCCAGCTGGTAAGTGTTGCCTCTGATTTCTACCACAGTATGGGGAAAATTACTAAAGGGGTTGTGGAGAAAGTATAAAGTCAACATCACATCACATGAGCGTTGTGTCATTATGTCATTAGATCATGTCATGTTTCGACTCCATCCAAACACACCACAGCAGGTATATGATACTGTGATGTTATGCTACATCTATTTGCACAACATTTAGATGCCAGATGGTGCGCCTCATCCACAGTGACAAGTTATAGTGGCAGGATTTCCTATGTCACGATGCTGCAGCATTACAGCATTATACCATTACTACATAATACAATATTCCTTGTTGATATTCTGTAATTCAGTTAGGTGAATTCCATTTAATAGTTTCTACCTCAATACTATGGAGATAAACTTGTGGTGAAAGTATTAAATCCCAACTAAATTAAATTCAGTTTGATTTACATAGTATCAAATCATAACCTCATCAAAAATATCGTCTTATGGCACCTAATTTATATATAATTCAATTTACAATTTAGCTGTCTAGTTCCGCGACGACGCGTCGACGTCATCGATTACGCACGTACGTCTAGTCGCAATGTTTACGTTCTGCTCCGATTATGGCGGCTCACGCTGCCGGCAGCGACGAAAATTGCCGAAGACGTCCGAAGCCGACCGTCAGAAGTGTGGGAATTTTCTGAACGGAGACGCGACAAGTTGCGGGATTTGTAAAAATGAAACAACCAACCACAGCAACACAAACCCAGTCTGCGAGAACTTTGCCAGAGCAGTTCCGCCGACTTTACGACCTCAAAACAACGAGACAGCAGCGTCGGTATTTGGACTTTTACAGGGAGTTTTGTCTGATTCTGGATTAGTGGTCAGTGCCGGGAGTCGCCCTTGCTTCCTCATCTCTCCATCTGCTGTGTTTCAGAAAACAACTGAAACAAAGACCCCACAGAGCATTGGACACTGGTTAGTATGGCAACGCTGCTTTGGAGTGCATTCTCAAGTTGTTGCGCATGTTGACCGATACAACGAAACGACACAGATGTCCATTTAACGTTACTGCTATTTTAAGTGGATGCAAGCAGCGATCGCAGATAGATAATGCATGTTTATTAAATTAAAAATCAGCAAAAGTCACTGAGTTAAAGTTTTACTCTGCAATGGCTTTGCTAGTCAATAAAATTATATAATACGCAACACATCTCCCTGTTAAGTTAACAATTAATAATACTAACTTATGTTGAGTATTGTCATCGGCTCAGAGTTCAAGTTTGAATTTGGTTCTTCATTCATAGATCACATGTTACAATTTGTTAGTATGAGAAAATGTTTGATTAAAAGTTTAATAGTGGAAGGTCTGTTTAGCTGTGATCCACTGCTCAGAAATTAATATAATGATAGATAAATCAGTTAAAAAAATAATAGCTTATAACTTATTAACATTAATGCTGCTAAGATTTTAACTTTTCATAGCAAGAAAATAAGAAGTGTCCGAACAAACCATCCCTCTGAGCCAGCCTTCACAATACCAGCAATTGTTCAAGTTCAACTTCATTCAGTTGTCATGCTAAGAATATTCATCTGACATAACGAGCTGTTGTTCCTTGTGGGGCTGGGAGTAAGAAACATGAATCAAATGCTGAATTAATGTTGTTTAATGCATTTCCCCTGCTGTAATGGCTCTGCCTCTGAAAACGCAGATGGAGCTGTTTTCTGCAGGCGCCGTTGTGCAAATGTAAAGTGTTGACAGTGTTGTGCTTGCGGATTATAAACAGGGACTTGTTTCTGTGAAGACCTCTTTCCCTTGAGGTTTTAAATTTCATTTGTCAGTGTTTTGAGCAGAACAAATTAAATTCCACTCATCCTATCTGTGTTCGGGTGGCTTCATATGCTACAGCTCTGCACTCCTATGGAACACCCACAGGTTCATTACAGATATTTTGCTTCTTTGGACTCTGTGGGTGTGTAGGACTGTATGAGTGACAGCTCCCTAGCTCTCCTTATAGCTTTGCGCCTCCCTATTACTGTCCTGACATAATTCCAATCACAGGTTTGCCTCCCTCCAACCTGAGCATTGGTCCTAATCAGCCAGAATGGCTGAAAACACCCGTGTGGGTGTAGAAGACTGTTTTCTCAAAGCCATGACAAACTAGCTGCATGTTCAGTGCGCTCAGGGACAAATCAAATTTGGTTTTGTTGTGATTTAAGTGACATGCAATACTTGTGCAATTCAGGGACGAGAGCTCCTATGTCCATGTATTTTATTATTGGAATTGTACAATAGTCACAGTATACATTTCTGGCTGAATAGGTGTAAAATGACCCAAATGCTGTTGCAGTGAGACGTCATCTTTCATACGACCGAAAAGACAGTTTGCTCCCAGTCTAATAGGATAATGTGATAGTTTATTGATTTCTCTAAGGCAACTGTCTTTTTGCGGGGAGGTCAGCAGTCAAAGTCACCTACAGACCGCCAGCCCAGGAGCTGAGAGACCGAATTAGAAAAAGGACATTTTAACTGGCTGAGCTTAGACTGAGGCTCTGCATTTGAAGCAGTCTGACTCACAACAGTCAATATCAAACTATACCTGTATATCTATTCTATTATTAATTATTTGTTTGTTCTCACATGCAGTGGCAACATTGTTTGCTTCACACCTTAAACAAATGAGGTAGTTATCAGTTATCCCTAAGCTGCGTGATGAAGCCACGTAAAGGCCTTGATTGTGTGCAGGCTGCCCATCTGTGATTCTAGGAAGTGTGCTCAGAAACCTCTACTGACAGCTGACTTTGGGGTTTCAATTCCTGTGGGCTTTCCTGTGCTGAAATGAGAGTCTCTCTATTTATATGCATTTCTGATCGTGTCTGTCTGTGTGTGTGCGCGCGCGTGTGTGTTTCTGCTGCGTGCATAGCGCAGGAATGACTGCATGTGTCTGTGCGTGCGCAATGAAGGCACAGTGAGGTCCTGACAATTTCTCATGCAGAGAGATTTTTTGCTGAGTGCCCGTTTCCTCTTTAGTCAATAGTCTGCCTTTTAAAGAAGAGCTATCAATAGCACTTTCCACAATAAAGGTGCTAGGACTGTCAGCACATCCACCAGATCTGTCAGCAGTTTTAGAATAATATTGCCAAAATTGCTTCGCGATTGTTGTCGCAGAAATATGGGTTTCTCTTAGCAGTGCCGTGACAGCACATCGGCTCGTTACAGCTATTAGGCTCAAGGCAGCTCTCCTGTGGCTTATATGTGCGCACCAGTGTTAGATACCAGCCTTTACTTCTGCCTTCACTTTCTTACCCCTTGACAGATAGCTTTCATTACAGGCAAAGAACCTCAGTCAGCAATGAAAAGATTAGCACAAAAGATACCATGACAACGGGCCGTGTATGCTTCTCTTTTATGCACCAGGGCTTCTGACCGTAGCGTATAACTTTACTTCTTTACTTTCTACTGCTTTCTGTGATGTTTTTTAATTTTTTTATTTGCGTCACCTTTTTACTCTTTCACTGCCTTGCAGAACTTTACTCTTTTGCCCTTGTGAAGAAGCTGATCTAATGCGCCTTACTGAGACCATTTATTTTTCACAGCCTCTTTGTTTGAAGACCCCCTCACCTTGTTGTGCTTGCCTCAGTTGGGTGCGCTGTGAAAGCCAAAGAAAAATGGGATGCTGTGAGAGCCCTAAAACAAACCTGTATACAAATATAATGAGAAGCCATGAACCAAACACCTTGGACGTTGTCTAATTGGATTCAGTCGTGTGCAGAACAACTGAGGCAGTAACACTGTGTACATTGAGGGAATGGCTCAATGTGAGGAGGGGGCAGCTGTTTATGGAGATTTATGACCTGTGGTACAAACACAGCTCCAACAGTTTGGTCAGCACAATGCATGCTCAAGTTATAAAGAACAGCCATGCCCAGGAGAGATCAGAGGGCAAAGCAGGTAGAGATCTGGCATGCAGTACTACCATGGCACAGTTGCCGAGGGGAATAGAAACAGATGGAAGTGTGAGATTTGCATTCAAGCAGCTTCGACTTCAGGCCGTGCTCTGCCTCAGGCTGTGTCATTTGCATTGAAAAATGATTCCCGTTCCTCTCCTTGAGCTATATGACTCACTAGGGCTTATAGGAACAGATAAGTTGTGAAGGCGTGCACAAAGATACGCTTGGATCGATAGCTGCTCTGCTCAGATCACTCATACCTGACATGAATGCATCCAGTCAGGCAGGCACAGGGCTGCATATCGCTATTGTTCTTGCTCTTGCGCTTTTTTCCTCGCGCGCAATTTTAATGACAAGAGATCGGTTTATCTCAAGAAACGTGTTGACAAATAGCTCTTTTTTTTTGTTTTCATGTGGGTGGAGATCATTTTTGTCCTTTAGATTGAGATGAACGATTCCAAACAATGGAGAATGCATCAGAGAAATACTGTGCAATCTTTTGCTGCTTGACAACGCTGCAGAACCAAATGGCTCCTATCAGTAGCGCTGATATGACATGTTGGCAGGGCATTATGCTTCCAGATATGTGGGGGGCATTTACAGTGCAACAGGGAGAATGTGACACTAACAGAAATGCAACTGGGACTATATTTATGTGTAGCTGTATAGCGTTTGACGTGCTATATTATTTAAATCAAGTCAGAGTATCGTATAGTGAATCACGCATGTCAGTATTCTTTATAATGTACAGAAGATGCAACACATTGTTATTCTTGATCCTTGGATTGACTGTTGAGTGCAGATAGTTTACTTCTACATTCAAGTTGTAAGTTAAAGTCTGCAAGAGAAAAAAAAAAGTGCGCACATTATTTTCCTGGCGTGTCTTGTTTTCCTTCAAGCTGCCCGTCACTCTGAGGGGCTGCTGCTGGCATTGCGAGTGCGCTGAGGTGTTTAGCAAAGGAACAGATTTAATTAGTGTAGATGGGACTCTCCTACATGCTGCATCCTGTCATATTATCAGTCATATGGGGGAGGACGGTCCCACTTTGGCAGCATCAGCACAGACTTTCTGATAGCTGTGTCAACAAGATGTTCCCCTGTGAAGTGAGAGTCTGGTTTTAATAGCTGGTTCAGGGTATGTTTTCATTCAGAAAGCCAGCAGTGATTATAGTAAGCCGCAGGCATGACAGATAATGATTTGACAGTGCTCGGGGACAAGTTAAGTAACTCAAATAATAAGGATGATGATTTTTTATGTTTTATTTCCCCGTATGTGGCTTTGCAAAAGTTCTTTTGAATATTTTAACCAGCATGTCCGCTCACCGCCGACGTTATTAACTTAATTGGAAAAAATGGCAAAAGTTGTCACAGGTAATTGCTTTAAAGAATTAAATGTGTAATTCGGAAGCTTTTACTGTTCTGAGTTTATAAACGTTCTGCATGAGTGGAAACATTTTACAAAGGGCCTGAACGTAGAATTATGATTAAATGAAAAATAAAGAGTAAGCAGTCAGGGCTGAACAATCCTGCAAAAGTTCTTTTAAATGGATATCCTTCCATCAAAATAAATACAGAGATGGGGGATTTGAGATACTGCACATGGCCGTGTAATTTTCTTTACAGTGATGTTTGTAATATGGAAAATAATAAACCCTATATGACAACGATGATCTTTGATCCACACTGTGAATTAACACGTACTTGTTCACTGGCCCGTTCACTGGTTCATTTACCACCAAATGGACCTGACACACTTTTACTTTTTGAGCTATCTCAAATAAAGTCATTGAGACATGCACGGTTGCACATACGAAGGAAAAAAATAAATAGTATTCCTACTTGTGCTGCTTGAGAAACATCCTAATAATTTGACAGTGGCAATATGTGTTCTGTCAGACTTTAGGGAGTGTGCATGTGTATGCTTCGATAGCAAAGAACTATTTTCGACCCCCACCTCCAGCCACTCTGCCTCCCCTTCCTCTCACTGAAATTAACTTGTAATGAGGCGCACAGCACTCAGTGTTAGTTTAACTGTGCTAATGTTTGGGTACCTTCCAGGGCCACAGCAGCAGCAGCAACAGCAGCAGCAGCAGCAGAAGCAGAAGCAGAAGCAGCAGCAGCAGCAGCCGAGCCCAGCGCTCCAGCTCCTTGTGAGAGAGAGGAGCTCCAGGGGCTTCCTGTGGCGCCGTCAGCTGTGGAAACATTGGCAGATTCAGGAGACCACAGCAAAGAAACTATCAAGGAAAGCTCCGGCTCGAGGGACGTCTCTGAAGGTACAAAACTAAATTATATTGACAGTGAACTGATGTACCTTATATTGCAGATCAAGGGTTCAATTTCAGACCAAAAAGATTAAACCTAAGCTTGCCTTGGGATTCAAGCTCATTCCAGCTATGTATTACAGTGTTCACACTGCAGACAGATCTGATGGAAAACCAATTGGGCCTCCAGAGTTGCGTAAACACTACTTTGGACCACACATAATGACACCAGCAGTGTAAGCTGTGCACTAGTGTGTTTGTTAGCACCACACATCACGGCTTTTGACCTTGATCGAAGGTGGCCAGAACACCGTATTACAAATCTGTGGCCATCCCATGTCTCATTGCCTCACACACACACACACGCACACACACATATTCTCCTCTATGATTTGATTTCTACACAGACATGACATGAATCCAATTAATTCAGGATGAGGATCAATAGAGAACCATTTCCATGAGGGAAAATTGCTTTTGGATTTCGACTCAGTCAGCAGTGCTGCTGTTATTTGAAGGGTGGCTCAGAAATGAGAGATGTAAAGGAGGAATACTGCTTAACATTTTTTATTTATTTATTTTTTAATGTCCCGCTTCCCTGGTGCACTTTCACACACAGGCCGTGTGTAGTTTAACTGATGAAGGAATAAAAATATATGAAACTTCTCTTTCTAAAATAGCACTGAGGGTGCAAACAAACAAAGTAACTTAAAAAAAAAGATTAATGACTAATGTACTAATGAGACGTTGAATCTCTCAATGTCTCCTGGATATATGCTTTGTATATGTATTTACCTGCTATGTTCATTACCGGCATACTGTATTTTGAATAATTAAGTTTCCTGCTTGTAAAAAATACTATGTTCCTTCAGTCCCTGATTGTGATCGTGACGCTTGCTGTTGAAATTATCTGGCATTGATCTGCGAATGCTTTACTGTGCTTTCTTCTTCCCACGTTCCATAAAAGGGCACGTGTTTCTAAGACCGCCTGTTGTCACTGCGACCTATAAACAAGTTCCATGGGACTGTCATTTTGGTTAGAAAGTTAAAAGGCAAGAAAACACAATGAAGAACTTTTGCTTCTCCATGTTTTGAATTAACAAGCCATGGTCCCAAGAGAAGCAGCCTCCTTGAGGATATGCTCATAGTTAGACTGATCAAAAAAATCAGCCTTCTGCTGTGAATCCCTTCTGAGTGCACCAACATAGGAAACCGAGTGAAACAGAAACAACATGTGTGAGGCTAATCCTCTTTTGTTGGAAAAAAAAAAACAAGCGGATCTTTGTGCATCTACTGGCTTGTGTCCAAGGTTATTTCACATTTTTGACTGAATAATCCATGGCACAATACACATCTTCAGCCAGATTAATTGAAAACAGTGATTGTTGCTGTTCAAGGCTTAGGAGAAGGTGTTGCAGACAAATCACAGTTTAAAACCAAATCAATACAGCTCACTGAGCTAAATTAGGCTGAAACACTCTCAAAGCAGTTAATGACAAATCCTGCCAAGCGTGGCGATAGAATGGGTCAATAGCTCAAACAAGCTGGATACAGTCGTGTTACGTCACATGGACAAAGCCATTATGGGAACATGCTCTACAGACGTGCCGGATCTCTCTGGGGAAGAAGACCTTAAAATGCAAATGATACGATAAGTATGTAAATACAGAGTATAAAGGCTGTGTGAATTCCTAACCAGAGGCTGACAGATCCTGAATCTTTTATCTATTCCGCTTGCCCAAAAAGATCCAGGCAATTTAAAGCCATGTGTGCGCGTCTGTGTGTTTACGCGTGCTGTTTTTGGAGAATGTAAAAGAATTATCTAACAACAGGAAGTGCGACTATCAAACTGAAAGGGAGATAACGGCTAGAACACAAACACCGTGCTTTTTTCCCCCATTTAAAAACAGTGTTTGCTGCCGTTTAATGCTCCTGGTTTTCTTTGCCAGCGTTTTACGTGGGCGAGGCTGAATCACAGGCGGCAGATGCTTCGGAGGTGATCTATGATGATGTTCCAAGTGAGGAGCCCTTTTCCCCCAACGAAGGTTAGCGGCCACAGAATTACACTTGTTTGGGGGGTTTGTCCACTTGCGTATGCTGGTGTGCGGCCTCTGATGTTCAATATTTTTACAGACATGATCTATGAGGATGTTCAAAGAGACAGTGGTCCTCTGGGGGCAGACAACGGATGGAGCTCCAGTGAGTTTGAGAGCTACGATGAGCAGTCAGATAACGAGGCCAAACAACCAACAAAGAGCAAGGTAGAGCTTGTGTGAATACCTCTTTATCTCTCAGAAAGGTCTTTCTCTGTATGTTTTAAGTGGCGTCATGACCGAGCAGGTTGTTTTCGCTTGGTTTCCGGCATTTAAAAATAATCAAGGGGAATAATTCAGCTGCCGCTCCTCTGTGCGCAGTCGTCTTTATTAATATACAGAAGTGGAAAGAAACTATGAAGTACATGAAGAATGTATAACTGGCTGTCTAGGCTTTATACTTTCATTGTGGGATGAAAGTAAACACAAGGCATTTCGGGTTGAAAAGCTTCAGATCTCCTTGCCTCTTTTCTGCCAAGGGTGCTGTTAATCAGTGCTCCGCTCCAGAGTGTCTTTCTTCCACATGATGGCACTGTGTGCACATTCACATTGTGCTGCATTTCCTTCATGCTTCACCGTCTCTGTATGTGCATGCACCATTGCAGGCGTAAGGACAATTTGTACATACACTAATGACAAGTATTTGAATCCTTATTAATTTATAGATTTATACCTAGCTTTGCATATTTTTACACATTGAAGGTGTTTATGTATGCACATAACCGCATTATAAACCAAGAATATTCGGTTAAATGAATGCTTTAAGGAACGGGGGAGACCTAAGGTAACAAGGTGTGTCTTGTGTTGGGACCAGAGACGTGCCCCCCAACCACCACCGCCACAACCACAGCTTTCTTGACGTACTTGTCCCAGGCCACTGAACAAAAGGATGGATTCCGCTGCACTAATTTCACAATTAATGAAAAAAACGTGACTATTAGGGCCCGGCCACACTCCTCAGCCTTTATCAAAAAACACATTGTTTTTAATTAGTTTCGCCTAATTAATTTTTCGCCAAGAGCCCCTGAAGTTCTTGTCTTGTTCAAGGAACCTGGGAGAGCTACAGTGGACTTTACTTATTTAATATTTGCCTGCAGCTCCCTTCCCCGTCCTTCTCTGAATCAGCTGCCACGCGGCTAACCCTTTGACCGAAGCAGCGCTCCCAGCTTTCACTCTCTGTGCTTGTGATTAATTCCCACTGTGCGTTGCTTGTTTTGCCTTGATCACTTTGCCTCCATTTCCCTTCTCTACTATTTCCTCCTGCGTTTGCCCCTCATGGCTAAACACAACCTGCATCCGTGCTCCGCCCACCCCTGCCCATCCGCTGTAGTTCTCTCCTGAAGTGCATCGGCTGAGGGAGCGGTGTGCCAGGACCAAACGTGAACTGGTCGTGAGGCTGTCTGGAAGGCACAACTATGACGTCAAGGTATATTTCCAGCAGCAAGTGAGCAGCAATACTGTTTGTCATACTGCAGAATTCAGATCACTCTGGTAGATTTTGTCCAATAGGACTGAAGATCACCCAGAGCTGAAATATTCTGTCTTGTATGCTCAGTTGAAACAAAGGCTTAACTGACGCTCTCTGTCATCCCTTCCAACTTTCCTCTGGACTGTGACTTTGCTTTGAGACTCTCGGTCAGTCTGCTGCTCTCTCTCTTTCCTTGCCTGTTTTAATACCAAGACACACTTGTGGGACACATGAATTATTAAATAATCTTCTGCGTATTTACTTCCACAAACACCAGTGCAACTTGCTCTCAATTAATGACCTACTTTCCAGAAGTAGCATCGTTTAAAAATACTACCACTCTGGGTATATTCTCGGTCTGTGGAGTCTGGTTGCTTGGCCTCTGTGATGCTCAGGGTGGAGTTTGTGGTCAGCTGAATTCTCCCACAGTGAGCAATGCGGTGTGCTTACTCAGATGTGGAGCTGATTCTGTCACCATAATCTTCCCATGATATGCTCATGGACTCTCTGATTAGAGGCTGTACTGCGACCCACAGGGAGTCGCAGATGGTGAGATTCATGATGAGCGCCACTTCTCTCCATCTCTCACGGGAGAGGCACCCTAGGTTATCAAGTTGCCACACAGCATGGCGCTTTCCTCGCGCTCTAACGCTCCTTTGTTGTTTCTGTCTGCTCCTTCCCACCAGGTTCAGCAGCTCATGAAGGCGGCGAGAAGCGGAACGAAGGATGGGCTTGAAAGGACCAAAATAGCCGTCATGCGTAAAGTTTCCTTCCTGCAGAGAAAAGATCAATTGGGTAATGCAGGAGAGCCTGAAAACTTTCTAAATCTTGGTCAGCTGGGTTTTGTGGATGAAAGTTATCCTTTTTTTGATGTCGAGTGTTGGTTATGAAGTTTGGGTTTTGTACCATCTTACATTTGACACTTTGAATTATAGACAGTTGCTTGTGTTTAAAGCTAGCCAGACCAAAGTAGTGGAGATAGAGTAGAAAGTCTTAAATTTTCTTGATACAATTCTCTTCAGGGAGAAATGAAAGCACTGTGGAAAATAGATCTGACTGATTATGATAAATAAAACAGACAAGCTTTTCTCATTTTTTTTCAGACAGTTCTTGATGTATGAGTAAGAGAAGGATGAAGCACCTCACGTGGTATCATATAGGTTGTGTAGGAACCCTCGCCTAACAATAGAAAGAGATTAGCATCCATTAATGGAGAATGGAGCAGCCCCATAAACCACAGACAGAAAAGCCACGTCTCAAACAAATCTCTAAGCCATCACAGGAAGGTAAAGCGGCCAGTGCTGCTATTTTTAGGTGTTGATTGAGGGAAATCTGCACAGCATTATATTTCTTTTCCTCCATACCTCTGTTATCATTCCAAAGTCTTTAATTGGAACGGTGGAAGCTTCTGGTATCTATGTCTTACGGTTATGGGGATATTTATTTATTTTTTCCCTGAAACCGTCGAACGTCTTAGTGCCAATGCAGAGACGAGAATGTGTTGGATCGTGTTTTTCGCAGACACACTTCTTCGCGCCTTCCTACAGAGATACAGTATTGTTTTGATTTTTTTTTTTCCTCCAAAGGCCCTTCTGTGTCTCCGTCTTTTTCTCAGTCTTATTTCTCCTCCCATTGTGTTTTTTTTTTCTTTTCTGTTATTCCGAGAGTACAGAAGCGCCTTCATATTTTAGAGGTAATAAACTTAGCGTGTCGCAGTGTGTCTCCAGCTGCAGTGAGATCTGAAGGCTGCCTTTCTGTTGTTTTCACTCCTTGTCTTATGCTGTGCCCACACACACACACACACACACACACACACACACACACACACAAACAGTTTTTAACTGTTCTGCACCCTTTCTCCTTCCTCATTCTGAACGTCCACAGAAGAGGAGGATGATGCAGGATACCTGGATGTGGCTGTGTCAGAATTGAAGCATCCTCCCCCGGAGCTGAGCCCAATGCCAGAGGGACTGACCAGCCACCAGGTGCAACTGACAGATTTTATTTCATGCAGCAGTGTGGGCTGTACACATACTGCACACAAGACCTTAATGTAGACATAATCTCTACTCACTGGCGTTAAGGCGATAAAGCTTTTAAAAAAGGCTATGAAACATTGTTATTTTGATATTTTTACACATCTATTTTTACTTCATGTTTGGTAAAGCAACGGTAAAGCTGTACACGCTAAAAGAGCTGCTTTCATGTCATAGAAAATCCAATATCCTGCACTCCAATGGAGGCCGTGTTCAAGCAGACCCTACTTGTCTCTGAGTCTTTTCCTCCTGTGACAAACACACGATTATAGTGCAATCCATCAACCTGTAGCGTGTTTAACTGCCAGCCTACCGCATACCACAGGCCAATCATGTCCTTTTAGTGCTTCATTACTTGACTGGTCTGTTCCCTGCGCAGGTTGTCAGGCGCCATATCCTCAGCTCCATCATTCAGAGCGAACGGAGCTACCTGGAGTCTCTCCGGAGAATCTTGCAGGTGAGCTGTTTAGTCCACTTGTCCTCTTCTGCCACATGCAATATCGTCACAATTTAGCCATTAGGAATTACACCGAAAAGAGAAGCGGTGATATCCATCAAATTACCGAGGTGTCTCGGCATAAATAATCCTGATAAAACAGCCGTCCTCATTCTGGTGGCGTCGTGCTGGCGCTGAGGGGGTGACTGTGAGGCTTGCGCGGGATGTGGTGCAGCCTCTCCTCTTTAATCTCTCTGTTTAGAGGGGAAAAGGAGACTTGTTATCTCATCATCGCAGAAAAATAGGAGGAGCACCTACTGAAACCTAATCACCAGCGATCAGTGTCTGCCTTATGCAGCAAAATATTTCACTGTCAAGACACAATATACTACCTTTGTTGTCAAATGACATTATATCATATGATACTCAGTGAGGTTTTCTTATTCAAAGAGTCCAGTTAAATAGTAAATGCAGTGTCTTCAGGCATGCAGACGTAGATTAAAGACCAAACTGCGTAATTAGACCTTGACGGTTGTGATTTTGATTATTACCATAGAACGCAGTTGATAATTATTTGCAGAGAAAAGCCTTGCTAACAAATACACTGTTGCTGACATAGATTAACCTTCGGTGTTGAACACTCTCTTTATCTTTCATCTTTGGCTCTTATTATCTTCACTTCAGGATATTCAGATACAACAAAGTCATGTTTACTGGATTGCCATCCACAAAGAGCCTGTCAACTCATTTCTTTAGGCAATGCTAATATCTCCTTGAGCACTAACCAGAGAATCAATCAATGCCCCTTTTACTATTTTTCTTGTGCATCTGTATCTCTGCTGGGAGGTGTTATTTTTTTGTCACTATTATTCAGGCTTTTATGATTTCTAAACATGTTTGCCTGTGGCAAATGCTACTTTACTGGTGGCTCCTTTGGATTGCAACGTCTTTCAGACTACATTTCTTCACTTTCCTCGATTCACAGAATATTTGTCAGTTACCCCTCAGTTGTCTATTACTTCTGCTGCGAAGGAAGAGATGCTAAAGGAATGTGGATTGCTGTTTCATCTTAAGCATTCTCCCACCCACACACATACATGTCAACATCTCAGCAACAATAAAATTCCAATTTTTCTTTCACTATATCACCAGGAGTACCACAGGCCGCTGATGGAAGCTGAGCCACGCATCCTGAGTCCCCGAAAGATCCGGCCCATTTTTTACAGAATCAGGGAGATCACACAGTGCCACTCCATGTTTCAGATTGCACTAGCTTCACGTGTGGCTGAGTGGGACAGCAGTGAGAAGATTGGAGACTTGTTTGTCGCCTCGGTTAGTTTTTGTGGCATGTGCATGTGCATTTATAGTATATATCTTGTGTGTTGAGTAGAAATGCAACTGGAGGCTGATTAGCTCTCCTGTATACAGTGTGTGTGTGTGTGTGTGTGTGTTATATGCATTGTTTGTTTCTCTCTAAAATGCAATCAAAGACTTTCATTCTGGGTGGAAGCACTCATATTTTTCTAGCCATTTCTGTCTAACTTTATAACTCCGTCTCTGCAAGCAGATTTATAATGAGCTACAGGTTTTAGATTGAGCAAACAGGGATAGTTTACCCCAAACATCGAATCAATTACATTTGTGATGAATGTCTCCACTGCATCCAGTGCCCTCTGGAATATATGTTTACAAGTTTTGGGGCTGGAATAGTAGTGTTCAGTGCAAGTTTTCTTTGTGAGCCTTGGTGGTATGCTCATCCATAAGCTCTGCTCATTATTTCCCTATTAGAGGGGCTGATGTGACCCTCCACTGTGGGCCATTATAGTGCTGTTCTATCGATATTCTAAGACCTACCACCAAATGAGGCCACATCGGAAAAGCAAAGGACTAGGACTGTGCACTCGTCATAGCGCAGGCTGTTTTTCATGTGGTAATGTATCCGTACCTGCAGGGCTTGTGGTAATATCTGAGAGGCAGTGTCCTGAGGGAGGGTTAATTCCTTCATGCGATTTGCCAATTCCCCACAACTCCTCAAACTGCCATTATCAGCTGCCTGGTGTGGGTTTAATTGAGGAGAAAGAATAAATGTCTACCGCACACCAGACACACCCCCCACACACACACAAACTCTCACACTCTGCCACCTAATTTCTCTTTGCACAACTTCTTAAATGGCTCGTGAAGGGTGTTTTGCAGTAACTGGAATGGTAAACAAACCATTTTTAAGCACTATACTTAAACGTCCATTTTCTAGCCACTCTTTACATCGAAATTACCGAAGGTTGCCCTGCTATCACAATGTGAGGCTAGACATTCAAGATGCCAGATGAAATTACTCGACTGCACTCTGTATGCTGTTGTAACATCAAAACGTAAAAAGGACTAGACCCTTTTAACGTGATGCTGTTACCACTGATTCAGATAATTATGCCTCCTACTTATGCTTTTTGTTTCCACAGTTTTCCAAGTCCATGGTGCTGGATGTGTACAGCGATTACGTGAACAACTTTACCAATGCCATGGCTCTCATCAAAAAGGCATGCATGTCCAAACCAGCTTTTCTGGAATTCTTGAAGGTGAGCTTCAGTCTATGAGCAAAATATAGGATTATTAGTGGTAATAATTATTTTGAGTGAGTTTTTTGGTTGTTTTCTTACTAGTGTCAGGCAGATTTTGAATCCAACAATCATATTAAAGGATTAATATGATATTCAAATCTCAGACTTCCAGGTCGACAGACAGATAGTTCAGTGTGCGTATGTACATACACGTTTACGGATGGCAATAAAATACGTCCTCTCCGATTTTGTGAATTGTTCAAGATATTTCTGAGGAAAAACACATCCATACGCAGTAAATATATAAACATATATCACAGGAAATCCCCAAACCATGTGAACAATTCAAGCAAAAGCTCAAACACCATACTCACAATGGTACGTTATGGCCACGGCATCACGCTTTGTAACATTATGTTTTACTATCCCCAAGGTAATATTTGACAAGCTGAATCTTATCCAAACAGACTGCTGTAATAAAGTTTAGTTGTGGTTTTGAAATAAAGGTATGAAAGTTTATCCTTGTTTATTTTTTTTGACAGAAACCAACTGTTGAGAAAATGTGATCATTTTGTCCTATTACAATCAAATACAATTTTGTACTTAGTTTTACCATTTTCAATCAAGCATTAATTAGCATTAATTAACAATCTCCTGTGCGCTCAGCGTTCATGCATGAGTGTGACCCAGATCACTGAGCTGCACTGCTGATTTACAGAACCGGATTACACAACTGACAGCCTTGCATGTTCCTCCAGATGACATCACGTCCTCTCTCTCTCTCTCTCTCTCTCTCTCTCTCTCTGCATGTTGCAGCTCTCACTGGCAATGTGAACACAAACCAAATAATAAACTGAATAGGCACGGACTGGAAAAACCACTGAATCAATAACAGACTTTATTATGTTCTTTCTAATATACTGTGGAGGCGCTGAATGCGTGAACATGAGCAAAATGTGTGAGAAAAATTTACAATTACACTATAATAAAAGCATTGCATTTGTTGGAAAGTGTCTAGGTGAGCTGAGTACAGGCCAAGTTGAAAGAATATTATTACATTTCTATAAAAAATATACGAATATAAAATATATATTATATATATTTTACAGTATTATCAATGTGATTCACATTCTGTGAGCAATTGTTTGCAGTTATGGAAGTAAGTAGTTATTTGACACAATGATTTTTTTTAAACTTTTGAATTTGAATGTATTGATTAGAGTTGCACGCTACTCATGTACCCATGGTACCCATGCTACCCACGGTACACACGGTACCTACGGTACCCCGCGGTACCACATCGTAACGGTTCCTACTATACTACAAATTCTACATGGTGGTACTACTGTGGATTACTATACTACCTGTGCCAGTTTCCGCTACATAGTGGGTGCCTCTACTCTCCTCCCAGCTTCTCACTGCATGCTACTCCCCTGAAAACAAACCCACATGGCAACTACTGCAACCGAACTACACAGCTGCTGAATGATTGGCTGTTTGCCTGTTACTGGTGATGTCCAGGGATATGTTAGGCTGTTTCCACACTCTGCCCCTCTATTAGCTGATTGGCTGTTCGTGTTGTTTCTGCCGGCAAGAACGAACTCCATGAAGACAACTCCACTTTGATAGAAATTCGCTTCAAAACAAGCAACAAGCTAAAGTTCTGTCTTGCCCAGACGCACTTAAAGTCACAAACACGAGACAACACACTCACCACGGCAGAAGCACCGGCCTGAATGGCGAATCTGCCACGGCGTCGTCGTCAGTGGCACCATTAATTTTGCTAAAAAATATTTGGAACTATTTTGGCTTTAAACAAGGCATAGACATTATAAGTAATTAATAAGTATTTACAAATACATTGCAGTTCATAAAAATAATAGTAATAAAAAAAAGGCTGCAGTATTGCGATGATACCCGGAACCGTGGTACTTTGTCTATAGTATAGTTGTGTATAGTATCGTGGACTGGTTACTCATTTTGGTTTCGTGACAACTCTAGTATTGACAAGCTGGTGTGGATGTAGCTGTTTCTTTGAAGACCGGACTTATGATTGAACCTGGTGGAGATGTTATAGACCTAATCTAGTTCACTTCAGCTGTGGAGCAAAGTGTCTACTTGACAAGCCCATTCGACATATCCACTCTTGCCTATTGGCTCTTTTCCCCTCTTTCCCTTTTTCTTGACATCAGAAGTAGTTGTCAAGTGTTTTTACCTAAAATTAACATAAGGAACAGTTCCATCAGCTCTGGTAGATGTCAAAGCTTCTTACTATGAGGTTGCCAGGCAACAAATGTAATTCTTCTCAGGAATACTGGCTGGATATATATTTTACAGAATAAAGGAAAATGTTCCTTAGCAGCTCCCAAATCTACTGTGTTCTATGTTATGAGGGGCTAATAAACAAGACGACTGTTTCGCCCATTAATTGATCTAAAACCAAACCACTTTTGTCAGCTTCACTGAAATTTGCAGCCATTAGTTTGCCCGTGGTAGGAGAATCCACCGGGCTGTTTGGTTTTTCAAGACATTTGACCAAGAGGCTCATTTTACCCCTAATTCTTCTTAGGAGACAGCTCCATCTGCCTTTGTTTAGGCTTTGTTTTAGATATTCTTTTCACTGTATTGCTGACAACCTGTACAGAGATATGAATCCACATATCTAATCCAGTTTGTAATTACCTGTTTGAGGGAGTGAGACATCGTTGCTGTGTTCAAAAATTTGGACATGACTTGTGGAAAACCTCCCCTGCATTAAATTCATTTTAAGCAAAAATGATGCCCAGTCCAAAAAAGATATCATAATAAATCCAAAAACCATCAGCATGAACAGACCCACACTGAGAGAGAACACCCATCCTGGCAGCAAAGTAATTTGCTGACAATTAACAAGCAGCTGCACTTCATATTTCCCTGCACAGTTGCATCTTTCCTCTGCGTCTTGTCTTGAGATATGCAATACTCTTCTTCTTCTAGCAATCTATATTAGCAAGCTTGATTGTTAGTCTGCTTCAATCCTTTCGGGCAACAAACACATTGTAATATAAATCCAAGATCTGTGGCAATACAAGAGTAGTACATAATCCAATTAGATTCAAGATGATTTGGACACAACCCAACTCAAGTGGACCCCTGAAGTCACTGAAATTTTTCAGTTTTTCCACAGTTTGTGTCTGGTTATATAACCCAGTATCGCTAGATTCCTTCATGGACAAATGTTGAGCCTGTAGTTCCTAGTACATTAAGTTAAGACACCTGACTTCACTCCCTGGTTACTCTGGCCTGCTGTGCCACATTGGTGATTATTACAGGCAACACCTCTGTTCAGAGAGCAGTCTGATCGTGTCTCATACGAGAGGTCAGGTGAACTGCAGCTACATCCATATCATCTGAGACAGTGTTACAGTTTCAGACTGTCTGTGTTAGACAAGTTAGACGGTACATGGCTGCTCTCCAAAAGGAGCCAGAGAGGTTCTCCTTACCTCTCACTCACGACTGTGTGTACCTGACACTACTCAAGTATTTTTTACTGCGTGGAGCAGTAAAGAGCCCATCTCCAGTGACATCTTAACCCTGTCAGGTGTGGTGGAAAAGATTTCACTCTGTGCTCTTCAAACATTTTAAGGAACCCACTCAGGGGTCTCCTTTGGTTTACAAGGTTACTTGCGAAAAGCTACCCAGTCACTGAACGTCTGGTCAGGTAGATAAAGCCTTCGATATCACTGAGCACTGACATCTTTGTCAAGTGATTGCGTAAAACATGGTAGTGATTGTTTTACGGTTAAACAAGGAACTTCCTCTTAAGGCCCATTTGCACTGTTAAATCTCTGGCTGCCATAGACTGAAGATAAACGCGGTAAAGTGTTTGATCTTTGTCATTAAAGAAACAGTGGTCTTTGATCGTACTGTGAGATAAATCCCCAAACTGCTGATTAGAGCTTTGGTGACCAAAGAGGCTGTATTAGAATTGCAGTATAACATGAAATGATGTAGAATTTGCGGATTACATTTGAATACATATTGGACCAGTACAGTGGGAGAAAACATACAAATTGCTGGTTAAATAATTCAATACATAGAACTAGGGTTACCACAAACCTTCCTTTATGAATCTCATACATATCATATTTACATTCACCTTCTGCCTATCCCATGTGTATCTGTAAACTGGGGATTCCGTTACGAAAACACTACTTCCTTACTACATACTATGACCTTTTATTGTTGCGATGTTTATATAATCTTAGGAAATGAAGTATGTTGTGACTGCACAGAACATAGACTGTACAAAGATGGTTGGTGGAACTGCTCCTCAAAAGCGAAGCCAAAGAAAGTATAGCTCCCCCTGGTGTCTAACTGCAGGATAGGTCATAAGCGCCACCGCCTTTATGTTAGTGGATGGGTTTTGCGGCAAACTAAAACAATCAAATACACTTTATGAAACGGTTTCTGTCATTTTTGGGTAGTTAATATAATGTTGATGCATGTTCAAGCGGCACAGAAGTGTCACCCTGAAACATAAAATAAACTAAATTTAAAGGACTGCAATGTTAAGGGCAAGGAAAACACAGATAAAGTACAATAATAATACTATTACCCATTTATCTACTCTCATTTCAGAATATACTGTAAATATCTGTCCAGTTTATGTTATATTATAAAATCGATATCAACCATTTCCAACTTTTTCTGCTTCATCAGCCAACATTGTTATGTATATATTGTTTTCCCTCTTATAATTGATCTCATTCAGCCTACTCTACCATATATATATATATACACCCAGCAGTTTTTCTTATAATACTGATGGTGTTACCATGGCACAGACTTAACGCTGCACGGAATCAATACATTTTCTTGACCTGCGCCCACAGTAATGCATTAGACATAACACATTTAAAAACTCTGCTCTTTTATTCTCTGACATGACTGATGCTGGTTTTCATACCTTTTTCACCCACTCACACGCCTACAAGTGGTCGGTGGAGAATTCTGTCAAGCTCCTCTAAAGTAGTAATCATAGTTTTCCTTTTAATGGCCTTTTTTGTGAGAGACCATTTGTCTAACCACATCATGTGACTGTCGTTTTTGGTTTCAGAAGAAGCAGGCCTCCAGTGTTGACCGGATCACTCTGTATGGCCTGATGGTCAAGCCGATTCAACGATTTCCTCAGTTCATATTGCTCCTGCAGGTATAACATGTTTTTTCCGTCTCGAGTCATGTACTTTAATTTAATTCAATACCTTTAAGTCTAAAAGACTAAAGTATTTCCAAAGTGAGAATTAGGATTCTGCAGCGCATACACTTAAAAAGCTGCAAAGCTGCAAGGCTGCAGAATTAATTATGGATTTTAACTTATCCAGCCTACAAGAAGTCATACATTTCCACCAGAGTTAACTATGGTACAGCATGAAAACTAGCATGCCACATCAGTTCTTCATGTTGCTGGCTTTATATCCTGACTTCCACTGCTTATTTTACGCGAAGATTTGGATTTGAGCTTGACTTGCTGGATCTGCAGCTCATTTCATCCCTCAGTAGGCATTGATTATCCGTGAATTCAAAAGATAAGTTATGATTGTGAATCAGGCATTTTCTTCTACCCTAAACTCAGGAACTCAGGAAGTGTGTGTATTAAATCATATATTATAGGGAAGTGGAGCTGAAGGCACAGACGTATATCTGAGATGCATATCAAGACAACAGCAAGCTTTTTACTAGGTCGTAGATGCAGGATATGCAAGCCACACAAAATGACAGACGTTACTCATTTGGAAGCTTTAAATTAGTTTTTCTTTTTACTCTTTTTGGATTTGCTGTAAAATGTGGTGTACACAGTTACCCAAATCCTCAGAAAACTGTGACACTCATACTCCCACATTCTGAACATTGGATCAGGATTTAAACACGTTAAGGTGAAGACAGTGCTCCCAACCCAAACAGATTACTTTGTTAAATTCAGCATCGGCATAAACAGGAAGAGTTTTCTGTATTTTTCAGCTTGTTCTTTACTTTCTTTATGACTTTTTTAGGACATGCTTAAGAATACGCCAAAGGGCCACGTGGATCGTTTGCCCCTGCAGCTCGCTCTGACGGAGCTGGAGATGCTGGCTGAGAAGCTGAATGAACAGAAACGAGTTGCTGACCAGATTGCAGAGACTCAACAACTAGCCCGCAGCGTCAGTGATCGCTTGCTCAGTAAGGTGACTGGAGACACATGCGCACGTACGAGCACACGCACATTCAAATCCGCTGTGAGTCAGCCTCTGAGCCCTGCCACACCTCTGGGTTGTTATCACGGGGAGCCAAACACCTAGAAATTAAACTAGTGTATAGCAATCACTTATATCACTTTCCAAAACATTAATCTAGGGAGGTATTTTTATTTAGAAAAATGATCCCATAGAAATGATGCCCATTATCATCCCTAAACAGTACCAAAAGCAATGGCAGAGGCGTTGCTACTCCATTACCACACTGAAATTACAGTCCCACCGCTGCAAATCTGAACAAATGCTGCTCTGAATAAGAAGAATTAGGGGGTAAATGAGACATTAATTGGAAACTGTAAGAGAGCTATCGCTTTCACCCCGTCGATCTCCCTCTTCCTCTCTCTCTCTCTCTCTCTATATATCCACTTTACCTCGGCTCTCTTCCTCCCCCCTTGCTTACCACCTCCTTATTCCACTCACTCCACACACTCTTCTTCTATTTTCCTAGTGCGACTGCATCTTCCTCACTCATGCATCCTCCCCCCTTTTTATTTCTCTCTATCAGCCCCTGCTTTCCAGGACTCTGAGATGAGCTGATTCGGCCAATCTCCTCCACTCACACAGAATTCCATTTGCGGCGGTGACACTGCAGAATTCCAATAGGAAACGGGCTCCTCTATTGGCTCCATAACCGTCCAATGAAATATTCATTCTTTGTCTCAAAGTATCTAAGTCACCAGAATAGGACAGATAACAATGTGAGTGAGAATGGGTTTCTTACACTCTCACTCCCACTTGCAGAAGTACGCATGCATGGTGCAATGCCCTCTGTGCCTATTGATGCTTGAAGACTTTAAGGGTCTATTCTCATAGCAGCTCGCCGTTCGACAGAGCTTGGTGATATTGCAGCCATCAAACAGCAGTCCACGTCGGACTAATGACACATTTTGTGAGCTATCAAGCCAAAATCAGCTTACAGATAGGACATCCTGTTTAGCGAAAAGTGTTCAGCTGTATTACTGCACTGCAGGCTACAGAATGAACACAGCGGAGAGATTCGTTTTTGTGAAACATTTGTGCCTATTGAACAAACATAAACATCAAAATACCACAATGTAGAATCCCCTTTTTGGGGCTTAACCTGCAGCTTGCAGTGCAGTGTCGTCACTCATGTTGCGATGAGCCTGGCTTAGTTTGCCGCTGTATGCATAAAATAAAAGTATTGATTTAGACACACGTAAAAGAATCTGGACCAGTGTGATAAAAAGCTTTCTGTGCCTATTTCCCTTTGCCAGACATATGGATGACTGAAAAGCACAGCATGTGCCAGCGTACTGTAGCATAAATTGCATCTGTTATTGGATTCTTTTCCTGTGTGTGAGCGTGTGTGTGTGTGTGTGTAAAGGTGTACCACAACCAGCTGTTTATGTTTGTATCTCCGTTATGGACAAATAGAAAAAGAATTATTAGATACATGTTTTTCTTGATCAATATGTATATATATTGCAGCCCTACTGAACTCAAGGTTACCCTTCGGTTCCCCTCTCATCGCTGTAAACAAGGCAAGGCAAAGCTAGAAATGGGGCGTATATAAAACGTGTATACATACACACACATTAAATGACCTTCAGCAGAATGAATGTGTTGCTAATCTCCGATGAGACACATTTTCCTCCAAGCCCGACGCCCGTGTCCTCCAGGCAGTGAACTCCAGAGGACCGTCCCTTTGTGATACGGTCTCCTCCGCCTCTGATCTGATTGCTGTGTCCCTTTTAGCAACTGAACTCGGAGCAGGGGTCACTGGTCCTTTGTGAGACGCTCATCGAGACGGTGTACGGCGAGCGGGGGCAAATCCTGAAGTCGAAGGAGAGAAAGGTCTTCCTCTTTGATGATGTACTCATCTGTGCCAACATAAATGTCAAGTAAGTCCCTCTCGTAGAGCAAGTTGAGCTAGATGCCCTTACATTCAGGAATACTTTGCTAATGCGTTCATAATGTGTAGCTGTGGCGTGAAGTTGTGCTTAAGTTTTGAAAGGAGAGGATGGTAGACTGCGCTGTCGGGAGAAATCGCTATTAGGTGGCACCAGGCTTTAATGTGTTGCCCTGGGTTTTGCAAGAATATTTTGGAAAAGAGAAATAGCTCCTAGGGGTTTGGAGCACTATCTGGCGTTGCAGGAGCTTTATCAGCGTTAAACAAATGGTAGAATACCTAACTACAGCTTCAGGAGTTTTAGATTACTGACATAAAACATTTTTTGGTTACTTTCCAATTTATCTTCTGTGACAGGGCCAATGATCACATCTCTCTCTCTTGCGTTCCGCCACTCCCTCTCTCAAGAGAGAAGTAAACAGGAAAGGGATTTTGTATATTTTGCAAAGCCCCTGTTCAAGATGTCGCTTAAAGCCCTCTCGCTCAGCCTTCAGAGTAATTATCGCTCCACGTCTCATTCAACTCAAGAGTCCTGAAGTTGACTTTGTCTGCCCTCCAGGATCTTGACAAACCGATCACAATGTTGATTGTCTGCGTGATTACAGGAATACATGAATAGCAATGAACTCCTCCTCCCAGCCAGGGGTACAATTTTGGTGGGGAACATAGAAATTCTAATTCCCTCTCCCAACTCATCTTTGTGACAGGTCCACGAGCATGTCCTGTGTAGTGCTAGGTCTGGGGCTCAAGCAGGATCATGGTAGGGAAGAAATGTCTCAGGTTCTTTCCTTTTAAAATCATTCATCTGTATTCTTCTCTTCTTGTCTCCACCAGGGGGCCTCCGGATATCAGCAGCCTCGTCCCTGTTGGCCCCAAGTACACCATGAAGTGGAGTGCCCCCTTACAGCAGGTGCAAGTAGTGGAGGTTGGGCAGGAGGGCTCTCAAAGCAAAGACACCTTGTTCCATCAGAGTGGGACTAAGAGGCCAGGCGTTGCCTGCATTTCAGGTAAAAACAGCAAAACACACAAACCTGCCCTGCAATGACTTTCACACATGTGATCCTCCGGTTAATCTCATCGCCCGGACTGTCTGTTAGTCTCAGCCCCTTCCTCTGACTCAGCAAGGCTAATCTCTTCCTCAAGTGACGCAAAGAGGGGAGGAAATGCATCCGTGCTGCTTGTCACTCTGATTGAGGATGTGTTTGTGAGGAGGTTAGTGATGATGGTCACTTGTTCTCATCTGCCTGGGGTCTTTTATCTTGGAGAGCGATGTGGGGGAAGTGAGCCCCCTGCCGCATCATCCTCACACACTCTCATTTCACTCTCTGATAGACCACAAACACATCGAGAGTGAAGTCATCAATCTGCAGAGATTATTCCCTCCCTTTCCAGGCCCAATTAGAGAGCCAGTAGCAGTAGATAGGAATCTGTGGTTGAAACATTAGTTCTTCCACAACCCCCTTACAAAACTCTGGTGTATACAGAGCTTGACGAGATCCCTGATAAATGTGCCATGGGAAAAGGGAGATACAAAGCCTTATCAGGATGTAGTGCTACACACATTTTAAAGTTGCAGCTCCATGACTTAAATATTAATGGTGCCTTCTTCAGAGCTCCCAGTGTCATGCTCAAGCAGGCAACTACTGTTTTGTTTTGAGAGCTGGTTTAGATTCTCTCTGGATTTAGTTTCTGCTGTTGCTCAGGTAGGGTGTACGCTCACAACTTTGCAGCAAGGTTTGGGTTCATTTAAGGTTAGCTCCCCGTGCAGCTGTCTTCCTTCCGTTGACTGTGTATAACACTGCAAATATTTTGCCTCACGGAGATGCTGGAGACTAATTCTGACATCCTCTCTTTTTTTTTTTTTTCTTTCACCGCTTTGACATGGTGTGGTCACCTTAATCATGCCTATCCAGGAACCTCCCTGCACATATGTGGGGCCGTTCTCCAAATTTTCATTCACAATGGCAGTCTCCTCTATTTATAGTCCCCTGTGATGTCATTCAGCGGGGTATCTGGTCTAAATCCTGCGCTCCCTCAGCATGGCTCAAAAATGGAGTCATTTTTCATCTTCTGCAGGATGTGGTACCCTTCTTTATTGAAGAAAGCTGGCCTTTAGGGAAATGCACTTCTGTCTTTTTTACTCTAGCCTTTATCTCTGCCTGTGTCTCCATCATGCTGCCGCTCTCCGTGTCTGTTCCTACCAACGTGCAGAAGACCCAACAATGTTTATACTCTTTCCTGAAAGCCAGTTGAGCCAGTTATTTAGTCTCATGCTGTCTTACCTTATTTTGCTCCAATTTTCCCTCCTTTATTGCTGGTTCCCTTTTGACCCGTTGTCAGAAATGCTTTTTTTTGTCAGTAGTGCTCCAGTGGGCTTTGGCTGGGACTCAGACAATGGTTTTTTGTGCAGGTGTGGAAACTGCATTGTCTTTAAAGCCACTAGCTAGCATCACTGGCACAGCAGCTGAGTGGAAGGATGGAGCCCTCTGGGCCTTCCACAACAGTGAGTTATGTGACTGGCGGCCAGTGTGGATAGCCATGTCCGAGTGTATAAACCATGTCCTGCCTCACCAACGGGATTACGCTGGATTACAACTCAGCACATTCACCTCTCGGGCCGTAGCCAACAGCAGGCTCGAGAAGACTCAGCGAACCTGTACGGGGGTCCATGCAATCCCCTCGGAGAGGTCTGGAGAACAATGTTCCTGCAGCTTTCAGCGCACCCATTCATATTCAGATGTCTCACCTATTGATTTCCTTGCACAGATGACAGATGTCACTGCCCGTCTGTGTCAAAGATCCCATTAAACCGCAAAAGCCGCAATGGAGCTCTTTAGACGAACAATGCCAGCCCACCCTTCTCTTTTTCTCTTGCCCTTTTCCTCTCGTGGCTTTCCTCACTCTGTTAATGCACGTGAATAGACAAAATGCAGGAGGTCCCCGTGGAGGAGTGTACCTCAGTAAGCCTGCCCACTGGTTCAGCTCTTCTGCTACTTTATTATGTTCTAGCGGTGACAGTGCAGGACAGCTCTGGAGTAAAATCTACCTGCAGAATTTAATTAGGTACTTCTCATAGAGCCTGCTGCTGGGGAGATGTGGGCCAGGGGAGCTAGGACGGAGGATGGCAGACAGGAGGAGACGCAGCTATCGATTCTCGGCAGTAGGAGGGAGAGACTTTGAAGGCAGCGCACTTCAAATCGATGCTGAATTTTGCGTCTAATGAGACACCTGCATTCCTTTTGGCCAGCAAAAGGGCATCATAGCTCCAAATAACAGTTTCTCCATCTAATTTTTTTTGCTCATAAATTCACTCTCTCTAGTGCAACAAATAATGAAGATCGACCCGTCCGCACATCAAATCTCTTTTATTAGTGCCACTGGAGTTTCAGCAAAAGCAACTTTCCTTTCTGGATTTCCACCAGAGACAGTGACATTGTTTGCTCTCAGACTGTGCAACACTTTCTTACGCTGTAGATCACATCATTTGGTTAAAGCATTGTGCAATGTTGACACCCTATCCTTTAAATCACAGGTGTCAAAGTGATCCGTGAAAGGGCCGCTGTGGCTGCAGGTTTTCATTCCAACCATGCAGCAGCACACCTGACTTGGCTCAATCAATCAACTGAACTGCCTTCACGCAGTCATTTCAGGCGTCCTCTTGCTTGATTGGCACAAAAACTTGCCAGCTGCATGGGTGCTGCATGGCTGGAATGAAAACCTGCAGCCACACGGCCCTTTCACGGATCAGTTTGACACCCCTGCTCTAAATGATGAATGACTAAAAAGTGTTTTGTTAATGAAAGTGTCAAACATTTGCTTCTCAGATCTTAAAAGTCTCCTGTGCCGTTTCTTATAAAGAAAAATAATTACTGACTGTAAAAGTTATGACCCGTTTTTGTTTTGTGCTGTGCATGTTGTTCAGCCGTGGTTATTAGTCCATCAAACAAACCGAGTTCTTCTTTCACCTCTTAGGCAAAGCGATCCTTGGCCCACCGCGGCTCTACCAGGAGCTGCAGGAACTACAACATGACCTTTCTGTCGTGGAAGAGGTCACTCTCCTTGTGGGCACACTGCAGGGGACGTACCAGGTCCGTGTCATATTATCTTATACTTTTGCTGTTGCTGGAGCGTCTCACAGGGAAAACGTGTATCACAGGACACACGTAGTGCAGCGAAATCACCCGTAAGGCAAGGCTTAGTCGTTCTGGCTGTGTCTAAAGGCCCGAACACAGAAATTGGTTTGCTTTGTTTATCATATCACTACACAGGCCAGACTACTCAGGATTTTGTATAAAATCTTCAATAGACCACTGAAAAAACGCTGACCTCCAAGTGTGTAGCTCTCTCCTGCACAGCTGCCTTCAGCATCACAAATTACTGTAATGAATTTATCTCAAGATATTGATTGAATTGTTTGAAATATGGAAGGTGCGCTTTAAACCAACGCTTACCTTACTTACAACACACTCAAAGAATCACTGAGGCAGCTAAGACAACTCTGGAGTACGCACAGCTAAGTTAAATCTCAGAGCAAACGGAGCGATCAAGTTGGAATAGTAAAACCATTTGAGGAAGTCTGTTTTTGTTGTTCTGTCTCTTCTTCTTGAATCATTGCTTCCTAAAAGCACAGAGGCTTCTGTGTATCTCCTCATCAGTAGTGCCACAATGGCAGGAATGAGATGTTCCCTCTGATGTGCTACAGAAGTGTCAGATTTGTTACGGTGCAAAGGAAACTGTCGGCGTCCCTCCTGTAGCGTTCAAATCAGGACACTTCCCTGTAGCCTGCCACTATCACATTAACACTACCATACGGTGCATAGAGTAACTCATCCAGGGAGGTAAACTCCAGTAATTACGAAGGAGCCTCTCGTGCTAATGGTGGCACCTTTGCCTCCCTGCACTTAATAAGCAAAATGTCCTCAGCAGGAGTGGTATTGGTCTGGCACTAAATAATTGATATTCACTTTCCACCCAGCTATAATGTACGCTGAACAAATAGACAAAATACTTCTGCACAGCTCATTGACTTCAGAAAATTGATTTGATTTGGTTCGACTGGAGGATCTAGGTTTTACTGTAAAATGGGTGCCAGCACTGAGGCGAATCCGGTGTCACATTCGAGAGGATACAAATCCCTGTCTAGTGCACCATATGAAGAATAAAGCGAGTGGATGGGTGACAATTTCTCAGTTCGGGTGTGAGAATATGAAGCGAATCTACTGGATGCACCTGTGTGCACATAACATTCCTGGGTGTGATGACCTAGCGCATGCCACAGCTGAGAAACAAGTCTTAACTGTGTGTGTTTTTCCATCAAAGAACCTGAACACCACTGTGGCCCAGGACTGGTGTCTCGCTCTGCAGAGGCTTATTCGCATCAAAGAAGAACAGATCCAGAGTGCTAACAAGTGTCGCTTACGCCTGCAGGTGCCTGGCAGGCCAGACAAGTGAGTAGAATTTCACATACAGATGTGGCTCTAAGTAAAGGCTAGTCTGTGTTTGGGAATAAACGCACGGTGACTGCAGCAGCAAAGACAACAAATAAGGCTACAACAATAACAACACCAGAGGGATCTCCTATGCAGGTACACAGACTTATTAAAAGTTTCAAAAGATGAAGTGCAGATTGTGCAGCAGAAAAGTACTTTCCTGATTTTTTTTTAACTTATAATATTACACAACTTAGGCATAACATTATGACCACCTTCCCAATGTTGTGTAGGTCTCTTTCTTCCAAAGCAGTTGTGACTTGGCAGTCCTGAGAAAGGACATGGGCCTTCTGAGGGTGTCCTATCGGGGCCTTTGGAGACCAGTCCATCACCTTGTGCTGTTCTTCATGTTTTTTGAGTTGGTCCTAAACTGATTTTGTGTGTGTGCCTGTGTCAGGCTGCATCCTGCTGGGGATGGCTGCTGCCATCAAGGAGTGTCATTGTTATGGGGTGGGGTGCCTGCTCTGGTCTAGGTGGGTGATACAAGTCCAAGTAACATCCACATGAATGCCAGGTCCAAACGTTTCCCAGCAGAACATTGAATTGCCACAAGAAGGTCAATGCTATTTACTTCTCCTCTCAGTCATAATGTTATGCCTGATTGGTGTATATTGCCTGTTTTTGGTAGCTGACAAAATGATAATGGCGCATGTATAGAATAAAAACACACTACATTGTGGTAATGTATACTGTGCACTAAGAGGTCACGCTGACCTTTTGAAAATTAGAACAGTTTGTTCTGGATAATTACATGACTCAAACAATTCAGCTCCTTCAGTGCAAAATATTCCTTTTGGAGATTTTTTAAATTTCTGTTGCTTTAGCTTTCACCTAACACTGAAACTGCGTGACTCGCAGCCCATTTTGTAATTGCTATAATTGATCGAGCTGTGGAGTGCCCAAGTCTAAATTAATACTACTTTTTATATTGCATGTTATTAATCCACCAGAGTAAGTTAATAACTTTTGCAGGTTAGAGGGAGGAATTATTTTTTAATATATATTTATGGCCTCCATATTGATTGCTTAACTAAAAATGAACTCTAGTAATTTGGGTGATTTTGTCAGTCCTCTCACAAAATATTAGCACTTTTTTTCTTTGGCACTTTTTTTCCCTTTGGCTTAAAGCAGGGGTGCCCATTACGTCGACCGGTAGATCTTGAAGGTAGTGCGGGTCGTTCGCGTGCCAATGAAATTTTTTTTTAGATGTTAGTCTAAAACATTTATCTGTTGCAACTCAAAAACAAACACCAAGACAAGTGTTCATCTTTTATTTTTACTTTATATTTGTAACACGCCCTCAATTCAGCGGTACACATCCACAGCATCGCCCAACTTCAACGACAACTCAAGACTACCGTTCTTAAAGACACAGCGCTACTTTTCTAAAGGTGCAGTGTACCAATTTTTCTTGATAAAAATAAAGATGGATGGAACTTTTAACACTGTAGCAACAATTAATATGACAATTAATGTATCTAGATAGATAGATAGATAGATAGATAGATAGATAGATAGATAGATAGATAGATAGATCCTCTTATACTATTGTAAAAGTAGCTCGCAAGCCAAAAAAGTGTGGGCACCCCTGTCTAAAACATTTATCTGTTGCAACTCCAAAACAAACAGCAAGACAAACATTCATTTAACGCTGTAACAACAATTAATATGAATATTAATATGGCTGTTAATATGACTATATATATATATATACAGGTAGATCACTTTGACTTGGTCATTGCAAAAGTAGCTCACAAGCCCAAAAAGTGTGGTCACCCCTGGCTTAAAGTATACAACTACATTTAACTTTTAGGAGGTTACTTTACTTTAATTGACATGTCGAGGTGGACCAAGTGTGTGAAGTGACTGCTGAATGAGTGAACACCTACTTAGAGAATAATAAAGACGGCAAAGGAGAGAGAGCATATGAGTGGCTTAGAGGACTGCACATGAACTGGGAATAGCAAATAATGGCAGATTATAATGGATCCCATTTCATGGCTTCTGGTGGGGATAGGATAAGAAAAAGGCTGTTGCAGCACATAAAGGGAAAGATTGCGATAGAGAAGCCCGAGAAGCCCTGCTGAGACACACTAAGCAAGAGAAGGAGAGGAAGAAAGAAAGAGGGAGAGTGATGAGCGACCTCCCCCATGAAAGACTTGGCTTGGTGCCGGCAGGGCAGCGGCAGTCAGAAGAGTGGGCCTAATGCTTCAGAGCCAGGGAGAATCTGACTGTGCCAAGCCAAGCTAAAGTGACAGCTTGAGCAGCAGAGCTGTGCAGATCGCTTCTCCCACATCTCTCAGCTTCCTCGTCGGCTGTCACTCCGGGCCTGCAGGGCCAATCTGCTTACTCAGATGTTTGGTGCAGCCAGATGTCATGCTTACAACAGAGTCCCCGAATTCCCCTTAAAGGGGTACCCTATGATAATTTCCTGTGATAGTTTTATTAGTAACTACATTTCCCACCTTTACATATGTCCAAGCTGTAGATTTAAATTTTAAATAATGCAGAGAAAAACCTGTTCTGAAATCATACTTGGAAATGGCCACAGAGTTATTGTGGTGACATAACAATGTCAGCTAAAAGACAGAAATCCCCTGTAGGGAAAATAGCCAACTCTAGCAGTCTAATTGAGGCATGGCCTCAGTGTTGGGTGGCTGGACTTGCACTGAGCCTCGGGCTGGGGGTGACAGGTGGCACAGTGGGTGCCCAAACCATTCTGACACTACCCAGGGTGCTGTAGTGGCAGATTGCAGGGGAGAGCAGTGGGCAGACTGTCTCTCTCACACACACACACACACTCGTACAGTACGCACACTCACATACGTTGCTCTTCCCTTCTTGTCCTTCTTTGTTTTGTTACTAATCTGACTGACAATCTACAGGGCACACGAGTGCTTCCAGAATCTCTAGGCACATATTACATATTATACACACGTGCTTCTTGCTGACAAATGCAACTGTACACGAGCAAGCGTGCATCTCAGACAAATAGGCACAGACATAAAGGGGCAGTAACATGACTACATACACTAGCATGCGGAGCCGAGCCTTTGCTCTGCTGGCGAGAGAGTAGGACCGCAGCAGGGACCCCCTGTACTGAGTTGGTCCCCTCCTGTCTGGCCGCGAGCGACTCTCTGCAGTCAGGCAGCACATCACAGCCTCCACACTGCAAACAGATGAGTACGTGGAGAGAATCCTGACTGCTGCCTCAAAGACACCAGCCTACGTGTGACAGCAGTTCATTAACATCCTCTTTTACTGCATCTGCAGGAGCAACCACAGGCGCAGACACATGGCCCACGGAGGCAAGCGATAGATACAGAGTTCAAATTTCATAGTTAAACCAGATGTGTTTGTTGCTTCTTCCACTTTCAACCCCAGCGCAGAATACATGAAGGGACAGGACTGTAAGCCTGAAGACAGTTTTTCATGGACACCTTTGTGTGTAAACAACCAGCCAAGATTTCACACAGTTAGACGACCATCTTTTGCTTTCGTTTAGAGGCATATAGTCTTGTAAATATGTTTTTATGTAGGTTTACTTACCAGATTTTTGTTTCCATACCAACATAATGTGAATGTGAGTGAATGGAATTTAGTTGAGGCTCTGGAAAATGACAAGCAGACAAAGAACCAACAACGTCTTTTTAGAATTGATGTCCTTGAATCTCCGGCTGTTAAAAGGGAATAATCCCGTTATGGTTCTTATTAGAGCCCCAGTGTAGAGAACACAACATAAATGTAATTATGGTTTAATGTACGTTAAATTTTTGTAATTGACAATTACTGACAAGCAAATCTACTGCCTGAACGAGCAGTGATCTAACTAAATTGGCCACAGACAAGGGCAGTGAACTAACTAAATAAGTGATGACTCTTTTAATTAAGAGCAGGACTGAGGAGAAGCTTGTGTTGGTGCTTTGTGATTCAGTAACCATGATCTGCAGCAACAAGATGCATTTATTGAGGTTGGCAGATGAGACAGATTTTCGGGCTGATGAATAAAATCCGGTCCGCCGGACCGTGCCAGCTGGGAGTCCTGACTGCTCCAGTGAATGCGGTGCTAGTTTCAGCACCATGGACAGCAGGACGCTCTAGTCTCACTTCTCAAGAAGACTGGGCGTCCTATAACATCTGTAACTTCCATATGAAATGTCATTGCTCCTCTGCATCCATCCCACTCCTGCTCTGCCTTATTTATCTGGGAACAGCTGTCTGCCCCAACCGTTCTTTACATTCACACCTGGAGGTAAGCAAAAACAACACCAGACTGCCCTATCTGCTTCTAGCCAGATATCAGGTGTGGTGTGGTTATAGCTGTGGGCCACCTAGGATACATTTTCTTTGCTCAGCTCGAGCAGAAACATTTGCGTCACTACTGGAGCAGTCAGGACTAAATGTTCATTTACACACGTTGCCATGTTTTGTTTGATAGTGATTGATGCATTGTTATATAATATAAATGCATATATCTTCTATAATCTTTCCCTAATACAGTATTTCAAGCCACGTAGGTTTTCACATAGCTGCGCAAATGAATTAAAAACGCTCCTCTGTGTATCTTCTATTCCCGACTCGGCCGTCTCAGCTATCAGTTGTCTCACTTCAAAAGATTATTGTGATATTCTTTGTTAACTTTTCCAAATGTGAGCATATTAAGAAATCCGATCCCAGTCATGACATTAAGCCCACAGAGTTTGTTATTGATTGCCATAATGCGTGACACTATAGTGGAAGTAGAAGAGAATCAGCTAGCTGAACTGCAGATTGCTCAAATGAATCATTCTATGTTCAAATATATACTTAACTAACTACAACTGCAGTGAGAGTAAAGCCGCCTTACAAAATATTCCACTGGATCACTCTGTGTATAACTAGTATTTTACAGTGTATCACAGCCCAGTATTAGCTCCCACCAATCTTCTTAATGTTTATCTTAATTTAATGTAAATTATACTGACACCTGGTAAAGCTGTATCCACACCCTGATCCAGTCCAAATGAACACTTAACACTGCAGCAGTCACCGAAATTGGTTTAATTTTCTTCTTGTGGCGTACATAAAATACATGGCAGTTACTCTACAAAATGTGCACATCTGCCCCATGTGTGAACATCCCATTTGGTTATTTGATTGTGATCAACAGCATGAACGGTCACGTCAGGTTTGTCCATCGTCTTGCATTATGTGCAGGAATAGTTTGTTAAAGTGACATTAGTGACTCAGTCAGTTGCAGCCCAGGGGCGAGCTGACTGGATAGAACCGTTTAGTGGTGCAATTTGAGTCAAGTGCCTTTAAGTCCAGACGACTACTCAGGAAGTGGTATTTTTAACATTTGGATTTTTCACTTTATTCCTGTGATTTTTTTCTCAGACAAAAAAATCACAAACTCTGGTACAGAAGTTGAACAAACTTCTTAAGCTCATTTCATTATTAGAAGAGTGAACTTTTCTATCTGACTCGTCGATTCTCTGGAGGATGAAGGTGAACTGAAGGATGGGTGCATGACAGGCTGCCACTCAGCACTCACACCTACATCTGTCCTGTCCTTGTGCATTAGTGTCACACGTGTGCTCTGGCCCTGACCCGCTCCCATAAATCCGCCGGGCCCTCTCCTGGCTTTGCTCTCTCGCCCTGCCCTCGCTACCTCCCCTCCCCTCCCTCTCTGACTCTCTTTGCCTCTCGGCTCTCGTCTCCCCTCTGCCAGCGCGCCTGAGTCTAGTTCTCCATTCTAGCAGTGCACCACACCTGCACTGCGGCTGTCAATCATTGGGCAGGAGGGAGGAGTGGAGACCACGCTCACTTTAGCATGTTTGATGCCGCGTGGGCATGAAGTGTTACCTAAGGAATCCAGCCAAGTGAGTAGTTGTATTCTCGTCACACCCCGTCTCCCCTTATGTCGTCTGCAAATTGCCTCTGCTATATTTTAGCAGCGAATGGTATGAATTACACCTCTTTGTGAAAGTTCCACTTTTTCAACATGTCAAGGAAGTTTGAGATCTTACTTACTTCATACTGTTCCCGTCTGCAATTTTACTCTTTCGCGCCATACGTACGTGTGTGTGTGTCTGCCGTCTACATCCTTCCTGTATAAAATGAAAATGAATTTGCAGCGGGCAGTGGCAGGTATGACAGAAGCAGAATTTCCGACTGTGCACTGTTCTCCACTCAATTACCATCTAATGATATCTGAGTGTGAAATTGCCTTCCTTATGTGCGCCTGAGACTAGTCCCCCTCTCCCCCACCCCTGTCCCCCCACCACCACCAGCCTCCACACCCTTTCATGCACTCTCCTGCACTTTTCTCTCTTTCACTGCCTCGGAAACACTGTGGAATAGTTGTAAGGGTGACTGAGACAGGGCCATTATTTTGGAAAGCTGCTTAGCACTTTGGAAAGACGTCTCATCCTTGGCCAGACAGCTTGCTTGTAGTTCCAATAAAGCTTGATCAATCCAGACAACACAGGGCCCCTGTCAGTGGTTAGATGCTGGCTGACTCATCGCTAACTCAGGGCCCATGCTGCCAGTCTCACTTCAGAGTGCACAGCAGAAGGAAGTTATTTTATTTTAGCTGACAGAAAAAAAGAGTCAAATATTTAAAAAAACAAAACAGGCATTGCCAGTTAATAAAAAAAGCTGCCAAAAATATGACTAAATAGATACTTAAGGGAAAGTGTAGGTGGACATCTGTAACTAGAGATAAGTTATCGTGGTTTCTAGCTCCTTACATAACCTTTGCAGGAACATGCATACGGGCTGTAGTAGTTTTATTATAAGTCATTAGTTGGTTTTAAGCGTTGGCTGTCAGTTGAGCCCACAAAGATAAAATCCACTTTAAAACTCTTTGCTCTGGGAGACCTTGCATTCAGGATCCATCGTTATTGACTTTGATATTGACTTTAGGTGAGTTCTTTATTAGCTGGTGAAACTCACTTACTGTAAGTCCTTCACATAAGACATACCCTTGGTTCAGATCCACTTTTGGAAGTTTTAAAGAGTGACCTTGATTTTGGATTGACAGATGTCTTGGAAGTTGCTTTCTGACTGGGGTAACGGTTTGCTTCCACTGGGAACTAATCAGCAGCGTTGGGTTCCCTGTGGTTTGGGGTTTCCATTGTAGCCAGCAGGTGTCCAGAGAACAGCTAATGCACAGATAACACTTATTGTGTTTACAGACTGATGGAACATCAACCTTAACCCTAATCCTAACTCTAAGGCTCATTTAGTACTGTCACACATACAGTAGATGACGTAACAGATTTTTTTCTTTAGCTATTTCTCCATTGATGACAAATACATAGGGGTGAATTATGTAGCTCACCTGCTATATGTAATTACATCAAGGTGTAAGGTTATGTAGAATTAATGGCGCCGCTCATCCTTCACCTCTTTGACCGTTTTTGAATTAGTCAGGAGACACTGCCGAGGAGTGGCGGGCCATGCATTTCCCACCTTGGACTTCAGTGACCTCCATCCTCGTTCAAAACACCTCTAAATAGGTCCTTATGACGCCACTGCTATAGAAACCATCAGCAGCATACGGATATGCAATAAAACAGGTCATTTTGTCTTATAACAAGATAAATGCCTTTACTTAAGCAAGAAACTTAAACAATTCAAAAAGTCTCATCTCACTCACTGTAGCAGCGCACCAGCACACACGTTAAATCCAGCAGAAGCATAAATGTTGAGCCAATAAAATGGCAAAAATATACATTAAAGATGTAAATATAATTTATTTTACTCACCAGAACTTAAGAAACTATTTAGAGATCTCCTCAGAACCTCCAAGGGTAGTGCTCACTGTCCTGAAAGTTTCTCCAGCGGGGTCAAGCTAGCTGGCTTGGTTGGGCTTTCCAAGCTCCAGAAGAAAAGAATTACTTTATTACGACTGCAGATTTCTTTGGCTCTGGCAACACATGACAGCTGAAATAAAAGCTCTAATGCATAGTTACACTGCCAGAAGCACCGCAACTGAGAGACAGTCAAGCCATAACATGAAAAGAATAGGCTATTGGGAAATATTTAATAACATTAATGGAAAAATATTAAAATGTAAGTCAGTGATTTTGATAAAGTTTCAGCCAGCAGAGAAGGCTTTGCTTACTCTGACGGCCCGCCGCTGCTGCCAAGAAAGCAACAGCTGGAACCACCGCACTAAGCTTAAAGACCACAAACAGAAACCAGAAAGCTTCTGGTTTGAAAATGTTGAATATTTATATGCAGAGAGATTACACTGAAATCCACCCAGCCTTTTAATTTTTTATATTCCTTTGTATGATTACTCCAGCCTTCTTGACCATAACATAAAAAAATAATCACCAGCTCGTACTAGAGATCTTGGCTCGCAGCATGTTGCGTTTCAGCAAGTTGGGACAGGCATCAAGTTAGAGACACCCTCAGTGCTAATGATCAGGCAGCCATGAAGGATAAGGGTGTAAAACCATGACTTGATTGACATTTATTTGTTCACCTTCTATCGTCTTGCGCTTTGTAGGCCTGGCCTTGTACACTAGGTCGATGGATCTTTTAGCTCTTTCTTGACGTGAAGAGAAACTGACTTGATGGGACAAAGAACAACTTCAGGCTGGTGCAAGACATATAAGATAAGAGAAGATGAGATTTGTCACATGCACAGTTATGTAGTATAATGCACAGTGAAATGCATTTTTGTACCTGCAGCCAGTAGTAAAAAGGTATTGCAGTAAAACAGTAGTAATTGCACGTAACACAGAAGGTAAACAATATAAGTGTAAATGTAAAACTGAGAAAAATAAAATATAGACTGTAAACTCGAAACGTAAACTTAGAGTGGGGTACCTCGTACATGTACACACATTTACAGCAAACAGCTATGTGACTAAAGTGCAGTAGTATTTAAGTCGGGTTAAGGCTCAGAGTTGAGCAGGTGGATGGCATGTGGATAGAAACTCTTCTTCAGCCTCTCATTCTTTGTACTTAGGGATCAGAAATGCCGGCCTGATGATAATCAGCTGTTGGCAAACTTAGAGCATCGCCCTGTTTGTGTCTTCACATGTGTCTCAAAAACATAAACCCGAAAACGACAACCAACTTTAAGTTGAGGATTTTGATTTGCATGAATATAAAAGTGTGAGAAAAACATTCGCTAATAGTTTTTTTCAGTTGTTTACACCCTTACTAAAACTGCCTTTTCAAGTTCTACATACAGACCTCAGAGAAGTTTTCTCTTCCTTGCACCTGTAAGGAAATGCAGACGACGACAACATGTCACAACACTGTATTTACCTCTATGCAAGGATTGAGGTAAAATGCAAATTCCATTATGGATGTGTGATTTTTTGCTTGTCAAAAGGCCTTAAGCAAGGCACATTAGTGTGAATTAGAAAGGCGAGACATCTTTCAGATCTGTTTATGTTATGTGCTCGTAATGGAAACACATGAATAGATTAGCCCGCGTAATGCATGAGGCACGTCGTCTGTCTCTCTTGGTAAATGATTCTGTTTTCACTTATTCAACTTTTGAGCACCTTCATTAATTCACTGCCAGTTTTTTTTGTTTGTTTGTTTTTCCAGGATATTGTGTATTCGGAGGTTAAAAGAATGTTCCATCAAAAAGTTATAGTTTGAATATCAAACGCTCGCTCCCTGCAGGCTACAGAGAAGGCATCTACTGAAAAAGTTTGTGGCTTGCTCCTTTGCAGAGGATGGCAGGTGCAGCTGGCTTGGATTCATGACTTCCACAATGGATTCTAATGGTGACCCAGTTTTTTGGCAAAAAAAATAAATAAATATACAGTATATTCATAGAAACTTCATACCAGTCTTGCAGCCGTTTATCCCTTTCCACTTATTTGGTGTTAATGTGTTTTCTCCCCATTAAACCAGGTAAAAGGCCTACCGAGGTTCAGAATCTTCCTTTTAAAGAAAAACAAACCGTTGTGTACCAAACAAAATTGCACACTAAACATCCAGTTAAAAATTCATTTATTGCTATCTGCCATTAGTCTTTCATTCTTTTGTTTGTGCTTTCTGGCTTTCACACATCTACAGTCTGCTCTCCAGAGCTTAAATTGGCTCTAAAAGGATTTAACTGGACTCGTTTCTCAAGAAAAGCCTACGCATTAGTTACATTTTAAGTGTTGGAGCCCACCTATAAGCGTCTTACTGTGACAAGGGAGTGTGATTACCGCAACCTGTCCTGAATGTTGACGTGCAGCATCAAATCATAAAGCCTCAGCTTACTGGACTGAACTGCTGTAAAGCTACAAGAAACTGAGCAGCTGTTCTGACACGGAAAAAAAAAGCCTGCCGTATTAAACCTAAAGTCCCATGAAATGAAAGATTCTTTGTCTTGTTGGTGCTGTGTTCCTCTCACTGTTCTTTTATATAGCACATCTTGAGTATATTCCCCAAATGCCCTTTCTCCCACTTCCCTGCTTCTTTGCGATTTCAAACACTGAAGTAAATGGAACCTGATGGAAGAGACACATGACACACGTCTAGTTTGTTGTCTACAGACGTGGAGGGTGGTTAGAGAGGCAGCTTTGGGGCTGTGAGCTTCCATCACCCCAGTGTCCAAACACTAACCTCTTGTGTTTATGTATATTTTGATCACATATAGACCAGGTCCATGGAAATGTGTGGCCGCCTGCTCTGTGGATTTTTGTCAGGTTGAAAGCACACACGTTTGTTAAACAGCCGTGCATTTGTATTTGTCTGAAACACTTTCATTGATGCAGTTTGGTGAAGGAGGCTCTTTCAACCAAGTGACACCTGCTCACGTTTCTGATTCCCTGCAGTTGTTTTTCCCTCTTTGTAAATGCCAGGATAACAATTAATACATCTGATGTGTTTGTGTATGTGTCCTCCTCTAGGTCAGGGCGTCCTGTCAGTTTCATGGTGGTCTTCAACACTCCCAGCCCCCTCAGTAAGATCTCTTGGGTCAACCGTCTGCACTTGGCCAAGATTGCACAGCGTGAGCATGCAGAAACACACACACTCGCACCCAATACACACACAAACACACACACACACACGTTACGCACGCTAAGAAAGGATTACTATGACATTTCATTTTAAACAGGATGATGTAATCCAGTGAAATGCAATAACAATGTTTTAAGTCAGAGGCTGAGACGCATCATCGTTGTTTGCTTCACACCCTATTGGCTTAATGTACAACTGGTGTTATGACTTATAACGGAAGAATCGACACGCTCAACTGGGTCATCTGAAGTTTATATGCTGAGGAAACTGACACTGTTTAAACAGTGTTAAATTAATCAACTCTGCCATCTGTCTATTGTGAAAACAAGTATTACTCAACATTCAGGAAGGATTCCAGACTTAGAGGGCATTATGTGGATATCTGTATCTGTATAAGGATGAATGTTAAATTATTTTTGCATTACTATTTTTGAATACTAACCCTAACCCTACACTCATGCAAGCCTAAGTCTTCCTTTTTTGAAATTCTGGACATCTCATCATGAAGACTTGGCAGTGGTCAGCATGCAGCAAGAAAGAAATGGTCAGACCCTGCCCAGCAGGGAGCAGCACAGTTCTTTTTTATCTCCCTAACCTCTTTCCTCTAACCCCTGCCTTGCTCTACCCAGACTTCTGCCTATTATCCGCTCTAACCATGCTGTGGGACGGGAGGTCTTCCTCTCTTTGGTTCATCAACTTGTGCTGTCGTCCAGTCGTAAAAGCAGAGACGAGACTATTGAGGACATTAATCTGCTTATTTGGCCATGTTGGCACGAATATACAACCCACTCACCACCTCTGTTCCATTTTCTCCATCTTTCACCACTCCATGTGTTGCCTTGAGCACTTATCCTTGACACACACACACTTTACCTTGCTCTGGGTTTTGTGTGCGTGCAGTATGTCTCTCTGTGTTGCTCTTGTGCAGCTTCAATTTTATTGTGCATGCGTTATGTCTCTCAACAGGCCTGTTGTAAGGCTTTAGTTATGTTGATGTAGCTTCTTTCATCCAAGAGACCGTTCTGGCGAGCACTGACGCAGAAACATTCAAGGTTTCAGAAGAAGCCAGTGGAGCTATACTCTATATAATGTTTTTCACAGATGAGTAACCACAGACAGGGTGTATTTATATATGATTTAATACTCATGCAAACCTAGAGATGATCAGTGGTTTGGTTTGGGTGTAGGACAAGAGGGAGCCCTGAAATATTTGGACCTTTACAGATACTTTGCTAATACTGCTTGTCTTGTATCTAGAGATTCTCCATCTTTGCACTGGATTGTTCCCCTGTGCTGCTGGCCTGACTGTCACTGTAGGGCCATAGAGGTGCATGAAGCAGGCAGTGCATCTGTAGACCCTCCAGTAGAGCTTGCTGTATATGGTTTGTGTCAGAATGACATCAAAGACATCAGGCAGAGTGCAGAGGATGCTGTGGCTGCAGTGAAGCGCAGCTTCCCCAGCCTTTCCTTGTTGCTCACACCTTTATCAGCAACACAGCAGGCGTACTGATGAGGACAGCAGCAGAGTTATAGCATGCAGCTCTCCTCCCTTATGTCTGCTGTGTGGACATGGGTGATATTCAAAGCCAAATCATGCCCAGCTGTCATACTTATCACGAACACCCATGTAGCAGTTTGTGTAGACCACCAGTATCAAGTGGAAATTACGGTGGATTAAAATTGACAAAAGAGGACTGCGAGTATCTTGCTCTCTGTACATTTAATCAATGCAGCAAACAAATGGTATGTGACATTCGAGTTTTCTTTCTTTATTGAATTTTTCATCTGCAGAAAGCACTTTATTTGCCCTAAAGACAATAAAGAAAATGCTATCCAAATGTAGATATTGCACATTTTTCCAATCATATGTATTCACTTTAATGGCGCTGTCAACAACCTGTCTAGCCTCAAGTGCTTGTCACAGACATTATACTTCAGGGCGTTAAGATAAAACTGAAATCATTATCTTTCTTAGACTTCCAAAAGTTTATTGACTCTGTTATAGGCCTTTAGCCAACACTTCTATCAGAGGCAAATTATCATGTGTATAACAGTCAAATAGGCCAAAATGCTTCATGACTAACTTGACAAGTGCTCAAAAGTAAGGAGAACAAGCTCTGAAGTGCAAGGGAAAGTAATAAAGCAGCAGGCTAAGGGCGTGGATTAAAACAAGGACCAGAGAGATGTACAGAAAGTAAGTTTTATGACGAGTTAAGTCATAAAAAGGACGGGATAGAGAAACCCCTGCGGCACATCAAGACATCAAGCACTTAGATGATTTTTCTTTGTATCATTTACAAGACATGGATCTGAACAAAGGCACTGCAGAGAGAGTGAAGGCTGGTGTCTGCTGTAAGTCAATGTTATAAATGTAGTTTCCACTTTATTTTGGCACTGTTGTCTTGACATTCAGGAATTATCTACCAAGTTCCAGATTTTGTCTTAAGGCATGACACAACAAGCCGACAGTTGGCCATTGCTGGTGTCTGGCTGTTGGTGAGTGTCCAAGCTTTTACAGTGCGTCCTTTACTGTTGCCACTAGGCTGATCTAGCAGTGTTTCCAGTGTGTTCCAAGTGCCACTTTTGCATTAAGACACACATGACATGAGATGACGTTATTCTCTTTTATGATGCATTGGTGTGTGTATATACCTTTAGAATAACCTCGTTTACGCCCCAAGAACTGTATTTGTAATGTTATGGTTTACACTTTAATATAAACATGAGTTTCTTCCCCTCTGCAGTATTTTACAGTCTTATGTCTGTTTTCAGATATATCAGCGTTTTAAGATCCCGGTAGTCCGGACTAACCACTGCCATACGTTAAGAGAGATCGTACAGAGGAATCCAAGCCAATTGGATAACTTTTAACAGCAAGGAAAAATAAGCATGGTTTATTTATTTTCTTTCCCTCAAGGCAATCATTTAAGGCCATTTTACATTTACCTTCGTCTTGAAGGGATTGTGTGAAGTTAGGTATTCATTGTCAGCAGTCCACATAATAACTTCCCACTCCATCTGCAATCTCACGTAGCCTTGCAAACCTAAGTTAATGGGACTGTTTACCATGTCTGGCTAATAAGAGTAGGGAGGTCAAAGATAGAATAAATTGCAACTTGTTTACTTGAGTTTTATTTTCAAAATGCATCTAAATGTCTAAGTTTATTGTTTGGTCATTTTTATAGCTATAGCTGTAGCTACTGGGTAACATAAGTGCAGAAATCTGTCCTAAGATGCAGAGGAGGGATTATACCACAAGCTATTGTATTGACATTTAGTCTAACTGAAAATATAATCAACAGTTTGAATCACCTTCAACCTTGTGTAGTCATGCAATAGTTTCAGAATAACTGCATTCAATGCAGAGTTTATAAAGTCTGTGAAATCATAACAGACAATAGCACATATTGGATTGTTTTATATAGTTTACTCTGTGTCTCTGTGTGTTAGCCCTGCGATGGACTGGCGACCTGTCCAGGGTGTACCCCCTGCCTCTTGCCCTGTGACAGCTGGGATGAATATATACACTGATCAGGCATAACATTATGACCACCTACTTAATATTGTGCAGGTCTCCCTTGTGCCTCCAAAACAGGTGTGATTCATGAGAGAATGGGCATGGACCTTCTGAAGGGTGTCCTGTGGTGCCTGGCAACAGACTGTTGTTAGTGGGGGCCTTTGGGTCCTATAGGTTGAGTGGAGGGGCCTCTGTGGATCATCCTACAGATACTTGATATGTGGGATCTAGTGAATTTGGAGGCCAGGTCAACACCTTGAGCTTTTTGAGTTGTTTTTAAACGGTTTTTATGTGTGTGTCTGTGTCATTCTGCATCCTGCTGGGGATGGCTGCTGCCGTCAAGGAGTGTCATTGTTATGGGGTGGGGGTGCCTGGTCTGGTCTGGTACATGTCTAAGTAATATCCACATCCACATGTCCATCTGCAGTCAAAGAGGGGATGAGAAGAGAGATTCAGTTTTCTCTCTGTGCAGTAAGCATCAGAAACACTTGAAATTAATAACAAAAGCAGTGCATATGACCATCTGCATTGCTCATTCAGTATTTTATACTTCTTTTAGGGTAGGTCTAGAGCTAGAGTTAGAGTCTGGGTTAGGACACTTAAAGAGAAAGTCACTGATCCTTAGAAAATCATCTATTACAAGTACTGCATTATATATGTATCACTTGGTTGATGAACACACATACAGATTGGCCCTGTGACTAACGGGTACTTACCAGATCATTCGTTTAAAGACAAATGGCGGATATGAGGGCGCTGAGATGGATTTCATTGAATCCCTTGAGGAAATAGATCAACACCAACCTGGTCAGGATGACAATTACATGTTAATTGTATTACACCCACACTTTGCCTTCCCATTTAGCTAAATGTAATTACAATAAGGGAGTTGTTGATTTAATTTCACGGATGGTGTACTGTCACTGAGGTTTCCTCGTCGCTGCAATCATAGGCAGTCCTGGCCTGTGCTCAGGGGAGACCTACAGTTGGATCAGCATTTCAAATGCATTGAACCATGCTCTTGTTTAGTTTGAAATGGGTGCCATGCTCCGAAATGTCCCTGAATGGTGGACAACACAAGTAGCTAATGTTCACATGCATGATTTAGTGAGTGATTAGAGATCACAAAACTCATTTTCACAGGCCCATCTTCACACCCGCGTTTATCCTGTTACCTCCATTTAGAGGAAACACAGCTACACTGCCCTGCTCTGCTTGGTTGGATTCCCTGTGCCGCATGTGAATATCATTGGCTTTTGGTGACGCTGTATTGCTAGTGTATTGCCCATTAACAATGCCTTGTAAAAACTGTCATGTTTTCATGGATCCTTTACAACTAGATCATTTCCATGAGATGTTTGCAGCCCATGTTTGGTGGCGGTTGTTAGAAAGTTTAGCCGGATCTCAATGCTCTGGTAGTCAAGCTTTTCATGATACAATATGGCAGCTGGGTAAAACGTGTTTCCAGTAAACAGCATTTGTCACTTTGTGGGTGCATGTGGTGAAGATACGAGGTCTTGAAATAGAAAGTAACAATTACCCTACACTAGTTCTTCACCACGAGTTCCAGTGTCCATTAATAACCTGGTGTGCTACTGCATCTTTTATGCCACTCCAAGTGGCCCTACTGTTTCTGAAGGGTCTTCGTGAAACAGCCAGAAGCATTGCCTAATTAATAGGCTTTCTCGCTGCCGAATTAATTGCTTCCTACCATGCAGCCCCAACCCTTTCAGACGGGGTTAAGGCGGCAGACTTTGATGGCCCTCACAAGAAGAACAAGAGGCCGTCAAATGAGAGATTGTTGGCGAGACGCTGGAGACCAGGCGAACGAATAAGGGAAAAGTGAGGGACATGTTGAGTGAGTATGTGCGTGTGGGTGAGGAAGGGGTGGTTGGTGGGGGTGAAAGGATGATTGAGACAAGCAATCAGCCCCGCTGCAGGGAACATAGGGCAGGCAGGGGGCTGTTGCCTACGGTTACACCGCTAAGTGTGCCGGTCTCTCACTCTTTCCCCCTCGTACGTGGATCACTAGATGAGCGGAGTGTGGCTTGAAGGTTCTGGCACACACTCTGACACGCCTTCTTAATCCACTGTGTGATAACGTATGCCATTCTGATGTATACCGCACAGGAAACGAGCAATGGGGGAGAATACACAAGCCCCGTCCTGCTGCATGGGAGGCTGCTGGGGGTTTCATTTTCATTAGCCCAGGGATTCAGGTTGCTTGGTTGCTATGGTGACTGATGTCTTTAGCCATACCTTTCAAGTAAGCAATATCTTTTTTTATTAATTTTTTTCAGTTAAATACTCCCTTGAAATTATTTTATATAAACATCCAAGGAATACCCCCCCCCCCCAAAAAAAAAAAAAACACAACAAAAATAAGCACTCATTGGAAATAATTCCTGTTAGCCCTTAAATGAATCTGTCAGACAGCAAAGATTATCTCCGTATCTCGCTGCGTTCAAACATGGGAGATATTTATGATGAGTAAACATTATCACAGATTTAATTAACAGATCCCACACTCGCATTGATCCATGGGAAATATCATTGCGCTGGTGTATTTAATTAGTCTATATCTTTGCCCTTAGTGTCACCAGGGTTGATAGAGCGCCATGCTCCGCAAATTAATCTTCATTAGCCAAAGACTTGAAACAAAGGCATGATTGGAATAAAGAAACTGAGACACTAAATCTCACTTCTTAGTATTCCAAGCCAGCACCTTTTCAAAAGATGTTGCTACACATATTTGTTGTACAGTAGCAGCACAAAGTAGATAGAAATGACCTTATTGCTGTGATTGCTGCTCCATGTTAGCTATAACTATTAGCTGTCCTCATTGCGGCCCATCAGTGGTGCAACTCTACCTCCAGATGAAGGAGAAAGCAAGCATTTCAGTCTTACGGTCAGATATGGATATGTAGCTCCATTGTGAAGCCTAGTTCCCATCGATGTGTATAGTTTAGTGTCTTTGGCCAAATTCCACGGAACAGTACTTGTAATGTTTACTACTGCTACAGCTTTACATGAAAAGCATCAACTGGCAAAACAGAAGTTCAGGAGTAAAGAAAAGACATGCAAAGTGTTTTGTGAACGGGCTTAGCAATTACCGCTATCACTCGTCAAAAAATGTTACTCAAGACAAGATAACAGTCGGCTCAGTTAGAAATACTGACGGTCATAATGGAACATGAAGGGGCAGCTGTTAGATGAAGAGTTTGAGACTGCCATTATTGTGCATCAACATGCATGTCTTTAGTCACCTCATTCCTGCTACAGTCCCCCGTGATGAGTTTATGTTTAAGTAAGACTGGCAGTGTGTGATCATTTGTACTTAAACAGTGAAACTATAACTATATATCACATTTACTTGCTCCCTGTTTTGCTGTTGATATTTCCAGGTGTTTCCCAGATTGTGCTGCTTTAAGCTTGTCTGCTAGGGAGAAATTTTATTTCTGGTTTCCGGCGAGCTCAGGTGATGTACTCTAAGCTTTAGCCAATTCAGTCAGTGCAAACATTAAATAATAAATAACATGGGATTAAGACATTCCAGACTGGCTTTCCTGTTTTAACACATTCAATGTAGTTTACATCTGACACTAGTGTGATAAAATAAAATAGCCAAATGGAGTTACATGTTGACCTATGAGTATTTTCCTAAAATTAAAAAAATAAAATAATTGCAAATGATGTGTTGACACAGGTGTTGAATGTACATGTGTGTATCCATTATCACCGTTTTTATAGTGCACTGTATATGCGTTCAACTAACTGACCCACCCACATGCAAAATAACAATTTTACAAAAGCAATATAACTTAGTTTGGATCTGTATTGTATATGCGCTGTTGCCCTTAAAGCTGGATTGAAATATTTTTAGCCCCTTCTGTTAAGGTTTTGTCCGCGGAAGGCAGGACCCAAATACAGGACGAAGCTTGACGAGGCAGGAGTGAGCAAAGTGGTGTTTAATTAAAACAAAATGAAACAAAAGCGCTGCAGAATAAAGCAGGAATTCCAATAAACAAAAAAAACAAACTTTCAAAAGACAAAAAAAGGTGACGAGAGACTCGCACACAAAACACTAGGAAACACTGGAGACACATGGGGTGGCAAAAACACAGAAGAGCAAAACCACGGGGACACACCGAGTAAAAAAAAACAAGGGGAATGACACGACAAGGAAGAGAGGGGTGACGAGACACAGGTGAAGCAAATCAAGAGACAACACAAGGTGAAATCAATGATCTAATCAAAACAGGGAAACAGAGGGAGTAATGTCCCAGGAAACCAAAAACTTGACAAAATAAAACAGGAAACAGGAAGACAAGAAACAAGAACAAAACTCAAAATCCGAACACAAGAGAAACAAAACCAGAATCATCACATCTTCTCCTGAAATGATTTGTGACAGTGTGATTTGTATAAATGTATTGTGCCTGAAAACAGAATTATTTCAACTTTATCCAGCGCTGTATATTATATCAGACTGCTGGCTTTAGTGCCTTTGCTGTAGTTTGCTGGTTGTGCTGACGCATTTCTGTAGTTGGAGTCTGCTTGGTATGCACCGGAAGAAGCAGTAAGTCGCATGTCCAAGTCACCGCTTGTAATTGCAAATAGAAGGCTTTCATGACTGCTTCTGTTCTAGTTTGTGAGATCTATTTATGGTAAATTCAACATGATGTGAATCGAACATGAGGCACTGTACCAAGGAAAATACAATGAACATAGGAGATACATTTTTCTTACTGACGTATTGATTTGCTTCCAGTCCAGTATCAGGGTTAAAGAATGGTGTATTCATGTAGTATTGATATGTAGTGACCTCAAGGAAAAGATGGGGCTGGCTAGAAATAATGAATATCAGGCTATTTTACAATGCTGCTCTGACGTTTACCGCCAGCGTAGTTTCTTTTAAAAGCCTAGACTGCTTGGTTTGACAGATAACTGTGAAAATGATGTTCCCACAAATAAAATAACTCCTCTACCATAGAGGACGGATGTGATTGTTATGTTTTCCGATGTTTAAAGGTCCAACTGGTGCAAATAAACTCACAAATTAGAAAGTGTTACTATGCGTGTGTGTGTGTGTGTGAGGCTAGCGGCCGGTGTGTTCCTATTTGATGCCGTTTTCAATTTGGGTCTGTGCTTATCATTTGTTCACCGTTATTCATCTTCATTACTGCATGGCAAAGACTGAAGGTTAAGGCTAATTTGCGTTCTTTTGCAACCACTTTTATTCTCTGTCCTTTTGTGTGTTTCCAGACTAACAAATTCAGTTAAAGAAGTCGGAATACTCAAATGGATCATTATTTATGCTAATGTAATAATTAGCTGAGGGAAGTTGATAATTACTCCGGGGTAAAGGAAACCACTGGACTCACTGCCCCACCTGCAACAACCAGCCCTCAATTAAAGTCTTTTAATAAGTGACCTCACATCTCCCTGTATCCTGGTAGAAGCTAGCTAAGGGACAATCTGCACACGTGCACCATTCATCCCCGGAAAATTAATTAGACTCCTCAACTAAAGAAGACTCTAAATAAAGATTACTTTTAGCTTTCTTCACAGCTGCCTTGTTGATACCGTGACTGTTTCCGTCATTGGGCTGCACAAGACATGAAGTGGTGAATGCATAGATTCTAATTAAATTGCGCTGGTTGTGTGTCCCATGCCTTCATAAGATAAACAGCTTAATAAAACTGTATTGGGAAAGTATAAGTTGACATTTTATTACAGCATTAAAAAGATTTGAAGCCAATGATATATACACATGTTGCAAGCTTTATTCATTTAGTTTTCCATCCTTGTTGACCTTAGAGTAGAATAGTCATGTAGTTAGTTCACTTTTGTTTGTTTTTTTACAATTTTTCTAATTTATGAAATGGTAATTAACTGGTACAATAATATCTCATATACATTTGCTTTAATGATTTTTAAAATGTGTCCTAAACTAGGCAAAGGAACATAAGGACATAATTTAGAAAGGCACACCCGTCAGGACAAAAAGTCACGAAGTTCAACATTCTGTCTGTAGTCCTACGCCTCGAATTATGTTCTTAGTAATTCTGTAATGGAATAAACCACTAGGACTAGAGTTGCCTGTCTGGCCAAAGTGAGTATCTTTGCCACTGGGTTCTTGGTCATGGTGGTGAACAGGAACCCAACAGCCAGTCTTAAGGAAGCTTGAGAGGTTCTCTGCAAAAATTATCAGGCGTATTCCAGCAGTCGGGACCATTATGGTAGAGCAGGAAGCCACCTGGAGTAAAAGCAAACAGCAGACCCTGCTCGCAAGGTGATGGCAGCATCGTCTGCTTTTTCAGTGACAGGGACCAGGAGACTCATCAAAGACGAGGGCCAAGTACAAAAATATCCTCAAAGAAAACCTTCTCCAGAGTTCAGCAACCTGAGATTGGGGCAGTAGTTCGCTCATTATTATGGCAGTAAACCGAATCATGCAGCCACAATAAGACTGGAGTGGATTCAGGTCAAGTCACTGACCATCGTTGAGTAGCCCGGCAAAAGCTCAGACTTCAAAGGATATCTGCAGAGAGACCTGAAGATGGCAGTTTGCTGAGGCTTCTCATCTACTCTGACCAAGTTTGATAGGATCTGTTCCCAAAGAATGGGATAAGCTGTGTAATCCAGGTATGCAAAGCCTGTTGAGACTTAGCCAAGCCTCAAAGCTGTAATGGCTGCCAAATGAGCTTCCACAAAGTAAGGGTGTAAAGTTTTATAAGTGCAAAAATTTCAAAACCGTTTTTCCACTTAGTCATTGTGGGTGATTGAAGGGGAAATGGCAGATTTAACAATTTAAAATGAGGACAACGTGAGAAGACGAAGGGGTCTGAAATGACTGTGTCAAGTGTTAATATTACCACAATTATATAAATAAATAAAACTGTGAAGCTCAAAAGATTGAAAAGGGCAACATGAAAAATCCATCATCAACCAAACACACACAGAGCAGAGATGTCAAAAAGGATATGAAAGATATGAAAAGACACAACTCAGTTATTCAGTGCTGCTCATCCCTGTCCTTGATCACTCTTGTGCTTTCTTTCTTTGTGTACACATGTTTTGACTTTTATTCAGATCTAGGAAAGCTTTGACAGGGATTTCAGTCATTGAGATCCAGCGTCCATAGAGCATGGTGACATTAATGTCAATAATTTCCATAACAAAGTAAAAAGGGCAATTTGCAAAGTAATAGCTTGCACACATGTCCATCTTTGATGAGAATATTACCTTTGGTTCTCTGTCAGTGAAAGCTTCCTAATTTATCTGTCAGACCTTTTATCAAACAATGTGCTCTTCGATCAACTTTTAAAACTCCTGCAATGGGTGTAATACCCATGCCCAAGAGACCAAAAACATGTAGCTTATGCCAAGGTGCTGCATGCAAACAAGCCAGGAAGGAAAGTTTAGCAAGCTGGTAAATATCATGCACAATTTATTTTCTATGAAGTTAAATTGACGATTACATGATTACACATAACGGGAGTGCTTCAGCACACTTGCCCGGTGACTTCTCAGGGTTGCACCTGTTTTAAGGTTCAGATCTGTGAGCAAAGAGAAGGCGCATGCACCGGGCAAATCCATTTTTGTAACTGAAATCCAGCAGTTGCATTGTTTTCCCGCTGGGACATACTCTCACTGTTGATTAAGTGCAGGTTTAATCACTGTTGAGGCCCCGTGTTGGCGGTACCTGGCCTTGCCTCCTACAACATGGAATAAGCGTCTGGCTGATTATAACATTCACATGCTAATAGCGCCATTCATATTACATACCTGAGGTCTGGAAGTGTCTTTCTGATTATTTTGCGTGGTTTGACATAGCTTGAAAGAGGTTTCCAGCATGGCTCAAGTGTAAGGGCGAGATGCATGCTGACAATAAATTATACCAAACGTGTTAACTGAACAATAAAGTTGGTATGAAATTGGTGAGGATGAATAGAAAAGAATCTGCTTTTTCCTTGTTTCAGGAGAGGAGAATTCACCGGGCTGGTTGTATGGAGAAGATGAAGGGAAGACGATAGCCCCATTTTGGTATCCGCTACTTGCCTGTCACATGCCTGTCTTTGCAACAAAGTCACCGGAGAGAAAGGTACGTTTACTAAATATTCCTTTATGTTGCAATATGGTCAAAGGTTTAATTCATATTGATTAAAAAATAAAAACTATTCAAATATATTTTAATGCCATTCATGTTAATCATGCAGTCATAGGTTTTGTATTCATTGTTTAAATCTAATTTTTTGGTAATGCCCATACTAGGCATTAGCATTTGCTCTAGTTAGTCTTCATTGAGTTTTTGACTGAAAAACAACAGATGAGGGCACAATGATGAGTCCTAGGCTGACCAAAACCATCATAGTAGTCCAAAGACTGATACAGGTTATATCATTTTAGACTATTAATCACAATTCAGTCCCGACAGTTTTTTTCCAATTCCAGTTTTTACATTTTTTTTTTCAAACGTCATTCTTAAGCAGCATAAAATGCAGTAAAATATATGAAAAAGTGCTAAAATACAATAAAATGATCTTTGGTCTGTATAAGGATGAAAGTATCAGTGTATTCCACTTAAATTGGCACATTTACATAATCATCATTGGTTGCATCACACTGTTCAAATTACAATACACGTTTCAGACTAGTCTTTGGTGGTCAGTGCAGCAAGATGCTGACCATCAATAATAAGGTCAACAATGAAGTGAACATGGGTATTGGTGTCCATATACAGTCACAATCACAGTATATGGCATTTTATATTGCACTATACACCGATCAGGCATAACCACTGACACGAGAAGTAAATAACGTTATGACCATCTTGTCACAATCCAGTGTTCTTCTCTGAAACGTTTGGACCTGGTATTCATTTGAATGTTTCTTAGACATGTAGCACCCACCTAGACCAGACCAGGCATCCCCACCCCATAGCAATGACACTCCTTGATGGCAGCAGCCATCCCCAGCAGGATGCAGCCTGACGCTGTTTAGGAACAACTGAGAAAACATGAAAAACAGCACAAGGTGATGACCTTGCCGACTGATCAAGTATCTGTGGGTTGATCCATAGGACCCAGAGACCCACACTAACAACATCCTGTATCCAGACACCACAGGACACCCTCAGACGGTCCATGTCCATTCTCTGATGAGTCAGTTTTGGGGGCCACAAGGGAGACTTATACAATATTAGGATATTAGGTCATAATGTAATGCCAGATTGGTGTATATTGTTTACTGTATGTTATGATGCAGTAATTTTTAACATAGATGGCAGTATTCTGTAGTTAAAAATATCAGTTTCTATGTAACACAATGAATCCATGCCTAAGTCAATGTAGCAAATTGCTATTGCGTGCATTCACTTGTCAGAAATACAGCAAATCCCCTGACACGTATCTTTCCTGTTGCATACTGTCACTCAGTTTTACTGTCTGGTCACAACCTTTGCTGTAATCTCCAATTAACGGATGAGCTGAACCACATAAAACTTTTGAAATAAAGTTGAAGACACACAAAGGTTAAAAAAATTAGGTAAAAAAAAAGTCATGAAAGCATGTCACCAAGACTTAACATACTGATGGATGAAAGATAATTATAAAAGTTTCCTTTAATTGGGAGTGCATGTGGAACAAATTACCTTTACAGCTGGATCCACTGCTGAACTGTTTCTAAATCATCAACTCATTCTGCCAATTACTTAAGCTGGAAATATTTTGATGTGTTCAATGTTTCTGAAGTGGCAGTGTTTATATTCAAGAAGCAAAGTGCCTCCGTTTGGATCAATCTGTCAAAACAATTTGACTTTCGCTGAAGTTACCGTCTCCTCTGAAGCAGCCATTAGTCCGCAGCGGTGGCAGAATCTTTATTTTAATAAAGATTTTCTCAAAAGAGATCATAGTGCCACTTTAAACAGTTACTTCCCATTGAATGCAATCAAAGAGCGTTTGCCTTGACCTAACAGATAAAAATACACCGTTTCAGTGATGATCTAACACAAAAATACATGGACTATTGGAATTACAAGGTGACACAAGAGCATCCCTTCAGTTTGCTGGCTGAAGAATTTCGATCAATACAAGCTGTTAAGACCTAGAAGCCTCCGATAGATCAAATGGTCTGCACAGGTGAGAGATAGACTTAAGGGGTTTTAGAAGTCAGTGGAAATTGTATGAAATCAATTTGCAAGGGCTGAAAGCTGATATTTCCGACCACATTTCCTATAACCATAATGTGGTTATGGGTCCTACTGAGCAAGTTGGTGATGGGGTGGGGTGGGGATGTTATAAAGTGATCATGCAATTATCTTAATGGCTGCGGGACACCCAAGCATAAATCAATGTTCCATCATTAGATTAAGGCCTATGCAGCAGCTCATTGTCGGCTAGCCGTGCGGACGAGAGGGAAAGGTGAGGTGAAACAGCAGCTGGAAGTGCAGACAGTGTGGCTTTTTACGCGCCGAGAGGGGATTTCCCAAAAGATCTTGATGACGTTCCGTAGCGCTCAGCAAAAGTGTGACAGGAAGCCGAGGCAAGTCAATTAATATATTTTGAGCCGGAGGGACCCCCCAGTCTCTGAGGATCTGCTCATATTCCTCTCGTCTCACACAAACAAATGAAGCACCTGAGCACGCCAGGGAAGAGCAAGGCCCCGTGTCACTCACAAATGTGGTTTACCACGAAATTGTTTCATGTGGCTGTATTTCCTCAGAACGATGAAAATGAGTGTGACCATTTTTCAGAAAAACGTCACAAGTTGCATTATCCCGTACACATATTATGTTCTCGTTTGCCTAACTCGATACATGTCCATGACTGGTATGTTTGCCCGTATTTGTTTGGCTGTATACTGTAGCTTTAGCATGGCTGTGTATTAGGAACGGGTGCCTAGGTATCAGAAAGCTGGAGAAGTAGGCAGTGGTATCCTTTTTCTCTTTCCTTTTTTTTTTTTTTTGACTAAAGAGAAGGTAGCATTAAATGGAGTGACTTTAAGTCCTTCATGCAGAGCAGACTGTGATTAGGGGCTTAACTCAGCAGCAGCCCCCCTCTCCCTCTCTGTGTCTCCATCTTTGCCTCAGCCACTGCCTCTGGGACACGCACGCCTCTCTGTGCCAAAGCTTCGCGGCTCTTTTTCCAGCTCTTGCAGCTTCTCTTGGCAGTCTGAGTTACAGTGAGCAGAAAGGATGAAGAAAAGGAGGCAAGAAAGAAATCCCAGATTAAAAGAGATGTGGCCAAAGGGGCCCAAGCCATTTCCTACAAAAATAAAGTTCTAAAGCAGCATAGCATGAACAACACGCACAGGTCACCAAAAGGGAGCTCAATTCACTGCTGGCTAGGCGCAGCTCTGTGCGCCACGGTCCACTCAGTGGGAGCTGGAGAGGACTACTGCGCGAACTCGTTAGGCACCGGAGATAAACCTTATCACAAGTCTGCTGAGTGAGAACAGCGGGGGCGAACTGACTCCTCTCAATTTATCTCTTTCATTCCCTTTCTCTCTCTCTCCTCCTCTCTCTCCGCCGCTCACACACTCGCGCAGAGAATCAAGTGTTATCTCCGAGTAATAGACAAACTGCATTCTGATGGTCCTTGTTGTTTAAAGAGTCCGTGCACGTTGTTTCAATGCCCTCTCTGCCATTTTGAAAGATGAAACGGTGCGGGTACGGCAGTCGGCCCAAAGGGAGAATGTGAGGTGCTTGGGTTAAGGGATTAATGGGAGATACTATAGCAGAGAATGTAACGGCTGAACCAGACGTCTGTACGGATGGATTGGCTGATAAATGGAACAATTAATACCGTTGGGGCATTATGAATGATGCATTTAAGTATTACTGGAATACAGAATATAAAGCAGCCATGCATTTTTATACATTTTACATTAATATGTTGTGACCTTATTCCTAAATACGTGGGATATCTGCTCTGAAAAACTTTATTTTATTTATTAATTAGATGATTAAACATTTTTATAGGATGTTTGATCTAATTACTTGCCATCTACTTGTCCTCATTTAACTAGTCGGAGCTTTTTTGATAGTTAGTTTAAGCAAATGTCACACCTTTTAGTTTTAATGTTATAAAGTCTTGTGGATCTTCTAGTCTGAAGTGCTCACACATAACAGCTGTCCTACATTGATGAGCTGTTTGGACGTGGATTTAGGTTTTCCTTGATAATTTTACAGATTCCAAGTAGCAGGAGCCGTTATTATTGGAGATGGACTCAAACATGGTCATATATTCTACACAAATCCGCATACTCCTCTACTTCAACTCATTATCTTGTGATTTTACATCAGTTCATGCTTTGACTGTTTATTTGACAATGGAAAAACTGCTGGCCACGGTGCTAAAATCAGGCACTAGCTAAATCTTGGACAAATATGACACTTAAAATCTTAAGGCCGTTTTTAGTTAGAACTCTAATAATATTTGTTTGCAGTTAATATCTAACACGCCACATTTAACTGTGTCTGTTAAAACTGTTTCATCAGCTGAGTCCTTCAGTTCTGTCAGGCAGGCTATTAGTTTGATGCTCCGAGGCCAATAATGGATGTACTGATGGAACCCGGTAATCTGACAGATGAGCAGGCTGTTTAACAGCTGCCGTTCGATGGCGTCAAATGCACAACTAAATGCCTCAAATTACATACCTGTCTCTATCTACGGCACATGTATTTTCTCGTGCTATGCTCGTTCTGTGTAACAGCTAATTCAGCAATGCCCTGCAAAAAGATTCGTGCCTGGTTCTTGTCCTGATCTAACCAATCTGCATTTGCAGTATTTTACAGTGAGGGGACAGGAATACCTAGGCCGCATAATGATTTAGAAACGCCTCATATCTCCTGCAGTAGGAAAGCACCACTTCCTCTGCAACCGTAAAAAGGTTCTTAAAGATCCAAGGCTACAAAGACTTGCGAAATAGTAAAAGGACAGGACATGTTTCCAGGCTCCGTTTATGAGGCATTAGGCTAGGACAGGGCTGAGGATGACTGCTATGCCAGAGCTCTTATAATACCTTTGGGGATTTCATCATGTATGCTTTGAAGTGCGGAATGACAAACTGGAAAGGGGTTTGAGCTGCATCAGGGTTAGCTTTATTTCTCTTTCTGAGAGGATTAGCTTCTGTGTCTCAGCTCAGAAAACAGCTAAGCCTGCTCGCGTCTCACCCCTAATACACTCCACTAGTTTACATAGATCATGCAGATCGTCACTGTTTAGTTATTTACTTGTGTTTGTCTTATTCTTGTAATTTATCCTTGAAATCCATTAATCGTCTTACAGGTCGCTCCTGTCTTTGCCATCTGTTGAAGCCACACTGTACTGGGTCATTGGGGTCTGTGTTTGTTTACTCGGATAGCTGGTGCACAACATGCCCCTCTTGCGTGCTGTGTCATCCATCTTCCCCGCTGATGGAGTGATAAGAGAGCTGCACTGTGCATTCAGCAAGCCACATGAAAGCGACTGCATTTACAGAAAATGAGCGTGCTGAGTGGCATTCTTCGCAGTAGCAAATGCACTGGCCACATTTATAGCATTGTCTAGGGAATGACTGATTTCTGAACATAATGACTCGAGCTCTCATGGCCAGGATGAATGAAACTTGTCAGTGTGTGTGTGTGTGTGTAGGGCACTACACATGAGCTGCTATGTTATGAAATATGGATTAAAACGGAGAAGGACAGTGTGAAAAGGTGGCCTTTCCCTGAAGCAACGCCTTTCTGATGATTTATTTCCTCTTCCCCTGTTCTTATTATAATTTTTGTAAGGTAAAGTCATCAAGTTGACACCTTGCACAGCGCCTCTCCCTCTGTTTTCTTGAAGGTCGTTTGCTGCCTCTCAGAGTAGCAGATGAGCCACCTCTCTGATTTGGTGAGAATAGATGCCCCAGCACGGATTAAAAGGTTGTTCTTGCCACCAATCTGGGCAGGCGTATTAGCTGCCTTTCTAACTAATGTCTGGCAAACGAAAAAAAACACAGGATGCGCAAGTGCTTGAGACAGTTTCAAGAGAGCACCCGTCTGTCTCAGACCTGATCCTCATCAAGATCAGTCTTCTGTTTTCTTCCATGTTGCTGTTTAGATCATTTAGGATAATCGTTGTGCGGGCTTTTCTGTTACTATTAGGATCAAATGAATGGTGATGACGACCTGAAATGATGACTGTGCCTGCTCTGGTGCTGTGTATGAGTGTTTTTGCTTCATTATTGCTTTCACAAAGGCTGCACAAATATACCGACGTATTATTATTTTTTTTTAATCATGGTGACTTTAATATGATATGCACTCCCTTGATTTAGAGACACAAAATAATGATTGTTCCGGGGAATGAGGTGTATTTCTGCGTAAGTTTTGCAGACTTGCAGCGGATCTTATCTTACATTAGAAATCCTGCTGATGTTTTCAGGGCATAAAGCAAAAGCTTATGTGGCATCATCAAATTCAGTTGCTGCTGCCTTCAGTGTTAAATGCAGATACCAGTGTATTCTAATGTTCTGTAAAACTGTTGCTTTTTATTAAGCTTTGATTTTGTCTCTTTTAGAAAGTTTGCAAATATGTACCCCCGTTCTCTTCCCAGAGACAGGCCACTGCTGCTCAGCCTTTGAGTTCAAAAGCGACAGACAAGCTTTTGGTGTGAAGCAGGTGGAAGTGTCATTCTAATTTCTCTATGTGAGACTGGAGCACAGCAGACCTGTCGCTTCAGCTGATGCCCTTCCGGTCACCGTGCCTCGACTTGGCAAAATCCAACCCCAGACACATCAAACCCGTCACTGTCACAAATACAGGGGACGACGGCAGCACACAGTCTCAGACTGTTAAACATTCGCTGTCACAGAGCCCTTCTCTCTGAGGTCAGGGCAGAAGTCAGACTTTGGTATTCGGAAAGAACAACTCTTATGTTGTGGCAGTATCCAGCATTTTGGCTAAGAATTAGCTGGGAATGCACAGAGATTAGTCTTTTTTTGTAGACCTGGATTTCTGCTTGACCATTACTAACAAGTTAATTAAACACCAGTAATGGTTCTTTCAAGACTAGAGCTTCCAGTCGTGCAGCTCCCTTTGTAGTAAATTTAAAACCTGCAAAACAAAGCAGGTTGGAAGAACCATCAAGCAGAACTGGAGATATGGTGGGTGGACAGTCCTGGTGTAAATCATGACTGACATGGGGTAAGTTGCAGGAGGTGGCTATGGAGGTGTGCTTTTTATAAATTCCGTAAGCTCCTGCAGAGACTAGGCAGGAAAATTAAGACGAGGTGTTTCAAGGCTGTTGGATATTTGTCCGGATTTCTGTTCTCATACGGCAGTATACTAAACTAATAATTGTTGGATGGAAGTAGAGTTGTATTTTTGTCACAAACTCATCTGCTGCCAAGGTGCATGTAGGTGGTGAAGAAATCTCCAACTGTTTTGTATTACGACTCATAGCCTCCATCATCAAGAAACATTGTACAAACAACATTTTTACAGATTCATTTACAAGCTTATCGGGCATCTGCAAAGGAGACTTGGGCAAATGTTCACATGGCCTTGTCCAATCATATACACTTTGTTTTTATTGTTTTTTGGATGTCATATTGAATATGACTCCAGAGTTTAGTTATGAATAGCTGGCAGGCTCACCCGCAGTATCACCTTCTCTCTCTGCCACTTTTCTCTGGCCAGCACAGCGGTACTGGTGGCGCTGCCAGAGTAGGCAGCAAAGTTGCTGATGTGTGCGCGCCAAAATGAATTGACTTGTATTGAAATAAATAGTGCAAATACCCAAGAGGCAGTGTTAGCACCAGCATGTTAATATAATCATGTCATCATTACACCCTGCGTACCTAAGCTTTTAATTAATTTACTAAACAGCTGGAACAAGGATGGTGAACAGGATTTGGAATTTTTAATTTGTGTTGTGATGACAGGATCAAGGTGTTTTGTGGCTGCTGAGTCTCGTTGTCACAGTTAGGGCATGCTAAATATTTTCCAGATGGAAGTTCAGTTTTCTTGCCGTACTTTACACAATATTTACTCAGTAGTTACAGAATTTGTGCTGTTCACACTGTGAGACACTTGATGCATACTCCTAGTTTCATACTGTCCTTTTCACTGTCCCCTTATTAATCTCCTTGCCAATAGAGGGCAGTGCGGTGCCTGTATATATAAGAGAAGGTCGTTACCCCCACGGCTTGACAACGAGGTCATTTGCAAAGGGCCTGATCTGTTGCTGTGACAGTTAACATACTAATTACAGGGAATCATAGACACTCATAGCAATGCCCCGGACTAGCGTTCTCCTTCTCTGGCCCTGGGTTTCTGCTCATTCTGTACTTGTCAAGATAGCATGCAGGAACAAATTATGAACCCAGAAGGGAAATCCTGCAGATTTGCTAAATGTGCTAATTTGGTCACATTCTTCCTCTGTGATTATACATCTGTGTGGAGAGGGCGATGGGCAAAAACTGCATCAGCTCAAAAGGAAAGGGAAGAAAGCCTTCTTTCCGTTTTCAGTTCCTATTGTTTGAAACCGTTCCTGTCTGTTGCAGTGATGTCTTCTGTCCTTATTCTCTCCTCTGCTAATTAGTCTTCCCGATACTTGCTTTCAAGTCATGCACAACTACCACTCTAAACGCTGCTTAATTTATTGTTGTTGGCCGGTGTTAGGAGATTTACGGACACGTAGTATTTACCTTGTTACCCTTTGTTATTTTTTTTTAAAGTAGGTGCAAATCTGCGCTTTCCATTTAGCTTTCATGTTGTTTAGAATGTGTGTTTGCAAAATTGAATTGCTGTACCTCCTAACTTTCCATTTCCATCGTTTTTTGTCACATTTAACTTACTCTCGGCTTGATCCATCCAAGAGTATTAGGTCCTGGTGAGATATTTTCTTTTAATTTCAGCATCAAAGAAAGCTAACATAGTAGAGACAACTGATCTAAACTGTGTGGTGCTTGAAAAACCAGATTAGTATTTGTGAAGCAATCGTGATTTGTGTTTGTTTCATGTTGTGCCAAACAGGCTGCCACAGATCTAGGATCCAAGGATTGTAAGGGGCAGATTCAAATTTGGGAGGTGCTCCTTGATGTGCAGAGCCTCCTTGGCAAAGGAAGCTGTAACCACCGCATGGATAAGACAAAGCTGGCATCAGGGCTCCCTTTGTTCTGTGCATCCTGCCATCTGATATTAAGGATTATAGAAAGCCTTGTCCATTCTTATGCCCAGGGTTTAATCTAAGACCGCATGTTGACAAACAGTTGTGTCATTCCCTGTCTTTGAGTTCGGTAAAGATCGCCCTCGCCAAGCTACTCTGGGCCCAGTGCAGATGTCTCCTGTCTCGGGGAAAAAAACGGAGGAAAGATGGAGGAAGTGATTGACTACACAGAGAAGTTTTGGCCCGTAGTCCTCTTTTGAACCCATTAATGCAGGGCAGTACACTGCTTTCATCCAGAGTTGGAACTGCCATGGCCGCAGGAGCCAGCAGTGTGGGTATATGTGTGTGTATGTGTGTGTGTGAACAGGGGGCATAGCGACACAGCGAATTTGCATCACATTTGTTGGGCGTGTTGCAATCGTTCAGCTAGAAGCGGTGAAGGACACGAGGAAGAAAATCTCAGTCCAGTCATGAATATGAGTTCGTAATGTCCTACCAATGTCAGGCTGTGGCTCTGAGCAGATATGCAAAACCACTCTCCAACTTCATTCCACTTATTGCTGATATGATCTGCGGCATAGCCAGAGGAGACAGGGAATCGTTACTGTACAGACAGTGGTTATTAAATTGAGGGAAGTGTCCTGAGCCGGTTTTAATAATAAGCTGACGGCCATATGGTTTTGCGGCAAGTCCTAACTGCCTCTAAAGGACCCGATGCAGACCTATCAAGAGTTAAAAATCAGGTTGTCTACTGAGCCGTCTCGTGCAGATGGTTTAATCTTATTGTCTTCAAATGACATTGAATATTCTGAGTGTAACGCAGGCCTGCAAGCACAGCAGGTGGTTGCCCCTTTGATCTCTGCTCAAAGATGCGGGTAGAATTTAAATCACAGGGTGACATCTAGCTCATGAAATCATAACATGAACATCAAGTTTCAGCTTTGATCCCGGCGTCCTTTTGCATTAGGCTCATTAGGGAGTCAGATATCGTATTGGATAATAGATAATGAGCAAACAACATTTTGCAGTCCCCATATGATTGTGTCACGAGCGTGCGCATGTCCTCAAGTGATCTGTGTGTGAAGTAAGGGCGTACGTGGCACACCACTCCGTATTCCTTTTGAATGTGCCACGTTACTTAAACCTAATGATGTTCCGTGAAGCACTCCTAAGACTGTATTTCTCTTTTCTTTTCGCAAAAAAGCCAGTTACGACAATGTTGGAAAGCTCATTTGAGTCTTGCTAGTTGCCACAAAAATTCAAGATGTTTCCTGATATTTATGACGTATGCATCAGTGGCCCAGTTAAAGTAAAATCCTAATGATTCATATTTCTTTAGAGTTATGTTCTAGGCTGGAGGCCGTTGCGTAACTGTTTGTTATGTAGGAAATAATCAGCCTGTGAATGAGGATTTTCAGTCACAGCCATAATGTCCATTTACTTTGCAGCCTTAGAGGATTATCACAAAGGACGCAGGTATTTTGACCATCATGCCATCTTCAGACCAGCAAAATTGAATTTTTGGAAAATAAAAGCAGGCCTACGTGTGTCATTGAAGCATAGTTTAATCTGCAGTAAAGGTTATTTTCAGAGCCAGGTGTATTTGCCCTGTAATCCTGGTAATTTGCCTGAGAAAATTGCTGGATGCTTTCACCCTATGCAGATGAAATTTGTCTCGGTGGTCCTCCTCCCCTGCCTCAGGAACACTGGTTAATCATCCTCACTGAACAGTTGCTGAACGTCCTCTTGTTTTTTTTGTTTTTTTGATTCTTTCAGCTCTCACCATCTGCTTCCCGGTGTTTTCACAGACCCTTTGGGGGGGATTGTTATGTCTCACACAAAACTTTTCAGATTTTTCATTACTTTTTGTGACAGATTTACCGTTGGTGTTCTTCTTTATTTTATTAACTTGCTTGTTTACCTCCATCGGAAAGTAAAACGGGCTGCACCTTGTTCTTTTGTGTCTCCACAGCTCTAGTATGGTTTCTTTTTTGAAGGGAATTTCAGTTTAAGGGCTGCACATACAGGACGTTGACCAAATACAGTGAGATGTGGACATGACAAAGCCCGAAAACCTTAACCTTTGGCAGCACAAAGTTAGTTGACACCGAATCGAATTACACTTTGAGGGATGGGGCCGTGACGCAAACGTTCTCCCTATGTTTACCGTCCAAGACTTTGGTTCCCAATACCAAATTCACCGTGCTGATTGAAAGTTTCGAACGTCAGGCGAACCCAGAAAGAGCAGCACTGACTGTATTATCTAGTATGGTGGAGTGTGCTGACGGAAAAAACGGCAATATTCTTATGTCTCTTCTCTAAACCAGGCAACCAGAGCCTGGGATGTCTGCTAGCGACCAGCTGCCGGCTACAAAGCGATGGGCGCTGAGCAAATCGCTTTATATGTGGACGGGACTTTACAAGCCTAAGAGCGTAGTACCCGGACGTACCCACCGGAGCTTCACAACCTATACTGATAAAAAAGGTCAAATTAAGAGAAAACGTAGTTAACAAACCGAGAGCCCTTGTATATTTCAGCAATGAAGAGATGCCACTCTCCATCACGGCTTGCCTTCTTGATAACGTGAGCAGAAACTTTGCAGAATCTCCCATGTTATTAGCTTGTTTAGTGTGCATTACCTGTAGCAGAGCTCTGGATGTAAGTAATTTCAGGTTGACTGGCGATTCACTCTGTGGCCGTCCCGCCTGTAGCCTTAGGCGGTGGGGTTGCAGCGGGGAGGGAGCGCCAGCACCAGTCAATTACCAGTTAATAAACAGTGGAAGTTTTCTATTAGTGCTTGTTAGTGCGTGTAAAAGATTGTTGGTATGTGGAATTGGAGGAAGGCACTGTGACTATGGAATTAGAAAAAAATAAAAAAAAGGTACAGGCATATTTTCTTTCCCTGGGTGTAATATATAGCACCTAGTTCTCTGTATGCATGACTTTTACAGAGATAATATTAGTTATTTGGTTTTCAGAAGTCTATACTGTGCAGTATATAGCATTTGCAAACACATTTTCTTTTGAGCAGCCCAGAAATGTGTGGTCAGGAGTTTCACGTAAGGCAATATTTCATAAGTGGCTACAGAGCATTCTCTCCAATAAAGCGAATATATTACAAGCATAGTGGAGGCCAAACAATGCAGTGCTGGCTGCGGCGTGTCTCGTCATTGATAACGTTATAGCGCCCCGGTGAATATGATGCATAGACCCTTTCTGGACAGCAGTTGTCACAAATTTCATGTGTGGTAAATCCCCCCACATATCTGAAAGCACATTTCTCAGTGCTTACATAGGAAAATTGCTGTAAGGAAAAACAGTGCACCTGAGTAGCCTTGGGAAGTAAAACAACACTAATTGGATTTGGGGAAGTCATCCTTACCGAGGGGACACAGCTCTGACAGTCTGACAGCCGAAAGCATGAATCATTAAAACCCTACCCTGTCATATTAGACCACTACCAAACCCAGTGTTTGACATTCTGAGCCAAGAGCTGTTGCAGTGTGCAAGCAAAAAATGTCCACGGCAGATAAAAGAAAGTTACAGAAAATGTTGCCATCCGCCCTGTTCTGCGGGAATTTTTACATTAATCTTTCAGAATAAACAATAGATGCTTTCGTGTTAACCATTGCCACCTGGACCCAGCATATGGGCTGGCCGCTCTCTTGGGGTAATGGCTGGGGCGGACTCTCTGTCGACCATTGGGTCATTGGTAACCAGCAGCTGGGAGGCCGCCCTCTCATCACATCAACAAATCTCACTTTAATTAGCTCACCTGCCCATTTCCTCCCCTTTCCTCCCCGCATTCCCCCGAAGTCCTCCATCAAACCTCCCTCAGCTGGCTTACGGGCTCACCTTCCCCTCTCATCCTGCCTCCGCACGGGGAATCGCTCCGGCTCTTCAACACACCTACAGCTCTGCAGACACGCACACAGGCTATGCTGTAAATGAGACTGACAATAGACTTAGAGAGAGCTTGGATCTCATTGATTTTTAAATGGGCACCATTGATACCGTATTAGCATTGGTATTGCCAGTGATATGGTCATTGCTGAAGGCACACGTTTCCTTTGTGTCTGTCGATATAATTTGCACACAGGTGGAAATGATCTCCCAGGCTTTGTTGTTATGCTCGCCCATGCTCTTTCCATTGGCTGTTTAAAGGAGTTCAATAAGTGGACCGGTGGTTTACTGTATTGATCATAGTCACTGTCTGCACTCTAATGGGAACAGAATCCATCCTCGCCTTGATATCCTGGTGTATTTCAAGGCCAGTGAGCCGCTATCATACAAAATGTTGTCGACGCCTTTTATTCCAAATTGATACCATAAAAAAAATAAATAAATCGAATGCTAATTATTGCATGATTATGTGGATTTAAATAATTGTCCTATATAGAAAGAAGCGCTGTTTAACATTTTTAAGCATAATAGGGAGCCATTAGCAAATAGCTAATTACTTGTACAATATTCTGAAATGAGATTTCCTCTTTACAACCGCAATCATTTTACCGAGTAGGCGTCAAATTTTTCAAATGGTGAATATCTCATTAAGAAACAAGCCTCTTCATTTACACATCAGCTCTTTATCTGATTGATCCCAGTGCTCATTCTTGCCTTTGAATACCTTAGGAAGTCATGATGGGGACTGCTGTGATACCATTTATAGATCCCACTTGTATTGTTCAGAGGGCAGTGCCCTAATATACAAAATATTCTAGGTCTGGGACGACTGTCTCATGTGACTGATAAAATCCAGCCACCGCTCAACCGCCAGAAGCGTCCGCTGTAGTGTTCCACTCCCTCCGGTCCACCGCCGCGCTCTTTCTCTTATCCATGGGGCTTCCATATGGACAGCTATTATGGCTGCTGCTTAATTACCTATCAAAAACCATTTCACAGCACTTGGCGGAAGGCTAGCAGAAGGGGAGAGGGAGGAAAAAAAGACCAGGCATACAGAAAAAAGCGTGAATGATGAGAACGAGAAATGGGAAACTGGGACTGGGAGATTGATAGAGAGGACAGGCCGAGCGTCTGTGGAGTGAATTTGAATAGATGAAGGAGACAGATACAGGGGCAGTGGAGGAATAGCCTTGCGGGGCACACGAGGAGAGCAATGATCTGGCCACTGTTCTTTTTGGTTTAGTGTTTACGAAGCCATCCAACAACAGAGGAAAAAGGGGCAGGGTCTCGGCCAGGAGTAGCTATAAATTACTTGTTATTGATGCTCGCCGCCGCCGAGGACGACAGTTAAAGACGCACGGCTCTCATCACAGACACTCTTTTCACTTTAACTCTTCCCAGACTCCCCAACTCACCCGCTGCCTCCACCCCCCGTTTTCCCGGCAACAGACAATTAGCTGCTCCTCCTGTCACATGGCCCACCCTACGCAGTCATTCACCAAAATGATAATCATTCCCTACAAGGCGGACTGCTGGTTTGATGCGTCAGCCGTGGGCTCCATACTGTAAATGTCAACCCCAATCACTCAGTTGCAGGCAAAGAAGTCTGCTATATGTTGAAGGAATATAGATTTATTTTCCCCTTAAGTCAGATGTTGGCTATTTTTATAGACTGTTTAAATGTCGGACAGCTGCCTCGGTTCAGCATCTGCAGTCTTTCTTGACCCATGTTTGACCTGTTTCCGTTCAGTTCAAGGTAAATGCCAGGACCAGCTGTATGAATGCCTTGTGTCTATTTAATGATTAGTCTGTGCATGTTAGAGTTTGAAAATCACTATGGTTCAGAAACTGTCTCTGTGCAACCATATAATCACAGCTTCAATTTTTATGTATTTTGATGAAAATGATATTTCTGCACCTATGCACTCTATCCTACAGTGTGATGTTTTTGCAAGTGTTGTTGTTTTGTGTGTGTGTGTGTGTGTTTTAAAGTTTCCTGGATGAAATGTTTAAAAGTTTGTGGAACAAAAGGATCCATATATACAATGTATAAATAAACGGACAGCACCAGACTGAAAAAGCAATATAAAAACGAAGCACAAAAACAACCAGGTAAGAGAAGAATTGTGTGAAGAAAGTTAAAACGAGACCAGAACCCTAGAATTTGCCTCTGACAATAAGTGAAACAGCAGACACCTATGGGTTATGGACTAAAGCCACTGCTTTTCTACCGCTTATACGACCATGTGAAATGAGAAGTTCTTTCTATTAGATGGCTAGAGTTGCCAGTTTAGATTTTGCATGCATCCTCACAAACACTGAACCGCCAGCTCCAGTCTTGTTGTCATTTAGAAGGGGATTTTGAGAGTTAATTGTGTTTTAGGATGGATCCATGAGACATACTACACCAATCAGCCACAACATTAAAACCACTGAAGTAACATCGACCATTGTCTTCTGACAATTCAATGTTCTGCTGGGAAACTTTTGGACCTGGCATTCATGTCGATGTTACTTAGACATGTACCACCCACCTAGACCAGACCATGCAGCCCCACCCCATAGCAATGACACTCCTTGATGATAGGAGCCATCCCCAACAGGATGCAGCATTACGCAGGCACACACACAAAAATGGTTTAGGAACAACTACAAAAACATGAAAAGCAGCACAAGGTGTTGACCTGGCTGGCCTCCAAATTCAAGTATCTGTGGGATGATCCACAGAGGCCCCTCCCCTCAACCCATAGGACCCATAGGCCCCCACTACCTGTTGCCAGACACCGCAGGACACCCTCAGACGGCCCTTGTCCATTCTCTGATGAGTCACAACTGTCATATTGTTATGCCTGATACATTTATATAATGTAGCCTTATTTTTTTTTTTTATTTTTTTGTTCGTCTTTGTCTTAAAGCTTGAAGCTGCCCTCCACCATCCTGTCCCCTGTGCACTGTTGGGCTTCTCTGCAGCAAGTACCTCCTTGCCTCAAGGCTACCTCTGGGTAAGTAATGTATTGCTGACATTCATGTGCGTACTGTATACACACAATTCGGTGTCAGCTAAAGCAAGGGGGAGGACTTTTAAAACAATTTCCATGGCGCTTTAAACGCACCTTCAGCAATATTGTCATTCATTAAAAAAACAGCGAAATGCCTCGCAAGGCTAAAAATGACACGTGCAACATTTTCCTGTGTAAAATGTCATGTGAAAGTGTGACTTAAATCAGGCTAGCGATAGCTAGGTAACTACTGTAGAGGGTTATACAATGGGGGCGAATTGTGACATGTCTGTCAATGAACTTGTGGGAATTTAGCTAGATCGTAAGAAAGGGGAAATCAAGTAAAAAAAAAAAAGATGAATGAATCTGCTATTAATCCTGAAGTTCTATTCTTTTGTTCCCCTCTCTTTTTGGAGAAGGTGGGTAATTTATCAGGTAATCCTCTTTTGACTTTAAGGGTGGCTAAATCCAGTTCCATCCTTCTAAGACACAGAGTACAGCTCAGTTTCTCAGACTTCAGACTTAATTGCTTTTTTTTTTGGTACTATTCTAACTGTGGATGCTCACTCAGATGAGAAAAAGGAGATATGCTTGTGCTGGAGTTTAGATCCCTGTGATATCAGCATTTAGGGGTCTCTAACTTTCAACTTTTTTTAGAGCACATGCCATGCTGAGTGTTACACTTTTAGAGAATATGTCCTGTACCATATTACTGGACATATTATATCTGTAGTGATAGTGTTCTTTCATTTCAATTTCAAGCAAAGCATCAGTGGATACTCAGTGCTTAGGTTTAGTATTACACTGTAACTGTACGTATCATGTACATAAACTGCATGTTCACTCATGCATTCAGTGGTGTTTTACTTGGAGAGTGGCCACAGAGAACACGGGGTCACCTCCTTAACAGAAAGAAATGTTTATACTCTTTCATATTTTAAAATAACCTGATATGGAGCGTTGTGTTCCAGCAGTAATGCGCAGGTCAACCCATCACCTCCAGGTTGGGCAGGCTTGAGTAAGCTTACCTAAAATATCACAAGATTGTTGGTCAGGTCAAAGTGACAAAGCAGTATTCTTAAAAATGTCTTACTGAAACATGGCATGCAGTACACCACGCTGTTCCAGTCCACCTCCCCCCGGGTCCTCCCTTCTTTCCATTTATCTCCAATGGGATAAATAAATAAAAGATTATCTTATCTTATTTTACTTTCTCAGTCACAAGAAGAACTGCACCCTCCCCACACACACACTGGATGGTGCGTGTCCTTTTATTTCCTGGCTGTCAGTTAAAGTAACACTCTCAAATACAGTCGATTGTTGGTGTAACCTTTGAGTGCAGGAGGTAAAGTGTTGGTGCAAGGTAACCTGCACACTGCTCTAAACGTCTACAGTTTTATATACATAAGTCCAGGTCAGGTATTGTAAGAAATGTGAGAAAACAAAATATTAAATAAATGAATTAATGAAATGGTAAATTAGACAATTCACAGTTAAGGTTAGGACCATCCGCAGTGTTGATAGCTGGTCAGGTCGGGTTTTGGATGTTTGAGGCATAATTTTGCGGGTTGCCTAGTGCATACAGTTTGACTGATATTAAGGGTAGGCTGGGTGTGCGTGTTAAAAACCGTGCGGGTAAGCAGCGGACAAGCAAGTTACATCATAACTCTTCACTGAAATTTGTAGTGCAGCAGAAAACTGATGCATGGGTTGAACCGTAGGAACACTACCCATGTGGACTAGTGATAAAATAGAATCACAAGTCCATCCCTGCATCAGACACACATCTGCAGAATGCCTTCATCTAGACGTAGCAGTGCAGTGCAGTATTGTATTTTACCAGGTCAAAAGTTGATAGTTTCACCTATGAAAACCAAAGATATGAATCCAACCTCAAAGTTGGTTTGCCTCACTTGAAGACAGTTTGGGAGATTTACAATGCCAATGTATGTCTTTAATGAACTGTGTTGCAATACAATTGTGACCATCTTGGAACAATTCAGTGTTCTGTTGGGAAACATTGGTACCCGGCATTTGTGGGGCTGTTACTTAGACATGTAGCACCAACCTAGACCAGTCCAGACACCCCCACCCCATAGTAATGACATTCCTTGATGGCAGCAGCCATTCCCAGCTGGATGCAGCCTGACACAAACACACACCAAAACAGTTTGGGTACAAGGTGTTGACCTGGCCTCCAAATTCATTAGATCCCAAACTGATGATGATGTATGTGTGGGATGATCCACAGAGGCCCCTCTCCTCAACCCATGGGACCCAAAGGTCCCCACAACAACAGCATTCTGTAGACAGCGCAGGACATCCTCAGAAGGCCCATGTCTATTCTCTGATGAGTCACAACTGGTTTGGAGGCACAAGGGAGACCTACACAATATTAGGAAGGTGGTCATAATGTTATGCCTGATTGGTGTATATTATTACATTTATTGCTACATAACCTGGAAGTTTCATGTGGGTCTTTTATGTTGAATACTTTCTATGAGGAAGTCTTAGCATAGAAGTCTAGGAGGTCTTTGCTGTTTGTTATGATCTAGCATGTCCATTAGTACTTACTCACAGGTACTAGAATCCAGCCTCACAAAAAGGCAAGCAGCTCCTTCATTATAAACTACATCAGACTGTTTTCCTGCACAGTGGTTGTTACATATTGTACAGTACAACATTTAACCAGAGCATAAACAAAGTGGTACCCACTAAAAAAAATAATAGCGAAGGCCCGCGGATCAAGGACGAATAATTAGTGGCTGAATGTTCCCGCCCCCAGTTGGTTCTACCTCCCTGGCAGGCTTGTCAAATAAGGGATGACACTAATCATGTTAAAGTGAGATGGGCTATGGGGATTTCTGAGTGCTTTGATCAGAGTAATGACATTGTGTCTAATCAGCCTGATACCTCAGTGTTTCCCTGTTTGCCTTCACCTTCCCTGTCCCACTTTTCCCAGCTGCCTACTTCTCATTTTAGATAAAGTCTCCATTAACTTTTCTGCTTCTAGTTTTAGTCACCCATTCTGCAATTTAGCAATAGCTAGTGTCAGTGATGGGAAACTTAAAATGCGTTCATTTTGGAATAAGCCAACAGTCTGGCAACCTGTGCTTTGGAATTCATAGTGTGGTGAATACAGTCGAGCACACATCCTCACTCCATCCAGGGCAATATAATTAATGCAGGCAGAGTATTTACTGTTGAGGTTTTTGCTTCTCTCAGTTGAAGAATCTGTCCAGAGTCCAGATATCTCTTCATTTAAATAAGCTGTAATGACTGTGTCAGGAAACTGTATTTCTGCTGGATATTAATGGGAAAAAAAGGAAGAGAGTATATTTTATTGACAGGGATGGAGACCATGGTGTGAGAAGGGGTTTGGGAGAGTGCAAATGACTGTATAAATTGTGGAGCAGCCTTGTTGAGCGGGAACATGCCTTTGGCTCAGATTCCACAGTCACTTGAAGCCATGTCCTTTTTGTTTTTTTTTGTTTTTGGGGATCCTTGCTGCAAGATAAGTCCTCCCTATCTTCTTTTCACCCCGTGCAACAGACCATTATTTGTTCTGGCTCATTGTCAAGAGCCCGAAGGATTGCTCCTGTCCAGATTCTGTACGCTGATACAAATCAGACAAATGATTGCATGCAAATAAGGGTGAGGGTGGAGGAGCTAAAGACTATATTTAGCTCATGTCACATTCGCAGGATGTGATTCATACAGAGAATAAATCTTTGCTGTCTCGCAGGAAACATCTGTGCTTCTTTTCCAAGAACAATATGGTATTTTGTCTGAACATCCACCTTGGCCTTACACAGGGGTGATAAATACAATTGTATTGAAACTCCACAGTGACAGTTTAATTGTTTGTGAACAAAAGAAATGCCACGTTAATTGGAATATCTCAGATAGGTTGGAGGGCTCCGGCTTTCTTAGTTTTGTCAGTACTGGCCTTGGCAGGCTTGCACAAAGGGCAGTATAAATGCGGTACATAGGAATCAAGGAGGCAGACACTCAGCCTTGGGATGCAGATCGCCTTGCTAAGCTTGTTATGATTGTTAGACCTTTCTCAGGAACATCTAAGGCTCTTTAGTAAGAAGGTTTTTATTGACAACCTGTTCTCTTCAAAATGGAAGAGACATCGACGGATGTTGATTGGTTGACACATTCTCCAAATTGTGCCGCTGAATCCTTCCAGCTTCCTGCTGCTCTGTTTTTCTACTTGTGTTTACGTGTTCATTTCTGAGAACAGCATCTTCTAGTGCTTAGTGCGACCTTGGAGATGTTAACATCAGATACCGGTTTAATTAATTGAAAATTATATTATTTTCATTTTATCATGAGCTGACTCCAGCAATAGATGAGTCACTTGATCCTGTGATCTCTTTTAAAAAAACCCTCATTGTTAAGACAACTCAAAGCCTATCAAAAACTTATAAGAGCCTCTCTGTTCTTCACTGATGAAAAGCTTGCGCAAATTTTAAGAACAGTTTGATGTTCTGGAGATGACATTGTGAATCCATTACATAATGCCTTCAAAATTCTGAGTTATTCAAAAAAGATGAGCGTGGACTACAAATGACAAGGTCTGAAAGGATAATTGATATCAACTTTTTATTATTTTTTCTCTTTAATCGAGAATGTTCAACCAAAAACATATTATCCTCCGGCCTTCACAAGTTGATTAACATGCATTCTAAGACTGGTCTTAGGGTGACTGGCCTGGTTCTGCTCTCAGCGTTCCTTTTAATTTTTTTTTTTTTTTTTTGGCTTGTTTTGGCAAAATAGTGCAATACCTGTGGCATTATTGGTACAACATAGCATGGTCCGCCAAACTTTTTTCATCAAGTCTGTTTTTTGTTTTTTCTCATTACAGGTGGCTGGTGGTGGAGATGGCTCTCAAGGCCAGATAGAGATATTTTCCCTCAACAGGCCAATGCCGAGGGCTGTGAAGAGCCTGCAGATAGGCTCGGCCGTCCGGTGTCTGGAATATGTGCCAATACCTTCTCCGACTGAGGAAGCGGAGGCTGGCGTCCACAAGTACCCCACAGGGATCGGTACCAACATCTGTGTTGGATTAGATGATGGCCGGTGAGACACCTCTATAAAGAAGGCAACGCAAATGGGAAACCTCAAAAATTAGGTTAAATTATAGAATTAAATTAATTGGAATTACTGGCAAGAAAGAAGGCCAGATGTTTTTCAGTAAACCCCACACGTTCTGTTGTAAAATATTATCTTGTATTACCCTTTGCTACGGTTGCTTGAGATTTGTAGCTGTATAGATTTACTTGTCAATATTTCATCAAAGCAAGAAATCAGTGCTGATACCCCGACACAGCATCAATATTGCTACTTCTGCTAAGATCACTGTTTCATTTTCAAATCCAATAACCCCTCTGATCCCCACTGTGTGTAATAGAGGATAGGTTTAATCTCAGTCTCCGTCACAGTTACAGTGAATCACTTGCTGTTTTTGCAGACAGAGCGCTCTCTGGAGCATCAGATATACCTATTTTTATGTAATTTTCATTAACATTATTTGTATAGGTAGCTCAGTCATGTGTCAGCAGTTTGTTTATGCTGACTCATTCTTTTCCGGCATAAGAAAAAGAAAAGTACAGTAGAATAGATAAAAAAAAAAAAAAAAAAAACGGTTTCAGCATTTTAACACACTCGAAAGCCTGTCAGCTCCAATGCTATTTAACATTTACTTCTCAGACGGAGAGAAACAAACGGCTATGTGCATTTGTCATTCTGAAGAAGACAGTAAGATGCAGCAAAGTTCAGATGGCAATTCAAACATGAGAAAGACAGAGTGGTTGCACATACGCAATGCTTTGTGCTCTGTTAAATCAAACCGCATGAAAACGAGGCACTCTGTCATTTCAAATGACGCTCATTTGTCATGTCGCCTTGTGCCGCTGTTGTTCTTCCAGCATACTGGTCTATGGCAGTGTGGACACTGCAGCGCAATGCCTGGTGACCCTCCACAACCCAGAGGGCTGCCCTGTGCTGTGCCTGAAGCACTCTCCTCGCTTCCTGTTTGCGGGCCTGCGGAATGGGACCCTGATGGTTTACGGGAGAAATAACAGTGGTAAGGTGCTCCCGAGGTTGCTTTGTTTCTAGACTGATGGCTGTAGTTTAGGGTCTGTCAGGGGTGGGTGTTCCTACTCTGAATGTGGTCTTTTTGGAGAAGTACGAATGTGTCATTGTTACTGGGTATGTTTCTTCAATTTTGTCCGAGTGGCATGGTGAATGACAAAAGACTAAATAAATTGATTATATTTTCTAAACAGGGATTTTCTAACTTAAATGAGGCTTTTCACTGTATGTGGTTGCTGTGTGAATTTTAGCATTTATTGTGCTGCTTCTGTGGAATCATAGCACTGCCCCAGAAAGACATATATATATATATATATTCTCTTATAGTTTAATATGTTTTACCACCTTTTTTTTTCCTGATTCTTTTCACCTTTGCTTTTCACTTTTGATTGTCCATGAAGGCCCAAGCTGTCAATCACATGGCCTTGGGCGGGGTTTATTTTCTGTGGCACCGCTATGATTCCATAGGTTTCTATCAGCGCAAATTACACGGACAGAAAGAAATAGCATTACATCAGATGACATTTATAACACTTCGTGGGTTATTTTCTAATAGTAGGTCCTCCAGTAAGAATGATTTTTGTCTTCTGTACCAGTGGCCGTTTCCTGTTAATGAGATGTGAAACCAGAACGGACTGAAAAAAAATTCATAGTTAAATTTTAACAGGGTTGTTAATCAAAAAAAAAAAATATTTTTTTTTTACAGCAGCAAAATAATTAATATAGATGAGTTTCAGCTGTTTCCTTAAAATAAATTACATATTAATACTTGTGCTGTGCATTATATATATATATATATATATATATATATATATATTTTAGAAAACAATTTTCATTATTTTTGGACTGCTTCTCAAATAATTGCTTTAGAATCACTTTTACTCATTACGCTGTACTTCCTATTTTCATTGATTTTCTCGCCTGCTGTAAGTTTTAAAATAACACCATGTGGTTGATGGCACGCCATGTTCAGTCAGGCATTGCACAAGGCCAAGGGGGCTTAACACCCTCTCAGCAGTGGTTTGCAGTCTTCATAGCCAGCGGGAGCACAATAGCTCTATCACTGGATTCCTTTTTACCTGACCACGGTATGTCAATGTGCCTGCCTTCCTCCTGTGCTCCTCTCTCCTCCCAAGCAGAAAGGATGATTAATTACACCAAGCTGCTGCATGCCGATTAAATATTACTATTCATGCTTTGTATATAAAAAAGGACAGGAGAAAAGCTCTGGAGGGCGCCGGAGAATGTTTGTGGATTCGGCACATCTGTTAAAGATTTATGCCCTGACTAGGACGCTACTGTCTGAAACAAGTCTGCAGCAGCCAAGAAATATTGGGGCTTTAGTTGAGACTTGTATCAAAAGGCTTATTTATACATGCAACACATTGTTTCTTAGTGAATAATGCGCTGCGGCTTTCCTCACCAAGTTATACACATCACACATTGTGTCAGCTTGCGATGAAAATATTTCACAAGATGAGGCAGGAAAGTTTGTTTCGGTGCGACAAGCCTGATTCCTCTGTGAAAGAGGGACAATCGCTGGCATGGCCATGTTTAGCGCAAGCAGGCCAGAGGGACATTTACAAGGAGTGCATTTTGAAAAAGGGTGGAAAAATGACCTTTATAACATGCCAAACAATTAACCTGTGGAAGTCAGAAGGCATTGTGAAGCCATTCTCCTATAAAAGGCAGAAATAAACAACTCAAAATGTTAATTAAATGGCTGGATGCCCTCCTTTCTCTCATTTTGCTTCATTAACACATAGAAAAGGAAATGCTTATGTAGTTCGCTTTATAATGTGCTCATGTTTGGTCGCTGCAACGTGTGGCCCATAACAAAACCTCTTTTTCTTTTTGTTCTTTTCATTCAAAGACTGGTGATGAAGAAATCACATTGACGTAAACACCAGACTTACAAGCTGTTGGAGGCCAAGGGTTTGAAAGGGCCTACTGTCAGCAGGATGTCCACAGTCTTAACTCATATACTTTGTATTTGTTCACATTGCTCATTATGGTGAAAGAAAACAACCTTCTTTAGTAATTGCTCAATAATGTAATTAATCAAGGTCCTTTTTAATGAACACTAAACTTAATGTCTCTGATACAAGTGAGAACTGAATTTAATTGCCTCAGTCAGTGCGACAATGTAGCTGTGGTGGCAGCTTGTGTTTTTAAGGGTTTCCATCTCCCCCCCTTCTCTCCAGATGATCTGTGGGACCCTACCTCCTCCAGATGTGTAAGCCTGGGTTCAGAACCAGTTCGGACACTGCTGGTGCTGGATGACTCGGTGTGGGCAAGCTGTGGGAATTCGGTAACAGTCATGGAAACCTCCAGCCTCACCACTCAGGTACGTCAGTTAATTGTTGCACATAATGTTGCAAAAACAACAACTAGTTGAAGAACACCGTCTAGCATTTAGCATCTCAGGAGCTGGTGGGGACCAAAAGTGGAGTTGAAAGAAAACAAGATATTCTACTTTTTCAGAGCTCCATGTCAGTATGATGTGTACATAATTTGATTTGTTAGCACTGAATGTGACTACCCCCGCCCCCTTTGTTCAAACAGATTACTGACTTTTATTGGGGATGGTTTGTAATGATGAAAATACAGAGGACCCCAATTGGGCACACTTGCGATCAACCAAAATGGCTACCTGACACATTTTGCTGCCCTGATTGGTGTTAGTGTTATCCTATTGCATCCAGAGGAATTTTGCTTCCATTGATAATCCCACTTGGAAACTACAAGGAACTACAAAATGCCTCATGGAATCACCGCAATCAGAACAAACTGGTCCATAAGGGTTGTGTAAAAGATCATTAGAAATATACTGGCGTACTAATAACCATGTAAACCTTTGATACCATCAAACCATGTTTGACGTAAACATAGGGTGAAGTGACAAGTTTCAGGGAGGGTCAGAGTTGCTCAAAGAAAGAATGAACAATGCCCTAAATAATGCCTACACAGAAAATGTGCAATTGGTATCATTGTGTGTGTGTTTTCAAGCTAAAAATAAAGAAAGCATCTTATGTTTATGTTTCAAGATGTGTCATAAAATTACATCATGAAATTCTTGGAAACCGTCAATCACAATGGCAATTTTTTTAGAAGTTTTCGTTTGTAAGGCGGATGAGGAATGAGCTTATCTCTTTTGTCGAGATCAACTGAAGACGTTGTTGTCACGGTTTGAAGACTTAAAGGAATAAGTGATACAAAAGCGCTATTACTTATTTATTTCTTTTGTGTTTTTTTCTTCATAACATTCAAGGAAATGTTGTGTCTGGAAAGTTTCATGTAGCAGCCTTGGAGAGTCAGCTTTTCTAATCTGTGAAGTCATCAAGATTTATTTGCTCAGAGTTGCTGCATGGACAAATTAGACCCCATGCAGATTTGTAGAATGTATGTTAGAGCTCTCCCTCTAAGACAAGCTTTATTTTACCACACCACACTGGACTCTGAGTTACAGTACAGAAAGTCACCCTGGGTGTTGTTTCTGTCATGCTTTCCATTTTTGTGTAGCTTCCCCCAGGTGTTTTTCTGTGTGTCATTTAGAGGTGTATCACTGGGTGACTTTCCTGACTGTGGTAGGTAATAACGAATGACATAAAACAAACTCCTCTGGGTCATGCTAATATGATATTCAGATCCCGAACTGCAAACCATTACCATTTAATTATTGCTCCCAGATGCGAGTGCGTGTAGCTGTATAAATGGGTCGGGTTTTAGCTGAGACATTAGTGAACCTTCCTTGCATAAATAAAAGTTTCAAAAAATGCGACGCAGGGTTTGATCAAACAAACAAATTGAAAGACTCCCAGCCAAGGAGATGCATATCACAGTTTTTCATTTCTAATGAAAATGTAAAACAGTCGCACCTTTATTTCACCACTTATTTCATCCGTGATTATAGATGTGTTTGTTGTCCTCATTACTAAATATAAAAGCTGCAGATGTATATGCAGCGATGCACAAGCGACATTTAATGATGATATAGAATACAAAGTTGTATGTATTTACATTTCTCCTCTTAAAAACCACAAGAAATTGGGATTAGCAGTTGACAAATGGGTAATCACCAAAGGGACAGCTGCTTATTGAGTCTGCTTCAAGATCCACATAATCAGGAGTGAGGCGAGCTTGGAATGTCTCCTTTTATTCCTCCTCCACCTCCTTTCCCTGTCCTCCTGAGACGCTAGCTTAATCAGCCGAATGGCCACGCAGCGGAGGCACAGTTCTGGTTCACTGTCTCTCCCACAGAGCTTAACAGGTCAGCTCTGGTTACTTCTTTGCTAACCTTGTCTTCCTCACTAATATGGACTCAAGAGGGAAGACTTCACAGGGGCTGCACTGTATATCCGGGATCTGGACAAGCTGTATTTGGCACCTGTAGGAAGAGATATGACTTGGGTGCAAGGCTGTAGGGTCACAGACTCATATTCACCGCACTTCTTTCCATTGTTGTCCCACACGGCTGTTCACCGCTTTGTGAGATCCGCTGTACTTTTGAATCATTTATCGCCGACTTTCCCGGACACTCTTCCCTTTCTCGCTTGACGGCGTTGATCTCGTACCCCACTGCTCGTCATGAGTCTCTTTTTAAACCGTCACAGTCGGCGCTTTTATGACACAGGGTTATTTAAATATAACCTTTTCAGTCTGTTTTTGGTAAACACGACTACACTTCCTACGGTGTTGAAATTGCCTGCAACAGAATCCCAAAGGATCATCATAACACTTACAAATTTGTGTGGACTCCCAGCTTTGTATTACTTGATTATATTCACTCTACCGCAGTGGGGTACATGGAAATTATAGTGCTGACAAAGTCTCAACAATGAAATGAATGTGTGGAAAGAGGGCAGCAAAAAGGTGGGTGATGGAGCTAATTTAGAAACAGTTTAGAAGCTATCACAACATGTGATCTGTCTTATAATGCAGATTCTCATGATTCAGGCCCACAAAGCCTCAAAGTGACACATCAGACAGTTTTGACTAGTATTCCCAGAGAGGTTTAAACAGCAAATGAATGGAAAGGAGATAATGTTAAATGTTAAAGGAGTGGCCACTTCAAGTGACAGGTGGGTCCACCTCTTGGCCAATTTTTTTATTACCTGAGAGTTAGGCGGTGTCAGGCCCTGCCAGGGAGCCCCCCTCATATTTACCTTCAAAAGTGCTCTTCAAAAATCGTCGCCTCAGTGGATTAGTCCATCTTTATTACATGGGTCTATGGGTGAAGTGAGTCATTCAGTCTCAGGGCCCAGCCCAGGTACTGCTACAACAAAAAAAATCCCCTTTGTCCTAAAATGTGTGACCACCTGCTTTCCTCACTGTTGTTTTTTGGTTGTTTTGTTTGTTCTTTTTGATTCGAGGTGTCCTCATCACCAGAGGACCCAGTTTACAACCAAAACGCACCACTTTTCCCCTGCGTTTTAATCACTCCCAACAAAAACCTGAGCCTGTCAGTAAAATTACAAAAATTATAAACCCATCACACCAACTAAAAGAGCAGCAGGAATCAAGGAATACAAAGGGAATGTGAAACAACTTAATTGGGGGGAAAATGAAGAAAATCTCTACCAATCAAGAGACATTTTGTTTTGCATATAGTCACACAGTAGGGGCTGATTTGAATTTGACAGTAATGCAGTTCTTTGTTCTTTGTGATTTTTACACAATTGTTATTTTGTTAAAACATGTCGACGTTTGCGTCGGGACTTCGGATGCTTTCTGTATCTCTGCGTTGTCAGAGAGCCCCCACATACATCAACGCTCTGCAGAGGGCTGCGTCGCTCGCATATAAACAGACCTTAACAAAGTGGGACGTGCATGGACATACAGGCTTTGATCAGTACTGACTGGCAGGCCTTGTTCTTTCCTCTTCCCATTACCATTTCTTACTCTTCCTGCTTTCACCTATCACTCACATGTCCACTCGACTCCTTCGCCCTCAGAGCGGAGATGTGGACTTAGCACTCGGCAAAGGACAAAGACACCTTGTCACCTGGCGTAATGAAGGACTAATGAGCTGTTCAGACCAGCTGCAGTGTTTGTGGCTTCAGCTCTGCTGTTATTTCCCACCGTTGGTGAAAGGACTATAGGAGGGATGTTGCTGTTGGTGTGACACTGCAGAGTTGAGTGGAGAGGGCACATTACTACTGTCAGGCTTCACTGACTACCTCATCTCTGTAAGCAATGCTGGATTCAGCAGACTAATACCAGGTGGATGGTTGAGGGCAAAACTTGTGGCTTCTATTTGTCCTGTATTTGACACTGCACAGCATTTGTTTGCTCTATACCTGGGGTGAAATATGGAATTGGCCATACTGACTGAACACTACAAATGTTAAATCAGTCATTTAAAAACACTTTCAGGTACGTTTTGAGACCCGTTTCTATCTCAGTAAAACAAGCATATTGTGTTCTATTGCATTTGGTTTCCCAGTATGCCTTCCAGGTGGTTTCAAACATATGGTAAGCAAGATGGCGTTTACCCACTACAGCATGTCAGCCATTGATTAGCTGGAAGTCCCTTTTAGAGCCACCATGCTTAATAATGATTAATGCGACAATTACGCAACATATACAGTACAATCGCCGTGTGATTTCCCTGCGCAAACTTGACGACTGACTGAATTGCAATGGGTTACTGAAGGTGAAATGTGCCTTTTCATTGTAATTATCAAATGTTTTGATGGCTGCACTTGAAAAGGGAAGAGATGCGTTGCGTGGCGTTTCCAAGGCAGAACAGGCACACACTGCTGAGGAGTCAATTAAAAGAGGAAACACATCAAAGGCTTTTCTCCCCTTTTCCCTAATTTCAAACAAAGAAGGACCCACTGGCAAGGGCGCACAAACAGGTGGTAATCCCTGTCTGCCGGTGCACTTGGTGCTGGGGTGGGCGGCGCATTCTCATCCTCACTCAGCCGCTCTCACTGACTAATTGCCCAGCTTCATGCAACTTGTGCAATGACAGTGATATAAGTTCCAAGATGATGCCCAAACCAACCCCTTGTCACGCCTTAGACCGCAGGGGCTGCATGTGCTGCCATGATAAGGCTCATTGCATTTATTTCAAGCTACTCATTAAGAGTGTGTGCCTGAAACACTTTTTCCATTGTGCTCCTCAAAAGATAGACGCCAGGGGAATGATGCAAAAACATGGCCCGTGTGTCAGGGACTCTGTAAATTACAGAATTAGGAGGGACAGTTAGACTATATTTCACAAACGCAAATGTATAGCAATAAATAAGTGGAAGATACCAGGGACTTCTACTACCTCAACATGGTGTAATCTTTACATATTTTGAGAAAAATAACCACACTTAATTAGATGTTAGTTGAATGTCTCACTCAGTGCAAAACCAACTAATAAACGAAGCAGGCAACTTCCAGGAATGAAACTCAGGATAATGTTAAAATGCTAAAAACGGCAGTTCCTCTATAGGCCACTCGGGGCTGACTCCAAAAGCGAGTCAATCACAGTAGACCTCTGTGTTGAAAAGCACAGCCAAAACAAAGACGTCTGGACTTGTTTGTGGTTTCTTGGATCCCTTTCACCACACATCCAAGTTCTAGCCATGATAAACTATAGATGACTGAGAATCTTCACAGACAAAGACCCCTATGTTAAAATGGCCATTTTCGCAAGAGAAATAAATGCGTGGACAAAAAATGTTTTGGTCTCTATTACTAATTTCCCCATTCGGGCAACCTTTAAATTGTATTAAGGGCTTCACCACTGACCGTTGGCTGTTGGAGTCAGGCATTGCCAAGATGGGACAGCTGGTACCAAATCGTATGAATGAATTCATGAGGGTTTGCCCATCTTTATATACAGTCAGTGCTGAAAAAAAAAGTGTTCCCACTTGGTCATTAACTCCTTACATGGTAGACTGAACTGGAAACGTCCAGAACACTGAGTACACTGATCATATTTTGCCGCCAAGAATAACCTCCCAGAAAAGGCAGCTGCTGCTTGGTTTTCTGTTGTGGAAATGATGTCATGTCACTTGCCGATGATTGATTTTTTTTTGTATGTATTGCACCTGATTTATATATATTCTTACTGTTACAGAAGTTCGAAGTCCACCCTAACCCGCTGGTCAGCGTTGCGCACATGGCGTGCGCCGGTGGAGGAGTGTGGATGGCCTTCTCAGAGGGTTCCTCCATTCGTCTCTTTCACACTGAAACACTGGAGCTCCTGCAGGAAATCAACATCTCCACGCGTTCAACGCTTCTGAACACAGGTGCGCACAATTCTCACATCCCTGCTTGGTCTTGACCTCCGTGCACCGAGGAGTGACCTCCATCCTGCAGCACAGTGCACCAGCTGAAACACATTTATGCACATGTAATGGGTTTTGTTTTTTCATGACAAATTTATTGTCTGACGTTTCCAGTTTGCACAACAGCAATTCATTTTCTCCGCACAGGATACGTTTTTGTTCTTTATGATAACAGAGCAATAAGAGGGCACCGACTGTGCAGAAGACTCTGCTCTCCTCTTCAGGATGGTATTCTGGTCTTGTCCAAGTTGCTCCTTGGGTCTTGCACCCCCGGGACTGACCTGAATAAGTACCCAACTCAGGCCTTTGCAGAGCCATAATAGAGCTATGAGGTGAAAGACAGGGATTAATAAAAGAGAAGTCACTGAACAGCAGTAAAATAGCAGCCTTAAAAATGTTCATACATATAGAAGAGTTACCGTGGAAATATTGTAGCCTTCCTTTAACCGCCAACGTCTCTGCGGTATCTTGCCATTTTTCGTTTTCTTCCCTGCATATACCTCCCTGTTATCCTCGTTTTGAGTTAATATTTTGCTTTCTTGTTGTCCTACTTCTCTCTATCTCGCACTCGCTCTCTCTCTGTCTCTCTCGTTCCCTGTTTCATCTCATCCGCTGTGCTTTAAAATCCTCTCACCCCCGTTTCACTGCAGTCCGTTTAGGATGCCACACATAGCCTATTACTTCCTGTGTGCCTTCCTTCATGATGGATGAAATATTTATCAGCAAGTGTGGGTGTTTTCCCCTTTTCTGAGGCAGGAACTATGGTAAACAAATTTAGATAGCAGTGGTGCATGCCTACAACTGTCCACTGGCGATAGTAGATGGCGACGCAGTGTCAGCTTTCCTCAGGCTACGGCACGTGCGCCATCAGCCCATTCAGTAACACGAGTGCTTAATATGTGAGGATCGTTTTGAGCTTAAAGGAGTGGTATAAATGCATCTGGATTTAGAAAATGTTGTCCTTTTTTTACTGAGTCACACCAGACTGTGATTGATGTATTTAGAGCAATACTCAAAGCCGTGGTAGCACTCCATCTCATCAGAAGGAGAAAAAAAAAAAAAAGTTTTCTCTTGCGAGCTGAATAAAGAAAGAATAACAGGCGCGCGTTCCAGACACAAAACTTGAAGGCTCGTTTAGATAAAAGTTTTTAAAAATTTCTGCTCGACTTTCACAGACTCCCGTGGCCGTGGTGTCTGGAGAAATCCCATGACCCAGAGGTCATTTTCACCCAGCAGCAGCGCTCCCCCTTGCAATATGCAGCAGATTTTAGGGAGGGTGGCAGCCTCGAGGCTTGGCCCCAAAGGAGGCTTCAGGGTGGAAAGAAAAAGAGGTGCCTGGCTCATGTCTTCGGGGTCCACAAAGGGAAGAGGATCTCTGACTTAAGTTGTGATTTGCTGAACTCATAAGAGAAAAGAGTGTCCCCCGACTCTCTACAACCACAGATATTCCGCATGAAACACTGGTGTTTAAACAGAGTACCGGTTTTCTCCACCACTGAGTCTCTGCTCTCTGGGTTTCTCCTTGACTTATGCTAGGACACAGTAATGATATACCCCCTAATCCTCTCCCCTTAATGTGATTTGTACTCAACAGGGAATTCCAGTTGCGGTAAACAACAGAGAAGTTTCTAATGCAGAGGAAACTGCTGATCTCTTCTCCACTAATGCCTTTAATAGTTCCTTCCTTGGGGTGGAAAAATAATATTCCAAAATAAAGTCCTCTGTGACATATCATAGAGAAATGCATATCTTTGGAAAATACCAGCTCCCCCGATAAACCCTCCACGCACTGCAGAGTGTGTGCATTGCTGCAAAAATCAGAGGTGCAAGATTGCTGCAGGTTAAGCTATACCTTCCTTAATCTGAAGTACCTTTGTCATTATGCCCCTTTATTACTGTTCTAAAGGCAATGCCCGATGCCCACATCTTTCCGACTTAACTTAAGATTTCACGGTAAACCCTAAACTTTCTCATTTAAGCTCCCTCACCAAAGTACAAATAGACTCTCGGGCGGTGTAAGCAGGTGGCAGACAGTTTTGAGATAAAGGGCATTTTTGTCAGCGCCTAACTTGCTGCCGTGACCCTCTGAGGACTCCGCCTGAAGGCTTCTGCACTCTGCTGAATGTGCTCCAATGCTCTGCCTCTCCTTCCTCTCGTGCACACAGCCGTCAGCTTCCTGGATGAGTCATTTCCGCACAGTGAAATGAATTAATTAATGACACCGTTGAGCCACTCATGCAAATCATCGTAATCTGAGCATGACACAGAACAAACATGTAAATACAGCTACACATGTAAATGAGCATTCTCATAGTGGTGTTCAAATGAGTGTTGGTGTAATTCAATTATGGTTGCCATGGATATTATGGTAAATGGTTCTATAGATAACTAGGCCACAGTGGGAGCCAAAAGCTGTGGGACCACAGAAGGAATGCAAAAATAAATCCGCGGCAAACAATGCTTTTTTACTCCTTTGTTGACTGAAAACAAAGGCTGTGCATGTATAATAGGAGAGTGCAATTATCCTTTACCGTCACTAATGCGGCGCAACAAAACAGCTCTGCAGTGGAAGTCTTAACAGCAGAGAATATATGTGGACTCTTGTATCGAAACTGAATTTACAAAGTTATCCAAGGAAATTCATTGATTAATCTCATCCCGAGGATTATCGACATAAAGGAAAAGAAAATCCACCTCGATTAGTTGTCACTTTATCACAGAACCTCTATATCGGTAACTGAAACAACATTAGCTAGAGATGAGGATAAACAAACTGACAAAGACATATATGCAAAACTATCAAGACATTCCTGGAACACAAAGCTCTGAAGCTGTTTGTGTGTCTGGCATAAGATTTTGTCCTTTGCCTCTTACTCTACTGCTCCTGTTATCTCTTCAGAATTGCTACCAAACACTAATATAGAACAACAAAATACATAAAGTGACAAAAACTGATTTCTCTGCCAGTTTGCCCACTTTTAGTATCCATTGCACGCAAATCTGTCTTAGAGTAATATAACAGCCGAATCTTGCAAAAACATCTATACACCAAGCCAAGTTATTCACAATATAATAAAAATAGCTGTGTGTGTGTGTTTGTTTGTTTGTGGGTTAAGGCTTGGTTTTAGGGTTTGTTCACTGAAGGTTGAAGATAGGCTCTGAGTTGTTGTGTCAAGGATGAGGTTAAGGCTTAGGGAATGCACGGAGATTACAAACCCTCACAAGTCTGTATGTGCGTGTATGTGCGTGTATGTGCGTGTATGTGCGTGTATGTGTGTGTATGTGTGTGTATGTGTGGTATCAGATTCAGCTCTCTTGAAAACAAAAAAACACAACATGACCTGTGAGAAATGGCCAAGGTTGATGCTACGTATGAGAGAAGAGAGAATCATTGGCTGTTCTACAACACAGAATGAAGAGCTCATAGTTTGGACCTGAATACTTTGATATCTTTCATATCATAATGAACAACTTTAGACGTTGATCAGGCATAACATTATGACTAATATTGTGCCGGTCTCCCTTGTACCTACAAAACCCACATCCAAAAATGGACATGGTTCTTCTGATGGTGTCCTGTGGTGTCTGGCAACAGAATATTCTTAAAGGGGGCCCTTTGGGTTGAGGGAAGGGGCCTCTGGGGATCAGGCTTGTTCCAGTGCATCCCACAGATACTTGACCAGTTTGGGATCTAGTGAATGCTATTTTTCATCTTTTTTTGTTTGTTTGTTTGAGTTGTTCCTAAACCATATTTGTGTGTGCCTGCATCAGGCTGCATCCTGTCATTGCTATGGGGTGGGTGTCTGGTCTGGTCAAGGAGAAACAATCATTATTAGCTGTTACACAGGGTTCAGCCTGAACCAAATAAAGGTGCGTACGCACACGACAATCCTAGCAGTGATGTGGCGAAAAGTGACCATGGAGTTGTAGCAACGGTAGTCAAAAAATCTATTTTTATCTTTGGTGGCCTGAAGTGTGCAGGTAGCAAGTTGAACCAATTTAACCATGGAGGTGGCAACCAATGGGAGCAAGTAATACGACTGATTGATATACTTCTGCAGCATGTCAACAAAATACTAGAGCAGCTCATCTGAAGCCTCCTGTACTCCCAGTGATTTTTACGCGTTTATTAGTAGTAGCTGCACATAAGCTGCTTCTTCCACTTTCACAAATTTGGGACAGGAAATGTACAGGAACGTTACCTTGGCAACCAGAGCCCGGGATGTCGACTTGTGGCCAGCTGTCGGCTACAAAGCCATGGGTAGTGAGGAAGTTGCTTTATATGTGGATTAAATACGTCCTTCGTAGTTTTTTACTTGTTCTGCAGGATTACGCCTGTTTTCATGATGATGTCTGATTTGTTGAATGTTTGTTGACACTAAACTCTGATGAATCATATGGTCTTGTGCTGTTTTTCCATAAAAAATTCAATAAAAGCAACAGAAAGATCAGGAAGATGCCAGTCAATCACTGACTGTACATGCCCACACAGGACTGAGAGGAGGTCTGATCAAATCAACCAAACAGACTGAACCACAGCCACAGGGGGCCATGATTTCTGTATTTATGCTGTCTTATGTCCGTCAGTTTACCAATAAAAGTGCATTTCCCTGCATTTCAGCTGTGTTATGTGCAGTAACAGGTGAAAACTCAGTACTTCACTAGCCCTCAGGTCACTGAAAAAAGGTGTAATGGTTCACAGAGTCTTGTTTCCCCATGTTGTTCTTCTGCAAGAGTTTTCTTTCAACTGGGTCAAGTGCAAACAGACAGATCCAACTTTACGTAATCTTATGTTACCTAGAGCCCAATGTAGCTGTGCTGTGCACATGTTAAGCTTGTCAAATACAGACTGAGAACAGAACTTAAACTTCACCTAAGGCCACACTGATAACTAACAATAAAAGTGTTTGCTTTTTTACTTTTCATCTAGGACTCAGTGTTTCTGGTATTAATAAAATAATTGAAAGTTTATAACTCACTCTTTTAAATAGAGACCATTCAGGCTGTAGAAGTTGGTTTAATTTGTCCCTGGGAGTTTTTCCAAAATGCTGCTGTAGTTTTGAGATGTGTTATTCTGTAACAAAAGGTGGAAAAGAAAACTCAATTTTCTGTCAATGATTTCTGTATTGCAGGTCAAAGGAGCATGCGAGTCACAAGTCTTCTAATTTGCCAGGGGCTGCTATGGGTGGGCACAGCCCAAGGCTTGATTATCACCCTTCCAGTTCCCAAACTGGAGGGCATCCCCAAAATAACAGGTATGGATCAGAGGGGAGCGGCTGGCGGTGATTGTCCAGCCTCTAGAGAGGTTAAAAAAGAGGAGGAGGTTTTCTTTTCTTTTCAAAATGACTCTGCACTGCCCATTAATGAGGTCACGCTACACATTTTTCTTGTTGCTCAGTGCAAATATTACCAGGCAGGCAAGACACAAATCATATTGTGTATATATATTTATGCCGGATAATTTAAAAACCGCCGGGAAGTGTTTTGTTTATCAAAGCCAAGCGAATGAGGTCATTAGTTTACCACTTGTGCAGCCCTTACTTCACGGTCATGTTATTCCAGGATAGGTTGTTAAATAATATGTAAACATCTCACGAACTATAGCTGGTGTTATTATTGTTACAGTTTTAGAATAAATAATTGCAGTTTAGTGTTGATGACCTATGATACGCTGCTGGGTTCAAGTCATATCACTTCATACTATTCAAAGTGACTGGCAGTGATTTGACCCCAGCTCTGTATATGAGCCTTATCTCACAATAGTCTGTCTTCCTGCCGGTTACAGGAAAGGGAATGGTCTCTCTAAATGCCCACTGTGGGCCTGTGGACTTCCTGGTCGCCACCACCAGCACTCTGTCTCCCGAGCTTCTGAAGAGGGATTCTTTAGGGGATGGCCCAGACTCTGCCTGCGGTGGCGAGGACCGCAGCGACACCTCCTCTCAGGAATCCCTGCAACAGTCCAGCTCCTACCAGGGAGAGGGCAGAGGCAAAGGACGTGGAGTCCTCCTGCAGTACAGGCTCCGGTCCACATCCGGACTGCCTGGACGCCCGTTAACGGCGCTGGGCGACGAGGCGTCAGACTCCTCCCTGGAGTCTTTGGAGCACAGCGTGGAAGACGGATCCATCTATGAGCTCAGTGATGACCCAGAAATGTGGGTCCGGGGCCGGCCCTGTGAGAGGGACGGGGGACGCAGGGACAGGGTGATCTCTGCTGCAGTTATCTCTGGAGGGAAGGGTTTCCGCAGGCTGAAGGAAAGAGGAGCAGCTGGTACTAGGACAAGTGGGGATGGTTCAGAGAATACTCTTATGGTATGGCAGCTCCCACTGACAGTGTGATATGGAAAATGTACTCATGTATTCATAGATGTCAACCCAGCTTAGCCTTGAGTCACCTGCTCCATAAACTCTACGGATTTGAATGCTTGATGAGAAGGTGTTGCCACTTTACGGAGCTTGACGTCCTGTGATTTAGCCTGTGGAATAAGTTAGCTAAGACATACTGATAGAGGCGCTGTCAGCACATAGGATGCTTTAAATTTTCAGGACTGCACGTCATCATCATCATCATCATCCCAGGAGAGGCAGAGGCCACCACAGATTAGTTCCATCTGATAGTCTGGATCCGCTTCCCCTTCCCGCCTTAGTTAGGATTGATATGGCTCGATTTAACCTCATCATTGCTGCGCATGCTCTGACACATTTATTTTGTGCGAAGGACTCCAGCGCGAGCGCCCATGGACGAGAACACCTTTGAGAGGCAGCCTTTGTTGAATCTGCCATGCTCCGCAGAGTTACAAATAGACGTCTTTTATCTGATCCTGTGGGAGAGATCCCATCTGTTTAGAGCTGAAAGCTGAGGGACTACCGTCGCATCATAAAGCACATTAGCATCACTTTATTAGCTTTGCCACTCTTTCCCTCATCCCATACAATGTGAATGTACAAGACTTTCTATTGTGTCTCAAAATTGAATCTGCGTCCTCTTAAAAAAAAAAAAAAAAAGGAAAGAATTTAATTTTATCCTGTGTTGTTGCAGCTGTTGATTTTTGGTTACGGAAAATGAGTTGCTTCCAATAGCTTACCATGCCTTTGTGAGGCAGGGTCATGTTAGAATAGACTGGCTGCAAAAAAAAAAAAAAAAAAAATGTTATTGCTCAGAATTACAGAATCTGTATTTGCACTCTAATATTACTGTAATAATTATAGATTTATTTGCTGAAGATGTAACCTCTTGTCGCCAAACGTCCGAGTATTATCTCCCAAGTACTGTAAATGCCAGATACCTGTTTCAATATTCATTGGCATCTATCAGCCAGATGCAACAAATGTGCTCACCCGCTTATTAATACTGGACTCACTTTAGCTGGAAAGCCCAGTCACGCATCAAAAGCTCGACTCAAATGAACGATGACACAGTAGTGCTGCAGCCGTCTAAACTGCTGTCGGCTACAGAGGCAGCGTACCTGAGAGGGACACCGGGGAGCGTGTTTACAGGACCGTTGCTTTTCAATTAGAAGGTGATTCATATTTAAGGTGTTGTTTTACAATACGTAGCAAAAGTCTGTATTACAATTAACACATGGTGATGATGTGTGTGTGTTTTCTGCCAGGACTTTGATCATGGAAAATCTAATCCTGCCAGAATGTGTTTTCCTTCTGTTTCAGTGCTAATGTTTGGTAAGTATGTTGGAGTTTAAGGCCAGCACTGATATGTCATGACCAAGATATGAAGACGCCCATAAACCACTTGTGATCCCTGTTGGGTAGAAGCCTTGCTTCTCTATTTTTCTGCTGTTATCATGTCTCCAGTTCAGCTGAAAGAGTCTGTCCTTAAGCTAGTCTCATAAAACTTTTTGTATGAAATGCATTGTCTGTCAGCTACGTATACAGTATGTTGAATCAAATATGGTATAAGAAGCACTCCGTGGTACTCTGTGTAATATTCTAAATGTTTTCCATCTAAAGGTCTTAATTCCAAGTTGTAGCGCTGGCAGGTTTGTAAACACGGACACAGACCTTGCTGTCAAACTAAATTATGAAGTACGTGCTTTCTGTTTCCCATTTTTTGTGCACAGCATGTACATATAATTGTCCCCATCAACAGAAGCATAAAGTTCTTGTTTAGCGTTTCCGGAAATTCAAACAGCTCTATAATCTCTCAGCCGGCATCCTTCAGAAAAATCAAATAAAAATAAGATGTTGTAAACTGACCTTAACAGAAATCTCAGTATCATATCAGAAATGTACAGTTCACAGAGATTCAGTGCCGCTGGCGAACAATGCTCGGCGGTTGCCACGGAAGCTGTCCATTCATCCTTTTTAAGACTATTTTTGGCTTTTGTTGGACAGTTACTGGTGCAGAGGCGGGAAAATATGACTGCAGTCAAACGTGGGGATGCCGCAGTAATGTGGCCGTTATGATTTGCCTGCCGGGTTTTTTTTTTATATATATATATGTATTTGTCCCAGAGGATGTGTGTATTCCTCATGTACTGCCATGCGGTTGTCGAACTGTTTCACTGGCTCATCCGCTTCAGTCTCAGATGTTGCCCTTGACAGACAGCACCTCGTGCATTTCATTTGCTTACAGTAACTGCCTACAGGTATTATCCATGCACTGAATATTAATACTCAATAATGAACGTACTGTACCACTAACCACAACTCTTACTGTACTAATTAAACCTATGTTCCATTTTGTAAAGAGGACTGCAACTGTGTTGATGTTTTAGACTGTGTACGGCACAGTTAACAAAACTTCAACGTCATCGTTTCTATCGGCCTTAATAACATTTGCTCCAGCCGTTGAGTGCTGAGATCTGGTGACATCACTTGAAAGAGGCATGGTGGCGGTAGAGTTTGTAGTAAGGATCCGTCACCGTCCACAGACCTGAAGAATTATTACCAGCATAACAGACGGATTCACCTTCTACCCCTTAGAGTTTTTGGGTTTGTTGCAATGTTAAACTGTTCCCAGGTCTTAGTTTAGTGAGTAAATGACTTCTATGGCTGATAGACATGATGGCCGAAATGGCAAAACGTAGGTTGAAAGTTAATCAGGATTATACGTGCAGCAAAAGTATTATAGCTCAACCTGTCAAAGGACGTCTGTGCTTGTTTCTTTTTGGTACTTTAATGTTAAATGTCTGTACTCCATCTAACAAGCATTTACTAAATTAAAAACTTGAAACATGAGTTTGAGTTTGATTTGTTTGCACATCAGTGACAACAAGGATGCAGTAGTTTGAGTTTGGGAGCAATGGTAATGACGCCACTCATCTTTTTGCTTCTCTGGGACTCCGCTGCAGACAATCCTGTCTCTTATCATATCGGTTTGGATTTTTTGCTGTCGTTTCAATTGTAACAAGCTTACCTCGAAACATGCGCTGGACGCCAGAGCGTAAAAAAAAATCTTTCTGTTGAGTAAAAGTCCAAGTTCAGGAACAAACTGATGTAATGTCCCGTTAATTTAGCGCTCTTGGCTTCCCTTCAATACATAACCCTCCGGAGGCCAAGTCACAGGAGACGTTGTCAAATCAATTTGTTTCTTATTGCTTCCTGAGAGCACTACTGGCTTTAAGCACAGACAAAAACACAGAATCGATTTCACAAGAGGCATTAATGCACCAAATACAGAAACACATTGATTAGAAACACACTCACTTGTTAAAAAAAATACTGAAGATTACATTTTCTCAGATTCACGTTTTTTTGTCAGTTGGAGGCAAATTGCAGTTTCTCCAAGTGCAGTAAAAGTTCTTCGTTAAATGATCACCACTGAGGCTTGTTTTGTCACATCCTTTGTGCCTCTTCACCTCCATCCGAGGTGGAGTGCCAGCGGCTTATGTCGTCGCTGGCACACTGCACTTCAGGGAGACAGGCAGGATTGTTACGAGTGTGCTCAAACTGCAGGTGGAGACACGCTGGGGGAAACCCTACCATTTCCCATCGACTCCCCCGCCTCCCCGTTCTGTCTCCACCCATCTTCATCTCTGTCTCAGCTCCCTTGCCGTGTTTCCTTATCCCTCTCTCATTCAACATGTGCCCGAGCAGTGTGCGGGGGATACAAATCCACGGGCCATCAGCGTAGGAAATGGAGCGGCGTGCCGTTTCCTCGTGACCGATCATCAGGTCAACGTGCGCTGTTGGCCTTGGAGCTCGTAGTTGTATTAATAGGCGCTTCCTCCTGACTACGCTTGGAGCAGTCAGGCCACACAAAGCCCCCTTTGGTGCTGACTAATGTCATATAAAGGGGCAGAAGGTCGGGGGCAATGATGCTGTACATCCTCTGAAGTGATCCTCGACACTAGCCTACAGGAAATTAGCATGAAAGGTCAATGCTTAAATAAACCCTAAACGATGGGCTAAACGAGTGGAGGTTCAGGTGCATATAGGAGCATTTTAATAATTGCGGTACATGAATAATGCTTTCAAACGAGATGTAACATCATGCAAATGAGCCAAGGTTGCATCTGATATAATGTTATATATATATATTTAATTAAGATTGACGTCTTCCCCCATTGTGCAATGATTTAATCAGATAAACATAACAGTAAAACCAGTAATCAGCAAAGAATGCATGCTCTACCATTAACATGCCTCCTCATTCTCCGTGGACGTGTGCAATCTAGGCCTTGTTTACTCGCACTCTTTTCAGTTTTGCCGCGAGCTCTCATTTACCCGAACTTTTTGGCTCATAGATGTTATCGTGGGAGCGCCCAGTGCACAAACAAGCATCCGGCAACACGACGAGGATCGCATCACTACAGGAAGCTCCCCAAAGAAAGGCTCCGCGAGGCTCCAGCAGGAACGGAGAATGTAATGCTGATCTGATGCAGCAATGCTCGATCTCTCCCTGTACCTGGGTCAGCAATAGAGCAACATCCATGCCCGGAAGCAAAATGACAAAATGAGAGGCCGAAATGCTGCGCAAGCATTCCACAGTCAGGGCTCAAACAGTGTAGGGGGTAAATATGTGTGCTTTATTCCTGGTGGTTACCCCCCCTTCTTTTTTAAACCGTTCTATAGATATTTTCTGCCAATTAACCCTGCTCCAGGCGAGATTTGCCTATCTCTAGCCCCAGCTTTGCGCCTGTGCAGCTCGCGGCGTCACTCTCCCAACGTCTCAGGTATAATTTGCATGCCTCGGTCAAGGCTAAACTGAAGCGGATGAAGCGTTGCAGTTTGAAGGTCTCCCTGCTTTATCTGCCGACTCCTAAAAGCCAGGCATATTTGCATTGCTTTTCATTTCCGCAGGCTTGGCGGTGGGATTGATAAAGGAAGAGGAGCACACTGTACAAACCTCGCTTAACAAAGGAAGCAGTAGCTGCTCATTTGCATAGAGAGAATGCGTGGATAAGGCCCACACAGGGCTGCCTCGGGACTTATCGCCCTCAATCAGTGCTCGTGGCTGATGCCTGTCAACATCCAGTGTAGAGGCGCACAGAGGCGGGCTGGGTCTCACCTTGGCGTGGCTGTCTCCCCGGGCAAGATCAGTCTCAGATGAAACCCCCCAAATAAGAAGAAGAAGTGATATCTCAATAATGGATATTGTTTTCCTGTTCAGAAATCTGGAACCGAATGAACCCTCCCCCCCCCATGCCCTCTCGTAGCTTTAAGCAGACCTGTCTGTTACAATGCTCTCACTGCTGCTCATTCTTATATTTTATTTACAACCATTTAATCATGCAAAAGATGAATAAAACTTTGATCAATTTACATTATTCAACTTGTCCCCAAGGAGATGGGGGGTGGGAGGAGTGGGGGTCTTAATGTTCCTGTGTTGAATAGTTATCATCTCGCACAATATTTATATCTTTTCCCAACTTTTTTCTAAAAAGAAAAATAGATGTGCCACTGTTGTGCTTTGCTATACCTTCCTTTGACAATGACTTTTTTTTATGCAGTCTGTAAAATAAAATCATAATGGGTGAAGTGCAGCTGAGGTGTTTTATAGCCAATTTTCTCAAAATGCATTTATATAACGTCTCAGAGCCCGTACTCCCATCTCCACTTCTTGTTTACTGTCCTCTGTATAAACATGCCAGTTTTACATGTTCAGCGCATCCCTCGGTCCTGCAGTGTTTTATTTTCTAAGACTGTTTGGGCCTTTGAAGGGCGACCTTCAATTCATATATCTATTGCTATAACTCTGCGCTACTATCTCAGTGGGACCACTGCGGAGAAGATAAAATTTCTTTTTATGTCTCGCAGTGAATCAAGTCACTTTTATGCCAACATTTCTCTGACTATTCACACCAAATGAGAATGTTAGCATTCAGCCCCAGCTCTTACCATTTTTCCGCATTTGTGTTGAATCTGGACGCCAGCCAGAGAACGTTTCAGACGGCAAATAAACGTGCCGAGCGCAATGGCAACCTGGCCGCATTTCACAAGAGGAGCAGAATGCGGCATCAAAACCGGCTCGCCTTCGCTCTCTCCGTCTACCTGAGTGACACGCTGATGCAAATCTTGCATCGACAGAATCGGAGAATCTGCAGGATTGCTAAACAACTTTTATTTTCCGGCCTGTTGTTTTTAACGATAGCCATGATGCCTGGCGGCCAAGTTTCTGGAGTTTCGACTCACAGCACATTGGTCCAATTTGGCCTTGCACTCCTTCCTGTTCAAACTTGCTCTCACTCGTCCACCTTCTTCATCATTCCCTTCTCCATTCCTCGTTCTGTCCTCACTCCTGCCTCACTTCCTCCCTGGGGGAAGAGATGTGCTGTACCTTTTAATGCAGTAGTCCTCAGCATGACAGATGGAGGCTATTAAAACACATTTTCATTGTTTTATGGTAAATAAGGCCGCCATGTTTTGTATATTACTGTCCCCAAGACAGTACTAGGATGTGAGAGGAAGTCATATAAACCATCTTGTTCTGCGTTTACCATCCTTGTACAGTGTTCTGTCCCTATGTAGTCATACAGGGTTTTCATCAAGCTGCAGTTTATCATCTGTTGTTTTGATGGCACTTGTCACTTAAGACACCAAGTCATCAAGCCTGATTTCCTGTCTCGGAAGAAGGGAATGTAACATTACTGAACTTTTGCATAAGGCATTGGGATTGACAGTTAGTCAATATTCAGTGCAAAATTCTTAGTTTTAGGTAAAGGAAATCAATATATGCAGTGGCAGGTATGATATTTGTTCAAACTGCACTCTGTCTTTTGATAAATAGAGGAGAGAAGGTTTGGCTTGGCAGGAAGCTTGGCAGCTTCTAAGCTGTCTGTTTTATCAGGTGGACATTCACAGTAACCAGCGATGACAGTTTTCTATTTTTATACCTTCACTCCACGGAGAGGGATCCTGCAATCCGGCACTGTCACAGCGGTTGGCTGGCTCAGGGAGAATTCCAGCTTAAAATCACAGGATGGGAAAAATATTGATTTGGACACAGGCAATACATCATAATCATAATCTGTAACCGAGCTAATGTTTGGACGGAATGGGAGCCGAGGAGACAGACTATCAGGTGGCAAAATGAGAGGTGGATAATGTACCTTCAACTGAATTTGTATTCAGCATATCTCTTTGGTTTACTTCCAGGTCAGTCTGGGCTGCTGACCACTTGCTTCTGGGTGTCCCAACATCAAGACAGTAGTACAAGGGGACACTGTGCTTTTGCAGTTGAGGCCCCCAAACTCTGGAACAGTCCACCTTTGAATGTTAGTCTGGCTTAGACACTGACTGGGAACTGCTTTTTAATTTGTGTTATTGCAAGTATATATATTTTTATAGTTTTTGCTATTCTGACTGCACAGCACTGTGGTCAACTTTAGTTCTTTTTACACGTGATTCATGAATAAAACTGGCTTGACTCAAAATCAACTTTAACTCAAAATACTCTAGGCCTACTTGTCTCTTGATGGGATATTAAAGGCAGGCATATTAAAAACAAGAGCACATATCCAAACTCTTAAGGAAACAGAAGAGAAATAAAACAATGTAGTGTGCCTTCTGAACATGATCGATGAATCATGCTCATTCAAATGTTAGGCAAACACTGAAAATAAGATTTTCTTATTTATTAAAGTGAAGCCAAAACTAGCAGAGCTCCCCCTGCTGACTGGCTGCAGTATAGGTCGTAAGCGGAAGTGTCTGTGGGTCATCGATAGACTCTCGGACCATACTGCGCAGACTCAGGCTACATACGTACGTATTCCGGGAGTATGCTTCAATTTGGTCAATGCTTGGAAATGGGGACGCGTTGTCCACATACAGTCTATGAGGCCACATGCAAAATCATTGACAATGGAATACCAGAATTAAATGTCTGTGGTGCGACATTCAGCTGGGAATTCTCTCAATGTTTGGTGACCGACACTCCAGGAACGCCGTCACCAGCCTGACGTCTGTGATCAGCACAAAACATTGATCGCAATAAAATTGATGATGTTGTCGTCCACTGGGAGGCTGTAGTACAGATCAGCCACTTACAATGGAAAAAATGTCACATCGGCGACTTCATGAATGAATGGCGTTTTAATGCACGGCGCCACTAGCGCGCTAAGTGGCCCAAATCAAACAGCCAGATGTTGCGTGAGTAACAGGTGCACGCTGGGTTTGAATGGACGTCTCCTCCAGTCACTCGGGATCTTCTCAGCACAGCAACTTTCTCGTGTTTGTTCTAACTGCAGAGCTTCATTCAGCTCACCGTGTGAAATATTTAAACGGAGAAGTTGAAGGTGGAGCAAAGCGGAGGATGTCACGGGGCTCAGAAAGACGTTCAGACAGGTGAGTGCAACAAAACTTCTAGTTATTCCAAACTGCTGCAACCGCCGCGTTGCCTGGAAAAGGTTTCTATGTCGTGCACGGGTTCAAAAAAATATGCGTTAATATACATCTTGTCTGCCTGCTTCCCTCTATTGTGCCTGCTTGATGCACGGTTTAGTTTTGGTAATTTGTGTAGTTAATATTTCTGAAGCCGCAGAAAGGAGGTTGTGTAACGTGATTTAGGTTGTGTAATATGTTTAAAAGCACATAAATAAGTGAAGGCAGTAAGTAATTGTTCATAGCATCCTGTGTGTGAGGACAAAAGAAAACGTTCTGCATCTAGAATAAGGAAAACACTTCAGGCTCATAGGCCTACATGTTTCTATGATGTGTTTTGAAGCCATGGACAACAATAAGACTACAAAGTGGCATATTGTTCGAATCCCAGTTTCTGGTTGTCTGTGTGGATATAAACAGATCTGATAAATGTTAAGCGCTGTCTGCATATAAAGCAATTGACTCAGTCTGTTTGAGCCAGACTGTTGGTCACTGGATATTTCAGGCTTTGGCTGCCCAACTCTCTTTAAACAATTTTTAGAATGAAGCACAACATAAGAAAATAATGCTGTGAAGTGTTTGGATTGGGATATGTATTCTCCCCATCACTAAAACAATAACAAAAACAGTGCAAGTAAGAAAAGTAGGGAGTGGATAAGAACAGGACTGGACTGAACCAAACTTCTGTCTGGGATCCTACAGATTCATTGATTCAGTTGATGTAATAATTGCATCAGTGTCTCTGCGTCATATGTCAGTCAGCTGCAGTCCTGCTGCAAAACTGGCATCGTTTCAGTTTCAATCCGCCAACTTTACGTTGCAGGTATTTTCCTCCCATATTCTCTGCAACTCACTGAACCTTCACATGGTCTCTTGACTCCACATCAGCGCTAGTCTGTTTTTGTGTCTGTATGCCCCTTTAAGATACAAAGTTTTACAGTTAGACAACTATGCTTGTTGAAACAAAATTTTAGAAATGATTGTAAAACTGTACCTCAGGACTATGCAGCTTTCAGTATTAACTTGTTGTTTTCTTTTGGTTAAGTCACTTTGGCTTACATTAACGCTCCCTATAAGTCTGTGTGAAGCCAATAGCTCTCAAACTTAAGCCGTATGGACGCTACCTGCCCTACACGAAGAGGCAGAAAGGCAGCTGAAGTAAACAAATCTAATGAGCACATACAGATATTTTTGGGTCACACACAAAGCCAAACATAGGACTTCTTCAATTTGAAGACTCATGAACACATTTTGCTGAGGAGAGCTATTGGTGAACAGTTTTTACACTTCACACACATCTTGGGCTGTTGTGGAGAACTTTTACGTCACATCAGAGCCCATCTTTAGCATTTTATTTTAATGGGTGTTGAACGGTTGAAATGAGCGCCTCACGTAAACTTTACATCAGACGGTGATGAATTGTGCATCAGGTGCGAGCGTGCAGAAGTATTGACCATTAGCAACAATTAAGGATCCAGTTGATGCTCACAGCCACAGCTCATTAACAAAGAAAACGGTCAACATAGTTTGTTTGTTCTCTCTGTGCTAATTAGCATTAACATAACATTTTCATAAGTGCAGAAGTCACAGCTGCACAGACCATGATGTTTACTGTCGGCTGATTTGCCCCCTGAATACATATGTATTTAAAATGAGAATAGGTATGCATAGTGCTGATAGAGCTATGTGTTGTTTTGTCTAGAAGATTTAATTATCCATAAACCTTTTATGTTGTATAAACTACTGACAAGCTGTAGCATGTGTTGAATGCAGTGATTGACACTACCTACCTGAAAGGATACAGGCCTTAGCTGTAACCTTGGAAAGTTTAACCACCTCTGCAGTCAATAGCTGTGCACTTATCTGGGCATTGGTTTCAGATGATGAGTTCTGTTTCAATTTTGTCCCTCCTGACAACTGGATGGAAAAATAAAAAATAAAAAATCTGACCAGGGACCTCGCTCTGAACTGAATTTCAATTAACATTTATTTCCCAAGATTATCTGGTAATGTAACAGTTGCTCACAGACTTGTTGTGGGCGTTCTGATTAATATCAAACATGTTTGATACTTTGGATTTAAATTTGGATGATGGGAGGGTGGATCAGTAGATTTACAGATCATTGTTGAAATGCAGTCTCTGGCTCAGGATTAGATGTTACAATCCCTTGTGCCAAGATCCCAGGCAAAACACATTTAGAGGCCCCCTAACCAAACAAATAAATATCCCGGCCAACCAACATGAAGAGATCAGGAGCCTGACCTAAACAACAGCAGTATGCACCATGTCATTGGGGTTTACAAGGGGGCACCTCTCTTCACCGATGTTTTGGTAAGTTAGGCCCACAACACCTCAAGAAGGCTTAACCGTGAATCCCAGTGTCCTGGAGTCACCCCCCTCCACACTGCCACTTCACAATCCCATTTTTCTCATCATTCTGTGACTGTCAACAACTAATATTTCAATAATATAGCCTAGTCCTTTTAAGAATCACGACCCAGACAAACAAATCTACCATGGTTCACCCCGCTGATGCAGACAGAACCACGAACCAGTCGATCACATCTATCATGATTTGCAAACACACTAAATCATCCTATAGTGGGTGTTGCAAGTTTGAGATTATAGAAAAGAATATTTGAGGTTTCCCCCTTAACATCTCTGATGTAACCTGGATTCATATTTGGGTAGCATTTCAAACCTCCTGTTATCTGAGCCCAGATTATTGTCTTTGAGTCTCTGTTCTCTTCCTGCTCTTTTGACACTTGCCGTCGGATATACTGAATTTTAATGACACCTCCTTGAGCTTGGCAGTCAATCAAAATGATAGTCTGAAATGGTGACTTTAAAAGCGTGAAATGTGAGTTGTACAGGTATGATGGTCTGGGGCTGCTCAGTGAAGAGGCGGGCCTTATGTGTCGGTGGACTCATGGAGTCACGGCGACGTAGTCACGCACGTTATCTGAGCGCCGTTGAGTTTAAAACAAAATGGCTCAGACTGGTTTTAGGGCTATCTAGTTGCGTGCAAAGCTGTATCCTTTAAAACACGTCCCTTCATGAAATCCAAATGACGTGTGACTCAAATTCTGATAAGAATTGAGTCTGGCTGTGTCACGCTATGTCAGTATAGGAGCTCTCACCACAATAAGACAAGAAAGCACATAAATGGAGGAGCTGAAAAAAATCCTTCTTATGTATAGCAGGACATATTTTTGTAATGGACACAAACTGTAAATGATTATGGTATATAAGCGTTTTTAATAACTGTGTTCAAATGGTTTGGTTTTCCCATCTCTGTGAACAATACAGTATATTTGTACTATTTTAATTCACAATTAAATTTAATACATTTATTAAGGAGACTCTTTTCGTGAGGAGTAGCATGTCAGGTCATGCTTGGCCAGCGGAGGCATTATACAAATACACAGTGCACTCTCATTTTGCCTCAGAGGTTAAACAAAGCGGGAGTGCACAGTGAAGGCCGTTGTGCACTGTGAAGGTCGCAGTACAAACAGGAGTCAGTGCTCTGACTTGATGAACTGTAATCTGTACTGTAGTTTGTTGCCGGACTTACAAACAGATTCCCATAATGCCTTTGTTTTGGCTCTGTATATAATGGAATAGGTACTAAAAAAAAAAAAAAAAAAGAAGCATTCGTGTCAGACCAGCTGTCAGCAAAACGCATTTCGACCATTGCTTTCTGTTTTTGCTTTGAAGACATTAACACAATGGATGCGACAAGAGAACGTATCTGAGGGACATTCTTTAAAACTCTTGTCGTGAAACAGATGGGACTGGCTGGTTCTTTCTCATCGCTTGAGGTAGTTGTCACAGACTACATCAAAATGGGCCATGCAGACAAATAAACCAATGAAGCGATTATGTTCCTGTCACAGTCTGAAGTGTTTTTGTATTTGCCAGAATCTGGGATTTTTTTTTCTTGTCTAATATAGGATTAGCCCTTTGGCATGTGGCGCAAGTTTAACTAAACATTGTACCGTGTAAATGCCTGAGAATTGCTACACAGCCACAGGGATCCTGGCTCAGACTGAAGAAATTAGGTGGCAAAATGGAATAAACTCTGTATCCCGAGGAGCTTTTATTGTGATATCAACAATCCAGGTGGTGGAAAGTGGAAGGTGATCTTGCAGAGTATAAATGCCGGAGACAAAATGTGTGTACACTTCAAATTGGTTGGTGTGTCTTAGGTTTAATACTCATGCAATATGAAAATCCCAGAGAGAGGGTGTCAAGGACAGTTAAAGCCTTTCAAAAATATTATTCAAGGCTTGCCATGGACAGGAAGCCAATACCCTAGATGGGAATTCTGCTCAACAGGATTGTATTATCCACCAGTTAAAATAACATTTTTGGAAGATTTGATGGATGACAATGATTTATTTATGCTTTAGGGGATCACAAAAAGTTCAGACTCATCTAGTAAAATATTTCAACGTCTTTCTGCACATATTGGCGTAATACCCAGATGAGGTTCATCATGAGGGTTTTTGTTTTGACCAAAATGTCTTGATACCAAAGTGCGGACATTGAGTCCAGTTCACAGTTCATTGTGACTTTGTTGATGACTTAGCTTAACATTGGCAGTAGTGTAATTATCAAATGCTAAGAAGGTGAACTTACTTGTTAAATATGAGCGTGTAAACAACATATACATAAAGAAATGCTGCCCCCACAAAATAATGGTAAAGGTATTTTTTTTGTCAGTGATATACAGTATTTTGAGAACATACAGAAACAAAGTAAAACTGTGTGTTCATATGTAAGGGTGTTCACTATGTTCACCAAATTTGGTGTGGTTATACACACTTGACGTCTTTCATCTTGGCTTGTTGTCACCTCTACGACTCTCTGGGGTGTTTGCAAACTGAAAATTTTCATTTGGAAGTCTGACCATCAATAAAATGGACGGTTCAGTTGTCCCACACAGGTCAGTTGTAGCTGCATATTCGTTGTACCTCCTGCTGCTATTTGAGCCTTACTTTTTCTGTACAACTCCGAAATAGAAACTTGTGTGATGGTGTTAATTGGCACCAGATCTTTAGTGAGGTGACTTGCATTGGTTGTTTTTTTTTTTTTTTGTTTTTTTTTGCTGATCCCTTCTAATAAGGTGTCACTGAGACAGCGGCACTTGTCATAAAAATCTTTGTGGTGCTGACTTAAGTGTTCAAACAAATTAGTCGCGCTGTGGCAGTAACTTTAAGACAGTCCCCACAAAATACCTGTTATTATTCCGCATTTTACTTTTTGTAGCCAAAATAATTCCACACAGCTGACTTTCTTTTTGCCGGCAAATGTTCCTACTCTCCCATTCCTCGCTTCTCTTGAGGTTGAGGTCGGTGCTAACGGTGACGGAAGCTGCCTTGGTTGTTTCAGCTGCTCAGGAATGATTGGGGTTGCTCACTGGTTCGCGGTGCATGTACAGACATGGAAAGTCCGACAGTATGACTATCGTGCTTGTGGCCTAATGGACGCTATAAAAATTATCCAGTAAGACATAATGTGTTTGCATGTCCAAAACATAAATCAGCATAGACCTTTTTTGAGATGTGCAAAGTGGTGCTGTGCAGCGTACAATCTAGTTAATATTTTCCCCATATTTTTACAACACTGAATGCATCCAACGGGAAAGATGCACCTACTGCCAGTTGGGTACTATTTTGCTTTTGTCCCTCATGGAAACCCTTCACCTCAAAGGTGAGAATTCCTACCGATTGGGCCAGTCTGTTCTGAATGAGATGCTTTATGAGGTATTTCTGTTCTGAGTGGGGCAGCTGTCTCAGTTGTTAGTGGCATTCTAATGCCCCTGTGCTGTAGTTGAATCTAATCTAATCTATCTGTATATGTAGCCACTGTCATCATGAGCTCAAGCAGAGACTAGACCCTTTCTTTGCTTCAAACACCCATTTACACTCCATTTTGAATACAGATTTAAAGGCTTTTTCACCATATCTACTGTTTAATCCAACTACTACCACCAGAGTAATTTAGCCCTGTGTCCTCAGTGATCCACAAATGATTAACTTCAGATAAGGTTACCCTGTCCCCTGGAAAAAGGTAATAGGCTATTACCCCTGTAGGCGGTTTGGGCCCAAAGACCTGTGATTTAGTGGAAGCAGTGTTTTATGTTGGGTATCTTATCACTTACTCATTGTATAGTACTGTACTGTGGTACAACTGCATGCTAGACCTTTAACATTAACCGCCCCGAAGTGTGAATTCACCATTAAAGCAAGGCCTTTCCTTTTTGTTCTTTTGCCTTGTAATTGAAATAACCCAGAGTTGTCATCACTCTCTTTGTGCGTTTTCAGTAAGAATTATTCTTAATCATTGTTGCCTGAGACAATCAATACTGTGTCAGGGGACATATTACATCAGGTCAAAGTGCTTATGACCTGTCACCTCAGTGGCTATTACCACAATGATATGCTTGACCTTTAATCACTCCTTGCAAAAAGGAATCAAACAGTTTTGTATTAGTCACAGTGGAGGGAAAGTGAACTTAAGCTCGGTGTCACAGGAAAACAATTCTAAGTGTTCAGTCTCTTGCTACCACTATTTCACTGATAAGGCATTTCTTGCTTTTTCCTTTCCTCGTGTCTCATATAGGGTCATATAACCTACCTGGGATGTATCACTTCATAACTCAAACAATTTCTCCCTACTGATACTGTTTTCAAGACAAACTGAAGCATTTTCTATCTTTTGCACGCTAATAATAAGCTATTTTTCAGTCTAGGAATGGATTAGCTCACTGGTAAACAAGCTAGGGCGGCATAAGGACATTATTCAGCTGTTTTCACCTACACAGAAATGCAGTAAAATGTGCCATCCGAATCTGCATTGGCAACTCATTACAAAACAAGTAAGTAAAAAATATACAGTTTCCCCATTTTCCTAATATGACCAGATGGTCATTTGTGCAGTAACTTAGTAGTACTGCTCACCACCCATGGAGCTGCCTGTGGATCTGTACTCCTGCTCTGCTCTATTTAACCAATATGCATTATTGCAGAAACATCATTGCAGGGCGTTGCACTTATCTTAGACGGTGTCTGTCGACTTCTTCTTCTTCTTCTTTTTTTTTATCTTTTGCACACTATCATACCTTCCAGCCCCAAGAATTATATCCATGTTCTACAATCTTCCCAATCGGTTTCTCATTTTGCTCAGTGTAACCCCATCATGCTAAACTGTCTGTCTGATTACACGCTAACCGTACCTTACTCTACAGTTGTGAGCGCTCTATATTTGAAGCTGTCTTAAAGCAGCACATACAGTGACAGAATGTTCAGAGGATTATCTATATACTTCTACCGGCAGTATGTGCCTCACATTGTCCCTTTCGCAAAAGAAGGAAGACAAGTTGTGCGTTCACTGTGATGGCGTGTCGGTTTTGCTGCAACCCTGATGCCAAGGCAATTGCACAGGACAAATAAAGAAATTCTGGTGCGGCATCTAAACGGGGTGGCAGGGCCCAGCTTTCCGCTGTTAGTGTAAGTTACACCCATCCCTTCATCCCTGGCAGTTTCTGAAACTGAAAATGTTGAAATTGGTTGAGGTTGCAAGACATCTATTATCTTTATTCCCCTTCATCTCAAGGTTCATTCTTAGTGCACACTAATACACTTACTCTTCAGTGACCTTACCTTGCACTACGTTAGCTGATCTTATTTTTGATTTCGCGATGATTGTCAGCTAACTCAACACTGCCTGTTTGATGTTAAGCAGCTTCACAAAAGGTATTCCACGCTGTCTCAGGATGCGTTGACTTGTGACTAAATGTTTAAAGGATGATGCATATAATTTACCATACTTTGCTTTGTTGTTTTTCTAAGAGATGTGTTGTTAATAAAAGGTGCACGCTACTGTATATTTTTCACATCTATATAACTTGATGTAACTGCGCTGAGTCTGACAGCACTGAAACTGACTAGTACTGTAGTACTGTGAGACCAATGACTTCTGTCTCACTGGAGTTGACACTATAAAGAAATGATCAATTATTATTATTTTTAGTAATAGTAGTAGTAGTAGTAGTAGTAGTAGCGTTGCCAGCTGAATGGCAGGGAGGATGATTTTAATCAATGACTAAATTATTAATGTGGCATGTGTAGCCGCGTATCACAAAATGTTCCTGGCACAGTGTGCACTTGGTGATACACACTGACGTGAATTTGCAAAGGGATGCCGATGCTTGGACTCTTCATTTCTCTTGACATGGAACACTCAAACAGTTCAGACCAATCTTTAAATTCATGTATTGTATTGTATTTGCTATAGTAATTCCATTCAGTTGAACTAAGATTTATGTTCGTGTAACTTTAAAGCGAATTGAATTTCTCAGTGGAATCCTCTTGGTTGCTGTCGCTCTTTGAGAACTATTTTCTGAACTTTTCTGTTGTGCTGGAGGTTTTGCTCGGACTGCAGGCGAACCCCATCAGATCTTTAAGATGGCTTGTCCGTGTCCATTATTTGAAAGTTTTGCGGTTACAACAAGGTGTCTCTATGCTCTTGATTCAGCTTTAGAGCATCTTGTTGGATTTCTTTCAGCTTTTGGAGAGGTTTGATCCCAAACTGCTGCTCCGGGTTGTCCTCCAAAACATTCTTCTAGTATTAATATGTAAACACAATGGATAATCTCTGGATTGGACAATGTTTCACCCCTTCTCTGCCACCGATAATGTTTTATTTACATTATTATTTACCATACGTATCCTGTTACTAAGAGACAAAGTAATTTTGCTTCAGGAAAGTTATCGCACATTGGGGTAGGGCGAGGGGTCTTTCAGTATAAACGGACCACCTTGTAATAATAGAACACCCCACTGTGGCATCTTCAGCCGTACTGTAACCTTGTTTTCAGTTGTTTTTTTCCGGCATCAAAGTGCCACATGATGTCTTTGTTCTTTGCAATTTCAGAAGCTTCCAAGGTGAACTCGGTGAAGGATGCAGGATTCTTATGTTATCTTAATTTCCCTTCATCTCAAGGTTCAATCCCAGTATGCACTAATATTTCTTCACTGACCTTGCCTTGCACTACGTTTGTTGATCTTACAGTTTTGATTTTAAATGACTACTCATGAAGTAAACAGTTTCTTTCTTGTTTGATGTTCAGCAATTCCATGAAAGATATCTGCATACATGGAGAATTGATTTCCATGCCTTCTCACATGACCAGATAAAATTAATTTATTTGCTTCTAGTCACATCCTAAGTCTCATTCATTCATTCTTCTTCTGTAACCGCTTGTCATCGAGCAAGATGTGGGGAACACCCAGGTCATCAGTCTATGAGAAGGTTAACACAGACAGACAGCCAGCCATTCACACTCACATGCACGTTGGTGTCATTATCATTTATAAAAAAAAATATCTGTTCTATATTCAATAACAAGGTATATTATATGTAGAAAGTAAGGGTCACATCTCTGATGCCAAAAGATAAGAATGAAGCACAGCCAAAATAAATATGTAAATATATGCCTAATATGTGCACACAGGTGTAGAAATGTACAGTATACCTTAGCGGCTGTCGCTAAAGACGATACCGTCCCCATTTCAACAAACACAAATACAGATATAATATATTTGCCAAAAAACAAGACAGGAATGTGAATGATGGGAAGAATTAGGCTGGGAACCATGGGATTGAACAGGAGGCAGAATGAAGCAGAATGAGGAAGATTGTAGGAAGCAGAAACAGGCCTTGCTTTTGGCAAGGCTCGGGCAACAGAATCTGGATGCATTCCTGGATTTAATTTGGACGCTTATTTCAGATATAAACTATATATACATCTAAGCAGCTGACAATTAGGATCCTAATGTGCCATTAGGCACTAAAGTGATTGTCATTTTCGTGGAAGAACGTGAGTTTTTTTGCCTGCACCTGTTCTCTGACTGTGCAAGCAATCAAAGCGCATTCAAAAATCCTTTTGATATACAGGATTGCTCATAGGACTCGGGATCTTATTCCCACGGGTAGAGTGAAGCACCTTTTGAGCCCTAATGATGTAAACTAGTGGAAAAAAGTGCAGCCTGCAATGGCATTAAGGCTTAATTGCTCTCTCGGTGAGACTACATGTAAAGCCGTGCTCCTCTCTAGGACTTAATGAGAGGACTACCAACGTGCCGCAGTCAACTCACCTCCTCATGTGCTACGGTGACGATAATTAGAAATCGCTTTGGTGTGTGTGTGCTGGTTTGGAGTAGGTTTGAATCAAAGCAGATCAATGTCTGCGCAGGCTATGTTTGTGGTTACACTGGTTTCAGAGATGAAGCGTGAAGAGAGAAGAACCTGTGGTGATGTAGGCAAAACATTAGTTGCACTCACTCACATATGTATGTGCCTGGGTGCACCTGTGCACCACTGACATTTCCTCTTTTCATTCTTTGTTTTCAGAACCTCACACTTTCTTTGGCGCTCACAGATGCATGTGTTTATGTGCACATAATTGATAGGATGGCAACCATACTTTTTGTCTTCACCAAGGACAAGTCCCAATACTAGTTCTAGCACTTATCTACTTTTCTGTAAAGTATAATACATCAGATCTCACTTTCAAATAAATTCACTTCAAAGAACTAAATAGAATCACTCAAAGCACACATGGCTGTCAAAGTGAAAGAGGGCAGAGATATTTCTGCAGGATATAACTCTCTATACTGTTACATTTGCTCCGGGCTATGAATTGTATTCGACAGCTTAAGGCAGGTGGAAAATGGAAACAATGAACAGCAGTAGCTTGTTGGGTTTTCTGTGCAGTGGAACTTAGTTAATTGCAACGTAAAATATGATAGAAATTAGGAAGTTTACGCCTATTTGTATGCAGAGCAATTCAGAAAGTTCCAGATATTGTTGGTTATCCTTCATAAAAGCAATACTATTTACCATAAGGTAAAATAACAATGAAAATGAAGACCTAAAAAAAACAACAACAAAAAAACCTGCAACTGTGACGGTTCCCATCATTCGTTTTAAAGAGTTGGTCTCTTTAACTTAAAGAGTTGGTCAAAACATTTAGTTCATTCACAAATGTCACAACTCTTACTCTAATATTCAGTGTAAATGATGGACGGAGTTTTTAATTTGAATATGTTTGTGCCAGTATTAAAAGAAGTGTGTGGGAGATGGGAAGAAGCCCTTTCAACAGATGTTAAACTAGTCTTTGTATCTTCGCCTGTGATGCTGTCCTTGGCCTTCCCTGCAGCCACATTCTGCGAGGTCTCTCTGCCTTCGGTCTGGGTTTCAGCAAGTAGAATGTGGCTCAGGTCAGATGCTTTACAATGCCAGTCAAGGGTATTTCACCTCATCATACACTACACTTATCTGCACTATGCATTTGTAATTCTTTCCCTGCTGAATTATTGACATCATCTCATCAGTTCTGATGCATTTGGCTGAGTCTGAGCAGACGCTCCTGTACACCTCTGCATTCACCCTGCTGCTTCTGTCAGCTATGAAGTCATGTAAAGGACAGTTGTGCTGGCAGCCACATATGGCAAGCATAACAAAAGGACCACTGTGTTTTGCACATGAGCTGGTCAGGAGCGGTTCCTTTTTGTATTTCCTCCACACCGTCCTCTTTTGGTTACCTTGACAGAGGTTTATTTTTGTGTCATCAGTCTACTTTATTGCAAATCTCTGTCTGTGAATTGTAACCAGGCCTTTCTGTTTGTAAAGGTTGATTCATGTGGTGAATCCTCTGAGGATACGGTCATGAAATAACTTGATTCTTTACAAAGAAACGTATTGAGTCATCTTGGAGAACATTCTTCGGTATTTAGTTTTTAATAGCCTCATTATTATCTCTTTTACTTACGTGATTGCCTCTTTACTCCTCATATTAACCTTTATTTTTCTTCCATGTCTCCTTTTAAAGATCGTGTTGCTTGTGAACCCATAATGTCTAATATTGTTGTAACAGAACTGTTTTGAACAGTATTTCATCAGCAAGTTGAGTTAAGAAAGAACACTTTTTTACTTTTTTGACTGTTACTCTTTTATGCTGTCCACCTTTGGCATCCATCATCACCTGAACATCTGCCAGGCTCTCATGTTGAAGGCCAGCAGTTGAAATAATTGGCAACTGATGGTAATTTGTGATCTGAAGTCACTGGTGCAGTTTTCCCTGTTAGTCACTCATCACTCATTATGTTTTGATCATATCACTCAGAGAAGTACTAAATTGGAAACAAAGCATCTCTGATATTTTTTTCTTCACAATGCCATGCCACTACAGTGGAGCTGTTCACTGAAGTGTTTTCCTGTCTCTGCTCTCTGCAGATTGGTATGAACCCTCTCCATCTGACGATGTACTGTCAAAATACAGTCACTTCACTGATGTGCTTTGTGGATTTACACTCGAGAATTTATCACCTGACTAGCTGGCTCTGCATTATTCATTGTGCAGCAAGGGTGAGGCCGCAATCTGAATGCAGACAGCATTGTATTCATACTCGCAGCAGTATGACAGCACTGCCTCGCACGCCCTTGTTAAAACTCTGCTTTGGGTAACAGGAGGCAAAGACAACCCGTAGCCTCATTACAGTCCTCGCTGCGTATGTTGAACACTAACAGTGGAGAAAATGTGAACTGTCATTTTAATGCCCTTTGCAAGAAGTTCTTATTCGTTTACAGCTGGTGGAATCAGCCGCGTGAGACTTCAATCTACCACGGCTTGGCTCAACAACAACACTGCAACAAGTACATGAATGGCAAACTCCAAAGTGCACTACCGGTCAAAAACTATTTTTTTTACAGTTATTTATTGCAGTTCAAGTCGTGCAACTCTAATGAATAGCTTGAAATGGTATGAAAGTACTGAATCAGAAGAAAAGTCTCTGACAGTTAACAGCTAGTGTGATAGGCGGCACAAGACAACAGCTTCAAGCACAGCTTAATAGTGGTTGTAGTAAGCAAGTCTGAGTTTCAACTGTGAAGAGAAGACCTAGAGCTGCAGGTTTGACAGGACAGGTTTCAGCAAGAAAGCCATTGTTAAGATGTCAGAATAAGACAAAAAGGCTCGTCTGGGGCATGGTACACCACCATTGGACTACTGAAGACTGGATGAAGGTATTATGGACTGATGGACCAAAATTTCAAATCTTCAGTTCATCACGCAGGATCTTTGTACTCTGTCGAGTAGGCGAGGGGATGGTCCTACAGTGTGTAACTGTCAAACATGGAGGAGGAAGTGTGATGGTCTGGGGCTGTTTTGCTGGATCCATGCAGTACCCTCTGGTATGCGCCTAGTTGGTCAGAGGCTAATCCTACAGCAAGATAAACACAAGTCCAAGCTATGACAGAACTACCTCAGGAAAAAAGAAAAAGATGGTAAGCTTGAAAACATGTAGTAGCCATGTCTACAGACTTAAACCCCATCGAGCTGGTTTGGGATGAACTGGACAGAAGAGTGAAAGCCAAGCAACTTACAAGTGCCACACGTTTATGGGAACTTCTGCAACAGACTTGGGAAGAAATTGAAGAAGAATATTTGATTTCTGTTGTACAACGAATGCTACGAGTGTGTTCAGCTGTTATATCTGCCAAAGGTGGCTACTTTGATGAGTCAAAAGCTCAGAATACATTTTGGTCTATAAATTGATTCCATGATTTCTTTTTCATCTCAAATTGCTACACTAAACTGAAAAATTTTCAGTAAAAAAATGGAAAAAGTGTGGTGTTCTAAAACTTGAGACCGGTAGTGGATGTCATGTGAAACATTAAATACCTCAACAAATTTCATGTGCACTGTATAGAGGAACGTCACAGCTATTTGAATAAAAGGGTTAAATGCAGGTAACTCACTCAGGGCGCTTTTTGTGCCACAAAGAAACGCACAATGCACTTCGGATCTCCTTATCTCTTGGCCGGAGTGTTTGTGTTCTTGCCAACAGTCACCCACCCACATTTGTCACACATCACTGCACCTACGGCACCAAAACAGCTGCTTCCTACATTACATCTTATACCTTTATCAAAGTTTCAATTACAGGTTGAAATAAGTCAGCATCTCAAGCTAATCATGATGCATTCATCTGACATGCTTGATTGAAAGCTTTTTCTCTATAGATTTGTATCATGCATTGTCTGTGGGTGCTTAATTGTGCCTTTTAAAGGTTTTCAGAGATGGGTGCCTTCCTAACATGTTTAAACTGATATATTTGTTGAGCCGCTGTCACTTTGGATCTACAATTTATTTTACCTGCATATTGCTCACAGTATAATTTTGTGATTATAGCTTCCTCAAAACATGTTCAGCTAGCTAAAGATTTCATTGTAGAGTCCAAGTTGATGCCAGTTTTATTTGCTTCTTTCAGGGCTCTCTCATAGCACCCTATATTTAAGCTGCAAGATTGCAGTAAAAGCCTGGGGTTACCTTTGAGTTTCACAAACCAGACTTTAGTGTCATCGTGGAGAGTACACAATCATTCATCAAATAATAGATTTAGAAATGCAAACAGTGTTTGTCCTGATCTTCATCAGCTGCACACTGACGAACAGATAATAATCATAACACGTATAGATTAAAGCTATTAGACGAGGTGCATCCTCGAGTTTTATCAGCGGTGCCAGTCTGTGTAGCGACTGGCGGGCCGAACTGATCTTGTCTGAATAACTTGCTCGTTATACCTGTCCAATCTTCCCAGGGGATTCAAGGCTTTAGACCTGTACACATCAATGAGGTATCAGCAGTCTAGAACAGTCTTGTTAAAATATAATTGGCTATTCTTGTGAGCTCTATTCATACATTCTCTTTTACCACTACAGTACCAACCGGCCTCCCAGAAAGCCTGACACACTAACCTTTTCGTGGTTGTCTCTAAATGGCAAAAGATCAAAAAATAGAAGGAGTCACTGAGCAGCCCACCTCTGGGCCTGATTTTATATATTGCACCATATATTAACTAGTAGATTCCGCTGTGGCTATGATATGCTCAGAAGAGCCAAGACGTTGGGTGTATTATTTCTCTCTAAAATAGCACCCATATACCAAGGGCTTTATTTAATAACAAGAAAATTACTACAAACCCATTCAACTGTTGCTGAAAATAATCTTGAAGCAGCCATAAACATTACACTGGAGTTCAGTGGTTGCAGAAGTGCCCTCAGTTTATTATAGCTAATGGTTTTTAATGTTTCATTCCTTATTTATTTGACAGCGCCTTGTAAATGTTGACAAATGTGCTATTAAATTGCTGTCAGGGGTAAGATTGTGTCTGAGTAAATTGCAAAATGAGGCTGACATAGATCTAGGATGGTGATGTAAAGGTACGGTCACGCCAAACTGAAACTGAAGAACTACTGGCTGTGACGGCCGACTGTGACATCGCCTCACGTCGCCTTTGTCTGGACTTTACAGTTGTATTTGAACAAACCTCAAAGAATACAACCACCTGGCACATGGGTTCCTCTTTTGCATGAAGGAAAGCCGCTGTTCCTACCAGCAGGTGGCAGTAGTCTGTTTATGACATTCAAAAGGGGAAATCATTACTATTAGCAGGGAGGCCGTGTAGCTAAGAAGAGCTTCAGACTAGAATACAACGCTGGCCTCTCCCGAATCATGCTGATCACTTGGTTTGTGAAAATCTTTGTGTTTGCTTGATGTTCAGATAAGGCGAAGATGAAAAGCAAGGACAGCCTTCTGTGGTTCAGCCAATCAGAGCGATCTCTCTGACCAACTTGCTCTGCTGCAGATTCAACGCGTCGAATTAGCTGAGAAGACTGGACACGCTGCCAATACAGCCACAAACCCTCACCCACGGCCCAACAGCAGTGGGGCTGGTGTGTCACGACCTTGGGACCAGAGCACGTAGAGCAAGAATGTTGCTAAGACTGAGCAAAACATACGCTCAAAAGTAGTTTTTTGCGTTTAAATTCAGACAAAGGAAATGTATTAAATATTGTGGAACATTTATATCTGCTAGATCTGCAAATGTGTTGTTTCATATCATTAAACATCCATTTATTGATGAAATGGAATGAACCAGTCAGTGGAGAGTCGTTGACGTCTTTAAATTAGAGTTTGCTACAAAGTACTAATCATCCACATTATTATTATGATAAATGGTGATAGGGAAGGATGCATTAACAGTAAATACATAAAGTGCAGAAAGCCACATTCTGATTCTTGAGCGTACTGAAAAACAGCACTGACTACTGTTTCAAGAACACCCACGCTTTCAGGCAGGCTAAGAGAAGATCAGCAGATTGTTCTTTTCTATTGTTGGATCATTATGACAGCTGTGGTCCCAGGCTAGTCTGACTGACAGGCTGAGTGCCGTCGAGCTGACAGGCTTAGCACGTACCATTGGCAGATACAGATGTCACATGCACCACAGGTCCATCTTGCAGCTGGGAATGGAGAACAGGGCGGTCATCACCAGAGGGGAGGGCAGACATGGGGCAGTTTCACAAAAAAAATAAGAGAAAAATCTACTTGAAAGGTTGAACTCCCATATTTTTTGAGTCAGTTAGGTTGTCATGATCGAAAACATTCAAAGCTTTTACTTTGCTCTTGGCTTGCTGCTTAAAAGCTTGTCTCATATGTTGCATCCTGAACAAGCCCACGTCTTTTATTTACCGTACATGTTATTTGTACCCGTACTAGAAACATATAGAGACTGTGAAATCCAGGAATGGGGCACCAGCTATCTAGCGTATAATGAAGAAGCTGTAAAAGCTGACTCGATGTAGCTGACTTGTGTGACCTAATTAGATGTGACAAAGTTCAACATCTCTTGGGGATAGGATTAAGAACACATTGTGGAATGCAGACTGTTCGGACACAATCAATTACGACGCTAATCCTTGAAGAATAATGAATATGGTCATTTACCAAGAACGCTGCATTGTATGGAGATAAAATGATTCTTGGAGAGGAAAGTTGAAATGGGCCATTTACTAAAAAATAGTGGTGATAACAGAGACCTTCTCTATGATGATAATGTGCAGTGCCCTGAGGCACTAGCCTTGGACCTTTTCAGCCCAAGAGTGAACAGGCCAACGGAGAAAACGCATTTAAGTAATACAGTTGAATCGCTGTGAAATACCTGATGCAAAATAGTCAGTGACACAAGGTAAGTTGTCTGGTCCTCTGGGAGGATATAAACTCACTTCCCTCAAGCTGCGGAGCTTAAATAATTTAACACATAAAAGACTACGTGAGGGATGTGTTGACTGAAAATCAATTGGATGTCCACAGCTTCATATGTCTCTTTCGCAGCTTTGGCACCAGCACTTCTTTAAAAGGTACAATAGGTTTTCCCTGCAGGGGCTTTGCTCTGAAAGCACTTCAGCAATCCAGCACTTAGAAACCGTGTGTTTTCTTAGATTTAAAAAAAAAATTCAAAGGCACAGGATCAGGGAGGCTGGCTCTCAGTTATGCCACTCATTAAAACATTATCCTTGATCGCAAAACGCCTTAATAATGTGCTAGCATTTTAGCTGAGACCAGCAGGTTGAGAACATTTGTCCACTTATTACAGCATATATATCAGACTTGCTTTTTTCCATATCTGGGAAACTGACATAGAATAATAACATGGAGTACAGTAGGCTGCTTTGTTTGTGGTTCCCTTCATCTTGCCCTAGACTCCACACGGAAGATTCATGAATACCGCAGCATTTGCTAGATCACTCAATTTGTAATAGCAGCAGAGCTGAACTCCTGATTTATGAACAGTCAAGCATCTACAAGAGGCTATTAACTGCAGGGAACATGGAGGAGTGAGATGTATATAAATTAAATTAAAATCCAAGATTATAACTCTGAAATATCAGGATAGCCTGTTTGGATGGTTTTGCTGATATAAGAAATATTAAAGGCTTTAAACAATCTAAATTGCAGAGTATTGTTCATTGCACTTGAATGATTACATCCATGCAGTCATTTTTTGTATGGCACTCATAGTAACCTACATGCAATACAATCTTGTGCATAAAACATAAATTAAGACTGACAATCTTTCATGTACCACTTCGTATGTTAATGTACCGTCCGTTTGGTCTCTGTGTTTATGAAATACAGCCAGATTCAGCTAAAGTGTGTTGATTTTGATTCTGTTCCATGAGTTTAGACAGAGGCATTTCACAGAGCATAATTCTGCTTTGCAGAGACACCAAAACTCAGCGAGGCATACTTTCAGTGCCTTGGAAGTTCCACAACGTCAAAGCGCTGATCCAAGCATTTCCATCTGAACAATGGTTGTAGTAATTTAAATGATTTGACAGGTACATCCTCTGTCTTGACAGAGGCAAGCTATTACAAAGAGTCTGTGATTCACATATGGGCTGAGTAAAGACAGCTTTACCAGGTACAGAAGTGCACAATGCTTTTCACTCAGGCTTATTCCCCTGAATCTGCAATTGAAGCTGCAATGTAAATTTGGTGTGTGTGAGGGGACACAAATGGAGCCCAACAGATGCTCAAAAGGCTGCTTCCTGGTATAGCCAGCTGCTCAGTGAAAACGCCATGATGGCCCATGGATTCACGTACCATATTGCATTTGTCAGTTGAAAATTTGGTCTCTTAAAAATATAATGTGATGAGAAAATGTAGCCGTTCCTGCTGACACCATCAGATCTCTTGTGAGTCTCTTCTTTGTTACCCCTGTAGCAGTTATTCCTGTATTGGGTAGTGATGTCTGTGAAGGTTCTCAGTTATCTAGGTCATGGTATATCCAGAAATGTTAAAGAAAAGCAACTGGTCTGGTAGAGTCTCTTGAAGACATTTCGCCACTCATCCAAGTAGCTGCTCGAAGAAACTCTGCAAGTCGAGCTGCCCTTCTTTAACATTTTTGGATTGGGTGCTAATGAAAAGTGGCGTGGTTCTAGAGGTATTTATGATCAAATTCCAAGTGGTACCAAGTTTAGTCTGATTGATCATCTTTAGTAACAGTGGATAACCTTTAAGACAGCTTTTAACCACACTGGCAGCAAGACTGGAGGCCGAAATCCATGTTTCCCTCAGGATCTCTTCCGCTTTTAAATTAATAGTCACATGGATGCAACAACATGCTGCCGATTAAGCCTGCAAAAGGATGACAAGTTGACCTATGTGTTTCTATTATATTAAATATACATATCTTAGTAAAGGATCGAGCCAGGATAAGTAAGAAGCATATGTTCCAATGTGATCAAAATGCAGATGCCTCCTGGCCGCACAAGTATTAAGCACATCTCTACTGACCATGCAGATGTCAGCTGGAGCTTTGAAGTTCTTTTAACATAGTATTGCAGCAGATGAGCAGGTTGAGTTGGCTCTCACTCATTATGTACATCCATTGGCTTACAAGAATGAGACAGACTTTATAGTGGACAGTGTTGGAAGTAATGCGTATTGCCTTTTGCTGTGACACACGCAGCAGGCACACACCTTAGGTTTGGCAGACCACCTGAGGGGCGTGGCTCCCATAAGTTACCAAACGATCTATTTACTTTATCACTCAGCACCAACACATTACAGTCATTAGCAACAGCCCTAGCTTTTATTGTGGTTGTTATTGTTCGGTAGGAGTTTACTAGCTGACATTTTTTTCTCGCTCTCTGGTAAGCTCATAGTGCAGGCTGTCAATCGACCACTGTCCACAGTTTATATTAAGCTTTGGGTTTGTGCATATGTGTTGATGTTAAAGCCGAGGTTTAAGACTAATACTGCCTATCTACAGAGGACATTTCCAGCTTTTGCAATGATAACCGATCTAAAGGGGTGGGACTCTAGTACCTTTCTTTTTCTCATTAAGGAAAATGTCATCCATCAGTTATATGAAATCTTAAAAATAAAAACTTATTTAAAAAAAATAGCATTCTAATTACCTTACAAAGATTGGGGAATTAAAAAACTAAATAATTGTGATTGGATAATATTTTCCTTCCTGGTAGTCAGGAGGTTATCTTGCTAAGGGTTGCTTTTCTGATGTTTATTGACCTTAAGTTTGTTTTGCACTTATTGTTCCCACCTCATCTTCTCATTTAAATGCCATTTCTTTTCTTTATTTTTTTGAAACCAAATTATAGCTTTGTGTCACAGTAGTTTGACATTAAAGGAAGATGTGTTCTCTCATTTATTGTTGTCTTTCCAGTCTTTGGTGGCACGCCTAAAGCTCTGACTCTAATTGCCCCTGACTGCACCTATTACATCCTTCTGTTGTTAGCTTTAAGCCTAGGAGCATAATTTAGAATAAGTATATATATGTATTTGCAGTTAGCCCTGCGATAGACTGGCGACCTGTCCAGGGTGTATTTTGGTGAAAGTAATGCAGTAGTAGTAGTAGTGTCATTCATTCATTCATCTTCTGTACCCGCTTATTCCTGTGAAGGGTCACGGGGGTCTGCTGGAGCCTGTCCCAGCTGTCATTGGGCGAGAGGCAGGGGTACACCCTGGACAGGTCTCCAGTCCATTGCAGGGCTATCACAGTGAGACAGACAACCATTCACACTCACATGCACACCTACAGCCAATTTATCATTATATTATGTATTTTTGGACGGTGGGAGGAAGCCGGAGTACCCGGAGAGAACCCACGCAGACACAGGGAGAACATGCAAAGAAATGAAAGCTTCCAGCAGGGAACAGCTGCTAAACCGAAAGATCTGTTGTGTAACATATGGATGTATGAAAATTGTCACTAAATGAAAAAGAAAATGCTCTGCAACAGTTCAATACAATTATATAGTGAGCTGTCTTGATTTGGTTGCTGTTCCCTACCCACTAAAAGGAAGCAAGAAAGAAAACAGCAGTAGCCTGAGAAGTCTAAGAGAAAATGACAATTTACGCAGCCAGGAACTGGAGCTGTTTGCTCCCATATGGGCCGTCTCAGAAACATTCCGAGGGACCTGAACTGGAATAACAGACGGCATTCTCTTCTGTCACCTTGACGAGGTGCATTTGAACATCACTAAGTTGCCCATATGGCAGCATTTGATTTTGATGTGTAGTAATGCCCTGGGCAAAGTAACACTAGGGCTGACAGTGTCTCTAAGCAGCTGTTAGTAGGGGAGCCCCAGCTAGACAGGGATTACCAAGAGTTTGATGGGTGTATGTTCATCCGTATGTCTTGAGGAAGGGTCCAATTTTAAGGAATTAAGTGCTCCAAGGTGAGAAGTTCTTTCCGACTGAAGTGATAGTGTCCAGGTTGTTCATTCTTCATTGTGCCTTTGGGGAATTGTTGAAAAAATTGTTAACCCAAATATGATGGAGTGAAGGAACACGCCCAACTAACATACAACCCATCTTGGCATGTTCAGTGGAAGCCATAGTGTTAACACATCATCAGTGACAAGGTCAAAGAACACAAGCAAAACCTGTTGACCAAGACGTGTTTCTAGGATTGGAATATGTTCGGCCTCGGTCTGACAAGTACATGTCTGTATGACCACAAAATGCTTCCTTACTGTGTAGGACTTTGTTTCGTTATTACATTTAAATAGAATTTTCCCCGTTGCCGTTTTCTCTCGCTCCCAGATGCTTACTTGTGAGGTATATAAAACAAAAACACATGGTTGGTAGGAAAAGATAATGGTTTAGGTCAAAACGCACCCTTTCACAACATTAACCAGGCGAAGCACCATGTTCAAGATTGCAACGGTAGTTAGTCCTGCAACAACAATAACCCCCTGCCGCTACTGCACCACACACACTTAGACGAGGCAAAATGTAACAAGTCCTCAAGATGACAGGCAGGCCTATTACATGCTGTGATGCTGGGCTGGAAGATGTGGAACAATGGGTGAAGCCATGCCGAGAGGTGTGCTCTTAGGAATAAAAGACTTCTATGAAACAAATATTTGTTAGTACACGTTGGTGGTTACAGAAGATTTGTATTGACAAATCCGTCTTGGGTGAATGGTCTAAGAGGAATGGTGCGCCAGATATGTAATATACCAAGGGACCAACTTAGCTTCTGATGTAATTCATGCGCTGATGCAGGCTTTCAGCTAAAATGCATGAAAAGCAGGAAACCATCCTTTCACCAGTTGGCTTTCCCACTAAAAGCTAAGGTACTGGTGTTTCATACCGTTGTTCTTCCATCGCTTACTGTTTGTTTTATGTGTGTGTTTTATTGTGCATACTAGTTATCTGACTCTTTTTATTTTCTCACATTGCCTTTGTTCACTTTATCCTGTACTACCTTAGCATTTTTTAATTCAACATCTGGCTGAGGGACAACAGTTCAAAATTAGCATTTTGGCAAACACTGGTACTTTGCTGAATAATGTGCATTGTGCCTCTTTAGATTACATAAACACAGAATGATCAAGACATGAAGTGATCTTTTTCATCACTAATGATGTACCGTCTCTCCAGTGACCACTGCGCTCTACTGAGAGGCAATGAATGCAGTTTAATTCACTTTAATTACCGTCGATATTCTTGCAACTTCTGTTCCCTGTGCTTGTTATTATAATAACAACAATATCCGTCACATCTCTGCGTGAATGTTCTTTACAAATGTGCACAAAAGTTTGCATGTCTGTGGGATACTGCACTCATTTCATAAGGCAATTGTCATTTTAGACTCAAGTTGTGTTAAATGTGCATTGCCTACTCCCTAGGTTCTGTTATCCTCTTGATGATGCCGCGAAGGAGTGGGTTGTTTGATGAGAGGTATTGTTTCTGTTAGGCCAATGAGAATGTGCTTCACATACGTAATTACAAAAAACTCTCATGATATTTATTGTGATCAGAAAAGATGATACTGTATGTGTAAATATAGACAAGGGGGGCAAAGGCTTGTTAAAGTGATTACTGATGCTGCAGTGTAAGACACATTATAAACACATCATCATTACCTCAGCTGCAATTAGTATATTCAGTTTCACTTCAATGTTAACTCATGCTCCACTCCCGTATGATATCATTCTTTGTCAGTTGCCTACACTCTAACTCATTGTCTCAGTTTACAAAAACCTCAGCCAGTTATCATTAAGCTTAAGTATCTGTTACCATGACAATAGACCTTGAAATGCAAAAAAGTTGTGCTGCCAACTCATTATATTTGTTGAACTACTTCAACCTCTTTGAGATAAACTGATCTACAAATGTACCGGCTTAAACAACCTACGAATATTGTAGCATGTAGAGTCATGGAATGAGGCATATGGTTAAATTATGCATCCTTGAGTGGCTCATTAGCCCCCGGGAGGTCCCTCTAAATAGACCGCAGGCCTCATCTAGGCCTCCATTTAGAGAGCAGAGACGGAAAATAGCTTTGGAAGTCATGCTAATGGTTCACAACCTGACTAAAGCGACCTGATAATGGCACAATAGTCACGTAATGATTGAAAATTAGATGCCTCCATCTCATATTGTACTGTCCATTTCTAACTGCAGGCTAAGCATCAGCCTGTAAGTGATTCATTGCGGCTCTTTATGAGTCCTCCCCTCCTCCCCCAAAGATTGTGTGTAATAAAGGCTGCTGCGGAGAATAAAAGTGTTTGATCGCACATCAGCCTGGTGGCATGACATCCTAATCCAATAAGGGATCCTTAAGGAGGTCATACTGAAAACTTCAGGCTACTTGTAGACAACACAGGAAAAAATATGGACGGCTATTTCCCTTATTCACTATTACAGTTATGACTACAGTTATAGTGAGGCAGATGCGTCATTCCATAACTGGTTATAAATTTCATTTCTAGACACACAGCATGACCCGCCTTTGGGGCCTGCTGACATGAGCAATCTGTATGATGTAATGAACGGCAAGAATCCTCAAGTCTTCCCCAATAAACACTCATTCCCATTGTAGGCTGTTATACAGCAACACTCCCACTGCTTCCTGTAGCTACTGTTAGCAAGTACTCTGTGGAGACGTACACTCAGAGGAGGTGTAGGGTCCCTCTGGGAGCCCTACTACTCGCAACAGAACCTGCTTCTCACTACTCAGAGGGCGGACGCCTGGTGTGATATACACCTTCACATTAGCCCCTGACAAGAAAGGGTTGTTTTTGATGAAGTGCAGTGCTTTGGTGACAGCTTCCCCTCTCATGAAGAATATTTACACAGCCACAAGTGGAGAGCTGTAAATAAATTGCCTTGTGGTGAACCACAAAGTCACCAGACCTTTTCCTGCAGAGAAGCCAGAGATCCGGGGTGATCTTTCTCTTCTCCGTCTTACCATAATTGCTGCCGGATCTATTACATTCAGTGCCGTGAATAAAAGAATGGCGGTTTAGCATATTTATGGCCTTGTTCAGTGTGATCCCTCAGCTTGTTGCAGAGTCAAGTTCGCTGGGAAAAAAACAACCCCATGCTGCGTTGCCAACTTCTTTTCAATAAAAGTCACTGTGTCCGCTCAGAACATTTCTGGAGCTTGTCAGATGTAAATCAAAGCATCTTTCATACACAAGAATTTCTCCTTCTTGTGTATGAAAGATGTTTTGATTGTCAGGCCTCTTTGAATACGAAAAAGAAGTACAGATGCCACAAGGTTCAAATTACTGTGAGCTGTGTGATCCTTGTCAAGTTCTCAGTGTTCGTTTTTATAATGACAATCACGGCCTCATTATTAACTAAGAGGGTGATCTGAGTATAAAGGTGGCAACAATGTGCCGTCCAAGACATAAATATTTCTAATGCTGAGACACAAAACTCACATAGCAAGGTAGAAAGTGTGAGTGGACGCCACCAGCTTTCATGCATTAGACTTGAGTTTTATATCGTGGAGGTCTCCCTTGTTCAATTCAATTCAATTAAATTAAATTCAGTTTTATTTATATAGCGTTAATAACAATACAAATTGTCTCAAGACGCTTTACAAGACCCGGCCTGAAACCCCCGGAGCAAGCCTGAAGGTAGACGGTGGCAAGGAAAAACTCCCTTTTAACAGAAAGAAACCTTAAGCAGAACCCAGCTCATATGGAGGGACCCATCTGCCTAAGGCCAGCCGGAGACAGACGGAGAAAGAGAACAGCAAGATAAACATACATCTGTCATAAATACACATATCTGACTAAAGCATACAAGTGGGATGCTATGATACAAACTGATGATGTTACATGACAGTTTGAAAATGTAAGGGGAATCCTCCAGAACAGCTGTGTGACTCATAAGAGAAGAGACATGGACCTTCTAAGGGTGTCCTGTGGTGTCTGACAACAGAATGTTATTCAAGGAGTGCCATTATGGGGTGGGGGTGTCTGGTCTGGTCTAGGAGGGTGCTACATGTCTAAATAACATCCACATGAATGCCAGGTCCAAACGTTTCCCAGAAGAACATTTTATTGTCATAAGATGGTCAATGTTATGTACTTCTCCTGATAATGTTATGCCTGAGAGTGTATATTGGCCAGATACACTTCCCTTTAATATTACTGTATTCTCCTCAGATGAGGTGAAGTCAGTTAATCAGCAGCAGTCAAATGTACTCCACTGACAAATCTGATCTAGATATCTTAGGGCACAACAGACATTTGACATGTTCTGTGATTTCTCCTGCTTGTGAATCAAGTCAATGCTCTGAAATAATTGCAGGTTTTTACTGACAGTGTCCCAACAGGAAAGGAGAAGACAACACTCATTTCTGATTTTGACCTTGCATCCCTCATAGTCACAGAATTTTTCAATTTTGCTGCCATGGAGTGTAATTAATATTGTATGACAGCAATTTGAATTCACCCACTGCCACGGCACTCCAATAAAATAGGCTTCATATTGCCCAAACTGTGAGGATTAAAAACCGGGTGCTTGAGGCATTCTGACTTCACTGCATTACATCTGATCACCACGTTGGAAACGCCCGTGCCAGTTACATATCTTGAAAGCTTCTGGCTCGGTGTGATAAAATATGTAGTAGGTGTATGGCATGTTACGCTGAAGAACAATAATAAAGTTTACTAAAAGAAGAACAATTTTATCTCCTTATTTGTCCTTATTTGAACAAGTATCAGGATTTTTATTTTTTAGAGTTGTCTAGTGTTCATCAACATGTTTACTGTAGGTCTCAACCCGAGTTCAGGTCTGCAAAGCTAGTGACTAGCTGCTAATGCTCTAAAACAGGGGCGTCCAAGCTACAGCCCGCAGCCCACACATGGAACTTGCATGTGACTTTATTGTACCAACAGTAGGAGGCTTTAGCATCTTAAGCGCTGCAGCTTCTCCGCTAAACATGACTAATCAAAGAGGACTTTCCACAGATGACCAAAAATGGCACAAAATTAATATTTTGTCTTAGAAAATGAGGAACACTAGATACAACAACACTATGAAACCAAGTGTCAGACCTACAGTGGTGTTAACCAAAACCAGCAAGTTAAGCTAGTTAAATGTCTGCTTGTGCATAACTCTCCCATCATGTGAAAACACAGGAAAAGGTCACAATAGCCAGTTACGAGGTGCTCCACTTATTGCCCGACACAGGAAAACCTTTCTCAGATGGCTACTTCATAAAAGTGCCTCATTAAAGTCGCAGGGCTATACCTTGAAGAAAGGGCAGCCATTCAGCAGCATTAGCATGATACCATATCTGCGATATCCTTTACATCTCAATCACCACACTTACTCCTGCCCTGCCCTGCCATCCGTCCTTCAGTCCGAAGCGCACAGTGGACTTACCACTGCAACACTGTTACCAAGTTAAAAATATATACCACAATATTCAGTCCAATTTCTTATTTGCGTAACACACTTACAATATGCACCTTTTTTCCCTGAAACTGCTGTTTCTTCCGTGAAGTGCTGCCAACTCATTTTGCAGCCAAATAAATGAAAACTCCTTAATGGAAAGTTGTAATGTAGGCTGCGTTGTTATATATTAAGCAGAATTTACCTACATTTACTGGCCGTTTCACTGAGTGTGCTCCGCAGTGAAAAAAGTTCGGACACATAAGTCATCCCAGACGTGTGTGTGTGTTTGTGTGTGTAGGTAGCCTATAAGCGTGTGCCATCATCGTCATAATTTCTTCCTAACTCATAATTAATCACACTGCATATTTTCCTCCAAGCATTTTTGTTTATTTGGTAGGTTGCTGTAAGCCATCTGTATCAGCACAATAATTTTAATAGTCTACACTATCTGGCGCATATATCTTTTGAATAAGCGGTGTCCAAATGAGGAGTCGATAAGTGCACACTTATAAACATACTCTCCTGCTTGCTCTTCCGTTCCCTGGAACATTTTCTGGTTATATATATAAAAAAAAATGTCCAACCAAAACATCCCACTCACCTAAAGAAAAGAAATCATTATTTTTTATTTTTTTTTAAAAGTTCAGATAAGCACTTGCGAGATAGGTTTGAAATGAGTGCACAGTGATGGCGTTTCCGGTGTGATGAGAAACACACTGTGTCTGTTTTTGGAGTTTCTGCTCACCTTAAAAAAAAGGGGTCCCACATTTGCTCGGCAAAAAAAAATAGTATTTTGGCAGTTTCACCCTCGAGCTTAAAGCACCCTTTTTGGCAGGTGTTATTGGGCGATATCAAGAAGCAAATACATATATCTTATTATAGCAGAGTGCTGAATTTTGCTGTCTAGAGCTTAAAATAAGGGACATAATTACAAACACTCGGCATTAATAGTGATTCACTTTGCTTCTTCACCAGCAGCTCTCTCTTTTTTATCCCCCTCAGTGACCCTGTGTGTTATTCCCTTTGCCTGTCAGGGCTGTAGTTGAGAGGGGCATTTACAGTGGTCACCCTGAAAGTCCATTCTTTAATGAAAAACTGTGCTCTGTCTGAAACGTGTCTGTGGCTGTGTGGCGGATTACTCTGTAGACAGCACTGCTGTCCTGGGTAAAGACCGTCTTTTAAACACAACTTCCGCAGTTCTTAATTAAACCCAAAGTTACTTCAAGGGGGAAAGTAATGTGCTGACAGTCACACACTGTTTACTTCAATCAGACAGGTTCACTTGTGCTACTGTGCACAGTGTAATTAAACTCTGCCTGGACACACTGTAGAGTAGATTAGGACATCTGTTCATTTTTTTTTGTTTGTTTGTTTTTTATTCAGACGTTAACATGTGGTGCAGGAAGTCGCTGTGCAATATTGTCACATGTCACTGAATACTGATTAATATGGCGTGCACAGTCACTGTATAATCATGAGCTTGCAATATGTTACACATTTGGGATGGAAATATGTCATTGCCAGTCCCAAGAAGAATGGTAATTGGTGCTGTGTTGCCTTGAGTAGCGTAAAATAAAATTAGGAATGATGCTGTTTTTATTGAGAGCAATTGCTGTTGCTTCTGTTGTCATTTATCCTAACTTTTGAGGGCAGTCTCATAATAAAATACAAATGTAAAAATCGGATAATCTGCAGAGTGGTGTTAGGGTAGAGCTATGCATTGAAACTTAGCCCAAATCAGCCATCATCAGAGGTGACAACTGAGGTTTCCAATATATTTGGAGGTGTTTGTGCAGCGTTCCTAATTGAGTTTTTGTCCACGACTGAAAACCTGTTTAATGGAAACAGTCCAGCCTATAGGCTTCTCTTCTTCATTAAACACAATGTATCACCTTGGGATCTTTGTTAGGCAATAAGCTCTAAAGACAGACTGAACAGCTGCCTGGCAATATTTCTCAAACCATATTATGGTGTCAGATGAAGGACGTCCATGGACGTCCATCCACGTGTGCAATTAAATCTCCAGGATGCACAGTGAGCATCAACGCCTGCACTTCTGCTAAATGCATAGTTTAACAAAAGGCACGTCTAATTAGGGAATAATGCAGCGATTACTTTATGTATGTTTTCATAAGCTACCAGATGAACACATAACCATAATCTGGTTCTTTCTAGGCAGAAAAGTGGGCTGTGGATGATGGGGCCACATGGTGAGCTTGTCCTCATCTGGCCCAGCAGGGGTGCCACTGGCTGTCCTTCCGATTCTCTGAACCCCTTGTCAGAGCACCACTTATCTGTTCACCCAGAATAGTGGCTGGCTTCTGTATAGGTTCATCCTCTCCGTCCCCCTCACGCTATTCCACGGCATTCCTTTGTGAAGATGAGGGCAGGCTAATACCTGTGCTATTTTGCAATGCTCAGGAGCATCTTATCGCGTACAGGCAAAATCCCTGGCCTAGGAAGGGAGCAGCTAGGCCAGTCTTGTTGGGAAGGGGCTGAGGCTGGGGTAACCAGTGGCATGGAGGCAGCCTTATCTCAGGGTGAGCAGCCATGCCACCCCTCCCTATCCTTCTAAACTCCACACAGCCTCACAGATTAACAACACCCATCTCCTCCCTCCAACCCCCGCCCCACCCGCACATGCACTTATCCACCTCCCTAGCTCCCAAGTGTCCTTGAACAGACATCATTACTGTGATTATTACTGTTTATCAGTCCGATGAATACAGAACAAAGCGCTGGCCCATTTTGTTCAGGAGTAGCTTTGTTCTGGTTTTTGTGCTGTGTGCATTGGCTTTGTCGTGGATGTAACAAGGAGGACTATCAAGTGTATGCTAACAGGCCTTCAGGGGAGAAAGCGTCTGTTGGTCACCAAGCAGGAAGTGGGATGATAAAGAACAGCCCTGATTTAGAACAGCTTAGTGTTTTACCTTTATCCCCACTGTTGGAGTTAACGCAATCCCACTGCTTCCTGCTCTGCGGTTTATGTTGTACTCAACAGCAGATTGTCGCTGTATTGCATACGAAAATACACGCTTCTAAATATTCTAAACATGGCTGTGCGCTTTCCCCCCTTTTAATATTTATAGTCATGTGCTTTGTTGCTTTGTTGGTCTGTAAAGAATCTTACAATGACCCTGTTTGTTAAAAACACCTTATAAATAAGTTCGGATGGCCTAGAATTGACTTGAATATGGGTTTACAGCCCCCACAACACTTTGCACAGTGGAAAAATCCATTTTTCATTTTTGAGAAATCTGATTTGGGTTTTCATTACTCAATAATTTCCCACTAAAAGCTAACCTAGGGGCAGTCTGTCATCAGAATGTGCACCGTTCTCCTGGCAGCATGATCCACTCACAAACAGAGGATTTCCCTTGTCCCGGGTACTAAAATATGCAATTATGTATTTATGCTGAAGAAGAATCTGCAATGCCAAAGGTTACGGATTTATATTTTTCTGTAGTGTCCCTGCACACTTGCTTAGCAACAAACTTTATAATCCACAAAAGCTAGGCTCTCTTTGTGTGTGGTCTAAAACACATTTTGAACTAAGAGCGGGGCATCTGTTGATTCCGTAAGACAAACAGGCATCTTAATTAAATTCAAAGTGGTTTATTCGAAGGCTTTATTCAAATCACACTGTCTGAGAAATTAAGTCGGAACACATTTGAAATGTGAAGTCAAATATACTGGGAAGGGGAGGAAAATCGTTTAATTAAATCCCTATAGTCGTCATTAGCATGCGAGCTTCTGGAGCCCTGGTCACAGATTACATGTGATGTGCTAAAAAGCTGACGAGCACTTTTATTCAAAAGTTATTAAGTTTTTAAGCACCCAATTACGTTTGCTGGAGGGCAAGCACACAACTTATAATCTTCTAAGGCAACTTTAGCTTTGGATCATTGTCCCTCTGAAACATGGCCAATTAAGCCTGGTTGAGGCTGACAGAGGAAACACAGACTTTGTAATGTCAATAAGATTTTTTATTTTTTTTTTCCTTCAGAAAGTTAAAGCACAGCTGATCACACAGATAGATATACCTTCCTGCAGTTTATAAATGATTAACACGTGCAAAAAGAATAAAGCACACATTACAAATTTTAATATTCAACTTTCTTGTGAGGTATAATGCGTAACAGAAAATATCTAAATGGCGGCGATATCCACCATCAGAGTTTTGCTCTTGACGGGAAAGAATGAAAGAAAATAGTTTGTTTTTTATTTTCACTGGCAGAACTGTCACATCCGCCTCTTTGTTTATCTTTCAGCTACACTTTATTTGCTCACGCTTTCATCCCGGCTCGTTACAAAAATGCAGAAAATCAGTTTGCTGCTTGTAAGAGCGGTGTGCTGGCTTATGGCAAAAGACTTCTATTTGGAAAAAGTCAATTTTTTTTTTTCTTTCCATACCTTCAGTGACACCCAAAGCCTCAGGGAAACAACAACAAAAGGAATCGGATACAGGATACGGCATTGTTTAACAGTGTTTTGTTCACATAATACCAGTATAACACCAGTTCACACATGCAGGATTCATTTGTTTACAGAATGTCTTCGTACATGACGTGCTCCTATGCAGCATCATTTTCCAGAGGCCAGTCTATGTATTTGTCAGCTTGCTGGGATTCTGCAGACTGGGTAGGTGAGGAAGCTCATGGCAGGAAATTGTCACTGTAGAGACTGCAGGGGACATGAGGGATTCGGGTCAGTTGTCAACCAAATGACAGGGTAGTCCAGTCTTTGACTGCCTCCCAGGGCTCATGTCTCAGTGGCATGCACTCCCCTGCCAGGAGACAGTGTTGCACAACCGTTCAAAGCTGTTGTGACTTTTGTTGAGATCTATTCAGCAGCCTATTGTGACATCTTTCTTAACTTTTTAACCTGGTCCCCATTTCATCCAGCGGCTATGACATTGACACACTTTAGGACTGATAAAGACAGTACTGTTGATGTCTTCTTGCATGGTGTCAGCAGGCAGCCTCAGCCTGAATGTGCTCTCCCTCCCTCTTGCCCAATAAACCTAACCCCATTCCCCCCATGACCCTCCAGAGGGCAAGCGGCTACAGAAAACGAATAAATGAGATGTTACATGCGGTGTAGTAGGAATACGGTGAGGCCAGTTGTGCCCTATATGATTTCATTCTCACAACTTTGGTGCAGTTCAACTTTTTTCATCCCACAACTCACATGTTAGTTCTTATTTGAAATAACACAGCTGGTTAAAAGATCCTGGGCCAAAGAGGCTCTTAAATCCTTGAATATCCCACAGCAGCACCCAGGCCTGACGGCAAGTCTTCGACTTAAAGCTGACGTGAAAGTGAATAGCTCTCACCCAAGCCCCTGTTTTGTCAAAACCATATTTACTTTTAATCTTCTTATTGAGACCAATGCTGGCCCTTTAAAGACCAATGGAAAAAATGTAAATCACACACAAATGAGGAGCATTCTGATTTCCTAAGTCTGCTTGTCCCTCAGTGACCATATCCAATTTTTAGAGTTACATTATCAGGGTTGGTGAAGTGGTCAGCACTCTGAAGGAGCTAATATCTGCCAGACCAGCTGCTCCGCCGGGGCGCAGAAAAAACTTGATTCATACTTTGCTCTGTTACCCCATTTAAATGGACAGACTGGAGCTAATTTTAAATAAAGTCTAATTACGGACATGGTTTTGAAATGAATAGAAACATAAGCTGGGGCGGCCGTCCATTGGCAATTATTCTTTGGCATAATGTGTCTTAAATAGAGTGAAACAGGCGGCAGTGCATTAATCTTTCTTTTAACTTTCTATGAGCATATGAGGCCGGAGTTCATGGGTCATATTATCATATTCCCCTTCTGAAATATTATCTTACACTGTGTGACTCTGAAACAGTGATTTCAAAGTGCGTGTCCTCCATCATAGCACTATCCAGGGATAATCAATCACCTGCAAGGTGCCCCCCCCCCAAAAAAAAAAAAAAAAAAAATTAAATATTGAGCCAACAAAATGGGAATAATTCTAATGTACTGTATAATGTATTCTCCCCAGTGACTGAGAGTGGAACACAGATGACTGATTAGGCCTTTTTTCTAGTCCATACTGATTGTACTCAGTGTGATTGTATAGAATGTCAGATGGTTGAAAGATATCAAGTAACAGATGGTTTGTTTAGGATCGAGGCACCAGTGTTTGCAGAGGGGGGAAAAAAAGGCATGATTATATTTTTGCATTTCATTTAGTTTTCAAAAGTCTTGTTTATGTAAATGCCTTCCACCCAGCAGTTGTTGTTTCTTGAGGCATGTCAGTCTTTTACCCCAGCAATTCCCAACCAGGGTTGCTTCTGCAGTTACCACGGGGTTCATGAAAAGATGAGCTTAAATAATTTGAAAGGATCAGATTTTAGGAAAATGAGTGCGCCGAGTCATGAAAACTAGGCTGCAGAAACAGTTGGCTGATAGCAATGAATACATGGTTAAAAACAAAATAAAAAGTGATTGAATGGAATTTGCATGCTCCACGTGCTGTGTAAAAGTAGTATGTAGATGAAAACTTTGAGTCTGGTAAAGTTATGGAGATGTTAGGGAAAAGATCAGTAGGTAATTATAGAATAATTATTCTGTAATTGACGTGATCTACCTCCAAATGATAGTTTTCCAAACTGACCTAAATATGGACAGTTCAGTTGTCAGTTATATGAAAACAACAGCTACTCAAATGAGGCTTCAAATAAGCGAAACACAATTGGTGGTCACAGTGAATGGGTACTGTTGAGTGTCAGTTCTCAGTGGAGAGCATTGTTATCCTTTTCTCTGGTGAAATCCTTGGCCCACAGACATTCTGAGTGCCACAAGCGCACACACGCACACACACGCGCACACACACGCGCACACAAGAGCTATTCTGTGAAAAGTATTGATCATTGAAAACCTTAAGATGTTAGACGTGCCATGTGATCCATGCTCAGGAAGTGCTGTAATATACTTAGAGCAATGGGGTTCTGTCTGGAACTGAAGTGGATATTAACCACAGCAGATTCTTCCGGAGTGCTCAAAGAATGATCTTTGGAGAAATATTTTTATATCTTTAGTGCACTTGCTAGTCGACATTGGCTTATACAAGAAACATGTCAGGGTCTTGACTTGTATTAAAGGTACAAGTTGTAAGATTGTTTCCAAAGAGGTTTTAAAAGGTTCAAATGGTGTGTAAGACGAGCAAAACAATGCGAATAAATAAAAACTGACATTTAGTCCATGACATCAATAGTATGTATTGGTTGGCAACAGTATCTACTCATGTTTGTGTTTCCCACAGGATTTTGTGAGACCGTAGCATTTTAGTTATCTACTATGGCGCTGTATCACCTATAAAAAACTATTTATACAGAATGTGAAATGTCTACACTTATAAAATAAGAATAAAATCACGCGCCTCTCAGGGAGGGATGGATGAGACGATCTGACTAATGGAGAGGAAATGATTTTGGGAGCAATAGGAAAAACGCAAGCACGTTGTTTGAGATATGCAAAAATATTTCAGATTCATTATGAGACCATGATGGAGTACATTAGACCCTGGCATGCCACCATAGTATTAACAATGTATGGGAAACCTTGCCATGCCTAATCAGCTAACGCATGCTTTTGAAATATTTTTTTGTAACTAAGATGGGATAAAGAGAGAATGTAGCGTCTACTCTGCCACCAGAGGAAGACGTATTGCTGTTCACGCTGGACCAAGGCTGTCACTGCAGCACTGCCTACAAAGCAGCAGCTTATGAAGCATATAAATGAAACCATTTATGTAGCACTGTGTAGTGTTTGCATTTTTTTAAGTTAGCAGTTTGTTGATATTCAGACAAATACGTTATTCAGATCAGACAAATACTATACCTGAATGGCCTTGCTTTATGTAGCAAACAAATCACTGACCTTGTTTGAACAATCAAATCATTAGAGTAGCTAATGACGCACAAACACATTTCAAAAAGTATCCATGAATGTTTTTTTTTTTTTACCTTCCTGGGAACGAAGCAGACTATAACATAGACCATAGGCTAACAACAAACGTGGAATTTAGAAAATAACTGCATTATCTTGCTCAGCTCTCAGGCCAATGCCCCATTTGTACTCTGCCAAAACCCTAACAAACAAATCCCAATACACTTTATGGTCAAATGCTGTCCCCTCCATTGGTAGTTGGTATATTTATTTTAATCATATTTTTACAAACTGCCTTTTTAAAATGACAAAGACAGTAGAAGAATAGTTGTTGTAGCATAAATATACATGACCATGTCCTTTAAACTTGTCACCTTCATATAAATACATTAAATCCATCACTTTCTGCAGTCTTCAGTCCCACATAATTGTCGTCTATGTGATTTTTGAACGCCGCCGGCTGTTCCTCCCTCTGGGCTTTTGAAACGCCTCCCACTGTCACGACAGGCAAACTGAAGCTGTAAGTATTGATGCAAAAAATAAACTGTGACCTCTGTCAAAAGGAAAGGTCAGAATCCCAAATGCTCTTTCCCAAAAGGCATGCTGTCAGCTGCTATCACAAACAGCATTAGCCCAGCTTGGTGGCACTCCTGTGGAAATCCCACCAGCAATTTTCACCATCTAAATGAACTGTCATTCTCTTGTCATAGTTAACTCTAACTGATTCTCAGCCACTAATCTCCTAAGAAGATATTCCAAAAGGACACAGCCATATATGAAAAAAAGAGAAAAGAAAAGAAATCTCGAGGAAAGATTTCATGAGGAATTCACATTTGGGTCACTTGACAGTCATTGTAGCAGATTTCTGAAGGTTTAAGGCTCGTGGCGGTAATGGTATTCATCATTCTGTGCTGTGGTTAATGGACAGTTTGACATAATCTGCATTAACCACGGATTTTAAATGTTGGGCACAGTTAAGTAGTGGACAGTGACCAGCCATATTCCCTTGGTATTCAACTGTCATTCAGCTTTAATGCACTGGTCTGCTCCACTGTGTTGCTTGGTACTAACTTGCTTAACAGTTTAAAATGTCCAATTACACAGTTGGATGACCATTATGACTACATAAGCGAGAGACATGACCGAGCCATTGAATTGGTTTTGCTGTGTGAAATAATCTTAAATCCAAATAGCATTATGCAAATGATGATGAATATTAAGACAAAGAAAGCAGTTCAGATTTACTTGTAGCTACCGCCACACACGAGCTCGGCCTTCACTTCACCAAAAACGGAACGTATTATTTGTAAAACATGCGAAATAAAGAATCCTCTGAGGAAGTAGGACATTCAGATTGCAGCTGGAAACTTTTTTTTTTCCCCTCACCCCCTCCGTTTTGGCTGTCACAATCATTCAAGCTCTTTGTCGAGCTTATTTTCATCGCCGCGTCTTGTCAGGAGTCTATTCATCACAGTCCACATCTGTGCCATGCGTGATTGATGCATGTGTTCGATGGCAGCCGAACTGCAAAATACCTACATCAAAACTGAGGGCGTTCTTCTCAAATCGCCTTTACTTTTTTTTCTATGCTTTGATGTTTTGCTTGCACAAGCAGTCACTCCTATCTTCACATGCCTGCATCAGTCATATCAGAGCAGTCTCCCAACCTCTGCTGATGGCTCTTTAAATAATAGCCTTTCACGCAGGTAAACAACACTCCACACCGAGCTCCGACCGTATCATTTCTTCTGTAAACTGATTTACATTTTGCTATCGATGATGATCTCGACATCCAAGGTTGAGATGGCCTCTGTGAGCTTTTGGAGCATGAAGCACAAAGCAATCTAATGAGCTTTCGCCAACCATATTTTGCCAATGTAAAACAGTTGCTTAGAAGCTCAATACACAGGAGATAAGGCTGGTGCTGCCTTCTTCCGTGTATTCCAGTATTCATTTTTTGTCTCGATCTGAACAAGTTCATTCGAGGCAAGTTCTTTGAAGCTCGAAGGCCTTTATAATGTGGAGGGAGGTCATTCTGTCTCAGTAATCCCAAGCCACAAAAAAAAAAAATATATATATATATATCTAGAAGCTAAATCTTATAGTGTACATCCTGTACTGGTATCTGGAGATGGTGATGCCTGGTGCAGGTGCTGATAAGAAGCTGTTACAGGTGCAATAAGTACTTTTTTTACCACTCCACAGCACAAAAATGATCCTAAAACATCTCTGGTGGCTTGATTGGTGTACTGATCAATAGCAGAGACACAGTGATTGCTCTGCTGGGTGCTGAGATCTCTAGATTTCAAAACTCACTTTTCAGATCTTTTTTTCTTTTTTTTTCTCTAATTCAGAACTCACTTTCCAGGCGGTTTTGTAACCCGTGGTGTACAATACTACTAGTTGTATAATGTTTGTTTTGTGCTCCAGTTAGCTCCTTTTACAGGTTGGATTTATTTTTTATTTTTTGTGGACAATAGCCTGCTGCCAATTATCCCAATATGGCCCAGTCAGAATAACAATAACAGCACCACCATCAGAGCAGACAGGTCCAGACCAAGGGGTGGTGTAAACCTTTGATATTCCATTCAGCAGGACAATATAAGCGCCTAATAACCATGTAAACATTTGATCTGAATGTTTCTTTCAGACTGGAAGAAACCCTCTCTGCATATGTTTGCCCCATGTGGCGTAAACCTCAGCGGATATGACAAGTTTTGTCTTTGAGGGACAGAAACATGGAGGAAAAACCGTTTGAACAGATGAAAAAAAAGAAGCTGGAATCGATGAGTACAGACTTGGTTAAAAAAAAATAACTATCTCTCTTGCTTTTTTTCTTTTATTGAACATTCGGAAATATCAAAAAAAAAGAAAACAACTACTTCTCCTTCTGTTATATCTCTGCCAGACTCGACACTCCTCCACAGGCGCAATCAGCATGTTAACAAAAATTACAGTCTGACTATTGTTTGGGTGAATGTAACGCATATATCTTATCAAACCATTTTATTCAGTGTCCATGGAGACAGTTAAGTTTGAAATACGTCTGATTAGAGATTCCATCGAGTTGAAGAAATATTGTCCATGTGAACGTAACAACTGTCTCAGTTATAAAAATGTACCTTTTTGCTTGTCAGGCTGATAAGAACAGGAAGAGCAGAGTTTTTGTTTTTTTAAGACCACATTTGTGTTTCACTGCAACTCCTATCCTTTTATCAAATGACATCAGCACTCAGACATTTTTGTCCAAGGTCTATCAGTGTACGATACACGTGTTCCTCAATTAAGGATCTCATTAAAGACATCTGATAAGGTCCCCTCTCCCTGAGGTATAAAACAAAAATTCATTAAATTCCAACTTAGCATAAAGTCCCCAGCATTCACTGTCACATCTGAGGGCTGCTTATATGTTGAGAAAGCCTCAAAAAGTGGCAGCACAGACGTGACACGCAGTGTCCTGTGGTAGTAATTGGACTCTGCAGATTCAATGGTTTGGACCCAGATTTTGTGAAAAGCACGGTCACCCTGCTTGACCTTCTCCAACAGAGGCATTTGACTAAAACAAATGATGTGCATCTGCTTTGGAGACAGTGTGGCAGAGAGCGCGGCACAGACTCATCAAGCATCCTGGATCAGCAGTTTATTTTAACCTAGGGTACAATAACCCCTCTAGAAACCCTCGGCAGCAGTCCTAATCCACCGGATACTAAAAGAAACCCTCCGCGTGAACGTTGACCTTGGTCGCATGATTCGGTTGTTACTCTGGAAATCTTTCAGGACACAAGTAGGACAAAGCCAAATCCAACAACATATGTATCTACAGTTTGTGAAATCTGCTTTTTTTTTTAGTTGATTTGCTTTTTTGTACGTTTGGGAGCTACACTTTACTTTGCTATGCTAAGGCTGAAGGCTTGAATATTCTTACTTTTGTGAATTCGTTCTTACTCATGAGCCACATAATCACTGTTAATTTATTTACTGGAGAGACGTTTTGAATATTCAAGCCTCGCAGACTGTACACAGTGGAAAATTCTGTAAGGATTTCTTAGTGTTGGAGTAAAAAAAGGAATACATTTTCTTTCCTGTTGGTCAATAGACATTTTATCTTTCCAGAGAAAATGGATGGCTGCCAGACTTCATCAGCAAACATCTGCTGTTTTTCCCAATACATCACAGACTATAAAAATAGGGTGCTCGGTGTTCCCTCTAATGCAATCGGTGAAGTGAAATCATTTGACTTCTTTTGTACAGTTGGCAGTATCTATAAGATGAATAAGGCTGCAGGCTGTTGTTTCCATCTCTCTGAAATTGACTTGTTATTTATTTATTTAATTGAAATCTATGGAATTCACAACTTTCAATTTCTAATGTATTTAGGTTTAATATTTATTTTTGTAATGTTTGAAACATTTTGTCAAACAAACACTTTGATACGTTATGTGTTGTATGGAACTTTAGATTACTGAGGAAACAAAAAAGAAAAATGTTGCTCAGCTTTGAGTGGAGACCATTTGCGTAAATTGAGTAAATGCAGGCGTAATGTAGCCTGAACCTTTTTGCCCTTAAAGCACCAGTCACTTGTTTTAATACGTTTTAATTGAATAGAGGTCCTCATGTTCATTACAGATGATTAGATCTTACATTATAAACTTTATGGACATATTGGAATAAAAAAAAAAAAATCTTGACCAGTATTTTGTGCACATAACAATTTCACCAGAAGGGCATCCCAAGAGAAAACTTATAGAGTTGTCACTACCCTATAGAAAGGGTTAATGCCCTTGGAGAGTTGACTGCATGTGAATAATTTTAGTAGTAGCAGTATGTCCATTTTAATGAAAAGATTCTGAATAAAAAGTCTGAAATGCTGAAAATTAACATGCACAGTGTGCAGGTGCATTTTTATTCAAGTTGTGCTTTTCTCCTGCTCACTTATGAATATACAACTATTTAGGTGTGCGGGCATAATTTACATTTTTGACACACGAGTGGAAATTTCACTTAAATAGGTGGCACTATGTTCGAGATTACAGTTGGGGAATATTAATAGGCATCAGATAAGGTTTAATCATGTAATATACTCTGGCCTGGATGGTGTAGGAGTGGTTACAGTTCATATATAATTAAGTTATTAATAATTAGCTAAGTAAGTAGAAAGAATTAGGAAATGAAAGAACCACTGTGACTACTTCTACTTCTCATTTTCAAACATGCATGCTCACATTACATGTTCTAATCTAAAAAAAAAAAAAAGCCAGAATAGATAAATTTGAACACGCGCTCCTTTACAACGTCTGTCCTCCCTCCGTGACTCCGTGATGCATTTGCTTTGTGATGACAGAGGATACTGCGAATGCAAATACGAACCTGCACGTGCATCATCACAAAGCACCTGCTTCACAATTCACCTAGGGTGGCGTGTTTTGTGGCTTCGTTCAAGCCCATATTCAAAAGAACTCCTGGACAGAGACTTTAAGCAACAGATAATGAGGATTAGACATATGTAATTATAATTGTATTGCTACAGTGGGTGAGCATATTCATGAATATCAAAAAGCCTCAACAAAGAAGTCACTCTTGTGGGGGCGCGGGTAAAAAACGAAGCCTTTTGTATGCGTCTTGTGTCCTGTTCTGAGCTGCTGGAAAAGATGTTATAATTTAACGTGCGTGAGGGTGGAGATGTGGCAGGTGTTGCTCACAGTGAATGAAAGTAATCAGATCTAAGAGGTGGAGGACGTTTTAAATGGTACTACCTGTTTCTCAAGATGACTGTTTTACAGTATATAAGTGCAGCATCTGTTCAGCTGATGGAGAGCAGTCATTACCAACCTTAAGGCTAAGCAATCAGTTAAGGACTTTTAGACAAGTGGGTCAAACGCATGTTAACTACAGTCATACAGAGAACTGCTTAGTGGAAACATTAGATAGACTTTATTGCTTTAATTAGCTGTTCTTGATGTTATTGACCTGTTCTCTAATTTAGCTCTGTAGCTATTTAACATCAAACAATGTGGTTTAAAAAAGAAAACAGGACTGCTGAGACTCAGCCAAGTAAATGAACTGGCCTCAGGCTGAAGAAGTGGGAGTACAATTAACACTTTTTGGGTGATTTCTGTGAGCAGTGGGGACATCAGTCTAATATTCAAATCTAATTACACTTGACATTGCTGTTCATCTTCCTTCCTGTCAGGTGCTGCAAACTTCCAAAAGCGTCCACAGCAAGCAATTAGAAATGTTGACAGATCTCTTCCCCCCGTAGGACAGTGACCTTAGAGCACAGAGCAGTTGTGCCTGTAACCCAACAGGTGGCAAAAGAAGGAGCAATTGTCACAGTAAATGAAGTTATCCGACGTGAAGTTATCCGTAAGGCCGACCAGCATTCAGATTCTCGGCTCACCCAAGATCCCCTTATTTCTGCATACCTCAACTCAGCTGAATGCCGTTTCCATCTACTGTAGCCCATGCATTTAAATAGGATATTTAACTGAACTGCACCAGCATTTTGGTATATATGGTGGTCACTTGTACAGTTCTGGAAAGCCAACCTCACATTTTTAGCCCTGGGATGTCACATTTTAATTTATTTATCCTTGATTCCAAGTCTATATCGTGTGTCAGTGAAATGCTCCATATCTCTTATGGTGCAGCAGAAATGTGATGGGACTAAAGTTTCAAAAAATCTGCCGTATTAACAAATTCTGATACTATGCATAGATTATTGTAAATGGACTGTGCTTAATTCTGTTCAATTTCAGTATTTACAAATAGTAAAGATGTGCTCATATGCATAGCAATATGAATACCAAAATACTTGGGTATTCTTAGTAACAAATTACTGAGCATTTGCAGTGTTGTATGACTGCCTCAGGGTTTTTTTGTCATGCCCTTCACTTGTCTGGTAGAATGGGGATAGATTTGACAGCTGTTGGGGGGGGGGGAGTCTACACCTTACGGGCAACGTGAAGCAGTGACTGGGCAGAGGAAATTACTTTTTACTAATAGCCAGTTTGGACAAAAGTAAACAGTTTGATTGGGCACACGTTTGGGGTTTGGATCAAATATCACTGACCACTGACTAAAAGCCACGTGCCTCATGTTTCACTTTAATAAGTCAAAGTGGACTATTTAATATAATTAAAAATTTTAAACAGACCTAAAATGTGACGTGTAATTTTTCATCTTCCCCAATTCGAACCAGAATATTCTGCTGTATTACCGACATTAATTCATAAAATATGCAACGTAAAAAAAAAAGTTACTCTGTAAATTCCTAAAAGAACACCAGCTGCTTGAAACCAGGCGATGACTAATGCTGCTCTCCTTGCGTAGCTAGTCTCTTGAAATCACTGAGCCTTGCAGCCAGAGTCTTGACCAAACAGAATGTGAAGTCATTTAGATGACGGATACTGTATAAGCTGCACAATATTTCAAATTTGAACTTACTCTTTGCCCCCTGACTCCAGTGCCTTGCAAGCATTTACATCAAAAGTGCTGCACTGTAGGTGCAAATGTTTGATGTAGCTTTTCCCTCACATGCATGGAGCAAACATACTATATATGAGGGTATCATTTTAAAATAGTTTTGAGTGAATAGGGCATCCTTTTATGTTTTATGTACGTGAAAGAAAAAGAAAACGGCACACAAAAAGTATAGGTCAGCAGCAGCTGCAGCATACAACAAAAACGGAGTTTAACTAATAAAAATGATGAGATGGTCCTTTCTGTTTTGATGCAAGTTCTACTGTACGTGATCACTTGCAGAGAAAGACGCAAATGTAATGCAGATACACTATATTACCAAAAGTATTCGCTCACCTGCCTTTACTCATTCTATGAACTGAAGTGCCATCCCATTCCTAACTCATAGAATTCAATATGATGTCGGTCCACCTTTTGCAGCTATTACAGCTTCAACTCTTCTGGGAAGACTGTCCACAAGGTTGAGGAGAGTGTTTATAGGAATTTTTGACCATTCTTCCAAAAGCGCATTGGTGAGGTCACACACTGATGTTGGTCGAGAAGGCCTGGCTCTCAGTCTCCGCTCTAATTCATCCCAAAGGTGTTCTATCGGGTTCAGGTCAGGACTCTGTGCAGGCCAGTCAAGTTCATCCACACCAGACTCTGTCATCCACGTCTTTATGGACCTTGCTTTGTGCACTGGTGCACAGTCATGTTGGAAGAGGAAGGGGCCCGCTCCAAACTGTTCCCACAAGGTTGGGAGCATGGAATTGTCCAAAATGTTTTGGTATCCTGAAGCATTCAATGTTCCTTTCACTGGAACTAAGGGGCCAAGCCCAGCTCCTGAAAAACAACCCCATACCATAATTCCTCCTCCACCAAATTTCACAGTTGGCACAATGCAATCTGAAATGTACCGTTCTCCTGGCAACCTCCAAACCCAGACTCGTCCATCAGATTGCCAGATGGAAAAGCGTGATTCATCACTCCAGAAAACGCGTCTCCACTGCTCTAGAGGCCAGTGGCGGCGTGCTTTACACCATTGCATCCGACGCCTTGCATTGCACTTGGTGATGTGTGGCTTGGCTGCAGCTGCTCGGCCATGGAAACCCATTCCATGAAGCTCTCTGCGTACTGTACTTGGGCTAATCTGAAGGTCACATGAAGTTTGTAGCTCTGTAGCAATTGACTGTGCAGAAAGTCGGCGACCTCTTTGCACTATGCGCTTCAGCATCCGCTGACCCCTCTCCGTCACTTTACGTGGCCTACCACTTCGTGGCTGAGTTGCTGTTGTTCCCAAACGCTTCCATTTTGTTATAATAGAGCTGACAGTTGACTGTGGAATATTTAGGAGCGAGGAAATTTCACGACTGGATTTGTTGCACAAGTGGCATCCTATGACAGTTCCACGCTGGAATTCACTGAGCTCCTGAGAGCGGCCCATTCTTTCACAAATGTCTTGTTTCACAGTCTGCATGCCTGAGTGCTTGAATTTATACACCTGGGGCCAGGCCAAGTGATTAGAACACCTGATTCTGATCATTTGAATGGGTGAGCGAATACTTTTGGTAATATAGTGTACCTGATTAATCAAAGCATCATTTTCAAGCAGCACTTATCATTTTCATACTGATGATGCCCCTAATGTAAACAAAGGGAGTGAAAGAAAAGTTTGGCAAAACTTCAGAATCTTTTCTTTCATGTTTTAATTTCCCTCTGGGCGAATTTCTTGTTTCCTCCTGTTCCCATTCTATCCGATTCCTAATAACTACAACTGAGACGTCACTGTTTCTGACCATAGACTGTATATAAATATGGAAAATGCGTCCCCACTTCCTTCCATTGGCCAGACTAACGCTATTTTCCTGCGGATACGGGATCTCTCCTTGCCTTCTTGCCAGTTTGGAGCCACCGTCTGTGCAGTATGGTTGGAGCCACGTTGTTGACGCGGCCACACTTCAACAAGACTCAATCACATTTTCATTTAATTAATACTGTGGTCTGCTCTACCTCCAACACTTACAAAGAAAAGTTGGCTTATACACTGTTATTATTTATTTGTTTTTTACAACTCACACAGCGCTGCAGGACCGCTTCAAGGAGCGGTTGCCAAGGCAACTTGTAGTCATCATGATGTCACATCCTGTAGCGTCAAATAACTAATGAAAACAGAACTTATCAGAAAAGGGTCCCACGGAGGGGGTGAAACTTATGACCTATATTGCAGGCAGCCACCAGGGGGAGCTCTACTTGCTTTGGCCTCACTTTTGAGGAGCTGTTCTGTCGTCCGTCTTTATGCAGTCTATGTTTCTGACCAGTGGTCTTTTTTCTAGTTTTCTTTGAATTCATCAGTACTTGGATGCTATTTTAAAGAAGCGCTTTTTGTCCATCGGAGTGACTCACTCACTGTGTGTGACCCACCACGTCTCAGTTACCACCATGACATCCATGATGTCTAGGCTGAGTCAGCTGCAAGTCACCTGCAGCCTTTACTCCATAACTGCCCGCGTTTAGATTTAGAGCGGGGATGCTGTCATCTCGGCTTTATTCATTTTGGCTTAAATTTAATGAATCACATTGATGGAGGGTAACTGCCAATGTCTTTCTCTGTTGCTGACCTCAGTAAATATTGTTATTGCTTTCACTGGTCTTCCTTTATCTGAATACATATAAGGCATTGGCAAAAAAAAAAAAAGAAATTAATTTCATATCCTGGCTGGATGCTGTATGTACATATACCGGCGGTGTCACAATTAAAAAGACGTGAAGTTGAAACGACTACGATAACGTTGAGGCCAGACTGCTGGCAAGCATAACATAAAGGCTACAAGATCACAAAGGAAGTGCAAGGAACTGCTTATTGTGCACAAATGAGAACTGCAATCCTGTGCTTCCCAATATGTGGCAGAGGAAAAGAAAACCTAAGGGGCTACGGGTCTATATACCCTCACACTGGCCCTCTTAATGCTTAATCAGCCACCCAGTGTGACAAACTCAGCTAAAACAGACGCTGTCACACTGGGCTGTATCAAGTCTTAGGCATTATAAAAAGCTGTGGCTCTTGCTAAAGCACCAGCTGGACACACTGAGTTAGCCCCTTCTTTTTTTTATGTCAATGAAGAGCCTTCCTGGCTGATGGAGGATTTATGTTAGGGACAATACATTTGGGAAGGAAGCATGCATTTAGGTAAAATTTGAAAACCACATCGTCATTGATTGAGGTTAAGAAATCTGAGAAAAGTGACGACTTGGGAGAGAGAGAGAGAGGAGAGAGTATTTTCTTTTAATCCAACTCAAAGGCTTCATTGTAATGTGGTGGGTGGGTTTGGGCCATTAGGATCATGAACAATAGTGACAGGGTTTGGGCCATTAGGATCATGAACAATAGTGACAGGTGATTTAACATTATAGCACAGCTAGGACGATTGTACAGTGTACCTCAGTCTGAAGAAAAAAAAAAAAAAAAGCTTTCTAGTCAGAAAGAAATCATTGCGTATCGACTCCACAGAGCCAGCACAGCTCCTCAGTTTGCAAATGAAACCTGCTTAAGTGTAGGCGATTTGCTCCGGCACACAAGTAAACTACTCACCAAAGGGAAGATGATCAGTCCACAGGGAGAATCAGTGTGGATAAAGTGGAGATGGAGTATCTGGCACTGGTTACCGTGAACTGCCGGGACAAAGGAAATGAATTCCAAGGAGCAATAGGAGCTATGGGTTAGAGTTCAGTGAGACAAAATCGGCATTTTCCAGAGCTGCCTCACTCTGAGGGCCACCTAAGTTTCACTCCGAGTCCAGCCATCTTCCTACTCTTCATCCAGGCTCGTCAGCACTGGCTGAACAAGACCACTTTTGGGATTAGTGGGGGTTGGTGCAAGTAAGTGACCAGGCATTAAAAAAAAAAAAAAAAGATCTAAATCCATATTCAAATAATTAATAAAAGTATACAAAAAAGAGCTGCAATGTAGTTTTGGGCAGATGGAGTTTCACTGATGACTTTGTGACAGTGGGTGAATTTGGAGGCCAGGTCAACACCTTGTGCTGTTTTTCACGTTTTTTGGATTGTTCCTAAAAAAAACACTACTGTTTTTGTGTGTGTCTGTATCTGGCTGCTGGGGATGGCTGCTGCAGTCAAGGAGTGTCATTGGTATGGGATGGGGGAGTCTGATGTGGTCTAGGTGGGCGGTACACGTCTAAGTAACGTTCACATTAATGCCAGGTTTGAAAGTTTCCCAGCAGAACATTGAATTGTCACAAGATGGTCAGTGTTATTTACTCCTGTAAGTGGTGTTAATGTTGTGGCTGATCAGCATGTTTTTCTATGGTATGGTCCACTGAGTTGTGTTAGGTCAGCTTGCACCTCTAGGATTGTTCTGTGATGTGAGGACATCATTCAGTGGACAGTGTGTGTTACCAGCCTGTGTGTTACACGACTTTTTTCACTTTTTGTTCAGGCCCCAACACTGGGCTCAAAGGAGCATTCAGGGCTCTCACTCATTTAATTACGCCTGTGTGATGTACTGGCCGGGAGCTACACCTCGCCTGGCTTCCCTAATCTGATGGCAAATAAGGGTGACATCAATCTCACCATGTCAGAAATAGTAATGGCCACACTTTCTCTTCTCTCTTTGGTCTACATTGATGCGAGCCAGCCATTCAGTCTCAACTCCCCTCTCATCCTTCCTTTACTTTTACCATTCATCACAGGAAGTCCCAACAGATGAGATCGTTTAACACTGGGCGTGAATGGTGATGTGCACTCTCTCCTCCTCTTAAAGGAGAGCCTCTGCGATTTGGAGTTCAAAGCCTGCCTTCAAAGGAATTTGTCACTGGGATGGACATTTTAATTGGACCATTAACTTTTGGAAAGGCTCTTCCGGATATCTTGATGAGACAGTTTTTTTGCCCTATCCAAAACTCACATACAGTCCATTTACACACACCTCTAACAACATCTTCATACGCAGTATTTTCATCTGTTACTGACTCACACTTTTTCTACCAAGAGAAATACATACTGCTACCCAAGTTTCCTGGCTCATGCCTCTATAGAGGAGATGGGACTAGACTGGCAAGGATTGTTGTGAAAAGTGGACAATGTTACGAAACGACGTCTGGTTGAAGACAATTACGTCTGTCACAGTTGTCGCCTGAAATACTTCTGTATGTATTTAATGCAGTTCAGTTTAATTGGATTTTAGCGTCAATAGCAATACAAACTGTCTCAAGACACTTTACAACATCAGTATGTAATCACTTTACAACTGAAACCGAGCCTGATACCCCCAGGGAAATCCTGAAGGCGATGGTGGCAAGGAAAAACAGGAACAGGTGGAAACATTGAGCAGAACCCAGCTCTTAATATACTATACAGTAATAGCACAGACTTGCATGTCTAGTAATGGAGAAGAAATTAGAGGACAGGAGCTCGCTGCCAGAGAGACGAGAGTAGAGGACATATGCTCAGTGCATCATTCCCCAGCAGCCTCGGCCTACTGCAGCATAACTACGGGATGGTTTAGTCCAGCCCTTATTGTACACTTGATCATAGTCTTAAGCCATACCTTAAAAGTAGAGAGCATGTCTGCCTCCCAAACCCAAACTGGGAGCTTGTTCCACCCATTCTACTTCTTGAACTTCTAGGAACCACAAGTAGGCCTGCACTTTCAGATGGATCTGTTGGGATGATATGGTACAATGAGGTCTTTAAGATACGATGGAGCTAGGCCTTTAAGTGCCTTATACGTAAGGAGGTGGATTTTTAAATTCTATTCTAGATTTTAAAGGGAGCCAATGAAGAGAAGCTAAAACTGATCTCTCTTTCTAATTCCTGTCAATGCTCGTGCTGTGGCATTTTGAATCAGTTGGAGGCTTTTTAAAGAACTTGGACAGCCAGACAGTAATGAATTACAGTAATCCAGCCTGGAAGACACGAATGCATGAACTAGTTTCTCAGCATCACTCTGAGACCGGATGTTACTAATTTTAACGATATTACGCAGGTGAAAGAATGCAGCAGTGGTTACTTGCTTTATGTGCGAATACATCTCCTTTATGAATATAACACCAAGGTTTTTCACAGAATTTATAGTACTGGAGTACCAAGGTAATGCCATACAAAGCAGCAGCTCATCCTAACCTTTATGTCTTCAAGGCGTACACGTATGTATGCAGATGTTTAAGTCATTTTTCACCTCTGCAAGGTTTAAATACATAAAGTGCATTGTGCTGCTCAGTATAACTTTAATGCAATCACCATGTCACACTGCTTCTTCACAGTTCTCACAGAGGAGGTGTTAATTTAATAACCATCAGGAAATTCTTTGCTCATGCATGATCAACAAGATTCTGAGCACGCTGGTGCACTTTTATGTCTCCCTGCATTTGCCACAATATTACTCACAAATGCCTTGATTGCAAATCAGCCTGAGTAAATGCAAGATGGAACACAACCTATGCTCTTGGACTTTAAAACACTGCCACACAGCAGGCAGTGAAAATAAGCGAGGGGAGCAGTAGAGTGACTGCCAATTCTCACAACCTATTGAAAATAACTCTTGCCAGATGGATGAGGTGAGAATGAAAATAGAAACATACAATAGAGGGAAGACTTTGGTTTCTTTCTTTTGCCTGTGATCAGTAATCACTGAGGCAGGCAGGAGAGAGTAATCTCAGAGAGGGTTCAACAATTCTGCCCATCCTGAGATTACATTATTTTCCCAAATTGCAAGTGAAGCCTCTCAATCCGCCCAGCCAATGAATCAAGGATGTAGGCAGGGAAGAGAGAGCTGTATGCCGTGTCAACTAAGACAAGGTGTGTGTGTGAGGCTTTCTATTAAAGTAAGAAAACAACTGCGACTGCTATTTGTAGAACATAATTACAAAGCTTTCCCGTGGCAGTGGCATATTATTTCAGAGAGTCTTATTGAAAAGAGGAGAGGGAGATTTCTCATGTCATGGAAATATGTGTATACATGCAAAGGTCCTCAAACCATAAGAATGAATACTATGAAGCATTACTGACAAACCTAAGTTGAATTAAAAAGCTTTTGTTGAAATGTTTCTGGAACTTAAGTATCATTAAAGCTTTTCTTCAAAGTGAACCTGTAATTATCATCTGTAATACAGCAAGAACATAAACTAAAGGTTTGTTTATGTACGCTGACATTTAATCACATGCCCATGTAGATTTGTTAGCTCAGGGCACGTTCACTTAGTATATAAATGCCACTGGTAATTGTGAAATGTTGCCCGTTCGTGAGAGACTCGCCCGAGGTGGGTTCAGCGCAGTGTAGAAATACTACATTAAACATATAAATATGAATAACTGGCTCTTTTGTCGCCGCATTAGAGCTGCTTTTGTTGAGCCAACTGTATAACTGCCCAGTACATATTCTGATTCTATTATATACATGGCAGCACAGAAGCAGAATTAAGCCCCTGGCCCATCATTAAATACAACACAATGCAGAGTCAAGGGATTGCTTAACTAGACAATTACAAAGGAGTCTACCTTAATTATATAATTTTTTTTTCAGCTGCATAGTGAGCTTATTGTTTGAGTTTGTTAGAGCAAATGTGTTTGCATTGTTTTACAGCAATACTGCCAAGCTCTGCATAGAGTCGAAGATATTTTTGGCTTTGCATGCACGGGGCAGGACGGAGGCACATCTGTAATGGCGCACACATCATCGTTGCAAGTGAGACGGTTGGATCGGTGGATCGAAAGTAGCGAGAGACACGCCGTATTGGTTTTGGTGGGATTTGATTTTAACTGTGTGAGCCAGATCACCAGAGGGAAATAGGAATGAAGTACATCGAAATAAGAGATAAGATAATGTTGCAATTATAGTCGTTCACCTACAAAATGAAACTGCAATAGCCACAACTGAAGGTGCGTTTTGTTAAATAAAGTAGCGTTTAAGTAAAAAAGAAATGTTTAATTCAAGTAAGCAGTATGAGGTTATAAGTTAAACATATTGCACAGGTGGGGTACTATACCTGTAGTTGCACATACTGAATATATGCTGGTGGAATTTAGTGGCTCATTTTGCAGCTGAGTCTCCGGTTGAGTTTCTTTAGTCTGCGGTTTCTGGTTTTGAAGCTTCTATATCTCCTTGTAGAGGGCAGCAGTCTGGTTCCACAAGTCCACAAAATATCAAATGTTATTATCCATAAAACAAAAAAATTATAATTGGTGTAATTTTATACATATATATATACATATATATTTTATTTGTTAACCACATCAGAAATTCCCACTTAAATATACGTTCATAGGGCTAAATGTACTTAAAACATGTGCTACATTAGCTCTGCTGTAGCTGTTTCTCTCTGTCTTGTCTTGCCTTGTGTGTATACAGTCACTCTTCCTTAACCCAATCATTGTGCTTCAGAGCGAAAAACCGCAAGCATCTGTCTTGTCAATCTTTCCAGTGCATCAGAATGCTGCCTAGAGATCATTGTTGCCAGATACAGCTCATGGTTTCCAGCTCGTAATGTGCTGGAAATTGGCCAAGAAGCACACAAAACCGCCCAAAATATTAGATCGATATTTTGTTTAGTTCTTTAACCACACAGATTTCTATTTAAAAAAAATAAAATAATAATAATGCAGCCGAAGCATAGAAAGCCACTACTACTCCCATCTACCTACTACAGATGCCATTTGATGATCTCATGTAGTTCACTAATAGGCCTGTTGGTTGATTCTCCGCTCTTCAGAAAGCAGCAGCTCAAACAACTGCACCAAACACTGCTTTTCATCTTCCTCTTAATATATAAGCAGAGCACATGCAGTGCGCTCACGTAAATACACACACTGTATTTTGGATTTTATATTCAGCCCACTTTGGCATCTTAGCTAGCTCTGTGCGGTCACTGAGTAGCTTAATGGGGAACTACTGTTTTTTACAACCTGGACATTATTTCTGGCATATAATATGATCATTTACTCACCCATATAACTTTGGTGTCATTTCTAGGCCTTTGAAAGATATTTAGCTCCAGCAGAACAGTTACCTGTCGTCTATTCGCGGATGTGCAGCGGTTTGTTGTTCTTTGGCCAGCTGTTCGTCTCTCTGCTTCTGCATCCTCCTTTCAACGAGCTCCTCATCAGTGTACTCTGGCTCAAAATGGAAGGGCGACCATCATAAACAAAGTCGTCATCCACAACCTCAGAATGGGAAAAATGTTCAGCCAAAAAACTAGCAGTAGTAAATTAGGGCTCAGAGATGACATCATTCAGGTCAGAAGTTAGTAAGCCAATCTAAAGACCTCAGATGATGATAAAAGGTAACTCTGCACTCATAGCACTAGTGTATCATAACAAAATATTGGTGAAATGAACGAGTTTCAGAGTTGATAATGCGTTATTTAGAGTCTGCGTTTCTGATCACTCCCACTATACTGATATAAACGGCGCTCTGCTGGAGTTAAATACCTTCCAAAGGACTCTAAATTATTTGGATGAGTACAACAATTTTATACCAGAAATAAGGTCCAGGTTGTAAAAAAAAAAAAAACGGTAGTTTCCCTGTAAGAACGAAATTAGAAAAAACCTAGACCCACCTGAATTTTATTTGACTGCCCAACTCTATTTTTTACGCCCAAAATAACATTTTAAGACAATTAATTGGTTGCTCTTTCAATTGGACAACTGGTCCAGGGTGTACCATGTCTCTCGCCCAGTGAGAGATGAGATAGGCTCCAACCCGGAAGTTGTTATATTGCTTTTTTACCTCCTACACTCTTGAACTCAGTCTTCCTCCCTTCCTACATCTCTGATTTACCTACCTGAAGACATTTATGGCAATGCTGTAGAGTGGATTCTCGTGATAATTGCTAGCTTCTTAGTTTCCTACTTTTCCACAGCAGTTTCATAGAAAAGTAGTAGTTTGTCTGTTGGACGTTAACGAACACAACAAGACTTGGAGGTCAACCAGTAGGATTTGCTCCCCAGTCTCTCTTACGATGTAAAGTTTCCCTTTGCAGTCTGTTTTATAATGCACACTGGGGACAGGCCATCAAAAAGTCCAAGTGCTACCAAAGAACAAAACAGTGGTTATTTGATAGCCACTGTAGGTGTTGTAAGTCAGTGTTCTCTCATGTTTCAGGGCAGTGATGATGCCTTTTAAACAATCTTGTGATATACTTCATGTATATAGGACAGCAAATGGGTAGGTAGATAGAAACAACCATCCACTTATTTTATACTGAGAAGAACGACTGTGTCAGTTTTGTATTTCAGAATGAATAAATAGTGGCTAATTTACAGCAGCTCCAACAGATGAACTATAACACAAACTTAAAACGCAACAAAAACCCATATCTGTGACACAGTGATGCTTCATCTGGTAATTACAGAGATAACTTCTAGTTTAAAGAATCCATATCACTTTGGTTCCTTTGGGGATGACAAGCTTAAACCAGCATGTTTGGATGGCAAATCAATACGTCTGAACCACCAAGGAAAAGAATCTACATTACTATTGATTCTGAAATTCTGTGGCACCTTTCTCAATCTCTAGAGGGACCCTTAAGCACATCTTAGTTAAAGGCTTGAAAAGATACTGATTGCAGCATCCAACATTTTCTGGTGCGACTGGACGCCCTTTCACACTACATCTTGCGGTAATTGATTCAAGTCTCTTTCATAAGGTTATATTAAAACAGTTAATAACCTTTGTGTTTGGACAAACAGGAATTGTTGTGCATTCATATTGGACAAACGCTATATTTGCACGATTTCCGTCTTCTTTCTATGTCAGTTCCACTTAGTATAATGGTCTTCTGTTTCAAATACACACAGCAGCGATAGACTCCACGAGCAGGGGTACAGTACAATCTTGCAATTCCACAGAAAGAAAAACAAACACTGGGTTCAGTGCATGTAGAACCTTAGGCTATTTTTATAAATAAAGTGCAGTTTTAATATGTTTGCCATTCTCTCTGTTCATTATTGGTGTGTCTTAGTAATATGAAAATCACTACCCTTATTCAGTCAAACACAACCCCTGGCAAAAATCTGCAGAAAGGGAGCAAACATATTGCCTATAATAATAATAATTAAAGTTTAGCTACGATTGTAGCTTCTTGGTAAAGGAACATTGAGCAAATCTGCGTATTCTTTCAAATATCTCTGCTGTCTGATAGAAATGATGGAGAAGAAATATCCACTTAAATTTGTGTTAGCTGGTGGTGCTGATATTAAACTAAAATTGAAATGACATCAGCTGTGTAGCTTTCAGCTGTATTTACTGTCTCTACGGCTGAGTCTTAACAGCAGCTGACATGCATACAAAGCCATGTCCAGCCACTGAGAGATTCAACCTTCCAGAGGAAAATCGAGGTCTAAAAATCTGCTCTGATTATAACCAGTTTATTAGAGTATAAAGGCATATATGAGGCTTTTCAGCCTAGGAGGATTGAGATTTGTGTAAATGTTATTTATGAGTTTGTTATATTTCAGATGGAAGTTATGCAAACTATTTAATAAAGGAGTTAGACTAAGGATAAATGTTCAGTGGATCTGGATTTAGTGTTAGCTGTGGAATTATATTATATTTAACCTTTATTTTATGCCAAGTCACATATTATGTGTTGTCATGAATAGCCATCTAACTGCCCAGAAAGTGAAATTTGGACCCGCGGTGCGCCAAAATTTGTCGAAGTGAAGGTTTATGTTGTGCATAAGTCTATAAGTCTGAATAAGTGACGTAATCTTGCTTGTTATGTAATGCAGCCTTTAAAGAACGACATATGCCAGAAGGCAAAGTTGGTTTAAAGCCAGTCAAGCGATGGCTTAGTAATATCTAGGACCTTTTTTTTTTACAAAACATCTATAAGTTTGAATCCACATAATCAAACCATATATGACTTGAACTTTGACCTGACTGTCCATAGCAGAAAAAAAATGAGCATTTCAGTGACCTTCACTGTAATTGCAGTCCAGCGTCAAGTAAATGGTCTGAGGAGCTGATGGTGATCCTGTCTTAATGTGCAACTGACCACGATAAGTCACACTGATCGCATTTTAATGCTGTGTGGAAAAAAACAACAACGTTAATGATCCGGTGTTGGCACAGTGTGGTGTATGGTGACAGAGACTTATCTCATTGACTGTGGAGACAAGTCAATCAGCATGAGGCTGGTGCCAAGTACTTGTTGTCGCTTTGTGTCTCTGCTGGAGGACGGGCCACACTCATCATGCTTTCCCCCTCATGCATACAGTCCCCCACATCTCCTTATACCTTGCACCTTGGCCATGTCAGCTGGTCAGCACCTGTGACTCATACACTGCGTAAGAAACATAAACAGCAGCTGCCTCATTTGGATATCTTTGTGCTAAAATAACTGCCACACTGGACATTGTGAGTTAGAATAATGAGATGTGATCTCTGATGGACTGGTGTACAAAATGACCTTAATGGAAATACATGGGATAGACAGGGTTATTTAAATGTTGTTTGTGTATGTGTTGCAGAGGTGATTTTTTCCAGATGGGACATAAGGTCACTGAAATCCTAGGGTTCTGATGGTGCTCAGAAGCTAGCTTTTGCTCCAGAGCAGAAACTGACGGCGCTTTCTTTACAACTCTGCACAGACGGGGCGGAACAAGTCATCAGTCACATAGGCCATGGGGCCTGGAGTCCAGGCAATGTTGCTATGGAAATCTTGATTTCACGGCTTTATTTCAATGGTGGATCGACCACAAGAGCTACAGTGCAGCTCCTTGTAGATTTACGATTCAGAAAGTGTGCAAAATTATAGTGAAGGAATAGACAGGAAAATTGTACTCCTCTCTTTTATTTTAAACGTCAGTCACTCTGCCTGTTTCTGTTCTAGAGTCATGCTGATTGCAATGGATGAAAATTGGAGTGACTTTCTATACAAGATTGGATATGACTGCAACTGAAGATGAAGTTGCCATTACGTACACTATATCACCAAAAGTATTCACTCACCCATCCATATAATTGAATTCAGGTGTTCCAGTCACTTCGATGGCCACAAGCGTATAAAATCAAGCACCTAGGCATGCAGACTGCATCTACAAACATTTGTGAAAGAATGGGTCGCTCTCAGGATCTCAGTGAATTCCAGCGTGGTGCTGTGATAGGATGTTACCAGTGCAACAAATCCAGTCGTGAAATTTCCTCGCTACTAAATATTCCACAGTCAGCTGTCAGTGGAAGCGATTAAGAACAACAGCAACTTAGCCACAAACTGGCAGGCCACATAAAATGACAGAAAAAGCTGAGGCACATAGTGCGCAGAGGTCACCAACTTTCTGCTAAGTCAGTCACTACAGAGCTCCAAACTTCATGTGGCCTTCAGATTAGCTCAAGAACAGTGTGTGGAGAGCTTCATGGAATGGGTTTCCATGGCTGAGCAGCTACATCCAAGCTATACATCACCAAGAGCAATACAAAGCGTTGGATGCAGTGGTGTAAAGTATGTCGCCACTGAACTGTGGAGCAGTGGAGACATGTTCTCTGGAGAGACGAATCATGCTCCATCTGACAATCTGAAGGACAAATCTGGGTTTGGTGGTTGCCAGGAGAATACTATTTGTCTCACTGTATTGTGGAAAGTGTGACATTTGGTGGAGGGTTGATTATGGAGTGGGGTTTGTTTTTCAGGAGCTGGGCATGGCCCCTTAGCTCCAGTGAAAGGAACTCTGAATGCGTCAGCCCATAAACGCACTCCTAAAACCTCGTGGAAAGCCATCCCAGAAGAGCTGGAGCTGTTATAGCTGCAAAGGGTGGAGCGACGTCATATTAAACCATGCGATTTACCTGAAAGGTAATGGTAATTATATCCTCATCTTGAAGTGAATCGTGTGCATTCAACCTGAAGGACTGTAGTCAAGTTACATAGTGCTAAGCTTCTCTGAGACTGGAATTAATGACATTTAAAAAGGGAAACTATGAATTATTAATATTTGTAATTAATATTTTGACATTCCACTGCTGTGATGTATAGTCCAGATAGTAAAGTAAATGTTTTTATTGATGAATAGTGCAAACTACAATGAAAATAATAATTTCACTTTTACATCGGTCTACACAATTAAAGTATAGGTTGGGTTAAAACGTGTTTTTAAGCTTTCATGGCACTTTCATCAATTGCACAGCATTGCCATTTGCCATTTATTATGTTTTCAGTAATAATTTATGCAATAGAGGCTTTTAATCAATGTAACTCTGCAAATGTTTCTCTATTTAAGTCAGTGACTGAAGCATTGTAAAAATGCTCTGTGATCTTCTAAAGACAGTAAATTAATGTGTACACTAAATGGCATTTTTTAAATTTAAATTTATATATATATATATATATATAGTATATATACATTTTATAACCCTTGCTTTTGTTTTATGGTCCTAGTCTGCTTCTCTCTTGGTTCAAATTTATTGTATCTTTCTTTCTGTCTTCGTTCATTTTTAATGTCTCTGCTTTGAAGGCGGATGCACAGAGAACGTAGAAATGAATGTTTCCCCTCCAAGAATTACGTAAAAGAACCAAAAGTACTCTGTCTGCATTGAACTTGTCTAATGGGAAATGCAACAGTGGCAATTAGCTGATGAACATTAACTATAATTTCTCTCCGGGTTTTGTCATTTAACCAGGTTGAAAAATGGTTGTATTGCCTCGCTGCAGAAGTAACAAACAAAGAGGGCTCCAGTTTGTGCTTGGACTGGTTGGTCAATATTCCCAGTGTCACTTTCATAAGGTGCAAAGTACATCCATAGCTTTGCATAGTTGCTGCTAATGTTCCAACTACATCCAAGTTGTCCTTAGTGTGGGTGTAGTTTGTTAATACAAATGATCTTAACAGTGAATGTTAACAGTTGGATAAGTGGTCTGGGTGAGGATGGTGTTAGGGATTGATGTTTTCGACCCCAGCCAGAATGAGAATGAACCTTCTGAAGAAGCATGAAGTTATCCAAAAATGATGACCAAACAGCACAACTCAGAGCTCTGATTACTTTAATAACAGAAAAGTAACCTGGCAGCAGATGCCATCTGGTTCCAAGTCCACACAAACAAACAAACAAAAAAAAGACCCAGAATGACTTAACACATTGCCTTAAGTGCATTTGGACTAAACCAAAGTAGCAAAGGTAGAAATGAAAACAACAAACCAAAGAGACTACAGATGTAAACAAGTTTTTAATGAAACCCTTCTAAAATACATTAACTTCAAAAGAAATATTTTACCCTTAAATTAACATCAGGCTTAACAAAAAGAAAATACAAAAGAAAACAATCCCATTCTCTCCCCCTCTAAAAATTAGATGGTCTAGTCTGGATTGGAAGCACCTGGTGACTATGTGGCGTTCAAGTGCGTGGTTCTTGAAATCCACTTCGACTGGAACACCTCCAGAGGAGAAAATGGTTAAAATCAAAACACCAATGAAACAAACCCTGGAGAAAATATATTTACCCAAATCAGTGTATTAAATTAAACTGCTCCATATTTAGTTAACAGGTATTAACTAAATAAAAAGATACTAAATAAAAGTAAATATTGACATAAAGAAAGAGAGGGCTGACCTGACAGGGGAAAGAGTGAGTGCAGCTCCCTCACAAATTTGGATGTTCATTAATGACTGAAACTCGCATGTCTAGGGTCTGTTAACAGCCAGATATTCACGTGTTATTGAGGAAGTTGTTCAGGTTAATCTGGGCGATCTTCTTTTTTACAATTGGTGGTGCTCTGAGGACTCAGTAATGGCCAAAAGCTCTGGTACCAAGGTATGAATGGGTGTGGAGATGTTAAGACTGTGTGGTAAGGTGTGTCTGCAGGGATGTCTAGACTGCATAACCCACACGTAGCCTGTGTCTGTGTCGGTCATTTATATTTGTGCGTTCATCACTCTGGCTCGCTCTGTAGAAACGTCACACAGTCGGGCTAATTGTTGTTTCTACTTCCTGCTTCACATTCAACAATGGCGACTGAAACTTATGCAGAAAGTTTGCCGGAGACAAGTCATACAAATATTTGTGTCTCCGAACCTCAACTTTTGTGGTCTGCATCACTATGACATGTAGTTACATTTCAGAGGAGGTGCACATCAGGCGACGCCGTTAGGGTCTGCATATGATCTGGGCTGACTTTGTAGCTACGGAGCCAAATTGACACAAAATGTAAACGGCGCATTAGTCCACCTCCTCTGTCCACAGGGCTTTTCCAATTTTACACTGATGACTTCCTGTGCTCCTCTTTCAAACCAGCCATCTTCTCCAGTTTAATGTGGTTGTCCTTAAACGAGTGTCCCTTGTCCCTCAGGGATGGGCGGCTGAGTCCTGACCTGAAGACGTGCCTCCCCATGCATCTGTAAAGGGGTTCTTTTGTTTCGCCAGTGCGCTGGTCTTTGCTCCTTGCTGCACTGAATTGCAACTACATTGCTCTGTTTTATTCCTGGGTGTTTTGTCTTTGGGGTGAAGTTTCTGCCTCGGTGTGTTCCTTTCATTTTCTGTTCTACTCTGCTCTGTCTGTTCTGGGTTTTCTGTAGGTGCTTTTGACAAAAGCCCACTTCAGATATCTACATGTACATGCAGGTGTCTAATAATCACCAATACCAATGACACAGTACCTGTCTTTGAATTTATAAAAAACATTTATGTGGTTCATTGTATTGTTTTGAGTACCAGCTTCGTGAGATAGTGGGTTAGAATCGAGATCTTTTAGCCTATGAATTTGCAGTGCCTAATCTTGCTCAAGCAACAGAGTTGATGGATGCTGAGAAGCTGGTGGATCATACATCATATTACCCTGTCAGATTCAAAAACAGCACGCATGTTCTGACAGAATATTACCTTGGTGTTGTTGCTGCACTTAAACATTGAAATGAATGAATGTGAATGTGAATAAACATGTTACAGCCGTGGCCAGAGTGTGTGTGAACGCTTACTGGGAGGTCTTGAAACAAGTTCTTTTAAGCTAAGAAGTGGTCATGAAAGAGTATTTGACATAATTTGGCTTTGTTTGTCTGTTATGTTCTTGTTCCCTTGACTTGCCTTGTGTCCATGTGGGCACGGAATGCAGATCTGGTGCATGTTTGTGATGACCTTCGGCTTTTGTTCCACATTATGTTCCACACAATGGTGGGATCAGATGCAGACAGGTGTGTGTGTATGTGGGTAGCTTCCATAGTATATAGTATATATCACAGATGTCAAACTGCCAGAGGGTTTATGCATGAATTTGCAAAGTGTGAAAATCACATAAAGACTGTACATTATCAATGAAAATAACCCCTGTTCCTAATTTGTCTGCTGTATTGTTAAGAAAAGTGGACAGAGCACAACACTGAGACACAGGACTAAACAGCAGACAGCATTGTGCCCAAATCGCACTTCCTTTTCTTAAGAAATTTACAAATGGAAATGAATCTGGAGTTGTTATTATACTATTATGTTACTGGTCCGGCCCGCTTGAAATCAAATTGGGCTGTATGTGGCCAATGAATTTCGTCTAGCTGGATGCAGTTGTAGCATCCATAACTGCAGCTGACCTGGGCAACGTACCCCAAATAAAGATACAAAACTTGCTTTCAGAACTGTCTTTAAAGCTAAATGGCCTCTAAATGGTTCTTTCAGCCATCTCTGACACGGCACACATACACCTCTAAGTAACCGTTATTTACTTTTCAGGGTTGTGTTGCAGTTGCGTGAAATGGTCACTAATGAAATACTGGAAGCAGGTGTATTCAGGCTGAGGCTGGGCTTTCGTGAGCAGTCAGCATTTTTATTGCTTGCAGGGAAAGTGCCAGTGGGGAAAAAAAGTCACATATTGTAGAAAAATATTAGACATTCTTCATTGAATGACTTTTTATTTTTTTATTTTCTTAAGCCGTCCTGCTTTACAAACCCGGGCATACACAGGAAAGGTATTGGGGTTGGTTATATTATTTTATTTTATATTGCTTGGATATTTTCCCAGGAGATGTGCTGAAGACAGTTCAGAGGGAAAAATGCAAAGTTGTGGTTCATGAGAGTTTATCACTGGAGTGAAATAAATAAATAATGGAAAGGCATCATCATGAGTTGAGGACTGGGAATAGTGTAAGAAGTGTATTGGTTACAAAATAATCTGCACGTAATATAACTATATTATTTCTACTAAATATGACACAACCCCCCCCCCCAAAAAAAAAAAAAACCATGCAGGTAATAGTAGAGCGACGTACTTCAGCACAGTGAGGAATGCGCAGACCTGCCCAGTAGGGAAACAAACCAACCCCTTCATCAATGCATTTCAGACAGATCAGACAGGTAGTTTGAAAAAGGAGTCAATAAAGTCATGGCTTGGTCTTTTGATGTCCCATAACCTGGATGAGGATCTTCACAGACACATTGATCAATAAAGGCCACCAAGATCGGTTTGATCCCACTTTTTACCATAGTTCGCGTCCCCTCACTCTGCTGCGTCGTTTCACATCCTCCTCTAGCAGTCTGTGGCGAGCATTTCCTCTCTCATGACTCCATCTTGGTGTGTTCTTTGTTGTGCCGTTAAAACGCTCTGCGCTTAATTGTTTTGATTAAAGCGATTTTTAATTAAGTGTACAGCAACTCCGTCTGAGAGAGTCATTTTGATTATTTGCAGTGGCCTGTATAATTCGAGGTCCTCCAATGGAAATTGATTCTCTGACTGGCTCCCCCCAACCTGCTTTACTCAATATACCTCAAGAGAAAAGGAAGGAATAAAAATTAATTCAGAGGAAAGAGCAACCACGATGCCTAGCACACAGATTAATCCTCCCCTGCCGTGAATCTGACTGCATGCTATGGCGTGCTGTAAAATAAAGTTAGACCTACTGTACAACATTTCCCAGCTCATTGCGAAACTTCTTTATTCCTAGACTCCCAAGTTAGAGTGAAAAATAGCGTGTTTTTCTTGGATGTTTGTGGCTCATTACACTTAAGCCTGGGGACAGTAATCTATGAGATTACAAATAAGTGGGCCCAACTGCTGGAAGGCAGGATCTGTGCATTTTTTGCGTGGGGAGAGGGAATTTGGCAGGCTGCTGTCAAGCCAGTGGATCAAAGTCCTTTTCCCACTGCAGTGGCTCATCACAACACCAGAGAATGGAGGAGAGAGAGGGGAAGGGAGACCGAGATAAAGGGAGAGAGATCTTGGAGGAAGACAGCTTACGCCACTCATGGTTGGCTTACTGTGCACACTTGCTTCACATTTTAGATCCAAAGCCCATACTGAGCGTAGCTCAATAAAGCACTCAAGTCAGCAGGGGAGACTAGATGTGCTGTCAGTGTCAGTACATCCAAATGGATTGTGACAGTGACACATGAGCGTGTACAGAAGCAGCGTCTCCATGCAAAATGTGGGGAAAAAAATGTCATTGAAGATCTCATATCTTATTTTTTAAGAAAAATAATAATAATAAACTGTACCAAACTTTTAAGATTCATTCCCGCAGAGAAAATGATAGTGCTGTGAACACACTGTATTGACTACTGAGACATGAGTGGATGTTTGAATCTCTTTCAGTGTTTGAGCACAATGTAGTTATTTTAAAAAATCATAAAAGATACTGTCATTAAACACAGGGATACTTTACCTACTGCTTCATTTTTCACCTGATTGTTGTCACCTCCTATCAAAGAGAGAGCAATCTAATCCATAAACCCATAACACTGCAGCATCCACTGTGCTGCCTCTTGCAGCAAGGAGTGCATATAAACATAAAACTCCCTCTCTGGCTAAAGGCATTTCCATGTGACTTGATATCTGTGGACGTTGGAATAATGCCACAGCCAAGGAGGAAAAACAGATTCATGCAGACAGAAACAGAACTTCAATTAAACCAGGCTTTGGGATCACTGCGCTACTGTCGAGGTGCCCTTGAGCCAAATACTTTATCCCCGATTGCTCCGATGGAGCTACACAGTGGTCAACTGCTGCCTGTGGTCAACAGGCAAATGGCGGTGCGGTGACTGCTGTGTCTGATTATTTAGCCATGAGTTCTTAATCAAAGAGAGGGAGATGTGCTAGACCAAAACATCCAACGCAGAAGATCTGGTAGCTATATAAGGGAAGCTACTGTTATGTCTCACAGCAAATTATTCATGTTTAAACACTTTTTACATACCTAAAATATATCTGGTTGTTCACTTGAGAAGTTCAGCAATTTCTGCAGTGCCTGTCACGATGCCTGGGAGATATCTCTCTTTCTGCCTCTCTCTCTCTCTCTCTCTCTCTCTCAGTCGGTCTCTCTTGGCATTCATTATTAATCAGAGAACGTTCTTTTTGGTTTCATGATCGCTTTGATAATCAAGGTTGCTGATAGGAGAGCACACATTCAAAATTGATAGTTTGAGCATGGACTACTCAAGGGACAAAAGTGTTAATTAATTAAGCAGTGAGGTGAACAGAAAGCGTTTGGGCTGCACTCAGAACTGTGGAACCCTCAGGGGATTCTACGGCAGACCCACTCCCTTGCATCGGTCATAGTGCATTATCAGCGTGCAACAAAGATGATGTTCATCTGCCTTTTTGTAAAAATGAATTTCGTTCCGGTATATGTCATGAAATTGCGTTTAGTGATTTTATATCTTAATATGGGCCTACAAATGTGATTTGTCAAACATCCTGAGTGCATCATCTTCAAAAGCTGGTTGGTAGTTTTGGATTAGCCAAACCAAAATATAATATAAATATAACGCAAACAAAAAGTCTTAATTACTCTTTACATCTTTGTAAGACTCATTTAAATGAAAAAAACAACATATTTTACATTCAACACAATTCACTTCTCATTGGACAAAATGGCGAAAGGCAAAATGGATTTCATTCTACACAAACATCATGAACAAAAAAGCAATGCAACGGCATACAGGAAGACGAACACAGTTGAGCCAGAACACTTTAGAACTGCACTCTCTAGTATCCGGTAATGTGCCACTCTAAGTCCTTAATGCCTCTTCCAGCTGACTCTTCCTCCTCTGACACCAAGGTGTAAATTACGTTCAGCTAATGGGACATGGCTTAAGATGAAAAATCTAGTTGTGGGCGTGTAGCATAAGAGGCTACTGTTGGAGTCACAAATGACACTGATGATGCAGCAAGGACAGCAGGGGTAAACCGCAAGAGGTCATAACACATAAAGCCTACACAGCATCTGAAAGCCAAGTTGATGTTTTCTACGAACAGCGGGAGAGATGCTTGTGGGCACAAATAGATAAAGAATGCAAGATTGCACCAAATGTGTGATCAATGTGAGAGAAGCCAATTTCATGGCTGGCGTGAATGCCTGGAAAAGAGTGGCACATGCAGCCGTTTTTGTGAATAAAAGGCGAAAAAAAAAAAAAAAAAAGCTGTGAGCCTGGTTGAATACTAGAACAGCCTTTTTATGAGATAAGAAAATGTGATCTAAGGACAATATGATAATGAAATAAATGATGTGTTTTAGTTGCTCATGCATCAGGTACCAATAGTACTTGGACTACTTATAGCTGCATCAGGCAAGACCTCTACACCTCCTCAAGATGGGAATCCATAAAGCAACGGATGTACCTGGGTCCAGCTGAATGCCAACCAGTACACAAATTTAAGGAGTCTGCAAACTTCAAGATCAGGGAGTATGGTGTAGCATATGCCCTCATCACTCCAGGCAGAATTGCCAGTCCATTGAACGATGAGATTAAGTAGGAGCCAGGCGTAGGAGTACAACCTATGGATATTGTGCAGGCATTGTATATCGCACATTAAATGTGTGTGGCAACTAACAAAGCCGAATAAATCCATGTGTACAAAATGTCACATTGCATCATCAGCTGATTTGTGCTGCACACCAGTGTAGGTGTTTTATGCCTCTGTGTTGGTGACAGGGGTGAAGTATTATGTTTTCAGGTTCTGTGCCCGACTGTAGGTATGTCCGTAGGTAGCTTCGCCCCCTTTTTGTGAATTCGATATTTCAGAAAAGCCCCAGTGGAAGAAAGGGACAAATGTTAATTCAGACGTAAAGATAAAACAGTGTCATAATACAACTCATAAAAAAGAGCTTTAAAAGAGCGACGCAAACATGGTTGATGACACCTCGCAACAACTGCAATTTGTTGGATGGTTAAAATGCAGGGTGCCATTCGGGTGTAGAAGTCTAGGAGCTTTTTTTTTGTTGTTTACAGGTTACTGCAAAGTTCTCTTTGGAAACAAGAGCAGTATACCTGTAAGCAAAATGAAATCAAGGCTGAAGAAGCTTCTACTGAAGCTGTATTCAGACCGTCACAAAAAAGCTCTAAAAGATCAGTTTGTGGAAAAACAAATTAAAGAATTCTTTTATATATATCAGTTTCTTCTTGAAAAGTTCAGGGTGAGGGAAAAACATGTCAGTGTTACCGCTCTTTAAATTGTTTGTAGTCATTGATGAAAGATAAAAAGTACAGCCAGTGTGAGTTGGTTTTAATAATACAGGGCGGAAGACACTGCTGCTATTTCGCATCCTATCTCAGCTTATGATTCAGCATAACATAGCAACATAACATAACTACGTAACATTCAGCATAACATCAACTCATACACCGTACCATACAGTTCTTGTATACTACAAACTGAGGCACAGGTTTGATTCTAGTACGCAACCTTTTTCATCCCCTCTCTCTTGCCCTATGCGTTCTGTCCCACTGACGTCTATCTAACAAGGGCACAAAAAGCAAAAAAAAAACAACAACAAAAAAAAAAATACTACATTTAAACTGCTTACTAAAGATAACGCTGTTAGGTGCCGTGGGATAATAAGGAGGGAAACACAAAAACAAACCGCTGGTTGGTACTGCTGTGTTTACACTAGCACTGAGAGAAAGCGACAAGCTAAAAGTTCATCTGGCTCTGACGTTTTTTGTTGCTCAATCATTGCGCAAACCACTATCTTATGTGTTTGCTTCACCCGTTACCATGTTATACTCTATACTGCACTCAGTCAACGCCTGTTCTAAATAACCCCATTGATGACGTCACATAACACTTAAAAAAAAAAGAAAAGAAAAGCTCTGGCAGTGACTCGGCTATGCTAATGGAATTGCATCTTTGTTGCTGGCCGTCAGGCTGCACAATTACATGTATTACGGCGATGGCAAAGTGCGGAGTGGTGGAAAATCATCGGAACAAGAGGGCATCTAGTTCTAGACCAAAGATTTTTAAATAAGTCAAATTGTGAATCCATTGACAAGTTCCTGCGTGCACAGTACACCATGTGTCACAGTTTCAAAGCTGCACAGACTAATCTCTTTACTGCTACAGTGCTTGTGCAGAGAACAGAAAAAAATTCCATGGAATTCATGTGAGACCGAAGGACTTGGGATTCATTTATTATCATCTGACAGTCATGTTACGTGTCTGTATTGCAATGAATAAAATATATAGAGCTATTAAATGGTCCTCACTTCTATTCCTAAATGCATGTCTTTATGATAGAGCAGAGTGAAAAGAGGAGGGAGAGAGATGTAGTGACATACAACAGAGGCCCCAAGCTGGACTCAGCCTAGTGATTTATGATTGACGCCTTGGGCCACATCGGCCTCCCTCTACCAATGAAATAGTTCCTTGGAAAACTTCTGAATGTGTGTGTTCATAAATTGGAGCCACATCACTGAAAAAGAGGAAGAGGTCCAGCACAAAGGACTGAGACGTCAAAGTGAAACTTGTGTTGGGCAGATTTACACAGGTTTACTTGGGTCCACGCTTTGTCATAGCCATCATGGGAAATAATAACTTGAGACATGGCAGAAGTGGCGGCATCAGGGCGAGAAGGGACTGGCCACAACAAAAGTAAGACAAGGTGGAAACTGATAGAGAAGAAATTCAGGGCCGGGCAAGGCAAGAATGTATTTTCTGATCTCACCCTCTGGTTTAGAGGTGTGCATTCATGTAAACACAGTGTAAACAAAACAGAATACATTTGTGCAAAATATTGAGTGATGACAGTTGTGCAATGGAAGCTGGTTTTTAGTGTTGATTTTGCCACAGTGGCTGCTTTTCTGAAGCCACCTGGGAGGAATGTGGTAATGAGCAGATGGTTGGGTGTGCCCAGGTGCTGGCACAACAAAAAGATATGTGTATGTCAACATGCTGCATGGATAAATTTGGCCTCCGACTGTTGTGTGTCTTGAGCCTTGTGATTAACGGGTGTGCGACAAACAAAGCCTTCAGCTTGAGGTCCCATGAAAGAGTTCACCACAGCTAATGGTGCCACACTGAGGTTACTGGAATATTTCTGCTGATTTAAGAAACTCAGTCATAGGATGTCGTTGCAATCATGAGACAATTTGTGTGAGACAAGCAGAGGGGGGGATCTACGATACAGATAAATCTAACAACTAAGCATTCCGACACATGCATAATGTGTGCAAAAGTACACCATGTCCATTTAAATGAACCTTTACAGTATATCCGTACACATTCATGCGTAGGTACTCTGCAGGGAAACTGTTCAAAGGATGTTGGAGAATTTGTCACAGCTCTTCTTTGGATTTAGTTTGTAATATCAGATTGACTGATGCTGAGATCAGGGTTCTGTGTGAGCTAACCAGTTGATCGGTTGGAGGAGGATTCCTTGTTCTTCTTGTTGCCGAAGCCAGCTCTTCCTTACTCTGTTTCTGCCCGTCGCCTTGCTGCAGAAAGGATTCGAGATCGATGAAATGCCTCCCCGGTGGCTTCGGGTGATAACAATCTAAACATCTGAAGTACCTAAAACTCTTGCGCAGCGGCGGATTTAAAATATACAGTATAACTTCAATAACATTATGACAGCTTGTGGATTTCAAAAGCAATTTTGCAAGCAGAATGGAATATTTTTCCGAGTTCATGTTTGCAAATCCAATCAAAGGCCTTGAAGGCCTATTTTCTCAGTTGGGGAATTGTTTCATAAAAACGACTCAGCTGTCACCATTTTTACACTCCAAGACGAGCCTGTCACTACACAAGCCAGCAAATGGTGAAATGGACAGCTAAGTTGCTGAAACATTCAAATGACTCAGCCAGTAAAAGGATATTCCATTTATTTCAACAGACCAGTGTTCATCTCATCTCATCTCAAAATCCGTAGCATCTTTACGGGGAATTACTGTTTTTTAACAACCTGGACCTTATTTCTGGCATAAAAATACGACTGTTTACTCGCCTATGTAACTTTGGCGACATTTGGAGTCGTTTGGAGGATATTTAGATCCACGTATATCCATATAGTGGGAGTGAATGGGGCACCAAAATGTGGACTCTAAATAGCGCATGATCTGCCACAAAACTCGCCCGTTTCACCAATATTTTGTTATGATACACTGGTGCCATTCCCCGCTGAGTCTGGAGTTACCTGTTATCATCTCTGAGATAACGCATTATTTAGAGGCTACGTTTTGGTGCCCCAGTCACTCCCACTATATGGATATATGTTGATCTAAATATCGTCCAAACGACTCCAAACGACATCAACGTTTTGTTGGTGAGTAAATTATCATATTTTATGCCAGAAATAAGGTCAAGGTTGTAAAAAATGGAAATCCCCCTTTAATGTATCTGTTTTTATGAATGACTCTCTATATGGTGATGACTTCCCTGTAACGCAGCAAAATCTGTCAGTATGGATTGTTGGCTGACAGCATGCTTCAACCATATTTTCCTCATTCACTGACAAGCTGCAGGTCTTACGGATGCTGTGCAGCTATTGATTTTGTTTCTCGTTGTGGTGATTCTCAGGCCCTTCAGTTCTAAAGTTGTTCCAAAAGGTCACCCACCCTTCAAGATGTATAGGATCTAGATGCCTCACCCGGTCAGAAACAAACTTCACTTTCAGTGAGGCTGGAAAGTTTTCCTATCCGCAGAAACACAGTGATTTTATATTGTTTGTTTTGTTGTTTTCATGCTTATTTGCCTCCGTTATATATTTTCACTTTTGCTTATGATGCTATTGACAGTCCTTCTAGCAACGCTGTCAATCAATTGATTGCTTGGCTGTTTGTGTACAGTATGTAGGCTCCGCTGACTCATCGCTTGCTCTCAGACTTTATTTATTTTGTGCACAGGTCATAAGAAATGACATCAAGCCCAAATGAGCCGTGCATGTCTCTGCTGTCTGGGGCGCTGAATGACAGCGGTGGGGAGCGGGTGAAGAAGGTGCAAAGGAGGATTGATTTGATGCATGCGAGACTCGGTGGGAAAATCAATATGCTCGCCGCAACCCATGATTGACTTAACTGCACATGCCAGCCGCCTCCAAGCGGAGCTGAGAGCAAATGTCGCTACAGTTTGTTATAGATGCTCCGTGCTGGAGCCCTCCCTTTTCGTTCAGGACACCACCTGCTCACAGAACACGCTCTCAGCTCCTCCCCAGTTGGACTGGAATAATAATTGAAGTGGGTGGCGATCATATCACACTCGCCTACACTTTTATGGCTGTTAAGCTATAGCATGCAAACTAAGCTCTTCATGTGGGCGACAGCTCACCTTTGCTACATGCCTGAGGAATGATCAAACAGATGATCACATGGATTCTGGCTGCACTCGATCTAGTTAGGTAATCCACAGGTTTGGACGAGACGGGTCATGAAAATGAACACTTAGATTAATGGTGGTTTGGTTGTAGGTGGGCAAAACAATCACCAACATCATTAATAAGGAAAATATTAGCTCATAATGTTCTCTAAAATACGAGTCTCATCATTTCAGCACAACACTAAATTGCATTTTATTTTAGAATGTAGATGAAGAGGTGTAACTAGAAAGCAGCTTCACAGCACACACTCTAAATAGTACAGTATGTGTCCTTATGTAACCGAACTAAACAGATGCCACACAGATAGTTATTTTTTTGCTTTTATTTCAAACTTTTTATCAGAATAGAGAAATTCAGATTTTTAGATTGATTCCTCATGAAGACTTGGATGTATCACCGCAGCAGCAAAGAAAGGAGTGGAACAGTGTGAGCAAGATTACAGAGCTCAGGCGGCGTGCTGCGCTTGGATTTTGTTCAAACTGACAACAGCATTATCACCAGGAGAAAAAAACAAAACAAAAAAAAACAACAAAAAAAAAACAACCAGACTGCAGGAACTATGGAAAAAGAAGACCTCCGTATTGTGAATGCTGGCACCTGCAGTTCCAGCCTGTGGGGGAGCATCCTCAGATTTCTGGCCAGTGATTGTAGTAAAATTAAGCTCTGTGTGCAGTTTCATCGTACAGTAACAACTCATCGGTGCCCACATGATGCAATATCTTGACATCTGCAAAATCAAAGAAATCCCCCAAATCTGACCATACAATTATGATACTACAAAGTATTTCAAAGAACCTTAGTTTCTATGAAATGAGCCCACCATTGAGCACCCGTCACCCTGCTTTTAACTGTCTAGTGCTTTTTATCTGGGCTTCTATCCTCACTGGATTGGACAGACGAAGTTCTATACCAAATGTGTGCAATAACTGCTGTTTTGGGGGGCGAAAATAATACTATTCTTTGTAATAAAATAAACCTCCTTAGCTATGGCTGCACTTTGGAAAATGTTAGTGGTCAATACGGACCCCCCGAGGGGTCCAGGCAAGTAACTCAGCAAGGCTAGAAAGTTAGAGCAGGGAAGAATTACAGTGCAAACACACTCAGGAAGATTTAGAGGACTTTCCCTGCAATGACTGTGTGTGTGCAACTTCAGCCACAATATGATTTATACACTGTATTTATTGGAGGAGGATGAGGAGGAGGAGGCGACATCTCTTCATTGGTGGGGAATCGTGGCTTTTATTTTAGCAGCGCCACATCATTTGAACATTTAGAATGAATAAAACACCTGAGTGAACAAAGCTGTCAGACATTAAGCACACACTCTGTTACAACGTCCAAGAGAGGAAAAAAAAAGTACACTTGAATGAAAAAGTTTTAGTGTCTATAAGTTTGGTTCCAAATGAACTGCAGCACTGGTAATGGAGGTGATAGAAGAATTACTTTATCTGCAATGATAAGATTTCTATTTAAGAGAAAGGGGACACTTTTCAAATGCGCGGTACGTGAGCTTTCGTTTGCGGTGCACAAACCTCTCTCGTATCAAGGATAGGCTGCCTTCACTTCCTCCTCATTACAGCACAGATTTCGCTCAACTCCTTAAATTCAAGCATTCATTATCTGTTTTACAGGCCAAAAACATTCCCATCAACCGTTTTGCAGAACTTGGAATCCCCCGAGCTGTAGCTGCATTTACTAATTGCTTAAGATTTAAGGCTAATGATGGGGGGTTTTAGCTCTGGACCCCTGTCAGATTTATTTTCCTCACTTGCCAGCGGATGCTCAGTTTCTCGTGGTGCTTGTACTTGTAGTTACTGTCACAGCGCGCATAAAACCAGGACGAATACTCCTGTTTAAAAGTAGGCTGCAAAGTAGATCACAGAGCTGTTAAAAATCGTGTCTGCGTTTGTCACTAACTTTGTGAAACAAAATAAAAAACAATTATCTCACTGGAACCCGGGAATGTTGTACATTTATTTAATTACACAAAATAAGGAGCACTTCTTCAGTGAACTATCCATCATTTTACTTCTCTCTTAAAGGCGGCTGTGGCTCAGTAGGTAGACCGGGTTGAACACAAACCAGAGGGTTAGGGGTTTGATTCCCAGAATGTGCCATATGTGTCCTTAAGCAATACACTGAACCCTCAGTTGCACCCAGTGCGTGGAACAGGTGTGAGAGCGAATGGGTGGATGTGTCTCTGACTGTAAAAGCTCTATATAAAAGCAAGGCCATTTACCACTTAAAACGCAACACATTGCAACAACAACGTAGTGTACAGTGAGTGTGGAGTTACACAAGAAAACATGCAAAATGCATCTTTTTGGATGACAGCAGCACAGAGCAACACACCTCAATGTCAGATACACACACACACAATCTATAGAAGTCAATTTAACAGTTTGAATATTCACCTTCAGACTTCCTCCTGCAAAAGGAGTACATTTGCATCATACATTTGCATTCGAGTATATAAAATAAGTGCATGTCCAACTCTAACTCTCCTACTAAATTACTGCCTCACTATCATATGCCTCTGCCACCAACTTAACATTTATGTCTCATGTATATAATCAAGACTTTGCAGGGATTTCATTAAAGGTATTAAGTATATTTTTAGGCGTAGTGGAAGTGGAAGGATCACAGTTGACGTGAGTTATTTCCAGAGAGACGTGCTGTCTTCATTATTTTTATAGAAGGGTACAGAGAACAGACTGATGAAGAGCTTTGTCACATGGCCCAGCAACAGCCACCTGAGGCTTGATACTGTGGTGGACAAAAAGACAAAAAGACCAGGACGCCTCCTGTCCTGGTTGCCATTCAGAGAGGGGAAGTGAATAGAAAAACTTCCAGTCAGTTACATGCTTGAACTCTTGAGTTTTGGCCAAAAATGTGACGTGAAAACCTAAACCTAATCAGGTCATACTTGAGTTAAGGTGGATTTTTGTGTCAAATTTGAGGAAGAACGTCCCTTAAGGCAGACTGAGAACCTGGAAACATAATGCCTCTGGCCACAGCTGTCAGCGGCACCAAAATAAAGACAGGACAAAACCTGTTCTCTTCACAGACACAGTGTGATTCTGGGTGTGAAATATTAAACGGCAAACATTTAACCCCAGTCCAGTCATTTCTATATTGAATAAAAATATTTATACCGAGCTGCTTAGTGTGCACTGGCCTCTGTTCTTTCCTTCGTTTAGCCTCTTATCTGCTGCCAGTGAGTAAATATAACCCCCACACCCCCCATTGCTTCCTTCACGCCAACCAACCCCAAGTAAAAAAAAAAAAAAAAAAAAACTTTTTTGCAGACAGAGACTGGGATGATGTCACCCTGGTTAATTAATGTGTCTGACACAAGATGAAGGAAAACATAGCTTCCTTTCTTCTTTGTTCCGATTTAAGAATACATTTCCCGTTTTTTGGATCAATGATTTGCTCCTTTTGCACAAGTGTAGTGTGCAACAGGAGCGGCTGTGGCTCAGCAGGTAGATCGGATTGTCTGTGAATCGGAGGGTTAGCGGTTTGATTCCCGGAATGTGCCACGCGATAAAGTGTCCTTGCTCCAAGTGCGTGGCACTGGCTTGTGAATGTGTGTGTGCCGTCTGTGAGTGGAAAGTGCTTTGAGTACCAATATGTAGAAAGGCACTGTATAAAAAAAATGTAAGCCTAACTGGAAGACCATTACTGAACTGTTGGATAACATAGAATGGTTTCTGGATTGTTGAGAAGTATTTCAATATTTCATTTTAGCGTGCTTTCATTCTGTAGTTTAACAACACTAAATGTTGCATAAACATACAATTTCATCTGAAATGGTGAGTCAGTATTGTTGTGGCTCAGGATCATCGTCTTTACAAGACCCACCTTTACTGCAGGCGGCAACACAACAGAGCACAAACAGAATGCAGATGAGACTCACAAGGCTAAGCTACACACAATGCATGCTATCTTTTTGAAGCTGAGGCACCGGGGGTTGATGTATTTCAGGTTCAAACGTCTGCTTGCAGAGAAAGAACCTGGTTGTGCTGAAATGTTAAACTCCAGTTTTTGATCATTTGCCTTCCTCTGTAACGCAGCACCCATCTGTCCTGCATGCAGCCCAATTTCTAAGAGGTTTATTTGGATATAAATAGTAAAAGTATTTTGCTGAAACAATGTGTTCCCTTTATGCCATCTGTTTCAGGTTGGGCTCCTGTTTGTTTATCCATGATCAGGCTTTCAATGACTGGATAAGTGTTTGATCATAGTGCCAAATGTTCGCCTGTAAGACTGTTGCGGGCTTTGTTGTTCGCTAGCTCAGACACAAAGACGGGGAAGCTGTCAAAGAGCACCGGCAACATTTTCTCGCCACATCCATTCACAGCCACGAGAAACATAATACAAATAAAATGCTGATTTGTGGTTTTTCTTTTCTTTTCCGCTGCAGCCAGTGGATTGTGGCTTTCTAACTAGAACTTGCAGATGTACAAAAGGGCCTCTGATCATTGTTTGCCAACTTGAGGACTTATAATTTGACATAGGTATCCTTTGGTGGACAGACACTGGTTTACAAATGCCTGAGAAACTATAGTTCAGTGTTTGAGATGTGCTGTTGTTATTTCTGTGCATATATTGCTGAAATATGGTCAAGGGAATGAGAGCTTGATACTAATTTCATTGTGTAGGATTCACTCTGGAAATACAGAACCATTTACATACATGCTTTATTCAGTCTTCTATTAAATTCAATTTCTTAAGTACATGATCAAACCTCTAATCAAGACAGAAAACTGAGACTAATGGGTGGTTATTACTTTGCGTATCTGTGCTTTAGAGCTTTTAACACCCAAATGAGTTTCACTCCACTGTATCACTAAGCGCTCTGAACCAGAAAATGCAGCCATATCTTAAGAAAAAAAGATTCAGCCGCGCCAAACCTAGCCCAGTCCTGAGGCTCAGGCTTCAGATAGTGTTTGTTTATTAGCAAATCGGATCTTTTTTCTCCAATCGCTGAGTTAAAACGAACGCACACTTTTGGACTGAATGGTTGGAGTCACAAAACTATAATAGTTTGTATGTGTTCTGAGTAATTTATTTATTTCTATACTCGATATTTTGGTCATTACCAGTGCAGTGCCTTCAGAAAAATCAAAAAGACCCAAAAACTGAAATGAACTCTGCATGGGGGTCTCCTTCCTTTCTGTGTTAATTTTAACTACTCTTTAATTGAGAAATATCATTGTGGCTTGCCCATAGCCCACTTCCACAGTTGATTGTGAAGTGTCCTCCATAATCTTCTTCTTCTTTTTTTAAATCATGTTAGATTTTTTTAAGGTCAGCAATTAGCAGTGATTAAAACCAACTTGACATAACTTAATTTCCTTCTTCATTCTTAGATTAAGTAGACTAATATCTGGGCAAAAAACATGGAAGGATGGCTTTAATTTAGTTTTTAATGAGGCCGATGAATTGAATGAATTAATAATTAAAAATGCATAAAAAGATAAATTAGAGGTCTTTAGAGTACTGTGAATCATCTTCAGGAAAGCTCCACGGCCCATCACAAAGCGAATCATGTCCCTGTCATGGATCAAAGAAACATTCATGTAGCCAACGTTGAGAGCATACCATTTAAGAAAAATACACACATATGACAGTGTTAAGAAGAGTCAGTGTTAAGGGCAAATGTGTGAGAGGGCTAATTCTTTCATATTGTTTATATTATTACTGGGAACTGTCGAATGCATGATGAATGAATGAGTTCATGTTTTTAAGTTTTGTCCTGGCCAAAGTGTTTTTACAACCTGATCATGAGTGATTTTTTCACTGGGGCAATCACGCAACAAGTTTAGTTGTCAATGTCCGTCGCTGTTGTGGACTGTCCATGTGTCTCTGAATGTAGTTCAGTTGGTATCAAGCTGTGTTCTGTGGAGTATTCCTGTTTTTTTTTTTTCCTCTTTTGGGAGGGCTTGGCCTAACACTCTTCCATTAGAACTAACCTTTTTTTTTTCAAATGCTGGGGAAGCTACTTAGCCTAGCAATCAGGAGCACTGGCCATGGTTCCATGGTGAGGGAACCAGTCAGGAACATAAATGGCGTTACTGAGGGGATAATTGATCAGTTTGCTCCATTGTCAGTGAGTAGTGTAATTTAAATAGAGTTACGAGATTGTACTTTTAATATAATAATTGCACTGGTTTAATGGAAAATTAAATTAATTCATCTGTGGGCGGCACAGTAGCCTGGTGGTTATCACTGATGCCTCATGGCAAGAAGGTTCAGGGTTCGATTTCATCGGCTGTCTGGGGCCTTTCTGTGTGGAGAAGCCCCCTAGGGGTTACTGCTGGTATCGTTGCCTGAGGTATAACTCTAAAACCAATCGTTCAGTGCAGTGTGAAAGTGTCTAATTTTCCTGCTGTTAATTTACCGGGACACAGGTCCTCATACCAACTATTGCGCTCCCTGACAGACCTGGTTATAGACTTGGCTGACACTATTCTATACTATACCTATTTCTTAACATTATACAGGCCTACATACAGTCACTGGACTCAGATAGCTGGACTTTAGAACGGGCAGAGGTCAGCAGTCCTTCGGCGGTTGGTGGCGAATTGGTAGCATGCAACATGACTTGGCATGTTACTCATACACAGTTTGATGACACCCAGCTGCTCAGTGGAGAGCAGGGTTTTAGCCGTGACAGGCAAAGCACCCATTAGAGCTGAGGGATAACATTCAATATGACAGCATGCTCTGCCAAGTGTAGTGACTTATTTGACCATCTGACTGTGACTATTCATAGCTTCCAACTGCACAATGGCCCTCGATGCATGCTGCAAAAACAGCTATGGCTTGAAGTTCACATTAAATAACTCAAATCTGATTGTCCAAATATGCAATCAAATTTGGACTGGCCTTGTAGGAGTATGTATACACTATGCAAATATACCTCAGACTTGGCAGCACACTTAAGAATCAGTCAGTTCAAGGAATGCAATGAGATTTGAATGTTCCATTAACTTTCTTCCCACGTTCATGTCTCAACATCAGCTGTGGCTATTACATCAGTCAGGACATTACCAGTAAGGTGAGGTGGGGAGAAAAATAGATTTCATATGTGACAGGTCTTATCTGCCCTTCACTAAACACATTTGCAGGTAGGGAAGGGTACGCTAGATTAGTCAGTGCATCATATGGAAGATGAGTGACAAGGGCAGGTGCCAATACCCCTATGCTAGATTGAAAACGGAGAATTTCTCTGCGAATGCAGCGAAGCTGCACCAGTCCGTTAGCTGACATCAATAGACACGCTATCGCAGGCCATAGGAGGCCTTGGTTGGTGAATAAACCGAAACTCATTTTAAAAAGTCATAAGCAGTGAATTATGTATGCGTGTTGGTATTACAATTTTAAGACACGCAAGAAATTCATGCATTGGTTTTGTTTTACTTCCAAATCAGGCGATTTAAACAAACCTCTAGATAAATATTCAACTTGCAAAGCAGGACTATTCCACAAGTTAAATGGGGTTGCCTGTTTTTCTTTTTTGTTTTTTTTTTTTGTTTTGAATTTTTCCTTTGTTTTAGCGATTCGGTTTTGTTTTTGTTTCTATCTGGATTGCACTTATTGGCATGCAGAAGTATTCCCCTGTGTGTTAACGTGGTGCATGAGCCTTTTGGAGGCAACAACAGACTAATACACAATCTGGAGTGAAACTATCTATCCACTCATAACTCCACAGTTCTGTCTTGCAGCTGGTGTTTTTTCTGATCCTCTGTTTAAGTAGTAGTTTTCATCTTCAACATTATGTGTTGTGTTATTCCTGTAGTGCTCAGCTGCAGCTATACAAGGAAAAAAAAAATCACTCACTGCTTTTGTTATTGTGTGATAAGGCAGATAGGGCTGGCTCTATATAAGAAGCCACTATTCAATAAATGGACATCAGTGAAGCATTAGCAGTAATCTTCCTCTATGTCAGGGCTGTCGAACTTCAGTGGCCACATACAGCCCAATCTGATGTCAAGTGGGCTGGAATAGTAACATAATAGTATAATAACCTATAAATAAAGACAACTCCAAATGTTTTCCTTTTGTTGTAGTGCAAAGAATAACAAGAACATTATTGCAATATGTATAAGTAACAAGCTAACATTTTACAAAACATTTTATGAACAACCTGGAATTTCTTTAAACAATAAAGTGCAATTTTATTGCTGTCTGCTTGTTTGCTACTCTTACTGAAACAGTGAATAAATTAAGAATGGCAGTTACTCCGTTCTCTTATTTTACAGGAGGGTTGTGGGTAAAGCGCCTCAAAACCACCGCCTCTGAGTAATCACTCTTTGCATGGGGTGTGAATGGATGATGGGTCTGCTAAAGTATTAAATTTGAGATGTGTGTGTATAACAGCAGTCAGACTGTATGACTCTTCCCAGTGTGCAGAGAGACCTGGTTAGCCTCCCATACTGTAGCCCCATAGGGCTCTACTAGTTACCAGGAAATCCATTATTAAAAAAAAAAAAAAAAAAAGGTACTTGTGAAAACATTTATTTTTAACCAGGTGTTGAATTTTATATCAGAACAATAAAAATGAATATATTCTTAGTTAATCAGTGTATGGTACTAAAACATTGGCGTGCATGCTGGAGCTCATTTGAATCCAGTTCACAGTGTCTTAACAGTACTCACAGTTCCTGGTATGCTGAAGGCTGTTAGATATAGTTTGGTAAACCAGTCCTTCAGCAGTGTCCTGTCACTGAGGTTTTCAGCAGCTTGGTGCAGTAAGTAGTTCCCAAGCACAAGTCTCATATATTGCTAGCACAAGGAGCTAACTAGCAACAGTCCTCATTGGGGTCACGGTTTAGCTTTGATTAAGTAGAAGGCTAAGCATTCAGTCTCTGCAGCAAACAAATACACTAAGTTGTGCCGGCAGACTAGATCACAATAAATATAGCTTATTGAAGTTTTAGTGGTGACTTTCTTTCTTTCTCCGTCTCTTTCCATCTCTGTCCCATCCACTCGGTAGGCTAACTTGAACATCATTAATTGGCTAATAAACAGACTGACACCTGTCCATATCATTCATGCCACAAGTAAGTGGTGCATTCGGGCACCATGTTGAACATAGGACATGCCATATAGTTAAAGGGGAATTACCATTTTTTACAGCCTGGACCGTATTTCTGGGATAAAATATGACTTTATATTACTCACCCATATAACTTTGGTGTCATTTGGCGTTGTTCGGAAGATATTTAGATCCAGCAGAGCACTGTGTATATCCATATAGTGGGAGTGACTGGGGCACCGAAACACAGCCTCTAAATAAAGCGTTAGCCTCCACGAAACTTACTTGTTCATTTCACCAACATTTTATTATGATATGCTAGTGCTATTCCCCGTTGAGTCTGGAGTTACCTGTTAATATCATCCGGGGTCTGTAGATTGACCTACTAACCTCTGACCTGGATGATGTCATCTCCGAGTGTTGCACGCACCCATGACAGTCAGCTTGTATACCTGTAATTTGCTACTGCTAGTTTTTTGTAACATGGCTGCATATTCTGATTATGAGGGTGTGGACGAGCACTAGCGTATCATAACAAAATATTGGTGAAATGAATGAGTTTTTTGGTGCCCCAGTGACTCCCACTATATGGAAATACGCAGCGCTCCCCTGCATCTAAATATTTTCTGAACGTCTCCAAATGACACCAAAGTAACGGTCGGATCTTCTGCCAGAAATAAGCTCCTGGTCGTAAAAAAATAAACAGTAATTCCCCTTTAATGAACCATCTGAAATACCAGTAATCTTTTATGTAATTTCCACAGTTTGCAGTTTGCAGTTGCAAATTCATGCTGCGGGCTAGATTAGATCCTCTGTCATGCCAGTTTTGGCCTATGGGCCGTATGTTTGACACCTCTGCTCTATGTCATCTAATTATTTTCATTGCATCTCCAGCTAAAAGCACCTTAAATATGGATTTATGTTTGTGTGTCAGATCTCTGAGGTGTTGACATGCACCTGCCCAGAAATGAACATGTAAATGTAGTTGTTATGGTAGTGCAGACTGCAACAGCTGTGATTGATCTGGAATTCATGTACTCATCCATACCTTTCTGTGGCCAGACAAACTTAGGAAATTCTCCCCCCTTCTCTTCCTTCTCTGCCTCCTACACATCTACTCAGATGTCCTCTCTCTTTAGTGCAGTGTTTTCAGTAACTGCTGATCAACATGTATTAGCTCCAACACAGCTAACTGCCCTCTAACCTGCTTTTAGTGGCATAATTAGTGAACGACAGACCAGTATACGAACGGTCAAAACGCTGTTGTCTGTTGAGACGGCCTGTCGTAGAGCTGTTGCAGGAATGTAAACCGAGCTTAAGAACAGCCACTATATCTATCTTCTTCTCATCATTCATTAAACCTTGCATTAAGTTCCTCTTTCCACGCTGCTTCCTCTCTAACACCGCACATCAGTGTGGTGCACGGCACTCTGAGCCTCACCTCATACCACCTCTCGTTGTCCTTTTAATATTTTAACCGTGGAAGTTATTTTACACCAACCCTAAGGCTTAGCCTCAAGCTTTAGTTGCCCAATCTTATTCATGATGATGATACTTCCTTCAAAAAAAAGTTTTTATTGGTGTTTATTTGCCTTTATCACACGAGCAAACAAGGTCCTGGCACAAAAGTGCATGGTCAGACAAAAGTCTATAACTAAATAACTTTTGCTTTGCGATGTCAGTTTACATCATGAAGGCATAGAGCAGGCACCATAATCTTAAATTTCTGTATATTAAAGGTGCAGTAGGCAGGATTGCGAAGATCCAGGACTTAGCCAAAAAATTTGAACATCGACAACTTCTCAGTCCCTCCCCCTTTTCCGCTAAAGCCCAAAACTGAATGTGGAGCGCTGGATGTCTTCCAAATCGCGCTACAGGCTCTAGGTGGGGCCAGAGGAGCCGAATTTTTTTTTAAATGACCTGCTTCATGCAATTATACTTGAACATCGGGTCAGTTTCAGCAAATATGACAGAAAGTTAGTTTTATAAGACTTGCCTACTGCACCTTTAAGTGTTTTTATTTTTCTGTCTTTTAATTTACTATTTACTACTACTACTACTATTCACTTTGTATCAGGCGGAAGGCGTTTGAACGCTGTGTTGTGCCTGACATTACCCAACACCGCGCGCAACAGTTAATTATCTTGTTTATTAATGCAGTTCAGACAGAGTTTGGGACGCGTTCAAGACTAGATGAAGAACAGAGCTTGAGCATGATCCCAGCCTGTTTTCTCTGTTGCCGCTGCAACGCTAACTATATTCCACAGAAGCCAGACGTGCAGGGTTTGTTGTCTATTCTGAGCACCCATGCTGAGATCACAAGAGGTACTTGGCTTCCTCTTCTCCTGGACTCAAACGCTAGACTATCAGTAGGAAGCACATTACACTGCTTTTTTAAATATTAAATTCAGCATGCAGATGAGTTTGGTGTTTTATCTCCACTCACATAGCGTGTACTTGATTCACGAGGGACAAAATAATATGAAATCATATCTTAGTTTTTAATGTGTTATGTTGCTCCACCTACTTGATAATAATGCTTAATTTACAGTACTAAAATATACATTTCTCCTTTAAGAATTCATGAGCTGGGCCCTATTTTTACCAGTGAGAGGAAATGGTCATTACTACATTTGACAATAACAGCACTTAGACCAAAAGTGGAAGCACATTAGAGAGAGAGAAGTAGCCAGACTTTACTGGAACACTCGTCCATCCCTGCTATTAGAACCATATTCCCATTTACCTGCTAGACAGTGACTAAGGCCGTGGCTCTGCCATATCAAACATCCAGAGCCATTCTGCCTCCTGGCATCTAATTACTGACACAAATCATCCAGAGATAATGCATTCCCCTTTGCAATTTGCATATAATTGATGATAACGCTGAATATACCATGGGATGCTGATGCTCTTACAAGACGTCTGCATTTGGCAATAATGATTTGAGAAGATTGTAAACATAAATCAGCAGGGGCCCATAAGCAGTGGGATTGTTTGTAATGTAAGCCGCTCAAAACGACTGCGGTTCGCATGTGCTTTCTGCGTCTTTTCACTATAAAATGGACGATAAAAGGAGGGAGTATTGAATCTGAAGTTGCAGTGAGCCTTCTCTGCAGTCTAGTGCACATTGAGCATGCATTAGTCCCTTTTAAAATAGTTGACCCTCATTATGGCTGTGCTGTTATGCAGCAGTTTCATCACTCTTCATTTCCCTCTTGCCCTCCAAGTCAGGAGCTCAGAGGTTGAGTCACTTCAAGTTCACATAATGCAAACATCATAATTTATCTCTTCAACAAAGTGACACCTTATAGGATGTAAAGTCCAATTTATTGTTATCTTCTTTAATAATTGGATGATAAAGAAGCTGCATTTGTATAAGTTGTGAGTATTTACAGAGACAGGGTGGACAGGGCTACATCATGACAAGAGAGTACAATGCAAACTACCCCCTGTCATGATTTAAAGCACAGGCCGCAGCACAACCATCTGGGTGAATAAATTAACCAAGGGCTTCAATCTGCGTTGTTACTGTGCTACCATGGCATCATAGTATTTTATTTACTTTGTCTTGTTGGTGTTTAGGAGAAATGACAAGCCGGCTGTCTATTGCTCCATTTCTTTAGGCAGTTACATGTGCATGTTTGGATGCTTTAGGAAAGTTCCTTGTTAAAAGACATGCACTACAGTCAAATCAACTGAAATGTAACATAAAACTCACAGAGGAGCTTTGTTGCGAAAGGACATTATTTTATAAACGGATCGATATACAATTGTTGAGATTTAGCAAATGGTGTTTAATTTAGATTTCACAATGTGATCGGCCCATTTGGTCATGCTCTTTTGAGGGTGCTGATCAGTAATTTACTGTTCCACAATAAACTCATACTGATCTGTTTCCATGGAAGCAAGGGCAAACACAATTGATCTCCTTTCAAACCTTTCAAAAATTCCTCCTTTCCATTGTGCAGAATCCAGATGTCTTGTTTCCAAAATCTGTGCCTTGGCAGGTTGTCTCTTGTCTTACTGGTGTCTTTTCCTTTCAGTCTCTTTTGTGGCAGGCTTTGCAAGTAATATCTAATTCTGGATTTTTGAATGCCGATATATTACCGATAGTTTGGAGCAGGAAAAAAAGGATAACCGATTAATCGGCCGATAACCCCCCCCCCCCCCCCCCCCCCCCACAAAAAAAAAAAAAAAGAATAAGAAAAAGAATCAACACTGTTGGAAGTCCTGTTCTTTATTAAAACTAAAGAATTTACAAGAAATTCCCAAATTTTAAGATTCATGGCAAACTAAGATGAAGAGACTACACACAGACAGCTTTTATTTTAGCCTGTTAACAAGCTAACGGTTGTTAGCTTAACAAGCTCATGTAGGCTAAATCATGCAGGTGGAGATGTGGCTGTTTATGCTGAAATATGATGCACGTTTATGCTTGTTGAACTAGTGGTACTTATTGCCTCTGCGAAGGAGGTTATGTTTGTTGACTTTCAACTTGTGAAGGTTTTATTTCACTTACAATGACACTTGTTATTGTCCAGTCGACTTCTCCACAGATCACTTAACTCCTCTCTGCTGCCGCTGCACACGCTGCGTTTCTCTTTTCTCTCTCTCTCTCTCGCTGTGTGTGAAGAGCAGCCCCGCCCCTCAGTGATCAGAGCGACAGAGCGGAGTTGTTTTTTTTTTTCAGAGGAAAAAAATGACAGCTATCGGCAACTATCGGCGCCAAATTCGGCCGATGCCGATAGTTTTTAAAACGTCCTATCGCCGCTCTCTGTCTCTCCTATGCTCTCTCTCCCATGCTCTCTCTCTCTCGCTGTGTGTGAAGAGCAGCCCCGCCCCTCAGTGATCAGAGCTACAGAGTGGAGTTTTTTTTTTTTTTTCAGAGGAAAAAAATGACAGCTATCGGCAACTATCGGCGCCAAATTCGGCCGATGCCGATAGTTTTTAAAACGTCCTATCGGCGCCGATTAATCGGCCAAACCGATTAATCGGTCGACCTCTACTGCAAATTGCACTGAAGTTAAACAGAGATAATACAGTGAATAGAGATTATGTAATGTAGACAAAACACACCTGAACCCAAATGGCAAGAGTTCAGGCCTTGTCAGGACAATAAGGCATCAAACAGGATGCCAGGACAAGCTTATTCAGTGCTCACTTATACAAAAGAAAAAACGCACTAAAGTTAATGGACTTGATAGAACAGAGTAGGGGAAACCTTGTGCAAAGTAATCACTCTTTAACAAAGCGCATTTGTACTATATTGGTTCAAGATCAAGCCTGTCTCTGTTTGAATGCAACTATTATCATGGGTTAGCTGAACAACTGGCAATAAAGCACTGTGGTGTCCCTGTAGAGTAAATATTCAAATACACTGTCCAGCCATAGTCTGATATCTTTGAAAATCCCATTATCTTCCAAATGTGTAATAAAGCCAAAGAATGCTTTAAAACAGGACATCATGGCACTTCTATCGACAGGCTTTGACTCTACCTCAGTCAAGGACACAGTTCTCTACCAACAGGTGATGTTCACATGGTGCAGCGAAAAGCAGGCCGCTGAATGTCAGGATGATGAATGGAGTTTTTATCCTCCGACAAGGACGTGGTCCTTTGACTGTGCATCATTTCTTAAAGCACTTCGGCATCAGTATGTATATATAACACATATAACATGTGTGCATTTCATTTCAAGTGTCTAGAGCCTTCTAAAATCTTTTTTTTTTTTCCTGCTGTGTCACCTGCTTCATTCCTCACATTCAGCTTCACCAAGAATGCCTGACTCGCAGCAGCACCGTGGCAGAATCAGCTGCTACATTTAGTACATGGAACGTGTTTCTTCAACATGCCGGATGTAATCCAGCATGGTCAACTAGCCTGTTGTGGCTGTGGAACCACTTTCTTCTGACATATAGCTGAGGAAGAGACATTTATATATGTATTTTCTTTTTCAAGATTGCTGCTCAGATCAATTCTGTCTTTTTCTGGCATCTTACTATTGCACATAATATGAAAGGGTTACACCATCCATCTCAGTCTGATTGAAAATGTATTTGTCAAGCCAGTCTGTTTGAACTAATATGGTTTAATGATGCATTTTTATTCTAAATGGGCTATTATTCTTCTTATTAATATATTACTTGTGTCCAATTGGAAATGTAGCCACTGATTTGTTGGAGGGCAGTAGAGGAACTGGTGGCAGCTTCTGTGTTCTTCAGACAAATTGTTAGACAAATTGTTAGACTTTCTTGACTGATTTCTGAGTTCACAGAAAAGAACGTCTTAGGAGCTGTGTTTTTGTATGCTTACGTCCAACCTGTTTAGGGAAAAAAAGTAAAAAAAAATATTGACCTGTTGTTGTTTGTAGCCCTAAATCGTTAGGTGAGTCTTTATGATGCCCGCATGCTTCTGTAGCAGTGAGCAGCGCAGCCTGTTAACGCTGACATGAATGACTGGCACAGAGTGGGAGCTGTCAGATCCCGGAAATCATATCATTGTCTTGTCTTGTCTACAATGTCTCTAACACCTTTTCATGACTGTTCGACTGCTGCTGAACTGATGGATTGATCAGGCCATGAGCTAACAGAAAACTGCAACATTTAAAATGTGCATATTTCCACTAATCTGCTTGCGCAAGGATGTACTTCTGAAAGAGCAGTCAGTTCGTTAAATGTGGCGACGGAGACTCCAAATGTTTGTCCAGCATATTTTGTTGGTTCACATTAATCTTGAGGAATCGCTCTCGACTGTCCACTCTCAGTGCGTGTTGACTTGAGCCGTGACCAAAGCCAAGACTTTGTGGCTAACTGAGCGACAAGCTGCGCCAGAATACAACCCACATACGGGAGAGAGTGAAGTCACTTCTTGTGTTATGTTTGGATTCATTCATAGCTTCAGTTTAACCCACATTCACGTCTTACTCTTTCGCACCTCTCTTTGATTGCACTTTAATCAGCATTAACACATTTGGAGCGGCGGTGATGGTAAAAAGGGAAGCTGGAACTACTAAATGGTTCTTCTGCATTTTTTACATCTGCCTACTGGAGTGTTAACAATCAAAGGAAGACCGTGTCTCGTTATTCGCAGTGCTGAACACCGGCAGGAACAGCGCAGTGGACAAGGTTTGCAACTTTAATTTAGCTTGAGTTTATTTGAAGAGAGGGGGGGATGCAATAAGAGGTGCACGTCAACTTGATTGTCAAGAAGAAGAATACAATAAAGACTGAAACTTCATGCTGGGCGATAATTATCACAGATGCACTGGAAAAATCTGTACATAAAGATGGACAAGGGCAGTACACCCCGTATCGTACTTGTCCATCAGGAATCTGTGTTTTATGATTTTAAGAGCGAGTGCACAGCTCACGGAAAGAAGTTGTTTTTTTAGTCTGACAGGCGGGCAGTGAACGGGGAGTGTCCGGCGTTGTGGGGGATCCTTACAGACGCTGAAGGCTGCTTTGTGGAGGCGGCTCGAGTGGATGTCACTCAGGTGTGGAAGTGGAGAGCCAGCAATCCACTGAGCTGATTTTTACCACCCGCTGTAAACCCTGCCTCTCCACTGCAGTGCAACGGGAGAACCAGAGCCATCAGTGAGGATACGTTCGATGGTGCAGCAGAATGACTACCCTCACATGTGTGCAGTTTCAGCGAACCAGGCATTTCTGTGTCCGGATGGCAGTGAGAGCCAGAAATCTTCCTTGCAGAGGGATACATCTGAGGAGTATAGAGGGAGAATAAATGAAGGCGGGAAGTCATTAAAATAAGCAGTAGGTTTAGCAGTAGCTAAGACCAGACAAACAGCTGGAGTTTTAACTCTCTTTCATATCACACTAGGAATTAAATTAAAAGAGGTAAGTTGCTCACAGTGTGACAGTTAAAGCTGCAACGAGAAATTCTGAGTGATGCTAATATTACATAAATAAATGTTAACTGTACAAAAATTGTTTTTAATTGTCCAGATTCCAAAATTTCATAGTTAAATCCACACAAACACATGCCGGTTTGTGAATGTGTCGTTATAGACGCTTCACCCGACTCTGGCTGTGTTTTGCACTGTTGCTTTAATGACTAATTCGATATCCGTGCAAGGGCAACAGTACGACTGACTGTAAACATTTACACAGCTATTGATCAGTGCTCACTGCAACAAGGAAAAAAACAAAAACAAGGCTTAAATAAACCAATGCAAACTAATCAGAAGATAATCTCATGAATCTCATTCATGGTGTGTTGTAGCCTTTAAGGGCTTTGGGTAACATTCATTCATTCATTCATCCTCCATACCCGTTTAGTCCTGTTAGGGGTCACGGGGGTCTGCTGGAGCCTATCCCAGCTGTCATCGGGTGAGAGGCAGGGGTACACCCTGGACAGGTCTCCAGTCCATCGCAGGGCCAACACAGAGACGGACAACCATTCACACTCACATGCACACTTTCGGCCAATTTAGAGCCACCAATTAACCTAATGAGCATGTCTTTGGATGGTGGGAGGAAGCTGGAGAACCCGGAGAGAACCCGCGCAGACACAGGGAGAACATGCAAACTCCACACAGAAAGGCCAGCCGGCCCATGGATTGGTGACCTTCTTGCTGTGAGGTATCAGTGCTAACCACCTCGCCACTGTGCCGCCCGCTTTGGGTAACATGAGTCATAAATATTCATACATAAATTAAACTCATATTTACGTCTGGCTGATTATGTAATGTGTACTTTGTGCTTTTAATACATTCAATTTGATTATTTAATCAAAGAACAGTTTTACAGCTTATAAGTTCTCATGCGAGACTTTAAATGCGTCAAACTAAATTAAATGTGAAGAATAGAAATTTGCCTTCACTGCCAATTACTCACACTGTGACTGCGGCCTCTTTATATTTTCTGAAGGGTTATTTTCTAATGGATCCTGATGTTTGTTGTCTACGCAGGGAATGTCTGACAGACAGCTGTGCTGCGTGACAGATGCCAGTGCGGCCTTTTTCTTTATTTTAACTGATCACAGACGAGAGCAAAATTGCACCAGTTTTACCGTCGCTGACAGACGTGTCAGATATGAGGGACGGACTCTTGAGGGGGAGCGACATGTCTGAAGTGCCAGCGACTCATTGGTTTTCCTTTTGCATTTAACCGTTTCATCGTCCATCAGGATCTGATCGCTTTGGTGGGACTCCTCTCTGTTCTTTTTCATTGTTTTCTAGTTTTTAGAGTGAGTGGGGCCCATATCAGCTCAGTCAGGACACTAGACCTGTGTAATTACTGCCCAGGGCCAGTTTATCCCACCACTCTCCTACTGTACCATCACTTGAGTGATTGGAGCTGCAGGGGGATCACCAATGTAACAGGCCATTACTCATAAAGGTGTGTACAGGCAATACAGAGTCAAAGCTCTGCGGTGTGGAAAAAGCTCTAGCTTCAATAAAAAGAACATGGATTGCTTATCTGAGATCTGGGCAACCTCATGGATCACTCTGTTGCACATCACTTTAACTCATCAGCAGGTCTGAAACCACAACACCCAACATGCCTCATAGCATCTAAAAATAATACTGCATAAGTGTGGTGAGTGCAGGAAATGGACACCAAAAAGTAAACCTCTGAATACAGCCTGCTTATCTAAAATGAATACATAAAGTACTATAAATGTGAGGAGGCACGTGATTGAATTCTATAAATAGGTCTTTCCACTAACAAATCAGTTATGTGTGTAATTCGGAGGTTGCTCTAGATGGCTTATGACCAAATAAAGAGCTAATGAAATGAGGAAATCTGTCTGGAAACGGACAGATTACTCTGGATGCTGGCAGAAATTCCATTAGCATCTGGCCAAGGCATGTTGCACTCCCATATCTGAGCCAAAGACATTTGGCATGATGTATGAATGCACCATGAGTAAAAATATGTGACACATTACATTCTTTATTTCATTTTTTTATTTTTTTTATTGTTAGTGTTTTTCAGCTTTACTAAAGAAAAAAAATAGGCAATTACACAGAGAAGGCATCCATTGCAATCATTTTCCCTCTTGTTTTGATGCAAACAGATGCAACCAATACATAGTTTTAAGCTGGGGCTATCGTTGCTGTTCATCTGTCAATACACAAATCAATAACATTTGTACAGACACCCGAGTTCCTCTTGTAAGGGCTTAGCTCCTCTCTTCTCTGTTCTTTAAAGGTGCAGTCAGCTGTGCACCGTGACTCTTTCAGATATTTAGAGCCGGCATGACAAAATGCCTTCACATGTATTATTTAGAATACTGCTGAAAATGGATTTGTGTCAGCAATAATGCCACCTAATTCTAAACTCAATTTTAGAAATTAAAGAACAGTTAGGACTGCAGCAAAGATCTGTGATTTAAACCTGTGTACCTCAGCTATTTTTACACTGGCAGTGAGAGAACAAGCTACAATCGGTTGTCGGTGGAAGTTAGCACTTGTTGCTACGTGACGGGCAACGTTCCACTGTGGCAGTGACACATGAACTACTAATATGCCTTGTCGTGGATAACATCCATCCACATCAGGGTTTCCCATACAATATTAATACTACGGTGGCCCGCCAGGCTCTAATTTACTACACTGGTCTCAAAACGAATCAGAATATTTTTGCACATCTCAAACTTTTTTGTTCCTCCACCCAAACCCCCCACCACACACCGGTTGCTCACCTGCTCTGTACTCAACATAACCTGACGAAGAAAACATGAATAGCTCACGTAGCATGTGAAGCTAATTGTGTTATTCACAAATAAAAAAATGTCGTTACTGCCACCGTTTAAAATCCAGTGTGTGTGCGCTTGATTTTTTAGATGCATAGAGATTTAAAAAATAAATAAATAAATAAAAATTAACATAGTTGGTCAAAACCTGGAGGAAATAACTGTAACGCAACATGAATTAGATTAACTATGAGAGGTAGGTAGTACTGTTAAATTCGCTAATACTTTATTTAATCTTACATATAGATGTCCATAGACATGTGTCAACAGCATTATGTTTAGTATTCCTATTTCCGAACTGCACAGGCTGCTGCTAAATGCTGCTAAATACAATATTAGCGTCATTACAGTAATTTAACAACAGACTGATAAAAACGCATTCATTTCATATACTGTTTGACCTGTTTTTAATAGGTGGGATATCACCACAATTAGAGGACGTTCCAGTCTCCGGTTGCTCCAAATGTTTCCTAGTGGAACAAGCAAAACACAAAAATGTTTCTAGTTTATTGATGCAACTAGCTGTTCCAGCTGTCACGGCTCTCTGCTTGAAGGGTGAGCTCAGCTCAGCAACACTCCAAGCCTGCCATCAGCATGGCAATGTGATGGTAAGAAAAGAACGATGTATTCTTGCAGTAAAACTATATGACTGCTGTATTAGTCGCTCCAATTGGTTGCGTCATCTCAAAGTTGAGATCATTGTACCCGTGGCTCTGCAAAGGCGTTCACTACACATCACTGGATTGGATTAAACTTCCATAGTCTCTTGTCACCACATTGCTGGGAAGCCCTTTAATAAATACCAGATTTGAAATTTTTGAAAAGTGCCTATAATCAGAAGGTTATTCAGCAGCTGTCACAATGACAGCCTCAGTTATTTTGTCTCCCCCTCAGTCCCTCGACTTACATCCCTCCCGCTTATACTATTAGGAACTTGCCCCACATGCCACTTACAACCTGTCCACCAGATGCCCTAAGACTCTTCCACCTCTCGCTTGCCAGCACACCCACTACTCATTTTCATCAATCAACAGCACAGTAATTAATAATAAAAAAAACATCTTTCTCCAGTCACATGCCAAACTGTTAATGTCTGAATCTGAACGTCTGCATCCACTCACCATTTCCTGCCTCTCCTGTCCCTTTCAACTCCTTCAGCCCTAAAGTATGTTTCTGTGAATTCCTACCTGGAAAAAAAAACATCCCTACATTCACTCTGTAACAGCTGTAAGGCCAAAATGAATAACCCTGGGAGTTGTCTCCAGATATTTTTACCTTCACCCCAAAAAAGAAAAGAACTATTGCTGCAATGTTCCAATTACATCAAATATTTTGTCCAATTTTATTACATAAATTCAAGGTAAATTGTAACATTCAATGTAGTTTTTCTTTCAATAATTGTAAGTCAGTGAATTAAAAAAAGTTAGAGTTAGTGAAGACATACCTCAGTAACATTTTACTTATGTTATAATGATATAACAGCATTCTTATGAAGACAGAAAACTATTTTTTGTTTGTTTGATCAAAACTGTCATTTCACTCCAGTTCCGCAAAATTAGAGCCAGCGAAAATGAAGCACAACAATGCGAAATCCATTTTAATCAAAACAGCAGTAGGTGGCATCTTCAATAAATGTCCCACACTCGCCAGATATTTTTGAACAAAATGTCAACGGGCTGCATTTTCATTAAGGAGACGGCTCGGTTGCCATGCCATGTTACTTCTGCGGGCAAAGGGTTAACTTGTAGCCTCTCAGCCCAACCTGTTCAAAATCATCAAAATCACAGTCACTGATCTGTTCCTCCGATATCTTTTGGCTTATGGTATTTGACATTTAAACTGGAGTAAACAGTATTAAGAGTTATAAAGTTGAAAATGCTGATTTTCTTACTATAAACATTTAACAGTGCAATTCTTTCCTTGCCACCGTCGCCTTCCAGCTTGCTCTGGGGGTTTCAGGCCGGGTTTTGAAAAGCGTCTTCAGACAATTTGTATTGTTATTGACGCTCTATCAATAAAATTGAATTGAACTGAATCGAATATAAGTAAATGCAAATTAAAAACTGCACAGATACGCTTGTATGGTCAGAAAAACCTGCACACAGCGGGCTTAAATAATCAAACACTGTTATGGAGAGAGACACAGGCAGCATGCAATATACACATCCAATCATTACTTACCCTGTTAAAATATTTGTATTGTCTTGTCTCATAAATTAATTGTATCACCTGCCACATTATATCAAGTCACGCAGCCACACAGTCCATCAGCCATCTAGGTTATACACCATGTGGTTGATGATGAAAATGCTTGCAAGCACAACATGTCTCATTCGCTTCCAAGATTCACATTGAACAAAACGTCTTAAACATTTTGACTACTTTCAGACATTTTGAGAAAAGGGCAGTGAGTTAAAAACAAACTAAGTCTATCTGTGACAGCGGTCAACTAAGAATGACAGCAAAACCAAATTATCTGCATGGATGGACACCATGCATTTACTTTACAAGATTACCTTCTTTCTCTTCTTTACCTTCTGCCTTGAGAGAAAAACAACCTGAATGTTCAGAAAGTGAAAAGATAAAATGTTCACGCTGGGGATAGTGACTTATTGAAATCGCAGCCTATATCCCATTCAAACATGTGGCTTTTTTGCACGGCCCTGGCTAAACAATATGACACGCGGGACTGTGAACTGGCCACAGGAAAACACACGGACTGCTAAATGCTGCTAATGTTCAAATGTGTCATGAACAGAAACACTTGCCTGGCTTCCTGTTGCTTTCCCATCTGTGTGCAAGTCTTCTTCTGAACATACAGTTTTCTAGCTGAGCGCCCATCAGCTCACCACATTGTTTCATGCTTTAAAGGAATGAGTGTAATGATGCAGATTTAGTCCAGACATTTTCAGATACCATTAACTGTCATTTACATCCTTGGTGGGAGTGATACAGAAAGTCTTGTGCCATGTATCTTAATGTATGTGAGGGAAGTGCTTGATTCTGAGCGCTGTTCTCCAGGTTATCAGTTTGAGAAAGCCTTATGCACGGTTTATGCTCCCTTGTAGCTGCGGTGACAGCCCAGCCACTATGCAGACCTTAATGCAGTAGCCTGACGTGCACCTCCCAAGAAATGTAATTACGCATCAGACCGCAAGAACTGTGATTGGTCCGCTTGGTAGTAGTAGTAGTATTTCCAGCTGCTTCTCCATCTCTGCAATTTTCGAATCAATTTTTTTTTGGATCAGTAATATGGAACTCGTCAAGTAAAGGTTAACTGAGAAGGTTTGGAGATACAGACATACGTTTGTATGACTCCTCTTCTGCGCAATTTCTCCGAAGGTTTTGGTCGCCATAGTTGAAAGTGATGCAGGAATTGGAAAAAGAAGCAGGAAGTAGAGACAAAAATTACCCCGACTGGAAAAAAAAAGACAGCACCGACTGGCTAAATATAAATGGCTCGCACCAGTGTAGGCTACGTGTGTAGGCTACGTGTGTAGGCCACGTGTGTAGGCCACGTGTGTAGGCCACGTGTGTAGGCCACGTGTGTAGGCCACGTGTGTAGGCTACGTGCAGCTTGCAGTAGATGAACATGAACTGCTAGCTTGGCTTAAATAAAGCGGCTCTCTGACCATCCAGTCAGAAGAGGTGAAAAACTGACTCCACCGTAGCCCACAGAGAAGGCCTAAGAATACGAACTTAACGTATTTCAAACTTCAGCCACCTGCAGTTTTAATTGTGAAGGCAGATTTTTGTGACACCAGAAACGCGTGGTGGCTGAAATATGATTGGATAAGCTCTCTAATTCATGATTACACCACCAGAAGCACCACAGCTGAGACACAGGCAAGTCATAAAATGAAAAGTATAGGCTATTGGAAAATATAAAGAGAAAATATTAAAAAGTAACTTAGTGATTTTGCTAAAGACATTGCTGGCCCTGATGGCCCTCCACTGATAAAACCATTGCAGTGTTCCACCATATATCGCAACAGCTCACATTTGGATATAAGGCAGATTCCTGCAGTCTTATAACTTATAGCCTGTGATATGTATATAAATATATATATATATATACACACCAGGATCTGTACTGCTTTTTTGAATGACCATTGACTGTGTATACTAGGAAAAAACTCAACTGTTTGTGTGGATCTACTGCTTCTGCGGTGCCGGAGGTGGCTTCTCTTACAGCTGCCGTAAAACTTTTATTTCTTTTTTTTCCTGAACGGGGGTGAACGTCATTATTTCCCTCCAGGCTGAGCAAAACTCACGTCTATGCAGCTGGATAAATGCGCTCAGTTCGCAGTTCACAAAAAATGAACACCATTCATTGAACACGTTAAAACACAACACAGACAGTCGGTGAGGTGTACGATCTTGGTTAGTTTAATTTACATTTGTAGTAATGAACTACTTTGAAATCTAAAAACCAAGGAGCAAAGTTTAATGAAATGTCACCAAGAGACAAAACCAAGTACTCCATAAATAATTACTTGGTGGACTCATAAAATGCTGGTTGGGGCTTTTATATATAAGTAATCTTCAGTTCATTTATTTTAGTTGACATTTAAGAGCCATTAAGTGTTGCTGCTTCTTGTTTAAACTGCCATGCAAACTGACATTTTGCTTGTGAAGTTAGTTTAATTTTCGCTGCTATTGGACCTTTTTCCACAGTTTCCTTTTCTTATCCTTTTCCTTTTTTCCCTCCTTTATATTAAACAAGACTGCGTTGGACTGTAAAAGATCACTGGGATGTCAAAGGTCAGCTTATGGTGATTCATCCATTTTTCAGATTCCAGATAACTTCACGAAAGCTATAATAACACAACAAGATTCCATTTAATTATTTTTTAATGAATATTTTCTTAATGTACTTGTTGTTCTTTGCACTAAAGCAAAGGGAAACATTTTGAGTTTATTTATAGGTCATTATACTATCCGGCCCAGTTGAGATCATACTGGATCGTATGTGGCCTGAACTAAAATGAGTTTGACACCCCTGATTTAAGGAATATAACATTATTATCCATCTATTTATATTCAAGGCATTCCCATGCCATGCTCTTTCAATCCCATTTAGGTACTGACACTAAACGTAGCATTAAGGCCTTGGTTGTGATTGTGGTCTGCCATGGCTGCACCTTGAGAGAAAAGGCTTCAGTTTGGAGCAACAATCACCTCCTATATAACATGTCTCATCTTTTTGAATCATGAGTCATTTTCAGACCAATTCCGATTTTGGAGCCCTGAAAGTGTTTTTCGGGGAGTTGTTGCTTCTTTTTTTTTTTTTTTCAGCATGTTTTGGCAGAGCACCCAGTGAGAGGAGCGTAGGACAAGCCTGTGATTTCTCATGAGAGTGAATTTTCAAACACAGGCACTAGCTTTTTCCAGCGTTGCTTATTTTTTTGTATATGCATAAAATGTGTCAGTTGTATACACAGCCATAATCCGTCTGTAGTTCTTCTGTTTACAAATGATTAGAAAGCATCTGTAATGTTCTACTAAATGTATATGCGCTGTCCAGAGTGTGACGCGGGCTGCTGGTCTGATAAGCAGGAGTGAACGCACAGTAAAGAAGGCGGTTAAAGAGGCATTTAGTAAATACTTGGAGCAAGAGCAGCTTCCAGTTTGTCAGCAAATACTAATACATTTGTCACTTGAACTTTTTGTAACGTTAGCTCTGTAATTAACCGGTTTGAGCTTGAGGTCCTCCGTGGCAGCGTAAAGGCAAAGGCTAGATCTGCATCAACACGTGAGAGCGCCTTCCTCAGTTGGCCTTGAGCAGTAAAAGTGCTTGTTATGCACAAATTACCAGCTAGTTCTGTGGTCATTAACAGCTTTTAATGTGCACGTGTCTTGTTTATGATTCCGACTGCAAATTAGCTGTAATTTTAGGGGTTTGGTGTGCGTGAGTGCCGGCGAGTCACTGGAAGCAGCAGCAGTAGGGGTGATGATAAAAGCTGCTGAACACGGGGCCGTGTTCTGAGTTATGATGGGTTAAGGAGGCTTTAACAATGTTATTTAAAATTTACAAGTCAAACGCTTAAAATAATCCATGAGGATGTCTTAAATTTATATGGCCAAAACAATATAACAGTATGTATAATATATATCTCACAGTGCCTACTCTGAGCTCATGCTTACAGACAGTAAAGATACCACATATGTATTCATAGAAATGTTTAGGGTGTAAATCATCTCTTATTACCCTCTTGTCGGGCGGTGTACCTTCGTCCCTAAGCACGCACAGCGGCGCTGTTCAAGCTGGTGAGGCTCGGTTCCATTTAACCAAGCACTGATGTCTCGTTGTCCCACTTTCATGGATGGCCTTAATCTCTCCCCTTAGCTGAGGCAGATTAATCTCTACAGTGCTGACATTATCTCCTGTTCTACACTGTGACACTGGACAGAGGAGGAACTCCCCCCACATCCGCACTTCTCTAAGCTTAAGCACCACATCTGATGCCAGTGGATGTTGATCCGGAGCCAAAGAACAACTACAAGTGTTCTCATTACCGTGCATATCTAAGCTGTATTTATACACACTCCAATCATACATTTCTAATACATCGATTTGATGCAATACTAAACTAGTCATTGTATGTGATAAGGGGTGATTTAAAACTTCTGACATCAGATCCTTTTAAAATAATGTCACTGCAATTACCCTTATACCAGGAGGATGTATGATGTTGGATGTAAAGCTCTGATTTATGTTTTGTTTTTTTTTCTTTCATCCGTCTACTCAGTACCTTGGCATGTAGGCTGTGTATTCAAACCACAAATTACGTGTCAAACTGGCTAATGAGAGGGCCAGGGTGGTAAATATTTACCACCGACTGTGACTGCACTGGTGGTGCTATGGCTAAAAACAGTGGATGTCAGGGACGAGCAAGTGTACTATGACAAATATTTTCCATTAATTATCTTTGTAATTCATAAGCCAGGAAGTGTTTGATGTACCGTGACAGATTATCATAATAATGATAGAGCACTGTGGCTGGCAGCCCACTGGAAACATATTTTATCATAAGGATAAAGGTTCTTGCTCTTTGTTTAGCAGTAACCTCAAAAAGCCACAATGTCCCATTGTTTCAGAGCCTTCACTCCCACCAATTGAAATGGATAAGCGGTGATACATTATTGCGCGAGGGCTTTGAACAGTGCTCGGTTGACTGAATGAAGAAATTGTAAAAAAAGGAAAAGAAATTACAAAACACTTTTGACTAAAGAAGAATTGAGGATGAAATTGTGACAGTCGGTTACTCCAGCCGTCTTCCATCTGCATGCTATTAACTTCTAGCTTTTGAATGGTGGTCATTTTAAATCTTTCTCCAAAAAAAGATCGAATTGTTTTAACAAAAAATATTTACATTTTAACTGATGTACTTCAAAGATTACATACAAGATGAATTAAATCATAACAAAGCATACAATTTATTCTGCAAGAGGAAGACATTTTTCTAAGTATTTTTCTACCCACTGAGTCGTATGGATAAGTTGTTTTTGTGCATTAAGGTTGTCAAATTGCAAAAGTAAAGACTCCTTATGCCAGAGATGAAACTGAGGAAGGCTGTACTCAGACATCGCGATCTTTAAAACACAACCCGATTTATAAATCAGATCGCACACACACAAATGAGAACAAACTTCTCACACTTAGTTGTCTCTCATGTCAAACTTGCTCACACTGCAAGATTTGGAAGTAATTCCACATTTCAGGATGTTATTCAGATTATCACCTTGCATCAGGGAGAATGCAATGCACCGCCTCGAGTAATCTCACTAGGTAAAAGCTGTAAACAAAAGAAACACTGTGGTGAAAACGACTTGGTGTAAATCTGCTGATCCACACTCCAGTCCAGTAGGGGGCATAAGACTAAAGTGCGCATAAGAAAATGGTGGGGGAGATGCAATCGGTATCGCATAAAGACAGACAGAGGAGGTTTCTTCCTGTTAAAAGGGAGTTTTTCCTTGCCACCGTCGCCTTCAGGCTTGCTCTGGGGGTTTCAGGCCGGGTCTTGTAAAGCGCCTTGAGACGATTTGTATTGTTATTGACGCTATATAAATAAAATTGAATTGAATTGAATTGAATTGAATTGGGTTTGGTAGCTTTAGGACTGGACCTGTAAACCCTCACATTAATCCGGACCGAACCTCATTACTAACTCCGGGGGAGGAGTTCTCCTCTAAGTGCTAAAGAGTGAATATGGGCATAAATGAACTTGAGTGGATGTTTAGTTGCAACAGTGTCTTTACATCCCTGGACTTGTTGAAGGTAGTGGATGGTCTGGTGCCCACACCATGTTACTGTGTGTTTAATACGGTCTATTGTGACTATTTGTCAAGCTCTGTGATCAATACTTTCGCAATCAGTTTGAGAAAATGTGCATAGATATCGAGAGGTGACAGCGGGCAGATGGCTTTTAATGGAAAAATGCATCAGAGAGAAAAAAAAAAACCATGATCACCTTTATTATGAGCTTTTGCACGCCCATAAAACATCTGGTATATTTCGAGAAAACGGCCTAATTTTTATGCATGCTTTTATGAGTGTACAGTAATAACCAGAATCAGTCATACTTTTAAAAGACCATTCTGGTTGATTTCAGCAAGGTGTAATACCCATTAATGCTTTATCGTGCCTCCATGGGTCATGTTAACTTTGCACTCTGCCTCCATTTAAAAATGTAGGGAATGGAGGAGTTGCACAGGATGGTGTGCAAATGGAGGGACTTGCACAAAGCTTCCTGCCACCTTTGCCATTTTAGTGTTGCCTGTAGAGCTAGTCAGAGCTGGAAGACGTCTGTCAAAACACAACTCTTGTTTTTCAAATGTTGAGTGCAGTTACATTTCTTAATTCTGTGATTAGTTCATCAGTTTATTTTACCTGTTCATTGTGCATAGATTGTATCCTTTACTTGGAAAACCTTATTGTTGCACAAACCGAACATTTGAGATAGATAGATAGAAGATACTGCAGCCTTATTGTGTACATCTAGTTCGCCTAGACTAATGTTTAGAAAAGTCTGAAGCGTGTCATATCGGAATCCACAATTAATCCAAACAAATGTCCAAAGGAACAGACACAGAAACGATAACGGACAATAGAGAGGTGAATACGTCTTTGACAGCGTTTTTTATCTTGTTGGCCCTGTGTGAGATGGCGTCCCTGTCTGTATTGTGTCACTTATTAAATGAATTGATATGGAATTCAGGTTTACACTTTGAATTCTCACTTTATGTCCAGATACCTAAGTCAGCTGAAGACAACATTTTCATTTTTGGAGATGCTTAGAGCTTGGTGTTCTGCTCGCCTCTGTGTCAATAACTGTGCAGAGTGTGGAAAATGCGTTTAGTGCATATTTTGTATTTATTCTCCAGACCCGCAGTCTGATGTCAGAAGTTTCCATGGCCCTCAGAGTAATTCATTTAGGAGGTTCTTAGCCATGAAGTCCATTATTACACAGCTTCTGTGTGATTATCTGAAGGTGACATTTTTCATCTCGTGTCTATTAAATTGTATGAGTTTTATTCAGATTGTAGATGGATTGTCTTTTCAAGTTGTAATCAGCCCTCGCGAAGTTTAATACATTATGCATGGGGACAGGTCTTTTTTAACATTTAAATTGTGTTTTACTAGAATACTGAAACCCAGTAAATTCAGCTTGAGACTAGTTTTTGTGTGTGTAAAAAGTATTTATTGGGATTTGCACTTTTGAACATTGATTTAATTTTTTAGCCCAGGCTATTGTTCAGTACAGGCTGAAGCCAAATACACATTTTGGCAACATTGACGTTATTAGTGTTTAACTTTCAGAATAATTAGGTTTTTGCTGTGATTGCAAAGGCAAGGGCGGTATTATGTTTAACCGTTGCTCAATGATAACAGTGCACAATTCATTGCAAAGGGGCATTGTCGGGCACTGAAAGCAGAGCATGCCACACGTATCATTTTGTATTCACCAATCGTCATGCAGATAAACACATTTCTGAGACCAGGACATTATTCTCTGACCATTTGCTTTTGCATCACCGTTGCTCAATCACAGGATTTTGTGGCTAACAGGATCATATCAACTAAAACCCATTTTCATGACAGAGAATGGTCTGCAGCATCTGAATCTGCTAGAATTGCTTTCACACCTTCCCACGCTGTAGCATTTGCATCATTTTCAGATGAGGCACAAGGAAAAAAAAAAAATGCTGTTTTTTTTTCCTTTTATTTCCCATTACTCTGTTCTTGATTATGCATGCAGTGCCTGAAAACTCACACACTGAATTTGATGCTCATGATGTTCCAAACATTTTTACGACTATATAAATGCAAGTTTTCCTTGCTTCTGGTAAACAGTGTAAAGGTCACAATCTCAAATTCATGATGGACGGCTAGGGTCTGATTGTAGGAGGGAAGCACTCTAGCTATGATTATTTCATTTACGGAGTTGTAACACAACACATCATGGGTCAGGGTGAAACATTATAGACAATTTTGATGAAGGCAAATAAAAACTTAATTCTCAAACTGCGGCCTGACTCTGCTTAGCCCTCCTACATAATCTCCCCGGAGGTGGCGTCAGTGATTCCCAGATCAGGTATTTGTATTCTAACACATCAGGTTAATTTCAGGAAATGTAAGGAGGCCAGATGGGGAGGGGCAGAGCACACATGTCTGAATTAAAACAGCATCCTATATCTATACCTGCTGCTGATATATTTCACTGCCATGGATGCACACCAGATTCATACAATTCATTATAAAATAAATGGTTTGCCAATACACGTATAACAGAAAAACAAAGCAACACAATGCAGCTAATAAAACACCTTTTTGTTATTGTAGGTGAGAGCCATTGAAAAATGTCATTATTACCTCAACAGAAAATCTTACTAGGATGTACCCGACTCTCTGGTCTAAAGAAGGTGGGACAAGAAAAACGTGATCTTTCAGAAAATGTGCACCTTCATAAAAAAAATATTTTATTTAATATATTAGTTAAATGTGCATGGGTTTTCAAAAGCTGAATTTAACAGAAAAAGCAAATGTGTGTTCAAATGCTCAGGACTTGCTGTTATCAGACACTCAGTCATGATATGTCTCTGTTTCTCACGTCCAGTTAGGACTAAATACCAGGACAATCTTGGCTGTCATGGATGACTCCCTCTTCCGCTGATTCAGACACCTTTTACAAGAGGGAAGGTCACATATGCTCTTTTATCATCTCTATCTATCGAGCCATATGGAGTAGGCTTTAAACATCCCTCACCAGTGGCTGACTCTATGAAGACACTCGTCCCCCGAGGAGCTCCCATCTTTGCTGTTCCGTCTACGCGCGGGATCGCAAATACAGCTGAAGGACACATCCCCATTTCGTCAAAAGCCTCGCCACTATTGCTGTCACTGGGCTGAGAGATAACTAGCATGCCTAACCTTTCCTTTGTGGGAATGTCAAAGTGTTCATGCAGGGGCCATGACACGCCAGCATGAGACACTGTAGTCTGCAACCAACACTCCCACGGTGGTGAAATGCCTCGGAAGAGGTGGTGCGCACATATTTCACCTCCCTAACTGTTGTGTTTCTTAAGCCGCAGGATACACGGCAGAAAACAGAGACATCTCACTTTGTCGGAAATAAATCCAGCATTGCGGCTCTCTCTCCTCCCATTAGGAATATACAGTTATGCTTATTCCTGTTAATACTTTCTGGACCTTTAAGCACTTCATCCTTTCCAGATGGTGCCGTAAGAGACAAGAGAATGAGACACTCATCTTTCGCAGCTCCACTCATGTTAGGATTGGGTTGCTGATGTTGACTCAGATTGCTCAGTGAGCACTGACACTGTATGTATCATTTTCATCTAAATTCCTCTCTGCAGCCAAGTCAGTCACCAGAGATGAAGTCAGACTTCAGTCGATGAACTTAATTGCTTAACCTCTGCAAAATCAGCTGCCAATAAATTGTGCAGGGAAATGACTGATCACATACATCAGTTTCATGTTGCCAGAGGTTTGTCTGTCACTCTTAATCAGACAGTTCAGTGACGATGTGTGCACTTTTGTAGAAGGACGATGCGGTGTCCCTGCAACCAAGTGCACCACAAGGCTACATTATAAACTGTGTACAGTTAAGTGCCCCATGAATTTGTGGCAATAATATTACTCCCTGTAGTGGAAACATTCATACACTGACTCAGACAAAAGTCACAATGAAGCTGTTCATGGGTTCCCTCCAACTATAACTGTGCTCATTCCTTTTCTGATTTTTCTTCGGGGAGAGGGGCAGAGGAAATAAAATAAAACTAGAAAGCCTAATCTGTGTCACTTTGAACATCACAACTGACTAACAATCCATCAAATGAAAAAAAATAAAAATAATTTATTAATAAAAATAAACCCATCCATGTCCGCAGGCCATACCACGATCTGTATTCAAGCCCACTACACGCTATGGGGATTAATGGCGATGTAAAAGGAAGTGCTCACACTTCACTGCAGCTGGTTCACATCATCCCTGCATTGGCTGTGCGCGGACTCAAGCTCCTATTCTCAGTGGCGTTTCATCAGTTTTGAGGGGATCCCAGGTTGAAGCAGCTGAAGTGATGGTCAAGTAAGGGAGCAGAGGGAGACACATAGATTAGTAATATCCTATCGAGAGCGATTCAGAAGAGGTACAGTTTATTCATGTTAAGTGGGGCTGTAAAATCTTCTGACTTTTGCTGACCCCCTCTGTCTGGCTATGAATATTTTAAAAAATAGCCCCTGGAGGGCATTTCAAAAGTATTTATGGATTTATATTCCTTGTGACAGTTTTAACACCGCACTGGTGTTAGATTCATTCATAGATTTGTTGCTTTGTGTTGACTTAGCATTGTATTTACTGTCAAGATTAAATTACCTTGCACTTAATTCAGTTTCACATTTTGAAAGACCAGAGTGGATGTTCATGCAACACCAATCTTTTACTATTGAGTATCGGCCAATCCTTTTCCAGATCCGATCTTAAATTAACAAAATTTACTCTGCCGGAGATTCATAAGGCCGTTTCTTAGCTTACTCTGCGTTCAGCTGTAAATGTAAATGGAGCTGTCAAAGCTAACGTAGCGTTAAGAGGGTAGTTCGAAGAGAAGCTCCAACTGACGGTGAAAACCTGCGTTCTTTACTAGAGCAAAGTTCTGTTCATCCAACGCCATAATCTCTGTAACACCCCATAATATTTTTCACCTTGAGAGAGGGGGGACAGGGAGAACATGCAAATTCCACACAGAAAGGCTGATGGATTCAAACCCGGATCCTTCTTGCTGTGAGGCAACAGTGCTAACCACCGCGCCGCTGTTCTGCCTTGGTGCCTCTTCTTTTGTCAGCTTTGACCAACCACCCTTGGGAAGAAGATGTTTCGACACTAAAGACAATTGTTTTTTTGTCCATGGCAGACCTAAAGAAACTATTCGGGGTGGCCGTGAATCAGTGGATAGAGCAGTTTGTCCACGAACCAGAGGGTTAGCGGTTTGTTTGACCCCCATAATGTACCACATCCCGAAGTGTTCTTGAGCAAGACAATGAACCCCCAGTGTGAATGTGTGAGCGAGTGGGTAGATTCAATTCAATTCAATTCAGTTTTATTTATATAGCGTCAATAACAATACAAATCGCCTCAAGACGCTTTACAAGACCCGGCCTGAAACCCCCAGAGCAAGCCTGAAGGCGACGGTGGCAAGGAAAAACTCCCTTTTAACAGGAAGAAACCTTGAGCAGAACCCAGCTCATATGGAGGGACCCATCTGCCTAAGGCCAGCCGGGTACAGACAGAGAAAGAGAACAGCAAGATAAACATACATCTGTCATAAATACACATATCTGACTAAAGCATACAAGTTGGATGCTATGATTCAAACTAATGATGTTACATGACAGTTTGAAAATGTAAGAGGAATCATAGGCAGGTTGGAGAATTGTTCATTCAGGTAGGAGTGGATAACAGCAGGATTCCATGGAGACTGGGCAGGCTGATGAGACCACGACAACAGATGTAGTATGGCGCTCCACAGGAAACACTCAACTCCAGGCCAGAGATACTCGGAAGAAGGGAGAGCAGCAGTAAACATTCTACATAGTAATAGCACAGAATTGCATGACTAGTAGCAGATAGGAATTTAGAGGGCAGGAGCTCTGTGCCAGAGAAAAAGAAAGTGGAGGACACGAGAGTGGAGAGAGAAGAACGAAGAACATGTGTTTGGTGCATTGTCCCCCAGCAGCCTAGGCCTATAGCAGCATAACTAAGGGATGGTTTAGTCCAGCCCTAACTATAAGCTTGATCAAAAAGGAAAGTCTTAAGCCTGACCTTAAAAATAGAGAGAGTGTCTGCTTCACGAAGCCAAACTGTTATATAAAAGGACATTTACCATTTACTATAACATCCCAATGAACTACTACGTTTTTGTTAGCTTAGAATGAGCTCTTCATATTTAGAAAGGGGGTGAGTCCTCTTCCATGGAGCCCATTGTGTTGCACAGCATCTTTCTACAGTGGCCCAGTAATGGACCACTGAAACACTGAATCTAAAAAAAAGGTAATGGTAATGGTAAAAGGTAACGGTAAAGTAAAAGTGAGTTTAGGTTCCCCACCACACTTGGGAATGCAGAGGAAGTGGGTGTTATTTTGTGTTCAATTCTCAACCTCCGTAAAGGCACTTTGCTGTATGCCATGGAGTCTGTACTAGTTTCCAAACACACACACACACTGAACAATGCACAAGTAGGCCTTGCTTGTAACGCTGGAGCTCGCTGAATGCAGAAAACCTAGGTGGAAAGACAGACCCAAGGTAAATGGCATCTCTCCTTTTTGAAAGCCCACCTTGAATTAATCCAATTTAAAAGGTTTAGCTACACTGTGCACAGCAGTATTCACTCAGACTAATCCACGGCACACCCACCTACTTTTGCACACATGCTGTAGCTTTCTGTGCTCGTGTCAAAAACAAGCACCCGTGCACGCTGTCACGCCTACATGTTCGCTTCCATTGGGCAAGCGAACATGGGCGCGCGCACACACACACACGGGCGCGTGCACACACGCACACAGGTGAATTTCCTCTTATGTAACCAAGACCCAGAAGCTACTCCCGTGTAGACATTTTCATATTTTTAATATAGTAGTTTAAATGTATATAGAGTATGTTATTTTTTTGTCATATACAGCAGCAACTGTAGTGGATATGCTTTGGTTAGACGTGAAGAGACCCTCGCAGGTGTGCTCACAAAGTCACTTCTTCCCATCTTCCCCTGGAAATTAGCAAATATCAACAGAGATTCATTCTGTCCCCTTCCTATTTTCTCCTCATGAATATTCAGCTGCCGCGTATTAGATAGGTCTTGTCTGAGTGGGAGCATCGGTGGATAAGAATGTGTACATGAAACACAAATGAATGAAAAAGTAGCGTGACTGTCTCTGGGGCTTTATAGCCCACCTCCAGCATCAACACGGCCTCAGGGCGAAATGAATGAGAGCTGCAGACTTGAGGAGTGCAAAGGAAGCTAAGAGGCACTCAGTCAACACTCAAGGTTAGGTTTCATCTCACTCCTTAAACATATCTCCATACCATCCTGTCTGAATATGGAGTGGCTGCTGATGAAAGCATCCTTCTGACCGCCCATTATAGTAATGTTATTAAGTCCCTTAAACTCCCATCCGATGTGAAAACCCAATGTACTGTTCAGATCATTAAATGCATTATTTTCAGATATTTCATATTTTTAGCTGTTACAGATGTGAGTACTTGTAACGATGCACACTTCTTTATTTGGATGTTCAGTGGCGGCTCACTTCAAGCTAAGCAAGGAAAATAATGTGGGTTTTACACAGGAGCGTCATTACACATTCTGCAATAGGAAGTGGATAATTTAGGACAAATTATGCTTATTGTCACACCGACAGTTGTCAAAGAGGGCATGTGAATGATTTTGAGTACTTGATAACTATTCATTCCTCTGCATTTGCAATACTTTTTCCTACCTTCATTTGAATTCTTGTAATGACACATTGAATGTCATTGAAAAGACACTAAGTGTGCTATGAAATGCCTTTAATGTCGAGATGGATTAGCCAATTAGCCATTGTATCTCGCAGCGTGCTATTCAAATTCACAGGAGTGAAATCAAAATGGAGTGTGTCAGGAAAAACACTATCATTTATTGCTGCATCCTACCTCACTATTTCACAAAGCGGCAAATCCACTTACAGTGCATGGATCATCACACTGCGTGATGGGGAAGGCAAACGGGAGGTTATATGTGAACGTTAGACATTTACAAAAAGAAGCAAAGTGAGGGGTGAAAATTAAGGTGACGCTGCGTTTTTGAATTAAAGAAAAGACAATTTCCAGTCCCTCTGACATTCATTTGGTCATTGACAGGTTTCATAACATTACATCATGAAATGTTATTTTACAGGCTTACAGAAAGTCTCTTATGTGCAGTGGGTTCACATAATTACGCTCTCACATCAGGAAGTCTGTTTGGAGCCCCAGAAATTGGATCGATAACTTCACAGTGCTTTCTCCGTGACGCACAGACTTGAATTTATAATGGTCAGAAAGTAAGAATATTAAGTTGATTTGCACAACTGATCTCAAAATAGACCACTCAAATAGTCTCTAAAGACCTTTTATAATAGACAATTAGCATCAGCTGTTTATCTGCTTGTTCTGTGAATCCTTCGCTGGCCATCTCCCCCTACAGTCGTGGAGCTTCAGGACTTGGCATTTCAGCATGAGTCGTGGAAGACCCAGGCTAATTAGTTCCTAAGGAAAAAGCAATCCATCTTCCTTAGGAAGTGATGTGTGTCCACTCCACACTTAAATTAAAACGTCTCAAACACGAGGCAAAGAGAAAAGTAGAATAAAACATAAGCACAGTAAACTACAGGGGAATTGATTTATTTTTTCTTTATAATTCTCATCAAAAACTTATGCTTCCCTGAAGTTGTTTTACTGTTTAAAGATAAACTGACTATAGCTTTCCTGAGAGGGAGTTAAGGGGATGAAGAAAGTGAATGTTGGAACAATGCTGGTGCTTATTGATTAAAAGAAAAAAATAGTGATAATAGTCCAACAGAAGTAATAAGTAAGCAATACACAAAGCCCCAACGCTGTTTTTAAGCTGCCCAAAGGCCCACAGTGGTAATGGCACAGGTATCAGAGCTGGTCCGCTAATCTGGCCAGCAGCATGAATATGCAAACTGCGAAAATTACATAAAGAATGCAATTTTTCAATGAAAATAACAGCAGATAGCAATGTGCTCTGTTTTACTTAAGAAATTTACAAATGGAAAAAAATGCTTCAAACCAAATTGGGCTGAATGTGGCCCCTGAGCTAAAATGAGTTTGACACACATGGGCTAAGGTAACTACAATAATGCACAATTTATACTACGGCTACTGCTTTAGCAGCTCATTCACCACTCACATCTAGAATGTGTCTGATAGGTTTGTGGCCAGATGCCACACACAAAACAAACAAACAAAAAAAACCTGGCTGGATGAGCAAGAGGGACAAGGTGCACTCTGTTAGCTGCTGCAGAGTGGGAAGCTGGGTTACAACATGGGAAGACGTGTCCACAAAATGCTTGGTGCTCAGGAGGTAACATCATCTGTAAATTGTGAGAACACCTCTGCTAGCTAACTCGTGTGAAACCCAAAAGCATAGTGAACGGATGAAGCCTGTGGGGGCATCAAACTTGCATCAACAAGACACATTAGAAACTTATAAAGAAAACGCCATGCGGCTGTTTCTGGAAATATCAGAGAACAACTTGGACTTAATTTCCACTTAAGAGGTTGTCAGTGCCACATCATGGAGTAGGTTAGTGTGATCTTTTTTGTAGCATGGTGAAGATATTCCAGCTGACGGCAATTAACAAAGAAATACAGAACACCTAGAAAAAGTACCATTGCCTGATTCTGAAAGCCTCAGTTTTTATTTATTTATTTATTTAAGAAAAACCTGCTGGTATTCTGACTAAAATTACAATATTCCCTCGGAAACTCAAATGACAAATGAATGTTGCACAGCTGCAAAGATAATGAATGAACAATATAAAACAGCGCTGGAAAGTATAGTGGACTGACAAGCAGGCCACGTGCTTGTAGATATGCACTTGAAATGTACATTTAAGTAATTCTGCTAACTCCTTACTGTTTTTTATTTCAAATAACAGTTTTGGCAGGGCTGACAAATCGCTGACTCTTTACATTTTACAACAATGGAGTGAACAGCTAAAGCTGGGCAAATGCAAACAGTTAATGTGACTGACTTTGGGCTATTGAAAGGGATCAGTGTCCTAATCAGCTTATTCACAATTCTATGAAAAGTGTTGCAGCGTAATCTCAAAAATAGAAAGCATTATAGAGAACCATGGAGGCCGTGCGGTGTAGTGTGGCTTGTTGTGCCACTTTTTATACTCTCGCTGCCAAGACTGTCAGCAAATATTAGTATTAAAATGTAGATTTAAAACCTAATCCTAATAAATGTGATTTAGGTTCCAAAGTGACCAACCGTGGTTTGGACTGTTACAATAAAATCCAATGTGCGCGAATCCTTGAAAATAATGTATTTTCTGTTTTATTGGTTTTTAGCACTCTGGCAGTCATTTGCATTTTTATTTGCAGTTTATATTAGAGTTCATCTTTTTATGCTATTAAACCATAATGATTACATTAATATGGCTACTTGTTAAGGTTGTAATATGAGTTTCATTCATGCTTTGATGAAAATTCCATGTATTCTGCCACAGCATGCGCACAGTATGTGTCCGTTTAATATGGAAATATGCTCTATGCTTATTATGTATGGATAAATATCCTATCAAAAAATATGATGTAGAATTTTTAATTTATTTTTATTAACAATGAAATACAGTGAGAGCGAACTGTGCTTTGGGATGCTACCCTCAAGCCATGCAGGCTAAGGCAAAAGAGCCATTCTGCAATGATCTGAGATGGAGGCAAGCAATCGCAGCTGAGTGAAGGCAAAACCACGTAATGAGTCAGTGGGTGATGATCCTCCCCCAGTGAGTTATTGGATAAGAGCTGTTTGTGTAACTTCTTATCCTAAAAGTGGGAGTTTATTGAGGAGAAAATAAGTTTACTGTAGAAAAAAAAAACTATAAGCTTGTATTTCAAGCGTGAACTCAAATTACTTCTAAATGCACAGAGAGGAGAGTGGTTTGCCTTATCTAAATTACCTTTGTGCAAAAAGGCACAAAAGTCAACTTATCCATTAAGAACCTAAAGGGATGTGTCTTGGTGATTCACCTCAAATTTGGGGAAAACACTGCAATTTTCTTAATATGACATTTGATTGTGTTATTTTGAAAGGAAATAAATACTTAAATAGAGGTTTTCTTTCTATGAGTGCTAATCTAAATACTCATTTTAAAATGGTAAAGGTCACATGCCATGATGTTGTGTCCATAAATTGCTTCAGTGGTTAAAATCAGCAAGAAAACAGTGTTGTATTCATTTGAACTTCTCTCGTTGATGTGCTCCCCCCGACTGTGACTAATAGGAAGACATTGGAGCTTTAAGGCTCCAGTAATTGGAACTGTATTATCCTTGACTGTACACAACCCTGGAAAGGATGGTTGGACACAACAAGTTCACTGAGTGTGTTTTGGAGGCCGAGATTGTCTTAGTTGATTCTGAGCAGGATATTTTACATTTGATTCTGCAAAGTAACACCCAGCTAGTACATAATGTTATGTTCATGCATGATTTATAAAGCTAATTTTGGAGGAATACTTTTTATAGAATTCCACTTGATCTTTTGTACTCTGTGTGAAGATTCCCAGTCATCCAGGTAATGGCATATACACCATTTATCAAAAATTAAAGGAACGCTATGAAAACACTTCAGATCTCAGTGGGGAAAAGGGGAAAAAAATCATGCTGGATATTATTCTGATATTGACTGGGTAATGTGTTTGCCACATCATTTGATGGAAATGAAAATCATCAGTCTACGGAGGGCTGAATTTAAAGACACTCCCAAAATCAAAGTGAAAATTGATGTGGCTTAAATTTCACTGCAGCAACCTAAAATGGTACTCAGTAGTTTGTATGGCCCCCACGTGCTTGCAATCATGCCTGACAACGTCAGGGCGTGCTCCTAATGAGATGATGGATGGCGTCCTGGGGTATCTCCACCCAGATCTGGTCCGGGGCATCACTGAGCTCTGTACAGTCTGAGTTGCAACCTGGCAGCATCGGATGGACCGAAACCTAATGTCCCAGTGGTGTTCCGCTGGATTTAGGTCGGGGTAGTAATGGTATTGGGCAGGGTTGTCTAGTCCGTAGAGGTCTGTGCCTCCCTCCATGGCAGTGACTTACAGTGAGGTTCGTGGCTGGTGAGGCACCGATTTACAATTATGAACCCAATGGAATAGCTTAAATTCGCCATTCAATTGGCTGCTTCCACTCTAACTGGTTACGTTTCATATCTCAAATGAGCACACATATAGGTATACGGTACATATATGGTCAAAGGAACAATGTCAAATCTATAGTGGTTAAGAGAGAGAATAAGAGAGAGAGCGCATTTGCGGTCGCAGTTCCACAGTTAATTTATACATGAGAGTACCTAGTGAGAAACAAACACAAATATTTGAATTTAAACCCAAATCATCACCTTAATTAAACATATACAATGATACTCACTAGTTAAATCTTCTGATGATGTGATCCATTTTCCAAGCCTGTGGCTCACTAGCGCCCTCTTCCATGAGGCAGGAGTACTGGCTGCCTCAGCTCGTGCTTTTTCAGTGCGGTTTAATGTCAGATCAGCACAACTAAATGTGTTAACCACAAGCATGCGCCAAGGACGCCAGCCTAACTCAGTTTGTGAGAGATTGTGCAACTTGAGATGTGGCCCTACTCCATGGATATGCATCCCCAGATCTACCTACCCTCCATCACAGCAGTCATGCTGAATGACATTACACACGTTCTCCACGGCCTCTCCAGAACGTTTCACATCGGTCAGATGTTCTCAGGATGAACCTGCTCTCATCTGTGAATGGCACCAGTGGCTGACCTGCCAATTCTGGTGTTCTGTGGTAAATGTCAATTGAGCTCCACGGTGCCTGGCAGTGAGCACAGGTCCCACTAGAAGATGTCAGGCCCTCAGGCCACCCTCAAGAAATCTTTTCCTCATTGTTTGGTCAGAAACATTCACACCAGTGGCCTGCCAGAGGTGATGGCAGGTGGCAGCGCTCACCCCGTTCCAAAGGAGTAGATAGCAGCCCTCCATTGTTGTCCTTCTTTGGTGTTAATTTTATTAACACCAAAGCAGATGAAACTGATTAAGAGCCCCCTCTGCTACTTAACTGACCACAAAACTATCCCTGCCCAAGATCCACTTTAAATATATATATATAAAAAAAACAAATACATATAAACAATTGATCCTTGCCCAATTGTCATCCTGTTACTGGTCTTATTGTGATCAATGCTGCATTCCGCTTTGTTTCCTCTGTTGGCCACATTTCCATATTGCTGCACACTTAATCAATATGAGCAAATGATCACATCCTGAGTGATGTTGTGTACACAATTACTGAGATTGTCATCCTTGGTAGTGTGCTGAAGACTCATTGGTGACACATTTAGTTCCAGGAATAAATCGTATTAAGTGAGAAATGATCTCTCTGCCAGCTGTAAGACCTGATCTTGACATGTACACCATATTGGCTTTATTTTGGTGAAACTGTGTCAGGAACAGGTCTTACAGAAAATAACAAAGTGAGCAGCTGTCCTTGCTGTCCGGCCACTTGTAGCTCTGCACTATAATTAATAAAATGCACAACAATAGCACTGATGCTTCACAGCGAGAACGGCTTGGGGTCGAAGGATAGGCTCCAACAGAGCCCACAACCCTTCACAGGAATAAGCGGCTACGGAAGATGAATGAATGAATGAATAATACACAACAATTAACTGTTATATTTGTCAGTGTCAGCTGCATAAATATGAACTTTACAAAACTTCCATTGAACTATCTCTGCTGCAGGTTTAGGCTGAGAAGCAGATGCCTAGCAGGGTGTAGGCATTTAGCAAACATTTGCCAGGATAAAGCCAGGGTGCAGTTTAAACCTCAGCGTTTTTGATCTAGAGGATTTGGTGTCTTTAGGTTAATGCAATATAACATCCCTGCAGACTTATTCCATCACATCCCTCAACACCCTGTTGTCGGTTCAAGGTTTGTCCCTCCTAGGGCCAGTGTCAGCTGGTGCTGACAAAGAGCTTTCCACAAGCCTTGTGATTTCAGATGAGGCTCGTGGAATGCTCATCTGACGGTTTGGTCTTCATCAAAGTGGCTACAGTTTTTATACCTGACTCTTTCTCCCACATCCACGCTCACTTAGTAATCTAATGCTGGACATTCCAGCATGTGTTCTGTTGTTGACGGGTGATCAACTTATTTCACTTCAACCATGGATAGTCAGAATGCTAACTTTTGTAAAGAAGATATCCACAGACAGCTAAAGCTAATGGTTAATAGCAGCTAAAACTGTCATGAACTAATTCAAGTGGCTTGATGTTACCCGAAGATAGTGCAGTACTTGAAGCATCTCAAGACCTCAGACTGACATTTGAACCTTGTGAATTACCTTCACCGTGCAGAGAGCTCTCTATGAAGAATCATTTGACATGAGTGGATTGTCTTCATTCCAGCAGAGCACATCTTCTTCTGTCCGACCTTAATAAAAGGATGAAATATTTCAGGGAGAGAAAAATTGCGGCTATTAATTATTGCGTGTTTGTCAAATGTGAGCAAGCTGCCAACTTTGCTATTTGCTGTGCAAATGCAGGACCCAGGATGCCTCCTTTTCTCTGCACCGTATGTCCAGCTTGAAATGGTCTTCCTATGACTTGACGCCTGTGCAATAAAAAGAGGCCGAAGTGTTTCTAGGAACTTAATTTCTCCTTCCACTGGTGCTGTTGTCTTCCTTTAATAACTGTGTGTGTAGACATGTGTTTGTGTGTGTGTGTGTGGGTACCAGAGAGACTGAATGAGAAGGGCAGAGGAGCGGAGGGAGAAATGGGGTGGGAGCATAATTACATGCTTTCAGGCATAAGCAAGCAAAGTGGTTACAGTATTGCTGTGGTGGAAGTGAATTAAAAATCATCTCTTTATTCCCCATCAGCAACTTGACACACAAAGTGATATTGTCTTGTAAGACGTGCAGTGATCCAGATGCGGTGGAAGCCAATATAACTCGGACACCTGGAAGGCTATGCGATATATGTCTCAAATATTCTAGCAAATGTGTTTACGGATGCAGTTAGATTTTCTCTTGAATGTTGCTGCCTGTCTATTAGCAAGATATCCCAAAAGTTAATCAGTGGATTTGGATGAAATTTGGAGACAGATGGCTGCAGGCCCAAGGTTCAGATGATCAGATTTGGGTGATGTCTGGGTCTGGGATGACTGCCACTGAGCAATTAGGGATTTTTTTAGTCATAGCAGTGTGTTCACCTGTCATTGGGCAAGCCCCCCCCCCCCCCAACAGAAAAATATTTGTGATGCTGTATGTCTATAAGCAGAGGCAAACAGGCTGCATAATCACATCCAGTCATTTTTATTTCTAGCGCATTGACGTGCAACGTAACTGTCAGGGTTTAGGTTTAATCTTCCCCACTGTCTTAATTAATGGATGGCTGTCTGCTCTCGGATAGACAGAGCATGGCAAAAGGTGTCAGAGGCGTTCCAGTATGTTTCTCTGAGCAAATATTGATGAAATAAAAGCGTTTTCATGACACGGTTAGTCATATAATCCTGTTTGGGAACAGTTTGGGAACAGTAAAAACAGTAAAAATTGTATTTGATCAAAACCTGCTTACTGCCAACTGTCTGTCACTGCACCGAGGTTAGCGGGCATGCCGCACGCAGTTGTCACAAAACCGATCATAAAACACAAAACGCTTTGGTGTAGTTAATTGGGTATGAAGTTTGTGTTACATTAAGTAATCTTTTTTTTTTGTGATATATTTTTTTACTGGTGGCTTCATAATATGCGTTTCTGTGCATTCTGTTAAAAAAAGGGGGGTTAAGGTAATTGGTCAGTGGATGTAAACGGTGCAGATGGCAGCCTGGGATCATCCAACAGCGTATGAGTAACATGTCCAGTCATGCTCTAACTGATGTGTCTGATGTGTTGTTGCCAAGTGTTTTAGTGCCATGAAGTCTTGTCTGTAGCTCAAACCCTAGTATGTAATTTCTGGTGCATTTCCCATGACATGCTCATGTTTTTTTTTTTTTTGATTTTCACATCTACATCATTAAATGAAAAGTGCCATTAAAATGATATGGTTAAATAAAGTGGCTGAAGCAATAATGCAGAAAAATGAACAAAACCATCCATCTAATTAAGCTGTACAGTAAACATAGTTGTCATTTATTTCAACATATCTTGCTGAAACGAACACAGTCTGTATTAAATTTGTTCAAGAAATCCTACTCATAATAGGTAGGGAGGATGAAGTGGCTGTTTATTCAGCCCATTATTGTAAAGTAGTAGAAACACCTATCAGTGTAATGCAAGATGATTTTACAGAACCTCTACCCTAAAAATAATTTGGAGTGGACTAGGCATTTTGCATAGTTAAAGGAACATATGTTTAGTTGGAGCCCTGCTCTTGCATTACACAGTGACTCTGTAATATTAAGTGACTTGTATTATGGGGTATTTATGGACTTAATGTTGCATTTGTGAGTTTCTTTCTGTCTAATGACTGTTTGCTACAGTTACTCAGCCTCAAGTAAGCCCAATTACACCCACACATACCATAGTGCCATTTTATGGTAACTACAAATTTTAGTGTCACTGAGGAATTAGAGGGGGAACAACTGGAGAGCAAGACCAACCATGAGCCAAAATAATGGTTCAAGCCACCAGGCTCCAAACTGATCACTTCCGGGGCATTTACTCTATATGCAGCCATACAAAGGTAATACACGCACGCACACACACACACACACACACACATATATATAACATTAACTGGCTACAGAATGGTTTGATGCATTCCAAATATTCACCTTACGAGTGCTGTGTTGGCTTGGACTTGAAAATAAATGAGCTGGCAACGCTAACTCACACGGCCATCCCTTCTAATAACCGTGGCCCTATTCACCAGCGGGGAGGTTCATTTCATGAATAGACATGTAAGCACTCAATTAGAATAAAATAAACATCCACAACCTACAGTATGCAGGTTTGCTCTGAAGTCAGCAAGCAATTATAAAACACCACATCTCTCCAACGCTGGTCGAAGGGAAATGTTTCTGTCACAAGACACACAGCCCTCGGCTACTGAATCATGGTAAAACCATAATATACCTGTATAAATACCAGTATGAATACTAATGAAATCCTCTACAGACTTTTTTTTTTTCTTGAAGCAGATGAGTTGCAAAGGACAGTTTAGTAATTGTATGAACAGATAACAGGCAAAAAGCATATTCAGGCTGCCCACATTATGATCTGCCAATGACATTATAGTCCTAGGCGCGTTATATTATTTTATTCTTGGCTTGCGTCCTCTTTGTGAACAGTTTTGTAAAGGAAAAGCTTCAGTCCTGATGGGGCTCTGCTTTGCACCAGACCTCCTCGAGTTTCTGGCTGTCAGAGATGTCGGCAGGGATTTGGGGGTGTCAAGTCAAACCTCCTCAGCAAACTTTAGAAAGGGAAAAATTACAGTGGCCTGAGACGTAATTGCACATTCAGGTAGACTTTTCTTTTGGCATTTACCTCTTTCTTTTCTCAAAAGGCTTTTTTAATAAGAACTACTTAAAAAAAAAAAAAAAATAGTGTAACATTGATTTTTTCCCCACCTATCCTTGAATATGAATATAAATAACATTAATGCTAAACTTATAGTCCTAGAAATAAGGTTTTTACATTTGGCTTACATCTTATCCACACAATTAAACTGAGAGTCTGCGCTAAAAGCTTTATTTATTATACTTGAAAATCTGTACGCTGATGGTAAGCGAGTCACGTCCCCTCATTTCATTTTAAATGTGTACCTTGCTTTGTGTTTGTGTTAGCCACTAGAAGGTATCTCTCTTTTTAGCGAGTCATGTGAGGCCAATTGCTTCAGGAAACACGTGTAGCTGACATAGATGTTTTATTTCTCCCCATTTGCGTGTGCCCGCAAATAAAGCGAAATTGTGCAGCTAAAGCACGTCTGCTGCTGGTTCCAACCTGGTCAACCCCGCAAGCCTGGTCTTGTCCCATTTTAGGAAGTCACCCCTAATCTCTGCTGATGGTTCAGGCGCACTGCAATGTGTTCCCCACTGGCAGACTTCTGAGTCGTCCCCCGTGCATAATATCCGTGCAATTCTGCTTCTGACAGATATGTGTTGTAATCTCTTTGAAAATGAGCATTTGCAACATGTAAGAGCCTCAAAGCTGTGGGTCTGAGAAGTGTGAGGGAGAAAATGACATGGAGAAACTGCAGTGTTAAAAAAAAAGAAAAATCCCTGCCTCGAGCCTGGCCTTTTATCCACGTCTTTCTTCAGCTCTTGCTAATAATTTCTTTGGAAACAGTTGAAACTATTGCTCTTTTTTTACTTACAGTGATTAATGTGTTAATGGCGGTCATTTAACAATGCATTCACATTTATTTTAATATGATCACCAGGTGGATTACAATATACAGCCAGACTCAGTGCATATGAGGACACTGAAACAAATATGACTCCTCCTACATGGAAAAACAGTTTTCAGCTTATTTTGTAGAAAAAAAAGACTTAAGACAATACAAAATGTATAAGTATAAATCTCTTTTGCAATTTAAATTCAAATCTCTTTTAATCCAAACATAAAGGGGCATACACAGAGGACTAGACTAGCAGCGATAGTGACACGTGACCATGCATTTTTAACATAACATAACATACATAACATTGACATGCACCGTGTTGAAATAATCTCAATGTTGATGCGATACATTGGTGATAGTGAGCTTTGAGCGTAGGAGGGGGACCCAGATGGAGCAGAGGCATCACTCGGCGTTTATCAATAGCAGGCACGCAAATGTCCAGCTTGGGTACGTGGTGATTGAGATTTAACAAATTAGATTCTAGAGTACGTACTCTGCAGGACCGCAGGACACAGGACGGTAATTCTGCAAATTGAACATCACCGTATTTTATGACGCCTGCAAAAATGCATTCTGGGTTATCAGGCTGTCCCACATCCACACAAGTTGGCGCATCCTCAATAAAACAGGCGGGGCACGTCTGGGAACTGTACTTGGTCACTTTGAATTGGAACAGTGCTTGAACAATGAGTGCTGATGTTACGTGAATCCACGAGAACCAAAGCAGAGACAAGAACACGCATCGATTCCTAGTATTTTCTCTTCCAGTAGAGAGTGGCGACGTCTAAAAGAGGCAGTTCTGTTGGCGAGCCATAATGTACAGCTTTTATCTATTTTTTTATCTATCTAGAAACTATTCCAGGCTTGTCTGTGCACAAGCAATATTTTTATGTCCTACTTATTTCCCTCTAAAACATTAAGTGGGAAATATACAAGAGGGTTACCAAGGCAACCATACCCTGGAATGCCCGCTAGCGATCAACTGTCACCTACAGAGCGATGGGTTGGGAGCAAAAGGCTTTGTAGTGGATGGGGCTTAAGGCTCGCCCCGGTGTTTAGAGAGCTCAACTGAAGGCCATGCGACAGAAGTTATACTTGCGTTCTCAGTATTCACGCCTATGTTTTCACCGGAACGGAGACATGCACTGAAGGAAGTTCTGGTAATGCTTAGAAAGACTTTGATGATCCTACATATCCTTTCTTCCCGTGCACTCTGCAGCGCTCGGCCCGTCACATATTTGCTAATGGAAATCTAAAGGCTTTTCCAGATGTGACTGTCTCATTAAAAATTCCTCACATGAGAGGCTAAACATAAACGCCATTTGAACTGAGTAATGGAGATAATTAAAATCAATCTCAGTGTACCTGAGCAATTAAATTGGTCAAAAACTGCAAGATGGTTAATAGCTGACAGGTCATTTACATTGATGACAAGTTTACATTCAGGTCAAGGTTTCTGAAGATAAGAGGCCATTCCATTACCACACGTTTGGATAGCAATTTACACTAATTAATAACTTGAGTAATGCGTACAGACTATTGAAAGAAATGGCATCATTAAGCTGTGATATCTAAGCCCCGTCTATAGGCACCGTGTCCCTAAATGGATCCCACCTAAACTTAATGACTACGACACCCTGTGAGAGAATGTATTACATATGCACAAGTCCACGGCCTCGTAATTAAACTGTCAGGGGCCTTACACATAAAGCTCAAAGTCAGCCACTGGACATTACTGTGGCTGAATCTCATCTGTAGTTTTCAGCTCGGGCTGGCCCTCATCTGTGACTCTTCAGCAAGTTCAGCAAGCTGGATGCTGGCAGTGAGGGAAAACCTGCATCCATTACTGACGTTAATATACTTAAATGCATAATGTGGATTGCATTAGTAATAATGACCATAACAGCATGCATTACATCTATAATGCACATTGAGGAATGAGTTAATCAATTCAAAGTGGATTTGTATTTGCACAGTCGTTGAAATTAGAATGCTTCCAAAGTATTTGATCTTTGTAACATAAATCACTGGAACGCTTGTAAAATTTACTGGCAGGTGACATGAGAAGTTTGCGCTTTCCTTTTCCTTGTGTGGGTTTACTCTGTGTCTTTTGCTAGCCTCCTAGAATTTATCAAAAACATCCCCCATGGCAGCGCAAATGCTTAGAAGCTAGGTAGTCCTGTCTAGCATCGGTCCCCTCGCGAATTCCCACACCATTGCTGTTTGCAGGTTTCTGAAAGAGAAACAAATACACGGGGCGCAAAAAACGGTTCGTGTGTTCAACCTGCACAATTGGTTTGTGCCATCTTGTTAGATGCTCCCAGTGACGGGGGCTGTTTAAGCCTTGCATGCTTCTATGCAACAAACCTAATACTTCATGTTGTGCTGGAAGTTGTTTAGCCTAAATCCACAGAACTGTACACAATTCTAAAATAGGTTTGGAGCAACCTAGCTTACAAGTACCTTGAAACAAAGTGTGTTAGTTTATCCAGGAGAAGGCAAATATTAATGCAATTTAGGTTTTTACCATTTATTGAACTTTAGGGGACGTTTATTGATAAATAAAAACTATTAAACTATTAAACCATTTAAGGGTGTAGTCCCTAAATTTGCAGAGCACTATATGTTGTACACATGCACAGTATCTGTACTAGAGGAGACATTTTTAAGGGTATGTTGAATCTGGATGTGTCATCTTGCAAAGTTTACTGTTTCCAAAATAATAATGGCTAAGCCCAGGGCTCACCTATCAGCAGATCAGTCCAGCATCCTTCTGTCCTCCTCTACAGTTCATGTGAATCATTACAACCTTTTGCACCACAGTGTCTCTTGACCGCCGTCCAAGGTGCTAATCCTGGAACAAGCGGACTCTCCTAATGCCAGCAACAAAGGATGCAATCTTAACTAAACTAGCACGGCTGCAGTTCAGAGCGGGTCCAGCCAAGTTGCAGGAGTTTATTAAACAGCTGCATTCTGACATCAGAACAGATCGCTGCATTAAAAACAAGCACAGATTAAGCTGAGGCGAATCAGCTAAACCTGTCTGAGCCGCTCGGTGGACGCATGTCAGAGAACCTCGACGTGTTTCCGCTGAGGGTAGATGCACAAGCATGCCCTGAAGCAATGAAATTGTCCTTGGTGTCATTATTATCTGTCTCGTTGTGTTGCTACTGCTGATATTGATCCGCGCCGTGCTCTGCAGTGCTTCAACTCTTCTTTATTTTTCTATATTGTGGTACAACTAATGACAGCGAATGAATGATTACGCTGTGAGTGATATTGTACTTGTGATTATCGAGAGTGTCATCCCTGACACTGTTCTGGTGACTCAGTTCAACACTTATAATGAATTGAGTTCCACCAGTGAATCACATAAAGAGAGAAACCATTTCCTGGCTAACTTTCTTTTCTGTCTGAAACCTTGATCTTAGCAGAACATGTGGACTAGTTGATGTGTTAATATAGTTTTAGATATCTCGGACCCATCCTTCCACAACACAAGTGGCTCCTTGTTTCCTTTCAACATTCTGCACTAACAATACACGCCATGGGCTTGTTTACAGTGGAAGTTTGGTGGGAACTCTTCTGAAAATACACTCACAGTTGCTTGTATCTCTGACTTTCACATTTTTGCAAATTGACCATGTGTCATTCTCTGAGCCACTGGGACAGAGGAGAGTTGCTGCGGATTTTCCTTCTAACGATCAAATATATATACTATATATACTGTATATATGTGTGTGCGTGGTTTACGTCAAGTGACAGAAACCTTGATCAAACCACAGGTGCAGCTTTTGAGGACACATCAAGGTGGTGTAAGTGATCATGTGACTTTGATCTAGGCAACAGGTTTAAATTTAGAAAGCTTAATAAATAATGAATACCTAAATCACAGGTGGTTTTGCTGTTAAAGACGGAGTAACAGTGTCGTGAGGCATGCTATATGAAATGCACACACAAGTGGAAAAAGGCTTTGCGATCCAAAAAGCATCACGTTCTCTCACTGAGCTGACATCCCAGCTCAAAAAGAGTTCTTGGTGCAAATGGTTTGAACTTAGTTGCACCCTTAAATGGACTGATGGAAATATTGACAGAGTCAAACCAACTTTCATCAGTGTTGGCCCAAACCAAGAAGGGATCCCCCTGGCACTGCATAATAATGCTTTCACTGACATCAGCAGGGTTAGTTCTACAGAACACAGCGATGGTATGCATAACGAGAGGCTGCCACAGTTACTAAGACATCCTGCTGTCTGATTGTTTTCAATAAGAGGGTGGATGAGATGGAATTGGAAAATCATTGCATAATATTATTCATTCATGGGACACACTGTACATGGTTATTTGGATTTGAATATCTATTTGAAAGATTTCTGGTTTGGGCAAAAGTGAGCTACTCTAAGTACAGGTCTTCCTTGGACTTGGTCCTATTGAATAACTATTGTTTGTTATTGCGAATGCACTCCAGTCCCCAGTAGAAATGAGAGGGCAAATGTGACATACACTGATCAGGCATAACATTATGACCACCTTCCTGATATTTTGTAAGTCTCTCTTGTGCAAAATGCAAATCATCAGAGATGGATATGGGCCTTATGAAGATGTCCTATGGTTTCTGGCAATATGATGTTGTTAGTGGGGGGATTTGGGTCCTGTGGGTTGAGGGGAGGGACCTCTGTGGATCAGTAATGTTATTGTATGAACACATGTTGGTAAAACATAAGTTTACAGTACAGTTTGGATTTGCTTTCGTTTCTGTTTTTACTTAGATACATCTAAAATGTAATGGCCATTAAGTGTACCACTCCTGATTATTATAGAACTCCTTTTAAATTTTCAGATCAAGCTCTAAGAAATGATTCACTTTACACCTAGAAACTCTTAATGACATTTTAATTCTTAGTAATTAGTTTTCAAGTGTCCCACGGAGGAAACATGATTCCCATTGTTTCCACATGGTCAACAAAACATAAAGTGAAATCCATGGCCCAAAGGATGACAGTCATATTGTGAGGAGAAAAAAGGAATCACTCTTTATTCAAGCAGAGCACAGGAGAGGAGCTCCCAGAACAGAGAAATGAAAACACAATGGTAGCTTATCTTCAGTACACGTCATGCTGCCTCAACGAGCATGTTATCTATTCTCCAGAAAAAGAGAGGATCTCCATTGAGATGGCACCAGGGCCTCAGGCCTTCTGCACTCTCATTTACCTGATGCCTGAATTGATTTTTCACTTATATAAAAAAATATAATTATTTGTGTTTGAGCTTACCACTCCAACCGGTCCTACGAGAAACTAATGCTTGCAAAAGGTTCCTAGGAATTTTTTGAATGTGCACAAACCGACATTAGAGCATTACATGCGTTATTTCGGCTGCAGTCTGAGCGGAAACAGCCTAGCCTACAGTTGTGATTGCTCACCCATGCATGTGGTGGTCAAGTGTGTGTTTAGGCTGGCTGAACTTAATTTAAACTTTATTTACATGAAAACATGCCTTTAGACAAGGTGCTGCTAAGCAAACTAATATGCATGCCAGTACCGTATTAGAAAAGAGCAGTCCACACAAAATCCATTAGTAAGTGACCAAAACACACACTCCCTGGGCACATTTAAAATGGAGTGTAAGTAACCGTCTAATTTTTCAGTGTCATGTTTGTGAAAAATGATGTTTAAAACATTAAGACATTAAGACATGTGGTCTAATTCGGCATCACCAAAGTCGAACCACAACAATATACATAGATCAGTTGAACAGTTGGAGTCATTTTTATCCATGTACAGGAGGAATGTACGGTCTCTGCTGTTGGAATTAAACTGAATGGAATTTTACAAGTGTACCTAATAAAGTGGCCTCTGTGAGTCTATGTCTGAGACACCCTTGATGGTTAAGTGCAGATGATACAGGCAACACCACAGAGTAATTCAAAGCAACAAGTTCTTAATGCTAACTGGAAAGACAATAAGAAGAGACAGAGTAATCCTCACTGATGGAGCCAGGTCTCTGTGTGTGCCACGCTCCTTCTTCCTCTCAGTTCCTCAGATACTATATGTGGAAAACTTTTTTAAAAAAGACTTGTATCTATAGAGAAAGATAAGCACATGACAGCAGAATGTGGAGTCTCACAAGACTAAAGACCCCGCTTTGTTTGTGGGTTAGACGCCATATGGACGGCTACACGTTCAGCTCTGTTACCCCAATAAATTGTTGTTGACACTGCCCTCTAGAGATGTGTGATAGCGCATTAGCACTGCAGACCTTGTGCTCAGAAAGCCTCCTCTCTGCCCCTCCGGCAGTGAGGGGGCAGCGTTACGACAGAGGCTCTCCATATGCATGATCTCTATGAGTTTGAATCTATATATTGGCACCTGACACCTTGACACCTTTTCCTATTATTCACACCTATTATTGGGGGCAGATCGTTCAATAGCCATTTTTCAGTTACGTGTCGTTGCACTGAATCGCAAAGGTCTAATAGTGAGAGTGTATGAAACAACAAACCTCTGTCTACTAGGAAACAGCTTTCCTGGGATTCCTGTATTGGTAACAGTCTTACTGGTCCGCTGCCGCACAGATCAATACACGTATGTGGTCTTGATATATTGAGTCGGCTTTGCGGAAAATGGGAAACCAATGGCTGTATTCAACGGACTTCTTTTTCAAGGGTGCAGCTGCCGTGTTTGTGTCTGTCCTCTTGAATAACTTATTTCCTGAACTTCCTTACAAAAAAAAACAAACAAAAAAAACAAAACAAGAAGAACCCTGTAAGACCATTTCACAAAAGACTTACAAAGCTGCAAACATCATTTAAGAGTGAAACAGAATAGCAAACTAAGCCCGGGCCTTTGTTCAGGTGATGCTGATTAGACTGGCATAGCCCGAGGCGGCTGTCAAACTTTGGCAGGTCTTGGGGAGTATGAAATACTTGTGGTCCCTTCACTCTGAGGCGGCGATTTTGGAGATGACCACAATGACAGGAAACACAAATCTAACACCTCAGCTGCCTCTTAATGAGATGAGACCGATGTAACTGTGGTGCATCGTTTTACCAGGGGTATGCTAATTATAATTTTTTTTTTAAGAAAATGTCAGTGTTATATTTAAGAATGCACGCGGGGAACAGTTTTGGTGCAAATGACATTTGCAAATAGGCTCTCTGATTTGAGGGACGTTGCGGCGTGAAAAAGTGTTGCAGCAGCCTTTGCCATGAGAAGGTAGGCATGGAGGGTGAACTCCAGTGAAATGCTTGAATCCGTTTGGATGATGGAGGCTCTTTAATGAGACAAAAACCAGAAGAGAAAATGTAACCTGACAAATAAAACAGGTAGCCTTTGTTTAAAGTTCAAACAAGTCTTTGCAGTTTAAAAATATCACCTTCTTTGGTTGTTAGAGTGGTGAGGACAAACAGTGAACAATATTACCGTACATTATAATAAGTATTGAATGCTTTATGCAAGTAAAGTTTTCAGATTGCTTTTTTACGTTGGATACACTAAATAAAGTAAGAATATAAACACTTTCAGCAAACATTTTCTGATAATCAAACGACTGATCACTAGACAGATGGTGAAAGGATATTTAGAAATCTTTTTTTTTTTAACGAGAAAAAAAAATCCACGGAAATAAATCGGCTTAATGGACAGAATTAGAATGGTCTGAATCCAGGGTGGGATTAAGAAAAAAAAAATTGTGTGAAATAAAAGAACGAGTGATCAGGAATGACTGTGCGTCTGTCTAGAGGGCGGGAGGAGAGAGAGAGAGAGAGAGAGGGAAATAGAGAGGGGGGAGAGACAGAGAGAGAGAGAGAGAGAGAGAGAGAGAGAAGAGAGAGGGGAACACATTTTCATCCAGACCTCTCCGTTTTTTCCAGAGCCTGTCTCTGCTCCGCGGCTCAGCGCTTCTCCCTATTGTTTAAACTGTTCTCTGAACGCATCTACCGAGTCGCTTTGTCTTTTTTTTGCGCTTTGATCCGATGCTCGATTTTCAGCGCTCTGAATGCTGCGTCCATTGTCAACTTCTCCCGATTTCTCCACTTAAGACTTGAGCTGCATCATGAATAGTTTGGGGGCACCTTTCAATCGCATACCTCTGGAATGGCGGGGATTACACAGCCGAGAACCGGAGAGCATGTAAACGCAGATGGAGTTTGGGATTTATTGCAAAATAAGCGAAAGATGACCGTCTTCTCATTGTGCTTGTTCCTGTGCGCGGATCTACTGGATTTAGCCGTCGGTAAGTCTGACCCTGTCATGTCATTTTCACGCAGTGGGAGCTTCGCGCAGTCTCTCGGATCCATGCGTGGGGTCTAACAATAGCCGAACTGTCAATGACTGGAGGGATTCGTGGGTGACAGCGAAATACTAACTGGCCATTAACAGGACAGCCGGATGGAGGCGATCGGTGCCACGCTTGCCTCATGCCAACTTTCCCCCCTCCGCGCCAACCAAGTCGTGGAAAATCAGTGAATAATGGTCGAATTCAGTTCAGGGTGCAAAATGCGCGATATCAGTGTGCTCAAATGAAACAGCACAAGGCCTGGTAATATGTTAGATCTTAATTATGTTGCACTGACTATCACGACCAGCGTGCGTGACAGCACCTACTTCTGAGCCACGCACAACTATATACCCACAACGCCGAAGCGCACTCCTCTGGGTTTTTGTCGATCGTGGCTTTTGCATATCAGATAACGCCCGAGCTCAACATATATTAAAGTTGCTGCTTTGAAAAAAAACGGGGAAAAAAACATTAAAGAGTATCGTTTTTTATGCAGATGTCAGCCCTAAGCGCGGTCTGCACATCACAGCGGTAGTAACAGTGTCGCGTGTTTTTTTATCCTCCGTTGGCGCGTTTATGTCAGAGGATGAAAAACAGCTCATTTTTCATTAGAGCAAAATTCTGGATTTCAGTCAGAACACTCGTGTTTTAAATTCCTCAGTCTTTCCCCTTTCTTGAGAGAGTGGTGGTGGGACTGAGGAGGCTACACTGCAATTGGGGGGGAGCACATTTATTCAAATATTTGCAACAGATTGTGAGTTGCTGGCACAAATGTAGGCACGTTTCCTCACTTGCATGATGTTGTATGTTCTCGCCCGTGGTCTGTTTGGCATTTGGAGGAATCCTTTTTGTTTTCCACATGGTGATAGTCACCATTAAGAGCTTGCTTTACAGCGCTGCATTACAGGCGCTCGATATTCTTATTCTGTTGGAGTTGCAGGCTCACACACACCGGACTGGCTGTTTGCACTGTGGTGTTTGAAGGACTTAAGAGGAAGGAGAATTCACTTCTGGCTACAAGATCAGAGCAGCATGCCATACAACCTAACCTGTTAACCTCTGCTGTTTGCTAAGGATGTTGTTGTTTTGAAGTGTGTCCGACCTTTGCTGACCCATATAGGAAATCATTATGTCGGTTTGGGCTCAACATAACGTTAAATGATAAAATGCTTCTGGGACCCTCCTGCTCAGGTGATGGCGTACTGAACACTGGTCCTGCTCTCTAAGCACAGAGGATTACCCCTGTAATGCAAGCATAGCTCGCTGATTTGAAATGGCTACTGCTGGCGATTACTTTAGTTTCATTTCATGCTACATGCAAGTGTTAACATGATAGCCGCGTAAACAGACAGCGAAAGGTGGAATTTAACATAAGAATTGTCAGGAAGTGAGCTGTCATCAGTTGTCATTACCATTAACAAAATTTGGAATGTGTGCTCAAGGTTCTTCACATGGAATTTGAGAGGGCTTGTGTCCACTCATATAATTGTCCTGAAATCTCATACATTTTTGAATGTGTTTTGCTTTTGGCAGATACAAGCTAGCTTTAACTAATAAAATCCTGCAGGTGATGTTATGATGGAGGTCGGGGTTGGTGGATGGTCACGGCAAACTGCTGTTCCTTTCCAGATACAAACTGATAGATCAAGATTGTTTCTCTAATTCTGTTGATTGCCACAACTGTGCTGAGAATGGTTATCCAACCTTAACAGCCCAGCCATGAGGTTTCCTTTAATATAAGCATTTTGTTATTTCGTATCCAATCTAATCAGATCCAAACTGTTTATCAGTCAGGTTATTCTCAGAATGTTAGGGAATGTTATACTGTATATGTCAGTCAGTCAGTCATCTTCTATACCCGTTTAATCCTGTTAGGGGTCACCGGGGTCTGCTGGAGCCTATCCCAGCTGTCATCGGGCGAGAGGCAGGGGTACACCCTGGACAGGTCGCCAGTCCATCGCAGGGCCAACTATACTGTATATGGTTCTTAAGATTTAGATATGTAGTTACAGTATTTTGTTTTAGAATTAACTGTTTTGGTCTTTTAGAATTGATTTCACTGTCTCAGCTGTAGTCCATGCACCACTGCTGTCTGCCAGATGTGAATTTTTGCAACAGCTGCCTGCTTAACACAGATATGCATACAAGCTAGCTTTAACTAATAAAACACTGTAGTTTGACTGTTACGGAATCAGCATTTCAAGATCACGCTACATATTAAGGGACTGTATGGTTGGGTATTAGAAATTACTTGTTATGGATCCACAGTAGTAAGTAAGTGTGTGTCCCCAGACCAAAACAATAAAACAAAAAAAAAATGTTGAAATTGTGGCTATGCAGCTAGCCCGGCTCTGCCCATAGCTAACAAGATCTGTCTGCCAGCACACACGAAGCTCGCCATTTAGTACATTTGCTTAATTCTTTCAAAGTCTACAAGTGGAAAATTATGACTTAATGGATGGTAATGTGTCAGGCAGTTCAAAGGTTCAGAGTAATGTCTTCCTCAAATCTTTGCAGGTTGCCTGGCAACCTCACATTTTTGCATACTTTTTAGCAAGAAACACTTAGGTCCACATCCCCTCCCTCACCCTTTGCCCCATCACATCCGGACAGTTAGCTAACCTGCTAACCATTTCTCAATGTAGCCAGCCATTTGTACCGAAGAAAGAAGCAAATGAACACCATCCCCATTTTCTTTAAATGTAACTACTGTATCTGCCATTTAGCAAAGTAGCAGAGCCCATCTGTGGATGTGGCTCTGTTCCTTTGCTAAGCTGCGTCAGCAACTCTGCACATTCAGAATACAATTTAAGCTTTTGTACAGTCAAAATGGGAAATGTACCCCCATTAAAAAAGTTCAGAGGTTTGTCGAAGCAGCTTAAAAGGCCCATATTCTATGACTTCAAAGGGTTGTGTGCAGTAGCCATTTCAAGAAATGCTCCTAAATGGCAGGTATTTGACAATGTGCTCACATTATGATAGCAAAAACGGAGGAAGGTCAGGCGATGTTATGATAGAGCCACAAAGCCTTAACAGGGAGGAGGTCAGGGTGGATGGATGGTCACGGCAAACTGCTGTTCATTTCCAGATACAACATGATAGATCAAGATTGTTTCTCTGTTTCTGTATATTATTGTATCATGCTGAAAAGCGTTCCCCAACCTTGGTGACCTACTTTAAACTGTTTATCTGTCAGACTATTATCAAAATGTAGGGGCATATATACATGTATCTGGTAATTTATATTAGAGGACTGATCAGTCAGGACCTTGATCCAGGTTCATCTCTACCAAGCGGTCGCAATTGCTCACTTACAGCCATTTATATGCTACTTTTAAATAGATCATTTATAATTCATTTTTCTTATTCGTGACTTCTTGTTAAAGAAGAATGAGTATGTCGAACACTGTAGAATTTAATTGGGCAAATAGTGTGATTCATCTTGGTAATGGTTTAGCAGGGGTGGGCTGCTTTTCTCCCTGGTCCCATTCCTGATTCTAGTAGATATGAGGTGTGCTTACTTTTACATGTGTTTTGTAGGAGGGATTTTTTTTTGTTTGTTTGTTTTTTGGCCTCAGATTTAGATACCTTCCAAAAACAGAAAAAAAAAAAGAAGAAAAAAAAAAAACATTCTAATGGGATGGTGCAAGGCGCTATTACTGTCTGTATGACAATGCCATTTGGATCTTATTTTACAGACCCACTGAGAATTTTTAAAGATTGAAAACCACAGATAATAGTCTTCAGAAAATGAATTAAAGTTATACCAAATTGCAGCTTCTTGAAGCATCTTTTTTCTCTTGCAAGAGGAGTTGGCTCACTATTACTGCTCATATTCATTTATGGCCTGGACTATTTCCTGATACAAAATACGATTATTTCTAATACCGTCACATTCACTTTTTTTGAACTTTTAAAACCGACCTAAAGATGAAGTGAAGTGAATTATAACTTTTTTTAGTCATGCTTGGGATAAATCTTAATTTTTTCAACAGCTGCACAAATATAGTTTACTCTCAAAGCATGTGAGGATTTTCTAGTCCAGTCAATTGTGCATCTTTGCTCATGTTTTAATACATAATTGCACATTCCTTGCATTTCCCAGGGTAAATGTGGGCTAAATCGCTGTAAGTTGAGGCTTGGACAGCTGAACATAGGTTCAAAGAGCAGCGCAGCAAAGTACAAGCCGCTCTGCTTTTATGTAGATTAGGAAATGGGACAGGAGAGCTCCAGCGATTTGCTACCGGTAGAATCTGGGAGGAATATTACAGGGAAAAGGAGCAGAATAATCAGCGTTCATGGATATTGATTGTTCACCATGTCAAAGGCCAGAGAGATACTGAGCATTATGGAAGAGACTTAAACAGCACAGTCAAACACACTGCTTTAACTGCTGGAGTTATTGTAGTTAAAAATACAGAAATCGATTCACTGTAGAAACAACTCAACAAGATTCTACCTACAGGTGGTTGGCTGTAAAATCAGCTAAACACAATTGTTGTATATGGTATACTGTGTGTTATTATTTCTATTTAAATTCAGTCAAAGCATTAAAGACACTATCCTGCCTCACAGCATACAGTATAGTAGGTTAGCTGGGAGATTGTGTATCATTGCAGTGTTGACAGATTTAACAGGCCCTGGTTTCTGCTGCACTATGACTGTTTGCTACTCATGGCTGGGCTTGACTCACAGGAAGTGGGATGAGATAGGAGCTGGAAAATGGGTTTTGGTTATGCCACTGTCTAACAATCACCGAGCTTTGCATCACACTGCAGCTCTCGGCAGTTATGTAAAATGATTAAGCACAGATTAGAAGCCGTTTTCATTGTTTTAATCTGCATACTTGAATTGGAAATCATTGTAAGAGTACAATAAAGCTGTCTGATTTATTTTTCATTTCTAGATTTGTCTGTTGCTTTTGATTCACATAGATCAGTCTGGGCTCACTATTAAAGGCTGTATATAAAAATGGACATGACATCACTGTAGGTTTCCTGAAGAGGGCTTTTGAAGCTGGCTCTGACTGTTGCCATCTTGCCAGTGCGTGGGTGGAGCTGAGGTGGGCGGGTGACGTCTAGGCAGAGCTGCCACACCCTTAATGACGCATAAGCCTTGATAAAATTTAAACAGATGACCTATATTAAAATTCTCCCCGCTCAGTTGTTAAGAATACAATAATGATAGAGCGCGAGACAGTTCTTTTGTACTGGGCTGTAGACCAGGCTGGAAATTTATTTCTGCCATAACGTTGGCAATTTTTACATCCAGGTCTAGGGGGATTGACTCACTTTGGGAGCCAGCCTCAAGTGGCCATTGGAAGAACATACTGACTTTTTCTACACTAGAGGTTGCTGTTTTTCTGCTTTATATACACCAATCAGGCATAACATTATTCCTAATAATGTGTAGATGGGGAGATACTTTATTTATCGAGGGAAATTCAGTACCCAGTGTATCTATGCCATAAGAAAAAAAGAAGAAGGAGAGTGCCCTGTGGAGTCTGGCAAAAGAAAGTTGTTAGTGGGGGCCTTTGGGTCCTATGGGTTGAGGGGTGGGGCCTTTGTGGATCAAGCTTGTTCCAGTACACATACTGTACTAACCACCACAACGAATTCCAGTGTGAACCCATGTGACCCATCTGAATCTGATTAGAGTCCAAATCAACACTGTGTTCTGTTCTTCATGTTTTTTGAGTTGCTCCTAAGCCATTTTTGTGTGTTTGCCTGTGTTAGGCTGCACCCTGGTGGGATGGTCAGTGTTATTTACTTCTCGTGTCAGTGGTTTTAATGTTGTGGCTGATAAATCTGATGCAACTATTAGTCTACATTTGAAACAAACTTTGTTTTTTACTGCTTGCAAATATAATGTTCATTGCTGTGAGGTGGAAGCTTGATCAAGAAATAAGAGAGACCCACTTAGACCCAGTAGCATCCAACACAACCTGCTTTGAGACTTTTTGGTGACCTCATATACTTTCCGGGCGTACTTTGACCAGATTGAGGGGAATAATACAATGAGAAGGTCGTCAGATTGTATCTAATAGCTTCGCTGAAAGAAGGAAAAAAAATCCAGAATCTAGGCCATCCCCGCCGCAGCCTCTGTGTATGACTACCAATTGTCTCCTTCAGTGATCACCTTCAATTAAAGTATAATTTCTGTTATGCTCACCTTTTAGTCCAGATCTTTTGTAACTTGAAATCCCATTTAATGTAATGAAAGAGTCATATTAAAACTTGAAATGGGTTGATGACCCAGAAATGACAGCTTTTGTTGAAGGGCGGCAGCCGGCTTTGTGCATGCAAACGGTGGTGCTAAAAATGAAAAAGCTTTTACTGAAGGAAAAAGAATGACCTGAAATTGTCTTTGTTGTTTCATGAAGTACCTACAGGACGTCAGGGAATATTATTACTTCATGGCGGGATTATTAGGTTGAAGAGTTGTAACTGATTTAAGTCCAAACTAGCCTCTGCATTGTGACATATTTCAGAATGAAAAAGAACATGAAGAAGGGACATAATTATGTGATGGTGTGGCTTAGGGAGTTCAAAGCTACACAGGGCTGTTGATCTGGACCCACGCAGCTACAGATGCAACTAAGGAAATAGTACAGTGGAGTACAGCCAGTTTTAAAACTGACATCCAAACACAGACCTCTGTTGTCATCACCCAAAGATTAGTGGTCAAGAGATCATTGGATAATTCTATTGATATTCCCAGTCCAGTAGAGTCCAATAGAAAAATGTAAAAGTATCCTCATACTATAAAGAAAGAAGAAACTAGGCAATAATAGCACAATCAACACAATGACACAGCATTCAAATATAATTAGAACGCGCCAAGGGTCGTTAAGTTCCCTCAAGTCACTAAAGAGATGTGGAGAAAACTGTTTCCCCTTTTCCCTTTCACCCCAAATCATTTTGAACAACAAGGGTGATATTAAAGATCTTCTACCAAACTATCATTGCATTGGAAATTAGTTCATTTATGTAGACACTGTAGAGTAAACAATGAGGTATGATTATCACTAATAACCAGCATATTGTTCCCTGACATTGCCCGTTTACTGCAGTTCCTCCGTGGTTATGTTGGCTGAAGTCTCAGTGGTTCTTTGTTCTTCTCTGACAATTCTGTACATTGTGGGGTTTTTCAGAAGGACTGTGTGAATGTATTACTCTGTTGTCTCCAACAGTATGGCTGAAGTGGTTTACGCTTCTAAAACTCATGTATGCTTTCACACTGAGGCACAGATGTTGTTCTCGAAGGAAATACTGGCCTTTAGTTCCTTCAAAGGCGTCCTTCCTAACAAAATGACACCCTGAAATGTCTGAGAGAGCGTTGCGAGACAATAACATATTCTAAGATGTAGCATACAAGCTATCTCCTTTTGGTGTGAAACCAAATCCTCTGTGACATTTTGGACAAGCTAAAGTGTGGTCTTTGCAGTGAACCAGTCGCTGGAAAGCCATTACCATATTTTATTTACAGCATCCTCAACCACGGGGGTTTGCATTCAAGTTGACTTGTTGCCTGGTAGCCTCAGGGCCTCGGGTCGACCACAGGGGATATATGTCTACCACAATGCAAATAATGCAAAAGAATCTGTATCCATCATGACAAATCGGTCCTCCCCCACCGCCACCGCAACAGCCTCTGGCATGGAAAGTGGTACATTAAGGGCGAGAATCACAGAAAATGAGCCTTACTTTGCCTATATGGCTGAAATGCATTTATGGTCTCAGGCAATGATGTTCCAAATGATCACATGATAAAGCCTGTGATTAATAGAGACAACTAAAGGCTCAGAGCAAGAAGTTCAAACAGCGCAGTAACTTTCATTACTAACCTCGTGGACCTTCATACGCAGATGCAGGCTGGCTCGCTGATGTCTTTGGTTTGCGTGGGAGTTTGAAGCAACTCACGTTCCCTCAGCAGCTGGTGGTTCTCAGAGATAGGGAAAAGAAGCTGGAGAAGATTTGCTCAGAATGGTCTCCCAAGTATAACAATGTGTGACATTCCTGTTTGTGATCTGAAGCGAACAGTGAAGTATTGTCAAACAATGGCATATGTTGAGTACCGCAACCGTTATCTGTAAACCTTTAAATCTAATTTTAACATAAGCAACTTATTTTATTTTTTATTTTTTTTCTAAAATTAACAGCCGGTATAACCAGGGATTTCTTGACAGGCTTATCAGCAGTTCCCCCCATAACTGTTGCCTACATGCTAATGTGGATTATGCGATTTTGCTTATCCTGTTCAGACATGAGTAACAATGATTTTTCTGCCACTGTGTCCCAACATTAGTCTGTGTATTAAAGATTGTAAGAACCCTGCTTTGTATGTGATATATAACACTTATCTCTATGTCTATGTCCATGGTGCATTACAAGGGAGCTTAAGCTTCCAGGAGTAACACCGGTCTGCATAGATGATTTTTCATACAGATATTGTGATCCTTTGTTAGTCAACGTTATCTTATAAAGAAACATGAAGGGGTGGCATGGCTTGGATTAGCAATTAATTCTGATATCGCAATGACACTGCATTGAATGTATGTTGTCAAAATAGTAATCTCAGTCATTTACAGTATGTAAAATGACATGCAGAATTTGTTTACCTATCCAGCATTTATATTTTAATATTCTGCCTTTTCTATATTCATGCGTGCAGATTATTTTAATCTGTGCTTGTAATTTCAAGACCATTTTCACATGTCAGCATATTCTCATTATGTTGTTTTACCGTGCCTCTGTTTTTACGTCTCGTGCTCTGCAACAGTCTTTTAGGCAGTGAATGCAGCGCCGCAAAGGTTCCATAAAAATCCAGATTTGGTGTGGAAAAAGAACAAGATGTTAGAGGAGGGGGAATGAAAAAACACTCTGATGTGCACATTGACATCACTCTGGATGAGCTGAAGCTGTGCGGATGGGCGTAAGGAAGGGTTGTGTGGGCTACGTATCTTACGACAGCACATTATTTCCTTTAATGCATGTTGACTTCCTCCATTCAAAGCACAGAGAGACTTTCTTCCCTCTGGATACAATGCCTAGATTTTCTACCTCCAAAAAATAAATAAATAAAATAAAAATCATGAAGACATCAATCTGTAGTCGCAGGAGCAGGTATAAGTGAAGTTTCACAGACAGAGTCAGTCTATCATAGGACGAGCCTTTGTGTTCATCCTATAACATCTGCCATTTCTGATAACATTTATCAGCGAACCTTTGATCCGCTGCAGAACTTGTCATGCAAGTTCAGAGAATTAATCCCCTGAACACGTGACATGAATGATACAGTAACAGAAACTGCAGCTCCATATGGATCATAGCCAGCTTTAAATATGATTATTTTACTTCTCTGTTTTTCAAGATGAAGCTTAATATTGCAAGGCTGTTTCATCTTTTATGGTGATTACGCTTAACTTTCTGCTGCTCATGCCTTCATTTGGAATTTTTATATAAAGGAAGGATTGTGATGATCTAATTTATTCTTGCCCAATAAAACTGTCAGCGTTAATTTACCTCTAGACGGGAGTGTGGCTTTTGCCTCCTACCTGGTAACTCTCTGCTGTTGAAATTTCTCTCTGGAAGATGCACTTAAGTATTGTTAGGTATCATCTGTAATGGCTTCGTGGCTTGTTGTGCCGCTACCCTGGGAGGATTTTACATGTTGTACCAAAGTGCATAATATGGGGTCATGGTGTGAGATTGTCCTTTTCTGATTGCGATCTCTCGAGGCGCGCAAGCATGAAGTTCCAAGCTGTTCAAACACTGGTGCTTAACATTTTTTGCGGTTATCGTCTTCAAGAACGTGCACTGATCGCAGGAGGTTATCTTTTCTTCATTCGTTGCCATTAGCCGACAAGTTAGCTCAACTCTTTACTGTTGTTCTTAAAAATGTCTCCTTAACTGAAAGAAGGCAATCTTTAATTGGAATGTGGAGCGACTGTTTGTCTGTGACTTCTGCTAAGGGAACATGCCATTCTTATGCCTAGCCATAACCAACATCTAGGGAAAGACTCATCATTTGTTACTGTGTGTAACAAAAAAAAAAGACATCAGATTTTATTGTGTACGTACCATTGCGTGGCAAAGGTCGTAAATTGCAATCCCAAGTCTATTATAACTCACTGTGCTGCTTTCTAGAGCTGAAACAAGACAAAGCAAAAGCATGAGTGTAGATGAAGATGTCGTAGTAACTTTCTCGAGAGCCGGTCGGTGCACGAATTATGTTTTCGTAGATGTAATTAGTTTGGTGCTATGGTGAATGCTCATATCGATTAATGTCGTGCGGCATGTCATCCGACTCTAGAACCAAGATGTACTTGTTTATGCTCTGAGAGGAGGTGCTGCTTGAGAGGGCTGGCTTACCATCTTAGCAATTCTGTCTCTTTTAATTTACCATGATTTATTTTTATTTTTTAAATTCTTTTTCCATGGTTTATCTGACAGGTGAATTATTTCTAAAATAAAAAAAGACTACGCGTATTTCGTTGCACACAGCTGGTTTCTGCGTTTGACATTTTGATTCATTCTGATGATTTATTTGTATACTTCAGTTACTCTAGCAATAGCACTGGGCCTTTTAATTCCATTTTCTAGATAACATGATCAGAAGGCCTGCATGCATAGCTCCTTGTCATTTACAGCACATAAGAAGCCACCACTATTTACATCCTAAAACAGTTAGAACTGCGTGTGCCTTCTGTGGACACAGACCTCTCCCTTAGCAAAGTCACAGCAACTGACAAAAATGCATCAGTCGTATCATTGGCCTATACAAAATTGCCAAACTTAGCTTCAAAGAGGGCTTGCCTTTAGCTTCAGTGCTGCTGTTGGTGCCATAATATCTACTGTCACTCAGCACATTGCAGACAATCTGTTGCTGACAGCATAAATTCTACCAATGACACTGTCTCAAGATACAGGACTTTCAACCAGAAGACTGGGGTTTTGAGTTTTTGCAATGGAAAGTTCTGTTTTCTGACGCTTTCTTCTTTATGGTACACACCACAGACTGTGTATAAATATAGACAATACAATTTGACGGGGATATGGGCAGCACTGTCTTGCGACTTTGGAGCCAGAGTCTGCGCAGTACGGTCCGAGAGTGGAGCCACGCTGAGGCACGTTATCAACGACCCGGCCACTTGTGTTTTCGTTTGAATTAATACTGTGCTCTGTATTGTACACTTTTGTATTTTAGTTTGGCCCAAGTCCCATTCGCTAACACGGAGGGGTGGAGCTTATGACCTATAGCCAATCACCAGAGGGAGCTCTACTTGCGTTGCCTTCACTTTTGAGGAGCTGTTCCGCCGTCCATCTTTATACAGACTATGGTTCAAACCCTTCATGACGTCACCCACAGTTATTCTGATAAATGGTTTAGTAGCTCAGCATGGCAGTGCCAGCCACCACCATTTTGACAGTGCTCTCTGCTAATTAAAAATGGGCAGCCTCAAGTGGTCATTGGAGGAACTGCTTTTTGGCACTTGCCTTAATTTCTTCGTTAGTTTAAATACACCCTTCTAAACTTGATGTGCTGGCAATATATTGCGCTGAAACACGTCATTTTTCAAATTGTAATCTGTGTGATTCAAAAATTGAAAACATAAAATTATGTTCAAGGACGCAAATCACTTTAATTAAATTTTGTGACTTTTTTATGAGCTTACATGAAATAAGGAGTCCTAATGTTGTTTGTGTCCTGTGCATAAAACACGAGTTGTTGTGATCAAGTAATTTCGTGTCCCTTGCGCGACTGTCCTTTAACAATGAGTAAACAAGCCCAACAGGCTCAGAAACTAATTTATCTCCCGTGTTATTAGACCTCTCATTATGCCGAGATTCCATGTATCGAGTCAGTAATGAAAGTGATGAATATCAGGTGGGAATAGGGAAAAGGAAAGCTTGTGCGAAAATCTTTGGCTCTGATGGCAGAGTGAAGTCAGCCCTCGGCCATGGATCAAGTTTGTGCTGAAACACCCCCACTGGATTGTACTTAATCAAACTCTGAGAGCAGCATGGGAAGTGATGGTAAGAGTAGGTGGAAAACAGCCCGGAGAGCTGTGCACTTTAAGTGTGAAATGAGTAGATTGGCAGACAAGAAATTTCTTTCTGAGCCATGAGTTAAATCTGACTCTTGAGTCAAGGATGCTGATAACATGCACAAAAAAAATCTTTTTACAAAGTTGTCAGGGGCTCAGAGTCTATTGTCCAGTGTACATGCGCGGACATAAAAATAAGAAATCGATGTCCCAAACTGTACAACAGTATAAAGCATTTTTAGGTGAGTCTCTTTATAATATTTAAAACCTGATCCACACATCAACGGCGACACAAAAACCAAGAACAAGAATTAGAATACGAGTTATTGCCACACATACAAAACTTACAAAGAAAAGAATAAACAAAACATCTGATTTTAAAAAGACAAAGCAACCATGGAGCCAACCAGGACAACCAGGTCGATAAAACCATCCTTTCTTGTTAATTAAATACAGCAAGTATGAAATAAAGCAATATAAACACTGCTGTGTTGGGTTAAAACCAATCATTCTCGTGTATTTCTAAAATGATTTGCAGGTGCAAAACGCAGCTTATGATTGAGAATTCTTTTTGTTATCTCAGTAGTGGACTTTTTATTCACAGTGGGAGGAAAGATAGGCTCAGCAAACTTTCCTGCCTCTGACTGATGCTTGTGTTTCCATGAATATAACTCAAAATGAGTAATGTGTTAGCTTTTCCTTGTGCAGCTGAGTTATATAGAAAGAACACATCTAAATACGGGATTCAACTACCTTTTGGGATCTTGTCTATATTAAAAAAAAAGATTAATGATTACTTGGAAATTCCTTATGGTGTTGCTGCTAAAAACAATACAGCAGCTTGGATCTTGATCTGGCTCCTGTGCCCTAAAAAGTAGTTATTTTTTTTTCCACATTCATTAACGTATTTAGCTTTACCATGCAATTATGCAGTTCCCTTGTCCAAGCCTGCATAGTACTAAATGTATTAAATTATAGTTACGCACCTGTTTGCCGAAAGTAGCTGCGAAGTTGAATTGAAATGCTTTCCTGTCATTTCAGCAGTTTGATTTACGCACCCACTCAGCTGCTCCGTTTCCTCATGTGGCTGCCTCTTCCAGGGGGAGTTGAATGTAAGAGAAAGCTCACATTAGTCCCCGTCACAGCTGACTGAACATTAGGCTACATTCTGCCGGATAGCAAGACCTCCATCATGTCAGGGATAGAAAATGCCAGTTTCAGGATGCAGACAGATTGTAGATTCAATAGAGTGTATTATCAGTTTTGTTTGGCATTTCATCTAATTCCCTTTACTATGCAAACCCAATAAATATGTATGCCCAACCCCAATTTTGTACAGCGGCAGCAGCAGCAGCACTAAAAAGGAGAAAAAATCTGTGCACTTTGACTGGATGGAAATTTAATGAAATGTCCCCTTTTATCAGATGCCACTAAAACAAAACAGATGTTCTTTCAAATTACCCTGTGTCGACTTTCTCTTTGTCGTATGTTTAAGGGAACAAACAAATGCCAGCACTTCCTATATACAAAATTTATCGCACTGATAAATTAAAGTCGTATCGTATCGTATCGTATCATATTGCATCATAACATATCTAGAGTTTTAGAATGTATAAATCCTCTCAAGATGTCTATTGCATGACTATGATATTAGGAGACGACAATTTATTCTTCTTTCTAGAATGAAAGGGTGTTGTGAAGTCAACATCTGTCACCCTCCAGAGACAGTCTGGCAATGTATGTTTCCTCCCCTCTACCTTTTCTCTCCATCCCATTCACCCATTCCCCCCAATGGAACCGCACTCGAAGCTGTTCAGCATAATGATCTGACAATAAAGTGTAAGAAGAATCATGCCATTTGTAAGGTGCATGGACTTTACCTAACTTCCTCTTCAGTCTACATGGACGTTAGTATTAATCCTGTTGTTTAAGCTCCACACACGAGGGAAGGGTAGGATTAAACTATGCAGCGCCAGAAAAGCATTTATTCTTTTGTTTACGATCAGCTGGAAAGCTGAAATAACCCTAGTTGATAATGATATGCCCTCGGTAGATATAAACAACACCTGCTCAGGCTATATTCTAGTACAGTTGTAAATCTCAGTTTAACAAAAACTGCTGTAAACACGGTCTCGGTGAATCACTTACTGCAGTAATATAAACAGCGTATAGGCAAATTGCATTCAGTCGTGTAGAATGTAGAGTTAAAGGTGGTGAAGGAACAAAGGAAGCAGCCACTGCAGTACCTGACATCCTTAAAGAAAGATTCAAATCCCAGATTAACACATAGATGTCATGGACGCTACTCTATGTATTTCAGCCACAACTGTAACCATAAATCAGCGGCTGTTGGAGCTGCAAGACACATTTTGTCTTGAATTACATTTTACAGTTTTGTTAAAATATGTAAATATATACCATCTCATCCTGGGGCGCCTGACATTGCTGTCATTCAGAGCAGAACAGTTAACGTGACGCTTCAATTCGCCTCGGCTGTTAAAGGGCAGGCAACACGTCGAAGACCTCAGCTGCGCGTGGACACTTTAAATTGACTGATGACGAGACAAAGGCAGTGTGTCAAAAATACATGTGGAAATGGAGCGGCCATAGTGTCACAACAATCGTGAAAAGTCACCTGAATGCTGTAAATAGTAGGCAGTTAAAGTAGAAGTAAAATAAATAAATAAATAATAGCTGTAGCTATCAAACATAACTCAGCTGATATCTGTTCTGCAGTTGTCATAACGAAGCTACTTTTATCTGCCATTTAACCATTATGTTACGCATCATAAAGACTTGCACTCACTTTGCTTGGAAAAATAGTTGCAGCTGATCTGAAGAGTTACAACCGACAACTACTACTAAATGGCTACTTTAGAATAATGGAATCCTGTAATACGATTAGTGCTGTAAAACACAGATACTACCAACTATACCCCCTCCACCTCACCATCCACGCCAATGGTCGAAAGTTAGAAACCTAGTTGGGAACCTAAAGGTACCAGCTACTTATGGCATAGTTACTTCTTTGTAGTATTGGGTGGGGCCTCTCTTTGCCTTCAGACATTATTATTTTTGGCATATACATTCAGTATAAAGTGCTGTAAAATTGCTCTGGCATTTTTGACGTAATTACATGACAGCATCACACAGTTCATGCCGGTAAGAAATTCTCCTCTCCACTAGGGCTGAGCGATTTTTTCCCCCAATATTGGGATTGCGATTTAATATGCGATGTTTTATTTATTTATTTTTCCCAACACAATGAATGATTTAAATATGAACAACACAATATTGGATCATTACAGAAACATCTGTGAGGGAAACTACTGTTTTTTACAACCTGGACCTTATTTCTAGCCTAAAATACCATCGTTTACTCACCAATATCACCTTTGTTTCATTTGCGCTTGTTCAGGAGATAATTAGATCAGCATATATCCATACAGCAGAAGTGGTCAGCGCATCGAAATGCAGCCTTTAAATTAAACTATGAAAGTCGTTCATTCCGGCAATACTTTGTCATGATACGCTAGTGCTACTCCCCGCTGAGTCCGGAGTTACGTGTTAACATCATCCGGGATAATGTCTTCTGGCCTCTGAGCAGTCGGATTGTTTACCAGTAATTTGATACTGCTAGTTTTTGCAACATGGCTGAATATTTGTCCAACTCTTACAGGTAAACAAGCTGACCGTAGCGGGTGTGACCGGGCCGTATGCTTATCATCCACGTCGCTCGCCTCACGTGACCACCTTGTAATCACGCAAATTGCGATTACAAAATCGCGTTTATCACGATATTATCCCAAACGCAATTAATTGTACAGCCCTGCTCTTCACGGCATTACAAAGTTGCTCCATTAGGCTTTTGATAGAGCATACTTAACCCATTGTCATGTTCACGTCTGAAATGAGACAGGCTTCATGACACGGTACTGAGCGTGGATACTAGGAGTTGGGTGGTCATTAAGAAGCGGACACGGCCAGTCTCAGTTTCGTCTTCTTAGTGGTTATTTGAGTTATTCTAACCTCTAGTTAATGCTGTGTGATTGGCAGATTTATTATTGTTATTATTATTATTTTATTGAGCGGGGGGGGGGTCACAGTGGTGTGGTGGTTAGCACTGATGCCTCACAGCAAGAAGGTGGGTTTTGAATCTATCGCCCGACTGGGGCTTTGGTGATTCTAAACTGCCTGTATGCGTGCGTGGGGTTGTCTGTCCCTCTGTGTTAGCCCGATGATGGACTGGCAACCCATCCGTGGTGTACGCCTTTTGCCCAATGACAGCTGGAAAAGGATCCTCTACAGCCCTCCAGAGGACAAGCAGTTAAGCATGTGTACCAACTATTACAGTGTAAATGGGAGTAATATGTTTCAGTTTCTATACTGTTGTTGCTGAGCTTTGTCTTGCATAGCTAAATGAAGCACGTCCAGCCATTCATCATCTATAACCACACATCTGGTAGAGAGTTGGAGCCTTTCCCAGCTGTCATAGGGTGAGAGGCGGGATACACCATGGACAGGTCAGCCCTCCATCACAGGGCTAACACAGACAAAACAACCATTCACGCTCTCGTGCATGGCTACAGCCAATTTGGACTGTGGGAGGAAGTTAACCCATGAAGACACCGGGAGAACACCGGGTAAACTCAAATGACAGTGCTAACATGCTAACCACTGCACCTCCATCCTGATAAAATGCCGCCTTTAAACTCACCTTTTTGAGTTTATTCACACGACGTAAGGTCCCCCCAGTTCAAATTATTAAGTTTGCATTTTGCACATGCTGTATGTGTTTGTTCTTCTTGGTTTTGTGTGCTTTCCTAATATGATTTGTTAAGATTTGGTTCTTGTCATGAAGTCTATGAGGCCCCGTGCTGAAAGGACAGAAATGGCTGTTTAAACTGCACATGTATTGCCGTTAGTGGCTCCTAAAATAGGGGAAATCAAGGATGTTACTTGACAAGAAAAAATAGAAATCTCCATGCATTTGCATAAATTGCCAGTAAAATATATTGTATTTCCATTAAAGCAGTCCTGATTAGCTCATTTGTTCTACTTCTGGTAGATTTTTAGAATTGTCTCTCCGTGATTGCTGCTAATATGTTTTCTATGCCTCGTATTATGTCAGCTTATGTTAAAAGAGAGCTTCCAATCAAGATCAGCAAAAAACTTAGAATAATATCAGAGCAGAAGGAATCTAGGTGTAGAGCAGAAAAGGAATCACAACGTGGCTCATGTGACCAAAGCCCTCAGTTCCAGCCCAGTAAAAAAGGTTCAGTCCTACAGTAGATTAAAAACTGAGGGGTTGTCAAGGACATGAGTGATGAGATGAAAAACTAAGTGGGTGTAATTATGAAGGGAGTAGAAAAGGCTGTGGCTTCATCTCTACTGCTGCGTGTTTTAGTGAAACAAAAAGTTCTCTGTGAGTTTCCCCTCTATATGATGGTCTTTATTCATGATGCCACAAAAGACAAGCAATGTGATTCAAAGGGGTTGCCTTGTCTGAACAATTCCCTAGAACTGAAAATAATTTCACACAAAGGTTTTGAAAGCCTTTGAAAACAAGTGATACAATCTATAACAAATATTGAAATTATATTCAGGAATGTAATGTATGTTTTTGGAAATAACACATTTTATCATTACTCTCTTGTACTTTCTTTTTATTGCTTTTTTTCTTTCCCAACATATAGACTTTGACAAAAACACAACAAAAAGGCAAATACTAACATCAGAAAAATAACAAGCTGGACTACTATGTCTCTACATAGTTTGTTTTCTATTACGATCAGTGACAGACCTCGTCCTGTCATTCATGTAAAGACAGTCCACTTCTTTCATCTTTCTTGACATTGTTAATCTTGGATCCTTATCTTATGAGTCAGTTGCTCCACAACATATATTGCATTCACATTTTTCAGCCGGTCATTTTGGGTTGGTGGGTCTGGCTTATACCACTTTCCTCAAGATTGCTTTCTTACAGGCTGCTAACAAGATTTTCATTAAATATCTGCCCTCTTTTCCTGTCATGCCAAAATATAGAAGGTATGCCGTAACCCAGAGTTCCGACAATATTTAGATGAACATCTTCTCTAAAGTTTATGATTTTAGGACAGAGCCAAAAAACATGAGAATGATCTACATTTGCAGCTCCACATTTTCTCCAAATGGCTGGGGTATAGATGCATTTGTATAGAAGTATTTGCTACTAACTTTGGGTGTGATAAAAAACATATGTAGGTTCTTTCAACATTATAATCTCCAAGTAGTTGATTGTTGTGTTCTCCAAATACATAGCCAGTCATCTTCAGAAATATCCACACCTAGCTCTCCTTCCCATTCCAGTTTTACATACAAGGTTGTATTCCCTCTACAGTTTATTATTCTATACATTCACAGTTGCACTTTCTTTTATAAAATTAAAATTCCCATTCAGCTCAACAGTAATAGCAAATATTTGGAGAATAATTAAATGTACACTAGACAGATGAGCTCCATATACCCAGAGCATCCCTCTAAGAGTAAGGAGGACAGCATTACACAATGTTCTACTAATAACATGACATTTGTCACATGTTAAGGTCAGACAGATGTAGAGATTGGAAAGTGTGTGTCAGAAAACACCACAGTCTCTTAATACAATTTCTCAACCGGATCCGTTCTGCCATCCTCCCCGTGCCAACCGTGCCAAAGCAGACGTTGCACATTCATTACATATGATCGGCACATAATAACGACAGCAATTACGACAAATGTTGGGGCTGGGTTCATTATGGAGAAGAAGCTTAGGCGTAATTGTTTTTCCCATTTTTCTATGCTTCTTAACAAAAGGTTTGGGGATTGAGATGGAACAGAATGGAGGAACATCAGACCAACTATATTCTCTTTTGTGTGTGTGTGTGTGTGTGTGTGTGTGTGTGAGAGAGAGTTTGTGTGTGTGTTTTGCAACGTGCAATAAGTGTGTGGCTTGTATTGCATTCACATGTTTCTCAGATGGTCCCATTTCCAGAACTGGAAGTGTTTTTTTGTGCTGTGTTTATGTGCTTTTAAGACAATATGTAGAAACAACATGAACGACAAAAAGATGTGGGTTGTTTTTCTTTTTTTTCTTTTTTGCACAAAGCATTTAAACAACAGAATTGTTAGAATTTGCAAGGAACCAATTACAAACAGCCTGTATGTTCTCTATGATTGGTACATCTTATCGCTTCACACTGATCCCACTGTCAGCTACAAAGTGATGGGTCACGAGTCTCAAGTGCTTTGTACACGGACCAGCCTTTAGTTGTCAATAACTCAGTGGTCATGGGCCACCTGGAGGCTGGATGATCACATGATTTTTCCAGTTGGGAGCTCATTTTTTCCAGATTCGATTAGGCCGCCATCACATGAATGCACAATTAGCGCACTTCCAAATATCCAAAGAGGCCAAAGCTGGTGAGCCATTAAATGGGTACAATGTGAGAAATATTGCTACACCTTGATGTGTTCACTGCAGTCCTTTAACATGAAGAGATAAAGCAGGCTCTGTTACCCATCCTGAGTCGCTGAGAGTCACTCAAACACGAAGAAGTGTGTCATTTATCAAACAGCCACATCAGCCGTAACAACAGTGTGCTTGTCATGAGTACACTTGTAAAATGTGCATCCTTCCTCTCTCACGCAGGCAATAAGAAGAGACTGCAGTAATAACATGAGAACTGATGAATGTGGCTGTCTATGCATGTCCAGTTTGCAAGAATAATTTTTGATTATAAAACCACTCTCAAGAGAACCTTCACACCTGCCCACACATATCAAATGAAAGCTGTTAGTCCTCCTATTTTCAAGCAGAATAAACGTTATTGTATTTTTATTTCACACTGAGCAGCATGGCGGTGCAGTCGTTAGCCCTGTCGCCTCACAGCGAAGAGGTTATGTGCAGAGTTTGCATGTTCTGCCTGTGTGGCTTCTCTTTTATGTGTGCTCTGACTTTCTCCCTCGTTCCAAATACACACTTTAGCTTCACTGGTGAGTCGAAATTGTCCGTACGTGTGAATGTTTCTCTGCTAGCTCTGTGATAGACTGCCGACCTCTCCGCGGTGTGCTTCGCTGCTAGCCCAGTGTCAGCTGGGATAGGCTCCAGCCTCTGTGTGACCCTGTGAGGATAAGTGTTAATGGGTAATGGATGGAAGTTCCAATAAGGGAAGGTGTGAATAGATAAAGGGACAACAGCTTTAAAAACAGGTATAAAACCTAACAATTGAATAATAGTGCTAACTGCCCCCCCCCTCCTTAAAAACAAACAAACAAAAAAACAATTTCTTTGAGCATTGTTGTCCTTCTATCTCGCATAACTTCCACTGCATTCATTGTATGTTCTGTAGACGCCCAGATACGTTTTCTGAGGTAGAGTGAAACTGCACTCTAGTCAAAAGATTGTTCATCATTGATGGGTGTTTCTCTTTTTGTATTACTCTGCAGATTTCCTTTCACCCTTTCTGAGCTGACTGACTACTCCACCTTTGGTAGCTTCTATCCCTGTTTGGCGTATTTAAGTGCTGCTTCAGTTTGCCCGGAAGGCAGCCTTTTTGAGTAATTAGCTGCTGCCTTGGTAAATTAAATACTAATTTCCCACAGACCATGACTACAAACACTGTGAAAACGACAGCAGCATGCTCTATTCGCAACAGTCTTGCCCTTTATTTGGCCATTGTTTGGGAGCAAAGCAGCAGTCTAAGAATCCAGGCCTCACACATGTCCCTGGTTAACCTTCTCTGAAATAATAAGAAACAAAGTCCCTCGCGATCTGTCACCTGCTACGGATTTTTCGGGACGTTCTTAAATCATTGATCACAGTTGTCGCACAGTCAGAATCTGGGCTAGCCCTTTGGTCGTGGCGAGTTATCCTTATCAAGTAAGCAGAAATAATTAGTCCGAACCCACGGCTCTTTCATCTTAGCCTCTTCTAAAGCTACTCACACATTCCACCCAGCGTGATGCAAGCTACAAAGTAGTTAATTTACTATTGGGCTTACATATTGAACAGGCAGCACTGAAGATTCCCTTCTAAACGGCCCTATTAGGGGGTAAAATAGAGTAATTAGTGAATTATCATTATTGTTTTCACGTTAATATGGCAGGCTCATTCTAAAAACATGGTGTTAGTGTCATGATTGCCTTAACCAGCATTGTGACCTACGTGGTATGCTAATATATTCATAAATGTGTGCATGTGTTGTCATTGCCCATGTCGCAGTAGAGCAAAATTTGAAAAGAATATATGCAGAAAACAGTGACGAATTTGACAGGAAAAATATAAAAAAAAAAAAAAAAATTGAAAAAAGATATACACAGCACTTTGAGAAAAATAGAAATATAAAGGCTTTCCGTATGTACAGTGTGGTGGTGGTAACTTTAATAACTTTAATAGTCCCTTCAGTGGTCTGCTGTGCTGACAGTGCAGTCAGAGAGACTGTAAAAGTGTAATCTCATATAAATTCCATGTTCCAAGGGCTGTGCCCAGACAACAGTGTGATGTATGAAGTCACTGGCAGAGAAAAGGGCAGGTGACGAAGCTGCAGACTGTTTGATATTCAGAAGGGTAGACTTCTTCAGACTGACCTGAGTGAGTGGTAAACGCCCTTGCAGTTCAGTCGCTAAGGGGAAATTATACAATGAAAACAGTCTCTCCTTGGTTTAATGCCTGAATTAACAGAGGATTTATTAACTGGGGACTACAAGTTTTCATTACCCAGATGTATTAAATTCTGTCAACCTTGAATATTGAGAGCACCATCAAAAGTACATGAAAGTGAAACAGATAATTTGTATTTTTTTTATTATTATTTTTTTTTATCATCTTGACTTTATTAGTTAAATACTAACCAACCAAGATTGAACCTCTTGCCTAAATAAGGTGATGCTGTGCCACTGGATCACATCCGAAACATTGCAGTTATGCCTTAGGAAAAACAATGTATATACCAGTTTTGTGATCTAAAGTAGACAGCATCAATTCTCCTTTGAAAACTAAAATAGTTCCTACCTTATTCTTCAGAAAATTGCATGAGGGACACGAACAAGTGTTTCTTGGAATGATGTGCTCAGAGTACAGGGAACACTCTGGTCCCTAGCCAAAACTCTCCTGTTTGGCTTTGTAGTCTGTCCTCGCTGCAAAATGCCATCTTAGATTTGCCCCCACCCCCTCCGCTTAAAACGCTCCTCCATCACCTGATGTATTTCTGCTTTGAACAGCACCCAGACAAAATCAGCCGCTTGCCAAGTGCTCTGCAGCTACGAGTCAGCAATAGGTAATCAATAGAGATTTACAGGAGAACTTTTCCCAGCCTTCAGGGCGTGACATCTTCACTGTCACTTGACTGTACAAACATCAGATTTCAACCGCTGGGCTAATTTGCGTCTTAACGTCTCAACTGGGCGAGGCGGTGAGGCGGCGTTCCATGTTTGGCCATCAATATCAGGTTGGATGAGACAGCTGGACATGCTCTGTTTAGCGCACTAGGGGAAGCTGGTAATGTACTTATCAAGGGCCAGTGGTAATAACTCACGTTGCTTAATTATGCTGTCCTTGTTATTATGATATGCAATGTTTGTTCTCTTATTATGTACTTCTAAAAGGCTTCCATTAACTGGTTGCATCATTATTTTTGCTGAGTAAATCAAAATGCATTATGAATTTTGTCGAATAAGCCGTGTTTTAAACAGTCGGGGTTGTCAATGAAACGCGGTGCAGGTCTGTTTGCTTGGAAGGGTTGCAGGATTAGAACATTAGGGTGAGTCAAATGAGAGCTTCTGCACAGCTGTATGCGGTGAACTGATTAAATGCTTGATTAAAGTTTAGGCGGAGGAGTCTGGCAGCCTAATTCAAAAGCATATGCAAATAATCCTTTTTTATGCCTTTTTTTGAGCCTTTTATGCACTCCTTCTCACTCTGTGCATGCATACACACAAACTCTGAACAACTCAAGGATGCATACTTCCTGAGCATGCCAACACGTGGACAGAACTGGAGACAGAAGTGCGCAATTTTATTTGGGAGCATACACGTACATATACCATTGCAGTCCAAGCAAAAAAAAAATAAAAAAAATAATAATGAACATTCAGATTATCAGGCTCTGCTACAGAAGTGGCTTTACAACAGACCACAGCATATTTTTATGACGATTGCTTTTTTTTTAAGGTTTCAGCAAGTACACAGCCTCAGGCAACGTTTTGTTTTTTTCTGACATTGCACACTTTCTGCTTTCAAAAGATACCAGGGTGCGCTGCCACCCCATTAATCACAAACATGTTACAAAATATCACACAAATACTAATGGCCAGCACTGTTTGCACTGCTTGTCTCAGATGAAATAAACACGAGCTTTTCAGACACACACAAAAAAATGAATAATCGTGATAAGAGTCATTAAAAATGAATGTCTTTAGGGGGAAAAAATGGCAAAACCCAAAGCAGTTAACCTCACTTAACATGGTTTCCCTTTCTTTGTAGTATTTTAATTAGTTCTAATTATGAACTTCTGACATATTCATATGATATACATGCATTTCTCCTAAAGTCCACTGACGCCGTCCCGGGCCGCTGGGGAAAAAGTGCCTACCTCACCACCTCTTTACATCATGAGCTTTTCAGAGCGATATAATGATATCGTTTTTCATTTAACTGCAAGATACATTATTGAGTTGATCTTGTCCTGCAACGAAATGCGATACACCACAAAAGCTTCCATAATTCATAAGTGATGATTTCTCGTGCTGTCTACCATTCACATTTGCCAAGTCTGTCTCGTTATTCAAGCCGGAATCCATTCTGAAAAAACTCTTTGATATGAACTAAAACGGGCTTAAATATCTGTGCTTGGTTTCCGTTCTTCCTAGTTGCACTGCTCCCTGTTCTTGTCCCTGTTCTTGGCACTGCCCTGTGCTCCCTTTTTTTTGCTTTAAGCAACCTTCTGTAATAAAGCCGGTTGGAGCAATACGACATCAGCCTTATGGAGAATCTTTGGAGAATCATTAGCTCTAGGTGTGCTACCTAAAGCAAATGTATGCTGGGACTTGAAAATCAGATGAGCTCAGCTACCTCTTGTGAAGCTAAACCACTAGGAAATCATTTCATTAACTAAATCAATAAGGTATCCAGGTGCTGTGTGGTCACTTTTACAATTTTCCCTCCTTTGTGGATATCAACATCTCCATATCTTGTTCTGTCATTGTTTGAGCTTTATTATGCAAACTGCATTTTCTTTAAGGTCTTGCATCGATATTGATCATTTTTATTTATTCCAAGGACTGGATGTTGTCATCCCACTTGGTTAGCATAAATCTACACATAGTCTAGAGGACATGGACACATTTAAAATGACCCACCTTGCTATTTACTCTCACAGCAAATGTGGAGAGTAATGCCACATTTAAGGAGCGCTGTGGGATTATTTGATTCGTGTCTTGTATTGCCTGCGTGTCACGACAAAAACAAATAAATGGATTGACAAAAAGATGGTAATTGGATCACTGGGACAGTGTGCGGTGGCACGTGCACACCAAACAACAAAATGTGCACCTTTACTTGGTTTATAAGTCTGAAGTAAATGTAGTGTTCCAGCAGACAGCAGTGATGTCATAGATACGGGGGGAAATGTGTATTTGTAAAAATGAAACTGGATACGTGTGTCTCCAGGATACCGTGTGCATGTAAACACAGCCAACGCCAGAAGAGGCGACTACAAATATCATTGAACCTCACATAAAAGAAACTAGGCTCAGTCCTTTCATCAGACAGGATGACTCGGCGCAGCGCAAAAAATATGTCCTCTGCAGGAGACGATTCAATAAGCACAGAGGCTGAGTATGAATTCTTACCTCCTGATTAACCTTTTAATTAAAAAAAATAAAATAAAATGATTTAATCTCTCTCCATCTTTCAGCAGATGAAGTAAATGTGATACGATCCTATATTTTGGTGGCAGATAAGAGACAACATGAATAATCTCAGAATATCTTTGGGCCAAGATGGAGATGGATTTCTCTGAAACACAATGTTTAATGACTCATTATTGCGGTCAGCCACTGAAAATAGATGAGATAGACATTTTATCCTGATTAACGCAGCTAATGGGTTTGCCCATAAAACCAAACTGTTCCTTCACTGATGCGTGCTGAGTCTGTCTCTCTCTCATATTTTCAGGTCGATAATGCATACACTCATCCATCAAGATTGACAGTGATCATTAGAATAATAAGGAGAGCTGATACTTGATATGAACCATCTTGGTGGCTGTTGCCAACTGAATAAAACTGTCTGAAGCAAAGCGGCAACCTTGACGTCAGAAACCAATAACCTGGTGAAATTCATAATTCAGTCCGTAAAAGTTCATCTGCAAGATAAACTTTTCCATTTCCAAATAAATATAATTTTTTATTTATTTGTTTATGTGCACACAAAGCAGACATAGTTTCCTGGCCTTGTGTCTCAGTAGACACAAAGACACAGCTGAGATTATAATGTGCTACCCATGAACAATCTATATTAACAGAAGTGTTATCAACCCAGTGCTGAAGGCATAAACATAATTTGTTATGCAAGCGGCGAGGGCAAGGTGTGTGCTGGAATGTGTTTATGTATATCCGTGTGGATGTCAGTTTTCAGGTGTCTGCACGCAAACACACGTGGCTCGGAATAATGTGCTGAAGAGAGAAAGCAAATATTTATGTATCTCTAAGCTAGATTTAGTTTATCGTCTTATTACATATTAGTTGTTTGTGGGTTTGCAACTGGGCCGCAACTCTTTGGAACATTATTCCAAAAAAAAGAAAAGAATTCGATATGATTCAGTTAATTGTGAAATGGATGTTGTGTATATGTTAAAAAGAAAAACACAGTTATTGGAGGCTGATTTTTTTTTAATAATGATATTCAGTAGGGTAATACACTTATTCCGTGCAGAAATAGATCGTGGGTCATCATCTCATAAGTAAGTTCAGAGCTACAGATATATTGGTAGTATAATGGAACTAATTGATCCAGTAGACATCCATCTCTCGAGTACTTGCGCTTGGAACTTTTTAAATATGATGTTGAAAATGGAGAAGTGAGGGATCCAGTTCACCTCAATTGGGTAAGCCTTTTTTTTTTCTTTTTTTTGAAAAATGAAAAGCAAACAATGCTCTACTATTTGCGCTCTTGTCGCTAATGGCCATGTCAGATGTTGACCCCTGGTCCCAAGACTGTAATATATCAGTTACACCACAGCCAACGTCCAGCTGGTACATACAATATGTTCTGTGTCCTGTGTAAAAGGAAACACGTCGTCATACCAGGAGGTGGCAGGAACCTGTGTTTGTCATTAAAAAGAGGAAACCACAGAAGCTACTAGGCCATTATCTTGGAATCTAGGGAGTTTAGAAGAGTCGTACTGAGCTGCCGTCTCTAGAATCGAGCTGATTAGTTGGTCTGTAGTTAATAGTATTTAATATTATTTTATTGGAAAGTTCAGATGAGATGAAGATGAAAAACAGGAAGAACCTTCTCTGTGTGACCTTTGAAGGTTGTTTTCAATGCTTACTTACATCGTTTCTGTTTCTCTTCTGGTTTGCTGGTTAGCTGTTGACAATTGGCAATAGTGCAGGACGCTCAGAAACTATGAACACAGACATATACCAATGTTTTCTTTGTAAGCACTGCTATGCAGTAGCAGCAGGTGGATATTTGTACCAGTAACAATGTTTTATAATCGCTGAATGATGGAACACACATTATTAACTGTGTGTGGTTTGTGGTTTTGGTTCCACATACAACAAAATACTGCAATTTTGTATAATTTACTCAGTGGAACACAGACTATTTTGTTACCTCATCAGTTTGTAGATGGTGATAACTGAAAATGAAATCTTCAAGATGTCACTTTGTAACTGATCATGCAGTACTGAAACTGTGTCTCACATTTATCAAGCTTAGACTGATTGATTATGTGACAAAACAGAAGACACTTTTTAATCTTAAAAATATTAACAATATGTACAAATGGCATCTGAATGTCAAGTTCAGCCCAAAGGCCCTGACAGACGGCTCTGCTGACAGGAGCATAGCCACCAGATTTCACTGCCGCCCTGAACCAGTCTACAACCGGGACCTTATTTCTGGCAAAAAATACCACAATACCATGTGGTGAACTATTCCCCATTGAGTCCGGAGTTAGCTGCTATCATCATCCGGGGTCTGTAGCGCCACACGTACCTCGTCCGCAACCTCAGGTTCGGAAAAATATTCAGCCACGTTGCAGAAAAACTAGGAGCACGTGTGGTATTGTTAACTATATTAATTTCAGCAGCACTATAGGCTGTTAATCCTTTGTTGCACTCTTGAAACTTACATAATGTACATGAAATAGTTATACTGCATAGTTTTACTTTATGCCAATAACATTGTTCTATAATAATCCTTTCAGTGGAGGTCTTTAAATTTCAGGTCACACACTAATTATTTTAGACCTGTTGGCGTTATGTACGTAACTTAAAAAATTGATTTGCAAATCCATTATTTTTGCTTGTTAAAATTAGCTCCTCATATGTAATTGAAATGACCCTCTCTGTAGTTCAAACAGCCTTCATATATATATATATATATATATATATATATATATATATGGTATAATTGAATCATTTGAAATTGGAGGTGAATTAAGGGAGAAATAAAAGACAAACAAAAAGACTTAACACCAGGTTCCTTGACTGTTTTAAAGGACAACAGTATATTTACTCTCCTTCCTTCAACTGATGAGCTATATTCTGCAGAATAATGAGCTATTGCTACCCTTGACAGTCACTGAATTTACTTTTAGAAAATTACAGAAAAGAACAATCCATGTTTGACAGATGCCATATGGTTGATTGGACAGAAGAATAGTTTGAAATATTGGATGTTTTGCTTTACAGTGTCTAACCTGATTCCATTGTCTTCAGTTAGAGCTTGTTGTGGTTTTGCTTATATACTGAACATATCTATATAACATCTTTCTTTAGGATGTGTGCATTTTTGTAGTTTAGCAACATCTTTTTTTTTTTTTTTTTTTCAAACCAGTTGCACTATAGCATCCCTGGACATCATTTAGTTTTTGTTTAGTTCACATAAATGCTGCGCCATTTAAGAAATGTATCTATAGACCCCTGATGTTAACCTAAAGGATGCCACAAAAGTGCAATTTAAAAGCCAATAAGTATTTAACAATACTATTCCTATGTTTCGTTTGGCTTTATTATTAAAGTCCCCCTGAAACTGCTAGTTGAGTGCCCCCAAACACAATGAGCTGAACACCGCTGAAAGTGAAGGAAGGAGAAACATAAAAAGTTGAGAAGCTGTTTGATTGGACACAGCATTAGTAAACTCCTCCTAGTGCAGAATGAGTCATCAACATTTTTAAACCACTCCAGTGAATGACAAGCACTGTAAAGTACCAAGATGCATCCGCTACCAAGTTAGCAAACTGTGTCTAGAGCTTTCAATTCCTACTTAACGCACCACAGCTTTAGAAGAAACACAAAAATGTTAAAAACACATGCAAAAAGAAAGTAGGTTCACTGATTTTAACAATTGGATATCATTTCTTAAACTGTTGAAAAAGTGTCAAAGTCAGCCGCGCCTGATATTTAAGAAGGGAATAATAAGGTGGGCCTTGACATTTAGCTACTTTGTTGCTGCATTGTGAAGCAAGAATACAGCTACAAAGGAGCTGAGTTAACATTGAACACAGAACATTGAACTCTACTCCCAGCTGTGTTAAACAAGTCCTCATTTAACTTCACATTTTGTGTTTGTGCCTGTTTGGTGGTATAAAATTCTCTCTTCACTTCGTGGTTGCTGAGTATTTCAGTGACTGCGGGACATGGGGTTTATGTATCTTGCTCAAGGATCCTCCCTGATGTTATAGATGTACAGTGATCTTGCTCAGGCCTCTTCGCTGGAATATGACCTTACTGGCGACTGGTCCATGCAGCTGGAAGAACTAAATTGTTACAACCCTGATAACAATATAAAACTAAGCGTGCCGGACAGAAAGCTGCACTTTCATTCTTGCTGTACCAGCCAGGCGGCCGTTCAAAAACGGATGTTCACAGAAGCACCTTTGAAAATTACAGTATTGGCACAAATTTAAAGATAACTCACTGTCTGGAAACGTGCGCTCTAAAAAACACACTACAAGTAAGCAATTCATGTATTCATAGTATTTTCCTGCTGCATTAAGTATAGATTTTTCATGTAGATTCTGCATCAGAAGATATGGAAATTTGAACACTTGAGAGGCATCTCTCCCCCACCGTGCAAATATTTTTCGGGCCAGTACAGTACCCTGTATTACTCCAGTTCATTTTGTGATAATAAAATGCCCACTCCTCTGTCAATGTTGTATTTTAGATTTTTGTGCAAACATGTTACCCGCTGCAGTTTTTGGGATGTTGTGCAGATGAACAAAAGAAGAGCAATAAGAAACCTGCCAGAAAACAAGGTTGTCAGTGTCCGCTTTCTGGTATGGCATACTGTAGAAGGTGATATTTCTTGCAGACAAAACAGGAATGGGGTAACACACCTGGTTTAAGTCAATATATATTAACATAAATTTATTTTTTGACCAAGTTAGAACTCATTCAAGGAACAAAACCGCCTTGATGGCCACTCTAAAAATCTGTGTCAGCCAGTGGAGAATTAGCTGTCAGTAACGATTGGAACCAGAACCCTCTGCTATCCCAATCCACAAATACTTTCCATCCATCGTATTTATTTATTAATTTATTGCATTTGGTGCTATTGCTGCAAAATAACTAATTTCATCTTGTGGTTTTGGGACGGTGTCTGCTAGATGCCCCATGCTGCTTTCTTTGCCATAGGTACTTTTGCGTTTCTGTGATGACATTGCAAGAAATGTTATTCATTTAATTTTAGGTGGTTTCAGTCAAAACAGTCCAAAGACATTTTGGTCACACCTTGAATCTGTAGTTTCCATCCAATAATAAGTTGTTGGGTTCCACAAACTGGAAGTGAAAAGGATCAGGATCAAAACAAGTGGGCACCACCAAACAGATGTTCCTGTTTTGTTTGATCCACCAGTCATTTAGAACAGAAGGAGATACTTGGACTAGCATTTTAAATCACTTCAGTCTTTCACTAGATTAGTAGAAACGGCACAGCTTACTTGTTCACATCACTTAGCATGCAGGTCCAGCTCACTTAGCATTATGACAATGACAAGGCTTTAAAATCAGCTGCTCAATTTCTCCACTGAAGAGCAGCGAGCCATTCAGAATAGAGTTCGCTCACTTGTTCACTAAAATAGTGCTTCTTGACTGGCTTTAGTTTAATACAAGAGGCAGACTCATTGGATTACATTAAAGGTCGCCGCCGCATCGCCTGATAATGTGACTTCATCATTGTTTCATTGTATCAGGATTCTGTCTGAATGTTCGTAGTTTGTCTCATTGTAATTTGGAGATGAGTAAATATTTTTTTTCTTTTCTTACAAGAAACTAATGTCAGATAAAAATACTGACATACGTGTAGCATTGTGTTTCATTGTTAGCATTTGACAGGTCAAGTAATTAAATCTAGAATTTACCACTTGACTTGAGAGTTTTGTCAACAGATTAAACTCAGGTGCAGCGCAATGTGAAATTCTTTGGATGCTCTAGAGAACATATTGAACATTATTGTTTATTGGATTAATGTTAAAAATGCGAAGCATGCCATCCTCTTGAAATGTTCCTTTTTTTTTCTTTGGTTTTGTTTTTTGTGAGTATTTTCTCCCCATCCTTGACCGAACTATCACTGCTCCAACACATCACTGAGATTTTACTAACACACACCCTTCTTAGGTGTCAATGACAAAAATAATGTCAGCCTCTCAGAAAATGCTAGAGGAGGCCATGCATTCCACTGTTTTACTTTTTGCAGCATGTGTCACATGCTGGTGTTGAGCCTCCTCATTAGACCATATAAGTGGAGTGGTTGTCATGGCTGACAAAAGTATGAAGCGCACACAAAAGGGCAAAATGTGTGCTTGTGTTGGCACCCTGTCTTTACTGTGACATTCCCCCAATCTAGCTGGGTTTTGGGTGGGGCTGTGAGGCGTTTGAGAGCGGCGCTGAAACTTAGAAATTGCCACATCTTCAGTGAGGCCTGTCAGTCACGTCAGGATACATCAATCTTTGTGTATACCTTAAATCAGGCCTATGAGTACAGAGCCTGTGAGAGGATCCAATCTGATTGATTGGCAGATGTTTATGTGTGGCCTCACTTCACTAACTCCCAAAGTGTTCCAGCCTATTAACTTTAGTTAAGAGTGATTTCCTTGGAGACATGGCGAAAAAGCAGGTTTTTGGCAAGTGAGCAGGCATGTCAAATGACTCTATTAATCAATTCCACTGCCAAATTGACAGCATTTAGAGTATGCTGTTTTATCATAGCTCTCCTGCTGTTTCTCATTACATATACTTTCACACCTTGAAATGCTAGTTGAATCCCAATTATAAGAAGAAGTAATTCTTTGCATGCACTAAGGGTTCATTAGGCGCTTCCAGCAGAAGTGCAGACTTATCGCTATCGCTTAGTTCTCACTACATGGTGTGCGCTATCTAAAACAGGTTATTATAATAGGTCTCTGTTGAAAAACTATTGGTTTTCAATGAATTCTGAGTGGCCAGAAATGTCATGCATCATTGTTTCCGACTGACTGCTCTGCAAACATGGGATCGGCTGATGTTATTTCGGATAGTGGCTGTTAGGGATCTGTTATCCCCTCATTACATTCATTTGTCCATTCACTTCGCACACACCGGGCGGCCCCGATGACATTTTAAATGTCTGGAAAAGTACAATTGTAGCAATCATAGCAACTTTAACTGTTCAAAATTGTGCTTTGTTGAATGCATTCTGACGTTTTGAGTGAGGCCCCACACTGCATTTATTGCTTTGATATATCAAGGACATCCCTTACCGTCCCATGTCTGCACGTAGAATGAGAGCATGGACTTTTTTACCAGTCCGTCATTAAGTTACTGTAATATTACCATATGTTACCATACTGACGCAAGTATTGGATTATCCCAGCTGTCATCTGGCGAGTCCTTTTGACCAACACTCTTAAAATATTTTTCAACATCTATTGTCTAAAAAATCAAGAGCACAAAGACTGGATTTTAAACGGTGGTGGTCACGTCCGTTTTCATTAGGGAACAACACAAATAGCTTTCTACGTGACCTGTCTGTGCTGTTTTCTCCATCAGGTTAAACTGAGTACAGAGCAGCACAACACTGTTAGAGACGTTGTTACGTCTGACTTACACAGATGCCGTTTGGAGCACTTTTTTGCAAAGAATACACTACAATATATAAGAACTCAACTCACAACTCAAGATAGTTATGGATAGATAATCTTCTACCAAAGTGGCTTACTGAATTAGTAATTTGTCAACATGCAATTGTAATACACCACGGACTCTTGGTCTAAACAATGATTATTCTACATGAGTCATGAGCACCGTCAGACAGCTTAATCCATCACTGAGGTTAAGCAACCACTCGCTTCCTCTAGTTTCTGATGAATCTATGCCACCTTCTCCAGGAGCCCCATAACTTACCGGCTTTAATGTTAAATTCTCACTTCACGAGCCTTGTTTTTCTTTCCGCAGCCTTTGGTTTAAAGAATGTACTCTTAACGACACAGAATTCAACAGCAATAAGTCATTGTTTTGCGTTATTGTGGAAGCTCAGGCTGTTCCGTACGACACAGATTCATCACCACTCAGCTTCATGGCTCGTGCAAGACAATTACGTGGAGCACTCCATCACTTTTTATTTAGCTTAGTTTTTTTTTCCCACCTCTGCAGTCTGTAAACTTGTATAATAATGTTCTTTTGTGAAAATCATTGAGAAATACTTTGGTAGGCAGATAATCTGATATTCATCGAATACATAATTCTAATCTACACAAGCTATGACGCAACGTATATGTTTATTTTCCACATAAATTGTATGTAGATTTATTTACAATCTGTCTGGAGTTGACCAGATTGGCCAAATATTGGTACATGTCAACATTGCAACGTTGCAATGTCCCAATGGAAAACAATCCAGATCCAGGAAAACTTTCGGATACTTAGATAGTGTATTTTGTTCTCTTTGGCATAATCTGTTGAATATAACCAGCTATTAAGCAGCCTAATCTTTGATACATTTGTCAGCGTTGGTGTGTCCCTCTACCATGGGACCAGAGAACCCCGGGTATGAAGGGGATTAATCGTACTGCAGAGTTTCATGATAAACTACAGTCTATTCTGCAACGGGCAGTGAATTAATATGTATTATTTCCTACATTGTTCTTACATATTTTCATAGTTTCGTGCTTGGAAAAACGGCCCTACCCCTGTTCCATCCCCGAAAAGAATAAGAGATTTTCGGGACCAGATGAAAGTGGACAGAAAGAAAATGCCGGGTTAAATGCTGTCCCACTTGGAAATACGTTTAGAAATGTATAAGTAAAGCATGGCTGCATTCATCCTTCTTTAAAGTTTGACACTTAACTGAATTATGTAAATCTGGCTTTGCCCCCTGCTATGGCCATGAGCCCTTTTATTATTCCAGCCCAAGAGAAAAACCTATTTCAGATCTCAGGCTTGATATTGCAGAACGACAGGTCTAAATATCACAAGCTGCCAGAGGTCTTTAAGACCTCTAAATATGATATGCCACTCACATATTGTGTTTACTCGATGAACAGCAGTGCTCACTGCAGTGCTGTTATAAACGAACGTCTGTATGGCACAAAGAGATGTTTCATCTCGTGGTCACGTGTGTCCTGTTTGTATCTTACATACAAGGAAAAAAATCTCTTCAGTGGCTTTTATTCTAGTTCCACTACCTTTCCTTGCTCTTTTGTCTCCATTGAGGCTTACATCCGAACTAAATAGCTATCCATGACAACAGCTTTGTGGATAATTACTTGAATGATGTAATTAGGGCCTCTTAGGGCCCTTTGGTCTGGGAGGACTCAACAGAATGCTTCCTTCTATGGAGCGCAGAGATAGAGACACTGCCCCAGCATTAGGCAGAGGGGTGTGAAGTAGCCTCTTGCATCTATTCATCTTTTCCACTACACAGAAGCTTTTTCCTGCTCATTAGAGCTATACTTACACTCTAATGAGGAAGCAGGAGGGGTGTTGGCCATGGGGTGGAGACACACAGCGGTCATTTTATTTTTGTTTGAAGGTGACCACGGCATTTAATGGAGGTGTACCACTCACAGCATGCGATCCATCTCCCTCGAGTTGTTAAACTCTTCATCACTTTGTCTCAGGTTATTGTCTCCGTGGCTCTGGCTCCGTCTTGGCTTCCCACTCCCTGCGTCTTCCAACTTCTGCCCGTCATTCACTCATTCATGCTCTCTTTAGCTCCAGTGTCTCCTTCACCTGAGTGGAGGTTTACGTTGGGGCTCTTCCTGTCGTGAATACCGCGCATCAGCTGCAGAGGTCAAATGGAATGGGTTTTGCAAGATAATGACTGGAGTGATCGTACCCGGGCGCCACCAGATTGTGGAGCGTCTGAGGTTGTCATAAAACGACAGGGGAGGAGAACGCTGGATGCTCACTGTGTCCTTTAGGCATTATGAATGTTAGAAAAGGCAATGTCAAAATGGGCATGTTTTCATTCCGCCCCTCTCCAGCTCCCTCCGCCTCTCAGTCCGACACCAACAATTCCTATATCATTTTCTTCTTCATCCAAGCAGAAATCTTTTAGTTCATCCCTAGGTCACACGTCCATGTACGGCATTTACACACTAAATCTGTGACTGAGTGATGGCTATATCGGACAGCTCTGTGTCATCATCTGCTCAAAGCTAATATTTATTGCATATGTCTTGTTGTCATTGAATGACTTTGATGCGTCACTTCTACATTACACAGTCAGGTTTGCTGCCTGTTTTTGTCGCCACTCTCCTGTTATTTTCCTGAGATTTACAGCTCCATTGAACGTTTCCCCTTTTCACCTCTTGCCACCATTTTTAAAAACCAAAAAACCATCACAAGTTAAGGGAATTGGGGCCATCGCTCTACTGTCTTCCTCCACTTTGCTGCTCTAAACACCCAGTTTCAGCTCAAATTGCATCCCATTAAAAGTCAATGAGCCGTTGTCACATTATTACAGGCCCCGGACTTGACAGCTCACAAAATAATCTATTACGAGTCCCTGTGATGTGTTTGTAGCTAGTGAGCAACATTAAAATTGATATTTGGGGCACAGCACATCACCTGTCATCGGCAGAGTGGGGCAATCATTGAATAATAATGTAAAATATAACGAATAAGTGAAATTAAAAGAGACTTGCAAATGCTGCACCAAGGCTTTTATTCATTCATTCAGTCATCTTCTATACCCGCTTATTCCTGTTAGGGGTCAGGGGGGTCTGCTGGAGCCTATCCCAACTTTCATCAGGTGAGAGGCAGGGGTACACCCTGGACAGGTCGCCAGTCCATCGCAGGGCCAACACAGAGACAGACAACCATTCACACTCACTTGCACACTTTCGGCCAATTTAGAATCACCAGTTGACCTAATGAGCATGTCTTTGGATGGTGGAAGGAAGCTGGAGTACCGGAGAGAACCCACGCAGACACGGGAGTCATACAAAGTCCACACAGAAATGCCAGCCGGCCCATGGATTTGAACCAGTGACCTTCTTGCTCTGAGGCATCAGTGCTACCAAGTCTTATATTCCTACAGCTAAATGTGAGATGCGACTTTGTGGCTTTGAAGAACTGGGAAAAGAAACAGGTTGAGAACAAAAGTAATGTCTAACAGGGTCTCTTGTCTTTCCAGGAACTATCACCAGGCTCACATATTTGCATAGTTTTTAGAGAATCGCTGCATTTCCGCAGTGGTCTATGCATCAAAGTGCAACTGGTTCGAACTTTTAGACCTGGCATTCATGTGTAAGTTACTTATACATGCACCACCCACCTAGACCAGACCAGGCCCCCCCATCCCAGCCATCCCCAGCAGGATGCAGCCTGACACAGGCACACACACAAAAAAGGTTTAGGAACAACTAAAAAAAAATCATGAAAAACAGAACAAGGTGTCCAAATTCACTAGATCCCAAACTGATCAAATATCTGTGGGATGATCCACAGAGGCCCCTCCCCTCCACCCATAGGACCCCACCACAGGACACCTTCAGAAGGCTCATGTCCATTCTCTGATGAGTTACAATTGATTTGCAGGCACACAAGAGATTTACACAATATTAGGAAGGTGGTCATAATGTTATGCCTGTAATAAATAGCTTCACAATGTAGCATGTATGCTTACCTAAACCTGCATTAAACAGAAAAAATATATGCCTTCTGTGAATCTGTGGATAGAACTGAATTAGCCTGAATAATTTAAAGTGCCAGATCTTTTCACTAGGGAGGCTTTATTCTTTTCCCATGTAAGGTCAGTGCTATAGGCTCATAGAATTGCATGTGCAGTCCCTTGTGATACATTTATCGCCAGCAAAGCCCTTGTGTGGCATTGCTCTTGCATTGCCTTAGTGCTGCCTCTGGTGCTGGAGCCTTAAAGAACTGGAGGGCCCCTTAGTGCCGATGTTCACAGCTGATTGCTCTAGAACCCCATATTGGTATTTCAGGGCCTCGGTGGGATAGCCGACCTTGTGGGCAGGTTCAGGGTTTTGCCAAGGATGCCTCTCGTGTTCCTTATTTAGACCGCTTTTGGGGGGAGGGAGGCTGAGACAGATGAGCATCCCGAGTGAACGTGCTGCAGGGACACTCAGTGACAGCAGGGATTTCCATCATTTAGCTTTATGCCTTCACTACTCTTCCTCCCCATCACCAATCCTTCCCACCCCTACTGGCTTGTGATTAAACAATCACACTTACTGTTACCACATGATTTACAGTGAGAATGCCTCTACAGTGAATATACACATACAACAGAGACACGCGGTATAATGAAAACGCTGACTGATCTTTTGCAGTCATGTGTTCTCCCACATGAGAGTGAGAAACAGGACACAAACCATGAAATGTACTATGAACACAAATGTGTAAAAAGAAAATCTGTTCTGATAAACTGTCGGACACTGTCCAGTCGTGTGTCGACGTGTCAACGAAGTTATTGAAATATTGAGTTGAAGATATTCTGAGCGCCCACTGACGTGCACGGGAATAAAGTCTGTCTGTCACACCGGTGAGTGACAGACACACATGGCACTGAAACACAACAATGTTGCACAGAAGGCGACCATCCCGACCTTCCTCGCAATTAGCATGGTTGCTCGTGTTCTTGTCAGTGGTTATTTACAGCGCCTTTTGGCTTGTCCCCCCCCCCCCCCCCCCCCCCCCGGCCCAATATATATATATAGTGTTTGAATCAAATTCAATTATTTTTGACACCCAAGAAAAAGATGACACATAATTGCGCACACAAACACAAGTCAAATAAAATAGTGAGAGAGCAACCAGAAAAACGTATCCAAGCGTTTAGCAGCCTCTATCTGTGTGACACATGTACCTGTCTTCTGCGGCTGAAATTCTCTCATCGCACTCGCTACACGCAATTATTGCCTTCTCGGAGGCGTGAAAGGAGCTGTCAGAAATAATATTGTCTTTTGAAGTTGTTGTAAAGAAAACTTTTAAGCTATTTTCCATTGGCCAGTTTACAGCTATACTCACCCAAGTATGGGACAGTTGCCGTCTGAGCTGTCCAGATTGTGATGATTTTCATTTTTATCACCCCATCCCACAATTATTGGATCCAAATTGCATCGGCTGAGTCCCGCTGCCTTCTTCTTTTTTTTTTTTTTGTGCGTAAAATTACACCAAGACAAACCTACATGATTTAGTCATTGTGAATGACTAACCCCAGTGTCTGCACATACAGTATATCTATCTATCTATCTATCTATCTATCTATCTATCTATCTATCTATCTATCTATCTATCTATCTATCTATCTATCTATCTATCTATCTATCTATCTATCTATCAAGATTTGATATAATACCACTTGCTCCATGAAAGTAACTTCAGTATTGTCTGTTCTGTTCTTCGCAGAAGCCAGAACAGAAAATGTTTCACACCTCTACAGTTTCACACTTAGTAGGCAACATTTGCTCATAATCTCTGCCTCATTCCCAGAGGATACCTTGTTTCTTCTAGAGAATTATTGTACCAGACATGTGGTGCTTTGCAAGGCTCAACCTTTTCAGCACCAGCTCTGCAACTTTAGTTTGGTGGGAAAGGTCCTTTGAGGGGTAAAGCAGCTATTAATAAGCGCTCTTTCAGCAGAATAGTCCCATTAATCCAATGATTAATTAAAAGAAAATCATCATTGACTGAAGTAGGTGTAGTCAGTTAAGGGATTTGCTATTTTTAACAGGGGGAATACCCAATTGGAGCACACACACATCCGCACAGACACACACACCCATGCATGCCTCCCAGAGGACATAACTGCAGGACGCCTTAACCACAGTGTGACATTTTGAATTTTACAATTCCATTTTATCCAGTAACCCTTCTTCTCTCCCTGCTACATTTATCTTTTTATAACTTTGTATTAAAGTCATGAGTAAATTTTATGCAGAGAACTGTGTGAGTGCGGTCAGTGCAGGTTAATTTACTATAATAGGCTATATCTGTAGTCATTTCTCCCCTAAAATATTTTATTGTAGGGGTGGCTCTGTCTGAGTTGCGTCTTCAGTGGCACAGACACTACTGAATGATCATAGGAATATTAAAAGAATATTATACAAATACTACTACTACAGTGTAGCTTTATAGTCTTTACAGTATAGTTTGAACAGTATTATAGATCAGAGACAAAACAGACAGAAAGACAAGAAAAAGGTGCAATTATATTACCATCTGTGGCTTCAATTCAATTTTATTTATATTGCGCCAGTATCAATCAAATTGTCTCCGGGTGTTTTATGGTGGCAGCGAGTCTGAAACCCCCAGAGCAAGCACTAAGGCAATAATAGCGTGGAAGAACTCCCTTTTGAAAGGAAGAAACCTCAACTTGAACCTAGCTCATATGAGGTGACCGAAGGGCAACCTCCAGGGCATAAAAATACAGCAAACATGGAAATGCCAAAAAGAAAAATGGCAGTTCTGCTAATGGCCACTCGAGGCTGGCTTGAAAACCAAATCAAGTCCCCCACTTTTAAAATGCCCAACATTATGGCAGGCAAAATGTTCAAAACTGGTTTTATGTATTGAAACGCATCCATTTAAACTATATAAATGCTGAAATAAATGCATGTTCAAGGCCCTGACAAATCTGAGTAACAGGTGTGTGTGTGTGTCAAAGGTTGTTCGCTGTCTGTTTGGCATCACCTAACCAACTTCACTCATGCTCCACCTCCATTTCTAAAATAGCCTTGGCTGAATCAGTCCCCGCCAAGATGCCAATACATGTGGCCACCAGTTGGGGTTGTCCAGTCCTATAAACAGTCCATGGGGGACCAATTTGCTTTAGGCTGGCCAGATAGATAGACATATGGACTTCAGCACCATGGGCAGAGCCATGGATTTATCAAACGGCAGCACAGTCAGCTACTGATATTTCAGAGCCAGTGTCTGAGCCATATATTTGAACTTGCACAAACCTCAGCCCCATAAAGGATCAATGAGTCAGGCAGCCTAGACTAACATATTCCACTGAGCAACACTTCGCCTACTGGTTGTGGGTTTGTTAGAAAATGCTTGGTTCTATGATGCCACCTGTGTTACAGCAAAGCCGTCAAAAACATTGATTTGAACCAGTGTTATTTTGTGTGTGAATGCGTGCATGCACAGTGAGTGAGAGAGAGCGGAACACACAACGACGGCACGTGATGTTACGGCTGTGTTTGATGGCTACGCAGTTACAGGGTGAGTAAAAATATCAAGCTTTTACATGATGGTTAAAAGACGACATTATCAAACCATTTTCTAAGGAACTTTCTGCAAAAGGTATACATAAAAAATTTGTTTTTTCTTAACAATACAGCTTTACAATATAGCCTTATTTAGAAAAGATTGCTCTGATCTCTAAATTTGAATGTAGTCCTCTTACAAAAAAATAAAAAAAGACGGGGCTATTTCTAATTCAGCCAGCGAGACAACTCAAATTGCAGTGATGTTGCCACTGAAATTGTCATTTGCAACATAAATGGTGAACATAAGCGATTTTCACTTAGCCGCTTCATGCAAACTAGATTGTGTCCCCTAATTAAGCAGGTAAACGCGGGGAAATAAAAAGGTACAGGCACATGCGCCATGCGTCTTCTTTGATCGCATAAACCTGACAGATGTGATTCATCTATGCCTGTTTACGGCCATGCATTAATTTCCCCTCCCCTCACTAACACAGTTTAGCCCAATTAACACAGTAGCTCCTTTACTAACAGTGTGAGGGGGAGATGTGCCTGTGTCAGAGCTGCAGTCGGCTGCAGCCAAGTACCAAAAACGCGATCCAAAATGGAGGGACAGCTGTGAATACCAATGCTCCGTACTTCCACTCACTCTGATAGGTTGTGCTCTCTCTTCATGCTAACGTGCCTTTTCTTTCATTCCACTGGTGGAATACATCAGCTGAAAGAAGGAGATGACAAAAACAACCCATTATGGCATGCAGGAGTGCACAATTAGAGAAATAATGGAGAGACATAATGGAGGTAGTACGATTAGATGAATTTGTGTAATTCTGGGGAATCACTTAAATCTCCCATTCAGTCTCATGGGCCTAGAAACTATAAACATAATTCTCTTTCCTTTTCTTCCTGCATTGCTGCCTTCTTTCTGTGGCTCTACAACAGTTAATGTCATTGTTTCCACAAACTATTTGTTCAAATTCAAACACTTGACACTGTGGAAACAGCGGTATACAGTATTAATAATCACACATGTATGTTGCTGGTGCTTGCCAAAAGAAAGCACCCTGCTCATCGGCGTAATTAATGGATTGCCTCGCACTGATTTTCCGACCTTTATCGTTTTATCCTGTGCCGTGAAAATTCACGGTACGTCCAATCCGGAGACCCTTACATTCATCTCACTGCCGGCGCAGCCCCCAGCTGACTTAATGACTCCATTTTTCCAGTGAGATCTGAATATGACAAAAGGGAAATAGCCGCAGGGTAGACAACGTGGCTCCTTTGACTGTCCTACCTGCCACTAGCTAGCAGTGGGAGCGCACATATGGGTGGGTAAAATGACAGGAGGATTATACATGTGATACTGGATTTAGTGGAGAGTGATGAATGCTCGGTGGAAGTATCGCCCCGGGGGAGCAGTGTTGAAAGATGATCAAACCAGTGTCTGTCTAATAAGTAAAAATGCCCTTGGTTTATGCTACTGACATTAACCTATGCAAGAAATGGTAAAGATGGTAAAGTCATGCAGGGTGACTACACCCAAGCAGTTCTGAAGTCATCCCAAGAGCCTTATAAAGTTCAGGAGCAGCTGTTTCATTTTCTTTTTAGGGTGGACACATCAACAAGACAGCCACGCTAGCAGAGAGCTGTGAGACGCTGTACTTAAGCACAGCAGCGCTTTGTGCTGAACGCTAACGTCAGGATGCTGCAGACCTTTAATATATTTGCCATCTTGATGAGCTAGGTTTTGGTGCGCTAGCATTTCCTGATGAGCACTTAGGCAAAGTACAGCAGAGGTTGATGGGCATGCCATTATTTTGCAGGTCTTTGGTCTTAAGCCAAAGTATATGACACGTTAAGATTGTCATTGGACACAGGATCAGGAATGTCTGTCGTGTTTTAATGGCCGCGTACCAGCAACACATGACACCGTTTTCCCTCAAGCATGTGCCCTGGAAGTACGTGGACGTTCTGAAATCCACCTTTACAGCATTGTAGCCTCCACACGGGGAGAAAAATAGAAAAAAGAGCCGCAGTATAGGCCTGACCGAGCATGAGGGAAGATGTATTAAAAGTTAAAAAATAATAATAAATAAATAAAATCCTGCACCATTCATCTGATGTGTATGAACTACAGAGTTGTTGTTCAGTTCCAATCTTCCAAAAGAACCACACAGAAGAACAAGTTCATTGTGAATTATAAAATAACTTGTTGACACTTTCATATCTTCAGAGATTTATTCAGCTGCCGTCTGTTTGACCCCTCTAACTCCAAGTACTGTATGTGCTGACATTCGTGCTGAATCCATACTATATAATGTTTGCTGTGGTGCACCTGTACACAGGACAGGAAGTCAATGTGAAGGTCACCATTTTGGCCAGCAGGACATTCTATTCCCCTGAACAGAACAGAGAGGAGAGGAGCTGCAGTGGCAGCCTCTAATCCTCTTTAATTTGTTTTCAGATGAGGCTTTGGAATACCAGCCTGCTCCCTAAGCAGAGATCACATAAGAACGTGGGCTGGGACAGCTGTCTCCTCTTCTGGCAGTTTTTAATACAGGTCTGGTCACCACCCCACCCCGTGATGAATAATTCTGCCGCCGAGCTGAGTAGTTACTTTATGTGGATTTTAAAAAATAAAATAAAAAACGGGGGGGGATGCAATTCCACATAGTACAAAGGCATGGTAGCGCCAACGCGGCTGTGCTGAAAAAAAAGAAAAACAAACCAAAAAAATACAGCAAATGAAAGTGGGTGGGGGTGGAGATGAGTGTTTGTTTTTTGTCTTTATCAGCAGTCATGTGGCCTCCTCCGCCTCAGTCCTCTACACAAAACAAAGCCTGTAATTGGGTTTGGGTGTGTCCCCTTTCTCCTTTGTTTGACAGCAGAGGTTGAATTGAAAAACAAGGATGCTTTACTCACCTGCACCCACGTGTGCCTTAGCAAGTTACCTACACGGAGGTGAACGGTGTCGCAGAGGAGAGGGCTGCGCCGCCTCCTTTTGCGGCACACTTTTTTGCAGCAGTGTCAGTCGAGGTGAAGGTGTGTTGCCGTTGGACTGATGAAGCGCATCTTGAGAGACAGAGGGGGTTTAAAAGCTCCTGAAACAAACCACGCAGGCTGTAGGTTGGTGATGCCGGCAGGGGAGTGGCGGTCCTTTAATCCTCACCACAGTGCTGATAAATCGGCCTGTGCGTTTCATTTTTATCCCCCCACCCCCTTACCAGTTTGCTTGCATCTTGAGTGATGAACGAACCCCTGCTTGCCTTCGAGGCCGTTTGATGTAATACCCAGCCATGGATTACTCCCTCTGCATTGGGCAGATTGGTGTTTAAGCACTGGGCTAACTGGTGGAGCCCAGTTAGCTTTTGGGACGACAGACAATGAAGTCACTATGTCAACGGGGAGAGGGCAGCACTGTAGTCAGAAAGCTTCTCCGACACTCTTCATGAAGGTGATTCGCTGCTTGTACTTGGACTGCAACGGATGTGAAATCCACAACATAAACCTTGAAGCCAAGACGCCACACAAGCCGGCAGATTTCCTTCAGCCATGATCACTCTCTGTGTCACATGCCTCCGTGCCACCTTTTGAACCTAGCGATACGTACAGCAGCGGATTTATGGCGCTTTTCAACTTTATTTTTAGCTCTTCTGACGCTGCTCTGTTTGTGTCACAGTTGTCTCATTATGTGTCTCTATGTGTATGATTCACTCCTGCTTTCATTTGTCTGTGTCTAAGCTCTGTGGTGATTGTGTAACAATAGATTGAAGATTATGCACTCCAGTTTTGCGTTGCATCACGAGCAGCATGCACCCCCCCAATGCCGTTAAAAGAATGTAGCTCTACGACGGAATATGCTTCTCTCTGCCTTACTTGACATTGTCTGATTTGAAGGGGGGCTATACGTTGCCATAAGCGAAAAAAGATGAGGGTGCCGCAACAAGGAGACACATTTTGAGGGCTGCTAGAGTTAATAGAAATGCATAATACAATACCAGAAATCCACTGAGGCGCCAGTACAGCGCTGCAGGTTGTATTTGTCAGGAAAACTCAATACGCGCAATCGTAGATATCTTAATTGAGGTCGCTTTGCCGATAGTTTCATTTCTTCCCTTTTGGAACATAAAGAGAAAGTGGATCTTCAGTTTTTGGCCTCAATGTTAAAATGGTTCGAGTGAAAACAAAATCCTGCCCGCGGAAGATTGCGATTGTGAAGTAGCTGAATGGCGCTTTAAAGTGGGGAAAACAAGAGCAAACCGGCGCAAAGATGTTGTGAATAGTCGCCGTCTCAACATGAAATGGTCTTCCTGTAACGGCAGCAATTCCGCCGTGATAAATTGAGTCTGTGGTTTATGTTCCCTGCATGCTGGATACGTCCCTCAAATCTACCCGTTTGACATTCAGAATGGCCATTTCTCCACATCGCCCTCATCTCCTCCCTCATTTCCTGCCATTGCTCGTGACCTGTGGTGATGCAGGGGTCCGCAGATTGAATGCACAAATAGTGACTGATACCCCGGTGAGTCTGTCTCCGGGTTACCACAACTTGCCTCCTTGGTAACAACATCCTGACTTCTTTGAGGCCTTTATTAATATGACACCCTGGTCCTGTTTACCTTATTAAAAACTGATTGGAATATCTATTTCCTAGGCTCTGTGACATTTCATTCCTCTGAGCTCTAGATTTGTTTGTTGTATTTATTACAAAGTAATGGAAAAATACAAACAAACTGCTGCAAAGCTTCTCTGAAAACCTTCCGATTATTTTGTCGGTGGTACCCCAAGGGAGGGCAAAGCATTGTCATCGTTCCACGTTCATTCAATGATTTTTCTTCCCTTTTTAAATATTGAACAGATATTAAAAGTCTCTTAGTTATTCATATTTGTATCTAGCCGTCCATTATCATGTGTTTGTGTGTCACAAAAATTGGACTGTGACATCTGCTCAGCTTTGAATGTGTTTACTTCATGTAAAACACCCACACTCATTGTACCAAAGGCTTTTACGGAAATTGGAATAAAGAACAGTGAATAGAATCATAAAATGCTGTTTGAAAAATTGCTTGTTGGTGGGTTTGAGGCCGTATTCGCGAACGCTTCTACTGCGTTTCTACTGCGGAGGATCACTTAATTTTCCAGGCAAAATAAACACATCTAACCTGAGCAGACACCCGACAGATACTTCCCGCTACGGTTTCACATCTGCTGTTGATTCACTGAATAGAGATACCCGGAATAAAACATTATGTTTAATTTTCTCAGCCTTTCTCAGCCTCAGTCCTAAGAATAAAGGAAAAGGTTTTATTCTTAGGATTTGTTCAAATTAAAACGTTGCTTTGAGTTTGTTTAAATTCATGCAACCACTGAATACGCAGTTGGTAGCATGACCGAGTGATAACGTTTTCAGCAATGCTGCAAAATCCAAACATCCCTGTCAAAAAACTGCTCTGTCGGCTCTGAAAAATCCCTCACGGACTTTAACTTATTTATGGAAACTTGCACAGATTCACACCTTGGAGTGTCACCCTGAGCAAGAAGTATCTGCTTTCTCACAGCGTCTGGTGCACCACACTGAGTGTCCTGTCCTCGCTTAAACGGGCGCGACATGCCGTTGTTCTTTAAACAATCTGTTTTTTGTTGACCGCCACTGTTAAGGAAGCGGCTGACGTGGAGCTGTGGCGGCTGACAATAATTTGTGTTTCCAAAAAATAAGAGTCACTCCAAGGCCACAAGAGGCAAAGAAGTTGAGTTTGCGAAACCTGTTATAAGAGCTTCTTATCGTGTCCCGACACATTTCCGCCACTCCGCTGAATAATATCTTTCGCGGTATTGTAGATGCATGACTTTTCGAGTGCAGCTGTTCCCCCAAAAGCAGATACAGCCCTCCCTGTGCAGAAATTGGTTGATTTATCCCTAAACGATTGAGTTTGGCAGCCACAGAATAATGATAACAAATAATTTTCACAGCTGCAATAATGACACTAGGAGGCTGATGAATCTATATTTAGCCGTGTAGTGTGATGCAGGTTTGTAATATCCTCTCACAAACTAAAAATGCATTTTATTCAAATGACATGTCAGAAAGCTAACTCTGCCTTTATAAAATTTGCAAGATATGTCATTGTAATGAATCACTTTAGTTAGGCGGAGGCAGATTGCTTTTAGTGTACAGCATCACTCCGGCTCCATTCGCAGGCATCAGTGGTTTCGTATTTTGGGATCCAAAAGCGTACAGGCGTAAAAAGACACACTGTAGTTGCAATGAGGCCCTTAAAAATTCAGTACAAAAAAAAAAACAGTCTAAAAAACAAAACAAAAAAATCAGTCTCGCTTATATACAGTAACTATTTGTGTGCATGTCAGCATAATCAGTGTAAGATCACAGTGTCCAAGAAGTTAATTTGGCTTGTTTGCTAGTCAAGAACTTTTGTCTCTCTTGTTTCTCCCCTAAAACGCAGATGGCAGAACACCCTAAAGTTACCTGTTGTGTTTTTTTTTTTTCTTCGCCCTTTTCACGCAGTTCTCTTTAGCTGTACAAATAAACACATGCACGATAAATTTCCTCAGGCTTTTCATATCTCCAGTGAAACACACACAACTAACGGTGCACTTGTCCCTGCACATGCTCGTTCCCAGCTGGATAATCTACACCAGGCATCCCTCCGTGTGTCATTTTTCCTGATGGCGTTGCTGTCGGATATCTGGTACTCCCAACTACTCCCCGGAGGCCATTTGTGAGCTTCAGCAGTGGTCATCCTCCGTCTTTATCCTGCAAGCCTCGTATGATTGCTGTTCACCTCCAGCCTTTTCCCTCTCCTGTTTCAGGGGGGGAAATGTGTCCATGCTGTAAGTTTCGAAAATGGTGGTCACAAATAAATAAATAAATAAAGTATAATAAAGTATAGCTTCCCACTGAATAAGGAGTAATCTGTTAAATAATGGATGTACACTAATAAAGAGAGGAAGAGAGAAAGGGAGGGACCATAGAGTCGCTGCTTTCCATTTGGCCAGCTGACACTACACGGTACAGCATCTGACGAACACATGTAGGAAGCCTGGCTGCCTTTCCTCTCTGGCTCCGACTCCCCTCCTCCAATGACATGATAATTCCACATGCCTAAAGCCCTTCAGAACAAGGACCCGCTGATAGCGTTCCTTGTGATTGCTATCCACAAGAGCAGGGCGGTGGATTACAATAGACTGGTACTGACACTCTTGAAGCTGAAGCATGTCATTAAACAGTAAATCACTCTGATTGAAAAACACATCAGCTCCCAGCACTCTGTTTACAAAAGAAGACCTTCTCTGCAGGCACAGATTGTGTTTCTTGGTCAGAATAAATCAACAAGCAACCATCCAGATTCTCCCGCCATGTAATGCTTCCTGAGCTCAGCTTGCACGTGCAGCTACAAATCACTACCTGAGATGTGTTGACTGTGTTGAACATTCTTCACCGCGGTATTCATTCATCCACAGCAGCTGTCAGCACTGCTGGAAGTGCAGTGATCTTTTTTTTTCTTTTTTTTTTCTTTTTTTTTTGCACATTTAATCTAATTAGACTGAATTATTTGAGCACTGCAGTATTTATAGGAAAACATCAGATAAGAATATAAAATCAGGTGATCCAGTCGGTGTAGTGTTGACTCTATACCACATGTGCTTCTGTCGACCGCTGATAGAAGACATGTCGTCTCCTCGCAGGCTTGTTTTGGTAGTTAAGGCCATCATATTTGGTTCTGACACCATGATATTTGTGAAATCTGTGGATGCAGCAGGGAGGTAGATGCAGCTTAACAACGGAGACTAATAAGGCAGCACAAGCTGTCAGACAAATCGCTTGTGTGCCTGCTCCGAGCATTCCGCCTGTAATGTTTTGAGATGCCACATTACCACACCTTGAGGATGAAGCGCAATCGTACGGGGACTGAAAGGTAATGAATAATAGAAATGAGGCACAGTAGCAAAACATGATGCATTAGAAAAAGGCGTACTTTAATGAAACAGTCACACACATCATTATCTAATGTCACGAAGCGTTACATTATGCAAATTGTTCTGGCTAATTAAAGCCAATATATAGACAGTAGAAGTTCTAGCACACATTACCTACATTACATATATTATACATTAAATACATAACTTTGCATTTTAATCAAGACCTTGCTAGTTCTTCTAGCGTATACACCTATCAGGCATAGCATTATGACCACCTTCCTAATATTGTGTAGGTCTCCCCTGTGCCTCAGAACAGTTGTGACTCATCAGAGAATGGCCATGGGCCTTCTGAGGGTGTCCTATGGGCTGAGGGGAGGGGCCTCTGTGGATCATTTTTTTTGTGTGTGTACCTGTGTCAGGTTGCATCCTGCTGGGGATGGCTGCTGCCATCAAGAGTGTCATTGCTATGGGGTGGGGCTGCCTGGTCTGGTGTAAGTTTCCCAGCAAAACATTGTATTGTCACAAGGGGGTCAGTGTCAGTGGTCATAATGTTATGGCTAATCAGTATATATGTCAGTGACACTGTGACTACCATTTCTCCTCTTCCGTCCTATTTCAGAACTGTTTTTGTCCCGTAAATGGTCCCATTACATTTTTTATAAAAAAAAGGAAAGCTAAACGTTAACGTTTCTCCGAACATGAATGAACGTTTTGCTCTTTTTGTTTCCTGATATAGCTATCTTCTTTAAGATTTAATATCAACTATACGTTCCCGCTATTGGGGCTAATGTGAAGATGATATCTATAATATGCACAATTTACATAATCTATACCCTCTATTTGCCTTTAGGCCTTTGACTTGAACATTTTTCAGAAGAACCTTCAGGGACCTTCAGAACATTGACTAAATGTTTAAGAGGTTATTGCTGCCAAAACAGTGTAAAGCACTGACATGTCAGCCATGGTTCTTCCAAAGAGCCTCTCCTCCTGTTAACAGCACTTCACTGCTCACATGCCTTGAGCTGCTGCCTTCAAGTCAGGCACAAGGCTTTAGAAGCGGAGTTAGTAAGTGAATTTATTGATTACCCGCACGGGTCCGGATTGCCAGACTTTTATAGCTGATGCTCTTGCAGGTTATATTGCAAGTGTTTAATTACAGACGGGGTGTGTGATGACATGCACATATATTATATATATATATATATATAGAGAGAGAGAGAGAGAGAGAGAGAGAGACAGAGGCACTATGCTCTATTGGATCTAGTGTTCCTGTGTTAAAGAAAATTATGCCATTGTTTTTAAAACAAGCTATTCCTTCCATTTTTTTTTTGCAAAGTGTTAATCCTTAAATGTGTTTAAGACGCTACAAATCGTCTCTTTCTGTTCACACGGCTTAGAGGCACAGATGAGGAGGAGAAACTCAGCCATCCATTTTTTTTCTCATACATTTATTTGCACTGACATCTAAGCAAAGGTAGGCCGCGGTCATAAATCACAGAGCACAATAACAGGCACATTTTGGGCCGGTCCATCATTGGCTGTGTTTTGTTTTCTCATTGCATCTTGGCAAATTGCTGTTATTAATGGGAGAAAGCATAGTTTGCAGCCCTCATTAGATGTTGTTCCAACAGCGCCTCTGATGGATTAAGACAAGCCGGAGCCCTTGTCTGCCGCCGCAACCGGCTAATATGAGCCAATTAAATGCCATGCACTCTCTGGCCACTCCACACTTGCTTACGCGCTCTTGCAGTGATGTCCAAGTACTCTGCTTCATGCCCAAATAAATTTTAAAGTTTCACGACTAGTAGATTTATTTCAAGGATTTTCTGGAGAACAGAATCTTAGCCTCCCCTTCCATCATAACAAATGATGTCCCTTTAAAGCAGCTGGTTTCTCTGTGGATGTAGAACATTTTCTTTTGACCATGTGTGCTTTTAAATCATTCATTCATATTTTTACAGTCTGTCCTCTCCATAACGGCAGCTATTTATGAGTTCTGTTGGTTCTTCTTGCCATGTGTGAAAAAGCTGAGGTTTGGGAGAAAATGTTACGGTAGCGTCAACCTAGCAGAATGTCTGATTGGTGCAGGTAAGAACAGCGCAGGTGACTCTGAGTCACCGTTTACTGTAAATGTATCCAAGGCTCCTTTCGGAAGCAGGGCTATATGACACACATGGATCAATACTGTGCAGCACTTTCATGAAAACAGACTCTTGAGCTCAGCTGTATCAAAGGTGTTCACAATGCCAGATATAACTTGTTAAAGCTTACTGGATACATACAACCTTAAGACACTTACTTGATTGATTATTGAATTCAGTGTAAAGTGATGTTTCTGGCTGGTTTCAATAAAAGCAAAACATGGCGCCCTCGCAACAACAACGCAAACAGCAGAGGAGCTGTATGTCTTATATTTAACTAAGGGAGCATCTCTGTTAGTTGAGGAAAATAATAATCAGCCGTAATGTTTGTGAGCGGCTGCCCAGTAGATTAAATGTTGATTTTCCAGTGTTTTGAGTCGACAAGGCCTGATTGGAGACTTGTGTGTCCACTCAGAGCCGACACAGCTCTGGGGGCAGCTGTCTAAACGATCGCAAGTGCTGAATTATGTCTGATGGGCGAATACTTACATAAACACTTGCACAGTGTTGGTTTTCATGCTCAGAGTGAATTAACGCTGGCGGGCGGTTTATTTTTTTATTTATTTATTTTTTTCTGCCATCGGAATATTAGGCCGCGTTTTAACAAGGGCATCAAGCATAACAAGAAATATTGCTTCGTTGGAACACTTTCAACAAAGAACTGGCAAATAAAACGTGTTTAATTTATGAACTCATTTGGGTTGCGTTCGATGGATATTGAATTGCGTGGGTAGTATGCCCTCTTGTCTCGGTCTGTGCAGGCTGCAGCCGCTCCAGTTTCTCGTAGGGATTATTTGAAATGTGAACTTCTCCGGCATAAGTGCATAACCCGTGTAATTTGCTCTTTTAAAAAACTCCTCATCCCTCCCTGCATGCTCTGGCCCATTTTTCCGTCATTGGCCGCGCGGCATTTTCCTCTGTGCCAGATACTCAATGAATTGTTCACAATTAATCCCTGCAACCACAGAAGAGGACCACCGTGTAGAAATCGCAAGGAATGTTGTACCACCTATGACTAAATATGTCCATTACGTAAAGCAAGACACCCACTTAACTCCGTATTCCACAGAGGTAGTTGACATTCTTGTAACATGAATTTCCACTACCGCTCTGGAAAACTCACCCGGAGACATTTACAAGGCCAAGCTGCTCCTCTTGTGGGTTCATAGTAAGTGGTGAGGATTTTCTCTAAGAGCATGAGCTCTGTGTTAATGACATGCAGTCTCCGGAAAGGTTTATCCATTCAATTTGACTCTGGAGAGAAGATCTCTTCAGCCTGCTGATTAAATTAAGATTCTTTAATAAGCATATCTAGGTGCAATGACACGAGAGACAAGCAGATCTGGTGTCTACCAATGCAGATGCACAAGACCCATTTTAGAGGCAAATCATTTCCTCACAGTGATGTCTTTTTTTTCCAGCAGTTTTGTGTAGTTTTGAATTATTCAGAGCGGTGGTAGTATTATTCCCTTTCACCCTGTCCTAAATGTGATGTAAACCCATGTAATTCTGGACAGCCGTACTGTTTAACAGATGCGTCCTCCTTTTTGAGGGACAGCAGCAGAGTGCAGTGCATGATTTCATAAAAGAACCTGCGCGAGATTAGCGCGTAAACTTTGACACTTTCGCAGCTGACACTGATTCCGTGGATATTTTGATGACTCACTGCGAACGTTTCCGGGATGCTCACTGTCGGGGGTGAATCACTGACATCTAAGGGGAATAGAGCAGTTTGTTGTAATGTTTTGCATGGATTTATGTAGACGCCGTGTTAAAGGTGCATGACGCAGCCGAATTGTGTCAATGAATGGATCTCTGTCAGTGAAAACCCGAACACGACCTTCTGTCTTTTAAATGCATATCAAGTGCACACGGCTGCATTGAGAATGAGTGACATTTAAACTGTCAGGATGTAACTTGACATACTGCAATGGGGATTGTTGAGGTAGTGAGTTCTTTTTTTAAATTTGACACCTGTTAGAGTGAAGCAGCAATAAGGAAATAAATGAAAGAAAAACAGAATAGTGGACGCTACCTTGCTTTCTAAGGCTAATCTTAAGCTAGATCATTCAAGGGCATCCACAGGTTCAACTAAACAGTAAAACAGTAAAGTAAAAAGTAAAAGTAAACAAAACTATGTAAAGAAAAATAACACATACAAAAAGTATGCAACCAGGAGATCCTTAAAATGAAGACTGCCATTGGGTTGATTTCCTTAAATCAACCTGATGGCAGGGCGAGGAACCATACATGGTAGCTTCATCACACATTTTAAATTGCGTCCCAGTGCCCCACAATGAGGTTGAGAAGCTTGTGGTTTTCCCCCAGCCAATCACTGAAGGTCAAGGCAACATTCTCAAGTCAAATCAGTTTCCAGTGTAGTCTACAAGGTCCACCTCTACATGAACGCTGAGTGTAACTGATTTATTAGGTCCCACGAAGAAGAGGCTTAATGTTGTCTAATGTGATAATGTGTGTAGGTTGATAAGGGCCTGAATCAGCATTTATGTTCTAATGGTCGAAGTACATGTTTACATTTGTTTACTTAAAGGGGAACTACTGTTTTTTTACAACTTGGACCTTATTTCTGGCATAAAATACGATTGTTTACTCACCCGCATATCTTTAGTGTAATTTGTAGTCATTCAGGATCTGTGTATATCCATGTACTGGGACTGACTGGGGCACCGAAACGCAGCCTCTAAATAACACATTATCTGCTGCGAACAGTAGTTCCCCTTTAAAGGGCCATGTATGGTACTTTCATTGACCTTGATTTTCTACATAAAAATAACATTCGGAAAAGTTAATAAAGAAAAAAAGTCTTCTTATGCTCTACAATAACACTCTAGGCTTGAAATTTAGAATTTCCAAGTATTTCACTGAGTGCCCTATAAAGCGTGATCCGGCAAAGTTCTGTCCCCTTGCACGGAAATATGAACAAATTGCAAAAGCAAAGTGTCAACTCATTGCATTCATTCGTATTCCAAAAACTCATTCATCATATTTCAGTAATCCCCAGACAAGGACAACTGTCAGAGATAATCAAGGTTCTCTGAATTCCACGTCGTTTCTGCCTGCGCTATAGTAAAGCTTGGATGACAGCTAACAAAACCTTCGGTAAAGTACGCTGCGTGCTGACAGTTAACAGATCCCTCGGCTAAATTATAAGTGAAAGAGAAACAAACACACAAGCTCTGCGGTGAACTCTGGACGTCAGCACATTTGGGTTCAGGAACTGTTAGCCGAGCGCAAAGGGTTACAGGGTTCGACACGTGTTACATATAACAGCGAGGGTGCATGCTGTGAGAGTGTTTTCTGATCCTGTGTAGTTTTTTTTTTTTTTTTAGACAGATTTAAGCCTGTACTCGCACATCCATTCTGGGACAGCTTTGAATTGGTTTGTTGAGGCTCTTTGATTTCAATCTTTCTAAATGATTCAGCTTACTCCCTACAAAAACCTGAGTCTAAAAACAAAGCACTTTGGTAAACCTCTCTGTGGTCGTCCTTCCTTACTTTGTAGCTGATTACCTCAAAGTTTATGTTATTCTATCAGCGTCAAGATATAAGAAGTATACATTACATACAATGATTATATATTACACTATGAGTTTCTCACTCTGCCTATTTTGCGTGATATAATCATCTCATTAAACACTAAATGTGTTGTCTGCTGCTGTATGGGTAGAAGGTTGCCTGTGTGTCTTTGGGTCTCTCTGGTGTAGCCGGATTTAAATGAATACTAAATAAATATATAAACTAATATATATTGTATATTTTGGATATGTGTAGTAGAGATAGTTTTGGCTACTACAGTTGAGCCTCGCCCAATTAAGTTTTGCATTACCTTCCTACAGTCTTCATTCATTCGCCTACCTCCTGTAGCTGGGATGTATTTTCTCTCAGGTCTTCTCATTATCACCAGGTAATTGCCTTTGTATCCTTGCATTTTTACTTGGAGATATAATCTCATGCCCACGCTGATATGCCGAGCTGTTATCACTCAGCGCGTGTGTATGAGTGTGTGGAACAGAAGAATACAAAGTGCTGATGATCTGGCAGAATACAGCATGTAGCATTCACTCGAGAGTTTACTTTTGTCTCGGGCAGTCTTATTTACTGATGCTTTGTTTTTTTTGGAAAGATTAGCGTCGGTGTGTGACTTGTAAGTGCGTTCTGTCTGTTTATGGCTGTTATGACAAAAAAGTTTCTGTTATATTTTCAGTTGCTTTACATTAAGGACGCTCTTGGGGTGTATACTGTGTGTGAATTGTTGTGATAGACTTGCAATTATCAAAAGCAACGGCAGCATTACCCTTTAAATATGTTTCCACCATGGAAGCAGTTTTTGTCGGTTCTGACGTTCCTTACTATGTTCTTCACCGAATCTGAATGAGAAACTGTTCACAATGATCCCTGTGATGCTCCAGGAATGCCTTTGCCTCTCTCTGAGGCTGAATCGGGATGTTTATCCAAGGCCAAACTACTTCAGATAAATAAGCGGTGAGCGGCTTAAGCAGACTGCATCCGACAAGATGTACAGGTCATATCGCACAGGATAATGTAACGTGAGAAACAAGTATGTCTTTTATACGATCATGAAAATCTAAGACATTTTTCTTTTTTCAATATGAATTTAGAATCTGAGTAAACAGAACGGATAGTACTGCACACTACAGAGAAAGAACGCTCTGCTACCTGCTCCATGTGCACAGCCTCTCTTTTGTTTTTGAGTCTCTAAAGCAGAGTGGGGTCAATAAAAATGAATGTCTTCCCTTTTTAAATAACTATCACTGAGAAAGACCTACGTGGGAGAGTGCTTGTTTTATAATTGCATAAGGATGAATCATGACATTTTTTCCAAAGAGAATGCAGACCCAGTCAATTTTTAGATTTTTTTAAAATAATTCATGACTGCAATATCTGCTGTCTAACATTTATGTCTATGGGAGCAATATCACGCAAGAATAATCTGGTTTTAAGTGTTTTCATAGTCTGTGATTATAATGCAACTTTGCCCCCCATCCTTTTTTTTGTTTCAGGATATCTGACAGTTACCATAGAGCCTCTGCCTCCTGTCGTTGTGGGCGAAACCGTTACTCTGAAGTGTAACTTCAAAACCGACGGAAGGCTTCGAGAGATTGTTTGGTACAGGGTGAGTAAACCTGTCTACACTTTTGACACCATTAAGCACTACATCTACATCTATTTCTGCCATCTGAAGGAGTTCACTGCCATGGCATCAATGCTAACGGTATGTGATATCACAGGTTTATGGGCGTGTTAGGACCACGAGCGCTCGCCATCAAATTGCAAACTTGTTAGGAAGCAAGCTATTATTTTGGCCAGCTGTATGGGAGGCATCGCTGGCTGTTGCTTGGGAATTTAATTTCTCAATCTGCTGGTCATCACCATCTTTTCTTAATAGTTCACAGCTGGCGGCTCAACATTTATTACAATCCCAGTTGGTGTACAGCACTGCTAAAGTGCTGCTAATAATTAAATTGCTGTTGATGAAGTGGGAAAAAAAAAAAAAAAAACTTTGTATATCTAAGATGGATTTGTTTTAAAGTTCTGTGTGGAAGTACATCTGTGAAATATTACAGTTCAGAGTGGGAACAAATTTGTCTCACTTAAAGGGAGTCTGTGATAAGCATTCGAATTGAAAAGCAGGAACAGCTGCTACTGTCACATCATTGCCCGACTATTTGTATTTGCCAAAAAACCCTCAGATGATTCTTGAGGGCAGTTGTAACTGTGTCTGGTTTTCACGTTGGGGAAGTTGTTGAGTAGCGACTGGATTTGTACAATGCAGCACAGACGAGCTGTAAACCCTGGAATGTTTTCAACCTAGCCAAGGGGACTCCCATAAAATGCATTCTTGCTCTGTATTGTGTCATTTATGAGGCTTGTGGAGTGCTCTAATGACTGATGGGTTTCCAAACCAAACAAGTAAACAGCACAGCGGTAAATGCATTGCGGGTAGAACTTCTCTGAGGCCGGGATTCTTTTATGTGCATCCCTGACTTTACTTTGGGAGGCGACTGGATTCTTGAGAGACTTGAGATCACACGAGAAGTACCACTTCACTGGCTCCAAGCTCTGCACTTATCCAAAGAGGTGTAGGCCGTCATTGGTTCATCCCCAAAAGCTGTTACATGCCCCGTTAGAGATGAGAAGTTTATTCTCGACGAAAAAAATGACGCAATTTTATTCTCGGAGCCCTCATTTGGGAGTTCTTGCAGCTTGTTCTCGCCACCTCAGCTGGGCAGAACTTTTTTCACCTGTCGAGTCCGGTGACGATTCTGTGATTGGTCAGAAATTTGAATTGGGAAAGCAGTGGGAGCGGTGGACGGGCCCTATGAAGACTTCCCTGGAGGCACTTGAGTTTCTTGTTGTCCAAAACATAACTTTTTCTTGTTCTTGCAGCCCTGGGAGCAAGAACAAATTTCTCGCTTCTTGCGGAGTCTGTATCCAGCTGGAGAGTCCGTTTTATGTGCAGATGTTCCTTACTGACATCCAAACAACATCGCTTTTATTGTGTGTTTTCTTTTGTAATATCTTACTGCTGTATATGTTTGTTGATTTGATTGTTTGAAGTTATCCAGCTAGACAGATGGTTCATATAATCAACTGGCATGCATTTTTTGAAAATGCCTCATCTTTTCCAAACAGTTTACAGTTTTTAGGAGAGCCTCCCAGATGGTTCTTTGCAACAAACCATCTGAAGCGTCAGGTTGCCCTGACCTCCGCCCCCAATGGCTGCTGCCTTAAGGAGCATTCTCCTGAAAACACAGGCATTTATGTATCCAACAATAGGCAGAGAGAACTAATTATGAAAAACGACGCCATGCCAGGTGACTGGTGTTACTGACTGTAAGAAATTCAGCGCGTTTAGCTACCAGAGCTCAACTGACACTGAGCTAAACATCGGGATATATCCATCATTTCTGAGCATTTCATTTTTATTTGTCTCTTAGAGTGCCACACTGACAACAGTTCACTCATTTCAATCGGACTGATGTGAGGAAGGCATATAAATAAAAAAAACAATCTCACTAATATCTTGCAACTTCTCAAAGTTGTTTCAAAGAGTTTCAAAGGAGCTGCTTATTCTTGTCTTGTTACGCTCCGTCAGTACTGGCTCCTAATAAACTATTCAGAGTGTAAGTTGAACTTGATATCTGAGCATCCCATCAGCTAGGTTCACTGAACAGTCAGCCGGCTCAGGTCAGCTCCTCACTGGCACTTTTGCCAATATGCAATCATTTCTGGTTAATTCTGCAGTCAGCATACTTACTCCTTTTTTTTTTTCCTATTATTTTTTATTCTATTTTATCGCAGCGTTTGATAATTTGCGAATGTTGAGTCTGACGCCGTGGTGACATTCACCTTGGTTTTCACCCTCTAAACTCAGCCGGAACACGAGTCATTAATGAGCGGGAGGTTTATTGCTCAGGCAGAAATTCTATCTTTAGAGAAGCTTCTGCTTTCTCACTTTTATTATTGTGAAATAAAACAGTGTCTCTGGACTCATCTTAGCAAATGCTGACCTTTCAAGGTAGGACAAAAAGAGATTTATGGCACTTTGCACATTCACCTTGGTATCATAGATCATTTTCATTGCTTTGACAATTTCATTTAATCAAGCAGCCTCAGTAGAGCATTGTTTTGCTTACATTTTCTGTCAGATTTCTGAAGTTCCTATCAGTGGCTACATAGTTTAAATAACCGCCCTGAGAATAGAGCTGCCCATATTAAATGTCCTCACGGGGAAAGCGAGGAGGTTGTAATAGAAATCAGCCCCATCTTTCCGGTGGCTGCAGCTCAGCACAACCGCTGATAAATTATAAATCAATTGCGCACACTCGGCTGCCAAAGTTTCTTTAATCTCTGCCTTTTATTTGACTAAATACTGTTGACTTCTCATTTTACCTCCTGTTCAAATGGAACAGGGGTTGATACTCACCTGGGGAGTCCTCGTATCTAATCGAAGCTCGGCCGATCAAGTGAAGGGCTGAATAAACTGAAGCCTTCAGCGAGCGGCATCCTGACGTATTCTGTTTGAGGATTTTTTTTTTTAAAAGCTTAAACCGCCATCAGAATTAGCACGTCTTAGGATGTACTTAAGATTATTTTAGAGGACCTTTCAAGCTCAAATACTCGCCAGTACGTTCAAAACTAGAGAGATAAAAGTAATGGATTTGATATGAGGTCCCCCATCGTTTCTGTTATATAAAAGCATTTTGTATTTTCTTTTATCCCCTGAATTGTGAATGACTTATTTTATGGTGACATTGCTTGACTTAAGTTTGTGAAAGGGTTTTAATGAGAAGACGAGCTGTCCATTACTGTTCAGCTTAGGCATTAGCCGCACAATTGTTCATGCAATTATTTATCACTTCCCGATGACATTAATCCTTTGCAGCCTCATTGTTTGGGGCCCCGCTGCTGTATCTGTAAAAGTGTTGATAACAACTGCAAAATGAACCACATGTTTATCCTCAAACACGTGAGGATGAAGAGTAACTATGTCACAAAAATGAAGGGAAGATTTGTTATTTTATGAAATAAGTATTACATGTGTTTTCCATTAGATTTTACAGAACAGCAATTAAAATATATATTAATACAAAACATTTATTTTATTGTGACAAAGTGTTTTTTGAACTGAAGGATCTCTGGGACCCCAAACAGCACTTTAGAATTAATGAGTTGCAAACCGCAGACTAAATCTGATGACTGAATGTAAACAGTGTTTACCAGTGTAAGACCTCTGCGCAGTCTGCAACGTCTACCGCCTCCGTGCATTGTTGTGAGGCTGGTTTTCTGATGAATGGAGATTATTCATTACAGTCACGAAGTGGAGTAGGCAAAAAGAGATGTTAAGAATGAATGCAGGTGCAAATGCAGCTTTAACCAACAGAAGAAACTTTTTTCAGACCATCCTGTTGTTTTGTTTTTTTCTTTCCTCCTACCCTTGCTCTTTGACAATAATACCATAAGTGGGTGGATGCCTTATAATAGTTTTAGTTCGTTTTAGTTTACCCAGATGGCAGACGAAGACAGGGAGCGAATGCAAGAGCAGTCCTCGGTAATGGATGTTGTACAGCCCTGCAGCTAATGCTTCAAGAGCAAATAAATGAGACCCTCTCAAGTGTGTATGATATTGCACTAAAGGCCTTATGAATGTTTTTAGTGAGTCTTGAATACTGGCAGGTCACGGATTAAACACTGCGGATATGTAATACCATCAAGCTGTCATCTGTGCTTTAACAGCACCCCAAATAGTAATGATGGATCATTTGATAGGGTGGTACTAATGCGCCGCCTCTGTGGGAGAAGGATTTGAGCACGGTGGCGCTCGGATATGGCTCCTCAAAGACGTGCGCACGGGCTCATCTCATGCAGTGCTTGTTTTAATTTATGTCGTGTCATTCTAACGAACATACACATACGGGACTTCTCCCTGCGGGCGCCCAGGTACGCTGCGTTGACAGTAGAGGAACAAGTGATGTCTGTTAGCTTGCCTGTTGAGTGCACTTTGCTTAATTTTAATCACTGGATCAACTGCCTTCCTCTCCAACCACCCCACCTCCACGCTGCACATTACGGAATTTCTCCTTTCCTTGACATAACTCTTCTGAGATCCTCTCCCCCACCGGTACCAGTATCTTCCCTAAGACATTCCCCCTAATTTACCACATCCCTGTCTGCTAGCCGGGCTCATTCTCTGATACACTTTTCATTCTTTAGCTGTGTCCATCTCTGTCCATTTCATTATTATGATCCAAACTCACCTGCATTTATAATCCTGCTCTTTGCGGAATTACAGGACGTCACCCTGCGCACTCCAAGTGCAATACTCCCACGTAGCAGGATAACATGCAGCATCAACAGCCAAAGAGAAGAAATATTAATTATGTCCCAGAGTCATTTGGTTTCATGTTAACAAATTGCACGCTAATCTGCATGGTTTACTGTGAGCACAAGCTAGAAAGCCATTAAAAATACTGGAATCCACTCTCCACATTTGAACTTATTTATTCGTTTATTAATTTTCTGTGACCGATTGTCCTGTGAAGGATCGCGGGGAGGCTGGAGCCTATCCCAGCTGTCATCAGGCGAGAGGCGGGGTACACCCTGGACAGGACGCCAGTCTATTACAGGACTAACAAGTGGGACCCAAGCAGACGCAGAACATGCAAACTACGCACAAAAAGGCCCCAGTCGGCCTGGATTTGAACCCAGAACCTTCTTGCTGTGAGGCATTGTCTTGTTATTTTCTAATGAAATAAATGGAGACTGAAGGTTAGGAAAGAGTGCATCTCATTTGGCCGTTTCCCATTCAAATCCCCAGACAAGATTAGAAGCTTTAGCAGCCAGGCTGTTGTGGACTGTCAGTCTTGGCTGCTTCCCTCTAAATTATTCACTCATACATTCCCTAATTTTCTAAATATTCACCATCACTCTTATACTCGTCCTCGTCTTTAATGGTGCAGCGGACTGATTTGGACGAAAACATTTTAAAGCAGCTGCTCAACAGAAATGGTGCATGTTAAACATGATTTCATTTTGTGGACTGTCCATGAAGGTTAAGCCATGAAAGTAACACTGGGGCTTCAAGCATGACTGACTCGACACCCATTTATTGAAAGCCATCGCTGATGATATGCAGCGGTAGAAAAATCTTGATGACCATAATATTTTTTCATTTAATGTAAGTTACACTGAAAGTGAAAGAATATGTTGAGTGTCCTCTCCTCCCGTGTGTGTGTGTGTGCGTGTGTGTGTTTTGGTATTTGTGTTGGGGAAACAAATCAACAGTTTTACAATGTGTAGGAAGGACAATAACCAAAGACATTCGTAAATTTCAGCCATCGACCATTAAGCACTTGTCAGATTTTAATGGAACCATCTGCCTCAACAGAACTGATTCAGAGCGCCGCGTGTGAGTTTGCTTTACACCATGTTACTACATACACTAGGATGTGGTGAGCTGGCACATGAAACAACGTTGTTCCTAGCATTTCCATTAAATCTGCTTAATGACTTAGTAATGTCACAGTTGTCATGGAGTCAAGTGCCAATGGAGATGTTTCCATTTCTTTTCTTGTGTTTTTGTACTTTAGTTTTGTGATTAACGTTGTTTTGGGTTGATCTCATGTCATATTTATGCCATAAAAAAATGCAGTTCATAGACTTGTCCTGTGTGTAGGTTCCACCGATGAGTGCAGTTCTCCCCCTCTCTCTGAAAGACCTGACGCAGGTTCTTAAAGATGACACTTCAGACCCCTTTTAAATGTTCTCCATTGTGGTGAATTCTCGATTTCTATTTCGTTGTATTTATTTCTGCGAAAATGTGAAAGTTAATTATATTTATGCGCATAGACTTTTGTGGGAGTCCGTATCCAAATGCGGCGCGCGCACTCCTTCTCTTGACATATTGCCATTATCTTAACAGCACAGAAGTGTTGTACACATATACGTAAGTGCCAACTGTGTTTGGACATATGCCAGCTGCCTTAGTTTAGTTACCGGGAGGAATACACGATGCTTGTATCTGGAAATATGAAAATAACTCTGCAGATAAAATGGCCTGACTGCAACTTTCCAGAGCAACTTACAGCAAGAAACTGATGCACAAGTAACACCGAGACACTTGCTGCACAAACTGTGTCACCTTATTTTAATACCCTGAATCGTAACAATGCTTGTCGTAGTGTTTTTTTTTTTTTTTCTTCAGATTTACTTGTGGCCCACATGTGACAAATCCCATTAAAGCTGCTGACAGTGTCAAAGCACAGTATAACAGCTATACAAATGACTTATCTCTAGTCATAGCCTGCCAAGAAATATGGCAAAGCATTACCTGAGGGCATCGTGTCACCGGATTTACTGTTGTCTCTTTCTGTCGCATGTTACCTCCGAATTCAATGGCAAAGATATGTTACCGGATACTCGACTGGAAAGTAGAGTGTTTTTCTAGCCGGTAATCCCGTCTCTTGACTGTGGAGAGACACAGGAGGCGTCATATGTTAAATCCGAGTTTAAAATCTTCAAGACATGGTTGCCCGGGCAACCGGAATCTGTGAGTTCAGAGCAGAGCTTGCACAGAGTGTGTATGCACCGCACAATCCTGTGGGGGTGTTAGCGTCCTGCTGTTTTATCCCCAAGTGTGATTGTCTGGCTTCAAAATTGCTTGTCTCAGTTATTATCAGTGGCAACGTACAGTTGCACATGAACATTCTGTATCTTTGTCTGCGTAAAAAGTGCCATTTATGAATGTAATTTTCGGTTTCTAAATTGGTAGTGCAGACGGCGTGTTCTTGTGAAAGAAATATCGAGCTTTATTCAGCCCTAGATTTGTTCAATCATTTTTCAGGTTTTGAGCTCAGGCCACCTCAAGTTTAATCACTGTCATTTGGTGTCGTCCTAGAGACTGTAGGCCACATAAGTAGGTGTGTAAAGTCTAAAATACATATTCATTCTAATATGTCCTGTCATATAGATTTGACATGCATGCATGCTGCTGTGATTATAGAGAATCTTTGAAGGGGATTCATTGATTTTACACTGCACTTGCTCCTGTGTTTACCCTTGCTTACTCATTTTTAGTTCAGTGCACTGAGAAATTCATCCATCTTTGCATGCGTTACCACAGCCTTATCAACAAAGAGTTGTGCAGATCACTATCGACACCACTGGCCACGATGGTGCTCTGAGGTCTGTGCCAAAGGGCTTCCCTGGCCCCTGTCCATGGTGCTGATCTGACTCTGGCTGCCAGTGCAAGTAACATTGCTTCTATCGTCCCATGAATCTCCCCTCGGGGTAATTCAGCACCTGGGAGAATTAACCTGCTTGTTAAACCGTAGCACACCCAGGTGATTTTTTTTATTTTTTTCCTCATTTAAAGTGTACAGCCAAGATTCAAGCAGTTGTGCCTCGTCATGATGAAAGACAATAATGTCATTCATCCATAATCTGTGAACAGACGTATTTCAGACAGAGAACATGTTGAATGTCGACTGTTTTGTTTTTGCTTTTTATCCGTAAATAAAGCTTAAGTCCTGTTCACATCTACAACAATTCGCTCATTGTCTACCGCTTTGGTTGCCTAGGTAACTCTCTTGTATATTTCCCACCTCAAATGTTTCAGAGTGCAACAATCATCTCCATCTGGATTCACCTGATGCTCCAATCTTGCTCTGAGCACAGTGCATTTGTTGGTACATTTTGGTATTTCCCTTAAAGATTACAAAGGCCGTGTCACGTCGACGATTCAAACTCAGAAACAGTGAATTCTTCTGCACACTGTCATTTGACGTAGACCTTGCCCTCCACAACAAGCTAACCCGCAGTTTTATGTTGAATGTAGCTACGGTGTAAATAAATGTGTACAGTCATGGAGAATGCCGAGGCCCAGGAATTAGGTTTGTGAGTTGTCAGTGCAGCTGCTCTTCCATTTTGACATGGTTGAAGTGGTGGGAGTGGACATTGGTCGTTGTGGGGCTGGTTCAACTTTGAGACAAATATATATATATTTGACTATATATATTTCTTGTCACCACATTGCTGCAAGTCTCTTCCTGCGTGTACACCCCTTTATGCCCAATGAGTTATTCAGTTAGTGTGCCCTACTTGGCAGTAGTGTGTTGCTTTTCTCTTCAAACTGCTTGTTTGACTGTATAATACCATTAAAATGACTGATTGAGCATTACCCTACTTTTGTTTTGCCTCTGTGATTAGGTTTTATATGTGACCCTAAGTAGACACAAAATGCTTCTGTTGGTGAAAGAGCAATGTGTGCTTTGAGTAAGACCGCTAGACCCAAATGCAGTGTAATGATAATACATTTTCCAATCACTAGTCCAAGTAATAACTTGATACCCCATTTAAACACATTTTAGCATTTTTCAAAATGCACTTAGGGGCTATTAGGATCCTGATTTGGTCATTGTCTTCTCCAGTTTTATGCCTTCACCCAAATCCAATCTTCCTGAGAGAGGAGTGCTCACATGTGAGCAATTTCACATATTGCATTTATAACAGAATTGTAGAACGGTTTGCAGCGTTACATTCATACCGGATGTGATGAAAGGGAAGCTTTCTGCTTTCTATACATAAAACACACAAAGGCTGTGACCGACCTGTTTCTGCAGGGGACCAGCTAACCTATTTCAAAAAGCGTCTGCTTTATAGTATTTTACTTCAAAACTCCATCTTCTCTTGCTTAAAAGAAAAAAAAGAAAAGTTGTCTGTCCCTTTAAACAGTGGCACAGGCCTGTGTCATCTTTATTAGCCTGCTGCTCCATGCCAAATGCTGCGCCCCCAGGGGGAATGGGAGATAAGGTGATATGGATCACTGCACCACCACCTTCCCCTTTGAGGATGTCACTAGGGCAAATAAGCAGCCTGTTATACATGGAATGATAATTACACACTTCATGTCAGCAAACTACAGGATCAGTCCCTTTTGTTATCCACAAATGGTAATGGCAACAAAGGGACATATCATCGCTGTGTCTGTCTGAGAGCTTGTGCTGCTAGTGACTGTGATGGCAATGGGATATTTTTTGTTTCCAAGAGTGCGTAATGCCCCCTCATTGTTTGCATCTCTCATAGATCCCCAGGTATATATCAAAAGCATACACTGAATCTAATTAATTGTGTAATTGGACAAATGATTGCATAGAAAAACTCTCAGTGAGGTCATTTGTTCTTCTCCCTAATGGCTCATTTTCTGTCTGTGACAGCAGAATTAAGTACAGGGTGCAGTGCATCCATATGTGAGCATCAGTGTATAGCGCACTAGAAGAAGCAACATAATAGTTGGTGATGCACCGATCTTAAAATGTCTCATCCTTATATTTCAATAACAACGGCCGTCCAGATGAAGAATTTAATTCAGACTGCAAAACTCGTAGGCTTCTTCTTCTTTCTTAAGGCTTACAGAGCTCTTCAAATTTTCAACCAACATGACTTCAGAATTTATTATCTCCCAACCAGAATCATACCAGATTTTTAAAATCCATTCTCGCCATCACAGAAGGATCAAACGAGAAAGTGATTATTTAGCGATTAGGGGTGGATCAGAGCTTCTTTGTGACATTTGCATCTGAGGAGGAAGTCATTTCCATGCCAGAGGAGTCTTAGCTGTGGCCTCTACTTCGCCTCAACACAACACACTGTGAGGTCCTCTGGGACCGTAGAAGAAGCCAAACGATTACTTGTTTCGTTCCTTGTGTATTTATTCCTCTGTTTACTTCCTTGTCGGTTTATATGGATAGACTGTGCTGACACGTCATTTCAGAGGGTGAAAAACAAAGCGCCACACAAACAAATCACATCATGTAAATACTTGATTGCTTTGTAATTCTATTAAGCAGTTAGTTACATGTGGTGTCTGAAACACAATCAGGAGACATCTTGGGTTGTTCTTTCTATCAATAAATACCTTAAAAAAATAAGTCCAAAACCAGGATTGTTGGTTTTGTCCGTGCAGCTAAAACCTACAGATATATTTCTTTGTGCCATAAATCTCTGTTGTCCAAAAAAACACATTAATGAGTCACAGTCTCAAACCAGGTGACCAATGTTCTTTCATTATTAAAACCGCGGGCACTTAGTGTATTTTGATTAGATCTCACTTAAAAGAGACATGCTGTTCTAAATCACCACAAGACCGCTAAGTGTGTTCTATCTAAAAACTACAGCTGTTTTAGGAAATGTAATTTAGTCTTCTTTTTAAAAAATGAATTACAGCCACACAGTTTGTGACCATTTTTTTTTTTTTAAGCTTAATTTCTTCAGTAGGAATGTTTGGGCTTTGGAACAAGAGCCAAGTCAAAAACTGTTGAGAGATGCATAACCATGTTTATGGGCTTGGCACAGAATTCAGATTTTCTCTGGGTCTTGGGTTCTTGGACTCATTGGTGAATTCAATACGGACGACTGCTTTCAATATACTGCACAGCCTATTCTAGATTTGATGCCAGTTTTAAGGAGTACTGTTTTTATCAGCAGTTATTCTTCATAAATATACTGTACACTGATCAGGAATAACATTATGACCACCTTCCTAATATTGTCTCCAAAACAGTTGTGACACATAAGAGAATGGACATGGGCCTTTTGAGGGTGTCCTGTGGTGCCTGGCAACAGGATGTTGTTAGTGGAGCCTTTGGGTCCTATGGGTTGAGGGGAGGGGCCTCTGTGAATCATCCCACAGATACTTGATCAGTTTGGGATCTAATGAATTTGGAGGCCAGGTCAACTCCTTGTGCTGTTCTTCATATTTTTTTTAGTTCTTCCTAAACTATTTTTTGTGTGTGTGTGCCTGTGTCAGGCTGCATCCTGCTGGGAATGGCAGCTGCCATCAACAAGTGTCATTGCTATGGGCTGGGGGTGTCTGATCTAGTCTGAACTGTCACAAGATGCTCAATGTCATTTAATCTCCTGTCAGCGGTTTTACTGTTGCGGCCATCTATATGCCTATCTACATGGCCATGTATATCTGTGTATATTTTTACTTTACTTTATTTTTGGCCTTGCTTTGGCACATATACACTATATTACCAAAAGTATTCGCTCACCTGCCTTTACTCATTCTATGAACTGAAGTGCCATCCCATTCCTAACTCACAGAATTCAATATGATGTCGGTCCACCTTTTGCAGCTATTACAGCTTCAACTCTTCTGGGAAGACTGTCCACAAGGTTGAGGAGAGTGTTTATAGGAATTTTTGACCATTCTTCCAAAAGCGCATTGGTGAGGTCACACACTGATGTTGGTCGAGAAGGCCTGGCTCTCAGTCTCCGCTCTAATTCATCCCAAAGGTGTTCTATCGGGTTCAGGTCAGGACTCTGTGCAGGCCAGTCAAGTTCATCCACACCAGACTCTGTCATCCACGTCTTTATGGACCTTGCTTTGTGCACTGGTGCACAGTCATGTTGGAAGAGGAAGGGGCCCGCTCCAAACTGTTCCCACAAGGTTGGGAGCATGGAATTGTCCAAAATGTTTTGGTATCCTGAAGCATTCAATGTTCCTTTCACTGGAACTAAGGGGCCAAGCCCAGCTCCTGAAAAACAACCCCATACCATAATTCCTCCTCCACCAAATTTCACAGTTGGCACAATGCAATCTGAAATGTACCGTTCTCCTGGCAACCTCCAAACCCAGACTCGTCCATCAGATTGCCAGATGGAAAAGCGTGATTCATCACTCCAGAGAACGCGTCTCCACTGCTCTAGAGGCCAGTGGCGGCGTGCTTTACACCATTGCATCCGACGCCTTGCATTGCACTTGGTGATGTGTGGCTTGGCTGCAGCTGCTCGGCCATGGAAACCCATTCCATGAAGCTCTCTGCGTACTGTACTTGGGCTAATCTGAAGGTCACATGAAGTTTGTAGCTCTGTAGCAATTGACTGTGCAGAAAGTCGGCGACCTCTTTGCACTATGCGCTTCAGCATCCGCTGACCCCTCTCCGTCACTTTACGTGGCCTACCACTTCGTGGCTGAGTTGCTGTTGTTCCCAAACGCTTCCATTTTGTTATAATAGAGCTGACAGTTGACTGTGGAAGTGGGGATATGTTGTCCATCTTTCATACTGAAAAAACACTGACTGTGCACCAGCATCTCCTCAGGGGTAACGGTTACTCTTCAATTTGCTGCGAGCTGTGTTGAGAGAGTTGGGGCAGATGGAGAATGCGCAACTTCTGCCTTGTGATCTCCAAAGATAAGTTTTCACAGAAATGCACATTAGTCATCAGATATGCCAATACCGATATAACTGTGATAGAGCTCTATTACAAAATAGCATGAGAAGATAGAATTTATGCGTTCACTCATTAGATTAAGTGATAGTTATAAACTCTGTAACTGCACTAAATAAATCTTACTTTTTCTTTGGACTAGGACTACACTCTGTGTGTTTTGGTATTTGGCCAAGCATGTAGTTAAAACAGTTGTATCCTATCAGTAATAATATATTACTACTGGATGCCAGATACTCTCATTTAATTGTTAAGCCTTGACGTCAGCTTCATTGTGCTATTCTTTTGTGTTCTGTGTTGATTGTGTTGTGCCTGTAGTGAGCTCCAAATTAACAGAATGACTGAGCGATGAATAAAAATATTAAATGTAATGTCCTGTCACTGGATTTAGTAAAAAGGCCCTACAGCTGAAAAACTTCAGTTATGAGGGATGATAGAAACTGTGAAAGTTATTACAGGAGAGAAAGAGGAAAAAAGGTAGTTTGTCCTGCTATTGCAGGTGGCTTATACAACTCTGATGACATATTTTGTTCCAGCTGAAATAGCGTTATAGCATGTTACCATCATTTGACATTTTGCATATGTACAGCTAGACGTGTTCCTCCGTCATTACTGCCATGATGCAACAGCAGTGAGGAAGCAGAAATCAGCAGTATGCATAGCAATATCTGTTACTTACATGTAAAACAAAATAACAAAATGAAATAAGCTATGGAAGTGTTTTTTGAACAAAAGGAGGTTCTTAGAAATTTCCGAAAGAAGTTTTGCAGTCCTTCTTTTTCCTATTCAAGGTCAGGAGGTCTCTATCCCAGAAGCCCAGCGTGGATTGAGTAAATGGCACAGTAGCACCCTAGATGTGTCGCCACTTTATCACTGGGCTAATTGGGACGCCAGTTATCTGCACATTGCACATCATTACATAGTGAGGGCCAGGGATTTTTAAGCACTGATTAGGGTCAATAGTGCGCTACATCTTCCCAGGATACAGGAATATGAGCTACTGACACTGCAAACCAACGTCAAAGAAGTACCAGCAGTGAAGGCCTGTGATTGACGTCTCCTGTTTCTGGACCAAAAAGTTGCACCTGATCACACTGCACAGACTACAACCAAGGTTCCTGCTGGCACATATGTTCTGGTCTTCTTACCAGCAGCCAAACCTTCGCACAGAACAGGCCTCTCTTTGGACCATCAGTTAGATTATAGTTTATTGATTCTAGATGGCCGTGTCTTTGTGAAAATATGTGTGTATGTGAAGGTTTAGATTAGAAGCAGGAAGAACATAGGTTTGCTGGCTCAATCACAGAGATCTCTCTGACCGGCTTGTTCTGACACCACTGAAAAGTCGGTGATGAGGGCCCATTGTGCCCAGTGGTGCAGGAAACAACCCTAAACTAGGGTCAAGCTCACTGACAGCCCGCACTGGCAATAGCCAACCGTTGACTTGTCTCAGCATTTATCTAGAATTCAAGTGATTAAGAATGAAACACCCTTCACCGAGTAAATTAAAAATGAACATTTAGTTCGGGCTATTTTCTTTTTACTTCTGCTGCTTTTCTTTTTATATTACCACAACCTCTCAAGAACATTGGTTGGCTCATTTTCCTTTGTGTTCCCTCAAAATAAGTGATAAAATTAGGTTGTTATTCAGATGATTGTTGTTTGTTGATCTGTCAAACAAGGCTGTGACCCTGCTGAAAAGCAGCCTAGAGCAGCAACGGACGTCTGAAAACGCAATTTGTAATAAATTGTTTACAGTGTGGACCACTACTCTGCAACCTTGCAGCGATATCAGTAACGCGTTGGTACTGCAAAAGCAGGTATTGTTCCCTTTCTTGGACGGGCATTCAGCGCTGTTTTGCTGTTGATTGGAGTTTTGAAATACTCATAGTCATGCGGCCTTAACGGAACTGAGGTGATAGTATTTAATCATTTTGTGTAAATAAAACAAATGCTCTCTGTAAATGGAGTAATCAAATGAAAGGTTTAAAATACTAGAAATTATAACCGAGTGGGAAATACAGTATAGTGTCCAGTTCTGGCTTGATTGCTGCTGTGAAGCTGCACACTCAGCATAATCAAAGTTAATGAATATGAAACAGTTGGCCTTTTTTTTTTTTTTTTTTTTTACATTGTGAGGAAATAATTATAATTTCCCATCCATTAGATAGCATAGTAATAAAGTTAAATTCACTAATGTCACATATCAGGTTCAGCTCTATCGCCAAGAGAATTCGTTTATCAGGTACTAATTACTTTCCAGTGTTACTCTGTGGCAAGAAGCTTAATCACCGGTTGGATTATTTCACAGGTAACTTTCTTTTGAGCAAATGAGTCTTGTGTGTGGCAAAAGGCTTGAAATGTTTATGAACTGAACAAGTCGCTGAATGTTTTATATTACACCGTAACCAGAAAACCTGAATCCTTCCCTAACCTGAACTAGTGCCAAACATATTTGGACATACAAACACGCACAAATTGCGCAGGAAAGCTGGATACTGAGAGTGAAAAATAAACTACCATTAGAACTAATGCATCCAGTCCCAAAGTTTTGCAAAATGCATGTCATGTTGAGAACATGTTCTAATTATGTTCGTTTAGAAATTTGATCCAGATGATATCAGATTCCCCAGAAAACCCGTTTCTGTTGCCATTTAGTCATAAATAAACAGGTTTGACTTTGTTTGCTAACTCATCTCTCTAAATGAGCAATACATTAAAAAAGAAAACAAAAAAAACACACTCGTGTTAATTGTCTATAATGTGATGCCCTATGTTCCCTACTTGATCACAAATTGTAGAATTGAAGTACGTGAACACAGGTGGAAATGTGACCACGAAGGCACCACGGTTGCCGGGGATGCCGTTTATGCACGGTGCTTGGTGTTCAAGTGGTAATGTCAGGCAAACATTGGTTTAGCAGTTAACAACTGGGTAGCTTAATGTAGGGACCACAGAAGCACAGTGGAGGGATGACGCCATTGGAAACATCGACATGTGTCAACATCTGCAAACGTGTGAAATGTGGTTGAAGGCAAAAAAAATGTGAGTGTTACCGGATTCACCGTAATAAAATACTTTTGGTCCCTTCTTGGACTGGAAATTTTTTTATATATATTTCTTATTTTTTCTATTATTATTATTGGCCTTTTTATTATGTTTAGTTTTAAAGAAAAATCCATGAAAAATCTTCTAATCTGTGGAGATTATTCTTTGGCCCACTCTTTTTCACGGTGAGGCAAAGGAGTCACTCTTGGCACTTGAGAAATATTATCTTGAAAATGCTATGTAATTTCTAGAGAAGTGCCATTCACTCCATGAATATAATACAGTATGAAATAAAGCTTTTCATCTTCCTGCTGTGTGCCCAAGCATATTCTTTTGCTCTGGATATTACACGATTGAGGAGACATTGCTGAGAATTTGGGGACGTAGGAGGGCACAAAAGCTCAGTAGTTTTGCAAATGGAGCTAATGAAAGCTATTTTTATTATTATTATTATTATGTTTTGTTTCATTAAGAAAATGCAAGAAAAAATAATAATTCTTGTAGTTCCAGGACAATTATTCTTTTGTTTATCACTCAGAAGGCTATTGTGAGTGCAGAAAGATGCTGTAAGCCTCTCAGCATTATCAAATTGTTTTTACGATTTGCTAGAATGAGGTACGTTGTTCTAGCAAATCTGAAACTTCACATGGACAAGTGAACAGACCTGAGAGCTCCTTGAGGCTTTTGTTCTTCAAAAAGACTTCAGCATAGCCTTGAACATGTTTCTGTTCAAACGAGAAAGACCCATGAAGAGTCCAAAGAACTTAAAACACAAAAAGAAGTCCTTATAACTTGAGTTAATGACATGTCACACATATAAATGTTCAGATCGTTTTGTATTCGAAACAATGTGAAGTTGTGTTCTTGAACCGCCACCGTGTGTATCAGAACTGGACCCATACAACGCACAAGGTTGTTGGCCCCTAGCACTATGAGCTCGTCACACTGTCTCTAGGCGGGTCTCTCTTTTTGTCTGATCAGCCGTGATGGCTGTCCTGCACTTCCCGCATCTCCTGAATTCTTCATTTCACAAGCCACATCTGTCCTTCATGACACAATAGCGAATGGCCCATTTCACAGTATGTCTTTGCATTGTATTGTATCCGTCAACAGCAGAGCCATTTAGTTTGATAAAAAGCTTGCTTTTAAAAAGTTTGTGAAAATGGGGGGACATCATTTTTCCACATTGTTGTTACTTTGCAAGATGTAACAGTGAAATGGTTTATAATGCACATTTCATTTTTAGTGTCAGAGGCACACTATTCCCCAAAAAAATAAAAAATAAATGCCATACCATACATGGCAATGTGTAAATGATGGGCCTGAATGACCCAATCACCAATCAGAGCTATTATACGGACTCGGTTCACTCATAACCAGGCCAGCTCCGCTGCCAAGGAAAAACAATTAGAGTAAAGCCTCTCTTCCCCAGTGGGTTTAATGCAAGTGGAGAGAGATAGGTTTCGTAATAGATTTTTGTCCGTGTAAAATGAGATGCTGACCTCTAGGTCCAAGACACACAAAGACATCAGAGGAGCGGTACAGCACTCTCCCACTGGGGCTAAAGGATATTCATCCAGGACATCATTCTCGTGCTTGGTGTGAGTCATACTACCAGCCATGACAGCTACTCCTCATGGAAGTTATCGGCAGAGAGTCTCTGAGGGTGTTTCAAAGTGGAGATTGCATCTATGCAATTAACTTCTTTTTTAAACACCATGAGACCCGAGCAATTGACACTAGCGTTTTATTCAGTGTGGCTGCGGAGCTGGTGTTGTTAATCATATCATCTTCATGTATGAATGAAAAAAGGCAGCGTTTTAGGAGGGCGTGGGTTGTGTTCAGGAAAGCAAAATATTTCTGTTTGCAGCATGTGATTACGTGGTGACCTTTACCTCCTGTAATCCTGATTCATCTGTCAGAGGCAGTTTTTATTTAAGTTTGTCTGAACTGTTGTGGAACTTTTGAGACGGCTACTTGTTAAAGGCTTTCATATCGTCTCCAGCAGCATGTCTCTCTATGATACCGTTCAATTCAATTTTCCGTTCTTGCTTTCACTCCAATTCCTTTGTTTCCCTTAGGCAGTCAGAGGCATGGTTTATCGTAATGAACCATTATAATATTCCCTATTGTGTCAGAGCTCAAAATCACCATTCAAAACAAATCTGCCTTTTCATGCATGAAGAGTGTGCTAAAAGGTGAAGTTTGGTTGCTGATGAAAAGTTAAAATCTGTAAATTTATGCTCAGAACTTTTAACCAAAAACTTGACTATCAGTTTCTGTACTTTATGCTTAAAGGGGAACTACTGTTTTTTTACAACATGGACCTTATCTCTGGCATTAAATACGATTGTTACTCATCCATATAACGTTTGTGTAACTTGCATTCAGTCGGGAGATTTTTAGAGCAGTGTATATCCATGTAGTGGGAGTGACTGGGGCACCGAAACACAAGTAACGCGAAAGTAACGCAGCATCTGCCGCAAAACTCGTTCAGTTCACTAATATTTTGTTTTGTACGCTAGTGTTATTCCCCGTTGTGTCCGGAGTTACCTGTTATCATCATCCAGTAGATTGACCTACCCCCCCGTAGGTCAATCTACAGACCCCGGATGATGTCTTCTGACCTGGATAATGTCGTCTTGGCTTGATTACCTGTAATTTGCAACTGCTATGGTTCGTCCACAACTTCAGAATTGGAAAAACTAGCAGGATGCTGATGTCAGACTTATCATCACCAGACTCTATCATAACAAAATATTGGGGAAATGAATAAGTTTCACAGCAGATAATGTGTTATTTAGAGGCTGCATTTTGGTGCCCCAGTCACTCCCACTATATGGATATACAATGATCTAAATATTTCCTGAATGCAAATTACACAAAAGTTACATGGGTGAGTAAACAATCATATTTTAATAGTAGTTCCCCTTTAAGTAGCACTGGTGTATTGTTATCTTTTTCCTTTATTGTTTTAATTCTTTTCATCACAGCTCAGATTTCAGAAGCATTTCTGAAAGGCATGCTGGAGTAAGCATGAGCTTTAACGACGTTTGTTTAACGTCCTGGGTTTGTCTTCACTGTAATAATTTGATCTGAGTTTTCAGTAAGGCTGTGTGTAAACACTGAAATGTTATTTCACATTATTTACGTGAATTGCCTGGGGAACAAACGATTTCCCCGTTTACATCCTACACATTTACATATCCCCGCCGACATTAATCAAGAGCAGCTCATTTACTGAGGCTGCCCACATGCACCATTACGATTTATTTCAGCGTCGTAATCCTGCGTTTCTCCTCAAAACCGAAGCTAATCAAAGATCATGTTTCTCCTTCTATTTCTTAGTCTGGCCGTTTGACTTAAGTTATTACCGCCGTGTTGGAGTCCAGGTAAACAAAAGCAGTTCTCCCAGAGCTCAGCGGCGGCTCACAGGTTCAGTTAGTTTTTGTCCTGCTGAACATTTTTTCCTTTAAGTGGAACATTTTTCACAACGGATGTGGCAAACTCAGTGGCAGTACAGGCAAAGATCCACCCACCTCACTGCCATAGAGACACCTCTCTAACGGCAGAATTTACAGATCACTTACATTATAGTAAACGCCTCCAACTCTTAGTTTTTTTCTTTTTTAGATCAAAGCTTTCATCCTTATAGACAGTCAAGACATTACCATATCTGCAGATATTTCCAGACAGCAACCAACAACTCTAATACTAAGAGAAACACTGCTATATTCATAAAAAATGTATAAAAATCTTTGCTATAAACTTTGCTAAAGGGCGATAGATAGATAGATAGAAAGATAGATAGATAGATAGATAGATAGATAGATAGATAGATAGATAGATAGATAGATAGATAGATAGATAGATAGATATATACCTATCTATCTATCTATCAACTCCCCCTGTCTAAACCCCGCCCCCTCAAAGCCGTGAACCTAGGGGAAACACTGCACTTATTAGAAACCATTTTAATCCTGAATCATGCAGACTCTTGTCATGTTGTGTTTCTCCGTTCTGCTCCGCATCCTCCCGTGCTGTTTTTAGTGACATCCGGTTTAATCCTTATTACTGAAACACTGAAAAAAACACAGCACCGCGCTGCTATTTTGCCCTCAGGATTTATTGTATGTTGCTGCAGTTTGAGAGCTTTATTGAAATGACCAATTTCTTCTGGGGGTGTGTGCTTTGTTGTTTACATCTACGAGGGCTGACTTGTCTCGCGATTGATGTGCAATTCAATAAATACTCGTCCAAGTGACTTGCTTTAACTGCGTTAAAGGTTCAGACTACATGCAAGGGGAGGATGTTCTGAAGCAGCCTGCAGCACATCCCTAAGAACTTTTTAATATGACATGTTTTTACACTGCAACTTACCATAAGTCAACATAAAAAGACCGGCTTTTATTTAAAAAAATATATATAGATATTATGTATTAAGCCTCTGCTTTGAAGTAGTAATGTGAATGTGAAATGTCGGCATTGAGGAATCTTTTATGAAACACGTAGTGGTAATATAGTTTGTCTGCAGAATTTGAGGGTTTTTATCGGCGAGGCACACTCGAGTAACTTTGAGTCTGCCTGAATATCCACTCCCACCCCCTTTCACACACGTTGCGCTCCAGCACCCTCTAATTTACAAAATGAAAACACTTTGTTTAATCCCCTTTATCCTGACGTGATCCAACCATTTAAAATCAAAACTGAACAGAGATATCGGTGTAATTTAGGTTTTCATGGTCTCCTTCTCCTCTGCTGATGCAGCACACGTGTGGTGGACCTTGATCGATCAGACGCAGCGATAAAGTCTTATGTCTGCTGGCCTGTTAAACAAAATGAAGTATTGACAAAGGTCGCTCGCATATTCTTTCTTTAAAGGCCTCCGTTTCTATGGATTGTAACACTGGCCCCGGTTAAGCAATGGCTGTTCCATAGAACCTTCAGTTTACAACAGCAGGTGGGTTATAGGTAGACAAAAGAGATCTAACCAGGGTATCATCACAGCAATCGGATGAGAATTTTACATGTTTGCAGATGTAAAGAAGCAAAATACAGTATAACATACTTTGCAACCATCTAAAAACACATGTATTTGTTCTTCTACTGCACACCTGAAAGATGAGACTTTCATATCTAAGGTATAAACCCCTTCAGTGAATAAGAATGGCAGTTCCTGCTGTTAGTAATAGGGTTCATACCCCTTAGAGTGAAACCTCTTTGAGGTGTCCTAGTTAAGATAAAAGTTGTTTTTAAGGCCTTTTGGATTCACAAAACAGTGGGAAGTTTTCCTTTTCGTTTATTTTTGTATTATTCTGCACCAGCGTAGCTGCACAAAAGAAACATCTTTTTAGATTTCTGCTGCTCTCGAAGGCAGAGACACGTGCTGCACCTCTCACGTCAGGTACATGTTCAGATTTCTCTTCACATCTTCTGGGTTTGATTTTACAGATCACAGCGTTATGTTTGCATTTCATTCAACAACACAAACTTAGTAACACGTCTCTTGAGTCTTGGCATTGAAGAACAGTAGGTGTTTTCTTTTTTTCTAGTTTGCCAAATTCACTGCACCAATCAACTGTAAAACACAGTTCGTGTCAGCTGATCCTCTGAGCTTTGCTTTCATCCCTTATTTCTATTAAGAACATGATGCTAGCTGAAGCATTTTATCATGATAATGAACATGCCATTTAGAATGATGCACACGGAAGAAGCCACATCCATTTTAACAGTTAAATATTAAGGATTTCATTAGACAGGAACTAGAGTACAGTGCATATTAAAGAAAATAATAAAAGTTATTACAAAAAAAAATGCTTTCATTAATTGTAACGGAGGTAATGAGCATTCTGTGCAGCCACCAAAGTGCCTGCTTCCTTTTTTATGTCTGGTTTGGGCATTGTGCCATTGCCATAGTTTATCCTTAATAGCAGCCAACCAAAGGCTGTCATATCCTATTTTCTTTTAAATTTCAAAGGTATCGCCTTTGAAATGTGCTAAAAGTCCAAGAGCTCTCTTTCATCTCGGGTCTTCCTCGTAATTATTGAGAAAGCTGTGCATTTGGAGGCCTGCATCTCAACTGGGATTTTATATGGTCGGAGTAAAACCTTTTCCTCACCAAGCTAATAACGGAGGCAGCCTGAGCCAGACAGCATCATGCAAAATTAAATCCTTCATTCCCCCTTCCTGCCACACTTTTTTTTTAAAACACTTTCTGCCAAACACGTTATTATTTGCATTTTGTTTTTGCATAACCCTAATTTGTGAACAAAAAAGCTTACTGAAGCTCATCGTTGTTGACCAAGTCACAGCAGACTGGGCACTGCCAGAAGTGAAAAGAGCACAGAATGAGCTGGCAGTGATAAAATTTTACTGACCACATGTCTCCGTGGTAGCAGTCTGTGGTTTGTAAAATATCCGTCAGATCCTGTCATGTAATCTGGTCATTTCTGAGATCCCAACTTCTAAGCATTTTAATATAAAACAAGATGACGTCGATAAGTGAGGCGCGTCTGATCAGCTGCCTGTTTTGCTTTATTAGATTTGCTTTATCTCGCTGAAATAATCACTGGAGACAACATGAAGCACACGTACAGCTTATGAAAGAAGACTCCCAGGCATCTGTGAGAATAGCGTCACAGGAGTATTCTCAATTAAAAGCTACATGTTCTAATCTTGTTTGATGCAGCCCTGACGTAGCCGTCCTGACATGTACACTCAAGCGGTAAATCGCTCACGGATAGACTTCCATAGATGGTCAAACCCGTGGATCCATACTCCAGATTACTATCGGCGCTACAAGACAAAACATACACAACAAATATAAAGACTGCCAGATGCTGCCACCGGGGGCCGAGCATCAAACACAGGGTGGTGTCTTCTTGAGTTGCACGTGGAATGATTGACTTGTACACTTTCTAAATTACTTCTGCATTGTTTTGTTTTTACATAATGCCCCAGCCAGAGTTAATTTGCAGCTACGGTTTATCCAAATGAGCAAAACAAAATATGTGCATCTGCCGTATTTGAACATACATCACACCTTCCCCCTGTTCGACCAAATAAACGCGTCACGTGGATCTAAAATTACCTGATGACAACTTGATTCACATGCAGAAGAGTGTCTTGCCGGAGCGGTTCAGGTATTTAAAATGTCTCGTTGTTTACTGGTTCAATTACGCCGTTCAAATGAGCACATAAAAGGCAGGGATACATAAAAACCAGTTACAATTTATGGCATTAGATAAATCTGTCCCAGAGTTTCTTTATGCATCTTCTGAAAGCAGTTAAGCTATCACCGAGGCAAGCCATTTTCTCCCACTATCAGAAACATGCACTGAATGCACAGCTCAAACAAACTTGCTGATAAATTGAGTTGAGAACAGTGACAGGGAGATAAACCGAATTGTAAAGCAGCTGTGATGCATTGATAGAGTGCTCTGACGGCAGCGGCCCTTTGCCAACATCTCCCCGGGGAAACCTTTAAAAAGATAAAAAACATCTGATTGGATCCATCAATGTGGCTTTAACACATACCCGCCCCCCCTCCCCCAAGTGTCCTCAGCAGCCTTGCAATGGAGAGAAGCATGTCTGCGCTTGGAAAATTTGTTGACATGTCAGTTTCGTGCCTCTGTCCGTAATGCGCACATTGAATGTAGGATACACTGTTGAGTGAAGTGACCCTCCGTGCTTGGTGTCTGTGAACACTTTCAAATGGAGATATCCAGCAGTTTCACATTTTTCTTCTCATATGTAAACACTTGAGTGGTTGGCAAAAGAAATCAAATAAAATAAAATAAACTACATGTCACCTACTACAGAAACCCCTGGGATATGGGCCGATTTATTTGCTTTGCTTTCAGGGTCCAGCAACACTCTAAAACATATTTCCTCTTTGTGTTTGCGTTTCATTTCTTTCTTATTCTTAGTTCTCCGTACAGGTTTTTTTTTCACTCAGAGATTTCTGGGAATGTGCAGTTATCAGGTGTGAGTGAATATGGTAGCTTTTCATGAGATTTATTGTATTTTTTTCAACCCCACTGCTTAACTGTCACGGAGACAGCAGAGGGCTTTTAGCCACAAGTATTTTTTCAAATGGCTTGTGCTGCTTTATGATTACCAGATTGCTGAAATGTCCCTGACAAGTTTAGAAACCATTTCATCCTACCAAGTCTATTTCCCTGCGTAAAAGACTCTGAGTACTTCCATCACACAATTAATGTTGACCTCTACAAAAAAGGCATATATCATTCGTTCGGCACCTCAGCTCCCAAATCTCCAGTCCCTACCTTGAATCCGATTGTTTGTAGCCTTAGAGATAACATACTGCACTACATGCTTCTTACTATTAGTGGTAGACAGTGCAGTATGTGCAAATTATCCTGTACTGTGCTATATTTTCACATGACCACCTTCCTAACATTGTGTAGGTCTCCTTTGTTCCTCCAAAACAGTTGTGACTCATCAGAGAATGGACATGGTCCTTCTGAGGGTGTCCTGTGGTGTCTGGCAAAAAAAATGCTGTTAGTCGGGGGCTTTGAGTCCTATGGGCTGAGGGGAGGGGCCTCTGTGGATCAGGCTGGTTCCAGTACATCCCACAGACACTTGATCAGGCTGCACATCTGCTCTTTACATCTGCAAACATTGTCACTAGATGGCCAATGTTATTTACTTAATGTTGTGGCTAATCGGTGTATGAAACGCAAATAAGAAGAATGATTGTAGTGCGTCACTTAGATGGCTTGAGTGGCACACTAGGAAATTTGGTGAGAATCAACATGCCAATAGTAGATGGTATGGCATTTCGCACACAGCCTCTGTCACTGCAGCAGCAGTTCGTGGTGCCGCTGTACGATACAACACACTGTATTTTCCCAATCCCTCCCAGTAAGGAAACAATTGATTTTTTTTCTCACACATGCATTTGACAGCTTGCAGCAGACTTGTGCACAACACAGAGAAGCAAACTAATAAGAGGAGATTTGTGGAATGGGGAGTGGGAAAGAAAGGCGAGTCAGATATTTCTATTCTCTGCTTCACCCTATTCCCTCTTATTATCAATGAGATCATTTAGCCCTGATCAATTGACCAAAATCTTCTTGTTACATGCTTTCTGTTGCTTTGCTCCCCTGATGAAAACAATGTCTAATTGGCACGGGCATGCTTTATCCTTCTGTGTACTGTAGTTTCTTGTGTACCCTTTGTGTACCCTTTGTGTACTGTAGTTTCTTGTTTCAAGTAAACATTTATGCCTTTACATGTCCACATTGTTTTCCTCCTAAGCTTTACTCTAATTAAAAAGGCCATTGTCTTTGGTGACAGCTTCTTCTCTGATAAACTGTGCTAACAAATGCACCTCCTTATGCCTCAGATTTCAGTGTGTGTCCTGTACGAAAGCTGAAAGGGGATGAGCTTGTGTGGGATACTCTACCTTACAAAAAGCTTTCTGCAGTGCTGCCGAACTGAGATGTATCTGGTGCTCGTCATTAGGCCAGCTGATGGCTCATTGCAAGGACAATGTGCCCAGGAGGAAAAGGACAGAGATCAAATGAGCTGCTAGTCTCCCAAGTCTTGTCTGATTAGTGGCTCTGTCCAGACACTGCACACTAAGGGGCACTGGCTCTGGCCTCCACGTCCGTTTCAGCACCAAGAATGATGCAAGACAAAGACATTCACTTTTCTGGCACTCGGGGGCATCATTTCCTATGCGCTTATCATCCGCTGAATACCCTACATCATGAGCCAGGTTATCTCACAAACTGATCACAGCACGGAGTCTGTTTGGACACAGGGTTGTGTGAGATGGCAGCAATAAAGCAGACACAGTGTATGAAAGGCAAGCGAGGAGATAACTGGGAGCTCGTGGGTAATATTAGAAAGCAAATTTTAAATTTGATTCCTCTTCATTTTCCTTTTTATACAGACTTGGTACAATAACATGTAAGTACAATAGGGAACGTTCTTCAATTGTGAGGGAGCAGCCTCAGGACTGGTGCGTCCATCGCCACCGAATAACAACCGCTCTAAGGAATTGCAAGGCTGTAAGGTTCTGAGAGCGTGTAACATCACAGTGACTAGCAGAGACAAAAACATTCAACATTATGCAAAAATGATTGTCCTGAAAAAATACATTTAAATGAAAGAAGGAAACAAAATCCCTCTTTAGCTAATATGGTCATTAGAAAAGGACATTATGCATGCTGTGGTGAAACCTGAGAGGGAGGTGTTGCTTGGCTTGATTGAATTACAAGTTTTACACCACAGATTATGTCTTGTAAAGTGTTCTAGTACGAGACTATCATGCTGAATTAACCATACTAGCACCAAGCCAGGCGATGCGTTTGTTTGTTTGTTTGTTCAGTCTTTTATTTTTAAGAGGGTCAGATATCTCACCCTCGAGGCCTCTTTGCTTTTTGACACCACACCTGGGAAATGCAGAACCAATGCGCTGCTTCAGAAAATGAACCGCTATCACACTGGAGAGCCTTTTTTTTGTCAACAGAGCCGGCGTCAGCATTCCCACAGGTCAATGGTTTCATATTCTAATTATTATTGTTAACATTATTTTGGTATGAGAATTAACTCTTAATTCAAAAGGCCTGGGGGGGGATTCATCTCACACTCAAGTGTGTGTATGTGTGTGTGTCAGTATTAATGCTTGCATCTGTGTTGAGGGGTTACATGTTTACAGATTCATTTCTAGCACTTAAGCAAATAACTGGCTTCTGCTGTGAGTGCATGATGTCCCTACTAATAGACACATTATATATAATTTCCTGTACTTCTCATTTGACCTTTTGTTTATGTTGAGATAATGTTAAGAATGGATTTCCTTCACCTCCTCTCAGGGTGTCGCTGTTTTGCATTGTAAGGTATGTTTACCATTGCCATCACGTTCGTCTTTAACAAAGCTTCATCGTATTAGATTCACAGTCACTACTTCATTCTAACACAAACTCCCCACAGTGACATTGGGTGAACATTTTGATAACATTACCTACAGGTTCACCCCAGACTCAAAACGAAATGTTTTTCTTTTTGCCTGTACTGCTATTTATCCATTTATATTGTTTTCATGTGAGTGACAGAAGCTTGGATGTATCAGCCTGTGGTGTTCAAAGTGCAAATAAAATGCATTTTAAAAACTTGACAGCGGCGTCTCTTTCCAGAAATCCTGACCTGATGACTCAAGAAAATCTGTTTTAACTGAACTGTTTTGTGTCCACCACCAAACATGTCACTGTGCACAAAGAAGCAAGCATTTACCCATCACGAAAGGCTGTCTTCTGCATTGGGTTAGCCAAAGCTGTAGCACCCATAGCTTTCGTCTCGACTGTCCCTGCATCCATCTGTTGCAGTTCTTTGTCTGTGTACTCTCTTTCAAATAAGTATAACTGAGCAACGTGGTTGTCTTAAAGTCCATCTTGTAGTCCGGCATTGATAGTTTCATATCTAACTAACTGATGCTGTTGTATAACATCACAGCTCAATCCACGTATCATGGGTATGCTACCAAGCTTCTTTTCACCAACTTTGCAAACCAGTGGTTTGATAACTAGACATAAAATAGTTCCTACATGAAATGGCCCACAGCAACATCTGTGGGTTTTCTAGAGTGATTTCTCAAAGAGACATTGCCTTTGAGCTTTTCCGATGCATTTAGGTTGGTTCTTTCAGCACCACAAGCTGAGAGACATCTAGTTCCATTACATATTAATAAAGGCAGAAAAGTTTGATATCCCCAGAACTCTGCAACTCATATCAAAACAATCTAAGTAGATCAAAAGCCCTACAGGTTCGTTTCACGTGTTCCGATCGCCTTCTGAAGATTTGTTATTAGCACTTGGTCAACATTTTGGTCACTGGTCATTGAGTTGAATTCTCTTATGGAAGATGCTTTGACTGTTTAGGTGCGTTCCCCTTCTATTCCAACTGTATGGATACAGTGTTGCAATACAAGGCCAATGTCGCCTTACATGCATAAAACATCATAAGAACATAAAAACAAAACAATTTAAGCAGCTTTAAAAAGTAAATAGAAATGTGGTAAAGGGGGAAACGGTTGAAACGGAGTAGGCACTTTTAAACAGCTGTGTTTCAAGCCTGGATTTGAAGGTTGTCAGATAGTCCATGTTTTGGATGTCAAAAGAAAGTGTTTTAGATGTGGGAAGCTGAGCAACAGCAGGCAGGTGGTGCAATAAGTTTGGCGGTCGCGATAAACTAAAACGTTTTATATTTTATATGTCCTTAGAAATACAGTATATAAATCAGCACGGGTGATGGAAGCGATACGGACGCATGGAAAGAAGTTTTGTATTCAAAGTGCCACAGTATTTTTTTGTGCTTAATTAATGTTGCAGTACAACGACCGCCGTGTGTTATTTTTAAGTAAAGATATAAATCTTGAGTGTGAGCTCCATGAAGGTATCACGCTACCGTCAAATCCTGTCTGCACCGGAGACAAACCGAGACAGAAAGATAAAGCAGTGGAACATGAGATTACTTGTGTAGAGTAAATGGGGAAAAAACAGAAGCATTAAATATTAAATTACAATTTTTGTTCTCAGTACTTAGTTCAGTTGAAAGAGGAGACAAAGTCACCCTGGGAACAAGCAGTAGGAGTAAATATGTTAGTGTATGCTTCCTTAATTAAGCTCAAGCATGTCTTATTAAAAATGGCCCATGCCACATTAAGGATTAGAAATTTGTATTTAAGCATGAAATGAGCCCTGTGCTGTGTGCTGTGTGCTCTGCGCTATGCGGACAGACAGTCTTACAGCACAGCTCAAATCATTTATTTCTTGATCTGCATGAAACATAGGAACATTTGTTTGAGAGGAGTACATTAATCCCCGTAACGCGTCTTAACCCTCCACCTCCTGAATACATGGATCAAAACAAAATTCCTAAAATGCTTTTCTTATGGGAACCAGTGCTGACCCTAAGTGTGTAGTTCCTTTTGGTGAAATCAATCATTCAGTAGGATCTCGCTTTAACCTTTTATATTTCTCCTGCACTGTAATCCCTGGGTAGATTTCTGCTTTCAACCAATTTCTGTCAAAGGACAGTTCCGGTGATAAATTCTCTCACAGTATGAAGACAGAAAATGCTTTATCATAATAAACTTACGCATGAAATTTATGAAGAAAACAAAAACCTTTTGTCTATTTTAGCATTTTGCCAAATTCAGCATTCTGCTTTGTGCTCACGACCTGCTTGATGATTTATGCGTTGAATAACACTCCCCATATATCCATCAACTAGCAGATGCAGATGGTGGCTCCAGTAATCTGGTGGATAAGGAGTAAAGAAGAAAAAAAAAAAAAAAAGGGGAGGCTGTGAAGCTGCAAACATATGCAGACTCGTTATGTCCAGAGTGGCCTTGATGTCTTTTAAGACCATCTGTTTTCCAACTTGTGTGCCCTTGTGAGTCAAAGCCCATCTGTGATGAAATCAGAAAAAGGCAGAAATGTTATCGGACACAGGTTTGGCGGATAAAAGCACATCATTAGTTGGATCAGAGATGCATATATTTCTCGAAAACTTTCTTTATATCATGTTGATGGCAATTTCAATTCAATTCAGTTCAGCTGTGCCATAGACTGTATACAAATATGGACAACGCATCCCCACTTCCTTGCATTGGCCAATTGCTAGTTTTAGCTGAGAAATACGGGCGGTGGAGTTTGGAGCCAGATTTTGCGCACTACGGTCTGAGAGTGGAGCCATGCAGAGCTGCGTTACCGATGACACGCCCACATCTCCACCAGAAACTGTGGGCGTGTCAACCATTTCCACTAGTGGTTTTTTTTTTTGATTAATACTGCGCTCTGCTACCTCTACCAGTTACAAAGAAATGTTTCATTGTACACTGTACATATTTATTTATCCTTTTATTTAGTTTTCCTACTCTCACAGTCCTATGGGACCACTTTATGGTTGTAAACTGGTGGTCACCGTGAGGGCACATCCTGTTTCTATAGCGTCAAATACCTAAAATGAAACTTATCAGACGAACTGACACTTGAACATGCGTCAACATTATATTAACTACCTAAAATGACTGAAACTTACTGATGTGTATTTTAATGTTTTAGTTTGGCCCACATTCCTCCACTAACATTGTGGAGGTGGAGCTTATGACCTATACAGCAGCCACTCACCAGGGGGAGCTCTACTTGTTTTGGCAATGTCCCGCCATCCATTTTTGTTTACAGTCTATGGTCTGTGGTAACAGATCAGACAGATTATGGTACAGCAGCATTCTTATAATCAGCTTGTTGACCCTTAATTCATTATACATTGACAAGTGCAGAATGTGCCTGTTGTAGTGCGGTAAGAAGAGTTACATACACAGTCCTTAAGTGTTAGCTGCACACAGCCCCTTAACTGGGCCTAACTAATGACACTATAGAGTGAGCAATGACAAGTTCCACTCAGCAACTGTTGTGTGTTGCACAGCTGCATTTCAGTTCAGCTGTGAAAGAAAGAGGACAGTTTTACTCATTCCACTTCTCTTCCACCGCCCTACACACACACGCAGACGCACACACACTCACATCTATAACTCACATAGACAGCCGCTTAATTACATGCTGCCACACAGTCTGTATTTTATGCTTATAAGTTATATGGACTTTGACACAATACATTATGAGTGTTAAGCGCAGTCACCCTCATTTGTTGGAATTAGGCGATTTGCATATCACGTAACTCGCACATGCGGTAACAGGGACAAAGTGGCTCAGGGTGACGCAAGGCTGCAGTAGCCTGGAGGTCAGACGGGCTAAACAGTGATTCACGCAGTAAAAACAGGAGCTCTGAGAGAAGGTAAACTGTGTGAACAGAATAATGTGGAAAGGAGCTTAGACTATACTGCCATGTAAACAGACACATGAAAGAAATTAGAAACTATAAGCTTGTATAATGTATTTAGGTGCCTGTTGACTGTTAGGGAGGAATTTGTGGTGATGCCGATGAAGAAGAAGAAGCACCAGAGTCCTGTATGTCTTATGCTGAAGGAGTTTATTTAGGCTCGTGCGAGGAGAACAGAAGATTCGGCGTCACAATATAAGTGCATGAGTCCACCTCAAATCTAAGGGACAAACAGTAAACTCAAAGCCTTATACTAAGAGGGTGGACCGAGGCAGGGGGAGATGTGTCAATATCCCATTGGTTATTGTACATATACATGAAGATAATGATTCACACCAACTAGGAAATACAAATTGTCAGACAGTGACGGAGGACATTATCACCTAACTCTACAGCTGTGTCTGTTGACAGCCAGACAGTGACATTGAAGACGCCATAAGAGGGACCATGGCCTTGGCATGATCCTCAGAGAGAAAATAGGGCAGACACCTGATCCCAGCAGTAGGGAAGAGAAATTATTCTCTAACAATGGCTTTGGTGAGGTCCAAGACTGGGCCATATATATTCATTATTCATTATCATAGTGACTTGTATAAGTCTATTATACAAGAAGTTTAATTAAAACTGTATTCCTTTCCTCAGCCCTACAACAAGTAGCAGGTTTCTCTTCACTTCAGCTTCTGCATCATTCTACAGTTCTTGTTCAAAATATTACAGCCTGCCTCATGTCTGATAAAGGCATTGTCAAAGGAAAGTGTGAACATGGAGTCGCTTATCGCACAGTGATCAAACAGATTAAGGACAAGCTCCAACAATAATGTTCCTCCCTTAGTGCTGCATCTCATTACCTGCCCGTCCTTGATGGAACCCTTTGAAATGTGGATGAAGTCACTTTATTACATAATGTGCCACTAATTGCTGAAGTTACGCAATCCTCTCTTGCGCTTGTGCTGCCTTTAAAGCTCGCAATCAATAGAGGCTTTATTCAGTTTCAGGTTTAATGCCAGCTTTTCTGCAGATTGATTGCGCGCGTGTGCATTGTTTATTTACTTATTCTTTCATTTCAGTTCTCCTTTGTGTAACGTTTTAAGACAACACGAAAAGAAATGGCAAAAAGTACTTTTTGGAACCATGTTTATTACAATAGAGCTGATCATTAAAAAGGCTTCTTAATTTCTCAGCGGGGTGCATTTTCTTGAACATGAATAGCCTTCTTTGGCTGTGACATTGTTAGCACCCATGGTACTTCTCAAATGGTTAGCATCTGAGAGTTGCCCAGAACAACCACCGTTTTCTATTGTTAGCTAATCAGCTTCACTGAGCAGTGTGAAGTGCTTTGCTTAAGGGGACCTCAGTGCTAATTGTTGAGGTAGCTGAGGTGACATGCCCTTTTCCCCAGTTCTAGCACCACTCCAGTTCCATTCAAGAGTCTTACTTTTCTTTTTTAAGTTGCGTTTTTCTCTATGGTGATTAAATATAGCCCAGGCAGTTCTGTGCTGCTAAATACAGTAGCTGTATAATAACCAATATGCAGTGTAGATCAGCAGCCTCCAACAAGTCTGACCCGCTCTGATCTCATCACCTCCTCACTGTCAGCCCACAGACAGCTTGTCTCCCCTCAGAATGACAGACATAATAACTATCTTTGGATGGCCTTGTCTCAGATGGCTTTAGATAACACGCTTGCATAACACTTAACTGCCTGAATTTATGTCCTGGCTGCGCCTGACCCTCACCCATGCTTCCTCCAGGCCACAGCTGAATGCAGCTGGTCTGTTCCTGTCGGTGGCACACTTTTCATAGAGCCCAGCTCTAATCCTTGTATGTAATCTGGCAGCTCCAGCAGTAGCCAATCACAACCTGTTTGTACTTTGTAATGTTGGAATCAAAATGCCTCGCAGCAGAGCGGGAGATGCTGTACTTCTATTTCCTGTGTGTGGGCATAGACAATAGTACTGATTGAGAACTTCCCATGCTGTTGACCCTCACGCAGACACTCAGCCTTCTCATTAGCAACCATTGCCACTGGGCCTGAAATTGTTACATTAAAAAATAGGTTTGAACATCATACTGACAAAACCACTCAGTATAGTAATTCATACTTCAATGCAAGATTATTTTGAAGACCCAGTAGCTATCACAGACTGCTGCTAAGTTAGAAAAGAACATTCTGTGTTTTTTGATGAGAATCTCCTTCATAAATGTTTCAAAATTACACTGAATGTGTTAAAGCCTGTTGAATTTCAGTGACAAGTCTTCAGCCACCTTCCCCGTAAAGCCTTTACATTTCTTGCCAAGTCAGCATCTGTTTAAAATTGCCACGATGCTGTAGTATGAGCCAGTCTTGAGCATCAAAGGTATGTATGTTTGCGACATCAGTTAGCCACCAGCCTGAATTAGATGTGGTTCCCTCCTGAGAGTAGTGGCAGACAGAGGGAGGAGAGGAGCCTGTCATTTGAAGCATGAAATCCCTTTAACCAACTCCTCTGTCACTCAGCTGCCAGTAGGAGAGCCCAGCATGCAGAGCCGTAAACTCACAGGTTAAGAGGCAGGACCACCAATGCAGCACGTTGGATTTGCTTACTGAATGAAGATCAACGGTACATGGCACATCCACAGATGTAGCCATCATTTATGGTCCTCCTCAGTCAGCAGGAACGCCGCATCAACTCCCCAGCGTTCTCCCCAGTTACACTTGGCAGCTCTTAGTGCTGCAGAATAGTAAAGTTTATACACAATGGATTTTTATCCTGTTGCATCATGTTTTGTTTGCTTTATTACACCCTTTTTAGGTACAACGCTTTGTAACACTTTCTTCTGTATTGTCCCCAGTATATCATGCTTTGTGCTCCATAAAAGCAGTGACAGCAAATTTCATCTCTTACCTCACCGGGGCACGGTGCGTTATTGTTGTACCTTAGCACTCCCTTACCTCTCATGCTGCATACTTCCCAGTGTGCAGTGCTGTCATCTGCCTCTTTGTTACAGTAGCTCAAAGGCTCAGGGAAAGGATGTTGTTGCTCTCTAAATGTCATGGAATGGAAGGGCCCTGGGCTTTACCACCTAATGTCTTCCATCTTTGTATCTACAGTATATTCCAAACATTTGAATGTTTTCTTTGCTCCTATTTTAATGATAACGTCTGTGTACATCGAACAAGACGCTGTGTATTTTTTATTGTGAACTCAAAAGACACATGGGTTTTTGTTCAGTTCTGTAGATACAAATGGAACCACAGCAAAGGATGACAAGCACTGTAATAATGCTGTCAAATGTTGGGTATAAAATTAAATTGATTTCTAAAAGTTCTTTGAGAAATACGATATGGATTTTGTATTAATTTGGGCTTTGTGTAGCATAGGGGTTGTACCGGCTGGTTCACTTTACTGCTGTGCTGTGACGCTATAAGCATCAAGTCGACTAGTCGCCGATCACGTGACAGTAACAACACGGACGCCTCCGAGAAGACAGGTGAGGCGCAAACTTCCAACGGTTCATCAAGTGTGTGGAAATACTTCACCTGAGTTGACATGCATTCTGACATGACATGCATAATATGTAAGTCATTCCCAAAATACAACAAATGTACTACTGCAATGCAGACACAACTGAAAAGGCATCCACTGTCACTAGCAAAAGAACAGTCCAAATCCTCTCAGCGGCAGTCAGTCAGTGACTGCACTAAACGACTTGCGCTAACAGAGAGAAGGAGGCTGCACATCAACAATTTGCTGGTGAATTTCATTGTCTAACGTTATTAGACCTTTAGCTGCTATACACAGAAAAGGCTTTGGAGATATACTGCATTGTTTATTGTAGTATGGATAAGCTCACGTGTTTCTGTTCATTCATGCTGTGTTTTATTACTTGACATTGCTGCTGTGGTGATTTTTTGTCCTTGATGTCAGTTAATGCCTGAGACGGTCATGGTAGAGCTGAGAGTTTGCTGAGCGAGAGCCACATATTTGAAGTGTCAGTCTAAGGGTGTTTATGGTGTTGGCGTGGTCTACAACAGTCAACAGTGTTCAAGCTCCAACAAACTTGCAGAAAAGCCTCCATAGCTTCTTTTGTGTGAGACACTACAATGTGTATTCAGGTCAAGAATATGGATCTCGTTGATGCAAAGCACTACTTTCTACTGTGTTTCTACCGTGTGACGTCAGTCGACGTTGACGTAACATATTTGTCAACTTTAAAAAATATCGGAAATCGCTTAGCCTGCTGAGTTGCAATTACCACTGTTATACAAGTAAAACAATGACTCCCAATGCTTCGGTCCTCTTTCAAATAGACACATTGTGAGATAATAATATTAGGCAAATTACCACGGAAATGAAGGGAAGTGCCAAGCTGGTTCATGACAATGCGCTGATCATCTCTTTTGTTGCTGCTTGTCTAAGTCTGTAAATGAGTGTCTGAATGGGAATAAATCTAATTAAGACATTCTTTGAGACCCATGTTGCTGTCCATCTTATGGAAGTGTAAGACGTGTAGATTCACATCACAAAGAAATGTGAGTAAAATATGAATTAACATTTCATGGACACCATTATCATCTCCTCATAAGGCACCATGTGATGAACTTACTGTAATTATTCCGTCCTATCTTTGAGTAATATTAAACTATACAAGCTCTTCTTTATCTTATTACATGGAGGCAAGAATATCTTCAGAAATTACACAGGGTTCGTAATTCATTTCTCTTCCTAACCAGTGTGAAACATGCTACTAAAAGTCTTGTAGTAATGTAGTAATACTCTGACATTCACTGCCTGACATTATGAGGCAGGATTCAGGTTGAATCTCTCACAGTTGGCCTGCAGTGTGTTTGCTGAATTTCCTCCAGTGGGTGCTGATGCAGCTGCAGCCTATAAATAGCCCCACCCCAGACAGGCAGAGGGAGGAGGGCTTTGGTTAACCCCCAAGACCCAGTCCTAATCTGACCCCAATAATAGGAGGCATCATTAGAAAGGCAGTTCAGCTGGCTGGCCAGGAAGGATACAGGGCAGCCTCTGTCTGGAGAGATCTTGACATTATCACATCTCAGGAGAGGCACCTGGACCCTGTTTTGAGCACCTTCAGACTTACCCATTCTCCCATATCTGCCATGAACTCTTCCTTTGCCTGCTGGCTATTCCTTCAGCCAATATCCACAATCTGCCCTAATGCACACAGGGGAGGGGTAGCTACCTCTCTATCTATGCTTACCTTTTCATATCTCCAGATGGTCATGTGTTAACGTCTGGTGCCTCTGTGCCTCATATGCATTGCGTGGCCTGGATTCAACAAAGCAGTTGTTGCAAAGCTTTGCTTCCCCAACGGTGCTTTTGCTACAATCAAAGAGTATTCATCTCTCTCTTGCCCTCCCTCTTGTACGGCTATTTCGGCACAGTTTGGCTCCCTTTTCTCTCCCGCTCCCTTTCTCTCGCCTCACTCTTATATTATATTTTCTTCCCACAGTCATTTTTTTCTTTTGCGCTAACAGGTCCTCTTGTGGGGATAGGGAGACATCCACCAATGTGCAGATTCTCTCAGATATATTACACAGGGGGTTACAGGTCAATCTTAATTAAGAGGTGAAATCATTAAAGAAGGATAGATTAAGAGAGGGCGCTACCCAGAAAACCTATCTGAGGCAGAAATCTTCTCTCTGGTTCCTAGGGCTTCCAGACAAGCAGAAATCTGACACCTGCACTATCCACCAGGTTTTTCAGAGGGGGAGGGCGCAAGCAATTGTAATGCTTGTTGGATTAGATGGACTGTGAAAGAGGAGATGGACTAAAAATGTCTCCAGCTCTGCTCAGTACTTTAGGGCCAGCAGATCATATTTACCTCAGTTAGTATTGTAACTCTTAAGTCAACTGAAAGGTGTTAGAGTAGAGGGGAAGTGAGTTGTATTGCAAGGGATTTGTAAAACATTTCTCAAGTAGGTGTGCTTGTTCATCTGTGTAAATAGGCACGGTCACATCATGTTTCCTCCTTGTGTGAAAATACGTAAGCGTGCTAAAGTAAAGTGATTGTCACACGTAGCCTTAGGCATATCTACTGGTCTTAAGCAATGAAATAATAATAAAAACAAAAGTTATAATCATTTCTGCGGAGCTAATTTAGAGGAATGTCCTGGTTGGTGGTGATGACGTTTGAATATCTCTTTCTCAGCTCGGCCAGATAAGATTATTGCTGCTCACGCATACTGCCCAGCTCCGTTTCTGCCACTGGAAATGGTTGAACTCACTGCGAATAAAAAAAGATCCTGGAAGCTGCCGATCTTATGCTGCTCGTCAGTACCTGGAGTACCATCTCAATCTAAGGCTTCATAATGGCAAGGTCACTGAGCTTAGTTGAGCGCGCCTTACAAACACATTGATGACTGGGTCCCAGGTAAGAGCTGTATCACACGAGACCTGACCAACAGCCACAGTCCAAATGCCTTCAGGCATTTGTGGTCGCGTGAGAGGTGCCTACGGCTCCAACAGAAGTCTTGCAGTTTTCAGTGAAAATAAAGTGATTTTCTAAAGGTTACTGTACAAGTGCCTATTTCCCAATTCAGTTTCATTTTTAATGTGACTAAATGTCAGATAGCACAAAAAATATTGACGTTAGCTAATGTGCTAAAATGTTGAAATGAGTCAATGCCACATGTAATATCATACAGTCATGTGTTTGCGGTCACTGTTGCCACACATATAGATTTGATTTTCAGTCTCCGGTGTCATTGTTTGTGTCTGCTTTCTTGAGCTTCTTAGTTTCACACTGTCCTGTATTTAATAGTTCTGCACAGCTTTAAAAAGCCCCGATATGTGTAATGTGAAAGCTATTAAACAGCTGTTACTTCGTGATGCATAGACCCAAAATTGCATAAGACCAGACATCTATTTTTCTAGCAAAAGATCCTGCGATGCTCAAAATAAACAATCAGGAGAATAGTGGCAATCAATAAAAATTGCTTTTTGAGTTTAGTTGTTTTCACATAATGACAGCAAATTGTTCTGAGGCTGACAACAACATAGGCAAAATAGAAATGAGGAAAATCCTTTTGCACATTTGATCTGGTCTGGTAGATTTAATCATTTGCTCAAACACTATAGCTGTGTGAAACTGAGAAAGATATCAATCCAGCGAGTAACTGGACGTGGACCATTGTATACCACTGTATAGTTTGTTGTAAATACTTGTCTTGTGCTGTACTAATCTATGAAACCACCACTGTATTGCACTTTATATCTCAGTGACTTTTTTTATTTTAAATCCTGTAAAATGTTCAGCCCCACGCCGTCCATTTTTTTCCATTTATTTTTTATTTGCTTACAGTGTGTTCTGTATATTAACTGATTGACTGGAAGGCCTACGTAGTCTTAAATACACAAAAAGCTAACTGTGATGTTTTGTTTTTTCAAGCTCTGTTGAACCGATTTCACACAAGGTGTTGTACAGCAATGTCTGTCAGAAAGGTTTTCTCCCTATGGTGATATTTCTAAAAGGACCATTACTGTAACCACAGTGGTGGCAAAAGTCGGCGTAGTTGGAATGCAGCGTTCAAACGTGTCTTTGCTTTTAGAGGCTGACCTTTCCCTGTTCCCTCTCCCTGTCGTGTAGCGCAAAATGAAGCCACATCATCGCTCAGTGTCTACAACCCTGGATTGATATTAAAACCCAGCAGACGGCAACGATATTCTCAGGTCTTTGGCGAGTGTGCCAAAACATTTCTTCTTTCTCAAACGGAGTTAAAAAATAAATAAAATCATATCAGGGATGCGGGAAAATGTTGCAAACAAGCATCATGACCTTTAATAGTTCAAATCCAAATCCCAAAACCTCCAAGTCTGGAGGACAAAGGTGGTGTCGACCCAATAAGAGGTTATTGGTTGCCGGTGACAAAGGTAATTTATTTCCACACTCCTGCTTTTGGTTGTTTCAGCACTGTCTACTCCCTGTGGAGTACCGCTTAGCAAGCTAAGCCTGAGGCGGTGTGCCTTCTCCAGAGGCAAGAGGTTATATGAGTTACCCCGCATTCACAGGGAACAATTGTTTGTTCATATAAATACAATTTAGCTTTGTCTCATCATGAGGTGACATTATACATTATACAGACTAATCATGAAGTGCTTTGACATTGTTTACTTTGCTGAAGGGATTGGATTGGATCAGAGCGATAGCATCTTCACTGGCAAACGGAAGAAGGATCCCTAGCCCACCAACAATTTCCCTCTTCAAAGCAGCATTAGTGGCTCCATTAAAATCCTGTCACCCTTTTTTTCCTTTTTGACTGTGGCTTCTGAGGAGAGGAGAAATCTCAGTCATTCAAATGCTAAGTGGCTTCAACACTCCGTTGAATATTAGAAAGGAAAGAACCACTCCATCAGAGATGAGACCAGTGTTTTGAATATCTTATCCCGTTACCTCTGCAGTATCTCGTCACAAGTCATTACCTCGGCAGAAAGCAGACTGCTTGACACATACAGAACACCGCACCGTGTCAGTCTTCATTACGGCCCAAGCATTTGCGTGAACAGAGACCAATAGCTGCCTAAGAGACTCTCTCTGTGATGGTATCATGTCAGCAGGTTTTCAGTCCCTTGCTTTCAGACACTATAGGGAATCGGCTTATCACGACTCAATGAGGTAATTGCAGGTAGGAGCACTATCAACACTCCACGCCATGGGACAACACTTTATTTATAGGAGGAGCCACGGGGACAGAAAATATAGGTCTTGTCCCATCCATCATTATAGGAATCAACCTGCTAACACTCTCTCTTTTTGCTTCACAGGTCACAGATGGAGGTACCATCAAGCAGAAGATATTTACCTACGATGCTATGTTTAATACAAATTACTCTCACATGGAGGACTACCGCAGACGCGAAGACCTTGTGTATCAGTCAACTGTCCGGTAAGCCACAAAATCAATTAAGACCCCTTTCTTGTGTAACCTGTACTAGGTTTGTTTTCCAGGACTGGTGGTCTGTAAATTACTAAACACATTCTTGTACAGACGTTCATCATTCCCAGCCATCTGCTGTAGGTCAGAGCAGGCCAAGCTGGAGTGACCGGGAGAAGGGGTCAGTGTATTATTACTTGACAACAAGAGGCAGTGGTGAATTATAATCAAAGTTCAGTGTTATAGATTTGACTAACATCTGGTCAGGCTGTGCATATATATCCCAGGCAGCACCGCCACTCTCATATTCGCATATTATCATGGAGATGAACGTGCGCTTCACCCATATCTGAAGCCTCTATGATCATCTGCATACCCATATGTATTCATTAACAGGTTTTACAAACAGAGGAAGGGATGGGGAGACAGACAGTAGTAGGAGGAGGAGTCATCTGGCTCTAGCTGGGTTGATTACATGTTTAAGGCATCCCAGGGACTGCCGTCTTTCACCCAGGCCCCAGCAATATAGCTGGCAGCTGTCTGCCTATCTCCTTATTCCTCACGCCCTCCTCTCTGGCTCCTCGCCTACTGCAGATATCGCTATTTGAATGCTTTGTACCAAAGCCTGTGCTGGCTCTGCGTCGCACCTACAACTTCATTCAAAACTAGAATGCTTCACACTTTGCATCCTTTTGTAATGATCCTGCTTTCATCATTCCTTTTCATCTCATCTTGAGCCGGCTGCATTTTTTTTTCTTTTTCATTCAGCCCATGTACATTGCTACCTCATTGTATTTTTTCCCTTTCTTTCTCCCCTTTTTCTTCTGTGCGGTGTAGCTGGCCGGCTGAAGATGATTTATCTGGACAATCCTACTATCCCTTTGGGAGAGTAGGCATCATCGCAATGAAATGGTGCACGCACGCACACGCACACAAACCTGGAAACATGAATGCCCTCCCTCATGGATGGGCAGCCACACACATACAGAGAAGTGAAAGTGTACCACGCCGCACCAATTAGATGGATGCTACCTGTATCTGTATCAGAATGCTTTGTGTCAGTATCCAGAGGGAACTGTGGACTCCTGTCCTGTTGGAGTAAAGGAAAAAAAGAAACCCAGTCATGGTCCCACTTTCACGGTGTATCACAGAAGCTCAGCACTTCTAAGAAATGCAAAACGCTGAATTTTCACTCACTATAATCTCCCATTTCCACCTGAGAATGGTATAATCTTCGGTACAAAGCCTTAGCAGTCTGACAAATCCAGTTGTACGACCAAAATTAATGCCTCAATATTCTGTATCTTTTATAAACGTAGAGCATTTTTTAGAAAATGTAGCTTTTTCCTTTTTTTTAATTTTTTTTTTGCTTTTGTAGAATACAGCAATATGAGATTCATAATTTTCTCCCTGTGAAGGTTTTCAATCGGTAGACGGTTTCGGGAGTGATGCTGATATTAACTACATCTAACATTGCACAGTCTTATCTGGCTTTGAAAGCTATTAGTCCTTAAGTTTCAAAGAATGAAGACAGCCGTAACATCCTGTGTGTTCATCTCCATCTGTGCCAATACATAGATTAGACCTTATAAGATGAACCATCTTGAATAAAGATGGTTATTCTGGAAGTTGAAAAGACCTCTGGTGTAGTATTAAAGGTCAGATCGACAGCAGAAGTCTGTATTTCTTCTTTCTTTAACTTCCTTAAAGTTGTTAAATATGAATGTGGCACATCAAAAGCATGCATAGGTGTAGTTTAATATATCCTGGAAACATTTTATAAAACAAAAGTGTTGTTTTTTTTCCTATCAACATTCAAGCCCTATAATGCGAGAAATTGTATTTTCTTTCCTTACTGGCCGCTGCTAGCACTTTCTGATAGGGCGCCGCCCCTCCTGTGAAATATTGACTGTTTTATGTATCTACCAAGATCAACCATGAATCAATCTGCTTTTTTAATGTAGCCGAAGAGAAACACAAGTTTTGCAGTTTTATTTTGATTACAGTTGCGCATTAAAATCTTCTCTCCCACTCTTACATCGAAGGCCCCTGTGGTGTCTTCTGAGGCTTCCTGCATGAAAAAGGGAAATTGACTCGCGTGGGTGGAAGTGTTATCACTGTACTTTTATTACGCTGAGCAATGGAGTGAACAAAGACAAGAGATAATTTAAAGCTATTTTTGCAGCAGATATTGGTGTCTTTGACAAAATGGACAAGTCTCCGTAGGATGAAAGTAATCAAAATAATAAAATTGCCAAGAAAAAAAGAAAAAAGGTTTAATTAATTTGTCACTCATTCATTCATTTTCTATACCCGCTTATTCCTGTTAAGGGTCGCAGGGCTCTGCTGGAGCCTATCCCAGCTGTCATCGGGCGAGAGGCAGGGGTACACCCTGGACAGGTCGCCAGTCTATCGCAGGGCTAACACAGAGAGACAGACAACCATTCACACTGACACACACACCTACGGCCATCACCAATGAGAATCCCACTGCCCCCCGACCCTCTCCAGAAGACTAGCGGTGACAGAAGATGAATGAATGAATGCAGCCCTTCTGACTGAAGTGGCTTAACTGCGTCAAATCTGTATTTCTTTTGCTGTTGCCATGGTTTTATTCAGCTGTGCCTCTAGGCTCAAGGAAAGACTGGAAGACAGCTTTGACTAAATGTTAATTTTGTGCACATTTGTCCCAAAGCACTTATTATTATTAAAGCCGCATAAAACCGTGATATCAATGACTACCACATAGCAATACCTTTGGCTGATGTCAAGTAACAGCAACACGCTACACTAGACTTTCTGTGAGAAAAAAAAGGCATTCATGAACTTAAGGTTGTGGCGAGCAGCTATTATTTTTTGACATTTCATACAAGTAGGTTGTTTAGTCTGCAGTTTCAAAGAATTTCTTCCAAAATACGCACTTAAAATCTTAGCGTGTTCACACTGTAGCGCAGGCAGGGAGTGTGTTGTGTGAATGTAAAATGGGAAACGATGAATTGTAAATAGCTACTTCTTAAGTAGCTATTTACTTTTTATTACTGAATTTCATCATTTAATTCTTAACATCATGGAAGATTAATAAATCTATTAAAGAAGCAGACGTGGAAGATTCACACTGACTGTAATTGTCTGTGTTTGTGGGCTCTTTGCTAAGAAGAGATAAAAAAAAAAAATGAACAAATTAGCACAAAATGTGGTTGCAAATAGTTTCCTGAAAATTAAAATAAAAAAGCTAAATACATTTATGAAGATGCTGAGCTTGTATTGTTAAGAAATATATTAATAAGGTGTGATAAGGCAAGTCTTAAAGTCTTAAATAGGTGATGAATAATGAGTAATGCACAACCTATTTAACGCTCAATGGGGCTTTAGAAGCTACTGTAATCAGCAGAAAGTCTTTTTTTTTGTGCCTTTCTTTGTGGCCCCTTACCCGTGTTCCACCAGTACCTCCATCCTTTCTGCCCTTTTTATCACTGTGCTCTCCTTTCTCCATTTGTGTGATTTGAAATCCATGAATGCAGCACTCAGGATAACAAGCAACAGAACTACATCTTTGCAGGTAAAAACAGAAAGATGAGCCACGTCAGCGCGCTTACTATAATGTAACCGCCGAGCACAAAGCCAATCACACTTCCTTTGACGCTCGCACAATCGCGGCGCCCTCGTCATTTTGTTTCAAGCCCATTCCTTGAGGACACACGCGCGATTACACACCTCGCGTTGCGTCCGGTCCTCTAAGCAATTTGTCTCTGCATTTCATCGAGCGTATGCTGACATACATTTGCCAGTCCTGAACCGCTCACCCGTAATGCTCCAGCCCAGAAAGAGTATCTGACAATGCGCTAGTTAATTTGATGCAGAGATTGACTGGATGAGCTATCAGATGCCGCTCTGTCAGGACTGCTCTTTTTCACTCTCCATCACGGCAGTTGCATTTGCCTGCATTTGTAGGCAGGAGGAGTTCTGGAGGAAGGCCTACATAACAGGGAAGAGCTTTCAGATGCAACTCCTAGGGGACAATCAATCTCTCTTTGCGGTGGGCTGTTTTTGCTGCGCCTCCATGGGGGCCCATTGCTATCGATCTCCACTGTGTGTGCGCTGTTTTTTATTTATTTATTTTCTTCTGTTGTACATGGGATGTTTTGTACTGTGTTAAGTGCTGTTTGCTGCTTCTTCATTCGATTGCCTTTTAATTTTGTTGCTACTTTCCCGTGCTTCGGCTGATATTATTTGCCATGGATCTGGGTTTGTATCGGCGCTAATATGCTTTGTACAACTGATTAAAGAGATCCATGATTTCCCCACAAAGTAAAGGACAAAACAATTTATAATTTGTCATTGAAGTGATGAATTACAATGCGGTGCATAAAAAAGTTAAGGAAAGGGGAGGAAGGAACCAGAAAGATGGGTAATTACAAGATGGAAAGGCTATTTTCTGCACAAACAGATTAAATTTATGCTCTGACACTCCAGTGATAATTCAGCGCAACTTTAGTTTCAGGAGGACTCATACACTCATAAATTCTCGCTAAGCAGGTTGCTGAAGTGTGTATAAAACTGCTATTTAGTAAGAGGAAACCACATGATTATAACAGCGCGGTTGATGATAGCACTGATCCATTAGAGCGAGCACAGCAATAATAAGTAAAAAAAAAATAAAAAAAATCTTTAATGTATGGTATAATGGTATTTTTTGTGGGTTTTTTTCCCTTCTCCTTCCATTCCAATAAAGACTTCATCACATTAGGTGATCCGTTAATAACAAATCGGAGACGCCAGCAAAAGAGTAGCACTGTCAGAGTCACATGTTCCATTTCTATGAACAGATCCTCAGTGGACTAGCACCTCTGAAAAGCACGACATCAAAGTTTAGGAGGAGGTGCTGAAAAATTAATTCCGGTGGTCTTAATATTTAACAGAAGTCTCAATGTTAGGAGTACAACCTTTCCTCTTTTCCAGCTCCTAATGCTGATGGACGTGTCTTGGTGTCGGGAGCCTTCAGAAGCAGGCAGTCGCTCGGAGATGCCACGGTTTCGGGGGTTTTCTTTCTCCAAAACCCCCAACACACCACCCCCACCCACACACGCACACACACACACACACACACACACACACACACACTTCTTCCGGGCTTCTGCTTCCATTCCTTGAATTATCTTATCTCTGGGTTCCCTTCTTTGTACTTGGCGGGTTCTTCTCTCTCAACCTCTTTCTCCAACCCGGTTTGAATTCATGAATACAGCAGTTGGTATTGTGGATAACAGATACACGGCTTTGCTTGTATAAACAAAGCATCGAGCTACATCAGCATTTACTAAGACGAAGCCAATTAACCCCCCCCCCATCCGTCACCAGAGAGAGAGAGAGAGAGAGAGACAGAAAGAGAGAGGTTCACTGTGCTATTCTCATCATTTTACTCTGTGGTGGGAAAAAAAAAAAACTTGCTTGTTTTATGCTTATCCCTCAAGGAAATGCTGGTGGAGAAACACTCCTTTATGTCTTGAGGTGCTCGCTCCTCTTTCTATATACTTATCTTTTTCAAACATTTGCATTTGATTGTTACGATCAGCGAAACTGACTAATTTTTAGGGATAATCCCATTTGCTCTTGAGTCTGGGCAGCAGACAAGGTAACGCAAATTAAAGTATTTTTAATAGGAAAACACATGAAAAAGGACCATGAGCCTTCTCAGAACCAAATCAACTAGTGACAGAATACATGTGTAGGTTTACACTCAGGTGGTTGACCAGGTTGTCCACTAATCGCAGAATTGGCGGTTTAATCCCTGATCTTTCTGCATGCCAAAGTACCACTGAGCAAGGTTCTCCCGATGGTTGCAGAGTACCTTGCATGGCAGCTGCTGCCATTGTTGTGTGAGAGTGTATGTGAGCGGGTGAATACGATATATTGCACATTGCAACAACCCAGACTCTACACAAACCCTAACGCCATAGCCTGACGTGCACCTCCTCAGAAATGTAACTACCCATCACTGCTTCTCCATCTCAGCAATTTTCAAATTCATTATTTTGTATCAATTAAAATGCAAAACCCAAGACAGATTAAAGACAGGAAGACAGGATTGAAGACAGGAAGTATAAAGTGAAACAGGAAGTAGAAACAAAAACTAACCCGACTGGCAACAGACACAATGCCGTGCCAACTAGTGTTGGGGTGGCGTTTTTATCGCACGAGCCTGACTGACAAGCACACAAGTATAAATGGCTTGCACCGCCGTGGGCTACGTGCAGAGGCAGTCGCGCAGAATCATAAACCTCGCTTTAGTGTGGACCATTTTATATTTACTTTATATTTATATTTACATAGACAATGCTTGCTATGAATAGGAAAAAAGGCTAAATTCACTCTAGTTTTAATCTCTCGGTTGGTCAGGACAGTTCAAAGTTAGTTGTGTAGCAAGGACTCCATCTAGTTGGTGTACAGATCTGACTCCACTCCTCCACTCCAACAGAGTGAGCCTCTCTCTCCCAGACACATACATACACACACACACACACTCACAGCGCTGAACTCATTAAAGCCCGGCTGCTGAGAGCACCCTACCGCTGTTTTAACAGAGGTCTCCATCTGAAACACCCGGGCGGCAAGGACAATTGTTCCTGTTTTGTGAGAATAAATCACAGGAGCTAAATGTGACTGCTCGTGTCTCACTTTGATTATCACTGTTGACATATTAGCCAAGTACAGAATACCGAGTGTGCTCGCTATCTCTTTCAAAAATGGTCATCTTCATCGTGTGTGTTGCTCTTTTGAACTTGAGCCGTTACACTGCAATATAAAATAAATGATTAAAAAAGAAAAATGTTAGCAAGTATGAATTTATTGTAGACTTTAGTTGATCCATCATCTGGACATCACATTAAATACTTGGGTTTGAGTTGTTCTTTCTGCCATATTAATAGATATATTTCTTAGTAAAAACAAGTCAACCATTAACTTTTCATTGAGTCCTCTAATGATTTCGATATATGTGTGTATATTTGTATGAAACTAAATGTGAAGTTTATGAGACATTTTGAAATTCTGCATCACATCATGGGGGATAAGATTTACCAGTCTCATGCTACGAAGAATGATCAACAGAGCGTTAAGAGAACTGACTGACTTGAATTTTCTTCAGCTGTTCACTTTTTATTCCAATGTTTTCTTTAGCCGCTGGTGTTGCATTCTTGCAACGATTAATATCAACTCACAGAGTGACTCTTGTCCTTCACAGGCTGCCAGAGGTACGGATCTCCGACAATGGGCCTTATGAATGCCACGTGGGCATCTACGACCGGGCAACAAGGGAGAAGGTTGTCCTGGCTTCAGGGAATGTTTTTCTTACGGTTATGTGTGAGTACCTTTATTATTCTTTATCTGTCCTATAAAGCCGAGGAACCATCTGTTGGGCCTGGATACTAAGGCACTAAATATTGGGGTTTGGCTATCAAAATTAATAATTATCAAAAATAATATCCACTAGTTGTGGGTGTGTCAAGATGGCCGTTAGTTGTGGGTGTGTCAAGATGGCTGCTGGGGCCTTGAGGCCTTGAACACAAAGGAAACAAGATGGCTGCTGAGCAGGGACACTAATGTACCATGTGCTGGCTGAATGCCCTCGTGGAATGTGACAAGAGGTGCCAGGTTAGAGAAAGGATGGTTAGTTTAGCATGCAAGAGACCCTGAGTATGTGTGTTGCTTAATCTAAACTAACATCAAGTCACTACACTAAACAACTCAATAAAACGAATATCACATCAAATCAAAGTTTAAGTTTTGTGCATGGCTAAACTTAGCTTATCTAGGCCCAGGTCATACTACCAGTTGGTGGAAAATCCATTTCTGGTATGTAGCTCCATTAGCTGGCAGTTCCTGATGGAAGGCCAAACTGGGAAAAGTTGTAGTCCCTGCTCTGTGTTCCTGATGGCAGACGTTGGAGGGAAACCGGCCGCTCCTTGAGTCCTTTGAAGTGGCTTGTTAGCAGCTCTATGCTAACTAACTGTGCGACTCCTGTTGTTTGGGAGTTTAGCCTGCAGACCTTCTGTTTGTTGGCTAAAAGAGCTGGTGCAGATTCCTCAGCAGGATCTCGCTTCGCTGCTGTAAGGAGAACAGGCCCGAGGTAGTTGCTCTTTGTTAGCAGGCTACCTGGCAGGAAGCTGAAGCCGAGCACCTGGGGGTCTCCACATGGAGGTGTGGAGTGGAGGAAGAGTAAGAGGGTAAACAGGCCGAACAGCGCGTTTTATGTAACCTGATGACCTCAGAGGTCACATGCCACTGTCAGCCAGCGAACTGCTGAGTCAGTTTCCTGGAGGATTGTGGGACTTGGGGTTTCCAGGGCTTCCCTTTGTTTTCAAGACAGAGACAGCCACATGCATGGTGAGCTTCCATAGCTCACCACCAGGTTCATGTCCCAACACATCTCATTGGTTTCATCTTGTTTATGGCACAGCACCGGTTACAACAGGATGTAGGGGTGGAACATGGGTTCAAAGTCAGGTTGGATGGTGTGACAAACATTCAAAGAGTGGACCGCAGGTGGACCGGGAACCCTTTGATCAATCAAAAAAGTGGGTTTTATTTGTGCTGCCAGAGGGGGGATGTTTGACACTGTCGGTTGGATGTGTTGTTTTCCATCGCAAAAGAGGGAACTGTGATGGAAAATAGGAAACAAGTACAATAACAACTCTATTAGCTGATAGTCAGGTATACGGCAGTAGAGAGCAAAATTAGCTTTACCGCCCTGCCTAATGAATGTGGACACGTCATTTCATTTTCTTGTTGATTATAAGAGGGTCTTTTTCTTCTATCTCTATCCTATTTCTTTGGGAGCAGCAGTAGAGCACGAATGTAATGTTAAATTAATTCCATTGTTCTTTTTTGAGTGATCAGTTGCATCACACCACCCTGGTATAAATTGGAGAACTCCCATTAGCTTTGTCTGCTGTACGTCGCGGTGTAGTGTGGAAAGCATTTGGGAAAAAAAAAATGACACACCAGTCAGATAGATGTTGGCTCAGGGAGGAAAACAATGGCACGTCAGACAGCGAGTGAATTAATCACCCTCAACCAGAGAATACAAAAGATATTTTACAGATGTGTTTTTTCAGTATGCAGAATTCATTTTTTTTTTTTTATGTTTTTTTCCATTGCTGATGCTCCTTTCGCTTTCTTGACTGTGTGACATGAAGAATTAATGAACACATTTCTTTCAAATTTCGTAGTCAGATAGATTCTGGGGCAATTGATTTAATTTCAGCAGCGATCCTGATCCAGAATATCTACTATTAGAGGGCTAATGCTTCCTTCGACTATGAACAGAAACAGAAATAGATCCGTTACGAACCCCGAACGGTGTGTTAACAGGGGTCGAGAAATCGATCTGACTGAGAGGTTGATAGGAATGCGTCGGGAATCGTTGGGTAGAGACGTGCACAGTCTCACCGCCTTCTGCATTTCCATGATCTACAGCTTCAGACAAAACACCAAACTTTGCTCTTTGAGTCTGTCTAGCAGTCCTGTCGATTTATTACAAATATTTGCTTCATTTCCATTTGCTCCATTCCTCCTCGCCTCTGTGTCACAGTCACCGCTGCCATTATTTAGTTACCATGATATTTCATTCAGAGGTTTTGTGCCCGCAGCCTATTGCTCAGTTTGCTCTGTAATTATTGCATTTAAGTCCCCCTAACGACAGCTGCTTTGCTTGCCTCTGACGTATCAATTCCAGCAGCAAAGACATGCTGTTCTCCATGTGGTCCTGTGGCTAATTAGCAATCATGAAATTTTTCAGTGGAACACTGGAGAGACAGTGTTACTCCATCATCACATTTTGTGTTGTGCTCTTTGTTATTTTTTTTTATTTTCCCATGGCATTTACTTCTTTTCAACTAAGACCTCAACCCTTTGTTCTTGTCTTTTTAGTGACCAGTCCGTGCCTCTGTTAGAGAACGTCCCCCACGCTGACGTCAGAGAAAAGACTATATTAATGAGAGGGGATTCGCTCAGTTAACTTTTTCCTATTTTGGTGTTGGGTGGTTAAAAAAAAAAGAAGAAGAAAAAGAAAAAGGTGAATGGCGCGGTTTGTAGGATAGTCGGAGCACCCTAACTCAGCTGGGTCTTAAATCACCACTCTACCACAGAGGAAGAAGAATGGCCTCTGGCATTGTGGCTAATTGCCGTCTAAACTGAAACAGAATTATTCATAACCTATTAGTGTGTCAAGTTCAGTGGGAAGTAAAGAAAAGAAACGCTGAGAAGAGAAAGAAAGAAAATGAGCGAGAGAGAAAAAAGTTAATTAATAGGAAGCAGTACACGCAGAGTATTTTAATTTTTTAAAGGGCTTCATAAATAAGAATTATCATTTTAATGAATCCCCTGCCAAGAAATTCAATCATCCAGTTTCAAAAGGCTAAACCCTGAACTCTTGGCTACTGTCCTTCGCTCTCCGGAAAGTTTGAAAAGTCTTTACTTTATTTCTTGCACTGCTGGAGCATATGTTGACTTTATTAAGTCAGAACAAAGAGCCTCATAAGGAAACTATTGCTGAAATGACATATGATGAATTCATTTAGCACCTGTTCATAATTTGTGAAGTTGTTGATATGGTCTTTAACATTTATAAGCAAGGGATACTAGTATATATGGGTTATTTTATTTGGTTTGCCTATTTAGTGTATTTTTATTTACTAATTCATTTATATTTTACATGCACAATGCAGTATATCCACTCTACAATTGGACCAAATTGCTTTCCTTGGCAGGAACATTAATAAGATGCAGCACCAAGATATACCTACAACTAGAGCATTTTATCATGTGCAGTGTTTGCTCAGTTTTATCCCTTAACCTGAATGTGCTGTTATGTTACTCTATGTGCTGTAAATGTACTTAACTAACACAATGCTCTATGATAATTTGTGTCGAGGCATGCTGTCGTTTTCAGGGTGAAAAATTAAGATCTGACCTGAAAGGTTAGCGTTGAGAAAATGCTGGAATACGTTGATGGACAGAATCCTTATTAGACCACTGAGTTTCCTGTCAAATCTTTCTCAGTTTCATTCTGAAGGGGATGCATTCAACAAGATAGAAAGGCACAGCGTAGAGAAATGAACTCCTCTGCCTCCTTCCTCTCTGCTATTGTTTCATTAAGGCCGCTAGGTTGAATGACATCAGAAGACAAAGCATTCTGTTTTTTGTTTTTTGGTTTTATTATGTAAAGACCAGTTAAATGGGATTATTGTGATTTAAAAAAAATCTGAACACCTGAAAACTATTGTTCTTTCAGCACAGTAAGACATAATGCTAGAACTTACACTTTGGTTAGATGCAACACAGACACGTGGTAGAGGACTGCAAAGCATACTGGTTCAAAAAGTCCCACCAGCTTCAGCTGAGAATTTGAATGCAATTTTGTTATCACACAAGTATCAAGGGAAACTTTTGGACCTGGCCTTCATGTGGATGTTACTTAGACATGTACCACCCACCTCGACCAGACCAGACACCCTGGCCCCATAGCAATGACACTCCTTGATGGCAGCAGCCATCCCCAGCAGGATGCAGCCTGACACAGGCGCACACACCTGGGCTCCAAATTCAATAGATCCCAAAACTAGTCAATTATATGAACACTGGAACAAGCCTGATCCACAGAGGACCCTCCCCGTAACCCACAGGACCCAAAGGCCCCTACTAACAACATTATGTGGCCAGGTAGCACAGGACACTCCCAGAAGGACCTACACAATACTAGGGAGGTGGTCATAAAGTTATGCATGATTGGTGTATGATTTCCTAGCTAAGTTAAATTTATTCATTCATCTTCTGTAGCCGTTTATTCCTGTTAAGGGTCGCAGGGGTCTGCTGGAGCCTATCCCAGCTGTCATTGGGTGAGAGGCAGGGGTACAGAGACAGATAACCTATTTGGATGGTGGGAGGAAGCCGGAGTACCCGGAGAGAACCCACACAGACACAGGGAGAACATGCAAACTCTACACAGAAAGGCCAGCCGGCCCATGCATTTAAACCGGTGACCTTCTTGCAGTGAGGCTTCAGTGCTAACCACCTCTCCACTGTGCTGCCCAAGTTAAATTTAACTGGAAGTATATTTAACTCTCTGATAGTACCTCCAATTTAGATACGATCTGAATGAAATCAAAGCAGTCTCTAACTAGTGTAATGCAAATGCTACATCAGTGTACTCTAGGACACTGAAACAATTAAAAAACGTGCGCTGAATGAATAATCAGTTATGTTCTGTTTAGATGTTATACTTTTGTCATGATTTCTTGAGAATTAAATTTTTATGCTAAATGTGTATGAAACTAAACAATCATAGTGCCATATACATACGTATATGGCATAATTTGTGCTCCAAATGTCTCCAAATACTGGATTTAATATATTGTGATTTCAACATTTCAGGGAATACACTTGGGACCTGTCACTGCTCACAAAAATAGATATTTCATTCTACAAATAGTGTCATATCCATCCCTGTAAAGCTAAGGTCATAATTTCAGGCTTTGGTCGGTGAAAAAAAAAAAAAATCAATACCTCTTTCCCAATGGTAAAGATACAGTCATTATTTGTTATTACCCAAAGTGATTCCTATTCGACATTCCAAAGATTACAAGGAAAGGTTATTTGTCTCCTCAGAACAGAGACTGACCTTGGGAAGCCGTCTCCCCTTGATCTGTGTGTACTGTCCAAGTCCAACTAAGCCTGTTGTGTTGTTCGAATCAGATGACCGTTGGGCTGTGACTTCTCCGCTGGTTGCAGGACGTCTTAATGGCCCCGTGTTTAAGCATCACGTCACGTAATTTCAGAAATCCTTCCATCTATAACCTTTTGTAAAGCACAAGGATCTAATTTAAAGGATACCCTTCATGAGGCGGCAGGGCTGGTGTATTTATAACCTCTAGAAACAGAGTTGAGCACTAAGGTGTAGAGGGACTAATTACCTTCTCATCCCATGTAACTGGGATTCACTTCAATAATGGATGCCCAACTTTAATTAAGCGCTGTGTATATTTAGGTGCTCGTTTATAAATGGATGGGATTAATGGCGTACAAGCCAAGCCTTTAGACGGCAACGCCTGCAGACACAGCATTTCGTTGTGCCGGTATGAAGAGTTTAGGGACCGTGTCCGACTGCGTGCTTGCCAGATTTGTGCTTGTGTGTTGAGAGGGTTGTTTGGGTGGCGGTGTTTGATGGATTGTTAGCGAGTGACTGTCTCCTCCGTGTCCTGGACCTAGCGGGGAAGTGAAGAGAACATCTTGGCCAGAATCAACATGGCGAGCGGCTAAAACACAGTGGCCTAATTCTCAGTCCTCAGACAGGATGCCAATTTTGTCAGACTCGTCACTTGTAGTCTGAAGTGTTTGCAGTGTCGTATTTTAGCGCGCCTCGGGTCACAGCAGGGGCTCATTGGAGAGTCCTTGATGTGATTCTCCATTACTCTCTCATTCATCCTCTGTGTCACCTTCCTGCTCATCACACTTAATGTCCTACAGTGTGCTGTCGGCCTCCGAACACGTTAAATTGCTTTTGCACGGAAATGTTACACACAGAAGACAACAACGTTATCTCTTTTTTTTTGTTTGTTTTTTGACAAGATAATTCATCAGTTGCCGTCCACATGCAATAAGCCTAAGTCATTTTAAACATTAGACTGTGCTCTGAGGAATGTTTGTCTGTGACTCATTCCCACAACGACCATTCAGTTTCACTAACTGGGAGCAGCTTACTGTACCAATAAAATAGGTTGGCTCAGAGCCCATTGAAGGAAAAAAAAATAAGGAAATGAATTCAAAGAGCAGATGAATTATTAAGGGTCTTGTCTTTGAGCTAAACCCTGGGGTAATAATTCAGGCAAAAATAAACAACCCATGGGTTTCCTCTAGGATTCTTCTTCCCCACATTGAACTGGTAGTCTGTGCATTGCTTAGTGTATGCTAAAGAACTTCTGTCTGATTTTTTTTTAGCTTCCTTCCATGATGTTAAAGTTTTGTCAGAAACATGTCTGTTTTCCCCTTACTCCTTGTTACTTTTTTCCCCCCCAAAACCCTTCGAAGCACAAGATGTTTCTTTAATGTAGCAGCAGAATTTTAAAACTCAGACGGTCAAACTGTGAAATCTAGCGCTGCCTTTTTTGCTGCTAATTAGCTGGTGGCATAAACTTGAAATCATATTTGGAGACATACTGTATCTCATTTTGAGGCCGCATTAGCGACAAGCCATTTTCTTTTTTTTTTTTACCCTCGAGCTCACTCAGTGGCTCATTTGGTTGACATTCACCAGGCATTCATCAGCGGGGCGGCCGATCCATGCCAAGGCTGCAGCCTCATGAGTAAGCCTGTTTTCATACTCGTGGATTTCACACGCTAAAAAAAAAGAATAAATAAATAAGTAAAAAAACAAGCGCCGGATGGTTGCATCAAGATGTCTGCCCATGTTTTGTCCATTAAAAGACTCTAGGAGGCAATATTTTTGGCCTGACGTTTTGTTTCAGTCCTGCGTATTCATTTGCATTTGTATGCATGGCACCTTAAAAAAGTAAAGGTTATCAGAGTCAGGGTACCTTTCAGAAATGCTTCCTGATCCTCAGTTGAATGCCAATGAGCAAGAAGTATCTCTTAGAATATCCTTTTTTCATTTTTATTCTGCACATTTCAACCCAAATGTTTAGTAATATATACATATTTGTTATAGTAACAGACAAGTACCACTCTAGGCGAAGAGTACTATAATTTTTTTCCTCTCTTATAAATCCACATGAGACCTCGCAGGCGCGTTAAAAGTTTGGTTTCTCACTCTAAATGGAGACATGTCCTTAGTAGACCCTATCACTTCCACCGCCATATGGCAGCAGTGTTAAGGAGCATAAATTAGGGATACACAAAGTATACTAGCTTGTTGCTAAGAACATTTTTCTCTACATGGCATCAAGGGATGTTTATTGAACCCCATAAGGCACAGCATTTCCTGCCTGTCATCCATTAATCATTTCTGAACGCCTGTCCCCCGATAAATAATCCCAGTCATGGCAGGGCAGCGGTGGGGGACCTCATGCAAAGATCATTATGTGCTGTGCCATATTTCCCGTAAACATATTGCGAATGGAATATCAATTGAAGTCAATGAGTTGCATCAAGTAATGGTCAGGTCAAGGTGGGTGTGTGCATGGGCCCAAAGTTGCAGTTACATGAAGACAGTGTTTTTGAGAAGAAGAAACCTTCAGCAAATCAGCATTTTTTTTGTTTTGTTTTGTTGTTTTTTTCAAATCTAGTCTGAAGTCTACATCTCCAAAGGGATCCAGGAGTCTTTAAACCCTCACTTTAAAATAACCTTGTGATGTCTTTCATGATGTAACCCTTTCTTCTTTTCTTGGGTAGCATTCCTCCCTTCATCGTGAGACGTGCGTGTCTGATACTTAACACAGTGCCTCCGTGATGTCTCCTTGTGCTTCTCTGCATGCTCTGAAGAGCAAACTTCACTCCTCATGGCGCAGTCTCCGTCATGCCCTCCTCCCCCCAAGCCCCCACTTAGGATGTCTTCATCGCTCGCTGCACTCTGCTCCCCACCAAGGTCCCTCTGTTTGAGCATGGATGACAGAAGAGGCGACAGAGGAGAAACAGCTTCACCTCCCCGGGGACATACTGATTGTACCAAAGGATACGGAAACCTCTTTGTCTCGCTACCATTTACCTCAATATCACCTTGCTTGATAACTTTCCTACAAAGCGAACCCCCTAAAAATGTTTTCCGGCTTCGCGCAGTGTTTTTTTTTTTTTCTTTATCCATTTATTTATTTTTTATCGGACAACTTATCAGCGTTATCTGTTTTTCTAGTATCAGTTCTCAGTTCATTCTCAAGTATCAGTTCATTTGCTTAAGAAGGTTAAGTGTTGGATGTTACATTTAATTAATTTTTCCAAGGGCTCTTTTCATCCTGTGTGGTTTCTTTTAGTTGACCTTTTCCCCACTCTATGGTATCTTTCAAACTCTGTGGAATAGGTTTACGATTTAATTTTAGCCTGGCCCGATGTGACACCAGCATTTTTTTTGTAACAATAGGGAGATACACAGATGTGAGATGCCCTGTCTATCATCCTGTTTGCAGGGAGAGATGATCACAATCTCATAATCATTTTGAGATGAATTTCCTTTCAGCATTCGCATCCCCCAGTGGTCTATCAAAAGCATTTCATTACATCGGCTCCCTTAAAACTGTTTTGATGCAGAGCTCACCAGAAGGTCTCTTTCATAACACGAGGGCCCCTCCAAAGCAACAGACTTTTTCATTCCTCCAGACTTCCATGACAACATATTGACAAGAAAAGATTATGTTGACACTTTCTCCTCAGATGCCGCATTTTGCTGTTTGGAGGATAAACACAGTGTGGCTGAAAAGCCTTCAAAGACAATACCTGTCTTGATAAGTGCAGCGTGTGAAAAGGATTGTGTGTTTCTGCGCAGTGTCTTTGTGAAAGTCAGGATGTGTCACTGTTTTTTTTTTCTTTTTAAACCCAGATCAGACTGACATGCTTTAATACACATGTAGTTTTTGTACTGTTGATTTTTTTATTACTGCATTATTTTGTGAGCCCTGTCATGCAGTTAAATATTAATAAACACACTTTTAACATTTTCCGTTAGATATCAGTCACTCCCACACACAAGGCTTGCAAATGCCATTCCGATGTTTAGCTGATCTCACTAGTTTTACACTTGAAGGATAGAAGGTGGTAGATATTTTTATTTATTTATTTATTTAGATGGAGCTGAGTACTTTCCACTGCGGTCTTAGCTCTTTGAGATTTGACACTCATCTTTGCTGCTGCACAAAGGAGTGTGAGACAGGCGATAAATTTATGGGAAAAGAAGAAATACAGGTTTAGGAGCCCCTGAAAGCAGCCTGTGGGCATGGATCGAATGGATTTCTTCTCAGCGGACCCATTTCTCTCAACTTGAATAGGAATCAGAGCAGGGGAAGCTGAAGGGAAAATTGAAATGGGAAACTCATATTGTATATCGAGACCCTTATTATGCCCCGCCGAAATCCATCAAATTAGGAGAAGGTAGGGTAGCCTACATTTATTGTGTAAATGTTTGATCTTAGGCTTGTAAGACTGAAAAGTTTACAATAACATATTTAGAGAAATACAGCTTTTTTTTTTAGCCTTGTAGTCAATTCTGAATCCTAAACCTGTTGGTTGCCAACGGTTCACTGCAGCAAACGTTAGTATTTGTTTTTTGATTTATCATGTAATGAACCCTCCATTGCTTAGAGACAGCATATAGAGAAAATGTATCATGTTGAGCATCCTCAGAGGAAAGAGAAAAAATGCAGACCTTTTAAAAATTCACGTCAAATACTGAATATGATGCTTAATACTGAGTAACTATTTAACAAATATAACAAATTATGTATGGATAACTTACAGAGGTACACCGAGTATTAATTGCAGTAGCTGAAAATGTCAAAGCTCTTTATTGTGGGATATAGACGCTGTAACTTACCCACGTAGCCAGAGTCGGTGCAAGCCCTTTATACAGTGTCATTCTGTCAGTAGGGTTAAACGATGAGTCATACAAACGTTTCTATTTCGGAACGTCCACAGTTAGCTTTTCCTTGATGCGTTTCATCTTTATTGATCCAGAGCAATCAATTTGAAAATTGCGGAGATGGAGAAGTAGCTGGAAATACTAAAGCAGGACTACGCTTCTGCAAGCAGACTAATCATAGCTTATGCGGTCTGCGGCACGTTAGTTACATTTCTGGGAAGGTGCACATCAGCTACAGTGCTAGGTAGTCTGTGTAGGCTCTGCGTAGGGTTCTGCGTTATTGGCGTAGCCTCTGCATCAGCTTAATGCAGAAGCATAAACCTTTGAGCACCAGTCTTGAGTCTGGACCTTATCTGTTTAATTTGAAGTAAAGTCTGATGCATGAATATATCTGCCAAAAATCAACTACATTATACTCATTAGTGAAGTTCGTATTGTTAATTTGCTTCATGGAAACAACTCAAACACAAGTTTGATTGCTATTCCCTGGAGTGCATAGTAAAAGAAAAAAGAGGCAATTTTTTTTTTCAAACCATCTATGTTCTTAGGTATTGTTGGCTTAATTACTATTTTACAAAAGTCTCCTAGAAATAATTTAATTAAGGAACTTGCACATTCAGGTATTTCAAATGGTAGAAAACCGAAGCCCGGTTGATAAATATAGAAATGAAAGTGAAAACTTGTGAAATGTGACAGCTTTGCAGGAACCAAATGCCTGCTTGATGATTCTGTTTTATTTTAGGAATTAACCACTAATTGGCACACTCCGTTTAACTCCCCCTTTCTTGTTCCATGTCTTCTCCCACTTCTTGTTATTATTATAGTAGCAGTAATTGTACTACAGGGAGCTATTTCACAAACATTTGGCTTCTTGAGGTAAAAACTATTCTCAGGAGGATTCGGGATAAAGGGATAGATAACATATTCTCTTATGGGGCATGCAGTATTTGGAAGTCCACTGACTGAAATTCCACCCCCAGATCCCAAGATAGAATGAATAACATATGTTCATAGCATACTGTTAAAGATTAAAACTCATATAGGCTATGGTACATTTATCACACACAGAGTGTGTGGAGTTGGATGTGGTTGAGTTATACTGTACTATACAAAGTACTATACTTAAAGACATGGGCAATTCCATAAGTCGGCTAAACGTGCACAGTGTGTCAAGGCACTTGACATGTCAAGGCAATTAAGGGTGACTCAGTTGTCTCATAAGATCATTTCTTATGCCTGTACGTTTGAGATCTATGTCGAGGAGCTGAGCAGCTCTGGTTGCTGATCCACAATTTGGTTTTCAAATAGAATTCCAATTGGATTTCTACAGATGTGTCTCAGTCAAGACGCTGCAGCTGCACCAATCAAAATTCAGCGCCTGTTTTGTACCAATCGCAATGCGACACAACGACAGTGAAACCCGCAATGACAAAGGTGCCCAGAGCAGAGCAGTATGGAGGACAACATGGAGAACAACAGTCTGCAGACAGAACAGGTCACTTTAAATCAGCATCAACAGCGTAACACCCGTATAATTACCACACTGGTGAGATGTCCAGACACATAAATCCAACCTGATAGATAACAGTGTAGACATTTTCTGTCCTAAAGATCTACTTTGAGAAACAAATCTAATTTTGCTGCAGTTTGAACAAAACCTGAAGGACTGACTGAATACATCCTTGGTCCTATTGGATGATGGATACAAACCTAAACACCCACCTAAAACGTTTGCACATATGGAAATGAGGGAGTGCAGTTTGTTCTGTACACCAGTTGCATATCAAGGAAGCAGCTTCCATGTGACTGATCACTCATAGCATCTTTGCTAGCAAGGGGATATACTATTTATGGAAATGTAGTTGCACAATACATCATCATTTTCTCCAACATTTTTTATCCTGCTGCAGCGTGAGCAGCCACCATAACTCTTTCCCCTCACTATGGGAAAACTGAACTTAATCGACTGCTGTGTCAACCTCAAAAGTCCTCACAGTCACTGTCACAATACACTAAGCAGGAATGTAATGGTGGTAAATTGGGGATAAATTAAAATATATAATATATGCGGTGTACCGTATGTGTACACTGAGATACATGCAGAAAAGACAGAGCTCTATACACCTCAGGAGAAGCTTTGTGTTCACACAAAACCAAGATTAAAATATCTCACGTGCCAGAGTGTCTGGTGGAAATAATACAGCACCTGCCAATTTTTAGCCCATATTTGGCAGGTTGAAAAATGTTCATTTCAAGCCCTGGTGGCACAACATTTGGCACTGGCATGGGCTTTAGTGGGCAGGTGTTGTCTGATAGGGAGCATTAAGACTTAAACGCTTGTTCCGAAATTAGATATCCGTCCACTGCAAAGAGTTATGACGGAAAATGGTCAAGATGACATGAGCAGAAATCATTCATTCCAAGTCCACAAGGTGTGATCATTTCCTTTCATCCACTGATCAAGGATTGTATATTTCCATGTCTAATAGGTAACAGCAATCTTACCATGACCATAAGGTGGTCGCAGAGGTGCCAGAAGCCATTTGGGCTTTTTCCACGGCTCCGCGTTTCATAATGCCGAGCCAAAATCCCACGTGATTCCACTGAAGCCTCATAGCTGAGGATAGCTGAGCAGTCATGCTGTGGTCCTCCTAGTTAGTAAGTGCATGCACAATGACTTGCTTGGTTTCCTCCCTCTGTGTACAGCTACTGTATGTGGATGTGTCTAACTGTGAGAGATATAGGTTCATTTTGGTAGTTTGCTGTATCGTTTCACTCCCGGGTTTGTGTATTGTACTTTCACAAAGCAGTCTTATTTTGCTGTTAAGTAACTGTTGATGGCCTTTCTTGCTACTTTACATATTTAAAAAAAGATGCTTTAATTGTGAAGAAATTAAAGGAAAAGCTTTGTTCTCAAATCTGTTCTCCTTCAAAGGAATAATAAAAAAAACATCTAATCAACCAGATATAGTCAGGGAATAGTAAAAGAAAAAAATACAGTGAGCTTGAAAAGCTGCAGGCAATAGACTCTTGCTGCGTTTTGTGGCTAGCGTACCCCCAACACGTCTTCAAAGTAAACAAATTTACCTCGCTGTGCAGTTCAGTGGAAAAACACACCTTAACAGCACGGCGCAACCTCTCCCACTCGTAAAAAAATAAATAAAAAATACTACTCATTCACACAAGTCAATACTACTGTAGATAAACAGAGACTGACCTCAGTGACTGTTTTCATTGCTCATACGCTTCAGCGGTAGAATCTGACCCAAACTGAATAATTAGTTTCACTCGTCACTGCAACCATATCAACAGCTACCAACACTCTAGGCTCACTGTGAACCTGTTACAGGAACACGAGACCAAACCAAAAGAGCAAATGCGCTACAGTTGGTCTGCTTTCACTTAACTTTCCACTGAGGTTGTTAGACACTAGGTATACACATCTATACATTTGTTGCATGTGTGTTAATGAGTTGGTTCTGGGTATTCAGAATTTTGCTGCCATCAAGGACTTCCAGTTTGATGGATGCGTGCCCGTTTTGAGTTAGTGGAGATTGAAGATTTTGTGGTAGCCTCAATCTCTGCTCTGATCTTGAATAATTCAATCTGTTACGGAGTAAATTGTTGAAGTGGCCATGGGCCAAGAGCAGATTTTAGCTGGTAACGCATATAAAATCTTGATGCACGGTCGCGGATGATGGAGAAGCTGTCTTTCAAACAGAACAGATTCTTCACAGCAGGAGCAGATTCTTTTTTTTTTTTTTTACCTCAACTGATCCCAAATCAGTGGAGGTATTTCTTGAGTAATGCATTCTTGATGTGTAGTCTCCTGATCTATTTGCGGCTGTGAAATGCTAACACATGACAAGCGTAAGGCCTAGCATGCTTTCAGGAGCTGGGTGCACCCGTATAGGTAATAATTTTTCTCAAGACATGTCATGCAAATGTCCTCTCAATATCCAACTTTTTTACAAGCTGCCAGAACAAAAGCTTGCTACACGACCGAGGCTCCTCCTAAATCAAATTAAGCCATAATGGAAAGTAGGTGCAAAGATATCAGCAACTTCATGTGTGCCAAAGTCAATATGTTTGTCAGATTGCCCCTGAACGGAGTAACAGTGCTCCATAAATGATTCCTTGTTCCATATAATGAAGACTCTTTCAGCTGCCTCTTGCTGCTGGCTGTGACTTTGCCCGAGAGCATATTCTCACTTGTTCTGTTCTATTGTGACTGAATGGCGATGGAACAGAAACAGGCTCACAACCTGACTTACAATTATAGCTTAGCTATTTCTGTCAAGACACAAGAGGCTGACTCTTTCCGTGCTGCTGATATGAAGACAAACACAGCCAGATTTGTAAAAATTAGGTTTTCTTCCTAAATGATTGTGTTTGGGTCAGTAAAGAGGGGCCTTTTTTTACTCCTATGTAAGTGTCACTCGTAATTCAACACCAAATCATTTTTGACTGAAAACGACTCTTGCGCATGAGGGTAAGCCGCCGTCACATATGCTCGCGGTTCAAACAAAAGTCTGCATATCTGCTATGAATGATAGTGTGAATAAGAACACTGAAGACCTGAATGGACAATATCCCCAGCGACCTTGAAATTAGCACTCCAAGAATCCAAATGTTCCTATTATACATTTTATATACACCATACAGTATATACTTTATGTCTTATTTTTCCACAGGCAGCTATTGGATTGATAAAATGGATTTGTCAGTAATATAAAAGCTTAGGCTTAGCAAAGTTGTGCAGCTTTTAATTCATATTCGTGTTTACTTTTTTGAGTTTCACTGGCAACGGTCAATGCTACATCGCTGCCTTTTTACAGATATTGTCAACACAAGTCTCACATGACCCCTGTGTGTGTCTTTTAGGTTTTTAGCTCTTAACGCTGCATAGATGGCTCTTTATATCAAGCCTGTTCAATATCTGTACCTTTAAATGCAAGTAAGACACTGCTGCATGTACTTCTTTTTTGGCTGGTGCTTTTTCTACCATGTTTACCATTTCTTGGTAAAGAGGAGGCATGATAACCTGTAGGGCTAACAATGAAATTCCTCCATTTCAGCTGTACGGATTGAAACAAACTGTGGGTGGTCTTGCAACCCCTTATGACATCATAAGGGGTTGCAAACTTGAATAACTTATTCAAACGTACTCTTTCTGATCCGTGGAGAACGGAAAGAAACAATTATGTCGGCCATTATTTCCCACATCCAAAAAATAATGAAAGAAGAAAGATTTTGCAAAACATGTCCCCTTTAATGTCTGAATCCATGTAGTGCAGTGTAGAAGCAGTTTGTCTCCTCTACATGATTCTGTTTGAAATTGCTGTTTAATTCCTGAGAACCACAGATCACAGATCCTCTTTTTGACGTCTACTTATGTAATACTTTGCCAGAGAATTTTTTCAGACTCTTTGAGGATCCACGACACTGACACCTTTACTATAATAAATGGCACCTCAATGATACTGCCGGCCATAAAGAAATCAAAGCTTGTCCGTTACAAACATTTGGGGCAGTCATATAACAAACAATACAGAAATTCATGATTGTTTTGGCTACTTTTATATGGGGGTTTCTGTCAATGCCATGTTAGAGTGAAAATGTGAAATACCTAATTACACTGAAGTTAATCATCATCGTGTTACGCCAGAAAAGCTTCTGGCAATGGTTCGATGGGTCAGTCTGTCATCTTTCAGCGTCTTATCATTATAAATGGACTCAGCATTGGAAGTCCTTAATTTGCCAGTTTCAGTCATCATAATAGTGTACTAGTGTTCTATACAGTAGAGGCTTGTGCACAAGTTTTGCGGTTCGGTGACTCTGGAAAATGCAGTGCCTCCTCAGCTCCGGGTTGAAATGCAAATAAATCACATCTGTATTAAAAAAAACACTCAATTTTTCAGACACTATAGAAATGTGAGTGGTTTGCATGTGCACATTTGTCAAGAAAATGGTGACGTTGTTTTTCTTTTTCCAGTGAGATATCACAGTGCCAGCAGTGGTACAATGGTACAGAGGATGTAATGATGAACACATGTCACTGATGACTACTTCAGCTTCAGTTTGGTTTGATCCCCAGATCCTCTCTAGAGGACCGCGCTTGTAACGTACCATTTGACCCGATTTGACTTGTCCAAAAGTGGAATTATTATAAAAGGCAAAATTACATAGAAACTGAATATAATCTAAAGATGATTGGAGTGGATATGACATGCCCTTATCCATAAATAGAGTGCTGAGGAAGATAGTGGTCCTTCATATTTCTCCTCCTAACACAGTGCTGAATTAATGTTTCACTCACACTGGTGTCAGCTGCAGACATGTAACGCTCATGTTTCATTAAATGGATTTGTTTGCACGTACAAAAAATGATAATGAAAGTACTGCTTTTAATTGAGAGGGGTGTTTTGTCTGATTAATTAACGTAAATTGCCAACTAGACTGCCCTTGATTAGATTACTTAATTATTTACATTAGTCAATTATTTGCACATGTATCTCTTGACAAAGCCGTGTCTTCCACAGATTACGCGTATGCTGTTGGCCTGCAGAAATACATTCTGTTCAAATACCAGTTTCCTTTACATATTTTCATACTGCAGTTTGGCAGTTTGAAACTTCCTTCGTGTGTTGAAGACAGTCTAAAAATATCAAAACTGTCTGAATCAAACCCATAAGACCTATATTTATGCCTTATGTGCTGAGGAAATGTTCAGGACCTGAAATATGTATTGAAAATCCATTTAGTCCCTGAATAGAGCTCCGGTGGCTGACGTCACCCTGCGCCAGCAATCACAGCACTGCCATATTGGCAGGAAAATGCACTTTTCGAATTACTATTTGGTTGACAACTGCAAGCAACAAACTAACTTGTCCTTGTACCAGTTACATCCAAAAATCGACAGCTGTTGTGCCCCAGGTTACCAGTCGGGGACAAGCAAAGGGGAAATTGTTTTATAGATACCGATTGATTTCCAAAGATCCCGCAAGATGGCAGATGTGGATTACTGCAATAAAACGCCTCCTATTGGATCATTACTGCATGGCTGGCAACAAGTTATTTAACCCCCGACTGATGCAATGTGTTGTTTCTCATTTCTTAAACGAACATGTTGAAAGACACATCCTGTGGTTGTGCTAGTCTGTTTGAGAAGGGTCAAATCATTGGCATGCATCAAGCAGAGAAAACATCTAAGGAGATTACAGAAACTACTAAAACTGGGTAAAGAACTGTCCGGTGCATTATTAAATACTGGAAGTATAGTGGCGAACCATCGTCTTAGAGGATGAAATGTGGTCCTGATTGATTGTGATCTGCGATCGCTTAAACGTTTGGTGAAATCAAATTGACGAAAAACAACAGCAGAACTCAGGGCTATGTTTAATCATGAAAGTGAGAGCATTGCCACAGGTACAATGTGAAGGGAACTCAAGGGATTGGGACTCAACAGGTGTATAGCCTTAAGAAAACTACTACTCAGTGAGGCTACCTGGAAAAAAAGCATTTGATTTGCTAGGGAGCAGATTAGAGCAATGGAATAAGGTCATGTGGTCTGATGAGTCCAGATTTACCCTGTTCCAGAGTGATGGGGGCATCAGGGTAAGAAGAGAGGCAGATGAAGTGATGCAGCCATCATGCCTAGTGTCTACTGTACAAGCCTGTGCGGGCAGTGCTATGATCTGGGGTTGCTGCAGTTGGTCAGGTCTAGGTTGGCTTCAGTTGTTGATCCTTTGGCGACACTTGGTGATGCTGGGAAACTGTCATAAATGTGGAAACAATTAGTCTGACCAACTGGAACTGTGCCGGTCGACCCTGAGCAGAGCCATGCTAGCCGTGTGGGATGGAATAGACAATCCACGCAAGTCTTTGTACATGAGGCCCCAGGAGTCCAGACCTTCACCCCACTGAGAATCTTTGCGATGTGCTGGAGAAGGCTTTATGCAGTGGTCAGACTCTCCCATCATCAATACAATACTTTGGTGAAAAATTAATGCGGTGCAGTGTACATCCGGATATTGTCCACAACATTGTCTATGCTGGCTGTTTCAGTGCTGGATTGTCATTCTGTTTTATTCAGGATTTTGAGTGGGATCATTGTGCATAAATTATAGATGTGCAGTGACAGACATGCACCAACATACTTGCATTCACAGAAAATACATCCCAACTCTAGTATACGTAGATCAAACTCCAGGCTACTACTACTCGGAGCAGTCTGGTCACCCTAATTATGGCATGCTGTATGGAAAAATGGTGAGGTACTCCAGGAAAACTTTAATCAAGACCTCGGGCAGCAGGAAGCTGTGATGAAGTGGCACACTCCATGTGCAGTTAATAGGAAGGCATGAAATTGCAAATTCATGACCCTTGAATGCAGTGTGCACCCGCAATGAGGTCCGCCCTAGTCTTTTTCTATCTCCATGATTCTCACACTGAGAGGAACGCCAGAGAAGTCTCGCACCATCCGGGAAAACTGGGAACTGGATCATTATACAAAGAATGCGAAGCGACAGGTGTAGTACACCATGGCACAATTGCTTAACCTGCCTTTAACCAGGGCCACAAGACAGCAGACCATGACTTCCTCATTTTTCTTTGCTTTTACGGCATAGTAGCTGGCTGAATGGAATATTACATAGACTTATACTATTGTTATGAATAGCCGATAACAGGGCTCAAGTCTGGCTCCTAACACAGTCTTTTATTTTGTCATTGCTACTTTTTTCAGCCTTTCAGTGATTCAGTGGTGGTCATGTCTATAACTATCATCAGTCATGGAATGTGTTTTAAATGTCTAACTAGTTTAGCAATCAAAGTTTTTCTTGAAACAAAACCCACCATGTCTTGGAGCAAAAGCTTTAGATTTAATTGAGAGTGTTTGCCGATCTGCTGAGTGTGAAACAACTGAAGTAGAAAATTGATTTTTTTTGGCTGCAGCTATCTGACAATATTAGCCGTCCTTGGGATGTTATGACTAATTCACTGAACTGCCATGTTTAAAGATTCAATTGTCAAAACAGACCAGTTGAGAAGTATGGATGGGGAATTCACCAATATCAGTTTTTTTAGAAACTTTATAAGGGATGACTAAGAGGAAGAGATGAGTCACGTGGCTCTTGTCAAAGTTCAACTATATGAGTGATCTTGAAGAACATTTAGTCACATTTGTGATATTTATTTTTTGGCAAATAGTAGCACTGTCTAAAAATGGACAACGCTGGCCTTCATGCAGTCATCTTATGTGGTAGCATCACTAGGCCAGGGTGCCTTATTAGATTCTGGCCGGGGACCCCCTTTGCAAACCCACAGACAATGCCACAAAATATGTAAAGGAGTAAAGAAACACCAACTTTTAGAATGTTTTTTTCTTACTTTTATTCACTATTCAATAATTATTACATTTTGTTTAGGATAAGAATATTACTAACATGTTTTCAACACTGTATTATATTCCTATTATTCCAACTGAATAATAATAATAATAATAATATATAATATAATAAAGTTTAATATGAATAACAAACTGTTGACAGATAAGAACGGAGCAAATGAAATCAAACCTCTCAATTGTGTGTGTGTGTGTGTGTACAGATAGTAACTATTCAATAATTATTACATTTTGTTTAGCATAGGAATATTATTAACTAACATGTTTTCAACACTGTATTAAAAATATATATATTTTTTTTCTTATATCACCTCCGATTTTCTGAGGCCCCCCTAGCGCCCCCTGGCGGCCCCCCAGGGGGCCGCGGCCCCCACTTTGAAAACCACTGCCTTATGTCACTCACAAAAATCATGACAAGATCATGACCGAACGGCATATAATACAGCCTCTACAAAGTCAGGATATATTGGCTTTTCGAACACTCGGCCGAGTGTGAAAATGCAGGAGCGGACTTCACTGGAAAATAAAGGGTAAGTTTTCAAGAAAATTGACTTATCTACCTAAGGCCGTAAACATATCAATCACCTCTCGCATAGTGCACTGAATTATTGATCAAAACGTTAGAGGTGGGAAGTTGAAAACAGGGCTTCGTTATGGCACAGAGTGATGCCATGATCACCGAGATGTTAGTCATCATTTCTAGTTTGAAAAGAGCTGCTTCACCATCAGAGTCCAATTTATTTTGAAATTGAAAGCTGTTTTCAGACCCTACATAAATCTAATTTTTTCTTCGGCCAAATTTGGAGGCAATGCATCCATGAATATTTAGGAATTGGAGATGTAATATGTCACCATGGAGTGATCAAATGTAATTTCGATGCTAATGGTGGATTTACATCTGTATTGATTGTAGAAAAAATAAAATAAAATGCTGAGCTCTTATGGCTTCTGATTTGTATACACCTATATTTATTCTTATTTAGCTATTTAGTTATTGAATTAATAAATTAATTAATTAATGTATCCATTCATTCTTTCATTTATTTCATAATTTTTGATTGGTTTCAAAAGCAAAGCTCAAATTACTGCAGTGAGAGCATCAAGTTTAAGACTGCCATAGTATGTCAGGTATGAAATGAATGCAAACAGAGAAAACAGGATTTAAACCAGTTCCACAAACGTGTCTTAAATGTTCTAAAACCTCATTTTCTTCAAACTTCCCAGAGTATAATACAGTGCAAATAAGATGTATTTATCTGAGCTGCCGATTTAAATCGTTGTAGTGCTTCATGTAATTGCCTCTGAAGCAGACAAACAAACAAAAAGATAAGTTAAACAAAACACTTGTATGACAAGATAAAGCAGAAGGAAGTGCTAGGATCAGCAGGCTTGTCTCAGTCCTTTGAGAAATTAAATCAACTTTGCTTTGTGGATTTTGTCTTCTTTCTTGTTTTGTTTTGTTTTTTTTTTTTTGTTGAGAAGGTTGAGTGTGATTTGTTCCACACGGTAAATATCGATAGACGCAGTAATAAAGCTGAAGAAATTCCAGGTGCACCAAGTACAGGATGGGCCGCTTTCAATGAATGTCTTAAATTCATCCAGATGCAATCCAAATAACAGTATGGTGACTTTATGCTTGCTATTGCCATCTGCCTTTAACTTATAAATCATAATTCTGAAGACAAAACGGTTTAGACTACAATAAGAATGTGTTAAAAATGATCTGACTTTAAAAGTTGTTTTGGGTATATTGTGTGACACCACTTTGTTCTGACACATTTCTCATTATCCAAAGCAGTTAAAAATCCTACAGTTTAATTAATCCAAAGTTAAATTACCTATGGAGCAGTTGAACCGGGAACAGACTGAATGTGTCTTATTAAAAATGGGTTAAATGAGAAAAGAATTTCACACCTGATGTCACTTTTTAATGAAAATCTTTACATTTAAAAGTAAATCTTAAGTGGTTGACCAAATCCTTTTTTGTATCCAGACCCTGCCAACTGCACTTGTAGAAAGAACAGGGATAAAACAGCAAAAACCAAATCTCAAGCTATTCTAACTTCAGCAGAAAATTGTATTCCTGTATTCCAAGTTAAATTATATAAATAGGTCTTAGGTACTTCAAACCTTCAAGACATTAATCTGGTATTCACAATATATTTTTTTATTTTATTTCATTATTTGATGGAGGAATTTTGTAGGAAAAAAAAACGCCAACTCTGACTCTTAAGAAATAAAACGAAAGCTATGTCTGATTTTAATCGAGCATAATTCTGCAATTTAGCTGCAGATGGAAGATGAATCATCAAGAAACATTCTTCCCATTATAAAGGATAACAGGTAGCATGCAGAATGTAACACATGTCAGCACTTATGAATGACTCCACTATCACAAGATGACTGCAGTGCTCAATACATACTTATCTTCTGAAGTACTCTAAATTTAGCATCTCTTTTCATTGTGCAAAAACTGTCCAGCTCCTTTAAGAGGTTTAGCGCGCTGAACACTTTAATGACCATTGTTCAAACATGCCAACAGCTATATGTTCCCGTTCTTTTCACAGTGGATTACTCACCATCAGTCAAGTGCAACACAGGGGACATTATTCACACTTGATGAACCTTTTTATCCCTTTAATGTGTGAAGTTAAGACACTTCAAACATTCCCTCCTGCCCGTGTCCCTAAGGAATGAACTGACACTATGGAGAACACACTGCACTTGGTAGCTGCTTTGCATTTTTCTTTCTTCATCAGATTTCTTTGGAGGAGGGACTCACTGTTAACCACTTGCTGACACAGGTTTACAGCCGTGTTGATGGATAGAGATTTAAAACATGTCAGTTAAATGAAACTGCCCAACTGAACACATTGTCCCCAAAGTTAAGATATCAAAGACACGTGACGCACATCATAGACTGTATATAATATAATGGATGCGGCAGATGGGTCTGAAAAATGAAGCTGAAGTCTCAAAACATAAAGAGTTACTAGGTGTTTGCTCCAACATTCAAAAATCAACATCTCTCAAGAAATAATTTTTAATTAATAATTGTTTTACACAGTGGTGCCAAGCACTAAATTCACTTCTTAAGATTTGTGTGCTCAGCCTATTTAAAAGTAATCCCAAAGTTTAATAGACAGGCTGTATGTTTGGCGACGTGCCTGGCTTGATTGATAGTCTCTCGCTCTGGAGTGACCAATACGTTGTCCTCAGGTTCTTACCTTTAACTCTAAATTAACTCTAAAAATCATAGTTAAGTTACTCCAGTTTAATTTCACGATCACGTTGATGTCTATAAATGTCTATAAGCAGCTTGTGTAAACCAATGGATGTTTTCTCATGAATGAACCACAGATTGCAGGAAAAGTGGACGCCATGATCGCTTGCGCATACAGCTCCCCCTGGTGGCTGGTTGCAGTATATGTCATAAGCTCCGCCTCCTCCATGTTAGTAGATGAGACCCAGGCCAAACTTTTTTTTGTCCAGGATAGTTTCTGTGTCTGTTTTACCAATGGGAGAACACTTTTTCCACAGTCTGTGGTATGAAGCACACATGATTGCTCATCACCATCGGTTACTCAATTCATCAGATAGACACAAAGAGAGTTTAACATAACAGCCATGTTTTTATTTTCCCTTTTTACAGTGTAATTTGCACAAATATATGATGAAGGGCAGTTGACATCTTATGCACATGTGCACGGATACATAAAATTATGGCTTTCTATCAAGTGACAGCTGAGGACACAGTTCTTACAGTGTCATGTGATGGTAAGGGGCTGCATTTGGGGCTTTTATGTAAAGCACTTTGTCACACACACACACACACACACCACCAAGACAGCACTTAAATATGTTGTTGGTACATCTCAGTGTAGTTTACCAAATGTCCTCTCTCCTTTTAAGACATAAATAAACACACATAACTTCTAAAAAGTGCCTGTGTACTTGAAAATTGAAAATTCTGTGTTTGAGAAAGCGAGAGTCAGGCATTCAAGCCGAAATGAATAATTGGGGTTCCCCACAGGGATTTTTACACTTTAGATTCACAGATTAACACTCAGTGATGTCTCCTTGCAAGATTAGAAAAGGTGAAATCTTCACTCTGTATGATTTTGCAGTTCTTTTTTTTTTTCATTTGGTAAAACGTTGAAAAGCTGAAAAGAAAGCGTCACACATGAGCCGCCACCAGTGTCTACCAGTCGTAATAACACAAATTAACGGCACTGTGATCATGATATTATTTTAATATGATTATCCGGCTTCATTGAGCTCTGTGAGCTTGATGGGTTTTAAATAAAAGGTTGGATTGCACTGTTATACATATTATTTTGTATCTTTTTTTCCCCCCATACGGCTAGAACGGCTGGAAAATGTATTGCTTTTGTGTTGCATACCAGATCAGATTGTGAGATGCTTAGAAACATGTTCTTATTATTTTACAAAGGGTCAATGATTAGTATATAAGACACCTACCTTTAATATATTTCACTATCAAGTGAATCAAAGTCAGGATAATAGACAGCTCTTTGCTCAAAATCATTTCAGTCCAGTACCCAGAAAAAAGTAAGACATGTCAAGGTAATGAAAGTCCTTGTGTTGGGTTTCTTGCCCATTTTAAAAAAAGAAACTGTTGACGCATGGTCACACCATTTGTCTTGGTCATAATGGCCCCATCAACAACCGTTACGTGTCAGCTTGAAATATGAATCCTCCTCCCTGTCCCTGAATGCTGTGTATACTTTATCGACATTTGTGGAGCTTGTGGCCGTCTGGCTGGAGGCATTTGATGTAGATTTTCTCAAAGACTTCTTTGGGGATTGTTCATGTGGTCTGGGGATGGGAATTGAATGATTGATGCCTCACTACCTCGAGTGACTCCCTTTGGTCTCATATAACTTTACAGTCTCATTTTACCCCCTTGCTCTGTAAATAGGTGTAGGGATAAATAAATAAAAACATCAGGCCTCATAGCCACACTCATCAAGAAATTTCTCTAAGACGCCCAAGGCCCAGGGGATCTTACAGGTGAATTCATGTCAGTCCCTTGTGAATTACAACGCAGCTTAAAGTTGGATGGGTGACGCTGGAGCAGGCCAGAGGTAAAAAGGCCAAATTGTAAGAGATTGCCAACCTAAACCTCTGCCCTTAAGCAAAAAAAAAAAAAAAAAAATGGACTTTAGGGATAAGGGTGCCAGGCACAGCATAATTGATGCTGGGCAGGGAACAGGGTAAGTCCCATCTGTCACTGTCTGCTATTTGGGAGACAAAAAAAAAAAAATAAAGCTTTCCCTTTTGTCCTCTCTTAACCAAGCCTTCAAACTGCACTGGCAAAATCCTCTCTTCTGTCCCCCTTGTCCTCATTATAATCAAAATGCTGCGAGTCCAAGCCTGATTTACCCTCAGAGAACAGCAGCCTGGGGAGAGGCTGGGGAAAGCCACATACACCCATGACATATCATATTCCCAATCATATGGGACCTGAGCAAGATTAAAGTCCCAAATCATTCGTTTATGGTTGAATATACTGTATTCTGTGACTTTTTTGCCCTACTGAAGACTATGTGAAGCTCCGAGGTGTTTTTTTTTCCCCCATGTGAGTGACTCACAGCAGCAATGTACATTGTATTAGATGTATGTCTGCATTCCTCTCAAAGCTAGACGACTATCCAGCGCCCACTTGAGAGTGTGCTACGTGAGGGACGGACAGCTGTCATCTCTTAGTAATGAGTTAATTGAACCGCACTGCCACAGACAAGCCTATTTCTCGCTCCCCGAAACACAGAGAGCAGTCAAAGCACAGAGACATATAGGATGCTGTATGTGCGTGTTGCATTTTCAACAACATCACTATGATTAATGGGCTTCAGAATCAGGGGAACTTGTTCAGTGTGACACAAGCTTTTGTCTCCGTGTGTCATCCCCTTCCTCTTCCTGACAGCCACCAGGGCCTCTCTTCACAACCAGCCACACTCTGGCTGGTTGGCTGGGGAAGGAGGATCCGATATGAGCTGACAGCACAGTAATAACCCGTGCAAATTAACAGGGAGGGGCGCAAATGCAAATGTTAAAAGCACAATAGTAAAAGTGATTTAAAAAAATAAATAAAAATTCAGCATCTTTTATCTCTTGGTGCTCCTCATGCTGGGAAATAAATGCTTCCAGAAGAAGCAGACTTGGATACAGGGAACTTGTACGAGTGATCAATTCATTGCCCCCCATTTCAATGTTTTTCAGGCTGACTTCTATCTCTCCCACTGACACAATCATGCAGTGGCTCATCCAACTGTGTGACTTCCCAATATAAGGAATATAAACTCTTTTGCAGTGTTTTCATATTTGACTCAGCTTAACTCAGTTTTAAATGTGTGCGTGTGCTGCCCTTTCACAACTACACCCACGTGTATGAGAGAATTTCACATGTCTGTACACAAGCATGGATTTGCATACACATCCCTGCTAGGAGCCATATTAGCCTTAGCGCAGCGATGGGGCGTGTGGGTTGTGCTTTGCCAAGAGCTGGAAGTGTAAATTTAGTTTGGATTTTTGGATGCCAAAATCATATCCACGAGTCAAGTAAAGTTTAGATCATAAAACTAGCTCAGGGATGCACCAATTAACTTCCATTTCGTACTCCATGGGGATTGATTTTAGGTGAAAGAGTCAATTTAATTGACATTCTGAATTTCCATTCAGTTAATTTGCAATAATGTGGCTGGGGCATTTCTAGTCCCACACTTAGTGTTTAACCTCTCACTCATGCTTTTGTGTTTGGGACCAATTACAAATTGCATTTAGGAGTAGATGAGTAATATGCAGCCTTATTCAGAATGCGTCCGTCTGAAAGGGGTTTGGGTATACTTAATTGAATAGAACTAAATGTAGATGAATTCCCGGAGAGATACATAGACAACTGAATCACTATAATTTCTAAAAATAAAAGGAAAAGAAAGACAAGGTGCATGAAATAGAAATTTAGACTTTTGAAGCATTTGAATAAAGAACCAGATGGTGCAGGGGTTCACACCGACAGCTTCCTTATAGATATGCATGTGACTGTGAATGTTTGTTTGTCTTTCTGCGTTAGCCATGCAATGGACTGGCGACCTGTCCAGGGTGTACCCCGTGTCTCGGGTTAATGATTGCTGGGACAGACTCCAGCAATCTACAGCGATCATATATTGGATGGTCTTTAATGAAGGTGACCAGTTTTGTTCCATTTTTGTTTGTTGTTAGAAATTTTTTGTTCCAAATTCCTGCAGGTAGCTCCTTGCAGCTGTTGCTGTCACAGTGCATCTGTTTACAATCTACAAACGGCACACATTTGACCTGAAATAGAAAAAGCCTTTGGTGTCCAAGAAGAACACATTTTTCCAGTGAACACGCAGCCAAATATTGGGAATTTTGAAATTGTGTGACTGGAGCTGGTTGTTGTGGACGGCTCTGATAGAACAAAGCGCAGATTATGGAACCAAATACTCATTGTCAGTGGGGTTAAGGTCTGGACTTGCACAGCTGTTTAGTCCCAATCCTTTAAGTTCCCTTTGCATTGTAGGTGTGGCTCCACAACTTCACTTCTTGCGAACGTGTTTCTTTCAGCTGAGAGACTATTTGTCAAGAAAGTAATTATCCAGTGGCTGTGACAAGATCACACATGGAAGTTCAATCTAGCTTCTTGAAACCATTCAAAATTCATAGTGATTACTTTGGAACATCTGGGCCCAAAGTAAAATAGCACAGCTTCATCAAACACTTATCACTGAATTACTGTCAGTGAAAGCCAAGGATGACCTTGGCACATTTAATTTTTTTTTATTTATTTTTTTGCAATCATCCTTCTATACACACACCACCTTCCTCTACCACCATAAATAATGTAGAAATGTAGACCCATGACCGGGGTGTTTAGCACAAAGGGATATTGGGAGTGTTTCTTGTGGGTCCATCTGTCTCCAGAGCCCTAAATCCCTTAATTATGAGGCCAGGGAAAACAGTCTCTCAAATGTGCAAAGCAGGATGCTCCTGCACATTCACCAATCCCATTTACAGAGTTTTTTTTCCTTTCCTTTTCTTTTCCCTTCTTGCGTCTGGAAAGATAGCAGAGTAATGGTGCTTGAGGATATAGAACAAAAAGGAGGTGTTAAACGAGAAATGGTGCGGGGATCATTATCGATGTGACTAGAATAGTAGCACTGCCAGCGACAAAAGGAATTAAAGGCTGCTTTTAATGCAGTGGTGTGCAAGTGCCGATTTGCAGAAAGAACGAATAGGTCACTGGGCTCCGGACCTCACATTCTCATGAATTTCAGATTTGTATAATGGAAGACAGCAAAATGTTTATGTTTCGCAAACTAGTCAGATGTGTCTCAGGCCTAATTGTGCTACTGCCAAGTGAAATGGCAAGGCTTCACAAAGTTTCAGAAAGCCTTACAACAACCTTTGAAAGAAACCTACATGAACCCACTGGAGGCTGGAGGAAATGCTTCATATACAAAGAGTAAAGCATCATCCTTTAAGCGCAAACATGAATATCAATAAATAATTGGGCTGCTGAATAAACATGACATGATGCATGACTGAATGTGTTCTCAAATATAAAGTATACAATACATTTCCAGAAAGATTTTAGTCAGTTCTGATTGGAAAGAAGAAAAAAAGTGCAGACATACTCTTACCTCTACTCTGCGTGCAGTTTTCATCATGTATTGGAAAGGGAGAGTTCTGAGCAGACTTTGGAATTTTTATATCTATGCCTTAAATTTTCTTTTAAGAATAACCTCGAGAAGAAGAGATTGACATGTCTTACTTTTTTCTACAGTTTATTTTTTTTCCTCACGACTTCATATTGTTTAGAAAACTTGACTGTTGCGTTTCAATTCATAGGTTTTTATTCTCTCCCAATAGTCTATATCAGCTTCAACCGCTGCGCTGTTAGATGGTAACCTTGTCGAGAGAGAAATTGAATTATTTATGTGTTGTTTTTTCCCGAAATGCTCGGTATGCAGATCTCGGCTAAAACAAAGAATTCCATCACAAGTGGAGGGAGGTTTTAGCTCGTCCTTTTAAAAGTGGGAGAGGAGAGAACCGCAATTAAATGAGGTATGATAGGCTCAGAGACTCCATCATCACAGACAACCATCTTAATCCTGTACAGGGTTGTTGTGTTTGCATATACCACGCAGTAGGTCTCAGCTTTAATCATGTCAAATATTTCACCATGGCTTATTGCTGTCTTAGACTTTGACTCCCATTAGGTGTCCCCACTACCCACAGGGCAGAAAACAATAGAGCATCACAATCAATGCGCAGCTCTCGTGAACGAACTTGACTGAAGTGAGGAATTATTTATCCCACCATTTACAAGGTGGTGTTAAAGATTTATTCTGACTAAACAAAACATCTTGTTACTACTCATTTGGAGAAGTACTCATCAGGGGATTATGAATACTTATCAGTGGAGTGGAAACTTGCAATTTAACAGCACTTACTCTAAATCTAATAACATGTTTATTTGTTGTTTTTGTTTGTGAGGTTACCATTGTCAAAAATAAATGTGTTTTTATGAGTTAATACACACTCCACAGACCGCTACAAAACTCTTGGTCTCCTTTTGCCTTTATAGCTGCAATATTGTAAAAATGAATCATAACATTTAACTGCATTGCGCGGCAGCACTACTATCACTTCGCAGGGAAGAAATTTGCAGAAAGGATTATCTTTACTGGCCTCTACAAAAGTGAAAAGGAGCCGTTTTGTGAAACTGAGAAGTCAGTACTTATTTATTTACATTCTGCAGCTGTTTAATTACGCTCTGCGTACTGGCGCAACTTCACTGTACCCGATGCACTTGACACACACTGCTCCCGCGTTGCGTGGTCTGGCGTGATTGGTCTGCAGCGGACGCCTCCGACAGCTTATCATATGCCAGGTTGAGACAGGCTTGTCAGTAAGCTAATGGAGTGTTCTCAGGTTAATTTACAACCATATGAATTCCATCAGTAAGCAATTAAGAGGTGTGGAAACACTGAGGCACCCAGGCCAGACGCTAAACCCCCACCAAGCCCCACCTGCTTTTAATCAATTAATTGCTGTGGCATGTCTGTTTAAAACCACTTGATAGATTTACACACATGAAAAAGGAGCCGCTCCTAGCATGGCCTTCCTCGTTGCCTTAAAGCATGTATTTAGAAACTGCAGCTCCGGAAGAGATTCCTTTGTCCCCTCGCGCTTGACAGATTTTATAATGTTTCTTGTTCCTGCTGAACCTGAAAGGAATTAGCCTGCCAAGCAACTGTTAAACGCCTTTGCACGACGGTGCACGGGAGAGCCTCGGAAAAGACGTGTTGTCATAGAGAAAACATGAAAAACTCCTCTGCTAATTTTGTGTCCTCATCGAACTTCATCTGGTCCTTGTGTAGCTGGCAACCATCGGCTGCAGCGCCTTCAGATAAAACTTGCTTGCTGATATGTCCTTTAATCCACTACAATATGAAGCCCTCACATTCATGTTTAAGTCACCGTACAAGGACCGGAGCACTGTATGTTGAACAGCTGATTTTCTGCGGGGATGTGAGAGATTTCCATTCATTACCCCGTTCTCCTCCCTGCGCTCCTTTATATAACTGTGAAGTCTTGCTCACATGTTTTCCCTTAACACCACCGTGACACACTTGCTGGGATCCCGAGAGAATTTCAGACTGAAGGTTAGTGTTATGATATGTATGAGATTTTCTACCTTATCAGCTTCATCCGCCTCACATGAGCCCTTGGGGAGTTTTGAACATACTGTCCCAGCCATTCAGTTACCATTTTAAGTGGAGATTCTCTCAGCAGGTTTTGTCTTTCTTTTGAAAATAGATACGGCAGATAGATAAAGCAGGTCTGTAGATTTTTATTCAGTCAGTTTTATTTTAAACATCTGGGCAGAACAGCATTGCTCCTTCTCTGCTCTCAGTTACTGTCGGTGTTGCCGGTGCTGTTTCCGCCTACACGTATGCACCCAAGATGACATTTCATCACAAATAACTCCTGAAATGCGCTGAAAGCATGAAAGCGAGTCATTTCTAACAGTTTGGGAATGTCTGAGGTTGCATTTTGGGTCTATTGAATGTACTTGGATGTTGTTTCACAAAGCTTTCCCCCTCTTCTCCACAGCACCTCCAAACAACATATCAGTGGTGGCAGAGAACACTCCGGCCCCTTTCAGTCGTTACCAAGCCCAGAATTTCACTCTTGTCTGCACTGCAAAGGGAGGGAAACCAGCCCCATCGGTGAGTTGCTGCTGAACATCAACACGCCATGCTGCTTGGAGACCTGTCTTTACAGCACACTAATCTCAGTTGTTTACAACATAAGAAGAAACAGAGTTTCTTTTTTTTTTTAATTAATGAATAAATTAATGTGCCCAAACCACTTGGAGTTATAAATGTTTTTAACATATCAGTAAAAAGACTCTTTAAGCAGAATTTCAAAGGTTTTGATCTCAGGGCCTCCAGTAGAAATCTTCCATTATTTGCTAAACCTTAATATCACAGGAAATAAATAATATTTAGCAGGTGAATGAAAAAAAAAAATCAATTAAAAGTTCAGAGCGTCTTTTTTTGCTGTAATTTAAAGGAGCTGTCAACAAATGTTGCAGTTTCCTTTATGAAACTTTGTTCTACAATGTATTCACTAAAATGAATAGATCAAATTTAGGAAACAGACACGTTAGTGTTATATGGTCACATTCAAGGTAATTAATCAATCACAGTGACATGATAGTAAAGGTTGTTCAAAGAATTATCACTGTGCACCCTCAACCACATGCATTTAGACTCGGGAGTTTGGACGCACTAAGGCACACACACACACGCACAACTTTTTGAAGTGTAAGACAAGGTCTTGCAAATATCCAAAGCATTTGCTCAGATGTTTGGTGGCATATGAGCTTGCGGACGCTGTTTGAGAGCAATTGCTTGCTGTTAGTTCCCACCGGGCCATTAATCATTGTCCATGAGCGTATGGTAATGGACTCCAGACCCTGCACACACCTATCTCCAGCAATTATGAGCGCAGTGAGAGGTGAGTACAAGGTGAATATGATTTCCGTCTCTCAGGTACTTCCTGGTTGATGGTGTGATGAGTGAGATTCTCCCCTGTTGTGATTTCGCTGGGAGCCTTAAGCCATTAAAGCCCAGCACAGCTGGATCCTTTTTTCAAGGCATAATGGGGAAAAAGAGATTTGAAAGGTTTCAGCTGGTCAGTAAGCCCACACTGTCTCTGTGTCACTGGCTAGGTCATACGGCTGATAATTAGCTTTGTCAGCAATGCAGCAAGCAAACGATTAAAGCTGTGACTTGAGATAAAACACAAAAGACTCAGTGGCTGCTCAAATCACCATTGTATTAGGACAATTGCAGAAATAAATATTTAATGCAGGATAAACTGAAACATTTTGATATGGTTCGGAATGGATATAATCTGCTTTTTGCAAAGACATTTTATAATAATTTCACTCCAGTTTAATCACTCAAAAATGACTTTGAATAAGCTTCTATGTAGCAATGGAGCATGACATAGAATGCGTCAGGGTTGCACAGAAACATACCGTATAAACAAGAAAACACACACATTTCATAGCACTATGGAGGAGTCTAAGAAGTATATTGAAAAATGGAAAACAAGCGTGGATGTAATTAACCTTACGGCCATAAACCAACGTGAAACAAACTTATTTCGAAGCAGAAATCGCATCACTTTAGCTCACTCACAGCAGTAACAGTGGCTACTTTTACATGTACACTAGTATTTCACCACTAATCGTGGGCACCCAATCAGAACAACATGCCTCATGTTAGCACCACAGTACGTGGTGTAAATCTTTGATAATCCCTTCCAATATTAGCACCTAATAACCACATAAGCACTTATCCTGTTGGTTGTCACTGAGTGAAATAGTTCATTCTTTCTGTGCATTTTAACCCCATATTGTTCAAAAGTTCTTCCTTTGTTTCTGTATTTTTAAGTTGTGACGCTCCTAATTGAGCACGACCACTTTGCACATGTCTATAAAGTTAAATTTAGATTTTTTTTTTTTTGTTGTTGTTTGTTTGTGCCTTACTGCTACCAACCTGAAAATAAATAATTAAATAACTGTAGCTGTAATTGCAAAGTCCTGCACACCCACACAGGTTTTTTCAGTTGTTCTCTTTGAAGTTGCATGAAGCCACAGCATGTTAGAAGTTTGCAAAAGTCACCATACTTTAGACATTGTTTGTTTTTGTTTGTTTGTTTGTTTGTTTGTTTTTTCCTAAATCACGAACGTGTGAGACAATGAGAGTCATATGTTAGTCAAGCACCGGATGTACGCATCCACACAGTCCTGAGAGGAGGTTTAATTAGCCTGTGTAAGTGAAAACACCTGCCTGCGAGTACCATGAGTGTGAAGGGCCTTTAATGCTCCTCGTGCTCTCCTGGCATGGAATTAGATTAGTTTAAAAATCCGTGTGATGTTGTAATGTACGAGGTATGGATGTGGAAGCCATTGGCTAGGCAGAAACTAGTTGTAGCGTTGCATATCAGGTCTCTATCATACAGGTAAACCGTGTCAGTCAAGTCAGTCGATGCTGGAAATACTTTCAGTTCAGTTGAACTGATCGTGGCCTGTCAAAGTTGCTTTGTGCTGTTGGACTAATTCAAAATCCAGCCAACAGTCTCTGACAGGTTTCATGGGCAGATTTTCAAAGTACAGTCTCTCTAGACGGCAAACTTCTCTTTAATCCCATTTGAAGTCTTCATCACGGTCCTTAATCAGCAGGAAACATCTATTAATTTGCAACTGGCATGAAGATATGTTTAGTCATTGGGGAAGTAGAGCTCGCTTTATGTGTGTTTGGATTATTCTTCAGGCTTGGTTGATTAAGGTCTGTTATATTTTAGTTTAGTTCTTTAACAAATTAATAATTGAACCAGAAGATTTCGCAGTCCTGGCTTACCAAATAGTGGTTGTTTTAGAATGATCAAAGCCAAAACATACTGCTTCTAAAAAGCTCCAAAAAGACAATTACAAAACATTCATAATATGCAGCATTATTCTTCACATATTACCAGCACCGTGTTGCAGTTGAAGAATGAGTACATATATTGCATTTAAACTGTGTCCATTGGCTCTATTTATGCCGTTGTCCACGGTCATGCTGCATAACAAAACCTCATTACGAGGTTTGTAAGTATTTGCTCAAGTGTTGCCGCTTTGGCCCACTTGTGTGACTGCAACTTCAAACAGCTCCCTTCGCTTTTTGATGAAACTCATTTAGTCTTTGTCGGTGCTGCTGCCTGGGGGCTTGTTGCAAAATGAGCTGTTGTCAGCTCTATTTTCAATGTCATATCATTCCGAGCCTAGTCTCAATAGTGGCTCCAAACTTACAGAGAAACTGACCCAACTGATTGAGCCGCCATTTAGCAGTGGCCTCCAAATATAAGCATTTATCCCATACATTAAAGTATCTAGGTCTTTAATCATACCAGTGTATTTTCCAATTAAAATGACTAAAATCCATTCATTTTTGTTATTGCACCAAATATGCGTAACTAGATCAGTTGTGTATTAACTGTATTTTCAGTCCTTGCAGTACAAGTATCAAGTTGTGTTTCATACCTTCAGCCCTTCTTTGTTATATATTGTGCCAACACTGGATCTACAGACTCTCAGAAAATATGAAGTATTAACCTACACTGGCATGTCCTTTCGTTGATGTTGTTAATTTGTCAGGGTACAGTTTCTGTTAACACATCCTGCAGTTATGGAGCTTAATGTGCCAAATGTGCACCAACCAGTTGCTAACTGAGTCTATGCAATGAGATTTCAGAACTTAACGCTGCCCGCTGCATCGAAAGAATCACAATGAGAAGAGCGAGTGCCAACCATCAGTAGATTTGAAGGCCAGACAACAAAACAGAGAGCTGCAGGTTTTGGTTATGATTCTCGAGGGGGTACATCACCATGAGCAACCCTTTTCATGCCGTTTGTGCATCCGTTGTTGTTATCATAAAATATCTTCTCAGAGATGATTTTGTCCTCTCAAGGCAAGTAATGCATAATATGCAGAATATGCAGAATATGCAGGATATGGCCACTGTTGGAGGGTGATGAAGAAATGTGTGAAAAGACACGATCTGCTGATTACGCCACAGATCAGTCAGAGCCCCTTCAAGTAATTAAAGCAAACAGTTCATGCTGAAAGTGTTATTTTTATTTCCAGCTTTCCACATAATTAGATTATTTGTCCCTATTGTCACCTGTTGTTATTTAATATTTTTATACAGATGAAAAAAAAAGCTGTTTGTTAGAGTGAGGGTAAAGAGGAGAGAGAAAACTGCATCTCCGATCCACCTCTGCATAAGACTTACAGAGCTAACAAGTTAGCCTTGTGACCTCTTATTCAACACGTAGAGTATGTAAACAGCTGAACATGGTGTGTGCAGCCATACATTTACACTGTTGTGAGTGCCATAGCTCACCCCAACTTTGACTTTATCTCATTTTCCATAAGAACCTCGAGTGCTTTTATCCAGCATTCAGTGCAATATTTCTTTTGTCATAAACAGAGACGTAAGCTTTGTTTTTGTTTTGATAAATTTGTTTTGGCACTCCTCAAAGAAAAACATGTTCCCTGTTGCTATGCAACATCCTTTTTCGTCCTTCCAGCATCCAGTGTAATGTCTGACACTTGATTCTGGCTTAGTGTAGACATTTGAAAGTGTTGAACTTCCTCCAGTAGCTGTGCTGCTGTTGCACGTCGTGTTACACTATTATTAAAGCCCGTTTTAGAACGCTCCCATTGTTCTTCCCTTCCAGCTGATCATGTTCCCTTTTTATTGGTTCTTCAAGTGTCAAATTAGGACTAAATAAAAACTGTGTATATGAATATGGATGTTGAAAGAGAAAATGATCATGAAAGCTGCAGTATGATGAACTGCATTCTTTGTGCACGTCCAGTAATATTTATCCTGCAGATGTCAAAAATAAAAGGTGTCTAATGTTCAGTCATTGCAGCATATTTTTAATCAAAGGAAGTATTTTTGTTTCGTATTCAGTAGTGTTAAACCAGATCCTCCATATGTACACATCATCATATATGCAGTTTACTTAATTACATAAATCCAGTGTCTGCCAAGTTTGTACTTTTTCTAAAGCTGTTACTTCTCACCACTTTCTGACACCCAACATCCCAAATTCCTCTCCTGCATCTCAGGGAGAAGTGAATATAATGGTCTGCATGTGTTAAAAGTGTCTCCCATTATGTTTCAAGATCTGTCAGCATCTGATGCCGCTGAAGCAAGCTGGTGACATATCAATAATAGCTTCCCAGTGCCACTATTAGAACATCCTCAGAGCACAAGCAAGCACTGATTGAAAAGAGGAAAGATAATGACAGTTAATAATAAGAAGGAAAGCTGATTAAGTCACGGGCAGGATCTCTCTTGCTGCCTCTCTCCTTTTTTCATCACCCTTTTCGCTTGCTCCTGCTCTCTCATTGACTCGCTCTGTCACTGTGGAAAATGCTGCCTTGTCCTTTTGACGCCCCCGTGATTAATTGCCGCAACATTAAGGTGCATATGGTCCGATGCACATTCGTTACATTTTTTTTTAAAAAGGTTTCGGATCTGAGATGCCAGTGCGGTGGGGGCAGCTTGGCAGTGTGCAGAATGCAGGTGCTTTCATCACTGTCTATTCACAGGCAATTGCAGAGCCCTTCTCATGCCATCCCAGCATAATTTCACCACTGTCTTGGCATTGTGTACGGGCTACTGCTTAGAATCACATCTCTATTTTTTCTATGCTAATTCATTTCAGAATGAAGTAAGTGGTTTGTGTCTGGTTTAATTGTCTCCGCATATCGGACTACGGAGTATTTGGGGATTTATAACAGAGCCGTGATTGATAATCACTTTATTCCGTGCAGTAACCATTTGTGAGAGGACAATACAACTGCAATGCCAGAAACACTCAAAAATCCTCTTTTACCCAAGAGTGAGTGCTACTTGCCAGATCCCAGGACAACAAACTATAATACCTAACAACCCAGCGAATTGATTAGATAGATATACAGGCTGTATATAATTTACATATTGTCCAGCATGATTGTTAAAGAGATGTACTGTCTTACTGTCTTTTTATAAAAAAAATAGATTCAAATATAGTCACTGTGACATAGCACGGCTAAATGCCAGATTAAAAACAGATTCCTCCAGACGTAAGTACCTGGTCGTTACAGACCCTAGCGAGTTCAGAAGTACCTAATAAAACCCCAGCTCCCCACCAGTCATTAAAAACCAAAGAAGCTCCTTGCATGAGCGGGAAAACATGAAACCTCCCAAGTCCAATTTTGACTTTCTGATATGCAACCATTTACTGGAGACATGCATCCCAGTGAGAGACACACTCGGTTTAATTTTGGCAGATTTCTAATCACGTGTAGAAAATTAATCAGTGCCTGCTCTCCGATTTGAACAGGACAACAGGAGTGATGTGTTTTTTCTTGCCTGACAAACAAGGAAATGTGGGATTTTTTTATTTTATTATTTTTATTTGAAAATTAATTTGTAGCTTTAAGAAAAACAAAAAAATCAAGAAAACCAAGCCTGCGGTGATGACAGTCTACTTAATCATGCATCGATTTTGAGATGGATTGATTTGTCCTTATTAAGTTTTTACAAAGAGATCCTGGGGGCTTATTTTTGTCAGGGCCACATACCGGGCAGGGACCAGTGTCACACTTTTCTCTCTACTTGCCAATTTGGCTGCTATAAGCTGTCACATACACTCAAGAATTAGTTCAATACACATTTTGCAAGATAGATGTCAGATCGTGACTATGCAGAACTGCATTCCACCCAGATCTTTTTTAATCTCAAATGTCATTTTCTGGGCATTAATTAAATGGTGTCTTCCAAGTTGTGATCTAGAGCTGGAAATAATCATACGGTAAAAGCACTCAAATTTTATGGTGATTGTCAGGGCTGTATGAAAGCCAAAGCATTCTGCTCATTTGCTTTTAACACAACTGACTTCTATCTTACTGTAGGTTCCATTGCATTAAAAACACTGTATATCTAATAAAGGAGAACTAACATTTTTAGCGCCATGTATATCCATATATACATGGCGCACCGAAACGCAGCCTCTAAATAACCCATTATCTGCGGAGAAATTCATTCATTTCACCAATATTTTGTTACGATCAAAAGTTCTTCTTTTGTTTCTGTATTTTTAAGCTTGTTTACCTGCAATTTGCTACTGCCATTTTTTTGCAATATGGCTGAATAGTTTTCCGATCCTGAGGCTGTGGACTTACCGTTTTACCGAGTATACGAGTGAAAAACTTGTTGAAAGGAGGATGTGGAGGCAGAGAGAGCTGGCCAACAACAAACCGCTGCACATCCGCTAATAGATAACAGGTAACTCTGGACTCAGTGGGGAATAGCGCTATCGTATCATGGTAGATGGTAAATGGCCTTGCTTTTATATAGTGATTTCTACCTATTGGTACTCTAAGCGCTTTACAGTCACAGACACATCTACTCATCCATTCGCTCACACAAGCATTCACACAATCACACATCTCTGGTTCGTGGACAACCCACTCTACCAACTGAGCCTACTGAGCGACAGCCCACCAATACATAACAAAGTACTGGTGAAATGAACGAGTTTCGCTGTAGATAATGTGTAATTTAGAGGCTGCGTTTCGGTGCCCCAGTCACTCCTACTACATGGGTATACACGGCGCTCCACTGGAGCTGAATATCTTACGAAGGACTCCAAATAACACTAAAGTTATATGGGTGAGTAAACAATCGTATTTTATGCCAGAAATAAGGTCCAGGTTGCAAAAAATGGTAGTTCCCCTAAGTATATATCCATGTAAAAATGATGATGACATGTGTTGAGCACATCACTTATCAGGATATTCAATGGACAGCACCATAAAGAATCATAGGTGGCAGAGGTCACTCGACTGCTGTGACAGTTTACTCCCTGTATGGACGTTTACTCTGTCTGCAATGCTTCCATAACCATATTCTATACGTGATGTGCTGGTGATGGAAGGAGAAAAGAACAAGAGCAGAATTGCGGGATAATGATACTGAAATAACACTTGGTTCTCTCCCTGCAGCTACGTATCTGCCATTCATTTCACTCATGTCTTTGATGAAACATTCATTCATTCCTGTTCTTATACCTCTAGCAGACAGGTGGCAAAAAATATATTTAGTCACAGTGGGATCACTATGAATACGTAAACTGATGCTTCACATTTTGCTGGAGGTAACACCTCAGTAAAGTATTATTTCTGCCTCGTTTGGAGCCAGCTCAACACGTCACTCTGCACTAAGTTAAGGAAAGCCGCTGTTTAATATTTCTTTCATGACCGTAAATTAACTTGTCTGTTAATGTTTGCGGAAACAAACCCATTATTTAGGCTTACTGAATTAATTCCCTATCATACCAGCCCATAGCCAATGCAGGTGTTATTGTGTACCCACACCATTTTGTCCAACTAAAGCCCCGGAACAGGTGCATGGATCCTTCTAATCCACACTTCTCTCCCTCCACCTGCTGTGATAATTAATGAGGTGTTTCAGTACACCGTGAAAAAGCTTCTTTCTTTTGTAAGTTGTTGAGTAGCTGCAGGAGTTAGTAGCAGACACAATGGGGTCAATGTGGATAAGGTTGATGTTTCTAGTTACCATTGTGCTATTAGAGTTTAATCTCTGGCTCAGCTCAGAGGTAAATGCAGATAAACAGTGATGGATACCTCATGCTCACCAATGCTCACGGTAAAATCCAGTGAAGTAAAATGTGTTAACTGGAGGAGCTTTAATTGGAAATTAGCATTACACGCTATACTTGTCAATATACGTGTTAGAGTCGTACATTCAGAGGGCTCTACGCTAACAAAGGTTTCACGAGAAGGTTGCACAAATGAGAAAAATAAATAAATGTCATTCAGGAGGAATTGTTACTCGATTTTATGGACAGGATGCAATTATTGAGCTTGAAGTGGAGTTATCTTGCCAACAGGCTTATTTCCTGGCAGGTCAGCGCGTATAAGAATACCTGACACAACCCTATGTGAGTCTACATGTAGCTGGAGTGGAGTACTGCAATGACTCATGTGAGGGTGCTATGTTTATCTTTTGAAATATTTTTATAGCAATAGCAGTATCTATCTACTGTGTGCATGTGTGTGTGTTTTGCACTAAAATATAAAGATTGTACTTGTTATCTTTTACTGTTCCACCAGTGTGAGAATTCAGAATGACCCCGGCAGTCTATCATACTTGATATGGAAAGTAAACATCAGAAAACTTCAAGTTCTAAAATCTGGTTTTCTTGAATAAAATATACAGTAAAAAAATACATTTAACTGGAATCTAATGAAATATAGCAAGGCTGCTGTGCGTCAAGTTTTAGAGTTACATCTAAAAATGAACACACAAAAAAGTTGCCTTAAAGTTAAAAAAAAAAAAAAAGCTTTAGTTGAAAGCCATCCTTCAGGTACGACTGTCTGTGTACTGAAAGTCTGTTGCAGGTAGATGGGGCCACAGACCAATTCAAGGAGATTGGTTAGGGTCAACGGGTTGGTTAGGAGAAGGGTTTGAATTTCTTATCTGTTGATTCTAACAGCAACCAGTGTGGTTGAATGCCTTTGAGCAAGGGTACTCAGCGTCACGTGGACTCTGTACCCGGCTGCTCTGATGACTATAAATACTAGGATACAACCAAGCAGCATAACGCAGCTTTTAATGAGGTTGCATCTGTCCAGTCAAACCACCTCAGCAACAAGGGGATCAACACCCATCCGTCAGTTATTTAAAATCCAAGCTGCCAACATAAAGGCTTCCAGATGAATTTAAAATACTGGTAGTGCATATTAAAGTTTGTTATGAGCAGTGGGCATACTGCTGATTTGAACTGAACTTGACATTAGTGTTGAAAGGTGTGCCGTGGCTTCAGAGTTGAGTACTTTTCCAATGTAACATTGTAAAGCTGCACTGCTGTCCTCCTGGGTCCCTGTTGCATCTTAATCTTTGGAAAATTGAATTTGAATTGACCAAAGGTCCCTAAAAGAGCTTTGGATTAAATGTTCCTTTCTTCAACAACATAAAAGCAGGGCCTTCCGTTTCCAAAATACCACAGGCAGCAGCTTGTTTCAACGCTGATATTTGGAGGTTATGTGCTGTAATGGGAGCATGAATTCCCTTTTTGGAGATTAGGCAACCTGAGATGGCAACAGACTTATGAAAGGTGAGGACATGGCTGGGAAGCCCTTGTGAGTGGCTGCTGGCTACAGCAGAACTAACAGCAGCTGTGCCAGTTAAATAGTACTGTCTTATAACTGCACTAATCAATAGTTTAACAGCTGACAACAGCATACTCCTAGTGACAAACAGGGGAAGCAACGAGTAAAAGAGCATTTTAGCGTTTTTAATCATGTTTTTTTTTTAAGTGGTTGAGATTCCCTCTCCAACAAACAAACAATTATCAGCTGAAAATACACATATTTTCTCCAAAAGTTAAATAAAAAAGTGTTGGACAAAAGTTCTTTTGTTGACCGTGTATTCAGTAAAGGCAAAATTAAAGTTTTGCAGTGTTTTGGTTTTCTGCCAGAGAATTTGATCTAATCAAATAATATATGCCCATCTTTTCTTTCTTTTTCTGCTCTCCTCCCTATCTGTTTCTCCATTTCAATCCTCCTTGTTCTGTATGTATAGGTGTACTTTAAGCGCGATGGCGAGCTGATAGAGGTGATCTCTTATACGCAACCCTCCGGCAGCGAGCAGGGCGGCGGCTCGGCGGGGGTGAGAGGAGCCAGACCCCTCATCAGCAGAGACCTCGATGACACCAAGCTCCAGCGGTCCCTCTCCCTTCTGGACCCCGAAGGGCGGCCGCCCCGCCTGTACACAGAGAGCCCCCAGCGTGTCCACACTCAGGGCCAGCAGGCCTACGAGCCCAGCCCTGCAACGGAGGTCATCCCAGAGACAGTGGTGAGCCGGGAGTTCCCCCGCTGGGTGCACAGCACGGACCCCCTCTACTACTTCAGTCACACTCACATCCCGCAGAGCGATGGCTCTGTGGTGGTGCAGGCCCGACTCACCTGGACCCTCAACCCTCAACTTGATAACGATGCCCTATTCAGCTGCGAAGTCAAGCACCCAGCACTGTCCATGCCCATGCAGACAGAGGTCACTCTATGTGAGTAGGATGCAGTCTAACTCATTGTTTTTGTGAGCTATGCTCAATACTCCTCACCACCTTACATTCATCTGCCCTCTATTCCCCTCTAATCCAACCCGAAGCACTCCACCTAGGTACACACACAGCCTTTTCTCATTTCTTCTTGCCTTTTAATCTCCTGCTGTCTCCTTGTATCCCCTTGCCACACTTGGAAACCGACTGGGACTCCTTATGTCTCCCTTGCAAATGTACTCAGAACAACACTGATTTTCATTTGATGCCGCTTAATTGTGTTACAGCTGAGCAGATTGCGAGTTTAGCGGCGAATGCAAAACTCCAAGTGACTGACAGGGCAATTCATCGAGCTGTCTGTCGCTAGATTGAGTTAACTCACGGCCGTTATTGAAAAAGTCAGCCTGAATTAGAGAAGTCAGATGAGAATTTAGACACACTGACCAATGTTTTATCATTGGAAAGACAATCTCGGAGACGCCACCCTTTCTTTGAACCCCAGCGAACACCTCCCTTACGCTCTTCAGTGCCCCGCTTGAGTCTCACAAACAGACGCACGGCCTCCACATTTCATCTTTTTATTTCAAGGAGAAGAACACGGTGGCATTGGTATTCTTTGCCAAACTATTGGAGAGGGAGAAATGCAGTTAGTGCTTTCAGAAAAAAATGCTATAAGTTAGCATTAAGTTTTAATAGTGTGTGATCCAAGAGAGACAGACGCACTCTTTTTTTTTTTTTTATCTAAAAACAAAAATGGCTTCCAGCACGTCCAATTAACACTTCAAAGGCAATACTTTGGCATAGTCCTCCTGGAAATGAGCCACACAATCCTGACATGATAAACAGAGACATTATCTTCCACGAGAGAGAGCGAGAGATACTGTGAATGTGGTTCGGACACGTTCACTTGCTGCTTTGTGTCTCGCTGTCAGTATTTTATCTCACATCACCACCTTCCATCCAATTAAAACTTGTATTTCTACCCTGGCGGGTAACGACGGGCCCTCTCAATGAATCTATAGAAACTGTCGCTATCATCTAGAAGTCTTTAATAGGTTTAAGATGTGACAAGCAGGATTTCAAACTTTCACATAAAGAAGGCACAACAACACTTTTTTTTTAATTTAATTGTGGTTACTGAGGGAGATATGCGAAGGCTTGACAACAGCACTGTCTTTAAATGCATAGTATATACCACACGGTGAAGTCTCTGTGGTTAGGTATTGGAAATTTAATTAAATTCAGTTTTTGGAATTAAAAAAATATATACAGTAATAATTACAAAATAATTTGTCATTGGATCTGAACGGTGTCTGAAGTGATGATGGCAGACGATAAGCTCATTAATTAGAGGCTTTGTAATTCATTAATATTGATTAATCACATTTTAATTGCGGGGCGGCACAGTGGAGAGGTGGTTAGCACTGATGCCTCACAGCGAGAAGGTCACCGGTTCCACTCCATGGGCCGGCTGGCCTTTCTGTGTGGAGTTTGCATGTCTGCGTGGGTTCTCGGTACTCCGGCTTCCTCCCACCATCCAAAGACATGCTCGTTAGGTTAATTGTTGATTCTAAATTGTCCGTAGGTGTGAATGGGAGTGTGAATGTTGCGATGGACTGGCGACCTGTCCAGGGTGTACCCCTGCCTCTCGCCCGATGGCAGCTGGGCTCCAGCAGACCCCCGTGACCCCTAACAGGACTAAACGGGTATAGAAAATGACTGACTGACTGACATTTTAATTGTGTAACAATATTTGCCTCAAAAAGCAACATTTTTTTTTATTATTATTATTTAAATGGATTTTAGTGGATAACTGAATCAAATAATAGAGAAAGACATGAATATTGTAAACTCGAGCTCTTTTAACATCTGCATTTAAAAAACTTTTTTTTGATCCACGTGTGCATCAGTGTAATCGGTGTACCAGGAAGTTGTGCACTGACAAAAGTTCCGCGTTGTTTTAAATGTAAACTGCGATTAAATGCTTTAACTTTTTAATGCGTTAATTTTGTGTATTAATTCATTGTAATTAATTTCGTCAAAAACAACCCCCTGCCATATATACTGTCGCCCATATAGTTGGAATAATTTTGTTTTCAGACACAATTTTTAATAGATGTATTGTTATACCTGCAGCCAGTAGTAAAGTATATATATATATATATATTATACATATATATACAAGTACTACAGTAAACAGTAGTTGCACACAAGTTAAGCAATAATCACACTGTCACAATCATTTCATGAGACAAGGTTAAAAAAAAATGTGTTCCAGTTTTATGGGCAACAGTGTACATATGTGGTTAAGTAGGTCGACTCTACACTCTATCAATTAGTAAGGAAGGGATACTCCTTTCTGTTGTACATTTGAGTTGGTTAAGACTGACGAGAGTCACGAAAAATGCACAACAGCATAACAACAAATTGCATCTTTAAAAAGACAAAAACACACTCCTTTCTCTGCACCCTAGGCATTCCTACTCAAGACATAAATCTTTTAAAACAACCTATTGTCTAAGATAGGCTAAGTAGATTCTGACAGTTCCGTTTTGTTTTTTAACAAATGTTACTTAAATAAGATAAATACAATTGTCAAGGACTATTTTCAGCTGCGTATGCATACATATTTGCTGTATTTGTGAATATTTATGGAAGAAGAAAGCATTGACTCAAAATAAATAAATTACAGTGGCAGTGTTCATAGTAAAAAAGGACCATTTCACCCAGTACAGCAGTGTGGCTCTTTGATGTGGTTTTAATAGGTTTTGAGCAACAATGGAGGTCTGAGGCACACGGAAATAAAGCAAATAATAACAGGCTTTGGCACACTATTTGTTCATAGGATCAATTTACTGGTAGTTTTGATGTTTTAATGGAATTCATGGATATTAAGAAAGAAATCTAAAGGCTTCATCCTTTCATGCAATCCAGTATCTAAAAATCCCCTTTGGCCCTTATTTAAAAACCAATTGTGGCAATTGGCATTGTCACTTTTTCAAATGGGAATATCTCATACCAGTAAATTGTCTTTTGAAATGTATTAACTGTCACCCTCCATGCCTAGCAAGCAGAAATATAGTACGTCTCATGCGAGCAGCAGCACCAGTTGAAGGTATAATGGCACGAGCTGTCTTCTCAAGACAAGCGGTGACGAGCCTAACTTTGCTTTTTTTTTTTATTTCCCCGCACGTTGTTGATAAAACAGACGACACACCCTGAGGGGAACGCGCCCTGCGAAACTCTTGCTAAATGTCAAAGGCGCTAATATTTTGACAGGCCCTTCTCTCCGCTGTGTTTGAAGTCATTAATTTATCACTACCTTTGTTCTTTTAAAGAGATGGAAGGAGCGTCTCTCAGTGTTTTCCCACCACCTGAAGAAAAGAGAACAGAAAGCGTCCGTTTGTTGATTCTAATTAGAGCACACTTGGAATTCAAAGCATTCACAGACCTGCTGGGGGCTCGATCCACCTAGTGAATACTATTTTAAGCTAATAAAGCTTAGTTTCAGGTCCGAGGTGATGTTGATTTGGCTCGTATCACAGACACAGTGTCGTGTAATTTTTATAGTATTTCAGCATTGTGTTGCTCTAATTGAGGGTGACTGTGTGAAGTCTTCCACCTATAGGATTCCCATCATTTGCATACCCTATTTATTCATATTACAGCGCTGGAACTAGATAATTGCACTCACACACACACCCTTTTATCTCTCAGGTATGTTTGGCCAGGAAATACATGGCGAGAAACTTCCAGTGCTCATAAGTATAAATCTTTCAGAGATTTAATATCGCCACAGGAGACAGAGTGACAGTCTGACAATCGACGAATGTTGCGTCACACTTCATGAATATTCATCAGTGGCTCTGTGTTCGCCGTGCAAATGGAGCTAAAGCTGGAGATGAGCCTCAGGAGGAAAAAAAAGTGCTTCACGTGCATGAGATCATCGTCACCATCACGTTCAAAATAAGTTCATTCGAGAACACGATGTCTTAATAATTAACAGACGCTCTTTGTTCTGGATTTAGGCGAGCTAATGTGTTTATTGTTCAACGTCATTAAACAAGTGGTGGAACTCGTGCACTGTACAGCAGTGAGAAGAGATCCAGGCATCCTCACCCCTCCCCGTCTTTGCTCTGCCAGACCGTGATAATCAAAGAGCAGATGCTCATTTTCAGGAACGCGTCTGTGATCTGGGAGTGTGTGTTTCTGAGTGTGTATTTGAGGTGACTGTATGTGTGTGCATACATTTAAATATACACCAGTCAGGCATAACATTATGACAACCTTCCTGATATTGTGTAGGTCTCCCTTGTTCCTCCAAAACAGTTGTGACTCATCAGAGAATGGACATGGGCCTTCTGAGGGTGTCCTGTGGTGTTTGACAGCAGAATGTTGTTAGTGGGGGCCTTTGGGTCCTCTGGGTTGAGGGGGCCGTTGGTGGATTGGGTGTATTCCAGCGTATCCCACAGATACTTGATCAGGTTGGGATCTTGTGCTGTTCTGTGTTTTTTTAGTTGTTCTTAAACCGTTTTTGTGTGTGTCTGTGTCAGGCTGCATCCTGCTGGGGATGCCTGCTGCAATCAGGCGTCATTACTATGGGGGGGGGGTTCGTGTCTGGTCTAGGTGGGTGCTACATTGTATTGTCACAAGATGGTCATTTACTTCTCCTGCCGTCATAGTGTTACATGCTACATATGATTTTGACTGTTTGCTCATTTGGGCTTACAGGATGTAAACCCAAATTATTTGTAGTTCTGACACAGCACTCTTTTCCCTGTCCATTAATCTGTCTGATCTCCCTGGATTCTGTCACCCAGAGCATTTTGCTTGAATCCATCAAACACATTACATAGGTTTGATTCACAGCGATAGAATGATCCAGAAGTCAGTCAGTCAGTCAGTCAGTCAGGACTTATAAATTCAGTTACATGCTTCAGCTTCTCTTTTTCAACAGAATCAGTCACCCAGGTAATACGACAGGTTCCCTTCCGCTGCTTAAGTCTGCTGTGCAGCTGGGCAGACCTGTTGATGTCTTGGCTTGGTATTAAAGCACACCTGATGCAGGGTCCGCAGTTGTTTTTCTGGGGGGCACGTTTATTGTCCGACCTCTCCTGAAGTGATAACAGTTCTTTCTTGCAAGCTGAAGAAGATGGGCCTTAGGTGAAGGCCTCATGGGACCGTGGCTCACCTGAGAGAGGCTGTGTCATGTCCATCACACTGCACGCTGCCCTCATCAAAGGTGGTGACGTAGGACACCAACTGCCGCTGTTGGAGCAAATCCCAGAAATCAGCCATCATCTTTCCGACCATATGCCTAGCAAGCGCCATGTGACGCCATGACACCAGTATTTAAAAATACCCTTCCGTTTGTGGGTAGGAGGTGGAAAGTGCTTCACAGTGCCTTGCCAAAACTAGCCCTTCGAAATGACATCCGTCTTCAGCATGAGATGGAACAATTCGCCAGGTCAAACTGTTCACATAATAGCTTTGGTTGGGTTTCCATTAGAAACATGTGAATGTTGTCCTTGAATCTTTGGGAAAAAAAGCTTCCAAAATTTGTTCTTGGGCTTTGTGGCAGTTTGGCTGCTATGCATCGATTTTCTGGACAAATTAATCTAGCGGTGCTGAAATGTTTTAATTTACAGTATATCCTCTTTCTTTCTTTCTTTCTTTCTTTTGTATTACTCGAAATTCTTTTGAGAATTTCATGCAGTTCAATACGTCTTTGAATTGCATCACACAGAGGCTGCTTCGAGGTTGCTCTCTTCTATACAAGAGGCAAGGCCATATTCTCAATCCTCATCTAGTAGTCTGACTTGCAGTCAGTAACTGTCTAAACAAAAGGATGTGAGTCATTAGCCCCAGTGAACAGTTTTTGTTTTTTTTGCTCGATTAATAGGTAAAATGGGGGGTAATTTGTCTCTTTATTTATTTATCCTTTCCTTTAACTCATCAATGAAAACAAGCACCAACTGTGATTCATCTTAAGAGTTCAGACCAAATTAAACACCCAGGGTGGTACGGGCATTACTGATAGGATGCCCTCAGCCTGAGTGTCATTGCATGTGCTGCTCAGTCCATTTGTTCAACATATGGAACTGCACAGCGTGTGAAGCAGTTATCTTTAGGGGAATTGTTAATCATCACACATCGTGCAGAGCCTGCACATACAGGCCTAATGCAGTGTACTGCGCAGTTTAGCTGTAATGGAAAGATTTACCTTTTTATAGCATTATGCAAATCAGTCATTTTATCTCGACACCACATACACAGCACAATCACTGGCCCCTCACAATGTCATAATATTAGATTCTGATGGCTCCCTCTCCTACTTGCACCCCATTGTTTTAGATGGCCCAAATGAAAGCCATCTGGGGGCTGCTGTCCGCACCAAGACAAGGGAATTAGCTCTCTGAGCGTCCCTTATCTCGCTGCCTCCACACTCCACCCGTTGCACTCCCATTCTCCTCTAGTAATGAGTATCTACCCAATTTAGTTCTTTTTCTCTCCAAAGGGGAATAAATCCGGCACAGTCTTTTGGATCAAAGAACTTGCAGGTCCCTCGCCTCTCGGCCCGTGACCTTAATTGACAGGAAATTGTATTTGTCTCGATCCCTCAAGAAAAAAACGAAAAAAAAAATAAAACAGGTGTCCGGTAGGATTTGCTCTCCATGCTCAGTATGATGACCTTTGTCTATCTCTGTCTTTTCTTCTCTTTTCAGCTGCTCCCAAGGGTCCTAAGATCTTTATGACTCCCAGCAGGGCAAAGGTAGGGGACACAGTGCGCATCACTGTGCAAGGATTCCAGGTAAGACCGCCTGTGGTAAGTGCATGCAGTTTTATGAAAACTTATGGCCAGGTTCAGTCTAAAGTAGGAGGAGACTGGTGCATATGTGCAGTTAAGCCTGGTTATTTTTCTCTATAGGGAGAGACATATCCCTCTTGTATATGAATGCATATGAAAGATTTATTTTGGCTAAATTCAGAATCATGTTTTAACGTTTGATTTGACCAGTTTGGCTGGAAAAACCCAAACCATGTTATTTGTACTCAGTAAAGCCCCAGGCAATAAAACCATAATAGAAAAACAACATTATGTTTATAAATGTCTGATGTCCAGGCCGACTGTCCATGTCCATTATTCTTTACCAACTAGTCTGGAACTGTGTATTTTTACTGCATAGACTCTTCTTGTTTCTTGCTTGCACAAAGCTAAAGACAAAAACTGCCTCGTCTCACTATCATACCCTGCCAAAAAAAAAAAAAAGTTGTCCCAGGTGTGAATGGCCTGTGGATGGTCCTGTCTACTCTCTGTGACAGGAATGACACATTGAAGCCAGGCAGCTGGAGCCAGTCAGCTGAAGAGAATAGGGCTAATCCTGATATAGAACATGCTAATGGCCCGCAGCACAATCCTCCTATGTAGCTTCACAGTCACGGCTTCATGAAGAAGCACGAGTCACATATAGGGTTTGATTTTATTTTATGAGACATCATTAATATTCTGTATTGTTGTTGTTTTAGAGCACCGAGCTATTGATTGCTCAGATTTAGACTTGTGTTTTATGTCTGCCCAGTGACCTTGGGATTCTTCCAGAGCTTTTCTTTGAACAGGGTTAAGATTGGTTATTATAAACCCGACTTGACTGTGGCATGCAACCAGCTGGACCCTTCAGCAGTGCAGGCATCAGTGCGTGCAGATTGATCAGAAAGCAAATTTCCCTTATCCTTCACTGTACCAAGGCTTTAGGGTTTCACGAGCAGATAAGATTGTGTGCTAGGCCTGACAATTTTGCCTCCCGCCCGTCTGATAAAGTCCCTTCAGGACTGTGCTATGGATGATCAACTTACAGCGTGATTATTACTGTGTGTTATGTTTTTCTTCTTGCTTTATCTATGTCATGCTTACATTATTTATGTATTTAATCAAATTTTGCACATTCCCATCAACCACATGTGTGTATATATATTATGATTTGCATGCCAAACAAGTGCACAACACTGCCTGCTTACCAGAGTGCAGAAAGTTGCAACACAAATTTCTAAAGAAGCCGACTCTTTCTGAATTCATGCACCTCCACAGCGATGGTATACTTGAGCAGAATGAACCAAAACAAAATGGTTGCTTTCATAGGGGTCCTTGATTCCACACTTACTTCATTAGCTGTATTTTTCTCTAAAGATGAGGTCATGTTGTTGCTTTTCCCTTGGACTGAAACCTTCAGTCTCATCCAGTTTACTAATTTCTTTAAAAACAGATAAATGTCTTTTGTGTTGTGCCATGAAGTACCTCTGATGTTCCACTGATGTGATAGTTTCTTTTGACGATGCAAAGCTAGAATCCTGGAAACCCTTATCTGGGAAAAACAGTTATATAGTGAAGAGTTGATTATTAATGCATGTTGTTAACTTGCTGTTGCATTAGGGAAAATTGGAGCTTGTATTATTCATGTATAGCTCTGCTCTTAATCTCTTGACTGAAACTCACAGACTTTCTCTGCACTGCCCTTTCTCCACCCCCTCTCCTTTTTTCCTGTCTTTCCCTTTTTTCCCCCTCCTCCATCCCATCTGGGCGTTGATAGAATGAGGTTTTCCCAGAGCCACTCTTCACCTGGACGCGGGTGGGGGGTCGCCTGCTGGATGGCAGCAGTGAGCGAGAAGGGAAGGAGCTGATTCTGGAGAGAGTGCCGGCCGAGCTTAACGGCTCCATGTATCGCTGCACGGCCCAGAATCCTCTGGGCTCCACAGATACGCACACTCGCCTCATAGTCTTTGGTATGTACACTGAGCTCTGCGACATTCTTCAGCCCCGTTCTGAATTGTCTATTACACTGGCAGTTAAGCTGAAATTGCGTTTAAGTTTGATTAATTATTTAAAAGACACTGAATATGAAACACTTTTTCTTTTTTTTCCCCATTGTATCACTTGGTTCCACAAGTATTATCTGGAACACTTACACAGTTAAATGTCACAAAAAAATGCATAATCCTACAAAAGTCATTTCATGTTTCCACAATATCTTTGGAAAAAATTACTTTGGAGATTTATGTGACCAGTTTAAGGTATGAATCTTTAATGCAGCTAAGTGTGTGATTAATAAGAGATTGTATCCTTAATTGGCTCAACAACACATTCTTTTTTTAAGGCAGCACTTAGTGAGAATAACTATTCTCTAGCAGGGGATTTCGTGACTATTCCATTAATGGCATGTCTCATGCTGTTCTCACCAACCAAGGCATTAAAGGCCCATCATCAAGACCTTTGTTACTGAGAGTGTAAGTACTTTGTTCAATGGCCGAGCCAGACTAACGTGTTTATCAGAAACTTGGAGTACTTCATTTACTGGTGTTCAGGCAGGGGGCTGCATTGGGAACACACTCAGTTATATCTATGTGTGTTTGACTCGCCTGGCCCAGAGTATTCTGGATACTCTTGGAAGAACTGTATTCAGACAGACTGAGCTTCTTCATGAAGAGCCTTTAACAAAATAAATTCTGCAATGGCTTAATGTCTCTTTACATAAATGTTATGCCAGTGTTGTGAAGTGCCCATCTCGAAATAAGCCCCCTCCGTAACGCCACTGTGAAAGGGAGGAAGGCCCCTCTCGACTGATTGAACTATAAAATATGTTTGATAGTCAGTCACTGAGGCAGCCTGTATGAGAACTGAACCCTACTTCTTCAATGTTCATCATTTTCCACAAGTGTCCCTCAGCTGTGATACCGATCGCTTTCGCATATCAGATGCAAAGCGTTGTGCAAGCACTGTGACTCCATCAATAATAGCTCTGCCATGTTTAAACAGAGCCATTCAGAAATATTCACTTAACACAGACCTATGTCTGAAAGCCTCTACGTAGATAAACCAATCGCTGTTGAGCATTTCCCGTGTGAAGAGGGTTCTTGAAATTTGTATTATACTGATGTCAAGTCAGGCAAACAGCTAAAATATTTTTCAAGTGCAGAAGTATGTGGTATGCGCATGTATCAGCCCCGGAGTGTCCTATTAAAATAAATCAGGTTGGCACTATATTTGTTCTTCAGCGACGCTGAGAATATTGTCTCCACCTTTTTATATATCTATCCTCCTGCCTGAGTCACTCCTGTGAACAAGGTTTGAAGTATGTCACAAATGTACAAATTACTGGGCGGGTCTAACACGAACCCACTTTAAGCGAGAAGTGCCGCTTTAGGGAGGCGTTACCTTGGGAGGCGTTTTGCTAGGAAGAGCACTAATGTCTGTTTAACACCCTGATGCATCCTCAGGTGTCATCGGCTACGTGCCTAGTATGGCCCATCTGTCTGCCTGCTCCTTGTAGATTGCTTCCCCTCACGCTTAGGGGAAGTAAATGGTGATTAAGTGACCTTGGCACCATCCCCTGTGGCCTTGAGATGAGACACCTCTCTATCCGCAGGGGGTGTGAGGAGAGTATTCCGAGGCCCTGCTCAGCTTGCCAGTTTTCAATATACATCATCGGGAACAATAAAGTATAATGGTAATGCTTGGTATGGAGACACTCCACCGACGGCCAGCCGCATTTGCGTCTTGATGATGTGCATCTTTAGCCACCCTCAGAGATAATATCCTCTCGGATTACTGTGAAGTGAGTCAGCAAAAGTGAGGAACCGGGCAGTGACTATCACACAGGCAGACATCCAAAGTGCACACACATGCGGAGGCATCACAGAAATGTATGCCTGTGCAAATTTGCAGGGGCAGGCAAACACAAGCGTGCATATGGAGAGTGCACACGCTAATTTCTCTCTCGCCTCTCGGAGGGGCCGCTATGTTAATGTGGTTGCAATGAGACCAGCAACGTGTCACACTGTGCCGTGTATGCAGCTTCCACCTGCTCGAGTCTTTGCATCCAAAAATAGCGTGCAGAGCGGAATTTAGAAGGTGTTGCTAATAAACCTTTCCCGCTCCCTCTTTTGCAATTACCTTATCCCTGCGAGATCTTTGAAAATACAGTGTCAGACTGCACTGTGCAGGGGTAGGCATTGGTGCTAATTATTAAAAGGTGGAGCCAGTGTCTCTAAAGATTTTTTCCACACTGCCCGGTCACAGCTGTAGATCCCCGGCCTCGCTGCTGCTAAAAGTGTCCAGCTTGTTCTGTTGCAGCACTCGGCGTTCCCAGGTCCATTAACAGCCTTTCTTTCTCACTGGGGATGTGTCATTTAGCATGTGCTTCAGGAACTTTGGAGTTCAGCTTCATTAGAAAGCCACAGACTCTGTCAGAGATTGCTGTTTTTTTTCCTCTTTGTCTTTCCCCATCTTCCTCTCAGATTAATTCCGTCGTTCATTTGCAGAATGAATCATTGTCTCCATATTGACTGCAACTGTGATTGTTTGACTGTTGATCTTTTATTTCTTTTCAACAGAAAATCCAAGCATGATGAAAAACACACAGAATCAGAACAGTAAGTAATTCAGCCACAGAGCCGATGACCTTTGACTGTGTGTGTGTGTGTGTGTGTGGGGGGTAGACGGGATCAGACACTGGATGTAATATGAGAACAAAATGTGCCGCTGCGGCTTGTTCAGTCGGGAAGTGGGTGCATAAATCTGGCACTGATCAAGGGAGAGAATTCTTCAGGAGACTGTGGTTTCAACAATCACCGTATTGACAGGTGAATGTTTTTGATTCTGTCCTGAATGCTCTGACCCAGATAGGCCGCGCAAGAGTGATTCAGTCAGGATTAATCTTTGCCGATATTCAGCAGCAGCAAGCAACAAGCCTCTTCCAGTGACTAACCGTGCCTGTCACTTTTGGTTGAGTGTGAGATTATTGGTGTTTCATATGTGCAGTGGTGGCTCATTTGCGGCTTCTGAGATTATCATATGTAAAGATGAGGGATTGTCAGGAGAAGCCGCAGGGCTGTGACAACAACCTTTCCATCTCTGCCTTCTTCCTGCTTCTCCCTCTCTCTTCCTACTACAGTCTCTCTGCCTTTTCCTCCTCTCAGACTTTAATACTCACTTCTCCATCTCCCGGAGCCTCCATCTCTTGCAGCTTCATCCGTTTCTCTTTCTCCTTTGTGAACACCTTCTTTTCCTCTACCCCCGCTTATTCTGGTTTCGCCCCCTTCCATTATTGCTTATGTACTTTTCCTCCTCCAAATCTCCAAATCACGGCGTTGTGAGAAATGCAGGTTGTGCTGTAAAAAAAAGTCTCAGACATGAAGTTCAGGGTTCACCAAGACTGAAATGAGATGGTGACCCTGTAGAAATAGATATCAGATTACACACATGGGTGAGGAAAAATTAGTGAACTGAAGTATCTTAACTTCCTCCATGAAGGTGATGATAAAAAAAAAAAATGTCAGCACACAGCGTTTCGTAAAATATGTCAGTAATTTGCTATAAATGCAAAATGTGACTATTGTCACCATTTACAGTCAATTAAGACTCAACATGCACTCGTATTATAACACATTTTTGCAGTAATGTGTTGTTGATGAACTGGAAAATGAATTTGAATGGTATAATCGCCTAGTGTGTAATCCCCAGAGTATGCGTGTGATGCCCATGTTTGTCCCAGCATACAGTGGAAGCAGCTAAGCAGATGGCCGGCAGGGCTGCCCTTAAGCTGAAATTAGACTTTGGAAATTTGAAGTCTGAAATGGGCTTTGTTCCTGTTTCCTGCTTTAGACGCATCACCTCGCCCTCTCCCGCTATCATTTTTCCTGTCGTTTTGCCATTTGTTTTCTCCCCTCTCTCTCTCTCTCTCTCTCTCTCCCTCCCTTTACCTTCTCTGCTAGTCATATCTTGGCAATGCAAATCTATGAATGCAAATGCTATGGGAAGCACAGGAGCAGGTGTGTCGCAGCAAGGACAGAATCAGGTCAGCGTGGACGCGCAGACATGGCTTGCATGCAAGTCAAATTGGTGTTCAACACGGCCCCAAGAGGTCACCACACACGTGCATGAGCTTAATGGCTGAATTGCAAACTCCCCGTCTGGCGCGAGAGGGAAGGACCACCCCTGTCAGTCAGTCAGGGCCATAGAAGACAAGAGACCTGCGCTTTCTCGTGAGGGGGTTACATGCATTCATCTTTGTCAGAATTCCACTCTCCCACACAACCTGTTAAACCGCTCTGTACTGAACAAATGAGTGGAACTGATGACAAATATGCGACATGGCGTATAATACGTGTCAAAGTTTTGGGTGATGCATCTGCAGAAAGTCTCAGATGAACTTTATCGAGTCACATATAGGAATTTGTTATCTGCATTTTTCATTTATTTATTTATTGCAGACATGTTCCATTTGTCATTTCCACGGCGCCATGCAAAATTGCAATTTAAATCCTCTTTTAGAACAGACGTCACATCAGAGACAGGAGCCAGACCTGGTAGGCACACAAGCAGATGTGTCATAGCCGCTGTCAGAAATGTCATATAGGCGTGTAAAACCAGCTAACTCGACTTAAAGCTTCTCAGGGGTCAGAGCACTCGTGTGCAGAGAGAAAACATTATGTTTCCCGTTGACATTTTGGATCCCGCACATGTGAAAGTCATCCTTTATTTAAAGAAATGTTGCCACAGAAATCACACCCAGTTGTCTTCAAAAAATAAATAAATTAAAAAGACAGGTTGGCAAATATTTACTGAGATCTGAACCAGAAATCGAAGGCAAACAGCTGACTGAGTGACTTGCATCTCTGATTCTAGACTGAAAAAGGGACCTCAGATGATGATCTTATGGTTGGATGAGCCCATAACCAAATGAGATGAAGTGATTATTGAGAAGATCCAGTTGTTATACTGTCTAATCTTGTGTGACTTGCGTAAACAGAGTGAAATACGTTGTAGAGTGTCAGATTATAGACTTTCAATTGAGAGTTACATTCATTCAGGAGTCATCATGTAACTCTGATTAACACAAACAATCCTGTCAGACATGTAATCCAAATCATAATAATATGTTTAACTTTTTCAAGTCATTAACTGACAGATCTAAAAATGACAAGATCAAATTTTGAATCTGAGCGCAGCCACGCCTCAGCACGGTCGGCGCTTCGCTGTGATTCTCCTTGTTTGCGCAGCCACGGTGTTGTTTTGTCAGGAGAGACACACCCACAGTCAGTCACAACCCCCCCTCCACAGCAGCTACAGTTCCACGGTCCGATCCACGAGGGAGCTTCAGCGACGCAAGCGGCAACAAAACCGGCGTCTGTGCTGATCTGTCCTCTGTAGTCTAGTTCCCCGCTGTCGGCCTTGGAACAACAAGTACAAATGTAAAAATACGTCGGTGAAAAGAAGCAGAGCTCTCCCCGCACTTTTGTCTGAGGAGTGTTCAAATACTGGGAAACAAAAGAGTGTCTTTGTATTTAACTGCACCAAAGGTCACATAGGAACTTTGTGGGATGTTGGTGCAGTGGCACATCTATACTGTATTGTCATTATTGTACACTTCAAAGAACCAGACAGTGAAGATTTCCTTTTAATGAATGTGGTGCTGTGAACCGCAGTGCATAATTGACTGTCACTACACGGTTGCAATCAAAATTATTCAACCAATCAAGTGTCGTGAAATGAAAGGCATATTTGAATAGTCTTAAAAACCCAATGTTGAGTTCAGAGATAAATAAGATCACATCCTTCTGACATCTCTCGCTGGAATATATTTGGTCTCTGTGCTGCCGCTGTACTCTGCAAACCTTAGTAATGATTTTCAGTGGGATTCACGGCTGAGATCTGAGATGGCAACTCGGGACCAGCAATTCCTGAGCCAATGTGATCTCATTGTGTGTGATCAATGGGCTGGTGTTTCAAATAATCCATGATGACAGTTAGGGTCAGTTCCTGCAGCGGCATGGAAACACCTGCATGATGGACTGCGGTGGTTTTCACGGTGTTCTTCCTGTCACATCTGCCCTTTTTTTTTAAATCACTGTCTTTGTAATATAACATGTAACAATACAGCTACTGTAAAGCGCTTTGAGTACCAATAGGTAGAAAAGCGCTATATAAAAGCAAGACCATTTACCATTTACTGTCACCAGCAAATAGATTTATATCAATATCACAACTGAAGATTGCATTCTGCAACAATTTGATAGTCTTGCATGCAATAAGATTGATTCATGAACAGCACTATTATATAGTGGTACAATAATTATGACTTTGAATGTATTTCAAAAATATACTTTTAATTCCTGATTTAATTATGCCACTCAACTCAAGTGCAATTTCTTTTGTAAAATCTGCAAGTGTGCTTCTTAGTGGATTCGTAGTTCGGAGAGGAAATGTCGGCGTGTTCTACAAACTCTAAATAACATTTTACCTTCAGTCAGGTCAATTTTGTCCTAGCAACGTGCTTTCATGCGATTCAGATTTCCGATTTGTTCCTCACAGTTTAAAAAAAAAAAAAAAACGGTCAGTGATGGAAAATATTTGGTTAACGCGAAGCCTGAATGGATGTGTGAAGCAGGGAATACGTTTGGTTTAAGGCAGTCACCAAGTCAAGGCGTCTCCATTTTGGCTGCTTGGATTTTTTTTTAATCTGATCTTTGTTTCAGTTTACTTCAAACACAGAGTCCTTCAATGGCTTTGAACACGGGAGAGAGAAACCAGTCAGTCTAAAAGGGGGGTCATATTGGGACATTTTACAGTGACTATAAACCCCCTTAAACCATCCATAAAGGCACACTAGAGTGCCTTTATGGGGATGGGGCCTCTTCTAGTTCACCTATGATATGGTTGCAACAAAGAGCTCCACTAAGTTTCAGTTGTAATAAGCACTACTGTGAGCTGATCCTCTGCCCATGCATCTGAAATCATAAAAAACTGGGATTAATGTACTCTTTCAGAAATATGACTGTGTTAATGTGACGACACTGTCCATCTGTCTGACTGACTTTTCCTCTGGTGTCTGTAGATGAAGCCTCCCGCACGGACGTGCTCGGACTGACATGGATGGCACTTGTCCTCACAGTGACAGTGGAACTGACGTGAAACCTCTCATCCAAGACACTCTTCAGCCGCACATATACGCCCTTCTTGCTCAACACACACACACACTTTACACAGTCCCTCAAGCCTTCTCCAGTCATCAACAGACACTTCATACGTCAGTCAATCAGGAAACAGTGCCAGCAAACAATGGCGCTTCACTGTTTTTGTAACAAAATAATAACCTAGATAATGATATCAAAAGAACAACCCGATGAACAGTAACCACCCCCCCGTATATAGCCCTGCCCAGCTACACCTTCTTTTGTTTTTTCTCCCTCGTCTGCCTGTTGATCAATAAAATCGGTTGATTTGAAACGGAAAAGAAAAAAGCAGTTGGATTTTATTTTGACGAGTTAAAATGTCATTGGTGTTGACTGAAATGTGAAAAAGTGAAACTGGCGTAGACTGTGCCACCCTATCGACCCGTTTGTGTACATGTCCTGGGATGCACCCGATTAGCAAAGAGCTGACAACCCATGAGAGAACAAACACAGACGCTCCAAGAGAACTTGCTTTTTTTTTTTTTTTTTTCAAATTACTGTACCAGTTTCTTTTTTTTTTCCTGATGGCTTGGAATGTACAAGAGGATTTAAAAGCAGAAAAACTAGTAAAAAAAAAAAAATTCTCATTTTTGAGTGTATTTTGTGTACATCAGTGTAAATACTGAAAAATAATTAAAGACGTTATATGGGTTCTGGTGAGGGATGGTTGCTGCGATAGTTGGCGTTTACACTTCTTCACCTTTGTTTGTACTTCATTCAACACTGTTTTCAGAGATAATACTCGGACAGAAACATGAACACCCTTTCTGATTGGATTCGAGCTTTTTAGATCTCTACGGCACGTCTCCAAGGACAGACTAAGAAATCAAAAAAGTCTAACATATGTCTGCTGTTTTGGGGTTGTGGTGCATGTGACGTTTGAAGATTCTTTCTCCTTTCGGTGTGTTGCAACTGACAGCACTGCAACTCATTGTCACTGGCCTGTAATCCAGTTATTTACTTGTGACATACTATCTTAAGTGACCTACATTGTGTACTCTTACCCAGACATTTACAGTACTAGTAGGATCATCAATTTTAGCCGCCATTCCGGGGAGGAGCTCACCTGAGGCAGCTTGTGTAAACAGGGTTGTTGCATTTGTTTCATTTCACCTGTATTAAAAAGGACAGATGATAAAACCTCACAAGCCTTGACTTTACTTAAAACGGTGTTTGACATTTTCAGCAGCAGATGTGCATCCTTTCTCCTGCTTTAATGCTGGGTACATGAGATAAAACACAGAAAAATCTAACATTGCACACGCCTACAAGTCAGTATGGTTGCAAGCATTGTTCACAATCTTATTTCATTTTAATTCTACTGTATTGGGGAAATTTGCAAGACAGTCTGCCTGTGGACTTGTTTGTGTTCATGTTCGAGTCAAGGAAGTTCCACATATGACTAATATTTCTGATTGTATTGAAGATGTAAATTCCGAAGGAGATTCTGACATTGCCCTTAACTCTTTGCAGTTTCTCCCAGTGTATCTTAATGCAGCGTAATCCTGTATTTTTTGTACTTCACAAGAATTGCAATTTAAGCTATTCTAAGGACACAACACGTATTAAGGGATTAAGGTTTAAACCGGGTGTGGGGTATGAGGAGAGATTTTTAGAGCTTAGTTGAATAGAAAGGATAGACCTATCCGTTTGGGATATCAGCTCACCTTGCCCAAAGTACAATCCATATTCCTGCATTCCGAGAGCCGCATAGCACAAATATTATTAACAGACAGTCGTATGCGCTTTGAATTATTATTTTCTTTTTCTTTTCTTTTTTTTTTTCATCGAGGGAAGCAAAGTTCACAAATCTTCGTCCACCCACTGTGTAGCATTATAACTGAGCTATCATTGTAATTTGTATTCAAGAGGTACTTCGGAGCTTTTTTTGGTTTTATCCCTCTCTCCACTTTCAAGAGAGAAAAAGTCCATTTCTGAATGCATTAGAATGCGCAAAGGGAATGTGGACATCTTCTTCATGTATGCCAGAAGACGTGCGTCATACCTGTAACTTTGTGTGTGGATATGGGTGTTTATTTTGTCCACAGCATGTAATGACATTTTCATGAAAATTCACATAATTAGTTCAAAGAAGTCCTGGACCAAAAGGATACAACAGACAATAAAGACCGTTGTGAATGTGTGACTTTATTACATTTTCTGTTACGCATGATGAAAGACTGAATAATCATGCCTCCTGCTCCTCCTGTTTCTGAGAAGGCTGGATGAGTTTGAGCCACTACGGTTTTAATGACCATTCCTGAAAGTGATAGCTCTGTGAAGGTGACAGCATTTTTTTTATTTTTTTTTATGTTTGCATTGAACTGAACACATCTGTCCCCAGCTTAACGCATTTGCATAGTTATAACAGGAAAAAGGCAGGAAACATCTGTTAAAAAAAATGTCTTTTGAGCCGTCTGTTCTTGTTCAGTCACATGCTGCACACCTGTTATGGATGGAAGAGGTGAAAGTGGATTCACACAACAATGCACATGGTTGACAATCGTGTTTTTTTTTTGTTTTTTTTCTGTTCTGAATAGTGCACCTGAGCTGGGAGCAATGGGAAGGATAAGAAGCTGCATCTATAGTCCATTTGTGAATTATTCAGGAGTCAGCCATCCCTGCAGAATCCGGTTTCCTTTTTGTTGTCTGCAGGCTTGGCTATCGGATGAGCAAACAGTGCCCATGTCAGGGACACCTGACACGCCCTCTGCTTGAGTCTCAGCGTGATGCTTCTTTACAATGTTCCACAGTGTGCTATTAAAATAAATTCTGTTTTGTTGTTGACCACAGCATCGCTCTAGTGTGTTATCAGCCACAGAAATGACAGCCTGTCAGCGGCGACCGAGAGACATGATTTCCATGTGACTGATGCGTGTTTGCATCTCAGTATTCTGCATGGCAATGAACGACGCTGTCCTGTTTCTCTGTAAACATTGTGTTCCCATTCTTCAGATGGTGATCTGGACAGTTTTGCTTGTTTATGATACCATGTGATGGCCATTTAAGTGTCTGATAGCAATCTTAAGCTTCTCTTGGGAGGGAGTCATTTGAGCGTCAGTGTTGGCACAGAAAGGGACCTTTGATCAGTGACATGGCAGTGCAAACAGATGTATCCTGGTTATTAAGTATTTGATGAATATCCTCTATCATTACTCCCCACCCCGTATTCAAACTATGCTTCTCTCTTTCCGCTCTAGGCGTATGTTTTGTTATCTATCCTCATTTTTTTTGACAGCATTCTCATAAAATGACATACTAAAATATGACCTGGACTTTTCATGTAGACACTCAGTGCCTGCAACATAGCAAAACTAAATTAGAAAAAATTATTGACAGTAGTTTTAGTGTGACATCTCCCTAGCCATGGGAAAAGCTTGGGTGACTCAGCAAATGGTAAAACCAAATATTGATCTAAGAGGTATTTACATATTCTGTGTGTGGTTTCTAAGACTGCCTCTGACATGCCACAGGTGGTGCATGGAAAGCGCCCCGCCTCTACAGAGCCAGAGATGCAAATAGCGCCTCTCAAGCTATCATTTTACACTTGATCCTTTGGGCAAAGAGGCACCGCCATCAGATCACAACAGGTCGTTTACAATGAAAACCGCGGAGCAGTGACAATAACATTCAACAGGGTCAGTCAACCAGCTACTGCCACCATCACAGCTACAGCTATGCCCATTGCAGACCTTTTGGGAGTCCAGTTCGACATGCAGCTGCTGCTGAAACTCAGTGTCTCCGTTGCTGTGGCCGTGCTGGTTTCCTGGGCCTACAGGTTCTACAGTTCCAGGCACGTGAGGACGATTCAGCTCGGTGGCATAGACAACAAAGAGCCACAAAAATCAACCTGCCAAAACTGCAAGACGCCACTGCAACATCAAAGCTCTCCAAAGCATGACACGGATGATGGGGACGAGGGACCCAGACCCCTGCACGCAGACTCAGCTGCTGATGACCTGGCATCTGACAGCACCAAGGAAACAGCAGCACAAGCTCGGCCACACCAACTTGAAAAGAGAGAGGATGCATTTAGTATGTCAAATACTGACCAAGATATCAGCATGAAAGGCGAGGTACTCACTCATCAGATGCAGGCACAGGTTGCCACCAGTAATATTTCATTTGGATCTGCTTTGAACCTTCCTGCTCCAACAGAGAGTGGGATGGGCAGTTCAACGGGGCGCCGCTCCCCTTGCTTTTTGCAGAAGCTGGAGGGCTGTGTGGGTGTGGGCAGGGAGTTAAGGCAGGACTTGGAGCGCCAGGGGGCCTACTCGAGCTTTCTCTCCAAGGCAGAGATCAAAGTGGAGGATGCTACCGTGGTGCTGGAAGGAACAGGAGACCAGATTGTGCGTGGAAAGATATACGATTACTATGTTGAGTCCTCTTCTCATTCTGTTACAGATTCAAACAGTGTGCTGGGTCAGTATGAGAGGAACTCTGAGTCACAGCCGGTGGAGTTTGGAAGCCGCGGCAGAAACCTTGCAGACTCTCCCTCCTCTTTAAGCCCCATCATTATGCGTGATCTGGTTTTACCACAAAGTACTGTTGAGGATGACTCCTCGATAGGAAGCTTCCAGCAGAGGCACCCTGCAAGGCCTGTACTCCTACGCAAGGAGAGCTATCTGTCTGCAGCTGAGGAGTCTGAGCTTTCCATCCCCTTTCCAACTTCAAGAGCCTCAACTCCAGTGACTCACTCGCTGGCCTCAACCAGTGACGAGTGTATCTCTGTATCCCCTATCAGTCCCTCTTCAGACAGTAAAGGTCATACAGCAGGGGAGGGGACTGATTTAGAGACTGTAGCAGGGGCTCCATTTTTACACCTGCCAAAAATTCTCGATGGCAGAGATTTGGAAACCATAAAAAGTAAGCTTGATCTAGGTAACTGTTTGGAGACACTATATCTGGCCAAAAAACATGGCCAGATGTCTGTCCAGAAAGCAGCTCTGGGGTTCATGTCAGACAACTACCTACAAGTGCTCAGGGACCCCAACCTTTATGGACGGCTAATGGCTGGAGAGCGGGAACATATCCGGACACAGCGAATGAAGGGGAGAAGGTTCGTCATGGTTGCAGACATGGACCCTCAAGACTGGATGAGAGACACAGAAGAACAGACAGCAACAACAAAGCAGAGAAAGATGTCTAGTGCAATATACTATTATGATGACTACAAAGACGCCTGGCATACACTCTGCCTGATTCCACAGGAGGTCGTCTCTAAAGCCTGTGCCATGTGCACAATGGATAACTACTTATTTGTGGCAGTGGGCTGCCAAGGCACGGACAGAGAAATGACACCCTCAAAGCGAGTGTTTTGCTACAATCCTTTGACTTCCATTTGGAAGGAGATCAGTCCTATGAATGAAGCCAGGCCCCGCTGCAAACTGGCAGCACTGGAGGGCTTCATCTACGCCATCGGAGGGGAGTGCCTCTCCTCCGTGGAGCGCTACGACCCGCGATTGGACAGATGGACATTTGTGGCTCCGCTGCCTAATGATACATTTGCTGTAGCACATCATGTCACAGTGTGCAGTGGGGAGCTTTTTGTTTCTGGGGGTACTCTCAGATATATGTTGCTGCGCTACAACCCCAAATCCAACACTTGGAAGCCAAGCCTCTTGATGGGCAGCAAAGACAGAAGTGTAGACATAGTGGCTGTTGGGAGATTTCTGTATCGCTTTGACGTCAACCCACTGCTGGGTGTCAGCGTGTACCGCTACCATACAGTGGCTCGACTGTGGTATGAGTGCAGTTCCAGACGTCTTCTACACTGCCCTGCCTTTCAGTGTGTCACAAAGGATGGCACAATCTATTGTGTCAGCCGTCAGTTCACCGTGAGGTTCGAGGCTGATGAGATCTCTCCTGCTTTCACAGATGAGGACTTGAGTGTCCTGTGTGCAGCTAAGGGCATACTTTTCCCCTTTGTCCTTTCACTACCTGATAAGACACCTCTACAGACAAGTGTGTAACAAGGAGTTACACACACTCAGCTTTCCATTGATGATGAGATTACATGGCGATGGAGTATCCCACAAGAGCGTATTTTACATCTACTTTACTGTTGACTAGTTTTGCTTTGATCAGGTTTATGTTGAACCCAGCCCAACTCTAAATGTTTTTGCAGAGCTTATGTCCCCTCTTCACAAACTCACAACGTGTGTTCCGTACACAGCTTTATTTTTCTTCAGTTGCAGTTACACAAAGAATTGTGTGTTTCTTGTGTCTCGCCCTTGCCAGCAGATGCTAAGTATTAGACTCTTAATTGTAGTCAAACTAGTGTTTGCTTAGATTTACGCAGGATGTGCTGCCATGTAAATCGTTTGCTCCTTTGATTTGCCACTCCCTCCTGCCATTATGCTAGTTTTATAACACCCCAGATGTCTAACCTCTTCACTCTAAAGATAATTCATAAAAAAGTCTGGGAGTAAATGAGTTCACTCAACTCTAACACACAGAGATTGGGAAATACAGAGATGATCCATCACTGTGCCCCACTGTGTAGGGCACAAATATAACTTACACAGTGGCCTGGATACAATGCTATTATCTACAGTTGCTCTTTAAATATGACACAATGTAAATGGGTATGTCATACAATATGAATAGGTGAGGCAGTAAAGCATTTGTCAAGAGGTTTTGAAACTCTTCAGTAGTTATTTTCATATATGCACGTGCATATATAGTGCTTATGTAGTCATCTGTGTTCAATTTACCAATTAAATATCTTTACTTTGTTGTCTATTGTTTTAATGAATACTAAATATGTCTCTGTCATTTACTGCATATTAAACCAATAGTGACGAAAGGTATTAAGCCAGATATGATTTCCAGTGTTTGTGTTATGTGCTCAGTATCCATTAATAGTACAACACATGAACAAGCTAAACACCGCAGTTTGTTTTATTAAGTGTTGACTGCGTCGTGCAAAGAAAGATACAAATATCAAATGCCTCATTGTCTTCTCATTTACAGTCAAGTCTGTCACTGTACAGACTGTAAAGCCGAACGCTTCAAAACACAGTGACATGTTGCTATAGCACCATCATGTGGCTCTGAAGACTAACACAGCAGTGCTCGGGGCTAGACATGTTGTGTTACAGACTTCCTTCAACACAGAGGTGCCACGTGACACACGCATCAGCTGCACAGCAGAGTGACTAACTAGCTAACAGTGGGTGAAATGGAGCTGCACTGGAAGGCAGCAGACAGGCGGGAAAAGGGGAGGCAGACACAGATGGTTGACCATCAAACATAAGCATCTTTGATTCTTCCTAATTAAACACTTTGATTCCCTGTAATTAAACACCTAATGGAATGGGAGTTAGACACGTCCCTTCAGACTTTGCATTGGATGACTCATGGCTTCTGGTTTGCCTCAATACCCCGGTCAGTTCTGACATCAACACTTGCTTTATTATTATTTTATCTTTTGCTTGTCCTTTTTTTTCACTGAGTATCTTGTTTCCTAGCAGCTCATTTGGGGTTTCAAGTGTGCAGAGGGAGAAAGAATTTGCATGCAATTATCCACTGGAAGGGCAGACATAATTTATAGCCCCCATCCCCTCTTGCACACAGACACACACCCATTCATATACATAAACACTGAAACTACACTGCACAACACAGAGATCTACAGTAGTCCTCCTCCCAACATAATGAGAATCATGTTTAATTTTTTTTTAATTCCTTTGGATTTCCCAAATGGGTTAACAATGCTCATGCTGTGAACTAATAAAGAGAAAGAAGCCTCACTTGGAGCAGAGATTCTAAAATAACAAGCAGCAAGCGAGGTAATTTAAGAGTCATAGTTCTGTCTTGAAGTCTGTTGTGATGGTGAAAATGGACTGAAACAATGATCTGGTACTTGTAGGAGCGAGCGCTGTCTCAGATCCAGGTCCTTGTTGTTGTGATTGGCTGCGTAGAGGTGGCTGGAGAGCACGGGTGAAGTCCTGGCACAGCGTGTATGGCAGAAGGCACTAAGTGGGTGCCTCTGGTATTCTGACCTGTACACAGTCAGAGATGGGAAGTGCGACTGCTGCTTTTCGAAATGGTGATTTGTGGACCGTGGTGGGCCAAAGTTGGTTGGAAGGGCTGGAAAGGAAGATAAAGTTAACTGCCATGTTACTGCAGCCATTAATTACACCGGTGACTGATTTGGAACAATAAAAGGCATTGGGGGCCACCCGGAGTTAATTGTTCATGAATACAACTGCTCATACGTTTGGTCCATACATAATTTAATGCACTGTATTTTCACTGCATTCACACTCTTGGTAATTGAAAGGTTTAATGTACAATATAATTTCCAGGGTACAGTCCGCATCTTCTGATAATGGTGCCATGATATTTCAAACTGTGGTCTTACCAGAAGTTGGCTGGTCAGACCTCTCAGCTTGCCATGTCAAGTTGTCTCTGTGCCGGGGTTGCAGAGTGGGCAAAGAATTTGTGTGCTTATGCCCATAGCTTTCTCCATACTGCGTGACCAAGTAATGTGAGGATGATGGGCCACAATAGGCAAACAGCATCTTGGATGGAAGCCCCTGGATAAAAGTACACAGAAGTCTCGGTATAGCCTGTACTGGCCTTCACTAGATTCAGATACAAAGGCCATGACCTGTTCTTTTTCAATAATCTTCAGGAGCCTCCCCATGTGGCAGCAGCAAATTGCTCTAACTAGCCTTTAAGTGCTCAGCAGGACTGATGATTTTACACATTTTTCATGACTGCTGAGTCCAACCAGAAACTTGCTTTCATAAAGAGTTTTATCACAGGCCTTTATCTCGGCCATCAATATTATGCAAAAGTGTCCACAATCTGGAAAAGAAACCCCTGACTTGCAGGGTTGTGACAGGCATTCAATTGGTGTTAATGCCATGAATGAGCAGTTAAAGGCTGACCTCAGCTCTCAGCAGGGCAGATCTTCTCTCAGAGACGTCTGGCTTGAAGTCCCAGTGGGGCCCATAGTCTGCACGACTGGTGCTGTTAGCTATCTTTGGCTCCTGAGTGAACTGTGTCGGATGGAATAAACAGACACCGCGCAGAGGAGTGAAAAATTGGAGGGGAGGGGTGGGGGGTGCACAGGGACTTGAGCAATGAGCCCAGCACAAGGATCAGCAAAGCTCACACTTTGCTATCGATCCTCACTGTTGTACAGTATTTCTGAAGTCATTTCTCCTCTCAAATCCTGAACCAGCAGCCCGTGGCCGAAACTCACGTCAATGTAATTAGTCTCCAGCTCTAGCCTCTCCCACCAGGCGGCTGTGCTGATGTAGCTGAACTGAGGCTGCCTAATCACTTTGCTATAGATTTGCCTACCTACTGAGGTCCTACAAAACCCTTGGCAGCCTGCCACTGCTATGGTATTACGTGTTACATGGAAAGCTATGCTCTGTGTTCACATATCTAGTAGAAGTTGTAGTGTACAGTATTTTAGAGATCTCTGTAGATCGTGATACTTGACATTTATGAATACATTATATGTTGGAGCAGAGGATCCAAATACATTAAACAACTAGCAGACAAATTGCCTACCTGAAGTCGTTCTTCAGCCCAGTTACCCAACAGCACTTTATTTCCATACTTCTGCTCTATCCTCCATCCGGGTTGAGCCCATTTATCCTGTGCCATGACTTTGGTCTGGTTCATACTTCAGCTGGTGTCAAACACACTCAACCAGAGAAGTCTGAATCCTTGTTAGAGCAAGGTTAGCTAGTCAAACAGACAGCATGTAATGTAGGTGTATTCACCTGACCCCATAATGGCATAGTCAGTGGAGGGGAAATGGAGCTCAGTTGCCATGGATACAGCAAACACTGTAGGCAAGGCAAGCAGAGTATCCTGGAAGCAGACGGGAGATGTCTTACATCTTTGTTAAAAAGAAATACATTCCTTAAGACTAGGGCATGACATTTACTTTGAGAAGTATACTCTATATGGTTCAAGTGGTGCCAGGAACTGCTTGCAGACTTTGTGTCTTGAGGCAACGTTTAATTTTTGGAATAAAACCAGTTTTGTTTATTGATTTGTCTTCTGTGAACAGTACAATGGTAATGACGAAAAGTGGAGGCAGGCTTGTTTCTTAAAATGTAAGTGAATTTTATTTCATTATCTGCTTTATGACCTTCAGAGTGTTTTTACATACTCAACAGCACTATTCACAACGTGTACTGCAGAGGGAAAGGCGAGCCATCCCTGGTTAAAGAAGCTAATCATTCCATGAAACCCGTGCATCACATGTTCCCAGGTGACATCTTTCCCCAAGTCCAGCAGTCGTTTCCTGTAAAGGATCCCATCATCCCGCAGGACATCATACTCACAGGTGAGGATGAAGGTTGGCGGGGTTTTCTGAATGATGTCATCGTCTGCCAGCAAAGGTGAGACCTCAGCTTCCAAACCTGCCTTAACTGTGTGATACACTGCCCCATCGTAATCTGGGGCTGGGGGTTCGGAGAAACCTCGTGTGAAGCACTCGGGGGGTAAGTTGGAAGGGGAGAGCCAGTCTTTGATGCGTGGCCTGAGCTCAGTGGGGACATGGATTCCTTCCAGCACTTCCTGGCACAAGGACATGTCTCCATTGAGGTACTGCAGGAAGTAGAATGCCATCCGGCAACGAAACAATATGGGCACAGCATGGTTTTGTTGGTATGAGGGCAGGTTGAAATCTGCCATCTGCAATGCTGGGTAGATGAGGAGCTGAGCGCAGGGGGACGGCAGATGCCCATCCTCTCTCCTCGCCAGCCTTTGGCACAGCGCTGCTGCCAGGTTAGCCCCAGTGCTGTCCCCTCCGACTGCCACTCTGCGAGAGTCCACGCTGAACTCTGTCTCAGCCACAGACAGGAAGTGACACGTCGCTGTCTCACAATCATCCAGCTGGGCAGGGTACCTGTGCTCGGGGGCTAATCGGTACCTAAGAGAGGTGAATGGGAAGACAGCAGGACAGTACACTGAATTGTGGCCACATGCTGGACTAAATAGACTTTGCATATTTCTGTGCAGTGCAGAAAAAGTTTGGATACCCAACAGAAATCACAGTTGTGTTAGATTCCTTGGCGATGTGCCGACAGACTTCATCAACAGAATCTGTTAGGGATTAGCAGGACTCTGTTAGTAAAAGGTACCGCGGCCTCTCTGGTATTAGAAGAAACCAAAACCACAGACAGAACATGGCAATTTATTATGTCTATGCTGGTCTCATTTGTTGATATTCAGACAGTATATTCAAAGAAAAATGTACTACTGCAGCCTCACAAAAGAACTGCAGATTGATACTTAACTTTCAAAAAGTATTTTAAAGTGATTTTGAATGATGAACAGTTAACTGAAACAATTTGAACATAGCATACCTATACTGCCCAGTACCCATCCTCCTCCATGGAAATACACAAGACCTCTCCTCAAGCCATCGCACACCGTGGTGGGTTCGTAGACTCGCACTGGCACCTCAGAAAACGTCATGTCCTTCACTCGCAAACCAGCGGGAACTTGTTTCACGCGAGTCAAAAAACAGGCCACAAACCATCGAATGAAGCTGACCTGATTGCAAACGCCCAGACGGTGCAGGATTCGACCCTGGCAGGAGAGAAACTGCAGACTTAACAACAAATGGCAGACAATGTTATGAACAAATAAACTAAATGCTCATGATAGGTAAAGTCAGAGGCAAGGTTACTCTGTCTCAGAGACCATATTTACTATGGCAGCATCAAAGAAAAGGAAACACATGACTATGTGTATCTTTGCACCTTTGGTAGACGTGATTTCTTATCTAAAATTTCTCTGATCTTAGCTTTATCAGGTGTTGGAGGACGAAGAAAGGACAGACACGTTCAGCCTGAAAGAGTAGAGTTAATTCTTTTTGTCTCCACAGGAGGCATTTCTTCTAGTCTGAAGAATAAGAAAAAGAGGACTCTAAAGAGATTCAGTAACATGCAAGAAAACATAAAATAATAAGCACCTTAACACCTCCACAGATGCAGATACTCACCACAATCGCCATGCCAACAAACAAGCCGTGAACCATGTGCAATTTCCCACTATTTGCAACCCCACGAGGAATGTCTGAATTCATCAGCTCGGAGTACACAAGTCCAATTACGAGAAGGAGGAAGGCTGCAACAAGAGCAGCGAAGCCAATTATTAAAATTGCCGAGCCAATGTCCATGGTGTTGCTGGTCGGCTCTGCTGAAGGTAAGTCATTAGGAGTAAATGTTTTATCTACCTGCTTTCAGCCTCTGTTCACCCCTCCCACATCCGCCTGCAATGCATTTTGACCTTGGTTCTGTTTAATGACATTTTTAGCTGCCTGTTGGCCAGGAAGAAAATAATTATATTCTTCAATGTGTTTTGTGGCTGTGTAGTCACACTAATTACACGTTTCCCAAAGAAACCACGTCCGCCACGGAACAAAATATTTGCATGTAAATGGAGAAGTTTTTTGTTTTTTTTTGATTATTTATACATTTCTATAGTGCCAAAAAAAGTTGCCTTTACGAATACCCTGGTAACATTTTCACAGATATGTGACGGTTATAATGGTTTCTTTCCAGCTTTCTTTCGTCCTCTTCGTGCAGAGGAAAGCCCCACCGCTCACAGATGCACTTGGCGTGGAGACAGTGGCATATATTTTGTCTGGTGTCTTAAGGAAGAAAATGTTCAGCGATGCTCCCGGTGAAGGCTGCCTGAAGACGCCCTTATCTGAACTTTCCCGGATGATCTGTAGATGGCAGTGATAGCATGAGTATAAATAAACTGCACCTTCTGAAATATACTCTATTTACATTTTCAGAATCTACATGCAGCCTAAACTTATGTACCACTCACAGAAACACATTTTGTGATTTTTTTTTATTTTTTTTTTTGCAAAACTTAGCTTCACTTCCTCTAAGAATATGTAATTATAAGCTTCAAATCCATCCTGGCTTTGGGTTCACATTTTATGTATATCTGAAATTTCCAAAATGAAGACAGCATCTGGAGTCATGTTGTCTTGCAGTTTTAAGCAGCCCCCAAGAGGCCCTCTGCCTTCCCCTAAGTAGCCGAGCCCAACACAAAGCAACCATTGTGAGGCTGCTCTTTAAACCCATCCCAGTTGCTGAGAGAGCCCTGCATTCAGCGATACCCAGGAAAAATCACAGTGCCAGGGCCAAACATCACAGACTGGAATCTTGTCTGAGGCCCGCAGACTCATAGGATTTGTTTTGGAGGTATTCATGCACTTTTCTGTTTGTCATTCAGCCAAGCTCCTGGGGCTGGGCTGACCTAGTAATTTCCAAATTGCACTGTTGCACAGAGGAAGATATGACCTGCTCCACAAACACTGTTACCTCAACAAATCAATCAGCTAATGTGGATTTACACCTACAGCTGGAGAATACTGCAATTTTTGGGGGGCACAGACAGATTTCTGTGCAACGATATAAAATAAATCCTTTTTCTACAACTTGAGGCAATAGTTGAGCTTAATTTAAGCATCCAGACCTGTTTTTGACAATATTTAGATTAGATTAGATTAGATTAGATTCTTTATTCATCCCAAACTGGGAAATTTCTTTGTTGCAGCAGCATTCAACTCCATACATACATACATAAAACAAAAGCTAAAAATCAACAATATGAGCAAATAGAGAACTATAAGAAGAACAAAAAGTATACACAGTATACAAAGTATAAGAAGTGAATATTAAAGAAGTGTTAAATTAGTATACACAAGAAATATATTATTTAGGATAGGTCAACCGGCGATTTATCTATTTGTCTATCTCTGTTAGATTTATTTGTGTTGGTTTAGCTGATTGTTTGCTTGCTTGATTATTTATTTAACTTAATTAACAGGGCTGGTGGTCTAAGGATAGTTGATTCAGTCATTTTATGAAACTCTTGACCAAGGACTCTAGTGCATCCAATACTTACATATGCATGTGTTGATGTTGCATTGACTCTCAGTGAATCCCGTGATTGCAACATCATTGTTATTCTGTGCGTTATGTAATGAGGTTAAGTTCGGGTCAGTGGAATTATGAAGTTAAACTTTCCCAAAAGAGACTTGGCACCCATCTGGGACGCAGTGGGGCGACCGCTGGAGGGGGGGCCGGACCGCAAATTGAGAACCACCGCTGTAGCCACACGAAGGGGGTGGGGAAGAGCAAGTAACCAGTCAGGGGCAGACGGGCACTCACTGGAGCAAAAATATTCATCCCCACTTAACATGTCAATCAGGATTAATGCCCTCACAAACCACCCCTCTAGGTTCACTCAGGTCCTTTCACTGACAGAACTACCGAAGCCAGGGCAGAGGCGGTGATATAAAAAGGCAGGACAGGACAGGAACACAACACCAAAAGCCCAGCGGTTTCAGTAGCGCGCACCACGGAGCGTCGCCTGGACTTATGTTTCGCGTCTCCACCGGTGGTTGACAGGCGCAATGAGTGATCACTCAAACATTTCGAGAGTCTGATGCACTGAGATGTCCGAGCTCCCCGAAGCCGCACGGTTCTGCGTTTTTAACATTTGTTCGCCCGCGGATTACTCATGCGACACTCTGTGAGGCTGCACATGATACTGTTTGCATGCGGATAAACTTGCAGGGGCTCGGGGAAAAAAGTCGCCGTTTCTGCACTCCGCGCTCACCGTTGGGAGGATATCAGTAGTAGTGCACGCAAAACTTGCAGCGTAAACATTTGTACTCGTCTGCTGCCCGTGAGCACTCAACCCGAGATGGAGCTGAAGAGCGCGTGTCGCATGTTTCTTTTCCCGGTACAAATGCTCTATTATATACTGCGGGCAAGTTTGTTTTCGCTGTTGCCGAGCAGGAGGAAGGACCTGACCAAGGAGGTGGTATTGATCACTGGTGGAGGACGAGGCATCGGTCGACACCTGGCCAAAGAGTTTGCCAAGCAGGGGGCCAGAAAGGTAATTGGACAACTTGTTGCACGCACACTGCTCCCTTCCACCCTCTCCCAAAAGAAACGGATTAGCAGATAATTGAAGTTATTTTCCAGGCAATTTCTTTTGGCAGTTCGTTTGATGCTGTTAGTTGCTTTTTATGTCAAAAGCAGTCGTAGTAGTAGAGCATACTGAATCCACCCACACACACCCCTCCTTCTCCTCCTCCTCCTCCTCCTCTTCTTCCTCCTACTGCCTCAGGTAGCCTGCGGTGTTGGCTACCCTACCCCAAGTGTATTGTTGTTCCGCTGTTTGTATGAAAGCAGAGATCATGACCTCTAAGTAGCCCAGTTGGTCCAGTGAGACTGGAGACACTGCCCTCAATTTTGGTTCAAGTATTGCACAACCGCTCGGGTCAACCGGAGGGCAGGTCTGTGCAGCATTTATGGCTGAATGATATGATTAAGTGTGGTAGTGAGCTGACATTCATTTTGCAGAGGTCCGGGGTGGATGTGGTGTGACTGACATGTCTAGAAAGTGCATTATCCAAAGTTTTAGGCTGTGATGGAGGCACTGACCGTGTGCATGCGGGTGTACAGGAGGTGGTGGTGATTCATGCACAAAGCCTCACAGAAACCGCTTCAAAGCCATTCTCATCATAACAGCCCCGCTATTACCTATTATAGTTTCTTGCCATTTTTATTTTTTTTCTGTGCAGGCTATGCGCCGTAAAATCTGCCAGCATATCACAACACAACAAAAGGCTGGGTAATGCGTTTAATAAAAGCCAGATTATTCAAGTGCAGCATGAGGACATGGGATGCCTTTTTATGGACTTTATGCAAAACAAAATGAACACAATAAAAAGGGATACGGAGGAACAGATTGCGTTGTCTTAGCAACCATAACTCATTACTGTAAATACATTGTGGTGTAATCGGATTCAGATATACTTCAGAGGCAACACCTGGTGGTCAAATCTGTCATATATGGAACCAGTTTAAATATCTGAGTCATTCATTCATCAGATGAACATGAAGGTGAATTTAGCTTCTTAATGGATGAAAGTGTTTGTGGACACTTTTCTCTCACCATCTCCCTAACACACAGAGCTGTCCCTTTGGCCTGACATCCCCCGGTGCCTACATATAGCGCTCCACATCCCTGCAGGTCAGGCTAACCTCCGTTCATAATTTCCTACCAATCTGGTGGGTGAACATTACACAGCTGAGTGCCTGATGAGTCGCTGGTGTCCCCTTAGCAGTAATGTGTTAATACAGAGCAACTCTATTTTTGATCACATCAGATGGGAGGATGGATCATTACACGCTGAGGAAAATGGTGGTAATTTCAACCCACACTGAACAGCCCTGCTGAAAGCTGCGGGTTGTAATTATCTGTACATGTGTGACACGGACGCCACAACTCAGATGCTCTCTTAAGGTGCAATTTTAGCAGCTTGAAAACATTGCTAAAAGCTCAATGAAACACTAACTGCCTTCGTCCGTCTTTCAATGCCACCTCCTTGGGGAATGAGCAAGAAGAAACCAGTAGGTTTTAAAAGCTTTACTTTGCAGCTGCACAACAAAGGATGTCACCATGCTTTTCAGCACCCCATTGTTGGGTATTATCAAGGTGTGAAGGCTTTGAAAACAACACCTGTGGTAATGCGTATGACAATTGCTCCCTGCCTGAAGAGATGCTAGAAGGAAATAGGACGGTAATTATGAATAGGGCTAACCTCTATGAACTTGCGCTCACCCCAGTTTGAGCCCCTTTGTAACTGCCAGCCGGAATTTCCTTTTCCCGTCCACTCAAGCTTTGGTGCTTTCACGGTGTGAGGAAGCGTAGCTTCAGCGTTGATGAAAGAATTCACTGAGATGAAGCGCCAGAGACTCCGGAGGGGAGCCAGGTCTACTTGCGTGCTGTTAGTGGGGAACCACGGCAGCGTGCAGCTCTGAAATAATAAACTAGACCAAAAAAAAACTTTCAATAGCATGGTGAGAGGGCTCCTCAGAATAATCTCAGTAAATAGCTGGCAACTTTAAACTGTATATTTATTCAAAGCTCCTTTTACGGTATCCTAACAGCAACACCAGCTCAATATTTGCTGCGCATAGCTTTGTTTTTCTTTTATGTGGATGTTAGCATTACATAAAGAGATCTCTGCAAGGAAGATGAACCAAACTAAGTCACTGACAACAGGTTTGTGTGGGTGTGCTTGTATTGCGCTGGAGGCGGGAAGCACACCACTCCCAGCTGGGTATTGCCCTGCAACTGACCTTGCTGTCTCCGCAGTAATTAGACAGCGGCAGGCGACTGCCTCCTGAACTCCTGCTGCCCCCTCTGTGTGCCGCCTCTCTGCTGGCCCATACAATGGGTGTGAAAAGAAGGGTTCATACCCACCCATACATTCAGACCTGAGAGATAGAGTATCAGTGTAATTCAGCTGGAGCTACTGGGGACACAGAGACGTACACCTCTGCCTGTATTGAGTGGCATCTCCACTATCTCTCTCTGGGTCTTGTTTCAAGCTTTGCAACATTAATTTGTTGATTAGAGAGCTTTTACTTATGTTTACGTTAAGTCTTGTTAGGCACGCCTAGTTAGAACAATCACCGGTCTGTCACAAATAGCGAGCAGGGCCATTGCAAGGTCAATTAGAAACAGTTTTCTTACCATTTCTATCCAGATAGCAATTTGGCCCACCCTTGTTTGCTCCTAGGTTCCTTCTGTGTTGTGACTGGTGATAAACCTAATGAATTAAATAACATTTGAACAAGAGAGCAGAGTTTTAAGTGCTGACTTTTAATGAGAACTGTCAGCTTTGTTTGCCTGGCTCAAATCCTATTAAAAGCTTTCAGTTATTTATCAAGACCTGTCTGCCTTCACTGATTACTCAAATGGGCTTGCAAATGAAGCAAACAAAAAACCCAATCAAAAGCAGCTCTGACTAGGGCTGTTCACAGAGGGAGGCAAACCCTGATTGCTCCAGATCTGATAGAGAAATAAAGAACACATTCCCCGTTGTAGGCTTTGACGGCCAAAGGACATTACAGTGTCAGTGTTTGGGTCTGATTGAGGCGAATATTACTTTTGCAATGTTAATCAAAACAAGACTGTAGTGAGGATGATGGCACGATGATGTGAATAAGGATTTAGTTTGTGACTATACAAATTAACATACAGTATTTCTGTGTGTTGGACAAATGCTGAGCAAATTTTACAAGACTGACACGTAAGAAGTTAGGTTTGTTCATGTTTATATGCGACTTGTTGGTTTTTTATCTTAAATTATTTCTGTATTTAACATCTCAGACTAATAAATCTATGTAAATCCATCCGGCCTAGTGACTAAATGAGTGTTTACACATCAACACTGGTGCAAAACAATGGGCCTGACAGGCTGAACCATGGGCTAGCAGACAGACATGCTGTCCTTTGTGTGTGCATACACACACTGCCCCTGACTCTCAAATACACAAGATCACTTTCCAGAGGACTTTTTGCTCAAATATTAACCTTGGTCACGGGCGACCAGCCAAATCCCACACTGGCGTCCTCAGCACTTCACACACGCACTGTTTTCAGACTCCCTGACCAGAAATGACAGGGCTCATCTGCCCAACAGGCCGTGTAATCTCTTTGAGAATTTGTGTTTGAGAGATGAGGAGGGCTCACCCCCTGATTTCATTACCTTTCCCTGACCCCAAAGACTGACAGATCTAATTGCCCAATCACTAGTCCCCCACCTCCATCCAACCCCATGTTCCCTGCTCAAATGACCAGCCTTCATTTAGTCTCTGGGTGGATGAAGAGACAATTCATTCGCACAGCAACCCCCGAGCCTTTAATCTTGCTCGAAAACTATTTGTTGGACTGAAAATGGCCTCTCTGTTCTCTGAATGAAAAGAGCATTGCTGCATTGCTGCAAAGATATCCACAGTTTCACCAAGAGGTCTTGGTGCCAGAAAGATTGCGCAAAGGACATGTAATGTTTTGGTGATGACTGTAATAAAAATAACCCTTTTTGTTTTGCTGCAGCTTCTGGTGTGTGACTGTTTCTTTTTTCTAACCTGTAATCGGTTCTTTGCCAGGTGATCTTGTGGGGCAGAACAGAAAAATGCCTCAAAGAGACAGCTGAAGAAATCTGCCTCTATGGAACTGAGTGCCATTATTTCCTGTGTGATGTGGCCAATCGGGAGGAAGTCTACAAGCAAGCCAAGGTGGTTAGAGAAAAGGTACGGCATCAAAATGGCTCTACTTGCATGAGCTGAAGTGGAATTTGCACACAAAACCCATCATAAAATATTTCCCTGGGATGTCTCACTGTCTCGTCTACATGTATATTCACCGTGAGCTGCTCTGTCTCCATCTGGTGTATAGATTACACTTAATCTGAAATATCTGAATAAGAGCAAGGGATATTGCTGACAGCTCTGGTGCTGTGTGACTGTGTGACTGTCTGTGGGAAAGCAGACAGAAAACGCTTGAGATGTCTGACAGTGTTGTGTTGTGTTTTTTTCTTCTCTCTCACTGTTGCGTTTTTTAAGGTGGGAGATGTGACGATATTAGTGAACAATGCAGCCGTAGTCCATGGTAAAAGCTTGATGGACAGCGATGACGACGCTCTTCTGAAGTCCCAACATATCAACACTATGGGACAGTTCTGGGTAAGACTTGCATAAATTAAAGTAAAGCCAGCTTGCCTGCTGACATGGGGAAATTCCTTAGAGCAGATTATCCTTATCATTTTCATATTATGATTCTAGTATTGCAGTATATGCAGTAGGCACCACCAGACTTGTCAGTCATGACTGTTATTATGGCAGGTTAAGTGGGGTATTTCCAAATTGCCTCTTAGCCTCAGAAACTTCAGAGGGGTTTTGAAACTCGTGGCATTTTTATTTTGAATGGAGATCAAAAGACTATGTCATATGCGGACAGAAAAGCAATTATCAGCTAAATAGAAATGGAAATTTAATCTGGTTACAGTGTGGGCTTCCTTCTCTTGTCTCCTTTTTACTTAGCTGAAAATATTTTACCTTCTGTTTCCACACCTCCTTCATATCTTTCCATTTTCTTTCCTGCTTTTAGACGACGAAAGCCTTCCTGCCCCGAATGCTGGAGCTGCAGCATGGCCACGTAGTATGCATTAATTCCATCCTGTCCCAGTCTCCTATCCCTGGAGCCATAGACTACTGCACCTCCAAGGCCTCATCACTGGCCTTCATGGAGAGCCTGACTCTGGGCCTGCTGGATTGTCCCGGCGTCAGCTGCACCACCGTGCTACCCTTCCACACCAATACAGAGATGTTCCAGGGCATGAGAGTCAGGTGAGAAGACTGCATGGGAAGGGAAGGTGTGAGAATGTTCCCTACCAAGGGATTTGTGGGAACTTTATATATTAAGCCTCATCCACACGTACGAAAACGATCTTTTTCCTATCCGTTTTCCCTGGCATCGTTTTAACAATACCCGCGTCCACACGGATCCGTCTCAGCGCGACTCAGTACGCTGCTTCATATTCCAGGCATATAGGTGGCGCTGTTTCAGAAATCCAGCCAAAAGAGAGAGGAAGAGGCGGACCATGCGCATAAAGCTTGAGCGCTGTTTACAAATTGGCTTTAGAAGAAACCAAACTCAAGGAAAAATGATATTTTGCCGTAGTAACTATAATAGGCTCAATATCTTCTCCAGCAGGAACACGAGCATGTAGTCCGCCATTGTTGTTGATGTTGTTATGAGACATCTCGCGGGATATAAGAGGTGGAAGGCTGCTCGAGGGGTGTGGCGATGGTGCCGATGACATCGTTTGAAACACAGAAACGTAAAAGCTGCGTTTGCGAAATTTTCCACCCTGGGACCTGGTTTTAAAAAAGTGCGTTTTAGGGCTATGTGTTCACAGGATTTCGTTTCTGTGTGGACAGCCACTTACTGTTTTCCTGTTTGCCATGCTATCATTAGTGGTTCTAGGAATCTCAGTGTTTCTTCTTTGGCCAGGCCAGTTTCCATGTTTTGTACATTAATATTCCCTACATTCCTTTAGAAATCCCCCAATTTTCAATCTAGCCCTCCTGTGAGGTTGACATTTGTGGCTCAGAGGGAAATATCTTGACAACTGTTTGATGGATTGCTGTGAAATGTGATACAGATCTTTCAAGTCCATGGGGGAAATAAAACCTAATTTCATCTAGAGCCACCAGCAGGTCAAAGTTTTTTCTTATGGAGTCAAAAAGATAGACGTTGATGGTTACCACAGGACCTGAAGAGTGCCATGGAGTGACTTCTCCTCAGTAATGAGCAACGCCATAATAGAACACAATGACTCACTGAGCTGTTTTACTTTTTGGTCAGTCCTTCTCTTTGCAGATACTCTCAGTTCATATTTGTTGCAACTGAATGTCCTTGGTCAACTTGTGCTAAAATACCAGTTGTACAAAGTTGGAAAGGAATTTGCAGCAGTGTTTGAATTATTCATTGATTCCTTCATTGCTTAGCCCCCAGGGCCTGCTGCACCAGTTAGATGTATACCCAGTCATGGTAGCCTGGTTGTAAAGCGTGGTTTAAGACCTATGTAGAATTATTTACCTGTTGGACTGCAAAGGCATAACACTATGTCTGAGACTGAATCTTACATCTGGTCAGGGCTACTTGGAAAGTGAAGTGAAGTCTGGACCAGTTTTCAGGGTGAAAATAAAAAAGCTGATCCACAACTGATGGAGACAGAATTTTGTGAGAGATTATGTTTCATCGAGGGTTCAGGCTGTGTGCTTTGCAGATTAAAACTAAAGGCTCATTTAGAGTCCTGCGGGGACATAGACGCCGTAACCAACACCGTTTATACTACGCTATATGCTGGGTCTTTTTTGCCAGTTGGGTTAATTTTAGTTTGTACTTCCTGCTTCACTTTTAACATTTCCTCGATGTGTTCCATCTTTATTGATCTGGAGAAGCAGCTGGAAAACGGAAACATGCTACTACCAAGTGGACCAGTTACAGCTGTTGCTATCTGTATTACCATGACTTGTAGTTACATTTCTGTGGAGCTGCCCGTCAGGCTACAACGTTGGGGTCTGCGTAGTGTCTGTGTATTATCTGCGCTAGCTACGGTGTCAATTTAATGTAGAAGCCTAAACCGCTTACAACTCCCCACAGTACGTCAGGAGTGGGGGAGTGCATTTATTAAATGAAGTGTTCAGTGATTTTTCAGTCATTTTTAATCTATTTTTCCTCAAGTGTAAGTTAAAATAAGGAAAGCGACCACAGCATCGTCACGTACGTGGTAAATGTGTAGACGTGTATCTACTACAGTGTGCATAGCTACACCCAGTCCTAGTTTTTAATAGTGCAGCCGGTATAAATATTCATCAAGGCAAAGTGAAACTAAGCCCGACGTAGGGTTTACACCCAGATAGTGCCGCCAGTCCTTGGTGGCTATGTTGAGGCTTTTAGTGATGACGCAGAACACTGGGGCGTTAAACCTCATGTTAAGGTGTCTGAACAGTGCCCACATTTGTAATAGTCGTAATACTTATGTCAAAAACATATAATCTGCACTTTGGCTCGCTAAAGCAGACGGCTGAAATTTCAGCTGTGCTCTAGTATTTGTTATGGATGATGGTTCCACTGTGAAACTGTAAACAGATAGAAATGTTACCCATTTCCTCCTCAGTGTGTCCGACTGACCATTTAGTCACGGAACTGCTTTTTTAAAATGGTTTTTTTGTTCCATAGGTTCCCTCAGCTCTTCCCACCTCTCAAACCTGAGGTAGTCGCCCAGAGGACTGTTGATGCAGTCAGAGCTAACAAGGCTTTTCTCTACCTGCCCTGGACAATGCATGCCCTTGTCATTCTTAAGAGGTAAAAAGTCCTAATTTAACACCTGATTTATTATTGTTATTTTTATCTTTCTGGTGTAATTTAATATTCATGCTTATCTTTCTCTCATTTATCTTTCTGCCCTCTCTAGTTTCATGCCACAAGTAGCACTTGAAGAAATCCACAAGTTTTCTGGGAGTTATACCTGCATGAACACGTTCAAAGGGAGGACATGAACCTGCATTGCACACAGCATGCGAGCGACCTCTACAGCTCTGCAGTGTAACGAAGGAAATATGGACCTTAAGACTTCTGAATGCAGAGGAGGCCCCATGATAGTGTGAAGACAAAAACCTAGGGGACACGAAAGGGTGTCGCTTCCGCAGGTAGAATTAATCGCTAAACTGCGCGACACGCCCTGGTCCTTCCCGTGTGTGTGTACAGGTGTGTGTGGGTGCGCACGTATGAGTGTACTGTGGTTGACTGAATGCCATTCTCACTTTGAACAGAAGCCATGCATAGGTCTGTACCAGTAGTTATTTGGGATTTATTTTTATTTTTTGTTTGTTTGTGACACTTGTTTTAGACGTTTTTTACGATTCTTTTTTATTCTTCTTTTAACGTGTCTTTGAATCAAAACAAAGTAATAAAGTGGAGTTTTAGAATTGCACTTGCCTGTGTTTGTTGATGATGAAAATAGAAAAGGTGAACACTTAGGAGGAACACAGTGTTCTGTGTCTGGGTTTTGACTGTCGTGTCGGTGTGATAACATCTCTGGTTTATTCCACGCATGAGATCAGTGATTATGACAGACAAGGTTGTTTTCAAAACAGAAAACCCACTCCTCAGTGGGGCATGTGGGGCATATTCCTGTTAGTTATCCACTGTCAGAAACCGGTGGTGGGTGATAGGATAATTCTCAATAAGGATAATGAACTCAAAACAAATGAGTCAGGCCCTCCACCTCCTGTGTGCCAAGAAGTCCTAACCATAGCCAGTGGACGTGGTCAAGCGGAGAGTGCAGCTATCTTAATGCCTTAGTCACTTAAGTATTTTTGTGGTCTTTTATGTATATGATAAAATATCAGATTTGATTTTGTTTGCTTGGCTCATGCTCACACGCTCTTAAGATGTCTGTAACTATTTGTGTTAGTAGATTAACAAAACCCCAGAGGCATATATTACAGGGAAAATGGGACAACATGGAGTCTCTTTTGCAGTTTTGCATATGAATTTGAGCATGTCCCAAAGCTTCAGTACTAAACGGGAATGAAGCTGTAGAAAATGGATGAGAAGTGTTAATGCCAGACTCACACAAATTAATTTAAAAAAAAAAAAAAAGTGACATAAAACAAAGGGCTGTATCCACTGCAAATCTGCAAGGAGTTTCAAACGTATCACTAGCTGATAAGCATCTTAAAACAAAGAATAGAAAACAACCTGATATTGAGAGCTCTGTAACAATATCCATAAAAAAACAAAAAACTAGGCTTCAGTAAATTACAGGAATACTTAGACTTTTGGGAAATATGCTGGTAAGTGTTCTAGCACAGAATTAGAAGAGAACGTTGATAATATCCTCATGTCTGTACAATAAATACTGTTACAGTAACCTGGCTTTGTTCAATGGGTAACATAAATCTGCCTACCTTTAGAGATACTGAAAGTGGTATTGATTTTCTTCATATCATAGCCAGACAACGCTTGGCACAACAGGGCACCATGTAAGGAGCTGGTTAGCTGATTTAGCAGTTGGAGGAATGTAGCCTGCAGCTCCTCATCTAACGGCTCACTGTGGCTCTGCTTTCTTTTTTACAAACTGATCCACCGTCAAAATAATGCTAAAAATCACCATTGTTTTGTTTTACAGATAACTTTCTAAAGAACAGCTGGACCCTGGACGCTAATCTCACTGACATTTCCTCTCGGTTCATTTCCTCTGTTTGCTTAATAATGAAAGTAAAGCTTCAGCAGTGGTTTGCATTAGTAACACCGTTGTGTTACCTTATTTGGTGATAGAGTGACTTAAAAGACCTTGGTTTAAATGAAAGTCTTTGACTGTGTCCTGGTAGTGGGAAGCTCCCATTCCTGTGCTGAGAAAAAAGATAAATACAATGATTTACTTCTCTTTCACAGAACATGTCAAACTCTGATTGTTTGTTGAAGCCTAACTCCAAAAGATGTAGTTTTTTTATCACAATAAATACATTTTATTGAATGAGCGAAAGAATAGTTGAGTCTTCAGTTCAGAGCATGAAGGTCCAACCAGTCCTGAAAAGAAGCAACATTCAGGTTTACTGCTCCACAAAATAATAGAGAACCATTAGGGATCACAAGCTGCAGTAAAATAAATCAAATGGTTAAAAAAGGGCTTTTTACTTGTTTTCACATCACAGATGGTAGACAGTAAATCCTAAACTGGTTAATGTTTAAAGAGATGAGGCTCGCTGAGGTTTATCACGTTAACAGAAAGGGATGTAGTAAAAGAGAGAAAATACCATAACCCTTTTCACTTCTCTTAACCTTGCAGGGATCCTGTGTAAGAATTGTTTAAACTTTGCTTTGTAGAAGATGGTGCTCAGCATTCTTTGTTATACCACATGAAATTGCAAATAGACTATTTAAAGTTGATGGTTTGGTTAAAGTGCCATGAGAAACTATTGCTTTATCTGTGGATTCAGAAACAGGCCCTGGTAATTTCATCCTTTTGGTTGCATACCAAGATATTCTGATTGTTCTCTCCTGAGACCATGACTTATATTTTTAGATCAGAGCAAAGAGCAATGTTCAGTGAAAATGCAGCAGAGCTTGTGTATATTCACTGGCCATGATGCTTCCTTCCTTCCTTGCTGTGAGGTTAATAATGAAGCCACTACTTTTAACAGAGGAGGGGGAAGCGTTACAATAAATGCAGGTTACAAAGCCAGCTGACACCCAAGGGACACAGAAGTAAAATGTGGCTCCGTGCGTTCTGCAGAACAAATGCACATAGATTACCCTCACAAAGAACTTTGCCCTTGCCGCTTTGAGAGCCACACTTTAACCTCCACTAATAAACACTAGAAGGGATGGGTTGAGCCATCCCATATCTGAGCGCAAGTCAAAGCAATCTCACACAAGTAAAGGCAAACCCACGAGAGTGGCTGTAAAAACTGGGATGGTGCCTGGCCTTTGGCTGCCAGACAAGGCTCATAAACATTCATTTGAATCCCAGCGAACCATAAATGCCCTCCTGCGCACTCACGATAGGGCCGCACATTGTGATCAGTAGGTGACCCGCACTGGGATGGGAGGGGGACGGGCACTGCTGAGAGTGAACCCGAGACTCTTTCAAGGGCCTGTTTCTCATTCTCTTAGTGGGCTGTTGCGAAAGCAGAGGGAGAAGAAGCATGTTGGGATGGAACTAGGTCGAGGAGGCATGTAGTGCTGGAAAAGGAGGACTAAAATGGTTGGAAATCTCTTGGGGCAGGTTCAGAGCAAGGTTAGCCAAATACTGAATAAATCAAAGGGGGACTTGGAAAGCCTTCTCCCTGCTGAAGGCTCAGCTCCAGGGTGACTGACCAAGCGCAGGTGGAAGCAGAGGACTTAAGGTTGGGTCACATGGGAAGAAATCCGAGCATGTAGCTGTCTCAGCTGTGACCACATTCCCAGGTGTCTTTTCAGTACACTTGATTTTAGTTTGGACTGCATTGTGGTCTTAACAGATGCGATTAAATTTGTTTCATTCTACCAGTGTGGTTAATTTGAAGACTGGCCAGTGATCTGAGTCACCTTTGAACACAAGTACAGTACGTTAATGCAAGTTTATCTGAAATGTTTATTAGTCATCACAACTCCCTACTCCACCTTTCTTATTGAACCTCTTTAAAAGAGAGAAACAAGCCTGGGTTTTTCCTATACGTATACAGGCCAAGCATTTGTAATTCCAACACAGGGGCTTGGAGAGTCAGCCTCCAATGATCCATTAAATATATTATAGGCGCCCGGATCTGGAGTCCATTTGGCTTGTTGTTCAGTGATGCTGAACGCGTGTAAAAGCTCAGCCAGTGCAGGATTCTGTCATTATTCACATCACATTCACTTACGGATTTGGTGACTCTGAGTTTCCTGGCAGATGGTTCCGTGTGACTTTGAGGCTTAATATGGCTTTACTGCATATGATAAATATGTTTCCAAAGCACTTCAAATCCATTTTGCCTTCCCATTTATTTGAGATAGCTAAGACGTAGAAATGGTTCGCTATCTTTTAAAAATACCACAGTTTCTGTCAATTTAGGGCAAGTCTTGGCGCTGAATGTGTTACATTTGCAGCAAAGCTCCTAAGACATATCCCCCTGTTTCTCACCAACACACTAAAGACAAGTGACATCAGATATGTGAGCAGTGGACCATTCACTGCTATAAACCCCATAAGGTTGTGCACAAGTGGCACAGGCCAGAGTGAACAGCCAAACAAGCCTGGAGCCAGGGGCAACAAGAAGCTAGCGATTTGTGTTATTTGTTACAACACCTTATCTGCTTTCTCTGAACAAAAGCTGTTAGCCCTCGCCAGTTTGTAGCTGGGTTCATCCATCACAGGGTAGGTAGTATGATAAAAAGGCTCAGCTCTCACCCACAGCAAGGGGCCAGGCGTGACGCCTCAGTTGACCTGTCACACAGTAAGAATTATTATACACTGTGGTGTTAAAGGTTAAAGGGAGCAGCAAGCTCAGAGGGTGTCTGTCCTCAAAAACACACAGAGAGACAAACAGGACTCTGTAGATAAATGTAGGAAATCAGCTGCAATCCATGAATGAGTGAATAACTTGCCCAAGCCGTGTTTCCATCGCAAGTCTATTTCCAGCTTGTTTAATGCAACCCTGAAATATTCAATCACTACGACCACAGTTGGTTATTCAGAATGCAGCTTTTACAGGTAGATGCCTCATACAAATGCATTAGCGGGTGTAGTTCTACAACACAAGGTCAAACACTCGGTAGTTGGGGCATAACTCTCCATAAATTGTATTCATCACAAACTGTCAGCCGTATCTACACAGCTGTTTCTCCGCAGTGTGCTGAGAAGCACAGAATATCTATGTGGCGATCTTTGCTGGGAAAAGGTTTTGGAGCCAAACAGAAAGCTTTGTCTGTGCTATCGCCTGTAGTTCATTAAGGTTTGTTTCTAGAGCATCACAACAAGCCAAACGATATGATCAGGAGTAGCACAGCACATGGCACCGCTAGCAACATGTCAGACAGTTAAGAATGTAGCTGCCACGCACTTCAAAACTAGAGAAGTGGCGATTTGTTCTGATCTTCCCAGGTGCCCATATGACATCCCTCTGGGTCATTCACCAACACTGTGAAACCGAGAGCGCTCTGTTTCACATGTGGTTTCCAGTGTTCTGCTTTTGAACGCTGACAGTTAACAGGGAGAAAGTGGGAGGTAAGAGCTGAGGGACAAACAAAGCAAAGTAAAGCCTCCTTTTCACTGGGAGCAGAAGGCAAACACTCAAAGGGGAAGGGTGTGGGAGGGTGAAACACAGTTCACATCGCGCGGATGGGCTCAGGATATTTATAAAGCCCACCAGGCATCACGTCAGGAGAGCACTGCTGAAAAATGTTGTTCCCAGATGGACCGCTTCAGCCAGATTTATTTATTGCGAAGCGGCTTCCTCGTGGATTACGCAACAGTGTCGCAGCACGGGTGAACTCTTTGGCTTTGGTGTCTGTTGCCAGCAGCCTGTCTTGCTCAAGGTGAATCAGATGTGGGTCAGATGGAGGGCACCATTCTCTCAGCGCCCTCATCTGAAGAGCAGAGCAGATATCAAAAGGTTGCTCAACCCTTTACATATGCCATTGCTCTCATTGTGCCGAAGAGAGACATGCGGTCGACGCACTCTCACTGACATGCAGACACAGATAAAACTGATTAAATAACCAATAGTTAAGATGCACTTTTTGAGTTCTCGTGGCACAGAAGCTCTTCATCACAGGGCTACATTACACAAACAAAGGCTTCCCGAGTCCACAGCCTGCGCGCAAGTCATGTGACCAGAGCTAGCGGCCTCTGTGAACTACACCTGAACTTAGCTAAATGGAAACAGACCAAACACATAGTATGCGTCAGGATGAAAGCATCCCTCTGGAGAGCTGTTACTGAGGCTTTTGAGTAGAGAGGATGTGGGTTATCATGCAGCACCGGAGAGCTGAAAAACACTTTTTTTAAATGATTGAGTCAGCATGACGCTTAGTTACGAGCCGGAGGGAAAATTCACACTCGAAAAAGCTCGCATTACAAGACAGCAATTGTCACCTCATTCTTACTTTATTAAAGTGAAACCTGCACTTTTGCCACGGAGGTATTAGACACATGGGTGCCTCATTAGACTGAATTTTATTTCCATGTGCCCGGCTTTCGGGCCTGCCTCCCCGGTCATAAGATCGAAGTAATGTGACTGAAAAACACATAAGAGCCACATCAAGCTTGAATCTTTGCTCTTGAAAAACTGAATCTGCAAACTATAGTTTTACACTGCAGTCAAAGCGCGCATAGGAGAGGGTGTGGGAGGCAAAGCCACAGCAGCCAACCTCCCACGCTTGACATGCTACTGAACCTAAAGATGGGTGCGTGTGTTTATATTGCACTTGCATGTCGTCCAAGTGCTACGAATACTCAGAGAGTCAGAGAGAGAGACAGAGAGAGAGAGAGAGAGAGAGGGGAATGAGCAATGGAGAGGTAGAGGAATAGCCAGTTTGTGTTTGTGTCTTTCACACAGAAGCCAAGAAGACTAATTGCCCGCTCAACACCTCAGAGGTGAAAGGTTGGCGGGGGGTGGTCGCAGAGCCTGCTGTAATTAGCCTGCAAAAGGACAAATGAGTCTTCCACCAGATCACTGTGAGGATGTCAGATTTTGACCATCGTAGACCTTACAAGATATAATCATGGCCTCTGGGAGATCCTGATTATACGATAGGCTGGTCTTGAAACAAGGTCGGAAAACGAGTGCAACGCGCAAGCAAGCTTCAGCAATCGTACCTGCTGCTTGTTTCGCATGAGACATTTTCAAACACGGACAAGAAGGGATTTACTCAGGCAGCTTCAAGTGGCAAAGCAGTTTAAAAGCTTCAGTACTTTCTTAACTCATTCCACAAAGTATAGCTAATCTCAGTAGGGGCATCTGGGGGTAATTTGGTTGAAAGGAGGATTTATACATAGTAATGTGCAACACAGCTGCCCTCGTGAGACATGACTGACTGGGTTTGGAATATTGTAAAGCTTTTCATCAAAATAATAAAAACTGCACAGTGACTGCACAGTTCAATTGCCAGGAAGACTCAAGGAAAAACCCGGCAATTTTGCACAATTTCTCAATTAGACAGTTCTACCTTTTATGGCAAAAGGACACGCAGAAATGTGCGTCTCCGGTTCGATCAGACCAGGTTTCATGTAACAGTGCGCTCAGAACCGCACACCCCCTTCCCTGCCACTGCTCCGCTGCTGGGCTTGGATGAGCCAGACTGGACTGAGATTGAACTGAGCCGAGGAATTCCAACATCTGGCTTGTATCTGCAGCTTACGGTCATTTGGATGCAGTTGATAGTTTCCAGTAGATTCACAAAGACTGAATTGTTCTGGGTTTGGGCCTTGTCTGCCTTGGACTCAGAGGGCGTGGTGCTCTGGCGCCTGACTGCCACAGCTGGGCCTGTCTGTCAAATCCTTGTGTGACACAAGACTGAGTTATCCCCAGCGTGAGAATTGGGAGAGGGATTGGTGTGGTCACCATATGACTGGAGGGGCTTTGATGAAACATGAGAACATGTATTAGCTCTAAATCACCACGTTAATTAAGTTTAAAAAAAAAAAAAAAAGGCTTTGACGAGAAATTTCACTTTTCACAGCTTTTAACTACATTAGCTGAGGCAAAGGAAATCATTACGCAGAACTGTTTCAGGGACCAGGAGATGACAAACACTTGCCTCAGTCAGCTAAACCACACTGTTGCCTCTCCTCCCCCACCAAGGTCCCACACTACACTGCAAGTTTGACAATTGGGTTCAACACCAGGTCAAGCTCTGGGTTTGACAATGGGCCAACCAGTCTTCAATGGGAGTAAAGCAGACAGCTTTCCCACAAAGAGCTCAGTCACACAGAGGGGATTCTGGCTTCATGGCCTCTCCTATTTAAACCACACTGGCTAGAATTAAAGAAAATCTTTCTCACTGTGCTTTAACCTTACTGGTGTGGTTGTTGGTGTTGTCGCTGGCTATGGACACTATCTGTTACCCTCACAGTTAAATCTGTTCTCTCCAAGAGGCATGCCTGTTCACTCTTCCTTCTGCATGTTAATTTTGTATTTATCAGCCCGAGATAAACTTTGCTAGCGCTGATATGAAAATAATATGTCATTGTGCGTGTACAGGCAGCGTGTGGGGCTGTTTCCTATCTGTGCAAATTCCTGTTCGGTCCAGGCTAAAAAGATTAATTATGTTTTACACATCCTGTACGTTTCGCAAGTGCACATGTGTTTGTCTGTTGTTGCTTTTCATCTCGTCTTTGTGCATGCATGTGTGTAATGATACACATGAGTTTTCCTGTGTATATGCTGGTGTATGGCTGGCGAGCGCTGACTGAGGGACATGGATCTTGCACACTGAGTGTGTGAACTCTGGCTGAACCCCTCGGTGTACTGTTTCAGGCACGCTCTGACAACCTCGCCCCAATGACCCGGCTCGCGACTGCACAGTTCACAGGGAGGTCCTCTACTCACGCACAGCCACCCCCTCCTCCCACTACCACCTCTCTCCCTCCTGTTCTCCCCTCATCCCCTATCTGCTCCCCCTGCACCCTCCTTCACCTCTCTACTCTACCCACCCTCTCCTCTCAACTTCTCTCAATCTCTTCCGTCATGCTGTGTTTTTTCACAGCCCCTCCTGCTTTCCCTTCTCTCTATTTCTATCACACTGTTGTCAACAAGACTGAAACTGTCTGCTGGCATCTTGGGGAGACGGGTCCTGCAGACCATGCCAGTGGAGACAAAATGTCTTTACACTCTAACATCCTTATCAAGCTTGTGGAATGAGTTCTTTTTGTTGATAACAAAATCATTCATGACACTGAAATAACAGTTTCCAGGACAACAAGATTAATCCCGACATAATCTTGAGGAAGGAGTTGAGGAAGGAGAAGTTTAAATCAAACAAAACTGCTAATGTCAGGAACGATGTGCGTTGCTGCTTATCAGTCTGATTCAGTGGTGGACATTAACTACAGGAAATACATTACAACAAAGTTACTTTTTATTATGGGATTTTTTTATACAATGTAATTAAGGTGATAAAATACTGGGGGAATGGTAATTAAATAATTAAAATGCTGCTAAAAAGTTTTCTGTTTCAGTGGCCACACTGGAATATTAGGCATATGTCTGCCACTACCGACTGACATGAATATGCAGTTGAGCCACTGCAACCAATAAGAAATTCAGTTCTATAATCTTAAAATGATCCTTCAAATCTTGTCTTCGCGCTGTAAATCACACCCCATTTTGCAGTGGCAAGATACGAAAGTTGCAGAACTTAAAAACTGGAAAAACAGCTGGATGCATTATTAATGAGCACTGCCATCTGAGGTGCAAATTTCCAGCAGATCTGAAAAAATATATATAAATAAATAAAAGTGCATTCAAACCCGTGTCAGATGTTTTGGGCAAAAGGAATGAGCGATGAGCGTGCTCCAGTAAATAAGAGGGTGTTTTGGTCAAATGTTATCAGTGCTCATACGCATAAAAATACTCCATTACTCACTTTTGAGTGATTAGCCGCGTTTTGTTATTCATCTCCAAGCGAAGGACGGAAGTCTTCATGTTGACTTGTTCTGCTCTGGATAACATTACAGTGTTTTTTCCCTCAGTCAATGAGTCACTGGCAGTTTCAACATAGCCCTCAGTGATTTTGGTCATGTAGCCCTGGAAATATGATGATTTAGTGTGTATTTCAGTATCGTGCACAGGCTGACCTTTGATTCAGTTTTTTAGGATTGCACTCTCATGAGCCAGTAAGGAGTGAAAACAGGAGACCAGGGCCAGTAAACAGTTTAATCGATTCTGCCAGGCTGTGGTTTGACATGCTCTGTGGCCACCTGATGTGACGGGCAATAAACAAACACTTCATAAATCTACAAAGTATTCCATCTCTATCAATGTGTGTCTTGTGCCGTGTCACAGGTCTTCAAACCCCTCATTGCTGATCACCCCACCAGTCATCTCATTAACTCCCCGCCAACCTCTCCCTAACCCCTGGTACAAGCTTTACTCTTGACATTATGGGAGGGACCACTTATCCACTCAAAGGGCCCATGCTGTGAAGCCTGTGCAAACTGCCTGATTAGTTGGCCACCCCTGACTTGCTGTTTGGTCTGTGAGTGTCAAATGATAGATTGTCTCTCATTTGTCTTTTTCAAAAGCCTTTATATGCTTCTAGCCCATCTCCACGGTTAGCACATCCACCTGGATGCTGGCCTTATTTGAAGTTCGCTCACAAGCTCGTTATTTTTGAAGTCAAGAAGAGCGGAATGAGCAATAAAGTGTTTTTTATGGTACTTTCATGGAGCGAGAAACTACTTTCACTTTCTTTTATATTACTTGATTTCTCTTTAGTGACTGAGTGTTTTTCTCGCACAGTTTGGTTTCCACACGGCAGAGCTGTTTCTGTGTCCGATGAGGATAGTAATACGAAACTTTGCAAAGACACACGGGGATAAGCGCTTTAAAAACAACCCTTCATCTGACTGTCAGAAAAATATTTATAGGGGAAGGTGGCTCTCCTCACCCTCCCATCCTCAGAATGACCTCAGTTTACCCAGGGCATGCCCCCGTTCCCCACACACCCCACAGAACTCCTGCTGGAAATGGGTTTGTGTTACAGGGCCCCTGGGGGGCTCGCAGCAGGGGCTGGAGGCCGTCAAGAGCAGGCCCCTTCAGCCATGGACAGCTCCTCCGCTCTCGCAGAGTCAGCAAGGGAAAGACCTGAACTTGGAATGACCCCACCAAGCAAAGTCCCCGATGGGTTCATCTACAGGCCACAGCTCCGGTTCCCCTCACCCCTAAATTTTTCTGCTCTTCTGTTTTTTTGGGACCTGTTTTTCCAACTAGACCAATACATTTTCCAGAGTATCACTCCCCAGTCCCTGCCCCCCTCCCCCCTCCAACCCTTCCTGCTTCCCATCCTCCCTTCCTCCCCCTCCAACGCCATCACCCCCCCTCCCTCACACAGTCACCTAGTTAACTCCTTTCACTCCTCTCACGAAGAGGAAAGGCCTTTCAAGTTTATAGCCCCTTCATATGCTTCTCCTTCTTCTTTACACCTGCATTTCTGATGTGTGGGGAGTGTTAACAGTTACTAGTTTGTTTGTTTTTTGTAACTGTTGATGCATATGATAAAATATTAGAGCATATTACAGAATAATCTAGTTATGATTAGTTTCGACATTCTGCTAGAGTGTTAAAATCCTATTTTTGGTTGTGCAGCACTGAAAACTGGTGCACAAATTGAATACATAATATAACATAATTAGTATCCGTCATATTCTGGTCCACGTGAAGAAGATTTTATGACTTTATTCACTCTTTTACTTGGGTCCGTTTTGGTTTCTGCTAATGGACAATGTCTGTCTGTTTAGCTGCACAAGGCTCCACTTACCAGACTCATATTTGTTGTACAAAAACATGACAACTCTAAAATTATCTAACCGGACCACTGCTGACGTGACTCGTTACATCATGTTTGGTGCTGACACTGTAGTAATAACCGCTGAGCGGACAATAGATAAGACCCAGCTATGGCTTTATCTATTCATGATGCATGTTTTTCTTCGTGCATGAACAACCAATTGAGTCATTACAGCTAAGAATATCCAGGAGTGGTGATGTGTCACATCTTACTTCTTTAATATAATGTTTTGTTGTATTATTCATTCATCTTCTTTACCTGCTTATTTCTGTTAAGGGTTGCGGGGTCTGCTGGAGCCTATCCCAGCTGTCATTGAGCGTGAGGCGGGGGTACACCCTGGACAGGTCGCCAGTCTATGCTAGGGCTAACACAAAGAGACAGACAACCATTCACACATGCACACCTACAGCCAATTTAGAATCACCAGTTAACCTAACCAGCATGTCTTTGGACAGTGGGAGGAAGCTGGAGAACTTGTTCCATTATATAAATATATATATAAAAAAGTTGAGTGATTGAGTTTCCAAGTCTGGGTCAATGTCACTTAAAACTGAAGTCCTTCACGCCTGACTCTGAACTCTTTAACTGCTGCTCAGGCACTGAAAGCAGCGGACTTTTCCACTCAGCCGGAGCCTCTGTGAGCTCAGAGCAGAGCAGCTGGCAGAGAACCAGACATCGGCACTGGTACTATAAAGGCTTAAAGACAGACACGGCTCCAGAGGCACTGGCAAGCCTTCCCGCCATGAATTTTGCATAATAAAGTCTATAACACTCAATATCCTCACCTTAGTTGTCCACCATTTATGACAGCAGCAAGGGGGCCCGATGGATTTATAGGTATTAAAATGTCCCCTCCGAAAATTGGATTTCTATTAAATGCTATGGTGAGGAATTTTAACTAGGAAAGCTAATTTCTTGGCAGGGATTTTTTCTGTTTTCCACTTGAAAAAGTGAGAAAGCCCGGGTGTGAAACACAGAGCGAAGCCGTAGCTTAGATTCTGCATTTTACAAGGTATTTCGTGAGATTAGTTTTAATGCAAATCAGCCTGGATTTTAACTATCCAGACAACAGACAAGTGAAGTAAACAACAGCATCTGGATGAGAACAGCACCACGTTGCAGACTGCACGTCACGGCGACTCTGCAAAACGCGATGCCTTTGCACCCCCACGTGGTGTCAATATATAGTTACACATTTTGTTAGAGTCTGGCAGAGAGAGGATCTGATTAGTTTTTATGATGGCTATTCTCTCAGATGCGCCATCAGATCCGCAGATTTGAATGTAATATTTTTCTAGTATTATTTTTGCAAAGCCTGATGACACCATTCACTTTAGGTTTGTTTCTCTATTTCTAGCTGCCAACTGGGTAATAACGGACATACATTATCCTGGTGCCAAACGCAGTCCATTGGTGAAAAGCAGCGGCTCCCATTGAGAAATTAAAAGCCATGGGTCTGTGATGGAGCTGTCACCAGGATGTAAAATATAGCGCCGCTCCATTAACAATTGCAGGGAGACGTTTTTATGGACTCACAGCACATTAGAGCTTTTGTATGGAACTGAATTTTATTCTATCATTGTTCGCGCCAGTGAACAGGAAAATGTATCTTTAGGCTGTCTTAAAAACCTTTTTATTGTAGTTGTGCGCACTCAAAGATACTTTTATCGCCTTCTTCTTCCAGTGTGTTGTCTGTGGAAGAGTTCACTCTTATCCTCTTTGGTTCTTAATTTAAGAGCACTTTGTTTACGATGATGAAAATTTACAGAGTTGCTCACATGTGAATACACCTTTTGTCAAAAAACAGTTGTAATGTTCATTATAATATATTTTGAATGCCTGATTCTTTGTTGTTCTGTGTTGAGTGGAAATTAAAAAAAAAAAAAAAATCACAGAACACAAAGAGCCTGCACTGTGTTACAGACACTGCAGAAACAGTAAAAACAAAAATATATGAAGTGTGTTTGACGCTTCAAAATGAGTGTTTACTATAATTATTGGTTTCACAGTCAAATTTAATTGTGTATTGTAAAATCTGTGGAACAAAAAAAAATCGTACGTAGTGGTTACACGCACCAAAAAGAGCTGCGCGTATTAAGGAAAATATACAAACTTAAATGAACTTGTGTCTAATTTGTCTTGTGAACTGTAGCAATAACAAAACAAAACAAAAAGTAATTTGTTACTAAAAAAATAATAATAATAACCTCTCCAAATCTGCTTATCCAGAGATTGTCCTGGCACGAGGAAGGGTAAATCACGAAATCTAAAGTGAGTTGATGGAAAAGGATAATACTCTAATCTAAGCTGGATCTCAGCAAAGTTAAAGGGCACAATGAAGAAAGAAAGGGATTACGATCTTCTCTGGCAGCTGACTCTGTGGTTTTGTTAATGTTCTGATGGGAGAAACAGACAAGCGGGAGAGAGAGAGAGAGAGAGAGAGAGAGAGAGAGAGAGAGAGTCTGAGACCAGAACAGATTTGCAGCTGTGTACTGGGAATAATTTAGGTTCACGAATTATGTCCCATCATTTGCCAGCATTCATCATCATTTTGTAACTTTTTATATTATATCAAGGAAAACTTAAAACGAAGCAGCTAAGGACCTTAGACGACAACAAAACACAAGTCCTGAATGTGAATAATGATGGAGTAATAATTTATCACATCTTGACACGTTATAGACTTCAAGTAATGTCTGACCTCTGCTGGAGAGCTGCAGGATCATGATCACTCCTCTGAAAAAAAAGCACATCTCACTCTTTATTTACTCTTTTTTTTCAGAATGTGAGACCTAAAATACTTTCAGAATGTACTGTGATACTGATGAACAGATTATTCCTGGAACCTCAAGAACCTCAAATTACTGCGTTGCGTGTCTGGTGCAGTGACATTTGGTTTCCACTAGATGGCAGTACTTCACTGTCTCACTCTGTTAAACACGGTAAATGAATTTCATTAAAAACACTTTTGATCATTAAACAAACGATGACAGTGACTTCGAGTGATATTGGTGACAATGAAAGTTTGCGTTGCTGGGATGGGGATATAAATATATAAAAATCTTTACTTGTAAACTGTATTGTTGAGACACTGAAATCAGCTTCACCTCAAATTATGTAACAATATAAGAGTGAGTTTCAGAATAAAGGGCCCGCAAGAAAAGTTATGTAAGTTACTGTCTCTACATATATTTTGTTACAGACTAACTCATCATATGATAACAGCCACACAGCCCTATAGTAATGTACTGATGGCTTTCCTGCAGCTGAATGATGCATGGATGAGGCATTTCCAATGTTTTCAGCAGCCGAGATGAAGGTGCTAAAACAGCAAAGAACAGCAACATGATTATAAGTATGTAACGGGATATGTGTGAAATATTTGCTTTATTATTTAATCATAAAGCAGTGGAAATAACAGATCATTTAAACTCTATACAAAGTTTCCCTTTAAATGTTCAGTGCAGGCATGGTGCATTATGAATGTAATCGTTTCACTGTTCATGAAGCTGCTTTTACAACCTGTCACGCAATTATTATTATTATTTTTTCTAGCTTTTTTCTGAGGTTTGTGGTGATGACTGATATTAATCTTTCAGGCTTGTTATTTGCTATTGGACATGTAATAAACAACCCCACCTGGAAACTTTCAGCAAGACACTTTTCCAATCAGAAGCTGCACACTTTCTGTTATCAACACACTGCTGTGGATTGAGGATGACTCATCTTTTAACACAGTTATTTGAGATGTGTACACTTAATGATTATTATAACGTGCATGGCGTAAATGTAAACTTTAGGACTTGCGGGACATGTTGAATTGACCAATCTGTGTGTGGCTGCCATTAGTTATATTGATTTATATAACTGTGCTCGATGTGAAAACAAACCAGAGTCGTACAAACTGCATTTCTGTGAGTTGTGGCTGTAGTTTTATACTTTGTCAGATCATAATTATGATGTGTTTTGACAATCGCTTCAGTCACGTCAGTGACTGGGCTCAGTTTTGCACAAAGTGCAGCGCCCAGGCTTCGGATTTAACAACTTCTGACAGAGTCCTCGCTCTTGATCAAGCACCATGGAAGTCCTTTGCTCCCAAAAGTCCTTGCCTCTCCCAAGCTCCTCAGATAGCCCCGTTTCACTGTGTTCCTTTGTTTGATTTGCTTTCTTTGTCAAGGTCAAGCACATACATTTAATCAGCTAAGTGAATCTGAGTAACGGCACACTGGACTCTCACAGCATGCATATCAGCTTCCCTGCAAGATGAAATCATTGGAGTATCTTCTCAGGTGACTATTGTGCTTTGAACTTTGCTTCATGTCGAAGGCGAGTTTAATGTTAATACAGCAGTTACTCAAAAGGAAAAGCTTATTTCTATACAGAATTCGGTGTCTGAATGATTAGCCTGTCATTGTACACTATTAACGTCCATGTTCTCACAAGGGGAATGGCATTCAGATTTATTCTCTAATTAGTAGACATGAGTCTGGATAAAAGGCAAGGAATGCCAAGGGCCGGGCCTGCACTGCTCACTTATGTGTGCATGCTACACAACACATGAATAAATAATGGAATAAGCATGTACTACATAATTACCAGAATGGTGGATAATGATATACTGGAGGAGAAGGAAAGATAAGACAAGATGCTTTTGGGCAATAACTCAGAGAAATGAATGGTTCCATCCTCTTTCCATATGCACCATGCTTCATATTTTAAATTTGCATCATAGCCCTTTATACTTACCGTTAGCAAAAGTGATAATCGTCCCTATGTCCTTCTTGCAGTCCCAGTGACATTGAAGTCACTGACATATTTTATGATCATGACATCAGATATTGTGCACAGTGTCAATTCCACTCTTATTGCCAATCATAAACAGAGGCCTTGGTGAGCAGTGACAACCTGTCTGCTCCTGCAGGGCTTCATGTCCTCCCTGCTTTAGGATAACTGGCAGTGATCGCTGAGCATGCAAGTGTCGCCGGTAGACTGAGGTTTTGTATTAAAATAAGAAAGTGACTGTTTATGGGCTGATGTGTTGTGGACTGGCATCGTTAAAATAACTTGGTACATGGACAGATACTGATTGGGACTTGAATTAATTGAGGAAGTAATGGGATTGTTGAGACTGTGGGGGGGTGGGGTGTACTCTTTTTGTTCACAGCTGATCTGGATGAGCCTAAAGATTAGGACTGGTTGCTGATTTGTCGGCCGCAGGACCGGCCCTCCAGGGGGCCGTGGTGATTGGCGGAGTGGGGGGTGTGCCGGGGGGCGCACCTGAGGAGAAAAGGGAACAGCGTGAGACACGGGGAGGTTCGGTTTTTGGTGCAGGCCAGCAGAGACGACGGGGACGAGCGGGGAGCCCGAAGGAAGCCCTGGACGGAACGGTGCAGCGGGGGAGGGACCGCTGTTTGCCTGTTTGGAGGAAAATAGGACCGAGGGCGGACTGCAACCAGCCGGAAGCGTTCGTGGCGAGGCCCGAAAGACCCCTTGACAACGCTCGCTATTGCATGGGTGAAGGGAAGTCGAAACGTCAACCCCCGTGGCGTGTGTGTGAGTGTAGCCCTGTAGAAAAGGGATCATTGCTGATTCTCCGTTTTGTTTGTCCCCGGCAGCCGTCGGCCTCGGGACGCCCTGGAAGAGCATCGCTGGATCGCCTGCTTGTGGAGCGTGGAGACGCTGCGCCATCACGGACAGCCGTGCTGTCGCCCTGCTGTTCGGGACCTCGCCGGTGGTGTCCCGGGGCGAAGTGAGAGACAGTAGGCTGTTGTTTAGGTTCTCTCGGTCGTGGCTCCCGACCGAGAGCGGACATTTATTTTTCTTATCCCGCTGTGCGGCCAGCGGCCGCTATCCCGGCACCTCGTCATGACAATGTTTATATGATAGGTAATTAGTGCCACCGCTTGCTAAATTCCACCCTTGTTTGTAACTGTCTATACTCCCCTCTAGTGGCCAGGGGGTGCCATAAGGGTGTTTCACTGGGTATAGTGTGCTGTGAAAAAAGGGGGTGTCCCACCCCTTGTGTGGGTTTATGAAATTTACGATCGGATGCAGTGATTTATTCCAACGAAGTGTTTGCTGTGAAATGTCCTCTCTTCAATGAGTGTCTGTAGTGGAAAAGTGTGGGTTCATTTCTTGTAGTGCCAGTGTCCGGTGCTACTCCTCTAGCATCCTTAGCCAGGAAGGAAGGGGAGAGTGGGGATACAATGTAAGAGTGGTTTTAGTAACTTACCTGTCGTGTTATTGGTCGAGAGCCGGGGGGGGGGAGGAGGTGGCTGGGCAGGTGGGATTGTGTAACTATATTTTAATGCACTGAAATACTAATAAAGTTGTTATATTTTCTTACCTGACCTCGCCTACTGTCTGTGTGATTTGGGGGATCTAGATCCTGAGTGTTTCGCGACACTGGTTTTTTTTTGGCGTTGTCGGCAGGATCCCCCTATACACACATTCAGTATGTCGAACAATGGTAATGAGAACCCGGCTGACCCAGCCAATGTGCCTCCTAATATTGTGAATAATGTCATGCTACCTTGGTATATGGGGGGGCCATGGCTGCCCATGTTTGAAGGAAAGAAGGGAGAAAAGGTTGAGGAATGGCGGGCTAAAATTGAAATGTTTGTGCGGGCACAAGGTCTCCCAAGTGAACAAAAGACTGATTTTATATTGAGTGCTCTGAGTGGCGAAGCCAAACGTGAAGTTTTATTGCTACCTGATAATGCAAGGGACACTGATGTGAAAATATTGGACTTCCTGACAGTTTTATATGAGGGAAGTCAATCTTTAGCCACACTGAGGGCTCAGTTCTATGAGTGTAGGCAGGGGGCAGAAGAGGAAATGGGGGCTTTTATTCTCCGTTTCCGTGAGCTCTATCACAGGTGGCAGGTGAAGGAGCAAATTGACGTCACAGTGGAGGACGAACTGCTACGCACCCAGTTCATCAGAGGACTACAGGAGAGCCATGTGAAGCAAGAGTTGAAAAGGCTACTTCGTCGCACCCGAGAGATCACCTTCCCTGCGATCTGCAAAGAGGCGAAAGCACTTGAAAGAGAGTGCACTAAGGATGAAACGGAGACCTGGGCCTGCCACACTTACACCTCCAGGCCTCCCCAGAACCAGTGGCCACTCCCGCCTACGCATCAGGCAGCACTACAGCAGGCTCCCCCAGCTCCATCTACCCGTCACCTGGAGCCCCCTCCTGGCCAGGACACTCGAGCACTATGGGAATCCTTGCGGGCAGATCTTCAACAAGACCTCAAAAATCAGATGTCGGCATTGGGGAAATCCCTGGCGGAGGAGTTGCGGGCCCAAATAGCTAATCTCTCTGTGGGGCCTGCCGACCCAACCGTACCGACTGTCCAACCAGGGTCAACGTTCCCGCAGAGGCCCCGTCGGTCCACCCCCGAGGTGTCCCGAAGTCAGTTCCAATGGGACCCTCAGGGCCGACCCATTTGCCTGGAATGTGAGCAATCAGGTCACACTCGCCGGTTTTGCCCTAGGCGACGCCGTGGCCCCCAGGATTTTTAGCTTCCTCGGTCGCTGCAGGGCAAGCGGTCGAGGAAGGGACCCAGACCACACCCCCCACCAAGCCCTCATTTATTGGAGAAAGTCCTGAAGTAGATGTTATCATGGGAGGTAAAAGTATTCCATGTGTGTTAGACTCTGGTTCGCAAGTCACACTAATCAAGCATTCTGTGTTTCAAGAGCAATTTGGGGAAGGACTAGTCAAGGGTAAGATCCCCTGGCTCACCCTGAAGGCTGCCAATGGACTCCTGATCCCGTATATTGGGTATGCACTTTTTGACTTTGACATAAACGGGGTCAAGGTATTGGGAAAGGGGGTGGTGGTGGTTGAAGACTCGTGTTTACAACATGACAGTTGTTTGTTGGGGATGAATGTGATTGGGGATTGTTGGACGAGTGTTTTCCAGGATGGGCCCCAAGCAGAGGAAAATTTTAAGTCGGCAATGACACCTATAGCGGCCGCCAAGTGGGGGAAAGCCTTTGCTGTTTGTCGGCGTATCGGCCTTGTTGAGTCCTCCACCGAACTGCAGGGTGTCGCCAAACTGCCACGTCAGGACCCTGTGGTGATCCCACCAGAGACCGAAATGATGGTTTGGACCCAGGTCCCTCAAGCAGTTGGTAGACCAGATTGCTGCATCATGGTAGAGAACCTGCAAAGTGATGACCAAGAGTGGCGTGTGGCAAGGACCCTGAGTTGGGTAAGGGGTGGAAGAGTTCCAGTAAGAGTGTGTAACCCTCACCCTTTCTCTTTAGAGCTCCCACAGCGTCGGGCCCTCGCTGCAGTTTCTCAGGTGGATTCCCGAGATGTGCGAACTGAGGAAGAGTTGGTGTTGACTCCCAGTGGGCCCTCAGCAGTGGAGGTAGAGGTGAGGAGAATAAATGACCCTTCAGCCGCAACAGTTGCACCACCCGAGAGCCATCCAGCCCTGGCACTACAGGGGGAGGGCCTGGACCTGGACGAGCAGCGGAGGTTGGCCGAGCTGCTGCAGAGATGGACTAAAGTCTTTGCGGCAGATGAGGATGATTTCGGCCACACTACTGCAGTCCTTCATCAAATCCCCACTGGGGACGCACCGCCAGTACGCGAGAGGTACAGGCCAGTTCCACCTAACCTATATGCTGAGTTAAGATCCCTGTTGAAAGGTATGTTGGACAATGGTGTAATAAAGGAAAGTGCCAGTCCCTGGGCTGCCCCTGTGGTGCTGGTCCGGAAGAAGGATGGGTCCTGGCGGTTTTGCGTGGATTACCGGAAATTAAATTCCATCACTCACAAAGATGCTTTCCCTTTGCCCAGGATCGAGGAGTCCCTTACCCATCTCAAGGAGTCGGCCTGGTATTCTACCCTGGATCTCGCAAGTGGGTATTGGCAGGTCGAGGTGGATCCGCGAGACCAGGAGAAGACGGCCTTCACAACACCAGTGGGCCTTTTCCAGTTCGAGCGGATGCCCTTCGGCCTGTGCAATGCCCCCGCTACCTTCCAGCGGCTCATGCAGCGTTGCTTGGGGGGCCAGGTGAATGATTTCCTTTTGATATATTTGGATGATGTCATTGTGTATTCCCCCTGTTTCAACAGTCACCTGGGACACCTCGAGGAAGTGTTTGAGAAACTGCACCAGCACGGCCTGAAACTCCAGCCCCAGAAATGCCACCTCTTCCGTAAAGAGGTCAAGTACCTGGGACATGTGGTCAGTAAAAGTGGGGTGGCCACCGACCCTGACAAGACGGCAGCGGTACAGAACTGGCCGGTTCCTGAGACAGTCACCCAAGTCCGCTCCTTCCTTAACTTCGCCGGTTATTACCGCCGTTTCATCCCTGGATTTTCCCGAGTGGCAGCCCCCATCAACGCTCTCCTTCAAGGTACGGCAGGGGTTAAGAAGGCAGCGATTCAGTGGTCCCCCAAGTGTCAGCAGGCGTTTGAAGAACTTAAACAAGTGCTGCTGCAGGCACCGGTTCTGGCTTATGCGGACTTTACCCTACCTTTTTTGCTGTATACAGATGCCAGCTTGGAGGGACTTGGGGCGGTGCTGTCACAGGTACAAGGGGGGAGGGAACGGGTGATTGCTTATGCGAGCCGGAGCCTGAAACCCCCTGAGAGGAATGACCAGAACTACAGTTCATTTAAGTTGGAGCTGTTGGCGCTGTTTTGGGCAATCACTGACAAGTTTAAGCACTACCTGTGGGGGTCGGAGTTCACGGTGTTCACGGATAACAACCCCCTTGTACACCTGGAGACGGCAAAACTGGGGGCGGTAGAGCAGAGGTGGGTTGCTCAATTGGCCAACTTTACCTTCTCAGTCAAGTACCGGCCTGGCACGACGAACCGGAATGCAGACGCATTATCCCGACTTCCTGGAGAGGCAAATGCCCAGGCCGTCCAGCTCGCCCCTCCCAAGGAGGGAGGGCCGGAAGAGGAGGTTCCTCGAGCGGCTCAGGACGATAGTTGGGGATCCTGGCAAGAACGGCAGCAGCAGGACCCCGAGTTGAACCAGGTGAGCCGGTTGAAAAATCGAGGTCTAACAGTGTCCCAAATGCGGAAGCTGGTGTCTCCTCAGGTTCGCAGGTGGGTGCGAGAATGGGATCGACTGGAGCACCGCAAAGGGGTCCTGGGACGTTGCATTCAAGAACCAGATACTGGCCAGCTGGCCTTCCAGTTGATTGTTCCAACCCAACATGCTCAGGATTTGTGGAAAGACTACCACAAGGCTGCTGGACATGCCAATAGTGAAAAGGTCCTTGGCCTTATGCGCCGCCGTTTTTATTGGCAAGGGATGGGAAAGGACATAAGGGTATGGACGGCTGAGTGCCCCGAGTGTGCGGTTGCAAAAGCCGGCCCCGCAGTACGGGCCCCTCTGCAGCCGATTGTATCAAGCTACCCATGGGAGGTGGTGGCCTTGGATTATTTGTCTTTGGGGCGGCCAGCTGACACACACCCGTATATCCTTGTCATGACTGACCTGTTTTCTAGGTTTGCAGTGGCCGTACCTACTAAGGACCAGACTGCTCCGACTACCGCCAACGCCCTGTGGGCTGCCCTCATCCAGCCATTTGGCTGTCCAGAGCGTTTCCTGACGGACCGTGGGGGGGCTTTTGAATCTGAGGTAATGCATCGACTCTGTGAATTGTATGGTTGCACAAAGAGCCGGACCACCCCCTACCACCCGCAGGGCAATGGTGCGTGTGAGCGCTTCAATAGGACGCTACTGTCCCTGTTAAATACACTCTGTGAAGAGGATCAGTTGCGGTGGAGAGACAAGCTTCCAGCCTTGGTGCAAGCGTATAATAACACTGTGCATTGTAGTACTGGCCTGACCCCTTATTTCGTGCTTTTTGGACGCCATGCCCGACTGCCTATTGACCTGTGTGTAGATGTTGTCCCCCCGCAGGATCGACGGACAGTGGCGGGATGGGTGGACAAGCACCATCGGACACTGGTGGATGCCTATAGCCGGGTCCAAACCCACGCAAAACAAAGGCAGAACTGGGATCAGGCTCGGTATGACAAAAAGACACTGGCCGTCCCTTTGCTGCCCGGCGAGAGAGTGTTGATCAGGAATTTCAGACGGAGAGCTCGGGGCAAGTTGGCACCCCATTGGATTCCCTCTCCTTTTGTTGTGATTTCGCCGATACGGCCTGGTCACCCGGTGTATAAAATTCGACCTGAAGGGAAGGAGGGGCCGAGTCAGACGATGCACAGGAACAACTTGCGCCCCTGCCCAGCAGGACTCGGGACTACAAGGACTGAGCCCAAGGTGTGTACCCCAAAGACGAATTTTTTGCCTAGACAGCCTACCTTTTTTGTACCTTTTGCCCCCTTAGCCCGACTGGCCCCGTTGGCCGTTGCAGAGCCTGCCATTCCTCACCTGGGGGTTGGGCCAGCACAGCTTGCTGGACCAGCTCAGGCCCCTGCATTGTTGGAACCTGAAGCCCAGATAGGAGTGGATCTGCAGCCTGGGGGGGAGCCGAATCCTCTGAGGCGGTCACAGCGTTCCAATATTGGTATGCCTCCACTAAGGTATGGGGAGTAAGTGGGTGGCCGAGGACGACCACTGTAATGGGGGGGGTAGATAATGTCGCCGGTAGACTGAGGTTTTGTATTAAAATAAGAAAGTGACTGTTTATGGGCTGATGTGTTGTGGACTGGCATCGTTAAAATAACTTGGTACATGGACAGATACTGATTGGGACTTGAATTAATTGAGGAAGTAATGGGATTGTTGAGACTGTGGGGGGGTGGGGTGTACTCTTTTTGTTCACAGCTGATCTGGATGAGCCTAAAGATTAGGACTGGTTGCTGATTTGTCGGCCGCAGGACCGGCCCTCCAGGGGGCCGTGGTGATTGGCGGAGTGGGGGGTGTGCCGGGGGGCGCACCTGAGGAGAAAAGGGAACAGCGTGAGACACGGGGAGGTTCGGTTTTTGGTGCAGGCCAGCAGAGACGACGGGGACGAGCGGGGAGCCCGAAGGAAGCCCTGGACGGAACGGTGCAGCGGGGGAGGGACCGCTGTTTGCCTGTTTGGAGGAAAATAGGACCGAGGGCGGACTGCAACCAGCCGGAAGCGTTCGTGGCGAGGCCCGAAAGACCCCTTGACAACGCTCGCTATTGCATGGGTGAAGGGAAGTCGAAACGTCAACCCCCGTGGCGTGTGTGTGAGTGTAGCCCTGTAGAAAAGGGATCATTGCTGATTCTCCGTTTTGTTTGTCCCCGGCAGCCGTCGGCCTCGGGACGCCCTGGAAGAGCATCGCTGGATCGCCTGCTTGTGGAGCGTGGAGACGCTGCGCCATCACGGACAGCCGTGCTGTCGCCCTGCTGTTCGGGACCTCGCCGGTGGTGTCCCGGGGCGAAGTGAGAGACAGTAGGCTGTTGTTTAGGTTCTCTCGGTCGTGGCTCCCGACCGAGAGCGGACATTTATTTTTCTTATCCCGCTGTGCGGCCAGCGGCCGCTATCCCGGCACCTCGTCATGACAATGTTTATATGATAGGTAATTAGTGCCACCGCTTGCTAAATTCCACCCTTGTTTGTAACTGTCTATACTCCCCTCTAGTGGCCAGGGGGTGCCATAAGGGTGTTTCACTGGGTATAGTGTGCTGTGAAAAAAGGGGGTGTCCCACCCCTTGTGTGGGTTTATGAAATTTACGATCGGATGCAGTGATTTATTCCAACGAAGTGTTTGCTGTGAAATGTCCTCTCTTCAATGAGTGTCTGTAGTGGAAAAGTGTGGGTTCATTTCTTGTAGTGCCAGTGTCCGGTGCTACTCCTCTAGCATCCTTAGCCAGGAAGGAAGGGGAGAGTGGGGATACAATGTAAGAGTGGTTTTAGTAACTTACCTGTCGTGTTATTGGTCGAGAGCCGGGGGGGGGGAGGAGGTGGCTGGGCAGGTGGGATTGTGTAACTATATTTTAATGCACTGAAATACTAATAAAGTTGTTATATTTTCTTACCTGACCTCGCCTACTGTCTGTGTGATTTGGGGGATCTAGATCCTGAGTGTTTCGCGACACAAGCACTGTCTCATAATAACTGGTCACAATTAGCTGAACAACTGCCCAAAGCTGCAGTCATTCCTTAAATAAAAGTGTTGAAGAGAAAAGGCTGTGACCCTATAAGTTAGTTCGTTTTTTGGGGGGAAAATGGGTCATCGTGACTCACAAGGTTTTTTTGTTTTTTTTGTTTTTGTTTTTAATATTTGGCTTTATTTCCGGCCAAATTCTCAGAACTCCTGTTTTTGTAACAAGCCTGCATGTGGAGACTCAATGGTGCAAGATTACACAACCGAGCGAATTCACAAGCTAAATTTTCTTTAACCTTCTGTTAAATTTTAGCCGCAGTTCATTTGCTCAAGTGTGTAAATGATCAGATGTTTTGTTATTCTTGTCAGCCCTCTCCTGTGAGAGCTGCATGGTCTCCCCTCCAGCCCTCCCTGCTTGAATAATCCAAACAGATGTGGACTTCCCTTAGTGACCCCCTCCCCTCCCCACTCCCCTAATAATTCCTGTGCACTCTCTCACATCAACTAATCTCAGCCTTGCCTGTGATAGCTGAGAGTACCATCTGCTCCTCTTTGAGATAGAAAGACCTCCACATCTGGGCCCAGCCTGCCCCTCCTCCTCGTCCTCTTCCTCCTTTTTATCCCCTCCGTATACTATCTCTATCGCTCACACAGAGTGCAACAAGGATTTACCAGGCTTTACAGTCTTAATATATCAGTGTCACAATAAGGGATGTGGTGGATGTAAAACTAATCTAAAGCCAAGTGTTCTGCAATTTTGTTTTTATGTGTGTGAAACATTTTTATTTTTACTGAGCTTGTAAAATGTCACCATTCTTTTTTTCTTTTTAGCATCTAATTATAATGAAGCTACGTAAAAATTCATTCAATGGTGACTTTTAGATCATTTTGACGTTAATTGCCAGTTTATAATTTACCATGGCAACCGACCAAAATGATATGCTGTGCAACAGCCGTGCTCTTTACAGTGCAAGTTAGAAACAGCTCTTTTTCATGTCATTGTGTTTCTTTTTGTTTTCTTCTTGTTTCGAAATGATCAAAGCTCAGTGAGACAAAGGTGACGCAAACTATTTTTATTTGTACCTAAGTTTGGCTTAACTTGAGAGGCAGTAACAGGAATTCTGACTGGTCAGCCTTCATTTCATTGTTGTGAGAAAGAGCAGCAGACAAATAGACAAGAGTGGCTCCTGTGAGTTGATCGTAATTAGCCATTTAGAAGTAAATGTTTAATTATCCATACATCCCAGATAAAGACACAATTTATTTGTTGGATGTACAAACTGCCAATTGATTGTAAACTGTCTTAAACATATTGGCTGGCGGTTGCTGAGCCAGGTATTGATTAAGTCATTCATCTGCATCGTTACCTCTGGACTCACACTACAGAAACATTTAGACATCCTCATGGAAGTCCTTGAGTTTAACGGCTTTTATGTCTGCCGACAACGTGTGTCCTCCCCCGTGTCTGTATTAAATGTCCCAGACACGAGGACGTAGAGGAGAACAAACATGGTTGACCTACTGCAGATGACAACAGTGACTGGTTTCTCCTTCTTTTTTGAGGCGTTTCAGAGGCGTGAGCTCTCAGGACTGCAGGAGACTTTGAAGGATAACAACATGCTTTATTTATCCATCAGCAACTGTTCATCCGGTGGTTAAGTTACTTAACGTGGTGAACAGCACTGTTGTTGGAGAACGGAAAATTATATAGACTGTATGTTTGAGCACGCTCACAGCTGAACCTTCGCCTTGACGTTTATAGAGCTGTGAAAGGGTTGGTAAACAGTGAGGATGTTCCACTGAGTGACGCTGGGAGTGAAACAGATGTGGTCTGCTTCCATATTCTTTTTTTTGTTCCATTTACTGTCAACCTCTTTCCACTCTGTCCATCTTCAAACTCTAAGTAGGCCATATGGAAGCCTATATTTATTTATAGAATAACCCTAAATTAAGGGGGCATCACAATGGTGTGGTTAGCACTGATGCCTCACAGCAAGAAGGTTATGGGTTTGAATCCATCAGCCGACTGGGCCTATCTGTGTAGAGCTTGCATGTTCTCCCTGTGTCTGCCTTGGTTCTCTCCAGGTACTCTCTGGGTCTTGCCCAATGACAGCTGGGATAGGCTCCAGCCCCACCTGCGACCCTTCAGAGGACAAGCGGTTACAGAAAATGAATGAATGAACTAAAGAGTTTTCTCTGATTTAAATAAAGATTCCTGATAGTTTTGCTTTACCGTTTTCAGTGTCAGTCTCACTGTAATCAGTTCATTTTTACAGTTGTTAACACAGGATTTGAAGGAGCAGTTAAGTTAGGATGTGGCTATCTGCAGCACGGGAGTTCCTCAGGGAACTGTCCTGGCTCCCTTCTTTTTCTCCCTCTACACTGCAGACATCAGACGCCTCTCAACCAGCTGTCATCTTGCAGAAATTCTCAGATGGGTCTGCATTTGTCAGCCTCATTCAGGATGGGGAAGATAAAGAATACAGAGGACTCATTCAAGACTTCTCATTTCTCTTGTATTGTAACCTTTATTTAATCAGGAAAACCTATTAAATTAAAAATCGGATGGCAAAGAAGCAAAAATGATGAGCACAGTTACAAGAACAAAATAAGCTAAAATAACACAAAAATATTAGTCTTTCACTTTTATAATAACTTCAGTATCCAGGGATCGCTTTGAAGGTGGCAGCCTGTTATGGTTAAAAAAGTTGCTGCAGCTGATGTCAGAATTGCAGCAAAGAAGCCCAGGGATCAGCAGTGTCCCCCGTTTTACATTTAGGTTGATAAGCTGAGCCTATTTTTACACTGAGGTATTACTCATTGCATCAGTCTGTATTAAATAGAGCACTTTTATATCAGTGCCTTAGCATCTCTCCTGTATGCCATCTTATACTCTAAAAAATATAGAAATAAAGAACCTTGAACCTTGAACCTATCACAAACATGATTTATGAGTAAATGAAGATAAATCCCAATTTTGATCATTAACAGATTTCAGTGATTCTTAAGTGATTTCCTTGTTCTTGTAATTTTAATGTCGGCCATATCTGTTATCATACAAGTGGAGTGAAAATTTGATTAATGTGGTGCAGTACATATTGACCTCATTAGGTCCCGTGTGAGTCAGTGTGAGCGATGCTAAGATCCAGTCCCTCCTGCCACTTGGTGCTACCGGCTTACTCTTCCCTCATTTATCTTTAATGTGTTTGCTGCGCTGGATTAATTTCTCCAGTTCAACACACATCAATCACAGACTGATCTCACTCCCAGCTGGGTGATTTCAGTAAACACTTTTTTTTTTCTCTCATGTACTTATGGCACAACGAGTGCTATTTTCTGAGGTGTTAGTAGATGTTAGGCTTTAAACATTGCTGGAGTAACTTGTCAACACTAGTGAGTGAGTTTTCTAACTGGGCCTTGCACAAAATACTTTTTAAACATTATAAACAATGTGCTGAAAAAAAATCACCCAATGTTATATGAATGAATAAACATGGTCAGTCACGATTGAGCTGTAATGCAGTATAAAGCAAGGGAAGCATTCGAAATCACTTTCTATATTGATTACGATGTCTGACAATTCTTCTCTGCAGACTACAGGGTCAATAAATGGACACGACTATCTCAATTACATTTACCCCAGACTAGATTAATCGGATTCGGATTCAAACAATGGAACAAAGGAGCAGTTATTACTTCCATCCCTCATTTCTTTCATTACCATTTCAACATCAGCCTTCAGATGTATATGCGTTTTCCTCTACATAAAGAATACTATTTGAGGGTAATTGACTCCGCCAGCCTGCCAGCCTGTGTTTTGGTGCAGTGGATGAGTTGTTTGCCAGAAGCATGCATTGATGCTCATGGCTGCCCACGACCGCCGTGTCCCCGACTCACCCCTCACCCTGTCTCGGCTTTCAATGATATTTCAATGCTTCTGCCAAAAGAAAAGTGTGATTATAGGCAACTATGGCAAGTGCACATCTGCATTCCTGCGTAGGGTTTTCTGACATTATCTCATATCAAAGAAACAGTAATAACAAATTTATATTTGGAGTAGTAAGGTCAGATTTAAGCATATCGCCTGATGCTGCCGTTTGAATTCAGGTAACCATAAGTTGCATTGCCATTATGCTCAATGCCTTTTTTCTACTACCTTTGGGTTGCATCAGAGTCAGAAATGCACGCATTATGATGGCATGTTTAGTGGACCTGGATGCTAAAGCTGCCATCTGCAGATTTTACACATGAAGTTTATTCATCAACCGTTGTCAGGCTGTTAAATCAGACAGTTGCGTAATGTCTCTCTTTTCTCTGGAGGGAGCTGTCTAAAGTTTGAAAAAAAAAAAAAAACACTACTGATGTCACGAAGGGATTATAACGAGAATATCTCTGCATCTGCTGCTTCGGTTTTGACTATTCCCTTTTAGTCTGCATCCTCTGAGTCTCCCACTTTGTGCAATTGTTAAAGTGCTCATTTAATCCAAATAGGCAATGACTGCTAATATACTAAAAGCCAATTCTGGTGTAAAGTCTGGAATTTATATAAATATCAATTATCAGTATAAATGTATGTTTTCCTTGGGATTTTTTTTTTTTTTTTTAGATTTCAGGTTTTATTTTCCAGAAGAGAAGGAATGAATTATAAATGTTGAGAGGACACCCCGAGCATGGATCCAGCCACAACCCTTCCTCACTGTCACACCACCATCTCCACAAATTCTCTGCTTCTCTGAACTCTGTGACCACACCGCTTGTCGGCTACACAGACAGAGGAAAGCGTCAGGTGTGGCTCCGTTTGAACTTTGCAACCTGACGCCTCCACTGCCCACTCCTCCCCAAACCCTAATCCCACAGTGAGTCGGCAGGACATTATTCATTCAAAGCTTCCTCTTTGAGGGTTGGCTTACACTCCGCTGTGTCCTGCTTGCTTCCTGTCTTTGTAGGTCAGGAACAGGCAGTAACGAGAGACAGTCGGTAATTAAATAAATAAATAAATAAATACACAAATGGTTTCTTTTCCAAAACACAATTCGTTCCATTCACTTCCATTATTTATTACTGTCTCGGTCACACAGTATAGCGTTGCAAAGTATTTTACTATAGTGTGTATATTGTAAATGCACAAATGCACAGTTGTCTGTAGGTTTAATTATTTGCCAGGTATTCTTTTAACTTTAAAATGATCAGTTTGATAGTATTTTATGGCAGTAACATACTCCAGTGAAAATGCAATGCAATGTGCTCCATCGATGTTCCTTTTGCAGACGAATCAAAGGGGGCCGATGGATGTGAAAGTCAAGGACTGGTTCACAAGACCTTGCTACTCTGGACAGTTTTCCTTTTTATTTATTTATTTATTATTTTAAAATGCCAGGTCCAGTTAGCTGATGCATGGAAAGAGAGGCGAGGAAGTCACATGGAGGGCCATGCTTCCCAGCATCCCTCCCTCTCTCTGTTGCCGCCTCGGCGTCCAAGTGCTCGGGCCTCCGGCTGTGTAGTCATGACAACCAAATGAGGTAAATGGTTGCAGGAGAATCCTCATCACGACCAGCAGCCTCGCAGACCTCTTTTCAGCTGCGCATGAACGTACTATGTGCGGGTTTCTCTTGCCTGCTGTTCGCCATCCAGTGTAGTAATTCCTGTTTTGAATCGCAATGAATGATTCTTAGCTCATTCATCGCATCATCGTGCTGTCTCTTGTCAAGCCAGCGTCACATGGCCTCAGGATGAGGTTTGTATTAATTCTGTCATTTTCTGACAGCTAGTCTAATGCTGGACTGCTGCAGATATTCTAGCAAGGACATGACAATGGCACATGCTGAGAACAATATGGAGCAAAGAATCGTTAGCATGGTGGATGAGGAATAAAACAAACATGCCATTTAAAGAAGTGACTTCTTGGTGAACTGCTACTGACGCTGGACCCCAAGCAGGAAAAAAGGTCCTGTTGTAATCAAACTGTATTACATGTCAATTCAGTTGGTTCTGACTTGGTTATCCTTTCATCACATTGCACAATTGTCTGAATGCACATCAGCTCTGAATGAAAGAGACTGTTCACATTGGATGCTTGTAATGCAAGCGGATGGAATCTGTTTTTTTTTCCCCCCTAAGTCTGTAATTTCTCTAACACCCTTTCCAAAAATAGTGCATCCATTTGCATACCTGCAGTGTGATAAGAGTGCTGCGTGAAATAACACACTGTACCATGTTTACAGATGAGCCTAACTCATTTGCTGCTGTGACAAGGCAAAATCTGTCAACTCCAGGACAATGAGAGGATGAATCTCTCACGATTATTACAGAGTCATTATTAACACCCTGCAGGAGATAATGCTGCGCTAAAAATCACATCTCCAATCTTAACACATTTTCTGCTTTCAAGGGAGCAATAAAAAATTAAACTCATATTCTTTAGGCAATTGAAGAAGTCTAACACATTTACACAGAATATATAAATATAATATATAAATATAAATAAATGCTTTTAATTACTCTCTGTTTAAGTGTGCTTCCAGAAGTTTCCTTACTTCAGTGTTGTTATGTCCCCCATTCAAGTCATCCTGCGTCACACATGTAAGCGCATTATAAGTACATTTTATTAGTAAATGACAAATCCTGCTTAACAATCAGTATTATTACTCTGGAATTTATTTACAAATACAGTCCGCAGGACAGAAAAAAAGGGATTTTATTCTTATTTTTTTAACCAAACATCAATATACAGCTACACATATGGTCTGCTTGACAGTGTCTGTTGAACATTTGGAAACGCATTCAGCGGCAACAATGTCATCACACTCTCTTCCGTCACTTAATTTAGATTTGAGCCATCCTGACATTTATCTGACAAAACATAACATGGATTTTGGTATTTTAAGCAATATCGAGAAAAAACAAAAACAAGTATGAAAGCAGGCATCACTGCTTTCCAGGGTGCACAATGCCAGAAAATTATTTTGGGGACTGACAGTGTAAATAAATACTTCATTCTGAAAGGTGTAATAGAAAAATAGACATGATTCTGAACTTTATACTGTAGATAACTCAACAGTGCATGCTCTAATGTGCTGATATTGTTAATTAATAAAAGGAGAAAGAAAGGAAATTGTCATGCTAACATATGCTTCCAGATAACAACTAAGCTAACATAATAATCTGTTAATTTACAGTAACTACACAGTAGTTGGAAATTATAATATGTATAAAAACTCTCCCTCTGACTTACTGACTTAGGTCTGTGCCTTCAAATAGCAATGAAATGTTTCTATTTGTGTTCTGAATATGAGAATCCACTCTTCACATGTTAACAATAGGTAATGTTTTTTTTATACTGTCACCATTTTCAAATGTCCCCTTTGAACTCTTTATTACTAACTCCATACTGTGGGCTCCTTCACTCTGACGATGAGAAATGTTGCATTGTGACCAAACTGGCATAGGAAATATGAGTATCAGGCTTCAAATATGAAATTCAGTGGCGATACTTATGCTACATCCCAAACAACACAGAAGCTGAGATTTTCCAGCTGCCTTCAGTGGAACGTTAGTCAAACTTGGAGTGCGTTCAAACCTCCAGTTTAAAAGAAACTAAGTATTTTTAGCTGCACTTAATTGCTGACATTTCAATTGTGTGATGTCTCATCACAAGCCAAAAAAATACCAGTTTGTCAGTTTTTAGGCCTCAGCTCTGAATAGGATGCAGCTTTAGAATGATGTCAGAATTTGACCATTTCACTCAGTTGGTAAGCATGTCAAGCTTTCATACTTGTGCTGCAGATAACAGTGAGGATATGCTAAAAGACGGGTACAGAGTCTGTGTTTTCTTAAACTAATGCATGTTCAAGATCAGACTAGTAAGTTAGCCTCAATATGATAGGACTGAATTCAAAATATAATGTTTAATGATAAAATAAGATAATTCATTCCATAGTGGGGGATGCTTTCTGTAGAAAACCCCATCTAGAATGCTATGATTTACTGTCCGAACAGTAGGTTCCACTTTTATGAGAAAAAGTACCAAATTGGCAGGAATAGTAGCTATTTGGCTGCAGTTGCTAAAATGTTAGCTTCAGCAAAACTAGGACGCTAGGGTGCTATCATTACACTAAATTCTGGTACATATTATCCTGGCTCCCAATGTTGTGATAAACCTGAACAGGTATGAACGTAAACTGGAAACTGAGAGCTTCCGTTTCATTTGCTCTGGCAGAATATGTCCTTTAAAGTTGCCTTTTACCCTGGTAGGGTCTATCACAAGCTAAACAACTTAAAATGGGACATGTTTCATGAGTCCAATCGGTATACATACGGAGTCTGCCTCTTCAAATAGCACTTGGAATTTGAAAACAAACAAGATTAAGAATAATTCAAATTAGTCTATTAGCAGTAGTGTTGTAGTCTAGTTAGCATGCATGCTAACTAGACTACTAACAGCTCAACAGGTCAAATAAGAGCAGATGAAATAAAAGCTGTTCCTTATATGTTTAGTGTTTTAGGTTTCTGAAAGAGACAGCATCTTCCAAACTATTGGGATATTCACTATTGCTTGTGTTTGAGAGCATGCATACGATTGAAGCATACAGAGAAATTCAAAGCTTGACTGCCCCGTTGATGCAGCCACAAATATATGCCTGGGCAGTTCAGAGGAGGGCTTGTGTGAAAGGTCAGTTTATTTTAATTTCCAATGGGCATCTGTCTTCAAAGTGTCCCACATGATTTAAATGCTGGCAAATACACAACCTCCATTTAGTAGAAATATTACATCATGTTTTTGACAACGCACATTAATGAACACATACTCCAACAATACAGGCTAGTACCAACGCACATTATGATGTGACACATCCTTTAAAAGCGTTTACCAAGATGATATTAGCTTCCTGTAAATGTTTTGTGCTTTTATTGATGCCTGGATAAATGGAAAACAACAAAATAAATAAGGCCACATTTATGTTTTGTCATTTCTGCAAAATGTGCTTGAGAATGCTGCACATTCAGGTTATGACTTGTTCTAAAGAGACAGAGGCCTTTATATCTTTTGTTAACCACACAGAAGCAATGGCTCTATTTGCTCATGGCTCTCTTTCTGTCCTCAGCTTGTTTGCATTTAGAGGCTTGACATTCTTTCTGCTTCATATCTCAATTTTGCTGAATTATTCATGCCTTACAAGAATGTGAGAAGAAAGGAGATATACCTTAGTACTGGAGGGAGGGAACACAAACTCCATTTTTTTTTCATCCAAAATCCTAATCATTGAGGATTAAATTGACAGAATGTGAATAACAGCCACCCATAATACCCAGGGCAATGTTTTATTAAATTTAAAATATACTGTACCCTCGTTTAAATGCAGTTGACTCAGTTAGTTTTGTTATGAGACTTTTTCCGGATATCCAAGTTGTTACCATAATATATGAAGGACAATAATAATCTGACGGATATCTTAAAGACAATAAAACACCTCTTATTCATTCCTCCAGAAGCTTGCTTGCTACCCTCATGCAGTAACTATTTCTGAAGTGACCTTTCTGTTAAAGGTTAAAGACTGCCATGTATGAAGCCAAGTTAGACAGACGCTTCAGTCAGACCAGAAGAAAATGTAAATCTTTGGAGAGCATAACTGTTCGAGTACAACGTTTGTATACAGAGTGTGATTTGGCTTCTATTTTGGAGCTATTCCTATCTCAATACGCAACACACCCTCTACAACAAAGTCCTTCTCTCTCCTCCACCTAAACCTAATCTTTGGCAGATGAGGACAGTACCAGTCTACACGATGTAATTAGGGGCTTGCCAAAATTAGGTTCACCATTTAAAGTGCATTATTTGACACAATAAATTCTACACAGATTCTAGTTTAACATTGTAGTTGCCATAATTTTCAAGATTATACTGTTATAAATGTCCTTCTAGACAGTTTACAGTTATCAATCTAAGGAACATACAGTGTATCCTCTTCTATGTTTGTTTCACATACATGATTTTCTTTTCTACATAAATTTGTGATTATATGATGATTATACTGCTGAAAGAATGTGTAAGACCTGATGGAAACTCCTCCTGCCTGCAGTGCATCATTATTCAAATCGTTCTTGTTCAATTGACATCCTATACTGCCTAATTTACCACACAGAAGCAGCAACAGCATTTGCCTTCTTCAGTGCTTGTGAGCGATGTTTTAATGTTAGTACATGAGGCTGTCTAAAGGAGACACTGTAAATGGCAGGATATGCTCACATATCATTTTACAGGCAGTTAAATACTGAGGTCATTCATTGGTATGACATCCTTTTTAGATGGGATCAACATTAAGCATTTTACCCTACACACATAAAGCTTCAATGAAAGTCATCCAATAGGTCAACACTAACTCTGATGTCACTTTACAGGGTTTTCAGATTCCAGAGTCCACTGTCCAACATGAGTAGATGTCAGTAGGTTTTGGTTTTTCTAAGACTAAACGCGACACCTCTTTTTTTTGTTGTTGTTTTTTGTGTTTTTTTCTATTACAAAGTTGCTGGCCTCTGTATATTTGTGAATGCCAACAACACTGAGCCACGACTCAGTGGCCATAAATGATGACCGCAGGCTCTCACAGCCAAAAATATAACAGCATTTTGCGAGTGGAGCAGCACCCTCACTAACCTTTAACGGGACTCCTTCCTTGGGAACGTCTTTTATTACCATATTTGTGATGTCCATGTGCAAAGAATACAACTGCAACCATAACTAAGGCAATCCTACCGTTAGTCCCGGACCTGCCTTCAGTGTCCTCTCATTGTTTGAGGTACCATGAACCCACACAGGCCCTTCAAAGTAAATCCTTCTCACTCCTCACTCTCCTCTTCGTCCCCCTTGGTGCCTTTGCTCCAGCGCTGGAAGCAATGAACAGTTGAAGCCAGGAAGAAGCTGGTCATGATGGCCACCACAGACACTGAGATGCCAGAGAAAATGATGATGAGTAGGTCTGTTAGAGTCAGGGTGGCCTGGCATTCACGGAAGCTGTCCTTTGAGAGCTGGCTCAGGGATACACGTCTGCCATCCATAGGGAGGGAGCACTCCATGCCGTCCACGCCTGAATCAAGGAAATAAGATTGGACAAATTCATTTGTCATGCTCAACCTACGCTGCAGTGAATAATGTTATAAATATGGATTTCTAGACAGATTTATTCACATGGCAGCCTTTCAGAAATGACATCATACAGGGGGACAACAGACAGGAAAGCTACGTCTTAACACTGAGCAGTGTACATGCTGCAACAACTGTTTCACAGATTCCCCAAAGGTTTACAATGAATGGCGATGCACATTTGCCCTTGAGATCCACAGATCATGCAGCCCACACCTGCTCATAGGAGTAAACATGATCAGAGAAAAGCAGAGTGCTGTGTTTGTATGGAGCATTTTAACTCTGATAGTGAATCAATTCAGCAGGGTAATGCACTTTCTTCCAACGAGCGGGAGCTGATTTAATAACTGTAAGGTCGATCAAGACTTATGAGCTGAAGTTGCACTGAGTATACAGTACACCCACCCACAGCATGACTGTAGGTTCACTCTTGGAATACAGCTGAAATACTGTGACGCAGGGTAATACTGTATACTTGGGTACTGTGAGAGAAGCTTTATTTTTGTCTTATTGTCTTGTACTGCAGTGGACGTAGCCCTGGGTGCTTGCCTGGTTCTTTGTGTCTGACTATGTGAAGATTGTGCAGTCATCCAGGTCATGGTATATCCAAAAACAAAGCTAAAAGAAAGTCCTGCTGCCTTTGTTTTAGCTTTGGATAAGACTAATGGCTGTGTCTTCTTCATAAATGGAACAGAGAACAAAATAAACATCCATTTAACGTCATTCATTTCAAGATGAAGGCATGATAAATCGGTGAGTGCAGCCCTCTGCTGGGTCTCAGTCACTCTCTCGTAGATTATTGTTCAGACATTATTTCAATGGAAAAGGCCAGGGGCAGTGGCTTATTGGATTTCAAGGATACAAGTCCTGTGGTGAGTCTCCTCTTCCAACTCATGATTACAAATGAGATCAACTCTGGGTCATTAGGGTCAGTTTAAACATGTTGAAGACTGGCCACTGATCCTACCACTGAAAATGATCTCCACATTCACATTCGTACATAGCCAATATTATTTTACTGACACCTTTGTCAACCTTGGGGTTTATTTAATTTGATACCACTGCTGGTTAGACACTTGCTATGCTGTGCCGAGGCATCATGTCTCACAGCTGCCAGGCAAAATATTGTATCAGCAAGCAAGTTACCTTCATATTGGCAATATGAAAAAGTAGACATATTGATGCAGTGTTAGCTTACAGGTGGGTTGAGATGAAGCCTTGCAATGTGGGTGGTTACTTTCTGATACTGATACTGTACATGCAAATTCACACACTTCTCTGTTCTGGGTCTTTGCTCAAGAGTCAGCACTATCTGCAGTGTGCTTTATCACAACAGAATAACCTCTTTTACGATTGTCTGCAGTTGGGATCATGCAATAAATGACCTTAATTTTGAATTAGATTTACATTTTCTATTATTATTAAAGTTACAGCAATGTGTATTATAAAACTATACTGTAAACTCAAGTAACAATGCGATAATGTGATTTTGTAACATGACGTTTAAGAGTTTTAAATGGCAGTGGAAAAAAAAATCTGGGAAATTACTGATGGTATGGAACTGGTTTCCCTGAATCTCTGACTGACTTGCTGCAGTATTAATTAGGCTTGTAATTGAACTCTTTAGGAGCTTGATAAACCGTAGTAACAGTGATCCCTTAATCGCTTAAGATACAGATTCTCACATTTCGTCTACCATTCAGTTAGTAGAGAACAAAAGAGATTACGTGGCCAGAATTACAGGACAGAAGGACAGAGATGCTTGATTTCTTATTGTTGTTTTAAATCCACTTGTCACGTTGTTTGAGTCTTTAAAACAAATTTGCCTATACTGTTGCATTCTGTGTGACCTGAAAGTCTTCACAATAAACTATTGCGTATTTTTCAGTGGCAATGTAGACGTCGCTCAGAAAATGTTTTGCAAAACTTACATTTAATACCAGCTAGTGCAGCTGTTTTATTAATATGTTTAGTTTCTGGACAATGATGGATGTCATGGGAACAGATAAATTAGCTATTCCAAAATTTGGTTACACATGCAAAATGTTGCAGAAAGATTCACTGTTGTTCATTTCAGGGGATTTGTTCCCAAAGTAAAAGACAGAGAATATTATCTACAGTACTACAATAATCATATCACTGATGTATGTAACTTGTGGTGCATATTTTTGCTTCTTTTCTAGGGCTGTGCATTTCTCCTAATAAATGCACAATAGCCAGGCTTGCAGGAACGACCAAAGAAGTGCATAGTAGACAAGTTCTGCAGAAAACTCAAACAACCTTGAGTCAGTGAGTCACAAGCAAACCCAGCAAAAAGAAAGATGATCCAAACTGACAAGGAGCCAATACCAGCCATCCTGTTCCAAGCACCACAGTTTCTGGCATGATTAATTCCAAGACATGTCTACCGTATGCTTGAAATCAGAGGTCAAAACTAATTCATAGTCCACTGCATGTGAGGAAGAAAACAGCTCATTCAGCTCGTCTGGAGTGACATGCAAGCCTGCTGAAAAGGCCTTTTTGATCTGCTGGCTTTACAAAGCACATAATGCATTTAGAGATTGTTAATCCCTCGCTGACAAACATGATCTGAAAATGTTTTGTTGAGGTTTTGTGCTTGAAAAAAAAAAATCCAATGTTCTAAGAACTGCATTGCATAACTAGCCACATGGCTCACACTTTGATGTTTCCAAATTGCAGCTTGTCTCAGCTGGACCTCTGGAAGAGGGTTGTTTTTAACATTTCTAACTTCGTGCCTAGTATTTTTGTGAATTAAAGCAATGGACGTAAGGTTTTCTACAGAAGCCGAGAATGACATTCCCTCGGAATATGTAAGGTTGTGAATTTAGATATTTTTTTTCACAAATGTTGCATTTTAGCTTGATTTTGGACAAAGTAAATCTCTCCAAAAAATGGCTGAGCTGGGCTGTTACATGACTAAGAAAGAAATGTTAGAAATATGCAATAAGAATATATGTTTAATAAAGTGTAAACAGACATTTTTGTAAGTTACTGTTCAAAAGCAGCTTGATTGAAAATTCACCTTTTATGTCACTGCCACATGCTACAGTACTTAAACTTTAAATAAAGCTGAAAATCCAATAAACTGGAGACCCTGTCATTTTTGTTTGTGTCTGAGATAAATGGATAATATTTATATTCACAATGCACATACCGCACGTCAAATAACTCATCACCTCAGAGACTTAGCCGTTGCCTTGCGAGGCTTGGTCTGGTCCGGTCTGTTCTAGATGCTTAATAACATCTGAGACTAAAATTATCCCAGTGAACACATGGCCCCTGCAGGAGTTACAGCATTATCAAATTTATCAAAACAGATCCAGCGAAAAGGCCAGTGGTGGACAGCAACCACAAAAGCTTGCTTCATTTTCCTAGAATTTCTATTTCTGTTTTATGACTTCCATATTCATATACAAGCATATCATATGTAAAGAGCATTATTTTTGTCCAAGCATACCATGCACATTATTGTGTTTCTGCAAAGTATATCACTATACATATATATGGTAATGTATTGCAAGAGAAACGTGCAATGTGTTTACAACACCATTTGGCTTTCCAGTGAGGCCATGTCACTGCAGTTAAGGCATAAAATTACACAATAGAGAACACAGACTTACACTGCCTGACAAACAGGGGAATTACTGAACAGCTGGGCTGTTTGGCAAAAGTGGAAATCTTCTGGAACAAACACGTAATGGTTTCACAACATTACTGGCTGTCTGTGACAGAGAATACCCCGCTTTTTAGTTATGCAGACTCAGATTACAGATAGATTACACAAATTGAAACCTGAGTTTGACATTTTCACAGTTAATTGTTGACTATGAGCTTTTTTGCTGACCATAAAAATACTACCAGAATGCTAGCACGGCTGTTAAGTCCATGTGAAAAGTAAAAGTCTTTCTTAGGCTTTGTTGGTATGCCTCACTTGTTAACAGCTCATAACGTACATGTAAAACAAATGAGTAGTTAGAAAACTCTATTTCTGTTTAACCACTGTGACAACACTGCTGTCATGGAACAATGCCTGAAAATACAGCCATATCTAAGAAAGAGGTTCTTTCCATTCTCTACACACCTGGCAACCTTTGTGAAATGCATAACTACTATGTTGAATAGCTACAAGCCACTGTCTAGTAACAGGTAGCTGATTCGATAAATACATTCTGATGTATCTATTTAAAAATGTCTTGAAACAAGCTCCAGTTTTAGATTTAGCAGTTTTGGAATTTGTATGTGTAACCAGAGGCCATGAAGTGCAGTGTGGTTAACTAGCTAATCGGACTTACCATTTTCTGGCCTGATGAGGCTAACTCACTTCTAACCGGGGTACATCAACATGGTGAATTATACTAACTCCATAAACTTCATAAGTCTTTCAACAGCCACATACTGACCAATCACATCACAGGAGACATGGAACTACAGGATCCTGACAGGGACAAAAATCTTGACGATAAAGTGGCCAATGTTAAAAAATAGGGCACAACATTAAACAATACAGGAGAAGTAAATAACACTGACCATCTTGTGACAATTCAGTGTTCTGCTGGGAAACTTCTGGACCTGGCATTCACGCGCATGTTAGACCAGACACCCACCTAGACCAGACCATACCCCTAGGGTTGTAAACCGTCCCTTGAAAAACGGAATCGTCCCGTATTTACAAAGTAAAAATCAAAAACAGTGTGTAAAATGTCAATGGATTTAATGAATAACAGGGCCCATTATATGAACATTTACGGTAACAGGCGGTGTCCTGCTCTGTGACCAATGAACTGACGGTGAGAATCACGCTCATCTCATACTGTTGCTTGTGAATCTTGTAATCTCAAAAATATGCATCTGGTTCAATTCAGGTTCGAGTGAAATAGTTTCACACACGCATAGAATCAGAATCAGAATCAGAATCAGCTTTAATGGCCAAGTGTGTACACATACAAGGAATTTGACTCTATATCCATACACACGCAAATAAAAATGCATGTGTATGGGCTAAAATAAAAATGTCTAAAAAAAGCCACCAGCCAGGAAGGGTGAACGCAATTGATTTGGTTGGCCCTGCCAATAAGGTATCCTGTATTTATATTTCAGGGATTTGGCAACCCTCGGCACCCCCAGCCCATAGCAATGACACTCCTTGATGGCAGCAACCATCCCCAGCAGGATGCAGCCTGACACAGGAACACCCAAAAACGGTTTAGGAACAACTCAGAAAACAGCACAAGGTGTTGACCTGGCCTCCAAATTCACTAAATCACAAACTGATCAAGTATCTGTGGGATGATCCACAGAGGCCCCTCCCCTCAACCCATAAGAGCCAAAGGCCCCCACTAACAACATTCTGTTGCAAGACACCAGAGGACACCATCAGAAGGACCATGTCCATTTTCTAATGAGTCACAACTGTTTTGGAGGCACAAGGGAGACCTACACAATATTAGGTCGTAATGTTATGCCTGATCGGTGTAAAAACATATTTAATTGATTAGTAGTTTTGTTTGCTGTACATTGCTATTTACCTATATCTTGCATCTTGTTTACATTTCACCCAGTGGAACTTTTTGTTGCTGCACTAACCACATCTTGTAACATCAGTTTTGGTAACATCATATCAGCTGTCCTCATAAATAACTGCTCCCCTTTTACATGGCCAATACAATAGCTGAATTAGTAAACGCAGAGTTAACAGAGGCAGTAGAAAAACTGTCTTGTAACGGTGGGTATCCAAGACAGACAATGTTAGGCTCAGTAAAAGCCAGACAACCCCAAGGGAGCTTGAGCTCACCGCATGGCACAGGCCATTGTGATGAGGGTGCCATTTCACTTTTAATAAAAGTGAAACCTAACCTCAGTATTTAATATAACTTAATATATACCTAATTTATTCAATATTATTCCGTTTAGCATTGATGTATCTAGAACTGTAGTTGCAGACTGGAGTCTTTGTGATTTGATGCCCACAATTAAAGATATTATAACAAATGCAGGGTGAGAATATGCTTTCATATATCTTGCCTGGAGGAAAATATTCTGTATAAAATGGGCACCTATCCACCAAAACTTTAAATGGGATTTGAATTATTTATATTTGTCACTGTGGAAGAAAAAAAAGAGTATACCTATAGGCTTATATTATATCAGACCATTTTATGATAAACCCTGTACAGGAAATCATTATTAGCTCTGTAAATGTATGCTGATGCAGAACAATTTTCAGAGTTCATAAATGACCCCCAACAAGTGACGATGTCAATGTCACTACTGTAAAATGATATAACACAAATCATGGCCTTACACCACCAGGTGTGTCGGCCCACACATTACATTCCAGGCGAGGACAGTTGATGGATTACATTCAGGATTACAGGCCGTCGACAGGACAGGCTATCTCCTTTCTCGGCCGTGATTGATCTACCTAGGTGTGGCAGACTGATATGGAAGGATTGTTTCACCTCCCTCTCTTAACACCACAGTGTCTGTCCAGATTGATCTCTGCACTAAGGCAGCTAAGGCAAGATTATCACAATAGTACATCTGCAAACTCGGGACTTTGCCCCTAAATGACTTGTATCTGAGCACTCCTCTGAAATGTTGCAGACAATGACACGAAACTGTTTCCTATTTTATTAAACAGGGCAGAAAAAAAGATTGCAGAGGAACTGGAGGATTATTCCGTTGCAATCAAATGAAAGAGTCTGCAGGAAATCTGAAAGAAAAATAGTGAGATATTCATGCAGGGGCAAGAGTAAGGGCTAGAGAGGAACAGAGTGGAGAATGTGTGAAATGAATGCACAAGATGACACGCATTCATGTGACAGTGGGGGCGAGGGTGAATCATTCAGAAGGGGATTCCTTCTGTGTGGAGAATCACCAACATCATTGTACCGTGGGCATATTCAAAATGTCTCACCACGAAAGCACAAATTCCCAAATACAAGAGATGATTAAAATGCACGTATAAGCAGATTTCTTTTCAATTTTTCATCAGATTCAAATGCAGTCTGCGTGCTGTCGTAATTCATCATGGTAAAAACAGCTAAATGTGCAGGTTTTAGTGATTTATGCTTCGCAGTCGGCCACACAGAGGAACTCTGGAAAATATCCATCATGCTGTACGCTACCAGTGAAATAATGCTTTTGGCTTTTCACCTTTTATTTCTGACACTGCCAGATTATCCCTCGCTGCTCCTGTACGTGCAGCAGCTGATGCTATCACACTTTGTAATTCTGTCCACCTTCTCACACTCAGCTCTCCCTTGCCAGTGCTCTCTCTCTCTCTCTCTCTCACACCCCAACTTTAAATAAACATTAAATTAGGCCAAGATAAAACAAGCTGTCAGCCTGTGTTAATGGAACAGATATTTTCTCATCGCATACCCATGGGTAGGAAAGATAGGAGGCGATGTCATGCAGAGCGGAGTGGCATCGTGTGTGCTATGCAGTGCCGGTCAGCGGCGTCACATTTTCAGAGCTGTTTATGCTGCGTGGTAGCGGGTCTCGAAGGAGCAATTCGTCAGGCTGTGAAGGAAAATTCTGACTTCAACCATGTCATATGAACTGCTAGTTTGTAGTGAAACCGTTCAGGTCATGGCTAGTGTTGATAGCAGTGCCATGATGGGTCTCAGCTTCAGTCTCCCGTCTCCCATGAGAGTTGGCCTGCCCTGCCCTGTAGGCAGCTCTAGCTCCAATTACCCTGGCCAATGTGCCGTAGAACTGTGTCACTCTGAATTATAGATGGCCTTTGTTCATCCTTAACCCAAGAGCACTGGAGACAGCAGTGGATCATGTTTACACTCATCCTTCCACTGAAAGATTCATGAACCTGATTGGTAGGTAAAAAACTTTTTAACTGTACCAAAAACAAACACAGGGTGAAGGATGCACAGCACTGATCAATAACAATGATTTGTCTCCAGGGCTCAATGTAAGAGGAAAAACACAGACATAAGCCCGCCTAAAAAAAGAGTTTAGTTTTCACATCTTTGAACCACACATCATTCTGACCTGCAGTAATCAAAGTTATGCAAACAGCAAAGTGTGCTGCATTGTGAACTTCACATCGCAGGGGAAATCTAGAAGTGAAAAATGAAATGGGAATTGGGTTTACAGCATGGGCGCCGCAGCTGCTACATTATGCAGGTCTTCACAGAGGAAGCCATAAATATCTTGGGAGTACTTCTACAATAGCCATACGGTTTTGTTTTATTTACAGTTTTTAAATGAACTCGGGACTCTGTTCAGCCGTTCTGGCCGTGCAACATTCTACGATTTTCTGCTCAAGAGTAATTCTTTTTTTTTTCTTTTTTATATTTAATACGTTTACTTACAGTTGGGTGTTCTAAATTTTCCATTATTCATCACCATTCTTTGTGCATTTTAGAACAGCAATGTAAAACTCCACACTCATGTACACTAATCCCAAATAAATATTGCACTAGAAATGTTCAGCTCTCTCAAATGCTTATATCATATATATATGTGTGTGTGTGTGTGTGTTTTTTTTGTTTTTTTACTGTAGCTGTATGTTCTGTCTCACTTGTCTCTCCTGTTGTCTCCGAATCATCTCGTGGCTTATCAGGTGTGGTTGCAGGCCTTTTAGACGTGGTTAGCGCAGAGTAAGTCTCAATACTATATTTTGACAGTGCCCACATCACTAAAAGGTACCCGAAGCCTTTGAATGGGAACTGTTAGTATTAAAGCGTTTATGAAAACATTGCTGTGACAGGGATGTAATAAAAGTTTGCAGATAACTTGCACTGGTTGAATAATGCGACCAGCTCTTGGTTTAAAATTCCCCAAATTTTTAAAGTGCATAACTGACTTATTGTTTGATGAAACACGCCCACACGTATGAGAAGGGAATGGTACAATTTAAAGTGTAATTTGTGACTCTAGTTGATTTTACTCTGCGTTGAATGAGCTACTAAGTCGGAACGCCCACGCTGACGCGGTTGTTAGTGCTGATACATATTGAAAAGCTTGTCAAGTCAAACTCATTCACTAATGAGTGTCCATCTGTTATTGTCTGACCACTTCCAATACAGCATCCCAGAGAATACGTCATTGCATTCTTCCACGATCAAGAGCTCAGTCATTATGTTAATTTGGCCTGGAAATATGACGGCATGTCCGAACCAGCCGTGTTTGTGAATCCAGCTCACTATAAGCCTCCATGCAGCTTTGCGTCTCCCACAGAGATGATGCTATAGGCGAATTCTTACTGTAAATGTTTTTGCTAATTGTTTCTTAGACTTGTTCAGATAGCATTACATTTCACTGTAAACAGTATTGCTAATTGTGTCTACTTTGGACAGCCCTTACAAATACACACGACTGTACGTGTGTTTCGTCAAGCCACGTGGACTTATCTCTTGGGTCATAAACCAAACACTCACTGATGGGGATGTAAGAGCGACATATGAGGTGAGATACGCATTACTAACTCAATTTCAGAGTGTGTATACTCCAGGGCCAGTTGGCAGCCATGCAGCTTGGCTAGGCCCTTGGCTTCTTCTCTGTTGTAGATGTCTGTCTGGCCAGCACTGCTAATGCAATCCATTATGCCTGGGAGTTGACAACACTTAGAACCTGTGATTAATGCATTTGCAGTCTCTTGCTTGGGGGAATTAGGTATTCCTGCCAGTTTATCAACTTCCTCACAGGCCCAAACTTGTCTGAATTTGGGGCGAATGAAAAAAAAAAAGACTGGAGAAGAAAGTGAGAGCAGGATCAAACGCATGGTACAGCGTGGCCTAAATGTATAAAAGGAGTGTGCTTTTGTGCTGTCAGCAGTTTTCAACAGCAAACTGTTTTGGAGAACGTTCAAGCTTCTGCAAGTCAGCTCTCTATTAGATTTTAATTGTATCTCCCAACAAGAAAATGTCTTTATATAATCTATAGCCCAATAACAATATGGCATATTATGATATCTGTATGTCTGACATTTTCATAGTTGTTCTAAGCTGTGCATATACAGGTCAACATTTCACAGCCTAATTAATTGAGTGACACAACTATACATCTTTGTAAATCCCATACCTGAACATTACCATTTCTAAACCAAGCTACATTCAAGCTAAAAACAGATCCAGAACAAAAGACCCTGATCTAAATATGATAACAGCATCAGATGCAAGTCATGTGCAGCTGAACTGTCAGATCTGTTTATTTTTGCTTCTGTGCACCATCCCACTCTTATGAGATAACTGCTGTCTGTGTCCTTTTGTGAGGACGTTAATAGTAAACATGCGTGTCTTTGACCTTCAGTGAGAGCATTTTTCAGTCGATGTGAGCAAAACATATTTATGCTGATATTTATCTAAGAAAACGTAGCTACCGACAAGTGTTCGAGATAGTCTGTGTAGACAAAACGGAATGATATTTATGCAGGTCCAAACCAATTTCAATGCTTTCTCTTTTATCCGGGATACATCTTGCAACCTTCCTTTAGAATCCATTACCTTTGACTGTTGAAACCAATCCACTCCGTGTAAGCAGATCCTTACCCACAGTATAATGCTTCTAAAGGGACACGTTGACCCCCTTTGTCTTGTTTTGTTCCTCAGATAAGCATGCACACATTGAGATCGTCTGGCAAGCCCACCAAAACTTCAGCCCTGTTATCTAACTCAGCCCTTCAGGCTACATCACAGTGGTAGACGGAGTGTGTAGTGTGAGTCTAAAAATTCACATGCATAGAGCAATAAACATGGGAACCGCAGAAAGGGCTAGATTTCCATTGGTGTAGGAAGAGGACAATAGGCAGTGTTGCTGAATTACACCAAATGGTGAGGATGGAGGTCAATGCATGGTTAGTATGCAAATGTGTGACCAGAAGAAATGAAAGTCAAATTGTTGAATTCTCTTTCCATATTCTGTGTTGCATTTTGAGTCTTTTGACATGTACTGAACTGATAAATAAAGCACCCTTGTACTTTTCACTTTCAACACAAGTGTTATTCTCTCATTTTACACACTCACACATTATAAGCTATGTGGGTGGAGAAAGAAACGGACAAAATTAGAACAAGGGAGAGGGAGGGGGTTTCCTCTCCTACAGGGAAAACAAAAAATAGACCAGTGAAGTGTTATGGCGATTGATTTGCCATAATACTTAATGTACTTAGATATGGTTTATTTGGGTTAAGCCCAGGGGGAGAAGATGGTTCTTGTTACTTACCATTTGGAAGCTTGTGACTGTTCTCCATCAGCCATGTGAACAGGTTGGCAAAATTGCAATTGCACACCCAAGGGTTGCCTTCTAGTCTCACCACCCTCAGGGAGGGCAACTGACTCAGTGCCCCCACCTTTAGGGTGGACAGTGCATTACGCTCCAGTTCGAGTTCTCTCAGAGAGGTGAGGCCCAGGAAAGCATCCTCGTTCACCATGCTCAGATATGGATTGTTTCCCAGTCGCAGTTTGATCAAACTCCGGGACTCCCCGAAAGTCCCTTTGGGGATTTCAGTCAGATTGTTGCTGCCCAGGTCCAAGAAGACCAACCTGGAAGAGGTGCTGAGGGTCCCTGGTTCTATGTGGGACAGGGAGTTGTTCCGGAGGTCCAAGTAGACTAAGTCACTGTACAGAACCAGGAAGTCCGAGGGGATGCGGGGTATCCAGTTGTCAGCCAGCAAAAGCCTGCGCACATCCAAGGGGATTTCATCGGGTAGACGGGTCAACCCACGGCCGCTGCAGTCTACAGTGTGAGGATCTGGGCACAAGCAGGTTGTTGGGCAATTTTCCCCCCGGGTCCATATGACACAGGACAGCAAGATGAGGATAAGCTGAAGCCAGCAGACACATGGCAACATGGTCAAGGGGGTGGAATGAGTTAGGGGAGAAAGAGGCTTGGGGTAAGGACAAACAGGAGGGGGAGGGTGGGAGTCAAAACGAGGCGGGTGAGGGTCAGAGGGCAGAGGGAGGGGAGGGGGTGAATGAAGGAGGTGGAGGGGATCAATCCTCCTGGAGGAACATCCTGTCGTTATGGAGATGGATATCTGGAAGGGCAGCAGCGAAAACAGTTTTCCAAGAGATCATATAGCAAGCTGCTTAGATAGAATAGCAGCCTGAATGTTTTGAATGAGCAAAGAGAGGGGGATAGTAAGCAGTAGGTAGCAGGAGAGGAGGAAAGACTGAGCTTAACAGAGAGGGGAGGGTAGCTTAAATGAGGTAAACAGACACGAGCGAGCTGGGAGTGAAGAGAATTCGGGGGCACAGACAAGGGAGAGGGGGGTTGAGGAGGAGGCTCTGTCCGCCAGACTACCACACTGTTGATCTGGCGGCAGTGACAGACAAAGACAAGAAGGTCTCTGACACAAAAGGATATATGAAGCTGTGATTCAAGCATGACAAGCAAAGAATGACATCGTTGCATCCCTCCATTAGTCCGTGGTCTCTGTGTAGAAAAGCCTGACGGTCTGAAAAGAGAGAGAGAGGAGCTCACGGTACATCGCTCATGTGTGTGGTAAGCTTGTCCCCCCTCCCTTGTTATTATTCCCTCTCTATCTCCCAATGCCCTGCAACATGCTGTGGAAACACAGCACGGCTCAACGCTACGCTGTCCGGCACCGTATCGAGGCTGTCTGAGAGAGAATCCAGAAGTCCAGGCAGGAGCCTCGGGTGGATGTTGATTGCAGTGCTGAGCTGCACACAGCCATGCCAATCCAACGTCTGCCTCTGAATCTACCACGGTTTATCTCATGCCCTCTCCCCTCTCCTTATTTCCAGAGGGGGCGTGTCTGAACCACGCTGTCAACATGTGATGTCACTTCCTGGAGTGTGAAGAAATGATGATTGGTTGCATCTGCAAAATCTTAAATATGTTAGAAGATGTCTCTGATGGTTTGATTTAATGTGTATTCAGCAGTAAACCTGTTTTATAACATGTGATTGCAAAGCTTGTCCTTTTTCTGTGAATAGGAAACATTTTATACATTTATATTTACTTATTTTGTTTCTACAGTGCTAATATTAAGGGTTTTGTCTAGGGTTAAACCTCCTGTCTCCTTGTGTATTTCACATTTTTTTTAGTGTAATTTGGAGGTGGCATGAGGGTCAACACATGACGGAGAAAGGAGAATTAATTCAAAATGTGCATCCATTTTCCATAGGTAAATGCAGTTAGACAAAGGTTGTTACAGATGGATGGAACATTAGAGAGAGAGATGAGGGCAGTGAGAAATTTCAAATAAACAAAACCACAGACAAGAAACACTACCATCATGCATGGTAATTGTCTAATTCCGAGAAGATAACATGTTCGGGATGCACAACACACAACACGTTCAAACAGATGTTCACGAGCACACACGTGAACGGAGGTAAACCTCACAGGCACTCGGCAATAACATCCAACTCGGCTGATCACAGGTAACCCAGTAATCCTTGCTCGAGGCACACGCCGAGGTGTGTGCAGCATCGCAATGTTGACTTTGTGCCCCAGGGAATCCTCTCTGTCATCAAAAAGGAGATCACAGTTAGCGTGTAAGCTGAGAAACGCTGAGAGCTTCAGTAGATTCAGGTGTTTACCTTCATCAAATTTACATCTCACTATGACAAATCCGTTCAAAGGCACTGCTGTTTACTGTTTTTTTTATTGCTGTCTCTCAGACCTTATTATTGTATTTTGACGAAAACAGCTTAGAATTTAACATGAAATTATTTATATTACGAAAACCTTCTCACTGTCGACGCTGTGAAGATACCAAAGATGTCAGTGCATTTGTATATAATATGTATCCTTAAGAAGTTATGATTATGGATATATAGTGGATAAATCCAATGCATGGATAAAATATGATGATGATCCATACGATTAACCTCTCTTATTAAATCCACACCTGCCCGCCATACGTCACTTTCCACAGTTTCCAGTCTGTCCTCACTTCCTTGCCCATTCACCTACACACCTAAAGCTGCTTTCCCTGTGCATTCGAGCTCAAAATATGCCTTTTCCTTCTGCTTTCTTGTTGACCTAGTAATGCAGGCTCAACTAGGTTTTATCGCACCTGTGCTGCCATCTGCGTCTCCTTTTGAATGTGACGCAATCGTGCTCATCCTCAGTTCTGAGGAGAGCATTTGCCATGTGTTGTGGTTTACGTTGACACTGGTATTCCAGTAATAAGCAGAATAATATCCTCAATCGGAAAAAAAATAAATGTCTCATGCAACCATCTCAGTCTAAAGTGGCTGGTCGGAACTGAGGGAATTTTTAGTTGGATTCAGAGGGGTGATGTAAAGCTAATAAAATATTATTGTCTATATATAGCACAACAACCAGGGCTTGATCCTATTGTTTCTCCCTGGATGGAACAAATTCTTTCTGTGACTGTCTGCCCCAGGTGTGGTAAACATCAGGTGCTGTGATGAGTTTCCAGGAGGCACAGAAACATTTAAGATGGAATCAGTGTGGGCAGCAGAGCTGAAAAGGTGGATCTGTCTCGGTCCATCACCTTCTCCATGAATTCAGTGAATAAAGGGTTATGCTCTGATTGAGGCTTTGCATTCAGTGATATCAATGATATCAAGCCATCTGAAGAAATGTGAATGTAGTGAGTGTTTTCATATAAACTGACTTCTGAATGGCAGCCATGCAGAATGTACAGTACTGCTACTGGATTCATTTGTTCGTGTTCTGTTGCTCTTACAGTCCGTCCTTAGTGACTAATCCTTAGACTCATATTAGTCATTCATTTGTAGTAGAGCTTCATTGTTTTTTTATTAGCTCACAGCTGCAAGGACACAACCACGGGAAAAGCTTTTCTCTGGAAGAAAAAAAAGGTTCATATTAAACAAGATAACTCATTTCCACTACCCTATTCCTGTCAGCTGATTAATTGCTAAGCAGCTCAGATGGAATGGACTTTGAGATAAAATGGCGATTGCTCACATTGAAATGCAGCTAGAGCACCGCTACTGCAGGATGTAATGGCCACTTTGTTAGTGAGGGCAGTCATGCAGATGTCCAAACCCCCAACGTGACCCCCCCCCCCCCCCCCCCCCCCCCCAGCTATCGTGTCATCCATTCATACTAAGGTTGCATTCTCAATTAGCTTAGCTTAACTTTGCCTGTTAAGAATTCCACTCGTACAGCTTTTTCTTCTTTGCAGTCTTCTTCATCTTTAGGATTTATTTTGCTTGTATTTCCTCTTTGTTTATTAAACTTCTCATGCTTTCTATCTAGATATGAGTTTAAGTTATATTTTCATCAGCAGGCTAAAATGTGACTCCATTAACCCTCTGCACCATGGTTCATTAATATTCAGTTCAGCTTTAGAATAGTGACCAGTGTTAGTAGTTCTTATCTAAACAACTATATTGTCGCAATATTTATTAGCTAACCGGTCTATCACTGTCTATCTTCAGGGAGAAGATTTAATGCAAAACACATTCTCTAGTATCTAAACAAGCTGCTTGGTATGCTGATTATTCATTACAAGCTTCTATTACTTTCCCCATCACTATGATGAAGTCTGACTTCATCTTTCTACATTGGCACTGAACATAAATATAGTCCATTATCTGCCTAAACAATTCATTTTTCTCAATAAGGCAGTCTTAAATAGATTGAATTAGTAAATAAAGCCATTTCCCAGTGTGCAGCACGTACAGCTGGAATGACTAAAAGCCATTCCATGTCACTTAAAATATTGTGCGTCATGTGAAGTCTGGCATTTTCTGTTTAAGAGTGATTTATTTTTCCCTTGTGCGCCTTTATTATCACATCTGTCTGCCTTTGGGAGACGTTTTCACTGTTTTAAATTTTATTTTTCTGAAATATCTACAAGGGAGAATGAAGTGAAATTCGTCGTTGCATTCACTGGACCATGAGCATTTATGTTATGCCATCAATCAGAACCATACATCTCTGCAACAAAGCTCAAGAAAAAGTACTCTGACAGTAACTAACGTCACTCAACTTATTTCAGTTACGCTCATCTACGTTGTTGAACGAATGTGTTCCTCCTAAGCTTCTGGGGACACTAAAAAATCCTTAATATCCTCCACATGCTCTCGTCTAACCTTGAAAGCCCAAGTAAAACAATCTGATATTGAGTGCCCACAAGAGGGATGAACCGAGTATTGCTTTTACAACAGCTGCTTGCACAAATTGATTTTTCAGTCTTTGCAGCAATGACACGTAGCTGAGGTGTAAAAAGTAGTGTACATGTAAGAGGGGGAGGAACAAGCCAGAGCCTGAGCGTTTAGTGACCTTGTCATGGATGACACAGCATTAATCCAGGTTCACCTGACCGACGTGTCCTCAGGATGTTATGTGGAGTGAAGTGAATCATACTGCATGATTTATTATACGATACATTTGAAGAAAAACACTTAACCGAAATTATAAATAAACTAGAATAGGACATGTAAATAATTTACTGCATGAATCTGAGAGTATGTTTAACACTACATATGGAACATAGGAAAACAATGAGCACAGGTTTGCTGATTTTGAATATTCAAGATGCATTTAGCTGCCGCTCGGGGGTTAAGTGGCTTTTATGGCACCTAAGTTAAGGTTGATTTGTAAGTTCATTTATTTTTTTAATGGAGGTCTTATTGCTGTGAATTCTATGATGTGCACAATGTAGCAATATAATGCACAATGTACATTATTCATGTTTCAGTTTCAGCTAAGGACTTCAATGTTGGTCAGATGCCCTCTTCCTCTCTGTGTTTCTGTCTGTATATGACTATAGAATAAAGATACAAACACTTTTAAGAGAGTGACTCTTTCACTGTGTGAGTCAATGTCGTGCACTGACTTAACAGATCTTCCTCTTCAGTGTTGGCAGAGTAAAGAGCTAGCATTGTCTCACTTTGCTGCTCAGATTTATCCCACAAGGCCACTGATCAAACTGGTAATTTAGGGAACGTGTGCTATTTGGCTAAAATAAATGTAATCAAATCTACAGATAAAGATACAGATTATATGAGAAGAGGGTAGTTCTTTGAGAGTGGTTGTAACCGTATGATGGAGTCTAATAGTTGTTGGATAAAACATGTGGGAGGATTAGTTAAGGTTTCTGAGCAGGATTCAGAAAATTAATCTCCACAGGAACTCCGTCATGAGAAAAGATCATTTCAGTTGCATAACATACACGACGGACAAATAAACTATGGCTATTTTAATGAGTTTACTAATACTATCAGCACAGAGTAGGTCTGGGATTTCCCTCCAGTTACATACTGTATGTCCACACACTGCCAGCATCTCTATATTCGGGTTAAGGTGCAATGAGGCTGTCAAAGCCCTCTATGACTCACCTTCCATTCAGTGGTTAATTATTTCATTTCTGCCCCCGCTCCCACCCATGGTTGCAGCTCTGAGCAAGAATGGAAGAAGTGTAAACAGAGAGTGAAATGCTAACAAAATGAAAAGGGTAAAATAAAAAAATAAATAAAAAAAACAACCCTGCGGGTTATTTTCTGTGTGTCACAACCATTATAAGTCAACAGTGGCGCTCCCAGGACTCTGAGTAAATGTGGGCTCTCAGTAGGAGGGCCTACCCTGTAGATCAGCCAGTGTGAGAGCAGAGAAGCTAAGCACTCTCCTGCTGCAATTAAAGAACGGCCCATCAATAAATGATGAATGTCAAACACAGCATGATGTTTGGCCTGGTAAGAAGACGAGTATCCTGCGTAGATTCATGGTCACAGCAGGGCAGGAAACAAGGGATGGCATGGTGGATACAAGAGGATGTTTAGCGGTCCCTGCTGCAAATGTCCGTACGTCCCTTTCAACACTTCTCAGAATGTCGTGGTGGACATTCAAGATGCAGAGGCAGCTGTCATTTCTTAAGCCATCCACTGACATTTCGGATTCAGGGCAGCTTGGCCTGTGCCAGAACAGGAAGTGCAATGAAGGACGGAGGGTGTTCTTTATTAGCCGACAGCATAGTAAAAGGATAGCTGAGGATCATCTGTGGTCATCACAGAAGCACCGGAGTATTACTGTAACTTGTTTTCCACTTCAGAGTAGGACTCCTGCGACCCCCTCCAGACCTGAGGATGTTTAATGAAAGGGTAACACATCAATACCTATGTTTCACGTCCTTAAATGACACAGGTCACCAAGTCACCCGCTTACATATGCTCTTGTTCTAAAGAAGCAATAATACTATATCACTGTGGAACAACTAACTGGCTGTCTCTGCGCTGTAAGAAGGGTTCTTTTTTTTTGTTGGTAATTTTACCGCAGGTGGTGAGTGAGGTGAGTCAGACTTAACATTGTTTCAGAACCTCTCTGCGTGTAGTAAAAGCCCACTGTGGTTGATGCTCACCAGGTAAAGTATACTTCCCGCTCAGTGCAGCAATAAAAATATTTTGTCCACTTAAATTACACACTCGCAAAACTCTCTTGACATGCAGCAATCTGAAATCTGCTTTTCCATCGGCGTGGATGTGGGGGTATCCACGTTCAAGCTTGCATGGTTCCCCATTGGAACGAATTATGAAGCAGAGGTATCAGGCGGTACTAAATTCCTATAAATTTGAAAATTTTAGGATATAATATGTGTAACGGATGCATATACAGTACATTGTATGTCTGATATGTTATGGTAAGTTAGTTCCAGTTAAAATTCTCATGTTACGTTTTCCGTGAAAAGCATGGATAAAGCAAGGACATAAAGGTGAAAGTCTCATCCTGTCGCTTTCATCTGCATGTTTTTGAGTGGAATCCACTGGAGAGACATGCCAAAAGATTTCATTATCCAGAAAAACTATTGGTATTCCATCTGGCTTTATTTGTCAAATCCATGTTTAAGCATCTAACTCTTAAAATATGCTATAAATATGTTTACTAGTAAAACTGTTCCTTGAATAAAAATTGTCCATAGAAAAAAAAAAAAAACTGTCAGTCACAAACAGCTGCTGCTGAGCCACAGGTACACAAGCAATGTTCCCTTCACTTGTCATCATGTCTGATGTCATTCTGTATTCATCCAAAACGCAGAACATCCAACATAATCCACTGGGTGACTGGTCCATGGTATTTCAAGAGGCAGCCATGTGTAAATTTCTGGGCCATTAAAAGGTCAAATATAGAGTTAATAGTCATACATAAATATCACTTTTACTATGGCGAGATGGCACAGTAGACAGTTGTGGCTTTAAAATATTTATTTGGAAGCGTTTTACACAGAACAAAATAAATCTATATTTTATGAAATGTTACATCCTTAAAAGTCTTTTTTCCCCAAAAGTGAAAAACATGCCTGCAGTTTGTAGTTTCTTTGATGGACTGCAAAATCTTCACTTAGGCCTCAGTCAAAACTTTGTTTGTTTTATGTTGTTTTAAGTAGAAGAAAACCGCTAGCGAGGAAACATGGGTACAAACTGTGTCAGTTCCAAACTACATTTAAAAATCCAGTCCAAACAAACTATCCTGCAGAAGCCCTTCTGTGACACACCTTAAGAACCAGCTGTTTCAGTGAGGGCCTTTGAGTCTGTTTACAGGGGTGTTATGAAATGGCACCGTGAGGTTTGAGCTGTCACTGGTCGTAGCTGCTCTGTCCACTGTCAGCTGTCTGTGGCCTGTCTGTGCATTGGGAGAAACAGAAGCACTAGTGAAGCCTCACACACTGAAGGGCCAGTTCAGTGGATTGACAGACAGTTGTAAACACCCTCGAGCAACAGAATGGGCTAATGATGTGCACACATGCACAGACATTCAAAACAGCAACCAGAGATTTCACTTCTAATTTTCAAACAGTATATTGCATATTCTTGGTCAGAAATGTCCATCTCATGGACTCCACCGATACTTAACTGACTCCAACCCTGGTGCCACAATTGTTGCTTTTATTTATTTCCATCAATACAGCGAGAAACTTGATTCCTATTCTCGGCCGGCTGGCTATTCTTGAGTAATGCTGTTGCTGCAGAAACATCCACATAAAAACAGCAGCCACATCCTTAAACCACGAGGATGAGCTCTGATTAACCGTGACCTCCTAACTGTGTCATCTCTCAGCATGAGAAGAAGCAGGTGAGAGCGCGAGAAAGAGACCGAAAAGCAGAAAGGTAAAATAAAGACGATGTGCGTAGATACAGAGAACGGAGGGTGAAATCGTAGACGCACAAATTTGTGACCCTTGCTTTCCGCTCACGTTGTTCGCCACTCGAAGAGGAATGCGCCCTGTCAACCCAGGACTCTCCACTGACTTGTCAGCCGCCAACACACACCTCCCTAGCCGTGCCAACTGCCAGGGCAAATGAGATGGTCGGTTGATCTCACAGAGGGTTTGTATTACCCCCCTGCAACCGAGAGGCTCTACTCCTCCCTTTCTCAGCTGTGCTATTGAGGGAAGTGTTTATGTGGCGATCATGGCTTAACTATGTCCTCAGATGGCCGAATTTGGATATGTCTCTCGCCACTTGATTAAGCTGCCATGTGCATGGTGTCTGCAACTTCTAACATTTTCTGCAGTGTCATAGTTAACAGCTCATCTTAATTGGACAATGTGTTGTACAGGTGTCACAGTTTGTATGTAATTGTACATATACATGTAATCAAATATGGTAAAGAAATCTTGCATTTATAGGTTCTTAAATATCCCTTCCAGACAAATTTGTAGATCTGCATACTAAGCTCAGCAGAAGAGTCCAGAAACCATGAATATTATAATATTTTTCATTTTAGAAGTTTAACTAGTGGATAAAAGATGTCTATTTTCAATGTTAGTGCATTTCAAGCTTTATGTTTCCACACTTTTGTACACATAAGCCTTCAGGACTAGGATTTCCAAAATATGATAGTTGGGATGTCAGAAATAGTGGGAGGATGAGGTTTGGCTGGGAGCTGGGGTTATGGTAATAAAGCAGAAGCTCAAACCCCTTTATGTTTACGGCTGAGTTGCCTTGAACCCCAAACTGCTCACTGCAAACTTGCCTGGCTTGGTTTCGCTCAATGAAAATTGAACAGAATGCCTAAATCACTAGGATTCATCCTCTGGGCACCATGAATGTCTGTACCACATTTCATTGCAGTCCACAATTGCTGAGATATTTTTTCACTCAAAATTGTAAACATAAAGTCACTGGTGGTGCTAGTTCAGAAGTCCTGGGATCACCAAACTCACCAGGGTTTATTTTCTTGGGACCATTAATAACTGTACCAAATTTGATGACATAGTAGCCTTTAGCCATGCCATGGCTAAAGGCTACTATGTCTACATAATGTATTTACAGGAGTTGTAGAACTGTAATTAATCACCAGACAAACACAGACACATTTTATGAACATTCTACAGAAAATAAAATACATATCTATAAAAAATAACTGCAATTTAACCGTAGTCAAACAGACATAATAAAAAAGGGTATGGACATAAATCTTCATCTGCCTGAAAACTGTGTTTGGTACAACGTCATCACAATGTGTGTTTGGTAACTGTCCGCCCACACACACATCCGCCTTCCTCGGGCTTCCTCTAATCTTATTTATTGCTGGTGCAATCCCTTTAATTTTGGGACACAGAGATGAGCGACCAAACTACAGAGTCACATCATCATCCGTCATTCATTGTCTCTCTTGTTCGCTAAATACGCTCTCACAGGAATACACACACAGACAAAGTAGATTTGCAGCAGAATAGAACCCAAGGACGGCCTCCTACACCCCACTACCCCGGGGCTCAGTGGAACAGTGCTGGTGGAAAGGGCAATGTGACTGGCTCTCCGTCTCTGCCTTTGCCCTCGCCTGCCTTTGTCTACTGTGAGCATGTTAGAAACAAAAGATTATGTATGTATATATATATATATATAAAACCTTATGAAATTGCTACAGGAGGCACAGATGGACGCATCCACGGGGCTAAGATTAAGAGAACATCTGTTTCTCAACTTTCTGGCTAGAAAGAACAAAACTATACGGCACTACAGACACAGTGAACTAGTGCATATTAAAGCTTTCACACTGATTAAATAGCTATATTTTGATGTACAGTATATATGACTACTGTACTCATCCATATTTATGTGATTTTATTAGATATGACTGCAAGAAAAATATAGAATCTTTAATTAATTTTACTTTGCTTCAGTTTAGCAGCAAAGTCGAAAATAGTAGCATACTCTGGTGATTGGTTTAAATGCATCCACCTTCATAACCAGAGGTGATTCTGGTGGTGAAGTGTTTACTCTTGGAATCAGACTTGAAAATATTGAAATTAAACTTTGAATACATTGAATGAAACTTTAACCATGGCAGAACTGTTTCATTCCATATATTCAAAGGTTCATTCCGTACATTCAAGTTTCATTCCATATTCAAAGATTAATTTCCTGAATGGCATGCCATAATCTATCTATCTATCTATCTATCTATCTATCTATCTATCTATCTATCTATCCATCTATCCATCCATCTATCCATCCATCCATCCATCCATCCATCCATCCATCCATCCATCTATCTAAACAGTCTATTGGTTGAATGAACTGAAAACACAGATATTGCTAAAAATGAATAATGCAACGATGGAGATCAGTTTATCATGAGGTTCATCTGTTTCATTCCAACTCAGGATCTGCTGGGAAAGTGGGTCTAAAATCCTCCACGGATTGGCCACAAAACACTGGAGAGAACCCACTGTGAAGATGTCACACATTCAGTGCACTCAGTGACGGCAGATGTCCCTGAGGTCCATGCAAAAAATAAATCTGCTTTGAATGACAGGTCCAAATACAACACGGGATTTCCATTGAGAGCTGTGATTTACATATTCAAGTAAGGGATCACCATCTGTATGCGTGAGAGCCCACAGTAAACACTGAACACTACAGTATGTACATTGGAAAGATGTACAGCAGCTAAGTGTATCACATGTAGCTTTCAGAGTTTATGAGGACACACAACATGGCATATGAGTTTTAATCTGCTGATGCAGGGATGTGGAAGTCACAGGAAGCCTAATGACCTTGTCATCTGCCTAAGGGACATACTGATTGACAGGCATAGCTTTCTGACAGCTGCCTCCCAGACCCCAGCAGCTAGCACAAAACAATGGCTCTTCTGGATTGGAATAAGGAACATCCTGTAATATTTCTTGATCAGAAATTTTTAGACAAACGAGTTTCCTGAATGAATCATTGACCACTCACATCACAGGAAACCACCATGCTTTTGTGTTCTGGCAAGCCACAGCCTAATTACAGTTGTTACACCAGCCAAGGGTCAGCTCCTATTAGCCAAATTGGCTACTAGAGAAGGCCAAAGCATTAGCTGTGCTTTAACCCAACCATACGTCACAAGCTGTGTTTTGATTTCTCTCTCCAGCTGCAGATGTGAAGCCATATTCTGTGAGCTCAGAGAAAGGCATTCCTTGAGTGGCCTGTCAGCACAAATGAATTGCCAAGATAACAACTGTGTTTTCAGGCAGTTCAAATGTCAATCATGCCAATTTAAATGCTACGCTGCAGCACTTAGGCATTCTCAAGCATCTTAGCATGACTGTTTTGTCATGTCTACAGCTGCTCACCACACATCATCATTAATGTGTCCAAGGCACAAGCTCAAGGGTCAAGAGGTCCAGCTGAGAGATGGCTTGAAATGATGACATCATTAGCTCGGGGCTGCTGGGCAGCTTGATGGCAGGCAGAGGGCATGCAGGGTGGCACCACAGGGTGGAAGGACAAAAATAACACGAGTGTAAATTTCTGCCTCGTTCACTTGGCCATTGGAGACATGCTAGGGTTCTCCATGTAGCACTTTGCTCTCGCGCCGTGTCTGCCAGTGGACACTCAGTGTGATCTCACCAAAGAAAATCTGGTTTGTCCAAGAGAGGTGCTGACATCCAAGGTTAACATTGTTTGTGTTGGCATCTTCATGAAATATGTGCTTCTTTTTCAAGTCTGTCCAGAAGACGATGAAATTAGACAGGCCAACTCTGCGTTGGGGCACTCAGACAGAATGCATAAATTCATTCAAAGGCACATTAACTTTGAGACAGCTAATGAAAGAGATGGAAACACACAGACAATTCCAATTGGTGCAAGTTGAATCGGGCGGCGATAGTTGCCTAGGAGATAAGTCCTGTGAGTGAGGTGTGACTTGTGCGTCACAGATTTTTTTTTCAGCACACTATTTCCCCTCCTCCTCTGCTCGGTGTATCTCAGTCCTTCCCTCCTGCCACGTCAGACATCGTGTTTCAGGATTCGGCACCCCCTCCGCTGATGCCGTCGCCTCCCGCCATCACCGTGGATACGTAGGTTGGGGCCTCGCCTCTTTTTCTTTTTCCAAGATCACTGCCAAAGTCATAGCTTCACGTGTGATGACAGTAGGGAAATATTTTTGACTGTCACATCTCCTTCCTGTTCACAACTACTCAGCAAGTGTAAGGATGTTCTGTCAGCACGTGTCAGTCTGAGAACACGCACACACACACACAGACTGGAGGAGAGAGATGACATTTCAGCTTTGTGCAGCATTTCACCATTTCCCTAAATCAGTCATGGTGGCCACATTTGGAGGTGATGAATGGATACAATGTGACATTTAGAGATACCACAATTAATATGGGTGTTTCAAGATGCATAAATAAACACATGCATGTCCTCCCTACCCTACTAAATTATTTGACCTTAGATATCTATGGCTGCTCTTAATGAGAGGTCAGTATTAACGTTTGAACGCAGGTTATTTTACTTATTTATTTATTTTTGTCAAACAGTCTGCAGGTGGTTATACTCACCTATGCCATGTGCTGTAATGGCTGAAAGGCCAGTATTGTACATTAGCTGTAACAAATTGATCAAGGCTCTTGGTTTGCTCGAGCCTTGTCTAAGTACTTGTGTTTTCTTAAACTGCAGCGTGTGAACATTGATTATATTGGGCTGACTGCATAATTGCCCAGATGTGATTGATCCACTTCATAGTTCTTTGTTTAGCCTCACTTTGTTTCATCATGCTGATCCCCTCAGTATCAGTACTGTTTTTCAAGGTTTCCTGTTGCAGCCATTAAAACAAACAACAGTACAACAGGATAAAAACGTATCATAAAAACAGTCTGTGCGCTCTGCTTTTAGTTTACATCTGAAACCCGGCAGACTAGTTTGTGTCTTTTAAAACCGCCGTGACCCACGCGAAAGCTACGCTACTTTCTACATGTGCTAACTGCTGTTGTGGTGGCAGTGTTAGGGGTTGATTATAAAAGTGTTGATGATGCCATCCATGCCATTCAAAACACAAATGTTACCAAAGATTTAATCTATGTACACCAATCAGGCATAACATTATGAATATTGTGCAGGTCTGTGCCTCCAAAACAGCTGTGACTCATCAGAGAATGGACATGGTCCTTCTGAGGATGTCCTGTGGTGTCAGGCAACAGAATGTTGTTAGTGGGGGCCTTTGGGTCCTATAGGTTGAAGGGAGGGACCTCTGTGGATCAGGCTTGTTCCAGTGCATCCCACAGATACTTGGATCACTTTAGGATCTAGTGAATTTGGAGGGCAGGTCAACATCTTGGGCTCTTTTTCATGTTTTCTGAGTTGTTACTTAACTGTTTTTGTGTGCGTGTCTGTGTCAGGCTGCATACTGCTGAAGATGGCTTGTGCCATCAAGGAGTGTCATTGCTATGGGGTGGGGGGTGTCTGGTCTGCTCTAGGTTGGTGGTACATGTCTACATAACATTCACATGAATGCCAGATCCAAAAGTTTCCCAGGAGACCATTGAATTGTTATTTCAAACTTTACTGAAAATAGGAGATGACCAAGAGGAACCATCTATTCCTTTATTCATTCATCTTCTGTACCCGCTTATTCCTGTTAAGGGTCGCGGTGATCTGCTAGAGCCTATCCCAGCTGTCATCAGACAGGGCTAACACAGAGAGATAGACAACCATTCACATTCACACCTATGGCCAATCCCCAATTAACCCAATGAGCATGTCTTTGAATGGTAGGAGGAAGCCGGAGTACCCAGAGAGAACCCACGCAGACACAGGAAGAACATGCAAACTCCACACAGAAAGGCCCAGTCAGCCCATGGATTCGAACCCGGGACCTTCTCGCTGTGAGGCATCAGTGCTAACCACCACTATTCCAACACAGATATTATTTTACTGCTGTATTTCGCGACTGCATTGTTTCTGTTTCTGAAGTTTCCCCCATGGAGGGTAAACTTGCAGAAAGAATGCATTTATTCCCGCAGGGGAGAAATCACATGTTGGGAGCTAATATTTCCTTACTGAATTACTTTTGAACTATGAAAGATTTACACCAGCTCTCTCAATTTGATTATAAATACATCTAGGTCAAGCCAGTATGTTCACATTGTGGTTATATGAGGTATTTTTGAGGTATTATTAGCAGAATACTGGTGTTAATGTAAATGTAGCTGGTGTTCAACAATATGTTTATGTTGAAACTAAAGATGAACCAGTTATCTAAACACAAGCAATATTCATTTCCCATCTAGATATGAATAACAATGATGGCTGTCAAATAAAATCCATTGTGATTATTACAATCATGCGGTGTGACGGAAAATGTCAAGACACACATTGCAGGAACAGGATGGCAAACAAAGGACACAAGACAGGAAGGGATGCAGCAGCGAGCCTCATTAGAAAACAAGTCTGCGAGCTCCACAGACTGAGACGCTGTACAGGCCAGGACACGAAATGTCTAACCCCTGCTGCTCACTCTTCTAAAAGTCCTCATGATTTGAAGTTCAACGAGGAAAGAACTCAGTTCCAACAGACAAATGTCCCCATCAATTCTCCTCCAATCTAATGGATGTCTCAGAGGGAGCCACAGCAAGGAGTTCTGCAATCACTCATGCCTCCATCCTTTATCATTCACTGCACCTAGCTGCCTGGCAAATGTCAGCGTGTCATAGCCTAACCTGACGCTGCAGTTCATGTGTGTCGAGTGCATGTGTGCGAGTGAGTGAGTAGGGGACATTGAGACATCTGAGTGTGCGATGGATTGAAGCGGTGACGCAGAGGCAGCAGGATAGAGAGGGTAGAGAGGAGAGCTACCGTGAAACACCTCTCTGTGCCTGTATTAGTCGAGGCAATTCAATCTATCGTCCTCGTCGCCGCTCATCACCCCCTCCACCCAACTGTCATTCTCCCCTGAAGAGTGTGATGGATAGACCGTTGCTGTTTATTCTGACTTCATGAAAGAAGCAGTCCTGGCTGGAAAACACTTTTGACAAATACTGCAATTCTCTGTTCTAACCTTCGTGGAGTTGATTGGAGTTTGGGAAATCACAGCAACCTTGCAACAGCAACAGGTCATTAAAAAAGACATTTGGTCATTCTTAGTCATTATACTGTGTATAATCTGTACTGACTTGTACCAACTCTACATTGAGGCTATAAGACGTTTATAGTGCAGAATTTATTCCAAGAAAAAAAGACATAAAGACGTAAAGGTCTTATGCTCAAAATTAAAAATAAATAAATAAATAAACAGCCTGTTGAGGTATAACTTACTATCTGAGTGTTTAGGTGTTTCCTGGGGAAAATAAATAAATAAATAAGAAGTAGAGGAAGCCCAGTCTGCTGTGATTGGTCAGCTTAAATGGCCTGAGCAGACAAATCGTTTGAGCAAGAGCCAAAAGAGCAGACAGTGCTGCCGGTCAAGGAGGAAGCCAAAGGAGGGGCATGTACATTTGAGAAAGTTTTTAATTGGATGCAAAAGTTGTACATGTGCCCAAGTGCCATTTTCCAGGAAATTACTAAATACTTTTTGGATGATGCTGGGCCAGATATTGACTAATTTCAGTCTGTACCAAGGAGGTACGAACCAATTGCAAAACACACAGTATAGAAAGCCAGGATGGGCAGCTCAAAGTTAATTTAATAATGACGTACAAAAATATGGAACAAAGGGCAGTGCCGGCAGCACAGTGGCGAGGTGGTTAGCAATGATGGCTCACAGCGAGAAGGTCCCAGGTTCAAATCCATGTGTGTGGAGTTTGTATGTTCTCCCTGTGTCTCAGTGGGTTCTCTCCGGGTACTCCAGCTTCCTCCCACCATCCAAAGACACGCTCATTAGTTTGACTGGTGATTCTAAATTGGCCATAGGTGTAAGTGTGACTGTGAATGGTTGTCTGTCTCTCAGTGCTGGCCCTGCGATAGACTGGCTCCGCCAGACCCCCAAGACTCTTAACAGGAATGAGCTGGTACAGAAAATGAATGAATGAAAAGGTGATGCCAAGGTGGGCAGATTTGATCTAAAAGCACAGCAAACCATAAAAATCCAGCAAAGGAAACCAACGAACACGATCTTCTCCCCCTCCGTTATCCCTGGCATCGCTTCAAGAATATCCGCGTCCACACGGATCTGTCTCAACACGACTCAAAACGCTACTTCATATTCCAGGCCTATAGGTGGCGCTGTTTCAGTTTCAGAAATTCACCAAAAACAGAGAGGAAAAGGCAGAGCATGCGCATAAAGCTTGAGCGCTGTTTACAAATCAGCTTTAGAAGAACCTGAACTCAAATAGAAATTATATTTTGCCCTAGTAACCATAATAGGCTCAATATCTTCTCCAGCAGGAACACGAGCATGTAGTCCGCCATTGTTGATGTTGTTATGAGACATCTCACAGGATATAAGAGGTGGAAGGCTGCTCGAGGGGTGTGGCGATGGTGGTGATGACATCATCGAAACACTCGCATGTGTTCTCCTCTGTTCACACAAAAACGCAAGAGCTGTGTTTTCGAATTTTTTCACCCTGGGACCAGGTTTCAGAAAAGCGCATTTTAGGGCAGTGCGTTTACAGGATTCGTGTGGACGATCAGCCAAAACGATGCAAAACATCTGCGTTTACACCAAAAAGCGTTTCCGTGTGGACAGCCCCTTAATTTCTGTTAAGACAGATGGAAAGGCATGAGTTGGAATAGTAGGGGTCAGCTTTGTAGACAAGTAGAGCTGTGTGTCATCCAGGTAAATGAAAATGTACCTTATGCTTGTGGGAGATACTGCCAAGTGGAAGAAGGTAAATAATGAACAGTAGTGGATCAAGGACGGAGCCCTGGGGGACTCTTCTGGTGATGCCATTTGAGACAGGTGCTGGTGATGCTAACGGAGCTAAGCCGTTCAAGGAGGATGTTGTTTTAATAAAAATCTACAGAGGATGATTCATCACAGAAGCTAGCCCATAATTTCTGAAAACGGTTGGACACCGTGCGCTAAGGCAGTCTGCTCTAACTCAACTGACAAATGAGCATCCTTGAAGGCATAAGACCTTGAAGGTGAGAAGAGAAGAGATCCTGTTGGTAAATGTCAACCTAGCAAATAATGCACTGCATGTCACGCTGCCAGGATTGGCAGACTAGCGCCGTATATGACCTCTTCCCTGCATGTGTTAGCCTGTGAGGACAAGGCATAATGCTTTTAAAGACACTCATTCATCGGCCTAGAGATGTGTGTATGTGTGAAATACAGAGGTATGTCTTTAAAGGCAGTGATTAACCCAAAAAGGTAGCATTCTTATATTCGTTCATTTATTATTCAGTGGAATGATAAATCTTTTCCATGTGTATGTACTGGTCTATTTGCTAACACTTGCACTGTAACGCTGCACAATGGTATAAATATAGCCACAAAAAAGACGTATTCAGCTCACACGTTAGATATCAATTACCTCACAGAAATATATGGCCCCTCTGGGCAGTCAGTAAATAACATCCCGCACAAAGCCCCATAATATCATTCATCAGCAGTCATGAACAGATGGGACGGTGTGACTGACATGTTAATAATGTCTTTCAATCAATCATTTTTGGGAAGTGTACCGATAACTGCTCATGTAATGTCACATGGGAGGAGATTAAAGGTGAGCTATGGCCTTCTCTGGATTATGCACAGCCCATGTAATCTGTTGAGACCGGAGGACACACCTCGCTGCATCTTAAAATATTCCTTCAGCGTCTCCACCTGACCGGAGATCAGCAGAGAAGGTATTACCTCGCTGCGGCTGACATTTATGAGCCTGCACTGACTGATGCCCCATATGCCTCTTGTTTCTCCTTGAAGCCCAATTTCGGTTTCATTGTGCTTGTTGACAAATTTCATCAGTTTGCACATGACGAACGCTGGATGAGCTGCACAGTTGTCCGTTTAAACCATTCAGGTGGAAATATCTACGCTCTCTTTGCTCTCTTCGCCAAAATAGGGGAAAACTGCAAGTTGTCTAGACAGGCAGAGACCTTGGAGGGGAATTTGTCCTCTGGAGCATGAAATTGGTTGAACAGTTGCCAAACACTGCCTCCTTGTGGTCAAATGAATTAACTGTGCAGCCAACTGTGCACTGTTGAGTTTCCACCTTGGTTTTCCCTTTGAGTAGCTTCAAGGACAGGAGATCAGGAGAGTAGCTTCAAGGGAAACCAGTTGTGTTTTTATCTTAATCCAAATGTTTTGATAGTACAACATCTTTGTTAAGTGGCGTGGAGGTTAACACTGATGCCTCACAGCAAGTAGGTTTCAGGTTTGAATCCAGACCAACTGGGGCCTTTCTCTGTGGAGTTTGTTCTCCCCGCGTCTGCATGGGTTCTCTCTGAGTACTCCGGCTTCCTCATTAGGTTCATTGGTGATTCTAAATTGGCCGTAGGTGTGAATGTGAGTGTGAATGGTTGTCTGTCTCTCTGTGTTAGCCCTGAGATAGACCGGTGTCCAGGGTGTACCTCGCCTCTTTCCCAAAGACAGCTGGGATAGGCTCCAGCAGACCCTGCGACCCTTAACTGGACAAGCAGTTACAGGAGATGAATGAATGAACATTTTGTTTACTTTGAATATAATATTATTCATCAGAGGGAAATATTTTAAAGTATTTTAGCATCACTTTATCTTCATTTAAATTCAATCAGATTTTTGTAAACTTTGTGACTTCTACTAAAATTTATGGATCAGTGTGTTTGTGATGTTTGGCTGTGTGATAGGCTGCTTACCTTTAAAAGAAAAAAGATCACACAGGCCCCACTATCCTTTGGGTAGAGAGGAGTGTCCACGGACGACTCTATATTTGAAGTGTCTGTAACTTACAGTAAAAGCCAACGGTACAGTAACAGTCATATCTAGATGACAAATAGTGAGTTTGGCTGTAAACACTGGCTTCACCGTGTGCCCTTCAGATCTCTGCTGAAATTCAAGCCACAGGAAAGACTCAGTCCCTCTCAGGGTTTCAGAAAGGAACGTGAAAAATGCCAAGCAGCTGTTTTAGGAAGGTTGAAGGGCAGCTGTATCTTTGCTTTCCACAAACCAATTTCATTTCCAGATCCTATGTTTTTCTCTTGACGTGGGCTGAAATTGTAGGGGATTCCCCAGAACGTCTGGCTGGATAGAAGCTGGCTGCTGAACAATGGGAACTTTGATTCCACTGGAAGTCGTGGTCATGCGTGGATTGACTCTTGACTCTAATTCAGTATATCATTTACCGACTGCTTTGAGTCTCTAAACAAGAAAACCACCATATTGTAAGATTATATTGTCTTTCATTGACTGTTTACTAAAAATCCATTTGTATAGATTATAAGAAAGAAAGAAAGCAGTGTCCTTTTTAATGAGATGCAGTTTCTTTCTGTTGTACCACTTTGTACTGATTGTTAATCTTGTTATTGAAGAAACATTGAAATCCAGACATCTGTGGTCTTGTATATTGAGTTCAAAACTATAGGGGCATCTGAGCAAGAGACAAATGCAGCTAAATAGCCTATGTAGATATCAAAATCTGTTTTACAAAGCAATGAATACTGTTACCCAATCTACTTATACACAAGGAAAAGAAAGATAAAATATACTTTACCTTCATGTATTATTTCATTAAGAATAAATGCAAATGATCAACAAACAGCCCTGAAATGTAATCAATAACAATTATCTTTCATCCATGTCATTTCAAGTGCGTTCATGCTAGCAGATCAAGTATTTATTTAAATTATTGTTCTTTTTGAGCAATTTAAGTCTTTACACACAGATTTAAGTGCACAGGGACTTTTGTAATGATCATTTCTGTCTAGCATCATCATCTGAACTTAAACACTGGTAGACACAAACCACAAACCACCACCTCACCAACTCATAGTATTTCTCAAAGTTTAAGCAACTATTTATTTGTAAAGTTTAATTCCACCACCGAATGTGTTTATATTTCTAATTCTTTTTCCTCTCTATATTTTAGTATAGAGTATTGTTATTTTTGGAGATTTTTTGTATATATTTTTTCAAATTTTGTATTTGTGTTTTTGTGCTTTTTGAATATTTTTTCCCTGTCGTCATTGTTTTCTGTATATATATTTTTGCCAAATTCTGTGCTACTGTGACAAGGAAATTTCCCATACGTGGGATTAATAAACAAAACATGTCTTATGTCTAGACTTTGAAGTAATTATGTGAATAAATCAAAATAAATGTTTAAATTGTAACATGGGTAACTTCATATACATAGTGCATGTTCTCTTACATGCGTACATAAATTTAGTGTTACATGTGTAGTGTTTTTGTTGTTGTTGTTTGTTTAGCTATTTGCATGAGAGCAACATTTAGCTAAAGCAACACATTTCCTTTTTTCCCCCCTTCAGATTATAACATTTTAAATGTGTTTTGCTTTATTTCCTAACCCCGACGTGACATTTTGTTCATTTGCTTTGAAATCAAGGGATGAGACGGTAACTTCATGCCGCCTTTTGCATTTCTTAACAAAAAGCCTAAGATTAAATTGCAAAATGTCATCATGTTTTGCATCCGTAAAATCTGTTCCTTATTGCTGATTACCTTTCTGCGTTTTCTAAAGCACGAACAAATGTCGAGGACTCAGAGTCTGCAGTCCTTTTTTTCCCCCCAGCAGTTGATTTCACGCGTACATATTCAGCCACAGAGGGATGTGTAATCACTTAAATCAGCTGCAGGGGTGATTGGGTGGAATGAAAAATTCTGATGAACAATTGCACTGCCTCGCTCGCGATATTTTTGCTTTTTTTGTGTGTTTATTTTGGTGAAGCACATTTGATTGCATTTATGTGCAAAACAGGCTTTATAAATAAACCTATTATTATTCTGACATACAGGTAAGAGAGGAATTTCCTTGTATTTCTACTGCTTGGTGCTTGCAATATATAGGACTCTAAACTGGATTTTATGTGGTTTAACTGAAAACAAGCCCCTGTGTGTCTCGCAATGATACAGAGTACAGTGAGACGTAATGTGATTGTGCATCCCTGCCACTAGATGGGCCTCAAGATCTATCCTTTTAACAGCTATGGAGAAAACATGAACTTATTGACACTGGACTGTGATACATTGCCAAAAAAATGCTTTTTTACATCATGTTTTTCTTCAGATAATCATTTCTTCAAATGATATGAAATAAAACACAAATAATACCAATATGAATGTCAAAATATGATACATAAACAGTATGTGGTTTGCATGGTCACATGCAGTAGGTCAGACAGATGCCTTTCTATTTATTTTAAGCCACGTCCTCTCACGGAGTCGTGCCTCCACGCTTTGCGCCCTGCTGGTGCTGGAGGCAGAGATGGAGCTCAGCCTGAAAACCCAGGGAGCGCTTGTGCGAGAGGGGATAGATATCCCCTTTGGTTCTCCTCGACACGATGTGGCATATGTGGGTTGTGTAACTCGAGTGGAAGGGAATTAAGAAGAGGTTCGGGGGATCTAAAAGCAGTCACAGAGAGTTCACATGTCTCTCTGCGTTGCCGTGAAAATGTTCAGTCCGCCATTTGATGTCGGTGCGCAGCAGCCAAACAAATGTCATTGTGTCACAGCAAGTTTTAAGTTTATTTATTTTGTGCAGCCGTAGTTTACACATTAAAATTCATATTAATCAGTATTTAAAATCACTTTCTTTGCAATTAGCACTGTAGTCACACCAACATGGTGCAATGCAACCTGAAGGAACCAGGACACGTTTTCTCTGAGTTTTTGAATATAAAACTTATAGATCTTCATTACTCCCACTAACAAAGCTGTCACGTGTCCTTCAGTAATGGGTTCTTTTTAAATATTCCCTACCAAGCTAGACCAGAGTGCATGGATCAAACACGGCCTTTATTTACAACCAAGGTTCCTGCAAGGTCCATATCAACCTCTCAGTCTTATTTACTGTACCTGCTGGGCTTAATACGGCACAGCCAGAGTCCAGTTAGAGGTGGATGTAATTCTCCACAGACTGAGCACAGATGTCCATATTTCTCGAACACATTAATTCATCAATCCAGGCAAAGGCTCTTTTAGCAGTCTGTGCTGCATTAGCCACTGTATCATAACTCTCTTAAAACCGGGCTCCTGGGGTCGCACTTTTCGAGCGTCTTGCCAATTAAGGGCACTTGTGTGGTAAGCAGATCCATTCCCCCTGTGCCGTGAGGAATCACTATGTCTTATTTCATTCTGATCCCACTTTCCATCATGTTTTGGCCGTGGGATATGATGGAAATGGCTTGTGACAGGTTTGACCCAATTGGACGTCTTTCCACACAACGTAATTCGGTGAACTCTTCCTCACACACTCGGACTAGCCTTCATGTCGTCAGTGGCCACATACAATGTCACCATTATGGTAAATTCGCAGCGACCGCCTGTCTCCATTTGCCGCTCCACAGACAGGAGCTACCCTGACTGTTGGGCAGACCTAGAAAACATACTGGCCTATGTAGCCATTGTCATTTTAAGTCTGTATTTGCTATTACTACATCTCGACAGTTCTTTCTAATTAAGGTATTTGTTAAGGATTCTTGAGGGTTTCCAGGCTGTAAAAAATAATTAAAACCCTTAGTTAGTTATTAACTTTTCTGACTGCTGGCAAGATGGTTTATTAGAAAGTGAAAAAAACAATCAACCTAATAAAATTACTAATTTCTGTCTGGTTTGGCCCAGATTTTCATCCAGATGTTGTGCAGCGGCTGATTTTAAATGGGTAAGTGGTTCACCACCGGTTATTGCAATTCCACTTCAAAGACATTTTTCATGATGTTGTATAATTGTTTTGAGAAAGCTTCTCCAGCTCAGCTTTGGTGTTTTTTGGTCTGATTAAGGATTATATAGTTTTTTTTTGTTGTTTGTTTTTTATAGGTGGATTAAAAAGCTTCCAGATTGTGTGGAATTATTTATTAATAGCTGGGGTAAAATCCAAGTGACATTTTAAATCTGACTTTCTATAATTGCACGCTATAATTTATCAACCTTCTCGCCCGATGAGAGCTGGGATAGGCTCCAGGACAAGCGGTTACAGAAGATGAATGAATAAATGAATGAATTTCTCCTACATTTCCACCGAGTTCAGTTTGGAGAGTGCTTAAATGCAGAACACAACAGGCTGGATGTTGAAACAAAAAGCAAGCACTACTTGCAAAGGCTAGTACAAGATACATAAACCAGGCTGGCAAACAAATACAGGGAACGAGCTGAGGCAGAAACCAGGAAAAAGGCCAAAAGTACAAGCCAAACCTACTTCTTTAAACAAGGAGCAGATGAGAGAGAGAAGGAAAAGAAAACAGGAGCAGGCAAAAGTCATACACGAGGAAATAAACTAGAAGTTGGAGTATCAGAAATGTAGCTAATGTAGAGTTGATGGCAAATAAGCGGTGAACAGCTAGATGAGACTGGTGATTCCAAAATAACAGACAGTTACTAAACAAGTTAAAGGCAAACTAAAAGTAAAAAAACATTTTAAAAACCTGGTTCATGGCTGAATCTAACTGCTGACCCTTTTCATAAGTCACCAGAAATGCCTCAGTCACAGTGTGTTTGCCACAGTTTTTGTAACTGTGAATCTGAAGGAGGGCAGAATGATTTGGACACATTGCCATTGCTATGAATTATGGGCCGTAAGACCACAGGCACGTCTACAAATCCTACTTAACCCCACTCAACCATCATTCAGTCTACAACAAAACAGCTTTGTCTGTCTGCCCACAACGCATACACATTTCATGTTCCTACATTAAAAGATGAATGTAAGGTTCTTCCCAGTAGCTGCAAAAACACCGTCAGTCACATAACACCTTATAATCCCCCTCACGCTCTCTTTTTCTGCGACAGATGATCCTCACATGAAAAGCTTCTCTTGGTTTGTTCCCATGCTCAACTGTGTCGGCTCCGAGTTATCAAGGTGCAAGAAAGATGGGGGTGGTGGGGCTTACGGGTGGTCGAGGGTACAGCAGTAGAAAGGGTTTGGCGTACCAGCGGGATCCCCCCTCTGATGTACGGCCCAAACCCCCTCCTCTCCTGCTCATGGGGTGAACCTTTTAACACACGCGCCATTCTCAGCCGGGTCAGGCCGGGGTCTCCAGCCTTTTCACGCGTCGGCCGCTAATGAGGTTTCAAAATCTCTGTGGAAGGTGAAGGAAGTCTGACCTACGTTCAAGAAACTGAGCTGTGGAGACGTGGAGGCAGCACTCTTGGTCAAATCAGTTCTGACATAAAACCACAGAACAATGTGCAGTAGTCTGGCTCTGGGGATACACTGGAAGAAGTGATGCTAGCTTAAATGTTTAATTTGACCTCAAAAATGATCTCTGGATTTGCAGCTGCTGCTGGTTTATGATGTGTATACTATGCACCATTTAAAGACTAGAAAGCGAAACTAAATTTGTAGCCATGCTTTTAGCATTACTTGTAGGAATTCGTATTCTTTTTTGAGGTCTTTTTGCAAGTCTGAATGTGAGCTTACAGAAATGCACTGCATGTAAGAGTTATAATAATCATGAGTTTAATAAAAATTTTTTTCTCCAATCCAGAGCCCCCATAAATGAATATTGAATATTTTACAATGTGGGACTTTAAACTAGACTAGACAGAAATCTGTCTGGAAACGTATACAGCAGTACCTGTAAAAGATTTTTAAAACTGTCTGGTAAACTGCATTAAAGATTTAAAGGTTGTAATGGATCCATTATATGCCTTTTTATTATAAAAAAAAACAAAAACAAAAAAAACCACTGCTTTCACCCTGCAGAAATCCTTGCAATAGAACTGGAAAAATCCAATCGCTGCACTTTGCCTTCAGAGAAATATCAAGGACTAAGGAGAAGCTACAATATACCACAGTATCTTACTATATGTGCTCTAAGGGCTTTGTGTCAGTTTTAATTAGTTTAAGAAATGTATTTTGCCACTCATAAGAATGACATTTAAATAAAATAAATACATGAATGTATGTAGTGAAATTAGTTAGCTTTAGTAAGAATTTTGCTGCTTTTATTCTACACCACCACTCAGTGCCTAATTTAAATGTGAAATAACTAACTTAGTCACCAAGATATTAGTTTAACAAAACTGTCAATTTGATTAAGATATTACTATAATGAAAAAACAAGCTAGTTTTGACTTTAGTTAATGGTAATTACCAGCTAGCTTGAACTTGATGTGAACTAGCGTGCTAAGCTAGCAGGTTCTGAGCGTAGAGAGGCTTGTCTTTCATTACTCTTTAGTTTCTGGCAATTTAAATACCATTCACAAGAAACATTTATTTCTAAGCAATGTTAGAGTGTTTAGCCTGTGAGACAAAATGTGCGCAGGAACCAACACAAACGTGATCTAAACTTCAACTAAACTAAACTTCTACTTTTAGTTAGCATTAAAGCTTGTACACTATATCCACAGTGGGCTGCTAGTTGTATTGCTCAGCAACATGTGATGGGTTTAAAAACATAAGTTGGTGATCCACAACCATAGCATTTTTTTCTTCATTGGTGGTGACCGCAATTGTCTTATCACTGAACATGTGACTACATCAGATCCGGTTTGCTTGTAGCAATGATAAACACACAGACATACATTTAAAAAAAAAAAAAAAAACATCTCTTACCTGTTCCTGTAAGATGCTGGTTTAAGGAGCCCCTTAGTACCCTTAGTATTTGAATGGAACTTGTGAACTTGTGGCTACAACGTGGGAAGTCACGTGTTACAGCCCTCTGCATCTCTACTGGCCTTTTAGTGGCAGTGCAAGTGTCTTTGGCTTGTGTTTAATTACCTCAATCAGCCACACCTGTGAAGATTTTTTAATGAAATAAACCCCCTTTTTAACTCTACTGTGTGTCTCCACTTAATTTTGCAGCTCTTGAGCCAGGTCGTAACACATGTAAACAAAATGTTCGAGTGTAGGCAGTGAGAAGACCACAGCTCGGTAACTATTGACATCTAGAAGCCCCCAGAAACAGTTACCAATCTAGTGGCAGGGTAACTTAAGGTTGGAAATGCAAATGCATAACACAAAAAAAAAAAAAAAAAAAGACTATGGAAACACCAGTATTTCACTTATACAGTAGCCAAATATCTTTTCAGCAAAATTCAAGTATATTAACTTACTATTCACTTTCTTCATTTCTGAACATGGCAGCAAACACATCCTAACTCCTGAACTCAGAACTCTCTCAAAAGATTTCCAAGCATAAGGTTGTAAATACCACAAGAAGGGCCGTTCTTCGGCAAGAAGGCGGCAAACACAATGCAATTTGACAGCACCAAAAGAATAAATTCTATGGTTTACAGTGTGCCTTAAAACAGACAATGTTTGCTGAAAGTCACATGTTTTGACGGTGGCAAAGCATAAGCTTGTTAGCTTTCCTTTCCTTTTGCTGTGTACTGATTTGCCTCTTTCTCGCTGCATGGCTTCTCAGTTTTGGTTTGTATTAGATCTCGTGGCTTAAGGCTTGTTACCTAGTTTATCACTGACCACTGATAACAGACTGCTAATTCAAATCAGTAGCATAAAGTCAGCGACCTGTGCTCATGTGACCTTTGAACTTTAATTTCACATAATGGGACATCTATTAGTCCATTATTTCTTCAGTACTGGCACTGTTGTTCTTTTAAAATGATGAAGTAAGAATTAAATGTCAGGTAGTTGCATCGCTGTAAACCAATGCAGGTTTTGGCTCAACATCTGTGTCAGTAGCGTTAACACCAAACATGAGCCATGGTAATGTTCTTGTCATGTTTGTGATGTTTCAGATTACATATTAAGTTATAAAACACACCGCACTACAAATTACATCTGTATTTGAAATTTACAAATAAACTAAGCATAACTTTTACTTTTATAACAGATTCTTATTTTTTATTGAGGAGAGTCAAGTTGGGCTTTCCATTTTTAGAAAATAAACCAATGACAATATTACAAATAATGAAATTGTTACATCATTCACAGGGTTACAGTCAATATACATTTATACAGAAATACAGGATCGCCCACATCAGTCACAGTGGTCTGAACCGGCACTGGTCTATAATGTGGGCTTTAACAGACCAGGGGAACACATGGAGATCCCCTGCCTGCACTAACCAACAGCTAGAGTGGTAGTGGTGTAAGGAGGGGGGTTAAGGGCAGGGTGGGGGTAACAGAGGGGAACACAGGGTTGTAAAGGGGAACACAAGTGTCAGGATGCCGTAGTGGTACTAAAGTTCGTCCAACAGACCAAAAGGACTGTTCTGAGCAGCAGCCTGCGTTTGTCCATCAGCGGCATGCTGAAAGGAACAATGGAGCTCTGCCTTCTGCAGCATTCACAGACCATCTGACCCAAAAAAAAGTCACTCCAGCTACATTTGACCACCGCAGCAGTAGAGGGCGCTCAGGTGCTTCATGCTGCAGCCATCGAACAGGAGCCATTTTCTTTCTGCCACAACAGGAGGCAGGCTTCATGCTCTGACCATACTGCAGTTAGACGGTGTTCCAATGCAGCCCAGCGGGTACAGCCTGGGCACTGCTCGTGTTTATGCACACTATCATGTAACTGTAACACTGAGACTTAACGGTTTTCCTCCGTCCTTCAAATATTGGCACACGGTGAGGGCAGGGCTGAGTGGTTTGCTTCACAGATGTAAAAGGAGAACGTACAATATTTTTTCCTGATACTTGCAGTTGGCAGAAACCATCACTGGCGTCACAACCCCATCTACTTTCACTGAAAAACTGTAATTTTTTTTTTTTTATTTTTTTTTTACAGGCGAAGCTGGAGTCTGCATGTGTAGATGGCATATTTCTGCTGTAAAATGTCTCACGAAAAAACTACATCTGGGAAGTCAAATAATACCTACTGTTTGTGGAAAGTGAATAGTAGAAATCAGCTGATTTCAAGGGAAAGTCAATTAAAGGAAAAAAAACACGTATAACTTTCTGTATATACAAATCTTTTCTGAGTGATCCAGTTCTCTGATGTATCCGACTACAATTCTGAACTGTTAAATCCATTTACAGCAAACGGACAAGAATTTCATTTAAATGAAATATTCAGTAGGTTTAAGATGCAGTAAAAGCATTCTCACAGTGAGTGGAGATTCTTTTTTGAAATAGGCCCAATATAAAACTGTACTGGACTGAACTCACTTTTCAAGTTTTGAAGTTGAGGCTCCACTGATCATTGCTCAACTTGAACTGCAACAATACGTCTCTTCATGCCGCCAGAATCGCAAGATAAATACTTAATGCTATGCTTCCAAACACATTTAAAATCAGTTCTTTTTAACTTCTTTAGATAAAATAGAAAACAAGAAACTCATCCTTCAGAAAGATCTGCTGCAGGAAGCGTGCAACATAAAATAAACTGCTGCTCTGTTCAGTGCTAGCAATGAATATGTCTGCCCACCCTGTTTAAGGTAGTTCCTTGAGGCAGACGTCAAGGATAATTGCTTGATTAATACCTTAAAGTCTTGGCAGCACCCATGGACAAGCATCTGAATGGGCTTTAATGGGACTGGAGCTAAAACCTCACCAGCCTTGTGTGTACTCAGATTCATTTCTTGAACACTAAGTGTTTTTCCTGACGACGGAATATTTGCTGTGCCATGAGAAGACACAGCCTCACTAAGTAAAACTGATGAGCTGTTAAGTCTTGAGAAATGGAAATGGAAGATAATCTAAAGCTCCTTTCTTAACTAAAAAGCAAACTGCACGTTGGCATCAGTGGCATTTAGGTCACAGCATCACGTCTGCGCTGTGATTTAACAGCTCTTGATTCTCCTCCTCCAGTTTCATACGTTATGAAAAGCTTCCAGGGCCGTATTCGTTCTGATGTGTCGCACTGCAGACGAGAATAACCAAGCACATGATTGTGGAAAGGGAAAAGGCTGAGAAATCCCTCAAATCTTGGCCCGAAGCTTTCTGGACAGCCAGGGATAATGAAAGGTACGATGAGAGTGGTGCAGTTTTCTAACAGGGGCTTTGGTTGTAAAGCTGTCTAAAGAAAAAAAACAGATGAGGATGGAGCCAACATGGAAGCATTGTCCAGTCCAGAGGAATCTTTATCATATACTCAGCTGCACGCATCCTTACGAGACGAGACACAACTGCCCCACAGATGATTTTCAGTTCGCCCGCTGCTGTTGATGTTTTTAAACACGCCGAGACAAAACGGGACAACTGGTGAAAGCCGCATATGTGGAGATCAGTGGAAGCGGCCGACAGGTGGCCGACAGGCATGTATGTGATCAAAAGGACAGAAAAGGAACCGGTGCCTGGACAGAGCGGCTGTGATAGGGGTGCGTCTGCCCTGCTGTGCCCAGACACATCTGACCGATGGCTCACAGCTGGACATCCATGTCTGGCTGTCATGTCTCAGAGCGAAGCCCAGTGGGAGCCTTGCGCTGTGGAAATCATTCACTGGCTGTGTACATAAACCCCTAACTGATTCCCCATCAGCTGGGGAATCACTGCATTGCTACAAACTCCACCTTTCCCCTCATAACAGGTTACTGACAACAACACAAACAATGACTGACAGCTCTGTAGTCGTAAGACAGTATTGTTCACAGGAAACCATATAATAAATGCATATATGGTCTAGAATATGAAACCCGAGAGAAATGCCGTTTATCTACACGTTGATGTGCACCAACATGATTCATGAAAAATAAATTCGAAGCATCAGTGGAAGATCCAGAGTGTTTGCTGGAGTCAGACAGTAGACTCAGTGCAGAAAAGAAATAAATCTAAAAGTAAAAACAATAACAGTTCATTAATATCCATACAGAAATTGCAATAATATAACACATTGCTTTTTTTGTTTTTCATCCAACGAACGTCTGATTGTAAAGTCTATTCATGACTCTGTGTGTGCATGTGTGTAAATGTGATGCAATTTTAAACATAAGGTGTTTTCAAAAGGAAAACTGGAAGAAGAACACTGAATATAATGCAGCCACATTATACTCCGTAAAGTGTGTCAAATCCAAGCTCTTACCAAACAGAGTTCTAGTAATTGCAGCAAATCAAAGCACTGTGAAATTAACCACTCACTCAGCATGCTATCAAACACGAGTCCTGACGCTTCAGGAGCTTCTTTGCATGTACGCACAGACGGCACTGGAGATGAACATGAGGGAGGATGCTATAACGGGGTGTACTGAATGTATGCAAACAGTAGAACCTGTTTCTTTCTGTGTGAATCTATGCTGCCTTTTTCTTGTCTTTTTTTTTTCTTTTTTCTTTTTTAAACACAAGTCATTTTTTTCACAAATTAAAGAAGGAAAATGATGGTGACCACAACTTAAATCCTCCCTGCAGTCTGCTCTTCGGCGATAATGACTGTCTCTGAGTCTTCATGTTATGGCAGGTCAAGTGCATCTGATATGTACAGTACAAGATCATGACTGGGGGTGCAAAGGAGAAGAGTTCTATTTGGCAGGCTGTGAATATTTCACTGTGAAAGAAACAAAAATTGTCTCTAGTGAGAGGAAGCATGGTGAGAGGGAATCTTCTTCACAAAATGTCACACAATGTAGAAAATTACTTGCAATGAGACTTTTTTTTTTTTCCTTTTTCTTGAGTGTTGATTTCCTCGGTGTGAATTGTCCGTCTGATTGAATGACATCAGTCTACGCCAAGAGTTGTCCATGTTTTTATGTTTTATTTTGTTTCCTGGGGAAACAGCCGGGCGTGCGCGTTGGGTCCCACAGTCTCTATAGTTTGCCTTTCAGAAGGCCACAGAGAACTCTGTGTTTCCACACGATGTCCAAAATTAAAAACAAAGACAATATGCACACCTCATTGAGGACGGTCTCCTCAACTCTTCCTGGTTTGTTTCTTTTTTTCCTCGTCTTTTTTTGTTGTTGTTGTTGTTTTTTTTGCCCTTTTAAAGGGTAGCTTTCCTATTCAGTTCATCTAATGTACAACCTTATATCATCTATAAATTTAGATAAACTCCTTTCCTTTTTCAGTTTTTCTTCTTTTTTCTTTAAAAAATTCTTTACAAAATTATCAGCACAAACAAACCAAAGGAAAAAAAATTATAAATGTTCAACATCAAATGAAAATTGGTGGAAGATTGAAAAAACGTGTTGCTGGTCACTTCTAACCTCCCGTACTTCTGGCTCTAAGGGTGGGTTGGCTGTGGGCCGTCTGAAGCCTCATCCCGTGGACTTTTGCTTTCACATCTCTCCACAGCTAATCCCAAGGATGGTGTCAGGGAGAAGGGATAAGAGGAGGAGAGAGGGAAGTGGAGAGGGGAACGGGGGAGATGAATGGCAGTCTGGTGGGAAGACCAGACACACTGTCACGCGAAAAAAAGAAAAAAACAAACAAAAAGAAAAAAAACACCATCCACTCCATCCTCCGCTCCCACAGCCCTGCATCCCAGCCACCTTTTAATTCCCTCTGCACCACCCGGGCAGGTCAGACCTCCACTGACTGGATCTGGTTCATCTGTGCCCGCATCATCTGGACGCTGTTGAGGATCTTCTTTTGATGGCCTGCTAACGTCACACCAACCCTCAGGATGTCGCTGTGAGCACAGACAGAAGCAGATGTCAGGCCATTGTCACCAAAGGCCATAAGCAGTCTTTCAGGATTCGCCTATCCGTCTGTCTTCATATCCACTCTACTGTTTATATGCATGTATCTGTCTAAAGGTGACTGGTAATAGCCAAAAAGTCTCAGTAAGGGACTTAATACTACATGTGACAAGATAATGTGACATGACAGCATGACAACGGAAAAGACGCGTGAAAACTGAGATGACAGTAGTGGTGCACAGGCATGAAACCTTGCCATTCTGTCTAGAAGCAGTTCTGTGTTTGTGCATTTTTGAGGGCAGAAAGCTTATAATCACACACACACACAAAAAAGTTTGAACGTCAGTTTTTCTGTGACTGAAACTTCCTGGCTGATGTGGTAAACCCCGCCCGACTCGCGCCACTAAAACAAACGCTTGGAAAGACATAGACACAACATTCATCGCGGAGGTCAGATAAACAGTTCCACATTGTATCAAGGAAGTGGCATCAGCCCCAAACATCCTTCACTCACCGTTTGTTGAAGAGTTTCTTATCCATCAAACAATGAAAATCCTCTATCTTTATGCCGAATCTCAACAATAATCACACTTTTTGGATTACACATCTGGTTTGTTCCAGTGCAGCTCTGTGGGTTTCTCTGTGGACCGTGATGCCGTTACACTTTGACAGGAAATGATTTTTTATCTCTTTCTCTACAAGTGGCGTTCTCAACGTGATTCTGTTTAATATGTCAAGAGGATATTTCTCTCAGGATTTCAGCTAATCAGCCCCATATTCTAATGTTTCCTCTCAGTCTTTTAAAGTGAGGTCAAAGAGAGGCCTGGTGAGCACATGGCAGAGAATAAAGGGCACAGTTAAAGCTTCGAGCTATTGTGCCTACTTGCAGCTACAACATTACGATCTGCTAATTACATGCAGAGCTGGCGTCTTTATAACGGGCCAGAGGCAGAGTCTGGTGCTCGCAGGGATATGTGAGACTGAGCTAGCCCACTTCTTGTGATCGGTTGCTTTTCTGCTTATCAGACACACAGAACACCAGGAGTCATCAGCACTTACTCCATGGTCATCTGAGATACCACGTCAAATGTAGTAAAGTCAAAGTTGGCGAAGTTGTCTTTGTACTGGCCCATCTTGATGGCATCCAGCCACTCATCCACAGTGCTGAAGCTGGAGAAGTCTGGGATGCTGCGGTCCAGGAGAGGGAGATGAACACTGAGGGGAGACACAAGTAGGAGCCGTTAGGAATAATGATAATACAAAGTGGCAGGTTTGACATCATCACAGTCCAGACCACCTGTGCATTGAACAAACATGAATTATTACATTACGTTTTCAAGATGCTGGAGAGAACACAAGAGAATCCCACCGGCCTCATTCGTGAACCAATATTTTCCAAGGCGATTCCTCATAAAGGGTATTTTCCAAATGAAGTGATAGGCTTCAGGGAGCCAACATGTTCACTGACTGTCTGCGGAAAATCTGGCCCTTGGTCCTGCACTCCACCACAAATTAAAGTACAGATGGGAATAATGGAAATCAGCAGAGCCCCGACTCTCAAAGGAAACTAACACCCAGAGCAGAAAGACTTGAAAATGTTTTGTTTTGAAAATTGCACAACTGCTTCAATCCGGGATTTGCCTGAAGCCTTCGTGGGAAGGATCTGATCTATCAAACCAAAAGGCTTTAATTTACATAACCACTCGGCGCCAGGAGAAACAAGAGACGCAGTGTTCGACAAAAGTCAACCGTGCCACGGATGACACTGTAGCAAGAGCATACATTTCCTGTTAGAAAGAGAAAGGCCTTTATATTTAGAGAAACTCAGATGCGTCACATTGTTCTAGATGTTATCCACACAAGTGTGAAATGATGCTCGAATCAAAGCGCTGCCTTGTGGCGTGCCTACAGACAGGAGATAAAACACATATGTAGATACCACACAGAGAGCCAAGGACGAAGCAAGGAAAGGAGAAAAAAAAATACATTTCACTCAACTACACCATAATCTAATACTGAAAAAGCAAACACTAGTAATAAAACAAATTTGAAAAGCAGCTTTCTTGTCACCCACCCCGAAGATAGAGGTGTCATGGCCTTCAGCGTGTTGGGATTGCGAATCATCTTGTCGAGGTTGTTAACAATCTGGCTGAACTTGGGCCGGTTGTTGCGGTCCTTCTGCCAGCAGTCCAACATAAGCTGGTGGAGAGCGCTGGGACAGTCCATGGGTGGTGGCAGTCGGTAGTCCTGCTCTATGGCATTGATGACCTGCAGGGGGAGACAGAGATCTCTAAGGGTCGCTATGAGGCTCTACAAAGAGGAGGTCGGTTGGTGGAGAGGAGAGCCAGTATGATCCAGTTTTGAATGAAGTACCAGGATAATAAGAAAATTATCAGCAAAAAGTACTAAGTTCTTACATTTATATTACAATATAAGAGTGTTAGTAGCAGCAATGATTTAGTGTTTAACGGATCAAGATCAATCACTCCGCTGATTCCCAAATCTGAGGGTTGAGTCAACTTCAAAAGCTCAAGATAAAGCTCTGTGTTCATTTATTTTACTTTCCTAAAATGTAAGACAATTAGACATTTGGTGGTTACAAATCACACAACTATAGCTATAGCTGAGAAATAAATACTGTAGAGTCAAACACAAATTTTACTGACACAGAGCATTAAGTCAGTGTACTATCCACCTCTGATATGACCCAGCATGGAAAACATCAACCCAGGTTACATGGATATAGTGACTTTGATAATAATTACACTCACAGTCTTACTACAGTCGTGTCAAATATGAATTAAAACATGTATGTAAACACACATGTATGTGTGGTGATCATGTGCATTACAGCCTAAGCGTCTGTGCATGATTTATCAGTGAGTGATTATCCTGTGCAAGCTAACGGGGGACTGGAGCCTATCGCATCTGGCATCGAGTGAGAAGCAGAGGGTCCACAATCATTCGCACGCACGTGAATACCTATTGCAGATTTTAACTACATGCATGTCTTTGGACTGTGGGAGGAAGTTGGAGCGTCCAGAGAAAATTCCCACAGGCAGAGAGAACATGTAACTCTACACATAATGGCCCCAGCCAGCCAGCCAGCAGGTTCAAACCAAGAACCTGTCAATAACTAAAAGTCACAACTATTAAATTATAGTTACTTCTAAAACATGAATATATATTAATGCATACAAATGTATACTACTATACTGTGCACAAATCCCCACACTAGTTCTGCATGTGAAGAGCTGTGAGGCAGCAGTTAGGCGAACAAGAGCATGAACCTTGTTCCACCAACTTTACATTTCCACTTGCACTCTGCCAGCAGTGACTTCATCTGTGGCCTTTACAATGTATTTAATGCTCCCTCTCCATAAAGACACCTTAAAGATATGTTTGACTGGGGCCGCTGATGTTGTTGGTCGAGAGAGCACACAGAGGTGGTGCACGGTTAACGGAGTGGAACAACCCGGAGGACACTTGTGAGGAGGACGCACAATCCTCTGCTCATTATCGGGGCCATTAAAGAAGCTCCATTCAGGCCCAGATTAATCTCATTCATGAGACCTCCAAACGAGGACCCCGATGGAGCAGAAACACTATCTGGAGCTGCTAATAAGATAACCGTTGAGGTCCTCAGTCCCTCTTAGCACATTAGTGTTCTCACTTTCAATTTGAAACTATTTTCATTATCTCTCTCCCCATAATTTGCTCTCTCCTCTGCTACCCAGAGGGAGATAGGAAATGGAGGCTCCAGTCAAGAGCAGAAATTGTCCACTGAGCACTGCTGTGCATTTCAAATGATCTGATTATGTCTCTGTGGTGAGTGTGGGGGGATTTTCATATAAAACCCTTGTGTGAAAGCTGCCGTTTAGCTAAGGGAAAGCAGACACAATGATAAAATGCATCTCTGAGGAATTTGTGCTCATAACAAAACTCGGGACTCGGGAAGTCAAAAAAAAAAAATGTGTGCAGTGAGGCCTTATCTGAAAATGATCATGGGGCAGTATCCAAAGCAACTTTAAAAAAAGGTAAATTAAATACATACATCTTGATTGGTCATGTCCCAGTAAGGCCTCTCTCCGTAGGACATGACTTCCCACATGACGATCCCGTAGCTCCACACATCACTAGCAGAGGTGAACTTCCTGTACTGGATAGCTTCGGGTGCAGTCCATCGGATAGGGATCTTCCCTCCCTGTGAACACAAAGGGCACAACCTCAGCAAGGGAAGCGAGACCGAAACCTGACCGTCACAGTGTCCTGGCTTTGGAGAGAGACACTGTTCACAGCAACAATACTGATGGTAATCCAAACTGGGAGATGGATATAACAAAACCCCTGGGAGGAAAATGTGGTACATAAAATACTGTAGAAGGAGGAGGAAGAAGGGAGGGACGATGTTTGTCTTGATAGGGAGAGCAGGGTGGGAGTGCACTGTGGTGTGGATGTAAGATCGCCCCTTTTCAGTCACGGCAGCATAAAGTATGTACTTTTATTATTTCAGAAACCCTTTTGACCAATCTTGAGTGAGTGTGTGAGCCTCATTTTTATCTCATGTGGGGAGGGTAAGACTTGAATGTTTCATACCAGAGCGCTCGTGTAAGTAGGGTCTGATGTATCGTCCTCCAGGAAGCGCGAGAGGCCGAAGTCCGAAACCTTGCACACAAGGTTGCTGTTGACCAGGATGTTTCGGGCAGCAAGGTCACGGTGCACATAATTCATGTCGGCGAGGTACTTCATGCCGGAGGCGATGCCACGAAGCATACCAACAAGCTGGATCACAGTGAACTGCCCGTCGTTTTGCTGTAAAACAAATGCATTATGTTATGATATCATGTTGCACTGCTTATGAGCAAATGTCAGCGCATAGGGACCTTAATTTGCTGCATTTATTAATGACCGTGCAATTCCTTCAACGTTTTGTCCATCATTTTCCAAGATGTCTTTGTCAGCATCCTAAATTACAGGATGCAAATTTACTCAAAGATAACATGTTAAAAGATAAAAAGTTCTGTTTTTCTTTTGTGAAGTGACTCGTCTAGACTCCGTCCATGCACTCCATAGGAACAAACATCTATCATGTCTACTTGGAACCCAATACTTACAGTGTATAACAAAGAAAAGTTACTTCCAAGTGTAAGTTTCAGTGAAGCGCTCTGTAGGATACTAACAAAAGGGTTAGGTTGGGCTCAACTGGCCTCGGCAGGCCTGGGCAGGGCTAAGCTGGGTATGGCTGGCTGTCTACAGCTGTTCCCCTCCCCGGTTTGGTGAGGGCTTTACCCCATGCTTGGGGAGTGTCTGGAGCACTGGTGCAGCTGTGCCTCCAACTGCGCACACCTGCACTCTCCCCACCACCCACCACGCCGCCCGGAAAACAGAGGATTCCAGAGAATGGTGCATGGGAGCTCGGGGCCGGGTGTGGACAGACAGGAAGGCTAAGAGAGGGAATTGGAAGGGCAGGCGAGCAGGGCCCGGAGCCCAGCCGAATTCCTCCAGCTTATTTCTCTTTCAAATGCTTTGCTGCTCATTAGCCGAGTGGGTGCTTCTTCTCACGTCAAGCTGCTCCTCCTTGTGTAGCACAGCAATTAGGTGGAATGCATTATTCATGAAACCTTTCTCACATTGCCACCTAATCTGAATGCTATGTTTGCATATTCTTTAATTGGAAAGATTCCTCCAAAGTCTTTGGGGTCAGGTTAGCTGGAGGAAATAGCCATGCATTTATGAATAAGGGTCTTTTGTGATTTATAGGAAAGTAATATTTTACACCAAACACTGATTTTCCTTCTCTTTACTTTCTTTACTTGCAGTTGGCTCAAGCTCAGATCGATCTGTGTCGGCTTTACCTACCCACAGGTTTAATCTGCAGCAGGCGGCTCACATTTTAAACAACCAGCCCCCCGAATCACATCAGAGGAGACACAATCCGTGTTCAGAGGCTTTGACACTGTCAGCAATCGTTGTCATAAAACTGTCACCGCGAGGTGCTGCCGAGGTTCCCCGTTGTTTTGAATACAATGCGCTGTCAAATATGTTTAGCAAACATCTACATAAACACAAACACCCTTCACCACCAGATCAAATTCCAAAAAGAGCTGATGCTTCGAGTCTCGGAGGTCGGAGGCAGAATGCAAATGGGGGCTCTGAACCGGGCCTGAACGGTGCTGACAGGAGCTTGCATGTCTGTTCTGAGAGGGCTGTTTTGATGTGCTGTAGTCTTAAAGTGTGAAGCTTAAACTGAGGAGGGTATCAAGCTGGTGGAAGTCATTTAAATAGGCGGGGAGGCAGTTTAATAAGTCTGTTGCATGACATTTTACACGAGGAAAGGAATTGTCAAATTATTGTTAAATTATAATTTAATACCTAATTTCTGTATGGCACAGTAGATATATTAAATACAAAGTTCCTTTATATAATTTTATGTTAACGGGATCCATCAATCCATCTATGAGAAAAGAATTGGCTGAAGTAGAATAATAATTTGGCAATTTACCCATCCATCCATCCATCCATCCATCCATCCATCCATCCATCCATCCATCCATAATAAATTGATGAGGAGGAGGCCATATTCTCTTGATAATTTAGTGATTAGGGTGGACGAAAAATATTTATATGAGCCTCAAAGATTAATTATTTCCACTAACTTTCCAAGGCAGATGGTGAAGGGTTGTCTGACACCTAATCTTATAACCAGCTTCCATTTGGACCATCTGACATCTCATTTTAAGTCTTGCAAAGTATCTGAATTATTTATGCGGGTCATAAATGGGTGGGGAGCGTGGCCGGCTCTCTGTAATATCCTCCTCGGGTAAAGATTGTGAAAATTAAAAATCCAATGAACTTGTTGCGAGGAGTGCATATTTCTTGTCAGGGAGTAAGGGGAACAATATTGTGTTTCTACATGCATTAATAAACAGGACGGCATAATCAGCAAGACGAGGAAGAGTGAAACGAGAATGAGAAACATTAGTCTGGGACTCTACCTAGCGTGAGCCTTTGTTATGCAGTTCATTGTAAAGAAAATGTCAACTACAAAGCATCACGAATCAGTATAAGGTGATATTCTGTGTGTGATGAATTTAGTGCGGCAGACAAAGACACCTCTAAAACCAGGATGGATTTTTAGAATAAGATTTACTTTAAGCTTTTTTTTGTACGCATTCGCTGTGGCATTGTTTCGATAAGCTTCTGCAATGTAACAAGATTTATTTCCATCCAATTTGCATTAATTTTTCACCAAGATCTTGTATTGATGATGGAGACTCCGACCACTGCACAAAGCCTTCACCATCATTCTCATTGGGGTTAAGGTCTGGACTCTGTGGTGGCCAATCCATGTGTGAAAATGATGTCTCATGCTCCCTGAACCTCACTCTGGAACAGAGTAAATCTGGACTCATCAGACCACATGACCTTCTTCCTTTGCTCCGGAGTCCAATCTTTATGCTCCCTAGCAGCATGAAGCCCTTTTTCCAGTTAGCCTCACTGGTTAGTGGTTTTCTTAAGGATACACAGCTGCTCAGTCCCAATCCATTGAGTTCCTTTCACATTTTAAGTGATGCTCTTATTTTCACTAACAAAGCCCTGAGTTCTATTGTTGTTCTACTGTTGTTTTTCTTTGATTTGATTTCAACAAACATTTAAGTGATCGCCAATCACGACCAGGATTTTTTTCTGACCACATTTCCTCCTCGAAGGCGATGGTTCCCCACTATCCTTCCAGTTTCTAATAATGTGTTGGACAGTTCTTAACCCAGTTTTAGTAGTTTCTACAATCTCCTTAGATGTTTTCTCTGCTTGATGCATGCCAATAATTTGACCCTTCTAACATCTTTTCCACGACCACAGGATGCATCTTTCAACATGGTTGTTTAAGAAATGAGGAGCTAATAATTGCATCAGTTGGGGTTAAATTACTTGTTACCAGCAGAAAGATAATCACCCATGCAGTAATTATCCAATAGGAGGCTCCTACCTATTTGCTCAGTTAAATCCAGGTGGCGACTTTGTTTTTGGGCAGGCACTTATTAAAGCTGCAGTGTGAGTAAATGCTACTTACAAATCAGTTTAAAATTTGAAACCAACTGCAATTAGGTGTTCTAATAATCAAGAAGAGGTGACATTTCAAACATTTATCCAAGTAAGTGTTCTCAAGCGTAGTTAATTAATGATGATTCTGAGAGTTGGCATAACATGAAAAAATGTTTTCTGGTGAATAATGTGCTGTTCATAGTAGGGGTGATTGTTTCTTGTCAGTTTTCGACAGGAAGTTAGCAGGTAGCTTGGCAGTCATCTAGTGTAACAGAGACTGTTGGACAGAGTCGTCAGATTCTCTCATTATGCTATGATCATCATATCAGTTTCCAGTTGTCACAATAAAAGCCCTGAATAGAGACCTTCAAGCTTCAAAGCAGTGAAGCAGCTCATCCTGTCAGTTTGCAAAACACTGCAGCTACAGTGTAATGCATTCAGCACAAGACTCACCAGCAGCTTGTCATTATCACCATGAGTCTAACCACAAAACAGTTGCAATAGATCTATGCAGTTCACAAATAAGTTTTACTGGTCAAAGGGATCTGCATTTACAAACATAAATGACGTAAAGATCTGGTTGCTCACTCTGAGGAAGGAGTCCAGAGATCCATTCTCCATGAATTCAGTGATGATCATGACAGGGCTGCTCTTGGTGACCACGCCTTCCAGGTGGATGACGTTCGGATGGTCAAACTGGCCCATGATGCTGGCCTCGCTCAGAAAGTCCCGTCTCTGTTTTTCTGTGTAGCCCGACTTCAGAGTCTTTATGGCCACGAACATCTCCCTTTTACCTGGGAGTCTTAGGTTGCCGCTGCACACTTCACCAAACTCTCCTGCAAAGAAGATACACAGGAAAAAACGCACAAAACTGTGATATGTGGTAAGTGATATGAGCAACTAAAAGTAAGAAGCTTGCTTGTGTGTAGTTCTATTTAGAAATCGGCTAACAACATGCTGTATTCCATCCACGTTTCTGTCAGATTTTTCCATTACCTGCACCAATGACCTGTTCAATCTTCACACAGGATATATCAATCTCCTTGGCAAACTCCCGCACAGCCTCGTTGGGGTCCTCATATGTGAACGGATCAATATAAATCTTCATTCCTGGAGTCACTTGGAAAAAGGAAAGAAACACTATAATATTTTGATTCTGCTCACAGTCCTAAGGGCTTGACCTTGCATTCACACACTGCGGTGCAATTACGTGATTTGTTATAAGACATTCAGGTGCTGGACGGGTTGAAAGATGAAGGAGGTTGTGCAGTTACAATCGGTGGTTATGACTTGTGCCTCATGGCGTCTGTGTATGACTATTCAGCCTGCAAGGACGTGGTACCTCCAGTACGCTTAGCTGTGATAAGGCGGGCTAATATATATATATCATCTCTTGTGAGTCATAGTGCCATTAACACTCAGGAGAGGAACCTGGACCCTAAATCAGCATCGCTCAGCTCCACTCCAAGAAATAAATTGGCTATCCTAAGCCTTGATGCCAGGTAAATTGGCTTAAGGTGCCCTTTAAGTGTTCAGGGACTTAAGTGTCCTGAGTTTTAAATCCGATTATTCAGCTCAGACCTCTACATCAGGCCTGGGGCTATTTGAATGGATACTGAACTCGGGCCTGTGCTGATGCAAAGCTAGAAGGGCATGCATGCTTTCCCAAAACCTGGCACTCCACACCACAGAAACATGCTGCAGAGATGAACAGATGGAGAGGATCTTACCAGGCAAAACCCCCCATTACTAAACCCTACAATCTCTTCCCAAGCTGAAGCACTGTTCAACAGACCACCTTCCTGTGATGGCAAAGACCACCATAAACAAGGGCAGGAGTCTGAACTGTGGCTGGTGTGAGGACATAATGCACACAAGACACATTGGCTTCTGAAGCTAATAGCTGTGGAATAAATAAGAGTTTTACTGGCACACTTCTCACTGAATCCCAAACTAGATTGGTTTCTATCGAGAAAGCTATTACCTCGAGAGTGGAATTCACAAAAAAGGAGGAACCACAGTGATAATTATACAATCAAACAAACAAATTAAGACAGGGTCATAAAGTTTAGACGGAAATAAATCTGTGTTTTTCAAATCAGGCGGGTGGAAAGCAGCTTAATATCTTAGATGGAAAATGACTTTGCAGCTCTTCATTCTCACAGATTTATCTCTGCATTATTGTCATTTAAGCTCGATGCTACTGTACCGTATGAGAAAATGGAAATCATTGAGCAACTGCTTTCATTCACCAAGTCCATTGAATTTTTTAACAATAGCAAATGACTCATGTGCATTAGCATGCTAATGGCCTTAACGCGAGTGAAGACTGACCTATTTCTAGTACAATGGATTTAGTTAACTATGAAATGTGATGCACAGAACACACACTTGAGCACTGGGTTTGATGTGGTTAAATCCAGGATCCCAGCGAGCGGAATCAAACAACAGGCAGGATTACTTGTGGGGGGTGCAAAATAAAGCGGTGCTGTGCGGGGCCGAAGCCAAGGACACCAGCATGCAAGGTGGTAGCCATGGAGACAGGTGTGTGAGGCTGCAGAGGGCTGAATGATAGCCATGGAGATGACTGTGTGACATGGTAGCCATGGAGACAGGTGTGTCTGGTGCTGAAGGAGGAACCGAACAGAGAGGAGTGGTGGTTTACTCACTGTGGCCGCTGGTGTAGTGCTGCAGTTTGTCTGTGTACTCTGAATCAGCCCTGTCAAAGCCACGCCTCCTGGGGGAAAGACAAAGAACTCTAGCACTGGTTCAAAGATAAGGAGCGGGGAGCGGTAAAGACACCGATCGAACACCCCCAGGGCTACCTGTGCTGAAGATACACCAACTGTGCCAAGACTTAGTAGGTGGAGAAACATTTTTTTTTGTGTGTGTGTGTGCTGCATTGAAAAATGTAGCCAGCACTGCAGTCCCACTCCACAAAAATACCCTGTGCACACCAGTTGTGTAGCTGCATGAACAGCCACAAAATCATTACCCAGCTTACAGTTTGTCTTTATCTTTTTGTCGGTTTCTAAATACCTGAATATTACCATTTTTCTTTCACACAGACTGTTAATGCGTGATGCATTGTGGTCTAGTCTGGTAACAACAGAGAGACTGCAAAAGAGACTATGATTAAGAGTTTAAAACTGGTCAAGACAATCATAAATAAGCAGAAGCATCGTATGTGGTGATAAACAAGATTTGATTTCTGCTTGGTGTGTTCAACCGCCTTAAATACAGGTTCTTTTTGAATATTTTGAATTTTATATTTATATTTTGAATATTTTTGAATAATTAAAATGATTTATGTTTATATTGCAGCAAAGAACAAGTTTTAACATATATAATTTTTAAAGCCATATTATACCTTTTAAATTTTAGTCCACCCTACGATGGAGTGCAAAAGTCACTGTCTGTCTAAATAAAAATAAAAAAATCTGTCTACAAGAAAAGGCACATGTTCAGAAATTCAGCCCATACATTCTATATACTTGTGTCAATCAAAACACAGACAGTCTATACTTTGAGTATGAGTGGCCCTACTGGGAGCTGAAACTCTAACCTTATGAACATTTGATACCTACTGAGCAGGAGCATTTTATATATTATTTCTGCTGCTGAGAGACTGGGATTTATTAAGGATTAATATGTCCGACCCAAGATGTTTGTGTCTCTAAATCTCATATTTATGAAGCCCACAGACCTCATGTAACTTGATTTAATAAAAATACAACAACTGAAGAAGGTATATATATATATAAATGTATAAGACTGCGACAGGACTGACTCACCGGTTACAGACGATTATGATGACAACCACAGCAATGAGGAAGACCAGCCCGGCAGCTGCCGAGCCGATGATGAGAGGCAGCTTCTCCTGAATGCTGGTGTTGTATTCCTCTATTAAAAGAAGGAAACACATCAGATCAGATCAACATACTGCCATGCACGCACACACACAAATGCACGCACGCAGAGTCACAAGATGAAACATATGGGCAAGCATCTGAGCCACTGCATATGGAGGGAGCAATGGGTGACAGACAGACATACGGCTGGGTGAACCAATGAGCATCTTGGCATCTTGACTGGCCGCATGGACCATTTTCCAAAGCACACACTGAAATGTGTGCTCAGATGCCGCAGATATGGACAAATCATCTGGCAGAATGCGTGTGAAGTGAGGAGAGAGAGCATGTTTGGGTGAGACCCAGACTGATCAGGCAGCCAAGAATTGGGAGAGCAGCTACTGAATGGGCACAGAGAGACGGAGCCAGATTCTCCTCGAGTGCCGCAAATAACCCACGCAAGTCGACAATTTTAGCCACATACATGGGTTAGTGGACTTCCCTAGAGCTGTACCTGTCTCTGAAAATGAGAAATAAATAGTGCATTGCATGTGGCAGCCATAACATTTAATACAGTTATAGCACAGTGTAATGTAGATGTTAGTTCTGATGGCATGTTCATTACAAATGACAAAGATTTTGAGGGGACAGAAGGGGTTACCTACCCTACTACACTAGTCATAGTAAAAAGGTTTATCAAGAAAAGATGAAATCCAATGGGCGCAAATGACTGACAGTGTTCTGAAGAAACCTGGTGGAGTATTGGTGCAAACTGCTGTTTTCATAATGCCTCTCTACACGTGAATTCTTTTAACTTTAAACCACAGCAGGCATGAAAGAAAAAAAAAAGAATTTAAAAATCTGAAAACACCAAAAAATAACTTTAGGTCTTCATTTTCATTTTCTGCTCATTTTTTCCTTCACTTTCCATTACGGCAAGAATTTTCAAATCTGTACTCGGCACAAAAGTGCATTGTTCACATTTAACTATATTTGTCAGGGTCTTTTTACCACATAAAACAGATTTTATTTCTGTAAAAAATAAATAAATAAATAGACATGATGGAGATGTATCAGTTTAGAGTAAATTTATAGTTGACTCTGTTTGACATAGCTTCAGAGTTAGGATCTGTGCTATGTAGCATTTAAGAAATGGTTGTAACACTATGGAAGTGTTACAATCATGAAGTCGTTTTAATGCAGAGATTTACAGCTGTTCCTTATTATGATTATTTGTTTTCAAGGCTGACACATATTTTAGGGTGAATGTGTGTACATCCTAAAATCTAAACTTAAAGTCTAAACCGTTTATGAAGAAATTCTTCTGAAAACTGATGGTTCATCAGTTTCTCCATATTTCTATTATTTTTCCAACTTCAAAGAAGAGCTGGCATTAATCTTAAGGTTCAGTTTTCAAATCATACAGAACACAGTGTGCTTTTGTTTAGAAAACTGATTTTCAAAACTTCAGCCCAGAAATCCAATTTATTTATTTATTTGATCCATTTTTGTTATTTTCCAAGAGAGATTTATTTTTATTTTCTGCTCATGTTTCCCTTCCCTTTCAATTACCACAAGAATTTCCTAAGCTGTCCTCATCACAATCTGCATCCTTACCTTTCAACTATGCTTAACAGGATATTCTTGCAGCATACAACATATTGCTGAGTAAAAAAAAACTGTAACCAGTGTGCTTTAAATATCCTGAGTTTACAGTATATTTATAGTTGCATCAGTTTGAAACAGTCTCACTGCGGGATCTGTGTGTGGCAGCATTGAGGATGTTTGAGTGAGAGTTCAGGCTAATGATGGCCCCGACTATTGGAGTCTTTAGGAAATGAGATGCTGAGAGGGGAAAACCCATGGGTTGGCTCTAATATTAACATACTTGACTGATGTTTACTCAGTGTTCCTTCTTCTCCCAGTCTTGTCACGGACAAGATAAAACAGCTTCAACTTCATACTTGACTTAGACTCATAAAGAAAACCCCTCATTTTGTCGACAAACATTCTCTGAATGGGGGAAATTTGTGTAATGCATACATGTAAGAAATCCTGAGTGTTGAATATGACGAATAGAATGATAATATGAATATGCTGGTGCTTTTGTGACACTGATAAATAAGAAAATCATTTCAAGGGTTTAAAGTATTTGTTTGCTTCACAGCAGGGCCGTTTCTAGCTTTGTGGGGGCCTTAAGCAAGATGTTGTTGGGGGGGGCTAGTTTGTCATTACACTTCATGAGCAAAACAGAAGTTAAAATTAAACCTCTTAAGTTGATCCACAAAAAAATAGAATACAAGGAAAACAACACTTCTTTAAACATGAATTAAAAAAAAGATTTTGAGTGTTTAAGTTAAATGTTTACTTTAAGAAAATACAACAAACCAATATTTATTTTAAAGTGCAGCAATAAAAATAAAACACTAAAAATAATGCTTATTTAACATCACAGTCTGACACGTATCAGCCTAACACCCAATACGATTACTTAATCAAAGTAATAATAACAGTTTATGTGTTTATGTAATGGTCCTGGAGCTTCCTGGCCAGGAAGATCCCTCTGGCTCAACATCTGGAGCGCCACAATATTTTAGAATTGCTCCTGCAAAGACAAGGCTCCTTAGGTTATCAAGCAAAATAGATCATGGCACATGTTATGTTGCAGTAATACAGAAAATTAAAATGAATTTGTTTTTATATTAAATATTGTGATATACAGTGTCCCTTTAAAGCTTGTACCCAATTAAAAGTTGTCACTTTTAAGAGGTTTCTGCATTAATTTACACATTGAGCTAGTTAAAGAAATAAAACCAAGATAAATGCTTCACTGACACAATAGCCTAAAATAATAAACACGATGTCTCATATTTATAAAGCACTTAAAAAACAAACTTTTAAAATATTGAATAATATGAATAAAGGGGTCTGGAGTCAGTCAGTCATTCACGACAGACTGTCCATTCACATGCGACGTAATCATTTTATAAAATGAATAAGTCGCATGTGATTGGAGTTGGCCAATATAAATTTTAGCTAATATAAATATTAATATATTAAATATTAATATAAATGTTTCATGAAGCAAACACTAAAGCTGAGTTTATCCTAGCTAGCTAGCTAACATTCATCCAGGGCTAGCTAGCTGGCTAGCAAGACAAATAAACCAACTTGCTTAAAAACAGCATTTCACCTCCGCCTATCCAGCCCATGTCACCAACAAATGCCTTACCTTTATCTTTTGACCTTTTTTTCTTCCTCTGTTTTCTTTTCTTCTGTTTTTCCGCGCCACTGAGATAACTTCTTCTTGTTTTGTTAATATTCTCGCTAACAGGAATGATGGGTAGCTGTCAGTCACGCCCATCACACCTGTCGACGGTCCGCTACGGCACTCACTGTGCGACAGTGCGGCCCATACAGTCAGTGGGTCCAGCCCTAGTATATACAGTGAATGGGTCTAACGAATATGAAGCAATAATGCCATAAAAACACCAGCCACTGCTTATCATCATCGAGCATATAAGGGATATGACGAACACACGAGACAGGTACATTTGACGGGACGTTTGAATTCTCCTCAGATGAGGATGGACATGCAGCTTTGGGGCCCCCTTGTGGCTTGGTGGCCCTAAGCATTCGCCTAGTTCGCCTATAGCTAGAAACGGATCTGCTTCACAGCATGCTTCCTTCTCATTCCTGCAGCTGTCTGAATCCATACTGTATAGCATGGTGTGTCGATGGGCCATTCATGAAAGGTGATAACAGCTCTGCGTGCTCTGGTGAACATTGGCTTAATTCTCACCCTCAGTCATGGTCTGGAAGTACAGTTTGCCACTGTAGCGTCCAAACCCAGCTACAGTGCGGGCCCGGACCTGGAACACGTAGATGCTTCCTGGCTTGAGTCCACGGATGACCACTGTGTTGGTCTGGCTCCTGATGGTTGAGGAGTTATATTCCGATTGGTCCTGGGAGGAGAAAAACACCATGTTGACTCCCGGCATATTAGTAATAATTACCGTTGGGTTCCAAAGGCCAGCAATTATAAAATGCCACATGAATAAATTACATGTTATGTTAAAGGTCTGCATTCCTACACCCAGCATTCACAAAATCCCCAAACGAATTAAAACAAGAATTATTGATCTCGTCACAGGAAGGATGAGATTAGAAACTGTACCGGAAATATTTGGAGCTGAAGCTGCGGTATACTTGTGACATCTCTGCATTTATTTATTACAACATTCCAAAGAACTAATATGAACAATTTGCTGCCACAATAGCAAGCATGGTTTGTGGTAAATCGGCGTGATTGAAAGAGGCAAACATTCAGCAGCTGCAGTTAAGAAGGTAGATTTTGTGGCAGTTTCAGGTCAGGCGGCTTCTCTGAGCTGTGCCTTCTGATGATCAGAGCTGTATTTCACTGTCATACCCCTCCTCTCCAGAATGCTGACAGGTTTGAGAGCACAGACTGAGACTCTTTTAGCTGCTCCCATCAACACACTGCTCGGCGCACACTTCTGAGCCACAGCAGGGGCCAGGACAATTGTTTTGACAGCTCTCCCCGGCAGTGTCAGAAAAGGGAATTATACTCCAAAGTGGAACGGCTCAGCATGTAGACGAGAGTTCGACAAACGGTGCATCGTATACGGCCACGCGTTTACATTCGTGTGATTGAGCTGAACGGCTATATTACCACTGCGGTTAAATCAATGCGCATTTGAATCTGTGAGGTTGCTTGTGAGAAAGTATGCTGATTCGGAGGAGCTTGCGTCTTAAAAACTATTTTTACAGCAGGCAGTGTACCATTGTTTTAACCACAAGTCTCTGAGCATCAATCCCCAGCGGCCCTACTGCAGGGCTGAGCGTGGTTTCCCTTTCCCAGTGACTGACCGTGATTATAATTTGAAGAGAATGAGCATAAGTCCTAAGCAATGTTCAGAAGCCCTGTCTACATGCCTCCAAGGATCTGCAGTTATGCAAACGAACGTGAGGAGATATTCTGAATATGAATGTAGAACTAAACAAAGGAGCCAGTTTTGACCATTAGAGCATGATTTATTTAGCTTGATAGGGAGAAGAGGAAGTAGAACTCGTGTTTATATGGACCAGTGAGGAGGAGTGTTTCCCTGTGCTGGAATGAATCGTACCTTTTCATAATACTGCAGTTCATAGTCCAGGATGACCCCATTAGGCTGGTCCGGCTGAGACCAGGAGAGGGTGATGCTGTCCACGGTACGGCTGACCTGATGCATTATGGATACAGTGGATGGAGCTGTGAGGAGACAACACGATACAGTGTGTTAATTAAGTATGAAGCAAATCAATCATCCCCAACTTCACAGTCATGCTACGAGAATTTAACAGCATCTTTAATCTCACAGCACAGCCAAACACTTGCCTCTGCAAAAGTGTGAGGCCATAAATTAATCTATATGATATACTGCAGTCTCCTGTTAAGAGTTTCCCCCAGCTAGGCATGCATTGCAATTTGGCAAGTCACAACACTGACTGAACCGCACAAGCGGCCTCATGGGACTCCCCAGCATCGTCTGTGACTTTCATGGGATTAATTTACACTTGTCACAGTGTTGATAACAGACAACTCTCTGCAAATAAATCATTTTAAAATCACCAGACCACCGTGTGCGACACGAAGGAGCCACGTTTCGTCAGTCAAATAAACTACACGAGCGCAAACCACAAGAGCCACAAACATTTTGTCCCCCAAGTTTTGGATGACAAAATAAAGGCAAACTGCAGCGCTTTAAATCATCACCACAAACAACTGTTCTAATTTATACGACATTTGAATACACAGCGGTACTACGCAGCTGCTGACTGTGAAGGACTGCGCTACTGACCAATGTTCAGGTTGATTTTTAAATCATGCTAGACATCAATTGTACGATAATGTTAAGCAAATTAAATGGCCTATGATCACATACTACACCTGCCATACACATCAAACCAATGTAAAACATGTTTGATATATTAGAAAAAAAATTAGCAAGTGTAATGAACTGTACAATAAAATTCATTACAGTTGAGCAAGAAAACATATTTTCAAGTAATTCCAGTAATTGAGATTTTTTTTCTTCCTGCATCTCACTGCACGATCTCATTCATACATTTTTAAGCAATCACCAGAGTCACTAGTAGAACAAAACGACTTGTTGCATCATGGGTGGTCTACTATAGTCTTACAGAGCCCAGTGACCTGAGATTTTGTCGGGTCAGAGGGGAGCGTGATCAACTCAACTTGTCCAACAACCATTATGATTAGTTCAGGGTGCTGCGGGTCAGTGTAAAGCTAAGAGAAGCTGGAGATAAAAAGCTCTGTGTGGGGAGCCTGGCAAGGCCTGCAGGCCTCTATGTCTTATCCTCTGTGCGTGTTTGAAAGGGTAGGGTGGGTTGGGGTGTCAGAGAAGGCGGGGGCAAGATTTATGGACACCAGGCCCCCGCAATCATCCCCTACACACACACACCCCTCGGCCGGGAACACAGTGGCTCCCCTGAGTCCCGGCAATAAAGTCGGAAGTCTCTCCACCGGCACGTGTTCTCTATGGAAAATTCACTGACTGGAAAACTACAACTACCACGCCTCTATAATCTCAGGCTCTGAGGATGCATGTGTGTGGTTTTTACATTATAGCAATTCACCTGCAGTCCATGTAAAAAAAAGCAAAACACTTATCAGTTAGACACATCAAGACAGAAAACACAGCAACGAAGTAATCACAGCGACTCAGAGCCAGTGATAAGAAGTCCAGTTTAAAACCTTATTCATTCTCATCAGTTAATCTCCCAGGGCCTACGTGGTCTGACCAAACCAGAAGCATCAACCTGATGCAACAAATTATGATGTCTCATATAAACAGCCATGGTCAAGTGGCTGAGTGAGTCGTCATGTGCTGCTGCCAGGAGATAATAAATTGAGGTTCTGTATTTCATCTCAGCAGAGCACTTACACCATGATGGCCTGTGACTCTGCAACGCACGTACATCATGCCCTTAATCTGGAGCCGGAGGTACAGTGGTGTATACAGTAACCAGTCAGGACAGCAGTCTCAGGAATCTCTTCCATCTCAAAGTACTGACCAGTTTGTTTGCAGTCACAAGACGACAGCCTAATAAGGCAAACTGTTTCTCTAAGGGGAACTCACGAGTATCCCATTACGGATGTACATATATTCAAGACCGCCACATGGCCTTTTCCTGCATAGCATTTCCATTAAACACACGGACCAGCCATGCCTAGTAACCTGATACAAGGCCGGAGAAACAAAGGCAGCTCATGTATTCATGTACGGAGGATGGACACATGCCAACATGAAAAGCTGTTGCAGGAGAACACTGTGGTTTTCTTCTATTAAAGGGCAACTTCCAGACAGTCAGAGTGGCAGTCGCAGTGTCTGGAATCGAGCAACTGATAAGGGGTGTCAAAACTGAAAAAACACAAACAACTGAGATTAAATTAAAAGAAGACATGAGTCTCTGAGGGAAAAAGATCAAGTGTTGAAACGTTGGGCTTGTAGCGCAAATACGAACACATTTTAAAGATGAATCCAGCTGCGCATTTCAAGTCAGTTCAGCGCACGCATTTCAGGCTAGGCTGACGTTCCACCAATTGACTGTGGAATGCAGTGGTACGCCAAGCCAACGTTTCATTGCAGTAAGGCCTACAGCACTGATCCACATATGAAAACCATTTTCGTGCATGTAATTTATGTACTCCAAATCTACAAGTCCCCATTGTGCTCCAAATCTTCAAGTGTACCTAGCATTCTTTTTTCCACAACTTAATCTATAATTTGCAGGGTTGAGTAAATACTTGGTTTCCATTGTGTCAACATCAGTCGCTGAGTTATGCCACTAAATACATGTTGTAGTTGTTCCAAGCCTTTCTCTTTGTTGTTACAATAATTATTTTTAAATCGTGTGGATTGTAGCCCATTAAGGACAATTATAAATTAAAAACAAATATGTGAGAACTAGCCGACTCTTCAAAAAGCGACATCAGTTCCTTCAAAGTGGGCGAGCTGCACTTCCACTGGATTCTTTATTTATAGATTTTTCCCAATGAATGCTCTATTCATGTTCTTAAAACTAATGAAGCAGTTATAATGACAAAGACATGGATTGTAAGTTTATATAATTAAATTAGATGGCTGAATAGGAAAGATAAATGGCGGCGACTAACTGGGGTATTTTATTAGTTTCCCATATACCACACAGCAGCGAGGGTGCAGACAGTGGACCACTAGCCAATATAAGCTGGTGAGTTTTAAAATCGTACCCAATGTTTAAAATGAGGCTGCATCACACACGCTCAAGGAGAAACTTACCAGACGCTGTCCTTGCAAAAACATTAAACTTGCACAGGCTTTCAAAATAACAGATTCAGATAAGCACTGAATGCACCACGTCATGTGATCGCACTGGGAAACTGATGTTATCTATATAGACACTGAGGCGCAACAAGTTGCTAAACATCTATAGATCCACTGTAGTCCGAGAGGTGATAGTGATACACCTGCAAACTGGTTTGCCACACCAAAAGAGGACAAAGAAGAACTGGCTATAACATTTTTTTGTTTGTTTGTTTGTACTGGAAAAAAACTAAGCAGAAGGCTAAATGAGTGTGGATGAAAAAATCTTTGGCGAGACGCAGCCAACACAGGACATCTACAGCTAACGTTAGCCTCAAAGGCTACTGTTGACGACTGTTGCTTGACAAACACACCGGCTGCTCTGTGTCCCTGTAGACACATCTATCTCTTTTTATTATGATGAAAGTAATGATGTAATCATGCAGGCTTTAAATAAATATCAAACATGTTTGACCCCAACCTTGGGAGGTTTAAGAGCAGATCTGTAAGCACCTCACTTTACCAGATAATCTGGCCTGATAGTAGGAGTGCGTTCGGGGATAAATCGTCCTCAAACTCCTGCAGCCTGAGCCATGCATAAGCCACAAGAATGTTTCTTTTATTCCAGACCGAAGCATGAAGAAGGGTGATTATTTATTTTGTTTGAGTAGGAGTGCATTTTTGCACAATTTCAGCTATGAACAGATTGTGTTGTGTACATACTTTTTCATCTCGGATATACCCAAGCATGTAAACAGCCCAGCGACAGTAAGAGAAACAATCAAATCCAATAATGAATAAGCCGAGGCCCGAAAAGGGGGTGGTATCCTATTGCTTAATTGTGAGAAGATGGGAGGCCCCAGCTGTTGTCAGAGAATTAGGTTTCAGACCCCACATTATTACTCAGCCTGGGATCTGATATGAAAGACACTGCTTTGGAGTCTATTCTAGCATGACACTTTGGCCTTGGCCCAACAACAGAGAACACAAAGGCTCTGTTTTGCTCAACATCTCTAATAGATGTTTTACTGTTACGTGTGACCATCTAATGACTTCCCTAATCAATTAAAGATGGGGTTTACAAGGATATTTCCACTCGTTTAGATCCAAGCCAGTTTAATGGGGCATGCTTTTGCTAACACACATACAGGAGTGAACCTTTCATCCATCCAATTAATTTATGTCTCTGTTATCTTTTATTGTAGTACACTCTTTTGGTGGGCTGCCCTAATCTCTCCCTGAACATTTCCTTGTTTAGAACTGCGTGTTTGGCCTCTGTTAATAGGCGCTGCTCTGAACACTATGGGCATCTTCATTAAGCAAGCCAGATGAAGTGAGACCATTGTGGATGGACGGCAATGGAGGGGGCCCTGTTGTGGGCAACCATGTTAAAAAAAGAAGAATAAAGGGATCCTGAGGAGCACCAGGATCCATGATAAGTGTTATATAGAGTTGTGTTTGGAGGAGCAGGGCTAGGAAAAGTTATGGCGATCAAAATGACAAACACTCAGAGAAAAAAGGTGAGAAATGTCCAGCATTTGCTGGGACATGAATCATCTGCTTCTGAGAAAGTATACGTTGAAGGCCTTTTATCTACAACTCTCTTACATCCCACTGTGACTGCAACCATGTGGCTCTGATTTGATTAGACCTTCTGGTACAGAGAGCAATGCTATGATTTGGGGAAGATGGGGGAGGTAGCGAGAACAGGTCAGGGCTCGTAAAATCCCTTTTCCTTTTCATTGTAAAAATCAGTTTCCCCGCAGAGCAATCTCTCCCAAAGGGCCCAAACCAGCTGGTTCTCTACCAGGCAGTCTCCCAAACAGGCTGCCACTGCTCCACTCTCTCCAACTGCCGTCCATTTATGAGCGGCACATCGAGATGCCTTAAAGGGAGAGGCCCATATTTACATGTACTTTAAGCATGCTGGCAGCCTGCCGCGTCTCCCCAGCTGCAAAGGATTGTGGGTTTTACATCTATAAAGATTTTCCAGCGCAGTAAAGCTACAAAAGTGAGATTTCAGTTCATCAAGCTTTAAACCATCTGCACTGGAAAAGACTGGGGACTATAATACACTCGTATACACACCATAAGCTAATTCTAAAATAGGCACTTCAGGGATTTGACGAGTTTTCAGATGCTTGCAGAGGTTAGGGTTTAAACCTAAGTCGTCTCGGCAAATCTACAGATGGAGGAAATGCATCCCAGATTAATGTATGCGAAGACAATTTTGCAGAGGATACGAGAGATGCCTTGTATCTGAAATAAACTATGGTTTGTTGGCAATTCTCTTTTTGGTGGCTCAAACAAGGAAATCCACAGTAGTCAAAGTCTGTCTTAGACTTTACAAAAGTTTAGTGACTGTGGAAAAACCAAGGACAAGACAACAAAGCCTTGTTTGTTGAACTTTATAAATATGCTGTGACGTTGAAATTGGTTCCTGAAATGTTCCCATAACACAACAAAGTTCGTACATTTCCAAAATGTCATTTTAAATTATTAAAAAATTGTCTCTGAAGAGCCTTAATCTGGCCTAAAGAGCAATTTCTATTGTCGTAAACATTTCTGCCGTGGCTCTTTAGTCTTCCTGGGCATATTAAAGCAGAACCAGCACAACGTTGGAGCAGTCCGCCACATGGATGTGGAATGAAGGATTTGAGTCACATAGCTCTCAGGGAAACTGGTCTCTGTTTAATCAGCGGGCTGCTATTGTGCATTTAAACAACTTCCAAACTGGCATCAGTGAGTTTAAAACTCACAAACCACAGAATGCGTGTCAGTATTGTGCAGCTTTGGAATGGCGAGTGTGGGGTGCAGCTTTAATTTGGCCACTGGGACACAGAAAATATTTTGTTTTATCAAGCTTCATTGGTAGTAAAAGAAGGGAGAATGCCGACATTGTGTTTTGTGGATTCACATCGCTCAGCCACAGGAACAAAAGGAGCACGTGTAATTAATACGGGTTGGAGTGAAATTACCTCTTGAGAAATGTGTAACTGACAATTATTTGCCGGCTATTTAAGCAACGTCCTCATTCATGTTCATTCACATTTAACCGAAATTAATATCTAAGAGGAGTTCAGTTCCATCAGGTCATACTGATGCCACTCTGCAGATGTAAAGTGACAATATAATATAAAACACAGAATTTGCAACGAGCAGTGACGTCTTTTGGCTTAACGTTGATGCAAGTCTTGCACACGAGTGCCACACAATAGAAAGGATTATAAAAGATCATCTCTTTCTGACCCGAGGTTACACATAAAACCTTCTGGAGTTGTTCTACTGACTGCGGATCGCACAATCGCTGTAGGATCTACGACTCAAGGCTACACTAAAAAAATGGTAGGTATTAGTGACATGTGAGTAGGAGCGGCAGGGGGGGGAACAGCTTGTCGTGTTCGAACCAGAAACTCCAGACAGTGGCAAGACAGTGGCTCAGATAATAACAGCTCAGTTTCGCAGCCGCCTTCAAAGGAATGCTTAATGTACGTGTCAACAGGAATTTGAATGTGTTTGGCAAACAGAAAGGACAAAGGGGGGGAAAAGAGAGTAAGGAGAAAGGCTAAGAGACACAGCGAAGGAGTGCCATTGTGTTTATCACAGATCCATTTGCTTAATTGGTGAAGTTAACTCTATAAAGTTTATAGAAAGAATAAACTGATTGGGTAGTGACCCCTTTTTGCTTCATAACCTTTATTTATTATCTTTTTTTATTATCTCGCTGTTGGATGTAAAGAGTAAATAAATGGCAGCAGTAAAGCACAATCTATTATTCAGGGATTTCAGCGTACAACTAATGCACTCAACAATAATTAAATGTGCATTCATGTTATGTTCTCTTTTACAGCCCAGTGAGCTAAAAGATCACGGCCTTTTAACCCAGATTTATATGCAGGGGATGTTCGTTTTCTATTCCTCTTCCCTGCACACGTCCTGAAGGAAGAGATCCATATAATGCGCCCAGGAAAAAAAAAATATCACATGGCTACTGAATGATTTATGAACAAGATCAATTAGTTAACTAATTCTGACAATCCATGTGCTAATTCTCTTATGGGGTCTCATAATTAAATTCATGCTGCATGCATAGGTAATTTAAAGTCATCTGATGAACCTCGCTGACAACTGTGCAGACTGCACACTTTATCGCCGAGATAATCTCACTCTCTCTCTCTCTGCTGTAGTCTGAACGTGTCTTCGTAAACATGTTGCTCAGTATCAACAGTCTCATGAATGTGTCATGCTGTATGTGTGGCTGCCTGGCTGAGTACCAGAGCAGTCTTCTATCAAGGCGCTGTCAGTGCTGAGCTCCTGGTGCAGGCTGAGGCCTCCTGTCTGTCTGCCTGGCTGACCTACACTGGCACCCACCATATGTGTCCTTCTTAACACCTTCTGTCACTGTCGCACTGCGCGCCGTGTACACCGGTGGTCCCTGTCTGACTCTCTGTCTATCAGCCCGCATCTCTGCCGTTCTCCTGCATTTAGAGCTGAGGCTTGGTGATAATGTAGCAGCCTGAATGACTTGTTATTGCTGCTCTGCTGTCTTGGTCTGTTATTGAGTAGAAATGAATCTACATTAAGATGTACACCGATCAGGCAAAGCATTACGACCACCTTCCTAATATTGTGTAGGTCTCCCTTGTGCCTCTAAAGCAGTTGTGGTTCATCAGAGAACGGACACAGACCGTCCTATCAGTGGTTTTAATATTGTGGCTGACGGGTGTATGATACATTTTTATGAAACTAAAACAAATTATATAAAACCGTCTGGTACATTGTGGCAGAATGGGCCACACTAATTAAATCCGCCGTTTTAATAACTGGTGTCACTGTCCTTAAGTCATGAGGGTAGCATCCACATTTGGCTCGCTGTTGTACCGCCACGTTCTGGCAGTACCACCTGGCTCTGCACCAGTGCTTTTCACACCATGGCCCAGCGGAGCAGCAAAGTCCCTGGTAGCCTGGTTACACTGGACCTGAGCAATGTGGCCAATAATTAAGCCATAAATCTTGCCGAGGCGATATGAAAAGGCTGCCCCTATTTTTACACCCTCCCTGCCCTCTGAGTAATGTGGTTCACATCCACAATCAGCCAGTTCGCCCGATAAGAAACCAATTCAGCCCCTCTTCTTCCTGATAGCATTAACAGCAACAGCTCACCTTGAGTTAATGAAATGCCTAAACAAATATGTCCTCTGGAATCTAATAAACCCGGCCACTATAGAATGCAATATGGCAAATATGCAGCGTATGTGGAGATCTAATTTATCTGTTGTGCGATGCTGAATTCTCTCTCAGAATAGGGTTCATTCGCATTCAGGAGATCATCTCAATTCTGTGTGCTGAAACTGATGATACAGCAGCTCAATAGAACGCTAGCAAATGTCATTCAGTTCCATTCCTAGCTATTATGTGTGTGTCTTCATGATTTTAAGCAACTGTAACTGAACACCGCCTTCATAAAATCATACATATTGAAATGACTCCAATGTCCACCAAGAGTACACGCCGCCTATAACCAGAACCATGCCTTTTAAATGTTATAGACAGCTCAGACACAGGCTCCGATGAGCCGACCCAAAATCAAACACTTGCTGACATGTGCGCGCAAGATGTGGCTTTGTTCAAATATGTACACTGCACTCTCGGTTGCATTTGTAACCTTTCTATCCAGCCATGTGTCTCAGACTGTGTGGAGATAAAATGGCAGGTCTGTGCTGTGAAGTCTATTAGGGCAAAGTCACACAGTGCGTCTCACTTGTCAGGAATGTTTGATTAAACTTCAGGGCGGCAATTTGGCTTTAGCTCGAATTTTCATTTCATGCAATAACGAATTTAGGCCAGCTAAGTTAAGGGGTGGAGAGAGCACGGGGAAAAAATAAATTGTGTGAGGACCTATATACACTGTTAAAGAGGTCTCTAAAATGATGTTAGTAGTTTTTGAAGCGGGCTTCCTTGATATTTATTATGTAACAGAGTTAACCATGTGAACTTCCTGTATAGTGATAATGCCAGTAGGTCACTTGTTTCCAGACGTATCTAAAAATGCATAAAATGTGATGGCCACATAATTTAAAGGGCAACAGATTATGTTTGGCAGAAGATAAACGACACTAATGTATTAGCAAAAATGAGCCGTAGCATAAAACCACTAAAAAACATCATAGAAAACACTTAATCCCTGCAGTCGCTATAATCTGAAAAGTATTCTTCTAACCAGATCAACACAAAAATGAATAAAAACACCAGACCAGACAACAGACAGGGAAATATTCATTTTGCACTGGGTGGGCATGCACACTAAGAAGTGCACCAACAAAACTGAATTTGCGGGCATATTACTTTCCCTCTCATAACACGAGCGCCACAGCTGAGAGGACTAATGGTGCGCACCTGGTGTAAGGCTCTTCGACTGAGCAGATATTAAGAGTCAGAGCCACAAACAAAACAACGAAAATTGTCATCACACAGAAGGGTGAATCCCTTTAAGAGATCAGAACAGAGCGGGGTGTTAATAAAACGAGGCGCAGCATCAGCGGCCGTGTAAGCCGATAAATTAACTGCTTAACTCAAAAGCCGGACTTAAAGTTTTATTCAATTCTGAAGACTCTGCAAACGCTGGAAGAAAGGGAATACAGATGAAAGCAAGACGAATGTATTAAAAATAGCTGAAAATCTTGACTTTTTATGGCAAACTCAAACAGGAGTGCACCGTCTGCCTGGCTGACCGTCAGATCTTTGTCTTTTCAACATTGTCACTGACGTTTTTCTTTCACTTGCAATATCGCCCAACTGTAAATTCATTGCAAAAGCCTCACTAGCATGCCACCTCCTCTGGCATCACCTCTTCCTCAAATGTCACATTTAAATCCTGCTAATGCCTTGAAACATAGACACTGTGCCACAAAGCATCAGTTCTGTAACACTCCTGGCACAGTCCCACTCCCACCAGGCATTCGATGTTAGGTAAGAGTAACAGAGAAAAGCCGAAGTAAGATGGCCTAAGTGTGACTCATTATTATAAAACGGCTTAGAGGCACATCTCAAAGCTTCTGCGTGTTCCACACAATGCAAGTTTTGGGGAATTAGTCATATGCTTATAAAACGAGCTCAAACGCCATTCAGCCCGGCGTTTGCTTTTGTGTGGCATTACAGTGTGTAATCAAGCGCTGCACTTTCCAGGGCAATCACGTCCTTTATCACAGAGGAACTGTCGCCAACCACCTACAGTGTGGGAGGATAAGCCCTGTGGGTAATAGAGTGTGGTGGGTGCTTGATTGGGAATGGAGGGTGAGAAGTTTTGCTCACACTCTGCCCCCCCGCCATCCTTCACACCAACAAGTCATAGCCGAGGAGGCGGCCAGCCATGCACACGAGAAATAAGCCACACTTTCACGCCACTCACTTTCAATTGACTTATTTATTCGTTGCTTTTATGGAACGCTCCACGCTCAGGCCCAAAGTAAGATCACTATTGGACTGATTAACACGCATGTATGTAAACAAAATTTCATAGACTCTGGTTTTTCTCCAATTCATGCTCTCATACTGCGCGTATGAACGGGGCACAGAGCTGCCTGAGGTGATTAGAGGTGACATGATGTTTATGTAACCTCCAAGCCTCACAAACCAGATGCAATTATGGTCTCCTGGTCTCTGTGACCCCGCTCTTGTTGCGTAGCGCCGCAAAACTCCAATCCTGTGTCCCAGGAGTGAGCAGGGTGCAGGGTGATGGGGGAAGGTGGGAACGCGGAGTGGGGGCGAGCAAGAGTTGAGTTCTTTTCACAGCTCCCTGTGACGGGAGCGCTTGCCGCCTAATCCAAAGTGACGGGCACTTCAGTGGAGAGGGCGTGGAGCCCCCCAATTTCCGCCAGGACCCCTCGGCAGGAGAAGCAGAGAAGCCAAGGGTTGGGGTGGCAGACTTATTGTGGCCCAGTGAGACCGAATGGGGCAGGGGCCTCATTACAACGCTTAACTGCACTCACAGGCCCTCATTAACCCACCACACCAGTGACTCAAATCAAAACAGACAATAAAAAGAGGTCGGCGTGTGAATAGAGACCTCCGTTTTAGTGTGACATAGAGTTCCTCTATTGTAACAGTACTTTATGGGTCTTTTAAACAAACAGATCTCTACAAAGATTGAAGTTTTGCTTTAATCTAGGCTTCACAAATCCTGCAGAGTAAAACTGCAACGGAGTAAAACCTAATATGTCCACCTTACAAAAACAGTCATATAAAACTGCCCTCAGAGCAGGGGGGATGGATGATGGGAGCTGACAGGCACTTAAGCATTTTGCCGACGGGATGCAAAGCCGGTGCAAAGATGAAGCCCAGCCAGTCCAGCCCCCCCTCCCCGCTCATCAGTGCTTGGGGGAACAAAAGCCTGGTACGCCAAACCAAATGATGCGTTTCATGGAGACAATTAAAGACCAAATCAATGCCGTTGCCTTGGTGAAATAATTGCAGATGCGGCCGAATTGAGCCGCGATCATCGAGCAGAAAGCATGTAAAATCCCAACTATTGCAGAAAAGAGACACAGAGTTTCAGGTATATTTCTTGAAAATCATAAAAAGTTACCCCACTCACCATGACTGTTTTTCATTAGGCCTTGAAATACTGCTTCTTGCTAAGTTAACAAGGCTGCTCTCTCTCTATACTTATATATAGAGCAACGTAGTATACTTACTACTACTACTAAAAACATGCAACTCCCCAGTCAAGTGGGTGGAGGAGTATAAAGCTGTAATCACCGAACAGTAGATGAAGTGAGGAGTCGGCAGATATGCTGCTCTTAGCTCCACAGTCTGAAATACATGATGATGAGGTCACACTGTAAAGACCAGCAGGCCATCACATTCTGTCAGTCACATCATCAGCGGCACTCTCCTTCCCATTTTACAGCCCTTCATCTGCATACATCACCATACAGGAGAGCTGGGAAACAGACTCAGCGGAGGACTGTGCACTGTGCATTATGTGCTTGTAGAGGAGTGAGTGTGATGAAGAGGCTCTGTACAGGGCACGGGCGACAAAGGACAGGAGCACAGACACGGCACGAAAATAGACGTGGCGAAGAGAAGAGAAGAGGAGAGAAGAGAAGAGAAGAGAAGAGAAGCACATGAGGAACATAAAGTGCAGAATAAGACAGATGGGCCCACTTACCGGCCTGGTTAGTGGTAATATTGACTGAGGCGTACTGAGGGGAGTAGGGGCTCTGATCTGACACCCCGTTGACAGCCTGCACCTCGAACGTGTACTGCGTGTGGGCCAGCAGGTCACTAATGTAGACCCGGGTTTCTGTCAGGCCCAGCTGACGGGGTACAAACTGAACGTTGTCCCCGCAGCGAGTGCACCCTCCACGGCCTCCGCCGCAGCTCTTGCAGATGATGTTGAAGACCACGTCCTCGCGGCCCCCCGAGTCTCGAGGAAGCATCCACTCCAGCATCACAGAGGTTTCATTCACGATGGAGATCACAGTCTGCGGAGCCGAAGGGACAGCTGGAAAACACACGAGGGATTCTGTAGTTTAGACAATCGAGCGGTGACACAAAAAGAAAAATGCAACTCCGGCGGTGGTTTCATGCTTCATCCAGGGGCTACAGCTTATAGCTAAATCTGGTACAATAACTCTTCTTGTTCATATGAAAAAAAAAAAAAGCTGTTTGTAAAAGTTGTGGGCAGGACATGGTTGATGGATTAAAAACACTTTCAAAAAGAACAGTGATGAATTTGACTTGTTAAAACACTGTGATTAAACACGGGATTATATAAATTCCTTGTTATGTGGTTGTCACTCACATAATTCAAAAGTCCATTTTGCAATGGAAGCTGTGTTGCGTCCTTGATGGCATGGAGTTCACGATTACATGAAGCGAGAATATCCACAGAGATACTATAGCCTCTTTGAGGTCTGATCTGACTGAATTCCAAGCTGGCAGCGCCTCTTCCCTCGGGATGCCCATTTACACTCTTTCATTTCCACTGCTGGTGTCCACTCTGTCACGTGTTTCCTTGACATCTATTCTTGACAAAGTTCTCATGGAGCATCGTATAGAGTTACTGCAGCGGAGAGGAACCTACTGTTTCACCCATTGAGACATTCTTAGCAACCAGGCATTACAGGGTGGAAACTTCCCACATGGCGCTACACGTTGAGTGACGGGCCAAACAAACAAACAATGAGAACTGTTTATCTTTTACAGACATGTGCACCTAATTATGGTCGACGTATCCTCCAGGACTAATGAGATAAACAATTCCACTCCGCCCACAACATCCTAAATCTGAATCGATCACTTCTTATTTAACCTCCTTTTAATTGGCAGCAATTAACAGATCTCCGGCTTTGGAAGGGAGCCCACTGGAGTGCCCTTCTTGGTGTCTTTCATACACAGAAACATAACTCCTCCTTGGCATCTCCTTCCTGGGGAGGAGGACTAATATCCCCCCCATTAGCTGGCGGGAGGCTCTGATGGGCCCATTCCCTTGCTTTAATCAGGCCGGGCCCTGCTGCGCTTAATACGGGTGACGTGACGCTGCTGCTTTCTCATTCACAACAGCTGCTCAACTCCCAGAGCCAGGCTTATGCAAATCTCCTTTGTTGGAGACCATCAAATCTTTTCCCTCCTCTCTCCCTTTCAACAGGCAGAGAGGAGAGCGAGGAAAAAACACTACCGAAACGTTGAAAGGGCCTTTTTTTTCTCGCTCACCCCCATTTTGTTTTAGTTAGACCACACTCTATGCGCCGATTCTCTGTCTTTCTCACATGCACACACCCACACCCCACCTCCCTCTCCCTCAAATTCCTTCTTGTTCATTTCTTTCTACGCGCCTTTCCCTCATGACTTACCCCTCCCTTGCTCACTTTTGCTTTGGTCTATCCTTCCTCTCTCTCTCTCTGTCTCTCTCTCTCTCAACCTCAGTGTCAGTCTCAAATTCAAATTCAAATTCGAACAGCTTCATTGGCATGACAAGAGAAAGTCTCGCCTCGGCTCATTCTCCAAGTCTGCCCCTTCACAAAGCTACGCGCCCTGGCCCAGTAACCTCTGGTCTGGTTTGGAGTACGGACTGAGTGATGTTGAGGAGGGGCAGCCGAGCCTTGTGTGTCGGGTCAGATCTGTGGACAGCCACACTATGAGCATGTCAGCGTCGCGTTCATGTGAGGGACGGCTCTGACAGGGTTTCTCTGTTTGGAGTTACACACACTACCAACGTCCTTTGATCCCAGGAATCTTCTGCTCGAGGCTGTGGCAAGTGTGTGTTTTTGTGTGTGTGTGTGTGTGTGTGTGTGTGTGTGTGTGTGTGGAAGAGTTCATGTGAGAAACCAAAGAGTATCTATTCATGTCTGTGTACTATGTGGAAGTGATCTGAACATTCACACATAACAACCTGAGCACTGTACTCACTTGTGCACGGCATCTGGAGCGGATCTGAGTCTGTGCGGTAGTATCCGTTGCGGCAAACGCAGTTGATGGCGCCTTCGCTGGTGGTGCGGCTGTTGATGGGGCACTGCATGCAGGCCTCATCTCCTTGGGTCGGTTTGAAAAAGCCAGAGGGACACGCTAAAAGACAGAAGAGAGTAATTTGATTAAAAAACAAGCTTTTATTTTATATTTAAGTAGAGTGAGTTTGGACTAATGTATTAATCGCATACTGGGTACGTATCAAAAGCTGATGATATTAAGGATCCTCTTAATAGCTCATCTGACTGGCAGGAGCCCAGCAACCTGAAACTATAATCCTTGCTGCAGAGAGAGAAGGTGGCAACATACACAAACTTGCACCTTTTACTCTGTAGCATCCCCTCTCTCTCACACTAGTGCCTCCTGCCTCGCTTCACTATTAACAGTCAAAATGTTGCGAAAATGAAATTGTGAAAAAACTAAAACAGACAGTTACAAGCAGACCCTGCACAGACATGCAGGTAGAGCGGGTGGTCTACAAACCACAGTGTTAGTTAGCTCAGCTGACTAATACGTGGTGAAAGTCGAGCCATTGTCGACTAGTCGATGACGTCACTCATAAAAACACAGCAGACAGTACGGCTTTGGAACTATGTTCTTCACCTCAATAGATATTGTAGCGTCTCACACAAAAGAAGCTACGGAGGCTTTTCTGCAAGTTCACTAAAGCTTGAACACAAACTACTGTCAGCTGTAAACCACGGCAACACCATAAACACCGTCAGTCTGACACTTCTAACATGTGGCTCTGCCTCAGCAAAAAAAACAAACACAAGAAAACACGCAGCAACAATGTCAACTACTAGAAAACACTAATAGAACATACGCTTATCAGTACTGTGTGAGGCAGATATGTTTAGCCCATATAAATCAGAACCGTCAATAGCATTTGATAGTACTTCACAGCGAGTTAAGTATAGCCGGATTTTTTTTTAAAATAAGTGGTATATATCCAGAGCCTTTTCCCTCTTTACCAGCTAAAGGAGCTGCAGTGACTCACTGGGCTCCTCACCTGTCTTCTCTGAGGCGTCAGTGTTGTTACTGATCACCTGATCTGCGACTAGTCTTACTGCTTAAAGCGTCATGGCACAGCAGTAAAGTCGACACAATCTCTAATCTTAATGTGTGTGTGTGTGTTTCTGAGAGGGTGCATTTGTCATTATGACTCTAAAGCACTTTGACTGCCCATAGGTAGAAAAACAATACATAAATACAAGACCTTTTAAATGTATTTCCCTGTAGATATACATTCATTACCACTTCATCATTTCAAGTGGTTCACTTTGAGCCAAAGAACACACAAACTGTGACTCCAACATAAATATGTACCACCACAGCCCAACATATTTAACATACAGCGTACTGCAGTCATGCATGTGTGGCAGCTCTCTGCAGATATGGCAACATGTCGTGAGTTTGCTTTGAATTATTCACTGTGCTGTAGTTTCCTGAGAAACCTCTGAAGTGCCCTGCTTTCTGTTAAGAGCCCTTTTAAGGGCCTCTTTCTGGAAAGTTACATTCATTGCAGATATGAAGATGAACACGCTGTATTTGCGCATCTGACTGTGTGTGTGGGTGAATCACAGGCCACGCACGCTGTGAATCTGTTTGTGTGTTGCCATGAGCGTCAGTCACCGCTGTGATAAACAAACTCAGTTAGCTGCCTATTAAATCCCCATATCTCTTTAGTTTCCAGTCACATTGTGCCTAAAAAAAACCCCAAAAAACACCTTTTTTCCAGTATTTGCACCTGCACCATGTCAAGGAGCTTTGATTGAATCTTGGGCCAAAAAAAAGGAAGGTTTTGCTTCAGGTAATCCAGCACTCCCACCTCCCCCCTCCCCCCTCCTATAGAGGATAAAATAAAGAGGTGCTCGAAGTACAGTAACATGAAAAATTCACACACGGGACATGCTTCATATCTGAAGTTAAAGCCCCCCAGGTCTTCCACTGCTGTTGTTTTTCTTTACTGACAGAGTGAAAAGCAACATGATGCTTTCAGCGTTAAGATTATTTATTTTATTTAATCTGTATATTCTTAAATATTTTTTAAACAGAAACATGTAATAGTAATTAAGGATAGTAGTTTTTAATCAATCTAACAAGATTAATTTTGACGTACACATATTTCTTGCAATAACTAAAACAAACCCCATTTTCTTCTAGTTTCTAGAACCGTACCTTTTTATGACTTGCTTTTTCGGCAATGAAAAGTAATAAAAATACAGCTATTATTTCATTCCTGCACAGGCAATTGCAGCTCAACTGTAGCATCTGGAATATTTAAAAAAAAAAACATCCACAGCTGCAACTCACATTTAAAAGAGGTCAAATCACAAGGCAGAATTAGTCCGAGTCCAATCCCGATGTTTATATTAGACAGACACATCTCTGTACTCTCTAACCCCACGGGCCATAGATTAATGCTCTTTTTCCTATTTGAAACCCATACTACATTACTCAGAGCAATCACCTTCTAAATCCTGCTCGTACAGTTGTAACAGATGCAGACACTTTATAAACCAGGCAGCGACGGACATACTGTACGTGTTTAAGATGGGCTGTGACATATTGTAAAATGCGCTGTGCTAATAAATACACTTTTAATGACTATGACTGCGACTGTAAAACAAAGAAAGGAAGACACTGATTGTCGCAGAGAGACTTTAAATGCCTTTTCCTCGAAATCTGCAAACGTAAAAAGAGCTTTACAAGTAGAGTTAAACGCATATTCTGTCGACTATCTTGACTTCAGAAATGACATTAAAGCTGGTATCCGTTTACTTCTATTAATGAAAAACATGAACCGACAAAGCAGCGTGCTGTCTTTGCTACGGTTTGTTTGGATTATCACAAATGTCAATGGCAGTTGGAATTATTCTGAAATAAAACTGAAGCAGAGATTTCCCTCGCCAAGTATTAGCTTTGACATGTTTTTCTTCCTCCATGATTGATGGGGGAAAAGGTTTCGGGTACAGGGCGAAACATGAGGCCTGGACATTCACACTGCCAGTCAACAGGGGCTCTGAATGAGGCCCAGGCAACAGCTACGTGGGGAATTGGGATCGTACCTCGGCGGACACAGTGAGGTCTAAGAGAGTACGGCGCTCCGAGGAGCAACACCAAAGGAAGCGGCACAAAGAGGAGGAGGAGGTGGTGGTGGGTAGTAAAAGATGGAAACAAAGAAACGAGAGGGGAGAGGTGGGGAATGGCTGCGTTTGGGAGTTTTTCTTTTTCACCCGAGGAATTCAGTGCATTACTGTGCCCACAGTGAATGTACGTGCTACAACAGTATGCATAACAATCAGAACAATGACTTTTAAAATATGCATGGTGAGGAAAGTGAACAAATATAATTGATTAACACTTATAAGCCACATGATGCCATGCTACCACGGTGGCTGTATTTAAATATTCTGCAGCAGCTGTTGCATGGCACACTGGTGGGTAATGCAAATTTTCCCACCAAGCACCAAAGCTGAGACGTAATTTCACTGCAGGCCTATTAAATGTGGTGTGAAAACTGAATGAAAAGGAAAAGATTCTTACTATAGATCAATCTGTTTAAAATTATTTTAGCCTATATCTTGCCAATTTTGCCCAAATCTTATTGTTTGAGTTAAATGGTCAAATCGGAAAATACTATTTTTTTTTTTTTTTATTATTATTTTATAATGCATGTGTTTTACTTTAGATGTTATGGTACCCGTTAAGCTTTAAAAGCAAACTAAAATATGCATATTTGAAAAGTCCATAAATGCTGTTGACAACAACAGCACTTAAATTTTAAACTAAAACTGAGGTACTAAACAATTTTTAAAATCTTTGACTTGGTAGTTTATATTAAGTGTCACATGGAGTATGAGAGAAGTTGGGATTGCAGCATCCAGATATTAAAACATGCCAAACAGGAAAGTTACCAACACTGATAATCAATGACAAGCATTTGTCTATTTAAAGTTTAAAAAGAAAACCAAACATATGAACATCCACAAAGGCTCAATCACATATTGGGTGTTGCACTACAACCATTTACCTGTTAAGATTAAAACAAACATAAAGTATTGGTGAAAACCATCCAATCCAGTTCAAGAGGACACGGTATTATATGTCGTGACACTCCTCCGGTCTTTGCCACGGCCATTACTTTGGGGAAATATTTGGGGAATTTCCACTTTATGCTCAGATGACAGATTTTAGGGGCTGCAAAGTTGTCTGGTGTCAGATGCAGAGAAGCGGAGACATGGAGAGCAGTGATTAAAAATCAGATCAGAGCTGTAATTCCCTGCCTCCCTGCCTACCCAGATTGCTGCCGTTGAGCTGTTTGATCATCATGCTGGCAGTCTCGCTCAAGATGTGAGAACTAAAGGCTGTTTTTTTATGTTTCCTTAACTCCAGATATACTTCTGGCACGATGAGCTAATTACAGCCAGAATATTCATGGGCACTATTCTCTTGTTCCTGCTTCCTGTGATTTAAAAAAGAAAAAAACAAAAACCAACCGCTATTAATATCATCAATATTGTCAAGCAAGCATGCCACGTGTTTCTGTTAGATATCTGGGGACTGCAAACGAACGTGGATTTTTTGGAACTGGGACAAACAATAAAACGTGGCAATAAGTCAAGAACAAAAGCCACATAGAAAAGTTTTAAGGGAATTTATAAACACTTCAGACTCAATTTAGTGGTAGCTGTGTCAAAAAGGTCCAGATCACCTCAAATTGGTTCCAGGCGCACAGCAGGCATATTCACTCTTATTTCTAATATTTGAAAAATAAGTGAAAACTCCTGGCTGTGTGGTAGATATTTATGTTTCTAATGTTGTCTGATCATTTAAACACCAAGTATTACATTTCTTTAATCTAACACAGAGTCTTAAAACATAGTCTTAATACCTCCTCTGCACATACACATCCCCATCTCCCAGCTGCTTGTGTCTGACTATGTTTATGGCTTCTAATAATATATAGTGACATAAAAGCTTTAATTATGGGGTTTTTGCTAGACTCACGGAATAAAAATAGTACTGTGAGGTAAGGTAAGTCTCTGTGCGAGGGTGCTAGTCAGATTTTTACAGCAGGTAATTTGCTGGTTGTTTCAAAGGCTTCCTGAATCTTACAGCCGAAAAGATTTATAGCACACCGAAGAAGAGACCTGCAGCTAAAGCCATCTGAATCTTGCAAAGTAGTTTGAGTGTTTATGTATGTGAGGAAGAGGAGAAACTTGGAATGGAGAGAAAAAAAAATGGAAAAGCGCACATTATGACAGAGAAAACAGCGAGCGCCGTTTTCAGTGGCACTGCCGAGCGCACCCATGCTGTCTCCTTTGTCTAAATCACACAGAAAGAGAGGTAGAGACCAAACAAAAACTGGGTGTTTAACATTTCCATCACGCCCACCTGGGCAATGTGTTCAAAACCAGACAATCAGCTGTTTGATACCAGGTAATCTGGTCTAAGGTCAGAGCTATTGTAATAATAAAAAAAAAAGTCTCCTTCACCCACCATTTTTCATCCACAGAACCCAAAGGGAGACTCTTTGTCCAGGAGTCTGGGGCATCACAGCAACAACAGCCCACTCTACATCCCTAACCCCGCCTCCCACTTTCGGGGTCCGATCCGCCCTCCCCAAAACTGCTTTATTTGATGAACACACCATTAAAGAAGAGACAAGGGAGACAAAGACAGACGAGGAGTGTGTGTGTGTTCAAGGTGCGAAAGAGAAAAGGCTGGAGGGGTAAAAAAAAAAAAAAAATCAGAGGTGCTAGGTTTTGAGAGCACAGCAGGAAAAAGTGCTGAAAGCGGTGAAAATGGCCAGCTTCAGTGGGATTGTGGGAGTGCGCGGATGCTGGGTATTTCCCTGTATTCCTTTGTGACCAAAGAGGCCTTTGCAGTGAGCTGTGTACAAGTTTGGGCCTCTCTGTGCTTTGCTACTGCCTGTAAGGAGTACATGAATCATTGGGGTTAAGATTAGAGGCCATCACAAAGAAGTTTGCTCCTTTTACAAGAGAGACCACCGTTTTTACAGAGGAGAAAATTAGATTTAGTAAACATGTGAGGTTTTAGCTTTCTCATTACCTCTACCATCCTGCTAGCACTCAAAAAGATTGTTAACCTTTGAACTGGTCACATCTAAGTGGAGCATAACCTTGTGAAACAACAGTCGTAGCCACAAATGAAACCAGAGGAGCACAGCCACAAGTTGTGTGTCTGTTCCTGGGAGTTAGGACAACCCAGCTTGCCCCCCTCTGCCTCAGCTCTTCCATGGGGAACACTAGCCCGCACTGTTTGCAACACAAGGTCTCCGCAATTCAATTAGGAACGCAGTCCTCCTGGCCGTCTAATTCAATCAGGCCTGTGTGAAAGCTATTAGACAACTGGCATTCGCTTCACCCCACACACACACTGGCACACAAATGATATATTCATTCCTCCCTCTAGGTTTCCATGTCTGGTGCAATTAACAGGTCTGGGCCTCTGCATGGCTCCTCACACTGTAAGCCAGGGCAGTGTCAGTGGTGTGAGGGTGCAAGCACTGATGAACTACAAGGTGGAAATCAGGCTACTCTCAAACTAACGGATAGTGCAGCATCATTTAAACGGGGCATTTTGCTAATAATCTTCTCCCTGATGTTAAGCATTCATGACTAAAAGGGCGTACACAGAAACTAATAGAGATGTGGTGGCAAGAAATTGTGATGAAAGTTGCAGCAATTACAAGTGAAAGATCTCATCTGTTCTCAAATTTGAGGTGGCCCAATTGAGGCCAAGGACAAAAGAGGATGTCACATGCTGGTCGACAGTATTATTCGACTGGCAAACACAGCTCCTTGGACAAATTCCGCAAGAAAACACTGTTTAAAGACTACCTCCAAATTCACAGCGCCAATACACGCTGGAATGTTTGGATGGAGCAGCACAATGTTGATGGTATCTATTTTTCAAATAGAGAACAGAGGCTGCAAGAAGATCCCACTCTGTCTAGGCAACCAGACCCGTCAATGTCTGTTATGATCGACTGTCTTCTATGACGCAAAAAGCAATGGGCAATGAGCAATGAGCATCACTCCATATTTGGTTAGGGCCTCCAACTTTGAGCAACCAAAGCACCATCTCGAACAAGACAGCTTCCCCCACCCACAAAGCTTTTGCAGTGGACAGTTGGTCTGGGGTCGCGAGGTTGGGACGTGATTATGCTATGGCAAATATCTACGGGGCCAATCATACCGTTTGGTTGCTGTGGTATTTTTTTCTTTGTGTCAGTTAAAATCATAGACTGTATAAATATGGACAATACGTCCCCTATTCCTTGCATTAGCCATATGGACGCTATTTTCCCAGGGATACAGGCAGCACCATCCTGCGGCTTTGGACCCAGAGTCTGTGCAGTTCGGTCCAAGAGTGGAGACGCACAGAGGTACAATAACGACGACCCGCCCGTACTTCCGCCAGACTCACTTGTGTTTTTGTTTAAATAAATACTGAGCGCTGCTCTACCTCCACCAGTTACAAGAAAATGTTGGATTATACACCGTACTTCCGTTCTTCCAGCATCCGTCAGCCCTACGGGACCGCTTCATGGAATGGTTTTCATGGTAACTTGTAGTCATCACAATGCCACATCCTGTTTCTATATCGTCAAATAGCTAAAATGAAACTTCTTGTTGAGTATGCACCAGTATTACAGTACTATCTAAAATGACGGAAACTGAAAAAAAAAAACATTTTTGGATGTGCACTTTGCTGTTTTGCGATTTGGCCCATCCACTAACATGGGGGTGGAGCATGTGACCTATACTGCAGCCAGTCACCAGGGGGAGCTCTACTTGAGTTGGCTGCACTTTTGAGGAGTCATTCTTTATGTAGTTTATGTTATGTGGTTAAAACACACATAATAAAATCCAAAAGACACGTTACCAGACACAGTTCTTATCAGAATACGAGTCTGGTGACACACACCCAGCTACCAAACTACTGGAAAAAATTATGCTTTGATTCTATACTTATAGCTTGAATGAATTTCACATCACAACTTGCATCAGTGCTTATTAATTCCCTCACATGACAGCCTTTGCACAAACATGCAATCTGTTTACAAGGCTTAAATGCCATTTACATATGATCCAGATATCGTCTATGCATGGATTCCTGGAAAATTGTGTGTCACTGTGTGGTTATCTATGGTAAGACACTGATGTGTCAGGTGGTATAGGAGGATAGCAGGATGAGTGGATTGTGACTTTTCCCACTGTGTCCCTCAGCATTTTGCTCTAAGCTGCATCTCCTGTGCAGTTGTCACAGAGCTCAGAACCCCAATCCCCCTCCCTGCAGCAGGCTCCTTTGAGACAGATTAGGAGCCAAAGTGAGCAGCAGATTAGCTGGAAATGTGGGACACCTGGGAAATGAGCTCTCAGGGTGCAGGCACCTCGGGAGACAAACAAGTCCTGTACACACATCCATGAAAGACAAACCACACAAGACGCCGCGCCACACACACACAGCGTGTGCACGAACACCAAGAGCTCATTTAATTCCATCTTCCTCCGATACATATACATCAACACATAAATAAGCAGGGGCCGTAAAGCGGAAAGCTACTAATAAACCTCGTCTTGGCCACTGCCCAGAGGACAATTTCAGCTCATACTGCCAGGGCTTAACCTCATATATGTGGCGCATATACGAGGCTCACCATCACAGGGTTTGGTATTTACAAGGACAAAAAGAAGTGTGCAGCACTGTTCAGAATGTCAGCGGCAGCTAAAAATACTCTGTAGGGGAAACATTAGTCATGTAACAACTGGTGTAAATTAATTTCCCACTAACTGACCTTATTTCTCATTATCTCATTACCGTTGGCCATAAAAAACATCAGCGAGCCACGTGGCACAGATATGCTGTGAAATCTGTTCATGCAACAATTTTCCAGTTTTTCAGTTTTAAATTGATCTTTCAGATTTCTTCATCACATCACTTTAAATCGTGAGGGATAAACCACACACCAAGCAGAGGCATACCAAAAAATGTGTTGTAATCAGAGCTTTAAATTGATTAACATATTTAATCGCATGATCTCTAAAGTTAACATGCCTTAGAGCATATTAATCACACTTCATTACAAGGAAAGGATTTTTTTTCCCAAGTTTGTGCTTCTCTTATCAACATCTCTGCTGTGCAGAACGTTCTCTGTCAGTTCATGACTCAGTTCACATGAACAGTTAATGCAGATAACTTTGTACTTGGCCGAGCTTTGAAGATAAACTTGTCTTTCAAAAGGCGAGTTTCTCTACCATCAGTACTTACTGTGTTGACTTTGACAGTCCTAATTGTAATCCATTTTTCTGTAGAATATTTCATATATACCATACGCCAACACCAAGTTCCAAACAAATGCAGTTCGGTTAACCCCCATAGACATGATAAAAGAGACGGTCTGGTACAAAACCAATTTTGATTTGGAATTAGTATTCATGATAACTGAATTTTTTTTTTTTATATAATTCACCTATTTGAAATATATTAAGGTTTACAATGATGCATAAATTAGGGCACGGCAGCTTTGAGTGACCAGTTGGTGCCCCTCACAAGAAACTCAACTGCCTGCCTCAACTCACTTCCTCGTATTAGAAAATAGCATTTTTTTTTTTGTTTGTTTGTTGGTTTTTTAATTAGTATAAAGTCAGTCAGTCCAGTAACACATAGCAACACTTTGGTGCATTTCACGCTGAAGTACACATACTCACAACACACCTCACTTCACCAACACTCAGCCTTTCATGATTCCCATGTGGCAAATGTTAGTTTCTTGATTCAAACAAGGCTGGCGGAGCAGCCCTCTGTTCAAGACCACAATGCTCTCATGATGATCATCAGGTCATAAATACCAAAGAAGTAGAAGAAAAAAAAAAATCAGTGAAAACTATCTTAACCACAGTATTTCCATACTGTCTGATAACTACCATCTGTCAATAAAGGAGGAAACAGAGATGAAAGAGGAATATCAGTGGAGCCATGCATGCAGCACAGTAATAACGTCTGGAATTTTCACTGCTCTCTTTTTCTTCTTTTTTTCCCCCACTTTTTTCAGTGGCGGGGGAAGAAAAAAAAACACTGCCACAAACGTGGAATGGTGAAATTACAGGCATCTGAGCCAACACGTATACTCACAGGGTAGGAATATGAGCAAGGCTAGAGGGTGGGCGGTTGTGGGGAGTAAAGCGGAAAGGGTCATTTCATGCAGGCAGATCACTTGACAGCTTGCTCTCCAGAGGATGTAGGGGTCCAATCAGGTTGCTGGTGGACTCCTTCGGTACACTGGGTTGCAGATGGCTGGGGTGTGGCAGGAGGCTGGCCCCTTTGTCGGCATTAATCTCCATTTAAGATGGCTTGTCAGCCATCAGGATCCACATCACACTGGAACTAGCTACATTGTATTCCATTATTTGTAATGACAGATCGTTACTGGGGCTGGAAAAATGTCAGTTTATGCAGATAATGGTATATAATTTTAAATTATGGCATACTCCATAATCTGGTCACTAATTGGGCCTCTGTGCTCTGGAGAGGTAATTAATTCAGGGAAATTTCTGTGGTTTATTGCATACGGGTGGGATTAGCTGATGCATGCATGCTGTTGGGTCGTTACAAAACAGCTTAATTCAAATTAATTCGGCTCAATAATTTTGCGCAGCAATTAAGAACCAATTTCTGCATGGCCCTAATTTGTGATGACTTTGTTAAAGTGTATCACGTTACAGATGCGTTTTAAAAAATGTGTTTACAGCACAACAGCTTTGGTTTAACCACCCACGCCCCAACCCTTAAACCTGTCTTCATACAGATGCATTAGGTTCCGCACAGACACACCAAGGTAGGCTGGCCTTACTTAACACTGCACTAACGCCGAAAGCAGAGGCGCTGAACTTTCACTGCCATGTGACACCAAGTGCCAGCTATTGTGTTTCCAGTGCTACAGTGTTCCTGTAGGGGGGAAGGGGAGGGGGAAAATGCACCTTTCTTTTCAGACACTGGATGAATGGGTGTACGCTGTTTTAAATTTGAGACAGGTAGGAAACGAGGAGACACAGGAGCGATCAGATGTCAGCGTGTTAAGCTGTCATTGTTGAGGCTCACAAAAGAATGTGGGCAGCCTCCACCAACCCTCGCCCTCGTCTGCATGGGAACAAATCACCTGCTGCACCACAGGATGCACTGTAAAGCACAGCACCTCTACCTATGACATGATTGTATAGTGGGTGCAAATTTGATTTGCTGCCATCCTCTTTTCCATCCTGTAGACAGTCACTTTCATTCAGCCCACGCCACTCATACTCTGTATTATGGCTCATGCATTTATTTTTAAGGCAGAGGACTGTGTTTATACTGTGTGCTCTCCTAGACACACAGATCGATGTGTCTGAACTCTTTATGAGTTTTGACTAGGACTGTCAGTGCCTCGGCCTCCAAAATCCCCAAATGCGCCCTTTTCTCAAGGACAGCCAGTTGCTAGGGCAACAGGAGCCATTGCAATGTACGGCAGCTTCCCCGCTCTGTTCCGCCGGCTGCACCAGGACCTTACAGCCCCGATCACAGCCCCAGACTGCTGATGACAGTGGTACTCGGAGGAGGAAGCGCCATGAGTGGAGGTGGAAAATAGAGGGTGAAAAAAAAGGTGAAGGAAGCAGAGTAGTGGGACGAATGGATGGTTAATAGCCTCAGTGACCTGCTGAAGCCATCCAGCGTGTTGGTCTAGAAATCTCATACTTGCTTTGGCAGAGATAAGATGCTATAAGGAAGCCTTACACCACCCAGTCCGTGAAATAAACAACCCATTAAAGTTGCCTTGCTGTTTTGCACTTGTCGTAATTTGTAAAATATCACCATTCTCCCTTATCTTCTTCAACAGCCAGCATTTATTTTCAGCCCAACACAACAGCCGCAGTAGCTGACATCCTGACCAATACAGGTGAGAGGCAAGCTGGTAGATGGGTGGCGGCGGTGAAGTCCTTTGTGCCCAGAGGCAGATGTAGGAAATAGCTGACAGAGGCAATCACAAGTCTGTATGTGTCTTTTTGTGTGTCTGTGTTTGTAAAGGACAGCACAGAGAGCAAAAGAGAGGAAGACAGAGTGAGGGAGAAAGAGGGGAGGTAAGGGAGGGGGGCTTTACCAGAAACCAAACAAAGGCAGCAAGCGGCAGCTCCGAGCTTGGTGACAGAGGCTCCCCAAGGTGCAGTCTAGCTGATGGACAGGTGGCATAAAGGGGCTGCGTGTTGTCCAGTCAGTGGGGACAAGGGGGGTGTCACTGCAGAAGGGGGCTAGGAGGGGAGGAAGGAAGGGAGAGACGGGCGGGAGGGGTGGCATTGCAAGGAGCAGCTGGTGCTGAATCCTGTCACTGTCCCAGTGTAACCCTCCAATGCACACATATAAAAACACAAAGAACGTGCACGCACACGCACATACCACATAAAAAAAAAGGACAAAAGATAAACAGTACCCCGAGCTGGACTGCAAGTATCATGTTCAGAGGCTGGATTTTATATCTCCAGCCATCTCTCCCTGGAGTGTTATTAAAGATAAGATCAATTCTTCTGACCACAAGCATTTAATGAGGCAGCAGGGAGTCTGAGTGAATTCTATTATCCATCTGATCTACAAGAGAAAAGAAAACAACAGCTGTAATGCGCCTATTTTACATGCATGCATGCATCCAAGAAGCACACCCGCATACTGAGACACATGCACGCACAAACACAGAAATCCAGTTCTAACATGTAAATCAGTGTTCTTTTAGTCAAGGGGGAAGATATTCTCTTAGTCAAGGGGGAAGATATTCTCTTCATGGCCATCTTGAGCTTTTTTGTAGAAAAAAAATATATCTATATATAGATATATATCTATATATATATAAATTTAATTGACTGCGCCACAAATGTGACCATTTTTGAGGACTTGTAACACGCTCAGAATAAAACCAGGACAGAGTTGAGTGGTAAATTCTGATCTAATCGTGTGACTCAACATGTGCTTGACAAATAAATAACAAGCTCATGAAAATTCAAGCCATGACATGTCATGGGAGACTTCAACAGCCAAGGCAAGACTTCACCTATAATATTAACATTCAGTGCAACCAGAACGTAAACTAGACATTTGCACGCACACACAGACACACACACACGTCTAAAACCTCTTCCCGGCACCATTACACCTGCGTCTGAAAAGGCTTGCATTGTTGGGATGAGATTCATTTGAAGCCTTTAATGGATGCTACTTAGAGGTGGAATACATTAAATGGCCCAATCATGGCTACAGAGTGAGGTGATGGCCCAGGCGAATTTATACTGAGTGAATAGATCAACTAATTAGCCTTTAAATATGTCATTGATTCATCTAAAACAAGGAATCCCTGGTCTATTCATCCGTACGTCTTCTCCCCCTTCTATGACTACGTCCTTAACCCTGATAAAGGAGGGGCTTGGCTGGCTGGTCTCCCTTCCATTTGTCCTAATCAATGGAGGGTGTTCAGCCCAGACCCAGGGGGTCAGTGAAATTAAGTACCCAGCTCACACCGAGAGGGATCGGGCCGATGCTGGGGTTGGGGGAGAGATAGGCAAGCCCTCTGTTACCTTGGCAACTCCACTGCTGCCGAGTTTTCCCCGATATGGTCCTTCAGTCCAACCCTACCCCTCGCTGGGATCAAAATAGTCACACATTGTGTCCTGCCAGTGAAAAAGTGTACGTGTTTTTGTGTTTAGTGAAACATATTTGCAACTTGATGGTCAATGAACTGACAAAAATGAACATTACTAGACAGTAATGGTATCATATAAGCTCTGCTCACCATGGAAACTCCTTGCAAACATGTTCCCCCTCCATGTTCATACAGGCGAATAACAGCATGAATAATAGATCATTTCATACTGCTGGATTACGGTGTTTCAAATGCTACATGTAAACAAATGGTTTTACTAGGCAGGCAGGTGAGCATATATGAAGAAATTTCCTGTCGGTTTTATACCTTCCTTGAGACGAAAGTTAAGTAATAATTTATAAAGATCAACAGTAGAAGGCATCAATGAATGAATAACTGGAGGGTAGCCAAAGATGTTTGCACTTCCTACATGAGGGTATTATAGTCACTTCCACTGGAAGAAAACAAATGCTGCAATCATTAATTTGGCACATTTTCTGATTTGTAATATGTACTTATCCACTAAATATCAAGTATCTCTTCTAGTCTTTTGTTTCCACTTAAGTCTAATTATTAGTATCTCCACTTTCTGATGATAATGTTTTAGGAGATGTTGTCAATTTCGACCTTATCAACAGAGACAAAGCTACGTTCTTTTTCTGTGATTCTGGATTTAACACTTTTTCTCAGCCACACCGAAATTTAATACCAATACAAATGTGATGTTATGAAGTTCAGCTATGGTCAAATACAAGATTTCTTACTTAATTACCTTGTTTGTTTTCACACTTGCCAACAGCTGGAGTGGTTTTGATCCTAGTATATCAGATGCTCCTGTTTACTTTACTGGGTTGTGAGAAAGCACAGATCTTAAATCAATACTTAACACATGCGTGAGACTCTCTGATGAACTCTGCATGTCAGTCAGCTTCAGTTAAAGCAGGATTTGTCGTATGAGTGGCACTCATATATGTCACACACACACATACATAACTCAAACACTATCCATCTTCCCTGAAGGCAGAGCTTTCCCTTGGCATAGCCCAGCACATTCCAGTGCTGCATATCTGACATATCCATACAGGCCAGCACACATCATCTTCGACATTAATGTTGAGGTGTTGAAAAGGTCATTGTAAAAATATAATGGTTGATGCCTCTACATTCTGGGGGACAGCTCCTGAATTTACTCATAAGTTGACAGTCGTGTGAGTCATTATCTATTTGTGCTCGGCGCAGACAGGAAATATTCAATACACACATACAGTATGTATATTTGTGTACAGACACAAATAAGGCCCATTGTTAGTTGCCAAATGTTAGAGAAGGTGTAAGAGAAGTTGAAGCAGATTGAAAAGGGCGAGAGTCTGCAAAATGACGACTGGCAGATTAGTTTTAGATTCCTGGAGGCAGCAAGATTATCCCAAGGAGGCTAGTGGGGGTCATGTTAGTCTCACTCAGATTAAAATCCCTGTCGTCTGCACACACAGACGAAATGCCATGTGCAACGACTCTTGGTCCTGAGGAAATACCAGATAATTGCGGTTTTCAACAAGGTGCCAGACAGAGCTAAAGTAAATTTGTGTAACCCTGATCACCTGCACCTAATAAGTTAAATAAAATGGGGTAAAATTATGCTAAGCTCATCTGGCACAATTGAGACGAGGGGAGGGGTGAGGCGGCAGTTAGTTTTGCTTTGCTTCATGGAAGTTTGATGAGGAAACGGGAAGGGCACCCATCCAAGGCCTTCGATTTGTGGACTTCTGCCAACTCTCTTAACAAGAGACATAAGCAATTGATTAAAGAAGGCCTACTTAAAATCCTGAGCGGTTTTATGGGCTCTTACTGTAGACTACATCAACAGCCTTTGATAAGTGTATCATACTTTAAATGTCCAGTCTAACTGGCCCCTCCCTCATATTTACTGCTGATGTGATGATTGCCATTAACATGTCCAATTCTTCATTCAAGTGTCAACAGTTAGGCATGTTTATGTCCATAGGCGTAGATATGTTTTAAGGATCCTCCCTTTGGCTGCTGTGATAGATAGGAAAGGAAAAGAAAATACCTGATAAGAAGGTGTTCCACAGGGCACTGCCAGGGGCCTCCTGAGAGGTCAAAAACCTTTTTTTTTTTATCAGCACACTAACAGGTTCTGGCTCGACAAGCTCAATTAGCTAGCACTTAGTGCAGCGTAGGAAAAGACCACGCTCTCAGCACGAGGCCCATATCAACAGAACCAGAGAGATGACAGACAAGACGGCCCCACAAAGGCCTGATTGTGACAGCGGCTGGAAGGTCGTGAATAGGTAAAGGAGGAGGAAGGACTTATGTTCTCCGGGGTTTTGTGATGTGGCTGATAACAATCTTCCAGCTGAATGACAAGGCCACTATAGAAAGTCTTCTGGATGAATAAATTCCATTGAGTTCAAAATTCGGAAACGAGCCTAACAGAAAATATAAACAGCGTTGAGCTTGAGCTGAAAGATTGTTGTCTTAAAAGACAGAATATACTGTATCTAATACGTTGTTTCCTTTTGCATACCCTAGGATTAACCAACATAGCCAGACAGCTTGCAGCGTGTATTTGATGGGGCAGCTGTTGTATTCAGAAGGGCGAAAAAGTTAAATAGTGTAGTGTTTAGGCATGTCATTTGAGTGTTTTGATAAAACAGTGACAGGATTCCTGACTCTCCACTGCTTTCAAAAGCACAACAGTGATCCTGTTGATGCCCATCCCTCTTGCAACACTACACTGACAGATAACGAGACGCTTCACAGGCATGATTTCAATCATAGTCAGTCATTCAGTAATGGGAAGCGTGCCTGCTGGCATGGTGCACACACAGATGGAATTTAAGCCATCTATTGCCAAGCTTTCATTGGCCCCTTTCCCCATTGCCACATTTTAATAGCAGAGAGGTACAATACTGTGAATGATCCATACTTAATCACCCTGCTTGCAGGCCCAATTGATTCTTGTAATCTCGTAACTTTGCACCATGTCCTGAGAACATGGAAAAACAACACTGGTATGATCTCAAATAAAAGGGTTTCTGTATAGACAATGGATATGTGCAAAAGGTACTAAGGGGCCATCATTAATACATGATAGTATCTCGACCACTGCAAAAAAAATCAAGTCATCTCAACTCAAAGGATGTGGCTGCGTTTTCTTCCTCCAGCAGACACAAAGGCCTCAAAAAAAAGTACTTAACAAGCAATCTGTTGAAATAGGTCATTATAGTGGAGGCATGCTGTGAATGCACCGTGTCCCCAAATCAATACGTGAACTGCTATACTTAGTAAGAAGGTCGAAAGGAGGAGTTATCGAGGCTCTACAAGGAATGAATGGCGTCAGTGTATCAGCGCTGCGCCGCTGTCGAGCCGGCTCATTCTAGATGCAGATGGTTTCAAAATGTCTTCTCTAGTGAGGATTACTCTCTGCGGAGTGTTGAGACGTCCCTCATGGTGGCGGGAAATGTCACATTCTGCTCAGTGTCAATGTCATAACATTAACCTTCAAGGTGCTATGAGACTGTGTAAAGAAATTCCTATGTTCTATGGCACTTTATTAGTCTAAGAAATGGCGTGGTTATTTGTATAGCAATGGCGTGGAACAAGTTTAGCTCGTATATCTTACACAGTTTTTCCACGTTATGACTGGATAGACTAGATCATTAATCACTTCAAACTCTAATATAATCTCAATATCAGAGCAGTGTGCACAGATGCTTCCTAAAGGAGGATGATAACGGATTATATTTACACTAATTTGCAACGATTAAAAAATTCAACCTGGCTGAAGCAAAGAAGCCAGGACCAGAACACATGTCCACTGTGTACCTTAGGACTGACATGCAAAATCCTTCATTTAAGTTGCTGTAACACATCCCACTGACAGCACTAAGCAGAGCCAGTTCATATCTTGCTGTAAGCAAAGTGTGAACCACTGCCTTGCCAAGCATACATTATGTAGTGTGGTTAAGACAGACACAGTGTATGTCTACAGTATTGCCTCTAACACTCCTTCTCTTCTTTCCTTCTCACCAGTTCACTGTTTTGTTTCAACTCAGTCTGTCTCCCTGTGAGCTGACAGGGCCTGTCTTTTCATTTCAGCCAAAATCTTCACCACCTTCATGACTCTGCATGGTGAAGAAAAAAAAAAGAAAAAAAAAGCCAAGACAGGGGGAGAGCAGCATCAAAACAACCTCATTAATAACTGTGACTAATGTATTCCAGACACTTCTTTAAGCCTGCTGCTACTTCACACAGAAGAGATGCCCATACAGGGAGGGGAGGCAGCAGTGGCCCTGGTGAGTGGTGAGGCGGTGGCACACAAAGTCGGTTGGCGGGGCGTAATGAAAACACCCTGCACATGAGAATGCAGCGATACCCCCACCCCTACCCCACAACCCACCTAAAAAAGTGAGAGCAACTCCGTCGAGGCCACACAGCCTTGAGGGGACCACAATAAACCATAACATTGGTCCCAGCACGAAGTGAGCATTTCCCTGCCATCAATACGTGGCGAGGCCAATCTGGGCGTTGTAGTAAACACTGGTGGGTGGTTACATGAATTTCTTCTGTTTGTCCTGCTGACCATGACTCTGTCTGTCTCATTGCAACCATGCACTCAGTAAATAGGAAATCAAATCTTCCCCTACAGAAGCACATATATCCTCTTTTTTCCTCAAGTCAATGCTAAAAATTCAATACTTCCTGTAGACGTAATGGATCTTCACCAACCTATAAAATCAGTTCTTCCTTGTAGGCATCCATTGCTTCAAGATTTGTATAAATGAACCATGAAAAGGTTTGCGGGTAGAGCACTTCAGTGTACCAATAATGGAGATATCAATCAATTCCTAAGGTAAAGTGGTACTCGGTACTCTCAGTGACCAGTACAGCATGCAAGGCCTCATTTTTACAGCATGCGGAATAAATTGCAGGGCTAATAACTGTGAATTGCCCAGAATGTGTGGGGTCTTGAATTGCATGTAATTAAAAGGCTACGGTTAAGTTTAATAAAAAGAAATTAATAAGTAATTACTATGTAATTTCCAACCACGACGGGGACATAAGAATCTGGCTGATGGTATCTCAGTGCTGTGCTTAATCTTGCTTTGTGATGTTCACGGGAAGCAATGTTATTTTTCCACACAAGGCAAAACAGAGCAGCCTTCTCATTAGCTCATTGTTTACAGTATCACCACCTACTTGTCCATATCAATTTAGAATAAACAGAGAATCCCCCAAGGCTTTAGACTATAAAATGTGGGAAAATATCACTAATAACAACACACGAGACCTAGAGGAGGAAAGACGGAACAGGCAGGAGGAGGGAATTGGTGACATCTTTCTCACCCATAAACCACTGCTTCATATTAAAATGTACAGCTAAGAATATTCCAAATGGTGAGATAAGGATTAGCCTGGTGGATTGTGCAAGGCCTTTCATCTTCCAAGCACGATTTAAAAAAAAAAAAAGGAAGCCGTATCCTTTAGATGAACCTGGTTCTTTACAAGCGTTGTAAGTATGTGAGAAACCGTGTTGAACTGTACCTTGTAGCCAAAAGCTTGGGAATTCCACAGGAGAGTGGAACAGCTCATTATACTGGGTAATTTATTTGCTTAGCGGCTGCCCAGGGGGAAGTAGAAAAAAAAGTTTTAACATCCAGAAAATTCTGTAAGTAGTCCATTTACAAAGCCGAGCTGTCCCCCGCAGCAATGAAACACCATCCCCCTAGTCAACCAGACTTCCACAATTAAATCAGGCCAAGATTGTTCTCCTGCCCAACATCAAGAAGGTTTATCCTGCACAATTTCAGTCCTAATTGGGAGATTATTTAAGATTATAGAAAAAATGTGCAATACGGTACATCCCATTCTACTAACCAGAGGAACTTCAAAAAACAAGACAACTGGACTTGTTGGGTTTCTTAAAGACCTTTCACCACTCAACCAAAGAACAAGTTGAAATGACTGGTGGGGAGTTAAGGTTTTTATTAGAAACATCTGAAACCCACATGACTATGGTCTGATGACCAGGTTCTGAAGAATTTGTTTTGATCCTGTTTTTCCTCAAATAACAGGTGAGCTATTTGGATAAATGAACACATCTTCAAAAAAACCCAAAAGTCAGGTTTACTTTGATTTTGCCTTGTTTTTTGGATGTACAAAAGACCTAAAAAACCCAGAACCTCCACTCATATAAAGCACATGGAAAGGTATTCAAAGGAACACATAAATCTTTAGCTTGTGTCTTTTGCTAATTATTAAATGTGTGCAGCGTTTTAACATGGTCCATGTCAAATGAATGGCATTCATTTTATCCATTTAAATACTTAACCTCATCATGTAAACACTGCCACTGAGTCCATGGCCTCCATGCTCACAAGCCATAATCTTGAGCAAGAGTCCTGCGTTGGGCGGACGTTATAGCGTCATAACATGGACTGTATAAAGTATGGATAACATGTCCCCACTTCCTTTCATTGATCAACCAGACAATAGAATGTGAACTTCAACAAAACTTCTGCAAAATCCAAGTGTCATCTACTGACTTAAGAGTAGGTGTGGCTTATGACCTATACTGCAGCCAGCCACCAGAGGGAGGTCCACATGCTTTGGGTTCACTTTTGAGGAGCTGTCATGGCATCCATCTTTTATACAGTCTGTGGCCATAAAGACAGCCACATCTGTGATTGGTCTGAAACGCATTTCATAATGGAGGTATAATTACAGAGGCAGTGCACAGGTATAAATACTCATAACATGAGTATGTTCTGGCATATGGTATACATGATGAAGATTTGAGATCTAGTCTTTGTGTTGAAATCAGCTTGTCGGTGTTGCTGTTACATGAATATCTCCTGGGTCTTGAAACTTGATCCAGTGAGTGACATGAGCAATACGTTTTTAAAACAAAATTTTCTTCACCTGGATGCTCCCGCAAGTCAGGAACACACAGGAAGAAATATCGCAGAAAGCTCTCGACAGGAGAGAGCTTAACTTTACATTGACTCAGCTTTATAAGCATGTGTTTCAATTTCAAATTCAAACACCACCCAGAAACCTCCCGGGGTGGCTGATGACAGAAAAGTTGGCTGCGCTGGTCCAACTTTTTGAGTTGACATTAACCAGTGGATTTCTAAACATTATGGAACTAAATCCCAAAATAAAACAAATACCCACATAAACAGCTTGATTTGGTTGTTGACTTTGCTCAAACACTGCTGAGGCCCCTGTGGCTGCACAAAGCTTGTGTGGACACAGTCACCTCGCAGGGATTTACTGAGGTTAACCCACTGATGTTGCCCTTGAAACCAAGGATACTTCCTGTTTGTTGGTCCTTATTGTTTGGTCTCAGCCTGTGAAATTAGCTGTTAATTTAATTCAGACTTTTTGTTTTCCTTCTTGAACAGCGGGGTGTACTTTCCGAACCTAAATCACTCTGAGTGCCAAGTAATTAAATGTACAGGAATTTATCTTAATCACAATGCGAGGAAGATATATTGGCAGCACTGAGATTTACAGTGGTTGCTGACTCATGCTACAGAGCAAGGTGGACCTCACAGTGTCCAGACAATGATTTGCAGCAAGGGAGAGTATGAATTTGCATCACTTAACTGTTCTACACATTTCCGGACTGTTATAATTGTTTATATCTAGAGGAAATGAGTGACTATTTTTCAGAAAGCTGTCAAAGTATGTTTCAAGAACCAAGGAAAGCAGCGCTTTTTTTTTTTTTTGGCTCAACAACTTTCGCTGTTGACGTGATTTATATTATTGCAAAAGGGACTGTATCAGGAAATCTTTACGACGTAGATAACCAAGTAACCCCCCTGTTTAAGTCAAAAGTCACAAAAAACTATTAGTTTAGAGATTTAGTATTCTCTCCCCGTGATGTCTTTCTTTAAGGCTGCTCAGAGGAGATGATCTCTCCTGGTTATTAGTGCAGTATGTCGTGCCAGGCGGTGAGACGTGTAGCGCTGATAAGAAGAGATGAAGAGAAAGAAACTCTTACTGTGCCCTTGTTAATATCCCCCGAACCCCCTGCCAACACTTCCCTTTCCAGTCTAATCTATCCCTTTCCTCCTATCTCGTGGCTTCAAATAATGCAGCCATTTAATCGGGAGAGGTTTAACAGGGGAGAGATCTTTGTTGGAGGTTGACAGTTACTTATTTTAGAAGCCATTGTAGTTCGGCAGCGTGTCCTCTGCATGAGACAGCACATATATAGTTGAACAAAATGCTACACTCAAAGTTCCTCTCAAGATTACGAACTAAACAGTTGATTTAAATTCTAATTTTAGTTGTAAATTATACACATAAAACATATTTTTGTAATTTTCTACTCAGTATTACTGACGCCTTTGCATGTGGAAGATCTTACGCTTACCAGACTTCCGCCATGTGTGAAGCAGAGTATACAGCGGACATGACCGTTTCAGCTTTTTAGCGAGAATCAAGGGGTTAACCTACGTCTGCAGAATACACGTGGCACAGCTAACCAATGTCAGGAACTTGGTAAGCTTTCTCGCTGCTCTCACTTTTAGACTAGCTGTAATGTAGGTCAACAGCGCGCAACACAAGACGCCACAATTTTCTCGCAGTGTTGACCGAGTTCTAATACATCATTGGAAAACAAGGTCACTGATACTCGAGAGGGATTCCTGTCTTTAACAGTGAGCTCGATTGTTTCTCATCTTTTATCCAGACAGATGCTTGATCCATCAGTCTCCCTTAGCCGAGAGAGCGGCTTGATTCCTCTAGCAGGACACGAGTCGAGGACATCTGAGAGAGAGAGTGCATGGGGATGTTTTGACAAAGCCTCGGCCTTGTGCCTGATGAGAAAAGAGAGGCCCATATGGAAGGATCCGTGTACTGCACGGCTCTCGTTTCCAGGACACCCTGTCCAAGGCGAATTTATCATGAACAAAACCATGAGGCCTCAGAGTTGTCATCCTGCTTTGTTTTCATGGAGAAACTCCAGAAAACTCTCTGCGGTATCCCCGGGGCTCAGAGTGAGACAGGTATAGGTGTTACTAGAAAGAACCAGACCTACAGGAAGCCTCTATGGTCGATGAGATGACCAATAATGTGAAAAGAGGCGCCGGGATTATAAGGGGTCATGCTGTCTGAGTTTGAGATTCAAAAGATGGTGTGGGATAATGAGCAGTGTGACAGAGGGGCATATGGAGCAGAGCCCGGCATGTGCAAAAACATGTGGAAAACGTTTACAGGCTTAACAGGCCATGATCTTTGAGTTCAGGGAGATTCGCAGGGATCGCAGGTCACGTTATCACATCCGTATATGATGGATGTGCTGTGAAAATGAGGATGGTAAAGTGTAAGTATGGGTATACAGTGTTCCTGTGACTACACATGACTGCTTTCTCTAATTTCATTTACGCACTCACGAGATAGACGAGTGCTGTAGGTTACAGGCGCTGTTTAATTTGAGTTTTTTCCTCTCATTAGAGGCTCCCCATCTCGCCTTGTCTTGTTTTCTCACTCTTTACCACTTTATGGATGTGTGCAGGGTGCAGAACAGGCAGAGAAACAGAAGCAGGGTGAAAAAAAATAAGCACCTGGCCATACTGAAATCTCATCACAGTGGGGAAGAGGGAATAAAGGCTCCTGAATGTTCCCTGGGGCCTCTGTGGACAGAATGACACGTCTTAGAGCTCGCCTGTTCACCTCCTGCTGTTACAACATCCTACACTGTGTACAGACCAAAGAGGCCGCCTCCGTCAAATACACATCACAAAGCCTTTTATTGGGTCTAAATAAAAAGATCAGGAATGAAAATCAAGGGATGCCGCTTAGGATGGATGCATGAAGACATGTTGTCTGTGATGCCATTTAACAGGCAAATGCTGTAGTAGTGAACATCTGCTCGGCGCTAATTTGTATTCCTTATGCTTAACTAAATGTCTCCTAACAGCAGCAGAAGCAGCCATCAATCTCCCAGAATATGTGTGGCTTTTACTTTAACATAATATTGTGTGAATGCCTATTGTGTAAAGCAGTCTGTTGACATTTTGGTCTCTTTCTTTCCTCTTCATTTTCTCCCTCTCTCTCTCTCTGTAAATCTTACTGCAGCCCATTGCAAGCCTTCCTTCATCTCTGTTGGCACAATGCACAATGCAGCAAAAGCCCCGAGGGTGTGTGTGTTTGTTTTGTTTTGCTTTGTGTCTTGTTCACGCACAGAGGACAGTCATCCAGTCATCAGCGTGGCTGTTCCCCACGTGCACTGTTAGTCAATTAGAGGTGCCATTAAAGACAGAGCCGCCGAGGGAAATAAAGGCGGCGGCGTGGATTTGTCTGTGCTACGCTGATTTTCATCCTTAAAGCCTCTCCAGACGAAGAGACTGCAATAATTGGGATTCTGACAGTGGGTTAGGGGGACTCATTTCCTGCTTTCGCCTCCTCCCCACCGCTTTTCCATGCAATCATGTCTATCCAATCATGTCTGCCCAGCACCTACCTTTGCACTCGGCCCCCCAACTCTCTTTATCTACAGCCGCATTTGGCTTTAGATTTACTGAAGCCTTTCCTCCCTAATCTAATTGCTCTGGTGCAACTGCAGGAACCTTGCACCTAAGCACCTACTGTACTACCAGAGATACAGAGCTCAATCTGACATTATATGCCCTAGTGTTGTTTCAAAAGGGCCACACTGTGACCTGAAAACACTTATCATGCATGTGACTTGAGCACCACACGAAGCTTGCTGTGCAAATTCACTACCAGTATGTATAATAGATCTCTAAATCTTGGAATGAAGTGGCTGCTTGTGGGCGTGGGGACAAGAAAGGTGAGGATGTTACGGACTGTGAACAGATTTTCTGTTAAGGATTTAGAAAATACCAATAACACTTGCACCGATCCATCTGGGTTGGCCTGATGATCAAGGCCCGCCATCAGCGTGGCCAATTTGATCGTAGGAATCGAAGTTGGTGAACATTAGGGGTGTTTTTGTCATCTCAGTCGCTAACATTGTTGAGATTAGTTTAGCTTTGTACCTGCCCCCTTCACTTCAGGAGTTTATTTTCCCTGAATTTAATTAACACGCCTCTTCTTATGTGTTTGTCCCTAAAGCATTACCATGGAATCTGAACATCAGTGGTAAAACTCCAGTCAAAAAGCAAATTTTCTGTTTATGTTTTATTCTGTTTCTTTCTACCCTTTAAGAAATTCAAAGAATGTCCCCTTTCCTGGCATCTTAATTGGTTTTATTGTCAAAATCCTCTTTCACACCATGGTTTCCACCTCACATGAGAGGAAGTGTGAGTCGAATATGTAGCACTCACACTTTTTTACCCACTGTCACGCTGCGTAATGTTATCTGTTGACTCCCCTGACAAATCTGGGCCACGAGGCCACACAAACTACGCTGCTTGTTTTTTTACGTTGCTTTCCTTTCTCTACATAAATACAGTCGCTGACAAAAACATAAACCAAGGCATGCATCAAGCTGTTGTTATCGCTTCGACATATTGTCTCCATCTGAATCTTCGCCGCTCAATAACACGAGCCACGCTCCCACAGTCGGGACCCTTGAACTCACAATGGCATGGGGTTAGATGATCAGATTACACTGAAAAAACACACATGGGCATTGTTAAAGGGGGTTTGCGATTCCACCCATGAACATGGCTCTCATTGTGGCGCACTGAAGAGAATGCTTTTCATTCTGGAGTGAACAGCAAGGGCAAACAGGACCTCATGTGTCCATGTAATGCACCATCTCCTCAAGGCTCTGAGGGGAAATCAGATCTCTCTTCTCAGGGCCGTCTCTGCTGAAAGGCACTGGTGTGGTTCCTTCACTCCCTGCACCCTTTAGAAAGGAAACTTAATCTCACTTGTAAGACAATTGCAAAAAAAAAAAAAAAAAAAGAAAGACCTCAGCAATTTAATATAAGCACCCCCTTCTTCTTGTCAATATTTTGACAGATTTCATGACAGCATAATTATTTGCCGGGAACCCTGCCAAGGGTTTAATTGTTACATGCGTAATTACAGGTTCACTTGAGATGTTGGAACAAAGCATTGGTTGCATTATTAATATTACACTACAAATAATGCCTTTCATCTTGTCTCTGCTCTGTGCCGTCTCCGTGGTTCCATAATCCAGCCATGAAAGAAGATATCATCCAAACCCTCAGAGGGTACCTCTCACAAATCAATTCATTACCCCATAATATCGGCAGGCATAGGCGCATCTTTCATAGATCAATTCATTATCCAACTTCTGGCAGCTGAAAGGCAGCGGCTGACCACAGTTTGAGGCACCGATATCAGCTTTCGGTGCTTAGGAAGATGACTAGAGAGCGCACAAATGGATGGCAGTCTTCCATCAAAAAGGGCTTCTGAACAATGGGGGAACCACATAATAATATCCCTGTAATGGTTTTATTATTTTTTTCTACTCGGACAAATACGCAAATGTTTGCAATTGTTTGTAGTGGAGCTCATAACTATTATATGCTGCATTCCACGGCTGCACTCACTGATAATGCATTCTTCTCTTAAAGCTTTAATATGCAGTCGCGGCAGCGTCGGATGAGGGAAGACGTGAAGCGTGTGTAGGTTCCTCCGTTATAATCACTGCAGTACAGTACTCAAATCTGTGACTTTCCCTTCTGCAGAGGTGCTGGTGAAGTTCAGAGAATAAAAGAAAAATAAAGAGACGGATGATCAGGAATTGAAGGTGAAATGCTGCATTTTTTTTTTTTTTTGAGGCAAGCCAAGCTGCGAGGACATGAAGCGGATCAACATGCTTTCCCCGAGCGGACAACATTTAATTGTATAATCCCATTTAGCAAAAAAAACACCATGACTGACTGAGGACGCCCATGAGATGCTCCAATCCACCACATGCAGTGAATTACATGTAGGTCAGAAAACAAGCAGATTTGTGTAATTATGCAGGCATGTGCATTCAGAGTAGCTTGCCGCACCAGAGCAGCTATCTTGACATGCCTCTTATTGGCCTGTATTCCTTAAGGAGGAGCCGGAGCCCGTCCTCATTAGTAGTCACTGAACGGGCCCGGCAGTGTTTGCGAGGCAGCACCCATCACGTTTCCACTCCCAGCACGGAGACACTGGGGGACGTGCTGTAATTACAGGCGCACACAAGAGAGGCAGCAACACACCGATCTAACGCGCAGGTGGGTGGTTTGTTGTGCTGGGCCAGATCAGCATGGCTCCAGTCTGCAGGCTTCACACCATCGTGCTGTTTTCGAGTGATCAAGATTTCAAAGCACGTTGACCAAATACCACCTGCCAGAGCGTGCATAGGGCAAGGCACAGGTAAATGTTGGGTACACTGATGTTTTGAAAAGCCAAATCAATTTGCCTGCGAGGGATTCCAGTTGGTAAGAAAATACAGGCAATTTTGAAAAATATCCCCTTTGTCCTGGCGGAATGGGGGAGGCACTCTACCGACAAAAGATTAGCACCGAAACTGTTGCTTGTAGTTTCTTTGGATTTCTGTTAAGCAGGAGTTCTGTTAAATATGCCCAGAGAGGTGTTTCTCTGTGGAGAGCAGCTGAAATATCTTTTTTTCTTCTGAATGAAAGCTGTGAGCAAAATGCCGAATGTGTACTATGTGCTGTTCTTCCAGATAAAAGGATTTTGTTGTTTTCTAGCAGACTGGATGTTCAGATGTGCTGCAACACCAAGAAGAAGGAAAAGTTTTGTTTGGAAATATTTGTTCCTCGAAAAGCAGTTGAGATTAGCACCTGTGACGAGCAGCTCGCATCATTTTGAGGCAGCTCAGAGAAGCCAAACTAAACGTGTTCTGCATACAGCTGTGCATTTTCAGATCAAACCCTATGAATTATCATGTGAAGTAGCAAAGGTGAGGGATGATGATATTCTTTATGGAGTCTCAGTTGAATCACATGTACACCTTCCATCATATTTTTGATATAAGGCCATTCACGGTATCAACTGAGCAGAAACGAACAGAGCCTTAGAACAGCTTGACACTGCATGTAAAGCATACGTTAGATCAGATTCATTAGGCTTAAACGTTAAAACAAGGCCAAAACATACCTCGACAAACGGTGCCATTTTCCACAGCCTCGTTCCCAGCCTTGCACATACAGCGCCCTATAGGTACCATCCACTCTCCGTCCCCGTTGCAGTACAGCTTAATGGGCACATCCACTTCCTCTGCGTTAGGGATGCAAACACCCCTTGCAGCCACCAGGGAGGTGCTCTCTGCTCCCGAGAGCGTCTCCTGGAACAACGCCCCGTTGGTGATTATACGAGGGCATTTCCGGTAGAAGACACGGACAGCGATGAGCGACATGCAGCCGCCATAGTCCTGGAAGGCCAAGTAGAAGCCATTTCGAGACACGGGGCCAAAGCTCCGGACCTCAGTGTTGATCTTCATCACTCTGCCGCCAAGGTCCACCTGGGAGAAGCTCTCGTCCGCTGCAATGGTGTCGACCTTGATCCAGGGGTTCTCCATCCAAGCTGGTGAGGTTCTGGTGGCTGTGTCAGAATCCGACTCATAATAATAAAGGTTAAATGTCTCTTTACAGGAGCCGGGCACGTTGGGGATGCTACTGCAGTCCCTCACAGAGAACTTCATCTCCACATGGATCCGCTGCGCCCCTCGGCGGCGGATGTATTTTGTCCTTACCCAGTTGTTCTGATTGTTGTCGAAAACATTACAGACTTGGTACGTCCGGATGGTGTTCATGTTTTCGTCGTAACCGCTCACCTCTTCCCACTGTTGATCAAGGACACACACAAAGAAAAATGTGAATTAATGGGTTTTCCATTTTCCTACTTTGAATAGGAATATAATGAAGACAAAAACATTTGGTAATTGAGGCACATAGTTACCTTGATTTATTTAATTCAATTCAATTCAGCAGTAAAAGAGCTGCATGTTTCGTATTAATATAAACTGCCATAAAGTGCCACTGATACCTGTTTACCAGCATTAACAACTATGTTTTCAAGGGCTTGTAAAAATTATTTTGAATGCCAAGAGTAATCAGCTTAAGGCAATATTTTGATTAAACTGATTACACTGTGAGAAGAAATATAATATCTCTAATAAGGCACATTACAAGGACACTTTACACTAGTTTAAAAGAGTAAATGAGAACCAGGCCTTCCAAAATGTCTTTAAGGGAACGAGTATAACTTAACATGGCCACATGCAGGTTACTTATTATAAACTTTACTGTACTTTAAAGGTAATCCAAGGTTTAACCTAATCTACTGTGCAGTATTGTTCAATATTTGTGGCTTACTAAGTCAGTCCATGATGACAGTTGCTCAGTCATTCTTGGAGCACAAGTTGAAAACATTTTAGAGCAAGGGTATAAAGTGGGTGTCATTTGTTACTTGACACGTGTTATGACTTACTCTGACAAGTAAAGCCAGCAAAAAGATTCTGGCACTAAAGAGTTCTTAGAGAGTCCTTTGTCTTTTTCTGTACATATTATCAAGTATTAAATATAGTATATGTGTGTGTATATGTATATATATATATATTTGTTGTTTCATGCATGAAACAACTTTTTGTTTATCTACCTATCCACACTCCAGTCCAGTAGGTGGCAGTAATGTTTGCTAACTGTTGAACACACATAAAGAAGCAGGAGGAAAAGAAAAACTTGCTGTAACTTTAGAGTATTTCGGTTATGTGAAATCTTAACCATCCCCTTTAATATCCGTCTGCAGCAGCATGCTAGCTAACGTTAGCCCTAAAGGCTAAAGGACGTGTAACGTTTCTCTTCCGCGTCCTAGTTTCTCTCACTGACATAGTCATCCAAATATGAAATTCTAAATATTGAAAATGTTTGATATTAATCGAGGGAGGATTCTCCAACGCAGTGAATTCTGGGATGCAGTCTGAGGCTAGCATCAGTTACATCCGTTTGTCCTCAAATCTAACTGTATCTTGATAGGACACGTTTATTTCATCACACATTTTAATGAGATATTTACAAAGCACTGAGGACACATGGCATGAATTTTCCAAGATGAAAGTCACAATAAACTGGCATAATCATATTACACGGGTAATTATATGAAGAACAAGCAGCGGACAAGTCACTCCATGTTTTCTGCGTATGCTGCTCTAGCTCAAATTCCACACGATGCACACGAATGTGAGAGTTCATTCTGACTATACAGAATCCAGATGCAACCTCCATGGTTTCTTGCCCCTTGGCCACGGATCAAACCAGCTTTAAACACTGTGTACGCCAACCACCATGCAGGTCACGACCTTGACCTCAACATATCAGCCAAGAAAAAAAATAAATCCTGTTCTCACCCCCACGGAGCCACTCTATTTCGGCTACACCCTCGAATGCTTCGACCGCCAAACCTCCCCCCTTCACTCTTCACTTCACAGCTGATATAATTTCTCAAATTAGAGCCCACTTAGTGAGGACTTTGACAGATTTTGACTGGTTGTGAGAAGAAAGTCACCCCTCTTGTTGCAAACCCACGTTCTATCAAACGCTTTGACCAATTAGGGTAGCTTTGGTTCTTAATTCCCATGTCCCAATTAATCACTGCTGGCGTGAGGCTTGGCTTGACCCAAAACCACACAATCATAAAAGCAAACTAAACAGAAGAGTCTGACATGCAGCCAAAAACAATATGAGAAGATATAGAATGCTGCATAACAAAAAAAGACCAATTTAATTTGGAATATATAGCCATGTTTAAATCATATACATGGAAATTACATTTTTAAACACAGCAATGCCAATTTAACTGTGCAAAACTCAAATCTGAAAGTACAGATTATCAAAATACCTGTTGATGAAAATGGAATTCTTGTTTTTTCTGTCTGACATCTTTACATTCAAACAACTGAAGCATTTTTGAAGGCATGGTTGGACACTGCCAGTTCACGGCCGTACGCCTAGAGTCTGTCTTTTGCCCAGCACTGGCAGACATCATCATCCCAGGTCATGAGCAGCCATTGACCTTCCCACTTGTTGAGGAGCAGCGGGGAGGCTGTGGGCCAATTAAACAAGAGCGGACAGCCGGTTTCTAGCCAGAACAGAGCGTTGGACAATCACAGTTTAATAAACCGAATGTGGAGACAGGTGGGGGTTGCCGCTAATGAGGGATGCAGACAGGGGAAACTCCAGGAGAAAGTGTTGGCAGTGACGTGGGGGGAAGGGTTGAGTCTGACTAAGAAAGACCCCAAACAAAATGTGTTGTGATGAAGGGCCCCTTTTTGTCCCGTCGTGGCCTCTATGCCCCGCTTTCATCGCAGCCAGTGGAGGGGAGCAAATGGGGCATAATAAGATCCTAACGATCAAGTGCAGAGTGTGAAATTAGAAGAAACGTCTTCATTTTCACAGCTTTTTCCCCTGGCTCTTTAAAGAGAGCGCTATAACAGGGTGGTCATGTGTTTTAAATACAGCAGGTGGAGGTAACACTGGTGCTGGACGTCAAGACGGATTAGCTGGAGGGTATGAGCTGCCCTCAGATGATGACGGAAACTAAAACTCTTACTAAGCTTACTGTACAGAGAACCTGATACGTCTGACAAATGTTCTCTGCAGAATAAGGCTAGGTGGACTGAATAGTGCACTACTAGAATCTAAAATAAATCTATCCAAGCTGGTGTAAAAATAAATCTCAATCGTGAATAACAATCAAGGGCATACTCAATCTTATGATGAGCTGCTTTGCCTTGATCAAATCGTTTAGATGATTTTTTCAAAAAAATTACTGGATACAAAGCTAAGAAGCAAATAGATTTTTATGTGGTATACACGAATTGTTCCACTGATAAATACACTCTTACGATGACAACCCAATGGCGTGAAAGGAATGCACGACTGGTTCCCAACCAAAGCGCTGCGATTAGTGTTTAACTGTTCTCGCTGGGGTCCTGAGTCTAACAATACCAGGTCCAACGGTTCAGGAAAATAATTTACTGCATTTGGGTAGTACTATAGTACAGACTAAAGCACCTGCAAGTGTTATTTGATCACTCAAGCAGTTTTAAATAAACTTATTTAATTATTTTTTAATCATACTGAAAAACGTTACGCTTTACAGTCAAACTGACTTACTCCCTGAATCTGATAGGAGGGCGCGCTTGCTGTCTACACTCACATGCTCTAACTGTTCCCAGAACAAATTTCGAGTAGAGATGAACCTACATTAAGATGTACACTGATCAGGCATAACATTATGAACACCCTCCTAATATGTTGTAGGTCTCCATTGTACTTACAAAACAGTTGTGACTCATCATAGAATGGACATGGGCCTGACCCCTCTGTGGATCATCCCACAGATACTTGATCAGTTTGGGAACTAGTGAATTTGGAAGCCAGGTCAAACCCTTATGCTGTTTTTCCATGTTTTTTTTTTTTTTTTTTTATTTGTTCCTAAAGTGTTTGTGTATCTGTGTCAGACTCCATCATCCTGCTGGGGACGGCTGCTGCCATCAAGGAGTGTCATTGCTATGGGGTGGGGGTGTCTGGTCTGGTCTAGGTGGGTGGTACATGCCTATATGAATGCCAGGTCATAAAGTTTCCCAGCAGAACATTACATCGTCACAGGATGGTCAATGTTATTTACTTCTCCTGTCAGTGGTTTTAATGTTGTGGCTGATCAACAAAATTACTTACAGGTCCGGTAACTGATCTGCTAGTGAGTCTGTGATTTATATTACTGGAGGGACAACACTGAGAGACTACTGTCCTGCACAGAAAGCCAGTCAGAAGTAAATATGTGAATATACACTCACACGCAAAAACATTCCAACATAACAGTCCTGTACTAAATCCTTCATGACTGTTATAAGTCATGAAGGGGGATTTAGAAAATAGACTCCTTCCCGACATTAAACAAATGTTACAGGGCCAACTGCTCCCATCTGCAACAAGCTTCTCTGCCATTTTCTTGGCTGCCATGGCGATGACTCCCGCCCCAGGTCAGGTGATTTTACATGCACGGTCGCACAAGGTCACACACGGTAAAAAAATAAAAAAAAAATAGAAAAATCACTCTTTTTAATCTCTTTTAAAATCGACCACTGTTGCAGTTTTTCTGGTGAGGTCGGGCTCGACTGCTATGTGTCAGCTGCTCCTCTCTTCCTCTGGAGTTATGTGAGACGCCACAGTTCAGTGAAGCTCACCGAGAATGAGGTTGAGAATCGATATCTCTTGTGCCATCCGTGCAGAGACAAAGTAAAGTTCAGCTGACCTGCAATCCATACGTCTCCATGACAGTGTGTTTCTGCTTTATCTGTAAAGCCATGCGTAGCGCTTTGACAAGGCTGAGGTATGGAGTGGAGTTAACCGCACAGCAGAGACGATTCACCAAAGATGGCTTCATTCACAGACTTGAACAATATAATCAGCTGAAGGTCTCATTCCTCTCTTCCAAACTCCACTGTGCTCTACACCTAATTCATGCATCCATTTAACTAGCGTTTTAATTCAATGTCATTCACTGTGGGGAAAAAAAAAAAATGAATAAATGAGGACAGTGCTGAAGGACATGCAGTGTGTCAGGTGTTTGTATTAGCCTTAAAGCAATTAATTACAGCCACACTGATACGAAAGCAACAACTTCCAATGGTTAATCCTAAATGAACACAATGCAAAGCCTTTAAAATGCCCTAATGCTTGAAACGACTTTCAAGGTTAGTTTAGTAACAAAAGTGCTGCCACAGATCTGCTTCATATGTCACCTGTTGTATGTCTCCAGTGGGTCTGTTATGCTTCGCCAATGCATTCAAACTGAAAGCGACGCTGACGAGTTGTCAGAATTCTCCTGCCCAACCAGGGAAACATTTCCAAGATGCAGATGGTCAGCAAGTTAGTTTGTTGGCTACAAAAAGTTGACCACTAATACACTCCCCGTGGACTGTGTTGTCAGCAGCCAGTCAGATTTCCGATAAGTACAGTCTTTCTGCCTGGCAAGCACAAGTCGCAGACTTGTTGATGGTCACTGCAACCATTCAAATATGTGTGAATGATTATTAAACTGTTATTTAGGAGACCAGATGAATAATCAACCCCAAAGCAAAGAGCTACATCTATTACTGCATGCACTGCAAAGGTCAGCTGTGATTTAAGAGGTTACAGCACTGCTCTCTATGCTCTTAAACGGAAAAGTTAAGTTTATGATACATGAATAACCACAAGAAAAACACAGCAGGAAACAGCCTGTTCAGCGACTAGAAAGCGCTGAGAATAAGTGACACATCAGTCTAGCGGTGTTATGAAAGAACTGTCAGAGCACTCGCACATTTCACGCTTTCATTGTTTTGACATTACATGAACTGTGTGTTTATCACGTCTTGTCATTACGATGTTCAAATTAACCTGAGCTAGCTTCACAGTCCTGAGCCATGTTACATTTCCCCGCTATATCACTGACATAAGTAAATAAATTATTCACACAAAAGCAGAGAGAGAGAGAGAGAGAGAGAGAGAGAGAGAGAGAAAGAGAGACCCAATGGAAAACTCCTGGGGCACAGTTGCCCCATTTGCAGTTGTGGGAAATCTGTCAGAGCAAGACTGCCATCCCTAGAGGGACACAGGACAAATGACACCCACTCTCTGCATTCAATTACTACGAGAGAGGCCACAGGAGCCAAATCCTGCAGGAGTCCGGCCTTCACAGAGAGAGAGAGAGAGAGAGAGAGAGAGAGAGAGAGAGAGAGAGAGAGAGAGGAGAGACTCGCCAACACACAGACTTAAGCAGGACTGTCTGCTGTAGTCAGCTTCAATTACCACTGTCCACTACTAATGTGCAACATGTGAAACTAGAAGAACAACTTCTTTCACCCCCACTCCACAGCGTTCCATGTGGATTATGTTTGTGGATTTCTTTGTATAGTTCTTAAAATGCAATTTTACGGACTTTAACTGTGAATCAGGGCAAATGAGTGGTCACTTTGGACTCCAGTAAACCTGCTTGTAAAGAAATTATATTAAAAACAAAAAACAAAGTGTGTTGGTTCACCACACGTCCACAGTTGCACTTTGCGTTATAAAACTCCAAAGAAATTCTGCAGTGCGTTCGATAACTCACAAGGAACTGCTTCGTTTCGCAAGAATTATAACAAAACGCGCTACGTGACACTAGATGGATGTAGGTACAGCACCGCCGTTATGACACATCCCGTTATGACACATCCAGTAATCTCCTCCGACACACACACCACCTCATTATGTTCACTGTAGTTTGAGGAGACCTCAGTTTTCCTTCCGCTGCGGCTGTGTGTGCTCCCTGCAGCCACCGTCGTCAGCGCTTCATCGTAGCTGTGAGCGGGTCAGGAGGTCTGACCTGATGTTCACACGTCTCTCAGTTCCACTTGCGAGGCAAACGTTGACCACTTAACCCCGTGCTGCCAGCCGGCCATACATTAGCTCCGTGTCACATAGCAGATTTTCAACGGGTCAATATCTCTGAGCAACTTTGCAAAGGAGCCACACACACACACACACACAGGAAGTTTCTACGCAACTCAAGTCTCAATTTTTTTTTTTTCCTTTTTAACAACTTTCTTGAATCTATTATTCATGTCAAAAACAGCAAAACCGTAAACTTGTTGAGAAACGGCACAAGAGATTCACGTATTAGCATCACCGGTGCCTGTGTGTGTGTGCACGCTGGGAAGGTCGTCACAAAGTCAAACTACTGCACCAGTTTTCCTGCGTGGGAGGGAAATGTCGGTTTCATTGTCAGAATCTGAGAGCGTCCATCAGGAGACAGTAAACTTCCTCATTTGGTAAACACTGTGTTACCTTGATTCTCAGTGTGTTTTTCAGCCCTGCCATCAAGAATAATGAAGATGTGTTGCGTCTCTGGCCCAGGGACAACATGCTGTACATTTGACTGTCATTTCACATAATTAAAAGGAGGGACAGCCTGGCTACACACAGGGGGTTATAAAACTTGATTTACACATGCTGCTGTATATTATTGTTTCGTGCAAATCAGCAGGAAGGTGATTTTATGGCTATATTTGAAGGAATTTCTTATAATAATGATTTGATAGGCCTTACTCAAACACCCTGTAAAATAAGAAAGGAATAACACCAACTGCCATAACATTTCCGACTGAATATTATACTGTTACTTGTTTGCATTACCAACGTATCACATGCCAAGTTAGGATATATTTCATGAAGCTACAGAGAGTAGTGAAAGCCAACTGCTGGAGCAGCACTTTGCTGGATGTTACTGATCCACTAGCTAAGCCCGTGAAGCCATGCATATATGTGTGTAAGACAATAGCTTCTGTAAAGCACCTCTTGCTGTTATACTGAGAGCGAGAGCGAGCTCCGTTTCCACACCTGTTGCCCTGGGCCATGAGGGACAAGCTATCTTCCACCACCCCCCCATTCTTCGCTTTCTAACGGACGGAGCTTACGTCGAGCTCAGCCACATCATCGTAAAACTCCAGTGCCCACGCTGATAAGGCCAAGCTATACCTGCCTAAATCCAGGGGGATTAGAGACTTTGCGTCTCACCGCGCTCCAAGAGCGGGGTGTATCATAGCTGCATATGGAGGTTTTCACAAGGGGCATGATATCATCTGGAGTCGAAAAGAGTACACAGTGGAAAGTCTTTATAGATACTCCAAGTCTTTCGGTGAAATTGATTGTGGAGCGCTTTGATTTGGAAGAAAAAACAACCACAGAATCAGGAAGTACGCCAGAATTTACTGGAACGGAGATGATTCTAGAAGAGCTCACGGGTCTTCAGTTTGATGTTTAGACTCTAATTTCACCTCACGTCTGGCCAGAGTGAACATTTTCACTGCACTAAATAATTTGTGGCATTTCTGAGTTTCAACTTTTTAGTCTGAAGTTTCCACTTAATATTCAATCTGATCATGAGAAAATGTTGAGCGAATGTTTTGCAGAGTTTGACATTTTGCAGGGATTAAAGGAAGACGTGGCGTAAACTGTCTCGGGAGTGTGCCTAAGCTCTCTCCGCGCAGACTAGATCCAGAGCTGGAAGGGAAGAGGGGAAACCGAGCATATTTGTGCGTTGGTGTTGATTGTAGAAATTAGCGAGGGAGGAGACAGTGTGCCCTCAGGTTGGGAGAGATGGAGCTGTCCTACATTTCTGAGCTTTGAAGTCATATCATAGAACTGCTGAAGGCCCGCTTTCTTTGGTGCCATTTTTTCCTTTTTTTTTTTTTTTTTTTTTTCAGCGTAAAAAGACGCGGCATGATGGAGTGTAATTCAAACCATCTTTAATACAAACCACAGAAGCATAAATAATTGAATAAAATCGGCAGTGGTTTTGTGAAATGCACCAGCAAATAAGTCTACAGCGTTTTTGTTTTTTCCCCCTTCTCTCTCCTTTGGACAAATTCTAAGAAGTCTGAAGCTTGTGGTGGAGGAAAAAAAGTGAAGTAGTCTCAGACGCTGGTTTTGGCTGCCTTAAGTGGGCCTGGCTCGCATGTGGCCAGGCGCAACCAAAGCCCTGGCAAACCATGTGGAAATACTGTGCATCAAACACCAGCAAGGCCCGTATAACACAATGCTTCCAGTCTGGCATGAGATCACACTTACTGAGATTCAAGTTTATGATTCTTCCTCCTTAATGGGTTTGCCTTGAACCAGAAAGTTCAGATGAGGTTAGAACGTGCGATCATTTGTGGAAACATAACCGAAAATGGGATGCATGAATATTCAAAAAGGTAGAGGTAAAATGCATGAATATGCACCAAACTAAAATGTTTCTTTTTCAACTGTGCACAGTTTATAGACAAAAAAAAAAATGTAATTCAAATGACTTGCAGCTCTGCAGTTGGAGAAATAAACTGGCTCACTGTGGGAAGCAGGCTGGCTCACGGATTGCTCTTTGACCTTAGAGTGAGAAACTAAAACACTGACTGGCGGCAGAAATAAGGATTTCATGGGGGCTGAGCCAATTTACACATTAACTGCAGTTTTTCACATCGAACACCGAGAGAGAGAGAGAGAGACGTGCCACACACCTTATTAGAATGACTCAAGTCAAATAAATGATTTAATTAAAGTGAAAGAATAGCAGGTCACTTACGCTGTTGTCGCTCGACCCGGACACGGGGTAGACCGTCCAGCCGAGCTCCGCCGTAGCCGTGGTGGAGTCCATGAGTGTCTCTGCGGAGGGAGAGATGGAAGAGAAGAAAGCGGTCAGATAATCTCCTGACGAAGTGAAAAATATCGCCGTGGTTGAACAGAGACCGCTCGAGTAACAGAAACGGATTCAGACATTTGTGAAATGTTCGGTGAAGAGCTCTGAAAATTACAGGGGGGTTTAAAATGTATATTTCCTTGCCTTCATTGCTGTTTTTCTGCAAGAGCGACCTGAAGAAGAATCTAATCTAATCATGCCATGTTGTAATTAGGGCACTTGAGACGTAGATTGTAATCTAGGCAGGCATCAGAGAGAAAGAGAGAATATTGGCATAATCAGTAGTTTAATCAATTAGCAGAAACCTTAAACAGATGAATCACTTCTGGTTAAATCTCATCTAATTATGATTAGTTTATTTATGTTCTATAACATTTCATATCTTTGAGTTATGTTCCACTGATTGGACAAACCTTACAATTAAAACATCACCCTCTGGTGTTTTTCCACAGTTTCCTCAACGTTTTATACGTGAAGAATTAGTGAAAAAAAAAAAGAACAATCACTTGTTTGGTTGCTGCCGGTTTCACAACAGGTCAGACACATCCCGGCCACCAGAACTATGCCATCACTCATATGACTCTGTGGTGAAAACAACAAGCTGGAAAAGCAAATCTCCCCAGCGCAGAGGAGGGGCCATGGATTAGCCGGTGGAAAGAAACACCTCTGGTAATTGGGGTCAAAGAGAATGTGCCTCCTGTCTGTCATGAGGTCCTCTGTGGCACGCATTCCTCCGGGCCGGCCCAACTGCCTGTCATACGCTCACCGAGCCGTTCACGCCGTCGCCCTCTCTGCCTCTTTTCCTTAATCTCCGTGCCCATGCCCTCGTGCCTCCTCGCCCGCACACAGCCGCCTCTCAGCTCTGCTGCCCTCTGTATGCAACAGAGGTCAGGCCTAATGAATTTCTGCAGCTGATTAGGCCTGCGTCAGTCTTGTTCTCCAGTGTTGAGCTGCAGCAAATGGAGAGACCATTCATCAGGTTCAAGGCGTCAGCTGCAGCTCCGAAAATGCCACAGAGGGATTTAGAGAGCCCCTCGACAAACACGGTTACTAAGCTCAACATAAGTCACAGGCAGGGACGGTTATACAGGCCTATATAGACCTAAACTGCACGCTCTGGCTCTTCATTAATGTTGTGATATAAACTACTGGTCCTAATAGTGTGGGTTCATTGAAAGGAGAGCTAAGTGAAGACACATATCCATCAAATCAGATAAAAAGTGAAAAGTTATTTTTCCAAGTAATGAAAGGACAAAATCAAAGACAGAGGATCTGAAGCTGTTCTCCTCAGGCTTTAGTTTAAAGCGCCACACTCCGCTCTCTACCAGGTCACAGGATATTTTAGAGACTTCCAGTTGTTTCATAACCCTGGATTTCCTCCGTTTTTTTCATGCCAGCGAAAGCCACGGCTTTTAATTAACAGGCTCCATGAGCGCTGGTTTATTTCAGAGCCTTTTCGCTGACTTTCAGCATCTCACCGGCTCTCACACAAGACTTAATACTAGATTTCACATCCCGTTCAGTTATCACAAAGCTCCAATCGTATAATTAGGCAGATGAGACTGCAATTGAGCAGCTATTGATAACCTTGTGTGTGTGTGACTCAGAGCCGAGCAGTCTACATGCGCGTTAGGCGGTGAAATGGTAATTATCTCCCATAAATGATAACGATAATTAGTGGAGGAGTAAAGGGAGAATAATGAACCCCCTCTGTGGTGGTTTAGGGACTGTTGTGGGGGAACAGGGAACAAATTTCCCTAGGAATTTGAACGCAGAGTGGGTGACCCCCCGTCCTCTACCCCCAGACTCCTCTCTCTCTCTTTTCTTTCACCGTCTGAAGCCGCACACTCTCCGCCTTTCTTTTTCCACCACTTTCTTCCTTGGCTTTGCAAAATAACCCTGCCCTTGAATTTTCGTCTCGTCTCGCTTCTTCTCGCCTCTTCCTTCAGGCCTCTTTCGCTTTCATGCCGTCTCTTCCCTCTTGCTATCAGTGGCCCACATGCTGGACAAGTAGCACGTCACCCTGAAAGACTGATCACTTTTCTTCCTCCTGCTGTCTACACTTCAGTCCCGGCAGCCACACCGATTCATTACCTCCCGTGAAGCAGCGCAGCACATAGCTCACCACTGTCAGCCGCCGCCTCGTTCTCCGGCCCGAGCCCCCAGCCGCGGCAGAGCATGGCTGCTCAGCAGGATACGTCGGCTATTAATCAGAGGGAGCACCCGGTGTAAGGGTTCTCACCGCAATCCAGCGACAGGAATCACTTATTTTTGTTTTTTTTCTTTGTGGGCACTTGTTGACAATGAGAGCACTTGGATTTTGCCACTCATGGGAATGTCGGCAACGTCTTCTGAGGGCGAGTGTGTCGACATCAAGTTACCGCTGCTCCAACTGGCACAATCAGCACTGTGTAGTGTGAATAAAGAGGTGCAGGCCTGAGAGGACTGTCAACAGAGCAATCGAAAAAAAGGTCACAGAGAAGTAAGCGCTCTTAGGTGGAGGCCCTTTAATTAGTTGGGTAATATGAGGATTCTAAATGGATCTCCATTAGGGTTTGATGACTAATGACACACAATACTCCACGCACACATTAGAGTCTAGAACACCAGGTGTAATCTGACTGTCAACTGAATTCATTAAGGTATATTAATCAAGGTGTGTTAATATGAAACTAGAGTTTTAAACCATTACATCGGACTAAATAACGGCTTTTACAACTATTTGAATTACATTTTTTCTGGATTTTGTCCATTTCTGTACAAAGTTGAAACAGATTAGGGTTTGCACTGGGTATTTGGGTTGCACCTTCTTTATTTATTTGGAGCTAAACAGAGGTGACTTGTTGTGTGACTACCCAATCATGACCATATCTGTATCAGCTGTAACATCTGAGTCGCGTGTAACAAGAAACACAAAATAATACTGTTCAGCATTGTCTTTAATACTAATCAGCCACAACATTATAACTACTGACATGAGACCATCATGTGACAATTCTACCAGGAAACCTTTGTACCTGGCATCTCAGTGTTGCTTAGACATGTACCACCCACCTAGACCAGACCAGACACCCCCACCCTATAGCAATGTCAGTCCTTGATGGCAGCAGCCATGCCCAGCAGGATGCAGCCTGACACAGGCACTATTTGGGAACAACTCAAAAAAACATGGAAAACAGCACAAGGCCTCCAAATTCAATAGATCCCAAACTGATAATGTGTGGGATGCACTGGATCAACCCTGATCCACAGAGGTCCCTCCCCTCAACCCATAGGACCCAAAGGCCCCCGCTAACAACAGTCTGTCCCAGACACCACAGGACAAGCTCAGAATGTCCATGTCCATTCTCTGTCACAACTGTTCTAGAGGAACAAGGGAGACCAACACAAGGAAGGTGGTCATAATGTTGTGCCTGAATGGTGTATTTTTCCAAGGCAATTTTATCATTCTACCCATTAACAGTGTCTTCTTTCAGAAGGACTTTTGCGCTCTATCTAGAAAACAATGGGAACTCTTATGTTCACTCTGTGTTTAATTGTTTAAATACAGATTGTTTCCTCGAGCTCAGTACAATGGGAAACATCTGCCGGTCCGGTGCAGAAATGTTTGTAGAGTAATGGACGCTGTACAGCACCACAGTGTGTTGTTCAGAAGGACACTCTCCAAGATTTGATGACAAATTGCAGCCTCTCACTTTCCCACTTACAGCAGTAAGTGTCTCTACATTGTTTGCGTGGCGGCAGAGTGATGCATATAAGTGTTTGAACTGTTGGAGTTCATGGGAAAATGGCCTCCACCCTGGCAGTCAGAGATACTTCACTGCCTACCTGGAAATGTTTGCAAATATGAAACATTAATGCGCAAACCTACTACATATCTAAAATTACAGAGAATATTAATAATAGGACGGTAAATAATTCAAACCTGGATGTCTTTTGTCTTTTTTTAAACTTGATACCCTCAGCGGTGGAAGGGGCTATGAATATGCAATGAGAGCTGGGAGTCTAAGAAAAGCCTACTAGACTGAGAGTGCTTCCTCCAACACTTCCTGAGACTAAGGAGAGAGTTTAGTGCTGATCTGAGAGAGAGCTCTCAAGTGAGAGGCTGTCTGAAGTGACAGGCAGGGGGAGGAGGGGGGTGGGAGGGGGCTGTGGTACTACAACAACACTCTTCTTCTCTAAGAGGGGTCAGTGCTGCATCTCAGCTTTCTAAAGAAAGCAGCAGCATTTGCAGTGAAGGACACAGAGAGGAGCTGTTCACGGAAAAACACACTTTGGCTCAAACAACCGCCGCAAGTAAGGAAATAAACACTAAAAACTCTTATGGGGACTGAAGTTTATCTATAATCTATTGTATTCAAGCTCTAATAAAGGCGAACAAATCCGGTCAATAAACCGATATCATGCTACACTAAACACTATCAACATGTTGCGTTTCAAACTGTGCAAAATCCATTCATCCGTTCATACAGAAAGGAATGTTTATCTGAGGCTCTATTATTTATTTTTCCTGTCAGCCTGTTTCTCAACATTTGCAGTTGGTTTGCGATGGTGACTGACTATTCATGACTTGGCCAAAGGGCAAAGAAATCCCAATTTGACAGATGGATGGCCAATTAGTTGGAGTAGATTGACAGAATCCTGCCGTCTGAATGATGGATGTCTCCACTGCCATGAGTAATCTCTGAACTAAACCTGCACACCTTTTCCGGGTGCAGGCACCGCAACAAGTGCAGCTTCTCAAACAAACAGTCGTTTCTTGGCTTTCGATCGCAAGAACACACATGCTGGTACATGCCTGTGTGTAATTATATGGTAAGATATTTCTCCTCTGCTTTCCATTCTCAGCACGAAGAAGACGATTCGACAATTTGTTTTGCACTTTATTGCATCACCGTTAAAAAAAAAAAAAGCCCCCCTGCATATAAATGAGTTTGACATGGCAGCTTAAATCAGAATCAAAGAGAATATACCAATTTTCTAACAAACTAGGCTATATTTAGGCCCTCTGGTTTAATGAGGGTATTTTGAAGAAGCAATTGACCTCCAAAACAGCATGAAGCAGCTCGGAGGCATGACTTCTTTTTATCTTTCTTGCCAGCGGAACTGTAGCCTCTGCTCTCTACGGAACAAATCCCTCAACATTCAGTTTAACATCGACATAAACCACACATGGTGCCTTCCATTGCTGTGATAATAGTCGGCTAACGGAGCTAAAAAGCGGCAAAACACTCTCTCAATAAAAGTCACGCTGGGCCGAGCTCAGGTTTAACCACGGCTGAAGTGCATGTGTATTTTCTTGTATTTCACAGAACACCTGAAACCACAGTATTTGATGGCAGTTGTGGGAAGGCTGTAGTATGCACTTGAGCCGCAGAGTAACACGAGCAAGCTGTTCATTGTGCTAAAAACAGAATCCTATAGAGTGGACCCTGCACGGAAATCTGCCCAGATTAAGGAGAAAGGCATTGATATACCCCTGAGGGAGCCGGTGCATGTGTAGAGATGTGATTCATAGTTTTAATGACGGACAAGGCTACTGTATGGCCTGTTTGAAATAATAATAGTCCGTTTCATTTAGAGGGAAGAAGTGGCTGGAGCCCCTGGTCCAGAGCAACTCAGCTCAACTTATCTGTCAGCACAGGCTGGGCCCATTAAGGTACACTATAGAGCTCCCACCACTGTCACATAACAGCTTATCCCTGTGTGTTAAATGAATTCTTAATCCTACTTTTACAATGAAACAGGCTTTGTTGACCATTTGGTATTGACCCAAACCCCACAAGTACACCTTTCTTTTTTTACTTTGCTTTTAAAGGCAGACTGGCGACTGGCATGCAGCCCTGGGTATCCAGGTGCGTTTCTGGTGAGACAGCACATCAGGGAAATTTATGTGGTGTGGAGGTTAATATTAGCATCCTGAAAAGGCAGGCTTGGAGTTGGAATGATGATGATGAAGGTGTTTCGGGGAGCAATGAGGAAGGGCTCAAAGTTCGGGCCCACCTCATCAAGGCTGCAGGCGGCCGTGTTTTCCGAGGCAAAGAAAGATGAGGGAGGAAGCCGGGCAGTTGATTTTGGCAGAGTGCGGTGCAGTGTGAAATATAGTACAACACACACAAACAGGGACGCAGAAAGCAGAGCGCTCTCAGAGCACTAACCGTTGACAGAATGATGCAGCATGGTGTTCCCAGGGGCCTCCAGCAGGATGTACGACAGTAATCCCTACATGGCCAGGCTGTGTTATCAGTCAGTGTAACTGAACCTGTCAGCAAGGTTGGTGTAAGAGACAATGTGAGAGACGCAAAAACTCCTCGGTGACGTATGACTGAATCGCTGTCAGATCACCTGCAGAACTGAAACTGTCTTTAACCAACTTCAGGACTTTCTTTTTCACACAATGGAATCCAGAGTAATCTCAATCTGTTGTCAAATCTTCCTGCATATTACATTTGAAAAACTGAGGTTATGCTATATTTAAAGATTACATGTTTATGTATTGTCGTAATAGTGGCTGCTACAGAGACTGCTGCACTGTGGTGATTTCTATGTCTGCTGACAAAATTCCTATAGTGTGTGTTTCAGAGTAATGGAGAAACAGTTTCACGTAAAGTTAGTAATTTAACTCCACATGGCCCTAATTAACCACGTGCCATTATTTTTTATTCGTTTTTTTGATGGAATTACACACAGCCTAATCAGATTAAATAATTTAATTTGTTGTTTAAAGCTCCCACTAAATATTTAAAAGGCTTTCATTGTTCATGAACAGACAACGCTTCTTCTGGTAATCATTTATAATTGTGTTTTTTTTCTTGAATGAATGAGACTCCTGCTTATGCCGAGGCTGTCAGGTGAGTGGATGGTAAATGGTCTTGTTTTTATGTAGCCGCTTCACACCTATCTGTACTCAAAGCGCTTTACTGTCACAGTGACACATCGCCATCTCCCTCACAAGAAACGCACACACATTCATACACCAGTGCCATGCAGTGGGAGCAACTGGGAGCTCAGTGTCTTGCTCAGGGACACTTCGGCACGTGGCATCTTCCACAGGTCGAACCACTAACGCTCCGGTTCGTGGACAGCCTGCTCTACCTACTGTAGACGTAGAAGAAGGTCCTTCAAAGCGGCACAGACCATCTCCAAACTGAGAACACATCATTAATGAGTGATCGACTCTCAAATGATTCCTCAGTGCGTTCACACCTGTACTTAAAGCTGGCCAGTTGCGTGCGACTGGATCACTCAGGACGTGTGTTAATACCAGGTCTGAACAGGGCCCAACAGTATCCTTGGGAATTTCTTCCAACGTAACACCTGTCAAGTGTCAGCGTGGAGAGGCTTATCTTAAAATCACTCCGCCGCTCCACGCAAGGCTGCATGTTAGCTTTCAGTAACTGTCAATGCCTTATTCCACCTCCGATTACAACACTCCACTGTCACACCAATCATCTTAAAGCATAGCTTCTCGATCCATGCGTCAAGATATGTTTTTACTATTAGCGACACCTGTAGGTGTATCATTAGTGCAGTCGCACCATTAAAATAGTTTAGCCCTCAGTGATACCATATTTCATGACAGAGAGACATCAAGCTAAGCAATAAATTGCGAGCAGGAACCGTCACCTGGCCAATCATGAGCTGTGTGAAAGAAATCTGGCTAATAACACAGGCTTGAGAATTTATAAGCTCACTTTCCATATTTCCCAAATCCCTGACAACCCAATGAGGTCTGTTTAACAGATCAGTACATTTAAAAATTTGCGGTGGAAAATTCTGTAAATGTGGTTCCACATTTTTATAAGCAGCAGCTGAAGAGAACACGCGTATGACTCAAAAAAAAAAGAGGCCATGCTAGTGACATCCATGCCTCCAGTCATTTTAAGTGTTGCATGAGAACTCCGTTGTCGCTTATTAGTGCGGTAGAAATACCTGCAGCAAAGTTAAGACAGGGATGCACAAATCCCTTTTATTAAAGTGACATGTTTTCAAATACCGCTACTAATTGATTTGATGGAAATAACCATCACAGGCTTTCCACACCTTGCCTGCAAGCTATTAGTCAAACGTGGCTGATTCAACAACGCACAAAGATCATGCAAGAACACGAAGCAATACTTTATTTGGTGAACGTGTGGTCCATAGTTTCACATCTTCATTTTCCTAGAGGCCTGATTGGAGCTATGCGACCATGATATGCTTGTATTAGACCAAAGACAAGATGCCTGATTGGCAGCTCTGTTAAGCTGTGGAACCACACCAGCTGAGGGAAGTCATTCGGATGAAAATGCTGCATTCATCCACACACTTTAAGATTTAACATAAGGTTGAAAAGGAAGTCTATGTGTGTGCACGCATTAGTGTCTTTGTCTTTATTGTGATGGCCTGTCCTTGTTGTACTGATAAAAACGATTCTACCACATATATCATGAGATAAGTCAAGTCTGACAAACAAATCTAGTTAACGACCTATTCCAAATCATTTTTAAAGACCCCTTCATCCTTTGAAAGACGCTTTAAATCCTGTTGTAAATTCCTGCGTGTACGCTCTGGGTCCTTATCATTTGAAGTTTGGTGATAAGGTTCAGCGCAGAGTCTGTGGGACGGCATGCTGGTCAGAAAGTGATAAACATCACTGCATAATACATCAGTGTTTAAGTCTGACAGGGAAGCCCTGGCTGTTGACTTGTAAATGTAAATGTGGTGGACAGGGCTGTGTGCAGTTTACTGATTTTAAATGTGACCTTTTGCTACAAAAGAAGCCTGAAGTATAAAATTTAGGCTTCGCTTTTGTTTGTTTGTTTTACTTTATTATCAGGTTTTCAAATTATTGTCCAGACAAGCAAAGGGCACACACCAATAGTACAGCACAGAGAAGACACAACAGTGCAGTTTTTGTTACTTTATGTCAGTTATGTCAGAGTTTTAAAAAGTAAAAAGGAAAGCACCTCCTCCAACTACTGATGGAATGACAGGGCTTTGTCTGACCTCCAGTTAAAGAGGATCAATCGGTGGTCAATCAGTGACGCAGACTACCAAGAGCAGGGCATGTCGAGCACTTATGTCCAACTGAGGCTGGGCTATAGTTGGATGCTGGGATGTCAGGATCTGTAACCGAACTGTCTCTAGCCACAATCTCCTGAATAGTGTAAATGATGAAGCGCCTTACTTTGGGTAAACTGTGATGAATATTAAAGATTACGGACAAGTGTTTGTTTTAAATCTCTACCTCGCGTTACTCTGTTTGACCAAACTTTATTTATCTGCCTTAAGCTCTTTAAAGCATGAATTTCATTTGCGTTATTTGAGACATATAAAGACTGTGCAAGATTACCAACAACCCCACAGCTGCAGATGACAACTGAAAACCGCAGCGACAAGCTCAACAAATTAGTTTTGCGTGTCATCGTATATCAAACAAATCTGTTTCTGAAACACCTTGCACGCCACGCTGTCTGTTTTTTGTTGCCGCACATGGTTTCTGGGTCAAGTACTAGAGGAGACAGCAGAGAGATCCTTAGACTTCCTTGTGTTTAATGATAAATGGGACTCATCTGCGGCAGTAAACGTTTCACGGAATCTAAATAAATGAGCAGTTTTTCCTTGCTGCAAAAACGTCTGCGTTTGTCTCGGGCTAAGTTGTGATTACAAGCAATTAAGGATCCAAATATGAAGCCCTCGCCATCCTTTAAGAAGGGATTTTGTTATGAAATAATCAGTAAATCAAGCTGTAATAAATTTTAAAGCAAGTACACCGACACTGTCTGCAAACACAGCCAAACTTTTAATTAACTTCGGTAATACATCAAATTTCCAAGGCTCTGTTTTGACAGCTGATGTTATGTACGCTACTGAATGAACAATGATAAACCCTGTTCATACACACATTTGGCAGATTATTGTAAAGCTCTTGCATTGTGCACTTTGGGAAGAGGAAAAAATAACTCAAAATTAACAAATACAGACAATAAATACAGAAACTTTGTTATTAAATAATGGAGTTTAATTGCAAGAGTTTGGTCTTAAGAATAATTTTAGCACAGTTAGATCAAGATAAAAGCACCAATTTAAAAACTAAGATTCTTGTTGCCAGCTAACGGCCGTTTAAGTTTATTTTCCACCATAAACGTTTCCGAGTGAAACGCGCAGGACAAGCAGAAAATAACGCTAGTTTAGGGCATAGACTTCAAAAAAATTAGTGGACGCCATAGCTACTCAAAGTGAAGCCAAAGCAAGTCCAAAGCACTCCCTGGTGACTGGCTGTAGTATAGGTCATAAACTGCAGCTTCTCCATGTTAGCGGATGGAACTTGGGCCAAACTACTATAAACATTTAAGTACACATAAATGGGTTTTGCCATTTAAGGTAGTTAATATAAAGCTGGTGTATCCAGAAGGTTTTTTTCTGGTTATTTATTTGATGCTATATAAACAGGGTGCAACATCATGATGATTGACAGATGCCATTGCAACCGCTACATGAAGCGGTCTCGTAGGACTGTAAGAGTAAGAAAAAATGCAGATAAACTAAAAGTGGAGATGCATCATTCATTTTTTTTCTACAGTCTACGGTCTACAGACACAGCTACCTCGTCTTGACATCACCATTATTTATTGAAAACATCACAAACAACACCACCAATCTATCTGGGTTCACCCCATACTCCAAGTCCACTATAAGCATGGCGAATTTGTTGGTAGAAAACCAAAAGTCTTGAGACAGTTTTTGGGAAACGTTGTCTTTGCCTCCTATGCAAATCACTTGTATCAGTCATTCCCCTTGGTTGAGCTTAAATCGCGCTGCCTCAAGTCTTGAGATTAGTTCAGACTGCCAAAGGTTTTTTCATTAACCTTCATTAAAAAATTTTAAAAATTCTTGTTGCAACTTCACTGCTATTCTCTCCCTATGTGTTTGCCATTTAAACAAGCCCTTGCTTTTCTTTTTTCTACTGCTGTAATGACCCAATAAGTCAATGATCAATATAATGGGCAAACATATCAAAATCAAAATCATGTTTGGGCACATCTATAGCAATAACTGGCCACAGTTGTACTCTTCTTTTGCTACTGTGTATGAGAGACAGCTTTGGTATGCATAGTGAATGAACCTGGAAAATACATTTGATTGGCAACGCTTACGCACAAAAAAAACACACCTGGGAATCAACAAATAAATCAAATTACCTCAGATAAGAAACTGACAAGCAAAAAAAAAAAAAAGAAAGAAAGAAAATCATTCAACCTTAACTATAAGCTGCTTTTTTATCTCCCAGCCATAATGACTAGTGATCTGTTCAGCTTCCAGGTACAACATTTCATGCCTGGGTGTCATGTGGAGGAATCTGAACAGCGTTATTGATGTGTGAAAGGTCAAACTAGGGGAGTTGATCTCTTGCCAGTCAATACAGCCTGTCTGCCAAGAAAGTCAGCGGATCAGAGTTGTTTTCCCTGTCTGGGCAGATACTGCAGCCTCCCATCCCCAACCGCACATACACACGCCAGCACATCCACCTCCAAGACCTTGCGCTAGTTAATCAATGGCGTGGTGTGCTTAGCCTATATATTTTCTCACTTCTTTGTTGCCTGACGTTAAGGGAAGGGTAATACTCAAGACAAGAGGCCTTAAATAATGTATGCGCATTAAAAAGCGATGAGGTAGGTGCGAAAGGGGGAAGACGCTGTATGCGGTTGAGCAACTTACAATAAAATAGTGCTGCTAAGGATGATACAGACCTATCATCTGGAAGGAGGAGGCGATGTGAGGGTGTAATAATGTGTATTAATGGGTATCTTTACGTGTGCTTTACAATGCCTGCAGTCATGTGGGGATGGGAAAGGAGGAGAGCTGATTTATTCTCATTTAAAAGTACACCGTGTCTCCACTCCTCTTCTCCTAATTTATATCTAATTTTCCTCACTCCCCCATCCTTTTCTCTCCTCCTTCATCCCATCTCCGCTCTGGCTCATAGGTATTGTTTCCTCCCTGCCACCACCTGACATTGCTTTATCACACACACAGCAGACACCCTATTTTCAGCTCTAATCCCCCTGTACCCCCTGACCCAAAGAGGCAGCCAGTGTACCTCCTAAAAGCCGTGACTGTTTAACTACCACCAACCACCGCTCGTTGCCGCCCGGAATTTCCTGATGGGGACCACACATCTCATGGAAAAGAGAGGCACGGGGATCACACGGGAGGTGAGGCACATTGGTGGATTCCAGACCCGTGAGCTCGCTCCTCTCCCTCTCCAGCTTTGAAAGAGTTATGGTGGGGTCACGACCCCCTGGAGGTCTATAAAGCAGAGAATGGGAGGCAGTGGAAGGCAGTACCTCAGCCGCATGCCTTCCTGTCTGCTTGCCTGTTTCACTGCCAGGACCATTACCGCATCCAATCACACAGACACACGGCAACAACAGGCCGCGGAGCAACCCAAATATCACTTACAGTACAGGCAACCCTAAAGCCCTTGCAATCAACATCCTCTTAATCAACGACTGCACGGCACAATGGAAATTGTGTTGGCCAACCATTAAGGCACCTTAAGGACTTAGTGTTAGTCAAACTAACACACACTGGGAGACATTGGATACCAGTGGAGCACAAACACAGGGCTAATGGTTTCATGGTGGTCAGCTGTGAGGAAGGCAGAAACCAAATAAGAGAAGAGGGAGAGACAAGTGGAAAGGGAGAGAAAAGACGGAAGCAATATAAGCAAAGCAGGCCAACACTGCTTTAGACTGTTTATATGAGGGAGGAAAAGAAAAAAAAAAAACTCATTTCATGTCTCCTTTGTCCTCAAAGTGTGTCCCCTCCGTAATAAATCAGTGCCAGCCAGAGCAAATAAAATAGTTTAAATTGGATTTTTAAAGAAATTTTGTCTCAACAGGCAAGTCAGGGTCACTGCTATTTCATAACAGTGACAAGTTAAATTGCAGAGTGCATTATGACACACCGATACAATTTATGAGCCATTTTAAATTATAATAATTAACTTGAGTCCTTGTTTAGGAAAATAATAACACCTTTACGAGGGGACTCGTCAATATTTTATAGATGGGCTACTCTGCAGCAAAGCTGTACTCTGTGTCTTTGAGGATTTGACTTGTACTCAAACCGACATTCTCTGAGGGGAGAAATATAGAAAAATATGTGGAAGGGTTTTGAATATGTGTACTTTGACAGGAATTAAGCGTGAGCACATATTGCTGGGGTATTTGTAAAATGTAAAGTCAAGATGAACAATGAAACAGATATTAGGATGAAAGTGAACCAGAAAAAAAGAGAAATGAGAAACTCTTGGCTCGCACTGTTTGCTCTCATAACGAAAATCTAATCTTACACAGCAAATGCCAGAATGTGCCAGGCCAGCTCTGACTGAGGCAAAGATTTTTGGCTTTTAAAAAATGCATTCCTCCATTAGGGTTAGCGGTAACTGACACAGCAAGTTGGCTTCGTCTATCTGTCATGTGGCATTATGTTGGGAACGCTAAGGTGTAGGCCAGACTTGGCCTTTCGCCTATAAACTCGGATAAATGTTTGAATTACAACCTGCAAGGTAAACAAACAGTGTCTGGCTCAAGTTAAGTCCAGAGATGCTTTGTGGTCCTCTGTGGAATGCAAAGTCCTTCTTTGCTCTTAAGAAGCAAGATCTCCTCCTGTTTGTTTTGTAGCCATTACAGCCACTTAGCCTGACAGAGCACTCTGTTTCCCTTATCTCCCGAACAGCTAAAATGCATAAGCGTTTTCAGCGTCTGTTCGACCTTGGGTTTAACTCCTATCACCGTGTTTACTTGTGACACAGATCAAAGACAGATTGCTTTGGAGCAAGCAGTTGTAAAAAGAATGGCAAACTTGTGTCTGTGGGTTGGTTTATGGTTTCATTCAAACAGGAAGAAGACAAAAGGCACATTTCAGCACCCAGGGCTCCCTCTGACAGGTGAGCACAAGAGGCAGACATTCAAACACAGCTTGTGGAGAGTAACAGCAGCACAGGAGACGGAGGAGGGAGAGGAATATATGCCTGTTTGAGTGCCTGGCGTGGCTTGAAGTCCAGAAGCAAAAGCCTTGTCAACATACCGGAGCAACTGCTGTTGCTATGGTAACTGGTCAGCAGGGTGCTGAGGTGTGACGGGCAGCGTGTCATTAACAGTAAAAGATGACTCCATTCTCCCCAGTCAAGATAACGTTGTCCGGCTTGAGCAAGGAGGGTGTAATAAAGGAAGCCGTTTATCAGAAGGGAGATAAACCTGTTGAGCTACACCATCACAGACGCTGTTATCTCACCATCCAGGCATTCAAACTGCCATAACACCAAAGGAAAGCTTGATTTCCTTTATAAACAATATATAAACAAAGACATCTGGGTAAAATAGAAAAAAAAAACACTTTGATCTGTGACTGTAGGGTTGTTCCACCTGGCTTTGTTTCAACTGCAGTGTTAAAATCCAATCTCACTGCGAAATCCAAAACAAAACGATACAGACCCTGAAGTAGAGACCGTTTATTAAACCTCATCTGAAGATCATCTTTTCTTGAAAGCAATTTACTCCACCAGTTAAAAATTTTCCATGACAGCTTCACTTAAAAGCATTTCTCGTCTCATCTTTAGGAAATGGCCACACATTACTGAGAAGACTTCTGCTCGTCCCCTTTCTATTTATCAAGGTTATTGAAACAGATACAATTTGCAGAAAAGCAGACTGCGTCACTAAAATGAAAGTGTTATGTTTCAAACTGAAATATGTGGATGGCTGTTTCTAGAGATCTAGTAAGGATATTACATGGTGTCAGTGCTTATATGCAATGCAATAAACGTATCTGTACGTGGAATTTGAACAGGAATTAGTTACTTAGATCGTCAGAGATGGATGGAGCATCTACACGGTCTTACGGATTCTGAGTAGCTTCATCAAGGGAAAAAGTCAGCGTAATAATTGAGGCCTTCAGAGAAAATCACTTTTATGTTTGTGGGTTTTAAAGAGCAATGAGACAGGATGTCTTTTCACTCGCTGGTAGGAGCTTCTGTTCCCCAGACAGAAAGACATCAACAGGTGGCAGAGAGGAACAATGGAAACGGACACAAAAGTGAAACAATAATGCTGCCAGGGGAGTCCTGAGAGACCTAGGGATTTGGTGGAGACGTGGCAATCAGGAGCAACAAAATGATAAAGATAAACTGACGATAAAAATGAGATTGAAGGACCGAGCCAGCTGAAGGACAGAGGGGCCGATTCACAAGTGCGGTGAACGGTTGGCATGCAAATCAAGCCAGTATGGGGTTACAGGCAGGGTGAGAAGAGGGTGCGCGATGGGGGCTTCACAGGCAGTCATTTGCCAGCATTCAGCTTCCATCAATATCAGGGCCGATTAATGAGGGGCTAAGGGGAGAGGGCAGAGAGGACAAGGGAGCGGAGGGGGGGGCAACGTCCAGGTGTCGGAGGAAGCACAGAATGGGAATAAAGAGGGCGCAAGCAGTGATCCGCGAGGAATTCCAGCTGAGCGGCAACAAGAGTGGTGGGGGGTGGCTGTTCGCCGTGCACTGCAAAAAATGGTCATTAAAAAGCTGCACTTTGTTCGGTTTTCATTTTTTCAGCACTCAGTCTTATTGGTCCAAATCAAAAACACAAAACACACACGCACAATGAGAGACAACGAAGGTTTGCCTCAGCCAATCATTAAAAAAGTATTATAGAGATCATGCTACATGATATCTGGGTGTTGAAGATCAAGTACTTTTACATGATAAAAGAAAACGAAGGCACATCTTAAAGAACAGCACTTTAATTCTTCAGACAAAATGTTGTGTATTTCAAGCAAACCTTCCTAAAACAAATGCCTTCCAGTGAAAACTGGTTGTTCAAGGAAGAATAAGGTGTCAGAACTGTGTTACGTGACTTATTAAGGTTTGCTGCATGGACGACAGAAAGTCATAAAGAAAAGGGAAGTAAGGCCTGATGTGTGCGCGGGTGAGTATCTACGCCCTTTATTGCTTTGGGGCAGAGGTTTAAAGGCTAAAATCATGTTTCAACCTTGAATAGTGCTCCTCCCCCAAAGGAAAGGGTCCCGGTATGGATGACTAAGGGTCGTGTTCTTTTAGGCATCTGCGAGCCCGAGGTTGTGTTTTATTGTCGGCCGTGCCTGTTGTGCATGTGGGTGGCCGACGGCCGTGCGTGTATGCGTGCTCTTGTGTTACGGGCGAATGGCGCGTATATGTGCGTACACATATAGATGCATGCATGACTGGATCTGTATGTAGATTTTGTGTGCTGAGCTGAATAGATGTGTGCGTGTGTGCGCGTGAGTAGACTGGCATGTGTGTTGGCACAACAGAGGTATTAGTGCAGAGTGTTTTAGCGTGTGTGTGTGAGAGAAAGAGAGCGCGCTGTGGGCCAATTGGGAACGGGCATTTCGGGGTGACTGCAAGGGGTGGAGGGGGGGCCCCCCAGAGTCCCCCCTCGCTTCGTCCATGACTCGCCAGCTCATGTGACCGATGGTTCTCACAGAGGCGATGGGCAGTCGGAAACAAGAGGGCAGCGTGTTAGGGCCGCATGCCTGTTTCATTGTTTGTGCGGGGTGCCTCTCTGCTGAATGCAGACGAATCAATCCTGAAACATCAGCATCAACACACAAGCTGCCCCGGACGAGGCAGGACAGAGGCAGCACTGTGCCGACTTGCGTCTGGGAAGCAGCTCGACGGCAGTGAAGAGTATTTCCTCCTCATTTATCTGTGGGCCCTGCTCTGTCTCTGGCTCTTCATTTGTCTGTTTCTGTTGTCAGTTCCTCATGGCAGGGTTAGACAGGAAAAGATGTCTTCCTCTTTCTCTCTTTGTCTTTTCCCTCAACATTTCTCGCTCAGGGTAGGTTTGAAAAATCCCACCGCGGGACTAAGGCTACTTACATGTAGAAATGCCAAGCGGAGGGTGTGCTAAATTGATATCCTTTCATTTCACCTCTTGTCTTGACACCCAGCAGTCGCATTCCTTCAGTGACCAAGTAAAAAAAAAAAAAAAGCAAGCGGTATATGAAGACATACAGAGCAGCATTATCCAGGGTAGCATTAAAACCTTGTGATACGTGTTATTAAATCCAAATGTTAACCAAGCCCAGTGACTAGGAAAACACTCTGATTTAAAGGCTAGGCCAGGGAGCATTTGGGGTGGGGAAGCATAAGCCTCAAAGCTTGCTAATCAACTGGAAACAGTGGATCAGGGTTTTGCTCTACAGGGCAATGAGGTGGCAGTTTTAAAGGAGTAATACCACAGATTTACTCGCAAAGCCACACAGTCATCAGGGAACCAAGCTAGAGATACACTGATAGCAAACCACATCTCTGGCTTAATGAGCGAAGCACGTCTTCTGCGGCCGTCACTAAATTTCAGAGGCCGCAGAATAATTTGAAACCTTTGCTCTGAGACACACTCAACCGGCCAGACCAACAACAGCAAAGCCTTCGTATTTTCAGTCGCCACAAGCTAAAGATATCACAGATCATTCTAGATAGCCGTGCGTGAATCCCCGGCGCTGATTTCTCCCGAGAGTTGCCAGGTTATGTCAGTGGTTATCGCAGGGTCAGCTTCAACCATCAGCTAAATTAAGCAAAATAAACCGGGGGAATTCTGGCACAACTCGTTTGGAAATAAATGCCACCGCAGCTGTGAGAAAACCGCAAGGCACAAAGGTCGCTTTGATTTCCAGACAGCTCCGTGATTCCCAAGGGTGGGGTCTGGGCCTGGCGAGGACAGTGTGCATGTGAGGGAGGGGGTGTACCCGGGGACTGACGGCGCGTCTCTGACAAGTCTCCCGTAGCACCGGGTGCCTCACTCGCTCGCTTGCTCGCTCTCTCTCTCCCCGGCGACCTGTGAGGGTGTTTGGGCCTTTGCCGAATAACCAGCCCCATCCGCCACATTCAGACAAGGGCTAAAAGGTTAATTGAACCTCTGTGCTGTGCCTTCCTCTGTGTAATTTACTGTGATTAATGCATGGAGGTTACTGTCAGACTCATTTACTAATTGTCCAAAGCAGTATGTAATTAACCACATCTGCAAAAATGTGTCTGGAACTGTACGGGCTCAGTAGAACACTAGGGCTGTGTCCAGACATCTCTTTAATAATCAGATTTGCTAACATCAGCGCTCTTGTTGCAGATTGACTGACAAGACCCATGCCTTAAAACCTTATCTGTAAAAATCAGGCTGCCATATCTCATTTCAGTTTTCTCCACACGGTGTGTTGCTGGCATTGTGAAGAAGACATCTGAGGATTAGTACCTCCATGAAAAACTTTCCATCTAAATCTACTGCCTGCTCTGACACAGAAAACTTTACATCAAGAGAAAAGCTGACGTCAAAAGAGATCATAATGCACTTTCTTATTATTTGTTTCTGACTAACTGTGTGGGTACCCAGGGTAAAGTTTTCAAGTTTTCTTTTTCGTTCCCCTTTCAGCCTCAGCCTGTCTGGCTCCGTTTCCTGTGTCAATTATTTCTGGGTATTCTTTTTTGCCACACTGTCAGACATCACTTGTATGCAAAGTGTGCAGCTCTCTAAAGTGAGAGCGACACGCAGGTAGCTAAAGCTCTGCTTAAGCTATCTTTGCTTTGCAACGGAGTCAGTTATTTTTGCTTGAGAAGTTGCAGGGAACATTTACTTAGATGTTTTTTTTTCTTAAGATCACTCCAAATAAATACCAGAAATGACAAATATAATGTCATAGTCTATAAGCCTCAGCTCTTGAGGGGCTTAAATTTTAATGGAGCCCTCTTTTTTTCATGATATGGATGGCCAAATTCCCTTGACGACATGCTGCCATAGCTTATCTCTGGGTGGGAGTGTGTGTGTGTGCATTAATTTTCCTAGGTATTCTCTCTGCCGGGGTGTGCGCCTGCATACGTTGAGCACATTCTGCCAGCACAGTGCTGTGACCTTGTGTCCCCGTGTGTGTGACTGTGTGTGTACTCAGCGATCCGGGTGCCTGGCCTGTTCCCTTGCTCTTTCTTGATAATGGGTGTATATACATTTTAATCTTGGATTACTTGGCCGACCCAGAGGAGGCCTCTCCGTCAGCCTGGCGCATGCAGACAGCAATTACGACACCCCGAAGCCGAGCAAGAAAATCATTACTGGATGCTTTCTTCAATTTTACTGCTCCTAACTCTAGGCGTCAACAAACACAAAGGCACTGAGACAGAACTGAGACAAATCTGGGGAATGTAACGTGTATTCTGTCCTTTCTGTACACAAAAGGAAACACAAGTCGTCTCTTTGCAAGAAGGACAACGTTCGCTCCCGTTGTTTCAGACGGCATCCAAATTAACGAAGACTACACAAACTGACAATTACATCAATTAAAAACCACTTTCACCCCCCGAAGCTTTAATAAGATTTTAAAGGGTCATGTTTAAATGTTTAAACAACATTCACAGCATTTTCTAAGGGCATATTTTCTGGCTAATTACAGCAAAGTCAAACTCGGCTGCCATTAATTGTTATTTATGAGGGTGAATTCATTTTCACAAAGTTGTGGGCTACTTTGAAATGTACGCTGACCTTGGCAACAGGACGCAACACCGTAATGCATTCAGTCCGCTGGCAGATTTTATGCAAACGATTCGCAAACTGAATATCTGATCAGGTTTGGGGTTGGTTTTTTTCGTCTCGGCAAGGTCATGTGGTAAGAGATTTTTCCTGCAATTCTTTGATTCTTTTACTCTTTGTAGATGTTCCTGTTCCTACTGTATGACCATCACTGCTCAATCTGTGCTGTAGAGGTTTCGCTCATCCACAGCAGGTCACTGTGGGGAGATCCTGAGGGACTGTAGAGGGGGATGATGGGGGTTGTGGGTTGTAATTAATTTACTGCTAGATTACACTGGATAATGCCCGTATCATTACAAAATTATCTTGGTGAGGATAGTACGGGGCATGTGTCAATACGCACAAGAAAGCACATTTGTGTGTTTGTGGAGGCTATTATGGCCCTTGAGATATCCCTAAGTGGCAAATGGTGTTTAATTATACACATGCAGACACACACAGGCAAATAGCCTGCATAACTCACTGAAACAAAACAGCTTGTTCTTGATGCCGCACTGTTTCCTAGGGGGAATGTCTTGGGTTTCAAATGAGAAATCGAGAATTAGGCAGCTCTGCTTTGCTAGCATCAAAACAAATCTCATTACACAGTATTTTAGGTTACAGCTAATGATTACAGTGCTTTGCCCAAATATTTTACATAGCTTTAAAAATAGTTTTGGCATCAATTACTCCCCTTCTAAACTGGAATGCCACACAAATGTTAGTGTCTGCATTCCTTAAAGGAAAATTAAGCTTCAGGAAATGGTGGCCATTCTGAATGAAACGAACATAATTGGAGACCTACTTTAGCAAAGAAAAACATCAAAATGTCTAGTTTAGTGAATTACACCAGCACACTAGTGCAGTGTAATTTCACTTTCAGACCACCACTTTAAGGCTCAATGTATCTGAAACACAGTTCTGTTCAAATATTGATGGATAAACCACTTCAGAAAATCCTCTCATGCCTGAAAGCGTTATGCACAATGCATGAAATTCTGTCCTCGGAAAGATATTCGTCAAAATACTTTTTTACTTATTTTTTTTACTTTGCATTTTCAGTTTGATTCTCAGAAGCTGAGCAGGATAATCACAAATCCCTGGATGAATATAAAATGCCATTTACAGCAAATCATGATTCAGCTTATTGAAAGATTCTCAATCATCATGCCAGTTTTAACAGTTTCTTCTTTGGGGGATCAACAAAGCAGAAGCACGCTCCGAAGGGTTTACCCTTCATAGAAATTTGCACATCGCATATTGTGCAGCATCACAGCCTGCCCCTGCTTCTCTGACACAGAAAAAAAAAGTTTTCAAGAGGAGCCTCGAGAACTTGAATGCTTCTCTGCGTCCTGTCCTTTCTCTCACTCGTTCACTGTCTTTTGATTTGCACTTGCACAAAGGCGGTCAAAATGCAAAAATGCTTGACCATTCCACTGGCGTTCTCTCTCTGCATAAACTTCTCCGTTGCCCTTTTGTCCGATTAATACCTTCATGTCTTTCAGACTCGCTTCCCCCAACCCCAACCCTACATCGCCATCCCAGACAAGCCTTAGTCCTCATTATACACAGCTTCCACTCTAGTTCCCAAGATTAGGCAAATGAGCTCCAAAGCATAGTCTATAGACAGCAACCCAGACCCCGCTCCCTTTTCACAATCAATCCTGACCCCCCCACCCCCCAAAAAACTTAGAACCGTATAATAAGTTCTGTTTCACTTTCTTACAACATCTAAAATTGTACTTTGGCAGGATATGAGCTGTAACTATGGTTAGTGGATATTAAAATGTGCTTTCTTTCTTTCTTTCTTTTCTCTTTCAGATTCACCACTGATACATTCAGAATAAGCACTTCTATCAATAACAATAGCTCATTCTTGGGCAGTGGTGCAAATCCCCTCACAGAGAACAAAATGAAGGCTCTTGAACACCACACATCACATGCAAAGCAAACATAATTCAGTGTCAATTGAATCGCTTCCTGTCATTTCCAAAGCAGCATGGAGTAATACATTACTGCTCACTTATTCTTCAATGGAACCCCACCACTTACTGTGGGAATAAGCTTTAGTGTTTTTTGTTGTTTTTTTTTGGGAGAAGATTACACACACACACACAAGAATGCGTTTTCACTGTTGGCCTATTAACAATTTCATGCCAGGAAATAGTCTGCCGTGGAAGAGTAATTCATGCACAAAAATGTCCACGGGCCATAATAAAATGGACACTAGGATCTATTTTTAGAGGCACTTTTTGAGGACCTTTCCCTTTTCCTGTCATCGTTTGTAGCATCATGTTCCGTTGTCTACAACAAATTTAAATTGGAGAAGACCGTTTTTGAATGGTAGCAGCAATTGGCAACAGTCAAAAGAAAATATGATTGTGAGATCTCCCAGTAGTCAGTTCATTTGTGGTGGTGCAGGTTGTAAGAATTCCATTCCCGGTTTACTTCCCAAGCACAATAAATACATTTGCCGGAAAAGTCGATTCTTTCTTTATCAGATAATGAAATCTCATATTCGGGTGTCCCCTATGCCAGCTATGTGCAACTCTCGCTAACAACTACACAGCACAGTTATACAAGGACACAGTATGGAACTGAGCCTTGGAGTGATATGAAGCCGATTATGGCTTTTCAGCACCTATAGCTCCCTGGGTCGCCCAACAGACTTAACCTTCTTCTACTTTTCATTCCCACCGGTCATGACAAGATGGACTAGTCAGCTAGTCCATCACTAGGGATGGGAATCTGTTAGAATGATTTGATTTTGATTTGAATAATTCATATCAGCAAGTGGCAGTAGTTTATATTCGTCATTTAAAAGGGGAAAGCGGAAGATCCACTATTAGCTTGGAGGCTAGGGAGCCAAGAAGAGCTGCTAACCATTGGAGCCAAGTACAGAGCTGGCCTCTCTTGAATCATGACAATCGGTTGATCAACATTTTGTTCATTCTATATAATCATGTCATGAAAATATTTGTGTTTTTGATGTTCATTTTAAATTAACATGTCCAACCAGAAAAGCTTCTAGTTTGCTTAGATGAACACAACTCAGCAAAAGACTTCCGACTGGTCCCAACAGACATGATGACAAAACTAGGGAAGCAGACACTGGCCAACGGCCGACCATTGGCTATGTGCGTTACCATGATCTTAACATACCAATCAGCTCTGACTGAACCAAGTGAGAAACTTCCAGAAGTAAACACGGATTGGAAACATTGTGCCCTTCATTTACATTCATTAACTCCCAAAAGAAACACTGATCATCTGATCAAATGAGCAGTCACTGCCCCTGGCTTATCTCTTAAGAGACATGACATATCACTCAATGACAGATATGAACTCCAGAATGTCAAAGTCAGCAGCAACTACTTAAGAAAGCAGTCCTGGAGTTGATAAAAACACTCTCTCCATCTTCTTGGCATTAACCTTGACATGCATTCCGTTCCCCTCTCACACACATGAGAAGAACCAGAGAGAAAATTGTTGTTAACCCAGACAGCACTCACTCCTTGACACTTGCTCCCAATTTATTCTGCTTGTGTGAGCAAATCTGTTAAAAAAAAATGATGAAAACTCACTGTGTAATGGCTCCATGACACCCTCCTTTTGCAGAATTCAAGAAGCATACATAAAAAAGATTGAGCAGAAGCTTGGGAAATAAAGGATGGGATGTGTGTAAGCTGTCAAATAAATCCCTGGCTCTAGCTGCATTTGTTTGGTTTATATTTGTCAAGTTTCCTCCTACCGTAGAGCAGGACATGACATATAGTTGGACGGTAAAACTTTACTTAAGTCTGCTACACTACAGCTTAATGCAAGATGATGTTGCAGCCGTTTCAGACTTAGAGAGAAGTGTGAATCCTAAGCAGGCATGCAAGATAATAACAATTCATCATACATGGCTAGTGGTCTGATCTACGCTGGAAGAAAGCCAAAACAGCACTTTCAAGAGAGAAAAGACACCTTTGCCTTTTAAAGCTGCCATAAATCCCATTGATTGGAGTTAAATGCTTTCATTTTGTGGATACTAGCTATTACACCAAGCAGCGTGTGAAAGGGGGGAGAGATCATTCTGAAACAGCAAGGTACTCAGCTAATGCTCTTTTTAGATGAAGTCAATATTAGACTAAATGCCTCGAACAGTACTTCAGGTCTGAGGTTTTTAGAAACCACTGGAAACATGACTACGCATATTTTCAATGAACCGCAAGTATCTTGGGGAGGCTGGGGAAGCCAAATACATGTCAGGACCTTTGTTCTCACTGGTCATACTGGTTTGGCCAGTCTACTCGCAATATATCTGACATAGTTTATGAGAGAGACAGTCATCCTAACCTTGGACAGTACAGTTCCCGTCATCTTCACAGCTACAAAAAGTAAGGCAAATGAAGAAAGAAAGAAAAAAGAGACAGCGAGCTGCAAACAAGATTCTTTTACTGGAGGGAAACATTATTTCTTGGATGGACCCCAGTGGCTATTTTTAGCTCCGTCTTATTGCAGTGCTTCACAACTGCATTAACCTGAAGAAAAAAAATTGTTTAAAATGGCACCAATAGACAAATCAAGCCGTTGACAGCAATGGCAGACAGAGGCAATAGTCATACTGACCACCTAGTCCAGAGATAATCATTACCTGGCCACTAGCATGGACTCGAAGACAAAGGGAGACTGTAACCATACGAACACAACCCTACTTGATTCTTGGTTCAGTTAGGAGTGGCACACACTCAAACCTGACAGAGCAAGCAGCCAATATTTAGTAAAAATGAATTCTGTGTGCTTTCATTTCCAAAGGTGCCACTGCCCTAGTGTGTAGGAAGCCCTAACCTTTTCTTACGATGTGTATCAAAATTGCCAGTAAGCCAAATCAGCAGACTAGTGTTCTGAATAATACATGTGCCTATTTATTTAGCGGCTTGCCAGTGAATTTGTTTAACAATCAGACCTGAGTGGGGTCAGGTCTCCACTTCCCGTCAGTCTCCTTCTGAGACTTTGTTTATTTCGCGATAAAGACACAAGATGAAATCAAGGGCCGTGTGTTTGTCTGTCTCTGGAACAACGTTGGATCAGTAATCGTGCTAAAGACGTGTGATTGCCTTCAATTGTTAAATGGGCAACACAGCAATCCACATCAGTTTCAAATCAATCAGTTATATTACAACTGAGGAGAACGAGCAATTCAGCAGAGTTTTCACAGGAAGGGATATAATCAACAGCATGTCAGTAATCTTAGTATATACCGTGTATGATATTTAACTGCTATTCAGTAATGGAGATATTTGTTATACACTGAGGTCCTTGCATTTGTGAACTTTGTAATGCGCAGTTGCAAAAGTACAAAGATAACATCCTTGACCTGACATTTTGATGGTATATGACCCTGCAAAGTACTAAATAGTGAGGTAGCTAGTCATCCATTTTCTTAGCCGGAAAGCCGAATTGCTGTTTAGCTGACTGAATGGCTTGTTGATTAGCTGTCTGGGACAATAAGAGTCAGAGTGCAGCCCCTATATGGTCTCTGCCGTCCCTGAACAGTATGGAAATCGGCACAACAAAGCCACCACCTCTTCACTTGAAGAAAATGACGGGGCCTTTCAATGGATACTGTGGCTTATAGATCAAATATCTGCAGTAATCTGTAGATTTCGTTCAGAGAATCATAAACGTGTCGGTCTAAGTGCAGCTATCTGTTCCAAGAAGTGCATGATGTGAGGGAATGATTAAGCAGAGCTGGCCAAATCCCCTGCCAATCTGCTCGTAGTTGACATGAAAGCAGCTCTGCGCTGGAAAACAAGGCCAGAGTTCCTTCTGTTAACCCAAGCAAATATGTCACTTACAGAATTTAAAAAAATAAAAAAGTACAAAAGGGAAAAGAACATGCCGAGGAGAAATTATAGAGCTATATCTTCCTTTGAGGTTTCTGTGCTTTTGCCAAGGAATACCATCTGAATGGTAATACATTGCTTTCTTTCTATCTATTTATCTATCGTGTAGGAACTTGCTGTTACCTTACGCTCACATCTTCCCCTTTTGGCCTTCAAATGCTACTTCAGTATTTGCCATAACACTAATCTTATGCTTAGATCTCATATATATTCTCCATCCATGGTGCTGAACACTTAAAATTTCTCAGCTGTGTAATGCATGTAAATGATCTGCTTACTTTTCTAAAATAATTGTAAAGAGAAGCAGATAATATGCTGATCATGACAAAATGTGCACACCCACATCTGCTTCTCGTGTCTAAAAATGACCAATAGCCTTAACCACGTTGAGGCAATCTCCAGCATGCATGATGCCATCGGGTAAGAATAAGGGAGCCCGTGCTTAGTGACAGAAATTACACGCCGGCTTCGGCAATCTTAATGAGGAGATTAGGTATGATTTTCCTCCTTGCAGTTCTTGTACCAAACTTCATCATGTCTGTGTAATATATTGCTCGGAGTCCTTCCTGCCAAGCCTGGCTTCAATAATCAGCACATTAAACACTGCCACTGACAAGGAAAAGGCGGCTGGTTGCAGTCAATTCAGGATCTTGGAGTCCAACGAAAATATGTGATTATTGTTTGCAGTAGGTCCCTCACCAATCCCAGACCCAAGTCTAGTATGTGCAATCGGCTTGAGTCCACTGGCCAAGGAGCCCAAAAGGAACTAATGACTCATGCTCTACTGATAGATCTGCTCTCTGTATGCGAGGCGATGTGTTTTAAGGAGGACAGAGGGGAGTTTGAGCCTTAACCCTGTCACTGTCAGATAGCCCCGACCAAGATGGAGAACATCAGGGAGAGTATCCTGACAAGAGGGGAATTCACTCAGGGAATAAGTGCGTTTTACCAGCCCCCCGTTATGCGCAAACCGAAGCATATGCTGCTCACACGAGTGAAAGATCCTCTGTGCAGATGGTCTTTGTTGAAAATTACATCGGACTTCTACTCAGCTGTGTAAACTACTGTTGGCATTGGCTGAGCGGCTGTGAAGCCACGTATAAGACAGTAAAGTAAAAGAAAAAAAAAATACTTGTAACAGTCCTAACTGACCGTGTTACACATGCTATTTAAAGCTATTTATTATTATTGTAATAATAATGTAATATATAATAAAAATACATCATATAGTTTTCACATCATTTCAATAGATTTACACAGTGTCGAGGCTTTTTGTAAAAATATGTTGTCAGGGGATTCATGTACAAAAGCGTAAAGATTAAAAAATAATAAAAAGTTATGATACAGGACATGGCGAAGAGAAAATTGGCAGGCTTGGGTTAAAACTCTTTTTTCCATATATGTGCACAAAACATGTTGCCAATTCAAATACATTATTCCAAGGTGTGCTCTGAGTCATGAAAAAAAAAAAAATGGAAAATTCCGAGTCCAAGGACATGAACCACTTTGAATAAATTTCATGACTACATCACAATCTCCTTTGATTTTGAGATGAAAATATGTCATAATAAAAAAAAACATATTTCCATGTATATTTAAATTTACTTGGGAAGCTTTTGCCACACTGAATTACTATTTATTTGTATACAGTTAATTCTGTAATGAAATAACTGTGATGTGTTTGACATAAGTGTAGGCTGTCCTCAAGAGATAAAATCAAATAAGTGAAGCAAACACAATAACAGTTTCTATGACAGATTATGAAAAATTAAACAATCTGAAAGAGGAAAAAGCTGATTCAAATAGAGATGTCTTCGGTGAAGATGTGCTTGGCATTCAGATTGTATGAATGAACTCTCCCCGACTATTCATGCACTTCAGAGGAGGGTTCTTGGCTGAATCAAAACGTCGCCATATGAAGTCTGCCAAAGGCCTGGCTCTCATTTGAAACTGATTATGGAGCAAAAAAAATAAATAAAAAAATAAAAAATGAAGCTAAAATGGCCTGTTATCATTAAGTGTACTTCAGAAACGAGAGCTCAGAACCTCTGCAGCACCATCTGCGAGCCGGACGCTGTGGTTAAAACACTGTCTAGCCAGAGTGTTAAGAGCTTTAATTGTAACTGGGTGATTAGGGCTCAGAGCGAAACTTGATTAAATCCATATACATGCTTTCATTGTTTTGTTATTGTTTGTTTTCTCCCTCAAATCATGCACGGTATCAGTAAAAAGATTATTGTAAAATTTTGCAAGCACACATAAAGTGTTTATCACATGGGGTATAATATTGCAAACGGATAAATCAAAAGAGTGGTGGGGCTTTATCTTGTGTAAATAATGCCCTATTCTGTCTTTTACCTTAACAAAACTAAACTGAATCCATTCTATACCAATTCATTACAGGTATGTCTCTTGGTAAGTCCACTTGTTATATATTTAGACATGATTTGCACACAGCCAGTTCCCCAGTGGACCTCCGCGACAGCGCTAGCCACGGTTGCTGAGAAATATGTGATACAGCTGCAAAGTCTTCATATAATGGATGTCTGTTCACTAAACCAAACCACAGTTTTCCTCTGACACAATTTTGCACCTTCTCCAGCGTACATCCCAAAGGAGCAATTCACTGTGTCAATGATGTTAAATATAACCAACCTACCAATCCAGTAACTCTGGGGCTCCACAGGCTCTCCTCCACTAACACTCCTACACCCAGACAAGGCAGTCATAGCCACACGGCTACAAAAACCAGCTGGGTTAAATGAACAAGGAGTGCTTTCTACATCCAGAGACGCCCTTAAGCAAGACACAGATTCCTAACTGCTTCAGTAGGAGCAGCTCAATGGCAATCAGTACAAGTTCCTATTAAAACAGCTTGTGCCGCAATGATACAGAGTGTGGACAGTGCCTAAAGCCTTCCTCTCGTCAAGAATGTTTTTTGTTAGAACTGGGAGTTGAGCAGGGATGTGTACTGTGGCTACGATGGGAGGAACAGAGATAGAGCTGGGAAGAAGGACTGTGCCGGGAGAAAAGCCAGGCAGAAAGGAATGGGGCTTGGGAGGGATGTGGTTAGGATGAAGCTGAGGCCAACTAAGGCTGGGAAAACAGCAGGAAAAAACTTATGTTATTTATCTATGTATTTAGAATTTTTTAGTGAAAGCACATGGAAATGTGTACAAATGACAGAAAAAAAGCTTTTCAATGTACTTTCCAATGCAGATTTATTTCTTTTGGTAAGTAACAAAAAAAACAAGCTAACATAAAAAGCTAACAGTTTGAGCACAAGAGGGTTCTGGCGGCAGGAGACAAAAGTCATCCTCTTGAAATTTCATACACTGGCTGCAAAGACTTAAACATAACGTTATTTATGATTACATTTTAAAAGAAAAACACCGTCTTGGCCAATATCTTCAAAGTGGTGTTTTATCAGATTCAGTTCAGTGATAAGGAACTTCTCCACACACAGTGTCGGGTATAATGATGGTTTGAGACAGCCCATTAACCGTTTCAATTAGACCTGCTGCTTCTCACCTCCTCTTCACTCCCTGTGAAACGGACTTCCTCCATGCAGCTGTGCACGCCGTCAGACACACGCTCAAGTGAGAAAAAAAAAAACCCCGACACCATTTACCGCACACATCTGGTGCTGCTTGGTTGACACGTTCAAAAAAAAAAAAAAAAAAAAAAAAAAAAAAAAAAGCACATATGTTTCTTTATGGCCTCAGGCACAATCATGTCTCTCCTGACAACCTAGCAAAAAGCCCTTAAATCATTTGGCACTGGGGAAGTCCTAATCTAGAGAAAGGGTGACAGGTAATGTATTTCTATGGAGTGGTGTATTTTGTGTTTCTATTCGGCTCCTAGGCTGTTAATGTTTCACGTTAGCATTGGGATGACAGGTGGCGGCTGGTCAGAGAAAGGATAGCAAGGTAAGCCGTTTTAACTGAACAGGCCTGCGCCGGGACAAAGGAGATAAAGACGGCAGCGAGTGTGATGTATTGAAATTAAACCATAAGAGCGAGCTGTTGAGGAGTGCCCTTCACCTACCCAACATGAGTGCGAGTCTGTTAGGAGTGTAGGGAGTTTAGCACACCGCTTTTGTCAGCTGAAGGATTGTGTGCTACAAAATTTCAGCCCACCTACATGCTAGAACTGAAAGGCAAAAACCTTGACAACCACCCTTTCCTTTTTACGGAAGAAGGAAAGTTTGGTTAAAGAAGTAGGATTGGACTACTTTAAATAGTGATTTCATGGTAAATGCATGTTGGTCTAGTACCTCAACACTGAAGTATGTATGCCATAATCATGGCTTAGCGTTTAGAGGGCTAGTAAACATGTAAAACATTTGAACTCTTGAGATTAAATCTAGGGATGTGCCAATGCTGATACAAGTATTGGTGATGGGTCCAATACTCACAGTTACAAGAACAACCACACCTCAAACTCTTACCACAATTAGGAGGAAAAGTAGCCAAGTTAGGAGTTTGGAAATATTTGAGAATATGCGATGATGACGCAAGTATAAGACTGCAAACTATTCTCAGGGTACTGGAGCTCAGGTATGAGGTTTCCAGATGTAAATATATCAGAGAAACTGTACGACTGACGCTGCATCACATTGCAAATATGCACATCATTTGAGGAGATAACTGGAGAAGGATTTCAAGGATTTCAAACTATCCTGTCTATTACTGGATTAAGTACCGTTTATTTCGGTTTTAGACAGATCATTTCATCCACTTCAAGCATCGTCACAATCTTAATATCCGACTGGAAAATGAAACACAGTTTGAAAGTCATTGTTGGAACTATAATGCAATTATTGAGTACTTATAAAGTACAGGTATAGGCACTCAGCACCAGCAAGTACCCAAATGTACTACAAGTACTTGGTCTGAAAGTACGTGGTGAAAATCCATGGGCAGTAAACCATGTTTTTTTTGTTTGTTTTTTTTAATCAAGCTTATCATCCTACTAATCTGTGTGGTGGTTGGAGTGCAGTGAAACATTAAAAATGGCTCGTTCATTGTGGTTTGAGATGCTCTTCAAAAATTTGGATTGTGTTTGTCAGGTTGAACCCGTTAGGCTGACATCTCAAATACCATCTAATTGCATCACTTCAGTAAATACTGTTTTTGAAATTACACTGCATGATCCCACTCATTTTCAACTCCATAAATGTGCTTCTAGGTGCTTTGTCATTTGTGGTGCGGTTTGACTGTGCACACAGTTACGGATATCAACTTAAAAACAGTGCAGATCCACTCTCTGCTGAAGCAAACTATACCAGTCTTAACAAGATTGTTGAGAAGCTGCCAGCTGTAATACTCAGCTAAAGGAAACCCAAGGCTTTAAATATGTAGAAGAATCAGATGTGGGGACCAAAAGAACACAAAACAGGAGAGAGAGAAAAATTCAAGTTTACAGCATTTTGATAAAACATACAGGAGTTAAAGTACGATGACAAAATATTAGCTGAAAGGCCATCTTTGCCCTAACCTTGCGTTCACACTTCCTCTTGACTAATCCAGCTTCAGGGCTCTAGTTTCCATGTTAATGCTATAATTCCAAGAAAGCCTGACAGCCCAACCCTGCAGGTGTTGAGTTTGAGAAAGCACAGACAGAAGTGTTCATGCATTTTTTTGCGTGTGTGTGTGAGAGACATACAGGCAGAATCAGAGACAGAAAATGAGCATGCTAGTATCTGTGAAATAGAGATTAGCTCAGGCTAACGCCAAAAACCTGTCTGTAAGGAGGAAAACCACTAAACGCTATTACAGGTCTCAATTTCTATTTCACAAAAATAGGACATACTTTATTACTGTAGGCACGGAGATCAAAGGAAGACTTTTTTGTGCTATGTGCTCTTTTACAGCTTCTTGTGACGGGAAGAAAAGTTAAGTCACACAGTAAAATGCTCAGTGAGGCAAAATTACGCTAAGTCAAAATAACAATTGCCTTTCTCTTTGTGTTAAAAGTATTGAATTCATCATGCCCAAGGGACATCTGGAGCAAGAATTTAAACCATCTCTCTTCATTTATTTCTCCTAACTGGTGGCAAAAATTTTCTTAGCAACCAAGCTGGAGTAAGATTTATATGGATCTGTGTGTTCTCTTGCATGTGTCATGTGTAGAAAATCTGTTCATGAGTATGTGCATTTAGACTTGTGTCAGCAGAGGTCCAGCTTTACCTATTCCATCGCTCAGCACCATGCCAGTCCTAGAGAGTCATTCAGATGAGGATAGACCACTAAGCTCAAACATGTTTTTTCAGTCACTCAATCAGGAAGGGGTTCTTGACAGCAGCCCTGTTAACTTATACAGGCGCTACATGCATGTAATGTGCCTGGCTGACCACTACAAAGTGTCAAACCATTTGTACAGGAGAGCAGATTGAAAAGTACTCAAAAGACATGTAATCAGGCTGGGGCGTTACCGCTGTAAATGCAGCATGCAAGTAACTGGACCCGTTTTTGGGGTTCTTACCCTGCTGGGGCCACCCATGCCACAAATAAATGTGTTCCTTCAAGATACTGGAAGGCAATATAGATAAAAGCATCCACAAGACACGTTTATTAAATTAATTTACACCAAAGTGTTTTTGCCCTTGAAATGGCTTAAACCTATTGGTCATTCAAATAGTCATTATAGTGTATAAAACAGTGGCAATGTATAAACAGAAAAGGACTGGATAGATTTCTACAGAAAATACGAAACTTAAAGAATTACTGCCAACACGTTACTGGTACTTGGTTTTGTATGTGTTTTTTTTATATGCTGCATAGAAAATGCCCATCCTTAAGCTATTTGAACTGAAAGCATACGTCAATTAACAGTTTGAGGAGAAAAAAATAAAATAAAAAAATAAAACGTTTTTCTGTTCTGGACAGCATTCCCAGCCAAGGCAATCTGTGATGACATACATTTCCAATAAACCCTTTACACCATGAGATAAGTATGCTGAACCGTACTTCAAGTCTTTTCAAGAAACAAGAGACCAAGCTCTGTTTTTACAAGTCTATTTTACAAGTGTTTTCATTAGTGTGTTCATATTCTTTTCTTTTTTTACTTTCAACTATAAGCCTTTGTTGTAAAGTTACTGCTTCATATTAAATCCTTTCCACTGGCTAACCTGTGGGATGCTCATATTGTGAAGGTGTAAGAAATACTCCTGAGTTTATCAGAGTTAGCAAAGCTTCATTAGTGGATCAGATAAACAACATTACCTTGCTGTGCAGTGCAGTGAAAAAACTCTTGCACTCTGTCAGTGCAGCTTGACTGCTCAAGGCCATCCACAGAACGTCTCAGTGCAACTACACCCCCTATATTTATGCTATAAATATATCATGTCATATTTTTCAAGTGAATTTTTCAAACTGTTCCTGGTTTTTGCTCTTCAAATGTGATGTGATATGAATGCAATGAGACTTTCTGCTCTTATTATATGATAGTAAAACCAATATCCTTGACTTTTGGACTATGAAATAGGCAGTTTAAACATAAAACTGTAAATTAACTAAAACTGTGCGTGCCTTTGTTTCCATAGCTTCCTTTGAAACAACCTGCCTCTCAACATTAGCTGGGATTTGGTTTGTGGTGATGGCAAGAAACCATCAATACTGAAGCCCTGGTTTTATCTGACAGTGTCTGCTACCTAAGTTTTGCTAACATTTCTCTACTGCTACTCATTATTTCGTAATGAAGTACAATAAAAACACAGATCTAATAAACTAAAGCCCAACATACGTACATATATCCACCCCAGGGGCTAATAACAGGTCAGAAACATAATGGACTGCTAGTAGACGCATGAAATACAAGACAATCTGTGGTGCCTTTATTGACAGCCGTGCCTGCTCGCATTATTTGGAGATGAAAACCCTATTTTGACTCCATGAATAATAATATTCTACATGTTTAACCCTATCATATAACATTCATTTCATTTAATGGTCTCAGCTGGATTTCTGTATTGATTTCACAGACACAGCAGGTCTCCCTTGAGATTCTCTATAGATTTTCCAGCTGCCCTCCCAAATGATCCATTGTGATTTCTCCCTGAAAGGCCTCTGCCAGGGTAAGGCATGGAAAACAGTCATCATTTCACCATCTCCTTATATACCTGGCTCCCGTTTTGTAAGCCACGTTACCTCATGGCCGTATTGTGATTCCAGACATTGTTTTATTGAACCCAAAGGACATGTATCGGCCTTTCTTTGGCAGCTCGGTAGAGCTGCGGGCATGCATTTTAGAGATAGCATTTCCAGCTGGAAATCTTTAACAGGTTTGAAATTAGAATAAAATAACAATGAATTGTTAGTTGGAACAAGATGTTACTGCAATAACAGCGGCTCTTAGAAGTACGAGTGCGGCAGATGCTGCTGATTGCTCCCTCCACTAGATCCTTTTTCAGACAAGTGATTATGTAAATTCAGGTAAGCTTTCTCTGCCCAAATGGGGCATTTATCACTGGCTTTACTGAATACGAAATGACTACAATGAAGTGTCAATTGATAGGGCTCCATAAACACAATCATAGGAGTGTAATCTGTGCCGAGTCTGGGCTATTGATTTTGAAGCCATAATCTCTGAAGAAGACTGAAGGAGTGGTATGAGGTCCAGTCTTTTATTAATTCAAATTCTGCACATTTTTAGAATAAAAAAAGAAAACCATGGTGGGAGTCAATCTATGCTACAACAATCACACTCTAATAATCTCAAGTCTGTTGCATGGCTATGATTCAGTTACTTTAGGAAGACCTTTGATATTGTCTAGGGGTGTCTTGATACCGTAACTAGTACTAGTATAGAATCTGGTACTGTGCTTACATGATACAACAGTACCCTACACCACTCAAGCTAACCATGGTTAAACCCAAATGAGAAATGAGAAGGTGGGCGGAGGCAGATACAGGTTAGCTGGCCATTAATAAGGGTCTTTTTGGCTGAGAGAGGTGTTGCAGATGTGATGGCAAATTGTTTTCTTTAACTGGAAAATGCGCTGTATGTCCTGCCCTGTTTGAGACTGGAAAAGTGAGCTAAAGGAACAAAGCAATTATCAGTGAAGTAAATGGTCAGTGAACGGAGTACAGAATACAGTTCGCAGCAATTTCTGGTAGCATATGTAAAATGAGTGTTAATAAAACAGAGAAAACTAAAGTAAATGTTACACGGACACATTAAGTGCACTTTGTCATTGAGCTGAAACAGTTGCTCAGGAGATATATGACACAAGTGCAATGTTATAACCGATAGGACCAAAGTTTCCGTTTAACTCTCCTGAATCCATTTCAGTTGGCAGACGTCCTATACTAGTAACTTAAATATTTACACTCACTTGCCAGTTTGTTTGGCACACCCTAGCTAAGACTAATCCAGTCTAACAGCCTATTCCTGCAATAAACGCTACCTCCATTTCGGTCTTAATGTTCTTTATGGTCATTCTGGAGGATGAAATCTTTAGTGCTGTTGAACTTTATTTTATTATACAGACAGTGTTTTTATAATTTTATCAGATGGGGTGGGCTAAACAGCAGACAACTGTCTGCGTAATGCAACTCAGATTATCTACATCTTTTTAAATTCACATGAAATAGGTAGACAAGGCTTCTCTCATCTCATAAACCGACTACATCAATTTAGATTCAAAATAACAATTTACATTTCTGCACCAATCAGGCATAACATTATGACCACCTTCCTGATATTGTGTAGGTCTCCTTTGTGCCTCCAAAACAGTTGTGACTCATCAGAGAATGGACATGGTCCTTGGGGTCCAAAACTTTACCAGCAGAACATTGAATTGCCACAGGATGATAAATGTTGCTTACTTTTCCTGCCAGTGGTTTTAATGTTGTGGCCGATCGGTGTATATACAGCATAACGACATCATCAGTCAATATGTCTCTTTGTGTTCGTGACTATGAAAATGGATTTCTGTGCAAACCAGCTAACATATATATACCCTTTCTAACTCATCATTCAGGTCAGGATATGATGATGTCAGAAGGTTAAGTGTGTTACATTTGGCTTCAGACACATTAAAAACGTCAGCAACATCTTCAACTTTCTAAATGTTGAAATGAAAATAACACGCTTGCTATCGACAATGAAACCATTGAGACCCAGAGTTTCCCTGTAATATGACTGGAGACAGTTAAGCACTAACAAATGTGTTTATTCTGCTGCTGTGGTAACTCTTGCCCTTGAGATTCCATACTTTTTAACCCTCTATCTGAACTGTTCTGTTTTAGACAGAAAGGGCATTTCTTCATTAGTATGTTTTTTTTAACATGGTTTGCAAAGTTCTGCAAACTACCAAACGCAATTTCTATATTAATCTATGAAAATACAGAATGAGCTCCTACTCTCTAAAACCAGACAAGTCACAGCCAAAGGCCAAATCAGTTAATTGCCTTGTGTTAATTCCCTATTCTCTGAGCTAATGCAATTACTTGTGAATAGAAACCAACTATCACACTTGAGGACACAAAAGTCATTCTCTCCTTTTCCCCGTCCCTTTCTGTTTTCAGATATCACACCGTTTAATCTATTGGATAGATTCATACAGCATCTAAAATAGGTTAAAAAAAATAATAATAAAAGTACCTTTCATCTTTATGCCTGATACTAACATCTTTGTTTCCATTCAAAAAGAACATTTCATTTCAAGGGATAAAGAGGAGTGCACATCCAAGGTCATAAAATGTGAAAGGAAGATGAGGATCGTTTCATTGATGATGATGAAGTACACCAAAAGCCAACATAAGGCTTATGATAAACTCGTATACACAGGCATAAGAACTTAATCCAAAGACGGAAGCTTGTTTTATCTCTGTTACGTCTGTCCGACCTGGCTAGGGCAGCAGCACAAGACAACAGTCATCAGTTACAGAAGAGCAGAGCCTGCCTGCCCAGTACGCTAATCAGATAAAACACATCTGTTTACTGGTATCACCTCAGCTGGGGTGTTCTCTCTGTCCGAGTGAGACCGATAGACCTGTTATGGTCTGGAACTGAAAGCCTTTTTGTCTTATGTGTATGCATGCTGACTGAGCTGGGATACAGCTGGGCCAGCCAGAGCCACAGGGGAAAAAGAAAAGACAACAAATGTGTTTGTGGCTCTTTGCAGCGAGAGAAGACGATGCACACTGTGCTAAGCACATAACTACCAGCTAAACCAGAAAACAGCAGTGCTGGTACAGGCTAAGAAGCTAGTTTCCACTGAGCAGGGATGGGGGAGGGGGTCTTGTTGTTGGTATGGGTCATGGTGGACAGACGGTGTGGGCCAGAGAGAAATAAAAGCATGGGGGGGAGACAGAGATGGACAAAAAACAAAAGGCAGATGTCACGTGGGTCCAGAGTCGCTGATAGATGTGATGTGTAGCGCGGCGCACAGGCAATGGTTCAGGTAGAAAAGGCGTCCCTTTGTGATGCAGATGACAACGCAATCAGCCCTGCTTTGTCTCGGCCAATGGGCTCTGCTCCCGGGGACATTGAGAGACAGACACTAATCCGGTGGGTTTGTGTTCTCCAGGCCCACTCATAAAGGCAGTGTCACAGTACCTGGGGTGTGTGTGTGCATGGGGGTCTCTGAAACGAGGTCTGACCTCTCTCAGGGTACACACTCTCCCTCCTCCTCCTCCTCCTCTTTCTCCTTCTGTCTCTCTTCCTCCCCGTGTCTAAACTCAGTAGTTAGCTTTGCTGGGATGTTATAACCGCCATACTGTTACTGTGCACATCTCAACGTCATGAAGGATGTGACAGAAAAGGGGGTCACACTGATTAGTAAAGCTTCAGTTATCAAGCAAACTCTTATCGTTTTCAGATTTTATGAACAGCAATTTCCCCACCTGGATAAAATGAGGTATTACACAGTGACAAAGACACTTCCACATAATGAGCGAGCCTTCTGTCAAATTAAACAAACTGCACAAAGAACGGAGTCTGAAAATTAGGCCTAGATGTTGAGGGGCCATTTTGATTGTGAGCTCTTACACGGTTCCTGTTATGAATAATGTCTGGAAATACATCTCACTGTCCCCGAATGATTTCCATTCCCAACGGGTCAGGATGAATCAGGCTCAATAAATATGACTTACCACGAGACTGTACATTGCCAATTAACATGTGCTAATTAAGACAGCAGGATGTACGAACATCCTTGATCTAGATTCCTGTGTGGAATATCAGAAAGGTTACAGAGAGGTAAAGCAAGTTACTTCCAAAGCTATTCAAACTAGTTCCAGTCAGCAAGAAAACTACATGTGCAAACTGCACATTGCATGTTGAGGCTGGTCTATTGGTCACTTAACTCTAATTTAACTCTGCCTGCAAACTTGATCAGATAATATACACCACAGATATTTTTCTGTAATAGTGTGAAAATGAGCAGAAAAGCATGCTCCACAGCTCCAACTTTAAATGGTCAGGATTAGCACTATTAGGCACTATAACGCTGTTATAATAGCCTTAGTCATACTGCTTCACTCTCTGACCACATTGTTTTGCCAAACACATGTTGAAACAATTACAGCCCTCCAATCAAACGGCACACCTATCCTTAAAGAACTGCAAGAATAACAAATCTCAAGACCCATAATTCACCTGATCCCTACTAAATAATACGTTCATAGGTGATGCATCTCTTCACCATTCATAGCACACAGTACCTCCAGTGTTATACAAGAACCTAGTTAAATAGAAATTCTATACATTGCATGTTTTGAAATCATTACTCTGTTTTCAGAACAGAGATAGGGGTGTTTTCAACAAGGTCGCATGCAAGAAAGTTTTCTGCTTAGATTTTGTCTGAGCTAGTATTAAATAAGTGTTTGTTGTGGCTTATTGGTATGTGTAGGGAAAACATAAGCACCATAAAAAAGTTTGAACAATCAAGCATTTAAAGGTCAGTTCTTTTCCTGGGAGTGGTAAAAGCCTATTAAACACTTTAAGAGGCGAGATGAAAAGAGTTATATGCAACTATTATTTCACTCACGCAGGCTTTTGTTTAATATCACAAATTCTGTTATTAAATGAAAGCAGGTTGGTTCAGTTTCTTATCTTAATGCGTTTGGTAAGATCATTAAATTATCCAGTCAGACATATAGTTGATATGCACTTTCAAGTCTTAATTCCTCATTAATTTAACTGATAGTAACAGCATTAGTGGTATAGCCATTTCACACTGCAGTTACAGCAAGTACATAATATAATTAATGGATAAGCAATAGGCCGATTACGTGTTTTCTGTAATATAGTTTTGCACTCTTTCAGCACTTTTGTGCATTTTTTACTTTTCCAAAGAAGATATTCATTCATTCATTCATCTTCTGCACCCGCTTGTTCCTGTTAAGGTTCGCGGGGGTCTGCTGGAGCCTATCCCAGCTGTCCATCGGTCGCCAGTCTAGAGACACGCACACCTACGGCCAATTTAGAATCACAAATTAACCTAATGAGCATGTCTTTGGACGGTGGGAGGAAGCCAGAGAACCCGGAGAAAACCCACGCAGACACAGTATGAAGTATGACTTTTAACTTAATATCTAATCAGGGTTGGATTATAAAACTAAACTAAGTTCTGTGGATTTAATTTTGACTTTTTTTATCCTGTACTACTAAAGTAGACAAATGCACCTCACATTGTTATCAGTTGCTGGGCATGTCATTCTGGTGGCAGGGTGCAGTCTGTTGAATGATTTGAAACACCTGTTGGCTCTGAAAATATTTTCAGTTGGAGATAGCATCAAGAAGCAGCCACATCTGACCACTTGGCATCTGCAAATCAGACGGGCCTGACTATAGGCCAAAGTGGCACCTGTTCTTTTAGAAGAAAGAAAAAAAAGGGGGGGGGTTTATTGCGGTTATGGCAGAAGTGTCACACATCACCGCGATAGAGGTGGCATAGTAATGAATTTTAGTTTGGTTTCTGAGGTTGTCAGTCAGCAGGTTATATTTTGGGTTTTTGAAGTGTAACCTAGTAATACCAAGTGTGGTAAATAAATTCAGAACTCTAGTTTGTTGATCCTTAGACACTTTCACTCTTACCTCCAAGATGCAGTCAGTGATGTGAACATAAACAAACTTGATTCAGATATGATATGTCTTCCCAGCTTGTAGACCAGTGGGACTTGTTTTGCAGACAACTCCAACAGTCATTTTCTGGATAGTCAACCCATATGCGTACATTCAGTGCATACTGGGACACTGTCTGCGGTTTCCCATATCAACCTGTTGTGCTGCCATCTCATAATCACTCATGAGATTTACAGTTTGGTCAACATGTCATTATTTGCTCTATTTTAATAAAGTGTAATGCTGTCAGGAATGAAAAGCAGCAAATGGTCAGTTCATTGATTTCAAATGTTTTTTCCAGGTCCAAACATGTGACATCCTAAGGCTATATCAATAATACTTCAACAGTGTTTTGAGTTCACTATTGAAACATGAACTTTAGTTATTTCATCAGATATGTTCCTCCAAATAAAACGTCATTTTAGCATTACGTATAGAGTATTTAAACTGTTAACGGCAGGAGAAAATGTAGAGCTGGCTCATCACAGTGAGCCACAGTAGTTAGAGCTGACCACCTGAAAGCATGGAAACAGTGTCAAACAGTTCATCGTGTGCTTAAGTGAAACCTAAGCTAAATTGGTTGAACTAACTGAAACCCAGAGCAACATATCCATCTATTTTGTTTGCAGAGCTGGGACCAAGAAAAATAAATCCCAGTGTGAAGGTTTTAACACAGCTCACGAGACTTTTCCTGCTTCAGTTTCAGATGAAGTTTGCGTGAAGTGTATTCACACCTCTAATGATGTGAGCAGGTCTATATATAATGATCACAATTAAGAAAAGCAGCCCATTCCCTATGATTGTAACCTTATGCAGTGTGTGGAGCACTACACTTTCTTAAGGCAAGCAGTGATACTTGTGCCTTAATCTCACCCTAAAGGTAGCCATAGATGTCTCTGAAATGTGACACCCCCCTCCAAGAGAAACAACTGGTACCAGCACTAATTGAAATTTTGCATGCAAAGTGACAATGCCTGAGCCCTCGGCAGCATGGATTAAGGCTTGAATAGAGACAGATTCTTTGTGAAAGCCTACTGTGGCGGTTGGCGTGCAGGCCAGCTCCCTGCATCTGCTCATTGGGTGGACTGAGAAAACACCGGATTGTGTACGGTCGCTCGTTTTACCTTTATTTAATCCCATTTCAGAGCACGCCTCTGTCTGTCTTTTGTCACTCTACCACAAAACGCAATGCTTCCATGTTACACTCACATGTCTGTTACTTACAAAACAATTCCGGTCAGAAACAGCCACTGAATTTACATATGAAAGCATCTTTACCAAACTCTGTGGGATTTTCCAATCATTAATAGTCATACCGCGTCTTGAATTATCAGGCTGTCCTATATTTTGTGAGCAATTGGTGCCGAAAGAGTAATGCAGAATATAAATTTAATATACAGAATGAAATTAGGAAATTCAATGAAAAAAAGGATAAAATGTCAAACTTGGCCAGTGTTTGCCAACTGAGTGCTCAATAGAGCGCTGAGGGAATGCAGTACATATTGAAATGCAATCAAATCTGCAAGACATTTTTTAAAGACTCCATGCTGTGATCTCATTCTAACCCACTTCAACCTCCTCTACTGTGGTTTCTGTCCCATTATGGTGCCTTCAAAGGAAAAACGCGAGAGAGAAAATGTCATATCAAAGTGATCTATCATTCTACGGACCCCAACAACGAAGTCTGAAGGAGGTTGTTATTGCATCATGGCAACACCAGTGCTCCCAGAAACCGTTTGCCTTGTTTGCAAAGTGTAAACTGTAATACCACAACACAAAGGAGGATGGCGAAAGCGGAAAAGCTAAATTATCCATCTAGTAAATTTCATCTCCCCCGAACAATATATGCTACTGCACTTTTATGGCTCAGGATGAATCCTAGAGTTTCCACTCACCAGAATTAGATGTGCCCCACTGTTGTTAGTGTGGCTGTCAACCGAGCACTGATGACAATGAATAGCTAAGCTAATGAAGGGATAAATCCACAGTGTGTTTTCATAGACATGTTTGACAAAGCTAGGCTAATTTCTTGGCAGTACTACGTCCATTAATTTTCCAAAAGAGCCCGTCCGTTCCTGTTAACTAAACCAATAAGACATGGCATCAGCTTGCATTAACACTAATCAACAATTTAGAGTTGCTCCGCATTCCACTGAGTAAATGCTTTTGAAATATAGCTGCATGCTGATGAAAGAAGGCCGCTTATATTTGACCAACGTGGTGATACCGACTACAGATGGGGGCCACAGACATGAGATGCTGAGGATAGAAGGCACAATTCAGACATTAATATTTCAGGGCCAGTTTACAGTCTTATGACCCTGACATGTTTGCTAAATGGACACTTGGGACACAGTGAGGATTTTCTTAAGTTTGGCCCCAGTTTTAATCCTCTAATCCTCTCCAGCATGGTCCCTGCTTGATTCATTGATTATTTGTATAACAAGTGGTCCTTTCATCCCCTTAAATTAAGTATAGGAGCAACACAGGTGAACTTTTCTCAGTGTTTATGTGCCGGCAATTGGCGATATGTTACAGTATGTTTCAGTACACATTCAGTTCACATACAGTAAATAACGACCATCAGTAGGAAATAACATGATGCGAAGATGTCACTTTCTGTTAAAAGTAACAAAAGAAAAAAAGTAGCGTCCCGGCACTAAACGTGTCAAAACGACCCACCGGAGGGGTTTTCCTATTGCATGCTGGGAATTTTTTTTTTTTTTTTCGGATTAGAGCCGCAGTGACCTCTTTTTCAACCCTTTATTTTTCCTACGTAAGCCATCTTAGCAAATTCATTGGACAGTCGACCAGGGTGATTCACAGGGTAAAATGGAGGGGAGGACTGCACTGAGGAGTTGGCGACGGGACTGGTAGCTGGTTTACGAATCAAAAGCCGATGCACCACAGACTCGAAAGGTGCTCGTGACACTGCAAACTGTGTTTCTGCGGTTACGGTAGGAATTAGCAGCGTCATTCCCTGATAAGCGAGAATTGTACTAGTGCACTTAAACAGCTATTTAAGGAACAACTTGGTGTTTGAGGCAAAGTCTGCTCTCGGGTTACACAATATTTTACATATGAAAAAAAACAAACTGTGGCCATGTTTGCATTTTAGAGAAAGACAGAAAACAAGGGGACATGCAGCTCCGTGTTGTGTGAATTTGTTGTTATTTTTGGCATTTCTCATATCCTGTGTTCTTGGACAGAATAGCGAGGATAAAATTACACAAAACTAAATAACCTTTATAACAGCAAACAAGCCATCCTAAGATGAATAATTAAACAAAAACACATGATGGCGAATGTCACACACATATGGAATGACACCTATTATGAAAGTCATGGTATATATTTTTACCACAACAAATTAATATATTAATATTATTAAAAGCTAGGACAGTTTTACATGGTACATATCTCAGTTTGTGTGTGTTTTTACAATATGAGAGATCAATGCAAATATTTACACATAAAGTACAACATATGGATTGTATGTATTTACATAATGTTAAACCTGCAAGAGTGTAATGCAATGTAGGCTGTTAAGCTTTTTGCATGTAGCTAAAAGGAAACCATGAACTCAAGCAGTCTGCGGTATTCTGCATAAATACGTCAAAGTCTGAGCCAGCCCTACATGGAACTTGACGGGTCCGTCAGCCTTTCTATACAAATGTGGGACATCGTCGTACATGTACAATAGATCCTCCAGTAAACAAGTAAATTAACATCTCTTTTTTGTCCTGTTTTTTGTTTGGTTGTTGTTTCAACCTGTGGTTACATTTGGTTTTGAATTCTTTATTTTTCTTTTTTTTTTTCCTAAGGGCTTCTCAACCCCACCTGTTATTATGAGGTTTAGTTAAACTGACCAGAGGAAGAGGACACATTTGTTTTCTGGGAGCATCCTCAAAATAGACAAAATAAATGACTGGGCTGACACTTTCCATTCTTCAATGTGGTAAGCGTCTCATGTCCTGAGAAAGGGCAAACCGAGTCCAGCTTCACTAACACACAAAATAAATCACCTGGAAATTATAATTTAGAGTATATACAGAAATGCTTAACAGACAAGTTAAAGGGAAAGTGGTTTATTTCATCTTTACAGCACTGAAAGGCAAATGTCATTATATGATCATGTGTACATTTTGACACGGTATCAGTGTGGCATGTTATACTGTTGCTTTACTGCATGCTACTGTAAACACACATAATGGGGATTATTTTCACCATTCAACCTGTTTCATTGTGAGCTGAGCCACGCTGACTGCTGCTCTTTCCTGCTTTGAAATGACTGCACATAAAGCAACCAGAGCCTTTTGTGAGTTAAACTAGAGGTTGTCTATAGCATGTCAATTTTGCATTATTAGACTGAAACACAATGAAAAAAAATAAATAGAAAATTAAGGAGGAATCCTCGTATGGGCTTTATCACCTATAGTATGACAAGTGACAGTGACACACCTCCACGGACACACAGGATGCGGCTTTATCTGGCTCGGGCATCACGTTTTGTAACCCGGGGGTGCTAGCAGCGTGCAACACAAAATCTTTTTTCTTTTTTCTTTTTTATAATTCAGCCAATTAACGCTATTAATAACACCCATGGACGATACCTGCGAGACACGGGAGCGTATGTTTTAATGACCCCGCCATTCTCCCCCTGCTCGAGATGACTCTATGTTGCATTGAAGCACCGCAAACGCGACACTATAACACAGTAAGGTGTGTTAAGAGAGCATAAAGGTAATTTAATGAGAATAAGAAAACGTCCATTCACGCGCTTTGTCTCAAACTCAGGAGCCGGCATGAGGATGCGGCTACAACCCGGTGGATGAAAACAGTCGCTTACCTTCAACAGCTAATACGGCCGGTATGGTCCATAATATCCATAGAATATCCATTATTGGTCACTTAAAGGGCCCAGACATTCAAAGAAAACACGTCCCGAAAGCCATTGACAGCAGAACCAGAGAGGGGACAGGCGGTCCTTCTCCTCCAATCGAGCGCTCCCAGATAGCGAGAGAAAACCAACTCAAATCTGAACCAAGTTTGGGCGAAACCAAAAAAACCACAGACAGAGGGGAGCGCCGAGCAACACAGAGACACAGCCACGCTATTTTCACCGCTATCTTAATCAACTCACGTTCGTGTCGATCAGACTGAATTATATTGTGCGTGTAATTAATCACAGAAAGATAAAAAATGTTTGCATGATCGATGTATCCATTCGTTAAGAGAGATCGTTCATCCCCCTCAAAGCCACGTCAATGTACCCCGTTGTCAATCATCGACAGAAGGACAGTCCGCACTGACTTACCTTGCGATAATTAAGTGTTTGGGGACCATGTGGGCATTTATAAAAGATGGAGCACCTTATTTTCACTGCCACATCGCTCAGAATGGAAATACTGGCTTATTGTTTTGAGGCTGAGTTTTAATGTGTCTTTGGGGTTCCCCGTGTAGTTCCTACGGGCCATAAAAAATTAACTTTTGGCGCAGTAACAGGTGACCAGCACGAGACAAAAAATCGAGTAAGTTTAATATTTTCTTTTCCACGTTTGCCTCCATAGTTCGATTGTTTGCCATTTATCCTTTATTCTCTTCAAAACGGTGATTCGTATAAAATAATGTATGCATTTTTGTTTTTCAATAGTTTTTCTCTTACATGCTAATATAAAATGTTGTTATAGCATTTTTTCTGTATGTTTTTTTTTAGCTTAAAGTAACAAATACGCCGGTTTAAAATCTTGATTGATTTATTTATCTTATTGATTTCTATTTTTATCCATTGTCTCGCCTTCAGCATATATAATCAATATTCATAATGGTCTGCTGTTCCAGACTTATAGCTACTGCAAAATTATATTAATGGCATGTGAATCAAAAACACATTTCAACAACATCAGCTGTATCTCAATATGGACGTAGGCCAATGCAAAATTGGTTAAAGTTAATTATATAAAAATGGATTTTTAATTTTAGACCAGCTGTAAAGTCAATTTTTATCATCTTTCATTAAGCCTCATGATAAATCAGTTTTCATAAAGAAGAGAAGAAAATTTGATTTGTGTTTCCTGCGCTTTAAGAGTAGTGCACGTCCTTGCAGCAAACTTTGGAAACTGTTCATGGCTGTGGTGCTCGTTTCCTGCAGTAAATACAGGAGGGTTATAAAAAGTGAAGTGTAAAAACGAGAATGGGTCATGGGCCCTTCTGTGATTGACTGTCAGCAGAAGCTTGGATCTGCTCATTTCGAAACATTGAGTAATTCAGATGAATTGTTAGGTCAGTTTGGCAGAGGTTCAAAATCTCAAGCAGTGCACTAAAGGTATATTTCTAAGGGGGCTCCCATTTAAAATAGTTCCAGTGAAATTGTATCTAACTGTAAATGGTTAATCAATAAGCACCGGCTGCACTGGTTCTTCTTTGTGCAATAAAATATGCTGACATTTGGATATGTAAAAGTGCTGCATGATGAGTTTCATATTAGCTTGTTCTTGGGTTTTAGATTGGTTTAGCCTCTTGTACAGCTAACACTCTATTGTATCATACAAAAGGAATCGTGTGATCTAACATGTAAGCTCAGCGATGAGTTACACCTGAACAGCAGTTATTTTCCAATAGCAGACCCAAAGAGCCAAAGCTTCTAAGTGAAATGTGACCTCCCCGAGAATCCATACCTTTTCTTTCTAACTCTTTCCAATCATTTGATGTGACGTTGGCTCGGAAACTTCAAAACATGACACGATAAATCTTACAGAATTATTAACACCGCGCTGTGTTTGCACTAAGTTGATTTAAGTTGGCACAATGGAGTCTGGCAGCACTATTACTGGCAATCGTTTTCCAGCAATCAATAAAAATGCTATATGTTAAATAAATATGCATATCAATAATCATAACACATTCAACTTTTATAAGATTCCCGCTGTTTTAATGGGATTACTCTTTACCAGGCAGGTCCAAGTTGTCAATGATGGTTGGCATTAAATCAGAATTTATTGAGCATCTGTCAAGCTATAGTCATATTTTTGAAATTTCCTTAAGAGAAGTATTTACCGCTCCAGAAGCTGGTAGTAAAATTCCAGAATTTTTATACATGCTGTGTAAAAAATTAAACGCAGACTGGTTTTACAGGACGCAGTGACAGGCATGGAGACAGATAGCGAGACACAAAAAGCAGCTGCAGAAATGTACAGAAATGCAAAAAGAGAGAGAGAGAGACTGCTTACATTTCCAAGTATATAGGCATGGCAATCCAGCTGTTGAAAAAATATACCCACATATACTCAAAAACATATCAAATTGTTTATTTGCGCAAAGAAAGTGACACTTAGGGACTGACAACAAAAGCTTGAACACATGATGATTCACGGTGCAAAGGACAAAGTTAAACATGCATGAGGAGAGATGCCCCCTGGATATAAAATATGAAGTCACTAATGCTGGCTGGGAAACAAGAATTTAGAATAAATTGTTTGTCATCAAACATGCCTTTCCTATTACGTGCCGCAGTGGGATACCTATGCAGGCAGGACTCTCAGGGGTTAAATGAGCCTGGCTGATTTATTTGCCTCTGCTGGGTTAGACTGTATTGATTCCAGGTCACTTGACTGGCTGACTTCAGATCATGTTCAGGTGACTACGAAACAGATGGAACAAAACGGCAAGGCACTGAGAAAGCAGCTTTTCCTCGCTATAATGAGTTCCATACAAGCTCAATATTGACTTAAGCCAGAAGAGAAGTAAAAGACATTGAAGAAACGGTATTAATACTCCTCTAATGTTGCCCACGGAGATCTCTCTGACCCGCTGGGTTATAACGGCGACAGTGTCTAGAATGGCCATTTTAAGATACATATAAATGCAAAGCAGAAATGTCTGTATGCAGTAGAGGTCCTCATATGTTCAGCTCCAAATAAGCAAAATATAGTCCTGTACATCTATCACTCTTTGACACAGCATCACAATAGCCCAGTAAAAACACACGACATACTATATACAGTAAATTATTCAGAAATTATCTAATGATGCGTACAAGGTGCACAAGGAAATAGATTTTGATTTTGACGGACTTGTGAAAATGCAGCATCCAGCTGAATAGAATAATGTCTGAATAGATGATGTGAGGGTGCTACTTTAAACCAACTGCATTATGTTTGGCAAAGCTTCAAGTAATAAAGAGCTATAAGCGTCTTTGTAACCATTTATGTATTAAAAATAGCAAAATTACGTTTTCTCTTTTTTCTTTGTGTTTTTACCTAATAAAATATATGATATTATTATTTTTAACTTAACAAAACACTTTTACATATTAATGCAAATATTGTTTCTATAGAATATACACAGCATTGCTTTGTCATATATTATTTTTGATAATTATCTAAACATATATGTTCACATTTTTACTGTACATTTTACTGTGATATCATAGTAAAATGCACAGTAAAAATGTCTACAGTTATAAAATGCATATAATTTATTAAATAACATTTCATATAGACCATCCAAACTAAGTTAAAATGCTCAGTTATATTCCTAGCTATATGATGATAGAATCTGAATTATATAATTTACTGTAATTTTCCTTAATATGTTTTTGCTTGTTCAAACAGAACAATTTAGGTTGTTTTGGAAATCTGTATATATAATTATTTTGGTTTTGTTTAAATTACTCAGATTCATCAGAAATACTTGTATTTTTATATTATTATTATTTCTCCAAATGAAGTCTGCATCAACCACTTTAAACTAATTATACATCACTATTATTATTATTACGTATTTTAATTAGAATATGAATATTGATGGAGATGGGGATGTTCAGATCCTATACTCAAAATATAGTGATTTATATTTTAATGCTCATTGTCATAGAAACAAAGTGGAAGCATTTTTATTTTATTTTATTTTATTTTGATAATAAAAAGGGATTGAAAAATTGCATATTTTAAAAATCACCCTGGAACAAAAGTCATGATGTAGAGAACCGCCAGCACATCCGAAAAACAAATAATATATGTCTTTTGGTTTCCTCCCTACAGCCATATATAATGTGTGGTTGCATCAACACTGCCACCTAGAGTTTAAGAGCTGAACATTCACAGATGTCTTATTTCTGAAGACATCACTGGACATTTTCTCCCAAAATAACTTTTGAGAGAGTGGGTTTAGTTCAAGTTTTTAAGTTAACACTCAGTTTCAAATGTGACTCTCTGGTGTAATATTTTGGGTATCTTGCTGACTAAAAAGGATTAGCTTGAAGATATATATAGAAATGTAAATAACAAAACAGACTTTAGATAAGGGTATTATTGTCACTGTATATTAAAAATACAATTGGATACATAATTATAATTAGATTAGCTATAATATTAGGAGGATAAATATTGGTATATTGGGAATTCATGTTCTATAAATAAATATAATTTTAATAAAGTAGCTTGATGGAAACAGAGTAAGCCCATCATAAAGAAATATTTATATGTAAGTGCACTGGAGATTCTCTGATAATTATTGACTTAAATTTAAATAGTTCTGACCTCCAGCCCATCACAGAACCCTATTATCTGAGATAAACACGTGTTATTATTCGTCGGGGAGTGTAAGATAAAGTTGGTGAGGGTGAGAATGAGATCCCTGCAGTTCATAAGCTATTCTTATCCTCTAGAATATTTAGCTTGCACTTAAGCCCATTCAAACGGGCCACTGTGGGCTGGAATCGATTTCACCTTGAGTCTTAAAGGGCTTACGGTGAAGTATTGCAGCCCAGTCGGCTCTGGCAGCTGGATAAAGAGCGAGGAAATAAAATGGCCTGCTCTCTATAAAAGTTGGAGCGTGATCCCTGACCCTGTGCTGAGAAAAAGCTACGGACTCCCCTAATCTCGAGAGACCTTTGCATGTGGATTAACCTTTGCCGAAGCCACGTCCCCATGGCCAGACAATAAGCTGACAGGAACTAAACTTAACTTGCATAATCCTGTTTATTTATTTGTCTTAGCAGAGAAGGCAAATTTATTAACTTTCTCTTTTACTAAATTAAAGGGCACTGCCAGAAACAACACAAAGACATCCATAGTATGTATTGTATTGGAAAGAAAATGTTTATTCAGTGGAGGTGAAAAAAAAAAAAAAAAGATGGGCTTGCTGCTTATCTTTCACGAAAAGACTACCCCATCCCTCCACGCTCCAACCACCTTCCCAGCGTATTGGTTTACCCCTGCCAAAAATTTAATTCAATCCCACTAAGTTGCTCCAGCTTTAATTAAATAGACCAAAAGCCTTGGCAGGGTTTAATTTACGTCCTTGTTAAGTGAACTTTTACAGACACAGTAGAACTTCCACTAGTGCACTGCTGCGACCCCAAGCGAAGCATTGGAGACCTCGCACTTATCTAGAATTAAATCGCAACATCTTCAACTTTTCCACCAACAAATACCATCAAGTGAAGACCCGAGTCGGAGTCTTCATTGGTTTTATGTTGGGCCACTGGCTCACAGTTAAAAAGGAATGTGTTTGAACGGTGTGTGCATGTCGGAGGGCAGACAACACTTTTTATCATCATAATAAATCTAAGCACCGTTGCCATAAAACAGAGGCCCAGTAAAAAAGTGATTGGGCTGACAGTCACGACGAAATGAATGCCTTGATCAAATGGCAGTCATCAATCATGGCTTCAGATTTGGATGCTAACCACTCGTCTAAGCTCTCTGCTAATTGATATGAACCGGTCACATAAATCAGCTGCTGTGTGTTGACGCTGCGTGCTGTTGGCGCTGTGGTTTGCATTTCATAACCAAAGATAAATTTCTCAGATGATGCATAGCCGAGACGTAGTCTACATGTGTAACAGACAATCTCCTTTTAATGTGGTGAGTTTGGTTGTTCCAACTGGAATGGACCAGAATGTATTTAAATAGCTCCCTTAAATAAAAGATATACTCGTGTATGAGTTCACTTACAGTATGTCTTCACTACATGAAACATACATACATACAAACATAGCTAGACTATTAAAAATGAATGTGTAGAAAAGTCCAGACATATGATTAATAGCAGTTTTAATATAAAGAGCATTTAGATTTTTAGAGTTTCTTTAAAAGGAAATGCCCATTGCCCCCCAAAAAATATAAATAAGAGCGACTTCACCAATATTTCTTATCAGTTCTCAATGGTTTTTCACTGAAGTGACTTGTACACCACTCCACATCCTGTAGAGATTTTAACTTCATCATTATATTATTATTTATGCAATTTTAATTGTGCAAAATTATTTATTTATTCTTTATTTAATCTTTATTTTTTTCAATATTTTTTTACTCATTTCTGAGACCTGCCACATGCTAACTTGATCCTGCAGATTATGTTATTGTTTTGTTATTATTAAAAAAAAAAAAAAAAATACCTGGTATAATACATTACACGCAGTGATAGCAGTAATCCGGATGTTGGTAGGATTTGGAAATAAATCACTGATTTATGTAGGTTTTCTGATTCCCTAAATTCCCTTTGAACAAACGATTGAGTGAAATATGTAAAAATATGTTATTTTGATGTTTTGGTGATAAAACAACATTACCACATTTTTTAGTCTCATATTTGATGGTGAAAAATGTCATGGATTCACAACAAACATTATTTTTTTCTAAATGCTCAGACTAGCAATGTGGTTAACCATTTTGTAAAGCACATTATCGGAAGTACACAGCAAAATGGATGCTTGTGGGTTTTAGACTGTTTGTATAACATGTAAAAAATGATGTATTGTTTTCTAATGACGACATACTTACTTAGATATTTAGATTAAGCAATAGTCGAATCAGCCATTAGTTGCATCCAAAATCAATAAATGATCTCTTTCTTTTGTTGAACAATGATCTTGGTGAGTGGCAGTTGGCAACAATAAAATGTTTTGGGTGCTATCATCCAATACAAAAATGTAAAACTAATGAACAGAATTTACACTAAATCCCACTGCTGTAAATAACTTGAGGCCAAAGCTGATCTCGATGATGTTTAAAAGCAAAGCCAGAATTCTGCACTGTACATTTCTCTCCCATCTAGATCGCCGGCCATCACAGAGCAACAGATGGAGGTGCACAACAGGATATTACCACTAAGAGGATTCCTGTTTCTTTGCCCGTCACTCTGGACGTTTTTTTTGTGCGGACAGACTCTTTCATCGTGACCCAGCTCGACTGGCTTACTGGAACGGGTGTAGAGTTGTTGGTTAAGCCCTCGGAAACCTGCTACTACCCGTGTTGACCTGCTTGGCAAACAGAAATCCCCAGTCGAGTCTGCTGTGGCTAACATAAAAAAAAAAAAAAAAGAACAGTAACCAGGTGGGATTAGAAGGTCCGCATTGTGTCTCAAGTCTCTTGAACTCTGACCTTTCACTCACAACTCAAAGGTATGTGCCAGCTCTCTGTGTTTGAATGGCGCGGTGTCACGTTTACTCACCTGTCTGGAGCTACAGTAATACCCTGAAGAGAGGCGGCGTCTGCTTCCAATAAGAAGGTAGTTGTTGGCATTTAGGCAGCAGAAATGTTAATCGCTGTTTTACAGCTAGATTTGAGCTAAACTCAAACCAGATTTGATTGGATTTAAATTCTGATTCTCTGCATTCACTCGTTTATGAAGAATTCAGTGAAATATTTCAAAATCTGAAGTTAATTGTTTGACATTTCTGAGCATCACATATTTGAAAGTGAAAGTCAGTTGACAGTCTCGGTAATGTCACAGCAACTTGATGTCAAGTCAGTTACAACCAGAAATTTAAAAAAAAAAAATCCAAATTTTTTTATCTGAAATATTTGAAAAAATTGTTCGACAAGTGTTCTCCATGTGGCGTGGGCTACTGATGAAATAATACATTTTGACGAGCTTGTAGCAAAGACTGTGTTGCAGATGTTTCATTTCATTTAAACTCTGTATTCTATGCTGCATCATGCGTGAGATGTGTTGTGCTGATGTTTGAAACATTTTGATTATGGACAATTCATGCACAATCATACGGATTAACTAACAGCTGACAGCGTCGTCAGTCTTTATAAATATGATTTTACAAAGAAAGCTTAACGCCAGCAACTTGATTCCTTCTTTAAACTTTATAGGGCCAGCAGGTTTCAAAGAAACACCACTGTTCTCATCACACACAGAACATGTTGACATGCTAAGACCTCCAGTCTGTTTTGTCCCCACGCACTGACTGATAGAGAAGCTGGTTTCCTACTTTGTGAAACACAAACTATATGTTTGAAGCAACGTGCCACGATATAAAAAATGTTGGTGAGTTGGGTTCTTTTGTGCATTGAAAGGAGACAGTCCTCTAATATACTTTGAGTCGATACGTTTCACGGGACTCAAAGGGTCGATATTTGCATACTGTTTGAATCTGGCAGCTTGATGCTTCGAATGTAAAGCAACATGGCTGTGGGGGAGTTTATTTTATTAAATCCTATTTCTTTATTTGCATTAAATAACAGAATTTCCCCAAGATAGCAAGATACTGACGTAGCTTGAGATTATTGGAATCACTCTTGCCGGTTTAGAGTTTTTGTGGTCACGTTAGATAGAACAAATTGTTCAAATTGCTCTGTAAAATCCCGATTTTCACAGTAGTTCCAGTAATTTCCTGTTTAGTTTGTGACATTTTGTACTTGGAATTTACTTCGCCAGCGTATCTATGTGCCTCTGTTTCTCAAGCCATGTTTTGTAAGTGATTCCACGGGAGGATTGGCCTTTAAAGATGAATGTGAAGGTATTTCATGCTTGCACAGTTCAATAAAGATCTAATAAAACCCCTACAGTCGCATAATGATTTCATGGGCTCTAGACGTAGCTGCATTTGCTGTTGGAAAACATAAAAAATGGTTAATTTAAGTTGGTTGCCGCTCTGAGGGATATTAGCTCTTTATTGTATTTCCTTTGTATTTAACCTCAACCCTGGGAGGTAGGCGGGAAGAGAAACTGAGAATCTCCAGGGGGACCCAATTATATTTTCTCCTGTGTTCTCTGCCATATAATGACTTTGTAACAAGATCTGTCTCTACGCGCTCAGTGTATTGTTTTAGATTTTACTGAAGTAGATTTAAAAAAATATTTTTCTTACCCATATGAATATCTCTATCAGACTGGGAAATACTTTTCAGAGCCTGTGGTAGCAGCTCAGTGCTTGAGGTAAATCACCTCATTTAACAAGCTGTTACACACTTCATCCTACTGTTGTCTCCTGAGGTTTGCCGCGACTTAAGAGGTGAACATTTCCTTTGCACATCATCACGGTGACTTGAGCCATTTCATACAGTCATTAAGTGCGCAGCATAAACAGACATGGTCTCCAAACATAATCACTTGTGGCTGGATTTTTTGTTGTTGTTGTTTTCATCACAGGCTGGCACAAATTTGTCGCCACAGACCAGAATTTGTCTGGAGGCATAAGGATGCTCAGACATTCAGCTGAGTTGACTCTTTTTCCATCTATCTTTTATCTTTTATAAAATCTTTTGAAGTAATAAAGTCAATGAATTTGTTAAAGCCTTTTAATTTACTCAAGTCATTAAACTGAATGCCCTGGATTCCACATCCTCTTTTGATCCAGAATGCAACGAGTGACGCATGTTTGTGTACGTGAGCGGGGGCGTTGGGTTGTGTCCCGTTGTCGATACATACCCATCCATATATGTGTCAGCATGCACGCAAGTGTCCAAATGCCACCGCACGTAGACGTCTGCACGAGGAGAGGAAACAGAAGGAGCTGAGACTGCGGAGCGGCATGAGGAAATAGAGCAGAAGAATACGGGCCTGACATAAAGAAATCTTGGATAATTCTGCCTTAAGATGTGGGAGGGCCACAAAGAGCAGAGCGAAGCATCCAGAGGTCGTTCCCATGGCAACCTTTGCCCAGGGAGATCGCTGACCCTCCCGCCCCGCGGTACAAGCGGAGCACTGATTGTAGGTCACATATGGCACCAGCGATCCAGTCAGGCCTAATCTGGCTTGACTTATGGGTCATAAATTATACTGAGAAGCTGGTTTACACTCAGGCTTATCTCGTCGCTAGGCTCCGCTGTATGATAATGGTTGTGTTTATGGGAACTTGATGAACTGACCCATTAAATGTGAACGTCAACAAATGTGTGTTTTGTCTGTCAGTGGACAGCAAAAGTAGCTCAGGAGCCCATGATACCCTGCTAAGATCGAAATAGATTAGATTAATACCTTATATCGAATAGCAGGTCTCCATTGTCATTGCATTGAGGGCAACAACAGCTCTCTGCACATAGAGTTGACTTTTACATTGAAGCATATGAATTAAAAGTGCACTGCAGTGAATCCAGAAGCTATTAAGATGGTGGAGTTGGGGGCAGCGTGTTAGGGGCCTGAGAACTGAGTTATACACACACACACATATGGAGTATATTCTAAATTGCATTCAGGATACTTTCAATAAGCGTTTAATGTTTCCCATAATTGCTAAATCTATTTAACGTGCACAGGTATCAAGAAAAAAAAGTTTGACTGACCCCGTGTGAACATCACACAGTCAGAACAGGAAACTCATTTAGTTATTTGGCGACGTACTCTCAAAGAAAAAATAAAGAAATGAATTCACTGCTTAAATCTCCGTACACATGTTATTCATAACTCCAACTTCATGCAAAGTCATCAGTAAAAGAAACTCTGGGGGAAGCACTCTATCGGGATGTGAGATTTAGAAGCCAGAGGCCATGAGGCAAAAACACAGATATGATATGAATCATTCATTCGCCATGTTTCTGGAGTACTGGGTTAGTGTGGATAGCCAGTCTCAGGGAGAACTGATAGTTTTATGTTCTTCTGTAAAAAGTTTCCATACGGACACACACACACACACACACACGGCGATGTGGGAGCTGAAGACCTGCTGTTAAATCTTGGTTTAGGTCAAGCTTCACGGTCTGGATCATCTAAATTCAACACCCACTTAGTCACTGAAACCGTGATTTGCGTATGGGAATTTTCTGCACCAAAAATATATTTTTTTGACCTGCACGTAGCTCTTATGATCCAGCTTGGTGTGCACCAGACTACTAAAGACTGATGAAAACACAGACTCTAATCTGGATTTAATAAACAGAACGCCGGAGGAAATGGAAGTCTGTGGAAAAGCTCCTCAGTGGAGTATAAATATTAGATGTGAGTGCACGTAAAGTAAAACACAGTATTAGCTGTGGGAGACGGGAAGCTTCCGCGCACAACATTTGCATGGGTATCTTCTTTTCAAACTGTGGAATATCATTTTTTTCATTGTTATATTTGCAGCTGTTGTTAGCGGGGTGTGAGGCAAAACCCCATGTACCTCGGCCTGATAGAAAACAGCTCCCGATCTCTCGCTGTCTCTCCTCGTTCCATCACTGGCCCGTGGTTCGCGATTTCATGAGTGAGCTGGTAATAATCACGGGTGACTGGATTTTCACCTTTTTTCACTGAGATCTATAAGTGAAGGCGCAGCTACACTTGTGAGACGTTCAGCTGCCGTGTGCGGATGCCTGAGGTCTGAAGTCAGAGGAACCCGTGCATCTGCTTCTCGTTGCCTTATCTGCTTCTTTCATGCTTCCATGTTGAGGAAATAACAGATCACATTAGGCAGAATTACTGCAGTTATTTAAAAGAAATGTGACTTATTTTCAAGCCAGTTTGCTTTTGTTTTGGGGAAGCAGACAACATAAATTGAGAGACAACAGATGCAAGTATCATTTCTGACATCTTGAAATGTTCAGGAAAAGTAGTTTCAGGTGTCAATAAAATTATCCAGTGTCTGCCGTCTAGAATGAAGAATTAGATTAGGCAAAATATATCACGTATATCAGTGTTTCACGAGTAGATTAAAGTGTATGGTTTTGCATTTCAGTGATTTAATTTCAGTAAAGTTCCTGTATAATCTCAAAATCATTTAACAGAGCAGAGGAACATTAGACTATGGACATATTTTAAATTTTTGTTTTTGTTTTGCTTTTTTTGCAATGCTAAAACTACACAATGTAGTTTCATTAATTCTGCATCTTCTTTAGCCTCGGCATAGAATAAGCTAGTACAGCCACCATGTCTGCTTACGTAAGTATTACTCATATTACCCAGTGTGAGTCGATAAAAAAAAGACAGAACTGTCACATTTCTTTTCCGTCAAAGCTGTCCAACGTTCGTTTACGCTTCAGTCATTTCCATTTGGCTGATGTACTTGATGTACTAATTTATGGCTTGATAAAGGAAATCATCACTTCGTTGGGGTGGTCTGATACAGGCTACAAGTGGCTTTCTGATAACCTTAAAAAATAGCGTTTGAATATTTATACAGTTGAGAGTTATTCAAAATTATTAACAGAACAAATAATGTGTAAATTTTATTTATTTATTTTCTTTTAGTACTTTAATACCATTAAGTAGATAAACCATATGTGTTTCACTGGATCCTTGCATTGTCTTGAAACCATCCTGGTCTAGTGTATGTTGTAAAGGTTGTCCCTAAGCCGCCATTGGATACAGTCACATGATCAATAGTTTAATTTTAAATCATTAAAAGTTGTTGGGATTTGTCTTAAATTTATTTTTTTATTTTTAATTGATTGCCACTAATACATATATTGGGTAGAAAGAAAATAATAAACTCTCAAAGGTTAAATTACATCCAAACAAATACAGTAAACATAATTATGCACAGTGATAACAATACACAGGAAAATACTAGTTGTAAATCTAGTTGGATATACTGTAAAAGCTCTGCAGTGTTGTGTATGATTGATCATGGATGTTTAGCTAAGCTATTTTTGCTGTATTATTGCATAAAGTGAATAATATAATGCTTTGTTCTTTCTTAGATTAAAAAGCTTCATAAATTAAAAGAGAGAACAATCTCGCAGTGCATATTTCATGACCAGTGGGCATCAGGTTTAGTCATAACACATCAGTCCAGACATTCCCTAACGCTCACGTCGTCCTTCTGAACTCTGCAGCTATATCTCTAAAATGTCTTCAAGGTTCACTGAGCTTGATGGAACTTTCTGGTACAGTCAAGTGCACACAGCGTGAGCGATCAGGCATGTTCTTGTTACTGAATCGTGCTATGTTCAACCTCGCAGGCTGCTTGCTCAGGGAACGCAGGCCTACCCACCTGATCCCAAGGAGGAAAGGTACGACAGGAAGGAGCTAGAAAAGGTGACAAGAGCAGAACTCTTGACACTAATGCAATCTGAAATTGCCTGTAATGCTCTGTTCCTAAATTGGAAGAATTGACCTTCCTCGGAGAGGTGACACAAGCCCGCACTCTGAGATGTTTCAGGGGCTAAGTGGAGGTTTTCGGAGCAGGCTGCAGTGGAGCCTGAAGGCCAAGCAAATATTTCATGAGTAATTTAATATCTGGAACATGAGAGCGCGCTCCGCTCAGGATGCTGGCCCGGATATAGACAGTGATCTGGGGGGAAGGAGGGGGGAGAAAGTCAGAAGGGCAGAGCAGTGAGTAGTTAATACTGTACATCAACTTTCCTCCGAGGCTTCTCAAAGGATGAAGCACAACCAGCAACCTCACGAATTGTCTTCTCCAGGGCATGATTCATTTTGTTTACATGTGACACATGAGTTGTAAAAAAATCGAGTTTGGTAAAGCCAAGTCCCTCAGCATTAAATCTTCGGGTATTTAACAGCATTGAAAAACTGTTTTTAAAATGTCTTCCTTTCTCAAAAATTTAAGAGGAAAAAAAAAAGTCTTTCTTGGCCTTCCACCTATGGATTTATTACTCTATGGGTGAAGTAAATTTGAGTAAATTGGGTGAGCAAATTTCATTGTGGAAAAGGTGCCACATTTTATGAACTGCATGTGGTGTTCAGTACATCAGAATCCGACATGCTGGCACCAAGTGATTCTGTACAGGATTTCTAGAAATGTATATTTGTCACATAGTTTATTTTCTTTGCTGAAAGTAAGCATTAAGTTATCACATCTCACACCTGGATGGCTGTCAGAGTGCACCCAGAGATTTCCAGAGACATTCAGGTATTAATCAAATTTGAAAAGCATTGAAAATACAAAGCTGCTGGATGGAAGACAGACTTTCTACAAACGTAAGGAGTGTCAGGCAGACAAAAAAATAAATGATTTATGCCTCCACAAATGGGGTGGGGTTTCTTAAAGTAAATCTTAAAAAAATGAATGATATCCTAATATGTGTGGCACAGCGCTGGTGTCTGGGATATATCTCCCATGATGAGAGTGTCTGTAGGTAGTGGTTCAAGTAGTATTAATACCTGAAGCAGGAGAATACAGTTCAGATAACATAAAAATAATATAATTCCTCCTTCCTCCATGTAAGTGTTTAAAGATTCACCAGGAAATATGTTTATGTAAAAAAAAAAAAAAAAACACTCAGCAAAGACTTGAATTACCATTTGATTCACCCCATGATGATGCTACAATACTGCTACTGGAAATTATACCATTTTGAAATTGGCTGATTATTGCTAGAGCATTAATTGCAGTGTATTTCCATTTATTACCTGTTTTCAATTTCATTTTCAAAAGCAACATCAACATTAAATCAAACGGTTTCACCAGAAATTCCAAAAATTCCACCTGGCGAACTATTAATTCCATTATGTACATAAAAAATAATAATAATAATATTTGCAAATTGTCTTGACATCAGTATATTGATACAGTATCATCCAGCAAAGTGTTGCAACACTGTTTTTTAATGATCCTTGAAAACTTGACGATTCTACATCATCTTCATCACTTGTCTTGATTTTTTTTTTTTTTTTAAACCATTTAAAGGATATTAAGTTCTCCCACAAGCTTCTATTGTCAGATAATAAATCGGGGTCTGAGGGAAATTACTGCCTGCATTGTGTTGCATTAAAATGAGCATAGCTTAGCTGTTCAGCAGACTAGCCATTTGGACACAAACAACATTTGCAAGGGAAGCAGCAGTCAGAGTTGTGAGTATTTTTGAAGCCGAACACAGTCAGTGGGGATTATTACCATGCTAATTACAGTCAAGTGGGAGAAGAAAAAAAAAACCCTTTGGCATCCTCTGGTACACGTACCCACACACACACACACACACAAGCTCTTGAATTTTGAATGTTCAGATTTAAAAGAGCTCCCTCAACACAGCGACAGAACATGCCTGTGCCGTGCTGAAAACAGAGCTGTGTGGGACAGACTGATTATTCAGCTGTGCCTAACACAACATGAAGCTGTGATATGAATGGGAACATTTCTGTAATGGGATTTAGGGAAAAATGAGCCACAACAGTTGACCTCTTTGCCCAGTTGCACGGTTGCTTTGATATCATGTTGCATACACAGCATTGCATGAGTCTTTTCCACTTTCACTGTAATAATTCCTCCAAAATGCGGCATAAAATGCAAGTCTGGTTACTTACTGGAAACGCAATACAGAGTATGAATGAATCACAGGACATGTAACCCCCTTTTTCCAATAGCTTAATTGTGTACTTCATAGCCTCCACTATTAAGTCAGATTGTTGCAGACAATATTGCACATGTTTGCAATAAACTGCACATACGAATACCACAGATATTGCACATGTATAAAAAATAACTGTAGAGTAGTGGTTGGAGGTGCAGCCTGGGACTGAGGGGTCCCAGGTTCGCCTCCCGCCTAAATTGCTCCCCGGGTGCAGTTCTTAGAGGCTGCTGCCCACTGCTCCAACTGTGCACACTACAAATGGATGGGTCAATGAGCAGGAACTGAAATTTCCCCATTGCAGAACAATTAAGGGTTAGTATACTGTATCTTCTTATCTTAAGATGTCTAAACCCATGCTTTTACCACACATTTTAAAGCTAATTGACCATTTACTTACTGATACAGATAAAATGGTAAAGAATACTATTGGGAACTGCCAATTAAAACATTTTCAGAGAATATATTCTAAGAGTTCAGGCTCCTCCTTACACGTTTTATTCGTCGTATCTGAAAAAGGAAGTTGCTTTCTATTAGATTCAGATTTGCACTGGCTATGAACCCCAGACATGTGCGCTAACGTCTCTGGAATAACGTCCACGTCTGATGCCTTTGAAGGCTGATAGCCTGTCAGCATCAGAGACTCACTCACCCGCGTTAGATACATTTGTCTTACAGTCCATATCAGATTGAGTTAATCTCATCATAATGAGGGGAAAATGCATTTATTTCGCAAAGAAGAAGATATCAAACACTCATTAATCGTCATTCAAGGACGGATTTAGTGAATTATCCTGAATAATTTAATTGTGTTCAGATAAATGCAACAACAACAACTGCTCTGGATGATATTTAGGGTTTGTCTGAATGTGTAATAGGTTAATTAAAGTTTTACTAATTATTATGTGTGTGTCTTAGAAATTATGTTTGTTTTAAAAAGTATGTTTGGTAATTTTACTAAACTAAAATTGAAAGAGCAAACCTGATAATCTACTCTAATAAAACCTTCCTCTATTAGTAACATAGCACTATTTATTTCCACAACTCAGTTTCATTACAAATGTCATTTCTCATGCAGGTTCTTGGGTTGCAGTAACACCTTCTCGGGAAAGCTCGTGAGATGAAAAGAGGCAGACTTCTTCACCGGGACAGTGAGACGTAGCCATTATGTGTATATTTAAAACACTTTTACAGGCTAGAGTAAGCCTCTCAGCTGAAAACATTAAAAAACCATCTGCTACACAGTTTTCACCAGCTCACTGAGTTTTTGCATTAGCATTAGCCTCGGGGTGTGACTTGGCGAACCATCAGTTGTACAAAAGCAGCATTTTTGTGTTGTACTTGGCAGATTAGCAGAGATTATAGGTAGACGGGAAAATCTGATAAAATCTGTTTTGTAGTCGCTTTCATACTCACATAAAGGGTTAGTCTTATAATAATAATATTAAATCTATGTCATTGTCCGTAACAGTACTTTCACATGGAAGAATTATTGTGTAAGGGAGTTATATCTTCTTTAGTGAAAACATAGTTTCAGCCGTTTTTACAAGTCAAACAAAACTATTTTTTAATGTAATGTGAGAATGGTGTTACTACCATTTGTTTTACATTAGCTAAAACGCCCTACAATAATGGCTCATTAAATACCAAAGAATTAAAGTCTCATCAGCACCAACAAGTCTGACTTATTTTTAGTGGAAAAAAATGCAATTAACAGTATCAATAAAGAGCCCTGATGTTGTGCATTGTGGTTTAAGGCCCTCTGAGAAACCTTGTGGCGGAGGAGACAGTCGCATTAGTCGGCTATCACCTGTGCTCCCCCTGCAAAAACGTCTGCTGTGGAAATGTGGACACGTCTATATGGACACAGCAAGCCCCGTGTCCTGATGTGAGCTCCGAGGTTAGAGCTCTTCTCTCTTCACCAAGTGGCTCTTCAATCGGTGAATCTTCGCGGTGCTGTGAAGTTGCTGACTTTAACATCGATCGCTGTCAACACGCTGTCATCCCCGATGCCACGAAAGGACACTGACAGCCGGCTGTCGAGAGGACCAGCAGACAAGCACATGTTTCTCTGATGGAGATGGGAGGTGAGTGAAATGTGGGAGTATTTGCACGTAACGGTCCCTTCATCTTCTCAGGGGCTTTCTGATCTAACTTTATGGACAGATAGTCGGAATATTATTTCTGTATGATCTTGCAGATGCGGTTTAAATGGAAGTACACTCTTACTAAATACATTGAAAATATCTTCTTGATGTTTGATATGTAGCATCGTCCTCTAATCAATGAAGAAAAAAAAAAACTGAAACGAATAAATGCAATATTTTTATGAAATAGTACACCCGGCCACATTTCAGTTTACAAATGTTATACTGTTCACCCACAGTCTGCTCAGGTGCTTTTCAGCTGGGCTTGACAAGTGTGAGTTCACGGCCTGCGTGCGTTGCTTGTGGTCATGGGATGTGTTGACAGACAATGGTAGAGTGCTTGTGCTTCCCTGGCTTTGAGCCTCACCATAAGCCATGGCTGGCTGGATCAGGAGTGTCACTCAGGGGTCATGAAGAGTTTGGTACTCTCTGAACTCTCTGATGTTCGCCGAAGCATGCAAGCATCAATGCTTACACCCCTGGAGGCAGTGGCTGCCCGCTAAATCTGTGTCAAACTACGTGAATCCAATGCATCTCCTCTGCAGTGCCAAATCACGAGAGACATCAGTTGTTGGCTCCTGTCGGTAGAGGCTGATCAATGGGTCACCCACAGTTATTAAGCTGTGTAAATGACAATCGACAGATTCTGGTAAGTGTGAAACCTCAGGGTGGAATAGGGATGGAATGGGCGTTAATTTATACACTGGATGACCTCTTTGTAACGTTGAGCTGACCTACCAGTGAGTCCAGTACGTGGACAGCATTACACTGAGGTGAGGAAAACTTTATTGTCAAACACTATAACTCGATTTTAACTTGCTTAAATTGTATCCTGTGACATAAGCACAATTTTACATGTCCACAGTTGTGCAAATGAATGTTTGTAAATTCATCACAAAAAAGGAGCTGAAAAGGAAATGTGTTTTGTTTTAATGACAATGATCAGTTGAGGTGAGTTAAAGCCAGAGTTTGTATATGGGGCCACAAAAAGAAACTTTTTTTACTACACTAAACTAGGCTTTATATATTAGTTATTCTATACTTAGTTTAGTTTTATTGGATTCTTGAAAAAGTATTGTTTACAGACACCTATTACCACAGACAGATAAATGCAATGATGAGACGTGGCGAGCTGACAGTCTGAAGCTTCCTTTTATGGGTCAAAAGCCAAAATGTTAAGGAAACGCTGACTGAGCAGTTGCTTCCACCGCGAGCGGCTGCACAAAATGGTTGCACACTGCTTGAATCTAATAACAGGGGAAGAAAACCAAAAGACCAAGATTAAAAGCTGGTAAACGACACACGGACAGTGGCTACGTTTACACAGGCAAAAATCTTATGTTAATGATGGGAATAGTAGCTGAGGAAATGCCTCACGTGTCCAACTCAAACAGAACGGACCATCCCAATCAGGATGAATTTTCAATCTGATTGAGTGGAGGGGTGTAAACCTCTGAAGATCCGTTGAATTTGAGAATATTAGCCTCTAATAGCCATGTAAATGCTTGATCGGATTGTTTCAATTCTGTTTGATTGTTGGGATTATGTGAGGTAAACATCAGGCGATGAGACGAACTTCAAGGAGAGAGAAGCTTAGCGAGCAACACAGAAAACGATCATTTCTAGCAGATCTGACATCAGTGTATCAAAAACGTTCTGCCTTCACATTTTGGGGCATGTAAACCAATATACTTTATGTTATCAGCTCATTATATTTAGTGTCCCTGTTAACAGTTAAGTAGGAATCTCTAACCAGATGTTTTTAATCGAGTTGATGAATTTCGTTAATGTAGTCGCTGTTGGTGCTTGAAACTTCATAGCAGCCATTCGTGTCGTCTGCAGTTTACTCTGGGCTCTGTCTGCCCCCAAGAGGTCAAAAATATAGAAATATAAGCTCATCCTGTCTCAGTGAACATTGAATAAAACAGAAAAAAACTTTTTATGCGTCACGTTGGAGGCATTTTTTAAGTATAAACAGAATTCATTACGCCTTCATTAGCATGAACATCATCTAACGCATGTGAAAAACAAATAATTATACAAACCATATGAATAGCTAAACAAGCATGAAGCATGAAGGAGCTTTGGCAACAGATGGAGTTTTTCCTCAGTGCAGAGACATCCCATGAAATGCACATCAACCCTGCAATTAGTTCGCTGTTCTCGTCTACCACGCGGACACAGACACGCAGACTGACTTTCATGCAATCTGTTTACGGTTTGCAAGTGACACTGAGGGCCATTTGCTGACCTACATAGACGGAAGCAGTGTTTGAGTCGCTCCTAGCGGGAACGCCGCGTCTAGAGGCCCTTCTCTTTGCTCTGGGGTTAAAACAGGTCAGAGGTCAGGAGAAAACCAATGAAAGGACATGAGTCACACGATCAGCAACAGGCATCATGGACAAGAAAAAAAAAAGAAAAAAGCCTGACCTGCTTACATATGCCACGTTTGCTGCGGGCTCGGCTTGTCTGCGGCCACACGTGCGACACCGCTGGCGCTGACCTTTAGATCCACGCGAGAGCTCTGTGACGAACGAGAGAACGGTAACGCTGACAGAGCGCCTCAGCCACAGCTTCTGCACACCTGAAAAATGTTCATCAGTGAGTAATTCAGTGGTCTGGCACTGAGTGGTTAGGAAAGGTATTATGATAGACTACACATTATGCTGCACTGCCGCTGCTAAGATAAAGTACTATTGCATGACTGCACAGCGATAGTCTGGGCCATCTATGTCAAGCGCTAATCAATTCAAGTGGAAGAGCGGCTGAGCTAAGGCTGGGTCTGAAATTGCTCTCTATTTACTGTATGGAGCGCAACGTTTGTCCTCCACCATTTTACTAGAGTGTAAAATATATTCTCCATGCTGTGGCCTCATCTGTCATTGACGAAGCTAACTGATGATGACAAATAAGGGACTGAACTGGGACTGAAATATGAATTTACTGCTTATTACAGAGTCAACCACTGAGTACACCAAACACCATTTAGAGACTAGAGAATGAGTAAACATGGGAAGGATTGCGGACACAGCCTAAATCCGTCGGTATGTTCATATGGTGTTGAGAATCTTGGTTATGATTGAAGTTTTGAAATGTTTTGCGTTGGCGAACTCATGCAAGCATGTCAGCATCTTATTCCGGTTTCCCAGAACGTACGGCCGAGAAAGTGAAAAGCTAATAATCGAAACCTAAAGGGGCGATAGATCCTGAGCCCAAAATCACATCAACTCCAGGTAAGTTCCTTAGATAATGCAGCAAGAATGTGAGGCCACTTGGTAAGCTACCAACCAGGTAATGTAATGCAGAAAATGCAAGTGCGTGATGAGGATGACACTTTTGGTAATACTGACATTTGCCTTGTACGTTTTATTAAAATTGCAAAGAAAAGTTCACTTACTTATATTGTTATATAGTAACAATAGTTCCTGCGATGGACTGGCGACCTGTCCAGAGTGTGGCCCTGCCTCTCGCCCGATGACAGCTGGGATAGGCTCCAGCAGACCCCCGTGACCCCTAACAGGACTAAACGGGTATGGAGGATGAATGAATGAATGAATGAATGAATGAATGAATGAATATTGTTATATATAGCATATAGTCTTACCATATGTATCAAGGTCAGCAGGCAGGTAAAAAATAAGAGGAAATGTTCACTTTCAAGGTTGTAAATACAAGAGGTTGTCACACATATTTCGTCTTGTCATGCATTTCACATCAGAAGCTACACTAAGATGTAGTGTTTGCACTGCAAAATCAACAAAATGAAATGCATTCAACTACAGATATATGCAGGATTGTTACTGTTCTACATACTATTGACTTCCCAAACGTGTTGTCGATGACAGTGGTGTCAAACTGGTTCCTAATAATAAGACATTAAAACATTTCTCATCAAAGTTTCATTGCTGCCACCTGTTTTCTGAACAGGATAACCCTGTAAAACCCTTTTTATTTCTTGCACTCTGACTGCAAAAAACAAACAAACAGTAAAATAATGTGTTGTACAGACCCAGATAACAGTAATGTACTGTTTTGTCCACATGCACATGAGAGCTTGAGGTGTGAATCGCAAATGAGAAGAAATCGATCGATCAGCAGGAGCTCTGTTCCTAACCATCCAGCTGTTGCAGTGCACAGAAGGCAACTAATCACTGCTTATGTGTTTGGGAGCAGTGTCCACACACATGTCCACAGGTGAAATCCTTTAAATGTTAAAGGAAAAAGGGAACATTTAGTATCAGGGAACAATGTGCTCCAGCAAATGCTGTTGTTCTGTTTGATTTAGTTGGGATTTTCTTCACGCGACTTGTGCATGTGAGTGTCCATGTCCTAAAGGCAGGCTCATAAGTTCCATTGAAAGACTGCGGAGTACACAGAATGCTTGAGGTTCAACCGATGATGTAGGAATCGCACAGGCCTAATGAAAGGATGGAAGCTTAACATTTTTCTTTTAGACATCAAAAGAAACCAGTAAATTAAATCAGAGTACGTTAACAGGCCAGCCACCACTGTAGTTTCTGTAAACATCAGCAAATACATCACAGCTTGAGAACTTGGACCTTATCAAAAACCTCCTCTTATGAGGTCATGAAGTTCATACATATTTTTCCAGTGAAAAAGGTTAAAAAACATAGACGCTGTCATAATGTTAACTTTGAGTGGAGAGAAAACTGCTGCTAGGCAACTGTTGCTGTCAGGCTGGAACAGAGGCTAACAGCTTAGCAAGTGTAGCCCGGGAAATGAGCTGCCACACAGTGGAAGACAGTTATTGATTTCTGTCATTTATTTCTTTTTTCTCTCTTTATTATATTTTTACACATTAACAGGAAGTTTAACCAACTCCTGCCATGCTGTAATGCAGTGTTTCTTAAAAAAGCATGGAAAGTTTGCGACACAAAAAAAGAAGTTCAGAATCAAAAAAGTGAAAAAATAATGAAATTCAGAGACGCTGCAAATATACAGTTTCTGTAGTTCATCTCATCAAACAGGGCTGTGTGAGGCTCCTGAACTAAAATGAGTTTGACACCCCTGAATTAGGGAATGCATAGTGTACTAAAGACGTAAAGTTATATTGTTCATTTATTAGGAATTTACCACCCGGCTACACAAGCTAACAAGCTCAGTTACTTAATATACACATATGCATAATGGAAAGATGAGGCTGTTGGGAATGTCAGTAAATTGCAATATACTGACCTTTCACTTCTGTCATTTCTCAACACATTAGCCAGCAAGAAGTTCCAGCTTGAGGTTGAAAATACTACAAGATATCATACAGATATGGAACTGTTCACTTGTGATTATATTGCTTGATTTGTTTAGGTAAAATAATAATGATAAATAATCAAATATCAAATTAATCAGAAATAATCATAATAAAGTAAGGGAGAGAATGAAAAGCTGAACACAGCTGTGGTGCATTTTTATGCTGTTAAGAAAACATGTTATCTCTGACTCCTCTGTCTGATTGCTGATCATCAGTTGTTGTTTAGAACCTCCACCTTTTTTCTTTCTTTTTTTTTATCGACTGCCCTGAAGTCATTGTATTGGTTTCACTGACATAACTAAACTGCTGATTGTGCTGTTTACAGAGTTTGAGAGGGAAAAAAAGAAATAAGAAGAAGAAAAAAAACTGACACTGAAGTTGAGTGTCTCGTGTCGATGCATTTGCTGGAACCTTTTCTCACGCAAGACCGTGCTCACCATTGCTCCCATGTGTTGCAGTCACATGAGCATTCTGGCAATTGGCATGGGTTAATTTTCCACTTTTCCCCCTCTAATGCTCCTGGCTCGACATCCTGGCACGCAGCACGACAGTCAGAACATCACAAACTGAGACACTGCATACTGACTTTTCCCTGGGGACCTAACTTGATTGCAATTTTGTATCAGGGATGGAAAGTCTTGTGGGTTTTGTGTTGGTGGCAACTGTTGGCAAGGCTGGAGAGACTTGGCACACAAATACATGTATTTAAAAAAAGACGAAGAAAAAAGACGATGGAAAGCCAGGATGCAACACAAGCCAACAGTGTTATTTACTTAATAGTGTTTTCCTGTGCTGGAAAACAGATACAGAGGGAGATTACCAACATATTTACAATACAGCCTCGTGATAATTTATCACACAAGTTTGGTTTTTTATCACACAGGCATTTTCAAAAGCACGGCAATGTAAGCCACTCTAAGGTCTTTGGTTGCTTCAAATATGCACTGTGCTTCATTTGAGGGTGGCTCGGTAGCACTGGATCAGAGGACCCTGGCACCAGACACCTGATTGTGGAGTGGAGCACTGGTGCCATCTAGTGGCATACAAGCAGTGATGTTGATGAAGTTGTCGAAGAGCGCACACATAAATGTCTAGAAAGCAGGCTTCCATCCCTCTTGGTCAAGAAAAACTTGCATATGTGCAGCCGTCCAAAACTACGTAGGTCTTTTTATGAATGCAGACTTTTTCAGTGGTCAAAGCATCAAAACCACATAAAATAAACAGATGATGATGACACAGACCTGATCAGGTGATATTTGTAAATTAAATCTTTACTGTGATTCTTTCTGAGTCTATCAAAACATGTGGATTGACTACAATATCTCATCATCTTTCATCTTCAGGGTCATGATCCAATGATCACAGTGATCCTTAATCTGGCTGAACAGACCAAGATTATTTAAAGTTAAATCAGCTTGTAAAGTCCTAACTGAATTTATACAATTAGCTCCATATACTGTATGTTTGGACACTGGAACTTTTTTGTTTGTTGAAGGAAGAAAGCAAGAAGCTACACATCCAAAGAAGAGTCTTGCTGTTACTTAGACATGTAGCACCCACCTAGACCTGATGAGTCACAACTGTTTCGGAGGAACAAGGGAGACATACACAATATCAGGAAGGTGGTCATAATGTTACGGTGTGTACATAATAAAAATTGAGGGTACTTACATCCAAATTGGAAGAAAAGTATAGGAATTACATCCATTTTTATATATAGCCCTTTGATCAGTCCAAACAATGCTCCCAAACTACTCTGGGTTTTTAGATGTTTGTTTTTATTTTCTGTCTAATTGGGACTTTGTATTCTTGAGGCTTATTTGCTCTTTGTGGTTAACTCTGTATTTGCTCTCATGAAGTCTTCTTTTCACAGTAAACTTGGATGATTACAAGACAGGTCCTTTCAAGAGTCTTATTTACTTGGCTGGATGTTCGCCACTGTTGTCTGCTATGGACATGGTTTTTTTATTTGCCATTTTATTTTAATTTGTCTTCTTGAGAATTTTGCAAATGTGTTAAAAACACAAGAAATAAGAAACCACATGTATTCACAGCCTTTACCATGAAGCTCAGAATTGAGATCAACTGCATTCTCTTTCCAGAGATGTTTCTACAGCTTAATTGGAGTCCACCTGTGGTAAATTCAGCTGATTGGACATGATTTGGAAAAGCACACACCTGTCTATATAAGGTTGACAGTGCTTGTCAGACGACAAACCAAGCATGGAGTCAAAGGAATTGACCTTTGAGACAGGATTGTCTTGAGACACAAATCTGTGGAAGGGGCTTTATAAGTCCCAATGAGCACAGTGGCGTCCATCGTCTGCAAATGGAAAAAGTTCGGAACCACAAGGACTTTTCTTTGAGCTGGCTGGCTATCTAAACTGAGCGACTGGGGGAGAAGGGCCCTAACCAGGGAAGTGACCAAGAACCCAATGGTCACTCTGTCAGAGCTTCAACATTCCTCTGTGGAAAGAGGAGAACCTTCAGGAAGTACAACCATCTTGGCATCAATCCACCAATCAGGCCTGAATGGAAGAGTGGCCAGATGGAAGCCACATCTTAAGGCACATGGCAGCCCACTTGAAGTTTGCCAAAATGCACCTGCAGTACTCTTTTGAGAAACAATATTCTCTTTGGCGTGGATACCAGATGTAATTTATGATGAACGTTGAATGTAGCAATGTACAGAGACAACCTGGATGAAAACCTGCTCCAGAGCACCCTTGTCCTCAAACTGGGGCAGCGGTTCATCTTTCAGCAGGACGACCCTAAGCATACAGCCAAGATATCAAAGGAGTGGTTTCAGAACAACTCTGTGAATGCCTTTGAGAGGCCCAGCCAAAGCCCAGACTTGAATGCGATTAAACATCTTTGGAGAGATCTGAAAATGGCTGTGTACCGACACTTCCCATCCAACCTGAACAAGCTTGAGAGGTGCTGCAAAGAGGAATGGTCAAAACTGCCCAAACATAGGTGTGCCAAGCTTGTGACATCATATTCAAAAAGACTTGAGGCTGTTATTGCTGCCAAAGGTGCATCAACAAAGTATCGAACAGAGGCTGTGAATTCTTATGTACTTGTGATTTCTTAGTTTTTGATTTTTAATAAATTTGTAAAAATCTCAAACTTTTTTTTGTAGAATTTTGAGAAAAAAAAATGTAACCCATTTTTGAATAAGGCTGTAACATGACAAACTGAATCCAGGTGTGTGAAGAAAACTGTGTTCGAGACCAGTCTACTTAATTTAGCCCCTTGAAGAAGAGCAGTGCTGGTGGAGCACTGAGGAGACATTTATGTCCAGATTAGCGTTATGTGTTTTGTAAATGTCCAGCAGACACTGCTGCAGAATCAAAACTATTTTGTCAACTTGTAATATTACAATTGGCCAAATGGATAATTTTCTTCTCAAAAACACATTTTGTTAAATATATACTAACTCTTCATTTCAAAATACAACATATCTTTCTCTGCACACACCAACTTACCAAAACACTGGAAATATGACTCAAAATGAAATGATTCTGTCAAAGAATAACTCTTGTTTTCACTTCACAAGGTACATGCAGTGAATCAAAGTACACCAGGTTTCAAAATACTGGCTATTGCTGACATTACAAAAACTGCATAGACTTTTATGCTTCAGTTTTACAGGTATTTGTATGCAAAACATGCAATCCACTGTTTTTACACGAAATTTTTTGGTTGGGAACTCTATGTCCACATGTATTGTTCACATTCAAAAGCATTCCAGTAAAAAGCAAATCATTTTTTTTCCTTTACTGTTTACTACAGGAGGCACAGTAGAAATACAGTTTACAGTGTGATAGAACATAAAAGGTTTTACAGTGCTGCTTACAGTACAGCAACAAAATATCCATGAAACACACAAGAGTATGCAGAACAAAAAATAAAACAGCAAAAAGCCCAGATTGGGGGGGGGGGGTGTAACTAAAAAAAAGCACAAAATGACTGTATGTAGTCTCTGTGATCTTCAGGGTTAGGCCACATGTTTTCATCAACATCGCATCAGATATTATCTAAGGCGATGCACGTGCAATAAAAGCGCTTGGTGTGTCGGATCCACCCTTGGCAATCATGAACTGTGATGTCCCTGCAGCCAGCACCCATGGCTTCAAGGAGGGACATCTGGTCATGTGGCTAATGGTCATCAACCTTCCACCTCCATACAGAAAAGAACTCCTCTATGGGGTTGAGGAAAGATGAATAGGGTGGAAGGGAGAGATGTACCAGTCTTGGGTGGTGAAGAAAACTTTGAAGGGGCATTGAAATTGACATGCCTGGGGCAATTCCAGCCATATACTGACCTCTGATATGACCTCTCCTGCTTCTGCTGCCCTGCTGATCAGAGTTTCCTCCTTTGTCCTTTTGTCCTTTTGTTCTGACAAAGTCTGGAGCAATCTCTGCCCATCCACTGAGTTCATCCTCTTGTGTAAAGTTGACCTTGACTAACCAATATGCAACCACACCTGGGGACAGGGTATATCTGTGCTCTGGCCCTACATTCAGGGTCAGTCTCCAGTCTCTGACCCACTCTGTGTCGGTAGGCTCACCATGACCTGGAACTCCAATAAACTTGCAACACTTCACCAAACTTGGAACTAGACTTGGATTGGGTTTTTTCTTCAACACTGGACTTCAAACCATGTTGTTAGCGATTGAAAAAAACTATATCAGCTGAGATATGTTGTTTTTGAACTGATATCATTGCAGAAGAAGAGGTTTTTATACTGTATCTAAGGTTTGGAATATTGCTTTTGCTATTGTGGTATGTTGTGTGTTAACATTTGAAAATAATACAAAAACTATCCATAATTTTGTTGGGAGGTACAGCTGGTCTGTTAAGAACATGTAAGCATTGTAAATGTCCAGCAGACACTGCTGCAGAATCAAAACTATTTTGTCAACTTGTAATATATTAATTTTGCGAGTATATTAAAATGTGCTTTCTCAATTTCTAAAATTTTTATTTGAGGGGGCACTGCCCCCTCTTGCTCCCTGCGTAGAGTCGGCACCGGTGGGGAATGTTTTTGATACATCGTAAACGATAAAATATCGCACATCCCTAGTGTACAGTGTGCCTTACATATTGGGGCCAATACCAAAAAATACTAAAAGACAATCCTTTTCAATGTGGCATCAGTTTCAACATTCTGTGGGTATTATTATCATTCATGAACACACAATGTCACCATTGCAGGTGATTCCATTGACACCAAGACACTGCCCTGAACGTTTGCAGTTGACACAAGATGTGACCTGGACAATGCAGCAGTGGTCTACCATCCTGTTCACTGATGAGTGTCGGGTCACCTTGCACAGAAATGATGGTTCACTTTGAAGCAATGAAGCTTTTATTTTGGTACTTGTGTGTAAGTGTGAATTAGCATATTAGCTAAATATTAATATTTAGATTTAACATTTAGATTATTTTCCAAGAACAGTAAATGTGTAAAAATTCATAAACATTGCTGTAAATGTTATATAAAAAATATATATTTTTTAATGTATATGGAGCTAAATTGCGTGTTCGTTATAAGGTGCAGCTTCACTATCGGTGCACCATACTTATTAAATTGATATGTAAAGGAATTAATCTGTCTGTTTAGCTCATAGAGCCATTGACAACCGCCACGTATAAAGAGACCCAGGATCAGTCAGTCCGTGCAAAGCATGAGAAATTTCAAATGGATAATTCTTGTTCTGACATTTGCTTTGAAGTTCAAAGTTACTACAGGGACAGCGGTCAGTGAAGCTTCATCTCTTCTGTCATCTTTTCAGACCTTTTAAGGACTGGGAATTAAAATCAATCCAAAGATATTTTATCCTTCCATAATCTAGCTTTCTGTTTAACATAAAAGAACATGTTAAACTTCAAAGAATGGATTATAATTGAACTCTTACAAAAGGGTGTAGTGTACACGTTGTCCGCAAGGGGTCAGTGTAACCTGCTTTACAGTACTATTACTATTCCATCAGTGTGTGTGTGTGAGTGTGTGTGTGTGTGGGTGAGAAAGATCAACATTCAGTCTGAGACAGTGACACCATGTGAGTAACATGTGTTAGAACAATGCTATATATTAACGGCAGTAGTAAGTGAGTTATTTATTGCTATTATGAAGGGCAGCCTGTTGAGCTCTAAATGTGCAATAAATAATGCTCCAGCAAGCGCATTTACATGATTTGCAGATGCTTAACAGTTCATTTTTATTTAGCCTAGGATCTGCCAAATAGGGAGAGAAACAAATACAGTTAGGCCCTTGACTAAAAAAATATGAAAGCATTTTTTGGACTAGTGAAAATAATGCAGAGCACATTAAATAGACCCATATTCAGAAAAAGTGAAAAAACTGCCATGTTTCACTCAAAGTAAGGAGTTAATTGGTATCTTAAACTCAGTCACATTCCAAATACATACACCAATGTCATTACCCTTCTCTTAAAATAAGCAGACAGGATTTATATAATTAAGATGTATTCACGACCCTCCAACCAGGCCATTCTGAAGGCGGATAAAACAGTGCAGTGCAGTCCAAAAAATGAGAGACAAAGGCTAAAAACTAGATGCATATATTTATCATGAGGTAAACAACGGGAAAAGCTGCAGAAAATTTTACACAGTCTTTGGCTATCCCTGTTTTTAACCCAGGTAATCGTGCCATGAGCTGAATAGAAATATACCCCCATCTTTTCACTGGAGACCCAAATGAAGAAGGACTGGAGGAGCAGGGAACTGGATGGGTGAGATGTGAAGCAGGGGATCAAGCTGGCTCTGAAACTACAGCTAGCGGCAGCAGAGAAAGGGACAATTTTAACCTTTTTGTGGCGAAATCTGAATGGTTTTCACTGAGCAAACAGCCTTAGTGAGCAGCTGCAATAAGAGAGCATGTAAATATCATCTGGACAAATTTCAAAATGTTTTCCTGAGCTTCCTTTAAACTTTGCATCTAAGGCAAGTGCTATGTGTTTCTGTATACGTGTGTCCTTCCAACAGCTGGCCAGGTTGTCCCCCATACTGGTCCATACATGCTTGAGCCAAAAGGTGCAGTTTGCAGTGCTGCAGGTGAACGAGAGATGCAGTGGAGGGAAGTCATGAAAATTGGAAGTTAATACATGCCCGAGTGCGGGATGAGTCATCAACTTTTAATAGATCAATTTACAGCAAATGAAAAACTCTCAAATATTATGAAGAGTACCTACCTTGTCAATGTTAGGAAACTATCACTGTCACACGACTGAAGCCTTTCTGTGTGGAGTTTTCATGTTCTCCCTGCGTCTACATGGGTTCTCTCTGTGTGCTCCCTCTGTTCCTCCCACTGTTCCAAGTATGTTAGGTTAATTGGTGATTCTGAATTGGTGTGAGTGTGAATGCTTGTCTGTCTCTCTGTGTTAGCCTTGTGATAGACTGGCGACCTGTCCAGGGTGTACCCCCGCCTCTTGCCTGATGACAGCTGGGATAGACTCCAACCCCCCATGACCCTTCCCAGGACAAGCGGTTACATAAGATGAATGAATGAATGAATGAATGAATGAATGATGAATGAATGAGTTCCTTGTAGTTCACCTATCGTCATACTAATATATAAATCATACATGCATTTAATGTTTTTTAGCAATCAGTACAATATTATTTTTCTCCTATGCCATCATCCCAGTGGTCTTTGTAAATCATCCCGTGTCTACAGCACATTACGCATATGATTTTGTTTGTATCATATATATTATAATGGACCATCTCTATTATACACTATATACTGTATACACCGCACAGGTCAAATAAAGTGTATTATATTGATGCATTGGAGCATTGTTTCTGATTGTTGATGGAAAACAAAGGATTGGATTTTCTGTCTCCGGTATCTTTAATCTATTAATTCCAAAGTCTGAGGATTACTGGTAGCAGCTGGAAAGAGTGGACAGTAATAATACATTATATATAGTATTTACTGGACATGGAATTAATTAAATGGACTAGAGCTCAGAGGTGGATGTCATGTTTAGGAAGCCATGAATGTGAGGACCTTTAATAAGGAAAGCCAGGTAAATGTATAACTTACTCAAATTAAGATGAGCAGTACATTTTATTTAATTACAGTGTAACTCAATAAACTGCCTAAACATCTTCCCCTATGCCTACAGCCTCGAAACCATCTTGATTTGGGATCATTATTGATGCAACATGAATTAAAATGAATTTAATTTAGGGTAAAAACTACTGATAATTACTATGTGATGTGTTAATATACCATGGTGGGAGGCCTGAATTTGCTTCCCAGGCAAAGCACACACACCTTTTACTGTTTCATAGCTATGACTGAAGGCATTTGTTCCAGCTGTAAACCTCTGCTACTTTTGATTCTGTCAAGCAGGTTGCTCGATTTTTGCCCTCAAACACTGCATTGATTGTTCAGTGGTAGAACTTCTTCTTTGGTTCCTCAAATCACTGAAGGTTTGTTGAGAGAACATGAAAAGACACAGCTCTCCTTACTTGAAACCGGACAAAAATCTGTTGAGCCTTCATGCTGTTGAGCGTGGTGGTCATATTTTTCTGGCAGCCCACGCATTGCTGGCAACTATGTTGTTTGTGTGACAATACTCAACTCAGTGACTTGTATATGTAAATTAAAGGTATCAGCAGGACCTCCATTACTCGGCTGTAAAACTGCTACCATGCAATGTGGTTCTACTCAAACTGTTTATGTCAACAGTGTTGAACATGCATTGGCACTAAAATGCAGCACAGAATCAATTAGGACAACTATATATATATATATATATATATAATCAAAAAGTAGTATACATCGCACACTGGAGAGTATTTTGCCGACTTTATTTAGCGTGAACAACGCGTTTCGCAATTTGCTTCATCAGGTTCACGTTCACAAACAATCTGACATCCGCAGGTGAAATAGATAGTGACAGCATCATATGACCACACCAGAGCCAATGAGAATGCTCCACACACTAACACACCAGAGAATCCAATAAATATCAAATCCACGTCACATAACCGATCTGTGTCATTTTAGCACATTTGTATCATAATCATGCTATATATAAAAAAATCAAGACAATACCAATTTAGGTCATTACCCATATTAAACAACAACAACAATTCATTTATACAGAAACATGTACTCTTCACAAAAATATACTCCATTTTCAAAAATCTAGTCTATATGCATAATGGACTTTACATGCACATCTTATCCCAAAAATACACTTAGATCCAGTACCTCATTCAGACCATATGGCTCTACTGTGTTAAGTTGATGTATCCAGAAGGCCTCTCTCTGCAAAAGTTTTTTAATTAAATTGCCTCCCCGTGGTTGGGGTTTGGTTCTTTCAATACCTATGAACCTGAGGGTAGTCGCTGATCCATGACTCTTATCTCGGTAATGCCTTGCAATTGCATAATCAAAGTTACCATTTCTAATTGATGCTTTATGTTCCGCAATTCTTAATTTTAAATTGCGTTTAGTTTGGCCTATGTACATTAGTCCACAAGGACATTTCAACATATATATGACATGAGTTGAGAGGCAATTAATAAAATCTTTAATTTCATAGTTTTTGCCAGAATGAGGATGACTGAAAGATTTTGTGTCAAATGTATTTGAACAATGTGCACATTTCCCACATCTATAATTGCCATACACTTGTTGAGCAAGCCAATTCTTTCTGGGGGGTTCCTGAAATGTGGAGCTGACCACCAAATCTTTAATGTTTTTGCCTCTTTTAAAACAAAAGCGTGGTTTTGAAGACAAAAGGTGACTAAGGCTGGGGTCACATTTTAAAACTTCCCAATGTCTATTGATAATTTGTTTAATCTGTTTGGAAGCTGTACAATGTTCCGACACAAAGGTTACCTGTCTCTGCTCTGAGTTTTTGGGCAGAGGATTCAAGAGCTCTATCCTCTCTCTTTTGTTGGCCTTTTCAATCACTTGGTCGATAAGGGTCTGATCATATCCTCTTTGAATGAATCGTTGGGACATTTCTTTGGCTTTGATTTGATTATATATATATATGTTTGTTTGTTTTAATGGGTTTGAATGGTGTGAAAACTCACGCTACGAGAGTAGGCAGAAGCACAAGTTGACAGAAGTTTGTCAGCTTGTACTGCTGTCCACTGAGATGACAGTAAGTCCTGACCTGTATTCAGGTATCCTCCTGCTCCGCTGATATCTGACCTGCAGTATCCAACAGACGAGAAGGTAAACCCTAAAAAAAACCCATTACTATTATTTATTGTGAGAATTCATTAACAACAATATGATAGAACAACATCCAATAACACCTCATCACACATAGAAGTTATTATTATTATTATTATAGCCCTTCATGTTACTCTGTAGCCTTAAAGTAGCTCTAGTTTCATCAAGGTTGGTGACCCCTGCTCTAATGTAATCGACTCATGTGTAAAAACATATCTATAATCCAGATAGTGAGGGGCTTGTGTAACGCTATAGTGACCATTTAATACAGCAGGCTCATATCACCGGTGATCTTGTACATAATTAAAGAGCCAAAGAGTGCGTCAGATTGCAATAAGCCTGTAACTCCATGCAATAAGCCACGTGCACTGACGAGAGCTGCCTACAAATCCATTCCCTAATCATTGCTGCTGCAAGTGCCCCAAAAGCATTTCATTATCTTTGATAATAACAAATCCACGTATGCTCAGTCATGCTGGTGGACATGAAAAGACTGGGACGTTTTACCACTTTCATATTCAACATGCAACAGGAAAATTGCAGATAATTAGGTCAGATCTCCTTTATGGATCAAAACAGAGCCGGGAGAAAATAGTTGACAATTTCTTTTATTCCAAGAAACAGATCCAAAATAATTAGACAAAGGAACAAACATGCCAGGAAATTTAAAGAAACAATGTACAACTCACACACACGAGACACCCAAAAAACTATTTATGCATCTGCATTATCTCTAAAACGTCTATCACATCCTTTACTGTCAGAGGATGTACTCTCTATAAAACAGACAACGTCAAGTTTCATAACCTCATTTAGGGGCTGTAATCTTTCCCTGTCAGTAAAACGTATTTTCAGCCGAGCAGACAGCTCCACTTGGCTTTTTATTTAGTTGAGTGTACTTGCACAGATGCACACAAAACTCGTGCTACACACACTCAAAGGGCACCTATTTTTGTGGCAGATGTGGCAGATGTAGCCATTGGCTGTGATGGTTAATCCAGAATACTGGGTTTGATACAAGCAGGATTTAGCCATAACCATGATACTAACATCTGCCAGGATCCCCTCCTGAGCTCACAGACCCAGACGGGACAAGAGCGGAATATTTTTTGTCTTACCGTTTGGGTACAGAGGAGGGGAAACACCATTAATAGATTCAGAACCCGAGGTAAGTGTACAAGGAATTCATCAATGTAGGATATTTAGTGGCCTAGAAAAGAGGTACTTCATTCACTGCAGCTTATGTAACATGTTTTCCTACAGCCTGGATATAGATGCACTATGCATGTGGCGCAGCACTTCATTTCCGAGTGTTCTGTATTTCAAAGCTCATGAATATAATGATTTATATTCAGAATGGGTCAGCTTCCTCGTAGGACCTGTGTTTTCAAAAGCTGATAGTTGTTTTTATTTGTATTTGTTTATATTATTGCTTATTCACAAAGTGAATTCATTGGAGTTACCAACATGGACTACAGCGTTTGATGTTAAATTTAATTTTAGTGAAGATTATTTGTGCTGCAGTTACTCTGGTTTTCATCACCATTTGAGAATAACCAATGCATTTGAGAAAAGAGAGACTTTTGCAATTAAAGTCTAATTTTATTTAGATTTTTTTTTTTTTGAGGGGGAGTTTGAGGTGATAAGAAAATGAGCTTTCTGCATCTGGTTGCATAAAAGCCCACTGTGCTGAATATCTTCTTCTGTGATGAGCAACACCAAAGCTAATGAGATTTGAGATTTGCAACAGCCCAGTTAAACCCAGATAATGAGTGTCAATGTTTGGTTCACTCTGACAGTCTGTTTTGATTTTCGGCACTATAAACCTTCACAAAGTGTCACCATTGTGTCACGCTGATTGACGCACTTTTAAAATGTCACAAAATGTTCTGTTATCACGCAGTGTTTTCATTTGATATTCGAACTTGAAACCCAAACAAAGTTTGACAAGCTGTCCCATGAATGGCTTAAAGACAAGGCCAGCAGGTATGATGGTTTTAGATTGACTGATGAAATTAAATATTAATGATACCTGGAAAAATAATTGAGTTGAGCAGCTATTGCTGTAGATATCAGACAAAAGAGTGACTCCAATGCACAAATGTTCATTACAAAAATGGCAAGAATCGTCTAGCAACATGCTAACTACAGTTTGCTACGCTGACCGCTGGGTTGTTTTCAAGTATCCTAAGTTTGTGTTTGTGTGTGCAACGGAACAAAAGTATCCAAAGTGGTAGCACTTTTGTGGCATTATCTGGCAAGAGAATACTTCTCCGAAATCAATTTCCACACACAGTACATTTGTTTCATAAAGGTAAATAGGCAGGCTGTCATGGGAAGCCCAGGTAAACATTCCCTTTCTTGGGCCTTGTTTATACCAAACTGGACTCACTGATTGATGTCATGTTCAAAGGCACAGGATGAGGTCAGTAGCTGCAGCTTTTTGATGTCGTTCTGCCTTTTCTTTTAGCTTCTGCTCAATCTAAAGGTCATCACAGTGTGAAATGTTAGCCTGACATGTAGCAGTTGTTGGTTTACTTCTCCTCCACTTGAACACTTTAGTGCCTGGTTAATTTGCTCTTACTGCTGTTGGGTTTGCAGATGTGTTTTTTGGTGAATCCCTCAGAGTAGAATATTTCATTATAGTGGCCCATTATACAAAGCACTATCTAACTACCATACAAATCATACAGTGTTTTCCTGTCCCTGTCATTGGAGCAGTTGGGAGTGACTCCCTCTGTGCAAGCGCACAAAATGCATGCGATGACTATAAATTTGAAATTTCACAGCAGAGAAACAAAGCACTCTGATTTTGTGCAGAAGCCATAACTGAGTTGTTTTTGCTGGTCATGTTACAGCTGCTGCAGTAAAACCATGGGCAAGGCGGGGAGTAAAGTCCTCAGAGAAGCCTCAGTGGATGGGGTTCAAACACAGGTAAGAGCAGCCACTTGACAGGAACAAGCCATACAAACCACTGCATGTAGACGTAAACAGACACAAGCCCACTCACACACAAGTGGAAAATCCAAATAAAAAAGTGTATGGAGGTAAAAACTCTGTGGCCAGAAATGTGTGTGTGTCTCTCGGCTGCTGTGTTCTTCAGCTATCACAGGTTATGCAACCGGGATCAGTCACAGCCTGCTTTCAATCTATATTTACCTATAATCATCAAAAAACATTACTGGGCTTTGGGCAAACTATTGCAGCTATTAATATCCAGTGAATACAGCGGCTGATCACTGTCACAGGATGTACCCAGTGATAGATTGAAATTCTTTTTTACTAACAAGATTTTTTTAAGAGGATCCTTGATTTTTGCCATAAAATATTTTATCAGGTTTGTGTCTGAGAAAGGAACTTGTGCCTTATTGTGCCCACAGAGACCATTAAAAATATATTCATCTGCAAAACTCAGTAGTCTGGCCCCTGTGCAGTCACTTGATAATTTAATGAGTATCAGACTGACGCAAAAGTGTTGTAAATCCAAGGCCTTCCTGCTAGCCTGGCTCACTTTATTTATTTATTTTGAATTTTCTTACGGGAGTAAGTTACAGTGGAGAGGTGGTTAGCACTGATACTGCACAGCAAGAAGGTCACCGGTTCGAATCCTTTCTGTGTGGAGTTTGCATGTTCTCCCTGTGTCTGCGTGGGTTCTCTCCGGGTACTCCAGCTTCCTCCCACCGTCCAAAGACATGCTCATTAGGTTAATTGGTGATTCTAAATTGGCCGTAGGTGTGCGTGTGAGTGTGAATGGTTGTCTGTCTCTGCGATGGACTGGCAACCTGTCCAGGGTGTACCCCTGCCTCTCGCCCGATGACAGCTGGGATAGGCTCCAGCAGACCCCCATGACCCTTAACAGGATTAAACGGGTATAGAAGATGAATGAATTAATGAATTTTCTTATTGTTTTTTAAGAAAATACAATCTAACAGCTCATGGTGGTTACTCTTCCTTGTTTCATTGCTCCCTGCAATATTTCAATTTGATCTAATGTCAGAAAATGCCCAACATTACCCATGTCTTGTTTTTACAGATGCATTATGGATGAATTACAGTTTCTCTGACTGCTTCATAGTAAAACTCAACTCATCTTTTGCATCTTTTGAAAGCTTGATTTGCTGAGCATTTACTTAATCTGTTAATGTGCTGCATTAGATTTGGTTAACATTATCAGCAATCTCTGAACCCATCGGCCGACTCCTGATGACGATTGAGCATTCTGCATTCATATCCAGATATCTTTATACAGAGATTACATAATGTGGAACTTAATACAGTGGAGAATCCAGTTCATAATAGTGCAAAATAAATCTTGGAAATCCCTTCTTTTAACTATTGAAATGGATGATATTTTTTTTTTATTAATTGGTTCTGGATTATTCAATGAAAGAGAAGAAGTAGGTGGTATTCTAAGTACTGTATGTACAAGTAAAACTATGTATTTGAACTTGGTGTTTTTATGGCCATAACTTTTATTTTATTATATTACACTGTATTTTTATCTTAAAATCTGAGGGAAATGGCAATGGCCAGCAGATATGTTAGAAAAAGAAACACTTTGATATAGTGTATAGAAAATTCTTTCTCATGGTATAGATGACTGATTTACCGAGCCCTACTGCCAGATAAGAAGATAAGATGGACAGGCTTTAGTCATTAGTCCTGAATGAAAGTCAAATGAGCACAGACTTTTAGTACGTTCTATTTACTGTCAGCCAAGAATATGATTTTATTTTACCATTTACAGTTCATCTTCCTAGCTTTAAAAATCCTGCTCTGGATATTGTTGAATTGGATGTTGTAGCTTTGTGCAGTTTGTATTTCTGTGGTCAGTGGTTATAGTAAAGAAACGAGAGTGTATGTTATCCATGGCCATTACTGAAATACCCCTCCCGGTTGACCCAAATTTGCTGCAGCAAAGTAATTGAACTTTGCTCATGCTCGTGCACCCTAACACCTCATCCTAACTTGTGCTGCCTGAGTGGGTGCCATCTTTGTCAGCTCGTGCGCCTCGCTGGTGGACTCCACGAGGCGAAGCTGGGTTGAAGTGAATAGATGCACGGGGATTAGGGATTAAGATTTCCCCGGCCGCTCTGGTGGAGTAAATCTGGGGATTATGATGTCAACAGCCTGTGGCTGCTGAAGAGGAAATTGAATTGTGCAGTACGGGAGCGCTGATGGCCCAGGATTACAGCAGTTACTGAGAAATCAGTGATGGGAGTCCATGTCTGTGCCTTTCTCAAGATCAGGAAAATCTCCAAGGACCACCATTTACTGTCTTTGGGGTGTAGGAATTGCTTACATGGCAGAACTAATATTGAGTAACAGTTCAGGATGTTGATGGAGTGATAAGTAGATTTCTGTGTCACTGGTAATCCCGCTCTGGCCTGTGAAGCATCAGGTGGTGAGTACCTTTAAGTGCAGCAGGGATCACTGTCTTACAAAACAAGGTGACAGAAATATCTGACTTGTTTCACAACTGAAACCAACATGGAGGAAATCTAGCCAGCAGAACATGTAGAAAAGATGCTGCTAAGTAAAAACTGTACACATTCAGTGTTTTTTCACTGTGTCGTTGCATGTTTTTGTGCGTGTCTGTACATAAGCCACCCCCGGCTGAGGCTGCTCCGGCTGCTGCTGTTAAATTTGAAGGACTCACGAAAACCAGCAAGATGAAGGTGAAGTGGAGCCAGCTGGGTATGGTGTTCTTCCTTGTTCTGTCTCTGGTGATGACGGGATGCTTCTTCTGGCAATATCAGCTGCCGAAGGCTCTGACAGGTAAGACCAAGACTTATGATCAGTGTCTGGTGATACATGTCTGAGAGACCTCTTAGTACTACTAATAGTCAGATCAAATAAGAGACACAGCAGATACAGTAAATAATTAACTACATGCTGAAGTGTAACTTATTTGAGATTTCAAATCTGAGTCACTTGAGACAATTCTGCTGTCACCTGGAGCCTTTTTTTAAATTTGATTTTGAAATATGTTTTTCATATTAAGTTAATTTCCTGGATGAATAATTTATTTAAAATGGACCACACTGATCATTGCTGGTGAAAACAAAAACCGAAACAAGTAGCTGAATATTGTCAGAGCCAAAAATAAGCGCTGTAGCTCAGTGTCTATGAATAGTGAGTCACAGCTAACAGCTAAATCTCGGCATCTTGTGACGCTGACTGCAGCGACAACCCACAACCTCAGCTCCTACTGCAAACGCTGACAGTTGACAGATCATCGTCTCATCAGTAAGAGATACAGATCTTGTAATTAAGAAATAGAAGAATCTCTTAATTGTACGATCTTTATCTAGTGTTTATTGGATCAAACCGGAGCTCGCTAAATATTGGCCCACACCTGTTGTGCTCAGTCAGTATCATTATATATATATAACTGGCAGCATAAAAGCATGAAAAATACAGAATAAAAACAAGATTTGTGATTAACCAGTGGAAAAATTAGAGTGTAAATCCAAAATATCTGCATTACAGTCAGAAGTTGCCGGAGTCAGATTCCTTGCATGTATACATACTTGGCCATTAAAGCTGATTCTGATTCTGAGAAATGGTGCTAGTGGTGCTAGTAGGATAAGCACCCCCTTACACTTCCTTAACCCTGGTTCCTCACCCTAGCTTTAACATCTCAACAAACCTTAAATCTTTACAGTTCTTGACCCTCAAAAAGTTGTCACACAAAAATGGCACAAGGACAGCATGGTCCCAAAAAACGGTTTGGCCCCCACAACTAATAAAAACAAGAAGACACACACACATGCAGACTTGTATTTATATCTTTGTGAGGACCTGCCTTCCCTAGACCCTAGCCCTTGCCCTTACCATCTCCACATCTCCAGTGTCTAATTGTAACCTTTATCCTAAAAGCCTCAATAGAACATTACTACTACTACTACTACTACTACTACTACTACTACTACTTTTTAATTTTAAAAAAAGATGACTCGTTTATTCATTAAAAATAATATCCACACAGCGCACCAAAGTAACCCTTACTGATGAGTCATCAGCACTTTAAGTTTTTGTTCATAGGATAGTGGTTGTCCGACTGTAAGGTGGTTACAGTTTATATTACCCCTCAAGTGTGTTTTTTTTTAACACATGCATTTATCATGAACATATCTAATTTTGACAAGCATAACCTCGAAGAAGGAAACACTTTGCAATCCCATTTAGAGGGCTGGGACCCAGTCTTTGAACCATGGCTTCAGATCATAACACTTCGAATATTCACCTCAGAAACATCAGGAGATAAATGGGAAAAGCACATCTCCCTGCAGGTTCTGAGTCATACTGCCTAATATGCCCCGATGCATCTTTTTATATTCCACAGAATGAATTTATCACATATAGTGCTTTTTTAACATGAAAAGGCAACTAGTGGCCTGAGGTTACTGTGAAATATATTGAAATATCATTTTTTGTGTGGACTTCACAGCAGGATCAGGAGATATCTTTTTTGATCAGTGAGTCATATATCATACACCCTGTCAGTGTATCCGGTAAGATCAGCAGGGCTTTATCAGAAAGCAGAGAGAATTAATGAAGCCCTAAGTTAACCAATTATACCACATAACCTGCCTTTGTGCCAACACATTATCCCCAGTCTGTCAAGAGGGAATTATATTAGTATGTTCCCATGTGCATCCTCTGCTTTTCTTTCTTGTTTTTCACGCAGATGAAGAGAGGAGTGGCAACGCTAAAGCAGAGATGATGTGTCCCCGCTTCCCTGAGCCTCTACCTCTGGAGCATCCTATCCCCAGTCTAAAAGAGGCCCTGGAAAAGGTGAGAGAGGTTCCTAGTGCACAGTCTTAAATCTGCGGCTGTTTTTTTTTTTTTTTTTCATATGTGCTCAAGTCCGAGGAAATTTGCAGCCTCGCTGTTAATCCTTCACACCAAATGCCCTTTCAGCTGACAGAAGGAGATTAAAGATATAGCGGATCAAAAAAAAGTGTCTGTCTGAGCAAAAGGGTTGTTACTGTACCCAGGAAGCAGCACTGCACCATGACAGAATATGAGGCTGCAGAGTGCACATTAGTGATGAGGACATGTATTTAGCAAAGGAATAAATTAATGCCAGGTTCTAACTTGAAAAATTATTTAAATTTGGCCAGCTAAATTCTGGTTTGTACTTGTGCATCTTTGAAAAAATAAAGTTTCATCTCTGGGGCCACCAAGCATATTCCATTTCGAGTGCAAATTACAATGATTTAGTTCGAGCTCACTGAGCTGAGCTAATGTCATCTTGGGAGCTAAATGGGTGTCATCCTGTTGAGAGACATAACCCGTAGTCAACGTACGAAAAACGACACAGAAAAACACAACGCACATTCAAGCTGTGATGCTCATGTGTTCAAAACTGCAACTGCAAGTTCCCCCCTCAGGGAAGAAAAAAATCCTGCTGCTTAAAGAGTACTTGAAGAGTACAACATTGTACCTGTAGGTTTAGTGCAAATGGCACAACTACCAGTATCAACTGTGCTGCTATAAATATGTTATTGGTGTTGTCAACATGCCTAAGCAATTAAATCTAAAGCAATTCGTATTGTACTGTTCGACCTGCAGAGGTGGAAGAAATATTCCAATCTTTTACAACAAGCAGAAGCTTATTTATTTACACTCCTACTTACTGTAAGTATCTGTACGCTGTATTATCAGTGAGAGCATATAAAGTACAAACATAACTATCGTCCTTGGCTGATATCTTATCATACTTTATAAGATTGTTGCGGTAATTTTGCCTGCATTGCAGTTTGACTCTCCCAAAAGACCACAGGATCAGCTGGAGTGGTCGTGATCCCATGAATTTCATCTGTTGACTTATATTGGGTTCTTTTGATTTATGATTAAAGTTTTGGCCTCAAGCTGTTATTTAAATGAAGAATATATATATCAAAACGTCGCTATATGGTCTCATGGCTCCAGACAACTCAGCCATAAGTTTTGTAACGGAAAACCGTCCATAAATGTTTGAAACATGGATTTATTCTTCAACGATTGTAGTGGAATTAAACATTTCATAATTCTTTTTCTTAATTTTCTTTGAAAATTAGGAGTATTTATTTAAAAAGAAATGAGTAAAGTACGCACACTTTAACTATATTGCGTTACACTATATGTGTATCTGTTTAGAATTTTAAGGAACAAAATTCACCTACATGTCCTGTTATGTTCTTTAATATAATTGATACTACAATAACGGATAGTCACAGTGTATAGACACATGTACTCTCACAGTATAGCAGTAAACTAGTCTACACATGCATTTAAATAAAAAATACTATAATTATCACTATAATTGACTTGTCACTTCCTGTCCTGTCTCTTCCAGGTGGATGTTTTGTTTCGACAAAGCATTAACCCTATCAGCCTTCCAGCTATGTCGGCCATCGTAATCTTAAATGACACCGTCCTTTGGACCGGGAACTTTGGAAAGAGGAATGGCAGTGACCCTAACTCAGGGCCGCCAAACGAGTACACAATCTACAGGTGAACACACTGTGTGGAAAACCACAAGACTGGTTTGATATTTTGGTTTCGGTGTAATCTTTAGTAGTTTTTATGTATTTGTATTTATTTATATTGGCCAGTTGGCCATTTATATTGGTACAGTTGGCCTTCGTTGCTCTTAGTTCTGCGAGTTTGTTGTGTTTATAAATATTATTCATTTCCTTACAAGCCTTATCCGTGCAACCAGAAGAAAAACACTAAATACCTTTCCTATTATTTTGCTTTATGTATTTGCATCTAAAAATACTGGAATCAAAAATGTGTCATTTTGAGAGTCGAATTCAAACTACCCGACCGTGTTCAGTGGAATCACTCATCAAACAGCTGATGTCATGCTACTTGTATCTTCTGTCGGTAAAACTTAATTCAACAATAAAATACACTTCCTGTGGATGAAGGGTGACAGTAACTGTTGTCACTGTGGGGTGAACTTTGTTACATCATCTTGGTTTGTTGTAATGGGACCATAAGTTCTGGATGTAAAAAAAAAAAAAAAAAAAAAGAGAGATGTGAGATGTAATTGATTGTGGTTGTTTTATCCTTGGATGTTTGATTAAATTAGAATTAGAATTGTTTATTACAGGAGCTTATTTTAACATGAATTTAAAATAAATAGATGTGACCACTTAAAATGCTGAATAATAAGAAAAAGGAAAAATGGGAGATGGCCTTGTTGTAATAATTACAACAAAAAGAGGCCTGATGGAAATTGGAAAAGAAAACCTAGGCTGTCTGACCTGCTAGTACTTGTCTTGTCAGAGTTCAGCACAAACCCTGGCAAACAGTCTTAACCCAGACAAGAGCCTCAGAATCACAGCCAGTCCAGTCAATACACATAATAATTAGTTGAGATTCACTTTCATCTGACCCTCCTCATCTGATAAATTGTTCACATCTCAAACTTTGCTTTTCAAGTATTATAAATACTGTTAAACACTTTTCAGGCCCTGATGGCATGATAAGGGGTTATTATTTCAAACCTTGGTAAGTACAACCGTGATTAAAGACAGAGTAATGCTCTAGAGACATTGTTGTTTAAGGGTGAAAACTGTGACATTATTGGATTTACAGGGATTATTGAGCACTGCTGTGAAAGTATGCTTTGGTAAATGTCCTCATTAAACTGCCCTGAATGTCGACCCTTTTAGTAAAATGAATACTAAAATTAAAAAAACACTTACTTGAGTAACACGCACAAGCTCGCACATAATCAATCATTTTGCAGATCAATTTAGCCGTTGCATGGAGACACGGTAATGTTAACTTTGAATATATTGTTGAAATGAAAGAAGCACACATGGTATGATACAATATAAATTAGATAAACTTTTAAAAATATTAAACTGGGTTGGACTCAAGTTCATAGAGCAAAAAGTAAAAGGGAGACAAGAAAGGAAACAGAAATTGTCATCCTAAAGAAACTCATCCAGTCCTGACATCTGTCTTTCAGAATAGCCAGCCTCTCCAAAATCTTCCCAACGCTGATGCTGTACAAACTGTGGGAGGACGGGAAGATTGGCTCCCTAGATGACCCCCTGGAGAAGTATGTGGAGAACTTCACCATCAAAAACCCCCTGGGCAAGTCACGAGACTCAGAGCTGAAGTATGTGACCGACGGCCTGATATTTCTGGACAGTGGAGAGGTCCAGATCCGCTCCTCCACAGTCACTCTGCGCAGGATGGCCAGTCAGCTCTCAGGTAGCGGCTCACAATGAATGAACTGAACGCCCAGTAATCCTCTCACCAGAGAGACGGCTTTGAGATATAATATATCTAAAACATGGCCGGATATTCTGTGTCTTCTGCAGTTCTTGATGTGTGAAAAGGCATCTGTTTTATAAGCAAACGTCTAAAAATGAGATCGCAATTTGAAAGCAATAGGAGCAGGATCAAAAAGCTAAAGGGTGAATTTGAGGGTGAATATAAAAGAAAAAATATGTAACAAAAGAGGAAAAGGATGTGGTTTTGCAGCAATATTTCTGGAAACTTCTCCCTGTGTATATACAGATTTTACAGTCTGGATCTATGGCCATTTCATTATGGGGCATGTTTCAATTGATACAGAGGAAGAAATAGTTTTGCATGCAGTTGGACAATCCGACAACCAAATCACTGGACTAAGCGTAATTAGTTTTCAACAGAGCTACTCCGCATCAGTTTATCTGAGTAACTTTCTCCATTTGACTCCTTCATTCTGTTTATATGAATCACAAAAGAAGAATCATAAAATAAAAGAAGAGAGGAAGAGGCCAGACAGATAACAGATCTTCCATGTCTCAGTGGGTCATCACTGTGTCAGTGCTGGACATAATAATCATGTTCAAAGAACGTTCAGAGAATATGTCACGTACCAATAAAGTGGAGTTTCAAGACAAATGAAACAACCTTGACAGAAAAATCTAAAGTGAAGAGCCAATTTTTGAGAGAGAAAGAGAGAAGAGGAACACATCTAATGCATATAAAATCAGTTTAGTCATTTTCATGCATTGATTTTGTTTGTTTGTTTGTTTGTGGGCTGATCCAGGCCTCCCGCGGAGGCTTCGGGGCACGAATCTGCTTTGGAAAGGAAAAACACAATCTGCAATCAATCTACTTCAAGATGACGTCCTTGTTGCAGATCCAGGCACCAGGTAAGATTTGTTATTATGAGTTGGTTTCTCTTTTTCCATATGAGTCTTGATACAGCAAAAAACTTGAGCCATGTGTCTGAACAGTGGAAGAGTCTCCCTGCATCACCTCTGCATGAAACCTGGCTAATAACAGCTAGCACGGAAGAAGCACTCTCAGTTTTCTCTTGTATATTGTGACAATGTTTACAGTTCTCCTACACATACTTATTCTACGCTGTTTGTTGCATTTGTTAATTTACTGCCACCTTCGACATTTCAAAGGTTTGCTTCAAAATATCTAATTAAAAAATACAACAGACCTCTACAATAGAGTTCTTTATAGCATTTTAACACTGGTCTATGGGGATTAAAGGCTCTTTTAGAGTACTGTGGGGCCTAGACGCCGTGACTCCCGCATGTAGCCATTTATATGGTTCATCAGACAACGCCACCTAAATGCTAGTCGACAAGTTTCTACTCCCTGCTTCATTTTCAACAATGGCGACTGAAACTTTTACCAAAAACTTGCTGAAGATGAGTCATACAAATGTTTGTACCTCCGAGTCTCCTCAGTTAACCTTTCCTTGATGTGTTCCATCGGTAACAATCAATCTGAAAATTGCAGAGATGGAGAAGCAGCCGGAAATACTAAAGTGGACAGCTTGTGCTGCCTGCTTCACCGCAGTTAATTGTTACATTTCTGGGGAAGCGCACAGCACAATCGCTGAGGTTTCTGCATCAACCTAACACTGCTGCCTATAATTCTCATTTGGAGTCAGCCTCAAGTGGCCTTTTTGGTTTTGTTTTTCATTCCTGCTTTTTTTCCCCTCATATAACCAGTTATTTAATGAGCTTTAGAAGTGCTGTTAGGCTGATCAACTAAGTTAATCTTCTCTGTGTTTACTATAGCTTCCTGTTCATACTGTAACTCTCTGCACAAAATATGTCTGAACATCCTTTCTCTCTTAATTTTCACCTTTCCAGATGTCACTACAGTAACCTCGCCTTCTCTTTGCTTGCTCATGTGATGGCGGAGCGAGTAGTCGGAGTTGATTATCAGAGATGGATCACAGACAACATCCTGGACAGGCTGGGGATGGAAGACACTGGCTTCGACCTCACCCCGGGGTTGCAGAGCCAGGTAGCCGTGGGAGTGTACTCCAGTGGAAAACCAGCCCCGCTCTATGATCTGGGATGGTATCGACCCTCTGGTCAGATGTTCTCCACAGCTGCAGACATGGCCAAGCTGGCCATGATGCTGCTGGGTGCTTATCACCGCAAGCTGCTGGAGCCAGATTCCTTGAAGATCATGTTGACCCCTCTCTTCAGGTGCGATAAGGACTACTTCGCCAACCGCACTGGGACACCATGGGAGGTGAATGAGCTGATGGGCTACGAGGTGGTGCGTAAAGATGGCGATCTGGACGGCTACTCCGCCACTTTCTCCCTGGTTCCCAGGCTGAAGCTTGGCCTGGTGGTGCTCATGGCAGGAAGCCGCCCTCAGGACCAGGATCTGGTCAAAAAGGCCTATAACCACATTATCCCAGCCATAGAGAAAGCCTTCAGGGAGGCCAAGAAGGTCCTCGTTGCTCCCCCAGACCCAGTGCCATACGTGGGCTTTTTCACATACAGCAACATCACCTTCTATGAGATCAAAGTTGGGCCAGATGGAGTTCTGATCATGCAGCAGTTTGGCCCCCAAATTGAAGAGCTGATCCCAGAGAAATACAGGACAATAAAGCTCAACTACCTCGTTGACAGGGTGTTCAGGGTGGTGTTTGAAAAAGAGTACCCTTGTGTTTTGCAAGTCGGCACAGCCTCAGTATCCCTCGAAGCCCAAGACGGCCAGTTATTTAACTTCTACATGTTTAATAAAAAGGGCTTATCCCCTAGTTTTGATGCTCCAGGACTGAACACTTATAATGTGGTCAGAATAGCCCGCAGGCCGTCCTTCTCCAGCTGAATTACAGCAGTGCTGTGGCCTAAAGGCAAATGGTATGTCCTTGGGATATGTGGGGGACTGCAAAATGGAGAGGAACCTGTGAATATTGAAAGACTGAATGGAAAAAATTCTGACGTACAGTCACAGACAGGATTCTGAACTTCATATAAAGCAAGCTCAGAGGGGAATGAATATGTATCTGCAGCCGTATAATGTCTTTCACAGCTGAATGATATATGTGAGTGTCCCCCTCAATTCCTTCATTACGCCTCTGAGCTGAACATTCGCAACATGGTGATACAGTGCTTGTATTTTTCCTGCCTTCATTTAAATTATTCTCACATTCGCTTCTGCTCATGAGTTTTCATAAGAGAGATCAGCAGAACATGTCCAGTTGTGGTCTTTTGCATGAATGTTTACATTCATTTTATTATCAAATCTGGAACGATGATTGCAGTTCCATAAAACCTTTTGATCAGATGCTGTATATTCATATCTTCCATTCATGATGGAAACATTATTAAATTCCTTTGTGCGACTCATACATGAATATCACCTATCGAGCATGTTGCCACTGTTTTTGTTGATTTCAGCTCTTCATTAACACACAACCCAGGACAAGGACTCTTACTGCTTGTATAATCCCCAAACATGAACTCTAATTCCTTTCAACCTCTACCACCACTACTAATGGCACTCTTCTCTGACAGTGGCAGCAAAATAGCACACGAAGAGAGACAAAATATTCCTCATCTTACAGTGGCTGGTGTTTTGTATGTTTCTGTATTACACAGCCTGTATGACAATGTTATGGAAGTGGAGTAGGTCCTGAAAATGCTTTAAGCACCCTGTGCAATGAAGGAAATCAAGGTAATGTAAATGAAAAGCTCCCTTTTGTTTCATCTGAATATAAATGAAATATTGAAACCGGCATTCTGTTGTACACTACGGTGTTGTCACAATCGACAGATTAAAGCTTATTCTGATGGTTAGTGGGAAGGCTGAAGCAGGACTGGAACAAAAAAAACACATCCAAAGTACACCATGTCATTTGTCAAGGTTTGCTATTTTGGGTAAAATGTGAGATTCGATGCAGAAATAATCACCCAGTGCAATCATGACAATGACCAAAACACTTCAGCATTAAGATACATATATACAATCGTAGAAGTAACAACACTCTAATCAAATGTTACCTGGCTTCAGCAGGTCAAACATATAATAGTTATGTATGGACAGCTGGACATTTATTTGTGCAGGTTTTAAATCAGGCACACAATAGCCATAATCATCTTTGCAATCACAGTGAACGAGAGCCTGCCAGTCGTTCAAATCAAGTACGTGGCGGCTGGCCATGCAACATGAGACAGAACGAGATCGGGAAAAGCAGTCAGGCATCACATTCTTTGTTCACAGGTACCACTGAAAACACAGAGAAGGACGTTTGCTGCTCAGCGATGTACAAATTGCAAATAAGATCAGAAACAATCAAATACAACGTCGACTGTAACAGATTCAATTGTCACACTCCCACTGGATTCATTCTCTAAGGCATACAGCAGTTACAGAATAAGACAGCAGGTGGAATATGCAGGCACTGTTGAGCAGTATTATCCATACCAAAAAAGAAGATACAAAATTAACATACAAGTTCTTTAATAACATGTTACAAACTTAAGACAAAACTTCAGCATTTTTTCCCTGTACGAAAATATCTGTATGGCCTGTTGGACCTAGACGACAGTTAGCGCAGCTCAGCATAAACACTGTAATTAGAGTGGAATAGCAAGCGTATGTCGATTGGGTGAAAAAAAAATAATAATAACAGCTTAATTCTTACTTTTTAAATTAGTTTGAAAAGTTTTGGATTCAATCAATACAACAAAGTGTAAAAAACAAGTTGAGATTTTCTGAGATATTTAGAATAGTAGAATAATCGGTTCTCACTGGAGAGGCTCCAGACCAATATCCCACCACAAAAATTGTGTGGGTGGGGGGGATATATGGGCTGGCTTCCAGGCTACCAAGGGATCACTGACTGTCAAGTTTAGAAAACCAGTGCACCAGAAGAGTAACAAAAGTGAGAAACAAAAGTGTACAAAGTGACAAGGTTCAAAGGACACATTCAAATACACAAATATGTTCACCATGACATGATCATCTCAAATGAATAGACTGTAGAACAACTGATCAACATGGTTAGGGACAGCTCCTTACAATCGCTGATAGCCCTAGCTTCCTAATCTCCAAGCTGACAGTAGTTATTCTGCATTTCCTTTTTGAGGGATTAATAGAGTCTACTTCCACCTTCTGCTATGAAGAGTTATTTCCATTCACACAAGCACAAAGCGTTTGTGCCAGCTGGCTGTTGGCTGTTGTCTTATCGGTGCGTTTGGGTTTAACTTTCAGATCCGGAGACCGAAGCACTGTCACAGCGGGCCCTCATTGACGGTAGTTTTTTCGTGATGGTTTGATGCATCTGGGCATTTATTCTTAGCTAAGCTAAACTGTCTCCGGGCAGCAGTTTCACATTCATTGTACAGACACAAGAGTTTAATTGTCTAACTCTTTGCAAGAAAGTAAACAGGCTTATGATCTGAAATGTGACATGTCAGAACACAGAGGTCTTATAGGTCGCCTCTTTACACGCACATGTGAGCATGCCAGCGTCCATGCTCAGTGTCATGTTAAGCAGAGGGAGGAAAGCATTGGAGTCCTTACTCTGGGCCTCAACTCTGGAGCTTGTGAGGGAGGAGTCCAGTAAAATCTTGGGGAACGGCGGGGAGTCTCTGACGGAGCTGTTTTCCTCTGGGTGGGAGCACACAAGTTCCCGGAAACACTCCCTGAAGCGTGTGGAGAGCAGGCTGTAAATGATGGGGTTGACTGCAGAGCTGAGGTAGAAGAGGACGCCTGAGAAGATATGGACATACTGATAAATGTTGTGCATCAAGTCGGTCCACTGGCTGATAGAACTCCACAGGAGCCGCTCGATGTGAAAAGGTGCCCAGCAGACTCCAAACACAGCCACAACAATCGCTGGAGGATCACAGAGAGAGAGAGAGAGAGAGAGAGAGAGCATGCTTACAGACAACTTTACAGGATACACTGCATCATTAACAATTAAACTGCCCATTCTAGTGACTAGTGGTCTAGTGTTTTGGTTTGAAAGTGTTTATTTGAAGCCACTTATAATTATTCGGTCATTAATGATCTGATGGCATCCCACTGGTGATATTTCCTCTCTGAACTCTAATTTAAGAATTGCTTTAGGTGCTGAAAAGTGAAAGGATTAGACAGAAGTTTTTTTGTTTGTTTTTTTAAAACTCAACACAATCGAAGAACTTGTGATTTTTTTTTTTACTTTTTACCAGGTTTGAATCCTAGCCTCTAAAATAAACCATCCAAATGCTTAATTTAAAACAAGCGACTAAAGAGAATCTTTAGTCGCATTCATAAAAGACAAACTCACGATTCAACCAATGTAAACATAATTTAAAATCCAATTTATGATAAAAATGTGGAAGACCTTATCGCCTTCATTCAACTGAACATAAAAGCTATATTCATATGGCAACAGGTTTGTTTTGTTAGTAGCACTCCACACACTGCCAAGAGCTAGAAATGTCTCAGTAGCAGGCATTTAACGCTTGGTTTCAAATTTTTGAGGCGTCTTCCACTTACATAAAGCACCAAGTTTGGAAATAAACGTGTTCTTTCACAGAGTCTCATCTCATATATATTCTGTGTCATCTTGTTCCAGCTCGTCATTAAACCTGTAACATGTGAACCCTGTGAGAACGTGGGCTGTGCTATAAATGGCATGTACATCAAAAAGAAAGAGAAGTAATTATTAAACAGATTTTGGCAAAACTTGAGTCTGATATGTTAAGCATGGAGAGACTTTGGAGACATTGGAGACTTTTAGACCTATGATTTAGAATAAAGTTTTGTAGTTTTTAAAGAAGAATTGGCCGTGCAAAACGAGCTTAACTACAGTGATAATATTGCACTTTTTGAAACATGATGATTTTAACTACCCTTTCAAGTAACTTCTCTTGTTTAAAGACAAAGTGTGTTATATCTGGAAATATCTGTGAATATTTTCAGTCATCCAGGTCATGGTATGTCCAAAAAACAAAGGTAAACAACATCTGAGGGGCTTGAGACTCTCTTTCGAAGGACCACGATGTAGCCATAGAAGACGAGAAGTTTGAAAGAGGAGTAAAAAAAATTGTCTGTACATTTGAAGAAAAAGAGAGACGTGGACTGGACCTACAAAAACTCCTTGTTCTGAGTTTATTTATTTATTTATTTATTTTAGAGTCTGAAACTAAACTTGAAATAAGTCCAACTGTCTTTGTTTTAGCTGAAATAATACTACCTCTGCTCCCCTTTTCTGATTAATGTTACCAAGGAAGCCCCTCCGAATTCAAACAATCCTGACAGTCCTCTGTAATCTTCTACTCTGTTTTCTTGCCATTTGGCTCTGGGAACATGTCTTGGCATTGATAACACAGATTAGAGGCGATATGTTTTCAGTTCACAGCTTCCTGCCAGAGAAATGCTTTGTGGACAGAGAGGAAAAAACACTTACAGAGCATCTTGATGACCTGTCTCCTTCGCCCACTCTCCACACTGATCTTCCTTCGAGTGCTGCTGCAGTTCTTTCCCAGGTTCCTGCTGGACCGCTGCCTCTCCCTGCTCAGGTGAAGGCCCATCACTAAGTACAGCATGCTAATTATCATCATGGGCACAAAATAGAAGCAAACAGTTGTGATTTGCATGACCATGTTATAGATCCATAGAGGCTTGAGCACAGTGCATATGGCCGACTCCTCCATCTTCTCTGGTAGGTAGAAGATACCGTGCAGAGAGGTGTTAGGGACCGCGCAGATCATCGACACCACCCACACGATGCTGATGACCCGTTTGGCGTGCTGGTTAGTGGACAGGTAGCGTGTCTTGAGTGGATGCACCACAGCAATGTACCGCTCCACGCTGAGAGCTGTGACGTTGAGGATGGAGGCAAAGCACACGGTCTCAAAGAGGAAGGTCTTGAAGTAGCAGCCGCCCTCGCCAAAGGGGAACGGGTAGTTCTGCCACAGGTCGTAAATCTCCAAGGGCATCCCGAACAAAAGCACGAGAAGATCCGACACAGCCAGGCTCAAAAGGTAAAAGTTGGTGGGGTTACGCATCTTCTTGTGCTTTGCTATCACTGCACACGTGAGCAGATTCCCAGACAAGCCGATGAGAAAGATGAGCAGGTAAACGCTGGTCACCGGGAAGAAGAATGGAGATCGTTTTGGACCCAAGATCTCATAGAGGTTGACTTCAGCAAACTGGTTGTTGGTGTAATTCGCCGTGGCGTTAAGTGGCATGCTGGTGTTGGAGAAGCCCTCCAAAGACAGCTCCATTGTAGAGAGGAGTGCTAGTGCCAACTACTTGGGTTGCATTAACACATCCAGGGCTGATTTCTGGGTTTGGTTCAGCTTTGGAGGCCTTTTGTTAAAAAGGAAAAAAAAGACTGATTAACAGCTCTGTGGTGAGACTCACTCAAGGTTTCTTCAGCGTCTGTTGAAAAATAATGTTTTAACTGATTTACAGATTCAGTAACTACGAGCAACAAAGCTACAGTCGTAGAAATTGTTAGTGGCGCCATCTGATAACTGGTGAAACATGACTGGTCAACATGTAATCACTGCTCACCTTTGATATGCAGTTGAAAATAAATTTTACCTAGTTGCTCTATTGGTACATGTATGAACAAGACATAAAGACCTACATGATATCTCAGCCAAAGCTTCTGATTTCGTTAATTATTGACAATGAAAAACATAGCATGATCTGGACAACCACTTAAGACATTTTCTTTAATTAATTAATGAATTAATCAATTTATAATTTTGTCAATAAAATATAAAAAAGCATAAAATTGCTAGTGTAACTTCATCAAGCCTAAGTTAGCGTCCTCCTTGTTATATCAATTTTAATCCCAAAGGTGAGAATCTGACAGGGCAATTCATCTTACGTTAGAACAAATGCAAATGAATTTTATCATTTCATTTTTCATATTTCTGCTTGGATGACAGAACGCCTGGCATCCTAAAGTTGCTGAAGCAACAACAGATGCTTCATTTTTCAGGGTGATCTATGAAGAGCTGAGAGCAGGAATGCATCTCGCTGAATAACAAATAAGGCACACGTAAAGCAAACAGATGCTTAAAACAGAATTGCCTATTTTCAAAGAGAAGAAAGCACATGAAGCACATGAACAAAGATGTGTGACCTGGACCTTAAGTCCCCGTTTCAGAATATCACATCCTCTTAATGACAAAAGACATTTTTTGTTGATGGTGGATGGCGAGGAAACAATAAGTGCAAAAAAACAAAAGTGTCATGCACCAAAATGGCAGATTGGGTTAGGAAATGATGCTTTAACTGTTACAGTGATACTGTTCAAATCATTCTCATCAGCTGCAGATAATTGCCATCGCACAAACTGCACTGATATATGGTAATGACTTTGTCTGGGAGGTTAATTATGTTTCCACATATCACGCTGGACAATCTAAGGATATGTGACAAATATGGCATCAGCTGCTTTGTCAGAATTAACCTTAAAGACACTCAGACATGATATGTTTGACTTTTTGGAGGAATTTAAAATCAATCAATATTCAAATACTAATTCAAAATACAACAGTAATAATGTGTTAATGTGTGTTAATGCATTATTAAAACTTGATAAAACACTAGCAGTGTCTAACTTCTGAGGTGAATAAATAAATCCTCACCTTGGTGCTGCTGATCTGCCAGCCACTTCCAAGAACGAGCTCTCTGAGCAGTCATGATGAGAAATGAGGAGACAAACTGTGCAAAAGAGGCAAATAAAATATAACTGGCTGAATGCAAAAGTTGGCTGAGGAGATTCGGTTCGGCGCAAACGATAGGAGGGAGATGGAGGGTCCACAGAGGAGGACTGCAACCGTGCTGCAACCACGTCCCCCTCCAGACAGAGATTAATCTGGTGAGATGTAAAGGAGAGGGAGAGAGCGGTAAAGAGAGACAGAGAGAGAGAGAGAGAGAGAGAGAGCAAGAGAGAGGGGAGAGAGAGAAGGGGACTCATGGGATCACGCATTTGCTTGCAGGGCTTGGATCAGAGAAGATGTACACAGACTTTCATTCACAAAAACTAGAGACAAGATAGAGATTCATAAAAAGTGCACCTACCCTATTATAAGCAGGTATTTAAAGTGATTACATTTGTCTGGGGGAATATTATTGATTCAAGATAGTACAAAAATGTTAAGGAGGGGATATTTGATGAGAAAATAAGTGTTTGCAGAATTTATGATTTCTTGGCCATTTTTTTAGAGAATATGAATGCTAACACAAAAACTTTACTTTCACTCATGGTTGGTGGTTGGGTGAAGCCATTTATTACCAAACAACTGTGTTTACACTTCATAATCATAATGATTTACAGAAACTACCCAAATGACCCTGATCAAAAGTTTACATACCCCAGTTCTTAATACCGTGTTTTGCCTTCCTTAACGTCAATGACAGCTTGAAGTCTTTTGTGGTAGTTTTGATGAGGCTCTTTATTTTCTCACATTGTAAAGCCGCCCATTAGGGCCTCCATTTCCTGTAAATTCTTGGGCTGTCTTGCATGAACTGCACATTTTAGATCTCTCCAGAGTGGCTCAGTGATGGAGGTCAGCAGACTGAGATGGCGACTCCACAGCCTTCACTTTATTCTGCTGTAAACAATGACAGGAATGTCCTGTTGGAATGTCCAGGTACGTCCCACGCGCAGCTTCCGCTCTGATGATAGCAAATTTTCCTCCAGTATTTTCTGATAACATGCTGCATTCTCCTTGCCACCAATGTTGACCATGCTTCCTGTGGCTTTGTAGCTCACACATCCCCAAAACATGGTGTACCGTTCATCATAGGCCTCGTTGACTCCTCTCCAAATGTAACGTTTATAGTTGTGGCCAACTTCAGTTTTGGTCTCATCACTCCAAATGACTTTGTTCCATTAGTTTTGAGGCTTGTCTCTGTGCTGTTTGGCGTATTGTAAGTGGGATGCTTTGTAGCATTTGTGTAGTAATGTGTCCTGAAGTTATTTGTGGGTTTTTCTTTGCACCCCAAACAATTTTCCTGGCAGTTACAACTGGAATTTTTGTTGGTCTCCCTGACTGTGATTTGGTTTCAAAAGAATCCCTAATTTGAGCCCCACTCAATCTCCTTACACATAAGCATAATCCATTAATCTATTGTTGCCTGAGAAAGTCCATTAAGGGTGCCCATACTTCTTCAAATTATTGCACTTTACCTCAAATTACATAGGTTAACTTTTCTAACATAACACACATTGCCATCTCGCTAATCCAAGATTGTATAGTGGAGACTTCAGTCTCTCTCCAAGATAGAGCGACCATCCTCCTGGCATACAGGAGGCCAAAGTAGAGTCTTACACTTAAAGTTGACAGAAAAGTAATCCCTAAAATACAACGTTTTGCTATGCAGGGTACCTGGATGCGTGTGATTTTACGAAGAGTACAGACAACCATTATCCAAAAAGCTGCCATCTTAGGATATTACTATACACAATGAATCAAAGTACCTTTCTCAGTAGACATTTCACACATGTATCTGGAATGCCAGAGGACCATTTATTGAGATTTTCAGGGGTTATGCATGTCCTCATTAACCACTTATGTTGTAGCAGTTTCATTTGAATATTAGTGGTTTGTGACTGAGCTTTTAAGCAAGCTGTCGCCCACTCAGCTTCTTCAATATCTTCCTTAATATCTAAACCCCAAGCGCTGTATACAGTATAAACTCTGCAAGACATTAGACTCACTTCATGCAGTGATTGGGCAGGAGGAATCAGAAAGGCAGACATGTTTAAACTTTACATTTGTGCAACATCATCAGTGCGTCCCTCAAGTGTGTGCAGTCATCTTCAGATTTTCAACAATAATGCAACAATAATCTCTTTCTGCCTCACACTGCATTGAAGTGTGACCTTAAAGAAAGACGCGTAATTTCTAACGCGGATGACCTACGGACGCAGTTCTAAGAAATAATAACCCTACCTTAAGCCTAAAGTTTGCAGTGAATATCCAAAAAGCTTCTGGGGCCTGGAACTTTGGAAGTCTTAGTAATATTAATACTGCAATGCAATCGAAGATATTGAGCAAAAAATACTGTTCTCTTCAGTTTTTGCCCTCCAGATGTGTAAAGGGCAAACACCTTGACCTAGATTAAAATTTAAATAGAGAGCTGCCAGAAAGATTTTTATGAGAAAGAGGAATACCTAAGAGGATACTGAGTTGTGTGTCATCAGGTGAAGTTTTGTGGAGCTACAGTGGAAGTGTTGGGGCGACTGGCTCAGTAGGTACAGCAGGTTGTTCACGAAACCATAGGGTTAGCAGTTAGAATGTGTCCTTGAGCAAGATACTGAACCCCCAGTTGCTCCCAGTGCATGGCACTGGTGTGTGAATGTGTGAGCGAATGGGTAGATGTGTCTCCGACTGTAAAGCGCTTTGAGTACCAATAGGTAGAAAAGCGCTTTATAAAAGCAAGGCCATTTACCATTTACATTCATGACAGAGTCTCAAAGTGACATTGTTGAAATGACAGCACATATGTGTTTCAAAATCTGCAATTCTGCGTGGCAAGAAATTCAGTTGCTATCAGATGCATCTGAAGTGAATGGAAGGACGACTGTAGCGTATGAAGACAGTATGAGTTCAATAGTTTGTTGTGAAAAAAAAACTCCTCCCTTACAGCCTTTCACTCAACCTTGAAGTATGACTTCAAGGAAAAGAAAAAAAAACATATCAAAAGGTCTCTGTTTGCAACAACTTTTTAAATGCCCTCCAGATGTGTAAAGTAAGACCTTGGCCTAAAATTGAACAGCCAGAATGGGTAAGTTCAAAATAGATTGACAAAAACTGATAGAGACTATGTGTACTCTGGTTGAGGCTTATCTGTCAGTCAGTCAGTCAGTCATCTTCTATACCCGTTTAGTCCTGTTAGGGGTCAGGGGGGGCTGCTGGATCCTATCCCAGCTGTCATCGGGCGAGAGGCAGGGGTACACCCTGGACAGGTTGCCAGTCCATCGCAGGGCTAACACAGAGACACAGACAACCATTCACACTCACATGCACACCTATGGCCAATTTAGAATCACCAATTAACCTAATGAGCATGTCTTTGGATGGTGGGAGGAAGAGGCTTATATGTAACAGCTGCAATTAAACAAACCAGCGTAATGAAAGCTGATCTGTGTAAAGCTTTGTCACTAATACAGTTTGATAAGTCCATCTGTCTGGTAGAGTTTTGCTCACAAGTACAATTGGAGACTTCCCTGCTTTCATAATGATGATAAATGTCAGGTTGTCAGTCATGCATACTAATGTTTCCAAATATGAGATGGGTCATAAAAATTGCTTTACCCATATGGATATTTCAAATGAGTCTTTCTTCTGAATTCAGTATTTTCCTATGGAAAATTGTGAGACACTTATTTTAGTGACATTTTAGAAGAACTCTTTGGGCATGTACATACTGTAGCTTGAAACTACTTTTTTTTAATATGGATAAAAATATTTTGCGCTGAAGCCTTTTGTAAACAGGAGGAGAAAATTTCCACACCATGTTTGAGATTTTACACGTTAAAGGGAAGCATATCACACAGACACACAGACAAGAAAGATATTTTTCCTTTTTTTTTGTTTACCTCAAACACTGCTGCCATTGCTGTATCTTAGGTCTTCTATCTCTAATCCGTACAGCTTATTCTGGGTTTGTCTATTAAATATGTGACCAATTTAAGACTAAATAACATTTGATATATATATATGTCAAACCTCTTTAATAAGTATAATATGTACTGGTAAGCCATTACCAGTACATATTATACTTATGCACTCCCTGGCCAAAAAAAGGCCCCACCTGGATTTAACTGAGCAAACAGCTACGAGCCTCCTATTGGATAATTACTGAATGAGTGATTATCTTTCAGCTGGTAACAAGTTATTTAACCCCAACTGATGCAATGAGTAGTTTCTCATTTCTTAAACAACCATGTTGAAAGACACATCCTGTGGTTCTGGAAAATATGTTAGAAAGGTCAAATCATTGGCATGCATCAAGCAGAGACTAAACCTGGGTTAAGAACCGTCCAACACATTATTAAAAACTGGAAGAATAGTGGGGAGCTGTTGTCTTCGAGGAAGAAATGTAGTCAGGAAAAAAATCTTGATTGATCGTGATTGGCAACCACTTCAACATTTGGTGAAAGAAAAACAACAGTAGAAGTCAGGGATTGGAACTGAACAGCTGTGCAGCCTTAAGAAAACCACTAATCTCTGAAGCTAACCTGAAAAAAAGGCTTCAGTTTGCTAGAGAGCATAAAGTTTGGACTCTGGAGCAATGGAAGAAGGTCATGTGGTCTGCTGAGTAATGGGGGCATCAGGGTAAGAAGAGAGGCAGATGAAGTGATGCACCCATCATGCCTAGTGTCTACTGTACAGGCCTGTGGGGGCAGTGCTATGATCTGGGCTTGCTGCAGTTGCTCAGGTCTAGGTTCAGCAACATTATGTGTCCAAAGAATGAGGTCAACTAAATGGGGGTATATGCCCATACTGATGGTACGGGCATATTCTAAGATGACAGTGCCAGGATTCATGGGGCTTAAATTGTGAAAGAGTGATTCAAGGAGCATGAGACATCATTTTCACACAGAGAACCCCGTTGAGAATCTTTGGGATGTGCTGGAGAAGGCTTTGCGCAGTTGTCAGACTCTTAGATCATCAATACAAGATCTTGGTGAAAAATGAATGCAACACTGGATGGAAATAAATCTTGTGACATTGCAGAGGTTTATCAAAACAATGCTACAGTGAATGTGTGCTGTAATCAAAGCTAAAGGCTGCCCAACAAAATATTATAGTGTGTGACCTTGTATTTTGGTGGTGACTGTTTTTTGGCCAGTTGATTAATGATTAAGTTGTTAAGTTAACTAATCATCATACTTTTTGTATTGTTTAGGAATACGAAACATGCTACCTATGCAGATTTCAGCAACAATCCTGGCTTTGTAAATGCACTGCAATTACAACTGACACCGGTGTTTGGTTTTGAAATAAGAGATCTTAGTCTTAATCTGGAAAAATTAAAATGTCAAAACCCAGCTCAAGTGGCTACAAAGAGAAACACAACAGTATTGTTAGAATGCTACTATTGTCACGTCTGCCGATATAATTCGGACACAAGTCTCAAACACAAACTCAAGTCTCAAAGGCCAGTAGTAGTAGTGATTTATCCAATTTATTGCAAAAGCAAGAAGCAGTTAGGAATGAAGCAGGTAGTGAGGTTTTCCAGAGAGGACAGGGGAGGAGGTGCTGGGAGGAAGGCTGGCAGACAGGTGGAGCTGGTGAGGATCCCAAGGAGACAACAAAAGAACTGATGAGTGGATTGGTCCGGGAGCTGAAGACAAAGAGACAAGAAATAAGTATACAACGCTAGACAGAATTACTAGAGCAAAAAACCACTGTACCACTCTGGTAAGCAGACAATCTGGCGACAAGTGGAGGAATGAACCAGGATTATACTGACGAGAGTAGATGGCTGATGAGGCTCCATTGCTTGCATGTGTGCGTGCAGGTGGCTCCAGCTCCACCCAGCTCCAGGCAGACCAACCTCCAGAGAGAGACAGAACAAATCGACCCAGAAACATAGATCCTGACAACTATAACAAACGCCAAGCCTTAATTGATCCAAATAAGTTTACTGGTAAACACAGATGGAAGGATGAGAAAACTGAAAGGAAATGGGATGAAAAGGGGTGAGGGGACGGGATGAAAGGGATCAAAGAGATGGGATGAAAAGGGGTCGAAGGGAAGATAAAAGGAGCGGAATGTGTAGAAGGGTGATAGTAGAGGAACCCAGGGACTGAGACCGTATATAAGTAGATATAATAACTTCATTTTTTTTTCATGAAATTGATGTATACAACTAATGGTCAACATATCAAATGTATAGGTTCATAAAGTTAGAGGTGTTCAGTGTTCATGGGGGAAAGGAATGTGTGTGAATGCTGTAGCATAGAAAACAAAGATAGTCTAAAAGAACGGAAACAAACCAGAAAGGGAGGTGCCTGCAAAAAGAGCAGAGAGAGACTGATTAGACATTTATATAACCTTAACACAGTGGACACCACAGATTCTCCAGATCACATCAATCAACTACCTGCAGAACACCCAGCCATTGACTATAGTTTAACGTGCAGGTGTGGGATCTGTGTGCACATTATAATCTGAATTCAGTTGCTGTCAGTTACACGTGTAGTGGATTCCAGGACGACTGTACATCTTAATTTATATATAGTGTATAAAGGCTGAGAGTAAGACCAATTCAGCAGTTAGTTGTGCTGTTTTGGGAACATACGGATATTGTGATAGGACCCATGATGCACATAAACTGTAAATCCTCAAAAAAAACATGTGTGTGTGTGTGTGTGTGTAAAACTAAGGGGCTGTTCACACGGAGACGCTTTTTGGTGTAAACGTAGGGTCGCAGGGTGAAAAAAATTCACAAACACAGTTCGTGCGTTTTTGTGCGGATGGCGAAAACAGCGAGAAACCCATACGAGCGTTTTGATGATGTCATCGCCACCATCGCCACACCCCTCGAGCAGCCTTCCACCTCCCGCAAGACGTCTCATAACAACATCAACAACAATGGCGGACTACATGCTCACGTTCCTGCTGGAGAAGATATTGAGCCTATTATGGTTACTAGGGTAAAATCTAATTTCTCCTTGAGTTTGGTTTCTTCTAGAGCCGATTTGTAAACAGCGCTCAAGCTTTATGTGCATGCTCTGCCTCTTCCTCTCCGTTTTTGGTGAACCGAAACATTAGTAGCATTTTGAGTCGTTTTGAGACGGATCCGTGTGGATGCAGATATTCTTGAAACGATGCCAGGGAAAACGGAGGGGGAAAAGATCGTTTTCGTATGTGTGGACGAGGCCTAATTGGCCATCCACACGGAGACGGTTTTTGGTTTAAACGCAGATGTTTTGCATCATTTTGGCCGATCGTCCACACGAATTCACATTCTGTGAAATTCACTGATATTAAGGCTATAGCTGAGTTTTGACTCTGCTGTCCTCGCTTTGTGAAAGCAAAGGTTACATTTATACTTCAGAGGCGTCCATTCATACATAATACATGGATTGGATTCAAATTGACCAGCTGCACTAATCTGCTCTGTCAACGTCTTAAATGGACTACATGCCACATTTCTGCAAGTATAATTATTCAGACTGCTTCCTGTGAAGAATGAATGACCCACTTACTTCAAATGTGTTCTTAAAATACCATTACTTTTATAAGCAATACAGAGGATTTTTTTTTTCAGTACACTTTCTCCTTTTCTATGACGACTACATGATCACTTTCCGTTTGCTCTCTTAGTGCATAAAATTGCTTGTGCAAGCTATTTTTTATTTTTCCTTTTTCAAATGAGTTTAGGCACCGTAAAGAAACACTTGTTTGTTTGCTGCATTGTTTTGCATAAATACAAGATACTTAATACTGGAGAAATAGTGAATGCAGAGGAAAATGTTTGCTGCAAGCTTTGTGGTGTAATCCTTTAAATTCCTAATTATGTCTTTATCATTTGCAAGAGATGTTTCTGACTCACAGTCTGGCTCCAAATTCATAATAATAAGGAAATAAAATGAGAACTGACAATTGCAGGGGCTAAAGTGGAGTGCTAGAGCAACATGTTGCAGCTCATTCTCAAGAACAGAGTTCATAGTGGAGTATGGAGAAAAAAATCCTCTCTGGAAAATGTGCAAGATGCAACATTGGTACAGGAAGCTGCAGAAGGGAGCACAGAAGAGGTGTGACATGTGAGAGTCCGCCAGGTGTTTGTTGGTGTGATTAGACGCAAGCCCCAGAAGGCAACTGTGTCATGAGTGCAGAGAGTCAAGGCCCTCCCATATTGTTACTTTCGCTGAAAATGGAGCAACATCAGCATTCATTTCAAATTGTGGTTGTTGTCATCTGTTGAATGCAAGTCCAATATTTGCTCTCCCTTTGAGATCTGACTATTTAGAAATTCCAGAGGGAAATATTAGCAGCTAAATGTTGAATGCATGTTCATCTGTTACAGTTATATATAGCAGGCTTTTAAGTCTTAAATGGCTGCCTGCTGTGGAAAAGAGGGTCAAGAACACAGTGGTAACTGCAAGCTTTTCTGTACTGAACACACGCTGAAATCTTTTAACCATGTTTTATTTAAAAAAAAATATATACTTTTCTTTACATTGTTGAAATCAAATGTGTAATCAATCACAGATTTAATGATAATTAAAATTTGAAACGGTAGTACTAAAGGTCGGGAATTTTACCGCGGTTTATCGTCATACCTGTAATCATTACATCCCTAGGCTGCATATACACGCCATTCACTGTCGTTTGCCTCCCTTCTGGCCAGACAAGCAGTACCACTGAGGAGGGATTCTGCCCCGCCCATCCATCCACCCAAAAAGCAATATCTTTTAATGTAAATGGACGTTTGGGCTGCAGCTCTGACGTGTGCATCCGTGTAATCGGTGTACCAGGAAACTGCGCTGACAAAAGTTCCACATTGTTTGGAATGCAAACTGCAATTAGATGCATTGATTAATCGTAATTAGCCCGTTGAAGTCCCATCCCTAATATATGTATTTATAAATATCCCTTACCGTCGTGTATTTATGTATACCAGAATGTTCGTATGTGACTATGTATACATACATCCTTATCCCCCATATACTGAGACCATATATACAATCTCAGTATATGGGGGATAAGGGCTTGACGGGGTAGAAGGGGTTTGAGTTCACATTGTGCTTCCACTGTTATGTATTGTAGACAAATAAGCAGATGTATTTATAGAAAACCAATATATAGAACCAAACCAATAAAAAAAGATGAGAAAGAAAAACAATGCACGAGAAGCTAATAAGGTGAGAGCACTCTCTGTGACACTCTATCCAAGATTATGTTAAATTCCCTTTAGATCCAGAATAATGTTTACTAGGTAATCTGCAAACAAGCACTGGATCTTTGACTAAATCTCAAACCAACATAGATGTTGCTTTATGTGCGGCCAGAAAATGTGTTGATGTGACATGGAAATGCCGATTCTCCCCTCCTCATTACAAGATGGTCTTTGGAAATGAACAATTGTATAACTCTTGAAAAAAAATATATAAATATAACATAAGGAAAGGATGCAAAACCATATAGGCACATCGTTGACAACTTGTGAGTTCTTATAAAATGTTTATTTTTTTGTGGTGGGGTGGTCGGGCAGTTAATCTTGTGTTATCTTGTGTTATGTGTGTTTTGAGTTTGTAAATGGAAAAGTCGAAATACAAAAAACTGGCTTCTCTGAGCCGATAAATATTTAAGACAGACGCCAGGTCAACACCAAGTGAAATCCGTTAAGACTTCATTTGTTTCATCATAAAAACTGTAAAGCTGGAAAATGAACAATAACAGCTTCACTGACTATTCAACGTTAAAAAAAAACTACAGTCATTCTCGTAAAACATAATGTCCTCCACAGCCCAGACAAGAGACAATTACAGCCTTTGATAAAAGCTCTGACTCACCGCTGCAATTATTTTTGACAAACAAGTGGTTCCATTTTTTTTTTTCAGTGACACACAAAATCATGGAAAACAAACATTTTATTTGTCCTTCATTCTCCCATGTGTGTTGTCTCACAGTTGTTGTTGTTCCTGCGTTATTATGAAGCTGCAGCTGCAGAACAGACAGGTGCTGCAAAAGAGCTTTTGTTGCCATTGACACCTGAGGTTGGCAACAGAGAGCACAGTAAGTTCAGGCTGTGACTCACACTGAAACTGAGCCATACGTGAGCCGTGTGATATTTATCACCATGTTTATGACTATAATAATAATAGAACACTTATCTAGAGTAGTATCCAATAATTAGTGTGAGCACAGAGTTTTAACACCGCAGAATGTAGAAACTATTTATATACGAAGCTGGCAAAATACAAATTAAATTCTCCTTGGATCCTGTTAAATATTTATTTTTAATTTGGACCTGGCATTAATGTGGATGTAACCTAGACATTTATCGCCCACCTAGACCAGACTAGACACTGCCACCCCACAGCAATGACACTCCTTGATGACAGCAGCCATCCGCAGCAGGATGCAAACTGACACAGACACGCACACAAAAACGGTTTAGGACCAACTAAAATAACATGAAGAACAGCATAAGGGTTTGAACTGGCCTCCAAATTCACTAGATCCCAAACAGATCAAGTATCTGTGGGATGATTCACAGAGGTCCCTCCACTCAACCCATAGGACCCAAAGACACCACAGGACACTCTCAGAGGGTCCATGTCCATTCTCTGATGAGTCACAACTGTTTTGGAGGCACAGGGGAGACCTACACAATATTATGCAGGTAGTCATAATGTTATGCCTGATTGGTGTATAGACCTTAGTGCTGCTAACTTTGTTGCAGCAAACTGAGGAATGCTCTTCATGTTCCTAAAAGAAAATGTGTTTTGACGTTAAGGACTTGAACCCCAACCTGAGCAACAACCCCATCCATCACGGGTGAGATGTCAAATGTGATCCGGGCCATGTCACCCGATGTCTGTGTCTGACCATGCTAATGCTCAACTCAGCGAGTCCTCCTCCAGAGAGTTAAGCCGGACAAACAATGCTGATGGAGAAAATGTAGCAAACTTTGTCATGGATGATGTGGGTTTCAAATATAGTTGCCATCAGTGCTTCTGAATTTGCATATTTATACAACCAAATACTGATATCTTTTAGTAAAAAAAAAACAAAAAACAGAAAGCAATTAAAACTGTGAATAAGGCCTTAAAATTACTTCTAGAGAGTGCATTGAATGTGATATATCTCATTTAACACTGAGGAGACGGGAAGAGCTATTCATCTTGCATAATGTGTTGTTCACAGGTACCCCTGCAGCAGTTCCTCTTATCTTAATCATGTGAACACATTTGGCCTTTCACTGTTTCAAGGTGTCCTTGAAAATGGTCTGAAATACACCAGTGGCATAAATCAAAGGGGCTGTGTTCTTTGCTTTGAGGTGATGATTTACAGAAAAACAATCGAGTACATGGCATATGCAGATCTACAGAGTCCAGAGCACGTTTTTCTTCTCTCAACAATACACTGCTGATAGAGTAGAAGCGCAATTCATGCAGAGCCACACGTATCATCTCAGACAATGGCCTCAATGTCAAAGAGTTAAGCTGTTTCATTTGAAAAAGGCAACCATCTCAAATACATTTTGACTGTGTGGCTGTTATTTTATTGTGTGTGATCAGTAACCATGGTGACACCAATGAAATTGCTCATATACGAATAGGGCTTTTTACAGGTTGATATGATACTAACATAAATGTGTACAAGTACTCGTTTAAACTAGTGTTTGAACTGATGACATTTACTGGAAGATTCAGCTGGAAACAGAGGAATCACTGTTAATGCAGAATGACAAATCTGCATGAATAAGGAAAATACATCTGCACCCACCTTTCTTTTTGCAAGCTGCAATTTAAGTCAGAGAAATAGCTAATAAATACAAAAATTATTTTTTATTATTATTATTTACAGACATACCTTGAATTCAGATTAGCCGTAACAGAAATATAGTGTGCATCATGTAGTTTTATATAAATATAGAACATAGTGTTGATATATAACATTTGTAATCACTGGTTACTGAAATTCTGTGGGTTTTTTTGTTACCTTTGAACAGAGGCAGTTCCAGCTTCATGTCTCAGGTATGATAAGGGGTGCAGCAAATCCAGAATATGGAGCAGTGGCACCGGGGTTGATCATGCACAATTACAATTCCACCGTGGTATTTAATATACACGAAATACTATCACATAACTCACAATTTCATTTTGCTAGTCTCACTTTCAAAGCTGCAAAATGATTGATTCCCCTCTCAGTGAAATCACAAAATACTCTTGATTAGTTCTCTCTCTGTGGAAAGCATGGCCATTGCCCTTGCCTTTCATATGAATGTTTGTATTGCCAGTCAACTGGTTGTCAACTGCAAGTCATTCAGATTGCACTGCACCATCTACAGTTTGTGAAAACAAATATAATATAGGAATCTATGAGAATCATCTTTTTGAAGCCATGTCAATATTACCTAAAAGGGCAGAATAGCTTTACTTCATGGGAAATGGCTTGACGGACAGTATGCTCTGCAGATTTCATTGACAGCTAGCCAAACACAGTAGCTGAATGAGTGAAAAAAATCCTGGTCGTCCCAATGGAGAAACCACCAATGCCTTAGAATGAGCCCTTCACATCTAAACAGACAGCACATCATCTTCCATATTGTGTCTCCATGTTTCTACAATAGCCCAGAACACCCTGACTCTAGGGAGGGCCCTGACGTTGAAGCAGCAGCCACTGTAGGATGTTGACATGCTCGGAAAGGGGGAAGAGTTATAGTTGGTTGCAATGTGCAAACTCTCCACCAGATGACACTAAATCGACCGTATTGGTCCTTTAAAGCTGCTACATCACACACTGCAAATGAAGAGACTGTCCTGATTGGATTTCCAGATATCTGGTCACAAGTCAAATCACTAAACTTTTGACTTCAAGTTCATTAAAATGTCAATCTTAGAAGCAACATTTCAAACTGAACCTACAGGAGTGTTACTGTAATATTCTGTGTTTGACACTGATAAAGAGGACAACAAAGTGACAGTGGAGTAGATTCTCTCCAAAACAAGCATTTTTCAGTTATCAGTAAAATTTCTCCAAATGTTTTACTTATCTGTGTCGATAAGATCAATCAGCTGCGGACTGACCTTTGTACCGACTGATAATTCGTGGCAATAAGTTCTTCAAAATACACACTGTGCAACTAAGGAGTAATCATAATAATAATAATAAAACAGTAGAAATTGCTGCATAGGTGCCACTGAAGGAAAACCTACATTAGGGCCTAATTATATAATATTATCTCATTTCCAACTCAAAATATATGTGCACATGTTATACTGTCATCACCATGTCAAGACAAAACCACGCTTCAGTTTGTGTGTTCTAGTCTCTACGTGATGGGCATGCTGCTGCAGGTGAGTGGGATCCTTACAATCAGTGCAGCTAGATAATGAGTTACTTTGTTAGATAAACACTGGCCTAATTGTTTTGTGCAAGGCATATACTGGTACAATTCTTAAAAGAAAAAAAAAAGACAGATAAGATAAAATCAATGCAAACAAACAAATCAACAAGAAAACTGAGCATTTCAGACATTACCCTCAGTTTTCACTTTTGGCATTATTTTTGTGTATATACATTCTGACTATTTTCTGTGTTTGGCTTCAACCTGTTGAAGGCCAGGTCAATACCTTGTGCTATTTTTCATGTTTTTTGGTCTGTTCTAGGTGGGTGTACATGTTTAAGTAACATCCTGTAAATGCCAGGTCTAAAGGTTTCCCACAAGATCATTGCATTGTCACAAGATGGTCAATGTCATTTATTTCTCCTGTCAGACAACACCATACCATATGACAGTCATAACAATATTAATTTCTGTTGTTAAGTCAGACATCTTAACATGGAGGTCAATGAGGATTGACTCAATTTTGGAGCCTGTCTCAAGTGGAATAAATAAAGGATTATCTTATTTTCCAGCCCCTGATTTAAAGCTGCAGTGCTGAATCTTTGTCTCCCCCTTCTGGCATAGAGCATAATAACACAGACAGTTGTCAGAAGTTGTTGCAAAAATACAGAGGAATGTACACAGTTTCACAGAGTAGGTAAAATAGATACACAGCCCTCTCCAAATATTTTACAAATTCCAACCTGTCAACATTACATGCAGCTCTATCTGTTTTGCTGATGGACTGTAATTCTTCCTCTTAATGCAAAGCTTCTTTTTAATATTGAGCATTAGTAAAGAGTCAATGCCTGTCAATCAGAAGAGCCAATTCCCATCGAGTGAGAGCCACAAAATTTGACAATTATTTGGCTACTCATAAAAACACCGAATGCAAAGGGGCTTATCAACACTTAAACCGTATGTATTTGCTAAGTTGGGCTAAAATATTGGGCTATAAACGATAAAATAAACTAAGAGCCGTTTGGGAGCTGAAAGAGCAGACTCTTGTGCCAAGGCTCCCAAAGAAGAGCCGTCTTTTTCGGCTCCCGAACGGCTCTCTCAGAACTAAACATTTTCTTGAACACTTTCCAGGTTCCCAGGAGATTTACCTGGACCTGATTAGCTTAATCATCACCAGCAAAGGTTGGAATGCACCGAAGTCCTGCACTACAGCTATGAACGTCTTAAAACTCAGCAATGTCTGTGTGATTCACATTTATTCACATCTATAAATATTTCAAAACTTTTTATCCCTTGTTTTATTTTTAGAGGCCATAAAAGGTCCAATACCATGAAAGGAGTACAATTCATAATCATAACAACAATTTAAAAAAAAGATTACAGGACAGTGACATAATTTTATGTAAGAAAAAAAAACATATTGCTGTTTTAGTATCCTGGCAATTATTTCCTGTCCCTGATATGAGGACACACTGAACAAGAGTCGTCATCACACTCAAATAAATTCAAACTATTTTTATTACATTGGGAAGCTGGCATCCAGGCAAGTTTTATTATTGTGGAAAAAAAACGTTCTTTATGACACAGCATCAGAACCTTTAATAAAAAAAAGCTCTGCGGTGTAGTAATCAGGGGACAGCACAATGATGGGAACAGTAGCAGTTGGCACAGCACTAACTCCAGTGACGCCCAAGCTACAGGTGAAGCAAACAATGCTGATTTATTGGAGGGGATTAAATCATCCAGGCATAAATCTGACACTCCTGATAAATCTCCACAAGTTTAGTCTGGTAGAGACCTCTGAGTCAATTTATGGCCTAATAAAAGGTGTCAACCACAGCGTGAGACCTGTGATGAGCTTCTCCTTTACAGACAGGGTTTTTCATGCCTTGACCTTCAAAGCATTGTGGAACTGATGACGCGGTTGTGAGGCCTTGTAACAAAAGTGTTTTGTGCATTGTTTTCTAGTTGTCATTTGCTGGAAAGAAAGTTTATATTGCATTTTTTGTACGTTGTGTTGTGTGTTGTGGTGCATCAACCGAAATGTATAGCACAAGTAACAGACTCGCACAGCGAGAAGACAAGACAGTAAACAACACGGAGCACACCAGATACTGATTTAATATTCAACAATATATTAATTCACTCAGAAATCATGATTTACACCTTTTATGAGATCATGAGTATTTTCCTGTGACGCTGATCACGGCATCATTCAGTCTGTAGTCACTTGACATTTCTACGTGTATTTCTGTGACTGAGCAGAAGCATAAAATGTGATTCATTGTTTTTTTTCAAGTGTTTTGGCATTTTGGTGTGCCATTCTTTATCTTTTTACGGGCCGCACAGTGACACAACATATTTGATATGTGTGATTTGTCCTGTTCACAGCTTTAAATGTGTCTGAGCAGCTCTGATAAGAGGAGGCCACGTACGCCCGGATCATGACATCTGGTTAAGACCTTGTTAAGATCTTGATTGATTTTATATGAGGACATTCACGGACATTCGGCGAGTTTGTGTGTCAAGCCCTCGTTTTCAAGGACTGTGTAAAAACTCCTGGATGAAAATGTCAGTTTTCTCCAGGGAATGTAGCTGCCTTGTTCGTGTTCCTACAGAGAGCGGTGTGATATGATGCCACTCTCATCTCTGTATGGTCATTATTAAAATATTGTACAACCAAAATCTGGTTAGTTCAGATTAGCATAACGACTGGCTCTGTCTCTATTTCCTAAATGTGATGCTAGGTTTTGGAAAAAGCTGATTTGGTCTTAATAAATAAGCTGCAATTTTAACTGAGAGTGGCGGTATAGGTGTCATTACTCTTACATTTTCTTTTTTCTTTTTTTGACAGTATTGCACGCTTGCAGTTACACTACGTCTGAACTTAAAAGGTGTTTCCATCTCCTATTAAGATGGATTAACTCTTTTTAACCTCCAACAAGCAAGCAGTTTTCTGAACTTACACGTTGCTTCTGTTTTAGATTTCATAATAGTGTATTTTTTCCCTGATAAATATAGCTTCATAAGGACAAAAATATCTTTTTATTCATTTTTTTTGTGAAATCTATAAAAATCCTGAACTGAGTTGTCTCACATGTATTCTGACCCTTCACTCCAAACTCTAGTCACTCAATTGTGTTTGCTTCAATTGTCTGTGAGAAGTGCCTAGAAAGGCAGTCACCTGTGTAGCTGTACAAATATATAACACTTCACAATTCATTGGTTACTAAATATTAATTCACAAACTGCTAAAGCGACTGTAAATACTATACGAGTCACAGTGAGGAAACTGTTATAGGTTTTTATATTAACCACTTAATCTCTGAGAGGAGATGGTTATTGGAGCACGAGTGCTTTCTGAAACAGTCTTTAAGTAAAGTTTGATGCTATTTTAAAGAGAGTCAAAAAACAATATTATATTATGAATTAATATTGTCTCTGCTCTAGTCACTCACACTTTGATAAACATCTTCGTGAATCTTTCCCCTGCTAGGAATGAAGCTGCTTATTTCAGACATTGTCATAAAGGATTTGTGACTCAGAGAGTTTTTGAAATCACGGTGTGTCTTCCGGCCCAGATGTGTTGATCAGGGGCCAAAGGTTTTTAATGCAAAATGAAACATTACACAAGTTATAAGTTTACAGCTTTTGTTTTCTAAACCTTAAAGGAAAGCGAGTCAGTTTACATGCAAAACCAGGTTTCACAATTTTATTAAAATTTACTCCTGTCAAACTGACAGGATTTTTTTCATGCGTGCTTCCTTTCTGCTTCTGTGCTTTCCAAATAATTTGCGGCCTCAAAAAAAAAAAAAAAGTCCTTGTTTTACTTGAGGTCATAGTTGATATTTTACCATTATAATATACTGTATGCCGGCAGCTCTGTGATATTTTAGTATAGCGCTATACACCACTGCGATGATCTTTATTGAGATCAGTACATTAATCATGGTTCAACGTCGCTTATTGATTTAAAATCCCACCTTGCTTCTTAACAATCACTTAAGTCATTAGATATATATATAGATATAGATATAGATATAGATATAGATATATATCTAGTCCATCCTTGACATTTGAACAGGTGGGGACTTTTGTATAACTCACCTGTTTATATCAAGTATTAAACATGCATAATTAATGGCGTGGTTGCTGCGTGGTTGCTCTGAGTAAAAGATGATTACTTTCACTGCTTCCTACCTGTCTGCCTCGGCGTCTTCTCCACTTACAACATACCTCTTTGTCCATTTCTAAATTTGCCTGCAGTGAGGTGAAGTCAGGCACAGACAATGTAGTGACAGCTGGAAACACCACACTGAGCTTCAAGACTAATCTTCAGGAAATACTGTGTTGTCACAGTTTCCTCCATATATATACACCCTCTATGGAGAAAACACAGAACCAGCTGATAAAAAATATCAGAACCACGTTGTAAAAATTTAACCCAAGTCAAGATTTACAACATTTTTCAGAAAAGCACAATAATTAAAACTATTGCAATCCCTAGTAATGCAGTTAACATGAAGTATTTCTTGATGTTTTCCTTTAAAAATTTGAAAAATCACATCATTATAAACCATTGTGCAACGTACTGTGGTTTGTTAAACCTTCCAACTATTTGGATCTATCACTCAAACTAGACTACCTGGATCGAGCCAGTCCAGTGGATCATTTGCCGTCTCCTCCCTCAAGCAACACTCACCCATCAACTCTTTATGATCTTAACGTCTTCCAAGACTCCCTTGCCCACGTGACTATAAGTTGTCTGTGGTGAGGGGAGGTCAGATAAACAGAGATTTTCTATTCTCTTTCAGGCTGATCATTTACTTCTCTCCACCCTAAATAGCCGTCATTAGTCTTAGCTGTCTGATTAATTGTCTTTTTCCTGGGATTTAGAGACTATTTTTCACTGGTAAGACCAACAGAAAACAGTTTGTCAGTTGATTTTGACAACCTCGGATGAACGGTGACTTAAAATCAATACATATGAATCTCTTTAAGTCACTTGAATTTCTAGACCACCAACATCCAAACAGTGCCTAGGAACAGCAGAAACTGATTTGGAAAGAGATTACTGAATGCAGTAAAACATCAGACCAAGCCAAATGTAATGTCTGTTTCACATCACATTTCATTAGACCATGAAAGTGCTGCGTTTTGAATATTTCAACAAATATTAATTATTAACGTGCATCACCTTATCTTAATGTTTTTTTTCTTCTCTGCAGTTCTGCCCACACATTTCCGGCAGGCAGCCTCCCTGTCTTCTTGGCAGCCTTGTTTCAAAACTGACTGCGTAGCTGCGTGAGGTCAAGATTATCGATTAACTGTGCAATCTCAGCCTTAGATACTACTCCCACTGGTCTGCATCAGCCAGATGATGCACACAGTCCAACTACCGATGAGTAATACAGGCTTTAAAGGATGAAGCAGGCATTATTTTAGCTTTTCATTAGTTATCAATCCATTATCCCTGCTTATCCAGTGCACCGTCACAGCCTATCCCTTCATAATCTTGGTTCAGGGCCTAGGAAAGGTTGCCAGCATGTCACAGAGGTGACACATACACATTTGCACACCCACCAAGCATGTCTTTGGCTTGTGGGCAGAAACCCGAGCATCTGGAGGAAAGTCAGTCAGGTGGGTTAGGATTAAACTGTTGGGAGAATCTGTTAATCCCCCTCTCACACTCTTTGTGTAGTGTGTATATGTTAGAGTTGAACGGTTTGTGATTAATGCTTGCTAAAATTTGAGCAAATGTGGAAACTGTTCAGGGGCGATTTCTACTCAGAGCTCCTTCAGCGGCCTCGGGATACGTTATTAGTCATGGACTGTTTATAAAGATGGATGCATCCTGAATTCTAGTATTTCCAGGAGAACGGCTTTGAAGCTCCAGCTGTTACCATCTTGTGCTTTACTCCTGGCTAATTCAAAAGTGGGCAAAGAGTGAAGTGAACACCTCGGCAGACGGTTAACAACCTGTTAGGGCTCCTATCTGTCACTCAAACCTCAAAGATTTAGTTCACCCCTGTACAGATTTTGCGAATGGATAAATAAAATACGCAGACCAAAACTATTTGTAATCCCAGGCTAAAGCATGTTTATTTCTGTTATAAAGTCGGGCCTTTCGGAATTGACTCTCTTTTGGTGTCACCCTCAAGGGGCCATTCAAGGTACTGCAGGTTGGCACTTCACAACAGCTTTTATGACATGTTTTATTAGTATGTTGGAAATCAAAAGGGTTCTTTTCCAAATGGCCAAGCTCAAATGCAGAGGGAAAGTCCACTGGCTCAGGAGCCATTTAATCCCAGTGTGTAGTGTAAATCATTATTACGCAATAAATGCCATAAACTTGTCTGAATGACGCACTTATTGTCAACTGAGATAGAAGTACACTTCCACTAAAGTTAGGCAGCCACACTTTATTGTATGAAACACAAACCTCAGTGATTGTGATTATAAATAAAAAAAAGATGAGATGACATAAACTGTGGTTAGACAAGATGCGCTGTAAAAGTCAATCAACAAAGACGGCTAAAAATAATTTAATTCACAAAAGTGTTGATGACTAATCAGTTATTGTCCCCTTCCTGACAGGAAGAAACAAAGTGGCACCAGCAAAAGAATACGTACTGAGTTGGAAGCAGCATTGTATTTTCTAAAAGATAAATAAAATAAAAAGAGAAAACCATTTAACAACAGTCAGTGCTGTTTCTTCCGCCATCAGTTGACACACAGTCTGAGACTAGACTGGTAATGTACAGATGATGTTTTAACCAGATAGAGATGATCAAAGTAGTGAGTCCCAAATATGAAAGAAAGATTCCGTTTAGGATAGGGTGGTAATACGGAAGTTTTTGTAGAGAAATAATTCAAAGTGTGTTTTAAAAACTGATATTTCTGCTGAATGTGAGCATTAGTTTGTTTCAGAGAGTTTGTGTCATCATAATTCATAATCCCTCCGTCGAACATATATCAAAACTCATTAAAAATCTACTACATATATTGATGGTAGCTCTGATTATACCAGCTATATATTGCGGTCCATGCTACTCTACTTGGAGGTCATTGTGAGTCTCGAAACATCCACATTTGCTTGGTTTAACTCAGTGAACCAATACATCAGAAAGCTTCAGCAATAATATTTTCTGGTGTCTCTTAAGCCATTAATTATGTTACGTGATATTTTTCATGAATTTGTATTTCTTTTAGGGTGAGTGATGCTAGACGAAAACAGATCCAGCATCAAAAATCTCTAAAGATGGTATCAGTTTTTGTTTTTTTTAACGATATTTCTGTTTCAAACGCAATTTCTGTGTGATGGAATTCAAAGTGTCACGCTGTGTCAGTGGATGAATAGATACGTCCTTCATGCTCTGCGTAAAGAATTGTGTTTGATGAGCTCATTAAAAACCACCCAGATGTGTCGATGGGCTGCCACACCCTTACGCTGCAGTGTATGCGACTGCACATTTGCCGTCACACTGAATCATTTGGTATTTTCTGCAGCCTCCTGCCCCCTTCATTAATGATTAGATAGTCTTTGAAACACTGGAAAGTCGCAGGTTTAATTCAGCAGCAGCTGGATCACCGAAAGGTCAGCTCTATAGCCTGCACAGAAGTGCTTGTCTATCAATATTTGAAATGTACGCAGCAACTTCAAGTCCTTTGCAGTTCATAATTCACCACACACCCACTTCATGCACTTTAATGCATATTGTTTTAATGATGTTTTAATACATACCGTACTCAGTTACAAAAAAAAAGTATGCCCATAGCTTTTCCAGATAATTAACTCAGATCCAAATGTAATGTGTTATGCAGGAGAAGCAGCAACAGCCGTCAGTCAATGTGTCAGCATTAAGTAAATACCAACTGAGTATTCTGCACCATGGTCTGATGAGAGCGAGCATCTCACTTGGGAGAGAGTAATGTTTGCATGCAAATTCAACAGTTTGCTCTGTCCTAGTTAAGTGCAGTTGGTGTGTGTTTTTGTTCAAAGGAAAGGCAAATATTTCTAGGGAAAGTGTTTGACAATGAACTTAATAACCCCTTTTAGTCAATAACAAGCAATATGCTGCACACTTTTGTGAAGCCCGCTAAAAGGGAAAAAAAAAAAAAAAACATATTTACTCAAATTTTGCAGATTTGTTTTCAAGGACTGGCAGACATTTCATCAGATTATACAAAGTCTAATAATTAGCATCTGTTAGCAACCACACTTTCTAACAATGGCCTGATGTCTATTCATCATCTTCGGCATCAGTAGAGCCCACGGTAACTTTTTAACCCACCTAAGGTGTGATCAATTCAAAACAATGACAGACAAGTGCACCGGAGATCCAAAGGTAATCTGACAGGTGATGAGGTCAAAGTAAGATTTATGGATTTCCCCATTGTGAGCTCATAAAAGTTAGTCTTTACTCATTAACCCGTGAGAAAAACTTTGCTCCCATTTGCAGAAGCTCTGGTCACATGACCGCACGGCTGCGAGGCGCAAGGGTTTAAAAGGGAGGCCTGGGACGGAGGGAAAGCAGACGCACTGAGCTGAGCACCTGTTGAGCGCATCCACAGCAAGAAAGTAAGAGACTGCAAGACAAATTGCTGTCAACTGTCACCATGAAGGCCACACTCGCCACTGTTACTCTCCTCGTCCTTGCTCTCGGCTGGACCTCTGAGGCCGTGCAAGTTGAAGTAAGTCCAGGGCTTAACGTTTCTTCACAACTGATGTGTTTGCGATGAGCTGTTAGAAACTCAACATTTGCTTCTTCTTCCAGGAGAACGGATTGTCTTTCTCACTGGAAGCCGTCAGAAGGCTCCAGGAGCTGACAGAGAGCCACGAGGCAATGGGCCAACAAAGCCCACGACTCAGGTCCAGCACCGTGTCCCTGTGTGCTGACCCCATGCTCCCACAGGAGTTCCTGCCCATCTGTAAGCAGAGAGGAGCTTCTGCATCCCTGACCAGATTAGGTGAGATAATTATGAATTTATGAATTCAACAGCACCGTTTCAATCTTAAGAGAACATGTCAGGTCATCAATATTAAATCACAGGTGATTCGGCACTGTGGCTAATCTGTCAACTCTCTGTTCCTCCTTGTTATTGTAGCTATGGTTCCCATGGACGTCTGTGAGATCTGTGCCTTTGCTGCCTGCACTGGCTGCTAAACTAACACAGCAAGCCAGAAACATCTTACCCAGCTTAAGACTTGTGATTTCTTTTCACCCTCTTCCAAACTATATCAGGGAATTTCTTAAAACTTCTTACTTGCAATGTTGAGACTATATCCCTCACTGTCTGACTGTAGCCCATCAGCCACGTGATGTTCTTTTTTTATTAGACCAAAAAATACCCCAAAAAGAAAAAAAACAGAGGAATGTTTTTGAAAACTGTTACTTTGTAGCATAATTACTATTTTATTTTTCTGCGGAAAAGTTCTCTATTACACATTATATTTTGGCATTTTACTGTTTGTTACATTTCTGTCTTACCTTGCTTTATATGCATATTTAAAGAGATGTTGTCTTTTTGCATTTTTCATCATTTTTTATGTTGTTTGGAATAAAAAGCCTTGACTTCACCTCAAGTGTATATTATCCTCTTTTTCTAGCCCTTGGGTAATTCTGCATCTAATACTGTTTTTTTTTTCTTTTCTTTTGTTGTAAAAACACAGACCACCACATCATCACCTTTAGTATTAATATAACACTTCCTCATTGAGCATCAGCATTAATTTGCACTGGTCATCCAAAAAACATCCATCTCCTCCCCCTGAAAACCATACCCAGGTTTTCAACTACTACAGTAGATACAGGGCTTCCTTCATGCTACTTTTAACTTCCTGTTATTTGGTGAGGTGCTAGCTTCCGGTTGCTTAAAGTCAAAATTATAACAAAGTGAATCACAATCCCTTTTCACACGGGACGAGTACTACAAGGTATTTTGTAACGGTTTTGGAGGTCATCTGTGATCTTAATCTCGTGCAAATCAGCCACATCTCTAATTGTTACAGTAAAAGTAGATTTGCAAATTCCCTACAATATTTCTGTAAACCCTCCAATCCTAATAGCTGTGATTTGGGGTGCGTTTTTCAAGCAGATTTAGAATTTACTAAAAGGTATTTTCAACTACATGTAGATGCAGAAAGTAGCAGAGCTATGGCATTATATCCAGGTATAATGTAGGCAGGTTCAAGTAATACACAGAGTTCTGTTATGTGTATTAGTGTGACATAAGGCAATTGTATGGGGGAAATTTCTAAATGACCTGGTTGCCCCCCAGGTAATACTCGTGCTGTGTGAATATTGCTGAAGTCTGACATTTTCAGATTCTACCCACTAGTCTTTGTGACATGTTGGTGTGTTATTCTGCAAACGTAGTGCAGCTTTCAGACGTTATGCATGTTTGAAAATGTTCACGTCTTGATAAGCGATGGCACTGCTTCCTTTGTGCCTTCCATTTTTACGTGTTTTTGTTTTGTTTCGTTTTTTTTGTACACCACAGCACAGACCACTGCTCTAAAGCATAAACAAACTGGTGGTTATTTCAAATAGGCAGCATGTCAATGTTCACTACTGAGACAGTTTATTTTGTGCAGCTAAACAACCTCATTACACAGACTCACTGTTAATACAGGACACCAGGGGAGGGTCAGCATACCAGCCCTGAGACTTGAAATATACACAACCTTGATACCTGAAGGCCTGATAATAATTAAAGTAGTAATGAAAAGCAAACAAGGCAAATTCTCTCCCAGTTTAATCAAATTAAATCCCTGTATTTCTAGCCTTCTTTTCCTCCTTAACTTTGCAGTGTATTCCCTTTATTTTGACTTTTACAAAGTGTAAAGGAAAGAGTCACAAAGAAGACCTGGAAATCTGCAAAGGTGATGAGACAGAAGACACTTGGACAACATAAATGCACAGAAAAGCTGTCAAATTCCCCAACTGGATTGATCATATTTTGGCACAGTACTGTACATGAGCTAGTCAGTTAGTAGTTACATAAAGCAGTGAACAATCAATGAAAAGTTACAGCAGTCTTTATTGATTTTAAGAATAATACTTAGTTGTTTATTAACACCTATTTCATGCATAGACACACATTTTACGTGGTTGTATTTTAACTGGAGCAGAATATGGTGGTGTACGTGTGCATTTTAAATCTTAAAAATTGGCAGATATACTCTTGATGTGCAATGTGGTGTTGCATTAAATGTTATAAACTTAAATACATTCACATAACTCGTGTCAGGTATCTAAATCCTGCTCTGTTAAAGTGGCTTGAAGATCGAAGATTTTCATTTCATCAAGCACCTGTTAAGTCACCATCTATCACCAAATGGGGTAACAAAGCCGCATTCCCACACAAAAGCTACAAGCCACGGACAGTTGGTGACGCATGATCCATAACCCAGCCGTTATCCTTTATTCAGATACAACAGGCAGAGCTAAAGTTCAACGGACTGAGGATGTCACACAGTTTGCAAAAATCGTTTTTGAATAGAGTCTGTCTGACACAGTGATTGTTTCAGACAGAGGTATACTAAGAAAAAAGAAACGATTACAAAAGTAAAGTCTATCGGTTATTTTTATTTTATTTTTTTTACTTTGATGTGACTTCTGAAACAAAGCCTCCGGGTTCATACGGGTCAGTCTACTACTCATCATTGATGGAAGCTCCAGACTGTGACTCAGATAGCGTCACAGATTTGACCCCTATTTTGACCTTCGAGGAGAAGACTTCCTTCTCACCAGAGTCTGCCCTCTTGCTTTATTCATTTTTGCCTTTATTTTTTTTCTCTTTTAAACCAAACTGATACCTATTTTCTTTCATTTTAAGATTTGATTACCTGTTGTTTTAATGTGCATATTCCTGACTGTTTAACAAAACAACAAAAATTGCCACTGGTACTGGGAAGATGTCATCATTTGTGAATATCACTGCTATATAAACAAGTGACCTATATGTCTCGCTTCTGCACATAAACGATGCTTCCTTATCAGACAGCTCAGTGACAAATATCTGTGTGTGTGTGAGAGAGAGAGATGAGACTTATCGGATGGGACTGGGGCATCTGGTGCGTCTGAACCCAAAGTCAACACAGAAATATGGTGGCGACCGTGGAAACACCACAGATAAAGGCTGTAAAGAAATTACAGGATAGTGGTAATAAACCTAAAAAAGAGGATCTAAGGCACTTGAAGTACAGTACTAACAGTGTTTACCTTTACTCCAAACACAGTGCAGTCTGTCTTTGTTAATAAATCACAGACTAATCAGTTTAACCGCTTTATAAGAGGCGCGTAGATATGCAGTGACCACAGAAGAAACACTCCTCTGAACTGAAAGGAATCTTCTGAAAATGAGAGCTCTTAGCGTTGTGCTCGTTTTGGTCCTGTGTGTGTGCAGCGGAGCACTGGGTGTGCAGGTCAAAGTGAGTATCACTTGTCTTTCAAATTACTACGTCAACTTATTTTCACTATCGGGTGTGCCTTACAATATTACTGTCTGTTTCATCCTGCAAAACCACCATTTAAGAGGCCATTTAGTCATCTGTGTTCATTCAGGTTGGAGAACACACAGATAATTTTAACTCTTGCATCTCCAGTTACATCTTCAGTTAAGGTTTGTCTCATACCTCAAACTTCTCCTTGCTCCTCCTCCTCCAGGTTGGAGACAGGAGCTTCCCCTTGGAGGCAGTGAAGCAGCTGAAGGAGCTGATGGATTTACACGGCGACGTTCACTCTCACCTCGGACAAACAAGTGCTGCAGCTGTTTGCCGTGACCCTCTTTTACCGCAGGTCTTTCGGCCGGTGTGCCAAGGCAGGGGAGCTGGGATTGTTTTCTCAAAACTAGGTATGGTTGCCCCACAGGGGTTTAAATAGTTACAGAATATTGGACATTATATTATTTTGTCACAAACTCATTACGGTGTTATATTGCATTGGGTTCCCCTCTAGGCGCACCCTAATAAATTTCCTGATCTACATACAAATGCAAAAATGCATTCTTTTAGAGGGTATGGGTATGTATTAAAGCAGGATTAAAGCAGTAACCCAAACAAAAAGACATACATGATAACATCAATCTTATGAAAAGATCAAAACCAACAGATACTTTCCTAAATTAAATGTTTTATTTATTGGCCATCCAAGTCAAACTTTACTTAGTGAGTTTTCTTGAAGATGTTTTACCTCTTACGGCAAGTAACTTCTTCTGTTCTAAACAACCGTTTTTATTTAAAACAGTGGTGCTAAAATGAAAAACCCTGGTCTGTCAATGACCCACTTACTCACCTGGACTCACTTTTTGAGGAAACTTACAACGCAGACACAAAAAGTTTCACGCCCATTCACACCTTGAGTCTGGAGAGTTTGTGGGTCGTTAGAGAACTGCAAATTTGTGATAAAAAATAAATAAATAAATAAATACCCCAGTTGAGCCTGATCAACAACCTCTAACTGCAGGTCAGTAGGCAAGTAGCTACTTGGATAAGTGCTGAAACGTCTTCAAGTAAACTCAAACATGTCTAGTTGCCTTTGTTTTAGATTTCTGTATTTTATCTATTCTTTCTATGACGCTAAAGTCTGAAGATCAAATCATTTGTAATGGATCACTATTATGTAACCTCACTTTTCAGAAAATGGAAGCACAATTCCCTAAAATAACCAGGGACTATAGTTTTTAAGCAAAACTCAGTCAGACAAGAGGATATGGGGCGTTTGTTAAGTATTATTACCTACAGATCAATTCACACTTATTACTCTTAATGTGTTTTTAATGGCGTGACTGAACCACATTGGCCAAGTTTGTGATAATAAACGAATATGCCCCCGTAGTGCAGCGGCATGGATCATTTGCACAGGTTTGGGCAACTCTGACAGGGATGAATGTTTGTTACTCTGAGATAAAAACAGGTAACAGTAGTAGACCTCCTTTCAGGCTTTGTGTAGATCATAGCTGCACAGCTTCCTGTTTTACAAACAGAGTTGTATCAGTGCTTTTTTGTTGAGAACATGAATATGCGTGTTCCCCAAAATGTCAGACTACTCCTTTATTAACTCACCCGCTCCACCGCCTGAGCTCCCGCTGTGGAGCAGTTTTTGGCTTTTGTCGCATTTAAATTGGAAACAGTCACACATAGGCACTTAAAGTTGATGTTTAACCTCCTGTTTTATTACTCCCCTACACACTGTCTCAGATTAAAAGGCACAGTCTGCTCACATGGATTCCTGTAGTCCACTGTTGGAACTGCTGCACCATCAAGTGGCTACGGAAAGAAAATAGTCTTTGGAGGCCATTAAACCTCATTAGCACAGACAACACACTTGCAACTATGTTTAGATGGAAATGGCTGCCATTATCACTATTAACTGTGTTTCATGAAACTGAAAAACAGGCCCTTGGGTGGGCCAAAACATATTGTAGGTCAGATGAATATTTATGTTTGTTTCTTGCACTCTGCAGCGCTTATCATGACATCTACAGATCCCTGCGAAATCTGCGCCAACCCCTCCTGCTACGGATGTCTGGACTGAGGCAGCCATCTGCTACACACACAAACACATCATGCTCTGCAGTTCTTCCGCATCTACATGTATGAGGCTTCCATGAGGATAACAAACCTGTCCCGTCACCTAGCAACCAGATCCAATGGGTCTTATGACTCAACATACTGGTCAACATACCAGATTTTGGATGATAGTTACATGAAAATCATTTTTTGCCATTTGATATGTGTTTAAGTCTTTTGTAAGCAAAACCCTTGAACTGTTAATTTATTGAGGCAGCTTCTTGACAGTACTAATAAATGAATTAATCCTTTTTGATGAATCACTTAGTTTAAAATAAAATTGTTTATGTATCAAAGCATGACATGTACTCGCTCCTGATTCGGGTTCTTTGTTTTCTCCAAAATAAACATATTTCAATCTGCATGGCTGTTGCTTGTGTCAGATTTTCTCTATAATCTATCCCATGACTCTGAAATGACACAGTCCAATTTCATCTGATTGCTAATAAAACTAACGATGTATACATCAAGCAACTAGGATTGTGTATTATTGGCCTTCAGCATCAATAAGCATGACGTCTGTGACCTGCTTTCTGTCCCAAGTGTTTCATGGACGTTGCAGGTGTCACATACGATCATCAGTCATTAGGATTCCCATTTTCACTTACAGCTCCTCTGAGGTATGCTCCCTACAATAATGCAACTTTAATGGATTAGTTAATTAATACACTTACTGAATGCACACAAAAAAAGCTGACACTGCCTATTTTTTCCAGTGATGGTGAGAAAGGGCCACATTTATGTAATTTGTAATGTACGGTGAAGATAAACTGACTAAGTGATATAAAATATAGAAAAGGGGATTGAAACAGTCAGCCTACCAAAAACATAAAAGAAGAAGGAGGCGCACAGTTTGACCCTAATGTCTAACAGGCAAGAACCGAACTACAAGGGAGTGAAACCTCTTGTCGCGTTTGGCTCTTCGGTTTCTTCTTCTTCTTTTTCTTGACCACTGTCGACCTCTCGCGGTGCTTTAGTGACGTTACAACAACGAACGTCAAAATTCAAAAAACAGACGTAACCAACGAACCCTGACCGTTGTTTAAAATCAAACCCGTCCAAATAATAGTCGTTTTCAATGACTTTAAATTGAATGCCGAGTTTAACGAAAACATAAATTAACCTGGCGTTAATATGCTGAGCGATGTTTTGTGTTTGTGGGAGAAAATCAAATCACATTAAGCATCGACGAGACTCAAGTCGACAAACGCAAACTAGAAGGGGTGGTAAGTAGTGTGCCACCTTTACCGTTTGTTTTGCAATATTTGAAAACATTTATATGACGAAAAAATACAGACTGACAACTGTCTCGAAACACCTCTTCGTACGTCATCTCAGACTTGGTACATGGCTGGCGCGTAGTCACGTGGCTCGTTGGTCTAGGGGTATGATTCTCGCTTAGGGTGCGAGAGGTCCCGGGTTCAAATCCCGGACGAGCCCAAGTTTTTCTCCCCCCCAATCACGTTTATACGACTGTTTTGACGTAGGTTGGCAAATATTTTTTTTGTTTGTTTAGCCAATGAATAATGAATACAATGCGTAGTAGAAGAAGTTTGCAGGGAAAATAATTAACTAGCATACAAGTTTTCCACTTTATTCCCCATTACACAATTTTACATTCGGCTAAACAATGCTGTACAGCAACCATATTACTGAGTTTATTTGATTAATGAGTTTTTCATTAAAGATTTAAGAGAAATAATCAAATCAAATCATAGTGCAAGTGGTGACTTTGGTGAATATATATGGTACATCTGGAAAATTTGTTATTACCACTAAAATCTAATAAAAGCTTCAGTAATTCATTCAGTTGGACCCTCTAGTTAACGCTTTAACACTGACTATTATGTGGTATTTATCAGTTAAATATTATGATTGTTAGTGGACAATCAGTGCAAGTTACGAATTTGGCGTTTTTCCAAATGTGAATAATAAATGTGCCTTAAGTTTGTGCATTTTTTTTCTATTGTTACTCTGCACATTTTTCTATACCTTTTTTGTTTCATATTCTATATAATCTGCTTTTGAAATATGACCATGTACTTAAAACTAGCTCAACATTGGCTGCGACAAATTAAAATCCTTTTTAAACATAGTGGCTGTACAGATTGTTCATGTGTAGTAGATATGCAGTAGATATATTTGTGAAACTGATAAAAAATTTGTTCGCCACACACCTAAAATTATTTTTCTATTTCCAGTGTGCTTATTTAGCACAATACACACCAGAGGGCACCATTTCACTAGTAGCTATTTACTACAGCTGTCCTGCTTACATAAAGCAGTTGCATAAACATGTACTCCAAAGCAAGAAATCTGTCGTTTTCCATTCAGTGTTCAGAGAATTTCAGTGACCCATCATGTTTTAATATCTTCTTTTGCTATATGTTCTTTCTTTTAAAAATGGAAGCTCTGAAAATAATCCAATTTGTGTTTTAACAACTTGTGTTAACTGAGGCAAAGGCGCACATCAACAGCATGGTATAGAAAAATAGGCAGAATAGACACACTGGTTTTATCATGTCCTGTTCACTTGAAGGTAGTTCTATGGGACTTTGGTATTTATACTAATAAATTCTGAATAATCTGACCTAACCATATCCCTGGTGTCACAGTGACAACTCATACAACCTACACTGTGCACAAGTCCTTCAAATTCTTCTATCAAGCCAGCAAAATAGAGTTCTTGTTGGTAGATATGAATGTGAGGTTAATGTTAATCTGCACCTAACCTCTGTGTCGAGATTTTAGCATCGCAGAACAATGCGTAGAACAATGTGGCACATGGATTTAGCATGCTAATCTAGTCAGCCTATTTTCTAGGTATTTTAATTTTCTTCAGCGTGCATGCTGTCAGTGTTTACGTGTTAAAGAACCTGTACCCACATATACAAATCCATTTATTTGCTCCAAATCGCTTCCTTTGTTCGTTTTTGTTACTAAATGTTGCTTTTCTCCAGGTAGAGGGCCCGTGGTATCAGACAGGAAGAGGAAGTCTCCACGTCCCATCCTGTTTCTGCATGGGAACAATAGAAATAATTTTAATTTAAGACTATTCAGTATTTATTGTTGGGTCTTGTAAGAGGATGTTCAGGTATGTACAGCCAGTAATAGATGTACCGTGGGATAATTGAATACGACAATAACACCCTACTCCCTATTCCATTTATTTTTCCTTTTCATGGTATCAAAAATAAGTCTTAAACATCAAAAGACAAGTTAGTGTATACAAGAATAGTCCTTGACACTGCATGCTTACAAAGTCTACAGTGACCCCAGTCCTGTTTCCTGCAAGGAGCCACAACATTTTTTTTATTTTATTTTTCTGAAGGAACAGCGTTGTTTTGCCTATCCTGTTCAGGGTCAAGATGTTAGAGCTTATCTCAGTTATAGAGACAAGCATGTTGACAGTCAGTGTCAGGGCCTCATGCAAGATAGCTCCCAGGGCTTCTGATGCAGCTCCACCCAGCCACTGGGCCTTGGACCAGGCCTGTCTCCTACTGAACTGTAAGGAAAATTATCAAAAAACACTAAATGCAAACATAATGGGTTATTTGGCAACTATCTACTAAAATATAATAGAAGCTTCAGTAATCCATTCAGTCGGACCCTGTAGTTAATGCTAACATTGACTATTACCTGGTATGTATCAAGGATAAATACTATGTTACTGGACAATCAATGCAAGCAAGTTCAAACTTTTTCTGATGTGAGTATTTTCAGTATTTTCTAACATTTCATATTGAATATGAAAGTACACTTTTTGTTTTCTATATACTCTACTTTTGAAATATGATCATGTACTTAAAACTCGCATCACACTGGCTGCAACAAATGCAAATTAAATTCCTTTTTAAACACAGATGCACATAGTGACTGCACAGGCTACTGGCCAGCGTATGTTGATGTGTAGTAGCTATGCAAGGGTAAGATGTAAGCTTTGGACATTTTGAAGTTAGGTTATTTAATTTGTGAAACAGATATTATATGTTCACCACACACCTGAAATTATTTTTCTGTTCCCAGTGTGCTTATTTGACACAATACGCACCAGAGGGCATCATTTGCCTAATAGCTGTTTACCACATGCTGTTCTGCTGACTTTACAGCACTTACATAAAGCATAAACATGTAAGTCCAAAACAAAAAAATCTGTCATTTTCCATTCAGTGTTCAGAGAATTTCAGTCAGCATCATGTTTAAATATATTCTTTAGTTATACTTTCTTTTATCTTAAAAATGGAAGCTTTGACTTTTCTTTCCTTTAAACATACATCCAGTTGGTGCAATCTGGACACGTTCCTCAGTGATGTTACCTGGAGTCATGGAGTATTTCGGGTCTTTCAAACATCATACACTCTCTCCGAGGTGACCGAGCCAGGATTTATCAGGCCCCAGCTTGTGTCCAGGCAGTGCTACCTCACCCACGGCTCTCCTCTCCTCATCCACAGCCACCTTGAGGCAACTTCTGCCGCCTCAGTGACTTCTTTGATGGCCCTTCGCTTACTGGCCCCTGTGATTTCAAAATAATACAATTTGCGTTTTAAAAACCTCTTTGTTGACTGAAGCACAGAAGCACATCAACAGCATGACAAGAGAAACTTTCCATCTTGTGTCTATGGTGCCTATCCTGTTCAGGGTCAAGATGTTAGATCTTATCTCAGTATACCCGTATAGAGACAGGCTAACATAATGGGCTGTTTGGGCAGCACCTACTATACACTGAGCTTGACATGTAAAAAAAGTGGATGCCATGACTGCTCTTCAAAAGTGAAGCCCAAGAATCTCCCTCTAGTGGCTGGCTGCAGTATCGATCATAAACTCCACCTTCTCTGTGTTAGTGGATGGGGCATGGGCGCAACTACAACACTAAAGTACAGCTCAAAAAAAAAAAAAAAAAAAAAATGTTCAAGGATGCCATTTTAGTTAGTAGATAATACTGATGTAGGTTCAAGTGTCTGTTTTTCATAGAGGCAGCGTTTTAGTTGGTTACTTGATGCTATAGACAGGATGTGACATCATGATGATTGACAGTTGCATTTGACCATTGCTCCTTAAAACAGTCCCGTAAGACCATTTTTGGAAAAATGATAAAGTGTGTATAATCCAACATTTCTTTGTAACTGGCGGTAGAGGAGAGCACAGCCAAACACCTGTGAGTCTAACACAAGTGTGGGCAGGTCACCAATTACATGGCTCCAGACTCACTGGCTGCAAACTGGCCCATATCCCATTGTGTTAAAAAAAAAAAAACGTAAAAATGTGTTGAAAACCCCTGATCTAATCTGCATGTCCTCAGACTCTGAAAGGGCATGCATAATTCACACCGAAAGACCCCAGCTGGCGGGTGAGCACAAATATTCCTGTTGTAAAATGTAGTGGAAACCAAGTGAGAATATGCAAGTTTTGACTTTGATCTTCACGGTTTTGCGTTTGAATCCATAGGTCAACTGGGGTCTTTCTGAAACAGACGTTTACTCAAAACACAGCCTCAAAAGTCACCCTAGATTTCACCGTGTCTCTGTTGGACATATCGGATGATTCAACCTCCCACACTTCCCTCAGATTCTGCACCGCAGGCTAATCCTCGTAAATTCAACAGCGCTGAAACCGCCTGTTTCCGTCTGTTACTGCTGCCTCACCTGTTCAGCAAGTTTCCTGTTCTTGTGTGCAACTGATGCCAAACAGAATTAGGTTAAAGCAGGGAACTCTCTCTAGTATGCACCATACATCTCTTGCCTACCGAATTTCCAATGGGATAAATAAAGTATCTATCTATCTATCTATCTATCTATCTATCTATCTATCTATCTATCTATCTATCTATCTATCTTAGTGTGTCTCACTTTGTGTTGTAAGAGAGAAGTCTGTGATGACCAACCAGTGTGTTTGCTGAATATAAGGTTACAACAAGGACTGTAGTTGCATGTTAGAGCAGATAAAAGCACAGTTTAATTCCTTACAGCTGTGTTTTGGGGTGAGTTTGAGACACCACTAAACTCTAACAGCTGCTCAACGTGGTTTAACTTCTTAAGCTATGATTGGATACCTGCTTTTTGGAGTATAGGGACTTAGCAAATGGTTCGATTCCTGCTCCGTTCCACATCTGTTTCCGAGTCACCCCAAAGTTCAATCCAACGGTATACAGATGGGTTTTGCTTTTACACTAGTGTATAGTAAAACATTTCCTTTCAGCATTTTAAAATCTAGTCTGTGAAGTGATGAAAAAAGCTTTTCATTTGTTTGGTCAAAAAAGTCTAAATCAAGAAGTTGTTTTGTTTGTGCCAAAGTGCCACAGTTTGAGATATTTTGAAGTTTGACATGTTTTTCTTGCCATCAGATCTTTATATCTTAAAGGAGTTGGGGGTTCTCAATGACCTCCAAATCCCTCTACATTTCCATGAGTGACTCATTTACAATATAATCCACAATGGATATATTTACTCTTGTCAACTTCACATCCCCATTCTCTTTCAATTATACTCAGATTAAAAATAACCATGTTTAGGGCATAGACCATAACCCCTACCATTAATCTTTAAACCCTTCATAAACAAACATTTTAACTAGAAACTTTATGAATAAATAACCCATATCAAATTTGAACTTTCCTCTAATGATACTATTCATCACTAAATGTTAATGTGTTGACTATGTGTGCTTTGACTTTAACAGCTTGTTCTGATTTTAACTGGAAATGCACCAATAGAGATTTTAGACCCAGTTTGAGCGTAATGTTAATGGAAATGTGTTGTTTAGTTTTATAGGTCTATATGCGTAGGCATATAGTATGCACCACACAAGCCACTAGCATCTATCCTATATAGAGAGCCTTTGCTGAGTTCTTGTCTAATAGACCATAGATGAGGAAACAACTGCTACTCCGAGGATGTAACCACCACCCAAGAAACCGACAAAACTCTCAATAACAGTCCATATGCTGTCACTGCTATCTCATTGTTATGGATTTCAGAAACCCAACGGATGTTCTTTGTTCAGATGCTTGTGCATAGAGTTTTTACAGCTATTCTTCATGGACTCAGCCCTTTTTAATCATTTTCATAGATAAATAGATGCCTTATTACTCCCAAACTGGGAAATTTCACAAGTGTTTTTTTTTTTAGGTCTCCGTGTGTGGGAGAGTGGGCGGGACTGTGCAAGTATTTTGCAATCCGTGCACGTCATTCATCTACACTCATCAGTGTGTGTCACCATTATAACATCTAAAAAGATTTATGGTGGCATGTCATGTCTCCATTATGGATTCAATTAGCAGTTAAGTGGCGTAATCACAGAACCATGCCGACACATGTGCTGTAATGCAAGATAAGGGGAGGCATAAGCTACTTACCTTGTTTTTTTCCTTTATTATATTGTATTTGGTTTGCATCTATGGATGTGCATTTGTTAAGCTGTGGTTTAAATTCTACTCACCATATCCCTGTGAACTTAAAATAAAACGGCACATTGTAATGTTCGTAAGTCAAGTCTATTTATGTCTAAAACGTCTGTCAGTACAGTAAAAGTAGGGGAAAATATGCACAATTCATTTATTAAGGGACCACAGTTAATCTGGGGCCTTTATATGTCTCTCTGGGAGCATACTTCCACCTAAAAAGATTTAGTTTTTATAGCAGCAGTTCAGATTATTATTCAGGAGACAAACATCCTTCTTCATAGTGTGCCTATGAAGAAGGATGTTTGTCTCCTGAATAATAATCTGGACTGTCTGGCAACTGGTATTCTCAGATTTATCTGTAGTGTTTGTTATGTTGCATTACATTTGTTCACCTCACACGGGGCTTGTTTGTTTCCAGAACAGCAGCAAATGAAAAAAGACATTTGTTTTTAAAAGTGGGCCTGCTTATACTCAAGGTAAACCAGAACATTGCACAAACTGTCGTCTCAATTCAAAGCTTGATGGAGTGGACCTGGAATAAAAAGCAGTGAAACCAAAGAAATTAAAGTTTACCATTCATTCATTCATTTTCTGTTTGTCCTGTGAGGGGTCACGGTACCCTGGAGCCTATCCCAGCTGTCATCAGATGAGAGGCAGGGTACACCATGGACAGGTCGCCAGTCCACCGCAGGGCATTCAAATGATGTCTATTGACTAAAGTAGAGAAAATTAAGCTTATTGTATAACAACTGACAGTTTCATCATCCTAAAATGTTTTGCTTTGATTCTAATTACTGGCTGAAAGAAGTGCACAATGTCACCTCCTGTAGATACAAAACAGATCTACTTTTGCAATTTGTCTCATCTGCCTCTTATGATTTTCCCCTTCTTTTTATTCAAGTAGACACTGGCGGTGTTATTCACAGAGCATCACAAGACAAACAAGAGTCTTTTCTGTAATGGATTTTTTTTTATCCTTACACAATCAATACACATCATTTAGAGACTATTTTAAACTATAGGTCTATTGAGGCGTATGTTATATGTTCTGTAGTACTCTTGTGCTCTTTCAGGGCCTGTGCCTGGGTGCTAGATAGATGGTTAAAAAAAGTGAACAATGTGACCTCCAGCAGATATAAAACAGATCTATGCTGTGTATTATTTGCTTATTAGCCACTGTACGTGCCTGTGTTGTGAGCCCGTATGCAGATGCTGAAATACGTACACACAACAATTATCTGATTTCTTAATCTCAGAAATGTCAGAAATGAAGAAATCTCCTCAAATGTAATGTGACTTCTAAGCACATTCATGTATTGTGTCAAGGAACAGAATGACAAACAAATCCGTGGAACGATTCAGTCAGTCTTTGGCAATCTGTTTGGCTGTTTGGTTGAGACGTCCTCCCCCCCAGAGGTTGTATTACAAAAGCGCAAAACAGGAAAACACAGAAACCAAAACTACCCACATTCTGTAGTGAAAGCAGTTAATCTCCTTTCCTGTGGCATCCTTAAGAGGATAGCGCATTACAGGATAATGGTGTTTGAAAGAAATTGTAAGTTTTCTAGGAAAGCACACAGGTCTAGAGAAATGTTTACCCTGAAGCAAACCATTAGTCAGACAAATAAATATCACTTAGGACATCCACATGGAAATTTCCATATTTATTGTCAGGAGAGGATGAATCCTATTGACTTTTTAATCTTGCGCCACAGTTTGGTTGACATTTTTCTCATTAAAACTCTTGTTTGTGATTCTTCACTGGGATACATACGTCTTGGAAAAAAAAAAAAAAAAAAGGGAATGCATGGAGTCCGCTCAGGCAAAGGCCGCACTGAAACAACAACAAACACTGAACGCTGCATTAAACAGAAGAGAAGGGTTTCCACAGACGGCACCAAGTAGAAAAATATTATTGAGAGGGTTTCATAGTTTACGACGTTTAAGGAATGTGGAATGCAGGTTTTCTGGAGCCAAGGCACGACACTACAATAACCTTGACAGCCCTATTTATTAGATTTAATTCAGTTGGCCTCAGTTGGCCGCGGCTCACATGGTCTAGGAGAACACACAACATACCTCCAACTTCCTAGTTCCAGTCGCTTCCAGTTGGAGTACACAGAGAATCTCAACCAAGCTGATTAGCTGGCAGCAAGAATTTTAGCAGCATAATTGCAGAACAGTGCAGTACAAATACTTAATTTGTCGTAGGCAGTAAATGTAGGCTTTTTAACCAAATATGTAACCAAGCCTACGTACAGTATTTCATTGTCCACCGTCCACTATGGATGTAATATCATCCATAAGAGGGGGTTGACCACATTTGCAGATACAAATACAAATTCAAATTTTACAATATACAGTTGTGGTCCCAGAACCTGAGTCTCTCGTCAGAGTCTCTTCGCTGTTTTTCTCTCAGTATGTTTACCACCACTTTGTCTCACTGTCTTTCAGTCTAACATAATCAGCGGTTAATTCCATTAATCTTATTTTCCAGCCAGATGGGCGAGATAGAAGACCTTGTCTTCAACAGTGTGTGATTACACTGTGATTAACAGCATGTTTCGAAACTCCTTCTTTACAGTGGCCTTTTAGTCACTCATGCTTAGGCATCTATGATAAGATTGAGAGAAAGACAGAGTGGGGTTTAGGAATGAAGAAGATGAGAGTGAGAGTTGTCTGTAAAACCATAAGCTTGCAATGTCCACACACACACACACACACGTGAATGTCGTCATTTACCGAAGGCTTAGATACAAGCAGATGTCTGCCTGAGCTGTTGAGATTTTTACTCTGCAGAAAACCTATGTTTGCTTTCATTTGTGGCTCCAGTTCATTGATGGGAAACGTTTAGATAATGATTAACCCTTTGAATCCCAATATTCACTCATTAGCACTTATCAAAGAGCCCTCTGTGTCAGCAGAAATTCAACGGCCATTCATAGGCTTCCGTTTTGAATAAACAACCAGCAGCTATCTGTTCAAACAAAGAGTTGCTAGATCCTTTGTAAATTGCCACGTAGCAAGGCTAGTGCCTCAAACAGTGTTTTTTAATTGGGGGCATTATTGACAGTAGAAGCCTGTGGGAGAATAGATTTGAGGTTCACCAATCAGCTTAATTGGATCCCAACTGTACTTGGCAAGTAATTTTCTTCTGCGTTCATTAGATGGATGTGACAGTTTTGTGAGATCAGCCAGTATTGACACACAGATGAAGCCCACCCCTACGAATAATTCACACAGGGTTATGTACTGAGTGTTTGTAAGCGTGGGGTGAGTTGTGTGGGATCTGGAAGGTATATGGATGTAAGGGGAAAAAAGGGGGAGAGCGTGTCTATAGAGTATCAATTGGTGTTTCTTTGTTTGCCTACAGCCGTGCATGAACCACACATATAATTTATGGCAATATTATTGTTTTTTATCTTAATTTCCATAATAATAATAATGGATTACATGATTGTCATACTACATGTCCTAGTAATTTAAGTAACCATAGTAAAGGCATTATAAAGCATGAGCACAGTAACAGGTAGGTATAGGTGTATAGACACACACATGCATACATGCATACTGTCACACAGCGGTGATTTGGTTTTGTGTTGTCTCGTGATTTCCGGTTTTATTTTGAAAGTCTAACTCTCCTCTCGTTTCAGGTCACTTGCCCTTCCTCTTGTGTCACCGGTCTGATTGTCTTCCTGATTCCTGATTGTTTCCACCTGTTCCCCATTACCCTCGTGTATATATATGGTCTGCGTTTTCCCGTCCTATGCCAGTGTCTCGTTTCATGTCATAGTGTGTGTTCGTGTTTGCCAGCCTTCGTGTTCTCAAGTATTGGATGAGTAGTTTGTTCATGTGTTCATGTTTTGGCTACGTTTTTCCTCTAGGGAGTGTTTTTTTGTTTGATACTTTGTTGAGATTTGATACTTTGAGTTTGAGTTTAATAAAGCTCCTCTGGATTTCGCTAGCTCTGCATCTGAGTCCTACTCCTTTGTTACCGGCGTGTCACATACATACATACGCAAACAGCAATATACATCTGTATATATGTACAAAGCATTAACTGACAAAGCATAAAAACAAAGAAAAACAAACTAAAGTGAAAAATTAAATATGTCAACAAACCTAAACGTTTGCTGAGACTGCGATCCAGAGATGTGTTTGATTCTCTGAGCCCTGACAGTCTCCTCCCTGGATTTTTTTACGCCTCATAAAACAGATCACTCTGGTGATGAAAAACACTGACTGTGACTTCATCACATGACATTTTCTCAACAAACATCCAGAAAATGTCATGTGTAAGATTAGAAGAACACTGCCCTGTTTTAGTTGATCTTCTTTAGGATCCTTCCAAATGATTGATACTGTAAAGCTGGATGAGACCAAAAGGTCAAGTGACCTTTTGGTCATCATCTCGGTATAGATGAAGTCATCTATACCGGATAAATCTCCTAAGCCACGAACTAAGGTTGTTGCAATTGTTTTACAAGAGCTGAAGAAAAAACACGAGAGTGCTGTACCTTAGTCACTGAACCACTGCCTGTCCGATCATGTTAAGTGGGCGTACTGGACAAGCATGTCCTTCTGCCATTTAGCAGTGTTTTACATTAACACGTACATTCCAGATAGTTTAAACAGTATTATAATAAAGATGATGCCACTCAGTGGAAATCTCCAGTCTAGTCTAGAGAAGTGAGCATGCTTCTACGTGTGATAGAGATACTTGTCTTCTCAGATTTGTATCTGTGTTCACCAGTTAGCAGAGACTGCTTCCAGGCATTCACTCATTAAAGGCTAACTCCCACTCCCAATGGTGCCGCTTTCACCGTGTAGATCAACTTATACATGCAGTTGTAGAGTGTGTCTGTGTCAGGCTGCATCCTGCTGGTGATGGCTGCTGCCATCGACGAGTGTCATTACTATGGGGTGGGTGGTACATGTCTAAGTAACATCCACATGAATGCCAGGTCAAAATCTTTCCCAGCAGAACACTGTATTGTTACAAGATGGTCAATGTTATTTACTTATTGATCAGTGTATATTTATATACTTATTTGAGGGTTCTGCGCAGTATCTTAGCTGTTCCTAGGACTGCGCTCTTCTGGACTGAGGCTTCTGATGTTGTTGCTGAGATCTGTTGGAGCCACTCCCCCAGTTTGAGGGTCACTGCCCCGTGTGCTCCTACTACCACAGGGACCATGCTCACCTTGACCTTCCACATCTATCACCACCGCCTTCTTCTGCTCCTTGTCTACCACCACTATGTCCGCTTGGTTAGCCAGGACCTGTTTGTCAGTCTGGAAGCTGAAGTCCCACAGCACCTTGGCCCTGTTGTTCTCAGCCACCTTCTGTGGTGCGGCCCATTGGGATTTGGGTACTTCTATTCCATACTGGGTACAGACACTATTCCAGCCACTTGGTTGTGTCTCTCCACGTACACTGACCCGGCTAGCATCTTACACCCTGCTATTATGTGCTGGACTGTCTCAGGGGCATCTTTGCATAGTCTGCATCTTGGATCTGATCTGCTCTTGTAGATCTTGGCCTCTATGGCTCTTGTACCTAGGGCTTGTTCTTGTGCTGCCATGATCAGTGCCTCTGTGCTGACTCTGAGTCCAGCCTTTTCCAGCCATTGGTAGGTCTTCTTGATATCAGCCACTTCTTCAATTTGGCCGTGGTCAGCTTATGATCCCAGCAGGGTATCTGATGACTGGTATTGCGTACATTAGCCTGTGGAATACCAAGGTACTTGTAGCTGTCTTGGATATCACCTATGTTGCCCTCTGGTAGGTCGACCCCTTCAGTTCTTATCATCTTGCCTCTCTTTGAGACCATCCGGCCACACTTGTCCAATCTGAATGACATCCCTATGTCATTGCTGTAGATCCTGATTGTGTGGATCAGTGAGTCAGTTTCTTGCTCATTCCTGGCGTACAGCTTGATGTCATCCATGTGGAGCAGGTGGCTAAGTGTTGCTCCACTTACCCGTAACCACTCTTTGTGATGATCTGACTCAGGGGGTTCAGGCCTATGCAGTACAGCAGTGGTGATAGTGCATCTCCTTGGTATATGCCGCATTTGATGTTGACTTGGGCAATTGGCTTTGAGCTGGCCTCTAGGGTTGTCTTCCACAACCCCATCGAGTTCTGGATGAAGGCCCTTAGGTTCCTGTTGATCTTATACAGTTCCAGACACTCCAGTATCCATGTGTGTAACCAACCTGTGCAACGCCTGGATTGACTACAAGAAAGCTTATGACTCAATGCCAAACGCATGGATACACATGGATACATGTACATAACTTGTGCACACTCAGGATAGAATGTCTGTCAGTTATTACCACATAGGTTAGTGTGGTTAGTACAGGATGTGGTCATTAACTTTCTGAGAATTCCACAGTCTAAGGATTGCATCAGAAGTGATAACTTTAACAGTTTTTTCTTGTTGCTTCATTCTTAAATTTCCGAACGCTCACTGACAACGTATTATAGCGTTAGTATTCCTGTACATCGCTTGTTTTACTGTTCTCTTTCTGTGCCTGCTCATGTGTTCTTTTTCATGTTTTTAATTTTTCTGTTCATCTTTGCAGGATTGTTTCATATTGTACTCACTGCAAACTTCTGTTTTGGGATAATGAAGACTGATGTTACTGCACCGTGCTCATAACTCCCTTCTCAAATCAGTCTCTATGAGTCTTCCTGTCTCTCAGCCTCCCACCATTCCTTCTCTCTTCTAGCCTCATCCTTACTGTGAAGTCTCATCTGACTGTCTCAGTCACGCTGGGAGCTTTTGGATGCCTGAGAGCCAAAACTGATTTTATTCGATTACCCTTTTAAAGCCTTTGTGGGAAAACAATAATATGTTAACTGGACAGCATCGTTATTTAGTCAGGCCAATAACTACACAGAAGGAGCTTTAAATAGAATCAAATAAATATTAGCTTGTGCAGGATAATAGATGGAGTAGAAGGATAGATACATGGATGTAAAATTTTCTCATCGTCTTCTGTAAAAATAAACAAAATGAAGAACAGCATGTAAGAAAATAGACTGGAGTTACTGTCGTGCGGGCTGTGGTTAACTGTGAAATATGTGCTCATCCATCTCCGAGTTGTGTGGTCGCCATGTTCGCCCCTGACTGGGGTTAACCTGGACCCTTTAAAATGCACCCAGTATCAGACATATAAGCATATTGCACACATTAATGTCAAACCACATTCATATCAAACCACTAAACTGGTATGCTGTAAACGCTTGAAAAAAATCCAAAACACTTCTTTTCATTTTTTTCTCAAGGGCAGTTTAAAATCAGAGGACATATTTCCTTCATTGCGAACAGAATCACATCGCAGCATTTCCAGACGGTAATCTATGCTGCCATCGTGCAACTCTCTGAAGTCGCTCCAGTGACAGTGAATGGGAGGCTGGGAGCACCTCCTGTGACGGAACGATAAGAGACAGCAGAAAAGAAACTAAAAGCGTAACCTTATCGATGGCCAGCAGTTGGTGAACGCATCATGTTAAATGAGTCTGGCTGTGGCACAGACAACATACAGACAACAAATGTCAAACAAATCCAAGTTCTGAAACTCCAATCGCTGACACAGCTGCTTGTTTATTACTCATTTCCCAGTGCACTAACATGTTAAAGACTTTTGGATTTGTTTGTTGGTATTCTTGGTTAAATTCCTCAAGATCAGAGATCAGCCACCAACTGAAAACACATGTGTGTAATGTTTGAATGGGCATGACCTTGAAGCAATTACATTTTGGCCCTTTTTTTTTATTGTTCCGTCCTGTTTTTCTGGGAAATGTTTTTTTCTTAAAAGCTTGTTTTTATGTTCTCTTTGTTAGTATTTAAATTTGCGGAGCACATCTCACATGCCGTCCCGTAAAATTTACTGCTATTGTTGGTGTCACTCTCGTCATTTTCTTGCAGACTTCATTCCCCGCACATTTCAGGCCACAGCATTCACGGCCGTGAGGCTGCATGCAGGAAGCATGCATGCATGGTGTGCAGAAGTCGGGGGCCAGACCTGATTCTTTCTGTCCTCATTAGCTGCAGAGGGATTAGCCCTCATGGTCACTGCCCTCAGAGGAGTGACAGAAGCTGCGTGTGTGGGGGGGAGTCGATTAGGATAAATGCACCACTTCCAGCAGGACTGTGAGATTATACACTGAAACAGAAGTGTGTAAGAAAATGTGGAATGATAAATGTACTGAGCAACTAGCAACTGAATAATTATCAATTAGTGCTAACCTCTATCCTTGTGAATATAAAACATTAAATCCAAATTCAATTTGAAGCTTTCCTCTAAGGTGTTTTCTTCTTTATACTCATAAATAAGTTGTTAGCATAGTGAATTGGATTGCGGGTAATTGTTGGTTTTATTAAATGCACTCATTTGAACAAGATAGAAGGGAGGTGGGTCATCAGCTTCAGTTTTGCATCGAGACAGACCTCTGCTTTGAAAAGGGAAGAATTTGCATCTCCTTGCAGCCTCACTGCTCCTTTTATACAGCAGCCCTGTAGCTGTCAGCCTTGCCTTGCTTTCTTAGTTTGATCTGCCTGAGCCCCTGAATCCCAATACACTCTTTTTCTTTCTTTTTTTTCCCTTTTTCCAATTATTCAACCATGCCTACAGCAAATCAAAGTTCTGTAGATTGTGACACAGATTGTAGAGGGTCCCTGATCCAGAGAGGGGGAGACTGACTGATATAAAACTCAACTCAAGCTAAAAGTGACCAAATCAAAGGGAGGGATCGGGAACAGAGGGAGTGAAATGGAAAGCATTGAGCTGTCATGGCACTCTGCTTGGAGTGATTGAGGCCTTTGATGAACCAATTCATGTTAGTGGTTTCTGACACTTACTTTGATGACACAGTCAGAACTTTAAATAAATAAATAATGGAGAAATGAAGATCTATATCTGTAGCAGAAAAAAAAAATTCCTCCTTCGGTTCACAAGCAATTTTTACATATTCATTAAAAGGAAGGCTAGCAAGGAACTGGGATCATACTAGTATCTGAATGATTGAAGATTATTTACATATTCACAAAACGAGTTTAACAAAGTGCAGCTTCTTGCACACATGAAAGTTTTCAGTTGGTTACAGCTCTTTTCAGACAGTTTTTAATTTTTTAATTAAATAGAAAGCTCTGCAGTTTTCAAAGTTTTCAAAGAACTGCCAGCTTTATTGTCAATTCTGACATGTGCAGCACATACACAGGATTGAAATTGCTTTTCTCAAAGTCCTAGGTGCAGCAAATTAAACACAACATGTACAAATATGCCATGGAAAAATATAAGGAAGAGATATATGTATACATATACACATCTATATACATATACACTTATATACTACATGCATTCATACCTAAAGTGGGGGTCAGAATCCTAGGTTAGTGTGTGTATGCAGAGAGCAGAACAGGGAGAGGGGGCAGAGCATTTAAGGAATTGAGCTTCCTGAGAGCCTGGTGGATGAAGCTGTCCTTGAGTCTGCTGGTCCTGGCCTGAAGACTCTGCAGTCTCCTCCCTGATGGCAGCAGACTGAGGAAGTTGTGCGACGGGTGGGTGGGATCACCTGCAATACAGAGAGCTTTGCAGGTGAGACGGGTGTCATAAATGTCCTGGAGGGAAGGGAGAGAGACACTGATTATCTTCTCAGTTGCTCTCACTATGGAGGGTCTTGTTGCAGGACGCGGTGCAGGCGCCATACCACACAGTGATGCAGCTGGTCAGGATGCTCTCAATGGTGCCTCTGTAGAAAATGGGGGCCGGTGTTCTGGCTTTCCTCAGTTTGCACTGGAAGTAGAGGCGCTGTTGAGCCTTCTTTACCAGTGATGCGGTGTTGGTCACCCAGGAGAGGTCCTCTGTGACGTGCACACCCAGGAACGTGGTGCTGCTCCGCCTCTCCACAGAAGCACCGTTGACGTTCAGAGGAGCATGCTAAGTGTGCATCCTCATGAAGTCCACAACAATCTCTTTTGTCTTTTCCACATTCAGAGAGAGATTGTTGTCTCTGCGCCACATAGCCACTCGCTCCTGTAGTTGGTCTTGTCTCTGTTGCTGATGAGACCCACCACAGTCATGTCGTCTGCAAACTTTATGAATAGGTTGGAGCTATCCATCGGTGTGTAGTCGTGGGTCAGTAAAGTGAAGAGGAGGGGGCTCAGCACACATCCCTGGGGGGCCTCTGTGTTCAGGGTGATGGTGCCAACCCACACTGCCTGAGGTCTTTCTGTCAGAAAGTCCAGCATCCAGTTGCGCAGCGAGGTACTGAGCCCCAGTTGTTCCAGTTTTTGTATGAGCTGTTAGGGGATGATCATATTGAAATTCTGAATTTACAATTACTCCACACTATTTCTTACACAATATGAGCACCCTTCACAGCGAGCACATTATGTACTTCTGTAAGTGTTACAGTAACGTACCATCAAGCGGCCAACTGTTGGCACATCCCAGCTATGACACAGCATTCACATTAAGACACTACTAATTTAGTTTTGCCATTTTTTGTATTAATTGTAAGCAATTACAAGTAATAAAAGAGTGGACCACTGTGAAATATCTGAGCATTACTCTGTCAAAATACATCTCCTGTGAGTAATCAGTACAGTGCAGTTGGTGGATCTCATTTTAGCCGGTGATTGCCAAAACTGTTAATCACACTGAATAGATCATTTGTTGCATGTGAACAAGTGTCTCATGTGGAAAAGATTACAAAAAAATAAGACTCTCTTGGACACATCCCAGCTATGACACAGCATTCACATTAAGTTGTTAAGTTTTATGGACCTGGCAAGTGTACAGTTTGCATTAACAGTAACATTGTGGGCATCCAAAGCAAAACAACAAAGTAAAAGACAACCACACACTGTGTGATGGGTCAAGTGATTGTTATTTCCACTATAGGTTTGTTATCCCAAGGCAGTGATTGCTAGAGGAACATTTATGTGACGTTCTTCAGCAAAAGATTAGACTTTTTGAATTAATGAAAAAAGACTGTGAATGTAAGCAGTGGGCCATAGGCAGCTCACAAAGTTTAAGTCAGTCTGCTCCATCGATTTGCAACATGTTGAAATAGGTGGAACAAACATTGGACATGGATTGTAATACGTAAGAATCTCTGGTCGAGATTCAAACTACACTAACAGTGGACATTGTGTGTATACTGGCTAGATAAAAGTCCCTAAGGAGATAGGCTTGACCAGAAAATTATGATGTTACTCCAGAGACTTTGTTCTTGCCGGACAAAATTGTATGTCTGGTGAGGCCACCTCACGCATTTCTATAGACTTTCCAACTGAGGCACGAGAGTGGTTTCAAGGCGAAAGGACATCAGTGGCTATTGTTGGTTACCTCAACTGCTCGCCCTGTCGATAGATTGAATAGAAAGACTTTGGCTCAGTGACTACTTTAAAGCCACCTCTGACCTCTTCACTCAGTTGGATTCATCCATTTCATCATTTTACAAAGAAGGATGTTTCATTATTCTGGAAATGTGTGCTTTGTGAGTCATGTACACCAGAAGCGATTGCTCTAAGACTACAGGGGAAGCTCAGCCTCCCCTAAAATATCGCAGGCAATTTCGTCAAATACTACGAATTTACATTACTACTCAAACTAAAATGTGCTAGAACATGATCGACTTCATGGCTACTTCTTATAATAACACAATCATTAATAAGTTTTATCCGTTTGTCTATCGTGATTTTTTTCTCATATTGCTGTAATGGCACGGCCCGTTTAAAAACCCACTGAGGCTCGGCCTCAATGGACTTTCAATGGGGCTTCAGAATGGGCCGATCTCAGGGCAAAAAAACTGGACGTTTATTGGATAAACGCTCCAAAATCGTCACTTCCAGGGAAGCCGGGCGTCTCTGGGAGTCAATGGGCAGTGGGATGTACCTGGACGCCGAGCCTCTGTATGATGATTGGATGAACTGTTAACGTGGCTGGAACTCGTCGTGATTGACAGCGCTTTAAGACTATAGAGAGAGAGGAGTTGTCGTCATGCTACAGCTTCTCCAAATACCGCTGTTTTGCTGTTTTATGTAAGCTTGTCCCTGTAAGGTCCATTTTCTTTCCCCTTAACTTTCTCCATTGCTTTACTTTCTTACTTTTCTTGTATCTGTGCCGCCGAAATAAATGCGCAAAAATTAATGTTTCGTCGCTCCTCCGTTAAATTCTGAGGGCGTTGCCCCTGGCAACCGATATCGTCTCCTATCATCGTGGCCGACCGGCTCAGACCCCGTCCAAATCAACCCAGATCGGCACGTGACAAGCTCGGATGAGTGGCGAAAGTCTCTCGAAAAATCTACAAGTCCAGTTGCCTTTTTTGAAACTTTTTGGATTAGCATGACCTGGATGACTGAGAACCTTCACAGACATAAATTTAATGATGTAATAATTGGCCAATTTTACAAAACTGGGCTTCCACTATTTGAAAGACCAGCAGCCGCCACTGATGTAGGCCTACACATACGGTATTTGTCAGAGAGGAATTGAATATTCACGGCATACTATACAGTCTGATGCCCAGCATATCAGTCTCTAAACAAAGTATGCCAAAGATAAGGCATGATTACATGATGGCTATTTGTAGATGCTAAATGGAAAGGTAGAAAAGTCCTAACTAGCAAAGGAAGTTTCTTTATTATACATGCTGATATTGAGAATGTACAAGTGACAGCATGATGACTTCATTTTATAGCTGCATGAGCTAAACCTCTTTTTTATGCTTCAGCCAACAAGAGTCCTGTGTTTTTCCAGTGACCACACGATGCCAAGGAATGAGAGGCTTCAGTCTGTTCGCATTCCACAGCCATAACCGAGCAGATGGAAAAGTACTACATACATGTGTGACACACATACACATACAAAAAAAAAAAGACTGGGGTGAAATGCACATTTGCATTGTACAATATCACAATATTTTTCGACACCCATAGGATTTCTGAGAAGAGGGTTTTAGGGCTGCCCCATCTTGTCAGTTCCTTACTCTACCAGACTGTGTCACAAGTGGGACAAGAGGTAGATCTTACAGGGAGATGAGGTTGGCAGATGATGCCTCTGCCCTGGCGACCAGTTCAGACATCACTTCCTCCTCTTTCAGCAAAGTGAGGCCATAAATCCATGTATGTGGGCGTCGCCGTCTTGACAGTTTGGAGGTAGAATCTGCACAGTACTGTCTGTGAGTTGAGCCCCGTTATCGGTAACCGCCCACTACTTTCTGCTAGGTTCACTCGCATTTGCGTTAATACTGAACTCATGTCTTTGTAACCTCCAAAAGTTACAAAGACATGTTGGATTATTATCTGCCCTTTTTAAAATAAATAAATAAATAAATACATAAGCACCATTATGGATTCAGACTTTGTAAATGCTAACTACTTATTATTATGATGTTGTTGTTTAAAGCTAGTTAATCACAAATTCACTGCCAAAAAAAGGGGGGAAAAAAAGTTACTTACTCAAAAAAGATCCCTCACATCCTTGAGGTTTTTACAGGTTTTCAGAAAAATCTGAAATATGGACACTTAAATACAAGTTAACTACCCCCCAAAAAAACCCTCTTTGAATGAAAAATATATTTGACGTGTACTTGAATGTTTTAATTTGACCCAAGTCCGACCCACTAAAATGGAAGCGATGGGAGTTACTGGGACCTCTACTGCAACCATCCACCACGGGGAGCGGGGGTTTCAGGTTTGAAGAACCACTTTTCTACATCCTATCAGACCTGCAGGATGGTAAGTTTACAAATCACCTGTACCATGCTGTAAATGTGTTCATCATATTCGACATGAAAGTCCGTGGGGTTTTACTCACTTCTGGACCAGCCTCCAGTGGTCATTTGAGGAACTGTAGTTTTTGGCACTAAAGCACGTTGATGCTCAAATCAAAATTGTGTTTATTTGAGGTTTCAGCTTTTCATTTCTACCATGTCAATTGAATTAAATCTGCATAACTGGCATATTTCAGCTAATTTGCGTCTAGACTTTTAAAGTAAGGACAACTGGTAGGTGAAACTATCTAAATCGAATCTGATCAAAAGGCAAATTAGGCTAGGTTTAGACCACTGAAGCTGCAACAAAACAAGATTATCAAAAAACAGATATATCGCTGTGCTGCTGTTAACTTCAGTAATTATACTCTTATTTTTTGTTGTACTTATGGATGAGCTGACCAGTTCTCTTGTCCACAACATTTCATTGCACTGTTAATCCTGCACATGAAAAATAAACGTGAAACTGAATCAGAAAACATTTCATTTATTGGTTAAGAGATGTTACAACTTATTATTGGACAAAGCTATGGTAGGTGGGTGTTTTGCAACTAATTTCTGCACGTATGCACAATATGTATGGCAATAGTTTTGGATAAATTTTAGAGTTTCATTGATTATACATTCAGTTGCCCCTGTTTCAGCAATAAATGTAGTTTTTCTGAATATGACATGTGAACACACCATCATTATATGGTGGATCTTTTGAACGCTTGTGAGGTAGATAGTGTTAAACTGCCCATTTGATCTTCAAACATTTCCAAATTCATAATATTTAAGATTTACATTTAACAACAGATAAATCACGATTAAGATATCAATTTTACAGTGATTTCTCAGTCAGTGCATCAGGGGTGATTGACAAACCTAAAACTGATTTTGTCATTTAATTATCATGACAACAGACAACAAGTGTCTTATAGTGGTCCCATTATCCCATTATCAAAAGAGAGAATTAGACATTAAAAAAAAAACAATGTATGAAACAATGAAATGTAAAACTGGTAAAAACAGGATGATGTGTCTGGGAAAGGTCAGCAGAGAAGTCGGGTGACGGTGAGAAGGGCTGCGATGCTTGAAAAGACTGGGCGTAAACTGGCTGCCCCGCTGCGTGCCCTACAGTGGTTCTTGTTCTGGCCAATACAGGCTGCGTAGGCCATTACGTGGGGGATGTAGTTCTGCTCATGGACCCCGTGCAACAGGTGAGCCAGGGGACCTTTAGCGAACACAGCCACATCTTCTCCTCCATGAGTCTCCGCCTTCAGAGGTACAGCTGACTGGGCCAGATAGTTGTTTTCCTCTGAAAGGAAGGGACACAAAGGAAAAGTGTAAAGGCCCATACAATGATACGGATGGATGTGCATAATCAACTAACAGCAGCCTTTATAAAATTAGAGGTAATTTTTCTTTTAACCGTTATCTGAACATTTGACACCGCAGGGCAAGAAACTTTTACTTACCGTAATTGACAGTGGAGACATTCTCTCTTGCACCGTTGACAACTTTATAACCTGGTCCGTTTCCGTATAAAATGGAGGTGAATGGCTTCTGATCAACATCACTCAACATGGGAGCCAGACCTGTGGATACAGATAGAGTTCTAGACATTTCTACCACAACCAACCAGACCTGAAAGCTCAAAACACAGTGCTTCAAGTCACATACTGTACCACACAGGTCTACAGTATGCAGTAACCATGACATCCTACGTACCAAAAATTGTGTTTCCTCTGGTTGTGTAGCCTCCGAAGTTGAACATGTGAGAGTGGTCAGCGGTAACAATGGTCAATGTATCATGAACGCTTGTGATGAGATCTGCTCTGCCGATGGCCCGGTCCATCTCAACAGCTTCATGCAGGGCTTGCTTGGCTTTGCCCTCATGATGTCCGTGGTCAATTCGGCCTCCTGGAAGAGTGGTGCACATTCCCATTTAGCTATTAGTACACTCTTAAGGCTGGAACACAAGCTAGGGGTCATCAGAACACTTCAGCACAGAGCACAGGCTGTTCCCACAAGAATGGATAGTAAGGAGAAGGAACAGGTACACATCAAACGGGCACCCAAGACTTGTCGATATCCCAACAGGGCCTTTGTCAAAGGCTCAAAAAGATATCCCAGAAATAACAAAGAGGAGGAGAGCAATGAAAGGAAAAACAACGTCAACCACTCGTGGCTGGAGTATCTGAAAAACTCCACCCTAAAGACAAAACACCCAAGCAAAAGAGTAAAGTGGTGTACAGTGTTCAGTGTAGTGAGGAATGTACAGACTTATACATTGGGGAAACCAAACAATCCATCCATGAAAGCATGTATCAACACAGGAGAGCCAGCTCATTGGGAAATGATTCAGCGGCCCATCTACACCTGAAGGACAAAGGGCACTCCTTTGAAGATAAAAAAAAATACTGACGGTAACGTAGGCTTAAGAATGCAGACTTGAATGGTTAAGGAGACAGTGTCATTACATTGTATTTCAAGCTTTAGCTGCCTGCACTTTTAACTGTGAAGGCCCACGCAGATTTCTTTGACTCCAGCAACACATGATGGCTGAAATATGACCGAATAAAAGCTCTAATGCATAGTTACACTGTTAGAAGAACCACCGCTGAGAGACAGACGAGCCACAATATCAAAAGAATAGGCTACTTCGTTTCAAGATTAATGGGAAAAAATTAAAATGGGAGTCAGTGATTTTGATAAAGTTTAGGCCAGCAGAGAAGGCATTGCTGACGGCCCACTACTGCTCGATAACTATTAAACTCAAACGTCTTGTTCCTGTTGTATTAACAGTCTGTTTGAACATTTGAAGATGGCGAAAGCTTAAAAAATATACAGATACATGTTGCTTTCGAACTGTAGTGAAGTAAATTTATCCAGTGCCCCATCATATTTGAAAGTAGTTTTTTAATGTAGATTCCATGAAAACACAACATAAAGGTCTGGTTTGTTGTCTCTTTCCCTGCACTCTATCTGCGTCATTATGCTCACCTGGGCAGGCAACTGGCGGGAAGCACCTGACTCAGCTATGGGCTGTTATCATCACCTGTCCTTAAAAGGCCGTGGCTTCCTTTCAGTTCCATAGAACTCTACATGTTACGGTTTGTGCCAGCACTCAAGTCTCGCCTTGCCCTTTTGTGGAAATCTCTCAATGCAACATAGAACTTATCCCCTGTGTTTTTTTTTCTATTTTGCTTCCCTGGGATAACAAGATTCCTACCCCTTGCAGCCGTTTTGGTCTTTTTGTTTACCTCGCACCTGGAGTTTCCAGTGCCTTTTGTTTGCTCTCCTTGCATTTTCATTTTTTTTTTTGCTCTGGGATTTACTTCCCTGCTGAGTTTTGTTAAACTTAACCTTATTGACTTTAACATACAATGCTTGCTTTGGGGTCCGGCCTCCGGCTGGACAGACCGTTACACCACCGTGCACTTTCTATCAGCTGTCACTCATATTTCTTCTGTTATACGTTGCTATGGGGTCAACATGACCACAACACAAGCAGGCCATGGTGTCACAAATGAAAGGCTATGATGTCCCCTTAAGATTACCTTGAAAATGTCAAAGTATGTCAGCTTTACATCAAACTTCAGTTCTTCATGGAGAGGATGAATCCTTAAGAATGAACATGTAAGTCTGTGCAAAATTTAATGCCAATCCGTCCAAATAGTGGCTCAACCAAAGAACTGTAGCTCTCCCTAGCTGCCAGCATTGCACAAAATAAATAAAACCTAGACAAATCAACAGATTTGAACGAGAATTCAGCCCGTTCTTCAGTGTAAAAAAAACTAAATGTTTGAAGCACATTATTGGCTAACCATACTCTGTTCAGAGAGATCAGCCCTGTTAAAGCTATATTAACAAGCTGCCTGGTGTTTATTGCTTTTAACACAGGTTATTTATGTTTTCAGAAAGAAAGGTCTACAGCAACTGTAACCTGAAGCTACATTAGCTACAAAGCTAACACAGCAGATTCTCAGACAAAATGTTTGCAGTCGAGTGCAGGTAACGTGATAGAAGGAGAAGTTTGAGAAGTCTGTTTTTTAAACAGTAAAAATGAAACTCTGGTGTCACTTGGGACACAAAGCCCAGGCTCCAGGGTAAAAGTCCAGTGTTGGACCCATTCTTCAGCCATGACCTCCTCCTCACTCTTTATACTACCTCTCCTTACTCCCAAAGGGCATTCTGCAAGGCTTTCTGACAAAAAAAGCCCTGCAGGCATATGTCACAATAAATAATGTCTTCGATTAGTCTGTATCAATTTTGATCTCTTCTTCTTCAGGTTTACATCTGTTCATAGAGTACAACAGTGGAGTACTCTTTTTAGGCATAACTATGAGATTACAGTATTTCAGTTGTTTGATCTCTGTTTCAGAAAGCAAACCTGTGTTTCCCTTATGATAATGTCAAATGGCAACGCACCAAAACACTGCAAACAACATGCTCTCACTGATCAGTCGTGATGCTCAAATCGTATACACTAATGACTATAATCGGCCTAACAACCCGAGGGTATATCCGTGCATAAAGAGACATTCAGGATCCAAATCTGTAATCTCTATAAATCTGTAAAGCTCTCATAAAAACTACGACCCAAAACCTTAACTCCCATGTGAAAATTGTTCCATGTTTTAAATGGCATGAAAGCCACACGCTGCAAACTGTAAGATAACAATACCACAGCTACAACAGCAGCACCAGAAGACCACCTTTTCAGTTGTTTGAGTTTCCATTGCAAAAGTCCAATGAGCAAATAAGTGGATGACAAATTTAGTACACCAGGGTGACACATCTTTGTGAAACCAACACCATAACACGAAACGGCTATTCAGTATTACCACACTAAGGGCTGTAATCTCACCCTCAACAAGGAGGTAAAATCCACTGGGGTTCTTCCTGAGGATCTTGATGGCCACTTCCACCATCTCTGTCAGTGAAGGATCAGTTTCACGGTCCCTCTCCAAGTCATATGTCAAATCTCCGGGTTCAAAGAGACCTGAAAATGGTACAAGTAGAGAAAGAACATTACAAATATAATAAATGCCTACAAATATAATAAATGCCTACAGCAAATGATAACACAATGCGTCATTTATGCGTCAATGAGAGTTACATACACTGAGACTCACCCAGTAAGTAATCCACGTTGTTAGGATTCAAGGATAAGAGCTGCTTCCTGTTCCATACATAATGGCCTTTCTGCGAAAGAAAGAAAGAAAAAAAAATAAGTCATGCGACATATGAAAATGTAATTTGGTAGATAGAGAGGAAGCGGGAAAACAAGAAAAGCAAAAAGCAAGAAAAACATACTTTATCCTTCATTCTGTCAGTCCATTCCTGAATCAGGTTTCGTCCGTCTTTCCGAGTACCGCTGTGCTTTGCAATATTAGGGTATTCTATGTCTGAGTGGTTTTTGGGCATCATGTATTTCCTTCCACCACCCATAATCACCTGAAATGCCACAAAACGGAATTAATCACAAGAATTTTACGACCAAATAAAGCATGGCCCGTGTGAGAAAGGGTGGCATTTAAAAACAACAAAACAAACTGTAGATCAGCGTTAAATGTTCCACTCCACTGCTCCACTGTTTAATTAAATGTCTAAGTGAACAAAGGCAGGTGATGTGCATCTTTCATGTCAGTTCAAACTAAATTTGCTTTCTCAATTGATTGTTTGGGACATAAAATCATCTATAAACAGACATTGCTTGTGTATATATCCAGGGTGATGTCATCAAACTGTTACTTGTCTCGTTACACTGACTTAAGTCCACAAGACTGCACTCATGCTATGGTTATGTCATTGGAAATCATGTGCACAAAATACTTCAAATAGTTAGTATTCAACATCAGCTGTAAGTCATAAAATCATCAAGGAGCCATCCAAGCTAACACTTTGTCACCAGGCAAATTAGCACAGGAAAAGCAAAGGTGGAATGAAAGGATGAGGCTGTTGGGAAAGACGGCTAAGAGGCATGCTGACATGCTGCTGTGAGGATAGACACAGCAGTACTTTAAAATCCACCGTTAGCACAGTGACAGTGCCAGCATGCCTATGGTGCTGCAGGTTTGCCATGTTTACAATCAAAGCTTAGCTTTTTTAGGAGGGCCCCACTAACAGGACAGGCCACCATTAACCTCCTTAAACCTATGAAGGCACTATAGTGCAGCAATACTTCACGACCGCACATAGGGACCCCTTCTGTCTACCCTAGTTTTGAGTGGGAGAATAGCAAACGTAAGTCTCCGCTTGAATCACCGCTACTTGTTAAAATAGCATTTGACTTCAGCTGATGCAAGTGTCATTAGTTACGATGATACTGGGTCACAGAACAATTTTTATTTAATTTTTAATTTTTTCTTTGAGTCCTAAAAGCCATCATATGTACATTGTGCCCACCGAGAGAAACATCCACTTGGGTCACACCAAACAGTGAAATGAATGGAGATGGGGTAATTGTTTTCCCACATAGTCTAGAAAAGGTTTACAGACTGCCAGAATGCATAGACTTTGTGGCATGACCAAAACATATGCAGCAATGTTGCAGGAGCTTGTTTGCATCAGTCACATGTAGGGTCAATATCTGTCTCAATCTCTGACAGTTTGTCCAGTGAAGATGGTGCACAACCTTAACCCTGTAATGCCTAAATTGATTTTTCAGTTATATAAAGAAATTAATTATTTGTGTTTTTGCTTACCACTCTGACCAGTTCTACGAGAAACTAGTGCATGTAAAAGGTTCCTATGATTTTTTTGAATGTGCACAAACTGACATTTGATTATTATATGCATTATTTCGGCTGCAGTCTGAGCGGAAACAGTGTGTCGCTTATTTGCGGCACTAGAAGGGGTTAAACTGGGTTACAGTACGCCTGAGGCATATTGAAGAAAAATACATCCTCTGTATGATCTCCTGTCAGATTGCCTCTGGGATTATCACAGAACAATTTTATCTTAATAATGGAATATGACAAATGTCAGAAGATCACTTTCTGATTATAATTTACTCTGACAAGGACATTTACACCGATCAGCCACAACATGAAAACCACTGACAGGAGAAGTAAATAGCATTGACCAGCTTGTGACAATTCATTGTTCTGCTGGGAAACGTTTGGACCTGGTATTCATGTGGATGTTATTTAGACATGCACCACCCACCTAGACTAGACCAGACACCCCACCCCATAGTAATGACACTCCTTGATGGCTGCAGCAATCCCCAGCAGGATGCAGCCTGACACAGGCACACACATACACAAAAACGGTAACAACTCAAAAAACATGAAAAACAGCACAAGGTGTTGACCTGGCCTCCAGATTCACTAGATCCCAAACTGATCAAGTATCTGTGAGATGATCCACAGAAGCCCCTCCCCTCAACCCATTGGACGCAAAGACAACCCTACTAACAACATTTTGTTACCAGACACCACAGGACACCAGGTAAACAGTCAATGTGAACCTCATGGTGGTGCTTGCAAAAATCCTTGGTGCTGATTCTCTTTGGATCAGGAATGTCCATTCAAAGTTATATGGTAATTCATCCCGTAGTTGTTGAGTTATTTGTTAAAACAAACATCTAAATGATCGATCGGTTAAAAGACAAATAGATGCCAACTTCTGACTCACATCAATGTTGGGAATGTTTTCCATGAGTTGTCTGGCGATGTCCTTGCAGCCGGCCTGCAGCGCTTCAGCTGGCATTTCGTTGTCAGAGTACCATTCTCTGTCCACACAGTGAGCGTAGGCAGCACTGGGAGTCGCATGGATGACACGAGTCGTGGTCACTATTCCCACGGACTTCCCTGCAGTGTGCACACAGAAGTGGCTGTCTGAATTAATGTTTGGTTAAAGCAGGGGTTCAGACTCTGATGAATTACAACCTTTTTAGCACGAAATTCTTTCTTTCTGGTCCGTGTCTCCGTGCTGAGTTTCAGTCGAGGTAGAGGAATTTGTAACAGAATGACTGAGACAGTCTGCTGCAACACTAAGCATCAATGAATGGATTAATGCTTCTTAGCATAAAAATATAACAAGAACTGCAATGATGTGAAGGAGTAAATCGGCATAATAAAATCACCTATTTGTTCTTTTGCTTTTGTTTTTCTTTGTGCAGGAGGCCAGCCGTTGCCTGCAGTGATCCCTGAGGAATGACTGGATTTCCTATTATCTCTGACCCCTGAACCCACCCACACACACACACACATCCTGACCCTCACCCATCCTGAACTTATCCCCACCACTGCCCTTTGAAAATCCATGGTACACATTCTTTGTACATCTGTCTCCACTACTGTGGCGCCTGCAAAGGGTAAGGGGTAAAGCAAATCAGAGGTCCTTCATTGGGGATAATCAGCAAAGATAATCATCTCTCAACCTTTTGATCCCAACTGTTTTGTATGAGATGTCATGCAATTTAGTTTTCTGGAAGTGAATTGAAGGCTAACTAGCAACTTTAAGAAACATATTCGAACAGAAGCAGCAGATGCTCCACATCAAGGCACAGAATGACGATGCCCAGATAAAGACGTTGGTGTGAACCAAATAACTCTTTTGGTCAAATAAATTTCACTTACAATTTGCTCTAAGGGTAACTTTGGTTCAAAGGATGCACAGCTGAACACAGAAATGAGCCGACTGAATAAAAGAAAAGTGTATTCAGAGCACCACTTTCAAGAACACTTCAAAGTCATTGCTCTGAGCGATCAAGCCGTCGCTCAAGTATTCCTACCTCACAGCAACATCGCTTACAGTCTCCTCAGACATAAATTGCATTACAATTCATAAAATTACAATTCCGCATCCCTGTAGACAAAATGCTGTGGAAGTCTTTAATGTCACCGTACCTGCATCCTTAGCCCATTTGAGGATGGATGTGACCTCATTGCCCTTTGTGGTGTTACACTGGGAGCGGACAGCGGCTGCACTCACGCCCACCGTGCCCTCGTTGGCCTTAACCCCGCAGAGGTAAGCCGTGGCTGTGCCGGCGCTGTCTGGCACCTGTGCGTTAGTGTTGTACGTCTGCAGAGACACAAGCCCATGACGTGTGGTCAGACTGGGTTCTAGTCATTCTGATAAGCTTGCGATGGGCATGACAATTACACGACGCGTGTTCTTCCTACAAAAACAATATGCTATAGCAGAGTTAAAGGACAAGTCTTCCATTATTCTAATTGCCAACAAATCCTATTATTTTATTGCAAGATATATTTGGGGGACTATTTTAAGTCGTGGATTAATACACATTTGGTGCAGTGGAGCATATTCCTGATTGAAATTATAATGATAATTAGCAGATGTGCCAACGTCTCTGAACGTGAACATTTTCCTGCTTTTCTCTTTTGTTTTATTCGTCTGCAAATTAAATATGTTTTTTTTGTTTGCTTGTTTTTTTGTTGTGTGTTCGATCGATACAAAGAAATATGTAATGGGACAGTCCTATGACCACTTCGTCCTCAGATGATGTGTATGAAACGACTTGATTGGCCCGGCAGGTCTTCATGGCGGCAGAATCAATCAGACCAACATCCCCTCACAAACATTTTGTAGGCGTTTGATTCCACACTATTCCTGCCAATTAACTGACAAATCAAATTAAACTTGAAAGTTTTAACATCAGCCATGAGTTATGAGAACACTGTTGCTAGGCAACTGCTGTCGCCTAGAAGCCGCTTAAGCTAACAACCAGGTAGGAAAAGAAGAGGTATATTGAAAGGATGACGCTCTTTGGAATATCAACATTTTACCTTCGACATATGATAAAATTGCACAGGAAACTTGCAACATATTGACTAAACATCCACTGACGCCAGTTCTGGAAATGCCGAATCAGATTTAGCCTTCAGCTAAATCCCTTTACAGGAATATGTGCAGCTGCTGTTTTTGACTGTGCACTGTGTCATTTTAGTTGCAGCTTTTAGCTTTAATAATTAGTCGTTGATCAGAGCTTTAGATATTTTGTTTTTGCATGAGCTGTTCCGTACACATCCTAATTTTTAAACAGTCAGATGGTCTGCACCGTGTCCCACTTTCTTACTCGAAGAAAATCTCTTAACCCTGTATCCTCTGCCTAATCCGAAGAGATCCTGTTTGTCACCAGGATTATGACATTATTTTATTTCTATTTCATTTTTATGATTCACTGAGGAGTATCGGTTATTTGTTTTTGCGAGCTCTGTGACAAAGAGGCTTTTGGGACCTATCTATACACGTATTACTGGTTACTTGAGTCAATCTATTGTTTGCTTTGTTGACAATAAGAAAAATAGAGACGTGTCTTGAGGTTTAAATGGTTCATTTAAGGTCAGAGTTGCTGATGATTTGTGAGGTATATCCAATCCATTCTGTAACATAACACACAGCCAGTATAACGTGACACACCCAGTGACCTTGTCAGGCACCAATTCCCAGCTACATCAAGATCAATACATTGTGCCATATGATATGAGAGTTAGACCTTGGCCAAAGATACAAAGGGGAACTTGTCCATCTCCAGCTGCGTCTCTTCCCCGCTGTGTCCTTGCATCTGACCCCTCAGTATGCGAGCTGCCGTCACCGTGGGAATGCCCATGCCTGAACACCAAAAAGCAGGTTGACTTTTAGGATTGGTTTTCCCTCAGCAGGGACTCATCAAACATTAACAATTTTCCTTCACTGTTTCTTTGTCCCAGTTCTCACAACACATGAACATGCTTTGCTTTCATTGACATTTCAGAACAGGATAGCTGCTGTTAGGCAAAACACTTTCTCAGATACACATTACTTAGAGCTGATGCTAACCAAAGCAGTTACACAAAGGCCATAATGATGAGTGCCTCTTTCGTAATTGATCAGTAACTTGGGGGGAAATTTAACTTTTTTTGTGCGTGTGGTTCATCTGTAAAAGTGTAACATTTGAAATGTTCCTACGCATCCTACACTGAACCCCAAGATCCTTGCATTGTACACAGGAAGGAAAATTAATTGTTTTATAGGTAGCCTTATAGGTAGGACTGTGAACTAGATGCTGGTTGCATTAAGCGCCTGCATATTTGCGGGTTAAGGTTTGTTTTAGAAAACAGGAAACAGTTTATTGCTCCTTAAACCTGCGATTTTCCTGGAATAAAGTAGACAATGGCAAACATACTTCTTACATTTTTAAGATTATGATTGTTATACTGTAACTGCGCTAACGTGACTGTGAATGAACCACGTTGCAAGAATGCCATGATGTGCCTGTAGTTCAGAGAGAGAGAGAGAGAGAGAGAGAGAGAGAGAGAGAGAGAGAGGATAAAAGTTTTTGTGCAAACCACTGAGTGGCCCAGCACAAACAGAAGCCCGGTGATCTGGTGGCAGCGCGGTTGCTCGTTTTCAGCTATTCCTTCTCCTCACGTGTTTGAAAACATTTTAAAAAATCTTATTCACCTTCTAGCATCTATCACCTCATTCCAGATTAAATAAGAAAGCTTGCAAAAAAGTAGTGATGAGCTTCATGAAGATCAAACTGTCAAAACCTCCACAAATGCCACAAATCAAAAGATGCAAAAGATGAAAAATGCCAGGGCTTACCATCTCCGAGGAAGAGGATGAGATTCTTTGCTACGTTTTTATTGAGATCTTGCATCTTCAAAGCGTTCTCCAGGGTCTCCTGCGCCCAAGTGTTCCAAAACTTGGGATCTTTCTCTTTTTCTGAGTGTCGGAGCAAACAAGTCTGGTTAGACGTGGATAGCTACAGGGATGGACAGATATAGATATAAAAATATTTCCTCTCCCACTACAGCTACCCATGGCACTTGCTCAGATCAAATCAGACATGTCGGGACTTCACTATTGGTATGGAAAGCTGATGTAGAGACCAAACTATAAATCAAACGGTCAAAACCATACCGATACATTACTTCCAGAGATTGTCATGCTGTGTCATACATCTGGTAATTTTGGTAGGTGATTATAAGTCACTGTCCAAAACAATGCCCCTCAAATATGAATATCTGCTTGTTTCTTTATTCCACCAGCATCTCTGGAACTTGTTTAGATCAAACAAGACATGTCAAAATGTTCTGTTCTGACCAAATGAGGAGCCACAAACACGTTGTCAGTAAATCAAGTCATCTAAAGAGACGTCGGGAATCCGTGTTCTGTGCATTCTGCTTGTCAGGACTTATCTTGGGGCTCAAGAAAGCTGTCAGTCAATTAACTGAGACGATAATGGTGTTTTCAACCAATGCAGTCAACACTAGGATTGCACCGTACTGATATATTATCTAAAGATCATGCATTGTACAACCGAGTTGAAACTATTAGCAGATAACTTAGCCAAACAAATGATTCTGATAACTGATCGAGTTCACACAAGTCATTTTCTTAAGCAGAAAAAATAAAAGCCAAGGTAAAGAGCCCTGCATCTCAAGTGTGAATATTTGCTTGTTTCTTTACTCTCCCATTATAATAAGATCAATATATATGTTTTGCACATTTTCAGGTCAAACAAGACATGTAAAAACACTCAGTCCTGGAAAGCTGTGAGTTTTTTTTCACAGTTTTAGGAGATGTTTTATTATGAAATGTGATGACTGTACCTTTACACACAGTAATTATACAAACATCTCCTTCATGGCCTTCAAAGTTATTTAAACAATGAATTCCTGTTATTTTCAGGGGAAATTTTAATTCGTAAATGTCTTGCGTAAATAAAGAAACTTGGAAATCTTGAGCATGTGCTGCACACTTCCTGTCACATTATAAACGTTCATGTTTTTGGGTTATATATATATATATATATATTTTTTTTTTTTTTTTGAGTCACAGCACAGTCACTTACCAGGGAACGGCAGCTTCCCCAAACTCCCTGAGATCAGACACGAGCAAATGACGAGCAGGACTGTCGCCTTCATGCTGTTTTCCGTGTGCGGCTGACGCATTGCCTGAGATAACGTGCCACTTTGAGGCGCTGAGGGAGGCTTGTGGCGGCCGTGTCACAGCTGCAGAAGAATGAGAACATGGGTGGCGATTAAGTATGTGTCACGTGGAAGACACCGAGTCTGACACACAAGTTTAATGTGTATTTATGCCAGGATGATTTCACTAAGCAAACGTTTTATGAGAATAACACATGAGTGGAGGTGAGCCACGTAGACAGGTATTCATCCTGCGGAGTTAAAGTGTCTCCTTGTTTTTCTCAATGTGCAGATTGAAACATAACATTTTTCTTAGTTTGCCCAGTCTTTAAATTAAAGTCTCTTCTCATAAGATAATTTTATGAGAAGAGTAAATGGGATATGTTCCGAGAACGTCTTAGACATCTTTCTTTACATATCCTGGAATTTAAATGATCATATTTTAATGATAACAGATGTTTCATTCTTGTGGTGGCTAGTGGTATTTCTTGTTGAAAAGCAGCATAAACAAATATTGTCTCTAAAACGGAGAAATTGTAGAGCTGAGTGACGTTACCAGTTTCCTTATGCTCTCCAAATAGAGAAACAGGGACACTGATGGTGCAGGAGGAGGCAAAAAAATCAAGCACAGCCACCAAGGTTGCAGCGTGAATGAAAGATATGTCTTTGATTTGCCGGCCTCTCCTGTTAAAAGGACCTCTCCAGCCCACAAACACTTTGCAGAAGAAACAAAAGAAGAGCTCAGTAAAGTTGAGCTTGAGGCCTCGCTGTGAATGTAAGTACTCACAACAGGGGCCCTCATGGGTTCCTGGCATCAGGCTTTCTATAATTATCCACACCCTCCTCCTTCCTCACCGCGCTTATAGCCAAGGTCATTTTAATGGGATTGAGCTCCATAGCACTGCGAGGTTTAAGAGCCATAACAAAGCCGATTAAAACCAAATGATTGACTGGACACGTCTGCCTCTGAAAAATGAAGAAAACTACTACTGATGCCGGTGATTGCAAATACCTTTTATCTAAGCAGTTGTGACATAAGGCCTCTGGAGTGAGTCCAGTGCAGTGTTGCGCGCAAACATCTATGATTCCATGTCTTCTTAATTGCATCAGATCACATAATCACACACTACGTTGTTTCTCATCAAGCCCTGGCCTGTTGTCTGTACAATATCTAGGAACTCATCTCAAGCTAGTCTAGACTGGAAAACATGTTAAGATCAATCTGGATTAATGACAAGGAGACGAGTCCGAACCAACCTGGAAATATAATAATAATAATAAAAAAAGTCCAGCACCAACTAGACAGATGTCAATATGTACCCATCTGGCACAACATTATAAGCACTGACAGGGGAAGTAAATAACATTGACCATCTTGTGACAATCCAATGTTCTGCTGAGAAACTTTGGGACCTTTCATTCATGTGGATGTTACAGGCACCCCACCCCATAGCAATGACACCCAGCAGGATGCAGCCTGACACACGCACAAAAACAGTTTAGGAACAACTCAAATATAACATGAAAAACAGCACAAGACGTTGACCTGGCCTCCATATTCACTAAATCCCAAACATATCAAGTATCTGTGGGATGCACTGGAACAAACCAGTTCTACAGAGGCCTCTCCCCTCAACCTATATGACCCAAAGGCCGACCACAAGACACCCTCAGAAGGCCCATGTCCATTCTCTGATGAGTCACAACTGTTCTGGAGGCACAAGGGAGACCTACACAATATTATAACATTAGGTCATAATGTTATGCCTGATCATTGAGGGTTGGTATAATAAAAGGATACCACATTGATGCCAGAGTGGAATTCCTATTACCATTTCTTACATGCATCAGGAAACCTGAGGCTACCGTCTCAGAAGCGACCAGGTCCACCCAGAGGAATCGAGGCTGCCAGTCTGCAGGTGAAATAGCAGAGCAGCATCACGACTGCCATAAGCAGGGCGGCAGTCAGCGCAGTGGTCAGTATCACATTGTATCCAGCTTCAGTCATGGTGTCACCAAACATTTAGCTGCCCCGGTCAATCCAAAGCGGTGTGAGATGGGGTTAAGTTTGCCAGAAACAAATAGCTTCACCTCCCTTAGCTCTTTCCTGAACTGCTGACACCTCTGCTGCTGCTGACGCCTGAGGTAGGCAGGTCCAAAGCAGGGATTAGGCTTGTAATTATGCTCAGATCATAACAGATAACGGCTCATGATATGTGAGTGCTATGCCTTGCCTCCAAACAGACATGATTGCATTATCTTCGTTGCCTCTGTTCACTCTGTGGCTTTTCTTTTAGATAAACTTGTCTTTCTTCTCACACCAGGCTGTCTCACCAACCTCTTACATATCCAAAATTTCAACCGAATTTCACACGCAAATGGGAGTCATTACATTTTATTGCAACCTCATTAAACCGTTCATAAATCAAGTTACGTTTACTTCTTAATGACTAAATCAGGACTTCCAGTGGCTTTGCGATATAAAATCATGTTAAATAATAATAAACGAATTGAAATTGAGCTGCAAAAGCCCTTCAGGGACCAGCACTCAATCCTGGTGAAAATGGCAAAGAATAAGTAGGACTGGATGCAACAGATGACCAAAAAAACTCTTCAAGAAAAATCACAAGCGGTAATTTAACATCGCTTTACTATAAAAACAAAACAGCAGCAATAGAAAAGCAGACAACGAGAAGAAAAACGAGTACAAAACGAGCTGATCTCAAATTCCCCGACAGCGTGGCTTCTCCAAAATCAATCTCTTATGTGAGGAAAGCAGGAGAGAAAAAAAAAAGTTCATTGTAGTTTTACTTACTGCAGGTGGTTTTCCCGAAGCAGAAATCCAAATGTGCACACAGTTCATCCAGTCCTTCACCTTGAAATGTGTCCTTGTCGCTGCTTTCACGATCCTTTTTATAAGGCCACACTTGTTCGACTCCGGCTCCCGGGTCTGAGAATAGCGGTCTGTATCCCACGAGGGAGGAAAAACAAAACCCCTTAGAAATAGCGATGCCCTGCCGTTGCAGCGGGACTAGACGGACCAAGAGCTCCGCCTGCCTGACGACCCGTGCGGTGTTCCAAGGACAGAACAACCATTAACTGTATTAACATATATACGGCAAAAAAAGTTAAAGACAGGTCTTAAGTGTTTGCAATATGTATATAAAACATGAACAAGTTAAAACATACGCGATATGTCCTACTATACAGTAAGGAAATATGTGAAATGAACTATTTTCATATTATGCAGTGATTGCACTTATTAATCCAAGCAGAAAAAGATAAAAATATTTTTTTTTTACTGTTTTTTTCTTTTTTTGTATTTCTAAACTGATCAATTTGACCCGAAACATAACAGCAGGACGTTTCCATTTTTTATAAATGTCAATAATCACTGATATCATACCACTGGTGAAAATTCATTTTTAGTATTTGGAACAGAGTGTCTGTGGAGACACTAACGAGTCACAACTGTTGTGACACAGACACCTACTGATGATCAATGATGTCTTATCTTATCCACAAAGCAGTCATTAGCCCCGCCCACTTCTTCTGGTAGTGGTTTATGGATAGGACTTCATTGATCCCCAATGTTTCAGTGGCAGGGCAAGACAGTTACAAGTTAAATACAAAACAGAAATAATATAAACAGTTCCAGAGGTACCAACAGATATATTGTCCAGGAAGTTTTTTTTTTTTTTTTTTAAGAGGACCCAGCAGCAGCGGCAACTTTAACTGACTGATGATGTCTCACACGCCAAATGGTTTCTTAATACCACTTATTGACATAGGTGTCGCCAGAGAAAAGGAAAGTGAGTATTAAAGAACCAAGTATTACAGTTACAGTCCTCATTCAGCTGATGGACCATTTAAAGAGTCCTTTAAATAGACATAAGCCAGTAATGTTAAGAGTATAAATAAACACAAACAACAACAGAAAACATACAAAACAATACAATATCGCCTACCATATTAAATTGAACCAATTAATTAAACTATAATTTTCCTCTGAAGTGTAACAGGAAAGAGCAGAAGTAATTTCTCAGCTACAGCTTTCTCAAATTGTATTTCAGAAATTAAAAATAATTGACCTTTACTGTTTGAACTAGTGACAACAGTAGACTATGTTTTAGTTATTGTAGATTATTGGAGTAGGCTATTTCTTAATTCTTACTGGTTGCTATTTTATACTGATTCTTATTTACACTTTTTAATATTTTGTATTGTACATGCTTAGTTATACTCTCTGTAACTGCAACGCTGTCATTATGTGATTTCATGTTACCTCGCTTTACTTTATTAATTTATAATGTGCAGCTAGATAAATACTCTTCAAATGAAGTACTCCGTTTGAAAGTTAAATACATTTACTACATTACATAAGTAAATTAATACATTTTATCCAGTGACTCCTCTCTTCCTTGCTGTTCATAGCGTCCTCCTTTGGGTGTCGCTGTAGGACCTGCTTTCTGAACAGTGAAAACATGAAAAACTCTCAATTGTCTAATGAACTGTAACATTTTCTTTATGGTTGCTTTTCGTTCCTTGAAACTCGCAATAGGTTCATTTTAATGTAATTCAACAACGAATCAGTAAGTCATTCCTGGCGTTTTGATCACCTTTTCCTCAATATTTGCTGAACTCAGCGTCATTTTAAACAGGATTGATTTTGTTGAATGTATTTGTTTATAAAGGGTAAAGTCTGCCAATGCATTTCGATTGGACCCAGAGCATCCTGTGTCCTCGGAGAGGTCTGCCTCCCTGGAAAAATCAATATTTACAGAGAAGAAGCAGATGCAGTAAGGCCAATCAAGAGCTTTCACTGAGCACATTGGAGCCTCTGCTTTTATGTTTCTTTTATTATCCTCACATACTTCCGCTATTGTTTCCTTTTAGGTCTGGTTTATTAAAAAGGTTATTTTAACATAGCTTAGTTAGTTTGTTGAGGCTTTTTACTGTATCGGCACATAGCTTTAAAATGGCGTCTAATGGGCGTCTTTATACTTTATGTACGGTCTGAATTAACGTTAAATGCGCGTGAACGGTGTGTGAAATGTCACACATTTAAATACTTAAAATTAAATATAAATATACACACCAGTTGTTTATAATTAAAAGGTAAATGCAGCAAGTTAGTGTAATTATTTTATGAAATATTAATTTATTAATTGTTTTCTCAGATGTGGAACTTAAGTGCTTTTGAGTGAGGTAAGCTAACTTTTGCCTAGCTACCTGTGTATTTATCAAGGGGGAAACATTAAACAGATGGACTACTAGCTAACTTGTGAGGCTATGCACTGCATGAACTGGGGTGGGTAAAAAAAAATTAAAGGTTATCTTAATGGGCTCAAAACCTATGTAACCTTTCTTTAAGAGGTAGGCATACTGATAGGTTAGCTTTACACACGGAGATTCAATTAGCCCTGGTGTATTTATAGATGCTTTTACGCTAGTGGGTGATGGTTTCCTGGGAAACGACGCAGCGGGAAAAGTTTCGGCAGGGAACTATCTTGGCACTGAAGCGAAGCCTCTTTGGTTGTTTTAGCTGAAGCTCGCTTGCTGTCCCCTGGTCAGAAAGCGCACCGGAGTCACGGCAGCGCGTCGGACCGCTTGACAGGAAGGTAAGAACCGCTACATACTACACACCCGTCCACGCTAAGAACACGTCCTCCGACTGTACATGACGCTAACATTTACCGTGAAGTAAACGGGTTAATTATCTTTCTTATGGAGTGACACAACTTCACACGTGTTCATTTGTAGACTGGGGTTGATTATCACAGGCGGGGGCTTAGTTGTTGACAAGAGAGAACATGTTTTTTTGTTGTTGTTTTTTTCCAAACTGATGTAAGTCTGTGATTATGTTTCTTATATAACTACAGGGGAGGCTACATAGGGAGCACTGCATGAAGTTCAGTGACCTTACCGTGCCTGTATAGTGTTTTAAATCTCTTGTGAGTCGCCGTCATTTCCCAACTGGGACTGGAGGTTTTGCTGATGCATTAAAAACACACTGGCTTGCCAGAACATTAGGTACAGCGTCCACAGTCCTGCACTAAATCCCCCCGTATGACTGTCCTAATGTCCAGTTTGTGGTGAAGCAGTGTGTGAAAGGTGGTGTGATCATTGTGGAGGTTGCAGTTTAGTGGTGCTGTTAAAGTGGATTGAGTTTAAATAATGGGAACATGCGTGGGTTCAACAGCAGTTTAACCCGAAATGAAAACACTGTTAAATCAACAGCCCTCTCAGTTATGTATGCAAATGCTGAAAGCCATAAACAGCTGCTTGATTTTACTGTCACAGAATGACTGTTGACTTTCACCGTCTTGCAGTGAGCTAATATACTCACAAGCACATGGAGCCTGTCTTTAAGAAAGCATTTACTTTCCATGTTGCATCAGTAGCATGGTGCAACATATCGCTGCTCTTCTATAATATGTTTTGCAACATGAACGATGAGTGATTTTACATGTAGGCAATAGGTCTGTTTCTTCACCAGAGCGCGTTTCTCTTAAATTTCTCATAATCAAAGGCAGTGCACTTCTCAACTTCCCTTCACTTAATGCGCTTTCATCTCAATCAAGTACTAGTTCTGCTTTTCTGCCACTTCCTCTAATTTACGAGGCACCTAAAACTGTCAGCACTCAAGTTAAAATCAGAATAGATGGATTTATTTTCTCAAACAGGTGCATGCACCAGATACAATAGAATACTAATTATACAGCCTCCTGCCTTGGGTGATTGATTGTTTTGACAGCATTATACTCTGGGTACTTGGTTTACTCCGCAGTTATTCATTACCTAGGTGTGATCGGGAGTGTGCTGCAGGGCACCATAACAACAGCAGGAACAGGTAATCTCCTGTTATCTGCCTGTGCAGGCTTCCATGTGCCACTCCTTTAATCCTGACCTTATGCTGAAAAAGTCTTGCTTGGTGCCCTTTATAGATATTAAAGAGAAAACTATACTGACAATATAGAGAATCTTGTCATGTCAAGCTGATTGAACATAAAACATGACGTGTGTGACGTACTTTCATGCATCACCTGATATGTGCAGAGAGTAATGATTAAGAGTCGTCTGCTAACTGGGAATATGAAGAATTTCAGGTTAAGAAGCTGAATTTTAAAACCACAATGCAAGCTCTTTACTTTGGCAAAGCAGCAGCGAACATGAAACGGTGAACTTAACACCAAAAGTGTTATGATTCTGGTAAAGTACCTCAGCTTAGTTTAACAATCCCACTCCAGAGGAGGATAAAGCCGGCTGCCTGGGAAAGTAGCTTTTTTTTGTCACTAATACTTCATTATCAGGGTGTTTTCTCCAAAGGAAACATCGCTGCTCTGTGGCGAGAAGAAATTTCCAGTGCTGTCTTGACGTCAGAGGTCAGGAGCTAAAGCCTGAGACAACTTTGTCTTATCTGCGGCCTTCAGATAAATATAGTTTTATATAAGGTTTTTTTTTCTTCTTCTCTTTTTTTTTTTTACAACTGAAGTGGCGAGTGGATGAGTTTGTGTCCACACATTGAGTCATCATCGTAGATCGGTCGCTTCGTTTGATATGTGGACATACGGACAGCTTACACACACAAGCGCATGCTGTATGTGGCGCAGGGTCAAGACCTTGCATACAAGTCAAGGGGGGGTGCTGTAAATGGTGACACGCTGTGTATATCCCAGTAACACTCCAGTAAACAACCTCATATATAATACAGTGGCAGCGTGGGCATGTGCACTTCTAATGCCGTATTGAACTGGGTGATACTGTTTGTACTTGTTGTAGTCGTGTATATGTTTGAGGTCGTGGTATTCCTGGAATGTTTTCTTCACCTCCAGCTCCAGGATTCATGTGAAAGGGTCAACTGAGGCCTGAAAAGAAGCCGCTTGTTTTATCATACCTCTGAGTCACCTCTATGTGACAAACAAGTTATTGGTCAGTACTGATAAGAAGAAGTTGTATTTCAACAGGAATGTGCTTTCTAATCACAGTGACAAAGTTTGAGGCTCAGATTGTCACTTGTTCTCTGCATGTCGTCGTTAATTACTGATCTCATGTGGTCTGTAACCACATCTAGTCCTAGCATCTCATTAACTTACCATGGCGGTTGACTGGGCCGCCTTTATTCGGATGCTGAATGTGTAAACTGGCAGCCTGCGTCAAACGCGCCTATAAATCATCTGTATTCTTGCACAAATCCACCCCCTCCCCCCTTAATTATTTAGAAATAAACTGTCAAACACTGTGAGCCGTAGTGCATGCAGCGCCCAAACACAAACATACTCCAGTTATTCTTGGAGGAATGCCCCTTGCGCTACAAATAATCGCCTGGTTTGCAGGATCAGTGACGAATTACTGACGCACGTTTGAGGTTTACGGCCTCGCTCAAAGGCTGTGGTCCCACGCCGCTTCCGAGAATCATACGGTACTGTCAGCTATTCCTTGGGAGGACTTCTTCAGGCCAAATGGGACACCGTACTTTTCAGAGCTGACCTTAAGCACAGACGTTCGTCATTTTGTATTTTCAAATGGCTCCCACTTGCCACTTGGCGTGACTTCCTCCAAGGTCGGGCATCAACGGGAACCCCTCAGTAGTCTTTTCAGATGTTTTTCAGCGCAGGCCTCCTATCCTAGTTGCACGTAATGACACCACTGTGAAATATAACCGTATAGTACTTCCTGAGAAATGTCTCGTAACAGGAAAGGGGAAACAATGTTGTCACTGAGCAGTGATTTGGCTTACGGGCGACAATCTGTGTGGCAACATGTGCAAGTACATCTGCACAGGCCCCGATGCCAGGAAAGAGTTTGAAAAAACAGTGAATACGTGCAGAGGAATGTGTGACGACAGCAACGTGGCCTGTGCCAGCGGATACCGCTATTTGTTGTTCTGCATTGTGATCCAAAGCAGACCAAATGATTAAATCTGGGGTGTTTTTTTCTCCATATAATGCAGATCAGTTTGAGTAATTCTCTAAGCCACTGAAGCTGTCACGGGAGCAGCGATGGATGAATTGTAGGCTAAATATTGATGGAACAAATGAGGTATGCATGTCAAAAGGAGACAGTCAGTGCATGCTCCCATTAGACCTTTTGCTTTCGGCTATAGGTCATTTGAAACCATTTGTGTAATTGAAAGTGTCCCCAAACTGTAGGTGTCCTGTTACTTTAACACTCCCCAACCCTCCCTGTCTCTCTCCCCGTCTCTCTGTCTGCATCACTCATCACTTGAGTCCTCCATCAGACCTCTCATAAGCTGATTGTGTGAGTTGGCTGAGCTGCTGCTGGGCTTTCAAAGAGTTTATAAACACCCCCGCACAGGAAGGGTTTGGACATACGTACGATTTTACTCTACTTTATTGTGTTAGGTTTAAGATAGGGCAAAAGGCATTTCCCTCCTCCCTGTGTTACTGGCTTTGATTTGCAGCAACTAGTTTGATGAAAAACACGTTTTAAACAAGAATCTGTGCTCCCGGTTTGCCTGGAACTTTCAGGGATGTTTGTGGTGGGAACGTCATTTTTTTTAATTTTTTTTTCCTCGAAGGCATGTTTATGCGAAACAAGTGGGAAGTAAAATAAAGAGTGGATCTGCGACAGTATTTCTCCCTGGCTGTGTTTACAGGAAAATCTAATCCATCTTAATCAAGTAAATATTTAAACTCACACAAGCCAATGGCTGGTTTGTCTTGTGGTCACGGAATTAACATGGGAAGAATCAAGCCAGAGCATGAACGTAACTGCCCAGAAGTATAGCGACAAAAACTGCACAGAGGGAACAAAGGTTATTTTTGGATGTTGAAAATATTTCAGTTCAGGCAAAAATGTGGCATTGTGTTGTGCTTAGGAAGGAGCTGTTTCTCTGTCAGGCTGACAGGCAGCTGAGGTTAATCATTGCCTCTTAACACTGCTGGCATTGTAGCTTAACAAAATTAGATGTAAATACGCTTCAGTAGCGTCTAATGTTTCACCTATATGGCCTTTGTTCTCTGGTGTAATTCATGGTGTTGGCTGTGTAAAATTGAGTTGATAAAAAATTGGAATAGGTTGATTATTACTAACCTTTACAACCGTCATGTGAACAATCATCTGCAGCATTAAAAAAATAAAATAAAATAAAATCTTTATTTAGGTTGTGGTCTAAGGAGGATTGTCTTATCTTTTAGGAAATTTCTCATCAACTTTGAAAATGGATTGCACAATGTTTGTTTCAGAATAACCACGGCATTTAAAAAAATTAAAAAGCGTTTGACACCAATTCTTCATTCATGTGGATGTTACGTAGACATGTACCACCCACCTAGACCAGACCAGGCAGCCCCTCCCCATAGCAATGACACTACTGGATGTTGCATCCTGCATCCTGCTGCAGCCATCCCCTGCAGGATGCAGCCTGACGCAGACACACACACAAAAAGGGTTTAGGAACAACAAAAAAAACATGAAAAACAGCACAAAGTGTTGACCTGTCCTCCCAATTCACTAGATCCCAAACTGATCAAGCATCTGTGGAATGATCCACAGAGACCCCCTCCCCTCAACCCATAGGACCCAAAGGCCTGTTAGGAAGCTGGTCATAATGTTATGCCATCAGCACAGATGGGTTAAATGAGAACAACCCTTCATTTAACCCATCTGTGCTGATGGTCCTTTTCATCATTTGGACTGATTGCCAAAACAACAATTCAGCATTAAAAGATGAAATTCAAATAAGGATCGAATGTATTTCATTGTGTGTTTCTCTTGGTGGGGCCTCTCAGCTGCCTCCGGATGAGCGCCTGTTCTGTGGAGAGAGACACATTAGTTGAATAGATTGTTTTAGTGCTGCAGCCTGTCTGTATATTTTGAAATCCTATGTTGAAAATGTTTCCTACCTATGTGGTCTCCTCAGATGTTCAGCCTGAAAGAGTCCACCGGAGGCTTGAACACCATATTAAAGGTCCTGGGAGAGACCATTAGACTAACTGGAGAGGGGGGTAGCAAATGTTGGAAGACTATAAATAACTGCTGTGAGTAAATGCTGGGTATATGAGGCTTTTTAAATATGGTGGATTAAAGTAGTATTTTGATATTTTGAGTGGATGGATTTGTTTATTTATATTATTTACCAGGATATTGTATGGTGGGTCTGGGGATGGAGCCCACCTGTTCAGTGGTAGGACTTGAGACTTAATTAGTAGTGGCCTCTAAAAGGGAGTCCATGCACACAGAAAGGGAGTGATTCATTGACTGGGCTGGGCTGCGACCCAGACCTCAGGCCACCAAAATGCAGTAGTAATGTTTTTTTTTCCTTTGTTATGTCTTGTAAGTGCTTTTTTTTTGTTATGAGTTACAATTCAACCACTATCAGCCCCATTCCAACACCATCCATCTCTACACTCAGAGTATAGTGAGTACATGACTTAAACTACATCACTATCTTTTTGTCTTCTTAATGATCAGCATCAACAGTAATTAATTTTTCTTCAAAGGCTTTTTTTGCATTTAATGAGGAATCAGTTATTATATATGTAGTGTGCCGTTATGGGTGAGAGGTTAAAGAGGAGAACTGGCTGTCGTCTTTATCTCAGCTACCACGGCTTGAAGCGGCTGCAGCGTGTAGTAGGGGGAGGTAATTCTGTCTGCGCTCCTCCCCCGAGTGTATTCTAACCTATGGAAAGGACAATGGGTGTGAACTACGGCGGTAAGGTTCCCTCCCCGAACCTAAGTGAAACCACACTGGGGAATGCACTCACACAAACACACACACCAAGTCACACAATTACTTCTACACACTCGGTCTCAGTCATGTAAATCGCTCAAGTCAGAGCTCCTTCCTGTTTTTCACTAGTTCCGTCTTCTCTCGTGCCGTGTTTGCATAGATTTGGCTGAAAGGGAACTCTAGAAACACGTTTCTCTTGGAAGAGAGGGAGAGCGGACCCACAGGGAGATCTTACTAGGACTTTCGGGAGGAGGTTTTTGTTGGTGTGGTGAAGTTTGCCCCTGGGGGTGTCTCCCTGCAGCCATGGGGGCTGTGAGAGGTGTTGACAGGCTTGAAGGGAGTAGAAAACTGCTTTGAAAGGAGAGGATTCAACATTGTTGAAGCAAACTCTGTGTATGAGTGAAGGAGCTCCAACTAGATAAACCAGATTCTCTCTGATGGAATTTAAAGTGCAGCCCCACTGGGAAGCCTAAGAGACCGCCGAGGAATAGACGTCACATCAGTGTGAGAAGAAAGAAGACACGGGCTTGAAGGAACATGGAATCACTAAGAGACTCCTTTCTTCATTTGACTTTTCAGATGTCTTCATATAAGAGAGCCACACTGGACGAGGAGGACCTGGTGGACTCCACCGGGGACGATATATACCCATCGTCACCCATGCAGGTAACCAATGCACACACCTTGAGCTAAAAATAAATAAACGAGTCCACCACATTTAGCACTGCAGTGTAGCACAGAGGAAAAGATCTACAAGGCAATAACCCTTTCAAAAAAGTGAAGTTTAACAGAGGGATTCAATTTAACAGATGAACACCCGCTGATTTTATTCTACCATGGATGTTGTTTTGAAGGGTTTTGAGTGGAGCACGGGGCCATAAATCCAGCTGAACTCGAGACGAACCTGTTCGATCAAAATGTCAAACTCACGTGTCTGTCTCTCCATGACTTGTGATAAATACAGTGTTCTCATGCTGAAACACTACAGGTGTCTGGTTATAGAGGCTTGCATTTCAAGAAATGTGTATCTGCTTAACAGATGCTTCGTACTGCACCGCAAGGCTTGGACCAGGGGAAGAAGATTGGGTGATTGTAGTGTATTTGCTGGGATACAAGATCTATAAAAAACAGGAGGTTCCTCAAAGCAGTCATCGTGCACAGAGACACTAATCAAATATTTTCAATCGTTATCTGATGTGATATAGTCTAAAAACCTTTAGTGAATCAACTTGAGATTGCCGGACAATAAGCATTTGGGCCTGAGTCCTTACATTAAACAGCAGATATTAAACTGTATATCTGTCCTTCTGCTATGTGCTTCATCCATTCACTTCATTCATTCCTCAGATACTTTATTTGACAGGAATTATACCTGAATAGCTCAAACGGTGCTATCATTTTGTACTGTCTTTGGGCTAATTTAATGTAGTCTCCAGGGATTTCGATAAACACCAGATGGAAAGTGCACAGTCCTTCGCAGCCAGATTCAACCAGTTACACTCAGAGATACAGTTTAGGTCCAAACCAACCCAAAGTGCTGAGTTCCTGGGATTAAGAAGCCACTGTGGCTTTGGCATTTACTTTGATCACATTAAGTTTGACTTCTGAACCCTCATCTGACCAAACAGCACTAAATCTGATCCTTATAATAGACCTCACATGCATGCCGTGAACGTCACGTACGGCTCCCATGGCGTTAATGTGAGGTCCTAAAGCTTGCATTATTTACAGTGGGGATACTCAAAGATGGGCCAGAGAGCTAAATTTGACCATTGAAGGATTTATGACGGGCTCCTGGAACCATTCCTGTTGAAAATAAATTCCCTTGGCAGCTTTAGCTGAAGCAGCATTTGGTAGATAAAAGTGCAGCTGGAGGGCTTACTGGTGCAAGATTCAATGTACCAATTGTTGTTTGGAAAATCTGATCACTGACCACAATGAATGAACTCTGAAAGCTGATTTTCTGAGGTTTTTACCATTTCCAGAAAGCCAGTATCTGTATCGTTACATCTCTGTCCTTGTTTCTTTCACAGGTGAACCACAAAAGCAACAGATATTGTTCAGCAGGATTATTATGTTTTTCTTTCAGTCTGGGGCAAAATGAGAATGTCCTTTCTGAAGGAGGGAACAATAGAAGAAGGGCGTTGAGAAGGCGGTATTAGAGACGCCATTGTGCTCTGAAACCAAACCTTTAAACTGTCTGATTACGTCGTATCTTCCACACTGTATCCGTTCAAGAAAGTCTTGGTTTGCGTTGTTTAATTTAATTTAAATTAATCGATTAAAAGAGGTGCTTTGTGTGTGTTTGCAGGTGACTCTTCTGCGTGGCCGCGGCCCCTCGTGTTGGGCAGACAGGACACACAGAGAGCGACGGCTGCTGTGTCTGGTGTGTCTCTTATCGGTGGGCCTGTTCATATCTGTCATCACAACTGGGGTCTTCTACAAACAGTGTAAGTTCACTGTTTTATTTACGCTCATTGTCACAGCTGCATGCACTGAAAAGAAACACCTGTGGAGTAGACTGATCAGGTAACAGCAGATGAAGATGCTTTTGTTTTTCCGTCCTTAAATTACCGCTTAAAAAACAACCCCAAGTTTTATCAGGAACAGCTTCACAAGTCAAAGGCCAAAATTAACAAACCTGGGTTCTGTGGATAATAAATACGCCTTAAAACTGTAAGTTAGTCACTGTTAATGAATCTGTTTCTAAAAACATGTCAGCTGTGCCCCACTAAGTTTGATGCTGCAAAAACTAAACTTATTTTAACTGTAATGAATGCGAGAGGCCTTTTCCCTGAATGCACCATGCACTGCAGCCTTATGAAAATGTCAGATGGATTTGTTTTGATAACAGTCTGGTCATGGTGCAGCAACCGGTTTAAAGAGCATAGTCCAAGGTTAGGGGAACGTTGCTGATTCTAACATGACAGAGAGAGCACACATTGAATTACCACATTTTTTTTAACATAAACTGAACATTGTAACACTCATGGAGCTAAGATTTAATGCAGGGCTGTCTTTTGTTTTCACTAATGAACTGGCAGGTCAGTGTATATTTTCCACCAGTACCAGTCTGCAGGGAGACAAAGTGGACAAACTGTCGCAATGTCTGTTTGTCTTTTGGAAATTCTGCTGCTTTCTCGCTTTTACAAACATTTATTTAGATAGTGCCAATCAGCAATGCTTGTGTATAATGTGAAGTCATAGTAGTTTTCAAATTAGAAGTTCATCTGTAAACCCTCAGATGCCGTAAGGTACTAAAATATATCCATATATACCCATACAAATTGAACAATGTGAAATTTTATACATACACATACGTGGTTTATTATTTCATCCAAAGCCACACCTTCAGCTACGCTCCCAAAATCTTTCCCTTGAGTTTGATCATCATGGAAACAGGACTTGAGGATTTACCATCACATCCTGGTGGCATCTCATCAGTGTTGGTTTCCTCAGACGTACCATGGGAAACGTAATACCACTTCCTCCCATTCAGCACCACATGCCAGGTCACACTTTGAAATAATAAAAGGAACAAAGATGTACTCTCCTCAGTGTACTAACCTCATCACTGCCTGTGACATTGTCTTCATCTCTGTCTCGTTCCTTATATGGCCAGACGTTTCAGTCTCACGCCAAGCCAAGTATCAGAGGTGAACCATGCCCTGAAACTGTTTTAGCACCCTGAAATGACTAACTCTTACACTTCTCTAAACACTGAAAGTTTTTTAAAGCTCTTCCTGTTAAAGACCTTTTGTGTTTAGACTGTAGAAAGTGACACAGAGCATCTACAGTCTACGGCCCCTTCAAGTGCTTCCTCTTAACATTATTTCAGAGAACACAAAACACGCATTATCGGGAAAATGGAAGTCACATCTAGGAACGGCTGCATGCCAAGGCCAAATGGCCTTTATGAGTCAGTTAGCTAAATACTGTAGAAGACAAGTGATTCACCTATACTTCAGTCTTGAAACACTTAAATGAGTCGTCCAGGGTCCATTGTCCTCATCTGTTTATATGTGTCTTACTTATTTATTAGACAATTAGTTGGCGGCAGTTAACAGTGGAATACATATTTATCCTCTATGACAGTTCCTCCAATTCTTTATGAAGGATTTTTGTGAAGACTCCAGGTTGTATATCTTGGCCTTTACATCGCATAACATAATAGCTTCCATATGGTCTGAATACCCTCACGCATATTTCTCCTACCAGGAAATATTTTCTGATTATCCACTGTGGTATGGTTTCCCACCAGCCGATGAACCTGAAAGTGAAGTTTTTATGAATTTGACATTTTTAATAATGTTTCTTTCTTTCCTGCAGCTCACCCAGGCTTGTGCCTTACAGAGCCATGCATTACTGTGGCCAGCGCAGTCATGGGGGCCCTGGACCGAGCTGTGGACCCCTGCCACGACTTCTACAACTTTGCTTGTGGGGGCTGGGTGAAGAAAAACCCCCTCCCTGAGGGCAAGTCCCGCTGGGGTCCTTTCAGTAACCTGTGGGAGCACAACATGCTTGCAATGAAGCATTTATTAGGTGAGAGCCCTTATTTGAGCAGAGTTTGGCGTCCTTAAACACCATCACCCCAGGCAGAGGTGTACTGTGTTTTCTCCCAGCACATTTTTCAGGATCAGGTTTTTCATTGACATCATTTATCTTGTATCTTCACTGGAGCAGAAAACACAACAATGAAAGGTTTGAGTATGGCTGAGGAAAAGGCCCAGCGATATTATCAGGCCTGCATGAATGAGGCCAAGATTGAGGAATTAGGCGCTAAGCCACTACAGCAGCTAATCAGCCAGGTATGCTAATTTCCTCAAACATCAAACATATTCATAATTTCAGTTCTTAAATTATGTTGAAAGAGTTCTGAGTCCCACTGTCTGTTTGTCTCAGATAGGAGGATGGTCTCTGACTGAACCATGGGACAAGGACAACTTCCAAGAAGTTCTTCGAACAGTGTCTGCCAGCTTACGCACATCGCCTTTCTTCACCGTGTTTGTCAGCACAGACTCCAAAAATTCCAATAGTAACATCATCCAGGTGAGAGAGATTTGTATAAAAACTGCTTTTATGGGTTTCCGTTTTTACACTCATACTTACATATTCCTGCCAACAGAAGCAGCTTTTGTTTACTATTCCCTACAGGAACAGATTGTACCTCTGTTGATATTCTTGGAACAATGCGCCTGTTGTTTAAGTGGTGTTGGATTCATGCTGACACTTTGAGTTCACTCCTTTGTAAGATGTCATGAGAGTGGTAAAGATATGATCTGAGCCTCTGCTTTTAGCCTGCATGCTGGCAACACAGGAATGAAAAGAAGAGTTTGTTTGAGTGTTGAAATGGTGACGTGTACATAAAGTCCTATGATGTGCCTCTTCACTAGGTGGATCAGTCAAGCCTGGGACTACCTTCACGGGATTACTACCTCAACAAAACGGCAAATGAAAAGGTATTGTGTGCAAACGTTAGGGAAGTAATAAGATCAAAAATATTACAGATTCTCTCCCAAAGGTGCTTTGTTTATGTGCAAAGGAAGTAATTTAACAAAAGAAATCAATCTATATTTTCTTTTCTTCAAGAAGCTTGTTGTTGCATAGTTTAGGATTACACAACTGAACACACAAACACACACAAATCTCATCTCCACCACCGCCCACACCTCCAGCTCACCGTGTGACCTACTTGGTCTTTGCAGTATCTGACGGCATACATCAACTTCCTGGTGGAGTTAGGAGTCCTTCTGGGCGGCTCCGAGGAGACGTCTCGTGCTATGATGGAAGAGATTGTGAACTTTGAAACCACCCTGGCCAACATCACAGTCCCTCAGGAGGAGAGAAGAGATGAGGAGCTAATTTACCATAAAATGGAGGCCAAGGACCTGGCAGTGAGTGTGTCCTGGTTTCATTGTATAAACTAGAAGTACAATACAATACCTAAGAAAATAATTTGCGTTACTAAGGAGTGTGTATCTTTGCCGTTGCAGACCCTGGCTCCAGCAGTGGACTGGATGCCATTCCTCACGGAGGTGTTTGCTCCTGTCCCGCTCAATGATTCAGAGCCAGTGGTTGTTTATGCCAAAGAATACCTCCAGAAAGTTTCTGACCTCATTACTAAAACAAACAAAAGGTGAGACACCAGGTCACCTTAATGGTTTTTCCATCCATACGTCAAAGTTAGTTTGAAGATGTTTGGTAGGAACAAATATGTACGTGTAATGCAGGAATACACACCCACACATTAAAATAACTGAGAGAGCTGTTGATTCAACTGTGTTTTCATTGTGGAGGCTGCGGTTTGTACTACTATTAAACAGTTTTTAGTGAGTGGGCTAGTCTAAATAACCTTTCAGATCTGTTCAGCAGCACAACAGACTACAGCCTCCTAAATGATCGTCCAGTTAAATTACATTTCTTACTTTATTTCATCATAAACTGAACATTATAACAATCATGAAAGGTAATTTAGTGCAGGAAAGTTATATTAGTATACATTTGTTCAAACTGGTTAACCTAATAAATTAGCAAGTGAGTGTCTACAGTATATGTGAGTAGTATGAGTAGTTGCCTATTGTGCCCCGGAACAATAGAGGCCAGTGTTGAAAAGAGCAGAAAAACAATCTGACATTTTATTTGCAGCTTACTCAACAACTACATGATGATGAAGGTGGTGAGAAAGATGGTTTCCATTTTGGACCAAAGGTTCCAGGACGCGGAGCAGCGCTTCCTTGAAGTCATGTCTGGAACCAAGAAGGTAAGCGAGGGGTATTTAGGAATTTTATATTCCCTGTAATTCAACGTGACGCAGATACATTTAAACACAGAGGAGGGGCTACCCTGCTTTGTTTCCATTTACTGCTTAAAAATAAAAATAAAGAAATGGTAAATGTTTGTTTCAGCTGTTACCAGGCATTAGAAGAAACAGTGTTATCCCAAGTGTATGTGGCTTTTTTAGAAGTTCAGTATACAATATGCTGGCAGAGGATGTGGCCCTAAGCCAAACAGCTGGGTTTCAAGAGCTCTTCACTTGACCCCTTGTTCTTGTGTGCGGCACAGAGGGTTCATTTTGACTGAACACAGATAAATGAAAATAGCCACCAACTGAGCCGGAATTTCCCGTCTCACATTTTAACAAGCACAGTCATTTTGCTGCATTTTTCTGCAGCGAGCTGATACGTTCAGCTTAAACAACTAACCTGATTTCATTAATTGGGATAAGAGTTTTAAAAGAGAAATCGGCCTAGTGCATCTAAATTTTTCACGTCTTGTCCTTAGCCTTGGCCACGTAGCCCGGTTTCTAATAAGATGTTTATGTTGTCACGTGTGCATTTCAAGTAGTGAGGACAAGTGACAGTCTCTGGGGCAACAGTGTTAAAGAATATAGTGTTCTCCTGTAAATACAGACACAGTGAGTCACATGTGATTTTAATTCAATGAAACTCTAAACTGATTACACTGATGTATGTATTACAGTCTTAATAGATGTTAAACTTACTACTCCCATGAGGACATACATGTATAACAATGTGCATTTGCAGCTAATTCTCAGGTCTACTTGTATATCTGAACGTATGCTGCAGATCCAGTGTATCAAGTCACATATTTCAAAAAAATCTGCAGTTTCAGATTTTGATAAAATCACTCCTCCTAATTCCAGATAATCTGCAAACCACATGGTGAACAGTTTTCAATCACACTTCTGTCTAGATTGTGAAGAAACATTCAACACAGAAACCTTCTGGTTTTCAAATGTATTTTATTCAGTTCTGTGAAATACCACAGATTCTTTTAGCTCTGTTGTATTAGGGTGGAAGCTGAAATCTACACCGTAGAACAAAACAATCTGCACTGCAACACACTGCTACACAATTCAATGAGAGAATTTTTTGTAAAATGCACAAAGGGACCATTTAGACTCTCGGGTGAAGACGATTGTACGCAAGTGAGCGTGCATCGAACTGGCTCATCAGCAAGTTGTACTTCCTTCTAAGTGAGTGGCTGTTAGATTGTGAAGGCTCCAGTGACCCCAGCCTTTATCTGAGCAAGATCCTGTTCCCTCAGCCTTGTGCTCCACCGGGGTCAAGCTGCAATAACAAACCCAAACCTTCTAATGCGTATCTCTTTTTGTTTCTGGTGTATGTGGGAGTGCAGCTGTGTCTCTTTTTCCGTGTGCAACTGTGTAGATTTTACAGCTTTGTGTGCTCAGAGTACTCCTCATTTCCTCAATGTGACATTGTGCTGTTTAAGTACTCGTACATGCAACTACATTTGTCCTTCCTCTCACCCCATAATAAATTTATCATATAGGGACCACTTTCTCTGGCACTCAAGTAATGATCAGTGACTTTTTCACTTCTAAAATTGTTGTTTTAAGAGAGACGCAGTGATGGTGTGTGTTTGGATCTTGCTAAAAGAATGGTTTAATCACATAAGAATATAGATTTTAGTGAAGAAGTAGAAAAGTCAGAAATTAAAGTTTCAATATGTACATCAGGAATGAGTCGTCACAACATACAACCACATATGTGACAAATCAGTCATATCTTCAAAAGAATCATTTCGTACACATATGAAATCCCTCCCTCTCATGTACAGTTTCTGTTTTTGCTCCTTTTCTGCTGGTGGAGGCCCATGCTTTTTTTTTTTTTTAGTTTAAACTGTAAACTAGGTAAAAGTTGACATGTGGGCTGTCCTGTTGTTGCCACAGAGTACTGTGGTGTGTGTCTGGAAAAAGTTTTTATTATCATTCAGGTGCAAGACTAGAAACAGACTCAGTAAGTGGGTGAAAAGTAAATAAGTGACATTTCCGTATAAAATAAAAACACTTTGTTGCACTTGCTCATACATTTATCCACACATGCTTTTAAAACATCACCATTAGGACTGAAATTGTGTCTTATTACATCTGAGTAAATAAATAATAGTGATATTTATTCGTGTTTTATGTGCTAAAACACTCCATTAAGAAATAGTAATTCAAGCAATTGGCATCATTAGGGCAAGATAAACTACTAATCTTCTAGTAGGAAAGCGACCGAATGGTTTAAATCACCACGTCACATTTATGGCGAAATCCATCCAACAGTTTTGTATCTGTTCAGAGTCATGGGAGTTTGCAGCTGTAGCAACATAAACCAGTCTGTCCATAGCAGTAGACTGTTAATGGAATTAGCAGACTTATTAGAAACACTTTAACGTCACTACAGCTGTGTTATCCCTGCTGTTGTCTACCAGTGTTAGTCATTTGTCATGGGAAGTGACCAAGTGAAGCAGACAAAATAGATTTAATCAGGCATACTCAAAAGAAAACACACATTCCACATATCATCTAATGTAATGTAATATGTTGTCTTCAATGTGTCTTGTTGTGTCATTTTTGCAGAGCTGCACTCCACGCTGGAAGCTGTGTGTCAGCGATACAGACAGCGCCCTGGGCTTCGCTCTCGGAGCCATGTTCGTCAAAGCCACGTTTGCAGAGGACAGCAAAGCCATTGTAAGTGGTTCAAGGTCCTTCTCTCACAATCACTGCTCCTCCTGTTTGAGATGATGTGATTTTGTCTTATATCTGTCTCTCTTGTGCTACAGGCTGAAGACATGGTTGCAGATATAAAGTGGGCATTTGAGGATAGTCTGAAATATGTCAAGTGGATGGATGCAGATACAAAAAAAGCAGCAAAAGAGAAGGTGAGAGAAAGGCGTTGCGTATTTTCTTTTCCAGGAGCTGCTAACACTGATGCTTCTAGTTGACAACTGATAAAAAAAGCTGTTTCTGTGCGCGTAGTGTGGCTGAGAAATACAGCACTGCCACCTGGTGTGAGAATGTGACTTTTACAGTTTTGTTTTTATTCTCATGTCACAGGCAGATGCGATATACAACATGGTGGGGTATCCAGAATTCATTATGAACGCCACAAAGCTGGATAAAGTGTTCAATGATGTAGGTAAATGTGGAACTGTGCTGTTATATTTACTGATCGCATAGTCTCATTTTGCTTTGTTAAAACGCTGAACTCTGTTCTTTCCTGTCTTTTAGTTCATGGTGGTGTCGGATCTTTACTTCCAAAATGTCATGCAGTACTACAACTTCTCATGCAGAGTGACTGCAGACCAGCTGAGGAAAATTCCCAACAGAAACCAGTGAGTTTGTTAAAGCCACCTCCTCACCGGCACGTTCCGATGGGAACACAATCCCATTGCACTGACTCAGCAGAATACTGCTGCCATCCGCCAATGTTCCCAGGCAACCAGCTTCTCTCTGCTGAACAGATCCTTGGCTCTAATTAGAGCCAAGGATCTGACATAAGAGTTCCCATGCCCCCCCCCCCCCCCCCCAAACTGATCTGCAGTCAGCCTGGCACTGCGGCCTGTGCAGAGTCGATATTGTGATTTTAATGTGACCTTGATGTTAGCTTATGTGGTGGCTCTGTGTTCCCTCACAGGTGGAGCATGACCCCTCCAACCGTTAATGCGTATTACAACCCAACCAAGAATGAGATGGTTCTGCCAGCGGGAATCCTTCAGGCTCCGTTCTATAGTCGCTCCTGGCCCAAGTATGTCTTCCAACCTGTATTTCAAACACAATTTAGCAGAATGAACCAGACTACAACTTAACTGTGCAACAAAACAAACTGTTGACATTAAAAACAACAGGAAAATGCAGCAAACTGGAAAATAAACTGCATCATCTACAGCACACCATAGGACTCTATAGAGATTTCTGTGGATGCTGCATACTGCCACATGTTAATTAGACAGGATATCTGTTTTGTTTCACTTCATTTATTCCTTTTATTGGATTTGTTTCATTGCTGAACAAGTTAGAGATGTGAGTAGAGATTCAAAGGCTGGAGATATCATTGTGCATATACTTTGTTAAACCAAAATGTTGTTTTTACACTTTGGCTTTTGTACATATAAAGTCAACAACCATGAAATTACCATATTTAATGAGGTTTAGAAGTGCTTGTTCGCTTCATTTTTTACTTTTGTACAGAGCCAGGATAACGTTGTCATTGTGCTAGCCAAACATTTAACAACTGCTGGCTCCAGATTAAAGTTTAATGTAGAAATACAATAAGAGCTATAGCAGATTATTCTTTAGAAGCAGTGCGACACATTTTCTATAATATCATATTATTGCAAATATCAAGAACTAATTATTTGTGATGTAGTCTCATTCTACATATACTTCTTATCTGGGTATATTTTTTTATGTCTGTATATCTTTTATGTTCTAGAGCTCTTAACTTTGGTGGAATTGGAGTCGTCATGGGCCATGAACTGACTCATGCTTTTGATGACCAAGGTTGGTGAAGAAACGTTTACATGTCAAAAAATAAAGAAATGACACCCATGACGGCACATTCTTCAATAAATCATTACGTTAAGCATGAATCATTACGTTAAGCATGAAGACAACATGGTGTTAATCCATATTTTTATTTAAAAAAAAGGCAGGGAATACGACAAGGACGGAAACTTGCGGCCCTGGTGGAAGAACTCTTCCGTGGAGGCCTTTAAGAAGCAGACCCAGTGCATGGTGGAGCAGTACGGCAACTACAGCATCAACCAAGAGCCTCTGAATGGAAGGCACACTCTGGGAGAGAACATTGCCGACAATGGAGGACTCAAGGCTGCTTACAAGGTCTGACATCAGATGGGAAGCATAAGTCACTTTGAAGATCATCTGAATCTTTCTGAGTAGGATTTTTTTAAACAAGCAGAAAACGACTTGCAGTGAGCAATGCAATAAAAACTGCAGAATGTTTGTCTCCCATGGCTACATTATCACATTACATGCTTCTGCATTGATCCCGTGCGCTAGTTTATTATCTGGGGCTGTTACGGATCATGTCCATTAATCTGTATTGGAAAAAGTCGGTTGTCTTGTTTACAGTGAAGCCTGGAAATGCAACAGGTGGTTATGAATGGCCTTGTCAGCCTCTGGTTACTTCTTCACATGCACACATTCTTTCCGTGTAATGAAAGGTCATAAGCTATGAAACAGATGAACATAAGGAAGTAAAAGCCGCCCTGCATTAAGTCATGCATGTTTCCCACAGCATAAAAAAAAATACCCCACTATAGATGACCTAAAGCTGATCTTCTGTTTCCTTTGATGTTTATAGCTCTGCACTTTTCTATGTGGAGACAAAAGAGTGTAGGCATGAGTGTAACATGATCATTTGTCGCTTTGAAGGCTTATGTGAACTGGATCGAAAAGAACGGCGAGGAGGCCACGCTGCCTGCGCTGGGCATGACCAACCATCAGCTGTTTTTTGTTGGATTTGCACAGGTTTGTATCAGTTAGTTTATTCTTTCCTCATCTTTGATGTCTGCATACCATTGCTGCTCCTGCTTTTATCATATGTCTTTCCTGCAAAGTACTTTGCCTGGAATAATATATAGCTTGTTTCTGCCAAATAAATATTACATATTCTCTCTTATTGAGAAATGCATGATTTGCTCAACAGTAGTTGTTATCTGATCAAATCACGCCCGAACGTCAAGGTGTAAAAGTTGGAGCACTGAAGTTAAATTCTAGATGATGATTGTGAGCTGTCTAGTCTCTACTTTAATTTTTATACACTGAGTTAAATGATTTACCTAAACATGATTTAAACATTAAATTACTTACCTCCTAAACAGAGCTGTAATGATAAGAAATGAGTGCTAATTAATGTAATAAATTCCAGTCAGACTCCTAAATGTCTTTATAATTCTTCAAAAGATAAGTATGTTGGAAAAAAACTAATTCTTTATTGTATGTCTCTCTGTTACTCTTGCAGGTATGGTGCTCTGTCAGGACACCTGAGAGCTCACATGAGGGTATAATCACAGATCCTCACAGTCCGTCACGGTTTAGAGTCATCGGCTCCATCTCCAATTCTCATGAATTCTCAAAGCACTTTGGCTGCAAACCAGATGCTCCCATGAACCCTAAACACAAGTGTGAGCTGTGGTGATGCCTCATTGCTCTGTGCTATTTTTCAGCCAAGAGTGAAATGGACATTTGGGGAAAATAGCTTGAGATTTTGACAAAGTTTCTGCACGGGAATGCAAGAACCACTGAAACTCTTACTGCCTTGTTACTTAATGCTCGTCAGGACAAAATGTGCCTGTTCTGAATGGTGGACTGCAATCTTTTAATGCTTCTCCACAAGGACTGTTGGTTTAGCAGACCACTTTTCCCAAACTCACAATTTAAATGTAACTATGAATGTGGCTTTTGAACACTGGAAATCCAGCGGATGCTTACAAAAATGGGAGAACCACTCTCAAATTTTGTAAACTTGTTTTTTGTTTCTTGTTAGTTTCCACTGTGCTTGGATTTGCTCCGGTTTACTTTAACTGTATTTTATTTATAGTCAGATTTTTATATGTAACAGTGAACCAGCTGGGACCTGCAAGGTTGTATAACCTAAAGAAATACAAAACAGTCACTCACCTATGGACAGTTTTAAAGCTGTTTATTAAGAAGTGGTATAAATATGTTTTAATAGCACATCATCTGGTTTTTTTTTCTTCTTCTTCTTTGAAATGCTGCAACATTTTTAAAAAAACGCTTGTGTACAAGCGGGTCAAACTGTGTCATTCAGAATTTGGGCATGTAGGCTAAGCCAGGATATGCCATACCTGTTTTTACAAGTGAGTGTTTGTCACAAATTATTTTGTATAGTAAAACCAATCTTAAAACGTGTGTCTCATGTTCACAGTTTGTTCTCTTGTTGTGAAGTCTCACTTTCTAACAAACACACCCTCATCTGATTTTATATTTATATATAGATAGTAAACACTGTCTCAGATTTCGTTACTTAGCCAATTACACTGCATCTAACTGATAAATAATATCTTGCAGATTTGCAGATGCGAAGCAGACACAAAGACGCTAGATGGCGCTGACAATACATGCCCATGGTGTAGCGCATCTGCTGGGGTAGAGTACAGGCAATGAACTCTGATATGTCAGTAACTAAATAAATATGATTGTTTTTGGCCTTGCTGACATATATAACTGGAAATATTTTACAGTGAAATTTCCTCTATTTATTTTTATATTCCTCATAAAAATGTGTTTTTTATGTTCTAGATTTAATATTGTTAACAAAACAAAACAAAAAAGTTAAAAACGTTGTTTCGTATTCATCTTGGGGACGTCAGCCACGGCGTGCCTGTGTTTGATTGAAGGTTGGTTGATTAGCCGAGCGACTCCGTAACTGGCCGAGAATTGCCGAATCATCTGTCCTGCCCGGACTGCTGGAAGCGGCCGCAACGCCATGTTGGCGAAGTCTCTCATCTCTGTGAGAAAAAAAATGATAGAAAACATACTTGCCGAGAAGAAAAGGTAGATCGCCGAGGGAGGTCGAAGATCGCGGCGATTATTTCGTTTTAAAGAAACGGACCGAACCGGATCCGCAGAGGTTCCGGACGGGCGAGGGAGGCTAAACCTCCCACCGTCCCCATGAATAGCACCGCTGATCCGAACAGCGACTTTCCATGAAAAAAGACGTTTGTGTTGCTATTCGAGCTTCATTATCCCAGCCCGTTAAAGGGATCTGGGCCCTGCTTCAAGAATCTGCTACGCTTGCCCTATGTATGCAAGCTAGGCGTCGTTTGTATCAGTATTTATTAAGGTGTTGTTTTTATTTGTTGATTTTTTTGCGATGAGTTTGCCACCGAAAGTGGTACCCAAACCCGCCGCTGTCGCAGTTAGCGGACCTGGAAGTGGCCCCTCTCCGTCGAGCCAACTGCGGGCTACCCTGACCTCCGTGTCTCTGCCGCCGGGAGCCCCAACAGCTCCTCAGCCAGGCGCTGTACCACCACCTCAGTATCCTTTCATACGGGTAATATAAAAAACGTTGTTATTTAGTGCATTTAACTTTTCTTTATGACAGTAACACGGCTGTTTATTAGTGATAGATAATAGGGCTTGGATGTGGGGATGATGGTTTCGTTTGGAGGGAGCTGGGAGGGGAGGGGACAATTAGCTAGCTAAGTGTGCTAACGTTAGCTTATGAAGCCGGTTGTCTAAGCTAACGGAAATGTCAGTTTGATTCGGGGCTGTTGACGCGGTACCACTGCTACTTACATTTCCACTAGATATAGTTGTCATACGAATATATCAGCATTATACATTAATAACAGACACAGTGACATTGGTATAGGGAAGCTTCATCACCGGCTTCCCACACCGGTTACCGGCTTTGTTCAGTTTTGGCAGTTGACTAGCAAGGTGCGTTAGCCCTGTGCCAGATAGCTGGCTAGCTAGCTAGCTAGCTAATTTAAGAGTAGCGTCTGTGGCTAACAAGTGCACCGGTCATTGAATGCAGCAGCAGAGCTTCATACAGTTGAGGGTGATGACCTGTGACTTTATAATTTCGTGGGGCTAATGTTAGCTAAGGCCCATGTTGTGGGAATTGCACCTCATCTTGCATAAGATTAGCTTTTTGAAGGAGCGTTTTACTGTGCACCTTGACAGGCCTGTCAGTGCCGGGGTAGAGCTCTCAGGAGGGCAGGTGGTAGAGAGATTATCAGCTAGAAAGAGATTCATGGAAGTTAATGATTATTGATCAGTATGAACTGTTAAAACCTCAACAGAAACCTGTCAGAATTGTTTCATGGCTATGACACCAACAGCTGTTGTTGCATGGTTTTTTATTATTATTTATTTTTGCCCCAGAAATCTGTCTCCAATATGTGCATTGTCACTACCCCAAAAATACACATTTACCTTTTGAGTTTACTCAGGGATGACCCAGTATCACTCTACCCTACTTTTTTGGTGGAGTGAAGTCACAGTGGTTATGTCACCTCCTGCTTTATTTACAGCATGGTGTCAGTAGTGTGTGTGAGAGAGAGGATTAAGTTGATGCCTCCTGCCTGCCAGTGCCAGAGAGATGGGTCTTTTGTGATCTGACAGCGTCTGTTGTGGCTTAGCTTTGGGGTGTGATGTCTCAACCTGATTTCCTGCCACCCACGATCATAGCCGCCCTATGTTTCTGACATCTGTGAGGGGCAGTAAGTAGCTGGGTATAGCAGGTGGCGGCATGTGAAGCCCTCTCCTGCTTGCATTGTGCTGGGATACTTTTGAGTTGTCTCTGAGTTAGATGAGTAAAACCCAACACAACACAGAAGACAATGCTCTCTCTGTTTGGCTTGTCATGTCCTCCTTTGACTCTTAAGGCCTCTGAAATGACTGTTGAATTTGCTTAACCTACTTTCAACTGTATGATCATAAGCGTCTTCCATGTGAGAAGTGCACACTTTTGTCATTTACACACGTAAAGAAAATATAATAATGGTAAATATTTTTTTGTTTTTGGCAGATGCCGCGTGTTTCTGTTCGTAATTGTTTTTATTTGACTTGTTCTGATCACTTGTGCTTAGCTTCACTTTAGAACTGAATAGATCAGCCTGTTTATTTGTACAAGAGCGGTTTGCGTTAATCAGTTCTTGTTACTGCATCTTTTTAAATGTCATCAATGGCTAAGATCTCATTATAGCTATGCAATGGAGGAAATGGAAATAATATCATGAATGCCTGTTCAAGTTAATTCCAACCATAATGACCAATATAATATAAGCTTTGTACATGACCCTCTTTTTACATGTTGATGGAAAATATTAGGTACATTTCACAATATTCTGCTTTTAATTCAAACCAGTGCAATAATCAATTAATACTACATTTATTGCGTTAATCATTGCGTTAACAGTTAATTTTTTTATTTGCAGTGTGGGTCAAAGATGTGTTGCTGTTACTAGGTTGAGTCTGTATTTTGTGGTGCTATTTTCTTTAATGAAGATTCATTCCTGACGTGATTGTTTGTGCCTTTGGTGGGCAGTTAACAGTAAGAATGCATTATGCCAACATCAAATTTGTGAAATTACTAAAAGAAAATTATGTTAATTTGTCTTGGGATCTTAGCGTAAATTGCAAGATCCCTACAATGGTATTGTTTTTGTAACCACACCAGTAGACTGCACAGCATTTTCATGTCTTTATGAAAACAGACCCTCCGAGTGTTGCCACTAGTCTGACCTCTCACTCTCGTTTGGTCCCTTGGCCCTTTGAGGTCAGGAGTGTAGGAGCATGTTACTCGCTGTCTGGCTTGAGGTCCCAGTGTATAGGAATTCCCATTTGCAGGATGTTTCTGTCTGTCAAGTCCTGAACTGCACCGGGTTGTGAACGGCGGTATGGTGGGGGGAGTTTGTTTCTTTTCCTGGTTGCCAGAGAGACGCCCAGCGCATGCGTCTGCTGCTGCTGCACTTGCCAGACAATAGCACTGCTGCTTAGCATTCAGAGAGAGGGGCCAAGGTGGCGCTTCCCACCATCTGCCAACAAAGGCCCAGGTCACCCAGCCAGCCTCAGCCCTCCCTCATTTCCTTCCACCCCCCCTTGCAAGTTACCTCACCCCACTGCTGGCCCAGCTGAGAAAACTGAGGGCTTCTCCCCATTTTCCCCTGCTTTTTTCCCTGTGCACTCCCTCCTACCCCTCAGCTTTCATGTTCACGGTGTACTTCACTTGCTGAAATTGCCTTTTTCTCAGTCGCAACATTGATAGTTGTCATCTTAGCCAGGTATATAGGCACACTACTTTTTTGTTATGCAGTACAGCTACGTAATGTATGTACCCAGCTGGTAGGTCACACAGCACAGTAGTCCTGTATTTCAGGACAGGTGTGTGCAGCCTGCATGAGAAGGTATTCTCATGAGCATACTCACTGTGGGCTGTTATAAATAAACTGCTGACTTGTTATGAGCCAGCATGCAGGACCGTTCTTTCCAGAGAGGGAGTGGCCTGATGAGGAAGACATCCTGCACACTTTCAATATTCTCCCAGCATTTTAATCTGAAGTGACATTAACACATCAAGTGTTTCGAATGCCCTCTGTGACTAGTGGAAAAACTGACATTTTCTGATCATGGGCCCAGTATTTACAGTGAACTGTGTATTGGAGAGCCATGTCACCCAGCCAAGGGTTACATTTAGACAATATTTCTGTTGTCTGTGACTTATTAAATTTGATAATCTATATGTATTTATGTGACCTAAAACATCAATCAGAATAGACCTCTGTTAACAAAGTGGTTCTGCCTGCTGTGGCGTGTTGAATCTGCCTGAAATGTAACAGTAGAAGATTTGTTTTCCCCCTACCTGTATTGACAGTGCTGAGTTCATTCAATAGACGATGATGAACCAGGACGGACTGATTTATCTTCCCAAAACACTTGATTGAACAACTTGTCGTTTTGCTACCAATAAGTTTCTGTGTCTCCAGCAAACTCATCGTATCACCTAAAGTTTACCCAGTGTGGGGCAGACATTCACAGAAATAATGCATTTATTCCGACCAGGAAGGAATGGTCGGATTGATTACATCGTCATGAGCCGCTGATGTTTTCCTATCGAACAGATTATCAGATGTTTATATCACCCTCTCAGTTTGATTGAAAATTCCTGTGATTGTACCAGTGTCCATATCAGTGTGTTCTGACAGGTGGTAACATGAGGCATTTTCATTCTGACTGGCCTGTTATTGTGAATTGTCAAAGTACTGGTGTCCATGTACATGCGGTAGTGGTTGTTTGTGATAAAGCTGAGCATGTTCATGTCCGCTTGTTTGCAACTGGTTGTATATCTTTGTCAGTACAATGCTAATATTTGCATCAGAGCAAGAATGTATTAATTAATGTGGTTCTTCTGGGAAGATGCTTCTGTAAACGTCATTATCATATTAATGACGTAATTCTGTCGAAAGTCCTCATTTGTGTTGACTGGTTGTCATACTCGTTATTTTGTTTGCTTCTTTTGCTTCACTCTTCCTACTAAATGTTTTTAGCTTAGTGACTATTCAGTCATGTACTGATGCAGTCTAAGCTCGATGCTGCTGCTGTTTTAAATATAAACCAGTAACCTGGTGATTAAGTATTCCTGACTGCTTTCTGACTACTAGCAAGAGTTTCTGCTTCCTCTTCATTATATAAATTCTTCATTTATTGGTCATTTGTCACCAACTGCACCCATCTTTATATACTACATTAATAAGAACGGTCTTGTCTCATAATATGAAGAAGAAGAATAGGCTTTTTCCTCTGTGGTTTCTTGGTAATAGTCAGATGACTTCACATTTTTAATACACCTTGACAGCTTTCAGAAATTCATGTGCTGCTTTATAGCCGCCAATAGACAAGACTTATGCAGGCTTCAAAGTTATGCTAGCACTGGCTCTCCAATAAGTATGCAATGACAGTGCTCTTAAATTAGGTTTATTTATTTTATTCGTCATTCATCACATCATCCATTCATCATGATTTTAATAACCAAAATCTGTTGTCAGTGCTATATTTAATGTCATTTTTATTCTGCAAGTCCATTTTCCCCCATGAACCACCTTAAAAGTGCAGCTCGACCGCCTGCTTTCTTAATTTAAAAACAAATGGTCTCTGTTCTATAGGCATCCAGAGCCATTGTTGCTTAAGATTTGGTTTGTTAGAGTTGAATCCACCAACCTACCACCTATTGTTCATTCTGTAGTGAAAGAGCAGTCTCAGCAACAGCAGGCAGGCAGTGAGAGCTTTGTGAGCTTCGCTTTTATCCAACGCTGTGTGTGTTTGTGTGTGTGTGTGTGTGACTGGCCACTGAGCCAGCAGGGAGAAGGAGGGTTTGTATCTGCACCATCTGGGCCGTCTCCACTCGCTTCCTGTACCTCCACTTTGAGCCCTCTGAGCACCGAGATTTCCAGGTAGTCTCCATCATCATTCAAATGAGACAACAGGTTCCAGTCGATCAGTGTAATATATGCCTAAAACGATTTGCTGTGGCCGTGAAATGAAATGTAATCATATGGCAAGTCAGCAGTGGCAAAGCTCACCTTGCTTCCTGGCATTTATTTAGAAGTCAGGTTGTGAACTGTACAGCTCTGATTCAGTAATGTCAGATTGTATTCTACTGAGCCGTACCGTCCTCTTGATTCACTACACCCAGCTATTTTTAAGCTGTATTTCCTCCTGTCTTTGCCTTTCTCTCTCTACCATACTCTCAGCACTTAAGTGGCTTTACTGTAAGCTAATGATGAAGCAGGAGCTGCAGCAGCTTTCTCCTCCTAAATGAGGCTTACAGGTCACATTGGGGTGGGAGGTTGGAGCGACTGTATGATTTCCTTTAAGAGAGGCTTGATTGGGCTTATGATCAAACTCTTTAAAACAATGTGTTGTTCTTGAATATGAACAGCAGTTCGTCTCATACATATCTGGATATTTCTTCTCAGTGTTATGGGAAACCAGTGTTCACTGTCTCTGCATGTGCTTTTAGTTGAATTACTTTGACCCAAAGTTAATTTAAAATTATGCGCCCACAATTCTCACACAAGAACTCCATTGCTTTCCATCTCAGCAAGGGTCAAATGTGATCACCCACCATTGGCGTAATTCAGGTGGATGCTGCAGGTAGTTACTCCGCAGACCTGAAGCCGTAACCCCCTTGCAAGTCCTTAAGTTGACATTGTACTTGCAGAAAATGAACAACAGATCAAACAAATTACTGACATCTGATGCGAGCTTGTGTCTGATATAAGCATTAGAGCTCGACTGCAACCATCTGGTTCCCAGGCCACCCACTTGGACGCTTTTACATAAATGAGGGTTCACCTTAGGACATCTTTCGATCTCAGCGCCGTCACCTGCATATGACACAGCGTAATAGTTCAAACTGCCATCATAGGATTGAAATACTTCTAACTGTGGCATTTTTTCTTTTAATTGGAAAATGAACTTCAAAAAGAATAAATCTCGGTCAATTATTCTCACTAAATGTTGTGAACTCTCAAGAAATATGCAGCCAACAACTGAAAAATCTGGTCAAGTCAAAGGGAAGCTTTGCTACACATGTGTCTGGCACCAGCCCTAGTTTCAACCACAAATAAAGACTGAGGGGAAAAACTAAAACTGGATCAGGTTTCTGATAAATAAGGCTTTTGCTGTGGGTGCTTTGGGTTCGGTTTTCTGTTTAATATCAACTCTTGAGTTGAGACCAAAACATGGCATGTGAAATGTGTCCAAATTGAAGATATGACACAAGTCTTGCCCTTCAAAAAAAAAATGCTCCCAGTCTGTGGGAATAACAACACTCTGCATGACAGCAGGTGGTTTCCATATGAGAGAACAGAAATCTGCACGCTGACTAGGATACATCTAAATAAGTTCACCCAATGTTTACAGACCCCACACTTGCCCCTGCAAGCCAGAGGTAGAGCAGACGGATCAGGTTGTTAGCCCCCACTTCATGTCTCGTTCTCTGTCCCCCTTCAGAACTGGGTCAAAACTTATTTTCGTGTTGTTAATACTATTGCAACCATTGATTATTAGGCATTATTCTTGTAATCAAGTAGTCCTTGGCGATAGCTTGAAATATCTGTTGTTTTTTTCCCTAAAGGTGAAACATTTTTAATTTAGAGTGATATAAAACAAAGAAAAGCAGTACACTGAAGAAACTGGAATCAAGATGTGTGACAAAAATAAACAGATAAACTCTATTTCATGTTTTCCCATCTACTTTAAGGGCTGCATTTCTTGGATGTTGTACATATCAGCTTTTCAGATCCTCATGGGTAATCTGTGTATATCTGAGAAATCAGTCTTTCTGATATTCAAGTCAAAAGGGAAATATTTTGCATCTGGAGCTCACAACACATGGACATAATATGAGAATTATGAGTACTGTCTTTTGTGCTCTGCCTCACCTAGACTGTCAGATCACTGTGAAGACAGTGAGGCTCTAATTACTCCTAATTTCTGTGTGTCTTGTGTACTGAGTGTGTGTGTATGGAAGGGTAGGCGTGTTGTTTTTCCAAATTCCCCAGCAATGAAACAGATAATGCTTCCTGCTGCGCTTCTGCGTTTCGAATCGCCGGCCTCTTTTTAAACAATTCCTTTCTCTCCGTATCTGCCTCTCTCCCCCTTGTATTGTCGGCTCCTTGTAGTGGCGCTGGCAGGGGGCCAGGAGAGATGACGGCCCCTGCAGGCAAGAGCACAGCAAAGGAAGAGGGCTTAAAGCAGAGGGAGGCACGGTTGAGTGAAAGGAAGAAAGCCAGACGTTCGGTTTCCCTTAAACCATGTGATCAGCAGTGTGAGAGCCGGTCTGTCGCAGACAACTGCCTGAGCAGGTTACTAACCACAGGGCTTCCCTCTTCTATGTGGCTATTACACGTTCCCCCTTTTGTCTCCTCCAACATCACAGTGATGTCTCCCAAGGGAATCTCGTTATTACATTTATCAGAATCTGTGAAGAAATTTATCTTCTGTTCCAGTTTCTCTTCAGACACTACCCTGAGCATTAATAAAGCCTTGAGGATTTTTACAAGCGTCACAATGAGGTTTTTCCTCTAACTTATTATTCTTTTACAAGAGGATATTTAATATTGAATGTTGTTTCTACATTCAGTATTCAACATTTCTACATGTATAGGTTTCTTCCTTGGTATTCCTCTTTAAGTGCTGAACAGTTGTCTAATCTTCTGCTCTGGCTGCCCCCATCCTGAAATAGCTCAGAAATCCATTTCAGATTTTCCCTTTAACTCTTGCAAAATGGTGAAGGTACATAGTGTACTCTCAGAGATGGGGCATTTTGGGCGGGGTGGTGTGGTCGTGGGATCCTTCTGATCGATCTACTGAGGAAAGCCCTGCATAATCTGAAAGTATTGCATAAAAACATAGCGCTAAAGGATGACGCAAATTCAGCTGAAGTTTAAGGAAACTTTCAAACATTCCAGATTTACTCTACAATATTTATTACATCAATACATAAAACATGGCAGGGATGTTACCTGTTGAGCTGTCCAACTATTACCTGACACAGAACTTGTTTTAGCTTGAGCTTTCTTGAACTTTCCTTAACGCACGCTTTCCAGAATCCCACGGGTTCAGGCTTCACTGGACGACCGAATCTTCAACACACAGCCTGGAGTCGCTGCAGTCTACAGCGTGAGTCACTGCGTGCAGCCCCTTTTCAAATACACGCGTTTCCACCTGTATGCAGTGTATGCTGCAGGACATGTACATAAAGTGCACACTTGAAGTAAAAACTAGACACAGTATGAGACTCATATAGTCCATAGTGTGGACAGTGTGCAGTTAAGGGGTGCAACAAAGATTTGATTGATTATACCACTAAATAGAACCATCATTTCTATCATTAACCAACCTTTCATGCATTAAACATGAAATTAACAAACAAATGAATCACTTTTAACTAAGTTTACTATTCATTATAAAAGTTAGGATTTATTTAGTGTAGGCATTATCAGGAAACATGTTGCTTACTAATTATCTAGCATTAATTCGATTGCGTTGAATGTAATATAACTTTAATGTCCTGTGCTGTTGAATTATTTATCTGCAGAAGCTTAGTTTTGCAGGTAAATAAGAACAAAGCTTTAATGGAAATATAAGTCATTTGGTTTTATAGATCTATATGGATGCAAACATATGTACTGGAGAGCAGCGCTGCCATATTATCCATTAGCATTTATGCTTCATTGAGTTCTAGTGTACAACACAAACGACGTCTGTCAGGCGCCGACCACCAACCGGGAATGAGACCACTGTAAAAGTCCAAATACTGACGCTGCTCCCTTGTTGTTTTGAAGTTGGAAAGCCTCATTTGAGACATTAATGCTCAGTGGTTGTGTGGCTGCTGTAGGATGCCTGTTTCATTAGCCACCTGTTTAAGTATTTCTCTTGCTTTTAGAGATGGGATTTGGACGTCTTCAAATAAAGTTTAGATTGCTTGGTGTGGATGGAGATGAACGTAAACGAACGACATATTCAAGGAGTCTACGTTATTAATACGGTTGATGCATAGACGCCGTGCTAAAACACACACTCAGTTGACAGATTATTAGGTACACCTGCCCTAAAACTAATGCAGTTCTGTACAACGCTACCATTGTGAAGGCTGTAATATTCTGTTTTGGTTGAAACTGTTTTGGGTGGGTATTGATTCTGATTAATTTTAGAGGCAGTTATTTTTTTGTGCCATGAAACATTACTGCATCATATTTAGTCTGCCCTTGTTGATAAAAGTGGAGTAGATAGCTCTCCACAGAACTGTATTTATAGCTAGGTAGCTATTATAATCATGCCTTAATCAATCATGCCCTGATGTAAATATGCTCAAAACTTCATACTAGAGTGAAATTGGTGTCATTTTTAGTGGAGAAGAAGTGTACTTCTTTTTTTTTGTCTTTTTCTGTTTTGATACCGAGGAATAAAAACTGGATATTCCTAATATTGTAAACATTCTTCTTCAAATAGGAGAAGCAATACTAGTTGAGACAAAAGAAATGGTGTGATCTGACAGCAGTAGCCCTCCTGTGCAAGTTTGTCACGTCAGAGGACCTCTGCCATTCACTGACTCCTTTAGGAGTTCATTAACATTTTCTGCATCAGATCTTTTCAGTGATATTACAATAATTCTCTGTGGCTTTTTTTTTTTCACCTGCCTGCATCATGAACATGTAAATTAGGAGGATCAGGTAGACAATTAGATTTGGTCAGTCAGATTTGGCTGAACTTTGGAGGCAGCGAATGTCTTGTTCTAAGCGGCTAGCCGTTCCTTCAGTCTCTATCTAAAGACAAAAACAAACCTGACATACTGACATAGAATCCTGCCCTTCCTCTGAGGATCTTGTCTTAGATATTGAGCAGTGCTGTTTGAACTTTGGTCCTCGAGGTTTGATGTTTACCTGGAGCGTTGCGATTAGAATGGTAGCTTTGCAGATTTTTTAAGACACTGATTAGCAGCGGACAGTCCTACATTTAAAGGCAAAGGCGCCTATGTTTATTGTTGCGCATCTTTGTAGAAGATTGTTTATAAAGGAACAATAAAGTAGTACAGATTTTTGTGTAGTGGCCATTCGTGTTTTCATTGCCTCTTGGTGCTTTTCATTTTTATAAATCGTAACAGAATACTTGCCTCTCTTTTGTCACTGCAAAGAAAATGTTTCCAGTACATTTCTGAAATGTGGGAGGTGCAAATCGCACATGGAATGGAAGCAACATGTCATTAGTGTGAAACATTCAGGGTTTTACCTGATTTTCAAACTCTAAAAACTTGTTTTAGGGGTTTAGGCTGCAACAGTGATGACACTGGTGGAAATAAAGGTTGCTCTTGTAGGGCCATGGAGTTTACCCAGTCTTTCTCTCCCCCTCCTCGTCTCATGTACAGGCCCCATACAGCCGCTTTCCTCCCCTCCCCCATCCCATCACTCTGTATGTCCTCAGAATCAGTCACTCGCCTGAAGCGGGGCAGGCTCCTCCCCTGGCAACGGCAGCTAGATTAGTTGCTTTATCCCAGGTCATCTGAGGGAAGTGGGCCACACAGCGGAGACATAGAGATGCGGAAAAGAGAGATACTATAGAAACTGTAAAGAGTATTTACTGCAGTACCCAGTAGATTTAAATATAAACATTTAGAGATGGTAGTTTTTCAATTTGAGTTGCCGTCCTAAAGAACTGTTAAATCTTTTAATGTCGGGATTTGTAAGAGCCCTGGAGCCGGCTTTCTGTTTCGCCTCTGCTTACTGCTTTCTTCCTGCAGTATCCTGTCTCATTCCCTTGTGTGTCAGGCCTGCTGCAACAACAAGCAGCACCTGCAGTGTTGCCAGCCCTTCGCTGCAGCAGCCAAGGCCCATCCTGCCACGCCACAAACTAAGAACTGAATCAGATCTCATCCTACCCTGATACTTATGACTCAGTTGGTGTCCATCCTGAAACCCTTACTTGACCCAAATAAATGCGCCTTGGTTAGCTTGACTGGGTTGTATCTATTCTACCAGGTGGTTTTTATCTATCACAGATGAGTGGGATGTGATAGGACTGTTCGATCCAGTTTTGCCATATGAGGCATAGACATTCTTGCACAGCATGGTCTGGCACAGTCGGCTGCAGAAGAGGTTGGAATCTTCTTTCTTTACCCAACAGCAGCAGGCTTCAACAGCCATGCACATCCTCTGCACACATACAAGGCCTAATCCTTCTGCCTGAGCGCTTAATTTACATTCCTCAGCAGGAGGGAGGACTAATGACCTGTGGAATCCCACTACTGCTGTTCCTCTTTGACATCTGAACAGACAGACATACCTCACTTTGTGCTAACTTTACTCCTTCATGTGATACAGGTACCCAGGCATGCTGGCCCTCCTTACACTGCTCACGACATCACAAAGGGACACCCTAACTTGGCGGGCACCCCGCCCGGCCATACCCACTCCCCAGCGCTCTCTCAGGTATCAGTACCCACAGCTTCCCCATATCGCTACCCTAAGGGCTGGGAGACAGGCGGAGGGGTGAGTTTGTCACTGCAGCCGCCGTCATCCTCTCTACACACTGTTTATCTTGTGACACATACATATATAGGGTATAAGGGTTATAATTATGACATAGATTTTGAGGAAATGTTTTGATAATTTTAATTCGTTTTGCCCATGTTTCCTGCACCTGTGTTACTACTTTAATTGATTTTAAACATGTCGTTTCAATACTTTATAAAACTGCAGTAAGTCACAATCGCATGAGTGTATTTGTTTTTTTGAATTTTCCCTAAAATTCAGACAGTTATATGATTAAAACCAGGTTGAATCCTATGAACAATTTACCACAGCCAATAGACAAATATGCATCCAGTGCATTCTATATATGATAACTGCTTAAAGGAGCTGGAGGCCGGTATGCCCACAAGAATGGAGCAAAACTGACATAAACAATCTACCTTTGTTAATTTTCCTTTTTGCACACATTCACATGAATGTTATTTCTCTAGGAGGTTATGGTGCATGAGCATTTGTACCTAAATTCAGAGAGCTTGCAAGTCTCTGTTAATATATTGGAGCCACGTCTGTTATTAATTAAGCATTTTAAATTGTTGCATGTTGGGAAGAAGCACTGTAACAAGTGACTGTGAGGAATAATTAATTAGGACTGGGAATATGTTACAAGGGGTATAAATTCCTAGATCCCTTCTGGGTTATGAGTAGCAGCACTCTGATTAGGTGGGATTTAGGCATGGTTAATTAGTTAATTTTAGTTTCAGATGGTTAGGTAAGGGTTAAATACATGGGACAAATCAGCAGGGACTTCCATCTGTGTCTGTAGAGGAGCGATATTAATACGCATGTTATTGGGCAATGGCAAGATTTAGAATGGCACAACTAAACAAATCAGGTTTGAGCTTTAGAAATAGACTCATCCTTTAGTTACTGCACGTTTTCCCTATCATTTGGGAAAATACCTACATCTATACAGGTAACTGTGTAAAAGGTCAGTCCATTAATTCCAAAGACATAAACACTATCACACAACAGCTGTGATGCTGGCATCTGAGACTACCCTGCCGCTCTTGCTTACAAGCGTTTTGACTCCATGACTCAGCGTCTCTGGATGTATGTGACTACACTTACGAGGAATCTAGTTGTTCCTCTTTACTGTTCTAGCCTAATGGCCCATTGCCTCACCCGAAAGCAGCTCTAGTCTCTCACCAGTCTTCTGTAAATAGTCTTGTCAGCCAGCACAAACCTAAATTATCTCTGTGATACGAGCAGCAGCAGCAGCTTGAAAAAGAGAGAACTGCTAAAGCCACCTCTGCTCAGCAAACCTGCACTAAATGATGTATAAAGGAATATAAGATTCGCTGTCCTGATGGTATCAGTTATCTTTGGGAAAGACTTTCTCTCACCAACATTCAAAGTAACTGGGTGCTGTTATGTCTGGTGTATTGTTATATTTTACCTTTTACAATGCCAATGTTTATGTGACTTATTTCTGTGCATTTTCTCCTCAGTGTCCTTGACAAACCTTCTCCTTTTCTGTTTCCATTTTTTTTTTTTTTTTTTGGGACAGTCTCCTTACAACCCGGGGCAAAATGCTGGCTCCGCTCCTTTAGTGTATTCTCCCCAGACGCAGCCAATGAATCCACAGCCACAGAGTCGCCCGGTGAGTCTCCCTCTAGTCCTAGATTTACAGGCCTCCTGCCTTCTAGTACCCAAACAGTTTGTGGTTTAGTGTGACTGTATCTGAAGGCTTCATTGAGTAACTGAATGAGAGAACTTCTGCAATGCTGACAGGGCTTAGAACTGTGTCGCATCAAGTCAGTGTCAGACCGTAGGTGTCTCACTCCAGATGGGGTCTTTTTAGCCAGTTCAGCATGTTGATCTGTGGTGGAGTGAGTCGTCAACGGATTACAGTGATTGGCTGCTTAGAGAAGCTGTTCTTGAGAAGAGAGATGTTACAGGTTCTAATAAAAGAATGACGTGGAGTGAAAGGAGAATATGATGCGACAGCGTGAGAGGAAATTATAGATAAAAAAAAAAGGAAAGATCATGTTACCACTTTGGCAATATTTTAGTTATTTTAAGTCAGACATGAGTCAGACCGATGTTGTCTGCTAACTTGGTGGCAAGTGAGCATATTAATTGGCTCTTGTCTCTCTTGATTAGTAGTGTGAGTCGGTTAAGTTTTGTTTATCTGCGTATTGTTTGCTGCTCAAGTCGGGTAGTACGTTTTGTTTCTTTGCCGAGTGAGATGCAAGATGTTTGAATGGTGCCGTTTATTGATTATCAATCAAACGTGGTAGGACTCAACTGAGCCGGTAAATAGACTCTAGAATCTTTTTTTTCACCGCTACTGAATTAAAAATTAAAAATTGATGAAATTTAAATGCTATTAATGTGTAATTGTTATCATTTTTAAAAAATAAAATAAAATGACGGATAAAAATGGGTTAGGGTGGGATTTTTATGACCCTATCAGTCAAAATTACAGACAATGAAAAAATCTAGCGCACTGCAGCAGTGCCACATGACAAAACATCAAAGCGATATAAAGAAATAATGGATGCAGCTTAACACAGGTGAGAAGTCTGGGTAGAACAGGTTAAAAAAAAAAAATCAGTAATTATCGATATCGACTGATATGAAACACTTATATCATGATACACTTTTCAGCCATATCGCCCAGCCCAACTTAAGTCTGATCACAGCAATGAGGGGCTTGTTCATTGTAAAACTGTCCCCTCATGGCTTGTTGGTGATGATGAAGCTGTTGATGGCATCATTGATGCAAAGTTGTTTACCAACCATCTTCTGTTGCCTTTCAACTGTTAGCAGGCTCAGTAGGCCTCGCTGTGAATATTTAACACTATGAATGACACAGTTAAGAGTTAGACGTGGCTGAAAAAAAGATTACCATTCAAAAGAAATAGCATGTGGGGGCAGAAAAGAGTTCAGGATGGTCTTGATTGATAGTGGATTGTACGATTAGATGATTTTTTTTCCAAATGCCAGATAATTTGTTGTTGGTCATTAGTGTTGTTATCATCATCGGAGGAGAACATATTGTGTTTGAAACTAGTCTGAAGAAAAGGAAACTACACCAAAATGGCAATTCATTGAATGCAGTGTTGAACCAATGTCTCTGTATATCTGAGTTTTTTTTTTTTTAGAAGAAAGGATATATTTATATTTCACTTTTTACAAACAGTTAAATTGTGACTGGCTTTGTTGCAGTCCTGTGTTGTTCTTGTTTCTTGGTATTTGTTTGAAATTTTGTGAAACCAGATCTTACTGTTTATTTAGTGTAGCCTAAGGAAAGACAATTCAGTATTGACAAAAGCTTTAAAACATATTGTGAAAAGTCTCCCATCATGAAAAGCACGAAAAAAAAAAAAAATTCCAAATATGATTTTGCATTATTTATAAATCTTGCCTGGCTCTTGCCCAGCATGCACCAGGAGAGCGAGGCTAACCAGACCTCAGTCAGTGTGTATTTACACAAACAGTAACAGTGTGGTTATCTTGGTACGGTTTCTCACATAGTAAGCTGGAATCATTTTAATTCCACTACATTATTCACCACAGCATGCTAATTATGTTTTTCTACAAATTCAGCATTACAACATTTACATTGTCTGTAAACCTGATACATCTGGTGCCTAGATTAATGAAGATTTCAAGCTATAATTTGCATATACATGCTGTGACTTGGTGCTGGTGTTGCATCATGTGCCATGTGTTAGCTTTGTTGCTCTGTGGTTTTGTGATGTATTTTCAAGCCTCCATCGCTCATCTTATACTGTCTCTGTGTCTCTCTTATGCTCTTTTCTTCCCCCCGCTTTGCCATCACTGCTTCATTCTCCTTGCTGGACCTCTCCTCCCTCCCCCACCAGTTTGCTGCGGGCCCTCGACCAACCCACCATCAGGTAATTTACCCCCGCTGAACGCCCCTCCTGCTCCCTCTCTTGCATCATCATCATCAAAGCAGTTTGCTCATCCCTGCTGGCAAAGGGTTGTTTGTGGGGCGTCTGCCGTTCCTTAAAAAAAAAAGGAAAAAAAAGGCAGATTTCACAGCCTTCAAGAATCTTGGAAAAGATGTTTTAATTATATTGGGATGTTTCTGTGCTGTTGAGATTTTTATGTTTTTTTATGTTGAGATTGATCTTAATTCATTCCAATAATATTGCCTTTATCAGGCTTAAATATACTGATGCCTGCTGGCCACCAAGTCTGTAAGTGGGGAGAGTTTACACATTATGAGTGGAAGCTATCCTTGCCTACATGGATTGCTCAGCTTTTCTCTGAGATTATAGTTATATGGTAGTTCACATGATAAGACTTGAGTGAATTTAAGTTTCCAGTGCTTCCTGTTCTCTTGCATTTTCAAACACACAGTAATGCTGTTTAAATACAGGAACTAGTTTAGTGTCTGGATGGCTGCACAGTTATTATTTTTCCAGGCTCTGTTCTTTAGCGTGTTCTTCTTGTTAAATAATAGTACCTTATTATGCCTTTAGCTCTACATCAGTATAGAAAGAAGTCAGTACCCCCAGTTCAGAAGTGACTGCTAATTATCATGTTGTAGTTTTAATTCATCTTTCCAGTCTGTATCGGTCTTTAACGCATAGTTGCCAGCTCATCACCTTCCTTCACTGAAGCCGTCTCTGTCCAATTTTGTTGTCTGGTTTCCAGCAAGTTTGTGATTAGATTCACTCAGACAGTCAAGGATGTTTCATCCTGGATGGTTGGTGCGATGAGTCTTGGTGCCTTTGACTGAATGTAATCAACTGTAATGACTGCCCTGCATTCATCCTGCTGCTGCTCCTGTCAGCAGTGAAAGTAACAGTAAATGCCAGTGTGTGTGGTTTCCATACATGTCATAATGGTGCCACTAGCATGTTTGACAGATTAGGTGGCACGTAAGGGAATCTGGTCTGTTTGTTTCACAGCAGCAAGCTGCTTGCTTGAGTGACACTTCAATGTCCAGCATGGCTGTTTTGTAACTTTTGTCGTTGTGTAAACGTATATATATATTTATATCTGAATGCACATGCCTTGAGAGGTAATCATAGTTGGCATGCTCTTGAAGCATGGAAATGCCCCTGGATAATAGTAGCTATGTATTCAAATCCATCATTGGAATTTTAATGTGGTATTTTCAGTTAACAGCACTGTGAAATGTCTTATTTATTTATGGTCTGACACTAAATTACCTGTCTGGCTGTGGAATGTTAACGGTTGTTTTAAGGGATTTGTACAGTTTGATTTAATGTTAAGACGAGACGTTGTAGCATGCCAACAACCTGGCACCTGGCAGAGGTACTCGTACACAAGATTCTTCTGTGTTGCTTTACGTCTGAAGACGGAAATAGTAGCATTGTTAGTGAAATGCTTAGGCAGCTAAATCTGTTAGACTTTAAAAAAATTATATAATACACTCTTGAGACCATGGTCTCACATGTTTCCAGTAGTAACACCATGATAATGCTGTTTTATTGCTGTTTGGTGAGAGCCTTGTGGCCTAGATTTCTTCACAACCACCGCTGTAAACCACAATCTCAATTGACAGTTTAAGAATCGGTCATAAGATTGTGATGATTTTTATAGTCGAGGTGTAAAGAACAAAAGACCGGTGTGATGTGGTCAGGTAGGCTGTGGTCAAGGAACAAAGGAGAGCCAGCATTGGTGTGTGATCATAGCTGACACTTGTGTAAATGACACTTTGGGTCCTGTTAGAGAGTGGACACTTTGGGAACAAGCGACGGTCGGTTTTGAAAGACATGTTAATGTGCTACTGTCTGGCAGTTGAGTATTTACAATGCTGTTTGTGTATCACCTTGTGAAGTCTTAGACTTGCGCTGACATTCAGTCCATGTGGCTTCCTGTTATCTTTGGTTTTGTTGATTCACACCATAATGATTCACACAGCTGCCCCTTTCTGAGATTAATGTGTTACCCACATGCCCCATGATGTGGCCTGTGTAACTTGTTGTCTAACATCTTCACCTTCTGGACACTTGTGTGTGTGCGTGCGTGCGTGTGTGGGGGGGCAGAATTTAAACAGACTATTAATAGTAGGGTGTCAAAGTGTTACGGGTGTGTTTGCTGGCATTAGTGTACACACACATACACACAACTGCGTGCTCTGGCTGTCACAAACTGGCGCTGATACCTCTTGTGCCACCACGGAAGTGGAATCGGAAAGCAGATGAAGGCAAACACTGGCCTTTTTATATCAATGGAGAAAACGACTATTGTCCTCATGAAACACACTCGATGCTCAGTAATGGGAGCATAGAGATCAGAAGAATCATTTGGCCAAGTTATAAGTTAGTTTTCAAATAAGGATCCTTTTTATTTTTGTTCCAACTTGTCAAGATATCAAAGTCACTTATTTTGTGTGTATTTATTTGCCATTAAAACAACAGTTTCCTTAAGAGCAGGGTTGCAAATTAATTTTAGTACAGTGCCCACAAACGGGCCTATTTGATTTCAAGGGGGCTTGACCAGTAATGTATCAGCATAATAACATAACAGCCTATAAATTAGGACAACTCAAAACGATTCCTTTTGTTGTAGTGCAAAGAAGTACGAATACATTATGAAAATGCAGCACATTGCTGTCTGCTGTTAATTTCTGGGTGTTGTGTTCTGTCCACTTACTAAAACAGTGGACAAATTGAGAGTAGCTGTTACCTTTATTGACAAATGACAGTTAAAGTCTTCTGTGTAATTTTCACACTTGCACATGCAAATTCATGCCACGTGCCAAAGTAGACCCTCTGGCAGGCCGCTTTGGCACACCTCTGCCCTACAGTAAATTATTGAATTATTGAATTTTGCTGTGTTGTCTTTAAATAATGGAAATGTAATTATTATTATGTTTTTATTAGCACCTGAGCTTGTGCTGTACAAGGGCATGACGCTGATGAGCAGTTTGTTTCAAATTACAGGGAGTGTTGGGTCACTCTGGCAGCAGTTGTGTTGCTGTGTTTACTCTTTATGTCAGTCTGTTTTCATGCTGTTATTTCTCTTCTGCACAGAAAACTATCAATCTATAAAAAGAGACAGGGAGAAATTTAATGTTTCTGACATGCTGCAATACCAGGGGAAGTGACACCTAACAGTTCCATAATACAGACGAGGTGTCTGCAAGTCACCCTGTCATGCCGCTTTAACACCCCTGTTGCTTAGTCAGCGTTGCGGGTGACAGCCAGGTTGGGGAACCACCGGTTTAAAAAAAGCACACAGGCTCAATCTGCACAATTTGATGAAGAAACAAATTAAAGTGCATGGTATGGATGATGTAGACATTTGCGCATTGTGGATATCTGTGCGACTGTGCATGCCATGTCAGGGTGGCACATGGCCACAAATCAAACACTGATGAGACATTTTAACTGTGACTAAGCTTATTTTTTTCCCACCCACTTGCTGATAAACCAGCCCCCATCCAGAGGTTATTTTCTGTCATATGAGTAATCAAAGGGGCTCAGAACCCGTCTCTGTTTTAGGTAGACGGAAATAATTGGGTAGTTTCCTGTTGATGTGTGTGGTTGCTCAAGTCTTACCAGTACAGTCTCCCATTGGCTTTTCTCTCTTTCCTGCTTTCAAAACTCAAGGGAGGATTCAGGCCAATCCAGGTAACATTTACCTCTGTTGTCAAAAATCTCTGCGGACCTGCATGGCATGATGAGGATCATCCTTAAATGATCCCTCCTAACTTTTAACTCTTTACACCCTCTCATCCTTACTATAGTGTTTGCTCAGTAGATTTTATCCCCTATGTCCTGTCTTCAATCGATTAGGGATTCATTAATGGACTTTTCAGCTCATACTTCTGTAATTTCTGCTCCATCCATCACTCTTCTCTCTTCCATCATCTCTAATGGCCTTGCACCGTTAAATGAACAGCATGCTTAATGACAGAGAGATACGATGTATTCCCTCTTAAAATGTATGTTTTTTGTTTTTGTTTTTGTTTTTTTATGTCCGTGTACTAAGAAAAGTGTTGGATTAATGTCATATTTAATGTTTGGATGCCTGTATGGTTTCAGTGATGCTGGGGTTGTTCTTTTTAGTGCTTGTTTCACAAAGCTCCTTCCAGTCGACAGTGTTGAAAAGTAGTTGTGTCTGTTGACTCTCGTTTTTTTGCTTCGCCACCACTTTTACTCAGACCGTCCTCGAGTAACTGGTAACAAACAGTTTCCTGCTCATTTTCCAGATTTCCATTGAGCTATTTACAATAAACCCAGTGAAGCTGATTTATTATGTTAAAGGTGATTTCCCTCCTGGGTATTTATACACGCTTTAACAGCATTGTTTACTCTGCTCTCCTCCATTGGAGCATACTGTGACTGTGGTTGGGTATTCCCAGCTTGAGCCCTAGTTGTTTGGAAGTCGGTCACAGCTGTTGGTAGTGGTCTTTCTTGGGGCCCGGCACACACTGATTTGAACAATACAATTTATGGGCCGTCCAAACACAAAACCCCCTCAATATTCAACTTTAAGTGATCGCGACATGTGCTCCATAGAAGCCGCTGGCGCTGTCGGCAGTGTTTATATAATTCCTGTGTTTTCAGGACTCTCTGATGCATCAAATAAAGGCCATATTGGTGCTTGATGAGCAGAGCCATGCCATGTGTCACACATTCACTACAACTGGAGGGGTGGCCAAGCAGCTCAGGCACAAAACATTTAGTTGAAACCTCTCAATAGTCCCAACAGCTTTAATTTTTTACAGCTGTGCAGCGTGGTGCATCCAGACTTGGCGAAACTTTAAAAACGAAGAGCTTAAAAATAGGAATGAAATTACGCTTTCACTTTTCCCCTTGATGTTACAGGAGCTTGGTCTGCTTCACTTTTAAAAACAATAACTCATTTGCTGCTTATTAATCTGTAAGAGGAATTCATTAAACAGTCAGCTCGCATATCTTTATTAAGGATAAATATGTTTGTGATCAAAGTGATGATTACGCAGGCAGATATCAGGAGGTTTGACTCTGTAATTAAAAACATCAAATTACTACTTGGCAAAATTCAAAAGACATTTAAACACTTAAAGACCCAAAAGGACCACGGCATTAAACCACTTGGATGTGTGAAAGCTATCTGTGATTGTCTAGGATCCTAGTTTTGCTTTTCACTCGATGCAACATGTTGAATCTGCAACGGAGTGCGTCTGTGAGAAATCTGGGCAAACCAGTGCACGAGAAGAAACGAAAGTGATGGGAGGAAACTAAACAACACTGTTCAAAGAGCACACACAGAAAGCTCTTCTCTGTATTCATTAATGAAAATGACCATAAAAACAATTACATGTGCACTACAGCCAAAGAATAAATGGTAACACTACGTTAATATCTTTTAGCACTGACAGACAAAGGTTGACAAAGATGTCAGATCTAGATGCGACGTATGTCCCGACACAGTCGTAGGACCAGACTCCATTTTGTAAATCCTCAATAATCCACCACCTCAGTCATGTGTGGGTGTGTCACACTTTCTCAATTGAGAAATTGTGCAGGTGTCAGTGATTAACACGGTACCGTACGTCAGAGGTTTCACACTGTAGCAGACCGGATAGAGTTATGCGCTGTGGGTTCCTTTCACCAAGATGTTGCCTCTGTTTGAATGAGGATTCTTTTAAAGCTTCAGATTAAATGACCGTGGGATGAAATATTTAGGACGTGTGTGTCTCAGCAAAGCTAAATGCCAATGCGTTTCCATAATTCATAATAAAGGCTGTTAAGGCATTCCTGGAGGAGATCGTGTGCTGATTGTGGAGGAAATAATGTCGGATTTTATCCATGAAAATCATTCATCATTTCAGTGAATTTAGTGTTTAATTGTCTTGAGTGATACACATGTGTAGAAGTTCAAATGGAGTTGTGATGCAGTGCCTTTTTTCTTTTTTTTCTTTTTTCTTATGAGAAAAACCAAGGGCTCAGCGGTGAGAAATGTGTTAGATAAACAGTGAACACATCTGAAAATCTATACTTTCTTGTGTTTCAGATAAAGCATGACAGCACGCTACGATATGAGACTGCAGCCTGTGGGGTTGTGTTTAATGTCTCCTGTTGTTTTTCTCCCCCCCCCCCCCCTTGCTTGTTGCTTTCAGTTTTTTCAGAGGACTCCGATGCAGACTGCGAGGCCCACCATCCCGACAAACACGCCCTCCATACGGCCTGGCTCACAGACTCCCACTGCGGCCGTCTACCCCACTAATCAACCAATCATGATGACCATGGCACCCATGCCTTTCCCCTCTCCACAGGCTGCACAGTACTACATCCCACAGGTACAATAAACACACTGAACTCTGAAGTCTTACTGAGTTTTTGGTTGTTTTTTTTTGTTTTTTTTGCTGCATTGTGTTTCAGAGGGAAGTCAAACAGAAGTATTTTATTTGTCTCTTCATCTACAGCAGATCAGTGGATGAATACAGATAAGATATTTGAGCTGATTAGAGAGCATTTATCATAAATGCCGTCTCCAGAGAGTTACTGTGCAAAGCCAGGAAATAATACAGACTGTAACCCTTTGTATGTGTCGTTTTTATACTCCAGTGTTTGCTCAGGTTAAGCTAATAAGAAATACAACATGTTGGTTTGAGAGCTTTAGAGGTTCTGACAGGCAGAATTATTTACCTTTTAAAGGGGCGAGGCTAGCAGCTTTCAATTAGTTGTACTGAGCTAATCTTGCTCTAGCCATATATTTGATAGAAAAATATGATGAATTGAGTATCGTATTTACAAAAATGGCTTTCCCTTTGAAGAGGAAAGCTTGTCAGTGCCATAGTTTACGCACACACACATTATTTCTTGGTATAATTTATCATAACACAAATTCTCAAAATTAGCTTATGTGGAAATTAAGGGCAAATATTTAAACCCCTCATTTGTTACAGCAAACAACCTATCATATTTATTTTTTTTATTTGGACTGCAAACTGAAAATACTCTCTACTTGCAGCTGGTAATTGATTTGTCACAGTTCATAAATCAGATCAAGGCATAAGTCAGTGGGTTTATCCAAAATGTCAAGATCCAAGATCCAAATGAAATGAAGGTGTGGAGTTTGTGTCTCTCGTCCTCACTGATGACATCTCTCCTTGTCCTCTGCATTTCCAGTATCGCCACAGTACACCCTACGTGGGACCTCCTCAGCAGTATTCTGTTCAGCCCCCAGGATCTGGCACCTTCTATCCTGGTCCAGGGCCAGGGGAGTACCCCGCCCCATATCGTGAGTCGTTAATCAAGCACAGATACACATCCAGTACTACACCCATAAAGTCTACATTCAACCATCCAGCAGCTCAAATACATAACGACGTGCATAGCAGGAAACCTAACCCGTGTTTAACTAATACATATTCTCTTCTTCCTGCAAATTCATTCAGATCCCCTCAGGTACCACCCACCTGTCTCACCTTCTGTCCCCGCGCCCGTTCCATCTGGTCCACCCTTCTACCCAGGACAGACTGTTTACCCCCCTTCACCCCCTATCATAGTGCCTACACCACAGCAACCTCTACCAGCCAAGCGTGAGAAGAAAACAGTGAGTATCTTAGTAGTTCCTTTGGCTTTTGTTTTCTAAGAGAAACATTTTAAATATTTACACAGCGTATGTTTTATTTTACAGGATTATATTTTCATATTATATTATATTGAGTTTGTGATTGTGGCTCTAACTTTTCTAAGTAAAAGTACTCCAAGTACTTACTATTACTATTTATACACTATTTACTTGTTCTCCCTCCTATCACAGCTGATGAGAAACATGCAGAACATGTTGCTAATGCAGGGCAGCTCAAAGACTCGTGCGCTTTAGTGAGGTCTGTTTTTTTGTGCCATTGTCCTCCCAGATCCGTATCCGTGACCCCAATCAGGGTGGCAGGGATATCACAGAGGAGATCATGGCGGGAGGTTCAGGGAGCAGGAATTCAACACCTCCTGTCGGTCCCCCCTCCTCTACCCCAACCCCACCACAGGTACGGCTCCCTGACGCCCTCGCACACCTCTCACCTGCGATAGTGTAGCATTAAGACGAGAGGGATGTCTCATGTTGCTCGGTCACAGCGTGAGCTCTAATTCTCTCGATCTCACATAAGAAATTCATGATGGCTTTGAGTTTAAAATGTTACCTGTGTGTTGTGTATTGCTCCCATATTTGAAGATGTATAATTTTCTTTGCACCTTTTTTAGTATTTGCAGAAATCTAGTTGAAAATGTATGTTGTTTTTTTTGTTTTTGTTTTTTTAGATAAATAAGCTTTCTTGGCTTTTAAGGTGACACTTTTTCATGTCCCAATTCCTTAAGTTAGTCTTGTCAAGTTAGGTAAAAGTCATTACAATTGGAAATAGCTTAGACTTAGTTATTATTAAGACTCATTATTGTGTTTCTTCATAAACATGAAAAACAATCAGCTGACAAGTGTGGGTACAGCAGAAGAAATAACAAAACCTACAAGCTGCTGAAAAAAAAATGTTTATTCTTCCCATTTCTGCTAACATAACATTACAGACATAGCTGACATTGCTACAGGGACTTCAGTGTACATGACGTGACATACACAGCTGTGTCTATAAATGCTAAATGCTACATATCTGTTTGATATTACCAATCACCTGTCCTTGCCGTCTGCGGAGCCTCAGGACATTGTTTGCTTTGGGCGCTTGTTTAGAGAGAAGCAAACATGTGTTAATGGCATCTACCCTAATTAGCTTGGCTACAGAAATGACAGCGCTCCCAGAACTCTTTTAAGGTTATTTAGTATAGGTAGCAAATCTTACATGGACATTTAGAGTATTGTTAATATATCGAAAACTCATTTTCACTCTACTTTGACCGTTTTAGATTTGTTGGTCTAATTGGAAGCACATTAGCAACGGTAACCATGGTAGGAGCCCTAATAATAAAAACATGTAATTTCATCATACATGGGATATGTTTAGAAATAGAACTGGGGCCATGGCTTGTGAAAGACATTTTCTTACAGCCAGGTAATGAACTCATTGTAACTTTGTTAACATCTTTCTTTAATCTTATACCTGCTTTCCTTCTATCACTGTTTCTTTCCCCCCATTAACTTTTATAGTTGATTGTGTATGTACTGTCTGTAAACTCCCACTCCTTCTGCAGAATCCACTCAGATCCCCTAATTCCACTGAACATCCGATCTGTTCTCCCTAAAAAGAAATTGACTGTGTTTGGCACACTGCTTGGAATGAATATGGAAATGTGGCAGTGCTGAAGCCTGGTCTTTAGATCCAAAAGTCCTGGGAGCTGGCAATGCATGTAAAAAGTCAAGTAGCCACCTTTTCAGATGGACAAAATTGAATTGTCTTCATATGGAGTCTTGGCGCGTTTTAATAAATGAAACAAACCCAAGTCCAAATTAGACACCATGGATGGATTCTGAAGAGGGACGTTGTGACTTCTTCTTCCCTTTCTCCTTCTGTGGATGTTAACAGTGTGTTTCCTCTTTTTCTCTGTCTTTTTGTGCCCCTTGATTTCATTTCTTTACATATTTCCCTCTACATCCTTTACTCTTCATTGTCCTGAGCTTTTCCACTCCTCTTGCCATTCCTCCCACATTGATCTCCATTCTCCACCTCGTTTCTCCTGTCCTGTCCTCCATCACTGTCCTTAATAAATAACCATACCTCTTTGGACTCCTTATTTCTGCTCAAACCTGCATTTTGGCTTGTTTATTTGTTCTTGTGTGTGTGCGCGCTTGCCTACATCTCTGTGCCTCTCTCTCGTTTTCTCTGGTTTTCTGTGTTGCTAGTTTTTATGGCCGCACCCTCATTATCCTCACATTTTCTACCTCAAATCGCAGCAGCTGAGCAGCAGCCAGACTCCGGAGCAGCAGCAGCAGTCGCAGCCTCAGCCTCAGCCTCCTCAGCAACAGCAAGCCCATCCCGTAGGCTACACGTTGGAGCCACTGCAGCCACCACAGCCCCAACAGCCACAGCAGCCGCTGACAACTGGGGCTTCAGACACCAAACCAGGGCCAGGTCTGCCCAAACGCTTTCTTCCCTTAAAATACAATAAACAAGGCATTTTAACTGTGTTTTTTATGTTCAAATAATAAACATCACTCAGATGTCACCACTGGACCACAGCTTTGCATACGAGGGAATGTCGTCTTTGGTTTTATTGCAGTAACCATAGTGTCCCTGCACCAAGATATCTTTTCCTTGAACAGGGATTTCCTTTCCAAACATGTTATCTATCACTCTTGTATTTGCTTTGACACAATGCCGACTGAATGCATTCAGTTTCTTTTCTCTTGAAATTCAAAGTGTTTAGTCAGCAACACTTCCTGCTCTTCCTGTATTTAACTGGAACATTTGGTCAGCCTTTTTTTTTTTTTTAAGAGTAACTTTATTGGCATGGTTCAGTTGTACACACTGCAAAAAAACAAAATCTTACCAAGTATATTGGTCTCATTTCTAGTTAAAATATCTCATTACACTTAATATAAGACACAATTGCCTAAAGAGTACCATTTCAAGACACAATGACTTGTTTTAAGACAATACACCTTAATACAGAGCCATTTTCACTAGTGCTTTTGGCAGATTTTTGAAACCAGTTTTTTTGCAGTGCAGTTCTACACTCCATACAAAGTTTTGTCTGTGTTTTGTCCCCTAATATTTCTTATTATCTGCTACAGATAATCAACAATATTACATTTGCTGTCTGAATTCTGAATCTTCCATATATCTTCTTTTTCAGATGATACGCCAAAACTGGAGCCAGTTGTCCAGAAGTCTTCCTCACCTGCGCTTGCACAGCCCGAAGCTCCCTTGGAGAGACTGGAGGCCAACGCTCCTCTATCTGAGCCTTCGCCTGTTGTTGAACCAGAGCTTCCCTTCCCTGCCCCACTGACCACCCCGGTCAGTCTCCCACTCACAGTGGCCAACACCAGTGAACGTCCCTCAGCAAGGGAGTCCACTGCTTCAGCCTCTTCTCCCCCCGCCTCAGTTGGGGAGAACAAACCCTCTTCAGCACCCATACCCAACACAGACAAGCCTATTTCAGAAACCCCACGGACTTTAGTTGCCTCTCCATCTCTGGCTCCCAAGGCTCTGAATGGCCTTGCAGACTCTGGGACTGACTTAGACGCCCCAGCTCATGAGCCACCTCTTCTGTCCTCAGCTGCTCTCCAGCCCCAGGCCTCTGCCCCTGCTTACAGAGAAGCCTCCTCCTCTGAAACCTTGCCGTCTGACGTGAGGCCCGAGGTGCCCATTGCTGCTGCGCTCTCCTCGATGGCACCTGTGGCTGTGGTGCCAGTCACCCTGACCTCAAGCCCTGTCCCAGCTTTGCCAGTTATGCTACCCCCTGGCCTTCCGCCTCTAGTGCAGGCCACAACAGAGGCCGAAGAGCCGACCAAGTCCTTAGACACTAAAGACCTCACCCCCAGAGGAGGGTCAGAGGCGCATGGTGGCATTACTGACAGCAAAACAGAGACCCAGCAACAAGCACTCACCAGGAAGAGTCCCACTACAGGTAAGGCGTCTGATGCTCTTTGGGTTAGCAAGAGTTTTCAAGTGACATTTTCAAATTGAATGTTGTGGGATGTTTAGTGATAAACCAGCCTCAAATCAGTGGCTGTTTTATGAGCCCTTACATTTTCAGATAGAGCTGAATTAAGTGGTCAGACATTTTTAAGGTTTGCTGGTACAAGCATGAACATGTTTTTCTTGCAATCATTGGTCTTAAAAGCTAATTTAACTTTTAAATCCATTGTGGCTTGGTTGTTAACCCACTGACTGTGGCTAACTTCTGTTTCACAGTTAATCAGACTGCTTCTGCTATACCAAAGACCTGGAGAAAACCAAATGAAGGGATCTCTGCTGGAGACGCACCTCAAAGGGAGGAGGAGGTAAGAGGACAGGCCGCCAGCTCGCAATGGAAAATGACAAAGGAGACGGAAGAGGCAATACCTTGTAACTTTATTTTCAAACAATTGGTGTTTCGTTTCGGGGCAAGACTGCAAAGTGTCATAGGAGTAGGACATTGAGGTTGAAAGAGAAGAGGGAAGGCACAATGTGGGCTAGAGTTCAAGTGGAAAATGTTTCCACATGTGTGGCGAGGGAAGCAGACATAAACGACTTTGGGGTGTTGTTGTTCTCCTCCAAGAACGACAGCGTGGAGTTATCTATCATCTTCATGGCTGACGCAGCCCACCGTTTGTAAAATCAGCTCTGTCCCGCTCTGGTTTCCTCTCTTTTATTGTTTTCCTTTAGGCTTGTCGCTGTAGGAGAGTTCCCACACAACCAATTACCAGCTGCTAAATAAATGGTATATTTTAATCAACCACCCCAGTTGTGATGACGCAAATCATAACAGCTGTGTTTGATCCGAAGCGCATTTCACCACACACTAGAAGTACGAATGCTTACAGTACAGCCCCCTACGGCACAGGCTCTGCGCCAGATCAAGCTTAAGACGGCTGCCTTAGACCTGACCAAAAAGACAACATGACAGTGATGGTGCCAGATGAGCACAGCATTAACCGACAGTGACCTGCACTGACGAGCTCTTGAGAACTGATTCCCACAGATCATCTGACATTGACAAGTCTAAATGTCATTATAAGAGCAATACGTTTAAATTTAGATTAAACAAAGTGTGAAGCTGGCTGGTGATTGAAATCACAGGCTAGATGAGTCAGAAGCTGCTCAGTGTTTCTCACTGTGTTTTAATTTTCTGTTGATAATGTTGCATAAACAGTCAAAATTGCTGGATGCTTGTGTTCCCATTTGTGAAAAAGTATTGCAGTTCGTATACTGTATGTGCAGGACTATATTAGATATATATTTTACATTTAATTCTAATGAATCTTTTGTGTACTTTAAACTTTTACAATAAGTCCATAGCTGCAGGGCAACATCTAAAAATATTAGCCTACTATGTGTACCAGGGATACAAGTCAAGCGTTTTATGATTGAATATTGCCTCCACACAGGATGAACCCAGGCCAGTAGATCAGCCTGCTGTAGATCAAGCCCTGCTGTCAGCTCCTCTGAGCGGCAGCCCGGCGCTCCTACCACCAGTCTTCACCTCGACCCCTGCTCCTGTTCCTGCGAGCATCTCCGAGGCTGATAGAAAAACTGCCGCTGCTCCAGAGGAAAACGGCGAGGCAGAGTTGGAGCCGATGAGAAACGGCGCAGGCCACACCTCAGAGACGGAGAGCAGCGACAGTGGAGCCACCCCTGGAGACAAGGAAAACTCGACAGGGGCTTCGCAGGACATTGAAGGTGAGATGGACCACAGTTTTTTTTATTTTTAAGCTACACTAGGCGAAACCACGAGAAGTCTGTGCATATTCATTCAAGTAGGCACATGACTTGCCTCTGACTTTAGGAGCTTTTGTCATTTCCAGTTCTGCCTTTATTTTATGTATAATTACCTTTCCCCCCCTTCCCTCTCAAATCCTGCTTGGTGGTCCAGACTTGGCTGAGTCCAGTGGGAAACGTCAGTATGACAGGGACTTCCTGTTGGGCTTCCAGTTCATGCCGGCCTGCACACAGAAGCCTGAGGGCCTCCCACCGATCAGTGACGTGGTGCTGGACAAGGTATTTAATATTTAATAATAATAAATATTAAAATAAGTATATGTCGATAAGTAGATGGCTTAAAATGTTATCTGTGTAAATGCAGTTCCTAAAATAGAAAGAGGTTCATGAATTTTCTGATCTGCTCCTAATCTAATAGTAGTTGACTTGATTTCCCACCATTGTTGCAGATAAAGTTTACTGCCTAACGACTAATTGCTACCACTGTGTAGATAGATAGATAGATAGATAGATTTTTCTTTATTAATCCCAAACTGGGAAATGTATCTGTTGCAGCAGCAATATACAGGCATTCACCACCATACATAAATATAACAAAAGCTAAAATCAACAATAAAAATTAACTATAAAAAGAACAAAAATATACACAATATTAACAAGATAAGTGAATAAATGAGTATTAAAAGTGAATATTAAAAAGAAATGTTAAATTAGATTGTCCAGATCTGTCACACACAGATGAGGAGTTGTACAGACTGATGGCTTGGGGAAGGAAAGATTTCCTGTAGCGTTCTTTGAGACAACGAAGTTGTCTGAGCCTTCTGGAGAAGGTGCTCCGTTGTCTGTCTGTTGTGTGGTGGAGAGGGTGGTCAGGGTTATCCATGATTGATAACAGTTTGTTCAGAGTCCTCCTCTCCGCTGCAGCCAATAATATTGCCAGCCTACCTGATCAGTTTGTTCAGAGTTGTCGTCCATTTTGTCTGGAACGTCTGTAAATTGAAATGAAATACATGTTTCTCATGGAGCCACAACGATTAATGGTCTGCAAAGAATTTGAAAAGAAGGGAATTGGTTAAGTCTGTTACCAAGAAAAAAAAGTGGAGATTTATAATCATTGTAAATTAAGTGTTTAAATTTTAGATTGTTGCTTTAGTACCCCTTATTTCAGGCTCTGGGATGGTGTGATGGGCATAAGTTATAATAGTTTTTAATGGGATTAATCAGTAATGAAAATAATCATTGTTTTTGAACAAAGCCTTAATAATAAAGCGGGACTTTGTAGCCACATACCAGCAGGCTTTCTAAGACTTAGTTTCAGTTTAGGTTGTGTGAACTGGATCAAAGACTCTCCAGTTTGGTTTGTTCCTCACATCTGCACATACTGTATGTATGGGTGGAGCATATGTGCTGCTGAAATGCTGTTTTGATTAAAATCACATTGCTATTATGTCACACTTGGCAGTGTTAAGAGTGCAGGCCCCTCCCCCGCCTCTCCAAAAAGAACAACCAGACTGTCGAAGAGTTGATTGGTACAATCCCAGAGTCTCGTTTTCTCTGTGGGAGAAAGTGAAATCTCACTGGAAAAGAGTGGAGAGGAAGTCAAGGACAGCTGAAAGACAAAGAGCTGGATTTGTTCTTCTCTCCTCCTCCCCCACAACTATCTCGCTCTGTCCTGCGTTCCTGTGTTCTGTCCTTCCCTTCCACATCTGGTTCTGACGTCTCTCACCGAGCGGCCCCGCTGAGCTAGACAAGCATGATTTATTATTGATATAGTAAAAAAAAAAAAAAAAAATACACGCTTAAACCAAAAGCTGCTAATGTAGCATGAGCGTGATTTAAAAAGGGTCACCTTTAAAGAACCACTGACTTAGAAATTCATGCACTCACTGTCACATTCATCACTGGCTTTGCCCTGTTACCATTATTACCAGGGAATCACTGCTCCCCCTGCTGTTCAGATCATGGTGTGTGTGTATGTGTGTGTTCTTACGTGTGTGTGTGTGATGATGTATTGTGTATGCTATGTGTCACACAGATGAACCAAAACAAGTTGCCATCTCGAGCGGTGGATTCCAGGGTGATTTCCAGAGGACCTGATTTCACACCTGCGTTCGCAGATTTTGGCAGGCAGATGACCGGAGGACGAGGCGCCGCGGTGAGTCACCCACACACGCACTCACACACGAGCTACCAAGCTGCCACAGTCATTCATAAAAACGCACACTCACCCTTAACCACTGCTTACCCTTTCTAGTGTGAAACAGTTTTACTGGCGAGGCTTGTTTGAGAATAATGACCCTGATCAAGTTTAACAACGCGTTTGAGTGAATTTGCTGTAATGTTACTGTCAAGAACTCATTATTAGGACTCCACTTCAGACACAGGTGACGCGAGCTGACATGACATTCAGCTGTCATTGCCGGTAGTTCTTTGGTGCCGAGTTTCTGTGTCCGTACCCTTTCACTCGTCTCATGGACACCAGGAATAATCCCCGTCCTTTTCCCGTCTTTATTTCTGTCGGTGCATTCTCAGCTAATGAACATTGGTGCACGGCGGCCTCCGCCCAGGAAGATCATCATGAACGTTTCCGTGAATGATGATGTTCAGCTGAAAAAATCAGAGAACGCCTGGAAACCCGGCTTGAAGAGGGAGGGCCCCGCAGAGGACCCAGAGGCACAGAAAACACAGGTAAAGGCAGTTACACACAAACACAGACTAAATCCTATGATTATTGGCTCCTGAAATCAGTTTAATGAGCTTTAAATGAGGTCACGAGTGATTTGACCTACCACATCATGTACTGACTCAGCATCCAAAGTTATATTTGAAAGATATATTCAGCATATCTTCCAGGGAGTGGGACTGTGTGTTTGATCAACTCAGTGATTAACTACCTCTTGTGCATGATTCCCCACAGGAGCTCTTCAGGAAAGTGAGAAGCATCCTCAACAAGCTGACGCCTCAGAAGTTCAACCAGCTGATGAAGCAGGTAACGGACCTGACCATCGACACGGAGGAGAGGCTCAAAGGCGTCATCGACCTGGTCTTTGAGAAGGCCATCGATGAGCCCAGCTTCTCTGTGGCTTATGGGAACATGTGCCGCTGCCTGGCCACGGTAAGCTGAGCATCTTGCCGATCAAAATGGGTCAAATGTGGAGAATTTAGATCAAAGAAGATGTTGTGAACAGGGAGGTTTAAATCCTCGATTTATCTGGAATATTTTGGTGGAAACAGATTTTCTTCTTGAGAGTCAGTGTTCATAATTTAATATTTTTATCCGTTTCCTTTCTCCTCTTAATTCTGTACTAATGTTTCTTTACTGTATTTACCATCTACCATTCATGCACAGCTCAAAGTGCAGATGACAGACAAACCCAACACCACAGTAAACTTTCGCAAGCTGCTGCTAAACCGCTGCCAGAAGGAGTTTGAGAAGGACAAGGTGGACGATGTGGTGTTTGAGAGGAAGCAAAAGGAGCTGGACTCTGCTGCATCGGTGTGTGCTCTTTGTATTTACTTACAGTTTTATTACATTATCCATGTTTATCACTGCAAAGAAGGTAACAAATGTTAAAATAAAATAAAAATTTCTTCCCAGACGACAGAGCGTGACCGGCTTCAGGAAGAGCTGGAAGAAGCCAAGGACAAGGCCCGACGGCGTTCCATCGGCAACATCAAGTTCATTGGCGAGCTCTTCAAGCTCAAGATGTTGACGGAGGCCATCATGCACGACTGCGTGGTGAAGCTGCTGAAGAACCATGACGAGGAGTCTCTGGAGTGTCTGTGCAGGCTGCTCACAACCATCGGCAAGGACCTCGACTTCGAGAAAGCCAAGGTGAGTTTTTGACTCAAAATGAGGGAGTTGGAAACCAAAACTAATTTTTACACTTTGTTTTTGGTGTCGTACTAATCGAAATAAATGCGTTCATTGTGAGCTTCAGGAGTGTAGGCAGGCAGATGTATTTGTGTATATTTGGGCAGAGCCAGTTTAGCAGTTTCCTCTTGTTCTCCTCAGTCTTTATTCTCAGCTAAGCTAACCATCTGGTAGTTAAATCTGATTTCCAGTGATTTTTTTTTTACTTACAATCTGCACACATAATTCTTGGCAAGAAAGTAAATGAGGATGTTACCCAAAATATAAAATGATATATGTGGATGTGACTGTCAGTTGCAGTAAGGTTTGTTTATGTAGTAGTCTAGTTACTCCTGACAAATGTAATGGCCAGAGATTTTCAGGGATGAAGTGAATATATGAAGTGAAGCGAATATATTGATGCCTCAAGAGTGTCAGTATGTTTATACTAATATAAAGCAAGATACACTTTTCTTCCTTCCAGCAAATTAAGTAATTACTGAACTCATTCTGATCTTCAGCAACAAAAAAAGACATAAAAGAGATTTTTCTGATGGGATTTGAGCGAGGCTACATTCACTTCCAGACGCAGAGTAGAAAAAAATGTATATACTGTTCTTTAGGAAAAACAAAAAGAATATCCCCACAGTGTTTCCACAGTAGATGCACGATTTTGTTCGGTGTTACTGGCTGTCCTGTACACATCAGTGACATGCAGCAAGAGTCCTCAGATGCTTGGGGAGACCCAACTGACCCAAAGGGCTCACTGCTGCATCGCTGCTGCACTGTGATGTGTGGTTTGATACTTATCATCTAAGGAAAAGTCCTCTAACCAGTAGGCAAACCGCTATAAAGTCACCATAACAACTTAAACGTCTTTGTTGCCTTTTTGTTTGCACTCTTTACCCAATAAAAGCACTAGATCTTCAAGAATGTGTTCATAAATCAGCTTTCTTGTACTGCAGATGAGTTAATCCTGCTTTAATGTGGTAATTTTCTCCAAACCTCCCTTTTATTGTCAGGCCATTACACTGAATTGGGTCTATTCTTTTAGGGTTGTTACATTTTATTGTTCTGCTGCGTACCCAAATGTTCCAATTTAACGTCCAGGCGGTCAGGACGGCTCATGCTCCCAAGTAATAAACCGAATAATCAGCCAGTGAAGTGAAATGATGTGAGAATCCCTGAAACCTGCTGTTTGTTAGGTTAAACAGAGGCACGGAAGATTAACCTTCATGTCTCAATTGAACCCTCTCTGTACCTCTCTCTTCAGCCTCGGATGGATCAATACTTCAATCAGATGGAAAAAATTGTCAAGGAGAGAAAGACGTCGTCCCGGATACGGTTTATGCTGCAGGACATTATAGACCTGAGATTGGTGAGTATGTGACTCTGTGTTGTACCGTCCAGGATCACGTCACATGTTCATGATGCTTTTTGTTCAGGTTGATTGCATTGGTTTGATTAAACTGATTTGAACTTCAACGACTGATATTGAAAGACCTTTCCAGAAAGACTGATGATAAGGAAACACTTTAAAGTAAAATACACTATATAACCAACTCAAAATACCCGATCACATATTTGTCTGCGAGTGCATTACAAGCTGCCGTTAATTTTACTGTATAAAACATGATTCTGTATGAACTGCAAAAGTATCACTCAGACAACAGATTAGGCAATAAAGATCTATTTAAATTACTATTTGTTCAGTTTAAGGCTTGGTTTATACTTTTTTTATACTCTCTGTAATTACGTCTCTACAATGCTAGTTAGCTTTGAAGAGGTTCTCTCCATACTGAGTGATCTGAGTGGCTCATGCTGGAGTTGCCAAAAAATGCTGAGTTCTGAAACAGTTCCTTTTACTGAAATCAATACAACACCAAAAAGAGAGAACACTTCTGAGTAGATTGTAGGATGCAGAAGGAGAATTTTCCGTGGTTGCCACTAAGAGGCATATATGAGGACATGCCTTTCAGATCAGCCCCGCCTGTTGCAGCCTGTGTCACCGTGACGTGTAGTTAAATTTCTGGAGGGGTGCACATCAGGATCCTCCGCACAAGTTTTAATCTACCTTCCTCCCACAGCTAATATAGCCAGCTGTCATTTATGTAACCTGTGCTCATGTCAAGCATTTTTGTAGCTTGAGAAAAAAACAGAAAAACTATAATTCAGCAAATGATTATTGCATTAAAATAGAAATTCTGCCTTAAATTTTAATGACCACTGATGAAACCAGTGATGACACCTGGATTTCTGTTACACATACTGTACATACTGCAATGCTGTCTTCACTTAGAGTTTAACTGCTCTCATAAATGGTACATCTCAGACATATACCTCCTCATGAGTTAAAAACAGACGGTTTTATCTGTTAGTTTTAATTTCCTTCAGACATTTCCATATTACGTGTTGTTTTCCTGTATGCAGGAAGATAGAATTGAATAAATAGCTGGAGACACATGGACATTTTCTGGGCTCACAACACTGATATATACACATATATAGATTCAAAGAAAGAGGCCCAAACAAGGAACAAACGACTCAATATGCAAGTGTCCTCTCGTACTTTTTTTTCACTAGAGACGTCTGCATTGATTAAACTGAGCTTTTGACATTTGAATCCATGTCTCTGTCTTGTACAGAACTATCGAAAACAAGTATTCAAACTCTGCTGTGGTGCACTCCTGCCAGATTTGAAATTAAAATGAGCAAGGTTATTTAGGATGTGCAAGGATCCACTTTGTTTAAAAACAAAACATCCATGTTCACTGTCACTGACGGGCACGAAATGAAATGGATAACCTTGTTAACGCTGCTGTCTCCCTGAAGCAATCACTGGCTAATTCATCAGTAATTATCTCTCTGTCTTCTTCTACATGAACTGATATATGTGATAAAACAAACACTCTGACATTTGAATTGAGCTTCAATGAAGAAATCCGTTTACTGTACTACTGTCTGTTTGAAATAATTGTCCATCTCCATTTATTCCAGCACAACTGGGTGTCCAGGAGAGCTGACCAAGGCCCCAAAACCATAGAGCAAATCCACAAGGAGGCTAAGATTGAAGAGCAAGAAGAGCAGAGGAAAGTGCACCAGCAGCTGCTCTCCAAGGACAGCAAGAGACGGCCAGGTTAGACCTGCAGTCTAAATCCTCTTTAAGGCTTAGAATCACATTGGCACATAGCTACCCTGACTCAGGAAGCCTGCGAGCGTACAGGCAGACTTCCTGTCCCTATAGCCGGCACTGATGCTATTGTGCCCAACAGCAGACGGGAAACCCCTTACTCGCCCCCATCTGTTAGCTGACCCATAATATTTCATCACGTATAGCGAGAACGGTGAAAAATGTCTCCCTGTCTGATCCCTTGTATGTTGACTGAAAACTGCCACATCATTTCTTTCTTTAAACGTGTTCATTTCCTTCCTCTATGTGGTGTGGACGCTTTGGCCATTTAGATCCACGCGATCAGAGAGATCAGAGAGATCAGAGAGAACAGAGAGAACAGCGTGCACCCAGAGAAGAGACCTGGAACACTGTGCCTATGACAAAGAACAGCAGGACCATCGACCCCACCAAGATCCCAAAGATCTCCAAGGTGAGCCAGCACTGGATGGCACTACATATGTCCCGATCCTGGCATTTTTTAAAGGATCGGATCCGTATGAGGCTTCAACCAAGTCCAATCTTTTGTAGTTGATTATTTTAGGTCTGTATAAACCAAAACAACAACCATGTAGCGTCAAAACATCTTGCATCTGCTGCTGCTGCAAAAAAAAAAAAAAAACATAAAAGGACAATTTTCTCTGTAATGCTGTAGTAGCTTACTCTGTAACTGTCTCCTAGCTACATTAACTTTGGCAGATAGTACAGTCGCATGGTGCACATGTGATCTAGGAGAATACAAGTGAGATAATAAAAGCCTTTATGAATCTCCAGGGGAGGAAATTTTAAGGTTATATCGGATCAGGGGCGGGAAAAAAAAACAACTGACATCCCTACTGGAGACACGTCTTGTGACGGCCCGCTGTCATATCATTTAAAAGCACTGCGTAAACCTGGTTCATTTGCTCATATGGCTGCAGACGAACAATGATAAATCGGCATAAATCCACAGGTAGTTACATATATAATAGATAATCCGTCCAGAGCCTATAATTAGGACACTAAAGGTCCCAAAAGGTAGCAGCCAAGCGGTTAAAGAGAATTTGATCAGATCTGCCCCTGATATTAAACTGAAAGAAAGGATTTCCCAGCCTGTGCAGTTTATAGAACATTTTACTGCACTGTAGTCTTCATTATTTGGTTACATGCATTGGCTGTACAGAGGTGAAATTGAGTGACCCACAGAGCTACACAATAAATGAGCCACAATTAATAATGTGACAGTGTGCATCAGTGAGTGCTACAAGCAGAGTGCGCCGAGTGTCGGAAACGATATTGCAGGGAGTCTCTCACCTTTACAGCTGCTGCTGCTGCCTCAACAGTAGTGTTCTGTGAATGCTTTAAAGCCTCTTTAGATTATCCTGCCCTAGAACAGTCACACTGACAGCGACATTATACTTAGTTATAGGAAGCTGATACAGTACTTGCCGTAATCTTAATTGCTTTAGCTGCTACTTCAATTAATGTCGGACTATTGAAGGTTAATCATGCATTACAAGCTGTAACACAGAAAGTGTATATATTACAGGATACTAGTGGATGTGTGACCTGAGGTTTTTCCTTGAGAGGCAGCTGGATTCTTGTGGCTGATCAGTCAGTGTCCTGTGAGGAAGAATTGGCACAGTTTGGGCACAAATTTTCCTTGGAAAGACAACAAGAATCATTCGCTAACATGCTGATTAAAAAGCTACGCTGTCTCATGAGACTGCAGGTTGTCCTGTTTAGCCTGTGATGGACGGTGATTGATGGGCTATTCAACCATCTGCTAAATACGTTGTCCAAACTGTGTCCCAGCACTACGTCACAGAGGCTTTTGTGTGTCACGTTAATCTTGCACAGTTTAGTAAAATAATCAATCAGGTCAACAGGTATTAGTGACAGTGGTGGTGTCAGAAACAACCACTGATTAGAAACCCTTCACTGATCCATACTGGACCAAAGACAGTATATTGTTGTGGCACACTGTGTAATAAGTCTGAGCAACCAGCAGATTCAGTGCACACAGAGTCTCGGTTGAACCTTGTCAGGTCTGCTGTATAATTTAGATTAATTGGGGAGGATGTTTATCATGTCGTGACAAGTTTGTCCCACCTTCACTGAGTGTTTTTCCATGTTGGTCCTTCACAGCTGTCTTCAGAAAATAACTGTTTACACATCACAGAGATGAATCCTGTGGATAATCTTAACTTCGCTGTTCACGCAACCTTCCCTGCTGTCATCTGATCTACATTATTGTGGTTTACATGTTTAGTATTACAAACTCTAGCCCTCCTGCTGGATGTATGAGGTACTACTCATGTAAAGCAGAGTCAGTTTATTTTTGGGGCCCCATCTGCTGGCAGCATGGTCAGCTAGTTGAACAGAGAGAAGATAATTCAATAATGCAGCGTCTGGAACTTCTCATGTGAAAAACACTCATCATATTGATCCAATATTTTGGCTGGTACTTACTTTGATTAATAACATTTACTCAGTGACAAAAAATACATTTATTTTTCCTTCTGCTGGAGTTCAAAAGAGTGTCAGTCATTAATTTTGTTGTTCTGAGTCGGAGTAGTTTTTCTTGCCTTGCATCTTTTGTCTATAAGTTTCCCTTATGGTCATGTTTAAAGCAGAGATACTAAAGTTTGTTTCTAAATTATTCTGCAGCCTCAAATGGACGAGAAGATCCAGCTGGGCCCACGGGCTCAAGTCACCTGGGTGAAGGGGAGCAGTGGAGGAGCCAAAGCCAGCGACTCCGGTAAGATGTTACAGTAATCTGAACCAAATTGTGAAATTTCCCAGTTTGGAATTAATAAAGCATCTATCCATCTATTTATTACACGAGCGACATGGTCTACAACGGAGAAGATGGTGAAAACACCGTTCATCACACAGCCAAATCTTCTACCTTACCTTTCTGTCTTGTGTGTCAGAGGCCCATTTGTTATGACAAAACACCAAAAAGAGATATGTCTGGAGCAGTGGTCTTCCAAATGTAGTGATTTATGTTTCTCTAACAGCCGTGAGCTGTTTGATACAAGCTGTTTAACAATACCAGATGCCTTAAGGTGAAAACTCTGAGCTCTGCAATGATCTGTGTCTGATGGTTACATTTTAACTGCAGCTGGTTCAAATGTTGATTTCTGAAAGATAGAGAAATCATTTTTACTTAAATTATATTTTAATTTAAAGCCTTCTGCTGATACAAGTTGTAGCTACATAATTGGCACTTTGACAAATGTAATCCTAAACAATCTCTAATAATTTCTTGTTATAACTTCCTCATATCAGACCTGTCACGGACAGCTGGCCTCAACCGTTACTCTGCACTGCAGTCCACGCCGTCAACCCAACCCTCCACCACACCTCCACAGAACCAAGACTATGACTCCAGGAGAACTCTGGGAAGGTAAAGAGCAGCAGTTACTGTTCTTCCCCTTCTCTCTAAGGAAGATGTCTGCTCAGCTCTTGGTTTCAGAGAGCCTCATGATTTTTGGCTGATTTCTTTTCCTCCTCCTTCGCAGTCGCAGCAGTACAGGCAGGGAGCGCAGTGAGAAGCCGCTGATCTCTGCGCCCCCCTCATCGTCGCGACCCGGACCATTCACCAGGGGAGGCAGTTCCAAAGAGCTGCTGGACAGTCAAACCCCAGAGGAGCCGAGAAGAGACCGGGAGAGAGAGGGAGCCGAGCCCCGGAGGCCGAGTGTCACAGAGGACAAAACGGAGCCGGAGCGCAGCAGAGGGAGGGAGCCTGGTGAGGAAACATGTTGAGGAAATGTTTCTTCCCTTCTTCTATCTTGTGTGTGCGCAACATGAAGAGTCTGTGATGATTCATGGATCTAAATCAGGCTCTTAGGACAATCGGACACAGTTGTGACTCTTGTTTTAATTTTGGCAGTGAAACCTGAGCCAGTGGCCCAGAGCCCAGACAGACCTGCACTGTCAGAGGAGGAGATTGAGAGGAAGTCCAAGGCCATTATTGACGAGTTCCTGCACATAAATGATTACAAGGTAATAAGATTCATGAGAAAGCCAGCAGAAGACAAATGTCATGGCTCCTTAATCCAGTGATTATTAGCTGCTAAAGTTTTCACAATTCATCCTAAAGGCCCATTAAGAGTGAAAAAAATACTTAATACATAGAAATTTTAAAAATATAATCATAACTGTCAACAGTTACCTAAAGAAAGTAGGGTTTTGTTCTTTAAGATGTGTTTAAAGCAGAACTGTGCACAGACGTATGACATGCTTTTTGCTTCTCCTTTTTAATTTCCCTGATCTCATGAAATTGCATCATATGCCCTTGTTTCATGCAGGAGGCTGTGCAGTGCGTGGACGAACTGGACTTGGGCCCTCAGCTGCACTTGTTTGTTCGTGTCGGGATGGAGTCGACCCTGGAGCGTAGTCAGATCACACGGGACCACATGGGCCAGCTCTTCTTCCAGCTGGTGCAGCAGGGAATCCTGCCCAAAACCCAGTTTTACAAAGGGTCAGTTCACCTGATTAATGCTCTCCACCTGATAATGAAACAGTTTCTGTGGGTAAGGAGCCAGTTGCCTGTTTATTGCTTGTGTATAGCAGGAACTGTCTAGAAAGATTAGTCTCTTGTCTTTCTTACAGTCATGTGGCAACAGTAAGTGATTTATCTGACACTTCCCTATTGACTAGAAAAATGGAAAACCTATAGGAAGCTAACTGTCATCTTAATATAATAGTACAGTTTATAAACAAGGTCAGAACATAGGAAAGACATGACACACTTTAAAAACTACATTTTCTCTTGACATTTAGTTTTTCATTTGTCTATAACAATAAAAACAGAATTAACCGAAGCCTTCTCCTTATGCAAGTATTAAAAAAAACTGCAATGCATTGTGTATTCTCAGGTTTGCAGACACGTTGGAGCAGGCGGACGACATGGCCATCGACATTCCCCACATCTGGCTGTACCTGGCCGAGCTGCTCAGCCCTGTGCTGAAGGAGGGGGGCTTCTCTATGAGAGAGCTCTTTAGGTACGTAGATGAGTGCTGCTGAGGGCTGATATCAGATTTTTCTGCATCTTTGTCCTCTTTCCTGTAAAGACAAAAAAACTATCATTCATAGTTATTTGTATAAATACATATTTGATTTGAGGAAAGAAATGGTCATGCTTTACTTTCATGTCGTCTGTTTGTTCACAGTGAATTAAGCAAACCTTTGCTTCCTGTGGGAAGAGCTGGGATCTTAATTTCAGAGATACTGCACATACTATGCAAACAAATGGTGAGCAGCACAGTTCTTACGTTAAAGTGTGACTCCTAGTCTAATCTACATAGCTCGTTCTCATCTCTTTTGCCATAACTGCACATGTGCTCCTTACCTGTGCCCCCAAAAGTGGCTCCTGTTGAGGTGTGATGTTGCCTCTTCTTGTTCCACAGAGCCATAGGACTGTGGGTTCTTTGTGGAGGGAATCTGGCCTCAACTGGACCGACGTTCTACCAGAAGGAGACGATGTCCAGGCTTTCATCTCACAGCATGTGAGTGACAGTTTAACATATTCTATAGTATATGAAAAGTCTCATCCTTTCTCGGTTACATATTAATGCTCTCTCATCTCGACACCAACAGAAACTCCAGTTTGTTCAGCTGGACAGCTCCGGTCCCGAGGCGGCTCTGTCTAAAAGGATCTTGCCTCCAGAGGAGCTGAGCCGGCAGCTGGAGAAGCTCCTCCTGGAGGACATGGCCAGTGACGAGCAGATCTTTGACTGGGTAGAGGTATGAAAAGGGGGCATTTCTCAGAAGGGACCAGTCTGCGAGCAAGTGCCTGAGAGCGAGCAGAGAGAGCAGTCTGTCCTTTATGATTTGTTATTTATTATTTGACATTAAAGTGTGGCATAAGAACAGCCATCATGTGTTTGTTTTTCTGTTCTCCTGGTTCTCACAATCACACCTGGAAGCTATGACTTCAGTCTTAGGGTGTTGGGTCTTTCATTGTTATCTTTGCACACGCTCATATTTACCAGGTGTTTTAATGGGGAAATGATGTTTGTTTGCTGTTTGACTAAAACTTAAGGTTTAATATATATATTTAAGAATTAGACCCTTAAATCAGCTCATATTGATTTACTGGTGATGATGTTGGCTGTTAAGTGACGAATCTTCTGGGCTCAATTAGAAACAAAATGTCTTGCATAGAATATCTTTTACAAATTGAACGAAACACAAAAATCCAAGGGATCTATATTAAGATTTTAGTTTAAGCTATGTGTTTTTAAATAAAACATTGTCAAATTCTGTAGACTGCCAGATAAATCATAAATTCAGTATTTGTCAGGTGATTGATTTGACTACATTCTCTGGCTAGAGACCGGTAGAGACCATTGACTTTATTTCTTCAAATATCATTCTAACCAGAATCCAGTCTGCTGTTTACATGGAATATTTTTTTCCTCATCAGATCTGATGCGATACATGTGTTTACGTGCCTCGAATCAACAACAATCAGGATGCAACTCTTGATGAATATTTTTTCCTCATCTTTTTTGACAATGCTTAATTCATTTGAAATAAAAAAGGCAAATGAGACGGACCAGTGTCACCAGATGTTTACACAAGATAGGGAAAACGTAATCGGGAAGAGAAAGGATCGGATGAAGTGAAGTGTTTACAACGTTATCATGAGCGAATACGTTCCTGTTCAAATGATAATCAAAAGTTTACCCCCGCGCCTTTATCTGACCATTTCCAATAACGCCCGCCTGGTGGTTACATTAGACTGATCTATTATCCTGATTATTAGTGGAATACTAGTGCCACTGAGCCCCAGTTACTCCTGATTGTCACAATGAGCCACAATCTTGCGTGAGAAGTCAATGCCATTAGTTAGAGTTGGAGCTAGGTGAGTGAGTGAGTGAATGATCTTGCAGAGCACTTGGGGTAAAAGCACTACTTGACTCAAACAAAAAAAACGCACAGATAAGCAGATCTGTCCTGGACACGCAGCTGTTAAGTGACACAGTGGATAACGGTTTAATATGAGGCACTACTGTGGCACCATGCTCCACTTCCACACACATTTTAATAGTTTCCTTCATCACGGCTAAGCTGAGCCACATGAGACTGACATCGTTTCCTCCTCCTCTGTGCTCCACTTCCCAGGCAAACCTAGATGAAACTCAGATGAGCTCGTCTCCCTTCCTGAGGGCTTTGATGACAGCTGTGTGTAAGGCCGCAGTGAAAGGTAAGCACTCCACCACCTGCAGGAGGCTCTTCTCCGTTCTGCGGAAAGTCGCACCGCTGATTGAAATATTTACTCTCTGCCAAACCCTGAGCGGAGGTTCCTCGCCGTGCTCTTACTCTGCCTCCTGCTTTACTGCGCAGATGAAAACACCAGCTGTCGAGTGGACACGGCCATCATCCAGAAGAGATTGCCTGTATTACTCAAGTACCTTAACTCAGACACTGAGCGACAGCTGCAAGCACTTTATGCACTTCAGGCGCTGATCGTAGCCCTCGATCAGCCTCCAAGTAAGTGCTGCGTCATACTTTAGTCTCCTGAGGGGACTTACAGATGTATTTTCCTTTTTCAATTTCTCATCAGAGAGCTTATAGTGGTAACTAACAATACTCAAGTGTTTTAATACGGTATGTAGCTGGATTAATGTAGAGAACTACACCGTGAATCAGCCACAACATTAAAACCACAGGCCGGAGAACATTGACCATTTTGAGAAAGTACAATGACCTACTGGGAAAGTTTGAACCTGGCATTCACTTAGACACGTTCCACCCACACCATAACAATGACACTCCTTGATGGCAGCAGCCGTCCCCAGCAGGATGCAGCCTGACATAGACATGCACTCAAAAATGGTTTAGGAACAACTCAAAAAAACATGAAGAACAGCACAAGGTCCTGGTCTCCACACCCTCAGACGGTCAATGTCCATTCTCTGATGGGCCACAACTGATTTGGAGGAACAAGGGAGACCTACACAATGATGGGTGGATTTAGCAATGCATGCAAAGTTGTCATTGGACAGTCTCAGTCTTACTGTGGTCACTTGAGGAGGTGATAACAGCATTGTTTAATCTCTTCACCTTCTCAGTCAAACTGTAGTTGAGTTCTTTAGGAGTGAGTCATTTAATCTACCCACAGAAGGTACTGTAGACATGATAGATGATAGTGCTGACTGTTATTGATTACTCGTTCTTGGTAAGCTACTGCAGTGATCTGTGTATGTTTACCTGATTTCTGAAAGCAGTGCAGAAGGTAAAATACAGTGTTAAGCCAGAGGAACATGTTTTTCTGCCGCTTTCAGTTCTCACTGATCCATCTTAACCGGTAAGAGAGTGAATCTACTAATTCAGGGATATAGAACACTACTTATTATAATCACTTATCACATCATAGTTTATTGTGTTGAACATATATTGGCAAAGTTTTTTACATAGTGAGTCAGTTTAAAGCGCCATGTCACCAGCTTTCTATTGAAAATAAATGAGACCAGAATATTAAACTTCAGTCATATTCATGTAGAAGCTGCAGCGCTATACTTTTGAGGTGCTGAGTTTCTTTTGTCACAGAGAAGCTTGTACAATTTATAATTTGACACTCTCGCATATTTCAGCCTAAAGTTCTCAGTTTTGTGTGAAGAATTTCTTCATTTTTCTCTCTCCCTCTGTCTTCCAGACCTTCTCCGGATGTTCTTTGACTGTCTGTATGACGAGGACGTCATCTCGGAGGACGCTTTCTACAAGTGGGAGACGAGCAAAGACCCCGCCGAGCAGGAGGGCAAGGGCGTGGCCCTGAAGTCGGTGACGGCCTTCTTCACCTGGCTGCGGGAGGCGGAGGAGGAGTCGGAAGATAATTGACGAGGGGGACTCGACGACAGAGTAGAACTGCCTCCTTACAGCAGAACACACATTCAAAATGGGTGCGCGGGCAGGACGACATGTTTACGGCTGGAATTTTTTTCTGCGGTACGGTTCTGAAACATGCCGCCATTTTGAGTTTGGATTCCAACGGCAGAAGCACTAAATACCTGTATAATACATAGAAAATATTTTTGTTTTAAATTTTAACTTACTTTTTTTTTTTTTGTTACTTTTTAAAAGAGACTTAAAAGATGCATAGGTTCTGGACTCCTTAATTTATTATTTTTTTAAGGACTGCAAATATGAAAGTTATTTAACATTTGCAGATGCTCACAGTGAGACCATGACAACAGAAAAATAACAATATAATTAATTATAATAACAAAATAATAATTGTGAAATAAATAGGTTCCCTGGATTTCACACTGTTTAAAACAGGGTAAAGTAAGATTATTTTGGGATGAAGGGAGACGCAGAGATTAAAAAAAAACAACAAAAAAAAGAATACACAGGAACTATAAACAATGTCGGAGGTGGAAGGTTATTTTGTATAACCAGGAAGAGTTTCCCTCAGCCTTGGCTTGCTCTGCGTTGATATGTACATACACCTCATGAGAGGTGACACGTATGCATTCAAGACGCAAGTCGGACGAACAAACTGGATTCATTCAGATGCAAAAATGCAACTTCAAAAAGCAAATGGCCAGGGTCGCTGAACATGAGATGCTTGTAATACATAAGACCTACAGAGCAGATTAAAGCTTGTAAATACATTAAAGACAAAAAAAGTATTTAAAAAAAAAAAAAAATCTTGTGTTTTCTTCTTTTAATTGTTGCCAGATTCTTTGTTTCTGATGAATTGAGGGGTGTTTTCAGCTTTTCTGAGTGGCATTTGTTTGGCTTGACCTGGAGGAGCAGCTGGTTCAGTGGAAATCCCTGAAGCAGCTCACGATCAATTAACGGTCAATGGTCTGAAATCATTGCAACACTTCTTCTTCTGATGACTACACATGTCTTGAATATATTTATGTATCTTTTCAGCTGTGGATCGGCCCAAATCTTACTCATTGTGAACATGGACCAAAGTTTTAGTGATGTATGTCACTACGTACACTGATAACCAATTTATTCTAGCAATAATACCAAATTTGATTTGATCCAAAAGTGATCTACTTTCTGAACTGTAGATTGGAAACTATTTCCAATTGGGAAACTAAGCAAATGATCAGCAAACTCATCTGTCATTGAAATAATTGAAAGTCAGATTTAAAGCAAATGGGTCAGGTAATGATGCAGTATCAGAAATGTAGCCCTCTGTTAGTGTTAGAATCTATTTTCTCGCTCAGCTTCATTAATATTTGTTTGTAAACATGGAGCACATCTTCATTTTAACCAAGAAACACGTACTGTTTTTGGTTTTGTATTGCTGGTATACATAAACTGATTCTTTGTCATTTATTTGTAGTCTTTATTCAGATAGTTATAATGGTGTATTTTGTTTTTGTTTCCTTTGTTTTGTGTTCGTGTTTATTTTTACTACTGTTACTGTTTTTTACTTGATGACTTTTTTTCTATTTTTGACTACCATGAAAGTATTTTTGTATTTTGTATATATAATTTATGAATTCGTTTATTCGTTTTATTTTGACATGTATTTTTTTCTTTCTTATTCTTCATATTTGTTTAATTTATTTCTGTTATTATGAGGGGGAGGGGGGCCGCGGCCACCGTGACGGTGGGAACCCTTTGACGTGCCCGTGTGACGCAGCACGTCACCAACTGTCCAAACGGGGCGGGGCTCGTAAACAGAGAAATCGAAATAAAGGATCGTGCAGAAATTTCCCCAAAAATATTTCACTGTTTCCCGTCAACTCAAAGGTAAGTGCGACCCGCAGCTCGACGAACCGTTTGCTAAACACGCAGATGCACGGACGCGATGCTGGAAAAAAATTAAAAGCGATTGTCCGGTCTTTTATTTTTGCTCCATGCAACTGAAATGAATTTTGTCTGCCTTGTGCGACGCCATTACTGTGTGTAAACCAACAGACAAAATGGCGAAATTGCAGAAAATGTTCTTGCAGTTCGTCCTCTGGCTCGTGCGAACATGATCGCAATGTGTGTGCAAAGGTTGGAGGTTAAGCGGACAGCGCTGAAACACGAGCTGCGCCTTTGCTGATGTTTTAGGAGAATAATGGGCCTCAATGAATGAAGTGGGTTTGGCAGCAGCGCCTCTTCCAACCGCGCACATAACGCTCATAACGGGCCCCAGCGAGGCGGCGCTGCGCTAACGAGCTCTCCCGGTGTCCAGGTCAAAATCCCGTGTGATGCCGATTCGCCGAGCAGCAGCGACTCCGACCCAGGAGAAGGCCCCCTCCGCTGCAGCAGAGAAAGGTGAGGCCGGGGTCGTCCATCACCTGAACCGGAGACCCTTGAACGCACCATCATCACTGGCATGTTTTCAGCCCACTCCCACAGTTTTCACTTTGCTCTCAGCACTGGACATTTACACTGCACTGTTGTCGTTAATCCCCCCAGATCCCCACGTATGTCCTGTCATTGTTATAGTTGTGCATCTAAATAATTAACATATTTTCATGTACTGATTTTTACATGAGATTAGGTCCTTTAGGTCCTTGGCTGTAAAATAAGTTTAAGAACAACTGCTTTGCACTATCAGCGATAAATAAAGACAAAAATGCTTCACAAAAACAGTGTAACACACATCTTCATTTTCTTTCAATGACTTCTCAGAGCCCGAAGCATCCTCAGAGGAGTCGCCTTCCGCAGACGAGGAGCCGGCTGCGTCCTCCGCCGCCACTGGCGAGAAGGAGACCCCCGGCGAGACGGCAGAGCCCACGGAGAACGGAGAGAAGGCCGACGAAGTCTCCACGGCGGAGAAGGACGGAGAAGCGCCCGAGAAGAAAGAGTGAGTTCAGCCACAGAGAGTGAGAGGGAGAGAGTCTGCAAGTGTAAACGCTGCGATATTTCACTCTGATGATAGCACTTTTATCTGTTTCTATGATCCTTACCTCTGCTGGATAACAGCAGGCTGCTCCTCTCACAGAGGGAGAGGGGCAGCGTTGCATTTCCGTCACCGCCACATTCATCCTCCTGTACCATAGTGTTAGAAGACAGGTGTGCCCGTCCCTGTCCCCATGCACCATGGAGGAGACCAGGAGGAGAGGACACTGGCGTCGGGACAGTCTGATGATTGGTTGACGCCTCAGTCCGTATTTTAAAACTGGAAGAAAGAGCAGCAGCTTCCGTTTGTATCCGTAAAACTAAACCCTTCAGTTTGGCCGTAGGTGATTATGGTTGAACATTAACAGAACTGAAAATTACAGCGACACTCACGAGTAGTTTAATGAAAATAATTTTTTTGGTCCTCCTCCCTTTCTTCTCCCAGCCCACTACAGAGCAAACATTCACCTCTCTGTACATAGATCACTTGCATTTCAATTCAGTGAGCGTCAAAGCACCATGGTGGTCGTTAAGACAGATGTTCTGAAACTTAATTTTGTCTTTCCCATCGGTGACAAATGGACAAAGTGACAAATGCAAGGACTGCGCGGCTGGACAGTGCGCAACACACTGCTATGTTCTCCTACTAAGGTGAGGATGCGATCTAGATAAAGGGTGGCAACGATCACAGTGAAATATCGCTCCCGAAACGGTCTGCCCGCTTCACTGAACATGTGTCTCGCTCCTTTTCTGGCGACAGGTTGAAGGATGGCTACAAGTACGAGAAGAGCAAAGTCAAGAAGGTGAAGCGGACGATCCCTGCGTGGGCGAGCGTCGCGGCGAGCAAAAAGGTTCCCGTCACAAACTTTGCAGGCACTTTGAACAAAATGGACCACATCCTCATCGAGGCCATCACGGTGCGTGCAGACTTTGGAGCCTTCTGTCGACACCCAAGACTCCTAATAGTTTTTATTTAGTCCGTCTTTGACGTCCGTTTCTCTTTCTGCAGTCATGTAACAACAGGTCTGGGATCTCGTACAAGTCTGTCCTAAAATATATAGTGAAAAAATACCCGGGGATGGACCTCGACAAGAAGAAGTTTCTCATAAAGAAAGCGATGAAGAAACATCTGGAGAAGGGCACCATCAAACAGGTGAGGGACGCCACGGCTGTGTAGTGATATAAATGTATTAAGAGAGTTGTTTTATAGAATAAACCTCCATCAAAATGTGTAGAAACCTGGTGAATATATCCCATCTCCTTACTCCTGTCTATCTTTTGTCCCTGGCTCAGCTGAAGGGTAAAGGCCTCTCAGGAACCTTCAGCATTGGGAAGCAGACTCCCCGCACTAAGGTAAACTTCTTGGTGTCTCGTTGGTTGCCAGGCAACAGCAAATCGTTGATTTCCTACATCAGCTTTTGAACGCATTAAACAAACCAGATGTAACGGATGTTGATTAGATGTGCTAGGGATTTGTAACTGTATTACGGAGCCATGCTAGCAGCTTCACCTGTGCTCAGCTAAGCTAAGCTGTATTTGGAGCCGATATTGCTTTTGCTCCCTCAGTTTACATCATAAGAATGACACAGTGATAAATGTTATCAGTGTCAATTTAACAAAAACAGTGAAGTACTGCGTATCGTGGTTGTTTGTGAACGTTAATTTAAACTCACACAGCAGACGCCGGTGTCGTGTGCCGGTTCTGTAATTAGCTTACAGGTGTATGTCGGCAGTGTGTGATGGGAAGTGTAGTCAACGTACGTGAGCGGGCCAGCTAAAGGTCTGATAAACGGAACGCGGTAGCAGCTAAAAAGGTGTCCACTTTTTACACACATCCAAAAGTTTTAGAAGTTCTCATTCAGGTGTCGTACCGCTTTGATGGCTGCTCACTGAGTGGGACACACACACACACGCCCAAACTTCTGCTTGGTAGGAAGCTGACGCTGACAGAAAAACCCTCCACTGAACTGGATTGATAACTCATGCGCACTTATGTCTGGTACATGATAAACATTCAACTATGTAAGAAACATTTCTGTCATCATAAAATCTCTTCTTGAGGCGGAGCCTCGCTCTAATCATGGGCGAAATTTATCGGCGAACGCACCCGCGCATCGGCCGATAGAAATAAAAAACGTAAATACCGTATGCATCGGCCGGCAGATGTATCGGTTGTTCATTACTAAGCTGTATGCTCGTATTTTTTTTTAAATGGATAAACAGAAAAGTTGTGAGTAGGGCTGGGTTTCAAAAAGATTCTGATTGCTTCATTTGAAAGATCCATTATTGATTAATAAAATCCATGCTTTAAATACATGCCATTTCCTGCATCATCATTAGAAATCGTGCTGCAACCTTGCTAGAATGGTTTTGCATGACATCGTTCATAAGACTGCACATTGAGATAAGTCCAGTATGAGTCCAAGAGCACCACCAGGAAAAACTGTTTGGTTTTAAAGAGTACAACAGTATAAGCCATATGCAAGATGTGGAATTATAATTAGCTAATAACACAAATCTCTTAAATCAATGACAGTTGTGTGTTTTTTTTGAAGTTGTTTTGAAAAATCTCAACTCAGGAAATCAGTATCAATATCTATCCCTAGTCACAAGTAATGCTTTAATCCTGTTTGGACTGCGGCGTCTCTTCACAGGCATGTTTTATAACGTTCACGCTGGTACCTCAGTCAAAGGTTATACTCTGGACCAGAGATGACAGCACAACATATCACACTGGAGTGTGTTGGGCTGTAATCGTCACGTCTGTAATCTGTGTTTCAGAAAGCTGCTCAGAAGCAGGAGTCTCTTGGAGATGCTCTTCCTCTCATCATCACTCGGCTCTGTGAGCCCAAAGAGGCCTCGTACAACCTGATCAAGAAATACCTGGAGCAGCACTTCCCTAGCCTTAACCTCGAAAACAGGTGCGTAACGTTACCTTTCAGGTCTATTAGAATAACCACCCCTGTCACAGCCTCCAAAGGTTTAGCTTTTGGACAGATGCTTAATGTTTTCCTTGTAAAAGAAGATAAATCCTCAATCTAAGTGAAAACAGTGTTGAGAGTGCTCACTAAAATAAATCTCTATAATATGAACAGGTACATTTGTTGGTTATACTGATGATTCTTTTATTCCGGTTTGGTCTCAGGCCAGATGTCCTGAAGACAGCCCTGCTGAAGGCAGTGGAGAAAGGACAGCTAGAACGAATCACTGGGAAAGGAGCCAGAGGGACTTTCCAGGTAAACCCAACTGAAAAACTGAGTTTTACTAGTTTTTGTCCCAAGAAAAGCAAAACATGTCAGAAATGCTGTAGATGGGAACTGTCTCAAACCATCCATTATCTCTGCAGTTCCTAGATAGTTTAGTTCCTAGATAGCACACATATAAATATTCCAGATCCAGAGCAGTGCTACTATTGCTATTATTGTTCTTTTATACCACACCTACCTGGCCAAAAAAAAAAAAAAAAATATCTTTTCTACGACCGTGGGATGTGTGTTTAGACATGGTTGTGTAAGAAATGAGAACTTACTCATTGCATCATTTGGGATTAAATAACTTGTTACCAGCTGAAAGATAATCACCCATGCAGTGATTATCCAAAAAGAGGCTCAAACCTATTTGCTGAGTTAAATCCAGGTGATTCCTCTTTTTTTCTTCTTTTTTTTTTTGGCCATTCAGTGCATAATTCAAATAAGAGGTCCCAACAGGCTGCCTGATTGTCTATTAAAGCCCTCCCAACAATGTATTCTGACACTTTTCCATCCAACTATCACAGCTGAAGCGTACGGGCAACAAGGTCCTGCTGAGGGGTGGCACCTTGGAGGACGCCATCACAGCCGCCATCACAGCCATGAACGAACCCAAAACCTGCAGCACCACCACCCTGCGCAAATATCTACTAGACGCTAACAAAGACAGAAAGGAATACCATTTAGGTGAGACGTCACTCAGCTGTTCACGACTGTATGTATGACAGTGAACGCATCGCCATTCATAATGATTGCGGGTCAGCTTACGTTTCAGTTCAAGTGCTGGTTTAAAAAGTACAGAAATTTAGAACTACTCGCCAACAGCACCTGTTGATTTAGTGATCATGTGATGCTTAAAATGAGGAAGCTTACAGGCTTTGGTGTATGCTGGATTCTGATCAGGCTCTGGATTGTTACTTAAAGACATGAAACTAGAGTTTGTACTGATGGAAAGGAAAGAGGTAACCACTCTGTAAGCCTTAAAGATATGTTAGATCTCAAAGGGATAGTTTTTTGTTTTTTTTTGAAGTGTGCTTGTATGAAACTCTTTACCATACTTCTTAATAAAAGTATCTGCACCGAAGTCAAGATATACGTATATATACAGTAATGTTACTGTTTTACCGTGCTGTCAAACAACCTTTTCCTGCATAAAATTAAAGATCATTAAATCAGTCTATACTCTAATCAAAGCCACCAGACTCCATTGACAATAACAGGACATTTTACCTTGCAGAGAATTCGGACAGATTTTAGTTTGGATCTGAAATTGGCATGTTACATCACTAAATAGTTACCGCCATGTTTGGGTGGAGTGTCACTTTAAGAACTTGTTTTGTTTTGTTTTGTTTGTTTTTTTCATAGCATGAAAGTTAAAAGCAATGCACAGTGAGCTTTGGGTAAAATGGTTGTGCATTCAAAATCCTGTCGCTTCCCTTTAGTGGCCAACCTGAGGAGGACCCTGACAAAATGTAAAGTACTCGGATGGATGGAGCAGATCACTGGTCACGGCTTCACAGGGACCTACCAGCTCTCGTTCCCCTTCTACCCAAGGTACTTCAGCCACACGCTGGTTTAAAAGCAGGAGTTACACAGCTCGTATGTTTGTCTTTAAATGTCTTGACATTCTCTTTTCTCTCCAGCCCCAGTGTTTTGTACCCAGACAAGTTTAAAGAGCTACCGAAGGAAAAAGCGGCACCTGCAACCAAGCGCAGGAAGACGTCTGACTCTTCGGACGAGGAAGACGAGGAAGACGAGGAAGATGAGGACGAGTCTGAAGAGGAAGAGTCTGAGGATGAAGCTCCCTCCCGTAACAGGTACGTGAAATTAAAAGTTCCTATAACTGTAAATATTTTTAGTTCTCATTCTCAAATTTTCTAGTCAGCGGTCAGAATGTTTTTTTTAAATGATAACGACAGTTAATAATGTGAGTAGAGTATGACACAAAATAGAAACACACACATGAAACGTTTGAAAAAGTTAGAGAGAAAAACATATTGACAGGCTGGAGTGTAAGATTTAATAGGTACAGGGAGACTATGGAAACTCTACACAGATAGGTGCTTTTTGACCAAAGGAACTCATATAGTTCTTTGCTTTGGAGGAAGTACCCACATCTTTTGTTTCTGCACTACAGGACCTTCTCTTAGTTCTTAGACTTCTGCTGTGGGTGTCTTCTTAGTTCTTACTTCAGGTTAACATTGACCACGTTTACATGGTCTTTAGTATCCCGGTTTTGATCGGGATATTGAAGTATCCCGGCTTTGTGTTTGTCCATGTAAACACCATATCCCGATTTCAAGAAACCCGGCTTTGCTACCTGGAGTACTCCGATAGAAGCCGGGATACTGGAGCATGTATACACCTTATCCCGATTTCTGACGTCTGCCCACTGTCTGCGCATGCGCGAGTGACGCTAAGCGACGCAGTAGAAATACAAACAACATGGCGGCAACGAGAACTTCTCACTTTTGGAGCGACGGAGAGACTGAATTTTCCCTTAAAGTAATGAAAGAACTAAACATAACGACATGTTTAGATGGCAGAAAACACCGAAATGCTTAAAATCTGTTGAGGAAAAGCTACGTGACGCTGGTTTTCCACCTCGCTCCGCTGAACAAGTTAGGTCCCGTTGGAAAACGTTCAAAAAGATGTAAAACACGCATGCGCAGATAGGATGCAGCGATCGGAAAACGGGATACTGTTATTTATCACGTATACAGGGATATGAATAACCAGGTTTCTCTGTGGCCATGTAAACACCATATCCCGAATATGCTCAAAGCCGGGATAAGCCTCAAAATCGGGATACTAAAGACCATGTAAACGCAGTCAGTGTTTCATGGGCACAAGAGGAATCATAGGTGTGTATGGTGAGAAAGCCAAACTCATGAATGCAGCCGCACCAGCAGCTTGTAAAAGTTGCTGTGCTGTAAACTGGAACAAACAGCAGAGAAATGGAGCGACATGTTTTTATTGAGGCTATTTGTGATGTTGTATGTTGTGCAGAATATTGTTGTACCAGCTGCCAGCCACCAGTTGCGTCACGTCATCGTTCTTTTTGGTTGGGGAAAAAAAAAAATTCTAAGTGTGTAGCTGTCTGGGAGCTGTCTGGTGAGTGATTATGGTCAAGGTTAGTTTGTTTCTTCCACAGATCCCACCATGTTTTTAGAGTAAAAAGGACAAACCAAACACAGTTTCACTTTGTTGGGTGTTGGTGCTTGGTTGGAAAGGCGTTCACTTTGTGGTGACCTACTGCCTCACCACTAGATGGCATTAAATCCTACTAACTGGTCCTTTAATGTTCTTAACCATCACCAAACTCATCGAATATGGCAGCATCTTGTTGAGACATAGACAGTAATGCTGGACAAACTGATTGCACCAGCAATGCTGATCACAGTAGAGGGGTACAGATGATCTTGCTGGCTGTATTGTCTGTGTGTCGAGTCTTTTGGCAGGAGGCAGTGCAGCGACACAGTGATGCAGCCACTGAGGACACTCACACTCTCTAGATCTGTTGAGGCTTTTTTGGATGGATATAAATTATCCTCTCATCTGCATCTAATTCTAATTATGCCCCTTTTACGTATGTAATTGCTGTCTGTTCAAATTACTCTTAGGAAATTCAAGAGGCCTCCACCCAAGGTTCGTCGTCCTCTTCCATCCAAGAAATCGCGGAGTACAAGTCAGTCAAAAGCTAAAGACAGGGGACGTGCTCTTCCAAAGAAGTCTCCGGCCAAGAAAGCGGCGTCTCCAACCAAGAGAGCAGCAAAGAAACCGTCGGTCGCCAAGAAGTCCACATCACCAACTAAAGCCACACCCGTCAAGAGAGGCGCTCCTGCGAAAAAGCCCAAAACACCAGCTGTTAAAAAGCTAAACAAACGGGGGTCCAGGCGACCTTTGTCCAGAGAATCATCACCCGAGGAGGCTGTAGCGACCAAGGAGACGGCAAGGAGCGGGTCCAAGCGAATTAAGTCTGAGGAGTCATCCCCTGAGGAACCTGCAGTTAAAAGGCAGGCAACCAAAGGTGGGTCCAGACGGCCTGAGCCAGAGGAGTCCTCGCCTGAAGTCAAAAAAGGGGCGAAGAGCAGGAAGCAGGTCGGCCGAAAGTCCAAGAGAGGGAGACGCTGAACACAGGAGCACCTTCCACAAACTGGGCTGCTGTGAATTAGCAGCAGTCTGCCACTTTGTTCCAGTTCTCTTTCTCTTTTTATCATTTTCTCCCTTTTTAATGGGGTGATAGTTTTGTTTTGTTTTTCTTTTCTTTCTTTTTTTTTAATTTCTGTTGTAGAATAAGTACGTTATCCTACCTGTTAAGTTAACTGTACTTTGAGAGTTTCTTTTTTAATCATCATGCATAGAGAAGCTTGGTTAGTGTTGCCGTTAAAAGCTGCTCTGGAAAGCATAGCAAGATCCAACATACTGTAACTAGAGCCATGTAGTGACTTCTGTTTTTATAGGTTCCTCATCCTCTCTGTAGGGGCTGGCAGCACACATTCCTAATCTCAAGTGAAGTGAGATATCAGTGTTTCAGAGGGGTGAAGTGAATGTCTGTTTGTAGCTTAAAATGTGAGTTGAAAACATTAGTCACTAAAACACAGACTTTAAAGACTGTTGTCCCATTTCCCATGATAAAACCCCGACATTTTGGCCATGCAGCACTGCATCTAAATTTGAATTCTTATCATATTTATCCTTTATACCATATTAATGATTATTAACACTAATTTAAATTAGTTTATTTATAATAATTATTATTAAAAAAAACCTACTTGGTATGATTAGGCCTGCAGGTGCCAAGATGAGGACTTTACAGAGGACGAGTCACTATGTTAGTATTCAAGTCAGTCAGAAACGCTGTCTTTTGATACGTGTGTGTAAACGAGAATATACACAGATTGATAACTGCTCCCCAGATGTAATCCAGTCCCAAACTGTAAGAAGTGTGTGTTGTGAATAAGAAAAAGGAGGAAAATAGCTCATACATACCCTGCATGCATGTATACCTTGTGTTGTTAAGCTTTTTTTCCAAGTCATTAATAAAATGGCTATATTTGTAAACTGCTTTTTTTATATACATAGATACACGTATATATTTCACAGAGTGAAAAAGTTGAGCATATAGTACACATTTCTCAGAGTTCAGGACATGCAACAGTTTTTAATTACATTTAGTCTTTAATTAAGGACATTCACATTGATTCACCACGAGAAAAGTCTCTCTCTAAGCCTAAGCACATTGTGATCTTAGGCCGTCAGTGTTATATGTTCAGGAGGATAACTGATTAGTGGAGATTTTTTTTTCTTTTCCTTTGATGAAGGATGAAGAGTTCCAGACACGGTGTCATGTGTTAACTTGAAGATTATTCTTACTCAACTGGAGACAGAAAACTGCACCAACACGCTCAAACACAGTAAACAAGGGGACGTGAATGTGTGAAATTACGAAAGAATATGTACCATCATAGTCAAACCTAACAAATGTAGCCTTCAAATGGCATTTGACGAGAACAAAATCTTCATAAGTGGTTAGCCCTCTCTGCTTTGTGTTAATGTTTTATTTTGCATTCTTTGTAAGAAAATAATTAACTTTGACAGAAACCAGGAGGATGCACTTTAAAGCATCAAAGACACATGAGCATGTCAGTCATTTCATAAGCCTTATTTTTTGGGCTTATCTTAGATTATCTTAGATATTATATATTATTTTTTGCTTGAATCATTAAATTCATTAAATAAACTGATAGCTGAAGCTATACTACACTGTCTGCCTGCTCATCGGTCCAGTACATGTACTCAAGTATGGTTACTTCTGTCTTAAACACATGTCAGAGGGAAGTAATGTACTGACTAAATTCATTTACGTCTTAGGGGAGACCGGAAGACTATAAGAAAGATATATACGTATGTACTGTAATGCAAATGATATGTTTTCAAGCACAGCGAGTACTGTTACATTTAATTCAATAAGTCAGAGGGAGGCAAGTATATATAAGAGTATCAAGATTAAATGAATCACTTTACTGCTGTATCCGCTGTGTTGTGTGCATTCAAAGCAAAGGAGTGCTTCTGTTTTTCCAAATGCATCCATTACTCCAGTGGTAACAGGATTTCAGTTAGCTTAGTTTATGCATTAATGAGCTTAAATAACAATGAGAAGTCAAAAGACCGAAGCAGTGTAGTGCTGGGGAGTGCCAAAGGTAGGTGGAGCAAGATTTCGTTTTAAAAATTCTCCTTTTAGTTTATTTTGTGCAATTTAAGTGCGAGGAAAAACAAAGATAGCGATCTAATCTGCAGCCCACGTGGTCTTTTTGAAGCCTCCATTTTAAATATCCATAAATTTACACAATGCTACAGAGAACACATATGTAATAGGACTAATAATGCAAGAACTGAAAAACTGAATCGCTGACTGAACAGGACCCAGAGCAAAGGGAACATCTTGGTGGTGTGTACACCTGGATTGTTGGATCAAAATAAATGAAACATTTCACTGTGAATGAAACAAAGCATGGATATAGGGACAGATTTAGATGGAAGCTTTAAATGTGTAGCAGCATCTGCACCTGCACAAACCTGCAGAACATGACAACAGATGTGAGAGAACCTGGCAGCTTTTCTGGTGACAGGGAGCCTGATCCCTCCTGCTACATGTGAATGTGGACTTCAACATGAATCATTGTTTGTGCAGCCCAACTTTAACCCACAGAGTTTGTGTTCTACAATAAATGATTGCATTTCACTGACAGCAGTGGACAAAATACTGTGTATGCTGAAATATGTGGAAGGGTCTTTTTTTCTCTTTCCTACAACATTAACCAAATGGTGGTCCACCACATTTATCCTGCAGTCGCTTTTATTTCTTCGTTTATTTAGTCTGAAGTATGAAAACTCTCTGGGAAAGCGTCAGGAAGGGAATCTCGCTCTAAAAGTATAATATAAAACTATACCAGTACATTTACTCCAGCAGGTTTTGAAGGGAGTTTTGTTTTTACTGGTACTTTTATGTTATCTTTTTTTTTTTCTTACATTGTCGGTGCTTTTAAAAGCCACCGCTGGGCGTGACCTTGGTGAGATTGCGCAAAGAGCAGGAATGTATGGGGCTGAGGAGAAAAAAAAGGGGGAGGTGAGCTGTGATCCAACGCGTTATCTTCCGCTGAGCTTCATGCGCTGGTAGGAGAAGTCTTCACAATTAAGCCGATACCTCCTCCTCTACCTCTTCCTCTTCCTCTTCCTCCTCCTCCTCTTTTCCTAGAGCCCCGCCTCGGGCCAGCTGCACACCTGGACGACGGAGCAGAAGCAGCAGCAGCAGGAGCAGGACCAGGAGCAGGTGAAGCTGAAGGTGAGGAGCACCTCGGTGTGTCTTGTGTCAGCAGTGTGGAGACGACGCAGGGCGAGCGGAAGAGGTGGCGGCGAGGCTCCGACTCTGAACGGTGAGTTTCTGAGATTTCAAAGCCTTGGACGCAGGTTGAATCGCCCCGGTGTGTGCTCTTGGCCTTCACGGCGGGGCGGAAACGGATCAAAAGTTTTGTCTGTCCAGTGTTTGCTTCTCACTTTCGCCTTAGATGTTTTAGATTTCTTATAAGTGGCGACTTTTACGCGTTTACGGCGCTGAATATGAACCAAGACGCGCAGCGTGTTTAAAAAAAACAAAAACGCATGAGAAAACAGCTGCGGCACACACACTCACAATTACTATTAACTGTTTGTTGTCTCCATGTCAGTCCAACTTTGACTTTATCTGAATGGTTTTTAACTAATGATCTGGTTTTACAGACATAAAAAGGCAGTATGGGTGAGGCACCGGTCAGAGAAGATGGCACAGTGACGCGATCAGCAGAGGTATCGCCACAAAAGTGATTTTTACATCAGCATTAGTGTCTTTTTGTCTGTGTTTTCTTTAAACACACTATGTATCTTGGTCACTGGTAAAGTATGTGGGCTCATTTCCTGTGGATGACCGCTGTTTGGATGACCAGATTAAGCAACTGCACACACAGCTGAAGTCCCTTAAAGTGAGTCCTTAAATCTGTGGTTTCTTTTCTCATAACTGCAATGGTAATTTAATCAGCTAATGGGGTGGTTTGTCTTTAAGCAGGCATGCAAGAAGAGGAGGCCGGTCTCCCTAAAATTCTCCATTAAAGGGGTGAAAATGTATGATGAGGATGAGACTGTAAGTAATTATCTCTGATGGCTGACGAGGCAAGATAAGTTTCATTTAGCCTGGTTCGGTCACTCTGTCGTCTTCTGTGTCTTCCTCTATCTGTCCGCAGACTCTTCTCATGGCTCACGCTCTGCGTAGAGTCTCTCTGTCCACCGCCCGGCCCACTGATGCACAGTTTGCCTTCGTCTCCCATAATCCAGGCAGCACAGACACCCAGCTCTACTGCCATGTCTTTAAAGCAAGGCACGCCAGAGCGGTAAGGGATCTTACCTTTACAAGTCGTACAAAATACCTCCGGCGTAGGTCATTCAGCTGGTTTGCTTTTGTCTGTGGAGAGGATTTCTGCGCTGTTCAACCTCATGTCGGGTATGAGCACAGTTAGCACAGACTTGTTTTGAAAACACTGGGAAAGTCTGGAGCCTCCAGTTTAAATGACATGACCCCTGGTGCACAGCTGGAGGAAACATGTTAAAGATAAATACAGTTTGATTGACCAAAAGTTTACAGTTTGTTCCAAAAATATTACTAAAAGAGTTTTTGCACAGTTGTTTTGGAAATATCTGCAGGAAGACCCCTCGTGGGAATAAACTGAGTGGAGCTTTTAGTTATATACGTTGACGCAAAAAACTTGTCCTCGAGGGATCACAGTCCTTCCGGGGGTCTTACCTTACATCAAACTCAACCATCCCTAATCTTAAATAAATTAAAACCAGCCTTGCACATGGGTGCCGATTATCCTGATAACATTCTGTCGTCTTTGGTCAACCATAGGTAACATGTTGATACCAGTCATTCTAAGCTGTACCACAGACCTGCTAGGAATTTGGTTTTCAAATAGCAAATTAAGATTTTAAGATAGTTTTATAAATCTTTGGACAACTGATAAGCCGTGACATTGCATTACTCTGAAACTGAAAATCCCATTTTCACTTTCAGTTGTCTAAGTCCACCCATTTTTCTTCTTAGGCCCAGTTCCTGAACCTGCTGCTGTGCCGCTGTTTCCAGCTGTATTATCTGGAAAAGCATCCAGAGGAGGCCCAGGACGACTCTGCTGGCACAGCGCCCCGCCGCAACCCCTCTCTGCTTAACCACGGCTTCCCACTTAGTGTCAGCGCCCTGGTGTCGTTTAGAAGAGCTCCTTTTCGAGGGTTGTTGGCAGTCACTAAGGTTTGGACCTTTGTATCTTCCTCTTCTTCTTTTATTCATGCCACTCCCAAATTCGGTAACCTTTTGGGATTTAGACTCATCTCTTGACCCTCAGAAGGTCCATGTCCATTCTCTGATGTGTCTAACTTGTCTAACTTTGACTGCCCTAAATTATGGATTTAACTGAAGCCTACAGTGTCAACACCAGCACTATGATTGGCTTTCTTTATCCGTCCTTCTACAGAAACATCAGAAGTCTTCCGACGACCTGCTCAGCAGCCAAGATGAAGTCTTCCCCACCTCCTCTCCATCCCTGGTGCGCAAGAAAGCCATGCGCACCAAAGTGCTGAGCTCCGGTGCTTACCGGTCCTTCACATTCACACCGCTCAAACAGCGCAATGTTCAGGAGCGACTGTCACAAGGTGGGCCGAGTGTTCACAGAGCGCTATCAAGAGTCAAAGATTTGATTAGGTAAAGCAAACTCTGCAGCGTTAGGTGAAGGGCAGTAACTCACCGTTGGGGTGTCACAGGGTGTTTTTTGTCACATGGATGACTTCACAAAGTGATCAACGTCTTGCCTCGCATGACTTGTAACACATTTTCTTGTAATGTCTCACTCATTAGTTTGTCTCGCTGATGTTCCTTTGAACATGTGGAAACATGAGCTGTTATTTTTAGAGGTTATTTCATCACCACCCTCCCGTGGATGCATTCCCACACAAACATGGCTGCTGGAATGACTGCGCCTTTTGGAACATTAACAAATTCGCTGCGATTTCTCTTCTTGCATCCGAAACAGGAAAGGAACAAGACAAGATGCCAGTGAGGAGATCCCGGGCTCCGAGCTTGGCCGAAACAGAAGAAGCTCTGGCTCAAGCGGTGTGGTGTTGGGCTGGTATCGCAACGTCAGTATATGGTACATCTAACACATATAGTCATCCCAAAGTTGCTCTTGTTGATAATGCCTTGTTGGTTGTCTCTATGGTTTCACAGTGACAACAGCTATTCGCTGCTTGCAGATGATGTTCTTGGTTCGTACCTTCTGTGTCCACATCCCAAAAAACCCAAATGTGGTTCTCTCATCATTCGCTTCCCCTCTGGCCCTATCACCCACCTCATAGAACACACTCGTAAAGGGAAATTCCTGCTGGAGGTAATTGTTTTGCTAAAGCAAATATAATGTTGATGAATGTTCAAGTGTTAATTGTTTGGATAAGGTTTGTTTTAAACACAATGTGACATAAAGGCGACAACCAGTTGCCATGCCAACTGTTCAGTAAAGTTTCTTAAAAAATAAGTAAATAAAAAAACTTAAAATAAAAAAATGAAGTACAGTGAATAATCCAGCATTTCCTTGTAACTGCTGGAGGTAGAGCAGAGCGTAGTAGCAATTTAAACGAAAACTCGATTGAGTCTGGAAGAAGACTTGTCGGGTCACTGACTCCGCTCTCGGGCCGCACTGTGCAGACTCTGGCTCCAAAGCCACAAGATGCCGCTGCCCTATCTGCGGGAAAATGGCATCAGTTTGTCCAGTGCAAAAGAGCAGCAGCATGTTGTTCATATTTATACAGTCTGTAGTACAAGCCGAGAGACAAAGCCGACAGTAATGCTGGTAAAGGATAGAGGCAGGGGCAAAGAGGGACGTGAAAATTTGAAAAAGTGTTTTGTATGCACCTTTGAGTGCAGCATGAGTCATCAACATTTGTAGGGATAGTCCGTACTAAGCAATGAGCAGATGTTGGGCTGTGGGCTTGTTCCTGTATGGTATGGAGAGTTATTTGTTCATATGCAGGTGCAGAACATAGCTTTAATATATTAAATATTTTTCCCAGTTACATATAAACTGTAAATATATATTTTTTTGTCACTTGGGTGCAACAGAGTGAATTCATCTAGCTTATTTAAAATATGGGCTGTACAACCACATTCAGTGTTCCCCTGTGGAGCATTTTAGGCATATTTCTCTATAATTTAGTGTTGTGTTTACAGAGTGGGTTCTGGGCAAGTCAAACATGCAGAAATATTGGGTGTGTGTACAAATATTCTAAAATATTTCAAGAATTTATAGTGACTTGCAGTGCAATAACCCCCAAACCACACTGAAGCGACGTCTAAAATTCCACTAGTGTAATTAAACTCTTTTAGATGTTTGAATTCAATGTTCATTCTGTATAACGTGTGATTTGATCTTTTTTCTGTTTCTTAGAAATGCAAGTCTGAGTTTAGCTCCCTAGCAGAGCTGATTGAACACTACACAGAAACCCAGGGCGAGCTGCAGTGTCCGCTGAGCTGTGCCCGAGTGAACCACTGCTATGAGTGGGAGGAAAGTACCAGTGTACAGCCGTCTGTAAAGCTACAAAGGAGCCCGAACAAAACCAGAACAATGGGTATAAACTCTGGACACTAGAACAAGAGGACTGCCAACCTAAGAGGATGCAAAATAAGTCACTCTTTATTTCTGTTTCACATTGGAAATAATTTACTCTTAAATCACTTGGTGCGGTGGGGAGGCTTCACAAACTGTAACGCACCTATGAATTGTGTTGGCACTTAATGTATCTAGTGTAAGTCAATTAATCAGAGGATACTTATTTCTCAAAGATGTAATATTTTGTACTGGCTGATTTTATGTTTTTTTTTTATTTCAAGATAATTTTAAAAATATATATATATATATATTTATATGTGCCTGTAAGGCATCGGAGTAGTTTCAGTTTTAATAGTGTTTTAGACCTGAAATTAAAACCTGAATCTATGGAGTTGAACTGATCACTCATATTGTTGCACCTGATGGCAAAGCCAACACTTTTTTCTTTTTTGTTTTGTAAAGATCGTATGCAACTTTTTCCTTATCTTTTAATGTTGCTTGCACATCACTCTTTATGTTTTAGACGTTTATGCAGTGATTTTTTTCACAATGACGCCTAGTGTTTCTCTTATCTTGCCATCTCAGTGTATTACTGTTACTATTGTGAGCGCTTTGAACAGGAAAAAGGTACGCTGTGCTCCGAATATGTGTTTTAATGTTTGTTCGCAGTAACCCATGGTTATGATTGTTTCTTGTACAGCAGACTATAACTAAAGCCATTTTTTCTAATCTCTAAAATGGTGTCCAGATTTTTAAGTAGAATATAGTTCAAATCAGTTGTAGTAATGTCTTGAGACTTTGGTAATCATTGAGCCTTTTCTATACTAGGCCAACATGCAATTTTCAAACATTTCACCCATTTTTATTTATTTATTTATTTGTTTAAATGGGCTCCCATCATTTACATCCACATACATCTGAGTTCAGATATCAACACATCACCTGCAACCTTATTGGGCTTGTTATGTGGCAGGTCTGTTTAACATTTTATTTACATGTTATTCGTGTAGTGGACAGTTTGTGTGATTTTGATATCTAGCATTCAGATTAAATATGTACTGACAAACAGCATTTTCTTCCGTCGTAAACACTGTAAAGCTGCAAACCACAATTAGGGCAGGCTAATTTCATTGTCAGTAAATCAGTGTTTTTTTGTTGTTGTTTTTTGTTGGCTGTATTAAATGCCCGATTAGATTGGAATTAAAACGTCCTGTCATTCCTAGCAGTTAGAGTAAAGCAGTGGAAAAAATTCAAAGATGTTGATTTCATGTGGCTAAGATAACATGGAAAAAGGAAGAAAAGTCAGTTGAGTTTTTTTTAAATTGGTGAGTTAATTTTTTTTTATAAGTTTAATTCAACAGTTACACCAATTACATTTTCTCCATCATCTTTAGAATTGGGTTTGTTTTATGGGGTCAAAAAACTGTTGGTTGTCCTTCCACAATCACAAACTTTTTTTTCAGTTTTTCTTAAATGTTCAAAACAAATGTTAAAACAATTTGTTTTGTTACTACTTTAATTCAAAACACGACTGTGTAGTGATACTATACATAAAGATATAAAACATTAAACACAGTCACTGCCTCCTCTCCAAAATGGCCGCCTCTCTGGTACCGTTTCATCTGGTTTCATCCCCCTCAACGGTTGTTTACAGTTGCTAGGCAACTTCAAAACGCCGTGGGCAACGGAGCAGAATGGCCGAGGATCTGCAACGCTAACTGACGAGGTCGGTCCGCAACGTGTCTGGGAATATTTCCGCTTCCACTCGGCTCCTTGTCGTTTGTCAGTGGACTTAAATCGAAATGTGAACTGTTAGTTAACTCTTGTTAGCCGTTATATGTCAAGAAGTTGTCACTGGATTATCCAGGTTAGCTACTGAGCCTGCTAGTCTGCTCTGTAGGGCGTGTGTCAATAAACCAGAACAGGGTATTTTCAGTTCAAAAAAGGCATTTATCTGCAACACAAGAGAACAGCTGAGGAGTGAATGTGAAAACATGGGATCAGAGTCAGTGAAGGTGGTGGTCAGGTGTAGGCCCCTGAATGACAGGGAGAAGGCTCTCAGCTCCAAGATGGTGCTGACCATGGACTTGCAGCGTTGCCAGTGCTTCATAGAAAAGCCTGGTGCATCAGATGAGCCACCAAAACAGTTCACCTTTGATGGGACCTACTACATTGATCAAACAACTGAGCAGATGTACAATGAGATAGCCTATCCTTTGGTTGAGGTAAGGAACAGATTTCTTTGATTTTATTTCTTGTATTTAGAGCCAAGCTTTACAAAAGTAGCACGCTGGTCACTGGACACCCTCAGTCCAACGTCAGTATCCTATGTCTAATTGCAAATGACTGTAAGTGACTGACAGCAGTATGTTAAGTAAATAATGAGGTCTACAAAGTTCAGCAAGGCAGGGATCCTTTAATGAGGCTTCATGAATGTCTTGTACTTACAGGGGGTCACTGAAGGATACAATGGCACAATTTTTGCCTATGGACAAACTGGAAGCGGCAAGTCTTTCACCATGCAGGGGGTGTCCGAACCCATAGCCCAGAAAGGCGTCATCCCACGGGCCTTTGAACACATCTTTGAAAGCATTCAGGTACGAAACTGCAACACATTCATGTTTTAAATCCGTAAACATGTAACAGAAAGTCCAAAAGTGTTCCCCATTCCGGTTTGTAGAAATAACACATTCAGGTACGCACTGCGTGATGGTTGCAGCTTTTGTCTAGGCTTGTCTTAACTTGGTTGTCTCAGAGAGAATAATTATGCATTTTATGTTTGTGTGCAAGCTAGTGTGCAGAAAATACAAAGTTTCTGGTGAGGGCCTCTTATTTGGAGATTTACAATGAAGAAATCAGAGACCTTCTGGGAAGTGACACCAAACAGAGATTGGAGGTGAGTCTCTGTTGTTCCAATGCGGTATACTGTGTAAAAGTAGAAGCCAAAGGGATTAATTGTCCGACCTTCGGTAAGAACGGCAATTATAAACCCTGATTCTTTAACTATTCCCTGACTGCGAAACGTGCTGATGTGTTGTGCACATTACTGTACATGTTGCTATGGTGAATTTCAATCTGAGTTGTTACATGATTTCTTAAAGGTCAGGTTATTTGAACAGGGTGACAGATGTTGATCGTGCTTTATCTGTGCTTGATGAATGCCTAGCTCAAAGAGCACCCAGAGCATGGGGTGTATGTACGCGACCTCTCCATGCACACTGTGCACAGTGTGGGGGAGTGCGAGAGAATCATAGAGCAAGGCTGGAGGAACCGCGCAGTGGGCTACACACTGATGAACAAGGACTCCTCCCGCTCCCACTCCATCTTCACTATTCACTTGGAGATCTGCAACACCGGTGAGCAAACATACAGGTATACAATACTTTAAACACAGTGTCTCCTTAATTTACACGAGAGGTTTTTAAACACATAAACCTCTGCTTGTCAGATTTTTTTTCTTCTCATAATGTCACCAGCTGTTCACCACTGATGAGCTTTTGTTCTCTGCATTTCCATTGTCCTACCCTATTCTCAGATGTGGCCGGGCAGGACCATTTGCGTGCAGGAAAACTCAACCTTGTGGACTTGGCAGGAAGTGAGCGCCAGTCCAAAACGGGTGCTACTGGCGAGCGACTCCGCGAGGCCACAAAGATCAACCTCTCCCTCTCAGCCCTGGGCAATGTCATCTCCGCCCTGGTGGATGGACGATCTAAATACATCCCCTATAGGGACTCTAAGCTGACCAGGCTGCTTCAGGACTCTTTAGGAGGAAACACGCGCACCTTGATGATCGCCTGCCTCTCACCTGCAGACAACAACTATGAAGAAACCCTGAGCACTCTGCGGTATGCAAACAGAGCCAAGAGCATCCAGAACAGGCCTCGTATCAATGAGGACCCCAAGGATGCTCTGCTACGAGAGTATCAGGAGGAGATCAAGAAGTTGCGGGCTCTCATCTCAGGCCAGCTGGGCACTGCCGACCTTTCTTGTAAGTCATAATATCTGTGACTAGCTTTTAGATATCAGAGAAACAACGTGTTTAGATCTTGCTATTTGTATAGAGATAGAGAAAATGTCTAATTTTATTTGGCTGTCTGCTGACTCTTGCTCTCTTTAGTTTTTTTTAAAAAACAGTTTTGTCTTTCTTCTTACAGTTCTGCTGGCTGATCGGTCTGCTGAAGTGTCCCATGCTGTTTCTTCAAGGCCACAGCCGAGCACCACTGAAACAAAGAACGAAGGGATTAAAGAGGTGAACTCAGACCATTCCCACACCACTATATCACTTCACATGTACGCACGCTTTGTAGAAGAACTGGCTGATTTATGGTCTGTATTCTGCTCTCTCCACAGGACTATGAGGAGAGGCTGGCCAAGTTGCAGGCTGACTACAATGCTGAGCAAGAATCCAAGGCAAAGCTGCAGGAGGACATTGCTGCTCTGCGCTCCTCCTATGAATCAAAGCTGACCAATCTGGAGAAGGCCCGAGCCAGCAGAGGGAGCTCTGTCTCTAAGAATGGTAACAGAAACTCAGCCTCCATGCGGAACCTTGTAGGAAAAATCCACTCACTGACAAATCAAAACTGAACTTTGACAAGATTGTTGCATATGTTTTATTGTGTTCCCTTCGACATCAGTGAGCTCCAGTTTCATGACGCAGGCTGCTGAAGAGGAACTCTGTCACAACACTGATCCCATGTGCCACAGCACAACTGCAGAAACGTCCTTGACTAAGGTACTGTCCACCACCATGTCCACGATCACTCAAAGCATGTCATATTGCTGAAATGAGGCTTGAAAAGCACAGCTGTGGGCCCAACTTATTAGATGTTATTCCTTTATGCTGGTGAGCCAGCCTGCTTTACCTTGTGCAACAGCAGCAGCTGCCCCAAAAGCTCTGGATGGGGTCAAAGAGTCAACTGATGTCACTGCAGCAGAGCGTCTGGACCAGAAACATGTACTGGAAAGGTTTGTGGGTTGAACTGTGTCTGTGCATGACATATTACATGATGTATACATGATACATATTTCATATTTACATCAATGATTACAGATGGAATACATGACCAGTTTGCAGCTCATATAGTAATAATAGATATACAGTCGTTTCATTATGACATGATAGTAATAATACTCCATCCATCTCTTCCCAGACTGCAGCAGCTGGAACAGGTGTTGGTAGGAGGTGAACAGGCCCGGAACAAAGAGTTGCAACAGAGACACCGGCAGAGGAAGAACTTGGCTGACCAGAGAAAAGTTCAGCTTATCCATGCTCTGTCAGAGAACAGTGAAGACAGTGAAAGTGTGCTGTTGAATGTCTACAATTCCATCCAGGAAGAAGTCCATGCCAAAAACCAGATGCTGGCCAAAGTCCAGGGCAAAGTGAGTGACAGTGACAGTAGATGTATCCTAACTAAAAAGAGTTATCTAGAATGAAATTCTTCAAACCTTTTGTGCTGAATCATATGCTCTGTCATCTGACAACATGACCACACTTGCATCACCAGCTGAAAGCAGCCAAACTGGAGATCCGTGACCTTCAAGCGGAGTTTGAGGTGGAGAGGAATGACTACCTGGCGACCATCCGCCGGCTGGAGAGGGAAGGCCAGCTGCTGCACAGCCTTCTGGAGCGTATGGTGCCCCTGGTGCGGCGTGACTGCAACTACAGTAACCTGGACCGCTTGAAAAAGGAGGCTGTCTGGGACGAGGACAGCGCTACCTGGAGGCTGCCAGATGTGACAGTTCAGAAAACAACTTTGCCTTCAGGTGGGGCATACTCATATGATAGAGGAATACAGAAAATATCAGAATGAACTCCTGCATGTGTATTCCAGATTAACTTCCGTATATATTCTTTCTTTCTTGTAGCAGTGGCTCCAAAACCTTCAGTTTACAGAGGCTCGGGTCTCGAGACTGGAGATTCATTTATGGTGTGTTTTCATGTGTTCATGCACAGTCTTTTACTTGAAGTACACACACTGAAACACTGACTGGTGCTTACCGCTGTGCATTACAGCAGGTGGAAGAAGACCGGTACAAGGAAATGCTGAACCGAAGTGATAGCGAGAACATTGCCAGCAGCTACTTCAAGTCTAAGAGAGCCACCCAGCTGCTGGGAGGTGACGCTACCAAGGGACACGGTAAGATAATGAACTGCAGGCTTATAATAGGAAGTGCACATGAACAGTTTTGTTAATTAGCTCTATTGCTAAAAGCCTCTTTATTCTCAGTGCAGGAAATTTGCAGGTTGACATTATTTTATTGTCTTTTTTAGTGCCAGGCTAAACAACTTTAGTAATGTATGACTGGACATTTAACAAGTTATCTAAAAATGTAATTTAATTTGTCAGAATAAAAAACTTAGAGGCTACATGTGACATGACTTTCTGCAGCAGCCACGGGGCCACTCTCCCTCGTGTTTTGGTCTAATTCATCTGATTGGTTTCTTCTTCTGCAGCCATCCATTCTCCTCCCCTGAGTAACGTGCCAGCCCACCTCTCTGTGAGCGGTTCCAACATGAACCCGCCTGTGAGCTCAGAGTCCGTCATGCCTCGTCCTTTCCGTCTGGAGTCACTGGGTGTCCCACTCTCCAATGGTAAGGTGAAGCGCAAAAAAAGCAAACCTCACATTCATAGTGATGGGATTTGAATGGACTGTGAATTCTCATCACACCGAGAGTGTGCAGTAAATCATCAAACGCTGAATCTTTGGTAGCTACCGCTAAATATAAATGTACACAGGAGTCAGCTTTTTTGGACTCCAGTCATGTGCTTTCAGTCACATGAATGTTAATTTTTAACCAAACGCTAATGTTTTCACTGTACAGTTTTATTTGTGCTTTATGCCTGTCCACATTATGTAATATTGATCTTATTGTATTTTACTGGTGGTAATGTTCTGTACCCAAGATTTAAAACCACACACTGCTGCTAAATTGGTAATAATAAATTAAATCATCTGCTTTATTACTACTTTCGTTTAACTTACAAAAGGTTTAGTCTTAACAGTAGTCTGAACTACAGACAATTGTACTCTCAACGGTAGTAAGAAATAAGATCTCGGACAACCCATTAATTTGTAGCGTCACAACAACTGGGTGAGGAGGGCTGTTGTTAAGGTACCATTGTTGACAGGTAGTGTTACACATGACCTCTGGGGTCACTACTGTATATCTTGGTGGGAGCTTACTTGGGCCCCTAATAAAGATAAAAGTCACGGGACAAATGCAAATAAAGTCACATAACCTGATTTGGATGCAATATAAAAAAGTATAACACGCACCAGTTTTAAGAATTGCGTAATTAAAAAGTCTAGTTTGGTTCCAGTACTGCTAAAAACTCTGCAGTACCTGTAGTATTTGTATTTGTTTCTTTACTGATAATTGCAGTCCTCTGTATAGGTCACTTTGCTGTGTGTCTCAATTTGTCCGTGGCCTGATTTCTTCATCCATTGTTTAATATTACTTTACTGGCAGAGAGCTGTGTCCGTTTCGAAATATGACACCATTTATTTGCCCATGCGCAGACACACTAGACACAGACACTCTTCCGAGATAACATTACAGAAGGAATCCGCTAATAGTCTCCGGCAATAATTAACGGCGCATTAATCCAAAGGTGCAGAGACTTGTTACACAAGAAATGCCTGGCCATTAAAATCAGGCAGTGGAAGAAATTAGAAGTTTTACACACGAGGAACATACAGAGAAAAAGTAGAATGTAAAGTCTGCTAAGTTCTCACGGAAGTACGGCTCAAGATAATCGGATAATGAAGGAACAGCTGAGAAGGCATTCTCATCATTTGAGTGGCCTGTAAGAGGAGTAGTAAGACTGGTAGTCAATTAGTAACAGGAGAGCTGAATGAAGCACACTGTACAGGTTCATGGAAATGAAAGTTTCAGTCAAAGGGTCTGTGAGTCGGCTTAATGTTAATCAAGTCAAACAGTCTACACGAAGCATCAAAAGTACACACATTTCAAAAATTAGGCTGCATAAAATATTTTATTTTCATTTTGTTTTTCATTGACAGTAATGGAAGCAGATAGAAATAATTATTTTTCATTTAAAAAAATATCCAGTTTTTAGAGAATGAAGGCAGTTACATGGACACATTTTAAGACCATGCAACCCATGCATACAGTAAAAAAAAAAAAAAAAAAAAAAAGTAGTAGAAAGGAACAGATAAGCAAATGATACAAGATATTAAAATCATGTGGCGGAGAGCTACTGTTCATAAAACGCTAAAAAGTATCACCCCCAAATCACTTTCAAACTTCTGTTTTCACATAATTGAAAATCTGCATGAATTGATCTGATTCTTTGAGCCTTTGCTCTAAGAAATGGACTCAACAATTCACTTACAGGCACATCAGTGATCCTGGAACAATCAGTAACATACACATTAGGCTGATTTGGGCTCACCCTTATTCACTCTCATCATCATTTATCAGGTCATGACTAGCTGACATTCATTATAGCAAGCATGATAAGATATTTTGATTCGATTGTTGTATATCATGAACAGTTTGAAATGCATTAGATGTATTTTTAGTTAGATATTTTTTAAATCTGACCCAGAGTGAATGTATATGCATTAGTGCTGGTATTGCCCTTTAAAGCATTCCTCTTCTTCATTCTCATCTGCTACTTTGGTTTGCCGAAAGTGCTAAGTGCCAAATTCCCACTTAATGCTCTAACTCTCTTTAAGCTGATGAACTCTCACTGAGCACTGCATTTACGCAGGTAGACTTCTGCTATTGACTGTCTTCAATCTTTGAGCAGTCCAAGCTTTCTGAGGGCTGCTTTCCGATCAGCTCCCATCCCAGGCACCACCATTGCAGTATATCCAACTGAGCTGGAGGGTTTGTGGCTTACAGGTTGGGCTGTGGTTGTGGTTTTCCTTGGTTTGGCTGATCGGACGGGTTGCGGTTGAGGGTAGTTCCCACTGCTTCTGTGGTTGTCGAGGGCAGCAGGGCACTCCAGACCTTCTGTCATTAACCCACTGGATTGTGCGGGATGTGATGCGGATACAGGCTGCTGGTCTCTTCTGGCGTAATGATGGAAGCTTGCACTGCTCTGCAGAGCCCTGTTCTTGGGCTCTGCTGACACTTCAGAGAAACAAAACGATGGACTTCTTGATGCATTAGAGTGAGGTGGGCCTCTTGTAAACATGTCGGCTGTTGGGTCCAAAGAGGAGTGAGATTTCGGGTGCGACAGCTCAGCTTCCTCCTCATTTTCTGACTCTTCATCATTCAGGAGGCCCAGCTTGTGCAGTGCTTCCAGTCTTACCACCTTGGAATCATTTGCATGCTTAACACTGCATGAAGAGTCTGAGATTATAGGGCTTTCTTTTTGTGTTTTTACAGATATGTTAGGAGGATACATTTTGGGTTTTGGTCCCATAACTGGAGGGCCTGTTTTAGACTTAAAGCTTGAGTGAGAACTGTCAGATTTTGGTAGATTTCCAAAGTTTGGGTCTTCCTTTGGAAGACGCTTGTCCAAGTCTATGGTGTGATCAATTGTGGGACATAAAGGGGTCTTCTTTGCAGAGGCATTCTTTCGCAAATGAACGAGTGCCTCATAGGACAGAGGCCCTCTAGGTAAAGGACCCTCAACTGAGTTGTCCCTGGGCTTCGTGGAAGGAGGTACCACAACATTAACTTCTATAGGTATGGGAGGAGGAGCAGGTTTCTGGTTGTGTTTGTTACCAGGTTTGTTGTTGTTATCCACAACAAGAGGTGTAGGAATTGGGTAGCTCTGCGTGAGTTTGGCACCAACATTCTCCTTGATGGGTTCCTTGAAAGAACGTTTCTGTGAAGCTGAAAGACAAAAAAAGACGCACATGTTTTTCTGAGAAAAACAACAGTCTTTTGCATTTCACTGACTAATCTGTGCCTAGAACTTGACTCACTGTTTTGTTTGCTTTTGCTTATGGTGGCTGACAAGTCTGCCAGTTTGCTAGAAAGACTGTCGTAAGTGGCCAGTTGGTCAGATTCGTCACTGGACAGTTCACTGTCCTCATCAGTATCCAAAGACTCAATAGTCTCCTCCAAAAACATGATGCAGGCCTTCTCCTCAGCAGACAGGTGCTCTAGACTATCATCACTCTGAAATTCAAAAAGAACAAGCAGATAACCCCTAAGTGACACCCTCAGAAGTGACATAAAACAATATCAGATGCTTCCCGTAGATTTCATGTTCTAGTTCTAGTACCCGTTCAACTTGCTTTGGATACTTTTATTACAACTGTGTAGATTCTTACATTCAAGAGGGTAAGCTCAGTTACTTACAAAACCAGAATTGGCGCTGACGACGCTGTCACAGCTGCCAGCACTATCCATGCCATTCATCCTCTCCAATCCAGTGCCTAGCCAGGTATCACTTTTGGGCATCTTAGCGTCCTACTTATCCAAGGTTAGTGGCACAAACTATTGTTTCACTCTGTGAGAGAGAATAAAGGGAGAGTTGAATTTCAATTTATGATGGAGTGGAACTTCATTCATAGTGAGAGTATGCTAACTGCAACAGAAGTTGTTTTTCATATTTTTGTCTAGTTGTACATATGATTCATTACCTTGTGGGCCATTTTCCACATGTACACAATGCGTCAATTTCTAGTCATTGTTGGAGGTTATAGTTAATAAAGGATGTTTTCTTATGGCTCCTCTCTAGACATTTGTGGTTGAAATGGTAGGAGCATGTTGGGGTAGGTTTGAGATATTATTTTAGATGGCAATCAGTACGACTCAGTGCCAACCTTCAATACAATCACAAGTCCTAATTTTATGAACTCATCAACAGCATACTAAAATTCTCCATGGCCCAGCATGAAGTCTGACAAACAATGAAAACTGCAAAGAAATTTTAATCCTGAAATAAATAAATAAATGACAGTAGAGAGTGTAGATACTTATCAACAATACAAGGCTTGAAGAAAAGCAAGCTGCACAACTGATTCAAACAAATGGGCACAGATATTGAGAGATGAATAATAACCAGCATCACAGGGGTCTGGAAATCTGCAGGTGGTAACTTGCTCTTACTAAATAAAATGTAAATACATGTACAGATAACACAGAGATCTTGTGTAAATAGAATATTAAGTCTTGAAATGAGGTTAAAATTGTTCAATAACAACCCAATAACTCCAGATGAACAGCTGTTAAAGCTTTTAAAGCTTGGTGGAAACAGACCCCAGGTAAAAATGTTTTTGCTTGTATGCTTTTAGAAACCCGTTGAAGGAAAATGCACCTAATACTTGAGTATCAATTACTGCAGAACAGCCATCAGTATAATGCAACAAAAAATGCATAAATACTTAAACAGCGTCTACACTTGTTTAGTGTTTTGTAGGCCGTATATGTAGGCTCTTAGATGCAATGCTCTGTCAAAGTTTTAGAAAAACCCATGCTTGGAAAATGTGTTAACATGCAAAAAACACAACATTAAACCTGCTAAACTTTAACTGTATTGCACTGAATCTACTTAAGAAGTGTATTATTGTACAGAATCCCTCAAAGTAATGCAAATGTCAAACACTATGTAGACGAAAGGTTAAACCTACTTCTGTGTACCTTATCAAGATTAGTAGGCTCTAGTGTATTTTCTTCACAGATCTGCGTACTGAGCATATCATCGACCGCATAGCCACAGAATGGCGGGTTATAATGTCTGACAGATATCTAACTAGTCCTCTTACTGCATGTGACTTGGATTACAGCACACATGCCACTCCTAATCTTCCTTTACCGGATCAGTTTCAGAGGGAGTAGAGGGCTGCAGCAATGATCTCCTGAAAGCCACATGATATCCAGTTCGATCATGCTGTCTCACCTTATTAGGAATAATTTGGGATGTTTGTTGAATGTTTTATCACAAATGTAGGTAATTGACTTTAAATATAAGGAAAATAACATCTTTGGATAAAAGTATCCCCCTAACGCTACATACACTGCTCATGTTGTTTAGCTGCCATTTGAGGCCAGAACAAACTAACTTAGTGTTCTAGTTCTACTGAAATTTAAGAAAGAGAGCAAGAATTTTAGTATAAAAGAACCCCTGTCTGATCTTGACGAAGTTTCGACACCTGAGAAGCAAGAGTTGCCAGACAGGCCAAAGGAGGCACAAAAGCACTGCTGTTTCCCGTTCATGCTCTACGGTGTCATCCCACCCCTGTCAGGGTTTAAAGTCCCATATTGCCTGGGCCATCGTGTAACTGTCCCCATCTGTCCTGCCACATGCAGGTCAGGATATGAGGCAGAACAGTGGAAACTCGGTGATAATGTTTATTGTGATCTGACCCGACGCAATCTGTGCTGACATGTAAACAGCAGCTGCTGTGACTTCAAGGAAACACAAAAGAATATTGACCAAGTACTTTAGACTTACCAGTAGATTTGTGTTGATCACGTTTGCCTCCTTAGTTTATTCCATATTCTATTTTGGTTATGGGTTTTTCCATACCATGACAAAACCTCAGACTGATAAAAATCACATTAATCTCTAATTCCAGCTGGTTGATTCTAGTCAAAAGTGTTATCTTTATGCAGATCCACCGATCAAGACAGTAGCAAAAAATTATGGTGACCTTAGCTATCACAAAACTCATGCAGACACTGGAGCAATAAATTCAACTGTCAAATTCCTTGGAACATTTATCTGTGTTTTCACTATGGCCATAAAAGAGCAGCTGGCCAACCTTTTTATTACCTTTAATGCGACCATTGAAAGCACATTATGTAACATGTGAAATCATCACTGTTCTATTTCCCAAGCTCATTTTTAAACCTTGAACCCTTTTGATTCCTTGGGGACTTTTTTTGTATTATCCAACCCATATACCAATACAACTACAAATACACCGTGTAATATATAATACAAAATACAAGAGAGCCACCGCATAAGCTGATATGTATACAAAAGTTTTTTTTCTTTTGTCTGTTCAAACAAGTGGTAAACCGGCAAAGAAAAGCAATAAGGCTGGCTAAACACTGTAACCATAACGACTGAAATTGATATAAATTACAGTATGACACTTAACACAAATACTTTATCATGTGGCAACAGAAATTATTATTAAGATTAAAAAAACATAATAAATTGAAATAAGCACATCTGATATTATGCAGGCTACATGATATCCAGGTGTATTAAAATAACTTAATAGTTCTAAGAGTTGAAACGATACTGATATGACATTAAAGCAGTATAGCTGTAGTTTCTTTGCAATAAATAGCATTAGTCTTCCACACACCTGTTTGGGTCTCCGTGCCGCGTCACCCACTCATCATCTGCTCCCTGTGCAACTGAAGAGGCATTGGTGTGCGCAGCTCTGAGACACCTGAGCGAAGGACTTTGTACGCTAAGCTTTCAGCCAATCAGGGAGCAGCTTTCTCCTTTAAGACAAGGAGTCACTGAAGTGACTATAATCTGTGTCAAACCGTCTCTGTAAACTGTGCTGTCGTGGCCAAATTATCCGTAGACTAAAACTCATTTTAAATACTCCTTAGTGAGTAATTACTCCATATCAGTTCTGGTCATCTTTCAAGACAAGTACATCTATCTATAAATTAGTATAGTCCAGGGGTTGGCTATAGAAATAAGTGATATTCTAAAGTAAATTGACCTTCTTATATTTAAATGATTTTTTCCTGGTGATTTAGCTGTCAGTCAGTCATTTTCTAAACCCGTTTGGTCCTGTTAGGGGTCAAGGGGGTCTGCTGGAGCCTATCCCAGCTGTCATCGGGCGAGAGGCAGGGGTACACCCTGGACAGGTCGCCAGTCCATCGCAGGGCCAACATTCACACTCACATGCACACCTACGGGCAATTTAGAATCACCAGTTAACCTAACGAGCATGTCTTTGGATGGTGGGAGGAAGCCGGAGTACCCGGAGAGAACCCACGCAGACACAGGGAGAACATGCAAACTCCGCACAGAAGGCCAGTCGGCCCATGGATTCGAACCGGTGACCTTCTTGCTGTAAGGCATCAGTGCTAACCACCTCCCCACTGTGCCGCCCCTGATTTAGCTGTGTCCCAGACTTTCTGAAGTAAAATTCCGAACAAAAAAGGCACCGCTATCTACAACTTTTTGCAGAGCTTCAACTTCAAATTGTCTTGATTCAGCTAGAGATAGTGGGTAGCTATAAAAACCTAGTTGTAAATCCTGGGAGTGAATCTAAAGTAGCTGTAAAGGCCCGGTCGTAAATCTTGGGCGTGAATCTAAAAGTTTTGTGTTTAGGGTGGCTCCTGCTTTTTGGTCTTGTCCTTACAGTGCTAGTTTTATCACCAGTATATTTTACTGGTGACACTGCATTATTCCCTCAGACTGGAATACAGTGTCTTCTTTTGAACAACTTAAATAGATAAGAATGCAGATAAAGCAAATCTTTGATATTGCGAAAGTATTACCTGGAATGATTCAGTTACCGGAAGTTTTACCTTCATGACTTGTGCAATTAATCCAGAACTGTTGGCTACACTAAGTCTGTTTAATTGACGTGTTAGCACATGCATCAGTACTTCTTGTTGGGTTTAGTGGAGCAGACAAGTTTTTAGTCACAAGAGATTGAAAAGGACCGGATTGACCAGTTAGTGTCACACTAAGCCTGTACAGAAACCTGAAACTGACTCGTCTGCATGGGAGGCAGTCATGGTTTTTCACCTCAAACATATTTAAACTTAAGGCATTATAAATGCTTTTTACGAAGAAAATGTGCAAATGCAGCACACGTTAAATAGATCATCATCACCCCTGGACAAACAATATGTGTTACTTGTACATTTCTCGTGGCGTGTTTGTAGCTGCTGCAGTTGGTCAGTGAGTGAGCAGCGTTTAAATCCAATTAAGATGTTCCTTAAAATAACATGTAGATAGCTTAATCTCTCATAGTATGGCACAGGATCAGTGTTGTTTTTTTTCTAACTGGGGTTAATTTCCAGTGGCTTTCATCTATAAAGATTTAACGTTAATTTATAAAAAGACAACAGCAAAGCATTATCATCTGGGTTTTGTCTGTAAAATGACACGTACACAAAACTGTTGGCTGTAATTTTTAATTGTGACACAACACTGAAAAAAATCAAGTAAATCCAGTTATTCTGTAGTGCTTTGTGTGCAACATTCATCGTTATTGTTAGTCATGGAAACTCTGTAAATACAAAATACAACAAAGCCATTTCATAGTTTTCACCTTTTATGCGAGCGGATTAATCCATAATTAACCACAGTTAAAAATCAAGTAAACTAGCTAAAGTAACACATGGGAGGGGGCGGTATAATTCACATATTATGTATATTTTTGACTTTTTATATATTCCCACCACCATCTGAGTCTGAACCAAGTCTTCCATTGTCAAATGTTTTTGGCAACAACTTAGGACGAATGATATCATCAAAAACCTGTGAAACTGAAATACTGTTTTATCAACGTGATGTGAGGCCACAAAGGAATGGGCTTCAAGAAAAACCTTAAAGACCACAGTTGTTTTCCTCGTGGCCTCCTCCAATTAAACATTTCTGACCTGATACTTAACAAGAACAAGTGCGTGCCTCATCCTTGCAGGCAGTGTGTGCATCAGCATAAAGATGACACCTGACTTTAGCTTGAAATGTGAGAACATACTCCAGTTGTGCAAAACATACAGTGGAACAGAGTGTATTAAACCAAAATGTACACAATTCAAACTCAGAGTCACAAATATTAAAAGGTAAATGTGTGTGATGTGGAAAAGACCCTGAACAGTAAATGCATCGAGTGAGCAAAATTGATCACGCATCGAGTCAGATATCGAGTCGATACGCTCCACCTCCTAGCCTTGATTTGTTACGATCAAACAGCTCATCATGCTTTTAAAAAATATGCAGCAATTTAAACTAAATGTATCTTTAAAGACATACAGCATGTTCTTACAGCATATTTGAATCTTGCACACTAGAATTAAAAACTGGCGCTCCTGAAAATCTGCCGTACCCATGACAATTTAAAACAAGCTCATCAGTGAATGCAACAAAAGAAAAAAAAAAATATGAAAAGAAAATAAGATAAGTCCACATATGTAATTAGGCTAATTCTGGCCCATGATTTGCTATAGGATACTGTATTTTACGATGCATAACCCCAGTCTCATTGGCCACTGCTCAATAAATTCAGAAGGATGTCACAGATGGCACATCTGGATATAGGTAAATGAAGCTTAGCCTCACCACAGGCCATGTGTACTGGACAGTTCAGACATCTACAGTTAATCAAGTGATCCCAGTACAAAGAGAACTTTTGAGATCTCTCCACAAGGAAAACAATAACAATAAACAAAAAACATGCTACATAACCAACATGATGAATAACAGTCAGACTTTGTGTGCTGCGTTTAAGACAACAGTGAATGGGATCACATCACAGTGCAAATAATTCTTAGTGGTTGTTTTGGAGCCATATACAGGGTTTTATCATATATTTAGTCAATTGTAGGTAAGAAGTGGCAATTTGGTGCATGTGCTAATAGACGACACATCAGCCACCTTTTGGTTTACTCTATAAAACCCAGCGAGATCTCAGTTCAAAACAAACCCTAAGAATTGTTTGCATTACTTGATCCAGTTTAACAGATTTGTAACCATCCTTAACCAGATTAACACAATGTTTTAATGACATCGGAGCACTGCAGTAGCGTTTCTGAATTTGAGGACTGACAGCAGTTAAAAAGTAATACTGACCAGGTTATAGGCTGAACACAGTGTCTGCAGACTCTCTAATGATGTCACTGGATAATGTGAGGTAGAGGATCACACAAGCAGACAGACCAACAAAGTTTGCCAGACGTGGGGCACGGGGTTGGTGGTGGTTGTATTTGTGAGAGGGACAAAAAGACAACTTTTACACTTCACCAAAATTGGTGTGGCCCGTCTCCTTGGCGTGCTCACGAGCCTCCTTTTGTCCCACCAGGCCCATCTGGCACACCATGCAGCGCAATGCGAAGCGGTTAACGTCCGTGAACTGCCGCTTGCGGCGAGCCTCGTCTGCTAGCTCGAGGGCCTGGGCCAGGATTACGTCGTCCGTGGTAGAGAAGATAGTCTGGGGAGGGGCGTCGGAGGCAGGGATCTCTTTCTGCAGCGGGTCATAGTGGATGCCATCATAGATGAGCAACACACGTTTGTGGTATCCAGCATCCTCCCCAAATCGATCTACTCGGACAGTTTGAGTGTCCACCACACAGATCTCACACTGGTAAAACTTGGACAGGATGGACACCTCGATGGCTCCTCCCCAGGTGTCGTCACGTCGTATCCAGGTGCAGTACTCCTCATTGGTTTTTCCCAGAACTGCTTCAGAGTAAGCTGCAGGGTCACTGGAAACTATCTGGGCAATGAGACCTCGCATCTCAGGGGCACATGCTGGGTCATACACACCACCCTCCACCACATAATAAACACTGGTAAAGAGGCAGGAGTTGTCAGCTGGGACCACTCGGCGCGCCAGCACAGGTGAGGCTTCCAGACGTGGTGCTTTAGTCACAACGGGATGATCCTGAGGCTTTGGCTTGTTTTTTTCCTCCTCAACGATGAGTGTGTCTCCTGTAGAGGATGACACACCAATGACACAACACTGTTCATCCTGGTAAGACTTCAGTTTGGGAAGGGAAGAGGAGAAATATTACTATGCTTATAGCTATGCAACTCTTAACTCATCTTTTGCTCATATCTGAAGGGTTTATCTAAATGCAAGTAAGATGTGTTTACATGAGATGAGTTAAAGGTTTACCAAGATATTACAAAATATATCACAAGGGAGGTAAGCTGAACTCCATTTGATGTGCTCAAACATTGAAGAACAGAAAAAAGAAAAAAAAACACATCCACAATAACTTTTCCTTCATTAAACCTAGTTATGAATAATAACTAGGCAAATTTTCATCTCCACATTGTGGATGTCTGACTACATACCTGATTTGATGGGGTAGTCCTTGAGGTGAGCATCTCCATTTCGAAGATCAAGGCTTGAAGGTGGGTAACCAACCATAATTTTCTGCACATCACAGGGGATACCAGTTAGTTCCTCCACCTTGGTCTTCAGCTCCTGCACACATGACTGATGAGTCAAGCCCTGCATTATGTGGCTCCCATTTTTGGTTTTACAGCGAAGCCGCAACATCCTGCCTGCAAAAAAAACAAACAAACAAAAAAAACATACAATATCAAATCTGCAAGTATGCGTTAAAAACACAAGACATGAAAGTGCTAGCTATGAAATGGATATATCAGTTCATAAATTACTATGAAATCTTAACAAGAGTACATCACTTCTTAATTTTTCTGTACAGCTGATATTGCCATTACACTGAGAATGTGTTTGTGAATGTTTGTGGAGTGCAGCTAATCAGACTTATGATGGTGAATTATTTTTTTGTTTGTTTGTTTGTTTGTTAAATTGTCGATAGCTATTGTGCCCCAAGATGCCAGAATAGTAGGGACAAGCAAACGGGAGACCGTTTTATAGGATTCCCAAAGATCCTGCAACATGGAGATGTGGATTACTGCAATAAAATGCACAAGAAACAGGAAGGAGAAAACTGAGCGGTGGGATCCCTCAAGAAACGAATTTGGCTTGTGTAGCGATCACTTCATATTAGGTACAGAATCCAGCGTTTTCTAAGTGTAATGTCTTGTGTATTTAGCATGTTTTTAACACAATGTCCAACAAATTTCTTTTCATAAAGGCAAGTTAGGCTAATGTTTATAACGTAGATTACAAAGGGGTGTTGCTGACTCACCACTAAAATTACTCACGATGAGAAATAAATTTAGGATTAAACAGTTATCCATTTGTACTCCTTCAGGCTCTGGCTGTTTAATGCTTGAAAAATGCACACCAAGGGCATGATAAGGGTCTGTGATATATAATCTGTCGAGTTTTACTTTGTATTGGTCAATTTCTATCTGTTTAAAGTTCGCAGCCTGAGTTTTCCTGCAAATATGCCGCGTAATGCCCGAGCTCTAGGGAATAATTCTGGAAAGGTCAAGGCTCCATCAACCCCAGCAGAATATGGAACAACTTTATTAGGCTGACACCTGTGGCCTTCATCAGTGTCACTGAGAAACGCGTGGCGTATACAGTACACTTATCAGCCATTACATTAAAACCACTGACAGGAGAAGTAAATAACAACAGGTGGTCATAATTGCCCGATCATTCACATGTACATAAGGGCAATGAGGCACATTTGCTGCGTGTTTCTTGAAGACCAAGATGAAGGCAACAATCCATGCACTGGTCTAATAAAGTTGTTCCATATACTGCAAGTGTTGCGTTTAACCTTTTTATGTTTCTTTTCCTCGTCCTCGTCTGAGGTTGCCTCCCAAAACAAAATACAAATAGAATAATTGGGGTAAATAAGTCTTTAATTTAAAAAATAATACACATAACAAATTAAACTTGAGCCGTTTTTAAGTGATTACGGAAGGCACATTGATTCATGATTAATCCAACAGAGCAAATATTGCAGATGTATTTTGTTTATTTCTCGCAACCAATTTAAAACGTTAAAGTACTTTAACAGAGGTTACAAAATGTCTGAAAATAAGGTTTGAGTGAGCATTGTCTGAGGGCTGAGTTTCTTTGACTGTTGAGTTCAAATGTAAACATTTAATTCATCAATGAGAGGAAAAGTATAAATGAGTAAAAAGTGATTTCTGTGCAAATGGGGCTGGGGAGAGATTGCCTGGTACTATTTATTACAGTACTTGTTTCCAATAAACAATTATGTCAGCTTCTAAAATGATCTCATTATCTTTTGCACCTTGCACTAAACTGGGACAGTTTCCCACTATTAATGTCTGCTAAAATCAATAGTTGATTAACAGATTTGTGAGAGGACCTTGTGGTCGAGCTGCCTCTCCACAGATGGTCCTTTATAAGGACTAATGGCTGCTGTGAAAGAAACTGCATTCAAACATCAACTGAAACATGATCATCTAATCGTTAAGTAATTTGATGACATACATAATAATCAAAAATCTTTTTTTCCCCCGTAGCTCTTGGTGTAGTGGTTATAACGTTTAACTAAATCAGCTCGACACAGTTTGCCGCTGCTTTACCATGTACTCCAGCATGAAGTTACATTAGCTTGGTGAAGCTAACGTTATATGCTAGGCAATGCTACACATCCAGTACCAAGCTGTGGGATACCATACACTGTGCTAGTTGTTTTTACCGTAATGCCGTTATCTGAATAGACTTGACATAACAATTGAACTGCTGACGAACAGCAGCAAATGAAACATCTGACAGCGACATTGCTTTGTTTTGGTTTCTTTGTTCTGGCAGTTAGAGGTTTAACGCAACAGTGAGTTGCGTTAAAAAACAAAAACAAACAAACAAACAAAAAACACCACGCATGTCAAACAGAACTATCGCGGAAATAATAATGGAATACAAAACAAACTTTGATCTCAAAGACAAATTTACGTTAGCTAACCGTAATCATGTATCATCTGCTAACGTTAGCAAGCTAACCTGCCCATTGACTTGACGTTTAAATGTTCATTTTTAAAAACGCTGAGCATACGTTTAACCTTTGATAAAATATGCTACTCGTCAAAAGCCAAATATTTACACGACAGGGCACAATAAGGGGTACGAAAGCGAGTTAATTTATCGTATTTTCTTACCTGCCGTTGACTGCAGCCCTGCCTGCCTCAAACAATAAACATCCAGTAAGAGAGACGATGTATAGAACGTCACGGCACGTGTTTTTGACGTCATTACGCACTCAACTAAACCACGGCTTGTACATTTAGCCAATGGCTGGGGTCAATAGGTTTGTACCGTAACCACCCTAATAGACATAAAGTCATAAATTTACACATATGCCACAAAACATTTTATTAGACAAATTATGTAAGTAGCAGCTGTAGTTTTTTAAATCACCAAGATTCTATTTTGTAACACACTATTACTGATATGATAAAAGATGTAGCCTATAACTGCACAACCCTGCTTCTTTTAGATTTACATAACTGTGTCTGATAAGGTTTTAAAAAACTTGCAATCTTGACTTAAATTATATTTTAAACCAAAAGGTTACAACAAATCAGAAAGAGATTAACGTGCATACACAGTCTTTTTTACATCTTTTTTATATTTTGGTACTAGTACTGCCACAACAGGTTACTTATTCTATAAATTGTGTTGACATTTTTATCCACATTTTGGGACAGTTTAAAGTCGCAAGACCACATCTGCCATAGGTATCTGTCATCTTAACCAGAAACCCCAGTAATTTTGTCTAATGTAATGGCTAATTTTTTACTAGGAACGACATATTATGTACATTTTTCGGTTTCTTTCTCTTGTTATGTCACAAAACCTGTGACATAACTGGATCACTCATTTTGGAAGACGAGACAAGCTGCAAAGTTGCATGTGTGTTTCCTACATTTCAGCAAAAAACAGACAAATACTGAATTCATATCCCTTCAAAATTCACTTTTATTGTCTGCTTAAAAGGCACAGTAGGCTGCTTCGAGCAGGGCAATAACTTATCGACATTCAAACATTACATTAGTCATTGAATAAAACTTTGACTGCAGTCTGTTATTAAATAAAATAAAAAGATTTTGAGTGTCAGAGTAGAAAGAAATACATTTGCATGAAGCGATTTTAAACACATTCATGGCCAGAATGATAACATGAACACAAACGTTCCAAGCTTATCAATAAAATAAACGAGTTAGTCATTCAATTTTGTTGCACAAAATCCCTTCATTGAAGACGAGAAAAACAGTAGATGGATATTTAGGATTTATGCTGGTATATAGGTAGAATTGTTGTCCAGCAATGTGACGTTTCTTCTAACAACACATCCCTCTCAAATTATGACAGACTGTAACAGATGATGGCTTATAAATGCATTTGACAACAATCACAACTACAGATTGCTTGTTTGTAGTACATGAGTGCATTTGCAATATAAAAATATTTTTCTAGCATCTACATTATGAAATTGACTTTCATCATATTATATATATCATATATTAATGCATAAACTGTTCTTATTACATTCAGTGGCACACAGAGGAGCTAATTCTATCAATATATTTTAAGTTCAGTAAGGCATTGAAGTATTTACAATGATAATTAGTAACCGGTTATGTAATACAGCGTGTTCCTGGTGGATTACGTTTTGTTTTTTGTTTTTTGCATGCAAGTGTCTGTTTTTTGTTTTATGATACTACATTTAGAGCATCTAGTTCAAAGCCTTGGCATGCAGACCAAAGACAAACAGATAGCTGGAGATAAATAGAAACATATTACCTTGTGCATAAGTGACCTTTTCAGGTGACATTATCCTATAGCTATGGTTCAAAACGATAAAAATCAAAGACATATTTCTTTTGACTTATGACTGAACCGAGAACTTGCCCATAGTATGCCATGAAGAGGAGGAAGACGAACCCATCTTCATTCAGAAGCGGACACAGCCATTAGATTCTTCGGGGCTGTCAAAGTCGATTCCTTCGCACAGGGACTCCTTCAAGAAAAACGAAAAGTCACCGGCATTCACAAATGAATTCCTTACAGCAGCAAATCCTGTTTAAGGACACTAATAGAGTCGACTTGAAATTTAGGGAATTCTGTGTAGAGAGGTAAAACATCTGCATTGGCATGTTCTCAGTGAGCGCTTAATCATAAACACTTCACTTTGATCAATACTGAAACACCCTTGGGTTCCACAATTTAGTGTATTTAAAATATGTATTCACTTGTTTGTCACTGTTTTACCATTTTAAAACATGTATTACCATCTTAAGTACTATAATTTTTCTTTTATTACTGCAGTCATTACTTAACATAACAGTTACAGTTAATCGATATATGATGGCGTGTCCTTGATAAGGCTGCTAAGATAAAACAAACCTGATATCAGCTACCACTGTGCAAAGGTAACATAAAGCTGTAGAAACCCAAAGGCTAAAAACCATAAAAAATGCACCACTGTGACAACATATATGCACATGGGTTACAGTGTGATGAGTAGAATTATGGGAAAGAAAACGAAGGGCCGGCTTTGAGTCTCCAAAAATACTCACAGACAACTGCTTCCTATCCGAGTCTGAAAGACAGGTTTGGAGAAAGAGAGAAACAGATAGAAATGTGGAGAAAGGCTGAAGCACTGAACCCACAATGCAAGGCCGACAAATACACAAAACATACAAATATGAATATGCACTTGAAATTTCTGTTTGTCTGAAATGATCAGTGTGTTTTTACACAACCTCTAATTTCCTGTATTAGTTGTTTTATTTTCTTCATTTTATGTTTTGCAATCAATGTATATGGATTTAGAATAACTTTGACTGGATTATGATTTGTACAATATGTACACGTGATCGTTTATAACAAAATCCTGAACAAGATGACTCTGCTGTTTGTGTGTCTTTTGCATCCAGTAAAGGCTGACTAAACTAATGAGTTTTCCTCAGCAAAAGGTAGACATGCTGTTCTGCATATTCAAGCTGGGGACAGCCCAGTGGTGAGGCAGAGGTCATGCAAAACAAACGTCTGAGAGCACATTAAAAGACAAGGGCCACCCATTCAAAACATGCCCTGACAGAGAAAGACTGATGGAGAGGTGGATTTCATGTGCGTCAGTTGCAACACAGACACTAACTCATCGAGAGGATCCAAAACTGAGGCAAGGAGATGCCAAACACAGGGTTACAACTGTGGTGGGATGTGACCGTTTACAGTTGCCGGCGACAGATTTAGAGGGGGAACCCGTGACTCTGTGACTAACTTGGCTTTGCCGTCCCTCTGGCATCAGAGCGGATGGGGTGGGGGCGAGCGGTAGCCAGGGCTGGTTGCCCGCGCTGTAGAGCCGGGGCCGCTTGACCTGGTCGTAACTGGACAAGGGAGTGTAACTATTCCGCCGATGCATGAGAGCAGAGTCCCTCTGGATTTTATCCTGGCAGAAGATGAAATACCGCATGCGTTAAGGAAAAAAGATCTGGGAACACACAACAGCAGGGGACACCTGACAAGACACAGCCAGGCAACGTAGCCGCGATCGCCACACTGATCCAAAGCAACAGACAACTGAAGCTAATGAAAGAAACTGTTTCCACCCACATTATTATTCCACAACACAAAACACTAATGAACAGTAACAGTCTCTGACGGCCTCAGTCTATTCGGTATATCTTCTAAAAGTCAAATACAACAGTCTGTTATAAAGTATATAGAGTTATAGAGAAAAGTAAGGATTAGACCAGCCAAGCAAGGCAGCATGCTCATCTGTGCTTTCATCAAGGGGAAACTGTGCCAAGATAACTTCTTATATTACATTCATAGGCCCATGGCTGAAGCCAGGCTCATTCATAAAGGTTAAATATCAAAGGGGTGTAACAAAACAGGAAAGGAAGCAAAGCCTCACATACAGGGGAATAAAATGAGATTGCGTTGCATTTGCACGAAACTAACAAGACACAACAAACAACAGTCCTTCACATTTGTCGTACATTTTGAACGACACGTTAAAATTTGCCTATTAATTTAGTGACCAAGTAAACAATAAACACATATTGTGTAGATATGATCTTCCTTTAAAGCGTTTATTCAATAATGCTGAATGCATACTGACGCAACAATGTGATTCCGTCAGCTCGATTTGGAGCAACTTACAAGAGGCCGGTCTCGATGTGTGTTTACTGCCTCCACATTAAGGTAAAACATTTCCACCATACAACCTATAAGATAAAAGATGGAATGTATTTAAATTCTCTTCTGATGTTGCCATACAATGTAACAGTTACGTTTTCAGGTAAAGACTTACCATATGCAACAGGGGTGAGCTTGAGCACTGTGTGGAGCGGACATTTCATGTATGGAAGATCTTCTGTGGTATGAAAAAAAAAAAGAAAAGGGGGGAGTAAACCATATTTGATCGTGGTCTTCTGTGATCTGCTTCATCTATGTGCACATATGTTGGTGTTTGCCTGACCTGCACTCTTGTCCAGGAAGTAAGCTAGGAGACAACGCATCACGGCCTGATGGCAGACAACCAACACATTGCCCTGTCTCTCCAACTCCATGATAACCGGCTCCAAACGCTGAACAAGATCTTGGTAGGACTGACGAGCAAAAGGAGACAACTGGTAAATGGCCTTGTTTTTATACAGCGCTTTACAGTCAGAGACACATCTACCCATTCACTCACACAAGCACGCACACATTCACACATCAGTGCCACGCACTGGGGGTTCAGTGTCTTGCTCAAGGACACTTCGATATGTGGCACATTCCGGGGATTGAACTGCTAACCCTCTGGTTCGTGGACAACCCGCTCTACCTACCGAGCCACAGTCGCCCTAAATTACAATTACGGCCTAGAATGTTAATGTCATGTATAAAAGGACTCTGACAGCTTGTAAACACCAGTGAATGCTGGGAGCGGGTGGAGCTAAACCGACCACTTGTTTTAGTCTGTTGATGAGATACAAACTAGACAAATTCAGTTTCACAGGATACAGGATAGACTGTGAGTGTGACTGCTTCAGGTCACCTCTCCTCCTGGGTAGCGATAGTGGTACTTGTCCTGGTCCCGCAAAGCAAACTCTTCTGGGAACGTCTCCTGGATCATCTCATAGGTCATCTCCTCACACACACCCTGCGAAAGGATAACAAAAAAGTTACGTTTTTTTTTTTTCACTACTGAAAATAAGGTTGAAACGATAGAAAGTATCACCTACACAATGCTTCAGTCAGTTTCACAAATAATAAGTCCACGAAAAGGTGATCTTAAATATTAAAAAGTTACATATTTGTTGCCAGTTTAAATTTCATAGCACTGTGCATAGATCAATCAGGCATAACATTATGACCACCTTCCTAATATTGTCTCCCTTGTGCCTGCAGAACAGTTGTGACTCAACAGAGAATGGACATGGACCTTCTGAGGGTGCCCCGTGATGTTATTCACTTCTCCTGTCACTGGTTTTAATGTTGTGGCTGATCTGTGTATTTCTTTTGTCTTATTGTATATAGGTTCTTTATTTTTATGTATAATTCAGTTGTTTTTTTATACAGTAAACTTGTATACTTTATTGGAGCAGCTGTGATGAACCCAGTTCCTCCTCAGGTATTAATTCAGATTCTGATAAGTGCTTTTCATTTAACGTGTTCCTTATGAGCATTTTTCTGTGACCATGATCAGGTCTTTAGCTGCTCCTCAGGATGTTTCTTCCAAGGTGGCAAACGAACAAAATGCAGCTTCCGTCCTTCTAAACCGTAGCCCTGTGAAACCATAATAATTACTATGAGCGTAAAATCTAAAATGACAGGGTACTGACGGCATCAATCTCATTGAGGATCTTCCACTGTTCATAAGGCACGCCAAGCTCCTCCGCTGTCTGGATGGTCCTCCTCAGCTGGCTTGTCCACACCTTCAGATCTGACAGCTTGTGCTCGTCAATGAATTCGCGTAATGCGTGGGCGAACTGGGACGTATGTGACAGACAGAGAGAATGAGAGAGAGAGAGAGAGAGAGAGAGAGAGAGAGAGGGATCCGTTTTAGCCTGTCTATCATTAATGGCATTTCGGTTATATCTGATTATTGTGTAAATGGATAAAGACAAGGAAATGGAGAGGACTAAATGAAATAAAATCCTCATAAAAAATGAGGATTATGTAGGTGAGCGTCAACAATCTAACCTGTTTCCCTCGAGGGGAAAGTTCAGAATCTCCACCGATGCGCCCTTCAACATTGTGGTTGCTCTCTCCGTGCCGACACAAGTAGATGGAGTGAGAGTGCACGTGGATGTTCATGAGGTAGTAGACAATTTTGCTCTGGATGTAGTCCTGCACCCGGTTCACCAGAAAACGCCGGCCCACGTTTATAACCTTGATAAAAGAGAGGTCCCTGCAGGTGCCAATGAATCATGACAGTGAATGAAACTGTCACCATCTAGTGTCTATCTTATGAACTGTAAGGACTTTTTTTTTTTTTAAATAACTTTTCTGTTTGCTTAAACAATGAAGTAGTATTAATGTTAACTTTGAATGGTGATTGTGAATGTTAATACGTCTTACTTGTCATAGTCATCAGGATCTAATGGCTGATAGGTGACCTTGTAGCACTCAATTCGTTTCAGGAAGTCATCCATTACCCTCTCTCTGTGTCTCTCAGGATAGTCCGGGCTGGACACTTTCACTTCCTGTTACAGGTATTTAGCACATTCAGACTATGTGAACATGCAATACAGTTCTTGCATAAGGCTGCAGGTAGTGTGATTATTAATAGATTATGGGCTTGACCTAGACAAGAATTCAAAGTCATGTTGGTGACATACGATCATACCAGAATATTAGCAGCAATAACCTCTGGGTCGTCACATACTGACTCCACAAAGAACACCTGTTGGAAAGAGAAAAACCTCTTCAAAATCACACCTGAAACACAGTTTACTAGGGAACTATGTGCTATTTGCTACTGGCAGTAACAAAACAATCTTATTTCTCAAAAAAAGGTCACACTATTCTTTGAAAACAGACAAAACTAAAGTATGTTCACCATTACTATTTGATTGGACTGTGCATTAAATAGGTCATACACAGTATGTACAGTATGTCCTCAAGTAGACATGTGAGATACAAGAATAAAACTCACTGTGTACTTATCGCATAGTGTGTGCATTATAAAGGGAAATGTTATCTCGAATCAAACACAGTAAGCCGTGCACTCACTGGAAATGACAACATTAGCATTGATCTACTGAGCTAACACTAGCTGCTGTTTATTACGGCACCAAATCATTATCGACGACTAAACATGCAGATGCAAACGCTGCAGTTTTAAATTTGGTTTGTGTGTGTTGTCTAACCTGGAATTAAAATAACAAAAACAAAAAAACAATAAACAAACATTAGATTTCCACTACTGGAAAATGTAAATGAATTAATTAAAACTTGGAAATCTTGGAAACATTTTTTAATTGATCCTCTACATAGAGGTAGGAATGATATAAAGTGGCCCAGACATGCTGCCTCTGTGTGATTACTAATTCATTTCTTTTGTCCGTCTTTCATTACTGAGTGCTTTGAGCCAGTGTGACAGTCCACTGTGTTTTTTATGGAATGGAAGACTCTCAAGTTTGGTGTGTCAGCTGAGTTTGGGGTATGATCTTGGTGGGTGAGATTATAATTCTAAAATTCACAATAAAAAGAACTGTAAACGAAAGATAAATTGGTTGGTCATCCCTATAGTTGAGCCTGAGAGGTGTCCGTTGTTTCACACTGCCAGTTTTGTTTAATTCAAAAATTGAGATTGTGTGACGTTTAACGGATAAAAAAAAAAAAAAACACAATCTTCACCTGAAAACCAAAAAACGAATTCAATAAAATAAATATATTCTTGCCCTGAATCAAATATTAAGTTTTGACTTCATATCTTGTTTTACTCTTAACCTCATTATACTCTCATACATTACACAGCACAAGCAGCTGTTTCAAGACGGTTTGGGAAATGAAGTGAAGATCTTTTTGTGAATGTGGCCAAAAAGAGTTTCAGCACCGTGTCTCACTTTAAGTCCGGAGAACACGCAAAAACGTACGACGAAACAGAAACAAAAACAGACTGCTGAGTTCAGCTTGTGAGTTTAAATGCCAGCGTGAAGAGATCAAACGTTACAATTACAAAAACAAAGTCTAATTTTACCTTAAAAGCATTCTCTTTGACAAAATCCAGAATAAGGTCTCGCCGTTCTCTTGTTGTGTTTGTTGCATCGAAAACCTGATAAAAGAGAGGGAAAAACACAGTCAGTACGTCTCTGTCCTGAAATGTTTGTAGGCCACTGTAGGATTAAGACCATCCTAATGCCAGATGTGTTTTGCTTCTGGATCACATTTTTCAAACTGGAAGCGAACCAACACAGAGACACGGCACCGACAGAGAAACATTAAAGCAAAGAGAGAGGACTCACTGCAATCTGACCTCCCTCCTCCGTCAGATACGCCCTCACATCCTGCAGAGCTACCAGAGCACACTGCCTGCAAGAGAGAAGGCAAACATAAAGACCTCATAAAAGCCACTGGAGCTCACAATAACTGGAATATGCACTGCAGTAAATACCTCGTTGTAGCTGAGAGGCAGACATTGATTCTTAGTGTTTTTGAATATTTGATTATAGCTTGTTTTTTGCTTTTACTCATCAAAGATTCATGTCTTTTTTTGTGTCCAACCACAGGAACAGTTTGATTTTTATGTGTGGGAGAAATATGAGATATCTTACTAAAATTTCTGGTGCCACCCTAGAAACATGGAGGTATTACGAATTTCATCTGTGAAAGAAAGAGGTTTAAATCCCCTTGCCTCCTGCCTTTAAGCTAGGCTAGGCTAAGCAGATATCTAAATTCCTAAGATGTCGACCGCTATCTCTCTTTTGCAGTGCTTAACATTTGGAACAATCTGTGATGACACATTTGATTTCTCAAAAGCCAAAAGGCAAATTTCCCACACTGTCAAATTATTCCGTCAATGGCCAGCTGATAGCTTCAACAAAATGACAAACCCTCAGAATTATTTACAGCTCCCGTTTGACCCAGCATGGATACTTACACAACACTCAAGAGGACGTGTGTCAGCCTCAGAGTGACAGCGGCAGCTTGTTTAATATCTAGGTCACAATTCAGCACTGGGATGCTGTCAAGGGCCTGTCACATGTGCGGCAAACTTCATTTAAATCATTACCGCCTGCTAAGATCCAGGACTTTGTTCATCTTCCTGAAGAGCTCAGCACTGATTCAGAGTCCCTAACTGCTAGAATTAGGCAGTCGTTTTTTATTGATGTTACTTTCTGTGTGTGTCTGTCAGTTTAAAAAGACCAGGATGACCCAGGCTGAATATTGACTGTTGGCCAAAAACAGCTTAGTCACTGATGCAGCAGTGAAGGCTGCAGAATAGCAAACAGACTTATGTTGAATGGAAGAAATGTGACACTCAGACAGTAGAGGTGTTGTAGCTTCCCTGCTGTTGTATATATAACACACAAGATCCAGTGTAATAATGAAAAAAGGCAGGACTTACTTCCTTATTTTCATGGCTTCCTCGTTGTCGTGGCGGAAGAAATCATAGGACTTATAAGCTCTGACTGCCTCCCTGCGATACACGCCCAGGTTAAACACTGCAAAGGGAACAAGTGACATTAACACTGTGGTCTGGCTGAGGTCCCAGAGCTTATTTTAAAGTCTGCACTTTATTTATCTGAGATTTTAGAAGAAAAATCTCTTTTCTGAGATATTCTGACATACATTTAAACACTGTATACACACACGTCTAGTAGGATACACTTTCAAACTGTCATTAAAGCTTTTCATAAGAATTAAAGTTTTTTTTTGAGTGAAAGTATTGTAAAGTTTAAATATATAAAATTCTCATCTCACCAGCAAATCCAACTGTCCTGCTCTAAATAATCCACCTGATTAAAACAACACTCAATATTTTCAGGTAAAACTCAGTTTGTGTGGCGCGACAGTCAGCACCTAGATTTAAAATATGGATTTAAAACTGCTAAATAATAGTCTATATACTATAATATCATGCACTGCACATTAACAGAATAAAACAAACTCCAATAAGTCATACTGATGTCCATGTCAATTGCAATTTAAAATGTGGGCCGTGAATTAACTATTCTTTCCCTCAAAATATTTTTCTTATAATTTCCAGTCATGTTGAAACGTAATGAGAGGTCTACTACCTTTGGTCGGGACTCCTATCCAGTTGAGGTAACGTGTGAGCTTCTTAGAAATGTAGGTCTTTCCTCTTGCCGGAAGACCAATCATTACAATCATTGTTGGGGAATTTGTCATGTAGGAAGCCCACGCTGCAGTGGAGAAATACGCACATAGATCAAAGTCCCAAAGACCATATCTGACCCCTCCAACGTTAGACACCTTCATTTTAAAAGACAATGCTTGATGAATGATCAATGTAAATAGCCTACTGAATCCAAAGAGCCTTTTGTTGCTAATATAATAACTGGGTCAGGTGTGTACTGGACAAAAATAATTGTCACTTTAGGCTAAAATATTGTCTGTGGACTGGGTTCAAAGAACAAATTAGAAAAAGAAATGTCCTGGGACAGAAAAGCAATTTCCTTAAGAACATTGGAAACCACAGAAGGTTTCCCACAGAGTACATTTAATTCACTGGTCAGAATTAATTTATCAGTGTCCTAATAACTGCCCTTTGTATGTTGGAGCCTTAATGAGGGAAACTTCTCCTTCACAAAGAAGTGATTTGTGAGCTCCTTCCACAGCGAACAATGCAAGGTGTAATATTACAAGAGGACCTCCTAAAGCAGTCACGCAGAAGTTTACTTACAGCATTTCTTCTCATACAGCCTCTGGTCTGCTTTCTTGGCCTCTGTTGAGTTTGCAGGGCCGTTCTCCCTCTGAGGGTTTGACATGTTGAAGCCTAGTTTGAGCTCAGTTCAACAGCAGCTCTCTCTCACGGGGACATGGGTCTGAAACAGAGAAACAGAACACACATGTGCAGCATTATCCTCTGACAGAAGACACACACACAGAGCTGCAGACTTTTTTTCTATAAACGTTTATGTATCCAAGGTAACGTCGACTGCGGAACAGGGCGCCGATGAGATAAAAGGATGAGAAGAGAAAGCGATGCCACATCATCTGGTCAATGAAAAAATCCACTTGGCTTAGGAAACTGTGTTTAAAAAGCCGCACGAGAGCGAGGCAGACAAACATGTTTTCTCTCAGTGGACCCGATGTGATCCGCGCATGACGCCTTTACAGCGGCGTAGCATTCAAATATGTTGTGTATTTACCTGTCTCTATCTATGTGATGAGTCCTGGTGGCCAGCAACGCCTCTGCGGACACCGTTACGTACCGGATCTTCTGTCTCACCGAGGATTTGCGTGCGCCGCTGCGGCCGGGGGACCCAGACTGGTCGGCCTGTCCTTGGTACTAAGGTTCCTCCTCCTCCTCCTCCTCCTCCTCCTCCTCAACCGGCTGGCGTCTTTCCAAACTGGAGGTGCGCTCGCTACGCCAGATTTTACCGTAACGCTCATAATAGACCTACGACAGACTGCGCCACTGCACAGGCCACTGTTACTAATTCAAAAGCCCTAAAAACAAACAAACAAGAAAACAAACAAAAGAAACCTGACGCCATTATGGATGAAAAAAACAAACTTTATTCACCTCTATCAAACATTTTCTTTAAGCATAACCAGCTTATTTGCATAGTCATTTTATTAAACAGTGGTCCTCAATACAAAAAGGCAGATAGTGGTCCGAGAGCCATTTACAGGTACCATAACAAGAGCTAAAACAGATCCCCCAAATAAATAAGCACAAACAAATCACAATGTTCCTCCTTAAATAGTATAAAAAGGTTCAAATCAAAGTGGAGCCATATGAAAAGTCCTTTGAACACACGTGGACACCCATTTTGATGTACTGGCTTTCAATAGCACGCTCCTCCTTTCACTGTCTTTTTGTACTATGAGACTGATGAGAAACATGAGACTGGACAAACTATGTACATTATCGGCACACAACTCATTTACAGGTCGACGTGTCCACACACCTGTACAAGATATCTTTGTAAATCTGGATGCCACAGGAGCCTATTTTTAACCAGAAGAACATTCAGGGGTCAGAAGTGAGGCACTGGGTTTGTGGCACGGCTGATGGAAACTGTGGTATGCCAGATCAGCTCAGCAGCCAGCAGTGGTATGTGAGCGATTGTCAGAGCATCTCAGGCTTGTGAGTGACCGATGAAACGCAGACGGAAGTTTCATCTGGAAGGCACGGACAACTAAATATACTGTCAGTAGGTTTGCACACTTATTTATTTATTTTTGTCGATGAGAAGCTGTCTGCAGCAGAGTTTCCTTGCTCTCCAGTGTTCGACTGTTAGTTGTTTTCACATTAGGGCTTGATTTTCCACAGCTGCAAATTAAACAGAGGAGATAAAAGTTTCCATAAAAAAATAGTATGGTAATGGTATGTACATCTTAAAAAAAAACAAAGTGACAGTGGTGCATCCTTTATTAAATAGTTCAACAGAGCATTTCTTAAATATTTTCTGCTTTCATTGAAGGTTCGCCACAGCAACAAGGCCAGGAGGACAACTATGATATCGCCACACTGTGCAAGGAACGAAAAAAAAGAAAAGAAAAAGCACTTAAATGCGCCACAAAGACTACAGCCAATGGTCAGCTGGCAGATGCATTCTGCACTAAAGTAAAAGGAAATTAAATAATTTTGATCAGTCGTCTACAGTTTATTCATTCTAGATGATGATGTCAATGTTATAACTTTTGGGGATTTGAAAGTTCAGATGAGATGAGAACAAAAACCAGACGAGCCACTCTGTGTGTGCCTCCTTGACTTTCTCCTTTAGTTTTTTTTGTCACTTCTGTTTCTCTTCACCTCCACTGGTTCATTAAGCTTAAGAGTCGATCAGAGTGGTCTCTCTGTCACTCTGACTGGCTGCATTCCTCCCCTAATTCACCTTGCTGGATCGACTGAAGAACTACTATCAGAGATCCACCTAGTGACCTAGTGGCAACAGTGGAGGACACGCCACCAAAACTAGGGCTATGTGTTTTTTCACAGCCATGAGGCTTCCTTGTGTGGTACTAAAAAATCTGGAGTGCAATACGCTGCTTTAAAGTGCATTTAAAGCTCATTCATTCATTAAAGTGAGGTAAATAACAATCTGTCCAAATAGGAGCACCAAAAATCACTGGAGCACAATATCATCTTATCACGGTGCAAGTTACTTTTGTTCTGTTACGCTCACTTAGAGAAACTGAGGAGGTGTAATTTCAGCCTCTTTCATTATGACTCTACTCACTCTGATGTTGAAACCAAGTAGGTCGCTGACCACAGCAGACAAAGCAGACAGGATGACAACTCTGGTGATGTTATAGATGAGAGGGTTCACGGTCAGACCCAAAAGTCTGAATGGAGTATCCAGCTCCTGGAGGAGGCAAAAGAAAATGCAGTGTTTCACACAAGGTTTACGACGCGGGCAAACACATCTGACCCTTCAGGGCAAATTTAACAAACAAATATTTCAACACAAAACCATCATATATACACTATATGGTAGATTCATTACTTTGAGACTATCCCTTTTGATATTGATTATTATAAATAACATGATGGACACTCCAGGAAGACACTTTTAAATATCTGCTTTATCAAATTTTGGTAGAAATAAAACATATATATATAAACACAGATCAAAGCCATAAAAAACTGTCAAAACATATTCTTACCTTCATCAGTTTTGTAGCCAGTTTCAAAACGTTGTTCACTATATTGAGTTCCTCTTTCTTGCTGGGCTTTTTCTCCATCTTCAGATACAAATTGATCTGCAACCAGGATCAGTTTTACACACCGTTAACAGTGAAGATGGACACTAACAGGGAATCAGCTGGTGGTGTGCTGCACCCGCTGAGAAATAACCTGTAACCTCCTGTGCTCTGCAGCCAGGGGGCCCTACCTGCTCAGTGAGCAGCACAGAGGAGTTGCTGTATTTGCAGTTGGTCTTTGAGCCCAGCGTGGCCAGTCGCAACAGAAAGAGGATGAGGGAGGAGGCCCACACCAAGAGCTCCCAGTTTGTCATAGACTCCAGGAATGTCTTGTGGCTGTGCAGGAGCTGAGGTCGAGCAGAAGCAAAAGTGTTCATATAAGCAGTCTGCATCAAGATGAGATACTCTGTATTTGATCTATTTCACTTGTGTGGCTTATCTTTACTCGGGTGATGTGATTAAATAGTGACATTTTTTGAGTAACGTCATCTGCACAATATTATCACCTCAACAGCACATATAACTGACCTGGGCACAAATGATGAATGAAATGGAAAGCGCTAATAGGAAAATAGAGGAGACGATGACGTCAACGGAGCGCTGCGGTCCTCGTCTCTGCAATGAGGTAACAAGTCAATGACACGCTGTTACAAAGACAACCCTCTAGTGGTGAAACAGTACGCAGCAATGCAAGTGCACAGGAGTGTTACAGCAGGAGAACACAAACCCTGAGAAAAGAGCGAAGCGACAACCACATCTTTATGTTCTGCACTTTCTTCAGTCTGAAATGAGGGACCTCAGATATCTTTGCCTTGCGAGCTGAAGTGAGGTGGCTGAAGTACTTGGCAAACAAGAGTCTCTGTTGGGGAAACATAAAAATAAACTGTCAGATATTACACTTCAGCAGTACGAATAAATGAGCAAGCCTTTTTGGTATGCAGCAAACACAACCAGAGCAAAACATGTGTGACTGAAAATAAAACATTAAGAAAATTGTTCTCCATGTTTATTATTATGGTTTGATAATAGCTGCTTTGCAACATGACTAAAATTAGAGAGAAAGGTTCAAACATTTAAGCATACAGCTAATGATCATTTAAATGAACCCAGTGATTACATTCTCAATTAATAGTTTTTTCAAATAAAATTGTTGGTTATATTTACAAAACTGAGAGAAATTAGCAATTTATCATATTTGAGAGACTGGCTGTAGCAAACGCTTGCAATTTTGTTTCACAAATATCCATGAGATAATCAAAATCGTTGCAGACCGCTGACTTCTTGATTTATCAGCCTACAACTTCTACTTCTGCCGGCAGTGTGCAGCCAGCACTCACCTGTTTGTAGGTTCTCTCAGCCACGCACATCATGAAGAAGAACAGTCCTGTGAGGCAAACTCTCTGCACCGTTGTGATGAAGTAGAAGGTGTAGGCTCTGACGTCACACGGCCCCACCGCCATTTCTACCAGCTCCGCCACAGAGAGGGAGCCGAAGCTCGACATGTCCAGACGCTGAGCCAAGCGGAAGACAAAGGGCAGCAGCGCCAGGGTTGCTGTCATGAGCCCGCCGAGCACAAGGTAACCCAAACCCTGCTCCACCAACTTCACCTGGTAATGAAAAACAGAGTCATGAGATGAGAGACGTCCAGTTAGGCTAGAGTGTTAGAAAGATTAGGGGGAAGTTCGATAGGGAAGATCTGTTCAAATATTCTGTCAGTCAGTCCTAACCTCCCTCCTCCCCATGTCCACCTCCACCTCACCATGGCTGTCAAGGGGGTCTCAGCTGGAGTCTCCATCACCACCAGTGTCTAGACTCCTGTGGCTTGTTCCAGTCTACTACCTTCATCTGCGACTCCACAACATTTGTTCTCAATCTCTTGTCACAGCAGTATATTTAGCTCTTCAATACCAATGGTCTCTCCCTAATTACAGATAAAAGCTCTTTCTTTGAATAATTACACACTATGAATGTATACGCTGTTGTTTATAAGTGATTATGTATCTTAGACAAAAGCAGAGTAACACATGCTGACATTTTAATCACTGTAGAATTATTTTCTTGCTCTAAAGACAACATTGTATTGCTACAAATGCAACTGGGTGTACATGCAAATGCTGGATTTCCAACACTCATTGTGAAGTGGTTTGGTTTCACATTAGTTTCACACCAGCCAAGGTGCTACTGGTGTACCTGTGTGAGGATGATCCCGCTGATCTCAAGTACTGACATATCGGCTTTCTTACACTCGCCCTGCTCCCAAATTATGGCACTGACACGGTCCTTGGATGGGTGACATGCCTGCAGCCAGGACAGCTGGCACTGAAATGAAACACAATAGAAACAGAGAATAGAAACTCATGTCTCCAGTGCGTGTAAAAGTAGTGTGTAATTGTGCCGAGGCCTTTTATGGATGAAGGTTACGGAGACGTGTCACGGTCTGTACAAAGTCAAAGAATTCACGGTTTTCTTACTCTGGCAATTCCTTGGAGGTTTTCATCGTCACTGCTCTGAGGGGTGGTTTGTGTGGGGGCCATCCCAGCGTTGTACCTCCCGTTAGCCTCGCTGTCGCTGCTTCCCGTGGAGGCGGAGTCAGGGCCCTGAAGAAGCTCCTCCCACATTGTGTCATCGGTGTCAGAGGCAGGGCGAGAGCCCACGTTTGGCCTGAGCCGCTCCACCTCAAGAGGCTTCATCATAATGGAAGCCCCGCTCCCTTCCTGCCCTCAAATCAAATAGTGTATCTTTTATTTATAAAAGCAATCTTTCATTTCCTCCTTCATGCACCTTGGTAGCAGGTAAAGTCATGTCGGCTTTAAAAACGTTTTTCCAACTTATAAATCTTGCACTTTGTTTACTTATGCTCTAAGCTCTACAGCAATCGGACGCTTAAGCGTTTATAATACACACTGCACCTCAAACACCAGTTTTCAAAACACACAGTGGTTTACCTGAGGTCTCAGCGGAGGTTTGAGGTTAGACTTTAGGTTTCTCTTCCTAACAGAAGACACTGTTGGAAATGTCGGCCTAGCTGGAGTAGGCTGGCCCTGGTGATGGGGTGTGGGTAGAATTACTTCCACAGGTTGAACGCGTTCCTCTTCCTCACTGGAGAGCTCGTCCGATGCCCGAAACCCTGAATTTCTTTTACTCTGTGATAGAGGATTGAACCACACATACATGTTATTATTAAGTGATTATGTGTTTTTAAAAAATCTGAATGGTATTTCAGTGCATTTCTATAGTAGTGAAAATAGTCCAACAAACTCTGTGGTGCAAATACTACATTAACAAGAGCTCTAATGTTTATTATGAGCGTTAATCGTGACCAAAGAGGGGATTGTCCATTTTCATCTTGCCCATACTGTCATTGTGTTTTCAAATGAGACAAATCCAGGAAACAAATCTTAGAAAAATAGATAGGATTAATTTAAAGATCTCTTTGACACCTATAAATCAACACCACTCACTTTTCATAATTGTGAAAAATGCTTGCACTGCTGTGATACATGTGCCCAAAAAGTTTTACCCACATTCACGCTGAGTCTAGAGTATTTAGTGGGAAGTTAGAGAACAACTCATTGGGAAACTCAGGACACCAATACAACATCCTGTAATTGCAACATAAGGGTTGTGTATACACCCTAGTCATGCGAGTTTCATCCCACAGATGTTCGTATAACTTGTTAAACACCCCATCAGTCATTTAGAAGTGAAGAAGCCACTAGGATGAGTGGCGAAATGTCTTCAAATAGTTTTGACAGCTCACTGACAAGCGGTTTGTTGATTACAGAGATGAGTGACTTTACCCTTCTCTCCTCCTTGCTGTACAGTCGCTGGCTTTCATTGAACTGCTGCTCAGTGTCCTCGCTCTCATTCTTCTCCTCAGATTTTTTCACCCCTCTGCCTTTCCTCGGCCTGAAGGAGACAAAATGAAAATAAGCGTCAACGGCAAAAAGTGGCAGACACAGCAGGCAATGTCTGGTTTTGAATATGTCTATATACATAGCATGCATCTATGCTCACAATTACACTGTATGTTCAGTCACTAAGAAAGAAACAAAATGGCCTCTGCAGCTAAACTAGTGTTGAGGCTGACTTCAGTTTTGTTGCTGCTGATTCAGACTGTGTCCAGGGCTGAAATGCATCAAAATCACTTTATCTCCATTTACAATTTTGATAGCCATTGTGAGTTCTCAGGTTATAGTTGCTTATTACAAATCATTTTTTTTGTTGATTCTAATATTTATTCATGGCTTCTTCTGTTTTGATGTGTTCATAAAATGTAATATAAAAGTAGTTAATGTAAAAGTTGTCAGTATTTGCGATGGTGTGAACGTAAAATTATTTTGTAGTGTTTAATCCGAGGATGGCAGAGTCACAACCTCATGACTTTGGGTCTAACTGTGTGCTCAAGGTGGGAGTTTGCATTAACCACGAGGTTAGAGAGCATTAGCACAAGCAAATACAAGTGTGCAAAGGCTAACAACGAGAGAAAAGCACCTCCTTCTGCGCGCAGGACTGGTGGCGCTGCTGGCAGCTGGACTGCCCGAGGGCCACCGGCTGGACTCGGTCGACACAATCTGGCAGTGCACGGTGCCCAGCAGCAGCATCAGACACATGGGCCCAAACACCTCGCTGGCACTCGCCCCGGGGACCTCCAAGTAAAGCACCACCGCTGCCACTGAGGGGAGCAAAACATTTGGCAACAGCAAACAAAACGGTCTCTTAGGGGAGACATTATAACAGAATTCATGCTTACTAATGAGGTCTCTTCTGTGTGGTTCAGGTGTGGTGGATAACAAGTTTATTGTGGCACATAATTTAAATGGTGCTGTGATATTAGGCAGTAACAATGGACTTAAATTTCAATTTAATTGTAGAAGGTCATTATAAATTTTAAAAGGATCTAACATAACATAATAACTAAGTTTGTACTTAAATGATGTTACTGGTTGTTCTTCTGTTAGCAAAATGAACACACACATAATGTCCCCATTTAAGGATCATTTTTTATGTACAAAGTGCGTAGCATTTCTCTGAGTTAGCACTTCCATCTTCTTCGACTCTGGACCGTCCACTTCCATTTAAGAACATTAATGATTGCTAGTGTTGTTAAAAAAGGGGTCATGAAGGGTTTAGACAAATATGGGCAGAGATTAAATCTGCTGTGATGATAAACAACGTAAACACATTATGAGCCACTTTAAATTGTTATGTATATCACTTAGACCCTGATTCATGTCATGTAAATGATTATTCTATTATTTAGGTCAGTGTAATGACAATCTTGCACATATGAACAGGACCAGGATTAGAAATGGTGAGCTAACGTTGCATGAAGTAGAGTGCGAGGATGCAGGTGGAGATGGGCTTGGATGTCACCTGGATCCACCACTGGAAGAAGAACGGAAACAGCAGCACTCTCACCAAACCCTTTCTGGTTAGAGCTGTCCATGGACTCTCTGGTTTGGCTTTGCTGAACGTTGATCCTGCAGAGAGGAAACAAACGGTTTAATCCATTATTAATGTATCCACGAAGACTGACTCACACTAGTCAAAATACGTTTAATTTAAATGGCGACACAGGGCAGGATTTCACAGGCACAAACATACACAACAGGCAGTTTGTGAGATAAGTAGAGACTTGTGTGCATGTAGGAAGCACATATTTGATTTATGTATTAATTTACATATTTTTTTCTTTGTTGTTGAATGCTTAAATCACAGGAAACGTCGCTTCATTCACACTCACCTCTAACTAAGTCAACATCGATGAGGTCTGACTTGATGTAACCTGTCCTCTTTGGTTTGCTCTCCAAACCCTGGATAAATTAATGGTAAGAGGTTTCTTCTGTTTAGGGACAATTCGCAACGCAAATCCACAAACATCTATTTCTTTATAGAAAAATTTGAGTCTTTTACATTTAGGTCTGCCTTTTCCAGAGATTTCTCCCAGACTTGTTGATCGTAGGCCCCGATCTGGAACAAGACACAGCGCTTGCAATTATGCACAAAATGCAATATATACAAATTTCATGTTTCTTTCATTTCATCATGTTTCATCCGTTTTCTACAGACGGCGAGAGCACAGAGGCAAAGCTGACATCTTGACAAACGCTGGTTAATTAAAAACATCTCAAAATCAAATTGAGAGCTTCTTATGTGTTATGGGTAGCAAACAGACATTGCAAATTAATCTATATAAACTACTGGAGATAAACGTTTTGATTAACAGTGTAATAGTTAAAGTTTAGCAGCAGAAATCACTGCTGCTTTTTTTTACACTCCATTGGTTTCCAAACACGTCTACACAAGGCACATCAAATCTTATTGTTATTTTATGCAAATCAGATTAACAGCGCCTAAGCTCACACAATGAACTAGAAAATTACAGCGATGCCTCTGACAGTAATTCCAGGCAGACTTACTACATTTTTTAACAGCACAGTAGCACAGTAAACAACAACAACAAAAATGGCTGCATATTTTATATATAAGTTGTGTTATTAGTCTGAATGTCTATGCCTTTTTTGTCAGTTAGCAGGATCCCTGACAAGTAAACAAACACAATATATTAACTTGAGCTGGATTTCTCTATTGTCGTCTGCATCTATGAACCTTAAAGTTGACAGAAAAATATGACCCGTGTCAATGTTTGTATTCTATTAACTCACCACACAGTTTAATAAACATAAAATCTTTCAGTGGTACTTTCCCAACTACAGGGAGCTTAATAGGTTAGTTAATAAACTGACATATAGTTTAGATGTATTGTTAAATGAATACTGGTCTTACCTTCTCTTGATACCAGGCTATTCTGGCCATTGTCATTAGATACTGGAACCAGTGAGCTCGGATCAGGTCATTTCACATGAAAGAGGGAAGGACTGGGCATAAATCCAGATTTGTTCACTAAACAAAAACACAAAACACAAAAACACGTTTGCACAGATAGCACACTTAAAAGCAGAAACGAGAGGAAGATCAGGTTAGCTGTAAATACATTATTTAATTATGCACCTGCACTAAACAAAACCTAGTTAGCTAAACGTTAGCTAAATGGGGCCGCCCGTTGGAAAGTAGGCAAAGTATCTTACCTGGAGTTAAACAGCACGCTGGGTTTGGCACAAACAGGAGGAATCCTTTAGCGATCATCACAAACTGATCCTTAAATATTTTCTTTTTATGAGTTTGAGGGGCGTCGCAGCGGCTTGTTGTCAAGTTAAGCCCACTGCTAGCTACGCATGGTGCTAGCTTCACCTGCTCCGCGACGTTTCGAGACAAATAATAACCCTTAAAATGCTACATTGTAACATTTCTTCTCTTCATTACGCATGTAACTATTTCCCAATACGTTTGTTTCAGTTGTTCTGTACTTTTTAGATCATTCTTCCGCTTCCCTTTTCCGGGGTTTGTTGTGGGTTCAATGGATTCTTGTTTTACCCGAGTCTGGTCTTTCAGGCGACGTACGACGTACGTACGATTGTCAGACTATAAAACATGAACATTGCTTAAACGTTTAATACCGAATTTGACATCTGCATGTTAGTGTATACCTTTGTCTCATGTTAAGTGCACATCAGTAGGGGGTAAATTATGCCTGAGAGACGAACATGAGGACAAAAACGGGCACATAAATTGTCATCTAATATTTCAGCCAATCAGAGCGCGGCAGGGGTGAGCGACTGAACAAATACATATGACATGATAATAATGGTTATGTAAGTAAACCAGGTTTAGTGTCGAATAAATATGTGAGCTATGAAAAGATGTGGTCGGATTTTGTAAACTGAGTTCATGCTCCACATTTTTTCTACATATTTTCATATTAATGCAACTCCTAAAATACACATCTTGTGAATTCCAGTGCTTTTACCAAAATGCCATTAGTTATGGTCCTAGAGTTTATGTTAATGATGTTTCAGCCGGCTATGTTCCAATTGATTTTGTATGACTATAACCATACAGATAAAATGCTTAATTAAAAAATTGATTAATTGACAAACATACCACAGATACATATAACTGTGTATTTACAATTTTATTTATGATTTTTGATTAAATATGCTGTCTGTATACAAGATAAAGCCTCGTCTGATCACGGTACTTACTCTCTTGTGCTACTTTCTAAAGATTCTGTTGCTTTGCTAACATAACAGTCACCTGTGCACAAATGCTCAAAATGATAACATCTAAGAGAACCGCTCTGTTGCCTTTTAGGTGAGTCAGCAGGTTGTCAAGATAGAGACAGTCATTTCTCATTTGACTCTGGACCATCCGTTGGCAGCTGGTCTTGCTCAGCTGCACACACAATCTTCGCCTTGACCTTCTTGTTGGAGGAAATGATAAAGTAAGGGCTGAGAGCGGCGTAGCAGGATGAGAAGAACACCCTCATATCAGCCACCACTGGTGACACCTTTGCCACTGTCAGCATGTAGATCCAGATCACGTTGTCAATCCCAAAGAAGACCACATAGAGAATCACCAGGGTCACCACAGTTTTGGCCGCCCTGGTCTCTGCCCCACCGCCATGAGAGCGACGGATCCCTCTCACCCGGCGGCTGTGGCGGTGGAGAAGCAGCAGTATGTACCCACTGGAGCCCACCATCAAGGCAACAAATGCAAAATCCCTCCCAGAGACAGCCACTCCATTAATCACATAAGATAGGCTGTCTCTAAAGTCCACATGACAGAAGCCCAGGTTGAGGGTAAAGGCAGGGACGGTGCCATTACGTGGAGCCATGGAGAAGAAAGGGGCTGCGATGCATATGGCCATGTTGAGGAGCCACAGTCCTGCAAAGGTGGGCAGGACAAGGGAGGGAAGAGCTGGCTTCAGCCTTGACAAACGGGGCCCAGCAGGGGCGATGGTCACAGCCTGAAACACACTGAGCATGCAGGTGATGCAGACTGACAAAGCCCGGGCAATGCGGTATGTGTAGATCACCACCTTACAGCCGGGATCATTGAGTAGGTCCTTCAGCCCAAACACAGTCATGGTCTGGGGGACACAGCGGGTCAGTAGCAGCATCAGGTTGGCGAAGGCCAGGTGACACAGGATCATGTCCACAGGAAGGATCTTGGGTTCAGTGCAAATGATATGGGCGTACGCCAGCAGTACCACAGTGTTGCCCAAGATGCCCATACCTGTTTGCAAGAGGAAGGAGACCCCTTTGATGGTCACACACAGGTCCATGGCAGCAAGTCCTGTCAGGATTTGAAAAACAAATACACCGGTTATACGTGAATGAATGAATACATATTGCTGCAAGCAATTTCCAAATAGTTTCCATTAACTTACACAACCAGATAACATGTATGTACCTGCATCGTACCAAGCTCACCTGAAACTGCAGAGGAAAAATAGCATGAACCGTATAACCGGCGTAGCTACAACTTATAATCTTCAAAGCCCCTTGGGAGCATTGGCTAAGATCACTAAATTAATTCAACAGACTAAAGATGAGACTCAGATCATCTCGGGGGCGAGCACTGCAAGGGGATCAGTACCATTGTCTTTAACAACAGGTTCCCATATGAATGTAAAATTGTTTTTGCTTTCTCCTGTTCATTAAAAGATCCTTAATTAACATGTTTACAGTGTAGGCAATGGGGACATAATCCAAAGTCTTCATTCTGCTATAGGAAGCTAATATGAGACTACAGTCTGAGTTAATCAAAACTTATATTTATAATTTATAATTTATATTTCTCTAAAGGTTTTACAGGTGTTTCCATGCTAAGGGTTAGTGTCCCAACATACTTCACATGTATTATAAAACTTAAGTGTAGTTACATTCAAAATGCAAAATGTCACTTTTTAGTCTCTGCTACAAAAAGACTGCACGTCAGTCTTTTCAGATATTCCACAGTAATGCCATTTCCCTGTGGAGTTCAAATCATAGTTAAACAACCCCAGCGGAGACAACAGTGTGTGGTTATTGTTGATGCAAAAGCAGCCTGATGATGCCTTGAATGAGCCATCAAGAGGCCTTTACATGCACAGCTGGTGCTTCAGTGCATGCTCCTTTTCCTCCTTCATTTCCTCGGAGCACGTTACAAAGACACAAAGGAGCAAGACAATTAGTCAAATAACAATGCATGTCTGTACTAATTGGGGGCATAGGGACAACCAGCCATTACCCATTTTTAGCAATAACAATAATAATAATGTAACTCTCAGCAGTGACATGTGCTACATAGCCAAGTTTTGTATTCAGAGCTCTCCAACCTTCCACTGACTTCTGAATTACTCAGTTGCAAAATTCAGACTGTGTGCTGAAACAGTGCTGCTTGAGGAGCTTTCATGCTCTTGGGGCGAAGCCTTGGAATAAATCACCATAACACGTGCTGTTTCCCAGTGTGTTTTTAACATGTTTACACGTTCTGAGAGCTAATTAAAATGGCGAGTTCAAGCATGTCCCGCACAGGGGATTGCAACACGCACAACCCCCCTCCCGCAACTAACATGAGATTTGATGTCTTTGATTATGGCTGATGTAAACTGTTTTTCACCACTGCACTAATTCATTTTTAATATTGTTTCAATATTAAATATTATTGTGATATATGTGACGTGTTACGTACTTGGCAGCTGCCTTATTGTGCAGAGAGACATCATCAATAATAGCTCAGTTTTTTAAGTTAGTTCAGAGAAATGTCACCTTTCAACATTTCACTTTTAAAGTATGCTGGTGAGGGCAACAGCTTTGTCTGGCAGAGAGGGAATACTCACTTCTTAATGTGCCAACTAATCTGTCCCACAGCAAAGATGTAGTTTGAGAAGCTTCTGACTTGGCAGCTTCTCACTCTGATATTGACGCCCTTATTTGCATTGATCTCTCATGACTTCAAATTCAGTTTGTCTTTAAATCTTACATTGCCTGGCTTTAAACTCTGAGACTACTTGTGTTTTGTGCATTCAAACACACAACCAAGGTGAATAATATGTGCATAATGTCAAAAACTCACAAGACACTTTTAAAGTGTGCTTTCAGCAACAAGTCCACAGAGACCATTCATCAGGGTTAATACCTGTCTGCTGTTTTGGCTCAGTCTCTTTGTCAGCCTTTTTAATCAAATGTGATCCATGTACTGGACGGATACATCTTTATGTAATACACATTTTTGTGCCTTCACTTTGTTGAAAGAGAAAATTTCATTCAGAGCAGTAAAACTGAAAAAAGTCCAATTAAAAGTAAATGTGCAGAATAAATAGTAATTAAACCAAAGCAAAAGATTCAGCTTAAATGAGAAATTTGATGACGCTACAGCAGATGTGACCACTTTCATTAATGGCCATACTGTAGTATTATAGGTCTATTTTAATTTCAGCGGAGGACAAGTCTCATTATGTTCTTGTGAGAAATGAACTTAATATTCATTACCAATTCCCTGCTGTGGGACACATTGCAGTTAAATCATGTTGCTTAGCCACACTGATTTGTTCTTACAACATCCTCACAGTTAAGGTTTAATTCCATTTTTAGAAATTTGATCTCATCGCACGAATTACACAATCATAAATTGGATGCTATGTCACGCTCTGGTAATGAAAAAATTCTGGGCGATCTATCACACAGGCTGAGTGAAACGGCCATTGTCTATTTAGTTTCGTCTTTGTCCACTGGAGGACACTGTGGTGTTGGTATCCCACTAACCAACACGAGGAAGTGTCTTTAATAAGTAGTGGCTTTTAAAATTGATTGCAGAAATGAAAAATACCAAAGTAATGTCAAGGGTTTTGTAAGGAAATCTATATATAGGCTCAGTAATTAGAAAATGGATTTAGAGCCTCCACTCAGGGAAACTGTGACAATGAGGAATGATTGCAATCTTTTTTTGACAATAAACACGGGACTAATAGGTATTATCGTGTCATTAACAGCATTTTCTCTGTCCATTGGCGAGCTCTTTATTCCTTGTAAATGAACACAATCACAGCTTTCTCTGTGTTTTCCTGTCTGTCTGAATGCCGACAAGGGGACAGAAGCAGTCATCTGAATTGATCTCAAGTAATTGGAGGCTGAGGGAAGAGAAGTCAGTGGACCATGCAAAACAGATCCAACAGCCGGTACCTGTTTGCAAGTATAAGAACACAAACAACCTGACTACTTCAGGGGAGACGGATCACAGCGTGTCAGACACAAGGTCCACTTCATACCTCTTTATCTCTGACTGCTCTCAGGTGGGAGTATGAACTTCTACAAGGATGTTTGTGTTATTTGATTGTCTGGCTTTCAGAAGTATATGCATGTGATTTTAGTTGTTTTACGCTTTCTTTAATCTCTGCAGGAATGCCATCAGAGGAGTTCGTTCGCGGGATGCTCTATTTGTCCCTCACAGTCGTTGGAGTTCCGGGAAACACTGCTGTAATTGTCGCATTCCTCATTTTGTTCTACCAGGAGAACCGCCTCCTCGCAGCTGATGCCATCGTCCTCCACCTGACTTGTGCCAACCTGCTGGTGGTGGGCGTGCGCTGCCTCCTGGAGACCCTGGCCTCCTTCCACGTGGCCAACGTCTTTGACGACACAGGGTGCAAAGCTGTGATCTTTGTCTACAGAACTTCTCGCTCCCTCTCAATCTGGCTCACCTTCCTCCTGAGTGCTTACCAGTGCCTCAGCATCGCCCCTCCTGGATCACGCTGGGCCTCTATTCGCACCTTTGTAGCCCACTATTTGGCCGTTTTGTTCTTCTTCCTCTGGATCGTCAACACGTGCATGTCCTCAGCAGCCATAATGTTCTCTTTCAGTACTCAGAATGCTTCTAGTCCGATGAACGGCATCAACGTGCAATTCTGCTATGTGCTCTTCCCTTCAAAATTGTCCAAAGACGCCAACGGGGCAGCCCAAGTGGGCAGAGATGTGGTGCCCATGATCCTCATGACTCTAGCCAGTCTTATCATCCTGGTTTTTCTTTACAAACACAGCCAGCAGGTGAAGGGTCTCCGCAGCAGCAGCAGCGGTGGTGGTGGTGGAAGTGGTGGAGCCGAGCAACGGGCTGCCAAAGCTGTGGTGGCACTTGTTACCTTATATGTGGTCCTCTATGGGGTAGATAATGGGCTGTGGGTGTACACTCTCACTGTGAAGCAAACAATGAGTTCCTCACTGATATCTGACCTGCGTATATTCTTTTCTTCGCTGTATGCAGCACTAAGCCCTCTGGTTATCATCGCATCTAACAGGAAGGTGAACAGCAGGCTGAGGTGTGTAGCACAAGAGAAGGCTGTCCTGGAGAAAGCCACAAGTCTTTCTACTATGTGAGGCATGCTGGGATGGATGATTGTTCACGGGGCTGCAGGGGAAGAGGCGAGAAGCGGAGATTAAGCCTGTGCTGAATTTTCTAAAGTCTGGCTCATACATGGGTCATTCTGTCTTTGAAACATTACTGGGTGTAATCTCTTGTGACAGGAATTACACAAACTCTTCTTTCCTCTCTGGTGCTTTTCATAACAAGCTTTCCTATATGTGTTCTTATATGTGTTTTTTTAGAAGATGACTGGTGGGAATTATTGCGTTACTGCCTGTAATTAAGGACAAATATAGTCATAACAACGCTGTTCCTCAGTAACAAGTTTGTACGAATCTCTGCTGATCTGGCACAATGTTGTTTTCTTAGTTTATTTATTATGTTCCCCCCGTCTTAATTGGATGGAAGAATTATAGTCGGCTGATCCTGAGCTCAATGTAGCTGTCAAATGACTTCCAGCTGCCCATTTAGCTCTAATTAAGGCTTTGAATAGCATCTGGGAAATGTCCCGTGGTAATGAGGCAGGTTAATTGTCCCACAGAGAATTGGTTAAAACCTGATGGGAAAATATATTCTTTAGAGGAGTAATAAAAAAGGGATGTTCATAACTCCACAATGAATTAGTAATGTATGTCTGAGGTCTTTGGGTCCACCGGTGAGATGAGAAGACTTTAGGGACACAGAACAACACCTTGAAACAAGCTGTGAAGAGTTTGCTTTCGACGCAGCGTGGTGGGAATTTAGGAGTCATTATGTAATTGCCATGTCTTGGAGAAGCAAGGGCGGAGAGACGGGGTGAGGACATAACAACCTCTGTGAGTGACAGTCCAAAAGACATAAAGTGGGGCTGCCAGCACTCTGTGATCCTGTAATAACTCTAAAGTGCAATCAGTGCTGCTCCATTCAGCTGCTGTCGCAATGCAGGAAAGGTAAAGATGGAAAAGTCCTCTTTCTTGTGCTTGTGCAGAAACTGTTGCATTCAGGTTGACATCAAAGGACATTAGAGGTCATTTCTTTTGTCACAGAGCAACACTCCTTTATTGTAAAAGTTGCAATTAAAACTCTCAATAATGTGATTAGTTTTTTTTTTTTTTTTTTCATTCTTTCAAAGCAATCTCCAGATGACAAATTCCATGTGTCTTACTCTTCAAACCACTGAAATCTGATTGGCACTTTACACAGACTCCGGTGGAATGAAGGATAGAATACATGGATGGTTTCACGAGAGCCTCTGGGAACGCCGGTCAGTGACGCTGTTTGTATTTCTGTCGGGAAAGAAGCGGCAGATTAGTTAAAATACACAGATACGTGAGAGACAGGTTCCTTTGGAGCGGACGCTCAAGTCTCTAAGTCTCTTTCTATGTGTGAGTGTGTGTGTGTGTGCGATAGTGTGAATGCAGGGTGTGCCAGGCGGGCCTCTCCCTGCACAAGACAGGACCTGTTTTCACTGTTTTTCATCTTTCTGGAGTCCTTTGAGCCTGATGAATGCAGGGTGGTGTTGAACATGTAGAGACCTCACAAATGTTCCCCTCTCCTGTTGTCTCACTCTCATGCCGTCCACATTTCCTTTCTAAGACTTAATTCTGTGTAAAAAGTAAAAAAAAAAAAAAAAAAGCCTGCCGAATGTGATTTTTTTCTTAGTCTAAGCTCAACTCACCTGTTCGACAAGGCAAGATATGTAAAATGCACACACGAGCTATAGGATAATAATAATACAATAACAATAAAGGAACAGTAACGGAGATTTTCAAATTAAACTACAAATGTTGTTTCTGTTTCTCTGTTAATTAGACAACATGCACAATACAAACCTGTGCAAAAGCCACACGCATAAAAAAAAAAGAGCGGTCAAGTCGTCCATCCAGAATGGTCGGTTAAATAAAATTGTTGCGTTGCACACACGTCCTGCCACTTCCACCTCTGCTGTGCCTGATGTCAGTGTGTTTACCTGCACCAGGTACAGGGATTTTTGTCCCCGCGTCCACCAATGGCAAAGCAGCAACGGAGGTTAAACCTCCCCCTCTTCTGCCTCCCAGCCCGTCCCCACCCAACGGCCTCAAACCGAAGCAAATGCATCTCCTCCCCTGCCTTACACCAAAGTTTGAAATACGGAAACTAAATGCTTAGAGAAATTTGTGATTAAACTTGTAGTAACAAACGTGAATGAACAATAACTACATTTCATTATTTTGCAAGGATTATTAACCTGTTTCCATCCATTAAACTGCAATAAGTTTTATTTTGTGGACAAAACTGCAATTTGGGTGATTAATCTCATAGAAATCTCCTGTCTCGTGTGTTTTTCTATTTTTTTTTTTTTTTTCTTCCAGTAGGAAAGATTTCAGACTGACTCTAACAGCTCAGAACTTGGGGGCTTATTACGGTGGTGAAAACGTGTCAGTAATAAACACATCCCGAGACACTTTAAAACCCCCAAATTTTATGTAAATGACAGACGTAAAAAGCCTTTTTTAAGTGCGCCGATATCGTCTTTGCCTTCCCTTCAAAGGAAGTTTCTTTAGACGTGTTGTTTGGGGGATTTATTCCCTGTTTGAGTGAAGCTGCTGATGGAGAATGACACCAGTGAAAACTGTACTTTTATGTTAATCAACTGTTTTCGGATTTTTTTATTTTCTTTTATTTTTAAGTGCACCTCTGTGTTAAAAAAAATAAAATAAATAAATAAATCACATCTTAGAAGTTGTTTTAATTCATCTCACGTTTGGTGTGTCCGTCCGAGTAGAAATAAAGAAAATATTGAAATTGTGTGCTTGAAAGTTAACATCAGAGTATGGCTGGTGGCCGGAGTTTAACACGATCTTTACTCAGTTTTTTACACAAGTTACTGAGTAGTGTGACCCATTTCCTTGCATCCACCCAGTTTAACACGGTCGAGTTTGGACTTGCCTGGAATGCAGTGCTGCACCTTAGCAAGCATGACTGTATTCAGGATTCAAGATCACAATTAACACAGCAGTATAAAGGTTAGGCCTTCTCTAACCTCGATAAACACTGTAATACTTCTCAGTTTATCCCCATTAACACCCATTTTGTGGAGTTGAGGTGAAAGCTTGATTGTCACATAAAACTGCAGGTTGTAGGGTGAAATGGTTTGAATTTTAATCGACAGTGTTGCAGCAACATATTAACGGTCTGACATTTGAGATGTAATGGTTATAAGTTTTTAGTGCGGGGTTAGATGAGAAGACTGATACCATGGTTGCTAACAAGCATCTCAATAAATAAAATGTTTTATATTGTTTGATCTCCACCAAAAAAAAATAGTAGTAGACAGTAGAGAAAAAAAGAGTAGTGGATTTTTTGGTCAAAACTGAATCTTCTAACAGCATTGCACGATGTTATCTATATGATCTATGACTCAACAGCAGCTCATGTCTGTTTCCAGAGCACCGGTAAGGACAAATGGGGGTGGTGTAAGGCTCAGAGGCCCCGGGGCAGCAGTTTGCTGCAACTCCAGCCCTCTCAGGTAAGATATGCAGTGATGTGCTGAAACTTGAAAGATGTCAAGATGTGCTGCTCCTTTTCCCGCACTGAAAGGAAGAGAGGAAGAAGGGAGTGAGGAGCAGAAGGGAAAACCTGCTGGATGGCTGAGTTGTAGAGAAGAAGCTGTGGAAATGTTGTCATATAAACTTCTGAGAAATAATTGAATATTAATAGTCGCCTTTCACCAGAAAGATAGGGGGAACAGCTTGAACCGGCTGAAATGAAAGCCGCAACCTGTCCTGACATGAACTGAAATGTCAGTGTTCTCTCAATATGCAGCACATAATTTATTACTCTGGGGTGAATTAGTTTTTGTTTTATCTTCATACAGGTAGTCTCACCGAGATCAAAATATCTTCTTTTTTTTAAGTGAAAGAGGCAAATAATGCTGGCTTCACCGACATGTCAGTTAACAGAGATTTATCCTTTGATGAAGCAATCCTGTGGACCCAAGAGATGCTGATTCATGCCGAATGCTGTGTGAAAGTATAAGCCCGGCACACAGATTTTAATCTGTGTAAATGATTAGTTGATCTAGTTGATTAGTTGATTGCAGTTAATAGATACAGTGGGAGCTCAAACAAGGGGCTTTAAAGTTGTATTAAACTTCAGGATTAATAGAGATGCCATTAACTACTCACTCAGTATGAATATACCTGAATTCTACTTCACTCAGAAATCAACCCTCAACAGGCAGGACCTTACACAACAATCAACTACCTCCTGTGTATATGAACAGTCTAATGCAAGGATTGTTTAAAATCAGGAAGAACGATAAGAGAGACATATAACCAGTCCAAACTCCTTCTACAACAACAGAAACATTTAGCCAGGACCATAAAGAGTTATCTTAAGCAACTAGAAGGACAAGAAGTCTAGTAACAGTCAAAGTGATCCCCATAAATCTATAATCACAACATCATGGAGTCAGTCTGGGATCACATGATGAGACAGATGACAACAAGACAGACTAAAGCCACACAAGAACTGTGGAAACTTCTTGGAATAACCTTGTTACTGTTTTAAAGGCGAACCGGGGGAACGTGTGGGGACCTGGAATGTGTGAAGACACTGTCTGTTTACTGCTCTTTGTATGCAGTTGATTATTCAATGAAAACTCTTTGTGCAGTTGTTTTAAAAGCATCCACAATGAGTTTCTCCCCATTAAATCAAGATGTCAGGAATGTTTGTTAATTTCCTGAACCTTCGGGTCTTTTAGAGAAAGATGACAGCCGACTGACAGATGTAAAGTCTGTTTAAAGGTCTGTGAAAAGATATGATAAAAATTCTTTTGTGGCTCCAGATCGATCTGATAAAGTTTGTCAAAGTAATCTTGAGAATTAAAAATTAACTGGATGAGTTAAAAACAAGGTCATAATAGACTTCTTAAGTTAGCTTTCCACTAGCTTCTTCTAGTGTTACGCTGCCTTCAGATGGGGTTGGATTTACTGTGTCTACCATATGAATGAGTGACTTCACTTATTCATTCATTCATTTTCTGTAACCGCTTGTCCTCTTGCAGGGGGAGCTGGAGCCTATCCCAGCTGGACAGGTCACCAGTCTATCGCTAACACAGAGAGACAGACAACCATTCACACGCACACCTAAATCCTTGTGATATTTGTATATATTAGTTTTTGTTAAGGTCCAGTAAGCCAGACTAAATTCTGAAGATGTTCTGAAGTCTCTCCCTTGTGAAATGATTATGCTCCAGCAAAGATCTGCCCGGCCAATCAAATTGTTCTGCGTGGCCTTTATGTGGTGGTGGTGATTGCTGCTTAGTTGGAGGACTATCTAACTGGGTGCAGATGTTTGGTTGTTTTTTCCAGCCCATAATGTAAATGCATCACAATCCACAATTTGTAGGAGGCATCAGTGGAATTACAGAGACAATACAGCAAAGGTTGCGAGTTGAAAGACTGAAACTCAGAAAAGACAAAGAGAAGTCAGTCAATCTCTGGAACAAAGTTTTAGGAACAGATCACAATTAAACCTTCGCCAGCGATGGAAGTGACCCAAAGCATCGACCTTATCAATCAAACTCGAAGAATATAATTTCATGGTCTGAGCTTTTATGGCTGCTTCTGAAAAAAGGCTCAGTTTTTCTTTGTGCATTATGGAGCAGGTGATGGTGAAAGCTGGAAGAATTCAGAAGTATGTCAATAAACGTACGTAGTAATTCCAGCAGCCAGACTTTCATACTGCAACCAAAGCTTTTAACACTGACAAGAACGGCAAGGCCTCAGAATGGCCAAACCATTCACCACATTCAAACCCCATCGAGCCTTTTGCCAGCTGAAAAGGAGGCTGAAAGCTCCACAATAAACATCAACTAAAGATATCGGCTCTGAAGGCTTGGAAAAGCATTTCCAAAGAATGTGCTTGACGTTACATGTCACTGGGTTGTCAGTGCACCAGAAGGGAAGTGCAGCAATATATCACTCTTGTATTTTGATTGACATTCATCTTCTAGCTTATTTTTACACATCTGGAGAAGGGGGGCATTAAAATGGCTGGTTGCACGAAATGTATGTCACATATGTTAAATAAACACTAAAAGCCAGTTTACATGCCTAACAGCTACGGTGTTTTACTTGGGTGTTAAAATACTTCTAGAGGGGGCAGTGAATTTCTTGTTTTTGCATTTTATTTGGGGGAAGGCTGGGAGCTCTTACTTGATCACTGTGTGCATATCAGTGCATGCTGGGGAAAAGTAATATAAGAACTTGTGAAATCACTTTGAAATAAGGTGAAACACTAAAAGAACGCTTGGCAAACATGCTTGTTTGCTTTCTTGCAGATAATCAGATGAGAACATTGTCACAACTCTCTCGTCAGCTGCAGCTTAGCAAGAAGACTTGAAATAGGGCGTAGCAGACAGCCTGGTCCTGTCATCACTTCTAAATTCACTGAATTGTTTATTTTTTTTTTCTGTAAAGATCCACGTCCAGTCACAAGTGCAAAAATGACTGCTTGAACTTCAGTTGTTGTTCCCATTGCACCAACAAAATGAAGTATGATAATTAATTTACTGAGCAGAAACGATGAGAGCAGAGCTACTCTCTCGTCTTGCTCTGGGTAAAATAGTAAACAAGTAAGCACCTTAACTGGTAGTTACCAAATTACTAAGTAATTATCTGTATTTTCATGATTTACTGACATAAAATTGGCCATAACTCAACCACAGGAGCCAAAAGAGACCTTTCATCAAAGAGGAACATAACCTTTTTCATGTTAAATTTACACTGTAGCAAGAACTAGGATCTTGCCCTTTATCATTCTCATCTTTCTCCCTAAATGCCACAAAGGTGGAATTTTCCACTAGCTACTTCCCTGTGCTCACTGTGGAATGCAGACAAGATAGAGCAAGCCTGCAGAGCTCGGGATCGCAGCAATAACAGTATGTGAGGTGCTTGGCTTGTGCACATCATGCCTACCTTCTTAACACTCCCTCCAGGGGGTTTGTTAAGCTATTACTCTAAAGTGTGGCTCTGTCCTGCAGTGTTGGTAGTTGCCACTGTTGCTGTTGATTGTTGTGAGACTCCTGCAGAGGGTTTGTTTTAGCGGCCATTTCAGCGTTACCTGATTTAGTTTTTCTTTCCACAAACCAGTTCACAAAAGTCTTGATGTTGTTAACATTTATTTCCTATAAGGTCACTGAGCGAGCCCAGTGCATCATTCAATATTTTTGTCCATCTAAGTGTAACTCTCTCAAAAGCCCTAAAAGCAGTGGGATGTTTTTAACACAACTCTAAATTCAAAGCTGCTGGAGACATTTACGGTCGCTCTATTAAACAGCCTGAGATTGCTATCTGTGCCTGAGAGCAACAGACCTTGTAAAGTTATACAACACGGGGCATGTGCTGACATAACATACCATATCTCATCTCGCCACTATCGGTCTTGAAGGACGTGCGGAATAATGTGTGTAGGAAATTATCAGACAAATTTGGCCTTTTTTGGGAATCTAGCAGCAGGAAGTCTATGAGTATTTACTTTATATACATTTACATAGGTTTAAAAATATCACACAATCCTGCATGTATTCTATAGCAGCAGACAAATTGGCCAGAGTGGGGAGAGGCTGGCACTGGGTGATAAGGAGCATTAATTCCAATGATGTGACAAAAAAACGAGCCTCCTTGTGCTTTTTTCTCGAACAAGTGGCGTCACTCCACCCACTTAAAGCTGAATAATAGATCTGATGGATTGTCTGTGTATCACACAGCTGCAGTCAGAGTAATTACAAAAGACATGAGTGAAATGCAGCCATTGTAGAGTTTATACAAGCTGAGAGAATCACAGTATCTGTCTAGGTGGGCGAGACAGCCTCACTAATAAAAGGCTCGCTCTCTGATTTTGTTGTGGCCATCTCTTTGGGTTTTCTATCCCCGCCCAACTCCAACCAGCTGAGTTTTGATGTTTGTATTAAAAGAAAATAGGTGCACACTTTGCTGTTTGGTCCTACAAAATCAGGTAGCCAACTCTTGAGCGCTTGCAAATGGGGGAAGAGAGAGAGAGTGCCCCCTGTTGATTTCCTTAAGGTATTACAAATAAAGGGGCACAGTGAAACTGATGGTTAATGCAGTAAAACATTCTGTGAGTTACAAACACAAGGTACTTGATCTGCCTTATTTGCACATGAGTCACACGTTCAGCTCCCATGCCGGCATACTGGCGATCAGTCTTACTCCCTTTATGCATCCTGACAAACAGCATGGATGACTTATTTATATACAGTAATAGACAGAGAAAAATCTGATTAACCTCAGCAACCTTAATTTGGATGAATGTCTGGGAGGTGCTGTTGGCACCTACTTAGGTATATGTATTTTTCCAGGCTAAGTTTATACATATATGGACATGTGCTCTTGGCGCTAATGAAGGTGAACACTGAAGACTGAATTTTCAACAGACGCTCGTTTGGATCAAGGAGAGAGCCTTTCTGTACAGATTTTGTTCTCGCTGTGCGTGGGTGAGTTTTCCTCCCACAGTCCAAAGACATTCCTGTTAGGTTAATTGGTGATGCTAGATTGGCTGCTGGTGTGGAAGTGACTGCAAACGAATGTTTTGTCTCTTTGTGAGGGACTGGTGATCTGTCAGCTAGAACAGGCTCCAACCCCAACAGGAAAAAGTGCATATAGTTGAAGGAGTACATAATGATTTAGGAATACGCTGGTATAGTCGTATAGTGGCACAAACCTCCAAACAAATTTGTAAGTAATCCATACATCCATCCATTATCTATTACCCCTCATCCTGTAGAGGGCAGCGAGGAGCTTCAGCTTGCCCCAGCTGGCATCGAGCTAGAGATGGGTCGCACCCTGGACAGTCTATCACATGGCTAATAAAAACAAAAACAGTCAACCATTTACACTATTGAGCACTCACTACACATCAATTAACCTAACATGCAAGCCTTTGGACTACTAGAAAACCCAGGCAGACACAGGGAGGACATGCAAACTCCACTTAGCACGACTCCAGACATCCAGAAGGTTCAAACCCAGAGCGTTTTTGCTGTGAGGCAACAGTGCTAACCATTAAACCAAAGTGTTGCCCAATTTGAAACTAATGAGATTATTAAAAACAACAACAACAAAAAAAACAGCAGGAATTTGAACATTCAGGCAGTTACCCCCTTTGCCCCTTTTACACATTTACAGTTACAGCTGATTTTAGAAGTTAATGTTTTCACTTGCACCTATATGAAAGCCTTATATTCACAACGATAGCCAACACCAAAAAGCAGCTCTAAATTTACATAATAGCTTCACTTGTCACATTTGTGTCATCTTGCACTTTTCTAGAAATGGTTTGAAGTGCTGCTACTTACACAACTTTCACTCTCCTTAACATATAGTACAAAGCTGTTTAAGCTTTTCTAAAAATTCTTACATATTAATTGTGGCAGCGTCAAAAGACCAGACGTCTTTTTAACAACCAGTTTCAGACCTGCCCTGGTCCCTAATGCACTTCTAATTGCTAAAATTCTTCCAATAAAGATTTTTCGTTCAGACTCGTCATCGTCACGGTTCAGTAGCAATTGAATAACAATATTATCTAAGCAAAAAGAGAGAGAGAGAGAAAACAACACAATCAGACTGACCACATAAGAAGCTTATATTAATAAGGCTGGAGAAGAGCTGTTCAAGCATTACACTTCAAAAGTGAAAAACGCAGATGACTGTGTCGGCTAATCATTTTTACATATTTACATATGTGTTGTCATCATGTAATATAATGCCTGCTTCAAAACCAACAGTGTAAATATGGATTGCACCATTTTTTTTAAACAGAAATGCATTTATGCCATATCACACATTTACACATTTGTAAAGGCAGCAACACTTAAAAAAAAAAAAATCCTGCAGCGCAAATTTGTGACTCCATTCATGATCATAAAGATATTTTAAGTAAGCAGGCAGCCGAGGCCACTGGTTTTCTCTAGTGTCACAGGTTTTGTTGGAGTCTCAATGCACTGAATAATGTATTGACTCATTTGTCTGGAGGAGAGCCATGGTAAGCCAGACGATCAATGGCACAGCAGCAGTGTCAGATTAGCCTTTATAGAACTGCCAGTTTTTTTCCCCCCCAGCACAGTCATGTTCATCCCAGCACTGGGAAACTATTCTGATTCTAATTTCTTATTCTGTGTCCTGGAAGAGAGCTGAGGGACAGACAAGGGCGTTCATTTTGGAAAGAGGTACATGATCCAGATAAATAGCATGCAGTCCAATTTGTAGTGTTGGTGTTTGTTTTTGAGAACTCATTCTTCCGCACTGAGGCACCATATCTCAAAAACGAAACATAGCATGATGCCCATTTTTTCCAAAGAGAGACAACCTATACATCCATGTACATTAACAGGTTGGCATGCACATCTAGCAGCTATCTGCGTCTCTATTTTAAACGCTCATGCTTCTAGGTGTCGTGCAACAGCAGCAAGATAAAAGCATGACCTGTCGTCTACAGCGCATCCACTCCACCACAGCCTCTCCTGAACCTTCACAGCACACATAACACCTGGTCCATTTATGTGGACGCTGTGAGAGTCTTTCATCGCAACCTCTCCACCTTCACTCTATCCCCCTGTGGTCCTTCAGGATACACTCATTAACAGCAGAGGGCATTGGACACATCACCTCATCACCTCCCTACAGAACCGAGGGCCTCCACCTGACCTTGGAAAATGTCCAAGCCAGCAGCACGTCAGACCTCAGGAGGGGAGAGAGGTTCGGGTTACGCGATGAAGGTCAGCTTGCTGCAGCATCGGTGCATGCTGAAGAGCTCTGCTACTTCAAACACAGGTGGAGTTTTCAAGGTTTCTGTGTTTCAATTATTTATGGAAAAGCCAGCGAATATACAACATTTTGACACTTTGTTCAAACATTTCTTTCTTTTCATTAAAATGTTCAGAGCACGGTTCAGGTGCAGCTTCGGTTACAGCCCACATTCATAATTTATGGCCTGTTAATGAGATACCGTCAGAAATGTGATGTGACATGGAATCATTGTGTGGCTTTACCTTTAAAACTCCATCTGGAAGCTAAAGCAGACATCTGAGCAAGATTCACATCATGAAGCGAGACCAGCATTCACAGAGACTTTCATCTTAAAACACCACCCCACTTTATCAATACCGAGTAGGAGGAGACAGAAACAGAAAAGTCCATTAATAAGGAAGATGGAGTCTAATGTGAAATCGACCAGTAGGTCTTTTAATGATTACTAGCTGTACATTGATTCAAGGACTCACATGAGATGGGAACAAAGAATGCTTTGAGGGGGACGAATACTCCGCTACAGCTTTAGAAATCAGTTATCAAACCTCTGAGTCTAAGTGTAAGGGTCTACTTCACATATTTTATGTATTTTTTTTAATCATTGTTATTATTATTTTCAGAAACTGAATTTTTAATCCGCCAACAAACATCTTCATAAATAAACTTAGATTTATTTGATGGTCACAAATTGTACTTTAAACTCCAGGCACTGTGTTATTTATTGTACTTTATCAAACAATTTTCTCTGAAATGTATTGATTGTTTTGCCAGAATAATCTCAATGGATTGAATTTATTTTTCTACATCAGGCTAATGGGTTGTGCAGTAGTTGGGTTTGTAACATTATACCTGGATGTTTCTCAGTGGGCTTTCTCTGTTATTTCTTGTTTTTTTATTATTTATTTATTTTACATCCAATTTTACATTTGTAAAAGGTTTGTCCAAAAACCGAGGGTGCTATCTGCAGTTTTTATTCCAGTGAATTGCTCCCATATTTGGAGTTGTGTATCCAGTTTCCCTTAATACAGCTGTGGTTTAAAGTTAGCATCTTAGTACCGTGAATGTGAGCATATTGGCACGCTGAAGTAATAACTGAATTCAAAACATAGTTTAATTGGTAGAGCTGCTCGTATGACTACAGAAAGCAGAATACTGTAGATGTGATAAATGTACCATAAGCTACTATTCAAATACAAAGTTAAAGGCAATTCGCGAGCTATCAAATAAGGCACAAAAGGGCCAAAAGTAGGTGGAGACCAAAAACAGCATTAAAGAGGAACTACTGTTTTTTACAACCTGGACCTTATTACTGGCATAAAATATAACCATTTACTCACCTATATAAGTCATTCAGATGATATTTAGATATATATCCATATAGTGGGAGTGAACGGGGAATAGCAGTAGTGTATCAAAACAAAATATTGGTGAAATGAACGAGTTTCATTTCAGATAATGGGTTATTTATAGGCTGCGTTTTGGTGTCCCAGTCACTCTCACTATATGGATATGTGTGGATCTAAATATCATCTGAATTACTCCGAATGACACCAAAGTTATTTGAGTGAGAAAACGATCGTATTTTATGCCAGAAATAAAGTCCAGGTTGTTAAAAAAAGGTAGTTCCCCTTTAAGAGAAGCGCCTAGAAGCATGACTTCAAAGTAATGCGTTGTCGGATCTTCTGGATATGTAAATATGTTGATATCACATTCTCTGTACCACCTTATAAACATAACGGTGATAATATGCCGTGTTGTGTTTACAGCTCGTTACACACCTTTAACTGAAGAACAATAACCACATCGGTGCTACTGATGCTGGATTTAGCCCCCGTGTCTGCTGAGGTCTGTACCATTGCAGTTGGGATGAAAATGCAGCCGGCTCTCTCGCCCACTGCTGCTGAGGCTGATTGAGAAAGGCACAAATGCAGCTAAAGTCCGACCAATAACCACATCTACAGCTTCAACCACCCCCGCCTCGGGCAGAGAGGCCGAACTCTGAGCCAATAGCTCCACGCTGTCAGAGCTCAGCCTTTTAAAACGAATAATGATCTATAATCACATCATCTACTTTCTCTGTAACCCTCCCCCTAAACCGGCAGTGTATTACAGTGCAACTGGACTGAACCTAAACATTAGCAGTATATACTAAGGGACATTCAGAACCTACCTTCATCGTTATTATCGCAACACTATCGCCAGAAAAAGCGTAAGTCTGAGACGCCACCATACTTTCCTTCTGTGTTTTTTTTTTCATTAAATTTTAGGGTTCAGCCCAGAGATGACAGCTATTGATTTAAACACGAGTCTACCGGATTCCACTACCTGCCAGCGTGTCCTTACTTCTGACCTCTGAATTTGTTGTTGTTCTGTTGCTGAAATGTTATCAATTTTTTGAAATAACCGCTCACCGTTTGAAAAGAAGAGGGAAACAGCCTGGAAAAACTGAAATCATTTTGTGATTTTTCTCCAGTTCTGATCAAGGTAAAGACATGTCAGGAAGAGGAGGGGGATACAGACGGTGTGGGGTGTCTTTGCTGATATGCTGCACAGATGTAAGGAGACTACGGGAGACTTAGGGGATACTTGCACCAAACTCAAATGGATGACACTGCGTGAAAGAATTTAACAATAGTTTCACAAGCCAAGCACAATCCTGCTGCTTTACTGTATTAACGTCCCACACTATGAAACACAGAAAGGTCAAAATCTGCTAAGAGAGCATAATGGACTGCAGAACAGCACAATAGTGACACCTGACAAATTTAAATGTATATTCTCCGGTCTGTCTGCAATATGTCACATTTGCAATACATTACATCGTTCAGCATTGGCCCTCCCTGAGAAAAACATGCTGTTCCTTGCTACAGTGCATTATGAAAGGTTGCAAATGGGCTAATTTGCAGCTTTGACAGCACCAGCCTCAGCAAAAGGCAGGAGGTAATAGGTTTTGAGGTGCCGCTTCAGCGACTGCTGTGATAGGAACGACGTGGCTGAAAGCAGGCATAGGTCAGGCTTCTCTAGAAACTCTGACAAATTAAAAACAGAAAACCTTTGACATTTATCATGCTAGGAGTCTGCAAAGGTCATTGCCTGTACTTGCTGCTTTCATTTTCCTTCCCCTTCCCCTCTGGACATGCTTTGCTGTGATTGCCTATTGCCTGCTGGAGCTGCAGCAGGGGGAATGAGCAACCGTGATTTGAGAGAAATACTTGCCCAGTGACAGACATTTCTCATACAAGAAGTAGTTATATGAAGTAAATATAAATGGGGAAAAAAAAAATCTCTGTTGCCGTGGCTCTCCTTTTTCCTCTTATTTATTCTCCTCAGCATACCAGTTGTTAATGGGCCTATCATGATGATTAGTGATCACATCAGTTTCATCAGGATGCTGTTGAGAAATAAACTGCTGTTGTGTAAAGAACAACCACAAGCATGTAATAACACACGAGAATTCATTTCTGATTTCCTCGCAATACATCATTCCACACCATAAACACTCAAAAACTTGTAATCCCGCTGGACCATGACCGCCTCATTTAAATGTTAATACAATTCCCATCATTCGTAATTTAATGTGCTCCCTGGCATTTCCCGTTCATCTCGGTAATGCTATCTCATGTGACAAGCCAATTTACGGCCAGAGTTGACCAAATTGCTTCAGCATTGTAACGCTAACGCCATAATAAATCCTTGACATACTGCTCCTCCTCAGGTAATAAAAGAAAATAATAGAAAGTTACACATGTTCTACTGTGAAATCCATTCTCATTGATTTCCCCGGCACTAAAAAACACAGCAAGATTGCGCCTTCAAGTCGGACACGATGCAGCCGGAGAAACGTTACATGTGAGGAATGTGGCAGAGGCTGCCCTTTTTGCCCTTTTGTTGCCAGAGGTGGCATCAGTGCTTTCTGAAAGCAGCGTGAGCGATGACACAAGCAGTGCTAGAAAGACAAATCAGACAGATTATAGCTCTGAAGACAGAGGAGAGAGAGTGGGGCCAGGCTTAATGCTGCTAGGTGTCGTCTCGTGTGACCTTTCAGGGAATTACCACTGTGCATGACCCAGAGCATGCCTCCTTGTTACGGAGACAGTCTGGGGCTTCAGTTGCCGCCCCCCCCCCCTTGTCCTCTATCCTTCCTCCGCCATACATCATGTCCTAACTCTTCCTTCTGATGCCCGGCTACCATTCCAATTGACCTGATCGCGGCCAATAACTCTGATAATCCCTCACTTCTCATTAGCTCTCTCGCACAACTTCAAGCGAATATGTGAATTCTGGAGGCTTCCTCTGTGTCTGCGACGTAGCTTAACCTTTGATAATATGTCAGCACGACTTAGCAGAGAAAACCGGGGATTAGTCGACTTGTCGGGGAAGCTATTGTGTGAGAAGGGCAGCATCAGAAGTTGATCTGAGTTTAGGTGGTGGGATATGAATGTGGATTCTCCCGACGCATGGACATTCAAAGCTTAAAAATCCTATGATTAAGACATGTAATCCTACGTTAATTGTGGAACTGCAGTATATGTTGAAACAGTGATGACTCACTGTGACATACCTGCTATTTCCAACTGTGCATATCAAATTTGCTTTAAAGGATAAATCCGGTGTTATACTTTTATTTTCTGCGACACCAAATCCTGTGAAAAGACACAGACGTATCTGACTCCTAATGTTTTCCAGCTTCAGTCCTGTATTGAAACTGGAAACCTGTCACTTTATATTCGGTCTTAGTGCTGAATTTACTTAAATAAAGGCTCAGTCATTTTTGAAAACAACCAGGCTTAACAACTTGTAGTAACTTGAGTAAACATTTCCACTGTGGATTAGTGCTCATTTAGAGCTATAGTGTTTAGATGAATGAGAGCAGCGATCGACCCTTTCTGCTTTACTGAAATGAAGCTAAATGTCACCCAGCGCATGGGTTGCCGCACTGTTGAGCTTGTAATAGTTTCTGGCACTGTAGAAGATAACAATAAGACCACTGTGAACCTTCTACTTTAAAGCATCTTTTCAGTCAAGCGTTTTGAGAAATGTGCTTATTTGCTTTCAGAGCAAGATGAGGCAATCATTACCTCTTTCACGTCAGCGCAGGGAACGTGGCGCCACTGCAAGCCGCTGGTCAGTTGAGCTTAGGACAGAGATTGAACAGATAGCATGCATCTGCCTAAATCAACCTAAACTCTAAAGCTACAGTCATGGTTCTGGATCCACGCCTTAGCTCTGAGCCCTACACCATAGCCTGATGTGCACCTTCCCAGAAACACAGACCCATGCACAGACTGCAACAGCTGTGCATGAGTCTGAAATGCATTTTTCTCATCCAGATGTTTTTTGTCTGAACACAAAGATAGTGTGCCAGCCACAATTCCTGAAATGACGCAGAGTATAAATGCCTAAAATGGTGTAGGCCAGCGGAGTGGACACTGTGTGGATCAACTGCTGGCATAAAATTACATCTCATTAGTTTAATCTCTAAAACCGTTTTGGATTTGTTGCATTTAGGACACGTGCTACGCTAAGCTAACCAGCTAATGGCTCCACCTACATGTTTACTGCACGTTGGTGTATTTCTTTAAAGATAGTTAATAAATCAGAATGATGTGCACATAAAAATAGATGGAAAATCTTGTGAGCTTTTTTTTCCGGAACAGCAAACCCTGAACAAAGCAAAGGAGAGAACTTGGATGGAGTGGAGGGGGGGCTTTTCTAATAATATGCCCCACAGAGCAAGACTATGACAAAACCAGCTTGAAAGGCAGCCAAACACTAACAACGAGTTCACAGGAAGCCACTGTCACAGGCAAAAATAAAACCACTCAGCTTGCAAAGAACAAACTGCAATTACTTCCAAGGTCTTAATTAAAATAAATTAAGCCAAGGCTGAGACAGAGGAAGAGACACAGAGGGAATGGAGTTACAAAGTTAAATCGACATTTTACTTGAAATAACGTCTGTAGGGTGGCTTCAATTCCACGAGAAATATCTTTGATGACATCCACCATAAATCCATTCTTCTTTCACTCAACATGTTTCTCCCTGAAGAGGGTTTTCATATATTTATGACAGCACAGTGTCTATGTTTTCCTCTCCCTCCACATCCCTGTCTGTATTTGATGTGCTCCACAATCCAGCCTGTGGACATAGTGTGTTTTGAGAGACAGATGAGAGGAAATGATTCATTCATCAGACAAGGCCCAGAGATACAAATCCCAGCTGACCCGCTGATCAGATGTTTGATATTGCAGCTCTTCCTCAGGGCAGGTACGGGGCTACGCTTATTAGGGCTTTCAGTTGAGAATGATGCACGGGTCATCATCTCTCCCGTAGCGCCTGTGTGTGACAGCAAACACAAGCTGGCCTCCCCTATGAAAATGTGCACATTGCAACACCTAATTCAAACGTCAAACCAGATAAGGAACTGCAGGGATGATGGTGTGATATGACGGCTGGACAGGCCTGTCAGGGGTGTAATTATTTTCCACCAAAAGGAAATATGGATTTGGCCTCAGGTGTGTGTTTTCTTGTTTCTGGGGGCACTCTGTGGGTAAATGTGTCACGCCAGAACTCTGCGGAGGCAGATATATATACTCATCAAAACTTTTGTGATTGCTTTGGACTCGCAATTGCAAAAGTGTGCGCGGGGGAAGATGACTGAGTGTAGCAGTCCACCAAGCTGAAAATGACACATAAAGGAGCGTGTGTTTGCTTTCCTTATCTGCAGCTTTGACACTGACAGACATTGCATTAAATATAACAATTATTCTGGGCTGCTTTTGATTAATAAAAAGAAAAAAACTGATAAACACAGTGTCCATCAGAGGGATTTTTATCTGTGGAGTGCATTCATGGCAAAGTGCCCAGTAAACAGATGAGAGAGCTGCAATATTAAAAGCATACGTGACGGCGGGCAGATGAAAAAGCACCTGCAGTGATGTTTTTGATGTATTTTCATTACTTTTATTATAAAACATTTTCCATTTGGGATTCATCAGCGGCCAGAGACAGCAGAGATATGTATGACACACAGAAAGAGACAGTTTTTTTTTTCTTTTCTAATAGTGTTGTTCTCTTAAATTCCTGTGACAGACAGGAGGGGAGTCGTGACTTGGAGGAGACTTGGAGTGCATTTATTCATTCCACATAAGAAATCGTCTATGCTAATTTAAGGGCCATTTGTCTGAGCTGATGCCTTTCTCCCATCACAGCCTTTTATTGTTATTATGATTAAGTGGTGGTGGAGGGCGGGGGGTGTGACCTGTTCATTAGATATCATTTCATCTCAACCTTCTCCAAACTGCTATTAAATTAAGACAGAAAAGTCCCGCATTCAACATTTTACTCAAGCATGCACTTAAGTGTAAGAATTATTTCATTTTATTTAAGAATGTATTAAATACAGTTAAATCGGCCTCTGCACTTTATTCCTCGCATCTTAATATTTAATATTTTTATATTGGATTTTTACTGGTTGTTTGTTATTGTTGTTTGTCTGTCTTGATCACCATGCCGTGTGCTGCTGCCTGTCTTGGCCAGGTCACCCTTGTGAAAGAGGTCCTGATCTCAATGGGTTTTTTATCTTGTTAAATAAAGTTTAGAATAATAATAAGAAATCATTATAAGGAAATTTACATATCACTGATGCAACCGTATATGCTGGTATCGCAGTTACAGAGTGTTTTAATGTAGATTTTCAATAGTTTTAACAGTTAAATATACCCTCAAGTAGTTTAATATATGACAATGCATTTGATCTTATGAAATGATCAGGACACTGTAGGTAACTGTGAAATAAATGTAGTGTGGTAAAGTCCACATTTTTTTTTCTCCAAAAGGCAAATCTTTCAATAACTTTCTGTTGGACTGCCATGTTTTGTTCAGAGATTCATGATTGAACTCATGATTCATGAGGATGAATCCCATTGACTCTGGTGATCTTTAAGGGTTTTTCAATTAAATATCTTGACACGTAGCATGATATAAAATGTCTTACAATCATTCATACCCGTCTCAGAATGAGCTGTAATGACTTCTTTACTCCTCAGAAAACATGGGATCAATATTGTCCTATTGAATGGATTATTACGATTTACACCACCCCTCTGAATTGAGCTGAAAATCCTTTCAGATCAGGCCAGTCTGCTCCAACTGGGGCAGTTGTTCTGATTGGGCAACTATTGTGATTACTGGTTTATAGTGTCTGTGTAAATGTGGCTGTTGTCTGAGCACGTTAACATTCTTGCAGTAGTTCAAGAAGTTCAAAACACCACTGTGCAAAACTGCTGACACGGCAGTTGCCTCTCAGCCTTGTATTGGTTTGAATTTCCCCTGGGATTAATAAAGTATCTATCTATCTATCTATCTATCTATCTATCTATCTATCTATCTATCTATCTATCTATCTATCTATCTATCTATCTATCTATGTATCTATCTATCTATCTATCTATCTATCTATCTATCTATCTATCTATCTATCTATCTATCTATCTATCTATCTATCTATCTATCTATGTATCTATGTATCTATCTATCTATCTATCTATCTATCTATCTATCTATCTATCTATCTATCTATCTATCTATCTATCTATCTATCTATGTATCTATCTATCTATCTATCTATCTATCTATCTATCTATCTATCTATCTATCTATCTATCTATCTATCTATTGGTTTGTTTCTACAAAAAGTTAATTGACATTACTTCAGCATTTGCACATACAAATTCACTGAAACTTAACAAATTTTTTGAATTGTGGCTCAAAAGAATAATTTTAAAAAACAAACTAATGAAACTGGCCTGGACACAATTGATGGTACCCCTACCTTAATATTGTGTTGCACAATATTAAGATTTCTGTAACTCTCACTGAGACTTCTGTCTGGACCTGTTGACAAGTATTTTGGCCCAGTTCTCATGAGCAAACTGCTCCAACTCTAAGGTTTGTAGGGTTTCTTCTCCTGACTGTGTGTTTAAGCTCCTTCCACAGATGTTTACAGTTTTTCTCTGTTGGTTTGGCTCATTTCTTGAAACAGAAATTACATTCTTAAAACTATAAGACCATTTGGCCAAACAGTCTTACAGTTCTGCACAACATTACAGCTCACTAGCAAAAGCGCATATATCTCCCAAAACTGTTCACACATGCTTCAAAACTAGATTCCTTTACCATGTAAAGTGTCAGTACCATCAAAATGGCAAAGATCTTTCTCAATTGCTTTTGGCTCATTTGCATTCACTTAGTGCTTTTACCAAAAATAAACTGGATGGTTCAGCATAACACCATGGATGAGCTGCAGAACCTCATATCTCTCCCAAAACAGTTTACTTTTGTGTCAAAACCAAACTTCTTTCTCATGTAAGTAGTCAGTGCCCCCAAAATGCATCATCCCTGTGGCATTCTGTGAGCACTGCAAGTCAAAATGCTTAGATGTTTTGTCACTATGGCAGAGATGTATAAAACCTAAGAAAAGGACTTTACAGTAAGAGCAGCCTCCAAAGTTTGACATCACACACACTGCACTCATATTGCCAAGGAAATTGTAACCATTTTTATTCACATATAGCCTACATAAAGTAACTCAAGATTATGTACTGTAAAAACAAAATGTATAGGCCTACAGTTCTCTGTACATGTATGAAATATGAACACAAAAAACCAGAAAAAATATACCAAGCCTATAGTGCAGTAAACAAAGTTTCACGAGTAGAGACATTTTCACTGGTCATCACTGTCATCACCCTCTGTCTCCTGGCCACCATCTTCATCCTCCTGACCATCCATACGCTGCGCTCTGATTGGCCACATATTTTCATCAACATCACAGCGGATATTTTCCCTCGCGATGCAGCGAGGGAAAAAGCGGCGTGAATGACGCAACCATCCCCTACACTGATCCCCTGTAATGTCATCACACGCAGCATCCATGGCATGGAGCAGGGACCTCTGGTCTTGAGCACGATGCTCATACACTCTCCACCTCCATGCGGAAAAAAACTCCTCAATTGGATTCAGGAAGGGAGAGTATGGAGGTAGGAGCTGCATGAGCATCCTTGGATGCCTGGTGAACCAGGCCCTGATGAGCGGGCCTCGGTGGAAATTGACATTGTCCCACACTATCACATAGTGTGGGAGGTGAGGCCCTTCCAGTCCTCTCTCATTTTCTGGGACCAGATCAGTGTATAGGTGCTCCAAGAAAATGAGAAGCTTTTGGGTATTGTACGGGCCTAAACTGGGGATGTGTGTGGCCACACCATTCTCTGAAATGGCAGCACACATTGTTATGTTGCCCCCTCGCTGGCCAGGTACCTCCATGTTTATACTGCAAAAGGTACAGGCCCTAGCCAAGCTCTATATATACGCGTTTGGCAGCATTCACAATCATAGACAGCACCAGTCAGGTGGCTAAATAGCTGATTGATTGGTCATCTGAGATGTAGGAACTCCTCCTTCGTTAGTCAAGTTCTAATTTCACCTGACTGTCAATTACTGTCATGAATTTATGAAATGCTGCAAGAAATTCATATGGTTTTCATGGTATTAGCCTACAGTATGTTGACTAATTTTGACAGTTGAACAGACTATTGTGCATATGATGATTTACACAGTGAAATCATGCTGACATGTTTTGGAGAGAGCAACCATTAGACTGAGAATCAACTAATCAGCTTAGATCAGCAAGATCTATTCATTTGGAAAATGTGCTAAATGTATGCTCATTGTGCTAACTCTAGGGTACTTGTACATAACCATTTGCAAAGATGCACTAAGACACTTGAGACATGTACTAAGACATTTGCAATTTGATGAAAGCAATGAGAAATGCCATTCTGTTGTGAACATTTGCAAGGTGGTTTGGAGATTTGTCCATGTTATTTTGAGAATGTAATTTCTGTTTCAAGAATTGAGCCAAACCAATAGAGAAAAACTGTAATAGGATTTAGATCAGGGCCACTTCAGAATAGTCCAATGTTTTGTTCTCTCCATTCTTGGGTCTAGTGAGCTGTTTGTTTCCGGTTGGAGGACCTATGACCTGCGACAGAGACCAAGCTTTCTGACACTGGGCAGCACATTTCGCTCCAGAACGCCTTGATAGTCTTGAGATTTCATTGTAGCCAGATGCAGCAAAGCAGCTCTGGAACATAACCCTCCTTCATGTTTCACTGTAGCTACAGTGTTCTCTTCTCTTCTTTGGACGCTCCTTTTTTTAATGTGTGAGCGTAGAGCCGATGTGACTTGCCAAAAAGCTCCAGTTTTGTCTCATCTGTCCAGGACACATTCTCCCACCATGTTCAGTGTGGTACACATCATGATACCAAACAGCACAGTGACTGCTTTTCACCCTTTAAACAGGCAGATGCACTGATTACAAGTTTGAAGACATTTGTGATGCTAATTACAGCACACACCTTCAGTTTAACATGCCCCTATGGTCAACTTATTTTCAGTGGGTACCATTGTTTGTGTCCAGGCCTGTTTCATTAGTTGTTTTTTAAAATAATCAATTAATTAATATTTTTGTCAGTTTCAAGTTATTTCAGGGACCACCACGTGTTTTTCGTTCTTTAATGGAAGGGCTATCGACTATTTTATTCACATGTGTAAGAGATTCAGATACGCTAAAGGATTGATGCCTATTTCCAGTTCAGAGCATCTTGTCCACTAAGATGAATGTAAACATCTATAGTGTGGCTCTGTGCTTTAAACTAGAAGCTTTATTTTAGATGCACGGTTCCTCATTTCCAGTGTTGTAGCAGACTCTCTCTCTGTCTGAGTTTTTTTTTTTTTTTTTTTGCTCAAACACTGTGCAATGATTTCCTGCGCCAAGGTGAAGGCACTGCACATTAAACTATTCTGAGCTCAGGCTTCATCCGCCCTGTGTATTGTGAAAGAATCCAATAATAAGGCTGAAAGTGAGAGAACCCCTGCAGAGATCTAATCAGTGGCACACATTGCCCTGCGCTAGAGACTATAGTATGCCCAAGTCAGGCTCATCCAAAGTCATTCTTACAAGCCAGTTTAAGAATTATTCTCCCCAAGGTCTGTGGTACATTTCTTATTGTGTAATATAAACCACAATCTCCTCTGACATTTGTGTTGACGTTTCAATAGGTGGCCCCTTAAACATCTCTGGAGGGGTGACTCTAAAAAACTGTCTGAGCTGGTGGTTTAAATGGCAGTTATCCACATCTGCTCCTCTTGTTTTCACCTTACTGACCACGCTTGCTCACTCCATCTTACTTAAGAACCCAATTTTGTATTTCGCCACATTAATTTGCAGCTGCGGCGAAGGTTTCCGTTTGTTCCCGCTGAATATTTTGCCATATTTTCCTCGGACAAGAAAAGGCCAATTTACGTGGCACAAAATAATGACTTTCATGCAACAAGCCACATGCAAATGAAATCCTGTAAAGAAGGTCAAACGTATTCAAGATTTCTCGAGCACTCTTTAATAAGAGGAGCTCGATGATGGCCTAAAAACGGAAGCGCTCTCAAAATATGGTGCACAGTGTCCTGAACGAAGTGCTTTTTACTTGCCTGGATGCCGACAAAATACAGGCTCTTAAAGTAGATTTATTATTAAAGAAATAATAATAAAAAAGCATAAATTCACTTGCTTCAGAAAAGAAACTCTGCTTGACATTTTTCGGAAGAACTTATGGATAAACACGGCTCCAGTGAGCGCAGTGGGCAGCTTACCAGAGCGATTTGGCTTAAAAAGTACATCCTGCTCCACAGGATATGCTGAGTGAGCTGATCACATTCTGTCCACCTGTTCGCAGAGGGAATGACCTCCAGGAACAGGTAGACATCCCAGCAGGGCAAGTTCACACACGAGCCAAGCGCGCAGGTAGTGCACAGTGGAGTGATGAAGCCATAAAAGGCAGAGCGGAAAAGAGGAGCGTGGTGAACTCAAAGCTGAAATTTCACTGAAAGGCAAAGACGTGTCTAAAGTGAAGTGGATGAAAAAAATCATACGATGGCGGCGGAGTCCGCTGTTTAACTGTCTGTATATCAGAAGACGAATGATTCACAGGAGTGGGGGAGAAACTGTCTCTGATTAATACTTACCATAATTAACAGATTACAACTACAACCACTGCTTCCTGTCAAGTAGTCAAGCTGCAGTTTACATCCAAAGACTCTTATAACATACAGTATGTTGTGAAGACTTAGGAGAAATTCAAAAGTGTGTCTGCAGAGCATTATGCTGTCAGAGTGAATAGAAAACATAATTATAGTTTATTTTGTCCTATCCAAAATCCAGTCTTCATCTTTGAGCCCAGGTAAAGGCTGCTCCAAAACTGAGGACATTTGCTCAAGGTGTTCCTGGGATATTGTGTTTGCAAGTTGAGTTCAGTCCAAATATGTGTTTTGTCGGCTAAAGAGACTTTGACCTTTAAGTGGATATCTGTGCCAAATCTGAAGAATTTCCATCAAGCCGACATGAGGTCACTGTGAACTTCGACCACTGAATTCATACCAGTTCATCCTTGACTCCAGACGAATGTTTGTGCCAAATCTGAAGAACTTCCCTGAAGGTGTTCCAGAGATATCACATAAACAAGTTGACTGATGGCCAAAAAAGTACTTTGCAAGGTGATAATGAACTTGACCCCCAACTTCTAAAAACCTTGTCTTGGAGTGCAAGGGAACATTTGTGCCAAATTTGAAAAGAGTCCTTCAAGGTTTTTCTGAGGTATTACGTTCAAAAGAATGGACTGGCTGTATATACCCATATGTATGAATGAACAACTGTTCCTGGCATGGAGATAAAAAAGACTGCAAAGAGAGAAGTGATATCATCTGACCTGAACAAATTCTGAGTGAAATTAATGTTTTTGTCTAAATTCTAGCAGATTTTGCCCGTTCTGTGTTTACTGATTCTGATTTTGATGTAAAACCATAGTTGTCAAACAATCTCTACAAGTTTTGATGACACTGACTACTGTCCTGCAACGAAAGATCACATTTTGCACCCTCTGAATTCTAATTGCATACATTTTGTATTATTTTATTTGTAGCAGATTTAATTAGTGAGCAGGTCCCACTTCTAAATTCTACTTATTGTATCAGCCATAAGTTTTACATCCTGATGAAGCACAGGAATGGAACTTGTGGCACTAAAAGTTCATATGTGTATAAAGAAGCTCAAAACACAAATGCTGACTTCCTAAAAACTACTTAAATCTGGCTGAAGGCATTTAATGGTCCAAAAGTTTAGATTAACAGCGGCTCAGCATCCATAACACGCCTTGGTGTTTTCCACTCCTGCTTAGTTTCCTTAGTGTTTTACAGCATTGATATGGTGCATTATAAGCACTGGAATAAATGGGAAGCCACAAAATGTCAGCAAATGTCAGCTGATGAAAATGCATGACTGATGATCGAACTGCATGTTTTCATATCACTTTCACACACAATTGGCTCTCACTGTCTGCCTCCCCTCCTCCTCCTCCTCCTACCCCCATTCCACGGGATGCGGCAGCCTGCAAAATACCTTCAGAGTCAATGAGGGTAATAAGCTGATGATAAACACTGTGCTCATATAAACAGATCAGAGAACTTAATTTTCACACTGTTGTAACTGAAGAACGGGTCAATTTACTCCCAATTCAATCAACAGAGGCGATAAAATTCATAATGGAGGAAATCTTCTGCCCCATTTCTAGTCTGTCAAGAACCGGTGAATGAGGTCTCTGTCATTAGTTTAGAATTGGCAAATTTAATTTGTGGATTGAGTGAGCTGAATGTGAATAGACCCAAAAAGCTCAGACCACAAAGCTGGGAGTGCATAATATCTGAGATGTGTTTGGACCTTTCGACTATCGTCATCTTGCCGGTTTTGACTGCTACAGTTTAGTGACAAAACACTGCCATGCAATAAAAGGACTGAAAATATGTAGGAAATCTCCCTGATGGAGTGTAGGTCTGTGTAAAAGTGTGCTGAAGGAATACAGCAGTCCCTTGATCACCTCTTTCTGAATGCAATTACAGAGTAAGGGTTGAGTATACAAGCAGCAGTATGTAGATTTACTAATTCAGGTATAATTACACAGCGCTGTCTTCCCCACAATAAAAACCATTAAACAGAAAACAATATAAATGCAAATTCATTAACCCCTTTGTTCCTGCCTATCTTTGCTTGTACCTATAGAGTATGTAGTGTTTTGTTAGAGCGCAGCGTGCATAAAGATTTTACACTGTAATTTGCAGGCTGTAATTTGGGCACAGTGTTTAATAGTCGTGTATCGTATATCGAAAATACCAGGTGTGAATGAATGAAGGGAAGGCACTGGGAGGAAGGGAAGGGGGGGAAGGCACCACATCTAACCAAAAAAAGTGTCGTCTTTTCTGTGGGAGCATGCTAAGACTCCCAGGACTGAGTCAAATCAAATTACCTTACAAATAAAAAAAAGGGTATAAAGATGATACAGCATGTATTGCTTGACTTTTGCAAATTCCCCAAAATGATACGCACAAAGACACAAACAACCTTAACATTGTGCTTTCTCATCTGAATGCATTACATATTTGTTGTTCAAGAATGGAAATAAATATACCTTCAAGACATATTTCCCATTGGGAACTATAAAATTTGGACAAAAGGTGTTTAAGTACTTAGACTAACGGCTTCAGCAAGTGGGTCGTGTGCAGACAGGTTCACAGTTACAGACTCCAGTATGTTGGTGAACCAAATAACAAAACAACAGCTTCCATTGGTTTTCATCCAGTATCCCTTTTCTATGTTTCTGTAAATGGGCTTTATCATCTGGGAACATGGATGAGAGAACTATGTTGGCAGCTCTGGGTGCATCTGGTCCTGCCAAATGTTGTAGATTATCTCCAGCGTGATCACGTGATTCACTGACCACCACGCTACTTCACACAGATTCATGCTGAGTGGACAACAAGCTTTATGTGTGCTCAAAGTTTCTGTTGGCTTTCGCCAAATGTCAAACTGATCAGAGGGAAGCTGTTTTCCTTTCTTACACTTAGCTCTGTCCTCCTTATTGTTTCTACACTTGTCATTCTCAGCACGAGTTTATGACACTGATACATGACTATATTTACTCCTTAATATTCTTAGTTTTTTGGCAAATTTACTGGATTTCACAGAGAGGTAGAAAGGGGACGAGAATCTAAAATAATACTATGGGGCAGATTTACAGGCAGATTTTAACAGCTTTATTTAAATTAAACTACCGCTTAAAGGGTTCTTGACAATGTCAGAGTAGAATTTTCCAGAATGAGGGCTGGCATCATCTGCAACCTTTGGCCAAAGACCTGTCACTTCTATGCATCATCACCTGTCATGATGACAGCTCTGCAGAGGTTTCCTTCATGCTCCCCTCCCCTCCCTCTTTCTGTTTATAGTTCTCCCTAAACTTAAAGCAAAAATACTGCTAACAAAATGCCACACAGGTATTGTGTTGTCATTTTGAACAATTCATTCACTCATTGGTTTGTTTGCAGCTGTTAAACACTAAAACAATCGCACAGCCAGACGTTTGCTGCAGGCTGTCTTTGGTCACCAATGTTCTAAGTTGACAGTGAGTAAACGTGTCTCACGGTGGGATCATCTGGCAATACAGCTTTGGACTATAAGTCAAAGATGACCGTCATTTTTTTGTGACGGATAACAGAAAACTGCTCAGTGTGACAAGGCCATAAGACTAAAGTGTCATCTACATACAGTATAAAGCGATCTGCACGTCACCCATCGCTTTGCAGCTGACACCAGGTCGCTACTCCAGGTATTCCACTCTGGTTGCCAGGGTAACCCTCTTGTATATTTGCAATCCCAAATGTTTCCCAGTGGAACAAGCAAAGCATCAAAATTGTAAGCGTATGGACAGAGCTAGGTCTTCTATTTGTCACTGTTCCCTATTTGAAAATATTGCCAATGTCAGTTCACCTGACAAACCTATCAGCATGGTGAATTTAGCCTTAGATACCCAAGTTGTGGACAGTGCTTCCTTTCAGTAAACCTTTGGAGAGGTCTAACTAAACTTGTACATATCACCTGTCATCGCCACAACACGCTACATTTAACTAATGACATGTTGCCACAGCTCTTCTTCTTAAAGCTGCCAACTCAAAGCAAGAGTCACCATATTAATGTATCAGTCACATAATAGACACTATATATTTTAGAAATGGTATTGTTGCTTAGTCTAAACTGCAATGGTTTCCCTCTAAGACATTTTTTTCTTTATAAAACCTTTAACATCAGCGAAGTACTGTTAGCTTGCATGCTCTTGAGTGTAGCTTACACCAGGGTGAATCAACCCCTCATTTAATCCGTTCCTTGCAGTTTAGTTCCTGTGTTCTTCCCATGCCAGTTGGCAACTGATATTTGGAATTGGCTACGAAGATAACAGGATATCTCTCTGCTTTGCAGCATGCTGTGGGTCTCACTCTGGGAATGTGGGCACTGTTTTATCCCATCCTTGCAAGGTACAGAAAAGAGATTAAATGCTTTAAATATCTCAGTCGATCAACTTTCTCGAAAAACTGTGCGCAGTAGTTTTGATATTTCCAGACTGGACACTTTGTTCAGTCTTAAATATCCCACTTTCTCGAGGCACCTGACACCAGTTGTATTGATCTGGTGTTCGCCTTTAATCCCTCAACCAAGGGATTGGTATCATTAAAACAAGAGCCGCTCGGTGCGAGACATACAGAGTTTGCGGTTTGTTCCTGGCTCAAGTTGAATATGACCTGCCATTGTGGTAACATTCACACTGTACAATGTCTCCCGGTGGGAGATCAATAAAAAAAGATTTTTGAAAAGCACAGCGTTTCAGCATGTGGAGAAATTCCAATCCTGTCAGGCCAGCAGACGTGTCGATTTATGACAGCTAAGCTACGATTACACGATCGCTGTTTGAGGATGAAATTCAACGCACAGTTAATCTCTCACTGTTCTGGTTTTGTTCCTTTTGAACTAATGCTGTATATATAGCATCTTCCTCACTGCAGTTTTTTGTTTTGGTTGAAACTCTATCCTATAAGTATGATAAATATATGTGTAAGAGGCTGTACCTTTGAGATGTTTAGCAACTACCAATGGCGCTCTCTGGCTGTTGGTGAACAGTGGATTTGGACGGCTGTTCTTGTTTGCAGTCTGTCTGTGTTTGACTGATATTGTGTAAATTTCCGTTGTTGCATCACATACAACACAGCAGGTTCTGTAGCAGAGGCACCTGTATATTTATCATATTTCTGGTAATTGTATATCTTGCTATAAAGACGCACACTGCAGTGCAGAAGTAGCTTCAGCAGACAATACATTTTAAGAAGGATCTTCTCTTTTACTAGTCAAACACATGAGTCCTCTATCTGGGATCTCAGGTTGTTTTATGCCTCTTCAAATTCTGCATGTTGAGTCAGACGTAGAAAAGTCTGATGCTTTAAAACTGACCAACAAACAGAAGCTTTTCACACACTCCTTTAAAGCTATTTTCTATGTACACAATATTGTCTCGTCAAGGATGAGGCTGGCAAACATTTTTGTCAACAAATCTCATGAAAAACGAAAGCCTCCCCACTTTTTCAGCTTGCTTGTGGCTCTCAGACCATGGCTAACTGGCTACTACAGGGAAATAAAATGATGATTACATCTTTTATAGTAACGTAACTTGCTGCTTCACAAATTTGCTGGAAGTGGACAAAAGAAATAAGAAAACAACTTCAAAAAGCTTCCATGGACTTTCATCATACTTTTTTTTTATAGTGTTCTGCAAATAGACTTTATCATTTGAGAACATGGATGAGAGAACAACACTGGGAGCAGATCACTTACCTATTTAGTAAAATAAACTGAAACAAGAGTAAATAGTGCATTTGTGTGGAGCTATTTTCCGGATCGGATCGATATGTATTCGATGTGTTCTAGTGAGTATTTATGGCAAAGGGACAGTGTGCTGTGCGGGAGTACAGTATCCATGTTCATCAATGCTGTGGCTCACTGATGTGTTTTTAATAGTTTCTGGAAGAGAATGGAGCTCAGACATTTCACAGTACGCTGTTTTCATCCTTCTTTAATGCAGAAGTTGAACATTTAAGGAAATCTGCTTATTTGTTTTTGACTAAGAGGCTTCCTGGCAGGTTCAATGTTGCCACACTTGTCTAAAATTAAATTCCATAATCGAAGACACAACCGCGGGTGATGAATACAGGTGAGAGGCTCGCATCGTGAAGAAACAACACAGCCATGTTACAGACCAGAGAATTAACCTTCATGAAAACTTCACCAGGTTTTAGTTTGCCTCTGTTTGAAAAAATGTCTAAAAAATACATCAGAAAATGTCGATATGTACGACACAATGGAAAGGAACATTTCTTAGAGACGTCTAAGCAACAACAAGTGACAAGTGGATCAATAATTGTTTTTCAGCACAAGCCTCCTTTTGATGAATGCCTCATTATAATGTGGAGATAGTGGATGTGAGTTGTATACAGTGCGGTGTGTTCGTGTGACTGTTAAGGCAAAATGAGGCACACGAGGGCCTTTCAGTTCTATTCTTCGCACGGTGAGGTGTAACGGCTCGGAGTGAGAGGTTTTAATGGCTTTCAGTTGTTATTATTCGGTGTTTTATGACAGCTTGATTGGGCCGGCGGTCTTCTTTCATTGCCGTCCCATTTGCATGCGCCTCCCTTTGCCTCCTTCCAAAGCTTTGTGTTGTTATGGTAATTTTCATGAAGTAGATTGCATCTAGCTGGCTGCTCCACTTGGGCCCTGTCTGAGTGAAGCCTGGAGCAACAGCATAATAATCATAATGAACATATCAGAACAATGGCAGAGCAAAATATCACACACACCAGACGCGCCAGAGCCATTTCAGTGACCACCGCGGTTACCTAAATAACTAATTGCAAAGCTGATGAAGCTGTAGATCTCGATTTGCCCTCAGGTGGCTGTTCTTTTATTTCAGTTTGCACTTCACTCACGGGCTTGCAAAGATCCTGCATCCCTATTGTGTGTAAGATCTGTCAGGGATATATTTATGTGTATACTTTATTTCAGAGCAGCTCTTGAATTAACGATTTCATCCAAACCAAGGTCTTTGTGGTTGGCTCAGGTGCCTTCTCGTGTGTGTGACATTAAAGCAAAACTGCATCCATTGATTAGTTTTACTATTCATAGCATATGCCTGTGCATACTGCCACTACCTCTGTCTCCTTTCTATCTCAAAGGACAACCATAGCAGGCTGTCTTCCTATTTTCTCTCTCAGGGTTTTCTTACCCAAACTGGTGATTTAAAATTTGCAGTTTTGCTCTACGATTAAAATTAACTTGTTGTGAGGCAGAAAAGGGCCTCCTTAAGAGTAAGAGTTATCCCAGCATAATTAAGGTCTGAAAACACAGGACACATTAAGTGCCGACAGCAAATTACAGTGCAGCGCACTCATCTTCCTCCTTGTACTTTTCCCTGCATGTGTTGAATTTCTCCACGAGGATCAAAACAACTATGCATCGTATTTTATTATTTGCCAAGTAATGAAGTAAACTCAAGTTTCTTTTAAAACTTTAGCACACACATGAGCCACATGCACAAATATTGTTTAATATTTAACACGAGTAACGCTACAGACATATTTAATAATGTTTCACTGACTTGAATTTTGTGAGGCAGTCTGACTACTTTAGAATTAACTTTTTAGCCTTTCATTTGCAAGTTTTATGACTATGATTGGGCGGCGCAGTGGTGTGGTGGTTAACACTGATGCCTCACAACAAGAAGGCTGTGGGTTCGAATCCATAGACCAAGTGAGGCTTTTCTGTGCGGAGTTTGCATGTTCTCGCTGTGTCTGTGGGTTCTCATTAAGTTAACTGGGGATTCTAAATTAGCTGTTGGTGTGCATCTCTGTGTTAGCCCTGAGATAGACTGGCGACCTGTCCAGGGTGTACCCTGCCTCTCGCCCGATGACAGCTGGGATAGGCTCCAGCAGACACCGCAACCCTTCACAGGACAAGTGACAACAGAAGATGAATGAATGATATAAATTAACTCAATGTCTGCCTTTCAATCCAATGAAAACACAACATCTTTTTAAAAATAAAAGTAAGGAAAGGGAAAGAAGGAAAAAGGACCAAAAAGGAAAAGAGAACAAGAAGCACTAGTTTAACATATACACTAGTCTGACTGTTACTGTGTTTGTCCCCATTTGAAAGTTTAATAAAAAGAACTGTCAATACTGTAATGCCATCCTCCAAACAAAGAAGAAAATCTGTTAAATCCAGCTGCCCCGTTTTAAATCCAGACTCAGAGGTAGTTTTTAGGTGCAATGACAGCATTATCAGAGTGCGTGCTGCAGTCTCTTTCAGGTGTTCTTCACTTGAGTGGCTCACCTGCTCTCTGTGAGTTTAGTCTTGCGCACTCAAGTGGTGCTCTGGAAGGAACGATAACGCAGCTTTGCACAACAGCTTGAAAACTATTGCTCAACTAGAGCTGCATGGAGTGCAGGTGAGAGTCGCTTGCAACTCAGTCACACACTCTTATTCTGCATCGCAATCTTGACTAACATCGAAAAAACGTAACTATCGAGTGCCATTCATAAAAGAATGAATCACTGTGCTCACTATTTACTGTAACTCATACATCGTGTCCTTTTCAGCACAATGGAGAGCTCCCTTGGATAAAATGACTAATATCAGGGTGTATTTCATTACAGGCAGGGAGGTATCCCAATAGTGGCAAATGAATTGTTGCAAGCAAAATCACATCAGCATGCATCTCTAAGAGCTCATTCAACATGTCTGCAAAAACATGTCATTTCTCTCACTTGAAAATGCAGCTTTCCCCCATTCCTGTGTGTGTCTGCATATCTACTCCCTGCACTGTTCATGTGCATGCCTTGCCTCGATTGTAAGTTTGTGCACTGTGTTTGTGTTTGCTTTTTACGTCTGCAGGTGTGCGTGTGTTTGCGTTACAGCATGTGTTTGTGTAACAGGGGTTCATGAACCCCAGCACCTGACGCACGGCCAGTGAGGAGTAGCTGCCATCTGGTCAGCCCGGAGGGAGTCTGCCGGCCACCCAGAGCTGCTCAGCCCTAACAGGTAGCCCGTCTGACATCTCAAACTCATCTCCAAACCACCAAGCAGCAAATAATGAGGGGCAGACAGCTGGCTGATGGGCCCTTCGTGTGCCCCGCCACATGCACCGGGGAAAACTGTCAGATGGGCCTTCTGAGCTTTTCAGCAATCTAAGCAGTTCCGTGGAAGAAGCAACTTTTCAGTCAAACACAAGCATATCCGTGGATCATGTGACTTCCCCTCTCACTGTGTATTCGTGTGTGTTTAGTTACAATTAATCACGACTAAAATAATGAAGCAATAAAACAAAGGATTTACAGTCTTAGCCACAAATATGTGTGGTTACGCTGTGCGGCCTACAGATGGTGGTATTTCAAAGGAAACTCGTGCACGCTGCTGTGTGCATTTATCTCCTGAATGAAAATAAAACGCAGTGAATTTGTTGTAAAATGTGTGAATGGGTACTTTACGAAGTCTCACTGGGCTGACCGTCTGCCTCCATCTGGACTAACCCAGTGGGATCCAAACAGCAAGCATGCTGCTGCAGCATCAAATCACTTCACTTGGGCATACGCGTTTTAATATACACGGCCAATTTGTGCAAATAGAAAGCTGTTAATTTACGCATGCACGAACATACGAGTCATTTGACAAGAGACAGACGGACAGGTACGTCCGTCGACTCTTCGCTGAATCTACAAATTATTTATCAGTATTGATAATTATTAACATTCACCTGGACTGATGAATAATACAGAAAGTTTGATGAGTCCAGGCCATGCGCGAAAGACATAAAAATGTAATGAAGTTGTGCCAAAGGATGACGCGAAGGAGGTTGGGTCTAAAAGCGCACACTGTACGTGAGGTGCAAGTGAACTGATGGGTGACTTCATGTACCACCGGCATCATCCACACACACATACAGAGAGAGTGAGGATGAGAGAGAGACAGAGAAGGGGAGAAAGAGACAGAGAGAGAGAGACAGAGAGCGGGAGAGAGAGAGAGAGAGAGAGCGAGAATGATCAATCCCTGAACCAGGCGGGAGGGTCACTTGATACCGTCTCCTGCCTCCTGCTCAGAGGCTAACGGAGAGATACTCACTGCTGTCCAGATGACTTTACAAGCTGCACGTCACCTCAGCGTCTCAGAATAAATGAACCGGCGCTTTATTTGTGCGTCCACGCTCATTTGCTGACCGACCGAGACGCGGGACGTTCCTCCCATCTACATCGCTGCAAAATACCGGGACTTGGGCCACTCATGAATGGGTCTCCGACTACTTCAAGGTGAGTAGTCTATCCTTTTTTTTCTGTTAGCAGCTGACCAGCGGCTTGCCGTGCAGCACGGGTGGACAGAAGGGCAAACTTGTTTAGACTTCATGCGCGTCGGACGCTGTGAGAAGTAGTAGGTGTCAGTCTGAGTCGAGGTTTGGTTTTCAGTGCTGCATTACTTAGTTATCAAATAAAGTGACCACCTGTAACAACCGGCAGATGCGGGCTGATGCTCAGAAAACAGAGCGACTGTAAATGCCTCAGCTTCAGCACCAGTCAGACCCACAGACAACAGGCACAGCAGCACTCTGTTAGGTTTGGTGCAAATAATTGCATTATCAGTCACTCTACTTCAGACAAAGCCTGCTCCAGCAGCCTGCCTGTGCCGATATGTCCCCCCCCCTCCTGAACTCATGTGGATTATTCTGGGCATCAGATCACTGGTGACCAGGAGAATAGAGAGTGAAGTATTTAGCCTGGAGATAAGTCAGCCCTCCTCTGCTGCCCTGTCTCCTCCTGCAGCCAGAGCTCGTGCAGCCTTGGCAGCTGGGGCAGAGCAGAAGCCACTGGGATGCCGATAAGGCTGGGCAAGGGCTGAGATGGAGCCGGAGTCTGGGAGAACTAAAGCGCACACAGCTGCAGCAGTGCCAGCCTCTACAATGATGTTGACCTAGTGCATCTTTGTTCGAGCGCACTGTCTGTCTCCTGGTCTGTCTGTCTGTCTGTCTGTCTGTCTGTCTGTAAGGTAGTGGAGGGGATGTGGAGTGGTGGGAGTTAGATCCCCAGCTCTTTGACTCTCATGCAAACCAGATGAACCCCTCTCCTCTCTGTTCGCTCTTCTAGGTCTGGCTTATCTGGCCGGCCAGTTGGACTAGCTTTTATTCTCCTGGCCCCTCCAGAGTGGGTAAAGCCTCTCGTAGAGGGAGAGAGAGAGAGATTGGCTTCTCTCTTGGTGTGCTCATGCCAGTCATGCGCTTCGGCATTTTATCAGTTGCCTGCTAATTTTGGAATTTAAATGATTCTCCACATTAGCTCTGTCTCTTTCTCTCCTGCTGCATTGACAGCAGTAAATTAAACTGAGGTTTGCTTTGGCAGGATTTTTGTTCTTTGCAGGCGTTATTGATGGTTAGCCAATCACAGCTCGGCATTAGATCCATTTATTAAAGGTCAGTTTGTGCAAAAACGCAAAAAGACGCTTCCGACTTCCTGTAGTTTCGAGCCACGCAGATCATTTTGGTCTGACATGACAACGCAACAAATCTCCCAGACTCTCTGGATTATCCTCAGACCTGTGCATGACCAGTTTTTTAGGGACTACAGTGCATTTAATAGATCTGTTTTACAAAAACAGTCAACAACAGTAGATTAAGCACTAAAACTGAGACTCTGGAAAGACAAGTTGAGGTTTTATAGGTGCCATTTTCTAGAGACAAAGAAATCCCCATTCATTATTTACTACGTCTACATCTTAGAGATTGGTTCAGTTTCTGGTTGTATTGTATAGACCTACAATTTTTTTTTTCACAATTTAGAATCAGACTGAGCAGGAAGAAAAGATTTCTGATCTCTGTGTACAGACTGCTGTAATTGTCTATAAAGGTTTCGTTAATTACGATTTATTTTCATTTTTAACATCTGTGGGTGTTCTCACTTGGAGGAACGTGTTTCAGAATAATAAAAAAAACTGAACACCCCGTTACTCATTTAGTACTGAAGAAGCTACTGGATGAACGGTGGAGCGCTTTCAAGAAACCCAACAAGTCCAGTCGTCTTTCCTTGTTTCTGCTGTTTGTTGTAATTCCTTCACCTTTAACAGTCTTTGCAGTGGCTGCCTTGAGTGTAGAAGGAATGCAGGTGTAGCTGCATTATTTCTTTTGATCCTGAAGGCAACGCTGTGCCAATGTAGGTGAAGTAATTTAGAACATCTGTCTCTGTCATTTTCAGCCACAAGCTAGGAGCTAAGTGCTACCTCAGACATCTACAGAGATTAATGAGCTACTGTAAGTTTTTGAGAAGAGGAAAACACTGCTACACAAATTAAAAACAACAAGAAAAAACTGCTTTTGATTTAAATGACCACTAGTTCGAAGCAGGGCATTGATTTTGGAGCGATCTGAACATCGGGCAGAGCAATGTGGGTCAGGGGCAAAAGCAATGCACAGACGCTGCAACAATACATCAGGAGAATTAGTGTATGTAACACAATTACACGCTATGTGAGTGCACAGCAGCTCACTGCTTCTACCCATAGTTAGAGCCCCCCCACCTCCAAGCCTCACCCCCTCCACCCAATCGCTACTCCCGTTGCCCATGGAGACACTGATTAAACACGACCGTTCAGATGCTACAGCCTGAGGAGGAAGGAGTCGAAGCCTCCAGTGTGTGTGTTTTGTGAGTTGCGTGTGTGTGTTTGCATGTGTGCGCCCTCATACACATGCGCATGCACATATACTGGTGTGTCTTTGCATAGGAGTGTATGCACTGGAGAGAAGAGACAAAAGACTAGAGAGAGAGGAGAGAGATGTAATAAAGCGGAGGAGAGCAAACAGTGACATGAAACCGACACTGATGGGAGAAAGGAAGAGAGAAGGAAAGAGAGAGAGAACAAAATACTGCAGATCATCAAGCGCAGCCGATGGTGCTGTTGTCCTTTCTGTTTTCTCTGCCTCATCCGCCTTTCAATCTTCACGCTTCCGTTTATTTCAGTGTGTGATCCAGGCCTGGAGGGAGGTGGATACACAGGTGGAGGAAAGGAACCTTGCAGAGAAGTAAGAAGAGAGTAAAGCAATAAGTGGAAATAGACAGGTAGCGGGAGTGAAAGCGACTAATAAAGGCAGGAATAGACAGGCAGAGAGACGGAGGGAAAGAGAGGTGGTGACAAACAGCGGAGGAGAGAAGTGAGAGGGAGGAGAGGTACAAGTGGAAAGCGTGCAGCTCACCTTCCAGATGGCAGCTTTGGCAGTGCTCAGCATGCAGTGATGGCGGTCTTGCAATATGGCGCATTGCCTCCAGATTGTCACACTGTTGTTGATACAAACAGTGCAACAACTTTGCTGATGTGTGTGTTTTCCATGATTTTCTCTGGCACTGGTGTGTGCAGACAGCATATGGTCACAGAAAAGCTGACAAAGTTGAGTGATGTCACATCTCTTACAAGTAATGACACCTTGTTTTTAAGTCTGAAGAGTTTTCCCATCTCCTTTTCATCGTAAGGTGTGACTCACGAGGATCGGTTTACTTGTGATGAGTAAAACTTCTGATTTGACGTTATTATATGTTTGGTTGATGTCCTCTGTGGCTCTGCAACCAGAAAATAAGAAATGTTCGGTTGTAAATTTGGAAGCTGGAGGGAAACCTGGAGGGTCTCAACTGGATTTTGACTCATATTAATGACAACGGCAGCGGTTGTAGAACATTCAGATTAGCTATTAATTAAAATTGGAAATAAAAATGTATAATAGGTCGCAGGAGTCCGTTACATGACATGACCTCCATTTCAGCAAACAAACCTAATTTCCAAAATATGACGCCTTTGACTTCTACCTTAATCCCTCTGAAGTGTGATTATCTACCAGCCAGCACAAAAGCCGACAGATTAAAGAAGTTACTCTGACATTTCTAGTCTCTGACCACCGTGCTCCCTTGAGTTATTTTAAGATGCTTGATAAATCGCCAGAGTCTGTGGTGGACTTGGTTTAAAGCATTCTGCAGAAGATGAATAAATGCTATAAAAGACTTCTTCAAGCTTTGAGTAAAATTAATCCAGTCATTCAAAAGGACAAGGAAACTTTTCTAAAATATTTTGGGACTTAACACAGGGACTTATTATTGTATTGTTGCACATTTGGAGCTGCAAAAATCAGTCCTGACTTTATGTATTTTTTCTAAGACACGGTTGAAAGAGACGCTTCGATCAGTGGAATTTAACTTCTCTGAGTACAATATGTACGGCACAGGAGAAATGTAAGCAGAAACAGTCCAATGACTTTGAGTCCACAGAGCTGAATGATACAGATATGGGAAATGCAGCAAATATTGTACGTGTTTGTATTGTTACTGGACACCATTAAGGGGTTTTCTCCAGTGAGAAGATGGAGAATTTAAGGAAACTTGCTAAAAAGCATTGGATTGATCTTGAAAAAAAAAAAAACTACTTCCTGGAAAAATGCCAAGTGTGGTAGTTCAGTGGGAGCTTCTCTACCTACAAGGTTACCTGAAATGTTTCCCAGAAGCCCAGATTACCTGGACTATATTTGAGACTGCTGCATAGTGATCAGCCCTTGGCTGCCACAAACCAGGTGGGACAGGACTTAATAGACTTGGAGAATTCAATTTAAATTCCAGGATGTGTTCCTATTAAGAGGAAGAGGTTGGAGCAAAGGGAAGCGTTCTCTGCTGTGTGTTCATTGTCATTTTACCAGGCTGTTTCTATTTCTGAACATTGAGGACATAACTATGCATACACGAAACCAAGTGAGGGAAACGGGATAAAGTTTCTGTCTAGGTTAGAATTAGAAATAAGCCGGGATGGACCGACCACAGCGAGAGAGACTGAGATAATCTGGGCAGATGCTTGTATTTGTACAGCTTTTGGGTGAATGGCCACCAAAGGCCTTATTTGCAATGCGGATTAAATGTTAAATGGGTTTTGGAGCAGCAGATACTTAGAGGGAAAGTTGTTGAATAGTAGAACATGCACTGTCTCCCCTCCTCTTTCCTGTTCCTCTGTTTCTCCTGCCTGCCGTCTATCGCCGTCTCCTCTTGCTCACAGTGATTTGTCAGCAGTGGAGGTAGCAGCTGTTCCTTTTGCATTGTAATTTCTTTGATCGTAATTATTCGTGCCAGCTACCTCCAACCTTGGCATCCTCCGCCCCACGAAGCCATATGGGCAAAGAGGGAGGAAGCCGAGGAGACATACAGGCTTCTTTGGAATAAGTTCTTTGATTTCTGTGTGCAGTGGTGTGGGAATTACGGACATATGTGCTTCACGGCTTCACATGGATGCACTGCATCACTGTGTTTGATTATTTTTCTCATTCATACACTTGCTGGGGTCTGGTTTCTGCCAAATGTAATGTATTTTCCCTGTCAGATCTCCATGATTTATGCATGCAAAAGCAATATAGGCCTGCCCATCTGTAAGTGAATCAGTCTGAGCAGAAATATAGGTTTGCTCCGCAGAAAAAGCAATGACAAGTCAGACGAAAAACACAAAGACTAAGAAGATTGGAAGAGAAAATAAAATTACAGTCATGCTAGAGGCAGGGAGTATATAATAATATAAGGGTGATAGTTAAACATAGCTAAAGGAAACAACAAAACTGTTCCGTGTTTGCCTCATGCCCTGAGAGTAGCACTCACATTTCGCCATGCTCCTTCTCCATTCCCTTAAGCTGCACTGCCCACAGATCAGTCGGACTCCTCTGTTTACCCCTTGTTCTTCTTCTTGCACTTAAGCGACTCCAAGGACGAGGGGAGCTGTTCAGTCAGTGCAGCCGAACACTGTGTGGCTCTAAAGACAACACAGCTCACCCTGCCTTCCGCTGCGATTGCTGAATTATAGAAGACCCTCTATTGCACTCGAACTGCACGGGTTTTCATCACAATGCTGGAGGTCACTTTGACTTTTCCCTCCATGCTCATCATATATGCAACACAAGGGCTTCGGCAGTTGAGGTCACCATTAAACAGGGAAGACCAACAATGAGATTTATGGAGGAGGAGACAGTGCTGAGAAAGAGGGACGGGAGGAGAAATGCATGCATGGGTAAATCTGACTGTGGCAGCAGTGCCCTTCATCTGGGCCCTGCTCTTAACAGCAATTTCAGATATACTACTGTATCTGCATGTATAATGCATATGGCCTGAGATAATGGCATGCATTGCAGAGGAGGCTGCTGACTCTGTTGTGGTGATGTGTTGGAATTGGTCCCCTATGTCACATTTGCCTCTGCCCAGGTTCTTTGCAGCATCCTGCAGTTATTAGGAGCCAAACGTGTTGCGATGACATAGTGCTGTTTTTACTGTTCCCCTCTGGCATCCCCCGCTACTCTACCATCAAGATTAGTAGCTGGCAAGAGAGTCCTAAAGCCTGCAATATCTGAGCTGACCAATAAACTAAACAACAAGCGTGGAGAAAAGGCAATTATGGTTCATTTCTGTTAATATAAAAAGCTGCTCGGACACACACACATGCCAGAAGAGCTGCCAACAAAACTAAATGAATTTACAACAATATGCATGGGTTTCCTGAGACTACTCGCAATCACATAGTGTTAGAACCATTAATCTAAATACTGGCTGTAAGTTTTTTCTTCCCCCTGACTGAGACAAATGTCTGGGGAAGCGATGCTGTTTCAATTTACAATGTAGCACATAATGAGGAAAAGTAACCACAGGCCAACTGTCACAAAACTTCACTGCCAGGCATCAAAGTGGAGACATCCTGTGGGTATCTGCAGCGTGAGCATCCATGCTACACATTATGCCCTCTGAGGCCTGAGTCTCTGTTTCTGTGAAGGGGATTTCGAAGGCGGCGCCCTGGGCCTCCTTTCCACACCACAGCCACAGATAAAACACGGTGGGCTGATCACAAAACACTGCTTTTTCTAATAAACCCCACTGGTCCCTCGGGATTCAATATGACATTAATTTAAAAGTCATCGTTAATAAAGACGGCATTTTCATGTCCTAATTCCCCGACTCATCAGTGTAGGTACCAGCGGCAGCCCCTGGCTTTGGCTTGCTGGCTCCCTCCTCCCTCCTGTCTCTGCCACGTTTGACCTACTTCTGTCTCCACAACATTGTAAACAGATCTACTAATTGCCTTCATTTATTCATTTGGAAGTCAAGTTCTGTTGCGACTGGCGTCCTCCTAGCCCAGTCATGTGTAAAGTGTACAACGCCGGCCCTTCCCCCTTCGACTGTCCTGTGTGCGTTTGCTGAAAACCTCAGGCTAAAAGATCCATATGAGTTTTACATACTATAAGCGCAGACATTGCTCAGAAGCACTGCAGCTAAATCTAAAATGATCTTCGAGAAGGAACTTTATAACCCGGCACACTTCTCCACAGCCGGCTTGTAATCAGGAGGACAGAAGCCGTTATGACTATTGTAGTTCAGACACTTTTCCGCCCCCGTGGTCCCTTACACTGTTATTGTCTTTGTGCAGACTTAGAAATCTAGGCCAAAAAAAAAACAAAAAACAGTTTTTATCACCTCTGATGCGAGTGACAATGACTCCTATTGTTGACTAAGTGTGAGAACAGAGATGTATCTTCTGACCTTTAGAAAGATTCCGGCACAGTCTGTCAACAGAGCTCCCGATCTCACACAGATCTATAATCCAAAACATAAACAAGATAAACTTGTGTAATGCAGTGCGGTTTGTGCTAAATCCGTCTTTATTTTAAGTGAAAAAAATCATATCATGTACCATCTTATGTAACATATATGCTGCTGGAATGCAGATACATTTAACCTTATAAACCTCATAGTCATAATCAGCTGAGTTTAAAATGGAAAATATGAACATTGCATACAAAACCTAACTTTATGCTGTCAAACTTTAGCGTGCTTTGAAAAAGATACACATGGATAAACTAAAACAGACAGATCCCCTGGGTACATTTTTGTTTATCTCTGTTCATCTTGTGGATGGGTCAAACAGAAGATAAAAAAAAAATAAAAAATGAAATAAATATAAACCTAACATCCCTTCTGTCCCATGAATCATGCCTAACAGGGCGCTACAGAAGCTATGACAGCATTTCACCCCAATAAAAGCTGAACCCAGAGGATGAATTTGGTTCCACTGATCTTGATCCAGGTCAGAGGGTCGTGTTTGTGGACCACGAGGGGCTAGATTCTCCCTCCTCTGCCATTGTGATTGGTGCCCGCTGTGAGCTCGTGTCCCCAGAGGCCACAGCAAACCGTGTTCCTGTGTGTGAGTGTGAATGAGTCACGTCTGGGCTGGAGCGTGTCTGAGTGGCGAGGCGGAGAATTCAGCAGGGAGGACTGCGCAGGGCGAAGAGCTGTCTCTATAATCCAGGGTAAACACTGAGCAGCATGACTGCACGCCTTAGACGTGACCAAAACCGGGAGAACAAAAATGGATGAAACGATGAGGCTGCCGCTTGCCTGCATGCCTCCCCACCTCCGTTTGCCACCAGCTCTTGCTAATTTCTCCCCTGTTTTGTAACTCCTCTGAGGAATTGACTAGAGACTCTCAACACTGAATTAACCCCAGGGTGGCACTGCTGGTGTCTGCTGTTTAAGGTCATGCAAGACTCAAACCTGGCTCTGCAAATATCATTTGGTCTGCTATTTGCTGTAGTGCCCAGTCTTATATATTATTTCTTGTTGAGAAATGAATAGCACTGGAGTTGCAGAAAAGCTTACAATGCCAATTGCAGCACAGGTCTTCACCTGGAAGTTTGCTGAGCGATTTGAACAAGAGGAATACAAAGTAACAGGATTCTGTTGGACAACACAAAGTAGACGCCTCCATGGTTTAATCAATAAACACAAAACACCGTTCTTTTCTGCTTCATTCTCAGGCGGCTCAAGGATTCAGTCAGATTTCTGTGATCTAACTCGCCGGCTTCAAACACCTATTGATGTTTCATTATCTAAGATATCTATATCAAGTAGCAAAAGAAAGATTTGAAAAAAACGATTGTACTCGATTACCACCAGCTAAGGTCAGATTTCTCTTTGAAAACCAGCACATGAATTTATTCTTTAGTTTTACCCAGGGGCCATCTAAATCTAGAAATGTCAGCGCTTCCCCTGCAAACATTTAAAAACATTTGCACGTTATTGAACACTGAGACTGGTTTCGGGACTCATCGACCTGATGATTTGTGGGATTTCAGAGGGAATTTGCTGGACAACATTTTGCCCAAAATAAATAATATGTCAATCTTAGAGACAAAATGTCCTGCCAAATCTCAGCTTTCTGAAACTAATGAAAGAAAACATAGTGTTTGTGAAAAGACTAATTGTGACTAAGATTGATTCTCTTAGATTTGTGCAACTGTCATCCATTGTAAACAAAAGAACTTCAGATTTGTATGCGGCGATACAGTGTGTGATACAGATATTACTCTTTAGTGGCCAATTACTGGTAGAGTTACTCACACTGAGTCTGCCAAATTGAGCAGAGTAGGTCGAGACACTTGAGTGACTTCTCCCCCTGTGTGACCGCGGTGGGGACAGATGGACAGGAGATGCTGGAGTGGAGCTGGAGTCGGCCCAGCCAGCACAGTATCAGTCCATCCGCTCAATCCCTGGCTCCGGCTCAACTCAGCCGGACGTCCTGTTAGTCAGCCAATGGAGAGCACCCACCGCGTCATGACCCCCGCATTAGGATCTGACATGGCTGTCTTCATTTAACCTTTACTTATACCAGGAAGTCTCACTGAGAAAACACCCTGTTTGTGTTAGCTCCAGCCAAAACTGACAGTTGCCTTTGAGCTAAAGCCGTCGAGCATTTGGCAGGATATCTTTAGAAAAAATTCACCGGCATTTCACTGAAGAGAGCTGATTTTTTAAAGAGACTACAAGAATATGAAGGTTGCTTCTGGTTTGGTAATGGATATGACAAATGGGAGATAGAAATATCTGTTGAGGGCCAGACTGGAGAAGCTTTTGTTGGCACTCAGGCAGGATTTAGGGTGACGTAGGTGTCTTAATTTATGGTGCGTCCTCCTATGCAGACAGTTTTATTACTCCATTAATGGACTTCAATGAAGTAACGGCAGATGTGAAGCTCCTTTATCAACAAGGCTTGTATTGACTACTCTTAAAATCTTTTTCATTTTGGTACTATAGATGAGAAACACTTTACATCAGACTAAAAAATTGTTGTATATAATAGTTGTGACAAGGGAAAAGCCAACAAACATCCTTGACCATGTGTCTAACTCAACCTACAGTCCATCATGTGCTTGATGGACATTGTTTGTCCCCAGGAAAATGTCTGCATAAAATATGCTAATGAAATTAAACAGGGAAGTGTGATGTTGATGTTGCCTGCCTCTGAATCTCTAATGACTCCCTGCCATCTCTGGAAAAAGCCTGATTAATTTAGGAATGTCGGCTGCAGTGGAGAGTGATTAATTCCTCCTGGATTCAACCATTTAAACGAACACGGCGGAGGGGAGAAAGGAAAACAGGGAGCCTAAAATATGGATGCATAATTAATACATTTGGATCATTTAATTAGCCACCCAAACAGAGTGAGCGCATGGCTACATTGTGTCACTGCTTTGTTCAAGTAATAGACCACAGTTAGTTCTCTCTTACAGAGAAGCGAATATAATGAGCCCCCCTGCTGATAGGGGGAATATTGGACCATCTCTCAGGCTAGAAAATATGGGGAGACAGTTTGAACAAATGATTACTTCTTTCTTTGATGTCTCATGTGTCTGACTAAGCAGAGATCGAGGAGAAAACAAGCATGTACATTTTTAGGTTTTCAGATGAAGTGTCTGATGATACCCTGAAAGCAGTTTTTTACACTCGAAAGAATCAAGTTTCAGATGTCTCTCTGTTTTCTTTCTCTTTCAGAATGATATGAAGATCACTTAAGGGACGAGATCACACTTCAGCTCATCTTTTGCAGTGCAGTCCCACTACTTGCTTACACACAACCCCATTTGTCTAAGCGTAATATTTTTCAGAGCCCTGTGGGGATGGGAACGTGCTCGGATAAAGGATGGACTTACTGGGGCCTCACTAAAGGTCACGGCCCTCTAAAGGTCATGTCGTCGCCCCTGGCGCTGTGGCTATTGACTCTAATATCTGTGAATCAAAAGACGACTCTTGGACAGACTCTGAACACCTTTCAATCAGAGAGGAGAGAGTGGTCGCTGAACCACCTGACGGTGCATCAGTCCACTGGGGCTCTGTACATTGGCGCCGTCAACCGAATCTACAAGTTGTCAGCTAATCTCACGCTGCTGGTGTCTCATGATACGGGGCCAGAGTATGACAATAAAGCATGCTACCCTCCACTGATTGTGCAGCCCTGTTCTGAACCTTTGGCATCTACTGACAATGTTAACAAACTGTTGCTCATCGACTACTCTCACAACCGGCTGCTGGCCTGTGGCAGTCTCTACCAGGGTGTCTGTAAACTCATGAGGCTGGATGATTTGTTCATCCTCGTGGAGCCCACGCATAAGAAAGAACACTACCTGTCCAGTGACAACCAGACAGGGACGATGTTCGGGGTTGTTGTTCCCTCTCAGGGTCAGGATGCAACTCTGTACATCGGCACAGCTGTGGGTGGTAAACAGGACTACTTTCCAACTATCTCCAGTCGTAAGCTGCCTCGAGACCCAGAATCCTCTGCCATGCTGGACTACGAGCTTCACACTGACTTTGTTTCTTCTCTCATCAAAATCCCCTCAGACACACTCGCTCTTGTCCCACATTTCGACATCTACTACGTCTATGGCTTTGCTAGTGGCAGCTTCGTCTACTTTATGACTGTCCAACCGGAGACTCCAGAGAACGGGATGCCCGCGGGAGGCACCCCTGGTGACCTGTTTTACACATCTCGTATCATCCGCCTCTGCAAAGGTGACAAGAAGTTCCACTCTTATGTGTCACTTCCTGTGGGGTGCATACACAGAGGCGAGGAGTACCGTCTATTGCAGGCGGCATACCTGTCCAAGGCCGGCAGGGTTCTGGCTAAGTCGCTCAACATCAGCGCTCAAGAGGACGTGCTCTTCGCCGTGTTCTCCAAGGGACAGAAGCAGTACCACGACCCTCCAGATCACTCTGCAGTCTGCATCTTCACCATCCAAGACATCAACACACGCATTAAAGAGCGCCTGCAGTCCTGCTATCAGGGAGAGGGCAACCTGGAGCTGCACTGGCTGCTGGGAAAGGACGTGCAGTGTACCAAAGCGGTGGGTGGACTGTAGAAAGAAAGGCTCTAAAAAAGCCAATGATCTGTATACACAATCAGCTATAAAAGCCCCATGGTAGTGAACGGCAATGATATAGACACATGCAAACTTAGCCCTTTGATTACCCCACAACTGTGATTGCAGCCTAAATAGTTTATGGGAAGGCAGCATATGCCAGGCTGAAGACACCTTTCAGGTTTCAGGATCCCATGAGAGGAGAAGAGCTCGAGGAGATTAATTTCACAATGCTAATCAGAGGAGTTTTGTATAGAGCTTTGATTTCATTCAGGGGTTTGGGCACTGACTCCCGCCTCCCACTCCTCCCCCTTCTCTAGCACCCTCTCTCCCTATCTCCTTTCCTCTGGTTCTTGTCGCTGTCAGCGCTATTTGAACCCTCTGAGACCTGTTCTTGATCTTGAGAAAAGGGCTTTCTTGTAAATGTCCAAGTCTGCGCCTTTGTGAAAGCTGTAATTCTGCATAATGAGCGGCTTTCACAGAAACAAGTTGAAAGTGAGCCATGAAAACAATGATATTCATCACATAAATTGCTCTGGTGATTCCCAACATGTAGTCGACTTTGATTCCACCATGCTATCAAACAAATAGGTTGTGATGTTGTTCATAAAAGCAACTGAAGGAGAAAAGAGATACATAATAAGTCGATAATTAAGTCTCACTGTGCAGTTAACTAAAGGGCTTTAGATCTAAGCTGAAGTCTAAATGAAACACGATCGTTTGTTTTCAGATGTCATTAGATTATTCGTTTCTTTGGTGAAAGTTTAATTACTCAGTGAAAGACGATCAGCCAAGTGGGCCCAGGGTTCCAGTAGGATTTGTTTGAGGTCTGTACTGATGTCAGAAGTGTTCCTCAATGGATCAAGAAGTGACTGAATTACCTTAAGAATTGTGCATTCACATATGATGTTGATAGAAAGTATATATGTTTTGAAGAATTTGGGCATTACCAAAAGTCAAATTTTGAGCAGGATGCCTCTAAAGTTAACAGGATGAATTATAAATATGTTATGACCGTCCAAGCTTGCAAGAGCTTTCACTCAGAAAAAAAATGAACATGCAAGCCCGATGTTTGTTTAAAAGTTTGTGAAAACAGTATATTTTGAGCAACCTCCTTTGATTATTGATGAAAACCTTGCGGATATCGAACCAAAGTCATTAAGCTCCATCCCTTTGGATATCTGCATCAAATCTAAACTGACAGTCCATCCACATTTTGTGAAGACGTTGCCCTAAAAACCAGAAGTGTCAGTCTGAAGGTCCACAAGGACATCAGCAAAGTCATTAGGATTCATCCACAGGCGACTACGAATGTCTACATGAAAAAACAATGATAATCTAGCAATTGTAAAAAAGCAAAAATCAGTCTTATCCCAAGTGAAACAGCTCATCTACAGTTATATTACACCACCAATAAATATATAAAAGCGTTTAAATTTCTGATGCTCATGTTCAAGGATTACTTTAGGTAATATTCAGTAGCAGAAGTTCAGACTGGCCGTTTTTCAGGGAGTCAGCTGCTAAAACAAATGACAAATAGTCACATGTGTACCATATTTGGATTCAGAGAGTCCTGACAGAGAGCTTAATTCTAAAAATAATCCATTTTTATTTGTTTCATTAACAAGACTGGAGGTCGGGTGAACGAAGAGTAAGAGCTGGGTGGGGTGAGATATGCTTGTTTACGCTGAGCTCACTTCACTCATCACGTTCAGTAAAGCTCAGGCACGTTGTACGTTGGAAGAGAAAGCCTGTTAAGGGCTAACATGTGCATAAGAAGCAGGGGATGTGAAGTAAGAAATTAGCTGCCCTAAAAAGGTAGATTTAGATACTAAGTGACAGGCAATTAGCAAAGGTTTGAGGTGCATGTTCGTAGATGCAATAGGACTACTAAGCATGCAGCTCTCTTTGATGCTTAATCAAAACCTGACATCTCTTGTGCTGTGTGTTTGTGTGATGTCGGATCAAGCGATCTAAAAATCACAGAAACGGGCGCAAAATACACAGCGTCTCTCGTGTTTGCCATGAGTAATTAGTCTGCTCCGCAAATTTGCCCGCTCCGAGGCTTGTTGAGAAACGCAGCAGCCCAAACCCTTTTGAAGTAACAATTTTTAACCCTGAAAATTGTGCACTTAATGCATGTTAGGCTTAGCACAAGTCAGTCTGAGTTCTCTTCCTGTATTCACACGTGTCTACAGTCATCTCAGTCAGTTTCTAGCCCCAGCTTACACTCCTCACCCTCTCTCAGTACCACTACCTCCCCTCTTTCTATCCGTCATACCGACTACTCCCTCCATTCACCCTTTCTGCTTTTTTATCCCGCTCTTCTTTCACCTCTTCTCCTACACATCCACTCACAAAACACACCTTTCTGCCTTTATTGCCTTAATTCCTTCACCCAAGTAACCTCCCTCTCTCCACACAGCCGGTTCCCATCGATGATCACTTCTGCGGCCTGGATATAAACCAACCCCTGGGGGGCTCTCAGCTGGTGTCAGGTTGGACAGTGTTCACTGAGAGCAGGGACAGGCTGACCTCTGTCACGTCTTATGTCTACAGTGGACACAGTGTGATCTTCCTGGGCACCAGGAGTGGACGGCTGAAGAAGGTGAGAGCAGATACTCTGACAGTCACCAGAAAACATGAGAGGCTTCAGTCTGCCAAACCGAAATCATGCAGGGTTTGTTTGTTTGTTTACAGCAAATTGCTAATTCTCAAGAGATGAAACCAGATCTTCCTGATGGTGCATCTCGCATTAATCATCTCCTCAAAAAACAGTAGTTTCTTGGAGCTGCTGTTGGTGGTCCAGCGGCATCTGCGCCTCCTCTGAACAGCTTTGGATTAAATGCCATTCAGAAATGTATCCCCACACCTTTGAATCAGCATTTAAATATCAGATTTCACCATATACATATTCTCCAGATCGGCTATTTCTTCAGTCAAGTAGCAAGTGTGAATATCATCCTCCTACAGAGTCAGAAAGCTACGTAGCTGCATTCAAGCAAAACTGGTGTCAAGAGTGGACAAGTACTTGACTGTTTCAAGACAACTCAGTCACAGCCCAGTTATTAGTGTTTCCATTTTACTTAAATATGATCTATTTAAATGTTGATGCCTTACAATAATGGAATGAGCATCTCAACTAAGAACATCTGCCAGCTATCCAACCAAAACTACAAGACAGTGGAATTGGTATTCGGACTATTACACTGAATTTTGTCTGATTCTTGGTTTTAGTTCCTAGGAGTTGTCTTAATCTGTTGTTTTTACAGAAAAATAACTCAATTAAGACTCCCTAGTGCAGATGCTAATGGCTGGAATGTCCTCAGTGCTTTCCAGGACATTAGCAAGTTTCCAGCAGTTTGATGAGGCATAACATTATGACCACCTTCTTAATATTGTGTAGGTCTCCCTTGTGCCTCCAAAACAGTTGTGACTCAACAGAGAATGGACATGGACCTTCTGAGGGTGTCCTGTGGTGTCTGGAAACAGACTATTGTTAGTGGGGGGATTTTGGGTTGAGGAGATGAGCCTCTATTGAGCAGGCTTGTTCCAGTTCATCCCACAGATACTTGACTAGTGAATTTGGAGGCCAGGTCAACACCGCTGTTCTTCATGTTTTTTTGAGTTGTTCCCAAACTGTTTTTGTCTGTGTGTCTACGTCAGGCTGCATCGTGATAGGGAGTGTCATTGCTATGGGGTGGTAGAACATTGCATTGTCACAAGATGGTCTATGTTATTTATTTCCCCTGTCAGTAGTTTTAATGTTGCGCATCATTGGTATAAATTGAAAGGATGTAGACATCACACTCTAAGTAGGTTAAGTCATACTCAACACCACCGTTCTAATTAATGACGCCATAACATAAACAACACGTTACCCAAGGAGCTCTACACTGAATAAATCTTAACTTTTGGAGATTTATCCAAAAAAATAGCAGAATTATTATTATTAAAAAAAAAAAAAGATTGTTGCTGCAGCTTTAATGTGTATGAAACAATGTACCCAACCTCTTAGATGCTTAAATTCAGTCTGATTATAACACAATGTAAAAACAAAACAAAAAACCTTTGACCACCATTCTGAGGAGCTAACAACATAATCTGACAATTCAACGTCAAAGATGGGCTCCAGAGATTCAGAGATCAAGTTTGCGAGCAACACACTATGAAACGAATAGTTTCATAGCTGCATCTGCATGTCCCACTGTACAACTTGAAAGCATCTTTTCGTTAGACCCTCCCAGTCACGTGAACGCTTGTGTTGCTCAGTTTTTAACTAAAAAGCTTAAGGCTCTAGACACGACAGCATCACATTTGACAGCAGGTTTATACATCAAAGCTCCCTCCAGCTGTGTCACCACGTAATCTGAGCAATTTAGGCGGCTGTTTTGTAACAAAGGTTCCAGGCGTAGTGAGAGTGCATGACAAATAAACTGATATCCATGTGTAAAATCTCAGAAATGCTCCTTAAACTCTGTGAAACATCGACAACAAGTATCGTTTATACACCAGATAAATACATCTTCCTTGCTGTTTGTGTGTTACCGCTACTGAAATGAAATAATGCCCCTTAATCCATTAACACAGATGCATGCAATAATCTGCTCAATTAATGATCTAATTAGCATAACTGGTCGTGTTGAGTATGTCGTGGTGATTATGGCGAGGCATTATGCAGCTGAACAAAGGTACAGTAATCATGCAGCACTATATCTTGTGCTTCAGCCTTTAGACTGGCGCTCTTAGTGGAGAACCAATTGATGTAAATCTCCATCCCTGACTACTTGAGCCAAAACTGAAGCATGCGTCTGTTCCTTCACTGCCTTTGTATTAATGGAAAGTAACAGGGCATTATGCTGCTGTAGTGGCTCTTGTTTAACTGTGTCCTGGTGGATGTTGGTTTGAATGGCTTTTAGCATTACAAATGACTTAAAAGACCACTTCAGTGGTTTGGAACATCACCGTAACATGAATTTTTACATGTTTAGAAACATAATTAGATGTCAGCGTTCTCTGTACGTTGTTGTCGGTTCATGTCATTCTCTAAATCCCAAAGATGATACAACTATTTTCAAGTATATCTTACTTGTCTAAAGCGTACTTTCTTTGTTTCAAAGCTTTTTTCCAAGTCCGGTTTTCAGAGTCTGTCTCGTGTTTCTCAGAGATCGATTAAAATTTCCCTTTATTAGGTGTAAGCTTGGTAAGATGATAGAGTTTTATTATTCATGAACTGAAATGACTAACAAGTATTGCCCCTGTGCATACCTGATTATTCCTCTGTGACAACAAACTCAGCCCAAAAACTATTAACAACACATAATTGAGCCACGCTGTAACACTGAGCAACGTGTTCCAAATAACAATGAACGTGGGCTCTGTCTGTTATTTTCACTCATTCGACTCACAGTGCTCCCGCTCCCATATGTTACTCACTAACACACTGAGACTGCAGCTGGAAACAGCCTGTGACAAATCCATTTTTTGTGCTTGTTCTGAGTAGCATTTGCTAAAAACTACTGCTAAAAATGACCTAGCCGTTGTAGGAAATTACTTTACCATCTACCATCTTCAAAAATGAAAATATTTATTGGTTTCATAAGATTTAAGGAAACAGGAATAAAACGGGCAGAGATTTACAGACACACTGAGTCTGACATGTTAGTTTCTGATATTTTCACTGGATTGTTGGAACGTCACTAGCGTTAAAATTTTATTCAAGTATTCGTTACTAAATTAAACAACATGCTGTCAGTGGTTACGTACTGGCTCATCTGGTTATTATTTTGTTATTGTGCTGCATTCACAAAAGGATCCCTAAGCAGCCGCAGTACCAGCTGCCATGCCAAAAATAAAAAGCAGAACTTGAGCTAAACGCTCTCACACTAAGCTGCCGATGGCGTTAGCACCACTCTGATAAGTGCCGGCGGAAAACTACGTTGTACTTGAACAAAATTCATTCCTCTTCAGTGACAGTAAACACAACACATGGGGCAACACAATTAGAGCTCAACAAGACATTCAAGGCGGAAGAAGAGTTTATAATAGAGCTGCCAGAAACTCGCTCTCAGGGCCATAAGTGTGCTTCTCGTGACAGTCAGTGTTGTGGATACAATGAGCGTTCAGACAGGCATAATGCACATTTCCCAACAGCCTCTCTTTAAAGACATTGATGGTGTTACAAATGTTTGTGTATTACAAACTGACAAAGTAGGCAAGTGAGGCATGAAAAAAGAAGGTTCAAATCTGCAGATTATATTCTGACTTATGTCCAGTGTAGACACTAAAATACCAGAAAACAGCTTGATTTATCGGATCAATAGTCCAAATGGTAACTATAATCAATTTAAAGCCTTTAATTATATCTGAAAATGTAAAAGCAATTGGCACACCAACGCCAACGTCAGCTGTTAGTTGTGTTGGGCTGTCAGTGAGCCCTAGTTTTAGCGGTGTGTCCTGCACCATTGGCACTCGTCGGACCCCTGTTGTTGGCTTTACAGCCAATTCAGCATGTTGAATTGGGATGAGTCAGTCATAGAGATTACTCTTCTCACATCTTACTCTGACTGGCTGTTCATCTTATCAAACCAATGCGCGAGAAGAGAAACAGAGGCGACAAAACTTAACAAAACGACAACCAAAACTTTTTTGGTTTTACATTTTCCTCTGATCTGAACATTCAAATTCACAAATATTTTCACAGCAGCATGAATGTATGGAATGGATTCAGGAGAGGCTAGCACTGTGCAACACTTCCCATAGCTCTTTCTTGCTTCCTAGCCTAATAATGGCTCCTCCAGTTTAACATTTTGGATGAGCAATACAGACAACTGCCAGCTGCTGTTATGTGCCACCTGGCCAATGGCTGAAGTCTGTGGTGTGTACAAGTGGAAGGTTTTTGGTCCAGACACAAGTGACATCCTTGTCAGCCTTGAATGCTGCTAGTTCAGTGCTTCCAAAAGAGTGAAAAACTGTTAGTGTTACTAAACCACTGCTTAGAAAACAGCTTCTATTGTACAAGTGTTTATTGCACAAATTGCTTTGAACTACTATAGAATCGCATGCATCAGGCCCCTAAACAGGGTGACCTCTTTCTGAGAGGCTCATGAAGTGGATGAGTCAACTCATTGTCCATCATTTCTTATTTCAAGTGTGTACTGTAAAGCTTTATTATAATCAAGTTCCTATAAGGCTCAGTCTCAGAGCTGACTGGATTGACTTGGGAGCACCGCAGGCTCTGCTTACTGTACAGTCGTACAGTGTGCAGCTGACTGAGGAAATGTGTGAGAGGACTGTTGTGACATTAGCCCGGGGGCCTCAGTCTTATGAGGAGCAATCTGTCTGACACACACACACACACACACACACACACACACACACACACACACACACACACACACACACACACACACACACACACACACACACACACACACACACACACACACACACACACATGCTCATACGGGTCCAGACTGGGGGCGCAGATAGCATTGCTGCAGCTCATTCATTTGATGAGCTATTGGGGAGAAAGACACGATAGCCTGACAGTAAGAGAGACAGAGAGAGAAAGTGAAAACAGCCAGGCAGTGTGAAACAAAGACAGAAGAACAGCCAAGGGGGGAAACAAATGAATGCAGGGGAAGAAAGACAGTGATATTAAGTTAAAAGCAAACAAATAAAAAGAGAAATTAAGACATAAAAACACAGTGTGCATTTGTACAGGATATGAAAAGTAAGTGATTTGGGTGATCACTAGGAGAAGTCCATTATTACTGCCATTAAGTGCAGACTGTCTAAAGGCTATAGTTCATCATTACTCTGACAAAACGTGCAGCCATGATTCAGACTCCCAGGAGCCTCTGAGGAACACAGGGTCACTTCTCCAATCCTACTCCATCACCCACAAATGGACAGGCGCGGTGGAAATGGGGCATGACAATAAATGCCATCCGCAGATCAGTCTGGCAGCAGGGTCACTGCAAGGGTCAAACCTGCAGCAGAAAGGGTGAAACCAGGGGTGAAAGGTGACAGGGATGACCAACTGCCCGCTATCCAGGCTCCCCGCAGCATATGGATTTCTCGATTAGTCTTCTCCCTTTCGGGATACAACAGGACATTTCTATCATCATCAGCCACAGCTTTGTTGCCTTAGATGGTTGATTTTAGTTGAGTAATATGACCCTGTGGGTACGTCTCTGTCTGAATACAAAGGGGGCTTTTACACTTAGCATGATGTAAGCTAATGAGGTGAATCTGGGTAAAAGTCATTGTCGCTTACTTATTTAAATGTGTTTCAGTCTCAAGGCAGGGGGTGTAGGTACATGCAAGTTTCACTGTTAGCAAAAGCCAGAAAAGGCAAGATTTCTTTCACTTTTGTCAAATCAGGGTTTAAACAATTCATTGCTGCAAGCACATAACTGAGTTTAGCGGCTCTAGAATAAGACTATAGAGCGAATCTGAGCAAGCTCGACAAAGACTGTCCCTGAGCTCACAGACCCGCCAGCAGACAATGTGAAACGATGTACGATTTCATCTGCCTATTCTGAACATATATCAATGTTGTGTCCGTTTATCAAATCCATATTATGCATTTTCTGAATAACAGTCAGTGACAACAAAGCCTCTGTACTACTGCAGCCTAGCAAGTAAGCTAGCAGGTAAGGCACTGTGAGATAAGATAAGATAAGATAAGATAAGATAAGATAGGACTTTATTCATCCCCGTGGGGAAATTAGGGCGTTACAGCGGCAGGAAACAGCAGTGCAAGATACAAGAAAGTAAAAAATAAAAAATAGAATATGGCAGACAAATGTGTTATGTACATAAAATATTTACATGTTGCATCAGAGAGATTCACAGTGTCTAATCTGAGTTGAGGCAGCCGATTTTTAAATATGTTTATGTCGACATTCATGAATATCATGAATAAAAAGAATAAAACAGCATCGAACTCCAATAGGAGTTAAATTACCATGTACTGTAACTAGAAAGGTGTGAGATGATGGTTTTATATATATATATATATATATATATATATATATACATACTGTACACAGTACATAAGTCAGTGAGAAAAAGCCCAGCAGCAGCAGAACAGTTAGGAAATGCTGATGTTAAAGAGTCTGACTGCTGAGGGGACAAAAGACCTGCGGAAGCGTTCCTTCCTGCACTGTGGATGCAGCAGTCTTTGGCTGAAGGAGCTTCCTAAAGTCCCAACTGTCTCATACAGGGGATGAGAGGGGTTGTTCCTGATGTTGGACAGTTTAGCCAACATCCTCCTTTCCCCCACCTGCTCCACTGAATCCAGAGGACAGCCCAGGATGGAGCTGGCCCTCTTGATCAGTTTGCCCAGTCTGTTCTTGTCCCTCTCTGTTACTCCACTACACCAGCAGACCACAACATAGAAGGTTGCTGATGCAACCACAGTGTCGTAAAATGTCCTGAGCAGCGTCCTACACACACCGAAGGACCTCAGTCTCCTCAGCAGGTGGAGGCGACTTTGTCCCTTCTTGTAGAGGACACTGCTGTTGTCTGACCAGTCCAGTTTGTTGTTCAGGTGAACACCCAGGTATTTATATCCATCCACGATGTCGATATCCAAACCCTGGATGTTCACTGGTGTTGTGTGTGCTGCCCTCCTCTGGAAGTTAATCACCATCTCCTTTGTCTTGGTAGCGTTGATGTGAAGGTGACAGCGTTCACACCAGTCGACAAAGTCCTCGACCACCTTCCTGTATTCCAGGTCGTTCCCGTTCGTTACCCGTCCAACGATGGCTGTATCGTCCGAGAACTTCTGGATGTGGCAGCTGTCCGTGTTGTAGCGGAAGTCTGAGGTGTAGATGGAGAAGAGGAATGGAGAGAGTACCGTTCCTTGTGGAGCTCCCGTGCTGCAGAGCACCTCATCAGACACACAGCCATGAAGCCTCACATACTGAGGTCTGTTGGTGAGGTAGTCGATCGTCCATGCAGTCAGCTGGCTGTTTACCCCTGCTCCCTCTAGTTTCCCCTTGAGTAGCGACGGTTGTATTGTGTTAAAGGCACTGGAGAAGTCAAAAAACATGACTCTCACAGTACCTCTGGGCTCCTCAAGGTGCGAAAGGGATCTGTGCAGCAAGTAGATGACAGCGTCATCCACCCCAATGCTCGGTTTGTAGGCAAACTGCAGGGGGTCCAGCTTCGGGCTCACAAGGGGTCGGAGGTGGTTCAGGATCAGCCTCTCCATGGTCTTCATCAGGTGAGATGTTAAAGCCACAGGTCTGAAGTGGTTGGGCTCCCTGGCGTGTGTGATCTTTGGTACTGGGACCACACAGGAAGTCTTCCACAGCACAGGAACTTTCTCCAGACTAAGACTCAGGTTGAAGATGTATGTGACCACCTGGCTGAGCTGGTCTGCGCAGTCCCTGAGTAGTCTGGAGCAGATGCCGTCTGGACCTGTAGCTTTCCTGGCCTTGATCCTACCCAATTCTCTTCTCACCTGGAGCTTTGTTATGCAGGTGCTGGGGGGATGAGTGGGGGGTGGAGAGGTGTCGGTGGGGTTGTGTGGGGGTGGTTCAGGAGATGCTGTTGGTGCTGTGGAGGGGGAGGGGGTTGGTAGCCAGAGGGGAAGTGGCTGAGGTGCAGACTGATGGTTCACGGGGGTGGGGGAGGGTGGTGGGGTGGATCTAGAGTCGAATCTGTTGAAGAACAGATTAAGTTCGTTTGCCCACCCTCTGTCTCCAGGTTCTGAGCCGTTCCCACTAACCCTGTTTGAGCCTGAGATCGTCTTCAGCCCTTTCCAGACCTCCCTGGTGTTTTTCTTCTGCAGTTGGTCCTCCACTTTCCTCCTGTAGATGTCCTTGCCTTCATTTATTTTCTTTTTGAGTTCGCTCTGAATCCTCTTGAGTTCCTCCTTGTCACCAGATCGGAAGACCCTCTTCTTTTCGTTGAGTAGGGCTTTCAGCTCAGGGGTCACCCAGGGTTTGTTGTTAGAGAAACACCTCACTGTCTTGGTGGGCACGGTGTTCTCCACGCAGAAGTTGATGTAGTCAGTGATGCAGTGGGTCAGGCCGTCTATGTCCTCCACGTCATGTGCTCCACACAGCACCTCCCAGTCAGTGGATTCAAAGCAGTCCCTCAGCTGCTCACTGGCGTCCTCTGTCCATGTCCTCACAGTCCTTGTAGTTGGGGGTTGTTGTTTAACTACAGGTTTGTAGACAGGTATAAGGTGGACCAGGTTGTGATCAGAGCGACCAAGTGGGGGGAGGGGGGATGAGCTGTAGGCATCCTTTGCGTTTGCATAAAGTAAGTCCAGAGTCCTATTGTTCCTGGTGTGGCATGCCACATACTGCGTGAATGTGGGTAGAATGGGGGATAGAGAGGCATGATTGAAGTCTCCGGAGATAAGAAGAAGAGAGTGGGGGTGTGATGTCTGCAGCCTAGACACTGCGGTGTGGAGGAGCTCACAGGCCACTGTAGCATTGGCGGAGGGGGGAATATACGCAGTTATCGCGATAACATGCGAGAATTCCCGAGGCAGGTAGTATGGCCGAATCCCGATCGCCAGCAGTTCAATGTCCCGAGTACAAAGTTTCTCCTTAACGCTTATATGCCCAGGGTTGCACCATCTGTTGTTCACATACATCACTATTCCTCCCCCCTTCTTCTTACCGCTCTCTCTCGATGTCCGGTCCGCTCTCACGAGGTTAAATCCGTTTAGCGAAATATGCGGGTCTGAGGTGAGTTCGTTCAGCCAGGTCTCGGTGAAGCACATGATGCTACACTCCCTGTACTCTCTGTGCAGCCTGGTTAGCGCCGTGAGTTCCTCCAACTTGTTAGAGAGAGATCTTACATTCCCCATAACAACCGACGGCAGGCATGGTTTGTACCGTCGTCTCCTCTCACGGCGTTTTACTCCGGCTCGGCATCCTCTCCGTCTCCTTCTCCTTATTTCGGCGGGGATGTCCGGTCTCTCCACAGAAAGCAGCGGAGTGATGCTCAGCGCTAACAGCTGTTCCCGTGTGTAAACAATAGACGCATGGCTGACGAGTTCTCCTGATGCCAGAAAAAACAGTCCAAAAAGTAGAAAAAGACAAAACACTAATCTCACCACTTGCACACCCATAGTGATACACTGGCCCGAGATTCTTGTAGAAAAAAAAAAAACATATAATCCAACAGAACAACGAAAAAAACACAAGACGAAGACGGAGCCGCGATAACAGGCTGCCACTTCATGCAGCGCCGGAAGCTACACACAGTATGTCTTGGCTTACCCTGTGGCAGCGTTAAACACATGTGTTAAGTGGAATTGATTTTTTTGAGGAAATGCTTCCGCAGAGCACAGTAACGTCAAAAGGACCGGATGCTCCTCTGACATACTGAGCACATTAACACGATTGTCAGTAGCAAGACATTTGTAGTGTGTTTAGAGCATATCTGAGTTTCGGGGAAATCAATGATGTCACAGCCTGGAGAATTGATAGTAGTATTTTATGATTAGTATCTTAAACGTGTGCCAGAAGACAGACGACAAGCGTCACAGATTTAATCCTTGAGTAAGCCAGTGATGCCTTCACTGTTCAATCATTGTAAGAAACTACCTCACGTGATTTGAAAAATGCATTACGGAGCGTTGAGCACAATATAAACGGCACATTACCTCAGTGTCTGCAGCTACTCGGCAGCAGTATTTCCCTAGAAATGGTTGAAAATGTTAAGCGCACGGCAAATAAAACCTTAGTCAAATACTCTCATGTGCAAATAGTGGATTCATTACGGCTTATTGAGGGAGCTGACCGGGTGGGGAAATTCTCCAGTGCACGGCTAAATGACTTGAACTTTTCAAAGTCACGGTCTGTGAGGGAGGCCAGGAAAGGAAGATTTAGTGATTGAAATCATTAGAATGGAGTTTCAGAGGAGGGGTGGGGCGCTGGCGGAATAGGTGTGTTTGAGGCTAAACTGAAAGGATTTTCATAACTGCATGAAGGGAGCTGGACCTTAGGGTAAAAGTCTTCAGAGTGGATAACCATTCGACGTCTCGGTGCAGCCGAAATAGTAGATGGTATTACGTGAGGCAATTTTGTGATAACACAGAAAGGTCTCCATCTCTCTGCTTTTCCTGACTGACTTTCATTTAGCAGCTCCATCTTTCCCACTCCTTCTTTTCCCTCCCCTTCTCGGTCACACAAATTGAAACATACGAGAGGACTGCAACAGCACTGCGGTCAGGAAAATGAAGACCATACGGATGCCATGAATTGTTCCACTGTCCCCCTCCCACCGCTTTTGTTGGGCCATGGGAACCTGACAAACAATGGGAATGATTGGAGGGACGGGGGCTGCACAGAGGAGGACAGGAAACAGAGAGCAGGAAATCATGTCCTCAAGGAGAGAGAAAAGAAGTGAACATGCACAGACGGAGAGGAGACTGTGGTCAAGTTGCTGAAAATTTGGTATGAAGGCCTGGATGCTTGCCATGCAGCTGAAGGTTGAGTCAAACAGAAAATCTGGCAGCTGCAACTGAAATGTTTTCAACAATTACCCTCAAAAACGCACACACTTATGTGGCCTGACCTCTCTTCCGAGCCAGTTGCTACTCCGGTTTAGGTATACACTTGCCAACTTACAGCGCATCTAGTGGCTGTGATGAATGCGCCTCTCTTTGTGACTGTGGTTAACAGGATGGTCGAATGATTAGTCGTCTCCACCCCGGTGTCACTCTTTGTTTTCATTAGCCCCTGCAGCTCAGAGCTGTCCTGAGCTTCATCTCTTTAGCATTCACAGAGCCGTGATGGATATATGGGCTAATCAATGCACACTCTCGTCGGCTGTCATCCGCAATTGGACCATATGCCCAGCCACTCAACCTTAAAGGTGGACAGTTGTCTGGCCCTTATGTCACTGCAATGCCCCGTGTCACAATACTGAATCAAGCCTGGGAGCATCCACAGTGAATTCTGTGCCAAAGTCTGTCCTGCTTACATCTCCTTTAGATCTAGTCTTGCGTGCATTTTCATTCTGTGTCCATTTTCTGATTTATGGAAGACGTAAGTGGGGCTTTCTGCAAAACTTTGATTGCTTTTGATGTTTTTTTGCAAGGAAACAATTCTTTACTTAAAATCAGATGTTTGAATGCGGGAGGTCTACTCACTGATTTCCAGCATAATGTCATAAGTTTGTTGTAGAACAAACGCACCAGCCTTCATGTGTAGTTCAAAGTACGTCAGGGTCTTTAGGGACAGACAAAACCTTCTTGTGTGGCAGATTGGGAATGACTGGCTGAACAGACTGCTCCTTGCCTCCTGGGTCACCATCCATATGTTTAGGTTAACTGGGCACAGAATGGCAGGCCATATATGGGCACAGTTTCTATCTCAAGTTTAGAAGTCCATTACCACATAAACATGGCAATCATCCGCTGTACGGGGTTTTCCAATCTGCAGCAATAAACAGAGATTTAGGAACATTGATATGTATACTTTGCTTCAAAATCATCATCCCAAATCAATCCCATATGTAAATACTCAAGGAGAGAGATTTGGGTGATTATATTTCTCAGTGTCTGGCAGATTTACAGTGGAGCCAGCCTGGTCCAAGCCAAGTGACATCTTTTTGTTTTCTTTGGCTCTCACAGGATAAGAGTGCAGTCTAGCATTTCAAATGCATACCCATCCACGGGAAAGTGAGGTGTTTTTCTGTTTTTTGTTAAGAGCCCATGGTCTCAGGTTGCATATCTGTTTGTGGAAGCCAAATTAAGCTGGGTTGTTTATAACCATCACAGGTTCTGGTAGGGAATTTCAGCAGCAGGAAGGATATTGCTGTTACTGGCTTAAATATTATTCATGGGTTAAATATATATTCTCGTCAGCTGACGCTGGGAAGAGAATGAAATGTGCGGCAGTGAGGTCATATGTGGTATTAATGGAAAATCAGTATAGTTCTTCTGTTACATGACACTGACCACACAGGAAGGTGGACAAAAGAGATTTACAGAATTTTTTGGAAACTCTACAGTCCTTTGTTTGTTGACCTTAAAGCAAAGTCCTAACTAATTCACACCCGACCCGGTCACATATGCAGAGTGGATCAGATCTACTATCCAACAGCTTAATATAATCAGAAAGATTTAAGACGGACTAAAATCTGATTGTAACGCTCTAACACTTCATTCTAGACAGCAGTCAGCAGACCTAACAATGAAGTCAGACAGAAATGAGCCATTCTCTTTGCTTCATTAAAGCAACGAGAAAAGAAATTTAAATGTATAGAGACTGCCGTGAGCTTTCGCAGCGTGTTTCTGATCCCTGCTCAGTGAAATTGCTAGATAGAGTGACAGCGTTAAATCCTATTTGCAACAGCCAACTGAAACTATATTTAAATAAAGGTGTATTAAATGCCATCTTCTTCTGAATACTTCCAAACTATAAACGCCTTAGATTGCACAAGATCTATTGTTGCATATGTTTTTGACATTAAAAGATAGTGTATCGATCAAACATGCACACAACCTGAAGCTACAAATACAACAACCAACCGAAGAACAAATTCTCAGTGTGTATTTATTGTATTGTTTGTATGCCTGTGTGCGTAGGTATGCAGTATGTGTGCGAGTGTAGCTTTGTGTGTCACTTCCAACAAGCAGCTTCATTATAAAACCAATTAAACCCGCCTAACTCTCATTATGGAGCTGCAGGGCTTAAGGAGAGATTGAGGACCTGTTGTACTCCCTGAGGGCTTCTACCTGGTCAGCCTCGGTTTAGATGATAAAACCACGTTTAAATCCGCTGAAATCAAACACCGCAGTTCCGTCAAGACGGGTCAGTACTTGTCTGAGCTCATCCCTGTATCCAAGGCACTTGGTCAGTCTCATCATACCCATATGGAATCATACACGTCCCGGGATCTGTCCTCTAAATGGCTGCTTTTTGATTTTTTCCTCAACATCGTTTCACCACAAAAACGATTACATTCTCTGGTTTCTAACTGCTCTATTTATGAAAAGAGGGGTGTGGGGAAAAAAAAAAATGTAAACTGGTTCCATTACTGTGTGGGAGTGCAGTATGGAAGAGGAGGAATGGGATGAAGAAAAGTGGAAAGAGCAAGAGAAGAAAAGGCAACAGGAGGGGGGGAAAAAAGGCAATGAGCGCGATACAGAAAGAAGCTTAGTCGTGAGATAAATCTGGCTTTGAAATAATTATTTAAAGGATGAGACTTTGTAGAGCGTCGAGATAATAACAGTCTGGCAGGTGAGAGACAAACTCTGTCCTCTTGTGATTTGGAATCAAGAGACATCCCATGTTCCTATTGCACTTGTTACTTTGGTGTTATATTATGAGGAAGATGGTGCAATCTCCTCTCCTCAGCCCCCCAAGTATGTACCCGCCCAACACACACGCTTTAGTGTGTGTAGTATCTCCTCTCTCCCCTCCTCATTTCTGGTTCGCAGAGCTGACGGTTGCAGAGGCACAGCTGTCTCTAAGGTGGAGGCGAGATTGATTGATGAAGTTTTGGTGCCCGGGGGATCCAATCATGTAATCAGTTTGTATTGATTGACTGTCCCCATTGAGAGACTGCCGAGGCTCTGCCGCCATGTGTGCGAGCTAGACTTGGCACATGTTCAAAATCTTCTGCAGTCAAATTTGATTTGGGGCGGCGAGGTCGCCTAAATCCACACGTCGCGAATCATGCAGGGAAGCTTGGCACAATCGCACTGCAGACGTTTCGAAACATTCTCGATCTCAGTTCTTCATTATCCAGCGTTTATTTTAATTATTACAGCTGAGAAATAAATTCAGCTTTACTGTAATTGCATCACATGGTTAATGATCCAGTCTCCCTGGAATTTTTAAAATGGGTTCGACCGGGCTTTAGATAGCTAATGAGGATTTTTTTTCTCAAGGTTTCATGCTTTATTCAGACTTTGCTCACTTCTTTCACATTTCTGACTTATATTTCAAGTGCGAAGCTATCATTACTGTATGATGCAATTTGTATCTGTCATGCACCAACAGAAAAAGATGGACTGTGTGAGTGCAAATTCCAATGTTGCAGTGAGATTAAAAAAATAAATAAATAAGGGCCTGCACTACAGACAAAGGCAACTATTTTGTGACAAACAAATTAGATTTAAACACTTTCATTATGTAGTGAGCACTAGTAGGAATTTCATATTGACAATAATAAGGATTTTGTTCAGCTTAAGGCTTTACAAGCATTTTCATGTTTAAACAAGGCTGCCTTTTGACAGCCTCAACATCAGTAAGCCACTACCCACAAAGACAGACCAGCATTACTGAAACAGCACGTTGTTTGTAGCCAGAGGTGGGAGAAGAGATTTGAAAACCCCTCACCGGTGGGCATCTGTTCTCCATGCTTGTATTTAATGAGCCCCAAAAGATTTCGGTCGGAAAGTCACTCCAAAGTTAAATTAAGGCTGATATTGCTGAACACATTTTCAAAATCAGCTGCATCCCGGCTTTAACCTCGGGGTGAATGTGGGTCAGAGTCACAACGGCCAGTTGGACTACTGAATGAGTAGCAGCTGAGCTGCCTTTGCTCTCCTCTCTCCCCTCAGTGACACCGCTGACCATGAATATATCAATTTTACTGTCAGTAATGACGACTCTTTTAGAGCTACTGCGCACCGCCACCAAGTCAAAAATGTGCTGCTGCATGTAGTAAATTAAACTAAGTCAAAGCATCCACATTATTATATCCATTGCAAACACCCACACCCAGATTGTTGTGTAAGCTTTCAGTCACATGTTAGGAAATCATTGGACACTGCTGAGTGAAAACCAAACTAAGCTGGGACACAGACATTTGGGAAATTTGCTTATTTGCTGTCTGAGGGACAGATAAGAAGATCAACACCAATTTCATCTCTGCAAAATCCAGCTCTGTGTTGTGTTTAGCACAAAGATTGAAAGTAGAGGGACACAGATAGTGTCGGCCGAGCTACAATAACTAGAGACACTTTTAAATATTTTATGTAACAATAAAAATCAAGAGTAATGGAATGGAGCTGTAGTATTTACTGACCAACAGATTACAGTTTGTCTAAAAGTCTGTGCTCTAACTCGATACAACATGAGAACTGCTGGAATCGGTTTTCTTTAGTTTCTCCTCCAACATTTTTGTACAGAACTCACATAGATTAAATTATTATTGATCTTCTCATTTACTGTACCTCCCTTAGTAAAATCTTTAGTAAGTACATTAAATAAAATGCTCCAAAGTACAAGCTCTGCAAGTTTATTTGTGTTTTTTTTGTATATACTGTATTAGCCTGCGACGTATTGTTTCCAGTTTCACCACTATTTCGTTTCACTTCATTTACAAATGAACAAACGGTTTTGTTTGTAATTTCACATAAGCAGCACCTCCGTTAATGAGCCAATATACTAATGGATTGCTACATTGGCAGAGGGTTTATTTACAGCTGATTAGCCATTATCAGATAAGTCCTTTTGTGGACATGGAACAAAATGTAAGTGGCTTGCATGATTTACATTAGACATTTTGTACAAGTGGAGAAAGTACTTGTTGTTGAAATCATTAGAGAGGTCATGATTCAATCTAAAATTCAAAAGATAAAAAAGGCTGGACATAAAACTGAAATAAATATCTTGTGTGTAGTATGTGTGTAGTAACGATTCACTACATGTGTGTAGTAACGATTCATTATCTTTTTACCTCTATGTCTCTGCAGATCAGGGTGGACAGTTCTCTGGAGGGAGGAGTCCTGTACGAGACAGTGACTGTGATGAAGGATAGCAGCCCCATCCTGAGAGACATGGCCTTCTCCCTGGACAGGAACTCTCTCTATGTCATGTCCAACAGTCAGGTGAGGAAACGCCCTTACGCTGGCTCTGCTGTCAAGCAACGGGGTCATATTGCAAGTGAGCAAGGCGCTGTATGCGTGTTATTAATGAACTGTATAGTAATATTACAGCTATGTTACAATGATGACCATATTGAACAGTGACATTAAATATATAAATGTTTTTTTTTATTATTATTCTAAAGGTCCAGTCTGGATATAATTTATCAGGATATTGCAAAAAGAAATGTCTGTGTTGGGGCTGCACAGATACTAGGATTAGTGTGTGCAGTTTAGGAATTAGCAGTAAAACTGTTTTAAATCAAAAACATTAATTTATGATAAATTAATGCAATTTACTTGGAATCCTACCAGATAATTATTATGACTTATCCCCAAAAACCAATATGACATTTCACAAAGTGCATGTGTGCAGAAGGGATTGTTAAATACTGTATGTAGGGTGTGTGTAAAGGGATGGACCGCTGTTCTAATTAGTTATCCATGCGAATCGACTTACAGCGCGCGCATCTTTTGTACATGACGTGTGCACACACTTGCCCCATAGAAAACCATTGGCGGCTATCTATTTTTTGTGTGGCAGTATCCCCCTGCCGTCCGCTCCTCACTTGGCCGCGCATCACAGATGTGAGCAGTTGTTTTCTCTGCGCTCACTGGAGATAAGAGTGAACAGTGGTAATCACTTTCAACTTCCATCAAGCGATTATTTTGCCGCCGCGCCATGCCACTGTAAAATGGGATTAGGTTTCAGTGTGGCCAAAATAAAAAAACAATAAAAAATAAATAAAAAGCGCCTATCACTACCCTCAGCTGTCTTCTGACTGCTGGAATGGACTGAGTTAGAGTCACAGGACAGAGAAGCAAAGGGCACTGGGGCAACTGCAGTTGTATCAGCTATTTCAGAGTGGCTCAGACTCTCTGGGAGCTTGAAAAACAGTTCAAAAATCTATAAAAGCATCGTATTCAAGACAAAAAGGGATGTCATCTGAGGAAACAAGGGAGAATAGAGACAGTATTGTGCTGGGTACTGTCTTCTAACACAAATCAAGGCAGCTCTTCGTTCTGTGTGATAGACTGGAAGAGACAGGGCATCACTTATTGATGAGCTCTGGTCGTTCAAGGAGAGACACATGCTTCCTTCAAGGAGATAGCCAGCTACTCTCTTCACTTGGCCTATAGTGACGCACAATAACCAAGGAAAAACCAAACCCAGCTTGGCCAAGCATTTTCTCTCAATATTAGATCATCTTTGGCTTTGTAGCCCCCAGGAGCCGGGAGCATAAAGCCTTCCTCTTCCTGTCTCCATCTCCATCTTTGCTCAGCATTCCCTTCAGACTGTACCGCAGCTCGAATAAGGAATCCCCCAGGGGGATGGCTTTACTCACACATTTCCCACATTTCCAGTAGATCCCATAGATGAGAGATTCTTGGATTCCTGGGAGTCAAACAATACAGGAATGATGTGGAATGAGGAGCGAGGCACAGACAGATTTGGCTGAGATCAGCCGACCCTTGTGGAATAACAATGAGCCCCTCTGTCTCCTGCTGAGTGAAACACGCAGGGTTAGCATGAAGATGAAGAGTGAGGAGAAAAAGGAGAAAATCAGTGTGTATGTGTGTGGATATGTGTGTGTTTTTGTGTCCTCACTAAAACATCATTTGGGAGCCATTACTGATATGAACAAGAAAAAAAAATATTCACAGCCGTTCATCTTTTTTTTTCTCACTGTGCCTTTAGTTTGATCATTTCTGAGAATAGAAAAAGCTCTGAATCCAAACACACAACCTCACTGAATGTCACTCTCCTGTCTGTGAAGTGATGGCTAAAGCTTTAAACCTTAGAGAAGGGAGGAAACTGCTGCAGGGTTTTTCCAGGGCAATCTCTCAAAGTGCCACTCTGTAAAATCATTGCTTGAAATCCCACCCATCCACGTCTTTGTTTCGCTCTGCCTCTGTCTGCCTGCATTTCCTTTCTCACCTGTACATGAATCTACTCCACAGAGCAGTGCTCGTCACCGTTTCTTTATCTGAAGTGCCCCACAGCTCAAGCCATTTACTTCTTTGCGTCTGTGCTCATTCAACTACAACTGAACTGGACTAGTCTACTGTATGTTTAGCCTTTCCCTTTCCAGTTGATATAGTCAAATTAGCATTCAAAAACATTATTTATCAAGACTTTTGACGACATAACTGTTAAGCTGTTGCAGGCATTTGTAGCGTGGAGTGTACAGGTTGTTGAGACAATACCAGCTTCACAACAGTCTGTAATCCTGAAATGAAATCTTATTTAAATTCAGTCTGTTTCTCAGGATTATTTACAAACACCCCCAAACAACTCTAGACGTACCTTGTGGGTTTGCCCCTGGTAGGGAATCACTGCTGTGCAGCGTGTGTGCTGAAAAAGCGATGAAGAGGAATCAGAAAAAGGCAGAAAGGCTGTTATTTGCCATCTTTTGTTTGCTTTGTTTCACACTATTTGGTATCACAATTTGTCTTAAGTTTCTTTTCTATGCATTAATGTGCTTTAGTGTAGATTTTTTTTCTTCCAAATAGTGGTTCTATGAATAAATCTGGACTTAAAGTAAAACTGAAATAAGTAATTAATGACAAAAATCTAAATAAATATCCTGTCTTCCTGAGCCCTAAATACACAAGCTACTGGAATACACAGCAGCATGTATACAAACAGTCTGTGGATTTTCCAGAGCAGGCTGAGGATATAGGACGTCAGCATCGCGGCGGCCTAAAAGCATATCTGCTCATCTGACAGCATTCATAAAGTTCCAGTAAATCCGGATGAAAGTGTTAAAGTGATAGCAAACTGGTTAGATGATAAGGTCATGCATTAGTGTAAGGGCATCCCAGATGTTGTGAAAAGATAGGGATTTTGTAATTCCCAAAGCTGAAAGAGTGGATCATCATCCGGCCCTGTCATGATACGAGGCTGAAAAAGCATTCATGAACAGCCAGACCAAGATCTCACCTCCAGGGAACTGAGGATTTTTATTGTTTTTTTTTTTTTTGTGTGTGTGTGTGTGTGTGTGTGTGTGTGTGTTACCTCGAGATGATCACTTTCTCTTGGAGAAACCAAGGTAAAAAAAAAAAAAAAAGAGACCTTGATGAGAATTACTAAATACTCCGTCTGGTCATGAATGATTTATGAGGCGTCTACAGTACGCTGAACATGAACTGAGAATGAAGGCTTAGCTCAGTGAACCACAGTTGTAGGAAGACAAGGACGCATATAAGCATTGTGGTGTGATGTAAGATTCGAAATGCAATCTTTCCCGACATCGGAAACACATGCACTGAATTATAATTCAACAAACAGCTGAAATAAAAACCTAAACTCACCACCATTACTTTAGATCCCATGGGGCCACTTGGATAAGTGGTAAAATGTCTCAGGTAAACTCAAGCTAGTCCAGTTCCCTTTGTTTAAGATATAACAGAAGCTGGATACCAGTGCATCGTCACAGACAATAGAGAGCTCAGCATTTCTTTCAGTTGTCTAGTAAAGAAGGCTATCTATGCTTTGAGATAAGCGCACATCTGTTACATCACTTCACATGAGACGCTGATCCTTTTTTGAACACAGCAAAGTTAAACAACAAAGAAAATTCAGATCCCATGAGAACTTACCAGAGAGGCAGCGCAGCTACTTGAGTCACTTAAACTACAGGTTTCTCAATGATATCCACCAACACCTGCTTTTTAGGAGCAATTTCAGCTCTCCTCATCCTGTTTCCTGTCCGGCCATCTCTGAACTATTCGGCTGAGATAGCTGTGTAGTGTTTTATTTTTTTTCTTTAGTTTACTGTATCATATCTACCTAGAGACAAGATGCAGCCGGCGCTCTTCTCACAATTGCAAATGAGTTCTTTACCAAAGTGATCTGCAAAGACATTGTATTAATCCTATTTTTCATCATGACAGTTAAAGGGGAAATAATCTATCCTGCATTTTTGCCATGTGAAGTGTTTTATTATTCACAATATAATATAAAGTGGGCTTTACTGGTGGTCAAGGAATTCAGATGCATGCACATAACAGCAACAGCGTAATTTCATTTTCATTTCACTTCATTATTTGATGTGTGTCGTACCATTCTCCTGTGCCTGCATCACAACCATTGCTATCCAGTCAAGGAAAAATGTAAAAATGCTTTCTTAGGACACAAAAATAATAACTGCCTGGCAGTAAACTGCTATCGTTTTAGCACCAGATGAATATGAAACCCAAGGACAAGTCCATAGCTCTCTTGCAGTAAAGGTCACCCTGCCTAACGACCATGGACCAACTATGTTAGTTTAGAAGAGCTCCGGTCCACAACCATTCATGGATTATTTCTACTGCGTCAGATATGGACTTGGAGCCCTCGGCCCCGCCTGCACTTCAAAATCATTTTGCTAATGGAATGCACTGAATGGGTTCTGAACTGCTAGAAAAAAAGGAGAGAAAGTTATTTCGTAGGGAGCAGCAGATAATCCATTTTGCGAAAAAACAGACCTGAGAGAGCACCCACTTATACTATCAAGTGCACCGGAGACGCTCTAATCCATAATCCACTCTTCATTTGTGATTGCTTACATCAGGAAATTGCTTGCATCGTATGTCCAGACCTGGAATAATAACTAAGTATAAAATAGTTGGGCTCAGGCTGCAGCTCCAACTGCTTTTGTATGGAGGACCAGTGCTGGCAATGCAGCATCAGCCACTCTAACAGCAACTAATGCTTGGAGTTAATGCTTTGACAGACATTCAAGCACTGGAAGTGGTGGCAGTAGAGTGTGTAGTTGTCCATCTGTCAGTAATGTCTTTTTGCTCGTGTGTGTTCCTGTGTGTGTGTGGTCACAGTGTAATGATCATCATCAGGAATCCCCGAACCACCATCATTTCGTGGAGTAAGAAAATCATTGCTCAAAGAAAAGATAATGAGAATAATACAGCAAAGATGCTTGTCAAATGATTGTGGTGGTGTCATTTCATGCTTTCTGACATGTGAGAAAAATATCATGCCCGCATGTGGGCAGAACCACAATACTGCTTGTAGCAAATTCAGCTAGCAGCTGGAAAAAGAATAAAATAAGGTTGTTTTCTACTGGGATGTTCTACGGTGTGAACTGTGCTCAGGCTTTCGTATATCGCAAAATAGGTAAAAGATGAAATGGGCTTTGCTTTCTCCTCGTCAGAATGTTTAGCTGAATGCCTTTGTTGACCTTATTTCCCTCCTCCTCCGAAAGAACGTGGTCACAAGCAGCACAGACCACCTCCAGCTGTAGTGTGAATGATCAGATCTCAACAGGGTTAATCTATTTTGGGTGTGTTCACACCTCGACTTTAAGCTGACCACTTGGGATTGCATGTTAATACCCGGTCTGAACTGGCTCTATTTCATTTTCTCTACACAAAGACGCAAATATGTGGCCTTTGTGATAACATTAAGCCCTCTTTATCACACATTTGACTTGAGTCCCTAATTGTCTGGTAAAAGCTAATTTTTTAGGCACTTCTCTGCTAAGAGAAAAATGCTTAAAATAAATGCAAACAAAGTGGCACAAATAAATAAAACTGTAGTACTTAAAATGCACCCATGGATTAAGCTGATTAAGCCATGATTTCATGGTTTGGTTCCTGTCCTCACTTCCTGTGTTTCCTGTCTGCATCACTGCTGTACAGTGAAGATAGAGTAAAGGCAAAAATGGCCAAAAAATTAGTAACAAATTGTAAACAGCTCAACAACCAAATCGGAGTGTGCTGTAAATTTAACACGGCTGCTACTGGATTCTTTTTGTTTAAAGGCTCCATCCGACCAAAACACGACAAGATACTTAATGACAGAACCGTGCAGTTTACAATTGCTCTATAAAAAAACATTTCATTTCAACTGTTGAGCCATCCCACTATCTAACTCTTTGTGTCATTCCTCTAATTTAGGTGGCTCAGGTCCCTGTGGAGGCCTGTGAGCAGTACGGTACATGTGCTGAGTGTCTGAGCTCTGGTGACCCCCACTGTGGCTGGTGTGTCCTGTACAACATGTGAGTCTGTTCCCTTGATTTTCTCCCATGCTCTCTCTCTCACACAAACACACTGAACCCAAGAGATTAAAACCTCAACGTTACTGTTTACCAAACAGCTTGAATAAAGCTAAGCACATGGTTACATGATTTGTGGAGTTTGATATAACAGACGTATTGTTCTCCCTGGAGACCACCATTATCTACAGCTGGTGGGGCAAACAGTCAACCAGGAAGGGGTTGCTGGACAGTGTGATCCCTCCTAAATGTGCTATTTAGGGTAGGGGAAACTGCATGCCCACCACATTTTACTGTCTGTCGGGCATGAGGATTGGTGTTAATGGAGGAAGGAGGGATTAGCCTTGCACTCACAGCAGGTGTACCAGCTGCACCTCTAACAAACCCGGGGAACATTTTGGGACTGGCGGAGCAAGCTTATCTCCTCCATCTTAATTATCTGACCCTAGGTTAGCTTGCATAATACCTCGATATGGAGCAAAGGGGATTCAGAAGATTAAAAGCCTGTGTTTCTGTACCAGCCGCTGTGTTTGAGGCTGACCTCAGCAGGGGATTTACCCCTGCCTCATCATATGACGTCTGCAGCTAGCTGTATCTTGATGATGATCAGCTTTATTTAAATTGCAGTTCTTCCTTTTATTAAACCGGCAGTTTTTTTAAACCTAAATTACCTTGTTAAATGATTGTTTTTTCCCCCCTTTTTTAGTGCTGACTTTGTCTCTGCAAGACTCATTACGCCGTTTATTTGAATTAATGCCTTACACTTATCAGTGAGTAGATAGCTGCTGTTCCCCAGTAACCCAAAGTGAGTCATGAACCCTCACACTGCAGAGTGAGGCTACTTTATTTTTCTGTCTTTTAAATCCAGACTGTGGTCTTTTTCAACCTTCTGAATGACTCTCACAGAGCGCCATGTCGACCGCTTTCAGGCTCTCTCTTTCCCACCACTGGCACAGCGCACCCAACCACCTATCTAACGGGGTGTGTGGGGGGTGTTTCTGAACATGTAAAAGGCCCGAAGGAAATGGGAACAAATGGCTCCATCAGACAAAACATGGCGAACAAAAGAGGCAAAAATAAAAGGCAATGAAAGACAGTCAGAGATGAAAGGCGTCCTTTTTTCTTCAGCTGATGAGTGGTCAGAAGGTGACTGTCTATACTCCCGTCGTAGCGGTCCGCCTCAAGAAGCTGAGCCGGCCACAGCTGTCACCACATTTCCATTCCACCTTCATATTGTGCTTTAATTACAGCCGAGGCCTCAGCTCTCTTTGGGCCCTCTCAGGAGGTGCCACCCCCTCAGCAGCATCTAAGAGCGTTTCAAGTACCGTCTCCCCTCTTACATTAAGAAAGCAATAATGGTGCACAGCCAAAATGCTCTCTGTGTTTGCCAGTACAATTTAACTCTACAGAGGAGGGCCTCATTTTTTTTTAAAGCTGTGTTTTAGTTTAAATGCGGCTTGTTGCTATCTGAGCACCCAGAGAAATAACTCCTACAGTGCCTCTTTTCAAAGACGTCGGGGTTAGTGTAACGGCAACAACAAATCCCCATTTCTGAAAATGGACAAATTGCTAAAAAATATAAAAGTCATTTCAACTCTTCTCTTCTCAGCTCTTACTTTTTACTTCTCTCTTACAAGATCGTTCAAAGGTTACGCTATATGCTGTCGACCCTTTCTCTTCTCTCTTTTAATTGGGATCTTGGAGTGGAAGCTCATTCTGCTATTGCTCTGTAATTTGCTCTGGGAAAAATGCAAAATGAAAAGGAAAGTGAAAAGGTAAAGAGATCGAAACCAAGAAACTGAAAGCAATATACAGGAGGGGACCATGTTCAGTAACAATCTTGCAGAATCCTATTATGGAGAATTTAATAACACATTGCACAGCTTTAAAAATACTTTCTAATGTGTTTTACAAAAATACGACAAGAGTCTGCATCTACACTGTAGTGTGTACACTCAGAGCAGTGGGCTGCCACTTGTGTAGTGCTCGGGGAGCAAATTAAGGCCATGGACATGGGAGGATGAGAACCTGTGACGCTTTGGTCCAAAAAGCATCGTTGTCATGGATGAACACAGGTTTTTGCTTAAAATGAGATCTCTTTATTTGTGTGCTGACAAGAAAGTCACGCTAGCAGCTCTCAGACCCTGTAACCTGCTGTGCTTTCAGCTAATCTAGATGTTTATGTCAGTTTACAGTTATAATGCAAAATTGCTGATGTTTGTAGATTGCTCTTGTGTTTGTGAAGCTAATGGTAATGTCATCAACAACAGTGCTACATGAAATTTATCTCGTGGGGAGCATGAACGGGTATTTAAAGTTTTATGGCAATCCATCCAACAGCTGTTATCACAAGTATTTCATTTGAAACCACCCTCATGGTGTCGCAAACTAAACAAATACAGACAAAACAAACCATATGTGATAAGATGAATCTTCTGGGCAACATAAATGTCAGAATCAGAGTTTTATGTCAACATAAAACTTAATGGAAGTTCATCCACCAACGTTGACACATAAAATTTTTGTCTTGCTCCACAGGTGCTCGAGGAGGGATCGGTGTTACAGGGCGGAGGAAACCTTCCGTTTCGCCACTGAGATCGACCGTTGTGTGAAGGTCATCGCTCACCCAGACAGCATCGCTGTATCATCACATGGCGTCCCTGTGAGTTTGCTTATCATTCCACCAATCACTGCAATGTCAATCATCATGAGTAGCCTTGCACAGCCACATGTACAGTAAGTATAAGCCTGAAAGAAGATTAGTTTTGCAAGAGACAAGGGTGACTCTTCCTGTAGGGCGTTTGGGGTATTTATTTTGGTACGAAAACATGTATTGTGCGATGGGAGACAAATGTGATGAATAAAATAGACAGGATTTGTTTTTGTGGCGGTGTGCTATTCCGTCTGACTGGCTGATGCATCTGCCAAAAGGTTGATTACATTTTCTAAAAGCTTAATTCAGTCTTCGTACAGTAGCCAAGAGCACAGAGGACATTAGCAATATTATCTCAAAGGAATAGTTTGACATTTGGGAGAAATATGCTTATTTGCTTTGTTCCTGAGAATTACATGGGAAGATCAACACCATTCTTGTCTCTGTCTGCGAATGGGAGGCTGGAACCAGGAGCCAGTTAGCTTAGCACAGTGACTAATCCAGCACACTAAATCTTAAACATAAGTTGTCTTTTTCACCCTTTGTTTATTGCACAGCTGAAATATGATGTATTCATTACTTTAGAAGCGCTATTTGGAGGACATTGTGACATTTAGGGCTGTTTGCTAGTGTTGGGGCATTGATAAGCGTCCTGGTTTCATTGGTTGTGCAGCGTTGCCAGTAGTCGTACTTCTGACAGCGGCTTTTCAGTTGATTCGGCCTGTTGAACTGGTGCCGCAGCGCGTCAGTTAGATAGATCAATGTGATGGACTGTGTGGCTTAGTAAACCAGTACATGGGGAAAGAAACTGATGTGACAAGTAAGCAAACAACACAGTCAAGAGGGCACATACGGCCTGCTCTGATTATTTTCAGTAGATGATCAGCATGATTAAAAAAAAAAAAAAAAAAAAAACAGCTTTGTACAGTCAGTGCTTTATTCCTAGCCTCTAAGCTAATCTCATTTGTCGTTTTAAATGACAAATACAGACTACTGCCACCTACTGCTACGGCGAGTTATAACTTCTCAAGCCAGTATGTGCCAGATGGCCATCGGCTGCGGGGGCACAACATCAGGACAGACGAATCAAGCAATTGTTTTGGACACCGTGAGAAAATATGAGAAAAGGAACCCACAAATGGTACCTTTTGACATATTTCGCAATAACCTTCAACACCTTAAGCCCTATAATGCATCAGCAACACTTGGACTGGCTGGATAGCACACAGTTAAATCCTTCCCTGGGGGCCCTCCAGAACTTAGGACCACCACTGGTTCACAGTATTATTTGCATAACCATATCATACCATAACCAGGCCAGTTGTTTCCTCGTTCTCATACTTTTGTGCCAAGTTAAGCCAACAAGCTGCTGCCTGTAAATTCATATTAACTGCACCAACTTGACAGAAGCATACATTTCCCAAAATGGCATATATCCAGACCCTTCCTATAACTCAGTGATAAAACATACATTAAAATGTGCTATATAGCTAAAAACTGGCAAGCACCTCTCTCCCCGTGTACACGTCCCTGTTCACCAGCACGTTAAATCTTCTCTCTCTGCTTTCTTTCAGCTTTTGCTGGAGGTGAATAATGTTCCAGACCTTTCTGCTGGAATTACCTGTTCGTTTGGCCAGCAGGCCCAAGTGGAGGGCCACGTCAACGGGAACAGGGTCATGTGTCTTTCTCCAGCTGGGAAGGAGGTCCCTCAGATACCAGAAGGACAAGGTGAGCGCAGATGTAATGCCTAAAAAAAGGAGGAGAAACGAAAAATCAAATTGTACAATACAATATATACAGATATAGCCCAGAGTAACAGATGGCGGCTATTGCCAATCCCAGGTGAAAGGCTTAAAATATCAATATTCCAGGCTCTAACAAAACAGCCATTTTTCAGATTGTTCGCCTTGGATTTTTTGTTTGTCCAAAGAGTTTGGAGAGTAGCAAGCAGCTGTAGAATTTCTCCTGAGGACATACAGTAATCCCTCAATTGAAGTTTCTTATTGAAGGTTTTCTCACAACAACAGTAATGTGCCCTTCCAGGAACTCAGACACCAGGTGGTTCTTTACAGGAATGTGATAAAAGTATTAACACTTTTTTTTCTCATTCTGACCTCCTCGTTTCACTCATTGTTTTGGTTCTTTCACTCATCCTTTTTTTGTCTCTCTCACCTCTCCCCCTCCTTCGCTCCCATCAATTCTTAAATATTTCTACATTCCCTCTGCCCTTCCTTTCACTCGTTATCCTCCTTCTCCCTCTCTCCGTTTTCCCTCTCTCTGCCAGACTGGGCCGGCGTGGAGCTTCGTCTGAATTCGAAAGAGACGGGTCAAATGGTCGCCAGCACGGAGGTGAAATTCTACAACTGCAGCACTCATCAAATGTGAGTCCTGCTGCCACGGACCCCTCCCTCTCCCCTCACCCCCACCTTTGATTTGTTCAATAGATGGAAGAGCACAACTTAATTTAGGGCAATGATGTACTGATGCTCAAAACCTCACTTAAGATTCGGCTGTTAGATAACCTCTGAGTTCAATTTATCTGTCAGGTTTCATTTAAATCAACATGATGCATTTGCCACGGCCTGTTTGTTTCAAGTTGGTTTAAACTGGCAGTTTGTGGGCTTACCGCTTTCAGCTTTAAATACAAACTACAACAGTTTTCTGATACACTTTCATGTGAATGCAGTGGTTCAGAATTCAATTATCTTAATTCTCATTTATCCTAGAAAAGCATTCAGGTATATAAGCCCTTATTGTGCAACAGCCATGTATATCAGAGTATTTCAATCAGTTTAAGCATTTACTTTTAATATCGTTAGTCACTTGAAGAGAAAATGTCTCTTCTGTGTCTCTCAACCCGAGACTTAGAACTCACGACGTCAGCAGCATTTGCAGCCTCTTGTCTAACATTTTTCTAGTTTCTCATATTTAAATGTATCAGTCAAGCTGAGACCAGGCCACTCATACCGATCAGGCATAATATTATGACCACTGACAGGAGAAGTAAATAACATTGATTATCTTGTGACAATTCAGTGTTCTGCTGGCACATGTTTGTACCTGGCATTAGTGTGAATGTTACTTAGACATGTACCGCCCACCTAGACCAGACCAGGCGCTCTCACCGTATGGCAATGACACTCCTTGATGGCAGCAGCCAGTAGGATGCAGGCTCACACAGGCACACACACAAAAACGGTTTTAAAAAACATGAAAAACAGCACAAGGTGTTGACCTGGGGTTGTATTCCTTACGATTCTTAGCGCAAAGAGTTGCTCCTAGTGGCCAAAATCAAAGAAAGTTCTTAGAATCATGATGTTTTCTAAGAATTTCCCCTCAAAGTTAAGAGTAGATCCTGGTAAAGATAAAGGTATTCCTAAAGCATCTTAGCTCTTAAGAGAGCTCCTAAGGTGAGATCTGTTAAGAGCAGGGAGGAGGATTTTTAAGAGGCTTAGGAGTTTCTTAAGCAGAGGAGAAAATGGCGGAAAGAAGAGGCAGGAGGAGGCATTTCTCTGTTGTGCTACATTTTCCCATGCCTGCTTCTACCTCTCAAAACACTTTTATTCTCATTGACAAATTGAGCCAGAAGCAAACACCATTCCTCTGTCCATTTGAGTTTCATACTTCAGCTAGTGAAAGATTTTAACAAATACTTCGTTATAGTACTTAAGTAGATTTTTCAGGTATCTGTACTTTACTTGAGATATTTGTTTACTCACTGCATTCGTACACAAATATCTGTACTTTCTACTCCTTACACTGGAAAAAACAGGCTCGTTACTTTTTTAACCTCTACGGATGATATGATGTAAACGATGTGACTGACATGACATAGTAGTGTAAAACCTGGATCTTTTGAGGGATCCGGATCAGTCTGAGTCACTCACTTGTATGAGCCAGGTTCTGCGAGTCTGCGAGTCACTTGACCCAAAATGGCCCAATTGCGAAATAAGGTGTTTCCAGTACATTCACTCTAGACATAATAAAGCACATAAACACCTAATAAAGGTTTATTACATTTATCTGATACTGCCAGTCATCAATTGTGATACATAGCCACTGAAAATCATATCAGGTATCTTACATAAGCCTACTCATGAATCCCTGCTCCCTAGTGGTCAAGTCAGATAGTACATTTTGTGATTCACTTGGCAGAGAAGCAAAATGTATGTATGTAAGATGTTTGAACGGTGCCGTTTATTGATTATATATCAATCAAATGTGGTAGGACTCAACTGAGCCGGTTCAACAGACGTCTGAATCTAGATGTCTATTGAATAAGGGCCCTGGCCTCCAAATTCCATAGATCCCAAACTGATCAAGAATCTGTGGGATGCTCTGGAACAAGACTGATCCACAGGGGCCCCTCCCCTCAACCCGTAGGACCCAAAGGCCCCCACTAATTACATTCTGTTGTCAAACACTGTGGGACACACTAAGAAGGCCCATGTTTATTCTCTGATGAGTCGGAACCTACATAATATGAGGCAGGTCATAATGTTTTGCCTGTTTGGTGTAGATGAATGTTGAAATGTCTTCAAGGAAACTCAACAAGTCTAGGTTCCTTTGTTTTCTTTTTTTCTTTCTTTATTCCTTGTTCATTTTTTAAGCTCAAACTCCATTACTGTGCAGATTTACCGGTGTGAGATTTTGCTTCTTTCAAATGTTTTATCGATTGTGGAACAAAAAAAGACATTGACAGACATTACACCGAACTTGTGGTTTTGTGTTGGAACACTTTAGGTAGATTAAATGATTAGCAGAGAAAGTAATTGTCAGGCTAAACTGTAACATAATTGTGCGGTGGAACCCTAATACACATTCATAACCTGGAGATGTCTTTGCTGTAGGCCAACAGTCCCAAAGGACTGCTCAACAGATAAGTATTAGACTCTCAAACACTTTTCAGATTTGACTTCGCCCCAAGAGGCCCCGCCAGAAAATTGTGTTTGCATCCAGTATTATAAGATACTTTATATTTTTAGGCCTGCTCCGGTGCCTTGAGGGCAAGTAAAATAATGTAAATTGTAGAGCACTTTATTTAAATGCCACGCAATATAAGCTTGCTAACTGGGCAGAGACGCCGCTTTGACTTTCAGCCATTATTCAAATGTTAACTGTATTTATCAGTGAACTATGACTTGGGTCTTTCATTGTGAATAACAATTAGAAACACTGCGCAAAGGTGAATCTTATCAGGATGAATGCCAATTAGCAGCATTTATCAGCTTTAAAGAAGACGACTGCACATCATCAGTAACAACCAAGTCTTTTACAACAACTTAGGACAGTAAACAAGACAATTTGCACAATGTTGGAGTAGTTATTTCAAAGACCTTTACCATAAAACTTGGACTTTTTATCCACTTGAGGTGACACATAATGATACAGAGGGAAATAATAGATTTGAGTCGGTATCCTCCCTTGCAGACTTCACTAACATTTAACTCCACTGTGAATTAAACTGATCTAAGAGCTCAAAAAAGCTGGATTCAGGAATATACAATACATTCACTCTAGGAGGGAACGTATGATTGATGGAGTATTCATAACCAAACCCAGGAAATTAGCCCGCAGTGGATACACATGCCATCTAGTCACAATGCTCTCTGACTGCGACATGAATGCCCCGTAATATAACCATATTAAACCATTAGAGAGAAGCAGTTGGAAGCTCATCTCTGCCGCCTCACACCAACGCAGCCTCCATTAGCTGCGGGGTGACCCTGTGTACTCTTGTAATTAATATTTCAGACCATACACACTCCTAAGCCGGCAACACTTTCTCCACCTCCCCCACCAGCAGCACCATCACCTCAGCATCACATCACCCTCTATAATTAATTATCTAGTGTTTGCAGCACCATGCCAGTCCATTTCTATTAATACCCAACTCCCTAAATTCCTGTCTCACACACAGACACACATTTCTATGTCCATACTGGCCCTGGGCAGCTAATTAATATCAAAATTTAATGATGCTGCGCTACATTTATTGGCATTTGTAGCTTGCCATGAGCTTTAGTATTGGAATCCTGCTGCTGATTTTATAGTTTCCTCTTGGCTGCGTGTTATTGAATGACCAGATTCAAGCCTGAGACAGTGCATGGACTTGTTCCCTGCACAGTGGTACACCTCTATTATACACAGCAAAGTCCACGACGTCCCCATAGGAGAAGAGGGCATGTTCAATTTTAATCTCTCCAATTGCTCTGTTGGTATATTCTCAGCCGTGCATCACCCGTCTTTTGTTTGTATCGGAGCTGCCTCCATGTTTGTTGACCGAAATGTGATTAAATCCAGTCCAATGAGGTTGTTTAAGTACAACTTTAATCCACAGCTGGCCGCGGGCTGTAGGCGAATGAATCAGTGCCAAAGATGTTGCACAATGCTACCCATCAAATACTGAGCTGTCACCTTCGATCCAGATTCTGTGCGTAATCCAGAGCTGGATAGAGTAGTGCACTGTGTTCATGCCTGTCAGAAAAATCCGAAACATAAAGCATGAAACTGTAAACGTGCTCGCTGAAGCACTATAACATAAAAGAGCTGGGGTTACTGTACATGTAACAAGGACTCTGGATGTCCTTGATGCAGTTTATTTTTTTACTGTTACAAGTGTTTAAGTTTGCTTTAACTGACAGCGACACATGAATGGTTACTCCCCTGCCGAGCCTTCAGGCTCAAGGTAATTTACTGTCATCTGCCACAAAAGGACAAGTACTCATGCTGCCAGCATATTTGAGATCTTTCCATAAAACAAACGTTACTAGCTACACTCCTTTTCAGTCCTTTGAAGAAGAGGCACATTGTGGACTACAGTGCAAGGAATGTAGAGTACGTACTAATGTCTTCATTTTATCTTGCAGGTGTCTTTCCTGTGTTAACAGCACTTTTCGCTGCCACTGGTGCAAATACCGCAACCTGTGCACCCATGACCCAAGCAGCTGTTCCTTCCAGGAGGGCAGAGTCAACGCCTCTGAGGTACAGTGCATTAACATAGAGCTAATTAAAGTGCAGATCTCAAGAGGGCAATTTATCTACTGATATGTGACAGTTTTGCCTCAAAGGAACAATACATTAAACAAAAAAATACCTCCACTACAAGGAATAAACTAGATTAAAAGCTTACGGCGATGCTAGCAGCTTTGTCAAGCTTTATACAAGGAGGAAGCTGTTTTAAGCTGAAAGCTAACGCCAGCAGGCCAACATGCTCACAGTAAAAATGCTAGCGCCAGAATGATGTAATCCTTTAACATGTTCACCATTTCACACATAAATGCTAGAACTAAAGACTATTTGAAAATGCCATATTATATCTATTAAGTCCACAGTGTAGAAAAAAAATGTTTCTTGTAGTGTGCACTGCAGATTTGTATTTTGTTTTCTCAGGACTGCCCTCAGCTACTCAACTCGGGCGAAATCCTCCTCCCGGCCGGTGAGGTCCGACCCATCACCCTGAGGGCCCGAAACCTTCCCCAGCCGCAGTCAGGCCAGAGGGGCTATGAGTGCGTGGTGAATGTGCAGGGTGTCAGCCATCGTGTCACAGCGCTGCGCTTCAACAGCACCAGCGTGCAGTGCCAGAACAGCTCGGTATGACCTCAAACAGTCCCAGTGGGAGTCTCACAACTGTCAAATGAGGCAGACAGCTTGGATGCTGTGTAGGCAAGGTACATACGGTACATCAGCATCAGTGAATACCGCCTGAGGTGCTGAGCACACTGAGTGGAAAGTAGTGGAAAGGGAAAGGAAAAAGTGATGAGGAAAAGTGCAAACCATGTGCAAGAAAGGAAGAGAGTGACAGGATAGGAAGGCAGGAAGGAAAGAAAATGTGTTGTATGGCAAGTAAAAAGCGTGTGAACCATGCAAATATGATGTTATCTCATAAACTAGATTCGTGAGTGTTCACAGTGTATAATCCTCCCAACAGAAAAGTCAAAGGTTTGGCAGGAGCACAGGAGATTTCTTGGGAGTTTTCTACACAATGCAAATCACAGGCTAAATTTCAATGCAAAGCATACCTTGCTACTCTGTGACAATGAATGAAAAGGCCATTTTCTTCAGATGTGGATGATCGGCCACCCCAGTCAGGGTTTGTGTCCCTACGTGTCAAAGAGGAGAGGAGCAGACAACCATGGCAGAAATGACAGATGGTTAAAAGCCTCGTCTCTCCGCTGCTATTTCATCCTCTCATTTTCCTTACTCTAGCTCTCTCTGCATCTATTTTTTTTTTTTACTCTATCCTCTCTTTGACTTTCACTTTCCCTGTATCCACTTTCCATGCAGTCTCTCACCCTCTGTTTCTGCTTTTCAGTACATGTACGAGGGTGTGAAGATCAGTGACCTGGCAGTGGACCTCTCCATCGTATGGAACGGCAATTTCATCATTGACAATCCCGAGAAGATTAAAGGTGCCTCTGCCATCCATCACTGCCAGCCCATAGAAGTGTAAAGCACTCAATCCACGGGGGATAGATGGGCCATAGAGAGCACTTCAAGGCTTCCAAAGGGCCTTGAGAGAAAGTTCACAATAGCAGGGAGTGTTATCAAAGAGCACCCAATCACTTCTGCGCCACAACGGGTGAAGGGTGAATCTTCATATTTGCTCAGCTCAGCTCGGCTCTCGCGGATGCTCTTGGCTTCCTTTCCATCATAATGCGAGAGCAGGGGCTTGTCAGTTGTCACTGTGGGTTGTACATGAAATACATCCCTGTTGTCAAGGATATATACAGAGATGGCCATGAATTTTAACAAGCCTTCTCATAATTTAAATTAAGCTAAGTTGCTTTATATGGGCATAAATATCGTCTACTTATGGAGAGTGGGGTGTAAGAGACAGACTTCAAAGAAAGGTTTAATGGATTACTTTCTATCTTTTTTTTTTACTTAATACTGGAAATAGCGCATTTACAAAAACATGCTTTTAGTCAATTTTATGAAATTCACACGGTACGTGTACGAGCACGCGTTCCGACGGTTTGATCAGTTCAAGATTCAATTCATCACTTCCCTGCTGCTCCAGATTTTGTTATTCCCACACCATATTCTATGGGTTTTGTTTGTTCTTATAACTTATTAATGCTGCTTATGGTGACAGCTGACCAGATGTATTCTGTGTTATCTCACAGTACACCTCTACAAGTGCAGCGCCCAGAGGGATAGCTGTGGCATGTGTCTGCGGGCAGAGAGGAAGTTCCAGTGTGGCTGGTGTAGCGGCGAGGGCCGATGCACCATGAAGCAGCACTGTCCTCCCATCTCCCCTTACGCGAGCCGCTGGCTGGACCTTTCTGCCAGGAATGTCAAGTGTACCAACCCACGCATTACAGAGGTTTGTTGTTTGTTTGGGCTGCTGGCTAGTCAGTCCACTGAATCATTCAGTCGAGCCAACAAGATTAAATATGCAGCGAATTTCAATTACACAAAAACAAGATGTGAGATTCCTAAGCCAAGTAGTTCATTAGCAGGGTGGTGTAACGTCAGTCTTCCTTTCCGAGGCCGGCATTAGTATGCCCATTATTTTTTAAATCAACAGTTCAGAAGTTCTTGGCAAAACAGCTGAAAACTAAGTCATGACATGGTAGTAATTTGTTCAGCACCTTGGCGCTGGAATCTGCAGTTAGCACCAGAAACAGTCAAAGTCTTGTTGGTCTGGTGTCTGGTGTTAGCAATAAAAAGCCAAACTCACTGACATGTTGTGAAGCATGGCAGAAACCAAGGACAACCAGGTTGTTATTGTTGTTTTATTTTACTATATTCTGGCTGCCTGGAGATCAACTAGAGGAAGCAGAAGTTTGATAGGTGGACTGAAGTTTTGTGATGATTTAGGTCAGTGGTTCCCAAACTTTTTTGGCCACGCACCGGCTTCTATCCCAACCGGGATGATGCACCCCCAGGCAGCATGTTTAATCATGCTCAAATGGCCAGAACACACATATAACAAAATAATCAAGATCACAACATGGCACTCTCACATTTGAATTAAACCAAATCACTAATATTTTCAATATAATGCAACAAAGTTACTCGCAAACTTCAACTGTTAAGAGCAAAGAGGATGGATGACAGGCTCATGCTCAGAGGCAGAAAGGAGATAAGTTGGGGGAAATGTTATAATATTTTCAGCCGCGTTAAACAAAAATTGCAGCAACTTAAATTGACTGTGGCGCTAACGCAACCCCGTCATCATAACACAGTGGGTATGGCAATAAAATTAGAATGTCAGTAATCTAAATTAAAATGCAATAAAGTTACACACGAGCCACAACATAAATATCCTTCATCACTAACTTTGGCTTGAGATATCCCACCTGACAGTTTCCCTGATTTCAGACATTTGATCATATTTACAAAAATGAATGACCTGGGGGCGTGTACACCACACTTTGGGAATCCCTGATTTAGGTCAAGGATTGTTGGGTTGAGTTTTCACGTTGGAATAAACACAGTATCTTGAAAATAAATAATCTTAGATCTATTAAATGAACATTTGAACTAATTTTGTGTACAGTAAAAAGCCACAATGTCTAAATAGTGTCAACTTTCAAATCTCGCACTTTGTTCTTGTCTTTACTGAAAGATGTTGGCTTTAAACAGAAATATCCACAAATTTGTATATGACCAGTTAATCCTAATTTTATCTGTGGCCAACTTCCAGTTTCCCATCTACGTGTCTGTTTACCTGGGACTATCTAACATTTTGTTTGCCGCTAGCGGAATACCTAAAGTGCTTGACAGCTAAACGAATTCAGTGTGTTAGAAAGTGGTGATGGATCTTTTATGTCACAAACTCCTGTTCATTCTCTTGAATGAGGCGCAGTGGGTCAGGCACAGAGATGCAAGGCTCTTCCACTTCAAAGAGCTGGGAGCCTTTGATGTCCCTGTCACATTATTAGTGTTTCTGAAGGAGTGAATCAACCAGCCAGCGCTGCTCGGGAATGGAGGGAGTGTTGCTCCGCCATTGCTCCTGTAATGCTCTGTAGGTCCAAAGGTCGCCTGCTGGGAGGGTTAACTTTACACTTGAGAAGGACTGTGAATGGGGTTCTCTGTGTTTTGTTATTTACTGCATTATTCATTAAAGTGTGTTTTGAATCGTACTGGACTTCAAGGCTTTTTGAACAAACCAAGACGTTATGCAAATTATGCCTTTGGCACTCGTTGTATGGTACATTTACTTAATATTTCAGCCTAAGATTAAACAGCGATTACACAGAGACAGCTCTGTGGCATTAATTCTGATTTAACCATTATGCATATTGATGGACAGCATTTTTTGATCAAAGTTTCTCAGTTATTTTTTTTTAAACCGTTCTCACAGTTACAGTTCAAATCAGATTTTGCATTTCACCATAATTTATTCCTCTAGGGCTGAAAAGACCTTTGAAAATATGAAGAATAAGAACTACATTACTTCAAGGAGAAACATTATTCTAAATTCTTAGATAGCATTCCCAAACTATTTATGGTGGAATACAGCTACAAATATATAGTACAATTATGAAAAAATGTAAGAAAATGTGCAAGTACCAGTCAATTCTTACTTTAATTATAATTTCCTTGTCCTTCCTCTGTAGGTGAGCCCTGTGGCAGGGCCTCTGGAGGGGGGAACACTGGTCACCATTCAGGGCCTGAACCTGGGGCTGTCCTTCTCTGAGCTCGAGGGCAACGTGGAAGTGGCAGGAGTGCAGTGCACGCCACAGGAGCATGGATACATCACTGCAGAACAGTAAGACTCCCCCTCCCCTTCCCCTTCACAGACACTCATGGACTCATAGAGTGTCTCACATAGACATACTGTGCATATGCAAACACATACACACGCGCTCAAAAAAAATAAACCCATCCAATCTCTGTTTCCCTCTCACACTGATTTTCCGAAAGACTGTGAATAAGCCAGATACCCTGCGATGCCTCATCAGGTTGTAGGGCTGTGTACGCGTGGGGCTTTGCATAGCTGTGGCGCAGTCAGAGCCAAAGGAAGAGACAGTCTTTGTGTCGTTGTTGTTATGAGGCTGACGGCACAGCTGTAATTGAAATGCGCTGCATGTCGCTGACTGGAGGGACAATCTGTTAGCCATGTGTTTCTCTCACTGCCATGTAATGCGATTGGGCTCGGGCTGCAGGGACTTTATTTATACCCTTGTAAAAAAAAAAAGAAAAAAGAAAAAGGAAAGAACATGCCAGCAGAAAATTGGAAAACTCACGTGATGCATGAATATAGGGGCTGGGCAGGGACGATTCATTGGGTGCTCTTATTGTACTGGGGAGCGAGTTTCTTGAGCAGAGCAGTGTGTTCGGCAGGGCCATTCATTTGGCACACACAGTGCTTTAAAACATGGCATTACAGCTGTTACAACCATTAATTTCAGCACAGGGTCAGTTGCTATAATGACTTATTCATGGCGCACTTTATCTTATTGACCTGACAAGGCAATACTGATTTATTGAAGAAACCCCTAAGTTGTCATGGCAACCGGAGGTAATGGTGGGTGGCAATCGTGCTGGAGATGGGGAGGGGTGTAGTTTATCATTTGAGTTATATTGCTGTTATAGGTTTCCCATTAGGAAGAAAGATGGTCCTCTGTATTGACCCACAACTTCCATGAAAGTCTGCCTCAATCACACTGGCCAGCAGAGGCCATCTTAAACCACTGCAGATCATAACGAATGAGATACAGTGCGGCGACTCTTCCATGTATGTTGTTCACATGGCTAGTGCTATTACTATGCATGATGCATGAGTTTCTATCTGCGCCCACAATCTCGTATTGGTGTTTTTTGTGTCTCGACAGGATTGTGTGCGAGATGGCTGAAGCCCCAAAAGGAAGTGCACCAGGTCCAATTAAGCTGTGTGTTGGCGAATGCAGACCAGAGCTCCGCGCACAGTCCTCCCAGCTCTACTCCTTTGTGGTAATTCTGGCATTATACACGTTTACTCTGTCCATTTGTTCTGAAACAAACTTTAAGTGTTGGTAATTAATTATGACAAATGCGCCAATATGATGTGTTCATGCCACTGCAATCATCAGCTGGAGAGGAAGCCAGAATCAAGCCACTTGATTTGTTTTAAGTGCTGAGAGACTGTACACAAGAGAGAACCAAAAATTAGAAGAATTATGCACTTTATTACATTGAAGTCAAAAGAGGTTCTTTCTTTTTGAGAGAGGTCATACTCATTAAACCGTTTTCTCAGTTTAACCAACAGCTTTGTTTGAAAGACAATTACTGAGAAAGGCTGCAATAAGAGGGCTGTTCAAAATTAGATTTACGTACGGTATTCTGCATTGAACACTTTTCCACAGATCCCTACAATGTTGGCGCTGACCCCCAGCAGAGGACCTGAGTCTGGGGGCACCAAGGTCACTATTGTCGGGGAGAACCTGAGCGCTGGCAGCACTGTCAACGTGTACTTTGGTAATCAGTCCTGCGAGTTGTACAGGTGAGTCTGATTATTATCTTATAATGTCATCTCAGCCTTACATTTCTTAAGACTCCAGATCCGCTGGCACTAAAGTGAGACTGCCTACGCACAATATTAAAGATTTAACCTTCTCTAATCTCAATCAAACACAGCATGAGATCACTCCATTTAGAAAAAGCACACTTTAGATACAATTACGTGTCTCTGTGAAGGCTTAACAATGATTTGTGAGGAAGTGATGAAACTCAAAGTGGTAGGTATTGTTCTGGGTGTATTTATAGATATCTATTTAAAGTTCAAAATGCCTCACATGGTAGAAGTCAGGTGGGTTAAGCAAGGGAGCCATTAGCTAGAGCACCCTCTAATTACAGTGTTCCATCCCTAATGTGTCTGTAACGACGAGACGGGACAGACTATAATGAATCCTCTCTCCTCATGGCAATGTGCATGGCTTATGACTGCGTGAAGTCAGGGATTTGCCACTGCAGCACTAAGCGGGCAGTCACAATCAAAGGCATGAATAAATCCCTCTTTTGGTACTCCTGCCAGGAGGACCATGGCGGAGATTGTGTGCTTCTCTGCCCCGTCGGTGACAGGAGCGGGAATGGTTCAAGTCAGTTTGAGTGTCGACCGGGCCAAAGTTCCTGGAAGTCTGGCCTTTGAGTACATAGAAGACCCCACAGTCCAGCGCATCGAGCCCCTGTGGAGCATTACCAGGTAACACTAATCAACAGAGATACAAACCATATGGCTGCATTGACGTTTGTGAGTCCTAGAGGGCTTTCTCTTGACGTATTTATGGTTATGAATGTGTAGCAAACATGGCCAAAGAGGTGGAGCATAAGTAAAGCTGAAGCGGCCAGTTGACACCAAGGTAGACAGCTTGCAACCTGAGATGAACCCCAACAGTCACAGCCACACTCTAAATAATGCATACCTGTAAGCCTTGTTGCTGTAAAGTTTAATATTTTATTATGGAAGTCTACAGGGATATAATCACCTTTTGCAGGACCCTTAAATGGCCATTTGTGCAGATTTTGACACTTCCTTGTGACTTAATATTCCAAGGTTGCCTCTTGGTCGCAAGTATGGTGTTTAGTTTTCGACGCTGTCATGTAAGCTTGCATGTTGCAGATTTGGTGATTGAGGTTCCTGATTGATTGGCGATGAAGTACACGTGAAGGGGAGATTGAGCTGCTCTTCATGTTGTACTTTTGGTTTAACTGTATTTATAAAAATGAATGCAAATCATCCCTCCCCATCCTATACTGCATTGGACATCTATATAGAATTTATGCATTATAGCAAACATGGGGCTATTTCCACTGTACTTTTCTCAAAGGACGGTGGATACGGCAGCCATAAAGTATACCTTTTATAAGCCCTGTAATTTTCCCCTGTAACTGGCAGTGTCAGAGGTGTTAATTCAATTATATGTTTTTGTGATCACAGTGGCAGTGTTGTGATAGACTGCATTATATAGAGAGTAGTTTTTAATATTCTGCCCCACCATGTATGGAACTATACTGGATAAATATACATAATGAAGTCAAGTATAACAACACCATAAACTGTGCCGTTAATAATTGTACAGATGTCATACCAGGGCCAGTGACTAAGCATGTGTATTTATCTAAAAATGAATTAAATAACGTATTATGTATAATTTGTTGGATAAAAATCAAATGTGAATGCACCTGGTGCAGCTAATTTCACAACAAGTGAATCTGCTGCACAAACATTTCTATCACAGCTGAAGGTGCACTACCTGAAGTCCACTAAATAAAAGATGGCACCTAATTTGAGTTGGGGTGGTATTACCCAGCACTACGTCCTGGCAGATTAGACTTCAGAGAGACACCCTGGCCCTCGGCCTAGTGACAGGAGGAGCTTTGTGGAGCTGCAATCAAGAGCCCTCATCATGAATGTGCAGTCCTGCTATGAGGGCCTACAAGCTTAGGTAGCCTTTGAAGTGTGAGAAGAGAAGGATTGGCACTCTGTCAGCCTGAGTAGACTGGCCAGTTCCTTTTAAAAAACATTTTTTTTTTTCATCATTTCTCTCCTGTATTTTTCCCCCTCCGTCTCTCCTTTTCTACTTTCCAATTCCGTACTTAATCAGTTTTCTAAGCTCACACTGCGGAATAGGTTATGCAAAGATTAGAGAGTGTTCTTTATTTTAATCACATCTAGCACAGATATGTAAACAGGCAGCACCTGTATTCATGCTATGCCAGTCTCACAGTCATGGATGAATATAAAACAGCAGCCAGCTGGTTCTCTGTTTGATGTGGCTCTTCTGCCCAATAACAAAAATTGAGAAATCCTGCCAGCTATACTTCCTAAAATCTGCATTAATGCAGTTTCTCCGGAAATGTCTGATTAAAAAGATTGCTCTCTCTGTGGTCGCCGCTCTAATTAAATCATGAAAAGGCAGGTTGTATAAATATACTGTATGCTGGAGTGTAGCATACTTGTATGTAGATGACTGATCAACAATTCTTGCTAAATAAATGTATTTCTTTCTTTTGAACAGTGGACACACCACCCTGACAGTGACTGGGACCAATCTGGACGTAGTTCAGGAGCCGCGGGTCAGAGTCAAATATGCCGGCCATGAATCTGTTAATGTGAGTGTGAAAACTCTTGACAAACTGGAATCAACATTTTATCATAAGTTGATAAAAAAAAAAATGTTACAGTAATGTTGCTCCTAATTGATATTTTGCTAGAACTACTGTAATAAGGAAGATTTAGTGTAATGGCAATTTGGTTTTTGTTTACATAATGATCCAAGAAGCTAAACTTAAAAAAAAAAAAACATCACTGTGAAAATGCAGCAAAGCATAAACAGAGATGTTTAAAAGAGGAATCCATGCAGAGTGCTGCGTCCCAAAATGAGATTTTAAAAAACTGACCTGAACGAATGGCTCAGTTTCAGGAAGTGATTTATGGCGCTGATTCTGCTCGCCTGAGCAGCTCAGGCAGGTCGCTTCAAAGTGATTGATTGTCCTAAAGTGTTGGAGCGCTGATGGCAAAAGTCCAGTCACCTTTAGCCGCAATTTTTCTACTTTTGACCAGTCAGGGATTTGCCTGAGGACTGGGCAAGGGCTGGACGAGAATTTAAACTTCTGGAAGGGAATTTTGGCTTGGACATTAAAGAGATCATGTTAAAAAATCTATACTTGACACGTAACAAGAGAAGAGATACAAGAAAGAGAATGATGGAAGATGAAGATAATGTGTTACGTGTTTGGAAAACGGGATTATTATTATTATATTTTTTATAGACCATGTGTGAAACGTAAGCCTCGAGCCAATTAAAAGCTGTGTTAATGATGCCAGCCCAAAAACTTGAGCCAGTCCATTAAAAATGCTCCACGGTGTCACTGGCAGCTCTGAGATCTAAAAGGATTAAAGTTCAACTTTCACCCAAATCATCTGTTATAAAAGGGTCACTGGTGAATTTAATGAGGGCAGTGTCTTTATTGTGCATATCTTCGAAACATAAATAAGACTGTTTAAAAATGTTAAGTATCACAGAAGCACTCTGTTGAAACAGCTCTCTGTTGTGAGATATGACTGAATTTAAAGAACTGAGCTGATTTAGGGAACGTTGAAAAACGTTAGAGAACACCAGAAGGCACATCCGAGAGGTCGATTTATTGTCTTGCTATGGAACTGACTCTAGAAGATACACAGTATTTATATTTAAGGCTCAAAACATCTAAATGTGAATAAAAAAGGAATAATACGTTTCTCAGATTTGGGGACGAAAAGAGACAAAAAATGCTGCAAGTGAGAAAAATAGTAATAGTAATTTTAAAATCCACATATTCTTAGGCTAGGATTAATCATGCAAGAAACAAACCATGACCTGCTAACTTAGTGTATGACAGTCTGTACCTGCTTTGACATATAATGTGGACGTCTGATCCGATTCCTCTCCAGGTGTGCAAAGTTCTCAACACAACCACCATCAGCTGCTTCGCCCCGTCCCTGAAGGCGGAGTACACCGCAGACCAGGAGACTATAAAACACGTGGATGAGTTTGGCTTCGTCTTCAACAACGTCCAAGCTCTGCTCACTTACAACAACACAAGCTTCGTCTACTACCCCAACCCGTACCTGGAGCCCCTTAGCCTCTCAGGTGTCCTGGAACAGAAACCTGGCGCTCCCATCATCCTCAAAGTAAGTTAAAAGGAGACCTTCAATTCCCATTTCACAGCAGTCGATCTAGCAAAAGCCTTGGAATCAGTGACTGACTTCAGCAATATCACAAAAATTCTTTCATCTTAAATTCTAGTGTTGCTAGGTTTTGACCAATGATCATTATATCTGAACCCATCTGGTTTTTGGAGTGCCACACAAATGCACTATATACGCAATTACCTCCAATTAACTGAAGAAGCTTATTGTTCATATCTCAAACAAATACGGCCATAATCAAGACAACTGCAGTCGTTTTCTGTCTGATGTTATTCTGAAAAACCAAATTTCCTATTCCATTCTTTTTGAGCTCAAATATTTCCTGTCACAAAACGTACAACAATACATCTCGAAATAGATTTTTCCGTCCGACTTGCTCTCCTCACAGCTCATGTCACGGCAATGCTCTTAAAATTTTTAGCTCTGTTTGCTAGGGAGGAACAGCGTGGCATATTGGTTTGTGTCTCCAAGCGTTAGTAGCTCTCCTGCAGAATCTGACTCTGTGCCTCGCAGTGAACAATGTGGCACAGAAACTGGCTGCTAGTCTTCTCTGGTGTGGGTGATTACAGTAATTATACTAATGCTTCAAAACTGCGTTCTAATAATTCACTCAGATTAAAATGTTGCACATATGATGAGGGAGAGCCGATGCTACACAAGGCAGGCTTCACATTCACATTCCACCGACGCCTGAGACGAGACCTCTGCTTGTCAGGATCTCCATCAGTTTTTGATGTATTTACTTAGCGTCTGTGTCTTTAACTGTGTTGCAGGGCCGTAACCTGGTGCCGTCTGCATCTGGTGGAGCCAGGCTCAATTACACAGTGCTGATTGGAGATACGCCCTGTTCCCTCACTGTGTCCGACACTCAGCTGCTCTGTGAGCCACCAAACCTAACCGGGCAGCACAAAGTCCTGGTCAGTCTGAATGCCATTCGTATCTGGCAGTTTTCTGTCTATGTGTGCATCCGATTGCTTGTGCGCATGAATGTGGGTCACTCTCTGTATGCCAGTGTTTGTCTCTCCGTCCCTGTGTTTGTGGGTCACTGACAGGCTTTCAGTTAGTTGCTGGCTTTCTGTCATTGTCTGTCACTCATGGTCCGGTAGGTTCCCAATTACAGCACATTGCCCTCTAGAATTTATTGACAGGCTCTCTAGCAAGTAATGAGGTAACAGCTATAAAAAGTGTGTGTGCCTGGAAGTTGTTTTATTCATAGGCCACTATTCATGAACATTTTTTTTTATTTTTTATCTCCATTGTATTTGCTCTTTTAATACTCCAGCAATGTTGTCCATTCACAGGCAGCCATTAGGTTTTCTTTACTATCATTCTCAACACTGCTTCTAAATCATGTGCCCTAATATTATCATCCAGGTGCAAGTCGGAGGACTCCACATCTCTCCAGGCGAAGTTCACATCCGGTCCGACAGCCTGCTCACGCTGCCTGCGATCTTCAGTATCGCAGCTGGAGGGGGGCTACTCCTCATCATTGTCATTATAGTCCTGCTGGCCTACAGGCGGAAGTCACACGAGAACGATCTCACCCTGAAGCGCCTGCAGATGCAGATGGACAATCTGGAGTCCAGAGTGGCTCTGGAGTGCAAGGAGGGTGAGTAGGATCTGAGAGATGATAATGACCATAAGCCATATGCATCAAATCTCTCTCCCAAGACTGCTTTTTATTTGTAATTGCATTATAGTGCCATCTATTGAAAGTTAAGGTGATCTGATACAGTAGTATCACTGCAATGACTGGATATTTAACACATCCCTCTGTAACGCGCAGCCTTCGCAGAACTGCAGACGGACATCAACGAGTTAACCAGCGATCTGGACCGAGCTGGCATCCCCTACTTGGACTATCGCACCTACGCCATGAGGGTTCTCTTTCCCGGCATCGATGATCACCCTGTGCTCAGAGAGCTGGAGGTGAGGAACCTCTGGAGCAGGGCTGTGGCACTTGAGCGTAGTTTCAACTGTTTTTCTGACATCTTGACCTTAAGGCTCTAGTACGCTCCAAACTAAATAGATTTGGGCTTTTTTGCAAGAGAGGTGAAACTGCTGTCAAACTGAGCAGCGTCTGCAAATCTGAATATATTTGAGGTCTGTTTGTTTAACGGTGTGTACACCAGCTGAAGAATCTGTGTGCAGATTATGTTGATGCCCGGTTTGTCACTGAGGAACCAATGAATCAAACTTTTTTTTTCTCTGACAAGCTATTTTAAGTGATTGTCTTTGTCCTCTTATTGGGGGTTTAATTTGGAAGCACTCACTACAGAGTTTTGAAGAAAATCTAATGACAAACCATTTGCCTTCTCCATATTTGTCGAAAAACCTGCCACTCAAGGTCAGGACCGGCTGGTGTTGCCAATTATAGTTGGTTTAATCAAGACATTATTATGTTTGCAATTATTTCAAAAGATTCCAAAGAGCCTCTCTGATTGCACTTAAAACATCACCACTTTTTCATCAAAGTAAAGGCCTTTCATTATGTGGAGAAAAAAGAAGCATAATTTATATATTTCCAAATAAGGAGAAAGGATTTTCATGGTGGTGACGAATGAGATAGGAATGCATGAGCTGGCTCCCTACTGTGCAGACACACGCCAGTACATCTGGTTTGCACTCATGCTTTGAGGTGGTGTGTGAGAATGTTTGTGTATATTTTATTCTGTCTGTGACTCATCCCGGAGCGACTACTGTCTAATGAGCGTGTGCATCTCTGTGTGTGTGCAAAAATGCATGATGCGTGTAGGTGCCAGGGATCGGACAGGCGAATGTGGAGAAAGCCTTGAAGCAGTTTGCTCAGCTGCTGAATAATAAGGTTTTCCTGCTGACATTCATCCGTACGCTGGAGCTGCAGCGCTCCTTCTCCATGCGTGACCGCGGCTACGTTGCCTCGCTCATCATGACCGCTCTCCAGGGACGGCTGGAGTACGCCACAGACATCCTCAAGCACCTGCTGTCAGACCTCATAGAACGCAACCTGGAGAGCAAGAACCACCCCAAACTACTCCTCCGCAGGTGAATTCATAAACGACTAAGCATTTTTGATTGAATTCCTGAATGTGTTGTTGTCACTGAAAGATGCACATAACACTATTATATACACTATTATATACACTGTAAAATGAAATCACTGATAGGAGAATTAAATAACAGTGACCATCTTGTGACAATAAAATGTTCTGCTGGTAAACATCTGGACCTGGCATTCGTGTGGATGTTACTTAGACATGTAGCACCCACCTAGACCAGACCAGGCACCCCCACCCCATAGCAATGACACGTCATTCACTAGATCAACAGTTTAGGAACAACTCAAAAAAACATGATGAACAGCACAAGGTGTTAACCTGGCCGCCAAATTCACTAGATCCCAAACTGATCATTTGTCTGTGGGATGATCCACAGAGGGCCCTCCTCTCAACCCATAGGACCCAAAGGCCCCCCACTAACAACAATCTGTTGCCAGACACCACAGGACACCCTCAGAAGGACCATGCCCATTCTCTGATTAGTCACAACTGTTTTGGAGGAACAAGGGAGACCTACACAATATTAGGAAGGTGGTCATAATTTTATGCCAGATTGTTGTGTATTATTTGCCATCTTGGAATCGATGTCCTTTGGTTCACATGGATATCTTACTTTGACAAATAAACTTCATTTAATAATACACTTTAAATGTTAACATTTAAGTTACGATATTGCAGAAAAAAAAAAAAATAGCGTCTGGATAAAGTTAGGGTTAGGTGAGCTGAACTTGCAAAGAAAAAGGAGAAATCAGCCCTGCTTAATAAATTAATAAATGCACTGGAAAGTGAAGGTTACATAAAGTTCATAAAACACCTTCGGAAGACAGGTCAAAACAGGAGCACTGTGGATTTCAGCATCAAAAGTAGACTCGTTTTCCTACTGTGCTGATGGGACTTAAGCTAGAAATCTTCACTGTCACAAACCTGGCCAATTTTAATCAGCGCAGCTTATCTTTGGGCATAGATAATTCCTGTGTGCATTGTTTCTTTCCAGCCCAGTTACTGCACTTCCGATGGTTGAGTAACTGGGCCAGCGAAGGAGCGCGCACCTCTCGGTTCAACTTTGTTTTGTGCAGCGGCGTGAAACATCCGTTACGAGTCTGAGGAGCCGGGTGCCTGAGCAGACAGGTGAAAGACAGGAGTGTTAAAAGTGATAGAGAGTGGGAGGGACTGGCAGAGGAAGAGAACCTAATGGGGAAGAGTGAGTGCAGCGGCAGCAGAGTTGTTGTCAGTCTGACTTATCTTCTGTGTGCCACTCATGAAACATTCAGCTGTAGCTCACGTTTCTTCCCCCGTCACCTCTCCTCTCCTTTCTCTCGCCTCTCTCCCCTTTCCTCCACCTCTGGTAATCTGTCGATTGTTTTCCCAGTGCTGAGACCGGCCTGCTGAATGTTTCATGAGTGCTTTTATTTTATTTTTTATCTTTTAAAAGAGGGCTCTCTCAATATGAAGCACACTCATTAAATATAAGGATGAGTTCACATGGGAGCTGGTACAACAAGAACTTGTTAGCCCAAACATGCTGCTCTTGCTGAAACACTCCGAAATTTAATGGGATGCCATCAACCGTTGAGTCAGTACAGGTTAAGGTTGAAATGCTGGTCCAAAAAGTAGTGACAGGGAGAGAGTAGGTTAGGGAGAGAGAGAGGGTGGATAAAAGCTTGCAGGCTTTGAATCAGTTTCTGGTTTAAAAGGGCTTGTGCACAGCTTTGTGTATTCAGGAAGGATGTACTATAGTAAACCGTAAAATCCTTCCCATCTGAATTCATTTAAAGTGGAGGCATTGTGAAGAAGAAACAGAGTGAAAGACTCCGAGTGGCCATCTAAGTTGTGTCTGCACATTTATGTCATGACCCAGATATGTTGTGCACTAGCAGCACTTAACTTAGAGCATACTGGAGTGTGTGTCCTTTGAGACCAAGCGGCTGAGTAAGGATGTTATATCTAGTAAACTCTCTATGTCATGTTTTTTTTTGGGTTCCAACATTGCCTGGTCTCTTCTCTGTCTGTAACAGTGCGCTCCGGCTCTCTGTGGGACGTCTCTTGCTAACAAATGAGTGTGCTGTCTTCCTGTCTTGCAGAACAGAGTCGGTGGCAGAGAAGATGCTGACAAATTGGTTTGCCTTCTTGCTACACAAATTTCTCAAGGTACAGTGAAATCCATCTCACACCTTGTTGCTACAGGTGTTGATGTAACGTGCGACGGCACTGCTACTTAAAATAATTTGCATTGATTTTAAATAGACTGCTGAGTTTGTTTTGTTGATGCTGTGTTTGCAACTGCTTAATATTGATGTGTTTTTCACACACTGCGGAGGGATAATGGTTACCTGTGGGGTCAAACATATCTCTGGCTTTGTGATTTAAAAGCTCAGTTTTTATTATGTTTGATGTGTCATGCTCCAGTTACTGACTCTCATTGTCTCTGCTGATGAATACACATTTCTTTCCCCCACTTCTTACGTCGCCGTCTGTCTTATTTTCCTTTCTCTCACCTTTCAATCTAATCCCTGGATTCCCTTCCCAAACAAAGGAGTGTGCTGGCGAGCCTCTCTTCATGCTGTTCTGTGCCATCAAACAGCAAATGGAAAAGGGACCCATAGACTCCATCACAGGAGAAGCACGCTACTCCCTCAGTGAAGACAAACTCATCCGCCAGCAGATTGAATACAAGACGCTGGTGAGTCACAGAGACATTCATAAAGGAAAAAAAGTCATACATTTTGTCCGTATTAATTTGATTCTTGCCAAAAAGCCTTGACAAAAATGTGGCATTTAAAGCTGTGTTTATATTTTAATGAGTGTTTTGAAAGTTCAGATACCTTTGATATAAAGATGTGAGAAGACAAATAGTCTCTCATCACCAGATGTCCATCTCGCCAAGCTCAAGATCTAAACAAAGTTTCTTTTTGAGCATTTGAGCTGTAAGTTTAAAGCCAACCTTGGCATCAGTGTCTAATTACATAAACATCAGTACGTCCCATACGGACGTACTGATGTTTATGTAATTAGACGCTATTCAAAAAACCTAATTTCATGTTCAGTCTAGTCGTTGTCACTGCTTATTCCCACTGCTGGTTTGAAGAGAGTAGACTACCATGTTTCTAGCTTAACAAGAGTGGAATTATATTTAAAGAGGTTCATGTGTTCACCTCCTAACCCTTAACCTTGAAACAATATGAATCTGAGAATGCTGCTGTCATTAAGTATGCCACCACTCCTGTTCAAACAGACTTCTACCTAGCCTTGTCCGTGCAGTGCCAACCATAAGCTTTTGTCTAATGTGGGGTGGATGTCATGTAGTGATTTTACAGGTCTAACTGATTGTAGGTCTGCTCAAGTTTAGCCAGTTAGTTATTTTAATCGGCATCCTAGGGGGCTGAAAAATGAAGCAAACGCTACAGTTCCTCAATTGGCCACTGGGGACAGTCCTCAAAGGAAAATAAATCGCCTTAGACCTTGATGTTAACAGCCCCAAAGTTACAACAGAAAGAAGCATATTTAAAGCAATGTAAAGACAAAAAGAGTTTTGCTCTATGATTTCCCCATTCCTAACGACATCTCATCTCTTTACCCATTTTTGAAAAGACCGAGAGTTAGCAGGAGTCAAATACTGTCAAAGTTGTGACACTGGTGTCACCCACATTGAGTTTCAAAGACAGAACTATATAGAGTTGACAATATTTTTCATTTTTGTACTATGCACATTCATAACGCCCCTTGAAAATGCAAAGTGAACAGAGAGCTTTGAGACTAATTCGTGCATTTGTCTGGTAGTGCCAGGCTAGCAAAATCCAGCCACACACCTTACCCAAATATACCCAATATTCACACAAATCAGAAATAGCCTGTAGTGGAGATACAATTAAATGATCAACTGCCTAAGTGAATGAAGAAATAATTACAGTAAGTACAATTCATTTAAATATGATCAAGAATGCAGACCCTACTAAAAGTATATCTGGTATCAGTAAAGTCATGAGATAGGGCCGCCTGAATAACACAACATGCCACTTCCTTTTACATTTCTATTAAGAATAAGCCGACTGGGTTCCTCCGCCTCCATCAGAATAAGTTCCCCCTCAGGCTTTAGCTGCAAGGCAGAGTCAGCCAGCGACAGTATGACACCACTATGATCGCCATGTCAGAGAGTCTGAGCGGCTCTGTCTCATTACTTGTTTAATGCCCCTGCTAGATCAGCACAGCCACATCCTGGAGGTGTGAAATTACATTTCTGGCCAAGATGCTCTCCACCAGGACAGTTTGGTGAGGAGTAGGTAATGAAATGACTTCCCTAGCAAGCAACACCTTTCTCTCTGCCTCTTTCTTTTACCCTCTCCTCTCTATCCTGGATCTCCAGACGCTGAGCTGTGTGAACCCCGACAATGAGAACAGCCCAGAAATCCCTGTCAAGGTTCTCAACTGTGACACTATTACCCAAGTGAAGGAGAAGATCCTGGATGCAGTGTATAAGAACATGCCATACTCCCAGCGACCACGAGCTGCAGATATGGATCTAGGTAAGGCTAATTTCAGAATAGTACCAATAATACCTGTTGGAATAAAGACATGTGGAATTACAGTCAGGAGTGGGTGTATTAGGGGAGTTACCACAGATGTATTGCCGCGCCACAACGGTTTCTGAAAGACAGCCCCTTCCCAGTACTCGTTTACAGCCCGAATCAGAGCAGCACTCCCCAATAGTGACGTTAAACCTTTCTGACAGCGTACCTACACTTAGGCTTACGCCCACAACATGTCATATAGCGAATGACTCGGCACAAATCCAACTGACATGCACCTTCAAAGGGAGTAAATAAGATACGCTGCAGGTAGAGAATGTTATTGCTTTGGGCTTGTAGTTTTACACCATAAGGGGCTTTTACAGGTTAGGGATTTGGTGAGAATCAGTTTCTCTTAGTAGCTTTGGGCAGCTTAAAATCCCTGTGAAGACACTATGTTGTATTTTGTTCACAGATTCACTTTAATTGTCAAGTAGACATGTACAGGAAGCAGTCTGGGTGACATTTTGGCTGCGACTCTTAACAACTTAAAGAATAAACAGAAGAATAACATGACCTCAGCTGCAGTGCCAAGGGACACTGCGAGAGAAATGATAGGCATTAGACAACATGTAACTGTCAGGCACTTGGGATACAAACATTCCCCAAAATGACACATGTCACACATTCACTATTGATCGTGTTTTCCGACAGAGTGGCGGCAAGGCAGAACAGCTCGCGTGGTCCTGCAGGATGAGGACATCACCACCAAGATAGAGAGCGACTGGAAGAGGCTCAACACACTGATGCATTACCAGGTCTGTTCATAGCAATAATACCAAGGCTATAAGAAGCAATTATTTTGCATTAATTATCCAGTTACTTAGTTAGAGTTAGAAATCATGAACACTGCTCATCACTTCAATGAGTTAGGATTTGAGGATATATACAAACGACTTGTTTTGTCCAACTGCCACATAAAATCCAATAGAGCAAGTAAAACAACCCATAGCCGTGCAGTTTGAAAAGCAAACAATTAAATATCCAAACTGAATTAATTACCCAAGGTTGCACTCTATCTGCAAAGCGTGAATATAACTTTTTTTTTTTCTTTTTTAAACTGCGATTATCTGGTTGCATCACAAAAAATATGTCATTGATGAAGGACAAAGCATTACTCATTCATATTCATATCGCTCACCTCTACCCCCTGCCAGCATTTTTTCAACCTCACAGTCACAAGCGCAACATCGTTCTTTCATCACGCACTGTAAATACGACTACACAGGTCACCGCCCTCAGATGACTCATCCCGGTCCTCTGTCAATCAAACGTTTGCCTCAGCTCTCAGCTTTGGGCCAAATGTGCCGCTTCACACACAGCAATCACACAGCCAACGTTTCAGCGCACAGACAAGTAAAGAGACAAAGACGATCGACATTTTCTGCACTAAATGTATGTTTTGACACAAGAGGAATGCGCTTCCCTTTATCTCTGAAGGAGATAAACAATTTCGCTCTTTCATTTGTTTTAATCTCTCTGCCAGGTGTAGAAATGTTTGTTCTGTTGCTAAGCTGGATTTGGTATTAGCTACATTTTTAATTTATGCAAAACAGCAGTATGAAATTTGCTCATGGAGCTGATGACCAGGCCTCATCTGCCAAGTGCAACTATAGCATACAGCAGTTTCCATGGAACTGCTGCACACACAAAATCTAAGACCAGCTCTTGGAACAATCATGTACTTTGCCAATGCAACTTCAAAACATTCTAAAGGGTACAAACAAACATTTCACTGTAAGTTTTGTTTCTCTTTACCAACACTTGTTTGAGCGACTCGTTTTACTAACACCACATTTCGCCCCTTGATAAAGACTCATCAGTTGGTCTGGTGCTGATCTTGTGTCACTCTGATTGGCAATGATTATGCCGATTAGAACAGAGACAAAGTCATGACACGTGTTCACAACAGAATGGCTGTGATTGGTTGTAGTACTATCCAATAGCGTGCGGAGGTAACGCATAACCTATAACCAAATCCAAATGTTGCGTTACCAGACTCATATTATGATAAGGATTGTGTCTGGCTATGCCATGCTACACCACCTGTCTAAATCGGATGGAAAACACTTTCCAGCTAAAACAAGCCAGCCTGTTTCGACTGGCATGGTTACAAATGGCATTTTGGTTCTGACTCAGATATAATTATTAGTATTAGATTAGATTATTAGAATATTTGTGTCTATGTAAAGATTGCAACTGATAACTTGATTTCTTCCTATTTCAATGTTTTGTTTGAGTTTAATTAAGTTCAGCAGAGCATTTTGACTTTAGGTCTGAGAGAGTCATAACAGCTGTTCAGTGTGGAAACGTTTGAATGTGGATGCTAACTGAAGCTGTGGTGACTAATGTGCTACCTGTCTAGCTAATGATGGTGGATTTTTGTACTTGAACTAAAGGACTGTTTACAAAGCCCACTGGAATTATTCAAATACTCTGAATCATAATTGTGCAAATCCCCGGTTCTTAGTATTTAATCTTAGAATGTGATTTAAATTCCTGCCATGATTCATTTTGACCAACAGCTGCAACCTAAAAAATTCAAGAGGCTATACTGTACCTTTGTCTTTCAGGTGTCTGAGCGCTGTGTGGTGGCCTTGGTGCCCAAACAGATGTCCTCCTTCAACATTCCCTCCTCAGCGAGCTTCCCACGCAGTATCAGCAGATATGGTCAGTACTGTTTAGTGAGAGAAACAGATATTTAATATTCACCAAACTCACATCAGTGTCACACCATCTGCTGTAGACGCTCATCAGGCAATGACAAGTACACACTCTTATTTTCTCTTTATATATATCAAATAAAGGCGTTATATATATTAATAATACTGTACTATATGTTTACATGAGTGAAGCAAATAGGTATTTTAATAAACATATTATATCTCATGTTATATTTTATCAGGATACATGAAATCAAATGACTTTAGGGTAATATGGCTTGCTAAAAAAAAAAAGAATATACAAAAAAATGAAAAAATTGCAGCTCACTCTGACTTTTTTTGTACTAGGTGAATCCAATGATTCATCTAAATAACATAATGGATTTATATGTCCTAAGTCAAAAGGAGTGTCAGAAAGTGAGGCCCGGAGCCTGAATAGGAACCTTCAGTAAATGAGGCGTACAGCCTGTGTCATTACTATGGCAACCGGTGAAATAATGACGGCAGCTGATTATACAGTCTAAACGCACACATCCCACCTGCTCACTGGCAGATTACAGGGAAGACAGCTGACCTTATATTCAGATCTGAGAAACAAATGTGACTTTTTCTCCATTTGAGTCCTGGCCTGACAAAATTAGCACCAGATAAAATAGTTTATATCTCATATTCGATCATCTAGGTGTGGATGTGCCCTTCCGCTCCACCCCGACCAGCCCCGACAGCCCTCACTCCCGCGTGCCCATGCTGACCCCTGACCTGGAGAGTGGTGTTAAGGTTTGGCACTTAGTCAAGAACCACGATCATGGGGACCAGAAAGAGGGCGAGCGTGGCAGCAAGATGGTGTCTGAGATCTACCTGACGAGGCTACTCGCAACAAAGGTGCATACAGTATATGAACTCCTGTACTCGAATTACTGAGATGAAAAGTTAGATGTCATATCTGATTCTGATTCTGATTATAACGGACAAAATAAAACACTACTCTCTTTTCTATTATTTTTAAGGGCACACTGCAGAAGTTTGTGGACGACCTCTTTGAGACTCTGTTCAGCACTGTGTGCCGGGGCACTGCCTTGCCCCTCGCAATTAAATACATGTTCGACTTCCTGGATGAGCAGGCCGACAGACATGGCATCCATGACATGGACGTTCGCCACACGTGGAAGAGCAACTGGTGAGATGTGCGATTGCTGAGGCAACAGATACATTAGAACCCCAATTTCAGCCTGTTTGGAGAGGTTTTGTATAAAATTACACTTTTATTTTCATGTTTAATTCATGATCAGAGCAGGACGGTTCTTTCACCCTAGCATATTTTTGATTCCATGTGCAACAAGTACAAGTTACAACAAGTTATTATTTTAGCGAGCCTCTTTCATTCACTAGGTTTCCTTAATTAACACTCCAATGCCATTGCCCTTTGAAAACAACATCTTAAAACTTGAACACGATATAACACTTTCAGTGATGGTGATAAAATTATATCTGGCTCTAACAGGAGAAACACACAAACATATCAGCATGCACATGTTGTATCAAGACTTAATTGGTTGTGGTGTTTGAAGGTGCCTAGTAACTATTATTTATTTGCCCAATCTGTATTTCTAAATTACATCTTATTACCATAGAGAAACAGAAATGTCAGCAAGGGACGAATCAAAAACTAATTCAGCGGGATGATTTTCTACAAATTAAGTAAATTATTTGTTTTAGCATACGCGTCTTACACTGCCTAAAATACCTTTCTCTCTATTTCCAGCCTTCCCCTGCGCTTCTGGGTAAACGTGATCAAGAATCCTCAGTTTGTGTTTGACATCCATAAAAGCAGCATCACAGATGCCTGCCTGTCTGTGGTGGCCCAAACCTTTATGGACTCTTGTTCAACATCTGAACATCGTCTGGGCAAAGACTCACCCTCCACCAAACTGCTCTACGCCAAGGACATACCACATTACAAAAGCTGGGTAGAAAGGTGTGTATGTGGCCGCACAAAAACAGGAGAGGTACTGTTAGTGCTACCTTAAGCCTCGGCTTTAGGAGTAAGATGAATGGGGATAAAACGGGAAACACGACGTTCTTACTCAGAGTAGTCTCTGTATTCACCTCTTCTCTATAAAGGGCTGTCAGATAAGAGGTCAATGTTTGGACTACTGCACCGTGTTTTGTCTGACTCTCAGTTGGTGTTCAGTGCCTAGGAGTTGTTGTGTCCTTATCTGTTGTTTTTCAGACAATAACTTGACAGAGACTCTAGATCAGATGCTAATGGCTAGTATTGCTGAATGCTGCTTTCTGGTGCTTTTGGAAGCTGTAAATTCGCAGATTTCCATTAACCTTGTGCTCACATTGAGTGTAAGCAATCTTTCGCAGATAAATAATACAGTTGCATTTCCAATTATAATCAGAAAAAACGACTTAAGTTAAATCATAGATATCACTATCTTTGCAGATTAAGAATGCTTTTTCTTTTTGAGTTCTACACTGAATAGATACTGACTTTTACTCATTATGTATGTTAATGTCTGAAATGGTTCCCTCAGTCATAGATCCTATCCTATCCTGTGGTGCTAGGTTTATTGAAAGGTTAATCAACTGATCAAAAAATAAAGAAATAATCAGCAGGCTCATTGAAAAACTAAAAGACAGATTCATTGACTAATCTAACAATCAAAGGATCAGTCAGTAATAACATAAACAGTCATTTGTAGTAGCTCCCTAGTGTTATGAATCTGTTTGTCTTGCGCCTATGAGGCTTTGCATCTGTATATATAAAAAGTGTGTGTCTGTGTGTTTTAAACACACCGTTTAATTTACTGAATAACTCCACCTGCGCCTCCATTTCTTTGGTTTTCTGCCAAAACACAGCACATTTACAGACACCCTTATCACTGGATATTCACTACAGCAGATTTTAGAGAAAAGCTCTGGTATGCATGACGGTGCCTTCGACACTGACGGTGCGCGTGTGTGTGTGTTTGTCTCCTCTCAGGTACTACGCCGACATCAACCGCCTGCCTGCCATCAGTGATCAGGATATGAATGCCTATCTGGCTGAACAGGCTCGCCTTCACTCCAGTGAGTTCAATGTGCTCAGCGCCCTCCATGAGATCTACGCATACGTCAGCAAGTACAGCCAAGAGGTGAGGCCCAGTCAACACACACTGCTATAGATAGTCTTTTACCACTCACTGAAGTTAGCATTTTTTTTATCTTAAAAGATACATGGCTCTCATGGCACAGGTACATCTCTCTGTATTTCACAGTATATGAAGTAGCCTGCAGCTAATAGGAGTATACAGAAAAAAAGCTCTTGCCCCATCCATGTATAAGCAATTCGCTCTTCGCTTATGGCAAGGTAACCCACATAGTGAACTCAATCAACCATATCATTCTAACCGCACAGCTGAGATTAGTTTAGTTTAGCTGAGTTCAACCACTTGGTCTTGTTATTTTACCTATTAGCACTACAACTCTATTCCCTTCCTGCGTGATCACCCCTTCAGATGGAAACATGCTGGTTATGAATAAAATGATGGCTCTTTGCGTCTGCATGTTTTTATATGCATGGGTTTATTTATATGCATGTGACCACATATATGCACTTATCAGCCACAACATTAAAACCACTGACGGGTGAAGTGAATAACATTGACCATCTTGTGACAATACAATGTTCTGATGGGAAACTACTGGACCTGGATGGATGGTGGATGTTACGTAGACATGTATCACCCACCTAGACCAGACCAGGCACCCTGGTCTATGTTGTGCATGATCAGTGCATATATTAGCATATCATTATTTATATTATAAAAGACTTACTTATGTCATACTATAGCCATAGTCTGCGTAATAGTCACAGCTTCTTCCCTATTATTGGGTTCACTTTGTTCTTATATGTGTAGAATCTCTGGCAGTCAGGAAGAATGAAACTGTTAAGGAAGCAAGGAATTCTAATGCTTTCGGTAAAAAATTAACTCCACAAGGATAAATTCCAATACACAGAAAGAGAACACTGAAAAAAAAGAGAAATAACACAGAGATATAGACACACTGTACGTCATACGCGTCAACAGTTTTTGTGAAATTACTCTCACTGCCGGAAAGGCGAATCCAAAGTTCCACACTGCAGCTTTAACAACGGATACAGTTGCTTTGCTTTGCTTGTGCTGATGAATTCACACTAATCACCCAGCTTTACCATTTCCCACAACATTTTACAGCCACCAACTTCACTGTTTTGGTCCATTGTTACTTGCTCTCTTTGCATCATTTTCAGCCACAGCAGGCAGCTGATTTTAATGAAAAGATGTGATAAAGGTGCCTGGAGCATTTAGCAGCTGAAGAGCTACATATTTCCCTCAGGGGTTGGTGGAGGATATGAGAACAAATGCTGGATTTGAACACTATTTGAACAACATTTAAAGACTTACAGAGATAAAATGAATAATTTCATTGATGATTACCATTTCGTTTGAAACTTAGACCAAAGAAATACTGAAAAGTTCCAATCACAATTTCCCAAAAAGCCCATGGTGGTGTCTTCAGATTGCTTCAATTGTCAGTTGAAATCTTAAACATAACACATTTTTAAATATGACAATAAATCCTAATTCATCAACTCCCAAGTAGAACTGTGGATGCTGCCAAGTGTTTTTGTATTTGTTTGAATTTGATGTGCATTTGCAAATTTCTGTGAGTTCAAAAATAACACACTTCACGCCCCTGCCTTGTCCCCATGTGTGTTTTTCTGTGTGTGTGTTTTAGATCATCGAGGCACTGGAGCAGGATGAACAAGCCCAGAAGCAGAAGTTAGCGTATAAAGTGGAGCAGATCACCTTAGCCATGTCTACAGAGAGCTGAGACTCACACATGCACACGGCTAAATGCATCCATCCCTATACACAAAGTCAACTGGCATGCACGCACTCTACACACAAACATACAACCGCAACAGTGACGAGTTAGGAACCTGCAACACACATGGCCCTCAGATGTGGGCACGTATGAAGAAATCGCACATAAACACACATACCGATGTATGCAGAGAGACTGTGGATTAAATGGACCTACTGTATAAACAAAATGACGATATACACACCAAGACATAACGCATACGTGCAAAAATACACAAATACAAATGTACATACACAAACCACAGCAAACATCAAACAGCAGAACGTCCCAAAGCAAGACTTTTGAATCCAATGTCATCGTTTTTTCAGAACAAACTCCAACAGGCAAACATCCAACTTCTAAAACACTCCAACAGAGGGAGGAAAAAGAGCGAAAGAGAAAGAGGATTTAGGCCATCACGGTTGCTGAATTTGCCGCCAATTCTTTTCCTCTGGGTAATGGTTTGTCTTTGTAGTTGGTTCTTACGCTAAGCGTGTGTGTGTGGCGTGGCTAGAGCTCTGAAGAACAGCACTTAATAAAGAATGACTCAACTTTAAAAGTCACTGGAGGAGATCAACAAAGGCAGGAGCTAATTTAATGGGCCCGCACATGTGGTGAGACAAGACTCAAAGTGCTTTATATATATATATATATATGAAGGACACTTATTTGTACTACATATCACGGTTTTGGAGCGACATTTCCATTTGGAGCCATTTGGAGCCGAGATGTGAAACTTTGTGTTGTTACGCCTTTCTTCTTAGCTTAAAAAAGATAACACAAAAAATGTTGGTATCATTTTAGTTCCCATCGTAAGTTATTTTGTTGTTTAATGAAGACCATCTGAACTACTTGGGCTTGAAAGCAGCATATACCAAATTTGTCTCTGACCAAACGAGGGTCTAGCTGTTTAATAATCCAACACCAAGACACCATTACCTTACAATCTGAAATATATGTAAAGATATTTCTGGACGCAATCTCTGGCTTTTTGTGCCAAATATATCTCATGTTTCATTCATTTTAAATGCGCCTGCAGAAGCTATTAATAACACACGCCATTGTGCGGGAAAGATCCCATTTGAGATAGGAAATTTTTTACAGTGATGATCTATAGGCCACTAATTCAGCCATTCAAAGATAAGTGGAGACCAAATTGAACTGTAGCAGAAAGCATGATTAATGATGCTATAAGCCTGATCGTGGATCAGATTAGCCTAACCCTGGCCAACAGCACCGCTCCCCAACCCTCCCCGTCTCATCAGTCATTGTTTACATTGAGCGTAATACTTGAAAAGCACTCAGTGTACAAGATATTAAGAACACCTGCAGCTCCTTGGAGTAATCTGGTCATATTAAGCTAGCTAAAGGCCTTGATGCCTTATTGATTTTCCCAATAAATCCACTTAGAACACAAATCTGGAATTAAAAAGCAAGATGTGAGAGGTGCTGCAGCTCAGTGTGAAGCAGGTGTTCCTTAATATTTGGTAAACAGAGTGGATATATGATTACTGATGTTCGTGTGTGGATCAGACGCTGGTCCCTGTAAAGTCTGTTTGCTGCTTGAGCTCTATTTTTCCTTTACATTGTGTTTTTGTGTTTTAATTTTGCATTCCAGTGTACATTTTACCTGACTGCTTGTTGTGCCCCTGCTGCTGTAGTTATAGTGCCATATCTAAACTTAAAATTAATTATCACGGTGTAAAAATCAGTCCGAGGCACCACACAAACTTGGGGTTTCAGTTCTGACGGATTGTTTTACCTGTTACGACGCCTTTCTACGCCTGAAGCCGAGTCATTATTCCACACAGAGTCACGGTGGCCGTCCACCGCGTCTTTCAGGACTGCTGCTCTTTTTATCATTTCAGTATCAGTGGAGTTAATAAGCTCCCCACAGGACCTCGATCTATGTTAATCGACAAGAACAAGCTAAAACACGATAAATAATAAATACATTTCCCATTAAATGTTGAAATATGACAGAAATCATCCGTTTCATGTGTGGTTCGATGGCGATAATTTATAAATGTGTTGTGCAATAAGCTGTCAGATGTAATTTTTTTTAAACTATATATTACTGTATAAATACTGTACATAGAAAACACTCCTATTTTGCAAGCAAAAGATTCACTTTGTACTGTTGTTATACATTAAACGCGCAGCTGATGAAAACTATCATTTGCCTGTGGTGATTTCCTGAGCATGATTATGAATATCTCTGCATTTTAAAAGGTGCTGCCCATCAAACATTGCCTTCGTGAAAAGTCACTATCTTCCAATCCATTCACTATTTATTGTACTGCTTTCTGTAACACAACATAAAACACAGCTAATTGTCCAGAGAATCATTTTACGACCCATAATTTACTTCTTGGTTTTTTCATTTTGCAGATTAAATATTGCCGCTGCCACTGCTGGTGGAGGTGAGGTCATTTTTAACTCAATCTGAAATGCCACACGTAACTGGATAATCTATTCTTATTATGTTAGAGGATCATTAGCATTCTAATTTAATAGTTAACCTCTTACTGAGTTTTCATGGTAAAGCTCACGCACAACACTGATGTCAGAGATAACCTGATAGCCCATGAGCGTGTCCATGGTTCAGGCTTTGTAGATAGAAATTAACATAACTGTTTGTCCTGTGATTTGATTTTTTGTTCAAATATGGACAACACAAATGGGTAAATATAGCTTTGTTCAAAAGATAATTTCATCATCTAACACAATGCACATATTACATGATACTATAACATTACTATATCATGTCAGTGTTATAGGCTTATATCTCGTTTAATTGGATGTATTAAGCACATTTTAAAATGAGGAACACTGGCATTTGGCAGACATTTAGTTTACATTTAAATGCACACTTGATGGATTGTTTTTACAGCGCTCCACAGGACGAAGGCGCCCACGTTTCCAGACCAAAGACGAGGAAAGTCTTTCTTCACAACGCAGCAATGACGGACCGATGGAACAATACCAGCTTGTTAATCTTTCCTAGATGACCGTAACACAAATGTTCAGCTAGTGACTGAGTTTTGATCGAAGGCTTCAGCATCCTCCTGGTGCCGGGAAGCAACATGGTTCACTTTGAGAAATACGGTACTATCACTGTTGTGAGTCAGTGGTAATTTTCATTATGAGCTCCATCGTTTATTGTGGTCATACTAAGATTATGTATGTATAAAAATACAGAGCATAGCCGAGTTGTGAAAGAAAAAGGCTAAATCCATTCGAATCCCATCAAACAAACACAAAACCTTGTAACAAACAGCTTCTCGTAAAGAAGAATTGTCTGCACTGCCGTCATGCTGTGACAGTATTTGGTGCATGTGAGCAGCATATAGGAGCTCCTGAGCACTTGCCATAGGGAGCCAGAATTCATTATTCATGTTTAACCCTCAGGGCTCTGGGCAAGCAGAGCAGTGGGGGGAGGAAGGCTGTAGAACAGGCAGACCTCCCTACCCATACCTGTCAGATCCAGGTAGGGTGTCTACGCTGTATCGGAGGGTCCTCTGTATACCTGTCAGACTCTAACCTTTCGTCTTCACTCTTTACTTGTCAGAGTGCATACACTCAGTAGCCAACAATCCCCCCTCACTTCTCTCTCACACACAGAGGAGGATCATTAGGACTCAGACCTCTTCTACTGACAGCTGAGGAAGCTGCATGATATCTCCTTGATAGACTCTGTGGTAGGATGGCACCAGACAGGTTTGTGGAGTTGCTACAGTCATCAGAAACGCATTATTCTTCCATGAAATCCTGGCAGAAATTATTTTTCTTTAACCCGCGGTTTGTTTATAACATTACACATGTGAGAAAGCCTGAACAGAACAGCAGCGCAATGCTTTCGGTTCTGCAGAATCATCGGTTGTTCGCTGCCAGGTATAACAAACCCTCAGCTTCTCCTGCTGCTCAGAATATTTGATTCAGGGGAAAACGGACCTTATGCACAGACTGCAGATCTTGAGGAATAATTCAAGCTGTGGCTCTGTCTGTGGAATGAATGCTGAATGGAAAATGCTTTGGACTTCCTATGCACGTAAACAAGTGTGAACAACCCAACAGAGTGTGTGCTAATAGCCAGTGGACGGGATTCAGCTCCACTGTCCTGCCCACAGTGGGTGTGGCACTAGCTGTGCTATTGCATCGTCATATGCATTAAATATGGAAACAGGAACAGGAACACTTGCACCAAAAAAACCTAAGCAATTATTTAATCCATCATGTAGTCTCTAAATAGAACACCAAGATCACTGTGAGATGCATTTTCCGTGCAAGAAATGTGTATTGCCACTCGTCCAGAATCAAGCATCAAAATCCCTTAAGCGCCACTGGAACACAGCCTTTAGCAAGTGGAGGCCTGCAATCATCAGTCTCCTGCTGCTTCTATTAAATACATGTGACATTATCAGAATATACACAATCACATGTTTGTTCTTGCCTTGGGGGGAGAAAAATCCCTGGCGCCTGCGTAGAACAAATCCCAAATGACCACAGCCTCTATCAGTAACAACTTCTTTCGGGATTTATTGGATGAGCGAATGCATGACGGCATTTCATTTCCACAATTTGTTGGAGTCGTTTTTCTTTTGTCCACAAGCAACACTGTGACCATAGCAGGCTGTAGTCTTAATAGCCATGACCACATCCATTAAACATCACCTCACACTAAGAGATGAATTATTGTGGACAATAGTACAAAGCAATATATAAACGAACGGTTAAATGATGTACTGATGAAGCTAATGGCCAGCTGGTTGGGGTGGACTTCACCCCAGTCTACTGTTGCCATCTTCTGGTCAGAGCTATTATCACAAGCAAGTCTTGGAAACTAAGAGATGGATTGAGGATTAATTAATTCATCCATCCATTTATTCAGTCATTCATTCAAAAATGACATGATTTGGGCACAGACTATAGAGAATGGAAAATATATGAGAGGGCCGTGGAAAATCCGATGCAGGCAGAGGGCAAAGGGTAAGCATGTGTCAGCAAGAAAAAAGAGTGTGTTTCAGCACTGGCGCCTGAGGATGTGAATATAAGTATGCGTGTGTCTGCTGGATATTCAGGGCCACGCAGCTTTATCGTATAGGTCAAGACACAGACACGCAGCGAACCCAGACTGAACCCTCAGACTGTAAAGAGAACCCGCACGGGGACAACCCTGACGCACTTTTTGTTTTGGGAAAGAGTGACGGCATTGATCTGGTAACTCTGTCTGTCAAATCTTTTTTACTTCTTCCTGCTCGCCTGAAGGCACAGACCTCGCTGCCCGGACCAGAGAGGTAACGGTCAACATTTCAAATCTGCAGTTTGAAATGGACACCCCTCCCACTATTACTCCTCCTCCTCCTCCCAAACTTTCCCTCCTTTTCAGCTTCCCTCTCCCACACTCACAAAATCACTTCAAGACTCCCTCCTACGTAGCCAATCGGTGAGCTTTGTGAGGTTTATGGCTCCCATTTTCAAAGCTTCATAAATTCAGTATTACAACGTGGACGTATTTCTATGGCTGCTTGCTTGCATGTTGTTTTTTTTTAAAACAAATAAATTAACTAAGATCAAAAACTTGAATTAAACTTTCTCAAAAAAAACAACACTCTTTAATTAATACATGTGTCTTAAGTCAAAACAGAAAGCAGCCAATGTGGTTATGAATGTGCAAAATGCTTTTCTCACAAATGAGCGTCATATTAAGCGAGCTGCTGTTTTACGACTTCCTGTTCCGAACCCTGCCTGGGCTCTTCCAAGTAATCCATTGCCGGGAGTGCTGTGAGACAGAACAAAAAGCAAACATTGCAAACCATTTTGGAGATTTACAATTTTTGTAAACAAAGCCATAAAGAAAATCTGTTTTCCATAAGCTGCTGGACTTGTTTTTTCTTTTGGACAAATACTCCATAACATATTCTTCTAATACGATCCGCATCATAAAGTAGTCTTTTGACTTACAGGCCTCTACGATCTAAGGGATAACCAAGAAGCAGCTTTAAGCTAAGTCATTACCACAAAAAAAGACTCATTAGATAAAGCACCACTAACCTTTTATATCAAACTCATTCAGGAAGTGAAATCTATACAGATGCTTCTTCTTCATCAGCACAGGCTAATTAACCACATAACCAGAACATAAGCTTCATTCTATTCTATGACTTGCAGAAAATATTTTTTTCTGTTTGTTTTCTGCTTGATATTAAAAGCACGTGTTTGAATGCAAGTCTATGTTATGAATGTAGAAACTGAAGCGGGAAAAGAAAAAAAGAGAGCAGGCAGGCGGGCGGGCAAGTAAAACAAGATTGTGTGTTCACAAAATGTTTTGCAACAGCTCGGAATTTTTGTGGTCTTTAAAGTATAGGGTAAATCTGAAGGGAACTCCTCCTGAGACAGTGCAACCGCAAAAGCACAATGCTTCCCTTTTGATATCGAATCCGCTTGCCTATATTCTCCTGAGACACTCCGCCGTACATTTCAGTAAAGCGTTTAACACACATGCTCCGAGGTGTATACTCACGATGCATGCAACTGAAAAGCACAACCCTCAAATCGGACAAAAACGCACTCAAGAGCCAGACTAAAATACACACTGCTGTCAGGAATAATCTACAACGTCGGTAGATATATGATGATTGCAATGTAATGTTGCTGAAGACACAGCTCAGCGGCTTAAAGTAAAAGGGAGGCTGAAAATCTATAAGCTACAACAGATGTGCAGGACAGTCAATATAGAATAAACAAATAAAGCAATATGAAGCCAGGCTCATTGGCTCTAAAGCACAGGATGCCAATGGGAGAAATGTTTTCCAGATTGGCTTTCCTTGAGGTCTTTGGAAGAATGCAGTTTGTGTCCGTTCTGGTTTCCTGCCCCTTGACATGGAATGTTACAGTGACACTTATTACAAAGGGACGGGAGATAAGGAAGCATGGTCACTAATGGACCATAGGAGGAGTTCCCCTCACTGTATCTGTATCTGTATTTATTTGTATCTTCAAATTACAATGACACTGAAAGCAAAATGGACCCCAGACACTACATGTTCCAAAATCTGTCTAAATGTGTCACATTAACACACAATTCTCTTGACCTGTGGTCTTGTACATTCACGCTGTGAACGTCACACATTTTATGGCTCATATATTCCACATCCATTCACTACTGCTGCTGTCAAATGCTATTTTGTTTAACATGTACACCAGTAAAGTCCACATGAACTCTCCTCTTGAGGAATAAAGTGAAATGGAAGTCTTTGGAGAGGTCTGGGTCCACGTGTGCTAATGTGTTTGTTTACGATTTCAGAAACTGAGAAAGTGGATAAGTTAATATATTGTAATTTAATCTTTAAGCGTTTCCATCATAATTTTATTTGTTGGAGGAGGATGTTGACATTCCCAAGGGTCTAATCATTTCATTATGCCTTTGCATACACTACATTGAGTTACCCACTTTTTAATTTGCTAAACTTGTTGCTTTGGTGGCGCTTAAATGCCAACAATTGCCTCGTAGCGTTGTTCTCACCACATTCTCTTACCACTTGAAGAAGAATTTTGTGTCAATAACTTCCCATGGTTGCAACCACAAGCCCACAAGTTCCATTTGGATGCAGAATAAGTGCACACTTTATTTACTAACTACACAGCTTTATTTAAAAGTAGGCATTTGATATATCTCTAATTGTAAATGTAGTTTTGCTCGTATTGAAAATGCTTCCGTTTTATCTTGATTTCTCGACTTCCAATACTTGTATTTGTATTTTTATCCTTTAATATGCATACTGTTAGTTAAGTGCCAAGACAAATTTCTTGTGACTGTCAAACACTTTGCAGTTAAATCAATTATGTTTAAAAATTCCCTATACTTAAGTCAAATGTTGTGTAAAAAAGGAATATACTCATCCTCACGTGAGTTAAATAAGAACACAGTAAGAGTTACATAAAAGATAAATCAGGAAAACTACAACAGCAATTACACAAAGCAAAAAAATAAGTCTGTCTTACTGCTCTTTGTTGAGAATAAAAGCTCTAATTTGTGCCTCACTGCCATCTGACAGGAATCTGTAATTCACAAGGACTCAAGTAGCAGAAATACTTAACTAGCTAACAGCCAAATTAATGTTTTACTGGGGTGACTCGACTGCTGCTGAACAGCTGCGGCTGCTGCAGTGGCACACACACCATAGCTTTTTTCTTTTAGGGTTTTTCGGCAAAGCTCATCTCGAGTCACAGTGAGGAGCCAATTGGCCACCTCAATGTCCCACTGTTTGAGCTGAATGTTTGATAGGGGTCTGTTGAGGAAAGAGGGGTGTAACAGGGAGGAAATGGGATGACGGGGGAAGGATGGGGCCAAAACAGGGACAAGGGGAATATGGGCACTGGGACTGGTATCGAATTACAAGAGTGTTTCTCTAGAATGTACGATTTAGCATGGGTCCAGATCACCTCTCTTAGCTGTTGTAGGCAAGAGGGTGGGTCTTTTTTTTTTTTTTTTTTAACAACTCATTTAGCATACCTCCACCAGTGGTTCCAGATGTGTCGTTTACAGCGAGCATGAGAAGTGCTATCGAAAGAGCTAACAAAAGTAACACAAAGATCCTAAAGTTGCAGGGGGCCCAGGAGCTTTCAGGATTTGGTAGAAGTGTGAAGGGTTTAAGCAGACCCTGTGGTGTCTCAACTACAGGGATGGCTGTTGTTGATTGATGGCCTTACTGAGTGGTGGGGGCTTCGGGCCACTGAAATGGAATAATACTATTAGCATAACAGTGGATCACACCTTTGTTTCGGGTATGATATTCTGCTCCACGGTCTATCTCCTTAAGCCTATTAAGGACCTGAGTGCCACAGGCTATTGTCAGCGATCACCTTTTATTGTGAGGTGGATTACTGCTCCCGTCCAGACAGGGTTCACAGTTCAAGCAGACACTGTAGCCCACTGTGAGTAAGGGATTAAATAATCAACACTGATCACCAAAACATTTTATAAAACATCCCACAGTACAGCCCAGTCCTGATGGACGATTCTAACAATGGCACTGCATATGTATGTACATATTTTTGAACACTGTATTAGGGAATTTAAAGAATGTGCCACATTTTTTTAAATCCACAACATCGCACCAAGACCCCATTATCCTCTCTCACTCCATCTGCCTTGCTTCTTCTTCTCCTGGAGGGGTGGGGGCACAGGGGAAGGGTTAAAGTAACCAGTGGAAGACAGGGTTGTAGGGCTGGGCCTTACTGAGGGAGGAAGGGGGGCGGCTATATAAAAACTGACAGAACACAAGAGGTGCTTTATCCACCCTGTCCCGCTCTGGGTAAGAGGAAACCCCAAACTGCTCCGGCTCAACCAGCTTTGCCCTCTCCCCTCTCTCTTTCCCTCTCTTTTCGCTAGCATCAGTTGGACGTGTGCACGCTCTGGACGAGAATGGCAGCATCATCTGCACTGAGAACAGACAGGTCCGTCAAAATGCTGGCTTTTGCTTTGGTCCTCGTCACCTCGCTCCTAAATGGTAAGTAAAATACTTTAAGCAAAGAAGGTGAATTCGCAGAGATCGTATGAACATCTGTCGGGACGAGGAGGTGCCGGGAGGGGAGGGGTGGGGCTGGGGTGGAGCTGTGTTTGTTTGAATGGTCTTTGCGTTTGATTTAGGTTTTAACCCTACAAACCCTTCACAGTCTGGAAAGTTATTGTACTATCGCCACACTGAAATCAAACCTAGGACTTGTAAATTAATATGATTTCTAAAGGCGTTTATAAAGAAGTGTTTGTCCCAAGGTGCTGACAGATAAAAGACTTTGGAGCATAACACGGCAAACAAAGGGATCATTTCAAAAAGAAGGGTTTTAAATCATGAACACATATAGTGAAGTCTTAAATGGCCGATTCGAAGTTGAGATGCTACTTAAATGGATATTTCTGGTGTTATCACATTAATCTCCTTTGTGGACTTTACTGTTGAGTTTGTATTATTTACAGAACTCCCTCTGGAGTTATGTTTGCTACTTTATTGACCTGAATCACATGATCTTCATGGAATGTGAGTGTGCGTATTTATATTTAGTTGGCAGTAATGTGAGGCTGGTGGAAGCATGCGTGAAAGAAGGGTGTGGGGCTTTTACTATGCATTTCAAATGTGGCTATCCTGGTCTAGGAGATATGATGTGAAACTGTACATAAAACTGGAATGTGGCTCTTTACAACACCTAAAATAAGAATTACTTATCTGTAATGGACAGCCTTTATTGTCTATATCAAAACAAAACTTTACTATTCTCTTAATAGTAATTTAAATGAACTTTGCTTATGGCGTCACCAAATTTAGCACAATGCAAAAAATGTTAAATTTTATTAAGTGGTGATCGACTGAATTAAACAAATTTAACTTTTTCTTGTCACCAGGCCAATTTTAAGTCCCCTGTAGTCCAAGCCAAGATCAAGTCTAAGCTGAAACCAGAGGGAAATGAAGTCCTACTAAATGACTAAATGAGGCAGTAAACAGTACCTATGCTTCCCAAATGTAATAACACTGTTTGAGAACCTGTTTAAGGATTAGGATTTAGATCAATGTAGACACATTGTTGCATAAAAATCTCCAGTTTGTCATAAGTGGATAGAAAAATAATCTTCATACACTTCAACAACATCATCAACATCCTGTCGTAGTTGAGCCAAGTTCAAATCAAAGACTTAAAAAAACAAAAAAAACTATCATCTGCAGTGCTCTCTGTTGTGGCTGGAAATGAATCACACACTGGCCTGCTTAATTCAAACCTCCTGTGTTGTTCATGGGTTGTAGCTTGTGGGAATGAGATCATCAGACGTAAGCATCTGCTTTGGAAAATAACACTTCACTGATATCAGTGCGACCTATAGATTCTGAACCAGAGACAGAACAACATTTTATTCTGCTCTTGAGGAAAAAAGAAAAATCAATTATCTCTTGATGTGCACCGCTAACTCAAAGCAACTGAAAACATGTGACGCACTGCATCTGGACCAAATGTGAATGCCAGAAAAGATGAATAGAGCCAATGTCATATTATACAGATGGGAAACTGAGCAAAGAAAAATAAGATGATGACTTCAGTTCTGCTTCTGTCTCCTAAGTTAGACAAAAATCCCTCTTGCAGGATTGTCCTGTCAACCCAGGAGATATGAATGGGGCAGAGATTATGTAAGGAGTAGAAAGATGGGCTTACTGTACATCTATGCTCTGATGGAGTAGACACACAGATGTTAGTAAGCACACTGGTTACCCAGACAACCTGGAAGGCTGTAGTGGGAGCAGGGACTAAATGTGTGATGATCAGAAACAGACATGGAATATCCTTTCTGAGACTGTTCAGCAGGCTTCTTTGGAAAACCAGTGAGAGGGGTGAGATAAGGCAATCCACTGGGAAAGAAAGATGCCTACATTCATTTCTACTAGATTTCAGTTGAAATATCTAAAATATGTACTTGTAAACAATTTTCTTAATACGGTTTAAGCTCTGCCTGCTCTGTGAAGTGGTCTAAGGAGGTTCTCTAGTTAAGCAATGAACCCTGCCCAACCTCGCTGCCAACCCCAGAGCATGTAATTATGTAAATCACTGTGTGTGTCTAGTACCCACTGAAGTAACAGATGCACCAAAGAACCACAGAAACAATGTCAACAACAGACTGTTCATTCCTCCCATGAAGGAAGGAGCACAGACTGTGCCAAGGCAAATCCAAGTGTCAAGTGAGCCAGTGGTGGCAAGCAGACATCTGGGCGTACACACACACACACACACACACACACACACACACAAACTTACACAAATATCCTCATTCACTTGGAACTGCATTTTTCACCCTCTCCTAATAAGAGAAGGCTGCTTTTCCAATTAACTCTTGTCTTTGAACCCTTTTCCAGCCCCTGTTTTTACTCTGCACATGTGCATTCATATACAATAAGCATGTACATTTTTACAACCAAAGCAGCTTTATCAAAAAACAGGGAAGTACTGGTATGTGCCCAGAAATGACCACAAATTAAATTAAAGAAAGGGAAAGAGAAGCCAGTATCAGATTTCAACCTATTCTGTAAAAAAACACAGGCAATCGATGTTTTCTAAGCAGAGAACAAATCTATGAACAATGACTAAGTGCACTTGAAAAGAACTTCTTGATGGGTTGTTATGGCTGTTTTTCAATACCACCCGGATGTGTGTGCAAGTAATTATTCTAGTAGATTTCTTGACAGATATAGCCTGTCAGAAATTATTTCTGGACAAAATCAATGTAGAGCCTTTGCGCTATTGATGTCCAGATCTCCCTCACTCTGCAACAGGATCCCCAAACACTCTACCTGCATACACTCAAACCAGACAGGCTCATTCAAGGTAATGCACACGGCAGTGAAACTTTAGAGGCCAATTGTGAGTGTGTGAGTTGGGGAGGGGTGAGGGAGTGATATAATACACACAATTGAAAGCAGATGTCATGTTTCCTGATTGTGGTCCCTAGAAACAGACAATGTGCTCTCGATAAGGCGCTGCAGTGGCCCCAGGGTGGGGTTGGGTGAGTTCTGCAGCTGGGCAACATTGGGTGAAGTGAACGCTGCTTCGCTGGCCTGATTGAAACCATAAGATCCAGTTGCTTTCCTGCCATGGGAGAAGAATGGCCTGGGTTCTGCTATTAATCGTTGTGACAGGAATGACATGGGGAGGGGGGCTCAGTGGGGGTGGGTCAAGATAGTGGGGTCAGCAATGTGTTGTTTCAAAGAGTGTAGAGTTGCAGAGCACGTTTAACCCCACGGGACTATGCACCGGTGTCCTTTTCCTCAGTTCACTCTCAACAAATCCTGACTCTTGAAGATTATTGTGTGATATAACAACACACCGACCGAATCATGTTTTTGTTTTTGCCAAATTTTGTCAAGAAACAAAAGTAATGAAGAAGATGTTCACATCCATAATTTCATGAACATATTTTCATCATCTCCAAATCTAAACTATCGAATGACGAGTGAGCGTGTGAGCATCAGTGAGCGTGTGACTGTGTGGGCAAATGAGTGAGCACGGGTGTGTGGGTGAGTGGAGGGTGTGTTGGAAGAGGTGTGACCTTGGATCAGATTTCTATGTACCTAATTCCTGACTGGTGTCAGAGACATACTTTGCATGTTACGGGCAGATCCATCCTCTGCATGGAAGTAAAATATGCATTTCCCCAATGTTTAGCGCAGTATTAAATTGTTCATTAATGGTGAAATTATTGTATGCATTTTGTCAGACTATACAGGATATAGTTATGTTTACAATTAAACAACACCTACGATTGAATTGCCCTTTTAAAACCAGTGCTACTGATAAATAATTGTTCTGCTAAGCATTTAAACTGATACCTGGACCCAATGGTGATCAGCCACCATGTGAGTACCAAAGTGGGAGGTTTTGAGAGATTCGTGTTGATCATCCCTGTTGCCCCCTTTCTGCAAAGCACACACTCACAACACTGAGAAGCATTCACATCCTGCAGATAGATACAAAGAGAATATTTCAAGCATATATACTATGACGCTCGTAGAAAAGATAGACCAATATGTCTTGAGAGTGTTTACACAAGCTTGTCCTAGCTCAGCACACTCTCACACACTCAGTCAGAACAGTTATGACGTTCATTCAGCTTCAGACCCAGCACTGCATGGGTTTGGCACTTCATTTGTTAAATTCTAAGATAAATTAGTGTCTCAGTTCCCTGTGAGAAATTTGTTGTATAATAAGCATCACATCGACTGGTGTTAGTAGAACATCCGTCGTCGGGATTTTGACACAGTGGTACACTAAAGTGTCCAAACAATTATTACTTCGCTATGCTCCATTAACCAGCACAGGATTTTTCCTAAACTGAAGCACGAAGAGGGGGGGGGGGGGGGGGGGCACAGGATTTTCTGGAAGCCAGGCTCGGACCGGAGGCCAAAGCCACAGGAGGGTGTACCCACTGAAAACCTCCAACAGCTGGCTCATGCCTCTCCTATACAGGCATATGGGATGGGATGCACAGTGACACGTGTGCAGTCGTTATAGATGAATGGATATATTTTACTAATTCGCATGCAAACTCTCATGACCATTAGAGAAACTAGAACGAATCTCATTAGTGAAGTACTCTACTGCTATACCTTTCGGTTTTGTAATCACTGTGAGTAGAAAGCAACAAGAAGAAGCTTTTATGTGGAACTTGTTCCACCGTTACAACCTTGAAGCACTGATCACATGCTCCAGAAGGCCCAAGCTTCGTGGAGCAATGGAAGAGAAAGTAGCCGTTACAAGATAGCCCTCTAAATGTTGTTTTACATTAGGCTATGTGGTGTGGGAGGTGTGAAGGCTGGAGCCCAAATCTCACTTCGATAGATGCCTGGGATTAGCTGTGCGTGACTGGGGAAGGGTGAGGAGAGACGAAGGGGTTGCAGGGAGGAGGGCGTGGAGCTGAGGGCTTGTCTTCTTCCACAGCCTGCCACATTCCTCCATCCAAGGTCCCAGGAGATGGGGGGTGCGGGGTGGAGCATTTCCAGACCGCAGCCGTCATTCACAGCAATCTGGTGGGAAAATCTTCAAGAGAGCAGTGAAGTCAGAGCTAAATAACATATGGAGTTTAGGTTGATTATGACTGTTAAGTTCGTCATGTTTGTACAATGATAGCAAGACACACGACCGGTGACTGACATCTTGGCTGATTTAAACATTACACAAAACGTAGGAGTGAAAGAAAAGCCTCTGTGGACACAAGTGGGGATGTGAGGCTCAGGTGTACCATGTCTGTATCAGCGGAATGGGTGCAGTAAAGTTACAAATCACCTTTAACTGCAGCCCTTGTTGAACCAGTGTGCAGAGAGCAGAGAGACGTGAGGTGGTGATGGGTTCAGAGGTCATGTTGTCGGGTTTGCTGACCTTGCGTTGGAAGCACGGCAGCAGAAAACACAGGAGACGCCGCTGTATCAATTACAGCACAAAGGTCAAAGCTGCAGTCTCCAAAACAACAGAAAAGCCAGTTGCTTTTCCTCTTGTCTACGTACTCAGTAAACAAACGTTACCAAAAACAAACAGAATTCACGGCCCTGTTATAAGTATTCCCCAAAGAAATCATATATTTAGAGCATTTAGGCATCTACAGTCAAAACTATACAATAAAAGGCAGTCACTCAAATCCTGCTGTGTAAATGTTGGTCGTAAAAGGCAATAATACGCAGAGGTTTCATTCCATCTGGTTTCTGGCCTGTCAAGAGTTTGAGTGTAATGACTGATGGCTGGTCAGAGAGTTGGACAGAGCTGGCTGGCTGTGTTGGCAGAGTTTCAAAAAAACAAAGAAAAAAAAACAGGCCTTGTGTTATCGTGCCTGAAGCTAAACAAGTGTTTTGCTTCACGGAAACGTAGCAGCCCAGTTTTACAAGAGCACTTGACGTGTTATGACATCATTAGTACAAATCTAGTAAAAACACACTTGATTTTAAATCCTCTAGCAAACTCAAACATCAGTTAAAATACCTCCAGAGTCGACGTGGTTGTGTCACTCCCCACAATATCTCCCCAATATCCCATATCAGCGCCAGCCTCTAACCCTGAACATACCCATCAGCCGCAGTGTAAATCTTAGGAATTTGTATTTCACAACACCACTGACTGAGTTTAGTCCACTACATCTCAGCCGATGACTGTAGGTGATCACAGAGGAGAAACACACATTTTGGCCTGAGCACTCAAGTACTCCTGTGTGTCACTTTTGTATGTGAAGACCTAATTTATGCCTGACCATCTAACCCATTTTGAACCTCATCCTTTCTGGTAAAATAAATAGACAGACCACCCAGACTTGGAGGAGGGATGGCAGCTGTAGACTAAAGGCCGTGAAAGAGGTCTAAAAGACAGACTTAAAAAGGGAAGCGTGTTGTAAATTTGGCAACATTCAGGCTCCATAGAGAAACTTGAGTGCATTGTGTCGATTTGATGAGTCCATAGAAGCTACAAACCTGCCGACAGGTCAGTGACTCTTTCTCATCCAATTGTAACAGTGACAAAGTGTAGAACAGATACTGTACGACAGACAGCTGCAAAGGACAGTTGGTAACACCAAACATGTCGGAGGACCTCCCTGAGGATTACTGCCCCACCTGCTACCACAGCACACACACAGCGTTTACTCTGTGTTTGTGGCACTTGCTTGTCACAATGATTTATCCGAAGGAAGTCAGTGGAAATGTGTGACAGTGCCACAAATGTGTGAACATATGTGCCTCACATGTGTAAGCCTCAAGTCGTGATGGCAGACAGAGAGGTGACTCCACGAGGAGACAAAAGAGTGTCACTGTGGAGAGCACAGTTTTTAAGCAGGAACTCAGGCAAATATAAAAACTGTATGGTGTGCAATGGCAAGAAGTTTAGCGATGACCCAGTTAAGGCAATCTCATCATTTTGTGTTATTGTAAATGACAAGCAGCACAAAGTATGTATTAATTACAGAAATGTAATTAACTTTTACAGCTCCGCTTAAATGAATCCAGAGTTTATTTAAATAAATTTAGGTAAATGTATTTCTATTACAGGCCATGCACGGTTAAAGTAAGATATTTAAATGTTCACAAATGTAATAACATATGTTTTTTTTATGTTTGTCAATGCATGCGTTAAAATAAAGCAGCAGTTAAATGAAATGTTAATGCAAACAAAGGCACAATCACTTCTCTTTAACAAGGGGCAGTACACAGCAATTACAAACCTGAAATCAATCAAACAACGGCAGAGAAGTAATGAGATCCGCAGAGGCAAGGCATTATGGGAATGTTTTGCGAGTGAGGTAATGCTGCTGTTGTTGGTAGACAGAGACAGAGAGAAAGAGGGAGAGAGGGGAGGGGAGGGGAGGGGAGGGGGGCTGGGTGAAACGAACAAATGCTGGGAATTCTGCTATAAGTTCTGGATCCTATCCTTGCAATCTGACCTGAACAAATTACAGCAATAACAACCTCAGGCTCATTAACTCAGTGTACGCAGGGCTTGCTGACATATTTAATTAATTATCAAAGAAAATCAAACGTGTTCTTAAAACGATGCAGGCCGTTACAGTTTTTAAGCTGAAGTAATTGACAGATGAAAAATAAATCTCACAACAAATCAAGATTCCAAAGCCTCACAGGTCCTAGAAATGAACAATGGTGCGGTGACCTATTACATAATTTTATTATTTGGAAAAAGTGATGTTTTCAGTGGCATCATTGCCTGGCACCTTTCAGTGGTACATTTCATTACAGTATTTAACAGTTTAACAAGGTCGATGGAAAATCAGTCCTCTCACATTAATATATTTCAGAAACACATTGTGTATTTCCCATGAAGTGACTCCCTGTTGTAGCAGGATCTTCTGTAAAACCTCAGGCTGAGAGATTGTATTTCCAAGTAAATGACTTTGTGACATGATGCATGCATCTTAGAGCTTTAGTTATCCAACAATAATAGGATCTATTGCTTAATCGTCCATCAGTGGAGAAGCCTTCAGGGACAAAAAATAAATCATACTGCAAGTACACCAAAGAGCTGCAAGAGTAGATGCTTTAAGAGGATAACTGACATTAGGATAGCTCATATGATTCCAAACTATAAGCTGCGGCCTTACATTGCAATTTTACCATGACTTTATTAGCACAATCAACTAAGCAAGTTGGGTTAAAGAGGGAAAATACCTAATGTTTCTTCTACATAGCTGGACTGAAGACAAGGACTAGGTAATAAACGGATCAGCCACAACATTAAAACCACTGACAAGAGAAGTAAATAACGTTCACATTCATGTGGATGTAACTTGGACATGTACCACCCTCCTAGACCAGGCCAGGCACCCTCCACCCCATAGCAATGACACTCCTTGATGGCAGCAGCCATGCCCAGCAGGATGGAGCTTGACACTAAAAACGGTTTAGGAACGACTGAAAAAACACGAAAAACAGCACAAGGTGCTGACCTGACCTCCAAATTCACTAGATCCCAAACTCATCAAGTATCTGGAACAAGCCTGGTCCATAGAGACCCCTCAGCCTAACGCATAGGAAGCAAAGGCCCCCCCACTAACAACGTTCTGTGCCAGACATCACAGGACACCCTCAGAAGGCCCATGTCCATTCTCTGATGAGAAAAAGTCACAGAAGTCACAGAACGCAGCCATTCTCTTACCACATGGGCATCTTAAAGGAAGTGAAAATCTTCAAGAAGTGATTCATTCACATAACAGTAAAATATACCCTCCGAGTGAGTGCTCCATCCAGAGAAAGCTGACTTCACTGTGACTGTGTCACTGTGATTTTCCTTTAATGAAACTGTTGTGTGACTTTAACAGTGCAATGACAGATGTTTGATGAATGTGATGTTGTTTTGGATATTTAATTACGTCTATGTAAAATAGGGAACCTCTTTTATGTTTGGTCGTTTTTTCAGACAAAGTGACTTAATCTGATTGTATTTTATTCTGATTTGACAGCAGGAGTCATGGCACAAGAAGTAGCTGCCACGGGAGAAACAATGAGTGAGGGTGCACAGACAGACATTCGAGGAGACATGATTCATAAGGGACCAGAAGGACCTGGTAAGGAACACTGACTGGATATAAAAAATATTGCAGGGTTGTGGGGTTACCAAGCAGACTGATTATCAGCATCAAAAGTGGCCTCATTGATACTGTTTTCAAAGGTTGATAAAGGTGATGCTATTCATATGCTGACCAGAATAAACTGACATTTAAACTAAAGCTATGCCCCTGAGCTGTGCAACAATAATTGAATAATGATATGTTTAATAATGGGGCACTTTTCAAAACACTCAAAGACATTACATTCTTATTCTTTTGTTGACTGAGAGCAAAGCCTGCTGTTTGAATATCTGGCAACTTAACTTGCTGTGTTGGACTGCTTTTTACAGACACAGACGATCCACAAGGTCAAAATGTGGTTTACCCCTCTGTGGGACCTGTACAACCTTCTGACCAAACTCCAGCAGAAGCAGCTACAACAGAGGCAGCAGATGATAAGAACAGTGGCCATGCAACTCCAGGGGGAGCATCATATGTGGAAATTATGTCCACCCTTGAGGTACATAGCGACACACCTAAATTAGTGGCACCAGAGACCCCGGCATCGATTCCTTCCAGAGGGGACGGCCCTAACAACTTACCAAAGGTAAGATAAAGGACAGCCTTTAAAATTTGACAGAAATCATTTTTATTGTCACAGGTTTAAAATATGCAGTTAAGGATGTCCTACACTGAGAGAAACATGTTACCAGAAAGCAACAAGTAAATGTCACAATTAAAACAGATGATTACCATCCACTTTAGAGTCAGTTATTATAAATACAATGTTGGGGCACACTGTATTTGCTCATCAACCTTTTTCAAATGAGACGTGGCACTATTTGCAAATGATTCTTATTTAACCAGCAAGTGATGAGGTCAAGTTTGCATAAGTAAATAAGGATGCAATGCCATCATTGACTACTGAGAAGTGCGTATGTACAGGGCACATTTGTTTACAAATGATACGCTTGGAGCCAAAACTAGATGCAATTTCCAGTGTATGAATAATTGAACTAAATCCCCAAAGCAGTGGGAGTTTGATTTTCTTTGTTTTTCTGAAAGTAAAACTAGTGACTCACTAACATAAGTATGCACTGCTGTAGGTACAGAATTTCTCTTAGAAAAATCTGTAAATTATTACAAAACAAACAAACAGCTATGACAGTAAAATCAATAAACAGTCTGTTTTTAAACAGCTAAACACATTTGCCTTAATATTATACAGTCATTATTTTTGACCGACGACAAAAACTGTGAAGTTTTTTGGTATTATTAGATTCTGGTGCTTGATTACAACACATTACTAGACAGAGTGGTAACCCGGATGGGGCCTGCATCGTATTTGAAGGTCTCTTTTGCGTCAGCTGACAACAACACAACAGATGTGGAGTTCCTCAAGGCTGCATTCTTGGGCCTTTTCTGTTGACAAGCCTGTTTCTTTTCTGGCCTTTTCAAGTTGACATGCCCCACTAGTGCAGATCATAGAAAAGAACTCAGAACTCAAGAACTATCTTTAAATATCTGGCCTGCGTCACTGCTGGTTTATAATATGCCTAAATGTTTTGGGACCAAAAAAATAAAATAAATAAATAAATAAAATATGATCTGCTGCTCTGTTATAAATCATCCAGACATTTCAGGCCATCTGGGACCGGCCTGCTAACCGTCCCCATAGTCAAAACTAAACATGGAGAAGCAACATTCCGTTGTTATGCTCCACATATTTGGCAACAGAAACAAAGGGGGAAAAAAAGGCCGTTTTATTTGAGCTCTTGACCTTTCTTTTACGCAAAATATGTTCTTCATATTGCCATGTTGTTATTTAGTTTTTTCAATTCAACCTGTGCAACACTCAAGAAAGGTGGTATACAAATCACCACATATTGGTTCTCCATTGCCTTAAATAGAATCAAGGCTTTTATTTATAAGACAAAAAGCAAGAGGAATTCTGATTTAAAAAAAAATGTTAAAAGCACAGACCACAGACCTTAAAACTTTGTAGAATTTGGTAAATGCTATTCAGCGGTCATGAGCAGAACGTGGTGTCATGCTTAAATTAAGGCATTTTGGTTTCTGTCTTCTGTTTCTGAAGCCAATGCCAAAGGATGATGTCGTGTGCGTGAGCAGGGATGCTGTGCAGGACAAAAATGCTGTCAGTCTGAAACTCAAGGCGCCCTCCAGCTGTGTAAGTTTTGAACATCGTAAAGTATGTTTTTTATTAAGTGGAATGTGATGATTTACAAACTAAAGGATGCTCAAAGGTGCTTGGCATGAATGAAATAACAGATAAGAAAGCAAATCATCTTTGAAGGAGCATATGATATTCTTCCTTTTAAACATCTACTTCTTAGATGGAAAGGAAAGTACATGACAGGGCATAGATGGCACTGTGAGAACAAAAAGAGGGGGGGCATGATGGGTGAGCATACCACTGCAGCAGAATGTGTAATTTATAGAGTCCTGAAGCATTATGGGTCTGTGTGTGTGTGTGTGTGTGTAGGTGTGTGTGTGTGTGTGTGTGTGCGTGTGTGAGGGCGTGTTTGTGTGAGGGTTTGTTTGTGTTAGAAATATTTTTTTAGTGTCTCAAAATGACAGCTTTGCGGTCTAAAGGAAAAAAGAAAAATCACAGCTTCTATGTGAAGGTCTGAACACAATAGAAGTTCTTTCAGCTATACGCATCTCTTGTACAGTCAGTAAATGCATTATTTAACGATTAGTATAAACAGCAGTAACCAAGCAGAACGACATAGAAGAGTAGTCAGACATCAAGTAAAAACATTATCTTTCCCCCATCTTTTATGGACAACAAATATTCCTGCTCTGTCAGGTGATTTGTCAGTTTAGTAACTATGAAGGTCTGTGTAAAGTTTACCAAAGTTGGGCAATACAGTTGATGTAAATAAGAAGTTTAGAGTGGACTCCAGATCAGGGAATCCACATGTCTCAAGGGGGAGGACTGCAGCACAGAGGAGGGACTGTGGGCTTTGACCCCTCTGTTATTTAAAGAGTGGATTATTTCAGTAATGGCATGTGGAATTCTTGACTTGAGATACTGAATATAAAAGGCTGTCGAACTTGTAAATGAGGTCTTGGACATCTCGTGTAATCATATACACAATAGTGAACAATTTAAATGCCATGGCATGGGAAATGTAATCCAACTCTAGATATCAGATAAGGAAGCATATTTAAAGATGTTTGACTAGAGGTCACTATGACCTGCCCATAAATAAGTAGCTAGAAAGCTATTTGTGTACTCCTTAACTGGGATCTAGGGCTCCTACAGCGCCGCAGTTTCAGATGCTTGGATGAGATTACGCAAATGAAATGCTGGTATGCAGGTTTATGATAGCCCTGACTGGATTAAAGACAGAGGAGGATGAGAAAGCGAAGGTGAAGGGATTAAAGGGTGAGAGGTAGATTAAAGGCGATCTGGAAGATGGGGTGCTGGGATTTTGTGATGTACTAATGATCTGCGATTGGTGATGAATGTCGCATTGTGCAATGTGCATTTTAGGTTTTGATAACTGAAACCATTCAGATGCTAAAATGCAAAACGTTTCAATATTAATTATCTTTCATATTGCACTCTCAGAGAGAAACAAAGGCGAGGCTTGAAAGTGTTCTGGAGGAGTTGTGTGGTGAAGACTGTAAATTAGACATCTACCAGGAAGACAACTCAGATGAAGTCGTTGTGTCTGGGAAGTATGTTGAAGGTCAGTAACATATCTCGGGTAATTAATATGATTAAAAACAACAAAGCTCACTGTTATATCCCATAAGCCTTCAGATGTTCATATTCATTGTTTCTCCTCTGATGATCAGAGACCTTATGTGAGATTATCTTGTAGAATCTATAGCACTTTTACCTTGAAAAACACTAATAAACACTTATTTCTATTTGCAGCTGATGTGACAGGCATGGCTGACAAGTTCAACAACGACAACGTAAAAGACAAGGTAAGGTGCTACTTATGTTGCAGAAATGCTCTACACATGTATAGTACATACACCGATCAGACATTAACATTATGACCACCTTCCTAATATTGTGTAGGTCTCTCTTGTGCCTCCAAAACAGTTGTGACTAAACAGAAAATGGACATGGACCTTCTGAGGGTGTCCTGTGTTGTCTGGCAACAGAACGTTGTTAATGGAGGCCTTTGGGTTCTATGGATTGAGGGGAGGGGCCTCTGTGGATCAGGCTTGTTCCAGTGAATCCCACAGATACTTGATGAGTTTGGGATTTTTGAGTTGTCACTGAACTGTTTTTGTGTGTGTCAGGCTGCATCTTGCTGTAGTGTCATTGCTATTGGGTGGGGATGCCCGGTGTGGTCTAGGTGGGTGGTACATGTAAAGTAAAAATCCACATGGATTCACATGAATGGCAGGTCCAAACGTTTCCCAGCAGAACTTTGTATTGTCACACGATGGTGAATGTTATTTACTTCTCATGTCAGTGGTTCTAACGTTGTGGCTGATCGGTGTATATGTTTTTTTTTATGCCTAAAATACCTATGATTGCGTCCGTGACTGTGATTCTCCAGATGATCTTCTATGGATATGGTCAATGCAAATCTGGTATTCGTCTAGCCAACATAGTAAATCACACCACACACCAGAAAAAACCCATAAAATAGATATTGTGTAGCAGTAAGTGACACTGAGTCAGCCAAGTAAGTTTTCCTGTTGAATCATAATCAACCCTGACGGGAAAATCCACAAGGGAGAAGAAAAACACTCCTAGAGTTTGCAGACTTTTTCAAAGACTTCAAGCGGCGTGGCTGACAGTTGGTGTGACAAACAAAAAGCCCACAAACAACCCACTTGTCAGCTGCAAAACATTTTTTCAAATACCTAGGGAACGATATCGGGTTACGGGTGTGCCTATCACGACAGTCTGTCTCTTTGCGTTCAATGTACTCTACATTTCCCTAATCCACCGTACACTGAGTGACCTCTTAGGTAATTTACCTCATTTACACAGTCATGCTTCATTAAACTGTCTACAGTCAACTTACTGGCATATTTTAGTTTTGACAAGGCTTTGAAACCAAGTGATATAATCAGTTTGTACAGACTGCTTAACACTGGTTTGGTTTTCTACAAATACAATATGATTGACTTGGTTTTGGTTTAGTCACGCAAAATGAACACTTGTATTCCCATTCTGTTATCAGACTAATGTGGAGGAGGCTGATACTCGATGGGGGAAGAACTCAAAGCTGGTGCTGGTCTCCTTGCTACTGACCGGCCTGTTGCTGGCTGCACTGCTGGTAGCTGGTTATTACCTCAAGACACACCGCAAGAACTCCAAGGGAGTCAGACTGGTGAGTAGATTGAATGTATCACACACAATCCAAAATCAGTGGTTGTTAAAGCTTCTGGAAAGGGTACACTAGCATTACATTTCTCATGATAGCCACCACTTAAATTTAAAAGCTCTCACGAGGGGAGATATAGACAAAATATACTAACTGAGAACCTGGCTACCATAAAATACATTCCATCTGGAAAAGAGCCGGCAACCATATTCACCGACCTAAAATAATGCAGCCCCTCAAGATCTCGTTCACTGAGGAAATTGTACACAGTGTCTTGTTTATTTGATATATATATATATATATATATATATTTATTTTTTACATTATGGGTCTATGGTAGAACGTATGGTTATCCTCTGGTCAATTTCCGGCTCAGGGGAGGATATGCTTGACTCATATGTCCCATAACTCAAAACAGCATTAGGTCCTTTCTGTTGTTCCTACTTCAACCCCTCAACAAGGGGCTACACATGGTTTTCGTTTTTGTTTTGTTTTTATCTCAAGCTCATGACATCATTTTTAAAAGCTTTTACATATGGTGGCACACCCATGCGATGGTTTAGAATGACAGCTTGCTGAATCCATGCCATATTAATTAACTAGGCTTGGTCAAAGCAACTCACCAAGGCAACTTTCAGTTTGGTGTGAATTCAGTTACACGTTGTATTTTCCAACTGTATTTTCACCCATAAACACAGCAAAACATGACGTGTGCTTGCATAATGTTAAGGTCCCGACAGTAAACAACTGCCAACACCCTGCTGAGTGCACACACAGCTGAAGCCCATAAACCTCATTAACAAGGAATTCATTTGTTTATTTAGGAGCAACACACGCAAAAACAAATGCATTTTCAATCACACACTTTCTTTCTAGTTTGCATGTCATATTCCAACAGTAAAAATGTGTTAAACTATTCCTAAACCAGTAAAAGCTCTGATCCCCAGTCTCGACTCTGTGCTATTCGCAGGCGGAGTCCTTCCAGGTGGATGAGGAGAACCAGGCCAATACCCTGGTGTCTGTGGCCCCACTGCCTCAGGAGCCAGTGGACAAGCCCACTGTCAACGGAGAATCTCCACCAGAAAATGGGACCAACACCACCCCTACTACTAACGGACACTCTGCCAACCAGACCCCTGTGGCTGACACGGAGATGTGAATCATGACACCCTCCACTTCCTGCTCTACCCACTAGCCCCTCCGCTGCTTCGGTGTCCAAACACTGAGACTAATTCAACAAGAACCCATTACCCACGTTTACCTTCTCTCCTAAACTTTGTTGATATCAACGATGATAAAGCCCATGTTGACAATACAATGAGAGTGCCTATAATGTGAAAAGTTTTGCGAACATTTACCTTTGCTGGTGTCAAGAGGAACCTGCAGACGCTGTGTTCGGGATTGAAACTGGCTGACGGGGACTTGTTAGCGTTTCCGACTTCGGCCCAGTTGTAACAATCTTTGGAGAATCACCAAATTATGCCAAATATGTACTGTTGATCCCTGATGAAGAAGAGAATACTCTGTTAGTTGAATCCACCATTGTGTTTACATCAATTTAACCAATGAAGCCAGGCAGTTGAAAGGAAACCATTTTTTTGTACTTTTGTAAAAATAACTGACACTCACTGCTTTATTGTTGCTTTTTTTCTGTGCCTCTGTATGTGTATTCTGTGCAACTGTATTTAAAACCATGTCCATGTCTGCTACAGTCCTCACAATCATTGTTTGCATTCTACACGGAGCCCAAAGATCAGCTGTTATAGTGTTAACATACAAAATCGTTAGATAGAACGCAACAACCATGGTCTTTGGTTTAAACAAGGAATGAAATAATGTTAGCAAGCTATTCATAATGTGGAAATGTTATCTGAAAACTGTGTTGCCTTTGCTGCGTTTTAGACTTTAGCCTACTGAAGAACTAAACCTCTGTAACTGACCTCTGGTTAAAGTTTAATTTCTGTTTTTGTGGCTGTTTGGTTTTCACTATTGTACAGTTTTTTTTGTTTCAATAATTGCTATTTTTTCCTACTCTCACTTCTGTCTTATGGACCGGAAGCACAACAGTATATTTAAATTCAGAGAAAAAGAAAGGAAAGATAATGAAACAGGCTGGGAGTTTTGAAGTTGCTGGGATGGTTGAGAAATCACTGCCAAATTCCTTTACAGTATTCACCAGGCTCAGCATTCCTACGACCATTTTTATCTCCTTGTTGAGATAAAACATTTTATACATCAGTGGTACACTTTTTTTTTCCCTTTTTGCGTATCTTTTAAGCTTTCTGCTTTCATGGTGTACCGCATGTGTAAATAAGCCTGCCTTTTCTGTTAGTAGTACATGATTCATAAACTGTGATTGTTGACAATATCTTTGCAGGTTGTCTTCAGCTTACTCTTCTTTTTGTTACTTGATATATGAATTCAAACATTTCATACATCAATAATCAGCTGTAAAATACTACTGTCACACTATGAAAGGCATTGCATTATTCAGAAAACTAATCAGTAGCACACACACACATACACATAACACTTCAGAGACTACACTGAGTTACATTCAGTTAATGGAGACTGACAATAACCATAACCCTAACTTCACCCTGACCAAGTCCTCACTCTAAAAGTGATTTATTTTATGGATACGTTTTTTTTTTTTTCATTCCCAAAAAGGAAGTCCCCACAGCGTGACTCTGCCAGCAGATTTATGACTCCGCAACATGAGTAACACAATACACACACACACACACAGGAACATTCACAAACACATTTCTCTGAAAGAAACTGTCAGAAAGAACTGACTTGGAGCTCAAGGACAAGGTTTAAGGGAATTTACATGAGCTATCCACCCACAAAATATGAGATTGTAAAGCTGGATATAATGTATGGCTTAAGTCAAAAATACCAACACAAAATAAAAAAAAGAAGGGCACAGCCTAACAGCATTCGTGTCTTGAGTCTCAAAAATCATACTTACTAAAATGTGATTTATTTCACGCAAACTCTTCTTGATTCAATCTGGATCAGAGGCAGTGACACCAGAACTTGATAGTCACTTTAAGACTCAATATTATAGGCAAGCAGCAGTGGACCACAGATGTGCGTGTTGTTTAATCCAGCAAGTGACAACAATGCTACTAAAGCAACACAACATTGGTGCATAACTTATAGCTGGAAAAGCCACAAACTCTTAAGAGAGCCCAACACGACAGACCGACATAACCACTAACAGTGTGTAGAATGTACAACAAACTACTGATTATGAGAATTATGTCCCCCAGAGTCCGCTGCAATTTATTACATGAAGCAAACGTCAAGGGACATTTATGAGAAAACCTTTTCTTCTGTTACTGAAATGCAAATCTATATTTTGACTGGGAAGTAATAGTTAATTGTATTTGGTATATTTGGTATTCAAAAGAACATAAGCATTAGAAGAATTAGCAGTTTCAGTGAAGTCAGAAGGCAGAAGACATCCCCATCTAAACACGATTTTGAACTTGAGCTAAAGAGCTCAATGTTCATTTAATATTTAGTTGTCTGAAACAATTTTTGAACACTGATGCTTAATGGAACCTCAGCAGGAGTGTTTAATACTGGTTGAGACGAGACCATTTGATAAGGCTAGTATCAACAGCAGTATATTCAAACAAAATTTTCTTAAGTAAATGAAGCCCTGATTTCTCACGCAGACCACAGAAGGAGATGGAAATTATCTGGTCTAAATGGGGCAGATGAATTGAGACTATTTGCAAAGACAATCTTCAGTCACAATTTTCCATTCAGCCCTATTTGTGAACATTTGAATTGGCTCAGTGCACTTGCCTTTCTCTGTATTTTCATAACAGCGTTTTATGCGCTGTGATTGGGTACGCTCTGCTCCTTCAGATGGCCTTAAAGACCCATGGCAGGTGGGGGTAATTGCACAGAAGGGACCTGCTACATCAACTCAATATGAAGAGAAGAGCTCTTAGATTTCTCCTTCTCACGGGTCTCTTCCAGGCGGCCCTGTGTTTCATGTTTGGAGATCATTTTTTTGTCACTAAAAGGCTGACTTGGTTTGAGGCCAGAGACTACTGCAGAGCTTATTACACTGATCTATCTTCAATCCACAGCTTAGAAGAAAACAAGTTGTTCCTCAGTGTAGATTCACTGCAGTTATATAGTGCATGGGTCGGCCTCTACAAAGATGCCAATGGAACTTGGACCTGGTCTGGAGGGACAAGTCCATCGTTTTTCTTCTGGTCAAGTGAGAACATAGAAACTGATATTAACAGATGTGTGCTAGAAACTCAAGATGGCTGGGTTAGTACAACCTGTGAGCCACAGCAACACAGCTTCTACTGCTTCCAGAGTAGCCTAGTGTTGGTGAAAGAAAAGAAGACTTGGGAGGAGGCACTGCAGCACTGTCGCAACCTGGACATTGAACTGATCAGCCTGTCCTCCGAAGCTGCTCAGGTTAAAGCCCTGCAGACTATCAGAAAAGCCGAGACAGACCTTGTGTGGACCGGCCTGCGCTACCTGGGTGACAGCTGGCTCTGGGTGGATGGTACAGATGTGGACTACCAAGCCTGGAGCCAAGAAGAAGCGCCACAGTGCCCCGTCTGGGGTCACCACTGCGGGGCTCTCTCACTGGAGGGACGGCACTGGGTCAGCTGGGACTGTGCAGATGCACTCAACTTTGTTTGCTTTTGAGACACTCAAGTATGTCCTCAAATATACTGCCACTTGTTCTGAGATTCTTGTGCTATTAGGACACGTTTCTGCTATAAAATCCACTTGCTTTTCATATATGTGTGTCTATAAAAACACATACAGAGCTGGAATTATAATTTAGATTGAACTGTATATCTATTGTGTATTGTGTGCATGTGAATTATTCAGTTTACAGTCATTGCTTAATGTATTTCCAAAGATATTTAACCGGCTTGATTCATTATTGATTATAAGCAAATATTAAATATGGAAACCAGCTTGTGTTTTGCTTCCATTAAGAACCACTAAGGAAAGGTTACAAAGAGAGAAAGTTAATCTCTTTCGGACAAAATGTCTCCCGAGCATTTTGAAGGTAGTAATTTAACGTAAATTATATTGAAATAGAAAATAGCCATGTGAAGGAGTATGAACAACAAAGAATTGCTGTTACTATTATGTAAATATTGCTCAAAAAAAAAATGCCAGACTGATTTTCTAATGCCAACTTTAAATAGATACTGAATACTTTTGAAAGCTATCTTGTGTCTAATTTAATTTAAAAAAAACAACACAAAAAACAAACAACAAAAAAAACAAGTAATGTTATAAATGGATTAAAGCATGTTTAGTCACTGACTGATGAGATTCCTACATTCAATTATTTACCCTGGTGTATTTATTATCTCACATGAAAGATCATCTCTCTCACATCTGCCAAGAATTTTGAAGGTAAAGTCTTGGATCTCAGTGTCTGAGAAGACATTCATCAAGGTATATCCAAAACACAAAGTTAAAACAAAGGACTTGTTTGAGTTTTCTCAGCTGGTGTGAAAAAGTACAGACAACAAAAAATAGCATTTAATGTCATTAACAGTCCAATGCTAACACTAAAGACTGTTTACAAAAAAGCACTTAGCTTGTGATGTCACACAAGACACGGCTATGTCACTCTCAGTGTGGATACACTGGAGATTGCTGCACGCGGGTGTGAAAAGCCTGCCTTTGTGCGCGTGTTTGTGTGCAGTCCATGCAGCCACAGCAGATTAACCGCTGCTGTCATTCCCGCTGATGTGACCTTTATCAGCCCTTGTTGGTACACTCTTGACAGCCTATACATGCCTGCTGTAATGGTTCACTTACCACGCCTGCTGGGAAAGAGGCTACCACTGTCTGCACAGCTGTACAGCCGAGTGGGTGCAAAGGTCAACGTGGTGTTTGTTGCTAACAGATCAGCAGTATGTTTTTACAAGTCCGTATCACCTAAAATCTCCAAACATGGGAAATATCAGTGCTTTTGTACTATCAGATCTCAAACAGACATATAGTTTATATATTTTGTGCAACAAAGCCTTTCATTCGTTTGAGAATTAATTGGTTAGTGTTTTGTTTATTTTATAAACGTTAACAACTTGTTTGAACGAAAAACTACTTATATGATCTATTGTCTGGATCAGTACTGTGCCTCCATCTACTGGGGATTTCTGGAAATTGCAGCTATTAAGTTGTTAAACAACAACAGTGTTTTTTTCATTAGAGAGTTGATTTTTAAAACGCTAAACCACTTCACTGTTGCTAAGCGACTACTGTAAAAAAAACAAAAAAACATTGACTGTATATACTACGTTAGCTGGTTTTCATATATGGCGTTATTTTTATTACTGTATTGCTGTCATGTCACCCAAACATAAGATGTAGGGCTCATTTTCCATGAAACACCAGTTTAAATATACACGTTCTTACCTGAAAGGCTGCGAGAATCATTTTCTAATTACTTTCAGGGACTTCTCTGAATTCAGGTGATAAACTGCCAGAAAGGAGTGACGTAACAGAACGTAACGTGCCCAGTACCGTAAAGTGTCGCAGTGACTCACGTATTTTGGAGTAATACAACTGAAATACAGAGCTGTAAAATTGAGTTGTAAAGTTGTACTCACGGTTTCTTCAACATTTTTTTTTTCCTCCTTAGACATGACCAGACAGCCTCTGGTCCTCATTCTAAGCATATAATAACAAAAACATGATAAACTGTTTTAAGTCAGTGTGAATTAAATACGCTGTAAAACACGCAAAATGTATACTGAATGTCTTTAATATCACTATATCACTTATAGATATAATAAACCCACATGGTTAAAGCCAAGGGACATTCAAAAAACGCACACTCATTCAACCAAATCAATATTTGAGTGTTACACTGCCATCTATTGTAACATAAGCGGTATTGTTCCATTTTTATGCTTTTGTTGATTTTGGTCATATACTGCTCGATATGTATGTGTCTTTAAAGAGACTCTCACTTGTATTGAATATACTACAGACATAGAGCTGCAGACCTAATACATATTTTAGTACTTTTGATATTTTTCGAATAAAGCTCATAATCTGCTAGAAAAAAATGTCAACAGTTCAACACCTTTTTGCTTCACTGAAGCAATTAAAATTAAAGAATCTATCTATCTATCTATCTATCTATCTATCTATCTATCTATCTATCTATCTATCTATCTATCTATCTATACAGAGACTCTTCGATGTAATGAAAATATACAGAAATAGAGCTACAAACCTCCTAAACATTTTCTTATTTTTTTTAAAACACTTTTTTAATTAAAGCTCGAAATCTGTTTGAAAGAAAAATTACGAAAAGTAGGCCTGGATTAGATAACTAGAGAAAGACAGACCACATGGATATTAAGTGTAACGTCCCTTATTTATAAATTATTGCTTGATACGTATGTAATATAAATATTTATTTATTTATTTATTTGGCGACATGCAATCGAAATGTTTTTGGAATTAAAGCTCGAAATCTGTTAGAAAGACAATAGTTCTACACTTTAAAAAAATTTAAGGTCGAGACCCATTTATTAAAGCAATTAATTTTGAAAAGATGATGAAAAGTAAGCTTGGATTAGACAGCTAGACAAATACCTTCATAATAAACCAACAGGCCATAAGGATTAAGTGCAACGTCCTTTATATATCCAGTATGTGAAATGAATTGTTTTTATACTGGTCGGCTATTAGAAAAAATAGACTGTCGGCACATTATGGTAGCTGCGTCACAGTGAGGTAGTTTACGGTAAAACGGCGACCATAACCATGTGATTTCACCGATGTTTGTAAACATGCGTCAGCCACATGTGATTCAGGCTATGAGGAAAGACTCGCAAGCCTATCGTCCAATCGGCGACTGGGGGAGTGTCGGGGGCGGGGCTCTCGTGTTGCGCTATGGAAAATCGTTAGGGGGATACACTGTGATAAACGCACGTTCCGAGATTGATAATAGCGACAGTAAGGCTGAAACGGGAATCTGGTGGACCGACCAGTCAGCGAGCACCGGATCTGAGCGGTGCCGGCCGGGAAATGAATGACAGTACTTTGGCACGGCGTGGAAAACAGGCTTGGAACAAACACGTAAGTTATTTATCCTATAACATAGTCAAAGCGACATAATATTGCGTATGTCGTTTGGAGAATACCACTATGCAATTCACAACCACTGGAGTTCTGGATGGGAAGGTAAGAATAAAAGCCTAGAGGGGCTGTTGTGAAAGTGTAAAGATTAATGAAAGAAAATAAAAGTCCAGTATTTCACAACCATATGGGCTAAGGCTCGGGGATTGATGACGGAAAAGGTTGTGGACACTTAAATAAATAATAATAATAAAAAAAATCTGGATGTTTCATCATCGATATGACAACAGGTAAATTAAACTGCGTCAGCGCGAAGTCCGAGAAGCCACAAGAAATCCAGTGGGAATTTCCGCTGCGATGGTTGAACACGCTGCGACGGCGTGACAGCGTAGTTGGGCTCGGTCTGAAACTTGACTGGTGCCTGATTTTACTGTTAAAATGAGGATGTAAACAAAGCGTGTAATCGGCAGGGATGGCGTGTCAAGGAAGAGCTCGGAGTAGGATGCTGCGCAAGAGATGGATAGTGCGTAATCCTGTTGTGGGAGAGGACTGTTACGCAGTTCTTATTGGCACGACGATGTGGCCTCATGGTCCGCTTTCATGGCGTTATCTGAATGAACTTACCTCTTTAAATTAAAAATTACATTGAATTTACTTTTCAAACAACGCCATAAATCGATACACTGGGGTTATTCTGTTGTTTGAGCGTTTCCAGGGGAAACAAAAACTTAAGCGCTAAGTGAACAACACAGTGGTGACGCAGCGTGATTTAGGTCTCAGGTGTCAAACGACATTTGCTGCGTCACAGAGATCCCAGGATGTCCTTAATAGTAATCTGGGTTTATGGTGCGCACTTGATATGTTGCAAACAAGCTGTGTTTCCCAAACATAGGGGGTGCTATTGAGTAACACAATCCTTTGTCTATATCATCAGTCTTTCAGATGATGTTGTTGACATACAAGGATTTCTCCTCTCCCCATGACCACTCACCTGTGCTTTACACTATGGCCAAAGCTAATATCTTTACGTAACTTGGTTAAATCACACAAAAGCTTTCTGCAGCTGAGTTGATGGTTCGGATCTCGGCCGCTTCTGTAAAGGAACGAGCCTTTTATCAGATTTGTCACCCTTTACTGGAGCTTGTAACACACCCCTGCCAGCGCACAAAAGGACGCTGACATGCCTGATGGGATGACATTGTTGTTGTTGACAGAGGCTGCTGGCCTCTCCCACCTCGCTAATGACCCACGACGGTGTGTCGCCTCCTGCTGCATACCTGTTAAACGGACGGGATATGAAGTGCGTCCTCAACACGCCAGGCTTCTGAGGTGAAAATGAGACACATGGGTGGAGCAAACTCCATCGTGTCAAGTGAATTTCTTCTGTGAATAGGTGAATCAGCAATAGATTCATCTGTTGCTAAACCACTGGCAAGGGAATGGAGAGAGAGAGAGGCTGAGAGAGACAGGAATGGGGCGTTTTAGAACTTTAATTATGTGTACTGAAAAGAAACTTGACTCCGGAGGGAATGTCATTATGGTAGTTTGGAAACAAACAGGTAGAGGAAGAAGCACGCACTCAGTGAGAACATCACTAGAGCTGTTTTGCTTCATCCCGAAGCTGAGCTGGTCATGGTCATCTGAGAGAATCTTGCACCATGCAATCATTATGTTTATCATGTCTTCTGAGGCTGACCAGTAGAACAAGTGACCCACTTTCACAGACAAGGAAACGTGACCTCAATAGTTATTTTGCTATTCTTTTGGGGAGAGACGCTACCCCTCATGTCAAACAAACAGAGGCATTCAACCTAGTTTTTTCTCAGAGTTCTCAGAAATTTCACAATAATGTTGTTACGTGGTGCTAAAAAACAGCACCTTGTTTTTCAGCTGGACCGAATGCTTCAGCTGACGCTGCCAGCCTAAAACTAGATGCGGCAAAGAAGTGCTTTTGAACAACAACAAGGGAGACAGTGTGACTGCACTGACTGATGTGTTCACAGCATCAGGGGCCAGCATCACCTGTAGCCCACTTAAACTGAAATGGTGAGCGACCCAGTGCCTCTTAAAACAGATCCCTCCTACACACACATTATGGAATAGAAGGTGGCACGGAGCCGAGAGATGACAGTGCTAAAATTAAACTCGGAGCACTGCTGGCCTTGCTAGATGATGATGTATTATTAGACAAGTGTGAGGCAGCATTCATTTGCAGGTATCGTTAGCAGTTAAGACACTTCACGCAGTGCAAAAACGGGGGGAAAGGTGCTGCTCTGAAAATTAAAAGTGACCTCTCCTTACTACCTCTATTAAGGGCCTTGATATTTGTAATATATTGGAAAGTAAAGTAGTGAGACAGCTTATTGTTTCGTAGCATTTCTGCTCAATGAATCACCAACCCTGGTTTTACTGATTTGCTTTCATGACGATGCTCTGCAGGTGCACTTTAAATCTTTCGGCCTATGTTTACTGTTGTGTCCAATTGTTTAACTCATTACGCCAGCCTTGTTATCAGCAAGACATCTGATATTTCCCAACAGGCAGAGTGGGAGTCAGAAGAAAGCAACAAAGTGTAAACCAACTCCGTCTTCAGCCTTCATGTTTATTTCCACCCATTGTGCATCAGACAGAAGAGGCAGAGTGTCAGGCTCATCTGAAAGTGTTAAAGATCTCACTTCTTCAAATGTTTCGCAATTTGTTGTTCCAGTGATGATGCAACGCAGAAGGAGACATCCAGGCTATTATAAGATCAGAACATCTGGTACTTTCAGGACATGGACCTGGCAAAACCAGCAGGAAATTGGGTTTCTTTGGTTCAGTCAGGTATAAAGTGATTCTTGTGCAATGCCATTGCTCTGATTGCAACACATCAAAAGCAACAAGTTTAAGATGTGATGTTTGTGGGTGTTTAGCAGCCATATTCACATAGTAGTTAGAGACAAGACAACTCTGTAGTCCTCCTTCGCTGCGCAGTTGTTGGGTGGTTTAAAAACACATTACCTCGATGAGTTTGCCCCTCTCACTCCTGATAAATTAGGACCTCTAATCTGTAAGAGGATTAACCACCTACCCTGTTTACACATGCACACAACCCCACTGTAACACACACGCTCACAATGTCACACATACGAAGGCATTCAGTATTCGTTTTACGTCAGCAGCCCCATTGTGACCCAACCCAGTGGCCCTCTCCTCTGACACACATTAGCTGCTGACACACTACGCTGGCTCATACGCAATGGGATGTGCTATCTAATTTGCATAAAACCACACAGATATATTACGTTGCAATTTGCTTTGAAGTTGTAGTTCCTTTCAGCTAGAGATCTTAGCTTCAAATGAAACGAATAGTCGATCCACCTTTGTTTTGGTTTTAAAAAGGGCCGATGCGCCTTTAACAAGCAGTACAACGATGGTCAGGTGACTTGGCAGAAAAAAACCTGCTTCGATGCAGAACGCAGCAGCCTCTGCGCACACAATAGACTGCGAACAGGGCTTGTAGTAAGAACAACAAGAGAGAGGTAGACACAGAGTTCACGGATAGTAATGGAGCGTGGGGGGAGTCCGAATAAACACGGCAGAGACGGATGAAAGCGGTGTCGTGGCCTGAGTTAGTCTTGAAGCTGACACTGTAGTTGTGTAAATAATGGGTGTGCCTCTCGAAATTGAGGATATTTTAACCTCATTGGTCAAAGTTTATGTCCGTAAAACAATGCTGGCCATCACGTATTCTCAAATATGGTTACAAGTGGTCAAAATATAACTACGGCTGCCTTTGTTTGAGAAACTAAGACATTGAACTACCAGAGGAGAGGATTAGGGACAGACAGACAGACAGGGAAATTGTCCCTGAAAGACACATGAAGGTTTTGGATTAGTTGCTACGTCACCTTTTCTCGCCAGCAGGACAACAAAGTCTGAGAGACTGACAAGGCAGGGTAATGCCAGCCTTTTAATGCCAGACCTGCAAACAGAATCCAGTTTTCATATTAGTCATCTCGATGTTGCGCTGTCATTTCAAAATAAAGAAATAGGAGGAGGAGTAGTGACAGAGAAAGCCTCAAATGAGTTCTCGTTAGGCATTCTATACTCTGCATGCCTCACAAGACTGGACTACAGGGGTTCATACTAATGAATCCTTACCTATTTCAGGACATGTTTTTTTCCATCTTGGACCACAGTAAACCCCATTTGAACCAGGAGCTGGACTGGATGTGTGAGGCCGACCCAAGAGAGGACATAGTATCCTATTGTGCCCTACAAATAAGCCTACCGTGAGCTGCGGAGATCTATTTTTCCGCATTATGATTCATAGATGTTTTCTGTTAGGGTTCATCTCTGGTGCCAGCCTTCTACTGTGCCCCATCAGATGCACTTCAGATTCAAGGAACTGAGCGGTGATTCTGAGAAGTGGTTCTTCTCAATGCCAACAAAGAGTCTGCCTCTTTCTGTGGTTCCATTTAATTATGAAGTTTGTGTCACTTGCAAAACTCTTATCAGATCAAATGCAGGACATTTTTTAAGGATAGCATATTTGCATTTATGCAGTCGGTAGCATAAAGTATATAAGATTTACCACCATGGTGGGATTTTTGTGCAATTTCAGCAGCACACCTAAACTCAAAGAATGTGTCTCAAAACTAACCACGGAGGTTTCCTTGGCTGGCAGTTCTTTCATTGTTTATGCATGAGAAATGACATATGCCATGAGAAGAACAGATCAGTCTCATAACAGCTAGAAACGGTTTCCTCTGTATAAACCCAGTAGGTTGTATACCTACTATAACTGCAGATTAAATTTTGTTTGTCCTCTTCGCTGACCGGGAGTTCATTAAGATAACGCATTCAAGTAAGGAAAGCGTATCTTCACATAAAAAACAATTTCAGTCCTTTACAAACCAGTGCAGTGATTACATTAAGCCATTAAGACAGAAGGAAAGAGCATCCACTTGATGGAAAATTCAATTATGATGCAGGAAAGATGCGAATCAATAATTAAAACTGTTCTAAAAGTGATAACAGATTTTTTTTTTTTGTCTTTCAGATTTGGCCATGGCTTCAGACTGTGAGTTTTCTCAAAGGAATCCTCCCCAGGGAACTGGTTTCAGATGGTGTCTTAGAGTATAAAATCCCATCTAGCACCATTTGAAATCGGTGTTCTTGAGCAGGAACAGGCTTCAGGAATGATGTCAGCGTACGCCCTTGTCCAGTAGGTCAAGGACAGTAGTACTGTCCTACTGGACAGTAGGACAGAAAGCTTTTCATGGAAAATAGGTGGCTCTGCTGGCATCGGGCACTAATGACGACAACAGGGTGCCCTATGGTGGTCTTCTGACAGCCCTCCAAACAGCTCATATTACCCTGATCAGGAGTTGGAGTCCAGTCTTCTGACCCCTTAACCCCCTCTCACCAAGGCTGACCGTTTTCGTCTGGTGTTCAGAGTTTCCATCATGTCTAGCACCATTTGAAATCGGTTACAATGTGGAGGGACTATCAACTAGCGGCTTTGAAATGAAATTCTTTAAAACAGACACAAGATGGCAGTCTTGAACCACCGTCCCTGCTGTTATCTAAGTCTGTCACGTTTCAAAGGATGACTGAAGCAGAGAAAGATTTAGTAAATGACCATGTTCAGGTGCAAGAACAGCAAAAGCTGAGAACAAAGCATATGTTTATCCATACTGAATTAATTCCTCAGCTGTTTTTAATTTTCCATGTAACTTAGATTTAAAAATGTAAATGTCCTAAATCTTAGCTTATGCTTTAATTAATATAACGTTGCCAAAAGCAATTTCTGCATGTCACTACCTTTACTATCTTTATCTGTCATTACTTCACCTCATTTTTGTTTCAACAAAGAGATTCAGAAGTTTATCAACTAATGTTGGCACAGATTGCCATTTCTGATTATAGCCTTTCCATTCCACCGAACCCCAGAGCGGAGGCAGTTCTTCTCAGCTTTTCAGCTTTAAATTAAATGTAATTATGGCATGCAATCTTTTAATACATGCCTGCCAGACATTCTCATGCTCCATTACCTGGAGACCGGAGGGTGAATAAGGGCCAATATTAGCCTAAAACATCAAGCCTGAAAATGTCAACCTTTTTACCCTCCATGGATCACCCTGCTGACATATGCATTAATACAGTTGTCTTTTTGAATAAATTATTTAAAAAATTCTTAATTAAAATTTATGAATGATTAACCCGGGCTGTCAAGGTTAACAACGTTGACGGTGCTGGATTAGCAGTGTGTGGTCTTAGAAGGTAAGAAGCAGACTTCAGTTTACGATTGATACCTCATTTAAATTTAGCCATAACATGGATTTAAATCAGATGTTTTTCTTTTCATTTGCCGCCTAATGTGTAATTTAGCCCCACATTAGCATCATTTGTATTACATACTATATCATGTGACACATCACTGTAGTAGGCATGTAAGAATTACATTTTCTGTAACTCATCATCATCCAACCATTGTTGCTTTGTGGCATTGTGTTGATTCTACGCTGCCACTTACATTCAGTGTTTATGCACCAGTCTGCTTTCACTTTCTGTAAGTATAACATTTGGCTTCAGTGTTTGGGCTCCAAAATAGAGATCTGCCATCACTTTTAATATCATTTGACCCTGTTAAACCACCAGCAAATAAAAGGTCTCCTCACAGCTTCCCAAATCCTCCTTTGACATTTTCTCTCAAAAGGGAGTAACAGCATCTGAACAGAGTTAGCTGCTAAGTAGTATCGTCTTCCACAGCTCTCTAATGACTCCCCACTACCTGCTGACCTTCTCAGCAAGATAAATGTTGCGTGGCTTAGTCAAAGTTAAATTGAAATGGCACGAAACACTGAAAGGTTGTCCCTGAAAGGGGGACATCTTAACCCTTAACAAAACCTTATTTTTCATCTGTAATAACATATATACATACATAACATATTTGTCTGCCGTATTCTATTTTTATTCTATTCTATTGTTTTTGTATCTTCTGCATCTTGCACTGTTGTTTCCTGCCACTGTATCACCTTGATTTCCCCACGGGGATGAATAAAGTCTTATCTTATCTTATCTTAATGTCTGCAAGAAGCTAACAAGGCAAATGAGAAGGCTACGAACACAGACAGTGTTTCTATACCAACAGAAAACAATAACAAAATCAGCGTCGGTTTTGAGTTGAGCTGAGTCATAGGGAGTGTCTCACTTAAACATGACTTCATTAGTATTTATTGAGTCCAGCCTTGGGTTGACTTGCTGTGCCTGTTTCACTGTAATGTGGCAAGTGTGAGTCCTATCTGTGGCAGCAGAACAGAGTTTTCCCTTGACCTCAGCAGATGTTAGGGGGAAGACTGAAAATAAAATTACACAGTAGGCATGATGATTAGAAGCAGAATAAAAATTTGACTTGGACTTTTTTGAAAGAAGCATATGAGCCTTTTACAAAAGATAAGTGAACAATTCCTTGCTCAAATTGGCACATTTGAATGGGATTGCGTTAAGCATATTCAAAAGAAAAGTCCAACCCCCAGTCAGAGATTACAAGTTGTGATATGCTTGCTGAGGTTTTCAGAAATGTGGCTGTGGATGCTAAGCTATGCTACATTCAGATGGAACTTGTGACCACACAGGAAGCTATGTACACAAAACACTTTATGTTCATGTGGTAAAACATGAAAACACCACTGCAACTATACAGTAACTATAGTTACCACTGAGAGTAGCCAGCTAACAACTGAGACACTTAATGTAGGAAATGCAAAGGCTTAATGAGGACAAGGCAGTTGCGGTTGCAGTTCCTCAAACCCATTATAAAAGTATATATTTTTTTTTTAATGACTGCAAACATATCACAGCTTGAGAACTCAGACCCTTCCAGAACATTACCGGTTCCAGATGTCGTGAATACCACAATAGGGGGATGTTCATCTGGTTGTTTTTTGTGAATATTTCTATCAAGCTAATTTACATCTGTTTTCCAATTTTTTCTTTAGTTGCATAGAAAGTTTTATGAACAACAGCCTATCCTTTCATTATGTCTGTGTTCCCCATGCTCAGATACTCGCCTGTTAGCTTCCTTAACTGTTACCTTTTACTGACACCAGCAATATCCTAATAGCGGTGTTGGTGAAGGTACCATTTGAACACCATGCATTTTCTGCATACAGGTTCTAAAGAAATGCACTGGCGACCTGTCCGGGGTGTACCCCTGCCTCTCGCCCGATGACAGCTGGGATAGGCTCCAGCAGACCCCCGTGACCCCTAACAGGACTAAACGGGTATAGAAGATGACTGACTGACTGATGACATTTTGTACTGTTTATGCTGTTATTATTGTTAAAGTTCATGCTAAAACAATCTCATACAAACTATATGGTATTTTAGCATCTTCAAAAGGGACAACAGATGTAAATTAGCTTGAAGCTAACATTCAAATGGAGACATCAAGGTTTGAAATGTACACTGTCACTTTAATTAAAGAAATAAAAATAAATATAATTACACTATATTTTAACATTAGCATTAACATTAGGCGAGCTTTACACTGAAACATGCTTTTGGACTCTTTCACCAGAATTAGCCACATGAACACTACAATTGAAATGCTGACTGAAATGTCAACATCATAAGTGCCATTAGTTGTGCAACATAAACCCCCAAATAAGTTCAACTGGTGTTCATGACCGGGTGGTATTTTCTAATGAAATAAAAGTGAGAGTTGTCTGCTTAAGAAAAACTAATAATCCCTATTGTTATAGGTGCTTAGGCTAAGAGCTGCTCTTTTGAAAGCATGTAAACATTTACTTCATGATCCTTTCTATACAGATGTCTGGGGATCCACACAGAACATCTGTTTTTGGTCCTTTGCCGAGTCTGTAGTGGGAACCGTTTATGTCTTGTTTGTCTTAGGCTTAAAGATCTCCATCCGTTCCAGTCGTGAGAACGATTTTAAAGAGGAGGTTTGAGTCCACTACCAAGCGGTTTCACTCCTTTTTCATTCTCGTGTTTTCCAAAACCATAGTAATGGCGTCCGAAAACCACTCTGGTGAGTCACAACCAAAGCTACGCATGCCCTTTGTTCCAGTCAGATGGGCAGGTTTACTTTGTAATGACATGAGTAAGTCTGGCTGTGTGTGGTGCAATTCCTCTCCTTGTTTAAAAGGGCATCGTGTGTAAAAGAGCATCATTTCCTCTGCTCAAGCCCCTCCTCCCAGTGCCTGACCATGTGCTTTGAACAGGATTAATTAGAGGGTCTCATGCATGAGGAGATTCCCTCCTCTTTGTGCCCTGACACAATATAAAGACTCATGATCTTGAGAACTTAATGTTGTGGGAGCCGGTAAAAGCCCAGCTGTAAACATTGATTTAAAACTTCCTGGTCAGAGTGTTTGATTTTTGTCTGTGTATAAACGTACGTATGCTACTGTATGTATCCAACTCAGTGATACTTCAAGTAGATCATCCATAAGTATCTATATATGAGATAAAGTGAATACATGCAATGGAATATATAATATGATAAACATTATGATCTTAAGTCTTATTATATATCTCAGTGTGGCTCATAAAAGTGTTAAATGAAAGAACATTTCTTACTATATGCACTGTGCACGATTTATGTGTTAGAAATAGCAGCATCCACACCCGAAAAATGAATGTTTTCATAACCCCCCGCCCTCAAAAAAGAGGATTCCAGCCAAGAGGATCATGACCATGTTCCTGTCCTGCATAAACAGGATAAAGACCCATGGAAGTCCAGTGGAAACAGGAACAGGTGCCGAGTGACATATCACTGTCAGTACGTGAAACTGTCACAGCTCTCATTTGTATTATTTCCAAGAAATCACATTCAACATTTTGTGTGTGTTTTAGATTTCTGAATGGGTGTGGTACTGTCCTTCTGCAATGGAAACACAAGTAGAGCTCAAGAGTTTTCCACTGGAACAGGGAGGACACCGAACATGTTCCCTACTGTCATTCAGTTTGTTTTTTTGTGTCAAAAAGACTGTTGAAGCCACAGTGGAGGACCAGTGACATTGGTCTTGTTTGAATTAAAGAATAAGCCACAGTGATGAGTGTAGGGTGAGTAAGCACAGATTGCACTGATACCTCCACAAACCTGGGCACGTTTTTCATTTTTAGTCATGATTGCAGCAATGGGAAGCAATGATCAAATGTCTCAAGAAAGGTGAATAGTGATTGGTGATTTCCTGAATTTTATTTTAGTTATCATCCCAGAGAGCTTCACGTTTGTGTTTCTGGACTGAGCTGTTTTGATTGATCATTTACTTACATACCTGCAAAACCAGCATTTAGCTCCGAGAGCCACTCTGCTTGTCTCACGGAGCTGCAACCACTTTCTTAATTCACGCTCTCTGCGTTGTCTTTACGAACACCTGCAGCCTGTCTGTCTCGACCTTAAGCCAAATCATTCCCACTAAAAATGTGACTCCTCAAAAATGGGACATAAATGGAAGGGGTGGGGGCCTGCTGAGGGTGGATGATGGGCGGAGAACGGTTGATGACTTCTACAAATGAAACCACTGTTGTCAAAGCTGCTGAGAAAATCTGGTAAACCACCCTCTCTGGTAATTAATGGCCTGTCCTAGTAACGAAGATGAATAACTACAATAATGAATTCATATCCTTTTTATGATCATGTTTTTATCTTCCAGTGGATTTCACAATCAATCAAAGCGTCATTTCAATTCGTTACTTGTTACTTTTTTAACCTCTATGCAGGACATGACGTAAAAGACGTGGCATGATTGGACATGACTAGAGGAAGACCTTCCCCATCCATGACCTTATTTGAGAGAACTGGTGGATGCTATCGCCTCCAACAATGATTCATGGCGAATGTGTTGTATCTTGTATCTAAAATCTGCCGTTTGTCTAATGGTTCTCAGTTATTTTTTATGTCTAATCTACAGGTCTAATCTGAAAAAGAATTCAGGTATGGTGTGGTTTCTATTGTCATCATCAGCTTTTTGAGGATTGTTTGGAAGCCAGTTTACAAAGTTAGTAATGCTATCTGAACACATCGTTTTGAGCTAAAGCTAGCTAGCTCTCGGTTTATTATTAAAAATGATCCAGATGCTCATGCAGGACCTCTGGTCAGGTCAGTCTAGATTATTCTGGTAGAACATTTTGCAAAATGATCAACAATTGAATTGTTTCATGGCAAAATAATTTTTACTTTTTACTTGAGTTCCTTTTCAGAGCGTTGTACTTTCTTAGTTTACTTGAGTAAAAGAGTTGAGTCAGTACTTTTACCGGAGTATTTGTGTTACACAAGTATCCGTCCTTTTAGAGCAGTACAGAATGTGAATACTTTAGCCACTTCTGGTTGAACCCCAACAACCACAGAAACCTCTGTTACAGCAGCAGAGCAGGGTACAATGAAACACTGTCTTTACATTTCATTGTGGGACTTTGTCTCTGTACTGGTCCACACCCTTGCCAGAGTTATGGAGTTATGGCCATGACACTGAATGCATTCATTGAGAGTCGCATTTCAGAACAAAAAAAAAAAAAAAAAAAAAAAAACTCCAGTGCACGCTTTAAAGTATTTTTTTCTGGAGGTGTTTCCCCTTTTACATGTAGACCATGTTATCCAGTGCAAAGAGCAGGGCTTGGATATTAAATTATCTCTGTAATATTCAGTTAGTCTCTGTCAGTTGAAATCTAATAAAAGCTAGCCTCAGCGCTGGCTGCACTAACAAAATCATCCTTCTACACATATCCAATTAAGAAACTTGTTCCAAGTTTTCAGCTCCACTGGCTCCTTAGGCCTATTCAGTCACATATTCAAGGTCAGTTTCATGCTTTTCCTTAGAATTTGTGCTCGCAATGAATACAGCACCCATATGTAGTCCCACGCTTCATTACTGGATTCTTTTCTCATGAAAGGTTTCCCATGTTTTATCCAGCGTACTAAAAGAACACCGGAACAATAGACAATGATAAAAAGGAAGTCAGGAGGCGAGGAATGCAGCTGATTATTTCTTTATCAGTCACTATGTCAGTCTGCAAACTGAATCCACAGCATTGTACGGCCCTTGAATCACTTTTGTCATAGTTCTGTCCTAATAAAACACCACATTAATAATATTTAAAACGTATAGTTTTAATATATCTCAAAAAACACAAACTTTGACAAAATTTACAAATATTTAAGAAGAACATAAGAAGGCAAGATTAAGTGTTTACTCCAGTTAATAATATAAATTATGCACTGACATAAATAATAGTGAAATATTTACAATTGTGTGTATATATATAAATATTAAAGGTGCTTTTGTTCATATGAGTACTACCAAATGTGTGTATGTGCCATTTGAAGTACAACAATACTATATGTGGTACAGGTTGTTTCCCTCCATCGTCAGAGCCACTTCTACATTTTGTTGGCACGTCCTTCTGAGGTCACAGATGCTCTTTATATGATAGGCGCAGTTCCATTTGCAGACCTGGTGTTGACAAGAAAGGAAAACTGTTTAGGCTGACCTTCAACAGCGGTGCACAAAAAAGGGAAAATGGTGACGCATGCTTTTTTGGCTTCAGTATGTCCACTTAAAAAAGTTAGCATTTTCACAAGAAGTGAAGTAAATATTGCATAAACATATATTTTTTTGTAGTGTGTTGAAGGTTTTATTGTAATAAATATTGACATATACCTGAGTGAGGCAGGGAATCTAAAGATTTTGGAACTGTAATAACTCCGGCTTCAGGTCTTCTCTGGTGTCATATGAGCTATGGTGCCATCAAATAAGGAATTTATGTCAGAATTATTGAGTTATTTTTATGTTAAGATATTATTAGGTGTTTTACTGCATTCTTAATTAGTACTCCAGGGTGTTAAGAGTTAGTCATTGCAACATTTTGAAGGGAACTTTAATTTTGGCTTGATTGATTATGTTTTTGCAGTTAATGATGTTCAAAGTGGCAATCTCGAAGATCTCCATTCTGGTTCTGTTTGCTGATGAGAAGTAATGGAAGATTTGTTTTTAAAGGTCACATCTCAGAGATCCAAACTGTGTCACCAGTGTGACGTCGGGGCTGCAGTTCCTCAAATGACCACTTGGGGGCTGACTCCAAAAGCGAGCCCACCTTTATAGATGTTAAAATGCCTCACTTTACAGCAGAAAAAAAAAAGGTACAAAAAAATGTTTTGTTGTATCATTTACAGATTCTTGACAACTACACAGGCAGGCGCGATGTTTTAACTTTCACACCAGACTTAAAGAAGTTTCACAATTAAAGGTGCCCTCTCAGATTGCTAGCTGTGACCTAGGCCTTAGCTGACACCTTCTCCGACAGAAAAATAACTGCTGGGTTACTGTGCATGATTCACTAACGAAGCAACTTGTAGTTTTCCAATGAATTACCCCAAGTCTGTAATTCCGTTAATGCAAGATCATTTCCTCAGTGGGCTATAGGCTAAGCGTGCTACATCATTTAGGTGACAGATACTCCTCAACAGACAGTGTAGATCTTCGAGACTGGCTCTTTAAGGAAAGTTTCTCAGGCTGAACAGCCTTTCTGACTGTGAAAGGTCAGACTGTTTTCATCAGACTGAGGTCACAAGAATAGAACAGAATAGAAAAGACTAAAAACTAAATTTTCCACATGGCTCTAATATTGAACTTGACGATTAAAGACATTCTGCTTTTCTGCAGCCTACGGGATTTTTCTTTTCATGCTGACTTCTAAGATGCTGGATTTCCTGTTGACTACCGTCATTCCTCAGCAGTCCGGAAAAACACAAAATTCCTCAACATAAACTACAGAGGCAAAGGAGAAAATTAAACCGCTGCAGCGTTTCAGATCAATGCCTGTATCTTCAGTTCATGTTGTTGAAATACGTGCTAACAAAAGCTCAAAAGAGCCGAATGTGCAAAGACAAAGCAGCAGAACAATAAAAAGCACAATCAGGTATATGAGGCATGCATCAAGCAGTCAAAAGAGTAAAATAATAAATCTCACCCTTTTCTTCTCAGAAGAAGCTTGTGTATCAATAACACAATTATGCAACAGACTGCAAAGGCAAGAAAAAAACAAACATTATTTTACTGCATTTTGTCCTTAACCACACAGTTAAGTTTGAGCATGAACTCCAAAGAGAAAAAGCGCACATTACCTATAAAAACGCTTATCACGCTGATTACTACAGGTACGTGGTCTGGAAAAAACATGATGGGCAAAGTTAGAGATCAGTAAACACACACGTTAATACCTTCTTAAGACTGCGGCTCACTGACTCACCAACACCTCCGTTAGTATCCTTATCCCCGGCGTGCATGTCTGCAAGTGTGACACAGTATTATTAGTATTGTGAACAATTCCATCTATACAAAAATGACCACGGACAGGAAGACTGACAGGCTAGATCAGAAAGATCATCCCCACATAAAAGAAGTCATTTACTTGTTCAGAGACACTATGCATACAGTTTATGGTGTATGCTGACGTACAGAATATAAAATGTCACACCACTGACATTTCAAGTCATTGCAAAACTGCTAATTGCAACTTTAGTGCAACAGTGAAATATGCATTATTCATTTTAGTTGGACATTTTGTGCAATATACTCATTTGCTTTCTGGTGGAGGGTCACACAGATATCACTCTGATATCTGGTGGTTAGTTGTGAAGATAGGGCCAGCAGCTGGCTGGCCTAGCTTAGTTCAGAGACTGAGAACAGGAGGAAAGCACATGCAGGCATACTCCAGCAGGAATAAAGTCCAACTAGCAGCACAATTAGGTGTGCAAAAACTAGAGAACGAGAAGCATTTATGTCTTTATATACAATTTCATGTTCAATTTAATCTTGGCTGTGGCTCTAAGAGAAGGAATAAAGTATTCTGGTACAACCTCTCAAAGAACATAACATTTTAGTTTTCAGAAGAACGTCAGCCAGAAAGCATAAAAGATTATTCCCCAAAATGCATGACCGAGGGTGATGTAAAGTTAAATTTATTAGTTGTTAAATGTTTTAACGGCCACTAAATAATGAGTAATAGCTGAGCGCATGCAAGCTCCAGCTGAACCATCTGAGAGTTTCAACAACCAAAGCTGTCCCTTCATTTTTTGCCACTTCTTCCACGACAAATTAAAGACCAGAAAAAAGAAAAATTCAAACTTTTGGTTTCACCTTGCATACCTTGCAATGAAGATGAAGTCGTAGATATTACACTGGCTGTAGTAGCTTTGTCCTTTGCTGCCATAATGCCTTTGCCACCTTCTGGACAAAATGATCAGAATGATTTTTACTCGCCCTCGACGGGATAAAGAGACTCCTCAGCGGGAAAAGCAAGATCGAAGATCCATGCAACATGTACATGCTGTATACATACATGCTACCACATTTATTCTGTACCTTCGACAAAAGGCGAGGGAGGTGTCGCTCTGGTTGTGATAGGTGTGTCTCTGCGAGGTGTTGATGTGGCAGGTGGAGGAGTGGATGCTTCTGTGACATGGAACATAATCATCGTTACTATCATACTATTGTCACCTACAAAGGTACCCTGGATATATTAAAAGCATACTGTGTATCAATGACTATATACGTAAATGAGTTCTCATTTTATATGTTACCTTTTGTCAGAGACGTAGGAGTTGGTACCATATTTGTTGTGACTCTATCTTCTGTTGCTACACCTATGAATAAGAACGCTGCTCAGTTTATCTTAGGTTAATATAATTCATCTGCCTTTTATGAAAGTGGTGGTGGAGCATGCATATGCGGTAGATTTCAGTTACATGCATGAGTATGCTGTGCCTTGAAATGAAAGTCATGCACCGGGCGTATGCTCTTTAATTTGCTTCACATCACGCCAAAGGGGGGGAATTAAAACGAGGAGAATCGGCCATTTATTTTTCACCCGCTGAAATGCCTGGGAATGCTCAAATGTCCCCTGGCTCCCAGTGGTGTGTTAAGTGAGGGACAATTTTGGCGAGAGACCAACTCTTTTAAGAAAGAGCTGCCCTTTAGTAGATTCACTGTTAAGCTGTTAAGGATAGTATGAGGTTGGCAGTTAGTAAACAAACCAGTTGGAGTGAGCAAAGATATAATTAGAAAAAAATCTTCATAAGAGAAACCTGAGTATACAGACTGGATAAGTGATTACGTTTAAGCCTAGCAGCTGTGCGTTTAGTGCTAGACTCCTCAACTGACACCATGGCAATAACTACAGTGTGTGCACCACAGGAGTGTTTTTTATAGTAATAAATGTTTGGAAAGTCATTGGACCACACTTGCGTTTTTTTCCACTGTGGTATGAAAAACCACTTGCAAAACCTTGAGATAATCTTAGGAATGATACAGTATTTCCTCACAGTGAACACTGTGGTGCTTTTGTCTTTCGTCTTATTGCGTACATGGACTTCATTATTGTGTGGTACGTTGGGCCATTCACAGTGCTGGTTAATCCTTGAACGCACCAACCCACATTGGAAAAACTTTTGTTCCTAATTTTTATGATCTAAACTAGGAAGAGCAGAAAATCACTGCACAGAGTTATGTTGTGTTAAAACATGCAAAATCACCTGAGTGGTCCTCTACTGCTAAACCAGTAGGTTGAATGCAACCTGCTTACCTTTGCATTCAGGGGGCTGAGAATCGTATTCCCCAGTTTCAGTGCACGTGATGGTATCGTTCCCGGTGAGGACATATCCTTCATTACAGGTGTACTGGACGCTGTCTCCATATGTTGGGACTTCTTCAGTCTTCCACGAGACTGAGCCATTGGTCACTTCAGAAGGTGCTCCACATTTAACAACTGACAAGTTAGAAGAAATATGTCTTTTTAGGCATTTGGATAAACTGGCAATAAAGCTTTATGCAGACAAACAGATATTGTCTTGAGCTTTTTCTGCAACTACTACGTCTAGCTCTGACACGCAGAAACAAAACTGGAGAGGCATTTACTGGTACACTTGGCTCTTCCACTCCACCCTCCAGGAAAGCACTCTTTGTAGCTTGATCCACTTATCCGGTAACTGTGGAAAGAGAAAAATTCAATAAAGTTGGGCTGTTTACGTAGGGAGGAATTCATGCAGGGGAGTCTCTCAGAATGGTCATTCCAACGGCAAAACTAAAGTGTTTAGTCAATAAGTATCATTCACCATCCGTCTCAAAGTTGGCATAAGCAGATTTGTAATAAGTGAGAGTATGAAGTAACACCCTCTAGCATTTTCCATAAGCTACAGCTTATGCTCATGAAAAAGTCATTTATTTTCATGATTCTCCTGGATACTCACCCTTTCTCACAAGTAATTGTTATTGTATCACGGAACAGGGTTCCCTTGCTCAAATCAAAGATCATATTTGGCTGAGCCATAGGGACACCACAGTCCTTCCCTGTGATAGAAAACAAAACAAACCAAACAGGTTGTCATTACAAGAAACCCCTACGTCCAAAAAATCAAAGATGTTTGGATATCAGCAGTAGAAGACTGGGTTTGTTAAATCAGACAAGACTCACTTTTGCAGATGAGGTCGGGCTCAGTCCATTTGTCATCCATGCAGGTTATAAGACCAACGCCACTGTCTATGACATATCCATTGGCACACTCTAAAGTGACATCAGTACCCTCTGGAAAATCGTTCATTAGAAGTGCATCATCTGTCAAGACAATGTTTTCTCTATCCTCAGGTTTAGTACAGTCGGCTGAAGGAAACAAACCACAAAACAAGAAAAAAGAAAGAAAGAAAAAAATAAAGAGTCAGCAGCTGCAACAGTATCTCAATACTTCAGAATCCAGGATCAAGATTAATAAAAACAACAAACGTGAAAGCTTGTGAATTGGGAAAGCCAGAAGAAACTATTAGACGCACCATTTATCATTTAGGGTTGGCACAGTGCGAAAGAGAAAAACGCCTATCCCAGGTATGAATATATCTCATAGCACACACGCAAGCTTTTGTTCTCATGAAACCTTTATAAAATGTGAATAATAGCATTATTATTAGCTCCATCATCTTTTGTTAGGTCATACAAGCTATAAATCAGGTAAGAAAGTCCTTCCTTATTATCAATGATTGTCTAAAAAGACATCAAGCCTCCAGTTATGAATGTTGTCATTAAAAAAAAAAGGCTTACAGTGTGTAGTTGTTAATAAGTTAACATATAACTTTATAAAGGTGCCGCAACAGGCATAGATCAAAGAGTTGCTTAGATGGTTTGTGGTCGTCGACCTTTGCATGGTTTAAGGATCATCTTTGACTAAATAACAGCAATGTTTCTGTGCAGTTTAAATTTTACTCTTAATAGTTTATCTCACAAAAACGTTGATGTGTCGCATTCAAAGTCTTGTATAGTTAAGAACAGAAAATAAGTAGGCTATTTATGTCCAATTAATACAGTAGGGCAGTAGAATTACTGAAAGCTAAATTAAAAAAAAAAAAAAAAAAAAAAAAGTGTAGCCTGACACTTGTTGCTGGAGCCGTTTGACTCGGGTTGATAAATATTATCTCTTTAACCAGACTCCGAGGCTGATTCGATACTGACCTGCTGCCTTCGCGACCAAGAGGTACACTAACAGCAGTAATCCGAGGCTTCGCCGTCCACAGGTGTCCATTAAAAGTTCCGTGCAGGGCTGAAGAAGGAGAGAATACATCCCGTTTCGGCTCCTGAGTGGTTTAGTGCAACTTCTGCTAGTGGTAGCCAGAGAGGGAAGCCGCTACTCTCACTGACCCTCCGTCCGCTGCAGACACACCTACTGAACGCCTGCCTGCGTCAAGTTGTTTTTTATCAGCGGCCAGACAGGAAGTTAGGAAAGAGGAGTTACCACAATAAAAGCGGAGTAGACCACCCACGCAGCACAGAATAAATATTTAGTAATAAGATGAATACGATTACTAATGTAACACTGCTTACATTTTGTATTCCTATTTCTAATGGTCACTTTTAATCACGCGACACTGCCTTTTATTGCGAATTTAGCCTATATATAGAGTATCAGCCACATTATGACAGAAGAGGCGAATAACATTGACCATCTTGTGACAATACAACGTTCTGCTCTGAAACTCAGTACCTGGCTGTCATGTGGATGTTATTTAATCCTGGACCACACACCTAGACTAGACCAGACACCTCCAGCCCATAGCAATGACACTCAAACTGGATCGCAAACTGATCAAGAATCTGCGGGATGATCCACAGAGGCGCCCCTCCTCCAACCCACAGGACCCAAAGGCCCCCACTAACAACATTCTGTGCCAGACACCACAGGACACCCTCAGAAGACCCGTGTCCATACTCTGATGAGTCACAACTGTTTTGGAGGAGCAATGGATTGTCTTATTTGAAAAGTCAAAAAGGAAGTTTAACTTTATAAGTGACTACTTTGTCATCACGTTTTTCAGCTTCTCTTACTTTCTTGGGATCAGACACTAAACAGATGCATACAGTTAAAATTAGTGTCAAAGTAGATGAAACATGGATAGAAGGAAGTGGCTAATAACTCGAGCTCACTGTGGCCCCACCTCGAAAAGACTCACATGTGCTGCAAAACATGGGTGTGTCTGGAAAAAAACTGAGCATTCTTACTCTGACGTCTCAAAAGGGGAATCTTAGGTTATTCCTTTCTGTTTAATCATTTATCTTCACATATTCTGACATTTTAAGGAGTTTGGTGTCTTTTTTTTCTTTTTTTTTCCTTTTCTTTTTTTTTTTAGCTGTCTACACCACAATTGAGAGTCTGAGTCACTTCCCTTGGTTTGTGTTGTCATGGAAATGTTCCACAACTTACAGTAGTGATGGTCTGTTCCTCGTTGCCTCACACACTGAATTCCAAGGAGCTCACCACTCTTTCCACATCACATACGTTTGCTGACAGGGGCCATCTCTGCCCTCCACCCAGAGTTGCCTGAGAGACCGAGTGAAGCATTACACAGAAACTGTGCAATGACGGGCCAGGGAAGTTCAGCGGCTCTGTATCTGCGTTTTTTAAGCGTTTTTTAAGCGCTGAGACAAGCCTGGGTTATTTTTAGTGAGTCATATCGCATCACTGAAAGGCAGTGTGAATAAAGGAGCTTCAGGTTTCACTGGTCTGGGAGTGGGAAATGCACCAGCACACTTAAAGTGATGTAAAGCTGATAAAATGCGACCTCATTCCCTTTTAAGGCATTTAGAAAAATAGCATTGGCAGGTAACTCAAGCTGGTCTGCCAAGCAACTCCTCATGCTTAGATCCTGCTCTCCTTATCTCCCCTCGCACTCTGTCCAAGTGAATGATTAGGACACCTCCCTTCTCAACGGCTAACCTGGAAAAATGCATCTGCTTCTCTTCATGCCTGATAAATGGGAGGAAAGTGGTTGCCAGAATGTTAATATCAGCCCTCTGCTGCATAGTTCACCAGGCTTTCTCCTGTTCAGACATACCACCGATGCAGAGCGCAGATATCACTATTTTTTTGTACTCCTCGCATTTCTCCGCATAAAGACCGCACGCCACTGCAAGAGATTGCCCCCCAGATAACAACCTTTAACACAACTAAAGGGCCAAAAAGGTTTGCACTGCATGTAATCTTTCACGAGCATCTTGAGAAAAAACTACTAATCTACTCATATCACACACACACAAAAAAAAACGGACAACAAAACAAAACAAAACAAAGGAAAAAAAATAAACGCTTGTCTGATGCTCAGGACCTTTACTGACCTGGCTGTATGCTTCTCCAACCACGTGCACTCAACACTTCACTTGAAGTCAGTGACATCTGGTGCTGAAAAAGATGAACTGCGTTACAGCTGGGCCAACCACAAGGAACAGTAGTAAAACATTTTTTTTTTTTTTTTTACTGTGTACTCAAAGATTCAGTGGAGCAGTTGCTAGTGTATATGCACAAAAAAACAAACAAAACAGACTGTATGATATGAATCATAATCACATCACTTGCATTAGTCACTGTAAAAGCACCTCTTAGTGTTACTCGTTGGACTGACCGTACCAGTCTCCATGGCAGCTCCAAAACTTTCCTACCAACTGTGGAACATCTACCTCGGTTATTCAAATCAGAAGGTAAGCACTGCAGAAGGTCGTCACACAAATTAAATCCTTTTCTTCTTTTTTAAATGCCTAAATTCTAATCCAATTTTGATTTACAAATGGTTAGAAAATCCGGTGCTCACGTCACTCCGGAAGGCAAACTATACCGAGAACTGCAGAGCCTTTGACAAACGACCGCCGTTACTTCTGTTTGACAGGTTTCTAATTTCGACACGGGCCTTTTATTCAAGTGTTTCAGATCCGTGTAAAATACACAGTAGCGTCCCTAAAGAGATCCGTAGAGGTATAAACCTCGTGATTCATACCTCTCACGTTGCTGGAACAATTTAATAGGGGAATCAAAACCAATCTGACAGTTTCAGTGGGTCTCTGAGCAGATTTCATTTGTGTTCTCATTTCACAAACGGTCCCGTGGCTCATGCTTACGTCTGAAATATGGATTTTTACCACATGTTTATGGTATAAGATCTGAGCTCTGTTTTGTAAAAAAAACACATCTCTTTTGTGTAGTCAACCTCTTTCCTCTGTCAAGAAAAGCAGTTGGCTACCATGACAACTGGAAATCTGCCATAGTAACAGTGGCTTATGCCGGCTTGTCGTATGGAAACGTGCAACACATTAATGTACATATGGCACCAAAACGTTCATACTGTCAACAACCGTGACTGTGTTGGCGGCATGACATACAGTTAAAAGACAGAATGGCGAGGTTTTGATCACAGTATATCTGATGTGTGTTTCTGTGTCTGACGTTACAAGAAATCCAGGAAGTGTTTTCAGCAAAACTTTATTTTTCAGTGCATGAATGGAGTACCATGTCAAGGTCATAGCCTATCCTTTTCAATCCATTTTTAAATATCTTCTCTTTTTATTATTTTTTTACATAGAAAAATAATGGAGCAATTTAATATACCTCTATTTGTTTTTTCTCCCCAAAAGAGCACTCGGCAAGTATTTATAAAGGTGCTGTACAATGTACAAACATTTACATCTACTGTCCCTACAGAATGTAGAAGATGCCACAAGGATTGTTTTTCTAATGAAGCAATGCAAGGCCACAGTATGATGCAGAGATGAGATACAAAATGGTCAAAAAGAAAGCATAGAGGGGTATAACAGTGTGGGGGACGTACAATAATATGGGCATTATCTGATTCTGGACCACAGCGAACTGCCTGTACCTGACACTCATTCAACCAACCGAACTATTGCACAAAAACCTATCATTGGCTCGTAGTGTGTCCTCTGGGGATTTGTAACCTGAAAGCTCCGTTATACAATCACACACTTTAACCACCATTCCTTGCCAGTGCCCTTATCACGCATATGCTACAACACCGTGATCCCTGAGCTCGTCTATATATATCTTAAATCTGAATATATTTCCTCTACTCACATATTACAGCAGAAGCTTTTAAGTCGTTCAAAGTAACAGTGATATCTAGTTCTCATTTTTACAGCCCATACTTTCAGAACCATTCGTCTTTTCGCCGTCAGCTCAGCTACCCCGTTAATACGGAAGGTGGTCGAGCTCCCGGTGTGTCCGGCATTCCTAGGTATATCTGTTTAAACCAACACATAACTCCCTGGTCTCTATCATCCTTCAAGCTACCCTGGCACACAATCACACAGCAGGATTGACAAAGTAGTACACTTAAAACTCGCATTTTCCTTTTTCTCAGTAGACAAAGGTAAAACTATCAGGGACATTTATCAGAACTTGCACAGTGCTGCACAAGTTGCTGTTCTGGCCTTAAACTCTGAACGCTATAGAAAAAAAAAGCTTTATAAAATAACAATAATAATAATAAAATGGCAACACATCGGTAGCAAGTCAACATCACGAATTAAATACAACTCATGGTCATTCTGTTATGCTACAAGGGCAGATGCAGTGCAATGGAATTCAATAGATAGTTCTGCAAAACATGACACATTCAAATATATATATATATGTATATATATTATATAATATTTCACAATGAGACACGTTTTGAGCGACTGCAAACATTTGGTACAGCAGTTTGCACATTACGTCTATACATTTCATGAACTACAAAGATCCATGGTAATCTCTACCACCGAAGTACACTGGAAATAAGGTGAAAGCTCAAGTAACACGGGACATTTTTTTTTAAAAGTCTATATCAAAATGTGGAATGGCCTGGTACAGCTACATATACACATATTTGTCTATTACCTCAATAAATTACACACTGGCTAGTTATCATACACATGGTAAACAAGATCTCGAACCACAAGTTTCTGGTCTTTTAAATGACGCCGTTTGTATGGAGGAGTGCCGTGACTATAAGCATAGAACAGTCTAGAGTACTCTGTAAAGTAAACGCTCGCTGGATTGTATTTGAAATCTGCCTGGTGTTCAGAATGAGAATTATAAACAAGAAACGGGTTCATCCTCCGCGATGTGCAGAACACGTGCAGTAAAAACAAACAGAAGGACTGACGGCATGCAGTTGCGCAAACTTTTAAGAAAAAGACAGTCAAAATATCCCCAAATGAGATCGAGAGTAAAATGAAACCCTGGATGACAGTCACACTGGGTGTATACTACAGATGACAGGCGTAGGCCTTTCTCCTTTCTTTGCATATGGGTCATTGCATTGTAGTGTGAAGCTCTGTTGGTAGTCGTTGTTCCACAGGAGGTTCGCAGGATTGGCACATAATTCGTATTTGTAAAACGTCTCGTCGGACAAAGCCCCGAGCATGCTGCACATGCTGAAGTGCCCCACTGAAGATGCTGAAGCAGCGGACAAGGCAGAGGGGAGCTGCTACATGCCACATGTGATGTCACAGGTCTCCCAAAATACAAATCTGGCCGTGGTCCAAAGGTAATAAAAGTGGTGTCACGTTGCACTTGTGTTTTATGGAAGAACTCACGGAAACAATCCACTGAAGATGCTCTTAAATATTCCACGACACAGCTCGTGTCCTGGTTATTCAATATTCTAATCCAAGAGTGTCACGGAGGACCTCTTCCTGGGAGAGGATTCTGGCTGAGCTGGGCACTCTCCAAGGGCCTGGGCTAATAGGCCCCTTCTGGGTCTGCAGGGCCGCTGGAATGCTGTTCATAGAGGCCACAAAGTCTTCCTTACTACTCTTGTCTTTGGAGTATGAAAATGTTCTCTCTTCTTCTCTTCCCCTTTCAGCTCTTGGCAAAGCTACAGAACCTCTTCTGCTCCATTTCTCTTTAAACGACACTGACTCTTTTGTGTTTATAGTCCCTTTACTTGTATTGCTGTCGTCTGTAGGTTTACCTTTGCCGTTGAGATTTCTGTTCTCCAACTCCTTACTTGTACCTTTCTCTCTTACCGTATTAGGCAAAGTCCTGTGGTGATGGGACTGTCCCGTCACCCTTCTTTTAAGACTTTCTTGCTCACGGCTAAGACTGGTTCTTTCTACTCTCCCTTCCTTGCCTCCTACCTGTTTGTGCATTCTAATCTCAAGATTCGCCCCTTCAACTTTTTTCTTTTCATGAACTAAGCTCTCTTTGCCGGCAGAATCATTTAATCTTCTCTGAATGCCTTGCTGATGCTCTGCACTCTGTCGTGTTGAAGTCACTTGCTGTCCAGCTTGAGGAGACCTCCGAACGCTCGCAGGTTGTATTTTTGTCTGTGTCTGAGGAATCCTGTTCTTCATCAGTGTTGCTTCCTGTGCCCGACTCTCAGATTTTCTGGGACTGTGATGTTGCTCTTTGGCTTTAGGAAATGTCTCCCCTGTTATCTTTGGGCTGCTTAGCTCTCTGGAGTCTTTTGAGGGCCTGGTCCTCGCGTAGAACTCGTGGGAGGCGGATGAGAGCCTTTTTATCTCCGCGTCAGCCCACTTACCAATCTCCTCCACAGAGCTCAAACCCCTGCTGCTGCGGGGCTTGTGGCCTTGTGGGGGGAAGGCGCTCCAGCTGCGAGAATGCTTCAGGTTGCCGGAGAAGGGAGGGGAAACAGAGGTGGAAGCCCCGGTGGGATATGGAGAGGACAGGGGTGATGTGTCAGATAGAAACACCTCTCCGGAACTGCTTGCGGGTGAAATGAGTTTTTGATCACGTCGACCTGCAAGAGAAGAACACGTCTTACACGGGGACGTCATATCCGCACAAGAAGTGTTTGACATACCACAATTTAGCTGCAATTTAGTACAAGACGATGAGAAAACAAGGCCATATTTTAGATAGTAACAGTGGGAAAATGTGAGAAAGAGAAGAATTACCAAGGTAAAAGAGAAGAGACCAGTAAAAGCAGTGAAGATGTTAGTGTTGGTGCTCAGTGTAATAGCACACAGTAGAGGAAGCTGTGCTACCTGCATCAGGGGCAAGAGAAGAAGAGCCAAAAGAAGCAGACGGTTAGAGATTTAATGAATAAATAAAACACTTGGCGAGTAAAGCTCATTGGAATTAGTAAGTGTGAAACTACACAATAAGCTCCACCAGTTAAGAAATGCATTAAATCATTATCATTAGGTAAACATTTCTTTGTGGATTTGTGGTTTCAGCAGGCAGTGGTCCTTCCTTGTAAACCAGTAAACAGCAGCAAAACAGATCAATTAAGAAATCCCCTTTAATTTCTGACTGAAGCTGTCGTGTAAACATTGCTTTAAAAAGAAAAATGAATGGAATAGTTTAACTTTTATATCCCACTATATAATAGCAGGACGTAGCTGCACTCTCTTGTGATCAGAATGCGACTTTGGAAACAACATTTAGATATCATTATGGGGCGCGTCTGAACTGATACTGAGAAACACAACACCCCTGCACACATTTTGGACAGTCCTACAACCAATCAGAGGCATGTTGTTGTAAACAAAGTCATTTAAACTGTGCTTAGATCATGACATAAAGCCAACACAAACATTCTGATCGATCCAACAGGAGCATTTTCAGTTCCCGAAGGCGCAGTCCCACATCAGCTTTCCACCACACAAAAAATGTGGGGGCGGGGGAAGTTCATCTAGCTTCCAGGCAACCGCTTTTACAATTTGGCTCTTAATAGGAAGTCACACACATGGGATGGATAGTTTAAGCTTGGCATCCAGACTGGAAAAGGGTGAAACCTAGCTCTGTCCAAATGTAATCAAATCTACCTGCAAGTGTGTTTGTATACGAATACAAATTATTATTACAGTTTCTTATTGTCCAATATTTTACAAGACACCGAAATAGGTTTTAAACTGAGCTGTGGCAATAGCTTTTCAAGGCATGAAGCTACTCCATATGAGGAGAACATTGAACTGTCTCTCTACAGTACTCACTGCCATCTTGAGCCAGACCCGCCCCAGGTCTCAGCAGCAGCACCACTTTGTTTCCTCCTGCTTGAATCAGTTCAATCGCTCGTGTATGGGAAATGCCACGAGCCGGCTCCCCGTTAATCTCCACTATCTCATCTCCAACCTGTGGAATAATGCAGAAAATGCAATTACTAAACAAAAGCACGCAGACGAACACGTTGACTACCCGGCTGTGCATGCACGCAGGCTCAAACATACAGACGCGCACATCAAAGGATTGACATTTTGTGCCACATGCACACACACAGAGTTTTGCAGTGCCCTGGAGGTACCATCTATTATTGGAGATGACACAATATCTCTGGATAAAGCGTGTAAACATGTCAGTCTGTTAGACTCTAATCACTGTTGACATTCCTCTCTCCACCCTTGAATAGGCAAAGTCATGCACACAGATCACATTCTGGCAAGCCTAAGACTGATTCCCTCAAGGAAATTCTACTCCGTTGCCTCACTCCTCAGCCTTCCCCACATATCCTGATAATAACAATAATGTGATAATCTCGTGCCCATAGGGAAATTTTATTTGGTTGAACCTTTCCCATAGAAAAAACAATTAAAGAGGGCGAGTTTCAGTTTGACCTTCCTGGAAGTGGTCAAAGTCTTGAAAGGAACACTTGCTTGCTGTCACAGACAGAAGGACCGAGAGCAAGACAAATTCTCAAGGATGTACAATACAAAGGAAACAAATATCATACGAATATATAATTTATATGGAAAAAACCTGAACAAAAACAGAAATATAGAGGCTGAAAAAGAACATCTTGCAACTGCTTTGCTTGTGTAGTGCACTTAATTAAAAACTGCAGACACCTCAGGGTATAAGAGTCAGTTGTTTAAATATAATTCATTAATTTCATCTCTGGTCCATGCAGCAAAAGGCAACAGAAATTAAACTCTGAAATAGGTCTTTCTCTCATTAACTATGAACCACATTCGGCAACAGAATAGCTTGTTTGTGTGCTTGCCTCACTGTATGTGACAAAGCCGAATAGTAAAGCATCAAACATTTCTGGTCTGCTGCTGGATGGTCTGACACCTGTCAGTCACTTCATCTGTCCATCAAACATTTTAGTCCACAGTGGAACATCTCAGCAACTCCTAGCTAAGTGCCTATGACGTGTGATGTGGATGTTCATTGTCCAGAGGCAATGAATCACTATAAATTTAGACTTTATGTTTCCCGACCTTTTCCAGTAGCCCCTGCAACATCTGTAATATTTGACCTGTGGACACAATTTTTTTTTCTGACCCACGGTCCTCTAATATTAGTCCATTATATTTTTTTGTGTAGTGTCATTAATGCTGCAGCCTCTAGGGGGTGCTGATGCTTTCCATACATTTACATATCATATAATATATATACAACTTTCACTTTCTCAGTTCAGACTTGGTGTGGGAATTTTTGTCAAGCATACAAAAAACCTTTAATACAACTTTAAGATCATTTACATTGTTGCGTTTCATAAAGTTGAATACTTCTGTGAAAAGCAGGACTCACATGGATTCTTCCGTCCAGCTGAGCAGGTCCATCTTCAGCCAATCTCAGAATGTACAGACCCATGTTGTACTCTGTCCCTCCTCGCAGACTAAAGCCAAACCCCCGGGGACCTCTCTCTAGCTCTATTGTCAGACAGCCCTACACAGAACGAGCATGAAGAAAACGCTCAGTATACACCCACATGCTGCACAAACACACACATATATATAATCATCCCCACTCCGCTTCGAGCAAGTTTAATCTTGAGACTGTTGTTAAGACAACATATAGGTGGAGGAGTAAGAGTACTGTTACCTGGTTGGGTCCAGTCACACACAGCGTTCCTGCCTCACTTAGTGGTAGAGTTTTGTGGTCAGACCAGTTGACTCCCTCTCGTTTCTCCTCCAGGTCCAGATTATAACTAAAATAAAGGACAGATGCGTTTCCTCAGTAACACTTGTTGCAAACAGATGGCTGCAGGCCATTAACTGAAAAAGCCATTATGCAAAACACAATATCTAATTTAATGCTGGATGTTAAATGGGAGAGAACTGCATTTATTCACATATGGACATTTTAGCTTTGTACTCTATATGTTCTGTATGATATACATAATGATCTTACACCCTTTATGTTTATTACCCTGGACTTTTTTTGGTTGGTTGTAACATTATTTCAATGACCCCAACATACCCGCGTAATAATGTGACATATGTTTGTACGTTTAATATAAGAGGAGGCTCTCTACTGTGAGCTCAGAGCCTCACCGTTCATCCTGCAGTGCTGACCTTTGCCCCATGGCTCTGTGTTGAAGGGCTGGACTCTGCTTAGCTGAGCTTGCTCCAGATGGAGGGCCCTTGTACTCTAAAATAGATTTTGACAAGACATTGTGATAAGTGGAAAAAATGAAAAAACAACCATCTTATAACTGTATATTTCTACAACATGTTTCATATTTATTTGAAGCTTTTAAGCATCTTTAACAAACTCAGGAACATTTGGCTCACGGAATGAATCATCCAACTCTTCTGACTAAATGGACCGGCATTACAGCGACATAATGATGCAATTTGTTTTATTTTCATTCATTCAGTCCTGTCAGAGGAGAAGAGATCCCATTTTTCAAAAACTGGATACCTCAAATTGGAACTATATTCTTAATACGGATGCTAAAATATTCATATCTTCTTATTATATGCAGGGTTGATTGCTTTGATTAGCCGGCTCCAAACCTAAAGCAATTTCCCCCTTGCAGACGATAAAGTTTAAAAAAAAATTGGTTTGAACAGATCACAAGACCCGCTGACAAATGCAGTCGCAGGCACACAGAGATATTCACCGTCCTCAGGAACCACAGTGAGGGTGACAACATTGCCGGCTTCCTTGATAAGCTGAACAATGTCACTGTGAGAGAGCTCGATGATGGAGCGCCCGTTGACCGCCGAGATACGATCTCCGACGTGCAGCAGGCCGCAGCGGTCGGTGGGACTGCCTTCAATGATGCGGCCAATTTTGTGTGGGATAACTGAGACGGAAGATATGAAGAGAAATGAGGCGCTGACACCCAGCCAGAGTGACCAATAAGAAAGCCTTGAAAAATATCAAGAGTGTTAACACATAGGCAATAAGTTGCTTTGTTAGGGTTTCACTAAAATCTGCATGATGTATAGTTTACACACAGTGGCTACATATGAGAGCAACACTGGTGGTGATGCATGCATTATGCGTTTGTGATATTTTCTGTGTTTCTATAAAAACATGTCATACTTAAAATGCCTAGTATTTCTTAACAGATGTTTCTGGATCTGAGACACTTGATTCTCACCGCCATGCGGGGGCTTGCTCTTCGAAGTGAGAATGACAAAGCCAAAGCCCTCGGTGTCCTTGCGGTGGAGAGTGATGTCGAAAGACTCGTGGTCAAGCGCGGGCATCGGGAGGCGAGGTAGCTTTGGGGAACCGTTCACCAGCACTGGAGCCATTTCCTGAGCCTCTTCGTCTGTGGCATCTGAAAACGACAGGACGCGGATGCGTGCTGAGGCTTGAACTCCTGAGGGTGTTTTACAGAACAGTGTGGGCTTTCTGCTTGTGCATGCAGGAGCAATTTGCCAATAAAAATGAAAAAGAAAAAGTGGTATCTTGTCACAGAGGAGCATCATGATCTTGACAACCTGGATGATGAAAGTGGTTGCCAGTGGCTACCAGTGGCTATCCTGGCAGAGAGGTAACTATGCCGGCGATCTGTGCAACCTCTATTTCTCAAATCCACAATAGAGGGGATGGTCACCTTGATCATTTCAAGATTTTTCTTAATAACAGTATGAGCAGTGCTGAGAGATTGTTCCTGGATTCTCTTACCTGCTGCTTTGCTGTGTTTCTAAATCATGCTCTGTTCTTCGTTCAGTCATCCCTTGTACTACTCATAATAAGCTCCTGGGTCCATCATTACATTTTACCAGATACACCAAACTATTTTTGTTTCTGTCAAAATATAAAGGCACGATACAATATTTTTGTTATTCTTACTGTATACAGTGTTAACCGGCTGGATGCTCACCTCTGTAGATGACCTTCCTACGAACAGTCAGCATTACTTGACCGTTGCGGGCGGCGTTGGTCATCAGGTCCAAGACCTGCTTGTGCGAACGACCTTTCACCATCACACCATCGATACCAATGAGCTCGTCTCCTGCTCTAAGCCGACCGTCCTTCTCGGCAGCTCCGTTGGGCACAATGGCCCCAATGTACACCTGGGGAAACACATTCTGAGATGGGGTTAATAAAAGAGAATAATCAGCGTCAAAACAGAAACAGTACAAATCACTGAGGGACAAGAACCCACAATTTACACACCGATGAGGCATAAATAACATCATGACCACCTTCCAAATATTGTGTAGGTCTCTCTTATGCCTCTTTGAGAATGGACGTGGGTCTTCCAAGGGTTTCCTTTGGAGTCTGGTAACTGGATGTTGTTTGGTCTTTGGGTCGTATGGAATCTCTGTGGATCAGGCTTGTTCCAGTGCATCCCACAGACACTTGGTCAATTTGGGATCTAGTGAATTTGGAGGCCAGGTCAACACCTTGTCATGTTTTTCAGGTTGTTCCTAAACTGTTTTTGTGTGTGTTCACATGAATGACAGGTCCAAAAGTTTCCTAGCAGAACACTGTGCTGTCACAAGATGGTCAATGTTATTTAGCTCTCCTGACAGTGGTTATAATGTTATGCCTGATCAGTGTATCACTTGCTTTATTAATGAACACAGCATTCAAAGTACAATGTCTCTGGTACAAAGAGCCACACATTTGTGCAATGCTTAAAGGCAAAAGAAAACATACACAATTATATTTACTTACTGGCTGTTGTGGACCTTCTCCTCCTAGAACACGGAAGCCAAAGCCCGTCTCAATGTCTCTCTTCAGAAAAACATCGATGTCTTTGGTGTGAGGTTCTGTGGATGAATAATATGCTGTCACTATTGTGTTGTATTATGATGTTAAGGTCTCAAGGTTCTGAATTCAAAACAGGTGATGTTGTTCTACACTTACGTCTGCTCTCCAGCAGGGCTTTGGACTTCAGGTACATCTCTGTGGCGTCTCGTTTGGGGGAGTCGATGGAGCGCAGGGTGCTCGTATTGGAGTGGTAAGGCAAGGCCTGGGGCACTGAGTCTGTGATACCGTCCAAGGTCTCGGTACTGGCAGTCATTTCCTGTCTCTGAAAACAAACAGATGCACCGTCAAAGCCACATGTTGCTTTCAGCTTAATTTTTTTAGAAACAGATAATTGTTAAGCCAAATTCTAATTGAATTTTTTTTCCATTAGATCTCACATCCTTTGTATTCTCTTATGAAGGACGTTGCACGTTTGTTGAGAGTCCCTGCAGCTCATTATCAGAGACAAGTGTCTGAGCAACTAATTGTGAGAGATTACAAAAGGAATAAAGGTCACTTCACTGGCTCATTTTTCATTTTTCATTTTTTTTTTGAACAGGGCCCATTTTTACTACACTCCTCCTTTTGTTTTAAGGACTAAGCAACGGGGTTTGGTTGTAATGTCAATCCAGGGGAAAAAGTAAAGATTTCCCCGTAGTGGTGACAGACCTCTTCAGGCAGAGAGGGCAACGTCTTTATCTAAAACTGTTAATAATACCACCATATCTAAAGAGGCTCATCCATGCTTCATTACCACTGCAATCCCTTGACAATAGCCCTAAGAATATGAATCCTGAAAGGAAGTAATTAAGACCGTTTTTCAGAGCAAACAAAAGGAGGCGCCCAGAAACATAATCAATATTCAAATTTATTGCTATCATTTAATTCGATGCATCCGAGGCTTACTGGTTAATCTGAAGGACAAAACGCTTTGAAATTAAATTGAGGGATACGTCGCCGCGGGGAAACGATAGTGAAATAGGAAAAGATATGTTTTTACTCACGGGCTTTAGAGTCTTCACCGGGGATGTTTGACCTATGGAGAGACACAGAGAGAAAACAATTATATGGTGAAGAAATTAAGGGTTGGTTTGGGACAACGTCTACCGAACCACCGTCCACCAGGTGGCACTGCCTCTCTGACTGAGAAGCATGCACAGTGAGCATAAAAATAAACCTTTAGAGCTGCTCTTAAACTCAAGAGGTATGCTCACTAAAGAATGCTCCATTATGGAACAGGCATCCGTGTGAGATTAAAGACACATACAGCGACATTAAGGCAGTACATGATTGCAGGGCTAAGAAAGCGGGCGAGGGCATTAAAGAGTCATGCATATAATTCAGCGACTGATAATCCTGTCCGTGCTCTCTGCTCACGGTACAGTACACCCACATGTTCCATCTCAAGCACTCAGATTGTTCCCCAGAGATCATCTCTTATACCCCTCCTCTCCCCAACTCCCTGCATTAACTGAATTAACAGACACTCCTCTGGAGCCCGTAGCCCTGTGGGCCCAGACTAACACTTTGACTGATGAGGGGTTAATGGAGCCTGATGTAAAACGGGGGGGCAGGGGGGAAGAGTGGCATTTTTCTGCATCACTGTAAAAGTCCCTGTCCGACATTAGAGTAATCAAAGGAATGAAACAAAAGAAATGGCTGTACACACACCTGGAACACACACACACTTTACACTTCTCTTTCAATCCTCATTTCTCTAAGCTCTGTTCTTCTTCTGTTCAGTGACGCCCACACACACACACACACACACACTAAGGGATCCTCTTCCGAGCCAAAGGCCATTGTCTAATGAGGGTTAAAGCTGGCATTAGCTCCTCAGTTGGGTAGGCTGGATGAAGCTGAGCTGAGCTCTGCTTTAACTATGGGATCCTGCAATGCATCAGTGGAGCTGGACAAGGCAATGCCGCGAGTGGTGTAAGTGTTCGGGAGAAGAGAGAAGAGGGTTCAGGCGTGGCTATGGGGAGGAGGCGCCAGGGGACCTTCCCTCTACAGCCACTTAGCCATGGATCTTTAAGGAGCCACGGATATAGAGGCATGCAGAAATCCCCTGCACTCTGCTGATGATCAAAGCCAATCCGGGGTTTCATTGACTTGCGCAGTGAATCCCCGAGGCAACTGGAGATGGATGTAGGAGACATTTGAAGGGTGCCTACCCTCCTCCCTCTGCTCCGTGGAATCAAGCACATCCCCACACTTATGTAATTCTCGCTCCCAGACTTGTAACAGGAAGCATTAAGCCTCAATGGGAGTTGTAATAAACAGAGGCTGGCAGAGTGGTGGCACAGAGGAGGAATGCTGAAGACAATTTAAGGACTGTCATGAGACTTTGTCATGACAAGAATGAGGCCTCTGACGGATTGAGTCTGATCATCATGGATGTAGTCAGTTAAAATGGCAGCAGTCTCCACTGTGGTGACCTGTCAGATCACAGACAGAGTGGTATCACCCAGACTCCTACACGGTCGGTCGCTGCCCCCCAACCAGCCACAACATCCACTTCCAACACTGATGGAAGGTGCATTGATAGTAATAGAAGATTACGTCATGCACAAGAGGGCATAAAAGATTGAGAATAATGGGTGAATACAATGAGGTGGGAAACAAAGACTGACTGGCAGAGGGAGAGACGACAACATGGAAATAGAGCCAAGCATAGCCAGCCAGCCAGATAAATAGACAGACACATGGAGAGGCAGACAGAAAGACAGCTGTTGGGAGTGTCAGACAGGCCTACAGAGACACGTTGTTTCAGTCTCACCTCCACGCAGCACCAGCACGTTGACCTCACTGCCCACTGGCAAGTCTTTAAGGATGTCCACCACTTGTGCATGGCTAAGGGTTTGAACATTTTGCCTGTTAATCTCCTTAATGACATCTCCTTTCTGCAGGCCGCGACACCACTGAGCATCCAGGATCATCTTCACCTTCTGGCCCAGAGGACAGTCGGCGATGGCAAACCCAAATCCTCCAGGTCCCTTGACCAGTGGCACGCCCACCAGCTCTGGTTGCAGCACTGATGAGGCCGCCGCCTCACCCCGCTCCACCTGCCTCCCGTTGGGCATGGCAGCCACAACCGGCCGGCCGCTGGCGTCAGTAGTTACGTAGTGGAGCTCCTGCGAGGAGCCGTGGAGAACGTCACCTTTAACAAGCAGCGGTTGTCCATTGATGAGGGGGACGGCCGTCACCACCTCTCCACCATGCAGTGCCTGCTGGGGCTCGGTGGCTGGCGGGGGCGGAGGAGGAGGAAGAGGGTCGTCGCTGTTTAGATCCACGTCAGGTGGAAGCGGGTAGCCACGGCAAAGGACCATGTCCACGTACTGGTTGATGGGGATGGATTGAAACATCTGCACCACATCTGGATGGGTCTTCCCCAGGACACACATCCCATTAATCTCAACGATCACGTCACCTAAGACAAAAGAGAGAAAAGAAACCAAGTGACAGGAGGGAATTGGTGTGATATTTAATCTAGACATCACTTCTCTACATTTCTTTAGAAAGCGGCTACTCCTTCCTTTGTCAGAAGGATCTTTGCCCTGAATTGTCCTTTTCCTGTTCACTGCTCTCATATTTTTTCATTCTGGCAGCTCCCTGTGCCGCTTCCCTTTCATTTTACCTCGTTCATTCCAACTTCTTTCTTGTCCCTCCTGCACTCACTGCATTGTTGAACAGACCTGAACAGCACTTTGTGCCACTACATGGAGCACAGACGGGTGTAGATTTCTGTCACATCGTACCATTGTAACCATCACACACACGCGCATACACATTGCACAGCTGCTGGTTTATGTAGACAGCCTAAAGGCAATGGCAAGATCAGAAACAAAGCAACAACGATGTTACATGGCTTCACACCCACCAAAATCACAGTTTGCTTTAAAACTATGCCCCTGACAGAGCTAGAGCTGTTTTTTTTTCCCCTAGCTGCACTCATCAGTTGTATGTTAGGTTAAGCTAACACCACAGATGTAAAATTAATGCCTCCAGGTGCAGCAACACAGTTGGTACAACTTAGTAGCAAAATAATTTGCTGTAATATAGCACACATTAGAAGTTATAAACCAGTGGATCGTCCTGTTGGCTAAATGAGATTTTAATGTTTATATGAAAGGGGAGGCCCACTTGATCGCGACCTTTTCCTGTGGTAAAGTGTTAGAGTACATATACTGTACATAGGCATTGCTCACCAGAAGCCATCTTGTTGTCAAGGGCAGCAGGGCCGTCGCTGAGCACATTTTTCACCTGGAGAAACTCATCCGTGCGGTCCCCTCCTATGATGGTGAACCCGAATCCCTGGGGGCTCTTCTTCAGCGCTGTGTGGTACATCTCCCCCTTCAGCTGGCTGGGGTCGGCGGTGAAGCCAGATGCACCTCCCTTACCTGCGTACATGGAAACATATGCGCGCTACATGTTAGTGAGCGTGGGGAGTGTCTGTCTCTCTCTTGAGAGGCGGTTTGTTGCAGGAGCGTGCGAGTGAACGACAGGCCTTATCAAACGCAAGTGGGATCTCCAAGCGATGCGCGACATCAAACGTATGCAGTGCTGATTAATGAATTCATATCCCTCTTGAAAGACTGCAAAATCCATCCATGTCTGCGCTGAACCTCAATTATGCGCATTATGTGTTAAGGATCAACATAGTCATTAGTCATTTCTAATTAACAGGCATGATGTATATGCCTGAACTAGATAAACCCATCAACAGAGACCTTTTTGTACAGCCCTGCTGAGACAGAAGCACAAGCAGACAGATAAAATCACATAGAATTAGAGCTTTAGAAGCTAATTTACTTGTTTCCCTCCATTACAAAGCTATAGATGAGAACAGCGTTGCAGCACCTCTGACACTGTGTTGTCTTATTCTGTCCCCACTGCAGTGAGTGACTCAGAAAAAAAAGGCTTGTCAGTGTGGATATTTTATAATTGGAGCAAGGAAGAACTTAAGGTCAGTGGTAACATCAATATGGACCAGCAGCTTGGCTGTGGCATACGCAACACACTGCCAGGGCCACACTGCATTAAACTGAACAGCTTCCCTATCAGGCATTACTGTAGTATCAGCACTTTAGATCATGGACACACCATTTTTTTTTTCTTCCTTGCTGCCTGACGGTCTCTGGCCTGAGCTGCATTATAGCTTCAACTCAAAAACAGTAAAACTGAAACTGGCAGGTGACAAATGGGGCACATTCCAGCGGCTGTCCTGAATGCTGAGTGAATATGATGTGGCTGTCAGTCTCTGGGAGGTCAGAGATATGATTTTGAATAGTCCTGCCATATTTGTGGCAGACACGTTTCTGTTTTTAATATATATATTTAAAGATGAATAAAACGCAGCAGAAAACAGCGCTAAGCAGTAAGCACAGAGTAAATGATGCGAGTAATTTGTGAGACTAAAACCGTCAACAATAAACTTATTATATTATGAAAAGCGCCCAAGAATGCTCATTGTGTTTAGATACACAGGAAACAATTAAAATCTAGTATAGATAGATAGATAGATAGATAGACAGATAGACAGATAGACAGATAGATAGATAGATAGATAGATAGATAGATAGATAGATAGATAGATAGATAGATAGATAGATAGATAGATTTCAATGATTTCTTAAAAGTTACCAACGATGAGTAAAGGATGTGTCTGGTGTTATTTATTCATCAATTGTCAAAAAACAGAATGAATTAATTTGATTCCCACTTAATATGTAAATCTTTATGCAATTACTACAATTACACTTGTAATAATAATAATAATAATCATAATAACACCACAGTTTCTTGCAAATGTTACGCAGACCAGAGGACATGCTGCACTTGTCGGGGGCTATTTTCACACAGCACAACAGCTGCACCGATGAGTACTTATGTCAGAAGGACGACGTATGTGGAACGAAGTCAAAACCAACAATAATAGCCATCCTCCATCATAATTATGGAGAATGTCACCCGGTGCATCTGTGTTGCTCACCAACACATTAAAAGCTCTGTCACGTAGATGAATACCACCAGCGCTTAAATACACAGACCCGTACTTGTTAATAGGATCAGTTTGTCAGTTTATCACTTTATTCCACCCCCCACTACAGCCGCATGAGCTGCACATAAACAGTCATTAAATGGCTTCTAACACACTTAAACACAATTTAATGCAGTCGCAAACAGATATAGTTACTTTAACTGTTTATCAATGTGTACTTCGTAAAGCCTCACTAGCTATAAACCAGTGCGCTTTAAAGATCTCTGTGGATTTACTAGATGCTATCCAGATTGGAAAAGAAAAACTTCGAGATTAGCCACTGTTCTTAGCAAAAATACATTACATTCTTGGCAAACAATTTGTAGCTGCAGGACCCAAGAGTTTGCTTTTTCTCGTCTTAAACAGATACGCGTGCTTGATTGGGGTTCAGACTCAGATTGTCCTCCATGTGCATATTTTAATCAAAAACGCCCTGATTACTACACCATTACATAACTGCAATTACATACCGCTTATTAAACACAAGTGACTACACACATGCACGTCAAATGCTTTGTAAGCTGTGGTTGGATATTAAGATCTTTACAAAAAAAACATTTATTAACTGTTTGCCCATATGTATGACAGGATAAAATGATTTGTAGATGACTCAGAAACGAGCATTTAAATCACTCACTATGAACACATAAATATTTTATTTCATTTGTTTGCTGTATCACAGTATATATATGATATATGATATAAGGTTAACGAATGCTGACTACATCGGGTTAAATTGAGGGTCAAAAGTAATGTAAAAAAGCAAAGTTGATGAATTATTATCAAACATTTCCACTTGCCACTTTCATGCACTGTTTGAGATTTACATCAAAACTGGATAGTCAAAGCCAGCATCAGTTTACGTCAGTGTTTCACCTGAAAAAGACAGCTGTGGATTTCCATATGAATCACAGCTGTGCGCCTTCAGTTGTTTCCTCTTTATCTCTTTCCGCAGCCTGCAAGCAACGTGATGATTGGACGGTCACTTCCAATTGCTGTGTAGTTTATTGCTTTAGATCTAGTTATCAAGAGCACAACAACTTTCTAGTCCGGCTGGAAAGTAACGGCCGCACATTTCCCTCCCATTTCCTTCACTTTAATAAACACACTACAACTTTCCGAGGCGTGTTTGTGTGCGCGAGGAATTTAAATGCAGCCGCTCTCATGCTATCAAATGCCTCGGCAGCCGTAAACATACACCGCAGACGTGCACGGCTGCGAGTGCAAGTTATCACAGCCAGCGTGGTCTCCAGATGTCCACACTGGTGCATGGATCAAGCAAAGCTCATTTGCATAATCACATTCAAATTGCTTGATAAACTCAACACTGAATTTTTTTCCTTCCCCCCAGTGGGTGCTGAAATAACAATTTGACTGCACATTTGTGTGGGAAGAAACAGACGGAGGTACGGGAGGGTAAAAGAGAAAGCAACAGAGGGAGGAAGTGAGAGTGGCGTGTGCAAGCCTGTACTTGTGTGGGAGAGTCCAGGGAAGGTCTCTGTGCCAGAGTTTGTGGGCAGACTTTAAAAACCAGAGCCAGACAAAATCGTCACATCCACCGCATGAGAAACAGCCAGGAATTTTTAGAGCTCATGTGTGACTCAACTGCACTGCAAATCTCCAGTGACATTATTTGAGAAAGCATCTTTCTTACTACATTGGTGGAACAGCAGCTACGGTTGTGGTTTCAAAGGTTGGACTTTGAACAAAAATGACTTATGCAGGAAAGCCAACAGCTGACTAACAGGGAAAATACAGAGTGAAATGATAAAATGTGGACGACCTGTCGGAACAAAGCAGACGCTGAGGGCGCGCTTGGACTTGTGTGTGACGAAGGCAAGCTGACAGACACCGTGGCACGTTTAGCTGCAGTCACACTGTAAGCAACATGAACCTCAATGAAAACTGCAAACACATCATCTGCTAACATTAAAGCAGATGCCAGTATGAAATAGTATTCTGAAAAAGAGTTAACTGGTGTACTGTAACAGTATAAAGTGATACTGATAAACAGTTAATAAATAAAACTTAGTTAGGGTCGTGAATATATCTTATTTCTTTATAAATAGTAGTCATTTCCATTATATAAAACTCCCTAACTTGTTGAAAAACTGTCTAAAGTCTAAACTGTAGCCTGAGACTTAACTGCCGACCGATGATGCTTTGGCTTCTTCACAACAACCGTCTGACAGCCCACTAGGTTGTGTAATAGGTAATCAGGGGCGAGACGGCGGTTTCCTCAGTCCCCGCTCACCTGAGCAGAGAGAAGTCTGATTATGCTTGGCCTCTCCAACGTGCTGTTCCACCAGCTGTTGCCACATGCACCGCTAAAAGCCGGCCTCCTCCCCTGCATTCCCCTCTCTCTCTCTCTCTCTCTCTCTCTCTCTCTCTCTCTCTCTCCCTCGCTTCCCGGATCATTGCCAGCCCTATCAGCTTGTCTATCTCCGCCGCTGCAGCGGCACTGTAATCTATTATACATCCACTATAATGAAAACATACTTAATTTATGATGTTTATTACGGGAGAAAAATGGCTTGTCAACGCCAAGAACGGGCCGATGCTTGAGAACTGACAAAAGCTTCTTTTATATGACCACACGAGGAAAGTAAAGGATCATTGTGACAATCTATTATTGTTCGAGGCAACTTTACACATTCGGCCGACCTTGCAGAAAAGGCTGACGTTCCTGAAGCTTTCTATTCCCAGAAAACATATTTATCACAGAAGGTTGAAAGGGTCGGCACAGAACGCAGGCCAAAGTAATTTAATTCCCATTATAGTCAAACAATTAGCTGAAGCACATCTCAGAAATAACACAAAGACAAACTTACACAAAATAGTGAACTTATAGAAGTACACCTCAATAAATAAGGGCACAGTAAAAGAGGAATTAGTTGGGAAAGCCCAGAGAAAACGTTTAATCATTTTATGCTTCTGTCTAACTGGCACTTCCCGTTGTTTTAAACCGGACAGACGATGACAGTGCAAGCCAAACCTGTTGAAGTAATTATAGCCATACATGTATTTGCATGTCTGATAAACCAACGGGCGCTGTCAAAACTTATAAGAGAGGGCGCAACCTGGCCTGAGGTATTTAAAGGTCACTTTCCCCTGTGTTACGGTAGCAGTTTGACATTTGCAGGTTTTCGTGTGTGCAGAATCCAATCCGGTTTGCGCTTTATCACAGTCCTCTGAACTTTCTCTTTTTCCGCCCCCCCCCCTGCAACCAAAGTGAAGTGGAAGTTGAAGAGGAGGCACATGCCTGGCAGTGCTACTGTTACCTTGAGAAGGCGCTGCAGCGGCTTGCTGGATGGCTGCCGTCTCCTGGTTCAGCTTCCTCTTTGCCTCCAGGACGGGGTTCTCAAACTGTGTTTTCTGGTTGATGTGGCTGTAAAAAATGTTAGTTCAGGTTTAAGAGAAGAGAATCCACACACACGCCTCTTGCTTATTGAGCTTCAATAAGCATCATTTTTCCCCCCCGCAGTTAATTATGCATGCGTCCCTTTAAAGGATCCATGATTTTCAGAAAGAGGGACGCCATAGTGGTGCCAGTAGAACCCATTTCTTAAAGCACACAGACAGTAAAGGCTGGCTTGTCTCCTCTTTATGTGGGGAAACTACTATGGCTTTTAGCCATTTAATATTGTAGGAAATGAACCCATGTCTGCCAGAAACATCCTGTTCCTCTACAACAAGGTAAACAGCCTGTTATCCCCCTGGCATACAAACCAGAGCCATTGTTTCATGGCGAGTTCATTTCAAGCTAAAACACTAGCAGCTACAAGATCCATCTATGTGCCATTGACTTGTCCAAACAGTGCCAGTTTTTCTCTCATGTCACTTCTACCTAGGAGGGATTCCTGCACAGTCTGAGCAATAAAACAACGTGAGCTTTCCCATTTTCTTTTCATCACAACAGATTGCTACCTCTCCTCTCAGCCCACACTCTCTCCCTCCATTCATCCTGGCTGAAAACCTCCCCACTTCTCTGTGCTGCCGTTACAATGGCTGTGTTTCACTGATTTCCTGCTGGGGTGGTGAGCACAAAAGCACATTTTGCAAACAAACAAATATACAAACACAGTGCGGCGACAAACACACAGACTGCACACACACACACATACACGCAGACACGGTGATGTACACAAACACTGACAGAGCGCAGCGAGAGCACAATCAGTATTGTGTTCACATACAGGTCACTGCAATGTTACCCACAGAGTTTCATTTTGCCACCCACAGATAAACAACGGGAAAATCCTGATCAAGATCTTCAACTGTTCTCCAGGTAAACGCTTCCTCCCTGCATGTTACATAACTCGGAGCATTTACACCGGAGCCCTGTGCCAAATCTATTTGTTTATTTTTAGACAGTATTGATTTATGCTAGTCCACTGCTAATGTACTTGTGCTTTCGTCCCCCCGGTGAAATATACTCGTGTGTTGTGCGCATCTGCGAGGAACAAGCGTGATGAAACAATATGCAACGCTTAACCAGAGTGATGGGGAATGAGACACATCCATAAAACTTACTCAACGTAGTACGTGCCATACTGCGGGTCATCAATCTCCTCCCAGCCGTAAGGTAACTCTGCACAAGGAAAAAGAGTGAAAAAGAGTGTGCCATTGTGTTACGGAAACATGTAAATGCGGTGGCCACAAGATAACGGACTGGAAAAAAAGAAGGGACAAGTATGCACTTTATTAAATCTGCATATGGGAATATGATGCTGAGGTACAGCGGGAGTTTATTTTCTCTTCCTCCTGACTGGGGTGTTCAGCATTAGAAAGTAGACATGACAAACGCCTACAGTAATTTAGCAAGCGTTCCTGTGGGTTTTCAACAAGCAAGGCTGGCTGGAATGGCGGATGTACATCATGCCCTGATGAACATATCAGGCAGAAGGAGGGAAAAAAGAGAGGAAGAAAAGAGCTCTTAACGCAAGAGAGAGCTTTGGAGCTGCTTTTCAGAGGCAACACACCAACTAGGTTTTCGTTTGCCTGAAAGAATCCATTAAAACCTGGCTGGAAGGGTCCCACTCTTCCAGCCGTGACCACTCTCTGTCTCTGTCTGCACTTAAGCCTACATTATCATCCTGGGGATACAAAGGTACATCTGGCATTCCTTAAGGTAAACCCGAGGTTTTTGAAAAATTAGGCCACGAGACTGCGATGCTAAGAGCTGCTCCGAGGTGATTTGTCATTTCAAAAAGGAGTTAAGCACTCATATTTTATCCTGGTTGGTTATTTGATTAATTGCGTGAAAAGGTATTAAGTGCTGCATTGTGTAATGTAGGGCATGCACAACAGAGGTATGCCCTCGCGTTGATGCATGCGGATGTCTACATACCACCATCCTCGCACTTCTCAGGGGGCTTTGCCTTCTTCGCCAAGCGGGGGTCCAACCACGTAGTTGTCTTGGTATTGTGACTGCGGAGCACAGAGAGAAGCCAGTAAATGTCAACAATGAATACCTGCGCCAGCTACGAAACCGCCGCGGAGGCACAGGCAGCCAACGGTGCTGTAGCCTAGTGAATTTATCAACAAAACATCTGATCCAGTGGTTTACATTCAGCCGTCACATTATCGCGTTCATGGTCTTTTCAAAGGGGGGTAGAAAAACCTCTTAATGTGAAACACGACAAACTGGTTCATCCTCAAATGCGTTAAACGACTGGGGTGAGTAATCAGCAGGAAAATCACAATGGTCGTCTGATATCTTCAGAGACAAGTGGCTTAGAGCCAAATATGAGTAAAACACACACATAGAGGCCTCTGAGAGGTGCTAGTTTACTAGATTGTTGTAAAATGTATTAAGTGGTTCAGTGAAAGAGCTTAAGATGAGAAAAAAAATAGTATTTATATGCTGCTGAAGCTCTGAGTTTTTATACTCAGATCTAAAAGGTTTATGATCGTGGTATGACAAAAATGTTTTGATGTAAACCTACTGCTATTGCTGCAACAGTTCATAGTTTATGTGATGAGGAATGATCACAAACCCATCATTATATACCGGGGATCATCATGAAATCCAACGCGGCTTTAGCGGTGAATAGATACTGATTTGTAACAGACAAAAACATTCATCTGTGAATACAACAACATGTCACATCGGCTGAACAAACAAAAAAGATCCGGTTTTACAGCACTGCCTTACTGTAGCTGTAAGATGACACAATTCACAAAAGTAAACAACACTCAAGTTGTCGGCTGCCCTCAATTTCAACCCCCGTCATCTGACTAAGACGTCAACATATTAGTGGATTGTGGCTTCTGTTTTTCTTTGACAACAGCTCCCCAATAAACAGTTTCATCAATTTTTATTTGGCACCAGGCCAGTGTGTTTGGTCCTGACATGTTCGTGGTGGTGAGGGAATTTTTCACCCAGTGCAATATTTGTGGTTTTAATAGCTGTGGCTACAAGCTAGCAGGCTTTGGTAACACTTACTGATTCTTGCAGGCAGATTCAAATTACTGTTTAGTTTGTTTTTAAGAGGGGTTTTGAATGCAGTAAGAACAAAACAAAATACTGTGAGCCTCTAATTTTACGAGGCTACAATATCAACACTTGAAATTCATTAGAATATGTGCCCATGTTCAACACGGCCACTTATCATTTCCATTTTCCAAGATAAACCACTCAGAGGGGCTAAATTAAAGAAACTATATATATATAATTATTTTTAATATTTAACACACAATACAAGATTCCAAACAGGGCATTTTCAAATAGATTTTCCCCGCTGATCCCTAAAACACGTTAACTGACTCATATCAATAGCCCGGGGAGTTGTCCTGATTGATCACGTACACAGTTTTCCCCAGGTGGACTGCACTAAGGTACGTTGACTGGTAACAGTAACTGTGCTGTCATGTGCGGCTGCCACATTTTAAATGGCTTAAATGTCTTATGTAAAGTCCAGGGTGCCAGTGAAGCCAGATGTTATGCTTCTAGCTAGCAGTTCAACAGCCAAAGAGACTCAGTTTAAACTAATGTAAGACATAAAAACATATCCTCACATTTAAAAAGTGTGTCAGAGTTGGGATATAGTGGCGTTCTCAAGGCTGCTTGGTTCATAGAAACCAAAGCCTACTACTGCTTTTAATAGTATCCAGAAAAGCTATTTCTATAAGAGGATAGAGCTTATGAACATTTTATAGATCTACAATTGAAGACTAGCTAGAAATACAGGTGTCTTTATTGATGCTCATCACTTAGCCTGTTGATTGTTTGAGTAGGAATGGTCACATGATCTCTGTTTCCTGTCTCACTTACTCTATGAAGTAGACCATGCCGGTCTCAGTGTAAGCCATCTCCCAGTTGAGCGGCAGAGGCTCCAGGCTGTCATCACGGGGAAGAGAGCTCCATGTGCGGAAGTCCATGGAGCTGCCGGACTGGGTGTAGCTGGGCACCGCTTTCCTCCAGTCTGCCCCCTCTTTGTGCTCTGGAGAGAGTGAGTGGACGGTCAGGGTAAAGGTTAAAATTGGGAAAAAAGCAACGAGGAAAAAAACAGAACCGAGGCTGGAGAGTTTTAGCCTGCAGGAACGACCTATGTTTCTCTGCCCGCTGCAGGCGAGAGGAGGGAGGGCCGTTGTCGCTCAGGCGATTTGCATGTGAGTGATGGTGTGTGTGTGAGTTTGCCAAAGGGCTGTTTTGAATTTGCCTGTGCACATAGTGTTAATACTTATGCCTATGTATATGTGTACATTCCCTGTGGGTTGTAATGATAGAGACGGGGATTCGCACTGAAAGGACCAGTCGAGCCCTGGGGCAGTTTCTGTGCGATAATACTTCACTGCTGCATTTCAAATATATTCTGCTGCATTTGTAGACACTCCCCTTTAATGAGAGACTGCTCGACAATGAACGTGAAACACACAACAAAGGACCCCCTTAATTTACTTAGTACTTCATGCCTTCCCTCTGAAGATGCTTATAAAGGGATGAAACACAAGTGCCTTTTTTCACCCTTTTCATTTTATGTGGAGCTAACCTCCTCACAATGGAGGATAATGCCAAAAGATGTTACGCACCGTACTAAAAAGCATTTCTGGGGGATGTGTTTCCTGAAAATCCTTCCACCTGAATTTCATTTGATTCATTATTCAATTGCTAAAAATCCAACCACAGAGCTTGCACGCAGCATCGCCATGCTGCGCAGCTTCTAAAGTGCTTCCCTCGTTTGACTCCCCTGATCAAAAACACATATGCGCTTCATTTTTAAAGGAACACTAACGGAGACTAAATGCACAAGGCATGTTTGAGGATGCTTTATGTGATCCTGTCATGTAAACACTCGGAGAACAAGCCTGAGGGGGAGACTCTGGAGTAGAACTGAGGTCATCGGTAGGTTCAAGGAAGGGTGAGGGCCCACTCAACGCTACAAGTCAGATGGGTTTATAGAGGGACTGCAGCTCATAAGGATAGTCAAAGCAAAGATGGGGGAATCTGCACTGAAGAGTTCAGAGACTTAGAGCTCACATTTTCCATTAACCTCTTTTTTTATTCGACCATAACTCTCTCCATCTATGGCTGGTGCGAGACTGCTCTGCCACAGCTGTGGGCTGAAGCGGAGCAGTCATTTGTGACTGGTTTTCTTTCCATAAAAAGAACTCCTGGATGTCTGGGCACAGTTTTGTGTTTGATTTCAATATGACAGAGCAGTTGGGTAAACAGACTTTGGATTTCTGTGAATCCTTTGCACAGCTGAGCAAGCAGAGTTTGAGCCCTGACTGTCAAAACAATGTTTCATTCTGTAAAAAAAAATAATATTTTCAGCCTGGACTTGGCTCAGCGTTAACCCCAATTCTCTTACTAAAAAAACAGGTACGGTGCACTGCAGGTAACCTATTTCTGTTGCCGGGCTGTTCTCCTTCTAAGCATTAAGGACAATTTTGCTCCTTAGAGAGCAGAGGAGTTGTCCTGATTGATCACGTACACAGTATCCTACAGAATAGATGAGGTTTTCTCAAGGTCAACTGCACTGAGGTACATTAGCTGCTAACTGTAATGGTGTCGCCATGTCTTTAGCCGTCACATTTTATGGCTCAAATGTCTAACGTAAAGCTCAAGATGCAACTGATGCCAGATGTTTTCTGCCTGACTAACAGTCCAAAACCCAAAGAGATTCAGTTTAAACCAGTGTAAGACATGTGCTGTGTCCGAAACCACTCCCTAACCACTATATAGTGACCACGCCATTTTGTAGTGGTGTCCGAATGTTTAGTGTCCACTATATAGTGCACTGCATGTATCCCACAATTCACCGTGAAATGTAGTGAACATCCGATGGTCACTAACCGGAGCAAGATATCCCATCATGCACTGCCAGAGGTTCTCTTGGCGCGGAAAGTAAATTAAACACGGCAGACGGACGGGAGACTGTGTACAAATGTCAGTATTCTATAGTTTATTTTATTACACATTTCAAAATGGGGCAATTTAAATGGCTTTTTTCATCGAAAAAAAAGTGTAAAACGAACAGCATATAATTAAACATACAGATTACACTGTAACTTTCTGTAACTAAAGAGCCAAGAGAATAAAATATGAAAATATGCTTAACTAGAACACAAAAAACGAAAATAAAAAGTACAGGACAGTAATCAAAAGACTCTAATTTAATAAAAAATGCGGTAGTAAATGGACAAGTATTATGCGAAACGACGTTAATGTGGTACGTTTTAATTAAGCGACAGCGATGGCGTAATTACCGGGGCCAAAAGAAGTGTCCGAAAGTGTCCGAATTTTGACACCAACTATGACACCAAAATACACATCAAATAATAATTAAGGGTCATTTTAGGTAGTAAACACAATGTTGATGCATGTTCAACTCTGGTCTCAAAGTCGCAAGATGAAAACAGAAAATAATGTCAGTTTGGCCAATGCAAGGGAGTGGCCACACATCTCGTACATCTGACATTCACATTCTCACATTTAGGAAACTGTCACATGTTTTGTAATTGGGTTGATTAACTGATACAAATTGTTTATTTTCTTTTAAATGTATTCAAGAGGGTCAGAGTTGGGATATAGAGGTCTTTCCAGGTCAAGAAGTTCTTTAGGACACTATAAGTCACAATGAGTGACATTCAGCTGATTACCACACAAAGTTGGATTTTCAGGAATTTGCAGAAATCACCGCTATTAGGCCTCTAGTTAAAACAGAAATTTGTGAATACTGATTGATCTGAGTCTACAGAACGCTTTAAACATGACTGATTAATAGAGAAGGCCCAGCATGTCCATCAAACTGTACACAATCGGGAACAAGATAAAGTCTTTATGTCGCACAAGGCAAACAGACAGTGACATTTACCTAACCTGGCAATTCCACAGCCAAAGGACAAACAGATTACGGCAGAATCTCTGTTATTTAACATGACATTCTGTGCTTTGACATTAACTGACCTGGCAATCCGTTGACCAGCGGGGGCCTCTCATCATCGTCCTCCTCTTCGGGTACGGCGCTGTCCTTCCTGTCCATCTTGCTGACTGACGTGGTGCGCTTCCTGGGGACCTCGCCGCCGTAGTCTTCGTCAAACAGCACCTGATCCACCAGGTCAGGTTGCACCAGGTTGGGCTCGGCCGGAGGCTTCGGGGTTCCATAGTAGTTACCTTACAGAGTAAAGAATGAGAAGAGACAAGGGAGGAGGAATTATTAAATAAGAAAGCTGCACGGGGTACAGAAGGTGTGTGATGTTTGTTTCTGAGTGAATGACACACAGTCATAGACCTTCTCCAAAATCACCCCAATTCACCTGATTTAAATGAAAAAAGACTTCTCTAAATGCCACACACCAGCACTCAAGGATGACTATTTACAAGTTTCCGGGATGTGCTTCTTCTGCATGATTTTCACGTCTCTTAACCCCCTGCTTTGTTTTCCCTCGGTAACTGCACCACAGGGCTGTCATGACTCAAGTAACATTAAAATCACTTCACTTGGAATTTGCCAGCAACTAATTACACTGATCATTGAATACAGCAATTATCTATCTCTCAGCTTGGGATTTTTTTTTTTCTTAATGAAGAAAGACCTTGTGTTACGGATAATAAATATTCAGTGAGATAACGGCGCCGCTCCGTAAAGAGAGGAAGGGGGATAGTGCAAAACTTGGTTTAATTATTTGCTCATTTAGCTCATGGGGTGATTCATCTATGTATGGATGGTGAGCAGTACGTGGAACTCAATTTAGACGTAGAATCAGTAATTATTCAACCTCCATTAGGTTTATAAATAATGTGCATACCAAATTACACCGCTCCCATTGATCACGGTTATTTGTTTGCTAAATGCTGCTGTCACATGCGCTGACACAAAATTATCAAATACAATTTTTGGTAATCCATTTGTAAGGTCAAATATTTACTTCATCGTCAGATTGAGCCTACTCAGCTAAATCCCGATATATAATTAGATTAATTAAAGAATATGAGAAATGCCGCTGGGACAGAGAGATCTCCAGCAATTTAATTAACCTCCATAAACTTGATCTTATTTTCATTTGGACCCAGCTGTGAATGGTACCACGGTATTGCGAATCTCTGATGTACTTAAGCGCGAACACGCACACACACACACATCCCAGATGCTGTACTGTAAGAACCGCATCTATCAGCTCCACATCTTTTTATAGCGCGGCACAAAGAGGGAAAGCTGACAACAGCATGGATGCCAAAAAGAACAGAGGGCTCTGAGGAAAAACATCACAGTCATTCCAGCAGCTTTACAGCACGATACAGTAACACAACGGCTTTTCTGATAAGTGAGCCCATCTCGAGCCCGGCCTCGTCTCCTCAGGCAAGCCAGTGACAATACACGGCGAACTGGGTTAATGCAGCTATGCTCATCTTTCTCAAAGGCTGCAGGAAGGCTGAAGAGGGGAGGGAGGCTGGATGAAAGGCCGCCCCTCCCCTCTTGACGTGCGACTCTGTGTTTACTAAGTGACACTCATCCGCATTTGTCAAAGATGGCTTCATTAACAGGGGTGGCACAACGATAGCGGGGAGAGATTGGGTCTGCTGGTTAATCCCCACCTGTCTCCTGCCACGCTCTGACATTCATCAGCCAGGCGCTACCTCTGTGATTAATTACTTACAAACAAGTCTCTTGGCCCCTGATAAATACGTGCCGCAGATAGAGAGGTGTGTGAACGCGGTGCGTCAGTGAAGATTTGTGGCACCATTTGCCATTATAAATGGAGGAAAGCCTCATAAGCTGATGAGCAGGGAAGCTTGTCCAATGTTACTTGTGATCCCCGTGTCACAGGGTTGATGAGCCAAGAAGAGCGAGCCTCCACTTTCAAAGTGTGCGCAAGCAATTTCATGCTGCCAGAATCAGCTACTGCTAATGAAAAGATTCCTGTTATCAAGGGCACTATACATAAGCTACGCAAGGTCATGAATACGTCATCTTACCAAGATCATGAGCAGACAGTTACACTGCGACATAACCGCTCAACCACAGCCTAATGCATTCGAATCCAATTTAATCTCCAGGTCCGTTTTTCTTCCTCGGAAAAATCAGATTCATTCTCACAACCGGGGGGTCCCAAAACAACTGGTTTGTGGTGGATGTTGGTTTGGGAGAATTTTGCAATCCCTGGTAGCAGATTATAGATCATTTGTCAGGAAAAAATAACCCCTTGAATTTAACCTTCCTGGCAGCTGTTCATCCAGTCTTGCACACAATTGTTCACGTTTTGTCTGGCTGCTCTGTCCCGTGCTCGGAGAATGACCCAACGTGGACCCCAGAGATACCGAGAAACCCCTGAAAGGCCCACTGGCTGGCACCGAACACTTAGAGCAACCTGGAACTCTTCAGACCAGCATGGGCCTTACTTCTAAATCAAGGAGAAAATGAAGGATTGTTGGACCACCGATAGCACGTGATGCACAAAATGGTTGAGTAGAGTGTCTTTAAATTGAAATGATGTGTGCAATACACTAAACGGCTGCCATAAAATATTTTCCAAGTGGAGAATAAAAGGTTCTACATGAATCATTAACATAATGAGCATTCAGGCAAGTCATTTGAGACTATTAGTGAGACCGTGATGATTAGCAAAGAATCCCATTAGCTCTGTACCTTGAGCACAGCTCACTAACTGTACACTAAAACTGAGGGTAATTCACGAGCTCTTGGTCTATACAAGAAACACATGACCTTGTTTATTTTCTCCTTTTCTAAGAAAAAGATAAAAGGCCGCGCTTCAAGCACACCTAAATGGAGTAAATCCCATTCCTCGATCCGATTACTTCCTGCTACTCTTTGAGTTCACTGTGCTGCTGAGAGATCAACACTCCCTGTCACAGTACCAGTGCTGCGCTAGTGCTGACTGGGTATAAGATGGGGGGAAGAGGAGGGGGGGGGCAACCATTATCAGAGTGCTCCCTCTCAGGGATAGTGTACTGAAACCTTCCAACGTTTGAGGAGCTAATCCACACATCTGCACACAGTCGAGGCAGTCCTGGATCCACTGTAAAGGGGGTTTCCATCTGGAGCTGAGGAGCTCAGCGTGCCTCCATATCAACTCTCTCCCTCGTATACTCTTCCAAAGTTTGCTTTCCATTTTCTATACTCACAGTCAACCTCCCTGTAAAGGTATAAATCCCACCTGGCTTCAGCACACAGATGAAGGACAGCTGGTGGGCGACTCGACAGCTCCCGAAAACCTGATCTTCGAGTTCTTAGATGATCTTCCTGACAGGGCGAAGGACGGGATTTGCTCTGAGGTATGTGTGTGTTTCTACTGCCATCGCTGCCACTGTGCGATGAGGATGAGGGGTTTCGGAGGGAGAATGACACCTTATCGCAGAGATCACAGACTGCTGGAAGAACCTGCCTCAACATGTCCTGATCACACTTCATGTTAACATACGCACATCACCATCCGCAAATTCACTCATGCAAACTCGTACAATCCAGAGAGGCAGAAATGCAGAGGAATCTGCCCTCACCCCCCTCAGACTTATTCTCTCTGAATGAGGATTTGACTTTATCTTTTAATTCAACACCTCACAGGAATCAGTAGATCCAGCTGCACTGGAATTACGGAATGGTGTGAGGATGGTCCATTTTAATGCGACCAGTGGTTGCCCCTCTAACATTCACAAAAATCCTCTCCCATTTCAAAGCAGCCTGGATTTGCAGTGAGAAAGAATGAGCTTAAAGAGAGCCGGGAGATTATCATGTTATTGCCATAATCATTGTGCAATGTGAGAGAAATCCTCCATTCCAATCCCTTCATGGCATAAATACTCAGCGACCGTCTGACTTTCCAAGACCTCTGAATGCAGGGCAGCCGCTTATGCTCTATTGTAGAGTAAGACGTTGGAAACGGTAAATACTTGGCCATTCAGCTGTTTGCCAAGCTGAAAAAATCCCTTGTTGTGTAAACTCCTTATTGAAAAGAACATGCCCGAGCGTGTCTACTAAAATATCAGTTGCTGCAGAGGCTCCTTCAAGGTGCTGTCTACTGAAAATTCATAAATCATTTTTAATTTTTTAAGGAGAGAAGGAGTACTGCTATGAAAGTAAAATATCCCTGGCCAAAGCTCACTTGTCGGGTCTGCAAGAAGCGAAAGAGAAAGAGAGGAGGGGGAAAGCGGGGTGATGTTTAATGCCATGAATAAAGCATGACTTGCGAGTACAAAACACAAGTGTGTCCTCCTGATGTGTCAGTGCACAGCCAGCTGGTGGGATCAGCAGGTGGACTGGTTTACATAAGGTCACCAGCAGGTGCGACGGTGGCTTACATGTTCACACGCTATTGCGTGAATTTGTAGCGCACAGTGGCAAACAACAGACAGGGACATGCTGACAGAGAAACATACATGTGACGGAAAGCAAGTATTTATATGGCACACATTCAGATACATACTGTACATGTGTTTTAAATACAGGTGAGCTCTAAAATCAGGCCTTTCTGTGTGGAGTTGGTATGTCCTTCTTGTGTCTGTGTGGATTCTCTCCAGCTACTCAGGCTTCCTCCCACCATCCAAAGACATGCTAGTCAGGTTAACTCAGTGGTTGGCTGTAGGTGTGCATGTAAGTGTCAATGGTTGTCTGTCTCTCTGTGTTAGCCCTGTGATAGACTGGAGACCTGTCCAAGGTGATCCAAGCTCCAGCATCCCCGCAACCCTTCACAGGACAAGCTGTCATCTTCTGTAGCAAGTTACAGAAGATGAATGAATGAATGAATTTACACATTAACGTAAGAAAAAATACTCTGCCAGAATTAGAAGTTCCACTGAAATGCACATTTTGCCTTTATGAGCCTTTAGTGTGGCTAGTACATAAAAATGACTGAATGCATGTATCAAAGCTGATCCTTCGCCAGGTTGGGGAATCGCCGCTCCACCTGCACACTACTTCCATCATTTTTAACGTTTCACCAGGGCCCTAGTTAGGATCTTAAAAATGCTGAAGCTGTAAAACCAGATTCTCTCTGTACTTCAGTGTCTTTTGAAGTAACCACATCAAAACTGTAAAACTGTTTTGATCTTTATATGTTTCCACTGTTGTTTTGATTAATCGTGATGAGCTGTCTTTTGAAATATACGTCTTCCGACTTGATCATCTAGATTTTCTACTGTTATTCAGTGAACTGGTATGCAGTGGAAAAAAAAAGAAAAGTGATTTGCCTCAGTTCATTAAAATTCCACACACCCCAAACCAACAGTTTGAAAGGCTGCAACACAATGAAACCTGTACTCGCCTACCACACCTGCAACTGACTGCTGGCTCCGTCCTTTTCTTTAAAAGAACAAGCTATTCTCTGTCAAACACGAGGCTTATTTTAATCTGTGCTGACGAAGAAAAGGTCACGCCCTTGTGCTGATTTTCCACAGAATTGTCATTTACATTTAAATTTGAGGCCCGCACACTCCATCTCTCGGTAGGGCACTGAATAAAGGTGTTCATCTCGGAGGCTGCGAACAGTGCTCCTTCTCGCCCTGTCATTTTCATCTGGTCTTTAATCATGTTTCGCTGATCAATACATTTCGTCCCGCTCGTCACATTTCACTAAGCCGGGTCGTGAGTCATAATGACTGTGAATATTGAGCTTCCACTAACTCTATTACAGAGTGGCGCCAGTGTGAATGGTACACAATAAATGCACGGTTACGCGTACACGGTTTCCTCGTATTATATTAACACTATGGTGAGATCTATACCGTCATAGGTGCCACTCTCCAGCAGAAGTCCACTCTCCTCCAGGATCCTGAAGTCTCCAACGCTGATGAAGTTGTAGTCCACGCCTGGCACCTCACCCTCTCGAGGAAGTCGAGTGGTGCCTGGATAAACGAAAAGGAAAGAAGACAGTGTAAACACATACAGTCATTAGATAGGATGCAAAAAGTGCAGATAAGTGTAAATAGGATTGTCTGGAAAATGTGGCTGATATGAAACGTTTTTCTCAGGTATTTATATCCTTTCCTTAAATAAAAGCATTAAATGCATGAAAAATACAAAATACAAATCTCACGTGACTGTTGTGCTATTATATATTCTCGTTAGATTATTATTACACGTTTCAGTGTCGAAGCAAGATGTTACCGTTACAGTTTCTCATTCACTGTATCTGACTGCAAATATTTGTTATTTATAATGATTCACTGGGTTTTAGAAACTCTGTGAATAGTCAAAAATGTCCTGTAACTAATTCATAGATTGATTAATCATTTCACTGATTGCATAACGTTTCGGGTAGTTTCATTTGCAGTGATTTCCAACATATATTTTATATGTGCTCGTGTTTTTCGTGCAAACATGTTGATCCGTGAAGGAACTTTCAGATATATGTAGCGACTGAGAGGGAACAATATTGAGATGCAGTGGAGAAAAAGTGGAAAGTGACATGAAAAGCAAAATAATTTGAATAAATACACAAGGAACTATAGATTGTTACATTTCACTGCCAGAAAAAGTACAAATATGTCAAGGATTAAACACAATGATAAAACATAATGACAATCATTCAGTCCTGGGCCTTTATCCCATTTTCCAGTGACACACTCAGTATGGTTGATAAATAAAAAGCTGAACTTCTCTCCAAATGCCCGTTTTTATTACGGATTCGGTTTGTATTAGCACTATTTGTCACCTCTAGCTGTTTAAAAGGGAAGCACTTTTCTCAGAAGGGTGGATATCTCGTTTTGGAACAGAAATCCAAAAACATCTCGGTGCCATCCTGTGAAAGATGGATAATTGATGAAGGCCTGCGGAGAACCAAGGGGCGTAATTCACTTAATCCTCCATGAGTAACTGCAGCTTCTGCTAACAAGTTACTATTGGGATATTTTTTATGTATATGAACTGGCTAAAATGCAAAAGAAACCCATCGTGATTTAAGAGACATGAATTATGATGGAAGCCATGAGATGTGGTATAGTTTAGTTTTGCTCAGTTCCACAGAGGGTGACATGAATGCAAATGACACGAGGGCATCGAGAGTGCAGATTTTGCTCCTGTGGCGAAGCCACACTGCGTTTCACTACTGATGGGAGGTTTTTCTCTTCCAGGATGAATATCCACGAGGCACAAATGGACACCCAATGATTACATTAGCATGAGGATTATGTAAACCTTATTCCATGAATAAATAAGCAGGAATGTGCCACAATTGCAGTCAAGGCTAATTAGGTGGCGTGTCACCAAACTTGTAAACTCCACACAAATAACCACAAGTAAATGGAAGGCAGGACAGCTGAAATTTACTGCACGGGAGGCTGGAGAGAGCACAAAGCATGAGCCAGTGCTGCAGCTCATGGTAATCTCTGTCACTTAAATTGATGCCGCACATGCTTATGGGGCAAATACATTCATTCACTTGGCTTAGTGAATTGTCTCCAGGACTGTGGGAAGGACAGGGGGGTAAGGGTAAACAATCAAGACAATGGCAGCGGCTACCATAAACGGTGATTTATATTCAAGGGGAAAAAAAAAGGGCAATCTAAAAATTCTAATAAACCCCGTGTCAGCGTAGGAGGAAACGTGAGCACATCGAGGAGCGCTGCAGCAGCACGAGGAGAAGATACAACATCCTAGCAGTGAAGATGAACAACTAACGCCAGGGATGTCTCTCTGTGAGATGAGTCACAAAAATACTATGTATCAGGAGCATGGAGAGTTTAATTACTGAATACTGTCTCACACATACAAAGTAATTTGACCCTAATGTATGTGAAAATAAACAGCTCATAGTGGCATTAGTAAACAGTGGCATTAAGTACGTTTCCTGAAACGCTTGATACAAAACTATGCATTTAAATAACCTTGAACAGAACCAAAGCACTCTAATACAGCTATGATGGCATCTCATTGAAACATGTTGCATCTTCCAAATATATATATATATTTGACACTTGTGGAGTCTGTGTCAATTAGCAGTGAAAAGGCTCTGTAGATTGCGGCGGCCCAATGGCCTATTAAGTCACTTTATGTTTTCTTTCTCTTTTGTTTTTCTGCGCTCATATTTTCTCCCTAATTGGACCGTGACAGCTTCTCTGCAGCCGAGCATGAAAGCAAAAGCTCGGTTTGAAACAAACAAAAAAAAAAAAAGTCAGCGATACTGCGGCTTGTGTTAGCAAAAGCAGTTGACATCGCGTTGTGTGTGAGAACGCCAACCTTTGCTGCTTCTCATTACCAACTTGTCTGCCTGCTGGCGGTGGCTTTGGTCCCTCAAAAATGTCCCCTGCAGCCCAATTACTTGAGCCACAGTTATGTACCTGCCAAGCCATCATCCTGGATGTCACACCAATGTATACCATAAGCCTCCTGTTGTGGTTCAGTCGCCGGCAACGTAATGAGGACTTGCTGAGCTTTAACGGGTATGGCAGTGTGAATCTTTTATGGCAGAACTCTTCACTGAAACTATCAATATACCTTCAAATAAGCTGTTGGGGGGGCTTGTCTTAAAAAAATGCCTTCACCTTTTTCAGCTATTTCTGAGCTTTCTTCTTTTTTTTTTTTAGATACTGCAGTTAATTGCCAGACACAAGAGGAGTGTGGACGTAGAGGGGCTCTATCACAGCAAACAAAGATTTTCTGTCAGTGTGCAACACAGCAGGGATTGTGTCTGGATGGCGCATTGCCGTGAAAGCAGAGCATGTTGCGGCACAGGAACAGTTTGACATTTTGGGCAACACGTTTATTCACTGTCTTGCTGAGAGTTAGATAGATAGGATCAATATAACCCTCATGTCTGAGGAGACGATTTATAGCTGCAGCCTAGTTTAAACCAGCAGAATGAAGACTGGAAATAAAAAGAAGCTCTGTTCAAAGGAAAGCAATTTGCCCACAAGCAGCACGGAAGATCAACAATTAATATACTCTTTGCTGAATTTATAAAGAAAAAGACTGACCCAACCCAGTGTTGATGACAAGGCTCACAAGACTAGGAAGTATTTACGCCAAGAAATAGTCCAGAAAAAAACCTTCAGTATAAATAACAGGTTAAACTCACAAGGTATAATTAGTAAGATTTTGTGGTGCTGTTTTTTGTTCAGTATTAGAGCATGTTTCACACTGTGGCTTTGAATTCACTACACAGATGTGAGAATGACCCTCTTGCCAAACTCCTAGCATGAAAGCGATCATGGATATTTCCTGAAATGTCAAACTATCCTTTTCATTTTATAGACACGCACAGTGTTTACATGTGTCTGGCTATGCAGGACTGAAACAAATTGTCACTTTGCGAGGCCTCACCGCTGAGACCGGAGGGGATGTCAGGTTGGTACAACCGTCAGGAGGAGTCAGTCGGGCCAAGTGGCAGGCTATAAATTTAACATGGGGATTTTGTGCATAGTTTTATGACGGTTCTTCAAAAAAATAGAAATAAATAAATAAAAAAGGGTAGCTCAGGGCTTTTGATGTGCAGATAGCAAAGAAAGAAAGTGAGAAATGCTAATGGTTCATTACATCCGAGCTATTTTGTCCGATCTGTGGAGTCGACACCGAGGCCCGCTCTGTCCCATGGCTTGCTGTTCATGCTGGAAAATAGCCCGTTTTAACCGAATAATGAACAGATGAGGTGAGGGAAGATAAGGAGCGTAAAGAGAGGAGGGAGTCGGCAGAAACCTTTTCAGCGAGGTCGCATAGCACAGCTGTGTGTGTCCGTGACGTGCATTGATCTGTGATGAGAGTTTGTGTGAGATGAAACTCTTTCTGTCCATCTCTAAACTCAGTAGGGAGTCGAGGGAGGGACTACATGCGGCTGCGAGCTTTCTGTTTGCCCTCTTTGAAAAATCCCTGTCTTTTTGTGCTCTTCAGATGACTTAGGAGCCTCCTCCAGCGTTTGTAGTAGCAGTCCAAATGAGATGGAGCCCACCCCAAGACCCTTTGAGGGAAACCCAGGGATCTGCAATGCAGACACAGTAAAGAAACTGATCTCTTTGTCCTTTTCCTCTTCTTACTACAGAGTAGTTTTGAATTCCCCTCATTTAATTTGCCTCATCTTAATTTGTGTTTCATAACAAGCCTAAAATTATGAATTAATACTTTCCTCACGGCTCCGGAATAATGCATCTCAGCAGGAATTCCCCTATGGCGTCGCTAGGACACACAAAGAGTAGGGGATAGATCAGTTGCAGTGGTGTGATACTACAACTAACCAAAGTGGACCACTGGCAGCATGACACAAACCAACATCGCTAATCCTCTTGCTATCTGCATTATTGTCACACACATATTGGGCAGAAATCCACCCTCAGATACAATGTTCAACACATTCAGTGGATTGTTTGTGTTGTAATTTCTAATTCTGTGTCCTACCAACGCTCCCTCGAGCAGCTTTCACTACGGTACTTCTGCAGGGCAGGCTGTAGCAGTATTGATTCCCCACAATGAGAAAATTACTTCTCGAATTCAGTGCCAAAAAAGATGAGGAGATGATTTTGCGCTGTGCAGTTTCAGGGCAAAACTGCCGGAGCAAAACGACTGCCTTAAGAGCAGGAGATAGAGTATGGTTTGGGAGTTGAAAAGAAGCAACAGACAAGACAAGGCCATTACTCAACAAGCATCTCATCTTCTGGATGCACTCCACTGTGGTTAATGGTCAGCCTGCAGAAATAAGTAGTGAAGTGACGCTCCAAAATTACTGTGGATTTCAAATGAGGCATGCTGTAAATTTTTAAAATTTTGGAGGATATGTCAAGGATAATATGTTTATGCTGTATGCTAGCATGTGTAAGTGCAGGTACCACTTAATCACGTTCTGCATCAGGTGGGAATGAATAATTTAGGCGGCAAAACACATTTTACATCTGTTCTTTTAATACAAAGAATAGTATATTTTAGTTAATCTAAAATATATTAAAATGTGTTTGATTGTCTGCATGTTTCATTATAACCACCGTGAAAATAATGAAAGCTCAAAACAGAACAGGGAATCCAAAAAGCCAACTTTGTAAAAAAAAAAAAAAAAAAAAAAAAAAAGGAGGACGCGAGGCTAATTGAAACGGAGAAAGAGCGAAAGTGAAACAGAGAGGTTGAGCGATGGGAGACCGAAAGCGGACAAGTGAATGATGGAGGTGCCGTCACTGTACGAGTCCTGGTCTCTTGCTCATTAGGACAGTAATTCAAGCAGGGGATTAGAGAGTCGGAGTCAGCAGAGCCCATTGGCTGCTGGTGATGAATGGTGTTTAAAGGTTGTAAAACCTCAATCAACCACAGCCACTAGTGTACATGATAGGGAAAAAAACTAAAAAACAGAAAACAGAAAGCTTGAACGTTTGAAGTGGTAGATAATATCAGTGTGTGTGAGTGCAGGTGACACATAGTAAAGGTGCGCGGGCGAAAGAGCAAACGAGAATGACAGGTTGTTGCGCTGGAAACCACCGATGGAATGAGTTTTGTAAAACTCTATAATCAACTTATGTCCATTGGCTGTAACCTGACCTGAGATACTCCCAGCGAAACGGAGCCTCGGAAAGAAAAAATCTGTGACAATTCGAGTTGAACCCAGCTGCCCAGGACTTTCAGAACATGCCTGAGAGGTATATGAAAGTGACAATCAGGGACAGTACAGAGAGAAAAAGGAAGGAGAACGAAACAAAAAAAGAACATATGGAGAAGGCTGCAGGAAAGATCGTCCTCATCCGACTCAAAAAAAGAGAGAAGAAATTAAATATACATGAAAGGTAAGCAGCTTATTTCTGGAATAGAAATCATACTTGTGCATGTAAGCCCCCTCTGAACAAGGCAGAGGAACCTTCAGTCCTGGGGGAGCAAGGGAGTAGAGGCGCTTGTTTGTGACAGAGCTGTACCTAAGAGTCTGTCATCGCCTCAGGAGCAGTCGCTCTGCATGTGACTAAAACCTTGACTACACTCGATTACTGCGAGCGGAGTCAGTCTTCAGCAGGGTGTGGTAAATATTTAGGCCAGTGTATCAGATCTGCAGATACTGCGTCAGAGTCTCCCTGTTGATGTAGTGTCACTTCCCCAGATCATGTGGTTCCCTAAAAACTTCACGGAACAGCATCACTGTATCTGAGAGGCAATGGTACAGATTCATTTAGATGTTAAACGTTTTATTAATAGGAAATGAAATGGAAATTGCATTTTCTTTTTAAACCGATAACCAGCTTTCTTTGTGTTTAAATGGCATAAATTACAGTAAATACAGATCTGCACCATCGTGGCAAATAGCCTGCTTTTACTTTTACTTTATTTCTGCTGCACTTACAGCCGTTTCCCTAATTTTGGTTATTTTAATTGGAAAAAATGACAATAATAAAACCTTTTGAATATTCATAATATTAGAAAATGTTTTTTCCCCTCCTCTACAGCACCTGTGAAAGGTTTCTGTCTGCATGGCACCCTACCTACTGGTGCCATCTCGAAACTTGTCCTATCTGCATTATTAAAGGGGAACTACTACTTTTTTACAACCTGGACCTTATTTCTGGTATAAAATATGACTGTTTACTCACCCATGTAACTTTTATGTAATATTAATTTGGAAGATATTTAGATCAGTGTATATCCATATATAGCCTGGAGTTACCTGTTGTCATCATCGAGGTCTGTAGGTCAGTCTACAAAACCCTAGATAGTTTTTTGCAACATGGCTGAATATTTTTCAGATTCGGAGGTTGTGGACAAACGATGGCAGCAGCAAATTACAGGTAAATAAGCCGACCGTTGCAGGTGTGCGCAGCGCTCAGAGATCTTCCAGGTCAGAAGACATCATCCGGGGTTTGTAGGTCAATCTAAAGACCCTGGAAGATGATAACAGGTTGCTGTCAACGGGGAATAGCACTAGTGTACGATAACAAAATATTGGTGAAATTGGTGTTATTTTGAGGCTGTGCATCGGTGCACCAGTCACCCCCACTACATGAATATACTCTGATCTAAATATCTCCCAAATGACTAAATATTACACGTTATATACACGTTAAACGTTATATGGGTGAGTAAACGATCGTATTTTATACCAGAAATAAGGTGCCGATTGTAAAAAACAGTAGTTCCCGTTTAAAGAGTGGGCTCCATTATCAACAGCTTTTCTACAATACTAATGTTTGACTGATATGCTGCAATCGATGGACATTTCCATTAAATATGAATTACCGTAACTCTGAAAACCCGCTCTGCTGCTGTTCATCACAGCGGTTCTTGGCAGTACGGAGCACCAACCTTTTTATTTACCACACCATTACTGATTTCCGCAAAGAATAATGGGTGGTGACGGCCTCGCTGAGCAGAATGTCAGCGAAGGAAAGGAGTGCGGCGAGGAAAAAAAGACAGGTTATTTATAGAAAGAAAAAATGACTTTGATCACTGTGATGATATGGTACAAAAGTAAATAAGTTACACAGGGGTTAGAGAGATGTCCTTGGCTGGGTTGCCATAGTGACACAGAGGTGTGTGTGTGTGTGTGTGCTTTTAGAGAGCGTGACGGAGAGCTCTGAGTGAATGACAATGCACGAGAGGAATAAGTATGTGAGAGTGCGTTGACAGGCCTGTGTGATGGAACACATTAACACTGCATCTTGAATTTCCAGATGTGCGACGCATGCGTACAGAGCATCCTCATTGTTCCCGTAAGGTGCTTCAGATAAGAGCACAAATGAACTAAAAGTAGGTTACACTGCACCGTGCACTCCTGGTTCGCTTCACACTCACAGATGGCGCCGAAGGTCGTGAATGAGAGCTACATTTGCGGTGCTGCGTGGCGTACTTACAGGGGATGGTGCGTAGGTAGAGGTTGTCGCGTATGATCTGTTGGAGCTTGTGGTCCAGCGAGCCCTTCTGAAACTGCAGACTGAGGTAGTGGCGCAGGTCCGTGTTCAACACTTTACCTGAAACAACAGAAGCGGAGGGAGGAAGGGTCAATAAGAAGTATGGCGGCGCTCTTTTATTTATGTCCCGGTGGCATGTGTCCTCACAAAGTGATCAATACCGTGGAGGTAGATCAAACTGTTTGTCTGCTTGACAAAACACTTTTACAGCACAAGCGTTTCATTTTCTTTTCTCAGGTACTGAGTGCTTTGTGTCATAAAAGATTCTCTGAAATAAATATCATGTCAGGCATTTATTTCACAAACAGCAGTAAACAGTAAATCTAAGTCATTAAATGGTGGGTGGTGTATGGTAAATATGAATTACTAAATTAAAGGTTGGTCATTTGAGGTTTTGTTCTACGTGAGGTTACAGCGGTTAGTAGGCCACGGTAAGTCACTATTAAACCATCGCCATCAACCTCCAGCATGATTTTCTCTGCAAGAACACGGCGGTATTTTTGAAGATTTTGCCAGAGTGGGTTGCTTGAAAGCACCTCCGTGATTGAATGAGGTCAAATTAATGAAACAATCTAAAAGATTCCTGCGACAAGTCATAAACAAGGCAGCTATTTTAAGGTCCCGGAGACAGTTTGTTTTTTCTATGCACAGTATATATGACCACCTGCTCTTTCTAGCCGAGAGCTTAAATCCTCGTTGATTCACCTTTTAATTCCAGCTTGATCACTGAGGGGAAATTGTAGGGAGGGACAAAGGTTAAACTGATTTTTAAACTCTGATCTCTTCTGTGAAATCCACTTCAATCACTGCGGTGATTCAGAGTATAAAAAGAGGCTACAGAGGGATATTTGGCCTAGAAACACTTAATGCTCTGTGGAGACTTGGTGCAAAGAACACGTCGCTGACTACCTCACATTGCGAGGGAGCTTCGCGTTTTGAAAAAAGAACAAACTGGCCTGAGCCGAATTCATTGTCATCACACCGCGCCTTCCTTCATCTGAAGCAACAAATCTGAAATCCGTGCTGCTAAGTGACGGGTGATGGATGCCGTCGTTCATGTTCAACAACCTCGCACAAACCTGAGAAACTTTTCACCAAAGATGTGCAATGCCACAGCCTCAAAAAGGGAATGCGGCGGAGATTTCCATAAGAAAATCTGAGAGCATTTCGCCTTTGCTCTCAACTCCCAGAAGCCTTTGTAAAAACAAAGGAGGTTCATGCAAAGTTTGAGGCAGAGGAAGACTTCAGAGTCGTCATCCACAGGCAGGGTAAGAAAAAAAAAAGAAAAAGAAAAAAAGAAAAAGTTTTTCTCTAAAAGAGCATGATGAGGAGTTTGGAAAACAGGAAAAGATCTTCTGTGCCTGCCTGCCCTCATCTTTTGACAGATGAGAGAGGGTGGGCTTTGAAACAGTTTGAATACAGACAAGTAATCATTTTTTCCCCATTTCTCCCCGATACTCTCTACATCTCTCGTTCCCTCTCTGTTGCACACGTGGACCGAACTCAGCTCAGCATGACTCTTGCCTTCATTGGTATGAATACGAATCAGCACGACTAAAGGCGAGACGCTGCTGCTGTCGACGCACTGTATGTACTAATGGGGAGGGGAGATGTACTTGACTACGGAGGGGTGATAGAATAATGATGAGCTCTGGGAATATTTCTGTAAACGTTCTCAGCCCTCAAATCCTCTTTTCCTCCTCAGCATGTGACAGAAACCAACGCGGGCCATTATTGTGACAGCACAGCCATCCTATTATTTTGTGTTCTAAACTTACTCTCGCTCCAAGTTTTGCCGGCTGTTGTTGACTCACATCAAAATGCCCCTCATGTCCACAGGCCTCCCTGCCATCTGACGCCGTTTTAGGAACCGTCATCCCGGCGGGCCTGGCTTTTCAGAATAAAGGTTGTGTGTTCTCCGCCTGCCTCTCCAAAGAGGGCTGCATCACAGCTGGTTTAGCAGACAAACATACTGACACTGGGGAACCAAGGCTCGATCTGGAAACCTCATCTCAAAGCTGTCCCAGAATATATATATATATATATTTTTTTTCAAATTCAGTGCACACGCACGTGAATTAACTGGGGAACAAGGCATTTTCTACAAATGCCCTCAGATCAAGAAGGCGGTATAGCATATATAGCTTTAATCAATATGTCAAAAATAATAGTCTGTAGCTGCGAGACTTATCAGAATCATGGATAAAATATCGTGTTCCTCTGCTTCAGACTGCATCAGACAGAAGATTCAGAAAGAGTATTCAGAGCCATGCCCAAGCAAGAGAAAGAAATGAACACCTGCCATGCCAGACTGTGATGTTTTCCCAAATTATTCTCCGAGTGGCTCGGTTTGGATTTTTATAATGTCTTCCTCCCTGTATGACTTGTGTTTTCCTTTGAATTACCCCCAAGGTGTGATCCATTTTATTTTCTTCCTGAAGTACTTATTTTAGCTATTTCCTTCGTCTTCTTTGAGAGATCGAGCTGGGTCAGGAATCACTGATGTTGAAGGCCTCTGACGCCCATCGAGACTGTGCACGCGCTGTAATATTCGACTTTACATATCAGCTTGACTTGACAATTTCTGTTTTTCTCTTTTCACTCTTAGTGAGTGAGCACAGTGCGATCTTCTGGCGGTAGTTGAGCCACGTCCGTGACACGCACACATCCTCACATCGTGCACCAACGATCAATGGCCAACAGTACTAAGCAGTGCGTGCTTGTAGCTGTACAGTGAAGCTACCAGGTGTGAATGTGTCAGACTGTGGGACAGGAGAGTAAGCATGCTCAGTTACACTTCAGTGGATAAATAGAAGAGGGGGAAAAAGCATTCACGCACAAAGCACACATGCAGCACACACACACACGCACTGCTCTGATCTGCTCATTGCACTACAAGTACAGTGCTACAGTGTGGTCTTTGTGGCTTCCTGGGTCCTGTCAGAGGCTGTTAGTGGGGCTGTCACATCAGAGAAGTTTCTCATTCCTTCTCCCCCGCAGATAACGGTCCTATTGTAGCGGGACTCATTTTTTCTGTGACGGCGGTTCAATGGGCTCTATTGTCCCCATTCCGCCAAACACTCAATCGTAGGTCATTTCTTTACGGCCAGCCAAGAGGATGAACACACTGTGGAACAACTGAATGTCATAACTGGGACTAGTTGGCCCCATTTTGGTAAACCTGTTTCCTTTAAAATTCTCAAATTTTCTCAACTTTTTTTACATGTTAATCGATCTGGCATAACATTATGACCCTCTGCCTGATATCGTGTAGGTCTCCCTTGTGCCTCCAAAACAGTTGCAACTCATTAGTGAATCGACATGGGCCTTCTGAGGGTGTCCTGTTTGGTTGTTAGTGTGGGCCTTTGGGTGCTATGGGTTGAGGGGAGGAGTCTCTGTGGATCAGGCTTGCTCCAGTGCATCCTACGGATACTTGATCAGTTTGGGATCTAGTGAATTTGAAGGCCAGGTCAACACCTTGTGCTGTTTTTCATGTTTTCTGAGTTGTTCCTAAAGCGTTTTTGTGTGTGTGACTGTGTCAGGCTGGATCCTGCTGGGGATGGCTGCTGTCACAAAGGAGTGTCATTGCTATGGGGTGGGAGTGCCTGCTCTGGTCTAGGTGGGTGCTACATGTCTAAGTAACATTCACATGAACGCCAGGTCCAGACGTTTCCCAGCACAACATTGAATTGTCACAAGATGGACAATGTTATTTATTCCTCATGTCAGTGGTTTTAATGTTGTGGCTGATCTGATTTTTTTTATTTCACTACACTGCAGTTAAAGTAATGGCAGAAATCTGAAGCTAATTTATTCGATGGGGGTTGCAGCATGAGCCATATTCCTCCAAATTTGGATGACAGGAGTCTAATCAAAAGCATGGACCTTTTAAATTAAGCTTTACAGCCGACACTTCCTAAGGATCCTCTCCTCTCCTCTCCTCTCCTCTCCTCTCCTCTCCTCTCATGTCATTTTCACATGTGAAGCGGTGACAGGGGATGTGTCAGAAAAGAGCAAGGTCACCCCCAGGAATCCTTCTGCGCCGTGTTGCCATTTCACCTAGCATCAGCAGTGTCCCTCCTCTCCAAAACCAGAGGCTCAGAGACAGAAAATATCTGCACTCATTCCGCAGCGATGGAAGTGGCGCCTGGCACCCCTGGTGAAGGGACAGGCTGCCAACATCCTCACTTAGACCAACACCTCACTCAGAAGCCACAGAGTTAGATTAACACTCAAAGCTTGAGACATTGCTCTTCTTCACACACCGGCACATGTCATGCATCTGTTTGGAGAGATTTTTTTGGAGAATTGCAAATTCAAAATGATTACGTAAGACTTGCAAATTTCTGTTAAACGCAGCTGCCTTTACCGCTATTTACCAAACACAGCATGGTATGCATCATCTGTCTCATTGGAGCCCCAACGAGAAAGCAATTAGAATATCTATCCTAAGATTTGATGCACGGTTGCAAATTTGAAAACCTTTGTTTCCTCGTGGCCTCTTTTTCCAAATGCACTAGAAATCTGAGCAAACACCTGATGTCTGTTGCGACATTTCAATCCAATCCAATTTCTCCCCCAGGCGTGGGGACGTCCTCTGGGAGGTCATTATGTCCGTTGTCACTTAATTAACAGTCGTCCGTATAGGGGATATGTCTTCAGGTCCGGAGCCGGCACCTTTCTCGGTGCGATGGCTCATCTCACAGAGAGAATTCCACACATTTTGCCCAAAGACATACAATATCAGAAGGTTCACACACACGAAAGCCATGTGCATGCAATATCTCCCTCTCCCCATGTAACACATTTATTAGAGTGCAATCTCGCCTTTCTTTTCCCCCTCTAATATATACACGTGGGACTTGCAGGCAGTTGGTGCAATGCAACAGAGAGCATGCTTAAATCCAAGGATCTTTACCATGTAATGATCAGATCATTGTAGAAAGGGAGGAATAGATTTTCCCAGATGTTTTAGAAGGCATCTGATGGTCCTGGCGGAAAGGGATATTTTGCCAACAACTTCTGAATCTAGAAGACATGCACTGTACATGCACATTACCTGCTCAACTAAACCTCTTGCAGATTTCCAACACGTCACATGACTTTTTACACTGCGTCTGGTGGATGAGAGTACGCATTTTCTCGACTGATGTGCACATAAACATGTGTGAAATGTAGTAGGGCTGATGTTTTCTGAAGAACAGCCTCAGGATGTTATCAAGCTGACCGAACAGTCGTAAAATCAGTCCCCTTAGTCAGTTCATCTATTTCTCGTTGTGTTACTGGCCCGTTTCCCTGCTCCTCTTTGTCTTCACCCACCTGTTACCGGCCTGCTTCCTCTAGTCTCGGCAGTGTAAGAGCCCTTTCTCCTCTTTTGTCACCCCTTATGGATCAACCTTGTTTTCTCCTTTATTTTACCTGCCACCGTCACTGCAGCACCTTTAGTTCCCAGTATCTTTTGTGCACTTTTTTACAGCATGTTAGCATAGCACCGAAACCGGAAAATGGGGGGGAAACAGTCACCTCCGTTCTGTTGGATTATGGATTATCTTGGCTGCGACCAGGTTGTCAAGCAACAAATCGAGACTCCAGGTAGTACTGGTCCCAGCCAGGAAATAGTATGACACATAATCCTTTCAATGAGTGGGTTTTACATGATTGCACCATATCTAAAATAGTAATTAGTGAATAGATGAAAAGAAACTGTTGAGAGTATTGTTCTGTTTGTGTTTGTCCACCACTGAGAGAACTGACTGACAATATTCAATATGCTGATGCACGTAAGGACTGAAAACTGATCCATTATGTAAACAGTAAGCACAACAAGATTATCTGCTGTACATGTAGTGTTATTTCGTCTCTTCTGTCTCTTGGGTTTTAATGCATTCTCCTCATTCTGAGATTTTTTCCTGAGGTGTTTCTTTACACTCTGTACTTTTAAATCCCTCGCCCATATTCCAGGACAGGCAGCTGCTTCTAGGCCGTCAATCCTGGCCCTCCTCTCCATTAATCATGTGATGTATGACAGGTCACCAACATCCTCTTCATCAAGCTCTGCTCTTCTCCTGTGGCACTCAGTCAAACAGGGCCCGCTACGGCACCAACACCTGCAAGACCTCTGCTTTGGCTTCCCTCATCACTCTCCTGAAGTGACAGCACCCCTCCCCCCTCTCCCCTCCATCCTGCTCTAACCTTGCAGCTTCCTGTGACCATTTTAGGGGACAAAATTGCCTCCAGGTACCTCTGAGCGGCAAGTCTGCAGCAGGACCGTGGCTCAATTTTTCAGACGGCTGGATCACGGGGCATCTCACTGACTCCGCTGAGAGAAGCAAAGAGTGGTGTGCCATAAGCCTGGCTTATAATCTCACACCTCACGCTGCACCGTCAGATGAATTCTCTTCACTTATATAACTGGCATGTGGAGCGTTACTACAGATGGAGGATTCTGCAACGGAGGAACGTGATGGGCCACTGGGTAGCTGTGTTTCCAGTTTGTCCGCTTGGCTGGCTGGCTACAGAGCTATGCAAAGTTAAACAGGCAGTGGTCTCACATGCCCAAACCTCTCTCTGCACACTTCATTTCACCTCGTTTTAGCAGTGTGCCCACACTGGGACAGAGGTCTGGCATAAGCGGCTTAGAGGGATGAACTAAAAGGGGCATTGGGTGGGGGGTGGGGTGGACAACAAGAAAGTATAAAAGTCCGGCAAGGTGATTAGATCTGGGTTTCTGTGTTGGCAAGTCTTCAGCAAATTCAAGTATAGCAAAGGCAATGTTAAATTATTTCTGACTTTAGGCACATACACAGTGTGTGGATAGTCTAGTTACTGCAGACTGCTAATAAAGTCACTAAAGCTGACATAATTAGCTAAAGTAAATACTATCCTCCTATATGTGAAGGCAAACGTTAGGCACAAGAATAGGCTTCAAACCCTTGTGCATGAATGAGAGAATACAGACAGTAAAAACAACAATATTCCCTCGTATGATTATAGCATGACACATTTCCAGTTCCCTGATATCACAGCTACGCACAGAGACATCTTCCCTCGTGTTAAAGATAACCAACCATATGCTCTCCTCTCCTCTGCCTTCTATCATTTCCACTCTGTCCATCACACAGAAGATGGAGGAATGACCTTCCTCCTGGAAAGTAAAGGCGAGATCAGGCCAGCTCAGCAGAACTGGAGTGATGGGGGTGGGCTGGAGTGTGTGAATTAACAGCATCAACAGCAGCCTTGCCAGAGCCGCTGTGATAGTGCGAGGGGAGAGATGTTGTGGTCCCAGAGAGACGTGGGGAGAGGAAAGGCAAGGAAAGGAAAGGGGGGTAGAAAAAGCAAGAAGAGGTGGTGAGAGGAAGGAGAACTTTTGCCCTGCAGGTGCTGAGTCATGTCGTTGCTCCATTTTGCTGTGTTTTTGCATACTTTAGATTTTTAGTTTCGCAAAGCCTCAGACTCCGGGTGTAGTTCTCCCCCCCCCCCCCCCCCGTCTCACAGCCCTCTAGTCTGGCTCCTCTGCATTTCCCATTTCTTCTACTCTTTCTTTAATTAGCAGTGTATGGGCCTCTGTTCTGTCATTAACGTGGTCTGCGCCGGATGAGACAGCTGGAGAATGAACTCACCGAGACAGACACACAAACACACACACAGTGCTTCCCATGCAGTCCTCACTTAGCATCTGGCTCAGACAACATGTCTGCAAGATTTCATAATAACTATAGTGGGCTATTTATCCATCCAACCAACATTTGTACCAAAACAAATGTGTTTACGTCAATCATAATTTGAACGTAATGTTAACATCAGCGCCTCTCGAGCGATGACAGCTGGGATTGGCTCCAGCAGACCCCCGTGACCCTTAACAGGACTAAACGGGTATAGAAGAGGAATGAATGAATGAATGCTAACATCAGCATGCTCACAATGAGGACACTACAGTGCTGGTGTTGTTTAACAGGTGCGTTCATCCTTTTTATACTGCAGTCACTGCATCCAAACCTTTTCGAAATAGTGCTTTTATTTAGTCATAAACCAAAGTGCAGGAAAAGTGAAAGTGGGGACAGGATGATCAAAGTTATCAGCCTAGAATTTATCCTGAGGGAAGCATGAATGTGTGTACTAAATGTTTTGGCAATAAGTCCAACTGCTGTGTAGATAATTTATTCAAAATCTAAGCCGCAACCTCCGGGCCTGAAGAGTGAAGCCAATGCAGAGGAGTCAAAGTTTAAAGTTATGCATAATTAAGTTAGGGATGACACCAGACACCATCACAGAGCTACAGAGTGCCCATCGGGAAACCTGTGGGTGATGTCATGAAGGGTTTGTCCGACTTCACACGCAGTCCATGCTTAAACCCACAGCTGCGGACTTGATGGTGTCACTACAAAAAGGTCAAAATTCAAGAGATCACTAAGGTCGTTGGGAGTTTTCCTCTGGGCACCACAAGTGTCAAGATATTTCTATCACTATTGCGGCTAAAAATTTCACATTAAATTTTGTATTTCACAGAGGCTCCTTTTCCTTTAATGATATTCACTTTGAGAGCAAGAAAATCTTTCTCACATAGTGGGTTTGACTGATGTGTTTGATCAATAAGCCTCAGCTGTCAAGTAAAAACCTGTCCCATCTTATACTTTAGATGGTATTTTGATTTCAGAATAAATCTTGCCAAAGCTAAATCCTGACAGCTTTCCCAGCATCGCAAAAATTGTTCATTGTTCAGAAATCAATCAGATTCTTCTAACGTGAATCTAAAATTTTCCCCCTCGTGTCGTGCACGCTCTCCGAGCTCTACCTGCCTCTCGGTTTGGAAACAACTGGTGTAAACGGTAAATGAGATGCATTTCTTATTCACCCACTCCATCCACTTTCACCTGTTTCACATGCAAAGCTACATCTGGCATAAATGCATGCAAAACACTGTTTCTGCTAGAATCTCCAAGTTATATTTATAAAAAAAACAAAAAAACAAGTTTGACTCAAGTGTGTTGTGTTGTTCCCCGCGATTTGGAGGGTATGTCTAATCCCAAGCTTGTTGTCAAGTCATGTCTCCATAAAAGTGAAGTCATGTTTTTTTTGTGTGTGAGTGTGTGAGCGAGAACTCGGCCAGGCGTATTCAATTATTAAAAGCGGGAGAGAAAACTGCAAGGCACAGAATGTATAAGCTACTGAAATTAGGTGCAAGGCGACCGGCGTGTACAGGCAGTCAGGAACACGAGACAAAAAACCCGGGTTCTCATTTCCCACCATCGCTTACATCTGCCTCAGACCTAATGGCACACTCTGTTTTGTCACACCGAGGGAACATAAGTGAGTACTTCCCAGTGCGCAAAGTGCACTGGGAAGTACTCTTGCAGTGGCTCTAAGTGGGAAATCCAGCCGCCAGACCTGAAACAAACTCCGCTAAGGATCACTTTAAATACTGTTTACTCAACACCGCGTAGCAAATTCTGTGCATCAATGCAACTACTGATCTCATCAGGCATTCCTTCTGATGTTTAATGAGGCTACAATGCGCAAAAAGAGCTGAGTCACTCCTAACCCGAGATGGCTGTCGAGTGCTATAGTTCGAATGTGGGCCATGGCAGTCATCTTCCACAACGGCGACAGATAGGAGTCAAACTACAAAGTTTTCATCAACGTGGGCCATTCCAGAGCAGAGGAGAGGAGAGGACAGGAATCAGGTAGATCTTTGGCTCACTCTTTCTCTCTCCATTAGGTGTCTAAGTGACAGAGGATGGTGATATTATTAATTCAACCATACACACACAGCCAGGCAAAGATAAGCTCAAAATAGAACCATAATTGTTGCTCCGGTGATGAGATGTGCTAGCCTTGTTGTTTTCAGACAGCAGCAGCCTCAACAGATTTTGCACAGAAGGAAAGCCGGAGAGAGAGCAGGGCTGCACACGCGTGTGCGCCAGAACAGAGACGGGGAGAATTGGTGTGTCACTCAGCTCTCTGCTCCTCCGTTCTTCAGCTCATTACACTGCGCTGTCATTAAAAGTAACTTCCCAAGGTCTGGGCCAAAGGACAAATCAATCTGGATGTATTTGTCGTCATAAAAGTGCTGAACAAAAGGTGCAGCCCGCCGCCTAATTCTCCTCTCCAGGCAATGACTCTTCTTCCAGTTTCTCTTTTATCATTACGGCTTCTTGTGGAAGGCGAAGGTCTTCATTTCCGCGCTGCCTGAAATGCCAGTCCATCGCCTCCGATACCATGCATTATATTGTTGAGTGAGCAAAGAGCATCCGGGGGGCATCGGGGCATCTTATGAAAGTGCATCGTGTTAAGAGAGCACAATAAGCACACGTTTCGCCTCTTACACACATACACACACACACACAAATGCGCACGCCCCTGTTCAACTACAGCGTCAAGTCGTTCAACGGTGACCACTTAGCATCTATGCGATACAACGCACTGGCTCTGGTTCAGTCTGAAGAGATGAAGGCAAGCCTCTGCCTCTTATAGCAGACATTTCTACCACCAGTTGTTGCAAAATACCCAAAAGTCCTTGTAATGTAAGTAATGTTTGATATTCTGAGACTTGGAGGACAGGTCACTGAGAAGAACCAAACACAACGACACTATAAGTACTCAGGTATTCAAAAGTCAGTTGCTGGTTTTAAAAAGTGTATTAATGAACAAAGCATTTCCTTCAGAAAAAACATTTCTGGTCTTTGAGCAATCCAATTAAGGAGTGATGTTCTTATTTTCTAGGCCAGAAGAATTAAAATGGGATACCTTCTAAAATGTAAGAAATAAGCAGAATTTATTTTATTTAACTTCAAAATGTGTGCACTAGTTTTTCAAACCAAATCTCAAGGTGACATCTTCAAACGCTTTTTCAGAATAATAGACCAATTTATCCAATTTATAAATTACATAAAAGGTAAAAAAGCAGTACATCTTCATACTGGTCTGAACTGAAGTGTACGTAAAGAATGTTTGGAAATTACAAATAACTTCATGATTAGTCAGATTAGATGAAAAAGACCCAGGTAAATGTTCTTCTGTTAGACTGCAGTATTCCCTGAAACTCAAGTCCATGTGAAGCACTGCAGCAAAATACACCAATCAGCCACAACATTAAAACCACTGACCAGAGAAGTGAATAACATCGTCCATCTTCATCGCAAAAATGGTTTAGGAGCAACTCAAAAAACATGAAAGGTTGACCTGGCCTCTAAATTCACTAGGTCCTAAACTGATCAAGTATCTGTGGGGTGCTTCACAGAGGCCCCTCCCCTTAACCCATAGGACCCAAAGACCCTCACTAACAACATTATGTTGCCAGACACCACAGGACACTCTCAGGAGGCCCGTGTTCATTCTCTGATGAGCCAGAACTGTTTTGGAGGTACAAGGGAGACCTACACAATTAGGCAGGTGGTGATAATGCCTGATCAGTGTACATGTAAGAAAAAGCCGGTGTAAGGTTTAAAGAAGGGAAAAGCTTCACAAACATCTGTGCATTTGATGTTCTGCAGCTGTGTGGAGCAAGTGCAGCGTGGCTGAAGGAGCACTGAGGTGAGAAGTTCCTGATGAGATATCCAGAGGATAATGATGACAATTCCAATAACTCGCCTCGCTCACTGCACACCCACTCACTCACTGCACAGAATCTTAATCCTTGGCTATAATCCTGCTGACGGAAAGGACCCAGACAGCCATTTATAACAATGGGAGTCATAAAAAAGACAAGACAAAATACATCCCTGCTGGGTTTATGACAAGACCCCAGATTACATCCGCTTTGACAATGGAAATAACTAAAGTGCAGCCGTGCTCGATCCCAGACCTTTTTGCCCTGTATGTCTTTAACGGCCCGCAGCGTCTTACTGCTTCTTTCCGCTTTTAGAGTGACTATATAATTCCGATTCCACAATCAGCCTTCCACAGAGATCGTGACGTAGTGCTTCTAAATCTTTAACTCCCTACATTATGAACAGGTGAACACAGCGTTGGCGTCACGCCAGGATATTATGCAGAGACAAAGCAGAGAAGTGACAGAGAAATTTAATCACAGGTGAAAACAGCTTGTGCTGATAAGACTGTGGAGGTGTGGTTTTGGATCTGCAGTCGGGGATTAACTGCTAACCCCCATCATGGGGCCATATTGGCTATAAATGCCGTTTCCAGCTGGGGAGTCGGCAGAAGAACTGGTGGAAACACAATGTGCTGTGAGGGAGCCGAGGGAGTTTGAGGGATTGCAGGATTTAGGTACTGAGGGATAGAGGCTCTGTAGGTCGCTCTCTTGAATCAAAAACCAGTCAGACAGCCAGGACTGCAAGACCACCTTTGCCAACCTTTGCCAACACAAATGTATGCTGCATATATTATGTACGTACTTCGGTGTAAAAAGGGTTAGCTCCACCCCCATGAGATTTTCAACATTTTGTTCTCAGTAATCCTCTTGTGCAAACATGGAGCAATTGTCATGTCTGCACTGCATGTTCTGGGGCTGACTCTCAACTCATGTGACACAGGGAAGACTTCATGGGAATATCGTAAAGTGCTGCAAGGAGGGGGACGACTGGGGAGAAGGACCGAAGGGTTAGGGCGGCCAGAGGAGTACGCGGCAGAAGCCAAGACATTTCTGTTAGTTGAGTGCTGACACTTACTGGGCGAGAAGTCAATGGAGAACAAGCATGGAGGGTAGGCTTTGACATGTCTGCGGCTTGGGGAAAAGTTAGCTCTCAGACACACATCAGGACAGGGGGGAGGGTGAGTCAGCACCGCCGGGAGTTGAATGGAAGAGGCGATAACACGTGAGAAGGGCAAGAGAGGAGAAATGTTGACAGTGCCCATGACGATACCATGACAACTCGGATGGCTCAGGTGTGTGCTGTGACCTGATAATAATCTCAAATAGGTTGATCATATTAAAGTGTGTGTGTGAGTGTGTGTGTGATGGTGGTGGTGGGGACAGCTTGCATGCAAATGTTACAGATTTTCGATCTTTCGATGAATGTGAAAAATATACACTATCTGGACATTTGAATGTGTGGAGTAGATTTTTTACAATGCATCCACCTGAAAATGTATAGTCAAAGACAGAGAAAGGCGAACCATGTTGTAAGAGAGTATATTTAAAATAGAAACAGAAAAATGTCTGAAATCAAAATTGAATAAATAACAAAGTGGCCCACAAAATATTTAATTTAGTATTTCACTGCACTGTCAGTTATGTTGGCATATTTGCAGCTGATATCTGTACAAAATGAGTTACTGTATAAATTGTCTGGGAACAATAAAATACGGTAAGTTAATTATTTATTTTTTTAATTGTTGGTCAATCTATCGGCTAATAACCTGGGCTCTAATAATACTGTATGTACGCATAAAAAATAATAAAAAAAATCTATTCATTCAGCCATCTGCCCTATACACAAGTACATATCATCCCTGCGCAAACAACAAATAATGGAGCTTGCGGCAGTGGTCTGTGAAGTAGAAACAACTTGTTTTCATAACCTCTCTAAACCAATGGTTCGACACAAGACACCGGAATCTATTTTTTTCTCCACCATTTGCACATGGCTCAGTTGAAAAGGGATGCAAATCCACCGCTGTCTGAATCCCTTCTTTTCTTTGCAGTTCACAGAGGAATCCGCAACAGATACATTGATTCTGGAAGACAGACGACCTCAGGTATGTGCGCGTGGTTGAAAGCAGAAAGAAGAAGAAGAAAAAAAAAAAAGAATAATGAGGCCCCACATCTTTCCTGCAGACAAATTATGTAACAGACAAACGATGGGATCCAGACCAGAGGAGTGAAACCTGAAAGGCATCTCAGGCAGGATGTGCAAGTGAATCATGATGTAACATGATGAATTTCCGGAGACATGGACTAAGGATGTTGGAGGCTGCCATTTTTCAGACGGTAACCTGTACTGCAGCAGTGATGCATGATAAACACACGCATTTACACACACATGCCAACACATCTAGTTCTCATGCTGAATCTAAAAGTGTTTTCATGTTATCACTGCACCAACATATTTTATTCTTTCATTTTTTCGATCTCACCAAAACAAAATTACTGAAGAATATTACCATGTGCACACACACATTTGACGACATTAATGAAATATACCTGTCTTCCGTTATTGTTTTATTAAATAAATAAATGGAATCAAGACAAGATTTAACCCCTAAGATTTATAGTTGGATAAATGCACTGGAATTCACGCAGGCTAAGGTTTAGGGACGTGTGGACATCTTCAGTAAGAGTCCATTTACAACCACATCCTTTGCAAAATACAAACACGCACACAACATCCTCGTAGTATAGCCGAGGCACACAAAGGGCAGACAGAAAATCCTCACTCCTGATTCACCCCAAACCTTGGACCTTTCCAATAATCACACCCAGACAAGTGCTTGACACCCAGGATGATCACAGCTCTAATCCCCATACTCATGTGGGGTAAAGCTACCAATTGTTGCCGTAGAGTAATTGCTCTGCATAGTAATTATCCTCCATAAACACTGCTGCTACATGCCCCCCTGAAGAACCAGCTGTAATTATTTCTTTTGAAAGGGAATTTTTCATTGCCTTCAATGAAACCACTTAGCAGATGGCAACTTTTAAGGTTTTGCAGTTGTGTAATGAGGGGATATTCTCGTTAAATGGAGCCTCAGCAGGCTTTCCTTCGAAAGGAGGACAATGGTTGGAGAAAAGGAGAGAGGGGAGGGCTGCAGGCTGCAGGCAGGGAAGTGAAGTTTATTGTCGTCTCAAGGTTATGGTGTAGCTCATCTACCTGTGAAGCTCCATTGACCAAAATGCTCTTCATGGGCTATAAACAACAAACTAACAATTGCCTGCTGGCCACACACACACACATGCACACCTGTATTTACACACTAATTCCTCCCGCTAATGTGTTCTGCAGCATATCTCCACGGTGGCAGCATGACGCATGCTGACACCTCTCTATAAATTATGAAAGCATAGACCAAATCAGACATTAGTCTCTGTCTAGCTCTAACAAAAGCACACTGGGGCCACCTTCAAGCAATCCAATGGTGAATTAAAAAGAGAGGATAAATCAAACTGTCAAAGATTTTGCATCGACCTGCAAACTGCCAGATTAAAATAGTCTGTGTGCTTATAAAAGCTTTGCCAATAGTTTCTAGACAGCTCTGCCACCCACTCGTTGTGGTTTAACAGCACTGCACCAACCCCACGAACCCACCCATCCAACTAAAGCACGAGAACACCGACGCCCAAATTAATTGGAGCTGAATTATATTGTTTGAGGACAGTTATTTATCTCCACCAATATCCACAAGGAAAGACCATAAGGGGTTTTGTAGGACAATGATTAATTTAATCAAGTGTGAGTGAACTTTCTCCAAAAATCATGCTGCTCCGACAGATAATCCGCTTTCACTGAAACGTTTCCAACAGGATTAGCCCCCGAGGGAAGCCTGGATGTGTTCTACAGGGGAGCAAGAGAGAGCGAGAGAGAAAGCAGGAGAATGAAAGAAACACAGACGGAAAAGGGGAGACACTGAGAGGAAGATATAAAAAGGCGGAAGAAATTGAGAAAGACAGAAAGGCAGGTTCACGCACAGGAGGAGGCAGGGAGGATGATGGAGTCAGATATAAATGAATCTGTCAAAATCAAGAGTAAGATATTTATGAAGGAGATAAAATAAAAGATGTGGAAATGGAGAGGAGCCATTGGAAGGTCTACAACAAACAGAAAACACTTCATTGTGCACAAAATATGGTTGTGTGGGTGATGGAGATCAGCAGTTGACATCTCATGCCATGCAGTTGGCATGAGATGTCTTAAATGCAATTTTGCATTCAATTCAAAACTCATTCAAGAGATTAAATGAATCCATATTATTTAACAAATAATCTACAATAAAAAAAATTACAGTAGGAAACAAATATTCTCATAGCGTATAGGCTATCTTCCATAAAAAAATAAACTAAAAAAAAACTGCACAACAAATAAAATAAATCAGAAGTGCAGATTAAGCTTGAAAATGGAACGGCGTGCAGTAGAGCTCAATTGTCTTTACGCTAAAAGGTGTCTTGACAATAAAAACTAACGAGGTTTGCAGAATGTGCAATTTTTAAATTGCATTACAATCTCAAGAGTCTCTCAAAGCTCACACAGATCTCCAAAGTCTGCCTCCGGCCTGATAATTCAACCTCCTATTTAAAATCTATGTTATGCCAGGCTTGAGGTCACAACTGCCAATGGGGCGGCGCTGAGCCGCACTGAAAGCTGTAGCCTTTGATTAAGCTCCTCTATTCCAAGCCTAATGCCCTGGCCTTCAATTATTCACCAAGTTGGTGGAGAGGGGTTGTGCATGCTACAAGCTTGCTAAGTGTGTTAGCCTAAAAAACATAATGCAATAAAGCTCATCCATGCATAATGGATGGGAGACTGGGAATGGTCTCTGTCGTGGGAAGACAGAATTGGAGAGAGGGGATCAGAGAGGCGGCTGTGTTGCCAAATCGTCATCCTCCCATGCCAGGGCAGTCTCCGGCCACAACCCCTCCTCTTCTATCTGCCGCTTTCTGTTCCTATTCATTCAGCAGAGCTTAAGCACAGCTTTTTTTCAATTTCAAGGGAAATGACAAGTGGAGGACATGACTACACAAAGAATTAGAAAGCCAACAGAGGTCACAGTGGAGTGAATGCAGCAGTAGAAAGGATTACGTCCAGGATTTTGGGGGGGTTTAATTTTTAGTTATTTAGCAACCTTAAGCCCTAATGCATTTTCTGGTCATAATTAATTGTAATACACAAAGATGATCATCTCTCTGTCACATGACTGCATGCAGCGTGTTGTGTAATCAACACCACTCTGGTTTTAGCATGCCAGCACAGCTCACCCTCTCCAGCAATTAGGAACTGATTGTCCCCGAGGTGTGTTGCGTGTCATGCAGGCTCATTTAGCACTTCCTGGTGTAGCATGGCTTTAAAAGTCCAATTCACACCTTCAGAATCTATAATACTCACTGTGAAGTCTTCGTAGGCCTAAACTATTCAAGGTTACACAGTCACGAAGAGGAGATCTGATGCGCTACTCCAGGATGGATAATTTTCTTTACTTACTACTAATCATGGTCCACTTTAAACCATGACTGTTTATTTCAGCCTGTTAAGTTTCAACAGAGATCACAGGATTTTAATGAAGCTGAGTGAAGCCTGCTTCAGAGTGGGAAAGTATCAAGTTGTATTTTGCGACAACCAATGGTTACAGTCGACCTGGATGGAGGACACCAAGAAGAGCAAGGCTCCATCCATGCACTAGCAATATTTTTATCTAACCTCATGTTACACTCAGAAGCATTTGGGGTGGAAAATATTCAAGAGGGTTACCTAGGCAACTGTAGCCTGGAACGTCCACTAGTGACCAGCTGTCAGCTACAAAGTGATGGGAAACAAGCAAATCGCTTTATATGTGGACGGGGCTGTGCTTAAAATGTTCAGTGTGCAAACAAGGGGAAGAAACAATATTGCCGAACATCTATCTATCTATCCATCCATCCATTATCTAATACGGCTTATCCTGCAGAGGGTTGCGGATGGCTGGATCATGTCCCAGCTGTCATTGGCGGAAACGGCAATGAAAATCTCGGGCTCAGCAAAACACTGAGCAGACAAGGCTCGCTCCAAAGCTAAAGTCACCCTGTGGGGATGGCTTTTACCCACCGGTGAAAATTGAAGGATGGAGATGAAGTGTAATGCAGAGTTTGGTGGTTTTTCTCTTGGTTCTCTTCAGCTTAGTGAGCTATGTACTGTGAAGTGGCAAAGGAGGTTGGAGGAGGGTGTGATTTGCATCTTGCTCAGCTAAAGCAGTGAGAAAGCAGCATGTTGTGTTAAGACAGAAAAAGCATCAGTATGCTCTGCACATACTTTATTTCTCTAATAAATGTTTAACAGCTATTTACAGCTTTGGCGCAGCTCATAAAAAGAAGCACTCAATTTCTTGAATTCCTCCGTGGACAAAGTGTTTAATACAAGTGTCCTTGAGCCGGACACTTAAATTTACCAGAAGACTCCCTGCTCTGGATAAAGACTCAAAATGTATAAACTTAAAATGTGACTGACCTTTTTTCAAGTGGAGTGCTATAAAAAATAAATGCTCTGGGAGTAATATAAAATGGTTATGAGAAGTGTTTTGCGGCACAAAAAACCAAGAATTGTTTCCATTTTCAGTCTGAAGGTTGGCGAGAAAAAGGGAAAAGGGAGTTTAATGCACAGAGATACAGTGCGTAAATAAACTGCTAAAACCAAGCAGAGTGCTGTTAAGCGTGCATAAGCCCTTTGAATTAGTCTTCCTGATCTGCCTTGGATGACAGCCGTTCACGCAGGCAGAATACAATATGAGAGCGTATCACCACAACACAGACTGTTCTCTTATGTCAACTCGCCCGCTCCAAACAAAAAAACACAGCTTTGGCTTTATTCCCTCATTATACTGCCACTAACATGCAAACTCCGACGCGGGCTATTGCCAGGCTACGGCTGAAGGGTTTTCGAGCAGTGTTCAGGGCGGGGTGACGATCGGCTGTTATCAAGACACGCTGCCCTTTCTGTGTTTGTCCTCAACGCTGTAACAGTAGATTTCCTCTGAGACACTTGAGAGCTCTTCTTCTCTACTCCGTCTGTTTACTAGCCAACAGCATGTAAATGGCTTCAGGATTCATTAGATGTTGTCGCTCATAAAGCAGACCTCCAGCTTCTCACAGTTGACTGGCGCAGCATTAAAAACATCCAGTAAACTGCCCAATAAAAATAAAACAAAGAGGGAACGGGATTGTAGATACTGAACGCGGCGGCATTACTGTTAAACTCTATAATAATACCCAGACCTTCTTCTCATGGGTCTGTCATGCTTATGAATAAATCAGATTAACGGCACTTGAACCTACATTGCTCGGCAGGGTTTACAACAACAAATAAAGCAGATAAAACCAAAAGAGTGTAGACGCTTGTAGTGTAGTTTGTTGGACTGAGGCGTCTCTCAGGGCTGTTGCAGTGGGGACAACAGAGTTCAGAGCAGGAAGACGACCCGTGTTTCTCGCACAGTGGTGCTGATGTTGGCAGACAGATGTGGTTGCCACGATGCCCAGTGTGTGTCACAAATATTTGCGGGTGTGTGGCAGAGGGAGCTGGTGTGCGCTGCTGGTATACACACACACACACACACAAACACACACGCACAGACGCATTCCTGTCTTCGCTCATCTATGACTGTGCGTCTTCCCATTACCACACGAGCGTTTATGATTGTGTGTCGCACATAGCGTGTGTGCATTTTGTGTGCCCTTTGCATGTCAGTGTCCTCATGGGTGTGTGTGTGTGCGTAAATCATGGCCTGCTACAGGGCCACGACACAGCCAGGCATTGTGTCACAGCAAGAGCCTGGCTGCACTGAGAAAATAGCTGCAAGAGGAGAAACAAGATGTCATGGCTTAGCAAATATTTACTCCCCGCGCTGTTGGTCAGATGCAGATCCAGAGACAAAAAAAAAAAAAAAGCACCTCTTTCAAACTTCCTGCTTATCTTACACTTTAAGCATTTAAAAAGGCTGACATTGTGTGCAGTGTGTCAGAAGTGAGCCATAATTAAAGTGGATCTAGAGTGGCGATCCATTAAAATGATAGGAGGCAATCTTGGAGCCAGCAGGTGCCATGGTCAAAGCAATTGACCCGAGATTATTGAGGTGTGATACAGCAACGGGCTGACAGGCTGGAAAAAAAGAAAAGGGTCCCCAGCAGAGACCGATTGTCGTCCCGTCAGTGTTTACTGTGTTCATTAAAAAAAAAAAAGAAAAGGTCTCTCTTCACGGCCTCTTGGTGATAAAGCAACATGGGCGACAAAATGTGTGTGTGTGTTGGGAGGGGGGGGGGGCACGGCTGGGAAGAGATGAAGAGTGAAAACAACTGAGAGAAGACGACTTGTTTACTCTCACACTGTGTCATCAGCTGTGAATGTGTGGTTGTGAGAGAGAAGCAGACGTGGAAACAGACAGAGGGAGAAGGGGCTGATCATTGCTTGTAATATGAGTAAGTGGTGATAATAACACTGTAGACAAGCAGCAGACATTTACGTACAAAAGCATATGTGCACTTTAAATGCAGCATATGAAGAGAATGTGATTATAGCCGACAATTTCTAATATGGGAGAATTTTAAGAGATTTGTTTTCATAATGAGCGTGTGGTTATGCTACTCAAAAAATCATTAACTAAATGGATCTGGTCAAAAAAGACAAAGATGACTTCATCTTGTTCTTGTTATTACTACGGCATTAGTAAAGGCCTGCATTATTACAAATTTAAAATGTATTCATATAGTGCCAAAAGTGGTGCATGATAAAAGACCATAATGCAAATAAGAAACTTAAAATAAAATGCGAGCAGTCATGGGGGAAGACAAAAGCAGTCACAAGATCTTTCAGTAAGTCCAACGGGAGAAGCTTCCTAAGGTCAGGAGCTACAACCGCCAAAGTGAAGTGTTGTTTTGTCTCGGAGCGAGGAACCACCAAAAAAGCCTCAAAGTATCAGAGCACCTCTGATTCATGCCGGTATTATACTGTCACAGTGGCTCTTTAAAATAGCATGTAGTGACAGGTGAAAAGGGGACTGACCACATAATGAACCCGAGTGGAGCAATATATTCCTCAGCTGGTAGAAACAAGAGTAAACCACACCATCGACACACTGGTCAAGAAGGTTAGTGTGCCAGAAAAAGATGCATATCCATTGTGTTTGCTGTATTCTAGCCACTTAAATGAGGGTGACCAGACGTCCCCGATTTCTGGGGACAGTCCTCGTTTCGGGTGACCTGTCCCTGGTTAAAGCTGTCCCCAAAAATGTCTCCAATATATATGAAGTTTTATGGATGAGAAAACAAAAATGCATGTGGACTAGAACAACAGTTATTACGGTAGCCGGTCACGATCAGTTCCAGGTGGTTCAGCCCGTTTTATTACTCTATTACTCAGAGGTCGCGCTAGACTTTTTCGTTGTCTGTTAAGGCATCCATACTACTGATCAGGTAGTATTTTAAAATACTACCTGATCGGTCCTAGCAATATACTTTACAATATACAGTCAATGATTTTCATCCGATTCCTCCAATTTGGTAGCCGTTAGCCGCATATACATAGACATATATACATATACATTGTACATATGTTTATGGTTAGCTGCATAGACATATAGCCAAGCTCTGATGTGTGCGTCAGTATAATCGGTGTACCAGGAAATGGTGCACAGACAAAGGTTCTGTGATGTTTGGAATGAATACTGCGATTAGAGACAAGAGCCAATTAATAAGGTCACTCGCCACCATGTGTGTGAAGTGGAATCTGTCAAAATGACTGGTGGCCTTCAGATTTTTCTGCTCAAAACGGTCAATGCCGGAAAATATTCGGTTAATGCGACCCCTGGTTTCACCCGATATAATGTACCTGATAAAAATGACTTCTCATCAAAATATATTAAAGTACAACAATACTTGAGAAATTGAAGTACTTTTCTTTTCTTTTCAACTATAAAAATTTAACAAAAAAAGTATCACAGGGGGCTCATTTGAAAAGTCTCTAGTGGGAAAATTTAGGGAAACTTAAATGAATCGCTCCTTAAAAGATAAACACATAATGGAGCTAGGAACTTGAAATTCAGTCCAGTGAAGGCACAATCTTCCTGCATCACTGGTAACTCTGGTAGAGATAGTCAAAAAATGGCACTTTTTGAGTGGGTAAAATATCACGAGCTGACTGTAAAAATGTTTTTGACCCAGTGAATTCCATTGGAAATGACCACTAAATGATATTTTTGCATAAGCATTACACTAAATGTAATACATGCAAATACCAGTGTTGTTGTTCACACAGTGTTATTGTTGTATGGTTTATTGTAACAAGACATTCAGAAGATATCAAAGGTAATGCAAGATACAGAAATAAATAATAGATATATAGCATCCTGGTTTCTTTCCACACTAGTGCAATGATTCAGATATTTGGACATTGGTGGCTTGTTTGTCCCAAGTCGAACCGTGAGGTTGATCTAGCTTGAGGCTGCCTCTGGTGAGGAAGCTGAAGGTGTGAGCGACAGGCTGCTTTACTCTGACAGACACGAGCTGTGTCCTTGTGCATCCCTTTGCGTCCCTCTTTCCTGGCTCTGTATCACGGCCATGTCTGTTTTTAAAACACTCACAACAGTCAAGCCCTGAGCGGCTGCCAGAAAACTTTGGTAGCACAAAATGACAGCAGAAGGAAAGAGTAAAAGGATGACACGCCCTTCTTCGGTTGTCTGTCAAATTTCAGAGCCCTCCGCAGCGTGTGCTCTCACCACGAGCACAAACAACTCCTCTTGTCCCCCAAAAGCCTCTGCTGCTCTCCTCCCTTGTGATCTTGCCTCCATGGCTACCTTGTCCATGGCGAGGCAGATGTCTGAGTTCACAGCAGCAGAGGGAGCATTTCTGTGCGATAGTGCAGTGTCTGGGAAGCGGGGATATTGAACCACTAAGCTTTCTCACTGTAACCAAAGCACTCTAATGGAACTCACTAGTGGCTGGATTTCCAGTGTAATGCACGGCAGTAAATCACATTCATTGTCTACGTGCTTGTGCAGTAAATGAGGAGGAGTGGTCAGGCTTGTCATGGCCAGCAGGAAATCATTTCCAACAAACCTGGGTCTCGCCTGAGGGAGAAAAATTCAGAATCTGAAAATAGCGGTTAACAAAATTCCTCTGCAATATGCACTACTATCAGCGACCGTCATGAGCAAACGTAATTCTTATGTTTATTCATATATACCGGCCTCTACACTGCTAACGTAATGTTGACGTCATCACAGTTCTACTAGCGAAAACCTCACGGCCTTCTGCTGTCATTCATTTCGTTGCCTGGCCCTGACCTCATATTCTCCTCATATTGAACGAGGTCTGCTCTTGCGATCACCAGCTGTCAGTTATCTGGAGCCCGCAGAGCTCCTATTTTTTTCAGCATAAAAGTATCCAGAGTCGTCCGACCCCTCCTTGAAAGTCAAAACCAATTCTGCATTCTACAATAGCACTCATCTTCTGAGACAAGCCATAAATCACGGCGGTGAGGCGTGCAGTACAACAGAAAGGACTGCAGTGCTGCACTTTAACCCAGCCGTTGCTGCAGCTGGCCTCCTCCCCTCCTCTCCTGCTCCCTCTCCTTGATTACAGGCAGAGAATCTTTAGCACAAGAGCTTGATCATCTTCGGCAACGGCCAAACATCCACCCTTCCCTCTCCTCCTCCTCCTCCTCGTCACCCACTCTCTCCCCCATCCTTTCCACCTATAAAAGCCTTTACTCCCCTCCATTACACTAATAAGGCTAATCACCCCTCCGGCTGGTGCAGCCATGGGCCTGGGAGAACATGTCAGCAAAGGGAGATCAATGGACTACATCAAAGGGCTAGAACCGCACACAAACCACCCCAGCACAGGGTCTGAGAGATAAGGCTGCTGCTCCCCTACATTTTTCATGAGATTATACACTACTGTTCTGTTATTGCCTGTGGTTTGAGTGCAGGATGCTTTTAATGAGCAGGGCCGCACCAGATACTAGCGCTGATGGCGGTTTGTAGACATGACAACGCAGGCATGCAGCGGACGTGGGCACACACATGTAACTACTAGTGCATGCATGGTTGGTACGGCAGGGTTAAGTACGTATCTGCACACAAATCCCCACGCAGACATGGCTGTGTAGTTATTTCCACAGATCCATTAGAAGTTCATCCATAATACATTACTTGCTAATTAGGGGATAGTTTTGCTGGTGCTAAAGTAATGTTGAGGGCAGAGAGAGGAGTTGGAGCAGGCTGCTTTGCCAAGTAGCTCGGCAGCACACTTTCAGCTTCGTCTTCCTCTTTTTGTTCCTCCTGAAGGCCAAACAAGTGCTTTACTATGCTCCAAAGGTTCGAGCTCAGGCTCTGCAGAGGAGCTGACCGGCTGAAGAGCTCAGAAGAGAGAAGAAGGCCCCGAAGAAGTAGGATGTTAACAAGAGGCTAGTTTCCTTCATTTAAGGGGAAGAAATGAGGGGATAAAAGAAACGCTTAAGCCCTCTCTCAGCAAAGTCTTGAAGAAGAGGAGCGGGGATGAATATGTATGAGGAGCTTTGTTAGGGAGGTGACCTTTAAGTCCGACTAAGGCGTTAACTGCCTGATACTGGCTCAAATGGGCTTGGACCCACGGCCTGCACATGACATTTTCCTCACCAGCTATTCGACAATAGAGACAGCGTTATCTGCGCCTTATAGAAAAAAAAAACACGTTTTTTTTTTTTCTATCCATGTTTTATATGCTGCTCAACATAAAACTATGATGGTGCCACATTGTTCAGTTTATCGCGTCAGTGTGAAGCAAATAAAACTTTTAAAAAGTACTCTTTAGAGCAACGTGCATGCGGTTTCTGTCTAGAACACAGAGCTCTCAATCAATTACACCTGCCTGCCTAAGAACACAGAGGACAAAAGCAGGATGGATAAAAGCAGAGGGAAAATCCTTTTCGCCCTAAAAAAATCTCTACTGGAACAAGCTGATCCATCTCACAGCAGAGACATCGACTTTCCCAGAACAGCGTTTATCATAACTTAAGAGAAGCAAACTGCAACAAAGAGAAGCAATAACACTGCGTGATTTTCTTTCTAATTAAATGGACGCTGTGAAACGTAAGGAGCTGTGTGTAATGCATTCTCAATGATGTGCCGGGTTTGCCTAAACGCATCTCTTTCCAAAGAGACAATGAAATTCTGCAGATTGGAGACAAGAAATGCTAACAGAAACCACGTGGCTAACTTCATATGGCTTACATCAAACATGGCATATTTTATTCTCTTGGCCACGGAGCAGCAGTATGTTGGTATAATGTTTATAGTTTGTTCATATCGTGCAGATTACGAGCTAAACAGGCACCTAAAACTGAGAACGGTGCAAAAATCAACTAATTAACATTTATGTAACACGAATCAGCAGTTGCAGCAACAGCAGCAGGAGCTGAATAAATTCACAATTCAAATTTTCCCTTTCTCTGATGTTTTATTTTGATTTTTTTAACAATGCCGGAATTGCCAAGGGAGCCACGCTTTCATACTCCGCCAGGCTAGAGAATGTGTTTTAACAGTCTCCTACACACTTTTCTTATTTGATTTTCTGCTACAGTACCCCTATGCAAAAGGAAATAATTAGATGCCCTTCCACTGTAATCCTCATTTAGTAGAGGTATTTTACAAATTCTTTGGCATTTTTCTAAAAGGCGAACACATGCAGTATTGTCACAACATAATATGTGTCAACAAACAGGCTGATTCTTGTCAGGACAGTACCTCCCAGGTGAGCTCGACAAAAGATCTGCACAAAATAACGAAGATTCAGCAGCGCTCAAGGGCATTTTCTAACAATACCACAAACGGGTTTCACTCATTTAACTATGAAATGTGGCTAGGTGAGACATTACAATTTTTAATTATTAAAATTCTAATTCTAATTAACATTTTTAATGATGAGAGACTCTTGTCCATTTAAGAAGTTATCCCTCTATGGAGCAGGTTTTTGGCTACATACCCAGCTGATAGACCTGTCTTTCCAGTCACACAAAATCAGTTCTGGCAGCTATCTGTCTTACAAGCTGTCTCCTTCTGTAAGTCTTATAATGAGGATCAGCGTGCACATCTCAAACGAACAGCTCTTAAAGAGCAACCTGATCCGAGATGCATGGCCACATAGTTGCACAGCTGAAATATACAGCAATGTCTCCGGACCACACCCAAAAATGATCCGAGTGTCGCCACGCCGAGCTGTTGTCAGTCTCATTTTAGCTAACCTCTCCCCCTGCACAGGTCAGCTGCAGGACGTGCCAGTGCTCAACGCTGGACACAACAGAGTGATGAATCAATCACAGATTTATTCAAATGGTGGTTGAAAATTCAGGTGCAGGAGATGGGTTTTATATTCTAAAAAAAGACATTAACATGTGTCATTATTCAAATGTCAAAACGGCAATAAAAAGGCAATCGCTGCCAGAAGAGTTCAGAGGTCGGATGTCTTTAACACGTGGAAGGTCATGATATTGATGCATGTATACAAACTACAACAAATACGTTCTCCATAACTGATAATTGCTGGACCCACATCTATTACAAGTTATGCATATTGTTTCCTCCATATGTTTATTCTATATTGTCCTCATCTGACATGTGTGGTGTTATTAAGCAGCTATAAGTCTGACTCATTTGGCCAATTTAACAGGATCCCACAAATCCAGGAAAATGTCACAGGAAAAATGTACAGTTCTTTAGTCGTAATCATGTTTCAAGCATTATTACACAATAAGGTTGTAAAATACTGCTTTAATGTTTATACCCTCAAATACTGTAGAACGATATTAGAAATACACATTTTAATGGTGTGCAGACAGACGTCATTGATCTCAGTGGGTATTCTTATCGTGGTCTTATGTGATATTGACAATGCTTCACTATTAGCAGTAAAGCAGCTCACTGCATTCAGTGAGGAACAGACAGGCAGACTCCAGGGGATTATTATGTGGCTCTAGCTGGACTTCCTTTCATACACTCTTTCTTCCTCTGCCTGTCTTCTGCAAAGAGGATGCCTTAAAAGGTAATGTGTATGATGTATCCTCTGCTCAGCCCAGTGTTTCTCTGATTTCCAGCAACTCGCTTCCTGTGAAAATGGAGCCTGTAAAATCAGAGCGACATACTCACTCCCTTTGTCAGAGCCCTGGAGGACTTGAAACCGTGCCTTAAAAAAAAAAAAAAAACCAAAAGATAACTCCAACTCATCAGCAAATGCATTTATGGAACATACAGGACAACAACGTGAGCACGTGGATATACACAGAAACACACAAACCAAAGCACAACCTCAAAGGTGCCCCACTGTGCGGGTCGAGCCGCTTGCTTTTTGTGGGAACTGAGAAAACATTTCTCGTGGTGGGGAAAGAATCCCAACTCATTTTCTGTGACTTAAGTTCCTTGTGAATCCATTATTTTTTCACTCTGGAAGTGTGACCTACTTATTCTCTGACACACACACACACACGCACACATACACGCACTTCTAACTGCCACAACAGTTGGGCGTGGCGTAGCTGTGTGTGTCACCTGTGGCTTTTCCCATCTGTAAAAAGAGAGAACAAGTACATGCATGCCGCCCCCATTTCTCTCTGCTCCCAGGGAGCTATGGAGCTGTTGCAAGGCTTCTCCTGGGACGAATATACATGCATACGGACTCGCATACACGCGCACGCACACACAAAAGTGCAGAAGGAGCGCTAAATATTGCCATCAAAGCCTTCCTGCTTGCCTGTCACCCACATTTTTCTTCACTCACGAAAAATCATTATGATGAATTCAGGGCTTCCTCGTGAGTGGCAAAGGATAGAATACAAAAAGGAAGAATTGAAATTTGTTCTTCAGTGTCAGACATATAGACGGCATATATGGGATGTGATATGAGACAACACTAAAGAGACGAAGCTCTCTAATTAAGGGTGGATATTTAATTGAAAAAAAAAAAGCATCCATCTGCAAGTAATATCCCCTTGTCACTAATTCAACAGAGAATCATTTCAAGAGGGCGATTAATGCACAGTGAGGTTAATAAGAAGCACGGAACCGCACATGACTGACAGTTCTGCTTAGGTTAATACATGCCACTTTAAGCACTGTGGAGTATTTGACAAGTAAAATAGAGAATATGTGTGCATGTTTATGGACTGATGCTCCTCGCTGTTTTATGATTGCTACCTGCAGTCCTCTCACAGTCCTGCATCCTCTCATTTCTCCCCATCTCTGCTTCCTTTTCACTCCCTCCTCTACCAGCCCCTGGTATCCCCCTCCTCCCGCTCTTTAAGCAGTGGTCCGTGACATTACCCATCCAGTACAACTCCCCCCGCAGGAGAGCCATATCGGCTCACTGTCTCCACAGGGACTCCATTACTTTTTTTTGCTGAAAGTCTTCAACAAATGGAGAAATGACAAGAACAAAATGCGTGGTGTCTATTTGTACTAAGCCAAAACGACTGTCATGGTCGAGTAAGCTGAAATGTCGTCTCGCACACTCACCTCATAACTAACAAGCAATGAACCCTGCAAATTCACAAATTTGCCGGCTAACATTTGGAGTTCTCTGAGCGCTTGTATTGTTTTGGCAGCATCACCGGAGGGAATGACAATGCCTTCGTATAGAGGTTGAGGTCGGCTGACAACTGGCCAGAGGTCACTCCTGCAACAACCTCCAAGCTCAAACGTTCACAGAGGTGGAATAATGTTATCTCCGCGCTGTGGGGCTGACAGAACCAGACATAAGGTACGGTGGACTGAATCAGGACAGAGGACCAGGGGGATGATTAAGAGTGGGTTTCCTGTAGAGGTAACAGCAGCTTGCTGATGAGGTCTGGGAAGACCACAGACGTCCAATTATCTGAAAAAATACTTTACAGTCTCGACTTGGTTTCAACCGCGGGGGCAGGAAAATCCAAGCTTGTGCAAAAGCGAGGTAGATTCGGTAAACTTGAGGTTGACGATGACAGGCTGAGACACCCGTCAGTCAAGCAAAGGTGCTCCAAAACTTACTTCTCTTTTCAAACCAAGGTGTGGGCTGTTTTGTTTGGACCTGCGAATAATATATATAGAAGTAAAGATCCCAGAGTTTTTAAAGATTTTAGATAAATGGATGTTTTGTACAGCACTAATGTTTATTTAACGCAGCACCACGACATCATAAGATCACACATGCCCGCTCATACTTCAGTGCCAAAGTCTTTCAAACTAAGTGCGTAAGACAGAAGCTTGCATACTGGTAGTAATAAACTCCCGGGGAGAAAAAAAAAAAAAATCCATCTAGATAGCAACAAATATGTCATGCCGCATTATTAGAAAATCAAAACAATGACAACATATTGTGTTTCAGTATGTTCCACAATATAAACATTATGGAGGTTCATTAAAATACGCAGATTCAGCATTTACATCAAATACTGTTTTTAAAAAGGCTTTTGCATCAACAAGCCATAATGAATTAAAATTTAATACGCTGTATAAACTCCCAGAGGCCAAAACTATTCCAGTGACATAAAGCAGTTTGAAGCCACTACATTATTTGACACAATCATTGGGGTAGGATAAATATATTTAATATAATCAGCTCATAATGTGACATTTCACTGGCATCATTAAACTGTGATACGTGCTGCATTGTTGTCAAATTGGTGCAGTATAAACCAGGCAGTGAAAACACTGTGCCCAGGCTTTAAGTACGGCCATAAATGAAAGTTCAGCTCCAAAACGAGCGTGTCATTTTGGTGTATCCTTGTGATCTGTATATTCACACTACCCCTCCCTGCAAAACATCATTAGCTTTCCTACCAGGGTAGAGCAGATCCTCCTCCTTTTCATTTTGTGAGCCTTTTCCACTAGATGCTTCCTGTTGGTTACTGTAATGAAGCCATTCAAATGGAGCCTTCGCACTTGACTCCGCACCTTTAAAATTACAACTCTAGTCAAGTACAGGTAGAGAGTAACTGTCAATTGGTGTGTTTCCTGTAAAAATGGAGGTATGGAAGGCCGCAACCATCCAATAAAGCCCACTTTAAAATGAAAATGGAGGTTTTCTTACAGTGAGTGCAGGATGAGTCATCATTTTTAATTGTTAAATCAGCAAATGAAATACTATTACGAGCAACATTTGTGCTTAAACCTAAAAATATGAATATAAAACTATTACGATACACTATTCTGGTGGTTAATGGAGGTTAATGTAAACAGATCATTCATTTACTACATGAGTAGGGGGAAAAAACTAAAATCTCCAGTGACAAATGACATCTTACAATGCCAATCAATAGAGGAGCTAAACTTTAAGACATTTCTCTTGCTTTAGCACTGAGTGGTTGCAATATAATGCAGATGGATGGCTCACCGTCCCTGAGGTGGTTGTGATGCAGGCCAGGGTTAAAGCCTGTTGTCTCTGACTTGACCAACGCATTCTTCACCGTCTGATTCATTGCACCCAGAGCATGCATTGGATTTCACACCATGCTCACACTTCTTCCCTATAGCAGATGTCCATTGAGACAGTGAGAGTCACTCCATCTGTGATAATAAACTGAACCTGCTGTAGAGATTAATGTCTGCCTGTGTCTACCGTTGTATGAATGGGATTTATTCTCGTCCGTTTGATTTCATTCAACCTGATGGACTGAATGTGCACACATCTGCAACCTGCAGCCTTAACCGGCCCTCATCATTCAGCATCATAATGGATGGCATCTCAATACTGCGTCTAAAGGCCACATGTCAAAGTCTGATGGCTCTTTTTTTTTTTGAGAGCTTTTCTATTACGACATGATCTTGCTCTTCAGTGACAGTACCGTAGGTCACGCTGTGGCGTATCTCAGCAGTCAAAGAGAATTGCAGCCTAATGCATGCTCCTGTCTACGGCTCTCTGTTGTTTCTGCTCCGTCGGTGCCCATCTAGTGAATGTGAATGGCAAAATCTAAATCAACTGGCTCCTGTCAACCACTAAAAGAATCGTATCCACCATCATCTCCAATCCTTGGAGAGAAAACAGTTCTCTTGGCTTGGTTCTCTTGACTTTTTAAAAGTGAATATAGTCAAACACTGCCCGTAAAGTGGTGCACATTACTTCAAAATATTATCTGCTTTAACTAGGATTTAGAGTGCACACATTATCAAAATTGTGCCGGTTACAAAAACACCGATACATGGAAGATGAGCTCTGCAGTTGCCCACCCCCAGATATTCCTCACAGAGAGTGAGAGTCAACTTTAAGTAGGTCATTTTTTACTTTATTTTATTTTATTTTGTTTCTGGAGAAAACGAAGCGATGAACTTACAAAAGCTGTGTTGTGAGATTGTTGGGAGGAGGATAATGCAGGCATATTGATCATCCCCATGTGTCGCTTAGTCTGAGTGTAATCTTCAGCGATTTACATGGAAAGCCAGGCTTATGTGTTTTCATGTGACTCCGACTCCAGAGGCAGGGGGAAGATGATGGTGTTTTTCAATAACACCGGTTTTCTACACAGGGAAGCCCTGCAGCTGAGAAAGAGCATTCCTCCGAGCACTCGGGAGACCGAGTCCTTATTGGCTGGTGCATGAAAGAAGCCCAGAATCTGCTTTATAACCGTTTCCTCTAACCAGGTTAATACCACCTTGACTGATGCTAGCAATTAAAGTCACATCTAACATTTATGATTACACAGTGGCAACCTCTCCCTGGCCCTTTCCACGTCCCATCTGCGATTCAGTACTGCTGCAACAGATGTAACTGATGTAGAATGACTGTTATCTGTCTGGACAACTAGCACATTAAGGGCAGAAGGGTCACTGGCAACTACGGAAGCGTCATCTGCACAATGTAGCCTGAAGGAAGGGCAGCAACAGAGCTTACTATGAATCCCAATCATTTTGTACCAAGGTAACGTTCAACTAATTTGATCCGGCTGGAGTTAGAATAGGTCACATAGCTTGTTAAATGAAACAATAACGAGTCCTACAGACAAGGTTAGCAGAACCAAAAACAGAGTTTGCAATTTAACACCAAGTCAGTATTTTTTGAAAGCACAAATTATTTATAGGGTCCATTTTTTGCTGGGCATTTGCCAACGAATGCTGTGCAAAGATTTCCATCACCGATTCATCTGGAAATTTTCTACGCTCACAATTTGCAGCACACCTTACAGCTGACATACTGAAACTGTCAAACGTCCATGAGATTCAATTATCAATCCCACAACACATAAATAAATAATACAAATTTCCTATTACAGAAGAAGTAAATGCTACCTCTAAACTGTTTGCTAGCAGGGCTACTAGCAGGGCTTCCTAAAAGAAATGTTATATACATTTGTTTTGTTACACTAGGACATGACAGGCAAAATGCAGGTTTTTTGAGTTGTTCCTAAACCATTTTTTCTTTGCAGGTGCCTGTGTCAGGCTGCATCCTGCTGGGGATGGCTGCTGCCATCAAGGAGTGTCATTGCTATGGGGTGGGGGTGTCTGGTCTGGTTTAGGTGGGTGGTACATGTCTAAGTAACATCCACATGAATGTCAGCTCCAAAGGTTTCAGAAAATAAACTGTATTGTCACAAGATGGTCAATGTTATTTACTTCTCCTGTCAGTGGTTTTGATGTTGTGGTTGACTGGTGTACATGTTCGTTTTCTGCTTTTTCCGCAGCATCACATCATCTTCTGCATTGCAAGTGTACTACATTCATTTAATATTTATATCCACCAGTTGCAGTATTTACACTATGTGCTCTGAACTCTATCTTTAATGCATAGACTTTAAGAATACTGAAAGCAATGTCAAATCCCTTGTATGTGTGTGCAAACCACATAAAGCTGATTCTAATTCTAAAACAGTCTAAGATCCAGTGGAAGTCTGCAGCACATGAGTTGGGACTATTTGCACTAATCTGATTTGCTATCCCTGGAAATTGCTTGCATAATGGATGGCTAAGTACTATGTATGTAATTTGCAGTAAATGGCATAAACATGAAACACATCTGTTAAGTTTGGCCCTTTTCATTCAAAATGGGGATTTCTGTTGCTTTGGCAACACATAAGACATAATCCCTGTCTTGTTACAGCAAAGAATAGTTTCCCTATTGATAGCCAGCGATGTGTTGCTGGTGAGTGAGTGAGAGTGGGAGTGAGTGAATGAATGAGCGAATGCGAGCATCAGCACGGAGCAGGAATGAGAAGAGCAGGCAGAAAGAACTGAGAGAAACAGCTAATGGGGAGCAGCAACACAAGCGCCTGCTGCTCAGAGCTCGGCCCATTGAAAGAGATATATATTTCTTTCAGAGGGAAGCTGCAGGATGCCAGCCTTGTTAGCCAGGCAGGCAGCAGGCTGCAGCAGCCCCTGTTGCATATTCATTCAGTCTGATTAATGGATCCTAATTCTGTGTGTGTTGTGTCTCTTGATATGTGCGGAGACATTCTTACTGCTCTGCCGAGATGCAGGGATGTACATCTGGTTTATTCAATGAGCCAGGGGAGGGTAGCTAAATCCACACTTGCGGCAAATAATGAAATCAGCGCGTTTTTTTTGGTTTGTTTTGGGTTTTTTTGTGCACACAGGCTTGGCATTCCAATTGAGATTATTTATAATTCCAATATTGTTACAGCTTGCAGTGATTTCAGCTCAAAGAAAAAACTTCTCATTACACTAAGTTTTACAAGCCTCCCAGCCATCACAGAACACCAGTATCCAATTATTTTAAATACTTCTAGAAAAATAACTTTTTCTTAAGTCCTTTTACTACGTGTCCACAAGTTTTGTGAAAAAACATTGTGATATTTTAAAAAGTGCAAAGAAAATACTAACTTAAAACGCCTGCGCGATTGTCGTGTCACATCATAAAGCAATCCCAAAACTGATTAAATAAATGATGTGATTCACTTCGAGTAATTACTTAAATTTATCTTTTACTTGTCAGTGCGTTGTTTTCATATTTTGAGCGCTCTCGCGGGAATCATGTTTACAAAGGAGCAACAATATCCCTATGTTACGCTGTGTCGTCATTCCCAACTAACAAATGAGAACAGTTAGTCACAGCTGAGCAAGCCAGAATAACAAATCCGTTTTCAAAACAGTGATGTGTGCAGCATCTTTGTATGAGGGCCCTGCGACATTGTCTGTGACAACAAAACAAAACACCGGCACTCACAAACAACTAAGGAGCAGCTTGTACACATAACCAAATCGTCTGAGCCAATTAGTAAGATAAAAAGTCTCTTCTGGGGAGTACGCAGGTCAGCCAGACTCCTGCAGACTGTTACAAACTCTTCTCAGTTCACCTTTCAGCTGCACCGGCAGGAGCTAACCTGCCTGCACAGCGCTGTGCTACTTCAAGCCTTGTTCAAGCCCAGCTGCGTTGTCATCAGCACGTCTAATTAGTGTCAAAAAGCAGTTTAATCACAGAAGGGCTCAGAGTTTGCACACCAATACTTGTAATTCGTGGCTCTCTACCCTCTCCCCCCTAATCGCTTTTTTTGTATGAGTGTAGGAACATGTTGCGCAAGTGACCCTGCGACTTGAACAAAGAGTCTTCTGGGCATCGACCCAACTTTATTTCCCCGGTGCATCTACAGGTTTGCTCCTGCTCTTTGAACTAATGCCAAGGTGGCGTTTGAGCATAGCACGAGCGTGTCGCCGATGAATCGGGCACATTTAAAGCCAACTTTTTTGTGTGTCAGCGCCCAGCAAACCGAGGTACATCAATGAGCTGCAAGGAGCTTGTAGTCTGCCAGGCTTGAGATCGGGAACCTGCATGGCAGATGTGTCAGTAAGGCGGAAAGATGGATGTGCTGTTGGTGCCTGGCAGACCTTGTCCTGCTACTGTGTCACACTTTTGTGCTTTGCGCTATACAAGAACCAGCACTTTCCCAAACACAGAAAAATGCTAGAGCAGTAAAGCTCTCTTTGAAAACTCCCTGAGGTGATGGCGGGCTACATTTACTTATTAAACTGAGCACGGTTTCTCTATCCGGAAATGTACACAATCACTAAGCTTCACTAGGGAGGAGCAAAGAGAGACTAAAAAGTAGCAAAAGAATAAAGTGGAACAAGAGTGACGGAGAAACGCACAAAGATGAGGGTTCGGGAGAAAATAGGAGAAGAGGACGTCACTAAAGGACACACAGCGTGAGTGACAAAACCTTATTGGATTTATTTGTCTTGCTCAGCTTCTCACATGAATCTCATTTATTGCGACTGACAGCAGTGGAAGTGCACATCAAAGAGGAGCCCGGTACAGACAAATGTCTTTTTCTTTATAATGAACAAGATGCAGGTCCTCTTGTGGAAACATTGAAGCCAAAGAAGCACATTCGCTAAAAAAATAAAAAGACACATGAGTAACGTTATAAAGCTTTTTACTGATTAGTATTTGATTTTCACAAGGGTTCAAAGGAAACTCGATGCTGCACAGAAACTAAACCTCCTCCACCTTAAGTGTGAATGTCAGTATTTGTGGGACTTTGTCACAAATCAGACTGACACCATCTGCATTGCTTTCATATTTCCCAGATACTGACACTAGCCTTTCTACCGTGTGAAAGATAAAGTGTGGCTGAGATCAGGTTGGACTTCCTGTCTAAAGGCTTGAAGGCCTCCAAGTTCATGAGAAAAGCTGCATGGTTGGAGGCAAAGGTATACTGATCGGGCATAACATAATCTTGTGACAATCCAATCTTCTGTCTGGAAACTTTAAGACCTGGCATTCATTCATGTGTCTGTTACTTAGACATGTAGCACCCACCTAGATAAGACCAGGCACCCCCACCCCATAGCAATAACACTCCTTGATGGCAGCAGCCATCCCCAACAGGATGCAACCTGACACAGACAGGTTTAGGGAAAAAAAAACGGTTTAGGAACAACTCAAAAAACATGAAGAACAGCACAAGGTGTTGACCTGGCCTCCAAATTCCCTGGTTATGTTATCCCAGTATGCTAACATTTGCCACTTCGTCAACAGGAGCTATTGTTTTCTAAACCTACTTGATATCACTTAAGAGAGAAAAGTCATAGAATACCTAACAGCAACAAGATGATAAAGCATTTGTGATTTCAATAAACTCTTTAAAAGAAGGCATAAGAAAGAGCGAGACAAGACGGATAATGGAATATTGAGACAGTATTTTAGAGATATGATCCCCAAACAGCTGGCAGTGAACTAGCATTTCTTTTTTCCTGCCCTGCTCTGTGGCAGAGGAAGCAGACTGTCCTTGAGGATTGAACATAAATCAACAATCGGCAGCACGAGCAAGCAGCCAGCCCCTGGGTCTGCCAGGGAAAGCATAAACTTAATTAAGTCCCATCTTACAAGGTGTGCGTGCACTGGGAGGCCTGTAATGAAAGCTTAATGCCAGCCACAAATTGGCACAACAAGCAGCTAAAACGGAAACCTGACAAGGCACTCATACAGCCCCAGAGGGGGAGCAGAGGATCTCAAGGCTAATATAAAGAGGTGTGACATTAAGGAACATCCTCAAAGACATCCTCTCAAGCACAACACCAGATTGATGATTAGACTCTGTTAAAAAATAAAAAGGTTAACTCATGCGGACATATTGTAAGGTGGAAACCAACTACTTGTGATGGTTTCGCTTTGAAAAAACAAACTATTTTTACCTTCTTAGCTATTTTACTGACTTGTACCCCAGCTTTAATAGTCACTATAGTGTCAGAAAGCACACATTTGGACAACAGATTGTTTAGTTTACTTAACAGGCTGGCTCTAGATGTGGGAACACGTTTACACACCTCAACATCAGCACTTGCACAAAGAGTTTTCAGAAAGCAGCCTAAACGGACAATTTCTTGGATGTCCAGGGGAGCTACTGTAACTCAGGAAACACCAGGTGAACGTTTGCTTTCATTACCACTTGAGAGCGGGCCAAGCACATAAGTCAGCTTGTGTGATTATTATTTGAATTGTGTGTCAGTGAAGAAGGGATGACACCCGATGGGCATGACCCTACAAACAAGAAATGCAGACAAAAACAAGCTCATGCCAGACCTCAAGAATGCCGTCCTGCAACATTTAGTCAAGAATAACAGCATACAGAAGGGCAGCACAACAACCTGTACGCCCCAGAAAATACACAGAAGCAAAGACACACACGCTCTCACAAACCAAGAACACAAATTCTTCAATTTCAGTGCTATCAAATAAACACTCAGTCTTTTTCCGCTAATTTTACCCTCAAAATGCCAGCCCTGTGGTCCAAAATGAACAATCCAAGACTGTAGAGGAAATGACTCAGCCCCGGGAACACTACACTCTTAATAATTGGCCAGGACATGTCAACAGAGGCAGTAGAGACTAAATCCTCACAGAAAAGCAATGTGAGAAAGCAAGAAGTAGACTTTACTTGACCTCAGCGGGAACTCTCCTCTAAACAAACCTGTCCAGGCTCAGGTGCAGGCTCAGTCACTACCTATACATCAAAGTCCAAACCACACCCGAGGGTGCGAGCAAGCCTCCCCACAAACCTTCTAGTAACGTTCTAAAACTGCAGCTTTCAGTAACATGTAGCCTTAAAGGACAACTAACCCTGGTGCTCCTGTGCTGTTGTTTTGACTCACCGCTGCTTGGCTGAAGTTCATTTCACCTGTCAGCTGTTAATGTTAGCCCCAAAAATATATAACCCCCTGCCATTTATTGATTGGCCAGATGTGGTTGAGCTTTTCTCCTGGGTGTCTGGTGCAGTGGTAGCAAACGCGTGTGCACAGCGAAACTGAACAGTTCTCTTGTGCCCAGAAATCAATTAATTTAACTGAAAAAGTCCCACTCATAACTAACCATAATTAAGTATATTAATTAAAACAATAACGGAAAATAATAACCATCAGCGTCTCTTTTCTGCAAGATGGGCCATTTTTTTTACTCAGAGGAATTACCCGGGATGATTAATTTCATCATGAAACAGTTACGTATTTTGATTATTCATAACTGCTCTTCGAAAGTCACCATTTAAAAAGTAAAGTTCTTTGCAGGCATTACAAAAGACTGCTGAGACATCATCCCTGCAACAAGGAAGTTGGTTTTAAGGATTTATTTGCTCCACAGAGCTAATCTGTGCAGAGAATAATCATTTTAGCGTAATTCTTCACATCTAAGCACATCTCTTAGAATCTTACAATAATGTTGGCAAGCTATGGCATGATCCTGAATCAGTAAACGGGTCCCTGAAAACAACTGGGGTGTGTGTACACTGTGGAACAAAAGAGAAAAAGGAAAAAGGAAAAGGAGACGCAGCTAAGGTGGAGAAGTGTTGGAGTTCAGGGGAAGACCTTTGGTACAGAGGCGCAGCAGCCTTTGCGGCGATGAGGGAAACCACCTGCCATCTGTCACCGTGCAGGTGAGGAGGTGGAGATGTTGCCAACCCGGCAGCAACTGGGATTCATAGCATGGATGCGCTCAAATATTCATCTGAAGGCGGGCAGCTCAAGTCTTGCAACACTTGCAGCTGTATATGATCATTTCATTGCTTTGCCGTGGAGAGTTGGAGACGACGCGGAACCAATGCCGAGGCAGCGGGCAGGATAAATAATGAGAATGAGTACAATCAGTCATGTGGCCTGGTCTGAACCCTCAGGAGGCAGTACCAAAAAATAAATAAATAAATAAAAATAACACAGTCAGGACTTAACTTCATCCTGAGCAATACATTTCACTGGCTCCACAGTTTGCTGAAGCAGCTCGCTACTTCCTCTAAGGCTCAATGCAGAGCCCTATGGATGACTCTGTGTGTGCCAATATGACTGCACAATATATCTTTACCAAACAGTCAGAGGCTCAGCAAACAGGGCTGTGTGGGATGAGAACATCTGTATAATCATCGACAACGTTGCACCACTTAAGCAAAGGTTTGGCATCTGTGTCATTTAAAGAACATTATGATGAGATTCATAATCTGATAACTGTAGTGATGATTACAACAGACACCAATGTGGCTCCATCTCGTTTCATTTCTTCGTGTACAGACACATTCTGTACACTATTGTAACATTTTGTACAGGCCTTCACAGAACACACACCCACATGAATAATGTATGTCCACGCTTATAAATGTTCATGTTGAATAGTGCATCATTTTGCAGGTATGAGATAATATGCACAGGCTGTATTGTGAGATTGTCATATTCTTCTCATGCATATTGACTTTTAATACCTTTTTTTTTATTATTATCTTACAGAAGATACCGAATTTCCACATAACTACTTTAGTCCAATTCAATCTACCTTTATTAATATCTGCTGAAATTACATGGCGCATGTCCCATTTAATTAACTGTATCTATAATAGTTTCAGCCGTTTCAGTATCTTATAATTAGCGAGCAGCGTACACAGACATAATTATGACAAGCAATTTACGGTTAAAGAAACGTGTAAAGACGCCTAAATAAGTTTCTTGTAATTTACACTTGCACTTTTAAACTCTCTTCTTTTTTCTTTTTTTTCCCAATAAACGCTGGCAGCTCAGATTGTGCCCATATAAAGCGTGATAAGGCTGCGGTTGCCGTGGCAACAGCACACTTCTTCCATTGTGGAACGGAAGGAAGAGGCACGTCCAAGTGTATGACAGTAACCTCCTATGGTGAAAGTAAAATATAGAGGTTTAATAATAATGTCACAGTGATTATGGCGTGTGCTTAAAGCGAGACACACACACACACACACACACAGAAAAAAAGCTGGCGCATTAGCTTTAACTGTGACTGAAATGTTCATTTAAATGGTGATTTCAGTAATGGTAAAGAATCAGCTTGGTGGGTCTCATGTATCTAGTATAAGAAGTTATTATAAACCCTTATTGTACAGTTCCATTAAAAAACGGGCTAAGTGCAGTGAACATCTAATTGATACAGAAGAAAGACCAACTCAACTTCAAGGTTTTTTGAAACAAATTCATTTAGCGTACCTTTCCTAATAAGCTGTAATGGTCTCTGTCGGTTACCATTAGCAACATGCAGTGTTTAGCTTCTCCTTCTCTTTTGCCACCGAAAGTGCATCCGTCCATGACTCCCTGCTCACCTCCACTCCCAGAGTAAAGTCCATAAATTATTTTTTTCAAAGCCCACAAATTGAATATAACAGGTGAATTGCTGGAAGTGAAGTAACCTTTCAAAATAACTCCCTTATTCCTACCACTCTGATTAAGAAGACGTGAGCATGAAAGGCATTCCACGCCTTCATCAAGGCCCTTTACTTTTGCAGTTACATTTATTTTTAATGAAATCAGAATGGTACCTGAAGTATGTTACGAAGTTTTATTCTTAGATGACTGGTTTTCCGAGGAGGTAGAGCAAGGGACTCAAAGAAGTAAAATTGGGGCAAAGTCCTTACAGGCAAATCCTGCCACTGATCTTTTCTTTAAGGTTACTATGTAACTGAATGGAAACAGAGCCATAATGGGACAAAACTTCATGTGTACAATCATATGTAATATACGTTTAAAAAGCCTTTTCTTTCCAAATAGGTTGTCCTACTACGCATGCCCAATATTTAATGACATCAGCTTGATTAACAACTCAATTCAGAGTGCTACGACATGACCAACATCTGGGTCAACACTGCCAGGCTGGGAAGACTGAGCAAAGACAAATGGTAGGTCCACTTAGGACCTTGTGTGGAAAAAGAAGCAACACGCTACAGTTCAATTACAGGGGAGGCAAGCGATATGAAGAGTTGAACTGACGGCCACCACTTGTCGCTACGTCATCAACAACATCAACAAAACGCTTCAGCAACACTCCACTGGCAAATCAACAACAGTGCAGCAGGCCGCATTTGGCTGTTTTCTAACTTTTGATGTAAATACAAAGTCCAACGTTAAAAATAATTCTTGCACCTCAAGTGTGTGCTAGCATTGGTCCAACGAAATGATTGGTTTGATGTTTCCAGCTTTAGCAGTTATAAAGAAGATCACTGGCTTTTTGGGAGGAATGGAGCGTTATGTGACAAACAACTGCCATCTGTGCCACTGTGGAAAGAGTTCTGCTCAGAATTCTTCAACTTTCTCTAAATATGTCACCGCTATCGCTTGATATAAGATTGATAAAATGCATTAAGGGACCATCACTTTAGGAGAAGCTCTGAGCTAAAGCAAAGAGAAAAAACATCCCGTTTGTAAACTGATGCCAGCTGCACTTCAGCTGAAACAGAGCAGCGACACTTGTCCCCCCTTCCTGTTGGACTACTAAAGGTCTAATGAGGTCCATAACTCACTGGCAGTCTTACTATGATGAAGTAAAACGTCTGGTGCTCCTCAGCTTCTGAGCAACTCAGGTAACAGGTTATTAACAACTCCTGCAACAAGAGCTCAATCAATTAAAAACGAGATGAAAAGGAAAACTGGATTCATGCCTAATTGCGTGGGTGGGTGAGGACAAACAGACATTAAATTCCCCCGTATGATGAGCTGGAGATGAAGAGGAGATATCCTGTGTGGTGTCAGCAGGCTCCTATCAGGGCTGATTAGATTGAAAGCCAAAGGCTGCACACTCTGGAAAGTGCTGTTGACAAGTACCTTAATAGCTTCGGTGGAGTACTTAGTCAGGCCTGCTGGCTGAGAGAATGATTAGTAGCGATGATGGTCTGTTTTCCCTGACATTGCAATAACTGGGTGTAAAGGTAGGGCCTGCAGAGATGCTTTATTAAAAATAAGAATGGGAGATCACACTATATCTCTTAGTGATCGGTGGCGACAAGACTCTGGACTCAAAAGTGAAGAGTATGCTCCTGGCAACACATATTTTTAAATAACTGATGGACAAACCAAGAGCATGTTTAACTTACACGACACGTACCTCTATAATCTCTACAGACTTGATTCATGTACAGAGAGTTCAAGTCCACATGCATGAGAGATGACTGCTGTCAACTTGGGTTGTTACTCTACTTGCTGCTGATCAGCACACATTGATCCTTCTTTATTCATCGGTAGCAACATAATGCATTGCCTTCAGCATGTCCTGAAGTTTTGCTTTAATATGTCTCCCTGAAAAACTCTTTGCCTAAATTAAACTTGCTGACCAAAATAGGCTGTCACTTCGCAAACTCTAATGAAATGTTCCAGCTAAATTGTTTCCAAGTAAATGGGCCTTTTAGCAAGTTGTTTTTCAAGTACAATTATGGTAAGGAGAAATTTGGCAAAGCTGTGGGGTCTTCTGGATGGCCTCTTCACAAATAATTTCTCAGACACATTACTCAGTGTTCTGGCACCTGTAGTTTTGCCGAAGAAAACGCTTACAGTTGAATGCAAAACTAGTCACTGTGGCAACGGCAGACATCGACAGAGCCCGTGTCAACCAGGAGATGCTTTTGCTCAGGAAGGAAAACAACATCCATTTTAGGTTCTTGCATTAAAATTAGCACAGATACACACAGACACTGACACACAAAAGAAGCTGTCACACTGACAATTCCCGGTTGACACGGTCTCCATAGGAGGGTTTTTGCCTCTGGCCGGCTCAACATGAACAAGGGGACTTTCTTTTCCTCCCCGCACAGCTCGGCGGCCGCTGCTCACCTAATGAGATTAAGCCCAGCTCCTGGAACATCTACTCAAGAGTAGATGGGACCAATTAGTCTGCTGTCTTCCCCAAAGAGAGACTATCACCATAGCTCTGATGGGATTACTTGAGTGTGTCAGCCTCTAAAGTAATAACAAACATGCCTAAAAAAAAAAGGAGTGAGCTTGTTGTACGCTGTGATTGGTCAGCGTGGTGAAGGTTACTGGAGAGAGAGCTCAGTCCTATTTCCACTGAAGTAATGAAAGCTTCTATACAGAGACTCAGCTCTTGAGCAGAGTCGAGAGGAATAAACTGTGACAGACCCCATTTGGTCTCTAGGTGGGTTGGGTAGAACTCAACCTGGCCTGACAAATACACCAGAAAAATAGCTCTTTTCTCAAACCTGCGTTGAATTTGAAATTTAAGTGTGAAGCACTCATTGTGTAGATTTTCTGTTAACAAGCCAGTGAGACGTTTTTCAGGTAAAGGTAAATCCAAGTTTCAGAAACTTTCAATTTAAATTTTCTCTGGACTGCTCTGGCCACAGTGAAGTGCCGGAGGGCTGATGTTGGGTGTAAAAGCATGGTAGCAATGTTTAGTTGAAACTTTGTCTGTCCCAAACACTGCGTGCTCAAGCCAAAGAGTCATTTGACTTTTTTTTACTTTAACTGGCAGATCATCAGTTGTATTTGAATGCTTGCACAGATACAGCTGAAAATGAAGCTCAGGACATCGTTCAGTAAGATCTGTCCCCTCCAGTGAATGTGTGCTGTCACTCTATTTCCTCATCTCTTCCATTTTTCCCACGCTGTCAAAAACAGTTTGCTCTCAATTACCACGTCACTACTTCCATTCAAAGAACCAATTGCCCTCCTTCTCTGACGTGCCAGTCATTCCTTCATCTGTGTGCTTTAAAGTCATCAGCATTCTTCGCCCGCAGGTTGTTTGTTGCGCAACCTTCCTCCTCCCCGTCTCCAGCTCCAGGGTCATTCCATGAGTCCATCTTCTTCTCCGCCACCACCAGCGTCTAGACTCCCTATCTACCTCCATCACCTGACATCCAGCTCAATGCCACCATCGCTCTTGGAGTCTAACCCGCCAAGCTTTGACCTTGCATGTTCATGTTCCCCCCCATAAATATTCATTCTTCACCAATTGATCTCTCCTTATTGAACTGGAGTCGCTCTTTTAAGTTAAATTGCATCTTAGTTTCTTTAACGGTGACACACAAGTACACGCCACCCCAATAACAACTAATAACGTAACTTAAGTAATTTAAAGCCAGGGATTTTAAACTGAAAAATAAAAAAGTGGTGGGTATCATGTCACTAGTTAAGCACTGGAAAAAGCCCTGGGAGATGAAATATTACAATAGGTGAATCAAGAACGTACCTCACAGGTTTAATTTTTAAAGTCTGGCCAAGTGTTTTCACACGGAACAAACACTGCAGGGAAATAAACAGATGCTTTCATCTGTTTGCAGCAGCTTTTTAAATGCACATCCTCCCCCTCGCCCCCAAACGCTGCCTCCTCTTCACATCTCTTCCTCATGTAAATTGGCTTCACGTTTGCCCAGAGCAGTGCCTCATAGCTGCAGACAGGACAAACAAAGCCACATCAGCTTCGCAACAATTACTGGATCACTGAGCATTATGAATCAAATAGGTAGCACCGATCAATTCAGCCACCCCCCCCAACCTGCCTTGTTCCTTGTGACAAAGACAGATTTGTGCGGCTGTTTTACTGAGATTGGACTCCATCTGAGGTATTTAAATGTTATATTTAGAGAAACAATGCAAAGATTTTCAGTGCCAGCAGGTCGGAGTAACCACACTGAAACAAAGAGGTCGATATAAACGGAGATAGATGTGGCATATTAGGAAGTAAAATGAAAGGCAGAGAGAGAGAGAGAGAGAGAGCGATAACTATCAGGATGTGTGGAAGGGAGAGGACAATAAAGATCCTTCAGATCAGAGAATATTGGTAACCAACTCCTCTGTTTACTGGCAGCCCCATCCTAAATCAACTCCACTTTAACAACTCTGTCAGATGGAAGCACACCTCAGTGATCAATATCTTCAGTTCATATATATGTTACTTAAGTTAAGAGCTGTTTTCTTTAGAAAATGTGTGGAAATAAAGGTTGTGGCTCTTCAAATAATGAGCCAATAACCAGTTCTAAGTATTGGTGGCCTGCAGAGACTCAATCAGAGTGAGCAAGCCGGGAATGAGACTGTTGAGGATTATATATTCTCCTAATTAATCGATCAGCCTTTGTTGTTGTCAGGACACCTGTGGCCCGGCGCTCTGGTGCAGCGAGCATGTCCAGACTCCAGCAGAGTTTCAAACTCATACCAGTGCCTCCACAACGAGGCTCTGCAGGGAAGCTAAATCAAAGACACGCAGTAGGTGTAGACGGAGTGTGTGTGCGCGTCTTGGAGAACATGTATTTTTGATAAGTATATGAAGAGGCTGTGCTTTTTTCAAAGTGTTTCTTGTTTATGTGATTAGACGACTGATTGAGATAAATGAAACAACGAGGACATAGCTAGAAGGCCAACTTGTGGCTGTCTCCGTCTGCGTCTTATTACAACCACTGCTCGCAGCCCTGGCTTTGCTGAATGTCTAATACAGGCTCTCAGCAGGGCTGTGTGTGGCTCCAGCTTAACAGGGCATATCTCTGCCTGCTCTCTTCTTTGACCACAGACAGCACTCACTGCCCCAGTCTAAGAGCCAAGCCAGCTGCTCTATTCTGAGCCACATGCATGGCTAGTCTGTCTGGAAGAGACAGATAGTCTGACACAACACCGCCACTGCTGCTGCTGCCTCACTGACGTACATGAAGAGAGAGCTGCTGGAATCATGAATAAATCCAGGGTCTATTGAAATCAGCTCAAAGTCCACCAGAGAGCGAGACTGACAGATAATGACACGCATAAAAATTCAGTTTATATAATTCATGCATCTTTGAAGAAAATAATACATGTTCTGACATTTGAATAGATTGCAAAGGGAGTGTATATACTTATGATTTAACGAAACAGCCTATTTGCTGAATAACATGTGCTAAGATAATGTATAGATGGGTCATGATTCCAGTGTATGTAGACAGTGAACATAGTTAGTCCCATAATTTCATGATGACTTTTTATGCATGAAGCAGTGACATTACTTATGCTGACTTACAAAGTCAGTGACACAAAACATTACACAGTGAAGCACATTTTAACAAATCTGTTCAGTCCATTTGCTAACCACTCAGATGTCTTAAATTCAAAACTCTGCACCCGTTTGTCTGTGATTGGTCGATCTTCTGACTCAAAGGGGTGTACACACAGGAACACACAGGCAGCAAAGTGGCGACAAGACCCTGCGGACTGTTATTGAAATTCTGTTAGATGAATCATCGGTAGGAGAAAAAAACCTTTGGAGAGGCAAATTGGCCGCCGGGTATCAAGTTGAACTGATATCGGCCTTGAGGCGATTGAAGCAGAGCCCAACGGGAACAACCGATACAGCTGATTGACATACCACGCAAAAGTTTTACATCAGGGATACGCAACTTCCGCTAAATTCACAGCACTGACTTGTTGTGCGCTAGCTCGGTCCATACATTGACAACACATTTGGGGCCATAAACACACAAAAGGGTAACCAGCTACAAAGCGACAGGTTACAAGTGAACTGCTCTACACCAATCGAGCATAACATTATCCTAATATAGTGTAGGGAGACCCTTGTGCCTCCAAAAAGTTGTGACTCATCAGAGAATGTACATGGGTCTTCTGAGGGTGTCCTGTGTCTTCTGTGGACTTCTGTCGAACGCAAAAAAATCTACTTACAATTTAAAAAAACATCTTGTATGCTAAGAAGCACCACTCTATGTTGGATGAATCACGTTATTCATTGTCAGGACTTCTCAGTGCATTTAAAGGAGGCTGTGTGTCGCTGAGTTGCAGCGTGTGCGAGGGGCCTCAAACAGCTTTTAATTTTTGGTAACGCATGAGTACTCTAACGCGTTTTATTCATAGGTAACGCTGTAATGTAACGGATTACTTTTAATTGATGGTAACATAGTAACCTAACTAACTACTTTCCAAAGTAACTATACCCAACAGTGTCTGTGGATCAGGCTTGTTCCAGTGCATCACGCAGATACTTGATCAGTTTGGGATCTAGTGAATTTGGAGGCCAGGTCAACACCTTGTTCTGCTTTTCATGTTGTTTGAGCTGTTGATGAACTGCATCCTGCTGGGGATGGCTGCTGCCATCAAGGAGTGTCATTGCTATGGGGTGGGGGTGCCTGGTCTGGTCTAAGTGGGTGGCACATGAATGTCAGGTCCAAATGTTTCCCAACAGAACATTGGATTGTTACAAGATGGTCCATGTTATTTACTTCTCCCGTCAGTGGTCATAATGTTATGCCTGATCTGTGTATATATGAATGAGGTTTTAATCTAGTTCTTTTCACATAATCTCTCCTTTTCCTTCTTCTGTATGTAAGAGAAGCAGCTTCTCATTCATGACACACTCTGTCTGGCCTCTAAAATGTTGTAAAAAGGAATGACGATAATGTGCCACTACATATACAGTACTTACATAAGAGTGACCCATTTTTGGGTATCAAACCTAACAACATCAGAAAATGAGTTATTGGTAATTATGATGTTTAAGGTATTGATTCAACCTCTGAAGGCTGTTGGGTTACATTAAAAGCAGAGGTTTGTTTAGACTGTGTCTTGGGCTCCAACCTTTCCACTCAGTTGCTTGGCAGGAATAAAAGAACATTTTCATTTTCAATAATAAAGGTTATGACTTCTGCGACAATACTGCTCCGCTGTGAAAGCAGAGTAAGAATGTGTTTGACTTGGTGGATGTAGTGAAGGCAACTCTTTCATACTGTTTGGTCATGTTTCAGGCTTGGTCACCTGTCAACACCTTACCCTGCTGTAGATGACAAAGTGTTTGCAAGCTTCTCAGTTTAGATGGATTGCTCTCTCTGTACACCAATGCTCCTTTGGTGTTCTCAGCCGGGGTGCGGTTTGTCTGATATGCTGCTCTTATGGAACCAGTCTGGTGTCTAAAAATTTCTGTCAGTGTTGTCTCTGTCCTGTAGGGCATGTTAGGTATCTATGGTAACCACAGCAGCGACAAGAACACTGTGGGTTTCTTGCTAAATTTAAGGACACCGTTAAAGGAGATGTAGACCAGAAAAATATAAGACACTCATGTATTTCTGTACCCCACTTGTTCTAAGTGATATCATGGCTACCGGTATCATGTGGAGATTGCGTTTTCAGATCTTGAGAATATGATGATATTTGTTTCTGTGATTTTTGTTGAATGCAAACAAGCTCTTCTTCTTTGATATTAATAATTTGGTCCCACATGATTCCAAATCCCTTGTCTCCCTCCTTTTGAATTTACCCAGAGTACAGTATTTTGGCTTGAAGTTACTGCAACAGTAAGTCAAACACGAGTGAGATATGCAGTTATGTTTACCAAGAACAAAAAATGTTGTCCTCCCTAAGAGACAGAATTAAGAGATTTTCGAACTAAAAGCTGGTCACTGTAAAGGAGCTGAGCAAATCTCCTCTTATGGTGTTAAGACGTTAACTTAGTAGCCAGCTACGCAGGGATGTTATCATGGCATAAGCAGATTATAGCCACAAATATCCTTACGAGCACTGAAGCAGGAAACCCTACAATGTGGTTATTTTCACGATGCAGCTTCTTACATCCATCTTCAGAGAACTGCAAAACAGCTGTAGAGCTCTCAGCTTCATGATGATAAAAATGGGTTTTCTGCAATTCTTTGGCATTATTAGTAAAGACAGACATATTTTGACTACGCTGCTCAACCAAACACGATGCAAAAGTGATTTAAATCAGGCACTCGTTGGCACAGCTGATCAAACAGAGTGAGCTGGATGCAACTCCTCACACATCAAACTGTCTGTATCAGGGAGGGAAAATGTAAAGGTCTTCATGCGCTTTGACAGTGAAGGGCCGGGACGCGGGCCGTCAAATCCCCCTGCACCGCTGGTGACAAGAGGACGGTCGATTCGCGACGTGACAGGTGTTTAGCTTAAACTAGTGAAGGCCTGAACGGAGTCACGACACATGCAGGCCTTCTCGGCTGCATACGGGGAAGTGCTGACAAGGAGACAATAGGGAGAAAGTCGAACATAAAAATTTGAGCGCCATAAAAAAAAAACAAAGATCAATGCTGGTAAAGGTGAAGCAAAGAAACAGCGGCTGATGCTTCTATTTGCAGCAGCGGAGATGGCCGGCTCACCAATAACGCAGATCAACGTAGCTCCACTCTCAGATGGTACTGCACAGACTCTGGCGCCAAACTCGCAAGATCGAACACATTGTCCATATTTAAACAGTCTACAGGAAAATTTCCAAAATTAGCAGAGAATAATTATCAAACACCTGCCCAGTTCAGTTCACTAGTTGTTTCATCCCAAATTACAGACTCTACATCTGCAGTAAAATGCAACGTTGTGAACGAAGCAACCATAGTAAGAAGGATTTACTCAGATGTTACAAACACACACAGGTGCAAAATGAAGGTGTGGAGAGACACTGACTGACCTCAGCTGGACACTTGGCATCGTTGCAACAAGTGGCAAATCCATCAAGCCATAATAGCAGCAGAAAACAGACATAAAATCCTGATAGAAAATACCGTTGCCAGTGATTGGAGCAGCCCACACCACCTGTATCTATTAATTCCAGAAGCTTCACATTTACTTTTCCTGCGGACACACCCTGAACATCTGCCAAAACCTTACCTTTACCTAAAACAGTCTCCAGTTTAAACTTCATTAATCTACGGCAAGGGACTTGATGGTCCCCAAAAAGAGAGCCCCCAGAATGTGACTGCTGATATGCTGTATGCCATCACAACATGAGTATACCAAGTAAATACACACACAGATGCACCTCCAGGGCTCCCACAGAGTCGGTAAAACTCATTTCTTCTGATCTTTCTTCTCCAACACTGACTAATGAGCCCATGATGAGAGAACTACGAAATCTCGGCTTGTTTTTTGGGGTTTTTTTTTGCAGCAGAGACATCAGGGTGGATATCAATCTCTGGTGATATCATGGTCAAAAATAAAAGGAATGATCAAGGTGAGATCCTTTAAATAAGACTGCCAGTTCCCATTTTCTAAACTAGTGGGAATATAGATGGTGACACAGCCATTGTTATCTGTGGTATATTTTAATGAGTGCCCCACTGCATGTGTAATCATCCCTTTAATCTGCCCCGCAGCATTTACAGAGTGGAATTTAGGACATTTATAGTTTGTGAAGAAGCTCAGCCGGGGTCCTCCTCTAAGGACCCAGTTTTGCCATCTGAAGAGCTCACACACATACTGTACATGTGCACACGCTCCACACTGTATCCCCCATTCTTGCATTCACACTGCCTTAATCGTCTCTCTTCATGGATCTTCCTTCGTTGCGCCCAGTGGTCTGTACGGCGTCTTTATAATCAGATCTTCCTTCACGCCGTAGCTGGTCTGCAAGCGAGGCGCGGGTGGTAGCAGCTTGATTGATCTGTATTGCTTGACAATTTTGCATTTAAATATAGCTCTGCTGATACAGACAAACACGTGGCATCCTTGCGGAGGAAGAAATATCAACAAGACATCACAATTATCCAGTAAATTATGGCTTATCCCTTGAAGGGCTGTTTAAAGATGAGTGTCATCAGCAGTGACACACAAGAAACATTTAACAGCATCTGTTAAGGAAGCAAAAATAGCAACTAACAACTATTTTCATTAACTTGAAATATCAGACATTAGCAATTTCTCACAGTTCAAAGGATGCATTTTCCCATTACTAGTTCTGGCAAATTATTTATAATGCTACTTAAAATTTTGGTCTTTGATGGTCTCCAGTAGACAACAATAGATAACAGAATATTAGCTGCTGCTTAAACTACATTACGCAAGGAATTAATTTAAGTAACTATGTGTAAACTGTTACGAAACAAAAAAAGGAAGATGCAGTTGGACAAATGTATTGGCAATCAGTGTTTGAAGTCCATCACGTGTTTTATTTAAATTTTTTTTTTTTGGACATAATTTCCCTGTTAAGTGCAATTCAAAGCATGCTTACATATATTAAAACCGCCAGGCGATTTTCATCTTTTGAATTAAAAAAAAAAAAAGACATTAAATTTGTTTTTGGTTTCCATGTGAACTATAGCAAAGACCGCCTGCATAGTTGCACCCAGGTAATTTAATCACCTGCTTGTTCATTTAGACGCTTTGAGAGAAACCATCGTTCACCTAGCACCATTTGCCTAACCTCTACAGCTTGCTGCTTAACAAAGATCCGAAGGGGGATTTAGAAAGAAATATGCACAGAGAATGATAAAGTTGTTGTGGCCGTGGTCAAAAATGCCATTAAACGGCACACGCACATCTGCAAATGTCAGAGATTTTTAACACAGCGCTCAGCCAACACTGAAAGCAGGCGACATTAAGGTAATTTCACCCTGTTCACATATTCCTCCAGCTTTAATAGCTGTAAAAGTTTATGACTGAATCCAGATGAGACATGTTAGTGATCTTTTGCCATTCCGAGTGACAGCCAGGTGACAGAAGCAGCAGCTTGCTTTGGTGAAGGTGGAGACGCCCTCGTCCTCACCCTCCTTCTCAAGATGCGTACAAGAAAAACAGGTGAGCACAGAGGCAAGGGGAAGGTTTGGCAGCTGGGGTCCTAGCCGTCTTTTCAGGCATTCATTATTTAGCCCGTCTAAAAATACATCAGAGGCTGCCTTCCTTCCACATGGTGCATCTGAATTTCACAGCATCCTGCTCTCAGCCGCTCAATCTGATCTGAGGACCTGCTTGATCTACTGTACATCAAGGCAGCGTGCGTGTGCGCACAGACACAGGCAGAAAATGTCACACGAGCATAAATGTACGTGGACACACTTAATCAGAACAACAAAGACAGAAACAGAGTTAAAAAAAAATGCATATAAGACTTTGAAGTCTCATCTAGGCATGGATTTAAGGCATGGTTTAACATTCAGTCACCCACCTGAATCCTTTAAACACATTCAAGAGTGCAATCAATTGCACAAGACGGCTAAGTCACACCAACAACACTGTGATAGTAATTTATACACAAGGAAGCAGAGCTCACAACACCTCAAGAAAATTAAGTTAGACCAGATATGCCTCACAGGCAGTACCCTCTTAACATCACGTATCCCTGATGAGTTGCACATACCACCCCCTGTTAGAAAGCTCGTAATGTTAGACGCAGCCCATGAAATCAAACATCTTACAGGTCACAGATTGGACAGCGCTCACTGTTAATTGCACTGGGGAACGAATGTCAACTTAATTATTTCAACCGGAGCTGGAAATGATGCTTTGCGAATCTATTAGACACGTATGCGATGCGAGTCATGTACTGAGTCTCACGAGTCAATAAGCAGAGTGTCCACCAGTATGGATGAGCGGTCCTAATAGGCCAGCTGTGATTTAGACATCCAGAATACAGGGGTAAACCATTTTAGCTAATCTGATTAAGGCCAGACTACTTTTTCTCAACCGAGTCGATGGCGTATTTAAGAAGAATGTATACTTACCTCTGTACTAATCAATAGACTGAAGACATGTTAAACCATTCTCATAAAATACAGTCAGAGTTGCAACCAAAGACTATTGTCATTATTGATTATTACAGGATGGCCGATAACTCATTTCCTTCAATAAACAGGGCAGCTACTTCAGCTACCGCTGATTACATTCTTGATTTAACCATTAGTCATGTAATGACTGAGTCTAATGACTGAGTCCAAGATGGCATTTTGAAATTGCTTCTTTTGCCTAACTAGTTTATCCAGTTTACAGAGATATATCATCACAGTGGAAGAGATTGAAGTCTGAAACTCTTGTAGAAATTTTAGGAAATTTACAACATTGCTGTATGGTTTCAAGTAGTTCCAGCTCCACATATATAAACTACAAAAATACAAATGCTTTTATTCAAGAAGCTGGAATTGATTTCCTTCTCTTCACAAAACAAACGCATACAATGTAACTTCAACTGCAATGATGGTTAAGGGAAGTGATTTTCTATAAAAGCTTGTTGACTGAAGTGATCCAGTCATTCACAGAGAGAGGTAACTGGTTAGTGATTTTCAGTTTGCTCCAATTGAACCGACTCCGTGTTTGAGGGCAAAGTAAAAAGATCAATTCTGCATTTAAGGCCTTCACTGGAGAAGCTCCTCGCAACAGTCAAACACAAATTACAATCTGCTTTACATGTGCACTGCCGACACCAATACCTTGGTTTCATCACCTGAAACTACATCTTTTTGTGCAAGACTGCAAGTCGTATGTATATCCTAATCTTTGGCCCGCACGCACCAACAGACATCATGTACTTAAAAACTGCATGCATAAAGAGAAACCCTGATGCATGCATTTATCACAAAAACTCAGCACTTTTCAGTATAAAATGCTGCACAACAATCATAGCCATGCCCCAGTTATGAGCAGGGACTGATGGGAACACAGCTTTGAGGGAGGTAAAGTATTGGCAAGGGAGAAGGGACCAGGGAAGGGAAAAGCAGACTACTTCAAAGACTGAATGTGAGCCGGTGGCTCAAAGCATGCTGATTGTACGTGATGTGAAATCTTCAGCGGGATCTTAGCTGCCTGACAGAACAGATGGAGATGAGATTTTTTTTTTTTCTCATCACTGAAGGATATATCTGATAACTATCAAACTTTGGGAGAAGTATCTTCAGCACCATATAAGACTGAGGCAAGCATTTAGTGATATCCATGCAACACTTCTCCTTTATTTAAAATGTTTCTTAACTCTAGATTGGAATGCAAAACAGAGCTTCTGCCACAGGACGCATAATACATCTCATGTTTTGTATCTCAGATATTTAACTTCATAAGCCTAAGCATCTGGTACATGTCTTTCCATTCTGATTGCCATACAATTGAAGTTAAAGGGTTAGCCATTGACCCCAGAGGGCAGCACAGAGGTGTAGTCTTTAACACTGACACCTCGCAGCAAAAATGTTCTGAGTACTGGGTTTTCTCCAGTTACTGTGGCTTTATCCCACAGTGTAAACACATGCTCGTTGGTTTAATTTGTGAGTCTTGACTGGTTGTAGGTGTGGATGTGAGCGTGGATGGTTGTTTGAATGAATGACCCCAGCCCTTTATCCTTCGTGCTACCTTTGAGGTCTCTGGGACCCCAAGTGAACGGACAGACAGATAGAGAGCATGCAAGAGGGTAGCACAAGGGTTAAGGGTTAACTGTTGTGGGCTAAATAGCTAGTAGAGATCTGCACATAATTGATAAAAAAAATGTCCTCCCATCTCTTCAGTATGTGTCATTCTCCCTCCCTGTAGGCATCCAGCAATGTTCTGTTTGTATTAAAAAAAAAACTCTCCACAGAGGCCCAGTTCAGCTTGATGCTGGCATTTTTTTAGAGGTACTGAAACCTGCAAACCTATATATTTACATCAAGCAGAGGACTTGCGCATAAAGAATGCAGCCAGAAAGTTAAAACTTAAGTCATTTAGGTTTTGAACTTCCTGGCTAAGTATCTGAAGTTAGCAGTCAGTTTTTAAACTGTTTATTTTATTGTTATACAGGATTGGTACAAAGCTCTATAAAACTCCAAGTCACCATGTAGCAGTTTAATGAATCTGTTTTTTTTTTTATGGAATAGTTTTGGAATTTATTTTCATTTTCTTGTTTTGTATAACATGCTGTTGAGATGAAATGCTATACATGCATTTTCTTCACAATAGGAACTATTCAATACAGTGACAAAGAAGGGTAACAATAAAACACTGAACATATTTTCAAATGGGATTTCTCAGATCAGGTTACTCGACATGTGCCCAGAAGAACTGAGCTGTAATTAATTTATTTAATGTAGAGATGCCCCCTGACCACTGACCTGAACATGTACAGGATGGAGCCATCTCTGTCATCCATCAAGGGAACATCTTTCAGATGGGAGATCTCCCGACAACAAGCGCACGTCTAAATATGAACACATACTGTACACACAGCATTACATAAGTGACTGTATTATCTGACCATACAACCACTCCACAGCCCTGATAATCTGTTCCTAACCTAGCCGATAACCACAAAATCCTGATTCTCTAGAAGAATTAGAGACGCAGCTATGTGGACTTTCAGTCTGTTTATTAGGACCAATACAGGACCTAGAATTAAAAATGCATTAGTTAACTGTCACCCCTTTTGATATTATTTCTTTAAATATTTGTATAGACTAACTGTTGATCAGACTGTATCTTCTTATGAGAAGTTGTTAAAGCAACAGTATCAATAAAATTATAGTTCAGTCCTAATGTTTGTAAAAAATAATTGCTGCATAATTTAATACTGTATTTAGTAAATTGTCATAACAATACTTCTATATAAGTCATTTTTAATGATTAAAATTACTACTTTTTGTTTAAGATCTTCAATTCTTCCTCCTTGAGTGCTGACAGAACAAAAAACAAGAAGCAACAGGAGCAGGTACACAAGATGTCCTGGATCCGGAAATACAGGCTCAGAGAGAAGCAGAAACCAGCCAGAGGTGGATATAGCCTCCCTCTAAATCAACAACAGGGCAAGCACATCCAGTTATTCACCGCGGCTTTCCTACTTCTTCAACAACAGCTGTACACTCCCGTCCGGCTCTGGAGCAGACAATAGACCATTTATCTCAAGCCTCTCTTCCTGTCAGCTCCCGGGACACATGTGGGCATTTTCATTCACCCACCTACATACACACATGCACGCGTAAAGCTCTTGAGTCCCTCTATGTAAGCACATTGTAAGCATGCATTAAGAGCTTCTAGTGAAGAAAGAAATGGCTTTTTCCTCTTTGCAGGCAATGCTTGAGTGATTTACTCTTTGACTCGGGGGCAAGTGGTTGAACACAGACACATACCTCAGCACAGTTCCCTATGGCAATGTGAGAGAGTGTGTGAGTGCACACACTTGCATTGCTAATGTTGTGAGGTCGTAAGTGACACTGCAGGGACGTGTCTTCCTATCATGTCAATCATTTAAATATACTTTAAAGACAAGCTTCAGGGTATGTTTAGGTTTAAGTTAAGGTTAGAAGGATGTTTAAGGTTGGTCACGATGCGGTGATGGGTGGAGGTCTAGTAAGTCTCCAAGAAATTAATTTAAGTTAATGTAATGTCCTCTGAAGTGATGAAAATTGAGTGAAAGAGGCCATGAGTACATCACATGCGGACGCGTCTGCATGCACTTGTCTGAAGAAGGGCCAGATGGGCAAAAACAGTAGAGCCAAATAATAAAGGATAATAGGAGAGAAAAGAGAAGAAGAAGAGGGGAAATGGGAAGAGAGGGCACTTGGAGCGGAAATGCTTCAGTGCCTCTGCGCCCTGCCACCTCGTATCACGGAGCATCCACTGACAGATGAATGCAGGAGAGCCCGATAATAGAAATGCTCGGGAATAAACGCCCAGATAAAGGGAAGGAGCTCCGGATTGGGAGTTGATGTGTGAGGATGGGGAGGTGTTGAGCAGGGGTCAGCTAACTCAACAAAACCTACCCATCTCCAGTGCTGATGTAGAGAGAGAGAAAAAAAAAAAAAACTGCTTGAAGATTTATCTCAGCAAGAGTAGTTAACTTTTTAGTTCCACACATCACACTTCGGTGCTGTTGCCATAGAAACTTCAGCCAAGACTTATTATCCAGGGTGGCTAATTTTATCATTTACCCTGTATGTGTTGCTGATGTAACTGCCAGAGGTTATAAACAAAGTGTTTCTTATAGGATGAGGTCTGATGTGAAGGAAGCTGACAAGGCCACGTTACCAGTGCGTGTATAACTTGCTAACAGCATGTTCTGTTAAATTATTATAACAAAACCTCTAATATTGCTTGTTATCTAATTAGATTTTAAATTACTCTTATCTCTAACATTTTTCAGGAGGCTCCAGTTGGCATGAATTACATAAATTAACTATATAACACTCACAAACGTAGAATTTTGCCGTCTGTTCCCGACCCCGCAAACAGAATATGACACAGACAAGTTCTCTCCATCAAACACAACCAGTTTTATGTAATCACCCATTGAAAAAACTCTTCAGAAATGAATGACATTTTACTAAAAAAAAAAAGTGTAGTCCTTCATAATACAGCACCACAGCATTCACTGCAATGGGCATAGTTAGGCTACATTAAATTGAGGGACATGGTTTAAACCATTTCTTCAACAGTTTGGCTCTACATTCAGAGAGTTTTCCTGTAAACAAACAAAGGCCATGTTGACATTGTGTTAAGCACATTTCCTTCCTCATAAAACATTTGCAACGCTGAATTGCTTGCAACCAGCACCGTTAACACGAGCGTCTTCTTCTGTGCTGCTTTTGTTGCCTTTCCTGGAGCATGCCGGACACCGGTGGTTCAGTGGACTGTGCGGACAGCAATGGATACAGGATCACCTGTGAGATGCTTGCTCATAAACTGCTCAACAGCACTGCTAGTGGTCAAAAACATTAAAGGGTAGCTTTAAAGAAACACTCAAAATGATACATCCTCACTCTAAGGCGTTTTCCCATTACAACATCACTTTAACTGGAATTACTAGTATTTAATGGTGTCAACCGTTAAACAATCCAAAGGCCACTTTACACTGTATACACATTCAGAACGAGTTTGCAGACTTCGTGACTCCTCTCTATTTTTTTTAGAATTTACATTATCCTGTGGACTTGAGTCCACAGCAACTGACTGATTTAAATACAGCCTATCGTTTTGTATAGTATCATATACTAGTTATAGTACCTTATCTATAGCTATAGCTCAAAGCAGCCTCTCAATCTTGAGAATTAACTATGAAGAGGGTATTCTGTAACAAATAATACTTGGTGTTTCATGGTTACCAGAAAAATGTCAGAATGCAAAAGTATGGACAAGAAAATGTCTCTTTTTACCCAAAACACACACACAAACGGTGCACTGCGGTGTGGGGCAGGTTAGGGTTGGCATTTCAGGGTGAGCTTACGAAAATTGAATGCAGGTAGGGGTAATAGGTTGCTGGGATTCTTCCTATGTCTGTGTAAAGCTATTATAAAAGGCGTCAAAGTGAAAGGAGTGATAAGAGGACATTGGCTGCAGCTGGAAAATGAAATCCAGCTCTGTCGCAGCTACAATTGCTTTTCAGACATAAACTGGAAGCCCCACAGTGTGAAATCCAGCGCCACAATGTGACTGTAAAATTAGCTTTACAAATTCATATTCTCATGAATGGCCGTCGACTTATGTTGGTTTTGGATACCGTGTTGTTAAGAGGTTTTTAACATGTTTATGTTTATGAGGAATATCACTGGGGAGGACTTTGTTAGAAGAGTTTGTTCAGATATAAAGCTCGGGAACACGCTCGGTGCGGCTGGGTGGATCTGAATACCAAATAATTAATCACTGGCTTTACAGCGAAGGATTATTCCACCCATTCTGTGCGCAGCAGCAAGCAGGGCCTTGTGGTGGCAACCTGTTCCTTACCACACCTGCAGTTCAGATATGTTGTAGAATTCAACTGCCAGGATAATTGGTCGAAAACAAACGACACCATTCTCTTTAATCACAGCTGCTTCTGACCATTTCTAAAGGTGAAGCCTCTGAAGTTACACCAATTTGTGACTTAAACCCAAACACAGATGTTGTGAAGACATCAGTCGATACTCCTCTATTGGTTGCCACGTACACAGAAGTGTGCAGAAGTGTCCTCGCACATATGAACATTAGTATTGACAAATAACCCAAGGCTAGCTCTGTCCTGAATGTTGCAAGTTATGTGGAGTGTCAGGTTGGAGTCCGTGTCCTGGAGGGTAGATGAAAAGTAATGTGATCGTGTAAGTCCACTACCTCAGCTCAGACAACAAGATATGGAGGCTTCTCTTCCTGTGAACTTTAGATGCCATTTAAAGCCGAGCGTTACTGATGATGCTCTTTAGATAAATATACACAACATATACTTTATGTGCAGAATTGTTTTTTTTCCCTCCTCGGTAGCTTCCCAGCTTCCCATGAAATTAATTAATTTAATGATTGTTTTTTTTTCCCCCTTTCCCTTTTAAAGGTCAGCAAAGCAATTAAATCAACTCACATACGTCTTCCCTCCTCCTGAGTGAGACAGATAAATAAAAAGCACCAGCCGAGCGTGTCCAAAGGTGCTACTGGCTCAACTGGTTTTCATCGAAATGCTTTCGCTGTTGAGGTACAGCCCCGTGGATTCCATTCATGCCACTGAGGTGTGTTCAGCCTATTGACAGTCCACAAGCCTTACCTTCCACATCGGCCTGACAAGAATTCATGTCGCCCTCTGTTCCCGTAATCCTGAGCTCCTCTCTGGGCTGTCAATAAGCCTGTCACAGTGAGCAACATCCCTGCCTGGAAAACCGATGACTGGATGGATGGCTGAGCGGACAGATGGGTAGATGGACTGATGGATGGATAAGTGCATATATTTGTCTGTGTTCCTCTGTTAGGCTCCTCCAGTGCCACAGTCATCCAGTCTATTTACACAGATCAATTTTTGTTTCTATGTTCCAGAGAAATGAAATTGGTCTGGTGTGTGGCTGTGAGCCTGGGACATTGTGCGAGATGGCTTGCCAAATGGACTCTTTTCCTGGGATGCGTTGTTCTTTCAGCCGTGCATCCTTTTTACCATTCACACAATCAAACAAGCTCAAAAAAAGCAGAGGTCTTTCTTAGGGCATCCGACTCACAAACAGAGAAAAGCATCTGCAATGCTCAGCCACAAATGGGATTTTTATCAATATCAAATTGGATATTTGCTTTTTTTTTTTCTTTTTACATATCTCTCCAGAAGCAAAATTATTTGTTTGGTGAATGAGCTTTAAGCATAAAAATGAAAATAATGCGCGCATGAAAATTAGGACACGGATACAGACTGCGTGGCGGACATTTGCACCTCCTGCAGCACTCAACAAACAACTTGCATAACTTAAGTTGGAGATTTGTATAATTAATTTGGTGGAGGGAGACAATAATGCTTTAATTTTAAGTACATTTATGAGAACAACACAGTGAGACAATAGGCAGTGGGATTCGTCAAGCAAGGCTGCTGCCGTGTTTTGAGGAACGGCGAGACAATATGCGGTTTCCAACTCATTCTCTTTTGTTAATTAGATATCATATGAAGTGTAAAAAAAGAGGAAGAGTGTGTAATTCGTGATTCACAAGTATGCAAGATTCTATTTCCCTTAATTGAATAATGTACAAAAATGTACCCTCATAAGTGATTCAATGCATTATTGAACATGACAGCGCCAAACAAGGAAAGGATGGGTAGGAACTCTCGTTTCACAATACTGGAGGGAGCTAAAAATGTCATTTCCATCATCCATATTTTAAATTAACTTTTAGATGCTCTGCCTCCGCTGGCCTCCACATTAGTCTAGCCGCAGAAAGTCTTTTCTGCTTTATTAACTGTTCAAATGTCAGTCTGCAGACAGCCACAATCACGCACTCACCGTGATAAAATTAATATCACTGATGTCCGACTCTGATTCCAATTTCAGAGTTAAAATATCCATCAACCTACACAACTTATCAGGAACTAAAGCTCATTTTGATGGAAGCAGGACTGCCTTTAACTGACTTCCATTTTCACCGCAGCCCACCTAATAGCTGTCAGTGTGTGCGAGAGAGTGTCTTTTTGAATTTGTTTGTAGGTATCTTCATGTGTGGGTGAATGCCAATGGCAGGGCTGCTCATCCAGGTATAAAAACCGCCAGCCAGACAGACTGGGGCTCGGGGTCAGAGTGAGCCTTGTCAAAACACAAACTGGCTCACTCTGTAATGAATCAGCAGCGAGATCATGATGCCACACTGCATCATCTGGCCTGAAGCACCAAAGCACAATCCCAACCCCCAGTATGGAAAAATAAATAAAAAAAATCAATCTTTTGGAGAAGGTAGAAGGTAAATAACCTCCAAGTTCAGGAAAACTTCAAGCTTTTCAACAAATCATTGACAAAAACATGAAAAACTAAAACACTTGTTGCAGTTCTCTTCATTTTGAGCTTAATTTTACAAAAAGCAGCATGCAGAAATGGAACCTGAAGTTGAATATTGTGATTTTTTAATATATGTCAATGTATTTTCTAGTTTCTACTGAATCCGCTTAGGGTTTGGACTGCAATCTGGGCAACAAAAACATGTCATCATGAGATTTTTGGCGGATTTTGAACGGAACTGATTCACGGCAAATCATTATTAACACAAACTGGGGAAGAAAATAATCTGGAAATCCAGTGATAAAGACGACAACAGCTAAATGTTGATCATTGGATCATAACATTGGCCTGAAACTGAGCTCAGATCTCCAAATAAGAGCAGCACATACTGTACGCCAGACAACCTCTTTTCTCGCTAAACGCTTTCAAGCAGGCCTCGACTTGCCACGAATGCCACAAGGTCAGGCGTAAAAACACAGCGAGAGCCGACTGATCTGTATCAACTTTTCAGAGATAAAACCACCATTTGCCATGTATCACTGACGCTGTGCATGAAACCACAGACCAAAGTGCAGCAACAGCAAGTGCTTGAACGATGAAAGAAACGTTGACATACGAGAAGGACTTGATTGTTAAAAGTTTATTGGCTACTTTTCTACCAAGACAGGATGAAACGTCTGCCTGTTTGAGCACGCAGACGTGTTGTCATTCAGAGACGGCTGACATGTACACACTAGATGGATGCTATAGATAACGGCAATTTAATATTTTATGCAAACACAGCTATATAATCTAAAGCTTGTTTGAAACGAAGATGAATTAGAGAGGATGTATTCCGGCGTGAGAAACAAATCTTCAAAGATCTCACATTTTGTAAGCACACAAAAGGGAAACAGGAGCAGCGGCCTTATGTCAAACTGGATTTTAATTGACGACTGCCTCTCTTTAAATCCACACAATGAAGTCCTTTTCAAAGGCTTTTTGTAGGGTTTTACATCTGAAGCAGACGTGTGTTGCCTGCTTTCATGTTAAATCTAGGAACAAACAAATAAATAGACCTTTTTAAACTTTTTTTTTTGCTTTATTATGGGAGTCATTTTGCATCAGTGCAGATCTTTTAGAAGTCAGTGCTCATCTTGGAGCTTTGGGATTTTGTTTTTACAAATGGTAAATACCTGAGTCATCATTGTACCTTGCATGCTACGGCTGGATTGCTTCCCTGGACATTGCATAGGCTTAGTCACTGCTATATCATTATTTATAAAAGCCACTTTGGGAAAAGCTTTCTTCCGCTTTATGAGGCTAAATTAGTCAGAAATGTGGAGCTCAGGATGGTCCCAGGATTCATTGCTGCTGACAGTCCTTAAAGCTAAACGTAAGAAAGCTTTCATCATCCTCAACTAGAGAAATGACGGGTGCTTTTAAAGCAGCTGTCAATCTCTATCACTGCTCTACATTTAATCTGCATTGTATTTTATACTTTTTGTATTTGTCCAGTCTGCAACTTTCACTATTTAAGTGTTTTCCAAATCACTAAAACTCATTTTAAAACAGACTTCAACGAGTTAACCTCAAACCTCGAAAACTCCAGTCAGAGAGGAGAAAATCTGTTTTATCACAGCTGGCAATAACAATGTCTGGAGATGATGAACTGTGACAGACATAGTTTGCAGTAAAACTGTTTGAGACCTTGAAAAACAACAACAACTTGGGAAAAAACACGCATTAAAACCATTTCAGTGCTTAACAATCCTAATACTCAATCACGCTAAATTAAGAGCATGAAAGCATCGTAACGCACATGCTGAATAATAAAAGAAAAATAGGTTAAGCCGCTGCAAGAAAGTAATTCATAATTACCATCAATGCAAATTAATTGCGAGTCGTTAGCAGCAGCATAAGATGGAAAATTAGCAAACAGCAATGTCATCGTCCACAGGAAAGGGAGAGAGAGAGAGAAAGAGAGAGACAGAGCAATAAAACAGCCAGCTAATAACCTCATAATGGTACAAACTGATGTTGCCAAGCGCACACAACTGAGCTGAACCGAGCACAGCCAAGACATCAGCTCATGTGAGGTGTATTAGTATGAGACGCCAGTATTGGGAGTTTGATTGGATTTGAAGTGCAGCAGTAATTCCCAGCATCTCAGCTCTCGGGGGAGTGACCCCTGTGAGAAGAGAGAATATGTGGCTCAAAGCTGCCGACAGGAGATCTCTGGCTGCAAGAGAAAGAACGAGGTACCAAACTCAAAACGCCTGTCCTTGTGGTATGACTATATTGCTGGTGGAACAGTAGCAGTGAGATGATGTAGTATTACAATAGCTTTATAAACAACGACCTTGTAAAGCACACCTCTTGTATGCACATTTGTTAGCTCTGCTGCTCTGCTCTTAAGGTGTAGCTTTACAAAACTCTTAACCCATTCGCACACGGACTCCAGTCACCACCACCAGTCACGCCGAGTTGCCAATCAAGGAGACAGACTGCCATCAAGAGCAGATTGGGGTTCAGTGTCTTGCCAGAGGAGACTCATGTGGAGGTAAACCACCAACCCTGTAATCAGTGGACAAGTGCTCCACCACCTGAGCCTCAGCCGCCCATTGTGAGCTTTTAATAGACAGTCTGCCAGACTTACTGCCAGTGCAACTTTGTGCACAACTGTACATGCATTACATGAGCCGTTTCTCACTTCAGTGCCTTTTCTGTGTTCATCTGGAAATCTGACAGAGAGCGCCTCCAGCACCAGAGCGCCTCATCTCCGCTCGCTACTCTTACAAACCGCCACGAGGTCACGGTTGTGACGGGAAGGAAAATATATGAAATATGTACGCACACAGGCGCTGTTAATCAGCACATGCCACTCTGCTTCTTGATTGTTGTTTAGTTAATTAACCAGCGGTGTTACATGTGCCCTATACTATCTGACTGGAGCACATTAATTCATCTTAATTCACTCTCTTTACCATGAGGGAAGTGACATTATAGACTGTATTAGATTTTGCAAATCCTACAACAGAGGTAAATATAGGAAATCTAGATGATTAATATCTATTTATTAGGACACATTTTTATGATATACAACCATTCTGATGTTCAAAATGACAATTCAAAACTGCCATACTACACCAGCCTGGTGATAGTAAACCCTGGTGTAAAATAATGCAGTCGAATGCAGTCACATGGTTCCTCTTCCTGAACACAACTGTATATTACGCAACAGAGTTAACCACAGCTGCTAACAACCGTAGCTTGTCCATCTGTCCCATCCCTGATGGCTGCCCTTCATCCGTCAGGACGACTGTGTGAAGCCGTCTGTAATCAGATTAGGCAATGACTGGGTAACTGGGTCTTCTGCATCCGCCCATCATTCCATCCCACTGTTAACAACATCTGCGTCATGCGGAGAAACCATGTGCATGCTGCGGAGGAGACACGTTAATGTGCCAGTGTCTGTGTGCGAGCATTTACAAGGAAAACCAGAGCACTACAGCTTTCCATTCATAGCATGTTAACAGGTCCTGATGCCGCTGACAACTTGTGCGGCCTCTGTTCAAGATGCGAAATAATGCACACCTGCATCAATCGATGTGCAGAAACACTTCAGTCCTCCCTTGCCTTTGTAGCTGTAGCCGACAAGCTGCCATATTTGTTTTGATCAGGAAACAGGTGCAACTTGGGCAATCAACTGAAAAACGGAGTACTTTTTGATCCAGGTTGTCAAGTGTTTCAGGTTAATTAACCCAGTGGTTACTTCTGAGACCCAAACGATGGCTAGTCCATGAGTGACACAAACTAGAACTGGCCAGTACTGCATGCAGCTACAAATCAAAGCAGTGAGGCTGGGAAATATGAGGAACTGAAAAGTAACTCTGCATCATCACTGCAATTTTAAAACATTTTCAGTGATGTATTTTTCATTCAGTCAACACAACATTAAACAAAGGCAGCGATAAATAATTTGTGGGTATACAGGGATTTGAGGAGATTATATCCGAATCAAGGCTGAAGTGTACAGTCAACAGTGTTATTACAAGGACATGCTTAAATAAGACATTGCTCCCATGCATTTTAAAAAGAAAAACAAAGAGAAACCAGAGTCAATAGAAATAAAAAATAAATAAATAAAAATCACCATATGTTATCACACAGCCTGAGTAGAGAAGATTTAGACTACGCTTGGGTCCCCAGTTTTGACGTCATTCATTACTTTATCATTAGTGGATTAGTATCTATCAGGCTTAATGTAACGTCTTTGCTTTCAGGGGCCGTATTTTACAGAGAAAGCCAAGCAAAGTTGAACAGAATGCTCTTAGATTATCTCCCACTTGACAGAGAAGCACAAGAGAGGGCACATCTTGACGATTAGGTGCGCAGAGATAACACAGAGACACGGCGCGCCTCTTGCTGTGAAGCCTCTGGGAGTCGACATGCACGCTCCTCACCTGGTAAAGGGCTCTACAGCCACTCAGACTCTGCCCGCCTCGGCCTGGCCTGATCCATCCCGTTTCAACCCTAATGTCTCATTGGCATTCAGTCACACGCCTGCAGCAAGCGGCGAATGGAAGGCTTGGCACTAGCTCGCTGCTATTAAGATTCTACAAAGCCAGCCGTTCCCCCTGCCGCCACAAGCACACAGCGAATTGCACAGCCAAGGAATAATAAAAGAGCTGGGGAAGGGATGAGCGTAACAGCTGGGCCAGCCAGTCATGCAGCCAAGACACAGGCACATGAAAAGGATTTGGTTTCTTGATTTCTGCTGTGCGTAAAGTTTATGAGGGCAGCAGCTTGGTTGGCTGCTCAAAGTGCGGCATCAGCTAATGAAAATTATATACTCCAAGTGGTTAAATCACCAGTGTAAACACATAATCGCATCGGACCTGAGTCATCCCCTCCATACCACCCTCTGTCATCTGCAAAACCATACCGTGACCATTTCATGATGAACTGTATTACTGGCAAGCCTCCCATCATGAGCCACAGAGATTGATCCCCACCAGCCCATCACCTCTGTCTGTTATGTCTACCCATCAACACCCCCCCAACCACAGAATCCTAAACTACCTGCTAATCACCCTTTGAAAGAGCAGACTAATTCAGATGTCAAGGCTCATTACCTGGGAGCTGTCTAGAGGTGACCTAAACCCCTATCTTGCAGTGATAAACACCAGTCAGAGGATAATGCACATCTGGATAATAGGAAGGTGGGAAGCGACATGCCGGCCAAGTGTGCAATCACTGAGCGCAGCTGAATGGGGGTGCGGGGACGACTGCATGTAGCGATCGCTGTTGCATAAAGATAACGTCCTTCACGCGCTGGGTCAGTCAGCCGCCGTATGGCTGCTACGCCTCTGGTAAAGTAAACAAAGGCGCTCAGACCGAGGAGTGACTCTTCACCAGCCATCCCCTCCAATCTGCTTCCAGACGCTGACACGAGACAATGCTCGTCCAGAAGACGACCCCGTCACACCGGCACACTCGCATCCAGCCGTTTATGTTGTTTTCTCCCCAATTCAGTTTCATATTTACCAGATGCGATGGGTGCACATACTAGGCATAAAAATGTGTATTTTGAGCTGGACGCTGTATTATATAAAAATAAAATATCTTTTGGGGATTTCCGAGCTCCTGGTATGATCCTCTTTTGAGGATTACATCTGGGTTGAAGACTGAACGATAACCCTTATTTCACACCACTTTTACAATACCACTTGGCACTGGAGCCATCTGAGAAGCATCTGGGTATTCATAGTATAAACAGATGACAAGAATATTCACAATTCATTTGGAAAAGGACACATAAATACTGATTACATTGAGAAAATAAGGCTTATGGCCGTAGCGATGGGCTGATAGGAATGGAGAAGCGTTCTCCACAAATCAGGCAGAAGGAACAGTGGGTAATGAGGCCAAGCAAGATGCAGGTCAATGCAAAAAATAACCACTTTCACTGCCCATTATTCCTCATCTGTGCAGTCGGCAGCAAAACCAAACTGCAAATTCCTCACTATTAGAGCACAACAGAAAAGTAACAAATGATTTTATAACCCTTCAATAAATACATATTTACTGGGCCAATATTAGAATCGGCCATTATATCGCAGTGTGAGTGCTAACGGGCTTTTAAGACGACAACAGAGTCTTTAATTGGAACAGAGACTGAAGGCACAGAGGAAGTGAAGCCCCCCCACAAACCGCCCACTGATAAAAGAATAAAATAAAAATATCCCAGAGGAAACTGTATATACTGTAAACACCCAGATGCTATTTGTATGCTTTACGGCTTCATGACCAGTGCTATTATAAGATACTGTACACAACGCAATTAGAGAGACGACTCAGTAATGGTGAAGATGCAGCTTCCCATAATGGGCTTCTTCCGTGTAGAATACATTTCAGTTGAAGAGATTATGCTGTTTGCTTGTACTAGTATGACCTCACATTCCCTCACCGTCTTCAACACACTGCCACCACAACCAGGGTCCACGTCCACCAACGTCCACCAACATCCACCAACGTCCACCAACGTCCTTTCACACACACTACAAGCACATCTTTTTATAGATGACCTGAGGACAAACGACGCCAAGTATTTCCTTCGACATTAGCAAACATACACACAGCATGCATGCTGTCCAAAGTATCATAATTACAGGAAGACATTAGTAGTTCCATAAACAAAGCAACTCGTGATTTCAAATTAAGGATGTCCCGGAGTGTTATCAGCCAAGTCCGATCTTTTGTAGTTATGTCATTTTAGCTCTGCCACAAATCAAAACCATGTCCCTGTAGCATCAACAAAATGTTGTCAAAGCTGCCAAAAATCAAAGAAGAACAACCAAAATCATGTGACTAAAAATGTCGTGGGGAAGAACTTCAGTCAGACAGCAATTAGTAAATGGTGCAATCTGGATGTTTGGCGAGGTGTTTGGCGAGCACATAATACTACCACCTACAAAATACAAAAGGGAATACATCAACGTAACAACAACAAACACTGTACGCTGAGTTTAAAAGAAGAAAAAAAACTTTACTTGAGACATAGTCAAAAAAATAAGAAAAATACTACAGAGAGGGTTGTGGAGTTCATGCGTTGGTATGACCCGACTATTTCTGATGGTTGAACGGTTGTTTGCAATGTGCTTAAATCGTGCCATCCCACCCACCTGTCCATCTGTCAATACAAGACTAACAATACTTATTGTTACACATACAGTACATTTACCAGATAAAAGACAATAATCATGACACACTCAACATCAGAATCTACAGCTCCGTCTCTCAAGCATCTCATCAAGCATGCTGTTAGCATCGAGATTGTTACAGGTGCTAATGGAGTGTGTGACAAGAGCAGCGCCAGTTTGATTAAAGTAGGAATAATGAAAGTGGGTTGGTGACCAGGAGCGACGCTATGCATAGCCTCTCTTTTTACTCTAATACAACCAGTCACACACACACACACAACAGTGGAGTTTTTGGCTGTAGCATAACTGAATTATTGAGAACATGGGATGGGAGCAAATTTACGTTTGTGTTTTGTAGTCACTTTGTGCCTCCTCCCACCGTCCACCGCCAACTTCACCCCTCCTCTACCCCCACAAACTAGGATACCATGAGATGTTGGCAGCTCTGGTTTGCAGCAGCATTATGGGAAAAACTGGTGCAACACTACACTCATGCTGAGCCGTACGTTGCCAAAAACAGAAACAAGAGTTACTGATGCAGGGCAACACATTCAACAAATCTGCACGTCGTCAGATTGCACACAGCATTCACTTACATCATATCATGTTTTTTCTATATAAATATTTGGAAGTACCTGAAATCACATTGGGTTTGTGGAAGCAGAAGACAGTGTCATCACTGTAAGCTTAAAGACCTGCAGTCTAAATTGAGTTATTCACCACTGTTAATCATTTTATGCATGAAATCCCTTTGTAATGACCAGAATTTAATTTGTAGATCACTTTGTATGTACATCTGTATGTATTGCTCATAGTGTATGGACAAAGTCTGTTTACACGATCACGTAGTGGGAAATCAGTGTGATGCTCATGATCCTCGTAATGTTCCACGGTCAAGGTGCCGTTAGGTTAAGGTATGTGTTAGGAAAGTAGCGGTTATGGTTAGACTCAAAGAGAGCCTTCGGGGAATGAATGCGAGGCAATGCAATGTCCTCTGAAGTTAACAACTGTGTGTGTGTGTGCGCACGCGCATGTGCACGTACATGCGTGTGTGTGAGTGGTAAGACAGCAGCACTTCACTGCAAGCCTGACAGCTGCCTCAGGCGCATAAGGGAGAAGCTTGATGACAGTCACAGAGGACAAACAAGCTGTATATCAACAAAATGCTTTGTAGGATGATATAGTGAAAGGCCAAACTGATACAAAATTCATGAAGTGGTTCTAAGGAAATAAATAAAGTAAAAACAGACATATCCTCCCTCCCACCTATTAAATTTTGACATAAAATGCTGCATGAACAAGGTTTTGACATATCTCAATTACAGTTTTTCAAAGATAGTGAGTATTTATGATGCTAAATGTTATTCTTACTACTATGACTATATATATTGTATTGGTTATGTACCTCAAACTTTGCTGCTAATTGCAAAGAATCAGGTGACATGTACAAAGCTGCACACTTACCACAAAGTGTAAAATATCTTAACAGATGAGTAAAATCCCCCTGACAGTGTTATAGCTCTCTCTGATTCAGAAGAAAAGGAAGTGCAGAGGGAGCAGTGGTAAGATTTTAATGAGGCGAGGTTAGGAGGTTGAGAATATCCGCACATAGAACAACGCTCCAGCTAATTGTCATAGCCGGGTGCTGTGGCAACTGTCGAGCGTTTACAGTTTGTTTGACGGCCTCGCTCAAGTGTTCCAGTGCGGCACTAACAAACCCACCCTGGCTGACGAGTGAGGCGACATACCAGCGGCCTAGTGAGGTTAACAAAACAAGATGGCTCGTGATAAAGTGTCGTTCCCCCTCATCTCACTGGTAGAGGTGAAGTATTACTAAAGCACTTGTTCCCAACCTTTTTCTTGTGTCTTAGATACACAGAAAATACAAATGAGCTCCAGTACCACCTGTCATGTCATTTAACAGTATTATTCTACTACTTTTAGCCACATGGTTCTAGGCCTGGCAATGTCAGACAAAGATTTCAACAATGTGTGTTCACATGGTATTTTGTATAGACATTTGTAGTCTCCAAAGGATGAATCCTGACTTTACCCCTAGCATCAAGTCCAGGTCCAAATGCTCACATAATTCAGTAAGACGGACTGGCACAAGACGGGCCCTGGCTCAGACAATCATGCCACCCTCCTTCCTACAGTTTTGCCCACTTTCAGACTAGTAGGATGTCTTGTGCAGTTCGCCCAGCACTGAGGTGATAACCACTTTCTGTACATATTTATGTTTTCCCACTAGCCGACACATTTTTTTCTTGTGGTTTCTTGCATGTGAAGAAGGACTCTCTGGGGAACATATTAAAATGGAAATCACCACTCATACGAGACATACGAATAGCAAACAAATCTATTACATCGGAGCAATATCATCCACTAATAAAGAAAGATGAAAGCTCCAAAAAAAGTCTAGTAAATGGACCTCAGGTTGGAACCGTACTTTACGGCAATTAAAAGAATAAAAGAAACATTCCAACCAATAAAATGCCAATCTTTCTATCCAGGAAGCTAATAAATTGAGTTGAAATGAAAGCGAAACCCTTGAGCTAGCGAACATCTGCTTTTATACTGTTGTCATGGTTAGATTGTCTTCATTACTACATAATGATTTCTATTAAAAACCATAAAATAAGACTAGGTATCCATTGTGGTACACTGACTAACTCAATGTTTGTTTTTGATGGATGATTTTCATTTTGTGTTAACGAACAAAGTCAAAAACGTTGAAAACTGTGAGGAAGGAAAACCAACAATGAGCATTTTGGTATATTTAAATCCCTGCAGCCGGTGGGTTTAAAAAAAAAAATATATATATATATATATATATATATATATATGCTAGTGTTCTCCTTTAAGTTCTTCCACAGGGGCATAGCAGAGATGTTGTTCCAATAAATAAAGTAGCAGTATACTAGCTGAGGTAATATTCAGTTTATGTTTCATATAAGAGTCTAGCTGGGGTACGCCAAGTTTCATTCTTTATGCTGCGTTACCCACGTTTTAAATTATAAATGAGGCCAATGAAAACCCTTCACCACATACAGTTCGTCACATGTAATGTAATAATTTTATCTGCACACCTCCTTCTTTTCCTAGCCAGCTGGCAACAATAAGATGGGGAATATTTCTTTCCAAGGGACGCCTCGCCCAGAAAACTGCATCAAGACTTTTGTAAACAGAGTAACAGTACATGCATACGAAGCAACAATTAAAATAACAAAACGCAGCTGTGCAGTCAATAGTCCAGCGGTAGATCAGCAGGATCAGTGACTGGGCCTGAGTGGACTTCTCATTGAATCAGCATTTAAAAAAACAAAAAAAAACAGTCAATCACGGTTAAACTCACAGCAAGAAAAAGCTTTAAATTATTTTGTTATGAGTTACGTGCCACGGGAGCAGCGAACATGACGGCTCTGCTGCCTCATTCAGATGACTGTCAGACACCCAGGCAAGAACAGATGTCTCTAGTTATTTGGCCAGGCTCTCTAGGCTGCTGTATTCCCGCTCCCCCATTTTTTTTCATTTTTTTTTTCCAGCCGACTGCAAATCTCTTCGCGGTGACAAAGCATCGCCTGTCAAGAGGATGATTCCATTGAGAGGCACTTTCTGATATGAGAGGTGCATTAATGTGATTAACCCACACTCACTATTGCCGTTTGATACAGGGGCTTTGGGGCTCATGCCACTCTGTATTCTTCTCTGCTGGCATGATCAGCAGGCAACGGGAAATCTGCTGCTGTGCGAGCAGAAGAAGGTAAATCAAACTGTGATCAAACTGCGTGCGGCCTTCCACAAACTCAATTACGCAATTTGACATGAAAATTGAAAGACAATTAAGAGCAAAATTAACCTCTGAAACTTTGCGGCCTACAGGAACTGATGATTTACAACATCCTGCAGACTTGGTGTGTTCTCATTATCACAGCAACCATTACTAAATATTAAAATCAATAAAGACAAAATGAGTGTCATCATCCAATCCCAGCACAGTTATTCACACAACCCAGAGGTGATTGACTATTTCTCCTAATTACAATTTTATTTAGACACACCTGCAATCTAGCAATCAGTGTTAGATTTCAGGACTACTTTTTTTTTTTTCAGTCTCATCATACCAACTCCAACTGTCTGTCTCTGAGACATGAGAGAAGAGGCAGGCTGCATTAATTTTAAAGCGAGTGCTTGTTTACATGTGTTTCAGGCATTCATACAGCTAATATTAGTCTCCTGAAAGACAAAAGCAGGCTTGGTGCACTAGCTCCACGCCGCACTGCAACGTGAAATTATTCATTTGACGCCTGTCGCCATCCATTCAGCTGCGCACCAAGGGCTACAGGTTGTAAGTGTGTTTTGATTGTGCCGTGACTGAAGCTGCAAACATATAGAAGGCATAAAAGAAAATAACTGTGTGGCAAACAGGGAACTCTGGGAAGCCATTCATGAAGCTTTGCATCAGGCATTTTAGTTTGCGATCTTGAGCTGGGGGTGCCGGCAGAAATAGATCCCCTGCACCGAGCAAGAGCTTTTAATAGAGACATCTCCCGCTTTAATCAAAAATACTGGGAAAATGGGGACACCCACCTCACGGTATATTGTTAAATTCTGACGTAGGTTGTACATGTAGAGTGCGAGTCTTAATTTCACACAGTATGGGATATGTATGTGAGCACCTTGGCAGCCCCTAGGGAATATATGACGCTCCTTAATAACCTATGGAGAACAATGTGACATGCTGTGTGCACCTCTTTCAGCTCACATTGCTTTCGATTTCTATAGCTGAGAAAGATAATAAACCCCACAGAGACATGGATCTCGCATCCTATCCCTCAAATCACAATTCCTGCCTTTGCATCTCTGTAAGCTCTCCATCTTCCCTCCTTGCTCCGCCCCAGCTGTCAGTCGCAGCGCGGGAAGCCCACCAGCTCCAGAGGCCAAGGCAGCCGGAGCACAAGAGGATACTAGGAAGCGCACAGCGGAACATCTGGTAGAGCCAGGGACTCTGCCCGTCGCTGCCGGCCGCCATCAAGCCACAGCAGCTTCTTGGTAACAGCTGATCCTCTAGGCCCACTGCCTCCATCAGAGAAAATCCACTCGCTAACTCAATTATGCAAGAGGTGTGAATTAAACATGAGGCTACCATAGGAATGTATACACACAGGCGTGCACACGCGTACAATACATAATCATACAACATACCAACCCCATCTGTATACTAACGCCAAACTGTACACTGAAGAGACTGAATGAGAGTATGAGCATCTAGGTCAGACGGGTAAGGGTGACAGTGAAGAAATATGTGAGGAGGAATTTTGCCATCTTTGCCACCTATTACATCCCTGTGAGCTTTAAAGAGCAAAAACAGCCTTGCGTGGGAGTCAAGCCTGGAGCGGAAGGCTGAGCCGACTTCCTCCCCATCTCCCTTTATGTCTCTCTCCTTCTGTTTCTTTGTGTCTCTCCCCCTCCTGTGCTCTCTCGTTCCTCCATGCCCTTTATTAATCATCCTTGGTTAGTGGGGCAGAGAGCATGGTGTTAGGAGCTCTGGGGAATGTAGAGCTATGAAATACACACACACACACACACACACACCTTCATGTGTATGCACACTAATAGGCACTGGACTCATAAATCTAGCAAAAAATCCCCTTTCATCCCTTGTTTGCTTATATATGGTATAAAAAAATCATCCATTATTAATTTAAAAATGTAAAAGAACATATAGTAACTACAAGAGTCACATGCACACACTGTAAGTACTCATGTGCACACACCCAGCAGATCTTGAAGGATTCTGGCCCGAGGTCCTGGGACTCAGCTGCAGCTGCTGCTGATGTAACACTTTCAACACTCTCAGTTGTTGTTTAGACAATCCATCCCAGAGCATATAGATGGAGTAAGGCCATCCCCAGCTTACTTACTAACACACAACTGCCCCACCAGTTCCACTAAAACCGCTCAAGGACCCTTAAGCTGGGTCAGAACCAGAACAGTCGGCATCAAGGATGTTCCCGCATCCTCGGAGAGCTGGATGGGGAGTGTGAAAGGACAAATGGGAGACAACACAGTTTCCCAACCCGGCTTCTGTGGCCGACAGCGGAGTAGACTGGATAATGGAGGATGTATTATTTCTATGCATGTAAGTGCACTTAACTTAGAAGGCCCCAAGTGGGCTACATGCCATTATTACCATTATCACTATTCGATCTCCCTGAGAGAGTGGTGAGAGAATTGGTCAATTAGATGTTATGGGACAGTCAGAGGTTTACAGTGGAAGTCTGGGATATCTTTTCAGGAGTGCAGAGGGATGTAGTGATGGGTGGACACTGTTAAACCCACTTTATTCCCATTTTTTTTCAATGGTTATTAAATTCTAACTGATGTATAATTTAAATACCACAATGTAAGACATAAAAGGAAGGAGTTCCTGAGCACGGATCTATAAAATGACTGTTCTGAATGGTGAACTCTGGTCAGACTGGCAGTAACAGGTTGCAGAGACCTCTGCTGAGACCCACATTGTATGCATGTGTGTAATGATAACGGCTTTTATGCTTAGTGGATGCCACATATCAAAACTCTCATCTTACAAACAGGGATCAGGTGACATGGCAGCAGCAGAGGCGAGAACAGAAAGCATGGTTACGCACCCGGTTTGACGGTCTTCAAGCGAATCGGCTCCCGAAAGTGGCGTATGACAGCCAGGGTGTCACGGTTTGTAAGTCCACTGACGGGCGTCCCGTTCACCTCCAGCAGAACGTCCCCGTAGTAGGGAAGCTTCCCGACGTGACACACCAACACGTCCAGTTTCATCTGACCCAGGTGAGGGAACTGCCCCACCTCTGCTCCTCCCAGGACCTCCACAACAGAGCCAAAGTCCCCCAGGTTCCCCCATGACACGGCACACTCCACCACTTTACTGGACCAGTGTTTCTTCTTCTTCAGTGTTCTGGACATGGTCGCCCCCTTCTTTTCAAATAACTCACACTCTTGAGTGGAAGGAGTCGCCTCGGTTTGCTGCTGTTAAACGAGCGCAATGTGACGCGGCCTAATAAACCCTCCTGAGTTACTCTCCCGACCTGCTGGGGATTTCATCTTCCTGACATTTATGAGGCTGATTTTCTCCCGGGAACCTACCGCCGAGGTTTGTCATCCCACGGGTTTGTGCTCCGGTGTGCTCACAGTTGCCTTGGCTGCAATAATTCCAAGCGCTCCTTGTGCGTAAAACAGGAGAGAGTTGATAGCGGCGAGATGATTTAATAAAAAAAAAAAAAAAAAAGAAAGCAGACAATCAAGGTTTCACGCTCTTCGTCGCTTCTCTGGAACCGTATCCGAGCCGCGCTTCGTCTCCGGAGCAGCCTGCCGACGCCAAGTAGTCAAAACAGTATGTAAACACAGAATATTTCACTCGCTCTGCGGCTGATCTGTGGAGAGTCTGTCGCCGAAATGTAGTGCGTCAAAGAGAAATCCCTCATACCTGTGAGCAGGCTCCAAACAGACGGGCGGCAGCCTTCACCGGTGGGCGGTTTGTGCAGTTGAGATCCAGCCCATGATGACAGAGCTGAGAGACATCTGCGAGCGTTTGTCTGCTACAGGTTTGAACACACCTGGCACCGCCAAGAGAGATGTTGCGAAGCTCCGAAACGCCCCTTTTTACGCTCGGCAACAGCAGTTTTCTAGACGCTCCTGCTGGCTCCATCCTCCGGTGTGTCACGGTATTAAAATATACTATATGTAGATATATATACAATGTGTAATTTCAACATTGTGACTTATTGTCACCTTAGTCTCTGTGTAGAATAAATTACGATTATGTTTATCTGCATTGTTTTTTTTAACTCGTTTTAGGCGTATTAGGTCAAATAAATGTAACACCAGACTGGCTATAAATACACCGAGCGTGTAATCCTTGTATCAAGGCGTGCAAAACAAATTACACCTAATTAAGACAACATTTGTAAAGAGAGGTATTTTTGGGGAGGGAAATGAACGCCTCTAATTACTGTCTACAGCGCCACCTACTGGTGTAATCACTGCACTTCCAAATATTTGCTGCACCGGTTCGTGCCTCCCCGTTGTCTTTAATTCCCACCTGTACACAATGATTTCACACCGCCACGCTCGACTGCAGCCGGCTGCATTTACCCATTTATCCATGCATTATCAACGGGGTGATGATTTCTACAGCTTTGTGTTTTGTTTTTTAACTCCTTAAACAGCAGGAGCAGCAGTGGTCTTCATGTTGGCGCATAGTAGTGTGCATACATAGAGTGGGTTCTTGAAAATTACTGACGAGCACCGACTTCATTTCCCTCAGAAAAGTCTGCACAATTATTTCATAAGATATTTCTTTTTCTTGAATGTAATAGTTTTAAATCCGTCCGTCATTTTTCCTTCATGCACTGAGAAGTCTGTGAATGTCTGTGCCTTTTTGGTACATAATGTCTTCAAGTACTGACAAAGGTCTCATTAATATGAATACATTTTAAGCTTGGCCAGGTTTTGTTGCATTTTTTTTATTTATTTATTTTTTACCCGTATGTACATTAAAATGTGTACCATATTTCTTAAAACTCACTGTTCTGGTGTTGTAAAACTGACCTTACACAGGGGGAAACTGCACAGACCCTCAGAGAGCAGGTTTAGCTTGAGCCCATACATTGATATTAACATAAGTATGCTGGTCTCAGTCTGTGTGTGAGACATGACGACTCTTTGACTTTTAAACGTTGCTTTCACTGTCAGATCTTGATGATAAAAACTGATGTGGTGTTCCAGCTGAGCTCACGGATGTTCAAGGCCCTCACGGCCTGTTATAAATTATGCAGAGTTTGCTTTTGCCAAAAACCTCTGAGACGGAGAGCGATGGGTTTTGACAACTCGGACACGTTGACTCATAACAGTCATGTGTCGGTGCGATGCCAGTAGGGTTCATTAAATGTATTACTGGAAGCTGCGAACATGCCTTCTGCAGTACTTGTGAAGCTGCAGTTGCTTTGGTTCTCTGGATGTGATCCATTAGGAGGCTGTGTTTAAATACAGAGTTGCCACCCCGGACACTGTGCTGAATAATTCATCGCCTTGTAGAGGATGATTAACAATGCTAGCATGACTTTGATGGGAACCAGGGAGTGCAGCTGAGAAGGTGAACGCTTTAAAACTGTCAAATTCAGCTCGTATCCAGTGCTTCCTGGGATTCCTCTGGATTCATGGAGGAGGGACTTTAAAATGGGGACTTTTTTTTCTTAATGTCAACACTGATGATGGACTAGCAGGTTTTTAAGGCCCATATTAGCTAGCTTTGTGCTGGCTTGACATGACTAAATCCAGATTACAGATGGCTTGGCCTTTAAAATCGTTGTGTGGTGTGCTCAGAAATCATGTTGCTGTTAAGACCACTGCTCTATAATTATTTGCAACCCAAATCGAGGGTTTTTTTCAGCACTCCTAAAATCAAGATTAAAGACGGACGCCATCACACATGAAACAATGTGGTTATAATAAACTACACCGATGCTAATATTGTGTTGGTCTCCCTTTTGCTGCCAGAACATCCCATAACCGTTGAGGCATGGACTCCGCTAGACCCCTGAAGGTGTGCTGTGGTATCTAACACTGAGCTTTTAGCAGCAGGTCCTTTAAGCCCTGTAAATTGGACTGAAATCTGGGGAATTTGGAGGTCAAGTCAACACCTCAAACTCATTGTTGTGCTCCTCAAACTAGTCCTAAAACAGGCAGTGTGCATGATCCTGCTGAAGGGGCTGTTTCCAAGAAAGGGTGAACATGGTCTGCAACGATGTTTTGAGCCTCAGCTGCCTATGACCCTGTTGTCTGCAGATTGGGAGCACCCCACAATAGTTGCAGTTTTGGAGATGATCTGACCCACTTGTCTGGTTATCACAATTTAAAATCAAGTCCAACTGAAATCCTTACTCTCGACCAGTTCTCCTGCTTCTAACATCAACTTTGAGGACAGGACAAAATGTTCACTGCCTATTACATCCTGCCCACTAACAGGTGCCGTGATAAAGAGATAATCATTGTTATGTCTGATTGGTGTATTTTGAAACTTGTTACCTTTTAAAAATGTGACAATTTCCTGCCTTTTTGTTGCATATCATACATTGTGAGTTGTCATGCAGACTATTGATTAAAACTTCTGAATTTCATACATCCCACCTAAGTCAATAGAAGAATAAAACTATTTCTACATAAAGTGCTGAGGCGGACATTCAAGATTTAAAGCCAGTTATGAGAATTCATGTTTAATGATCGAGTAATGGCTATAACAAAAAAAAGCTCTTTAGATATGCTTTACAGAATGTACAGGTAAACAAGGACCAAAATAAAAAACCTTCAACAATACAACAACGAAAAAAGCAGCATTGGATTTTTGCCAGAGCAGTTACTGCTAAACTTTGGTATAAAGTCTTAAAGGACGTTTCAGAGAATAAACCAAAATGAATGCACATTAGTTAGGCTAGTGTTGGCAAAAAACAGAAAACAACTGAATCGATGTACACCTCCCCGGACATTTAGCTCCATTAGATGGACTTATCACTGTAAGGTTTCATTTGAAATTCTGTATCGCTCAAGAGGGGCATGAAATTGACTTTGGAACCTGCTTCCACTAAAATGAGGAGTCTGTCTAAAGGCAAAGTCAGGCTTAGGCTTAACCCATGGCTTGGAAAATGATATCCTTTATAGTTGATGCTAAATGAAAAGGTGCGGGGGCTTGGAATGTGCTGATTAAGTAATGAAAAGGCAAAAAATGCTTTTTAAGAAATGAAAACAGAGAGCGTGAACAACATGCAGTGAGTAATAACTCACAATGGAGAAACTCATTTTGGCCATGTTTGTGACATTACACGGAAAAACGCAGCAGCAGGCTTCATCACACACATTTGCAGTGTAGATTAACTTTTCAGCATTATTGATTTTTTTTCTGTCGCTGAACTCGGTACCCTTGAACACTCTGTACCACAACATGTCAAATCATTTCTTGGTCAGCAATAGAAGAGCAGAATGCAGCAGTAATGATAATCGACAGTAACAAAAATAAACTTTCAAATATGGAAGGAAATCTGTTTAAGGACATCATAGCCACGAAATAATGACAATGACATATACTCAGCTAACAGTTTATAAGGTATACAGCTAAAACTGATGGATCTGTAATACAAAGTAGAAGAGGATTTTAATGTTCAGTTTTTATTGAACCGGAGCAGATTCAAATGCATGATCTGTATAGAGGAGGAAGGGAGAGTATCAGGATACCATTTTGATATAAAATAATAGATGTAACCACATCCTCCGAAACAATCATACAGTTGAATCAACGCCTCCCTAAAACCTCATAAAGGTGGGAATACGTTGCAGTTACAGACTGATGTATTTGTCTGCATTCATTTTAGGTAAGTCTGTCTAACATACTGACAGCAAGGATCATTGCCCAATATAAAACAAAGCCAGTCACATCTGAGCAACTCTGAAGTGCAACCATCAAAGGTATTTTTAAAGACATCTCATTAGATCAAACCCATTGAAACACAGCCACACTCTGTTGCGTGAGAAGCATTTTCACTTTCAAACCTCAAAGCAATGTCATAGCTGACATTTAGAAACAGTGCAGTGTGCTGAAGCCGACGGATGCTTGATTACCGTCTCTCAAATTCAAGGAGAATAAACACCAAGTTCTCAAGAAAATCAATATAGAAAACTGTGTGGATCATTCTGGGACGACGGAGGCTTAAAATGAATAAGCTTTTTAAAGTTACTGCAGCTTATGTCTCAATCCTCTCTGCAAATGCACTAGTAGCACATGGAATTGAATAGATAACTAGTGTTATGTACACATACATACATACATACATACATGTATAAAATAATACATTCTCAATTTCACAGTTCCAAGTGAAACCTACTCTTAATCAATATTTGTATAGGATCATGAACTTTTTAAGATATAAAGCTTGTAAAGCTAAATCCTCTCGATGCAAAACAAGATGCACACTGCATATTAAAGTTTAAATTAAGTGCCTGTAACACAGGATAAAAGGGAAAACAAATCAGTGCATACTGTATATAAACCATGTCACCTGATTAAGGCTACTGAGAATTCTTATTAAAGGCCATCTCCTAGACAACCATTAGAAAATAAACAGCAAAACGGTGATTGTCTCACGTGCAAAAAAAAATAAAAAAAGCTCCCCCAAAACTGCTTATGAAGACATCAAATTATGGAATGAACAACTGTGTTTGATACAGGACAAAAACAGATAAAGATAATATAGGATATATTCATATATATTCATAATATACACCACATTTTGGTGCCACTGTCTCTGGGATTTGCATATTAATATACCGCAGCATAGTAAGTCAGGATGGCCGTGGGAATGTGGGAGGTATGCTTTCAAGTTTTTTTTTTTTTTTTTTTAATAGTATCAACCAAAAACTGCTGGTCAGGGAACTACACATGTCCTCTTTTTCCCCACTTGCTAAGAGGTGTGTAGTAATTTCTTCAGTCATGTAGGCTGCTCCATACCAGGAATGATGAGACAAAACTGCCAGTGTGACGTCCACTGGCACATTATTTCAGTCCCACTACAGGAGGGACAGAGCAGAGAACTTGAAGATTCAATCATGTCTTGTATTCCCTCAAGATAGCATCTGACATGGCTCTTCAAAGCATACATTCATAGTTTACTCAAATAAGAACGAAGGACGTGGAAAAAAAGGGGCCCTGCAGACGTAGAGGTCACTATAAGCACGGGACCATTCATCCATTCTGGCGCAGCAGTCTTTCCACAGCAGAGAATATGTCAGCGTGTCCTCTTGAGTGAAAGGGGAATGTAAACATACAAGAGAGCATCTTTGGCAGAATGTGAGGAGTCTCTTTGGAGGTAGTGGGTGAAGGTGGGGCTGGAGGAGAGGGTGCAGCAACGAAGAGTCAGAGGCAGAACGTAGCCACAGTTTAAAGATCTATGTGGGAGCTGGATGCTCCTGAGGGTTAGTTCTATTAGAGGCACTTCTGTGGTCCTGGCTAGACAAAAAGTTCACCTCTGCTTCACTCTGCTCCACTGCCCTGTCGGCAGCGGAAGTCAGCCGATGTGTTCTGTGTACTGTCACTGGGAGCGGTGGCGCTCCTGGTTGTGGTTTTGAGGATGAATTTTCCCCTTCTCTCCAGAAAGACCTGCCATGGGAATCTGCAAATACAGCAAAAGACAGTAGTCATTCAGGAGCTCAGTGAATTCCAGCGTGGAACTGTCATAGGATGCCACTTGTGCAACAAATCCAGTCGTGAAATTTCCTCGCTCCTAAATATTCCACAGTCAACTGTCAGCTCCATTATAACAAAATGGAAGCGTTTGGGAACAACAGCAACTCAGCCACGAAGTGGTAGGCCACGTAAAGTGACGGAGAGGGGTCAGCGGATGCTGAAGCGCATAGTGCAAAGAGGTCGCCGACTTTCTGCACAGTCAATTGCTACAGAGCTACAAACTTCATGTGACCTTCAGATTAGCCCAAGTACAGTACGCAGAGAGCTTCATGGAATGGGTTTCCATGGCCGAGCAGCTGCAGCCAAGCCACACATCACCAAGTGCAATGCAAGGCGTCGGATGCAATGGTGTAAAGCACGCCGCCACTGGCCTCTAGAGCAGTGGAGACGCGTTCTCTGGAGTGATGAATCACGCTTTTCCATCTGGCAATCTGATGGACGAGTCTGGGTTTGGAGGTTGCCAGGAGAACGGTACATTTCAGATTGCATTGTGCAAACTGTGAAATTTGGTGGAGGAGGAATTATGGTATGGGGTTGTTTTTCAGGAGCTGGGCTTGGCCCCTTAGTTCCAGTGAAAGGAACATTGAATGCTTCAGGATACCAAAACATTTTGGACAATTCCATGCTCCCAACCTTGTGGGAACAGTTTGGAGCGGGCCCCTTCCTCTTCCAACATGACTGTGCACCAGTGCACAAAGGTCCATAAAGACGTGGATGACAGAGTCTGGTGTGGATGAACTTGACTGGCCTGCACAGAGTCCTGACCTGAACCCGATAGAACACCTTTGGGATGAATTAGAGCGGAGACTGAGAGCCAGGCCTTCTCGACCAACATCAGTGTGTGACCTCACCAATGCGCTTTTGGAAGAATGGTCAAAAATTCCTATAAACACTCTCCTCAACCTTGTGGACAGTCTTCCCAGAAGAGTTGAAGCTGTAATAGCTGCAAAAGGTGTATTTACACATTAGCTCACTTCGTGGTTCTGTTTCAAATATGGCTTTGAGGCTTTTCGCTGATGTATCTTTGTAAGTTGAATTTCAAACTATTACTTTTATTCAAACGTAATTGGAAGACTGCAGATTCCTGTAAGCATATATGTTTTGGTTACTGATTAATCTCATGTACGTCACAAATTTCTATTTTTGTTGTCATGTGGACGTGTATGCATCTTACTTCTCTCTGACAACATGAGTATGTTCGCTGAAGACTTTGGAGTACTCTAATAACCATTACACCAGGCCCTTATCTAAACAGAAAACCTCACTGGAGATCAATAATTCCAATAAATTGCAGCCTTGTGGGTTTACCAGTTTCCTGGAAAATCTCTCATCACATCCCTCATCAGCAGAGTAGATGTGTTAATGACCTCAGAGTTTATACTGGATATAAAGGTAAGCTAAGAGCAATTCAAAGTGGTGATGATGAGGAGGAAGAGGACTACAGAACTCAACAGAATGTCTGAGTAGCTTCTGAAGGGTGAAGATTCAATACGCTGCACCTCAGTGTGATGGACACAATAGTTAGCGCCTTAGCTAAAAATGTCAACATCTTTAAAAGGTAAATTTGGAATTTCGGTTTTAAAGTCTCACCATTAGCGTGGTGCTCTGGGGGAGAGTGGCTGCTCAGCCTTTTATCATGTGGGGTGAGAAAGTCTGAAGAGTCCTGGTTGCTAATGAGGCTTCCCAGTGCCGTGTCCTCGTGATGGCTATGCTCGTGGAGGCTCTCCTTCAGGCCCGGTAGCGTCTTGTCCAGTGGATCGTCCTCCCCCAGGTAGGCGTAAGGGCAGTAATCCCGTGTACGAGAGTAAATGTTGGCATTGTCATAGCAGTCGGAGCAGATGACCAACGAACCTGCACCACCTCATAAAAAGAAGAAGAATATGTATTTGCTTAAGACAGCTTTTCAGACTTAGGTATGCTTTGTTGGCTATTTTAGGCGTGGGGTGAGTAAGGGTTTCTAGAGCACACAGTCATCTCATCCTCTGTCTTTCAGTGTCAGTGACACTCACCTGTGGAGGTGCCAGCTGGTCCCTCACGAGGCTCCCCAGGGTGGAAGCTGCTACGGCCAGTGAACAGAGAGCCAACCCTGCAGTGCAGCATGCTATTCCCTTCAGTTTCCACCTCACTGCCCGTGTCTCCATAACACACCCCTGGGACAAACATGATAATTAGTCACTGTCTTAGTTCAGCAGGGATCTGATCCGAAACACAAAAGCAGAAACAATGCTTGGGAGTGCCCCAATCCAAAAACAAATAAAAAAACACATCTGAGAAGCTACATTTTGTTAAAAGACATTTTAGATTTGATCTTGTCGCGTCAGCAGCAACTCAAACAGAAGTTAGAAGAGCTGACAACAAGTCTTTGTATGTTTGATTTCCTGTAGTCTTGTAATCCTTGTGATGTCAACATCACACGCTCTGTTTGATCACAATGTTGACATACCTCCAGTCATGGGATTACAACTAACAAGCACTGGATGTGGAACTATTATTCACATTATTGAATTTTTCAGATACTTCTAATTAGGTTAGCAAAAGCAGGAGGCACTAATGTTTTCAGTGTATCATATACTGTTTGTGCAGTTCTTAAGGGATTACAGTGAAATCGTCATGCCGATGCAACACTATGCAATTCTTACATCCAAGTCATTGTATTATTATTTTACAGTTATAAGTCACAGCTTGTAATGTAAATACCACATGAACATGTAAACATGACCTTATCTGAGGTGCTGACAAGAAAAGGCTTGTGTTACAGGGTAAAACAGAGAAGGAAGTTACCCACCATCTGTGCCCTTATGGACATATCCGTTGGAGAGAGGAGGCATGAGCTGCTGGTGGCTGCCGGCCTCAGAGTTACTGTAGCCTTCCTGAGGCTCTGACAAAGTACCCTGAGAGGACAAGTAGCTGGGGATATCTGCTGGCAAGTTCATCTCATCTGTAGAAGAGACATATTTTGAGATACAATGTTTTGTGTCATGACCTCACAAAAGGGAAAACACAGACATTTAATTTTCCAAACAGCAATCTTGATGGATAAAGCTTTATATAAAGGCACTTTATTTATATGACAAACTACTAACCTGTGTTGGTTATACTGTAGTCCTCACTTTTCCTGCGCATGTGATAGATGACAATGACCCAGACAAGCGATGTTCCAACCACACAGCATACCACCACAATCACAACGATGCCCACAGTGGTCCATCCATCTTGGTCATACCCTGTGCCAGTGTCACAGTTTGGTGACGGTGAGACGCTGAGGTAGACGTGGCCACGCTCTGTACCCAGAGTGTTAGACATGATGCAAGTGTACTTCCCAGCATCTGCTGGACCCGCATCAACTATGATAAGCAGCTGGTTTGCTGCAGCAAAGAAGTGACGCTCCGTCAGAACAAGGGGCCCGTCGTCTTTGGTCCAGTTGAGACGTGGAGCCGGGCTGCCTCCAGCTATACACTGAAGCACAGCAGTTTCACCACGGGCCACTGTTCTGTCTTCCAGCGGGCGTATGAAGGACGGAGTTTCTGGAAAAGAAGATGAATTTGTGGATTTTTATTTATTTAATTGGGATGATTTATTGTGATTCATATCATTGTCATATCACTAAGTAGTTGATTCTGTTTTTCTAACGCACTGTTACGACCCGGGTCGAGAGGCGCAAGATAAAGTGCAGACACGTGACGGAGCCAGAAAAACAAAGGAATTTTTAACAATTAAAAAAAAAAAAAAAAAGGTCAGACATAGTAAGCCTCAGCAGCTAAAACGTGATCCTCCTAGGCTTCTGTAAAAAGGCCCTTTATTCAGTCTTCTCAGGTGTGGCTGGTTAAGGTGATTAAGCACAAGTCAAAGACACTTGCACAGCCAGGTGTAGGTGAAGAGGGGCGTAACATGCACATTCGTTAACAAAGATAAAACATCTCTATAGACAGACGAGTTAAAGATCAAGGTTTGGTTTTATATTAGCACTAAAACGGTGGAAAGCAATACAAACAAGAGCTTGTAATGCATGACAGACAAATAATGTGTCAATTTCAGAAATGTCCGCCAAGTGACTCAACTGAAATGACCTAATGGCAGATACAAAATAAATAAATAAATAAATCAGTAATAGAATCTAATATTCTTTACTAATCGAGTGGCTGACTCACCTAGGACAGTCAATGTAGCGTTCGCTGACAGGCTGCCAGCTGCATTTTGAGCCGTGCAGCTGTATACTCCCATGTCTTCTGTCTTCACATTAGCAATGAAAAAAATGTCATCGTCGGGCATCACGTGCATCCTGCGCTCTCGGGCAGCTGGAAAGTCGGTACCTCCATCCTTCTGCCAAGCGATCTGGGGTGATGGATGGCCATCAGCAGCACATTCCAGCCTGGCCATGGTCCCAGTCCGGATTGTCAGATCCATGGGAGTCTTAAGAAAGGAAGGCAGCTCTGAAAAATGGAGGGCACAAAGTCCAGATGGGACAGCAGAGACATATGTGACATCAGTTGCAAATAAATCTTTGGTGTGTGCTCCTTTGTATTTCTTTGGAAGCTGACTAACGATTCTGAACAAGAACAGTATAGTTAACAACAAAATATTACTAAAAAACGATGCAAGATCTCAGTGTATATATCTTGTCAGTATAATACACGGACAAGACTATTGCTAAGCTTAAAGGAGACAAAATACTGTACATTATCAGATCACAGTCTTTACAAAAAGGGAGAGATATCCTCACCATTGACAGTAAGCTTAGCCCTGTTAGAGTAGTTGGAGCCAAAGTGATTGGAGACCACACACTGGTAACGTCCCTCATCAGTGAAGTTGACATTTAGGAGGTGAAGCACGGTGGTATAGATCAGCTCTCCCTCCTGGTAACGGGCATAGTTTTGCACTTCTGCATCGTACAGCACTTCTCCGTCCTTCCGCCAGGCTGTGGTCATTGGTGAATCACTGCTGCTGGACGCAATGCAGCTCAGTGTCACATTGTTCCCCCGCAGTGCCACGGACGTCTCTGGGTGAGCTGTGATGTGAGGCTTGGGGAAATCATCTATACGGGAGCAAAAACAGTTATTTAGGGAGTTCGCATTACTCCAGCAGATCTTGATACACATGTAAGATATTAGTTTGAGAAGAGCAAATATGGTAATAATATACCAAACTGTTCCAGATTGGCTTTTGCAACTATTCACATATTTCTAGTTTATGTAGCTCAGTCAACAATCCAAGCTTTATCCCTGCTCTCCTGACTTAAACAAGACTAAAACAAAATAATGTGAAGTTACTGTAAAATATGTAGTGTAGTAATCCACTGTAATTGTCAACAGCTTCAAACACACAAAATTTTATCTGGTTTACATCAAGAAAAAATGTTCTGAGACTGACCACAAACAAATTCCTCTGGGTTGATGGACTGCACGTTGCGACCCAGCAAACTGGCAGGATGGGCACAGACAGCAGAGACAGACTGCTGGAAATGGTTGTCTGTCAACCAGGGACCCAGCCACTGCATGTGACAGTCACACAGCAGACTGCTCGTGTTCAGGACACTGAGAACAGAAAGGTAATTCACAAAGCAACAGATGAATCACTGATTTCTTTCTTCTTCTTTTTTTTCCAATGGAAATCATCAAACGAATATAAAAGGATGAGGTTAAGCCACTGAGCCAAAGAAAATCAATTTGGGATTTCAAGAACTCATCTGTGAACATTTCAGAAGTATATATATGATTTAACCTCACACAGAAAATCACACTTGCTTGTAATGGCTTGAAAGGAGTGTTCAATTTAACTGAATCATTTAAAACTTGTAACCATCTATTCAGATTTACAGGGATGAGCCAAAATAACAGGAAGTCCAGCACTGTTTAAATAACTGACCAATAGGACGCAGCAATATATGGTGTATCATTCCAGTACAGCTCTATTACACTGGTAAACACTGAAAATGTAATCTATATCAAGACATATCAGAGTCAGTTGGGCCATAGCAACCAAAGATGGAAAAGCTGCCTCCAGAACTGTGTTTTAAAACAGTTTGTCCTAAAATATACTTTCAATTACAAGGGCGTTGACACTGTGTTAGGTTATCAAGGAAAGCTACTTTATCCACTTGCCAAGCAAATGTGTTATATTCTATTAAGGCAACAGACTAATTACTAACAAGAGGATATGACTATACTGTCATGGTACATTTTCTGAGTTTGGAAGCAGCTGGGGCATTTAGTCAGCCACTGCCTGACAGAGCCTCCTAGGAGAGGCTGATCACAACCTCAAAAAGCAACAGACTTAACATTTCCACTGCCTTTCTTAACACACTCTCCTAACTGTGGATGCTGCTGCAACTCAAAAGCTAGCTGGCTTTAGTATTTTCAACATTATCACCAAAATGGGGGCAACAAACTTCAAGTTACAACAACTTCTTACCTGTGATACCAATTTAAAATGCAAATCATAGGTCTTAATTGCACTTTTTTCTTGATCATTATAATTAATGATCACATTAAGAAGAAAAATAACAAATAACAACACAAAGAAAAGCTGGCTTCCACACGTGCTTATGAGAGCTGTAATAATAATTTAGTGCCTCCTCACAATACTTTGAGTAGACACTAAACAACACAAACACCACAAAGAAAAGCTGGCTTCCACACGTGCTTAGTGTCTACTCACAATACTTTGAGCTTCATATGGGACAACGCCTCAGGGTGTATCGACATGATGCCATTCTTGCTGAGGTCCCTACAGAGGGGACAGAAATATGGTTAAGACACACCTATGATGTGATTTGAGCAAAATGGCATCCCATTTCACAAGCATAAGTCAACACCAACAGCACAGTGGTAATAAAACCCTCTTCTATCTTTAATCATTTTACAGTAACAGCAAATCCTACAGAGAGTCAAATATGACTGCTTGGAGAGAGAGGGGATCGTGTGGTGGTTTTACTCACAGGTGCTCCAGCTCCTCCAGGCCCTCGAACGCTTTCTTTGTGATTGATTTGATTTTGTTCCGCTGCAGGATACTGGAAAATAAAAATAATTTCATGCAAAACATTAACAGTCACAAAACCTGCTCCTGGCTCATATTTTATTCTCAGCGGCTTATAAAGAGGATGAATTAAAAGATCTAACCAGCCTTTTAATGCAAGTTACAACAAGCCTGGGGAATAATTGAACAGATAAATGGAACTTGTGGAAACGGCTCTACAGTGCATTCAATTAAAAACGTTCCCTGAAAATATAGTACACACCACATAACTAAAGATGGGCTGGTTATATTTGGGTAAATGTGAGGATTTTGCAATCCTGCATACAATATATTAACGTTCATATTTGTACAAAAGCAGGTGTCCTCACAGTGTGTTCAGCTTCTTCATTCCATCAAAAACACAGATGGAGTCTTCAATGGCCCAGGAGATTTCATTATTGCGGATATCTCTGAAAATCAAATAGAATTTTGTTAGATATTGTTCACACTCCACGCAGACTGAACATCTAAAGGCTTTCCCTGCCATGGCCACAGACTGGGAACATTATCTCCACTGTTGTTGGCAGTTGCAGTGACTCTTAGTTAGAAGACAAACAATTGGAGACAATATCCTTCCACACGGTGTCACAGTTCGCTGCCCCCACTGTTCTGATGAGGGGAAATAATTGGCTCTGTTTAGCACAGAGACAGTTCATGGGTCCGGTGGAACCCAGAGAGGCGTGCGAGCACAGGATGGGTCAGGGGCTTTATTGTTCCCCTTTCCTCATGCCTGGCCACCTCTGAAAGAAGTTCGGCACTCTCCGATTCCCCTCTTACGTGAAAACTCCTGGGATGGTCCGCATGCCAAAGGCGACCCTTTTCTCGATGCAGCTCAGTGACTTAAACACAACAGTGCAGCAAATAACGAGCTCACAACTTCCCTCAACACTTTGTACCTCGCAGATAAATGTTTGATGAAGAAGACACACTTGCTTAATTAGGCTGATATTCTGCCACACTGAATTTTAAAAGTGTGTGCTGACTCCGGTTTGCCCTCTCACGCAATGCATTGTTCTACATGGATGGAATTTTAAATACACAGTAATAATTAAAGCACCACTCCAAGTTGTCAACATACATAAGACCCTTGTGAATTTTTACATTTCATCACATTGACATACAACACAAAACTGAGAGATCAGCAATCTATGGAAAACACACAGTGAGTGGCTTAATCTATGCAGATGACTAATGACAAGCAGGATATGCACAGAGAAAGACTATATTTAAGTATGCAGAATTAAAATACTGCAAATCTCTACAGTTTTCTTTACTGACTACTCATAAAACATACTCAAGACAGAACTAGAACGATGCATGAATAATGAAACACAGACCTGCTGTAGTCAGCAGCCTTCATGAGTATGCAGAGAGCCAAGAACAAGCCAAGACTTGGTTATATTTTGTATCGTGAGCTTCATTAGACTTCTTAGATAAAACGAGCAACACACATTTCAGACAGATCTTATTTGATTCACTTACAGGATGCGCAGACTTGCCAGGCCACTGAACACTCCCTCTCCCAAATGGCTGATGGAGTTTTCTCCCAAGTTCAGGCTCTCCAAGAGACCTAATCCTACGAAGGCCGTCTCCTCAAGTCTAGTCAGGTGATTGTAGGACAAATCTCTGCAAAACCAGAAACAGGAAAAAATAAACATCAGCTCAGACATTTTCTTTATTTAACACTGCTGTTGTAAAGATGATCCTCTAAAAAATGAGATGATTTTCATACAAATGAAAATGTATATAATAAATCCATCAGAGGCTCAATATTACTGAGCTAGCTTCAGACACCCACATTGCAGCAAGATAACAGTAACTCCTCTGAGCAGACAAAATTAGTTTCAGAGCCTTGGGATACTGAAAGAAAATGGGTTCTCTTAGCTACACAGTGATATTAGCTATGAAACAAACACACTCACAGTTCCTCCAGCTTTTGGCAAAACTCCCAGGCGTCTGGCCGGATGATGCCGACGGCATTCTGGCTGACCCGCAGTATACGCAGCATGCGAAGGCCATACAGCCAACCTTTGTTAACCTCAGTTAGGTTGTTGTGCTCCAGCTCTCTGAGACAAAGATGGGAAAAAATAAAATGATGTTAACAAAAATAAATGTAATTATGTAGCAGATTTGTCATAATAACAAAGCCATTAAAGACAATACTAAATAAAAACAGCACACTAATTGCATGACGGATGACGACGATTGTTTTGGGAAAATAGGTAATGAGTTTTTCATGGTTTTGTGTCTTCTGCGCATTAACGGCCTGTGTTAGGCTATTATGCACAGTTTTGCCTTGTTGTCTTTCATAAATATTGATGAAAGCAGAACCTACAACAATGTACTCACAGTTCTTCAATGTTGTTCAGCCCAAAAAAGGCTCCATCCATGAGCTTTGTGATGCCATTCCTCTGCATCTTCAGTGACTTCAGTGAATCCATCCCTTTGAATGTCAGGCTGTCCACTATCTTGATCTTGTTGCGTTTCATTTCACTACAAAGACAACAGACAGTGATATTATACAAAAACAAACCACACACACAACAAAGCCCCTGGAATAATGCTATTTGGATATATTGTAAACTTGATTAACAGTTTAAATAAGACTCATAACACAACGCTTTGTCTTAAATTTAAAGACCACTCCACTTTTTTCTTTTTTTTTTTAAACAAATAACATATTTTCTGATACTTACAGGAACTGAAGCTGTGGAAGTTTGAAGACTTTAGATGGCAGCACAACCAGCCTGTTCCTGTTCAACCTCAGTACCAGCAAGGAGCTGGAGATGTTTTCAAAGCAGCCAGGCTCGAGTACACTGATCTTGTTGTTACTCAAATTCCTACGTGATTGAAAGGAGAAACATTAGAGTCAAAATATGAAGGGAGAATAATATTGGCCCTGTAATCACACAGAGCATATTCACAGAAGGAGGCACCACAGGACCAATTAGTCTACATAAAAATAGTGCCATGACTTGATGAACATACTTGAAATATCTTGGGAGTGTATAATACTGCTTTGCTCCAACACAAAATAGCCATACATACCATCATACTGATGGATAACATTTACTGTTATACAGGAAAACCAGTACATAACATTAGCATGAGTGTATTTATATCATGACGTTATGTTTGTACTTAACGTAACCCCCATTTAGCTTTTAACCTGGATCAAGTATCTGTTCTTGTATATTATCAGCTTACCCAATTATTACCTTCCACAATGGTAACTAATTTAAATACAGACCATTTAAGTAAACAGTGGTTGCTTACAAATATTTCAGCTGCATGGAGGGGAAGGATCCAACTTTGAGCTCAGAGATGGAATTGGATGTAAGGTCCAGTGTCTCCAGGGCCACGTATGGTTGTAGATGATGCATCGACAGCTCTGAGATCCGATTGTGCACTCTGAATTATATTAAAAATAGTGAGATATTAGTGTTCATTATGATTGTGTTTTCCTCTGTTGACCTCTGTGGTATACTCAAACAAAGTAACAAAAGAACATCACTAATGTTACCTAACAAATGTTTTGGTGTCTGTACTTGTGTAAACGAAATGTAGGAAAAGATCAACAATTCCTCCCAAATAAAAAACAAGTGTATGACATCTGAACTTTAAAGGACATACATCCTTTATTTAAACGTCCTTGGAAGAGCCAAATGACATGTGCTCTGATTCAAATAATCAACGTAGGTACTTGTTTTTATCAGAATTTAAAGTGATCAGTCAGTTATGTTATGTATTTAGTCGGCTAGAGACGGGGGAGACAAGAATGCCTGAAGAGGATTTCATACTTACAGAGAAAGAGAGGTGATGTTTGATGAGACATCTCCAAGGAAGGGAATAACGGTGAACTCATTATGATTCATGGTGCTGCAACAGAATTCGACATAAGATCAGTGTCATATCTAAAAACGACTGAAACGTTGCTCTCGTATCAAGATCACCATGACTAATTTCATCCATTCAAATGCTTGATTATTGTGCACTAGGGCTAAGGCTGGAGCCTGTAATAGGTGTGACAAGTAAATGTAAAATGTAAACAGTTTCTTTTTAAGTATGGATGTGATCATACATATATAAAAATAAACAATAAATAACCAATGCTTAAACTAAACTAAATCATATCGGGTTTTTTTCAGGGTATAATATAATAAACAGAGGGTCAAGTGGGTTGTATGCGTCTGTGTTTTGTTATGTTATAGTTCAACCAATCAGTGCAGTGCATTAAGTACAGGTCTCTGGTAACTTCCAACGCATTTTTGTCTGTCCAGTCGTCTACTTACACTTGGGTAATCCCGCCCGGTAGGTCCAGGGGAGCCTTCGATAGCCTCCTCCTGTTGCAGTCAAGAACATGAACCTCATCCTGTATCTTTGAACACGAGCAAGCTGCAGGACACGGCTCACTGGCCCAGGCACTCAAACTCAGTAGCATGAAGACAAGAGCCGAAGGAATGGGCCAACCTTCCGCCATTTTAAATGTCTTCCTACTGAGAGGTAGCTACGTGGCTAGCTAGCTGGCTAAAACTGGCAGGCTAACTTAACAGTTACAAAACCACACAATTATTCCCGCAATCTGTTATCAGTCTAATGAAAACATACTCCGGTTTTATAGCGTCGTGATTCCAGGTGGAATCGTTAAATAGAGTTTTTTCCAACTTGCGTGAGGCATCCTAGCAGATTCTCCCTTTCTTCGCAATGCCTGGAATTCCTTCCGCTCCAATCAGGGCACCCTCCTGGAGTGGCTAGCTAGCTTACTGTTGAGCTGATTTAGTACCACAAATACCCTTCTTTTCGCCAGACGAGCTCAACCTAATACCACTCGTCATTAGTTTCCGATTATACCAAACCAAATGAAGGGTTATCTTCACTTCATTTGGAATGTTTACCAATAATTTAAGATAAATTTCTCCGTCTCTCTGTCCCGAAAGAACAACAAAGCTCCGTGAGTTGATGACACGGGATACCTCTGAGCCCGCCCCTTTCCAGCATGTTTACAGTGATTCTATTGGTCAATGCTTATGCTTGTCAAACATTTGGTGCGTTTTGATTGGATTACATTCCAATATGTTTTTGTGGGGTATAGCCTGTACGGTGCACAGGAAAAGTTTGATTTCAAAACTGCTGTGTAGGATAAAATAGAATTTCACATTGTGGTCATTGGTGTAAATGTCCGATTTGAAATGCATCTTAAGCTTTTTAAATTGCATTTTGACAGTTTAAAACATAGGTCATAGACAGTGAAGTGTGTATAGTTGTACACATTTGAATTTTCTTGTTCTTGTTTTTAAAATTTATACTTGAATAGTGTGAGGTAACAGTAATTCATTTATTCATCTTCTGTAACCGCTTGTTCCTGTTAAGGGTCACAGGAAGTAACAATAAAGTAAGCAGCAGTGAGGCTTAAGAGAATTATTAACAAAACCCTGCTCTATAAAGACCAGAATATGTATTTTGATCCCGCTATATCTGTTTGATAGTACAATCACAAGAACGAGGTCCAAAGCTCAAGGGTGAGAAGAGTCACATCTCACTCTTTTTGTTTAACTGAAAAAAGTAAAGGTTCTCTCAGCCTCACACTTTAGCTCATCCAAATACTATATCATTATATCTACATATATTGTTGTGTATACAGTATTGTATTATACCACATATTTCCTAAAGTACATTAAGTTAAATATTCTGTCCTTATTTTTGTAACCATTGCTTCTTGAGAGTGTATAACTGCCCATAATGATAATTGCCAAATGTCTCTTTTTTGTGTGTTTAAGCTGATCGGTGTCGCCGCAAGAAAACCAGGAAGCTGTGCGCTGTAGAGCCTCAACCAATCAGCAACGCAGCTGTCACCTGGGGGAAGCCCCCCCCCCCCATCCCCATGCCCCCCCCCCCCCCCCCCCCCCCCCACCTACGCGCATGTCCAGTCAAACTGGAGATGCACTATACCCCCAGTGCAGCTTTACCTGTCTCAAATTACAAACCGGAACATATTGCAGGAAAAGACTCACCCTTCCCTGGGCTCACCTGATAAGGAAAAAACATAACGTTTCAACAAGTTTCAAGTCGGGCTCCCTTCAGTTTTACCTGCCTTCTTACTTTATGGGAAAGTAACATTGAAATATGCTTTAACCGCCACAGTAGCCTATAATATTTCTGGTAATCATGTACGTGAAAAAATAAATACATTTTAACTTAAATGTCTTTAAATGAACAGAGGAGAAAAGGACAAATGGGATAAGTAAAAACAAATACGGGCAACAGATAAAAGGGGAGAGGTGGTGGATGGGAGGGGTTGACAGCTGACCGGCCAATCGCGCACGAAGGCTTACCCTACCTGCAGGCTTCATAATCGCTTGTTGCTCTCTCAGCCCAGTTTGCGAAGCAACTTTGCGTCCTCTCTTCCTCGGAACGGAGCTGTCGGCAGAGGACAACAACCATGATTCACCCCCGGACTATCAGGGCTGATTGTGACACAACTACAAGCGTCCTGTACGTGGTCGGCTCGGAGCTCCAGGTCAATCTGAACAGGTGGGCACTTGCACAGACATTTACCATCCACACGAAGGTCATCAGGACGGTATGAGTTACACATTGGGGCATTTCCTCACACTATTTCATTCTTATATGGTGTGCTGAAAAGACACAGATATAAATGTAGACATGATCTGCAGTTTCATAAATAATAACACGTAATACGTAACAGGTAATATGATTAACCTAAAGCAGTGAATGCAACAGTCCTGCAATACATTCTATGGTCAATTTACTGTTAAATTCTTTTGTCAAAATCATAATGTCCAGTTTTGCGTGTATTCCGTTTTTATTCTTCTTCTTAACAGTATACAGATGTTGAATATGGCATCTACCACATTTGAACTGATGAGAACAGACCTAAAGAGTAGAAACAGCATTCATTATACCACAGTAATGTGAGCCTTGGAGCAGGAGGCAGAGTTGATGTGACAGCTCAAATATCATGAAGGGATTGTTGTGCTAGACGGCGTTCTTATTGGTTGAGCCAAATAAACTGGCGACTGGAGTGTGTGAGAATCCCATTGTTAACCCACAGGATGTCATTTGAATGCAGACCCTGGCAGTGGCAGAGCTCGTGCTTTGTGCTGTGCAGTGAATCAACAGTGCTTCGTTGTTGCTGTCTAGAGCAGAGACTTTGTTCCCCCCCCCCACCACCAAAAATAAATAAATCAAAATGCCTGTTACAGTATATATTCTGACAAATGCCAGCCTCCTCAACACAACAGAGTGAGGCTGCATCACTGCTCAGACAGAGCTTGTATACAGCGGAAGAGTTGTTGGTGCAAAAATTTATTAGAACTGAACTCATGTGTGATAGTCCTTGTTTTGTCCGAAAGCTGATACGAGTCTTCACAAGTCTAGGCCCCAGTCAAATATCAGAATGTAGCTTATAAAAAAAACGAAAACAAAAAAACAGCCAAAGAAAACATCTTTTCTCTGCTTCAATGCCCCACAAGTTCATCTGAGGCTGTGACTTCAGAGTGAAGACTAACGTCACCATATCTTTTGTTGGTGTGCCACCTGTTATGAAATGTCATGGCTTGCGTGCGCATGTATCAGATCACTTACTCACTTCTGCATAAACAAGTGTGCTGGCTGTTCTTAGAAAACAGACAGTAACAGACAGTAACAGAAAACAGACAGTCTGTGTAAAACACCAAAGATTAATCGGTGTGTGCTGTTTCTCTGATTCTCAGGGGTGCTCCTCCCACCTCCAAGTTCTGCTCTGTGAAGTGCACTGACAATGTCCGGTTCACGATCAGCCCCCGGCCACGGGAGACAAGCCCACGCACTCTCATCATTCTGGATGATAAGTTAGTACTGCTCATCACCATGAGCCATGCCAGTCAACGTGAACATGATAACAAGGTAGGGTAAAGGAGGACAGCAATATGTGAAGCAGACACTGATATCGCTAATAATTGTCAATGCATGATTCAAGCTCATGTGAGAACAAGCTCACAAAAAAAATTATTTTATCTGTACTCGAAGTAATCAGTGATAGGAATGTACAGGAATTCCCCTGAAGCTGTAACTGAAAAACCAAAATGTAATCACATATTAAATTAAACCTGCCCTCTCTGCAGCATTCGCACCCCATTTTGATTGATTAATGTGTGTTAAAATATAACCAAGGGAAGTATTTTACAACAACATCTGAGTTCAACTCATGACTGAACAACTCATAACAATACAATTCTCAGCACTTCAACAACTTCTCATTTCTTTTTTCAAGCTCTCTGTCGTGTACTATGGAGAGAATCAAGAGGTCTTAGGGAAAGCTGTTCTGCATCTGACAGCTGTCGGTAAGTTCATCATGAAACTGCAGCCATTTTGTAACTAACAGCACTTTGTAGTCTATAGAGAAACATTAAAGCTGTGGAGCGGCACAGTTGCATGGTGGATGGCACTGATGCCTCACAGCAAGAAGGCCGACTGGGGCCTTTCTGTGTGGTATCCAAGTGTCTCCGGCTTAATCCCACCATCCATAGACACGTTCGGTTAGGTTAACTGGTGATTCTAAATTGGCCATAGGTGTGAATGTTGGTGTGAATGGTTGTCTGTCTCTCTGTGTTAGCCCTGTGATATACTGGCGACCTGTCCAGGGTTCACTCCGCCTCTCGCCTTTCACAAGAAAAGTGGTTACAGAAGATTAATGAATAAATGATTTAAAGGTGTGCCTAAATGTGCATCTAAGCTATGACGTGTATTTTTTTGTAACCCTACAGCAGTCTGCTTGTTATAAAGTCCATTTACATATGTGCTGGTTGTGATATAGAAATGATGAAACAATAGCTGTGCTGTGATCTGAGCCAATGTAAAAGCAGCTGTGACACGATATGTCTGTCACGCAGAGATCTCCCTGGACGTGGATGCTGACAGGGACGGCATTGTGGAGAGAAACAACCCTAATAAGGTGAGCTTCATATGGCAGAGCAAAGTCTGACTCCTAATGAAGGAGTCTGATAAACAATAACTTGACAGGTGTAAAAAAATAAATAAATAAATTGAATAGGATTCTATTTGCGGAATGAAACTCCGTGTTGTGTATGTGTCATTTTAGCTTTCTGAACTTACCGTACTGCCTACATGTTTTTGAAGGCACAAGTAAAAACACCTGTGAATTGCACACCTGTGAATCTGACAAACTCAATTTATTTTTTTTATTTTTTTTTAAATATGTTAGGCATCCTGGGAGTGGGGCCCTAATGGACATGGGGCCATCCTTTTGGTCAACTGTGACTCAGAGAAGGCCTACAAAAAGACACCGGACAGCGAGAAGGACAGCGTCTCCACTGTGTCCGGTAAAACTGCCTCAGCACAGGAAGACATAGTGTCTGTGTCACTCTCTTTTTTCCTTCTTCAACTTAACTGTTCCCACAACTGCTGCCGGTTTTGAAGTGCCAGCGGCATTTGCTTTTGTAAAGTCAGCAGAAGCAAATGGTGCTGTGATCAAATAGTTTGGAGGCGTCTGTGTGGGAGCAGAGAACAGGCCAAAGCAGAACTCTCACGACTTCACATGACAAACCGGTTGAGCAGAAATTTGCTAGGAACACAAATGTAAAGAAGTGTGCGGTTGTCCACATTGCTACAATAAATATTACAATACACTGACAGGATCACTTATCCTTAGAGTGAAAATCATAAAAGCAGCCTTTTAAGAATATATGGAGTATAACTTTACAGTTCATTTACCCTCTGCAGGATCAAGGAGTAAGTTACACACATGCACAACATTAACACGAAGTTTTGTGCATGCACAGACTTGAAAGACATGTCAAAGATGGTGTTGCGGACCAGAGGCCCCGACATACTCCAAGAGGGCTACAAGCTCGCCATGCACATCTCTCAGGGAGACGCAGAGCGTGTCAGAGTCTTCAGATCCAAATCCCCTGCAGTGACAAGAAATTACCTCGGTGAGTAAGGACGAGGGTTGAGAAAGCCCAAGAACTCATGATGTAATGTGCGTGTAATTCAGACGGTTTGTTAAGGCTTTACGCAGTTTAATTCCGCCTGCGTTAAACCTGATTCATTCACATGTTATATTCCCCCTTTCCAAATAAAGCACCGGAGCGTTTTGAAATCAGTAATGTGCAATACATGTCAACACCAGTACTGCGCAACATACAGTAGGCGATGTGTCTCCAGTAAACAATGGGCCACAACAAAACAATGCTGAACTTGCCCATTAACCATCCCTAGATATATATCCCATTTCCAGCTTAGTGTTGACATTCTAATTAAGATTGAGACCATTTTAAACTTATTATTAGAATACTAATGTTAGTCTTTTGTAGTTCATTTTTATATTCACCCTGTGTATTGTTTGCGCTGTTTTAACTTCAACAGATAAACTCTTCCATTCCTTCGTGAGGGACTATCCACTGGTGCTGAGCAGTGAGGTCCTGTGCAAGGAAGTGCCTTACCTCCCAGGTGAAGCAGAGATGGACTTTTATGTAGAGGGCCTCAGGTTTCCTGACAAAGACTTTGACGGGCTCATCACCATTAACCTCAGCCTGCTGGAGCCCATCAGGCCTGTAAGACCATTTTATCTTTTTAATAAATTATTAAATTAAATGGTTTGTGGTGAAGAGCAATACAGTGCAGGAAACGGGCAGGAAAATCTTTACTCAAACACTTTAAACTCAATTGCTCAGTCTTTCTCTGGTGATCTGGTCAAAAGCCCCAAGTGATGCCAGAGACCTGACTTTAAAACTTCCTCCAAGGTCACAAATGAAATTTCCTTCGCAACAACAACATAACTGAACTTGATGCATTCAGTTCATGTTAGGCCAGTTACTCTTAAGACAAATGACTTGAATTTGAATTCATTTGGTCGCATCACATTACACATAGGAGTTCATCTTGGCAGTCCTCCAAAGAATCTCTCATGTTTTGACAGAATGTCCCCGAGACGCCCATTTTCACAGACAAAGTGGTGTTCAGAGTGGCACCATGGATCATGACACCCAACACCCTCCAGCCCGTGGAGGTGTTTGTCTGCAGGTAAGAGCAGACTCATGAATAATGAAGATGATGGTGATGACAATAGAGGGACCAACTCTTAACTTTAGCTCATGCTACCAAGAAAGCTGTATGAGGATGTGTCATCATTTATCATTTAGAAGCAACTACGTTTTCTGTGGGGGGAAAAAAGCCACATGAATATTTTGAAACTGGTCTGTGGTTGTCTTCTTAGCACATCGGACAACTACCAGTTCCTGAAAGGAATGAGGAACCTTGTTGCAAAGAGTGGATACAAACTGAAGATTTGTAATGAGTATGTGAACAGAGGAGACCGTTGGATACAGGTAAAAAACAAAACACATTTATTTACAACCTGTTTAACCGAGATATCATCTATACTAGGGAAGTTCACTTGAATTATTTTGTCCTTTTACAATAAGCTAAGTCATCAGTGATTAATTTAAACCACATCAGCTGTAACAGTGTGATAGGTTTCACAAACCCCACATTACGGAACCAAACAGGAAGAATGAATCCAAAGGAAATGAAAGAGCTTCTTAGAAATGCATGGTCGGGAAAATGCGTTTCTTGGAAAAGTGACAGATCAGATCAAATCAGGTTTAGCTGACGGTGTGTCACGGTAGACATCACATGATCTAAAATGATTGCGAAACATCAGCACAGAGCGGAAGAAAATGGCATTTGTTTTCTTTATGTACCAGTGAAAACAAACAAAAAAAAACAACACACTGACAGCAGCATCTATTTTTCAGGATGAACTCGAATTTGGTTACATCGACTCACCTCATCAAGGGTTCCCTGTTGTTCTGGACTCCCCCAGAGATGGAGACCTCAACAACTTCCCATATGATGAGCTACTGGTGAGAGAAGGACAAATGTTCAGAGAAATGCTTTTGGATATGGACAATCCCTGACAAGTGCATTGGTTGCTTTACATGGATTCACTTGAATGACTGATGGCTGTTTATTGTGCAGAATAAATTCATTATTTTTCAATCAGGGAGACAGGCTTGACAACATTTAAAAAATAATATATGTGTCCATTCAGTGTGTATTGCCTGTCTGAAATGGGTCTTTAACCAAATTTATAAACTCAGGGTCCTGACTTTGGTTACGTGACGAGAGTGCCTAAGCGAAAAGATGTGAGCAGCCTGGACTCATTTGGAAACCTGGAGGTCAGTCCTCCGGTCACTGTCAACGGAAAAAAATACCCCATGGGCAGAATAATCATAGGAGTTGCCTTCCCTACGTGAGTTTGTAACAGTTTCACAGATTGGTTCCTGATGTATTAAAAAATGTATGTATGACCAACTTAGTTATTTGTTTAAGAGCAGAGCAGTAAAAATAGCATCTCTTTCTTTCTTTCTTTCTTTCTTTCTTTCTTTCTTTCTTTCTTTCTTTCTTTCTTTCTTTCTTTCTTCTTCTTTCTTTTCTTTCTTTCTTTCTTTTGTTTCTTTTGTTTGTTTCTTTGTCTCTTTCAGCGCAACTAAAGGGCGAAACATGACCAAAGTTGTTCAAAACTTCCTGTGGGCTCAAAAAGTTCAGGAGCCCATTGCTTTATATTCTGACTGGCTCATTGTCGGCCATGTTGATGAGTTCATGAGTTTTGTTCCTGCACCTGACCGGAAGGTAAATAAATAAACCGTTATAAAGAGGGGTCCTACTAGTTGATAGTGATATACATTGTGGGATGGTAAAAGCTCTCAGAAGATGATAGCATGGGCACTCTCATATCCTGTCTACCAATGTATGTGGCCACAGGGATTCAGACTGCTGCTGGCCAGCCCAGATGCAGGCTACAAACTATTCAGAGGTTTACAGAAAAGTGGACACGGACAAGCCAAACTGTTTGACGGTAAGCCACCTTGTTTTTTTGTGTGTGTGTGTAATTATCTGTCGAAAATCTGCAAAAGTGCATCTTAAAATTGAACATATTTTTTTTTTTACACATTCTCTTCACTATGCTTCTAACAAGGTTTGAAAGACGAATATCAGATAACAGTGGATGCGTTACTTGAAGACGGAAATCTTCGAGTTGAAAATACCTATGTACAGGTGAGTGAGATTCCACGGAGAAAGATTGTGATGGACAAGTTCAGTTTAATGCATAGACTGTATAAAGATGGACAGCACAACAGGTCCTCAAAAGTAAAGTCAAAGCAAGTTGATAACAGGATGTGCCTTTTAACATGTTTTTTTAAGAAATCTGAAGCTGCTCATTGCATCAGTTGACGTTAAATAACTTGTTGCCCATTGCAGTAACAGGAGGCTCGTACCTACGTATTTGCTTGGTTAAATCCAGGTGGCAACTTTTTTCTTTTTACAACCTGGACCTTATTTCTGGCATAAAATACAATTGTTTACTCACCAATGTAACTGTGGTGTAATTTGGAATCATTCGGATGATATTTAGATCCGCGTGTATCCATATAGCGGGAGTGACTGGGGCACCGAAACGCAGCATCTAAATAACACATTATCTGCCGTGAAACTCGTTCATTTCACCAATATTTTGTTATGATACGCCAGTACTATTCCCTGTTGAGTCTGGAGTTACCTGTTATCTATCCGCGGACGTGCAACTGTTTGTTGTTTCTTGGCCAGCTGTGTCTCTCTCTGCATCCACATCCTCCTGAAAACGGTATGGACGTCAATCATAAACAAAATCGGCGTCCATAACCATGTGGTGAGAGATTAGTAGGTCAATCTACAGACCCTGAGTGATGATAACGGATAACTCTGAACTCAACACAGAAGTAGCACTAGCGTAACAGTAATTCCCCTTATAATAAATGAAATAACAGCTTTTGCACCCTTAAGAATTTTCCACATTTCTGCATAAAAAATAACTTAAACTTTAGTGGTTGTCCTGAAAGTGGACAAAAAGAACCCAATCAAACAAATAAAACTGCAATATTATACTTTAAAATTAATCATTTCCACATATGTATGAGTTTCAAAACTATGTAAACCCTTGTTTTAAGTATCTGGGGTGACCCCTTCGCACAGCAGTATCGGCAACTAACTGTTTCAGTAACTGCTGATCAGAACCGTGACTTTTCCATTACAAAACATTTATTTTTCTAGATTATTTTTGTAGAACTTGGGATTGTTTTCTTGCTGCATGACCCAGTTTCTCTTAAGATTCAGGGAGTGATCTCCTGACACTGTCCTTTAGAATTCACTGATATATTCAAAAATCATTGATCCATCAATGATGGACAAGAACATTACTACCACTACGGATGAGATGAGGTGCTGATGCTGGAATGCAGCGTTTTTTCATCTCCCCACAAAACATTGCACTTGGCACCATGCCTTCAGGCAGCTCCTCGGGCCTCCAGCCAAACCATGATCTATCAGGAAGCCAGATAAAGAGGGATTCATCACTTTAGATAATAAGCTTCCACTACTCTTGAGTGCAGTGCGCTTTAAACCACCCCTGGCAGCATTGCTGATTTAAGACCACTGTGTTTTGAAGGTTATCTGTAGACCAGTTCTTTTAATCAATACATGCTTCAGTGTTCAGCAGCCTATTAGCATGTGTAGCATACTTTTTCACAAGCTGTTCATGCTCTGGGATGTGTGTACTTAACTATGACTTGGCGACATGATGACATCAAATGAGACAGTGACAGTTGTTTGTCAAAGGCAAACATGAGGCTGTATGCTTGAATTTCATGGACCTGTCTGCAAGTCATGCGACTATAGCAGCTAAACCTGGTGATGAGGTGCAGTGTCCACATGTTATTGAGTAATTAGTGTGAATTGTGTTTGAAGCAGACAAAAATTATCTGACCCCCAACCCTTCACAGGACAAGTGGTTACAGAAGATGAACGAATGAAAGAATGAATGAGATGTACTCTGAAATTTGCCAAATATTTGTATCATACATGCAGTACTGTAGGATATGTGGAATGTGTGATGACTTTTTTACCACCTGCTCTTTCTTAGAACTGCATCGACTGGAATCGAGATGTGCTGAAGAGAGAGCTGGGCCTGGACGATAACGACATCATTGACCTGCCAATTCTCTTCAAGTTGTCTGAGGACGGTGATAAGTACAGAGCGGTGGCTTATTACCCTGACATGGTGTGTTCATAGATGTTGCTTTTGATAAAACAGGCTTTAAAACCCTCATCAGTTGGAAAAACAAAAAGTTTTTCTATTCATTTCCAGGTGAACATGATTGTCTTGGGGAAAAACCTGGGCATCCCGAAGCCCTTTGGACCCAAGGTGAAGGGACGCTGCGCCCTCGAGGCTGAGATGTGCTCCCTGATGGGGCCCCTGGGCCTCAGCTGCACGTTCATCGACGACTTCACCACCTACCACAAATTGCTGGGAGAGGTGCACTGTGGCTCCAACGTCCGCAGGGAACCGTTTGGCTTCAAGTGGTGGAACATGGAGCAGTGAGCGAAAAAACTGAGGTGGTGACAGATTTCAGTCGCGGATGCTTACTGTAGCAACTGCATTATTTAACACATTTCAGGAAACATTTATCAACAGAATATCAAGTGGTATATCTGTTTGCAAGTCTTAATGAGGAGCATTTTGATGCTAACAATGGCCAAAATAAGTTGAGGGTGTTTTTATGTACTAGAATGTTTTAAAAAAAAAATCTAATTAACTGTTAATCAAATTAACAGTTATGCCTTTACATTATTTCTTAACCTTCATATTGTCCTCTGAGTCAAATTTGAGCTGTCTCGAATGTTTCTATATCACATAATTTAATATGAATGTGTCTGCTGCCCATGGATTCTGCAAGAAGGTGGCTAAAAATGTGTAAACAACATTAGGATTAGGTGATACATTATATTTTAGGCTTTATAAATGACTGAACACATTGCATGGTTGACGTAAAGAAAAACAATGAATTTTCCTGTCAGTCATTCTGTAACAAGTGCCTCATTACTCTTACTAAAATACATGCACGCAGTAACTTTTACATGATATTTACGTGTCAAAAATTGCACCAGGGTTTTATTTATCTCATACTCACCTTTGTCTTTATTAAACTTTTTTTGTAGGATTTATTTACAAAAAGAAAGGAAAAAAAAAAAGATGTAAAGCAATATGTACAAACTTTTGAACAAGGGCTAAAGCAAATCATGAACAAGAATACAATCATTTGAATCGAGCACATTGAGCGCACACAGAATAGTCGTTCCCAGTGCTGCTGTGGTCGTCAGCCACAAAGTGGCACAAAGTGCAAGCACAGATAAATGGATGGTTACAGCAGAGGGATGTGCTATAGTAATACGGAGCCACAAGGGGGCAGACTTCATCTACTCAAGCGTTTCCAAGGTCTGGAGGAAAATGATTTAAAATCATCTTTTTTTTCTTTTCTTTTTTTTACATAAATCAAGATAAAACTATATAAGATAGATATCATCATTTTTATTTAGACTGATTTGTTGCTATGACTAACTTGATGGATATACTATTTAGGAAGTTTTGCATTTGGGCCAGCATATTTAACCTTTTGTGGTTTCACCAATTGTAAATGCTTTCATTAAATACGGACAATAAATGCCAGCTGACATAAAGCAACTCCACATGTCAGTTCTCTCCTTCATAAAAAACTGAAAACAAGGAAAAAAAAAAAGCTTCTCTGCTCATCAAGAGTGAGTAAAAGTGCGTCAGACTCTGGTCAGGGATCGAGACGACATCATCGTTTACCCGAGCATATATGTACAGATAAATCCATTTCTGCCTAGTTTTACATTCAAGCCATCTGGCAACGCAGTGTGCCTTAAAATTTTGCCCCCCTTTTCAAAGCAGCTCGTGACACTACCACAAAGGCAACTTCTAGACGAGTCACAGTGTAATTCATTTTCAGCAACAAATCCGGTTCATCGATAAGGTCAGCATTTGGGAGTAACTCTTGACAATGTAGTGCTTGTACATATATTACACTTCATAAATAAAGTAGGAAACGGTGACGTTCGGCTCTCCATCAGCAATGTGCACTGCATCTGGAGATGTTGGCTGGTTTTCATTAAAACACAAATCACAGGGACAACACCTCTATGTCAAGCATGGCACCAGTGTACAGAGGAGAGGATTTTGGCAAGCAGATTTACACCATGCACAGTACCATTGAATACACACCCGAACACAGACATCAACAAGTGGGGGTGTGACAAAGGGCATCTGGAGACACAACAGCATTGCCTTCCAGTGTGGATCGACGATGCATGTTGCTGGTTGGAGCACTACAGTAACCCTGCTGTTGTATATCAACGGAGTCCACAGTTCTTTTTTCGCAAGTGGCACAAATGTTCTGTGGTACATTACTCCCTTCACTCGTGGGAAGGGGCGAATGATGCTTTTTTAGCCATCAACAACTACATCACACAAGTACCCTTGATCTGAACATGACACACTTGCTGAAATTGTTGCAAGTCACAACAAATATCCACCGTAGGCTACTCAGAAAAGGAGAATAAAACACAAAACGTGGCTTGACAGACAGCCACATACACATTTGGTACACCAAACCCTTTTATAATATCACAGTGGGATATGGGTTTCATATTTAAAAACAAAAAGCAAAAAAACACTTTCCTCTGTAGTGCAACTCTTCCCCAGATGAACCTATAGACTTCTTTTCTACCGCTCTTTCGGTTGAGATTAAAACCCCGTTCAAATCCTGATCTTTAAAAGAGGACACACAACATTTGAGTGTTTACAGAAAGAGTCAAGTGTCAGCGTTACTGGCCTGAAGAAATGAGCAGGTGGGCGGACTTGCCGTGCCAGCTGACAGGTGACACTCAGTGGAGAAGCTGCATGGGCCGTGGAGGTCTCTTTTGTTCCACCGCGAGCTCTTGAGGTGGTTTTCCACATGGAGATGGAATGAGGGCAATTGCTGGGTAAATGTCGTTGGAGCCGCGTGTTTGTCTGATGGTCCGCAGATTGGCGGCAATCATACAAACGAAGATTTGTCAGTCTCTTGATCTGGCTTCTAACTGCGCTCCTTTTCTCTGTCAGTAGTGGACTCCCCCTGCTCTCAGCTGCCTCATGGGAATGCTGAGACGAAGTGGGGAGAAATAAATGTAGTGAATAAATATACTGTACAATCGTTAAGGAGGCTCAAGATCACAATAACATGATTTCTAACCTGATAATGGACGCTGATGCGGTGTTCAGAGTGGTTAACAGTTCTGCATACAGATATAGAGACACAAAGACACAGTTAATATCAGTAAATATGACAGCAAAAGACTTATAGCACAAAACAAGGCTGCAACCTGATGAGCGTTTCGTATCGATTGTGTCCGTTCTGTTTCAGTGGTTCATCAATGGAAATGTCAGCATTTTGCCCTGTCATTTTGTTTTCAAGAGGAAAAAGACTACTGACTAATGATCAAATGTCTACCACCTTCCTAATATTGTGTAAGTCTCCCTTCTTCCTCCAAAACAGTGTTTTTATCTGGTGTTTAATGAATGTGGATCAATTTGACTGATTTTAGAAACGATCGCAGCGACACTCAGTGACTGAAGCCGAGCACTTTGTCTCACCGTTGAGAACCTGTGCTCCTGCTGGGCGCGCTCTGTCTTGGATCGGCCGTCTGTCCCTTTCGGCTCTGATGTCTTCGCTCCGTCCGGTTGCTGCTGAACACAAGAAGCTGCTGGGAGGAAAGAGACAGATGTGTGGCTGTCATGGTTAATAAACTCATGCATATAATGCTGCCAGCTGTTGGTGAAAAACAGTTGTCCCAGCATGCAAAAGATTAATGGTCAGAGTAAGCCATTTGTAGTAGAAAAAAAAAAAACAAGCAGAAGTTTTGCAGGAATTGCAGGCAACTTTTAGGCGCTATTCATTTCAGGCAAAGTAAACTTAAATCATTTAAAAATTGTTTTCTAAGTTATACAGGCTGTGCCTTCTGTTGCTGGTGCAGCTGAGGTAAAGTTCATCACTCAAGGGTGCTGCAATATTAATTGCTCAGGAAGCAGAGCGTGTTATTCTTACATATTCCCCATCTAGATTTTCCCCAGACACTTTCGATATGTCAGACTGTAAACCTTTTGGTTGCTCGCCTGCTTTTCGCACCTTCAGGCCATCGCTGGCCCAGTAACACGAGCCCTTTCCTCCCAAACTCACCTGGAAAATTTCCTTGGCTGGTACCGCACGCAGTGTCCTCGCCCCCACAGCTGTACACAAATGAGTCTCTTTTGACTGGTGTGACACAAGACACACTTTCCTGAGAGAAGAGACAGGAAGTTTGATATATTTTAACCAGGCTGCATAAACACAACCACAGCTTCTCCACTCTATGGGTATATACACATTTGTCTTTTGTTAGAGGCAAGTGATACAAGTGTGTGAAATGGATAAGCACATTAATATGTATTACTGTGGAATACGTTTTGAGAACAGTCATTACTAGGGTATGAAATCTATCAAGCCTTCTCAAATCACCTTTTTTTCTCATTGTTTATGTAACAGCAAAGAGATAACAAACTAAGTGAGACAAATGTCAGCTGAGCAACAAACACACTGAGAAGCCTCTTGCTTATTTTGGTTTAGAGGAAGTGATATTAATGCGTTATTGCACCGCTCGTCTCCACCCACCAGTCCAGTGTCGTAGTCCTCCTCGGCCTCGTGCTCCTCCACCACGCTGGCGAAGCTGCTGGCATTGGAAGAGGAGCGGGAAAGATCCTGAGCCTCTGGGATGGACGGCGCCCTGCAACACATCGCCAAACTACAATCTTGGGTCAATCTGACCTTACACACATCAGGCATAACATTATGACCACCTTGTGTAGGTCTCTCTTGTGCCATCAGAGAATGGACATGGACCTTCTGAGGGTGTCCTGTGGTGTCTGGATACAGGATGTTGTTAGTGGGGGTCTTTGGGTCCTATGGGTTGAGGGGAGGGGCCGCTGTGGAACAGGCTTGTTCCAGAGCATCCCACAGATACTTGATCAGTTTGGGATCTACTGAATTTGGAGGCCAGGTAAAGACCTTGTGTTATTTTTCATGTTTTTGTTTTTTTTGTTGTTCCTAAACTGTTTTTGCCTGCATCCTGCTGAGGATGGCTGCTGCCATAAAGGAGTGTCATTGCTACGGAGTGCATGTCTAAATAACACCTACATAAATGCCAGGGCCAAAAGTTTCCCAGCAGAACATTGTATTGTCAAAAGGTGATCAATGTTATTTACTTCTCCTGTCAGTGGTTTTAATGTTGTCGCTGATCAATCCATAATCACCTCCGTTTTCTTTGTGTCCCTCTCTTGTTCCCTGAAGTGCCAAATGGTTTTGCCTTGCCATGTGAAATCGATAACATTTGTGTTCCCATGTCTTCACAAATGCACCTCCTTCTCACCCGACCAACGGATCAATAACCATGAATAACCTTTAAATGTGTTTCAACCAACAAAATTATACTATTATAAAATTATAAATAATAGTCACCTGTTCTTAGTTGCAGGAAACTCTGGAGAGCTGTGATTAGATGAGTTGTCTGATTTGTTTTCTTGTGACCAGTGACTGCTGTCTGGTGTCCTCTGGGTGCTAGGTGACACCTCTCGGCTTCAGGACAGGGATGGAGATCAAGAGGTCAGTTAAACAACGTCTGTTTTGAGTGTATTCATATGATTGAACCTGGTGTTAAAAGACTAACAAGTAGCCACCCTCTAACTGTCATGTGTTTGACAGCTTGCGCTCAACTAAATGATCAAGTGCTTTTCATTTTGTTACATGAAATTAAATCCCCATCCAAATTTAGAACAGTGCAGAATTTAACTTTCACAATATAAAGCAAGAGTTTGTATCTCACTCAGCTCATCTTCTAATTGCTGGATTCCTCATATCAATGTCCCTGCTTCCATCTGTTCTAACACCGTTCTGTCTTCACTACCCACTCCCTGCTGATCAGCTCTGCTCTGTCCTCTCACCTCCTCTCTTGGACCTCCTGGATGTTCTCGATGCCAATGGCACTACTGCGGCGCGAGCTGAAAGGCCCAGACTTTTTCCTGGTTGGGCTTTTCCCAGGAATGATCAATGACTGATGGTGAACAGGGAGAGGAGAGTAAGGCACACATTTTGGATATAGTGTAACTACCACAGCTTAGATGTTCTGCACACAGCACAGGAAACTACTGAAGTGAAAGGTACTATGTAGAAATATGCTGCGGAGGATTAATGACCTGATGGTTTGATAAACGCTGAGATAATGTTACGGCACATTTAGCAACAAATCCATCATAGACTGGGCTTCAGGCACAAATTCCTTTTATACTCTATGTTTATTTCCTAAGTACTCAGGTCAGACTTAGAAGTGCACACCGACATCCGAAATGGTACACAGTTTTCATTTAAGATGGCGTTCATGGCGTCTTATTTTTCAAGTTAAAAGTAAAATGATGAAGTCATACATGAAGCCCTGAGATTTGGTGGTGTGGAGAGCAAAACATGACACTTATTTCTATTACAGTGACAATTTATACAAATGTAAATGATGTCCCTCAGTCCATGATGGATCATTCCCTGTTAGCCATAATACGCAAATGCATGAGTGTTTGGCTATATGAGTGGATGAAATGAGTGAAACTATAACACAACGTGTAATTATGACTAATTATACCTGCATATTTGAAAACCTCTAACAAGAACTGAAACACATTTTAACACTAAAAGCAGGGCAGATACTAACTGTAGACTCACATCATGAGGAGACGACAAGCAAAGAAATATCAGTAAACAAGAAGGGAGAATATACATGAACCTCTTCTATTGTTCCTATCCCTATGGCACTGCCTCGGCGTCCATATTTACTGGGACTTTTCCCTGGGACAAGCAATGACTGAGCCACACAAGACAGGGCAGGGGAAGCAGAGAGAGAGTGAGAGGACACGATAGATTGAAATAGCAAGAGGGGGAAGGAAAAGAAAACACATCGTGAGACCTCATGCGCAGAGCACAAAGAATTTAAACAGCTTCAAAAGGAGCTCGCGGCATGACTTAACGCAGAAGATATGATTTTGAGGAGATAGTTTTATAGAGCGAAAGCAGGCTGGGGTCCAGCATGGGAGGGCACAGCAGGTGATGAAGTGTCACCAAGGTAGCAGGCATGCTGGAGGTTCAGCCCTGAGGGATACAAATCTGTTTAGTGATGCATTCACAAAGAGGGAAGCAGCATTGACACAACGTGCTTTTAGAAAAGTCGGTCCTTTCAGAAATTGGGTTAATTTAGTTCCACTTCAAAATGCTGTCAGTTACCAAATCCCAAACGGCAAGAAGTTGAAACATAATTAACCCTATATTTGAAAGAGACGCAAACAGTGCAGGAAGCTGCTTGTGCTCATGGCTTGTGCCATGCATATTCTTCAGCCACACATGCACAAGGCTGCAGGAGGAAGCAGTCATGGTAAAGCGCAGCAAAGACGGAGGGAGTCTGGGTAGTCATACAGCTGCTAGACTCAGTTCACTTTAAGACCCGGGGTAGAGACTAGACTAGGGCTAGGACAAACAATCAACCACCTTGTATCAATAGGGAAAATCACTGGATTCATTCCACAACGGGCATTCTTTGTTATCATCACCATTGAAGTCTGCCACTCTTTGTGGCGATAAAGATTCTCGATGAAAATGAATGGAATGCTGAGAGTGAGTTGTTAATTTTCCAAACAACAAATACAGTTATCAACAGAAACATTATGAGCCTTGTATGGAAAAAACGATCAGTCAAAGCTGCTTTAGTACAAAGGAAGAGTGAACAGAAAATGTGAGGAACGAAAGCGAGTGCTTTAATGTTAACAGGAGCAGTTTGCTTAAGTGCTGTTTGTGAGACGGAATAGCTGCTAATAAAAGTCTGTGTTTTTGTCCGTTGTGTTAACAATACACTGTATTCTGAATGGATGTGTCAGGTGGGCAACACGTGAACCAGAGTGGGCTACTTACAATCCCTGGGGTTTTGGGGCTCTCTGCGGGATTGTGGGTAAAGCTTCCACTGTGACTAGTGGAGACTGTGTGTGACTTCTTGTTACTGAGGCCCATGGCGTCCATAGACTGGCTTCTGCTGCGGATGACCCGCTACAGAGAGAAATGAGGACATACTGTCAGTGGATCCACTTAAATATTAATGTGGAAACGCAATACACTGACCAATATCCCAATGCATTACATAAATATATGTAATAACATGTGTTATTCTATATTCAAATCCAAATTAACTGGATTATATATGGTCTTATTTTTGCAAATGCACACAGCGTTCTGTATGCATCATAAAATCTTTCATGTTTATGTAACTGTATTACTACAATGCTACATTGCCAATATGTGATGAAGCTATGGGAACAAATACCTCTACAAGGGCACGTGTGCAAACGTGTTGTGTGCAGGACTATTTTTGAACACTTAGGGGCAGTGCAGGTAGAGGGAGAGGCTGCGTGAAAAGCACGTAGGTTCACAGAAGGTCAACGTGAGTGTAGGCTCTGCAGCTGAGAAGCATGACACGGCATCTTCTATCTAGTACGCTGTTATTTAACACAGATGAGTCTGGAGTGCTGCGTCGCAAGACACAGCGTGAGCAAGGGAGACCACGACACTGAACGAAAGTGGGAGAGACAGCAGAACAGAGGAACGTGCGCATCTAGGCGGAGGCAGAGAGAGTCAGGGAGAGTGGGAAATCTTTGCAGATGTAATTTGTGGAGGTGTGAAAGAAAGAAACAGAGGCAGTAACTGGGTTCTTGACAGTGAGAAAGAAAAAGAGGATTTTTTTTGGGGGGGGCATTTATTCATACGTTATACGTTGTTATTATGAAGGTGCGGAAGAAACGTGGATCTTAAAAGAACAACAAAGTCAAAGTAACTGAGGAAATGTGGTTATATTTCTGCGACGTTGATGGCAAAGGACTAGTGACTGACACACAGAGAAGAGGAAAACAGCAAAGGAATGCTGCCCACAGGGAGACATACAAACCGCATCATCAGCTCCATAATGAGGGGTCATTAAATCGTTCATCAGGCACACACCATCACAGTTCCAACTGCCATGCCTCGGCGGCTGAGCTACGTCTCCGCCACCCTAATGGTCATTGATGGAGCACTCTCGGTCAGAGCAAAGTGCCTCCCCAACACAACAGGACACTCTGCAGCCTCGAAACCACACCATCATGTGAGAACACACCGAGTTCAGCAGTCGCAGCCAAGTGAGGAAAGCAAATGCCACAGGACTGGTCCTTTGAGATACTGCAAATTTTCTCTGCCTTGTTTTCTCATGTGTGAATACCCAGAATCCCAGCCAAGAAACAGGGGAGGGAAATAGAAGCATCCTGAAAGTTTCTCCACTTATCATCATTCTCTCTCATGCATGTGGAGTAGCAGATTACCAGAGCACCTCATCAAATGAGCAATGAAGCTGTACCTTAAAGGATTCAAAGAAGCCCCCTCCTCCTCCTCCGCCCCCGTTCTCCAGCTTATCTTCGTCTCCACCCAGACCCATCATGGACTGACTGTTCATGTGCAGCTCCTCGTAAAGTGTTTCCAGCAGGGCCGAACGTGTACGCTCCTGACAACAACAACAGCAGTTAGTTAGCATGTTTCCTGAAGCTTATTCTGAAAGCCCAGGTTTAAATTTACAACGTGTTTTAATCAGAGAAGCTTTGGACCACAGTAAATCAAACATTAAAAAGTACAGCAAACAGGATGTAGACCTGAGCAAACAGGCGTGTGCGCGAGTGTTTGCTTCGTTGTGCTTCTCACCTCCAGCTTGGCAAACTTCTCCGCCTTGTAGCAGGCGTATTCTGCGTTGATGAGCTTGGTGAAGAGGAACTCGTGGAACTCAAGGCCCTGAGGAAGGTAAATACGGAAACGTGGACAAAGGTTTATTATGCCCGCATGAAGCAGTAAACTGACTTTTATGTTTTTGTGTGCCTATTAACCTTTTTAAAGATGGCAGGGTCAGGGAGAGCTGGACCGAAGAAAGGTACGTCATCCCTTGCTGTCACAGACACCTAGAAGAGAAAGCAGGCAACCAATGAGACGCCTACAGTCGCCGCCGGCTTCTCGACGCGGTGTTGGCTGTCCTTCGAAACTGACCTTGTAGGTGACGTTGTCTGTACATGCGTTCTCCACCTGCACCACCACATACGCATGCAGGAAGTTGGACTGGATCATGTCTGGCACGAAGGGCGTGTTCTCCTCTTGGAACACGATGGCAACAATGTCGTTGCCTATGTGCCTCTTCCGCTGCAGCTGGAGGACACAGATAGACAAAACTAACAAACATCTCAAATAGCCACCTCCAGAATCACAAACACAGGCTGGCCACAGAATCGCTGCCAGGACTCTGAACTGGAAGATTGGCTGAGAATAAACAGGGTCCGTGGAGAGAGACAGACGCAACTTTAAGCTAAAAATACAAACAGTTCTAAGATGCACAACGCCTCAGTTTTACAGTCAACCAAAAAATGAAACCCTTGCTTTGCCAAAAATGTATTAGAAAGAAAAATCTGAATAGTACATGTCTGTGTATACATTGACATGTCTGTGAATGTATACACTGTGTACTACACAGAAATCCACTTGATCAGAGTTTTCCTTGTAGATGTGGTGACCCTAACGTGATGTAAATCAAGTTCTGATGTTATGGAAATGAATGAATCAAAATTTCAGTGGAAGCGCTGCAAAGTCAAAGCAAAAAATTATTCTATGATTCTGCAGATGGTTGATTGTCGTCATGGCTGCTGAATAACTACATTTTCCTTGTTGCCAAAAAGCTTAAATTTGCCAACAGGATACTCATACGCTTGGAGGACACAGTGCTCAAGAATTAAATTAGTTTATGAGCAATATCTTTTTTAAAAAGCTTGATGTTGCCAAGCAAGTACACCTGGTGCTAAAATATGAATATGCTGTCACCTCATTGGCTTTTCCTCTGCAAAAGTTGGAGCAAATTTCCTGTTCCAGATTGTCACAGATTATTTTTCCCCCAGTTATCAAAACAATCTAAGATGCTAGTGGATATTGGAATGTCAAAATGTATTCAGCTCATGCCACCAAAATGAGAACGGGTTCTTATCAGGGAGACTGCGTGACCCAAATCACGCTCCGACATGTACGTGGAGGCAAGATATGCCAGGTATATAACAGAGAGCTGATACTGTTCCGTGATAAAGAGGAACAATCACCCAAAAACCTCAGTGTAAAAATAAAGCAAGCTCCCAAGTTCCTCCTCAGAAAAAGCCTAAACGTCTTGACACTTGCTCTTCGGCAGCATGTGTCGATCACCACCCTTCAATACTCATCCGACTACTACCAACACGCACAGATACAGGCTTTTAAACCAGCTGCTATTAGCAGTGGTGCCAGCCGGTGCTAAAGAGTTGTATTGTGTGCACAGTACAATACAGCAAATATTTAATCTACAGTTTAGAGGTGGCATTTCTTTTCCAGTAACGGTCCAATTACTTTATAGCATCTGTCTGTTAAAACCAGTCTGTTTGTTCAAACGAGAACAGTCATATATCTGTTTCGGGTCATGCCAAGTTCCACAAAGTCATAGCAGCCTTAAATATGCCAGGAGTGTTAAACAAACCCAAAACTTCACCGCATAATGACATGTAGTCTTAGATAAAACTGAGAACTGGGTTTAGAAAAAGAAAAAAAAAAGAGTAGGTAGCGAAGTCATTTGTGATTGTTAAAATCAGGACAGAAAAGACACAGAAATGAAGGTGGGAAGAAATTGAAGAAAGGGTCTTTGTGGCTGCCGATCCGTAGCAGCCAGATTACAACTGCATCATCCCCGAGCTTATTAGCTGTCAGCTTTAATATTTATCCACACAAAGGCTTTCTGAAGCCAGAAAACTGAAAAACATTCAACCCACAGCCTCCGTGCAGATGAACTGCCAAACTAGAGCATCACCATAGACAGTCAGATGCAAACAAACTCAGCAAGTGTTGTGCTGGTTTGAGACACTTGACATGTGTCACTGCTGCGCGACATTTCCAATCACATTCAGTTCGATCTCGGTACATAAAGTCTGTGCTTTGAACTTCCTGAAATAATGCTGTACTGTTATGGGTGTAGCTTCCCTCCTTTCTTAAAGTTCCCCTGATGAATCATCGCATGTGGGTGTCGTTCATGCCCTTGGTTTCTCTCCCGTGACTTGGCAATATGGACCGTCTGTGTAGGGTTACTGTGGTAACAAAGTTCAAACTGCTCTAAGAGGCAGTGGAGAGCAGTTAAGGACTAATGCAGCATACTGCATCGTGGCATCAAAGGGATGAGAGTCTTCAGCCGCAAAGCAACACAGGAGAAACTTCAGAGCCAGAAGAGAACGCCGCATTGCAAGTGGAAACGCTAGAAGCACAGCAGGTCAAGTGAGGACAACAAACCTGGCGAAACTTACATAAGTTAGACGAGAGCACAGAAACCAGTTAATATTACACAGAACAATCGTATCAGATATAGATATTAATTAAGGAGCTTGGTAAACTGATATTGTTACTTTTGGAAAGAGCAGGGCAAGTCTCTAAAACGTATACCATGCTAAGCTAATAATGGCTATAACAACATGTATTTATCTCAAATAAATGAGAGCGTCTGATGGGGTATTTTATAAGCCCTCATCCGTTAGATTACGCTGCTGAAAATAGACGGAGGAGTCACAAGGAGCGGCTACACATCAGCTGCTGAAGCTCACGAGAACACAAATTAGTCACTATTGATTAATCACTGGAATGTCACTGTACCTGCTGCGAGTCTCCTTCTGTGTAAGGCAGCTTCGTGGACACGTGAAACATAATCTCCTTATTATGGAAATTTGTGTAGATGGATTCTGTCCCCGTCTGCCCATGAGTGACATCGAGTCCACCCCGAAAACTGGAGAGGAGAAGCAGAAGTGGACATGGGGTATTTAAGGTTAGAGGCAATAGAAAGAATGGACGGGGACAGCAGGCACAGACAGGATCGAGGCATGCAGCGGAGAGACAAAGAGGCGCGAGCGGAACAGGTCCATGCATTTTGAGCACTCGCTCCATCCGTGCTCATTCATCACTGAGGGGATGCCAAGGGCACTTCTTCTGCCTACTCAATCACGATGTCAGAAACACTACAAATATCAGGACACTCTAAATCGCTTTTTCAGGGATACATTTAAGGCCATCTCTGATCAACAGCAAAGGGAATCAAAGGCTGCATCTGACAGACATTTGGCGGAGTGCTCCACTGCAAATGAACCAAAAGTGCATAAAAGAAAATCTGAAAAATACATGGAACTGGAAAACATCCAAACCCTTTAAAGTCATGAAGCTCAATCTTCCGTCCCAGAAACTCCAAGAACTCAACAAAAGCAGGACTTTCTTCCATGTTCCCAAACAGCTCCTCCTCCGATGTCTGCGAGCACGGGGTAAATAACATTTTCAGGAAGAGTGGTACACGACTTCAAAAGATTAGCAGCATGATCTCTGAAAGAGCAACTCACTTGGCCAAACTTTTGGTAAATGACTCCAAACTTGAAGTTGTTGCTGATTACATGCTCATCAAATGTAACAATGAGCCTTGATGCCTGAAGATGAGGGAACAGAAAGCTTGCCGTCAGGTATTTGGTGTTCCTGGATAGCAGAGGGCAAGACACAAAGTGACACCAACACCTACCTTTGGGTAGAGGACGGGGTAAAACCTATCCACGTTCACTTCTTCGCAAACAAGCTACAAAAAGAGCACAGTCAGGTTTATCTAGTTTATATATACAGTGAGTTAGCAAAATAGTCAGCATGATAACTGGTACCTACCTTGGCCATCTGAACCACATTGGGGAACTCAGTAAGACAGGAAATGGGAATTACATCGTGATGGGTTTTTAGCTTTGTGCTGAAAGACAAACACAGTGAGACGTCAAAGTCAGGCCAGATCATCCTGCTTTAATGGTTCCTCTTCGGTGCTTAGCCTTCAATCAAGAAAATTGTCAATTTAAAGAGGACATTTTGTATAGATGCTGTGAGGACAATGGTCTTTAAACCTGATGTGTTTCTACCAAGATTGCCTGGGGGATGGTTGAATGGGCACCATCACTCTAACTTGCTTCTCTGTCCACACAGCGCGATAATGTGGAACATACTGAACAATAAATAGTAGGTCTCATTCAGCGAGGTAATATCACTGGGATATTTCCTGCAGTAGGTTTTTTTTGTTGTTGTTGTTTTTAGAAAATATACTAAAATAGTGCCTTTCTCACTGAGAGCTACTGTAAATGACAGTCCTGGTGCCACCCTCTTATCTGTGCATGGCATGTAATCCCAGAGGCCGCTGGTTAACTTAGCTTGGCATAAATCTAGCTCTGTCTGAAAGTAATAAAAATCCACCTTCCAGCTCCTCCAAATCTAATTAGCACAACATACTGTGTTTAGCTTTGGAGTTTGCAAACCCGTCCCCTAAGTAGCAAATTTCCGCCAATAGCTTAGCAAGTGTAACTAAGCAAGTGGTTAAATGTGTCATGCTTCGGATTCCTCCGTGTGTGGTGTGTGCATGCTGTTGTGAGAGACATACTCTATGTTTGAAGAAACTGGTGGACAGTGCATTTCAGAATTTTATTTTTCAGCCTTTGCAAAACCCTGACCGTACAGGTAAAAGCAAGAAATGGGTAAGAAAAGAGTTAGAAATGGACTGAATGGGAATGTGTGCATATCTGCTATAACGTTACTAGCACTCCTAAGCATTGCAGATCTTGCACATCTGCAGCTGTGACTGTGCACTGCTTTACTGTATATGGTAAACTACGACAAGGGTAAAGAACAGGATGGAGCTTAATAACTTCTATTTCCAATTTAAAGCGAAGGTTAGGCCACACCAATTAAATTAGTTGGTTCTCGGATTCGCCGCTTGTATTTTGTATCAAAATGGAAAAAAAAAAAAAATTAGTTTCAATACCCCCAAAAAATGAAATCGCTAGAAAAAAACCGAAGACTGCATGTTTTCATGAACGGAGAGGTGTCTCTTTAGTAGTTGGAGGTCATGTGACGTAGAGAACCAATAAAACCACTCCTTTCAACATGCCGATTACGACTAGCGAATCAGGAAACGTGTTACATTCAAATGGTTTTACAGACAAACGTGCAATGGCAAGTTGAAGTCCCTGCGGGTTAGCAGTAGCAGCGGTGAAACACAGTATGGCTCTTAGTGGAATTAGTGGAGTGGGGTAGCAGTTTTAAAAAAGAAAAACAACAACTATGGTCCCGCTTGGAGGAAGCAACCCCCCGGGGCAGCAGCCAGTGTATGGCATAGTACGCATTTACAAGACATTACCACACGACAAATTATTATTTTTTTTTTTTTTCGCCCTATCGCTTCAACTTTTTCCTGAAAAAATCCGAGAACCAACAAATTAAATTGGTGTGGCCTTAGCATTAAAAAAAAAGTTTAAACAGTAAAGTAAAAAATAAAAAATAAAAAACCAAAATCAGATCATGGCCTTTTGTGTGTCTCACACAGATGCATTAAATATGGATGTATGCCAGTGCCTGTGAGCGCACTGGCCGAGGTGAGAGTGAGGTGACTGTGGGTGGTGGCCACCCACTGGAAAACATCACAGTGTGAAAAATGGTGGTGAGCCGAGTGGCTGTTACCTCTCTGCACACTCTGAAGCTCCATTAACAAAAAGGAAATGCAGCTATTAAAATCTGTAGTGGAGTCTCCACAGTGCTAAAATTAACACACAGGTTGTACGCTGTGCTGAGTTCTGCCTCTCGTCTGTTTTTAGCAGAATGTGAAGGAGAGGAGGATTTCAAAGAGTGAGCACGGGTTTAGGTGACAGTGGGTGGTAGCCATTAAATGAATAGTGGCCTGATTGCTGAGTACTTTGTGGCAGTTTTAAAAGTCAACATTTGCACAGAGAGGCTTGGGTATGTAAACTGTACCACACAAATATACTTTTATTTAGACTAGCATCATCACTATCAACTTTGGTACGTAAATGACTGACACGGATCTCTGTGGAACTCTGACGTGTGTTTCTAGAGACAAAGAAAAAAAATACTTAACTGTTAAACAACAGCTTGAAAACAAAGTGTGAAGTCATATTTGAAAATGCTTATTGGGTGCCTTCTGACAGCAGGGACAAACCTTCCCACAGTGCCGTGGGTTATTAGCAATCAAGCTGAAAACTACATTTTAAAATTCGTCACCAGGGCAACCTGTCAGAAGTGAGAATGCTCATCTGCCTCTGAGATGTTTTTGCTTGACTTAATCCTATGCTTGAGCAAAAATTGGCCTATTAGTACATACAAAAAAAAAAAAAAATCAAAAAAATCAATGCATTGCACGATTATTTAATGCCAGAGTTGTAGCAAGTTCAGTGTGAAAAGAAAAAAAAAAGGTCATGGAGAGAGGCAAAATGGAATAAAAAAGAAACTATATTGCAAAGGAGTTTAAAGAGACACAGCAGAAAAGGAAAGCATAAATGGGAGTAGAAACAAGTCAGAGATGAGGATAACAGGAATCTGTACCGAAGCATCAAGCGCAGATGCTCTTGATCCCCAATGACATCATACTTCATTGAAAAGACCAAGTGGCCCAGGGCGGCATCCATGGTGTAGTAATTAAAGTGTTCCTGGGGGCAGATAAAGCAGAGGAGACTTTAATGCAAGGATGAATTCTCCTCGTGCTAATGCTAGTGGATGACACAGTAATAAAAACGCTTTAATAAATCTGAAATGCAGAGGGGTAAAGAGAGCGGCAGTCCTCATTAAAGAGGCTTAACTGTCCTTGTGGAAAAGGCGTGAAGGTAGAGTGTACCAGCCTTTACAAACAAAATATCTTGACTGGCTTTAGAAATGATCAGATAAGGAAACTAATGTGCTTTATTTAAAGAAGAAAATTAGCATTACAGTGTTTTAACTGCAATAAAATGATGGGTTATTTTTTTTAATTTACACGACACTATACGCACTTGCATGCACTTATTTATCTACAACACACCTATAACAAAGACAACAGGGAGTTTTTTACAACCTGGACCTTATTTCTGGAATAAAATATGATCGTTTACTCACCCATACTTACCCTTTGGTGTCAGTCGGAGTAGTTCGGACGATATTTAGATCCACAATATATCCATATAGTGGGAGTGACTGGGGCACCGAAACGCAGCCTCTAAATAAGGCGTTATCTGCCGCAAAATTCACCAGTATTTTATTATGATACGTTAGTGCTATTCCCTGTTGAGTCCAGAGTTATCTGTTATCTATTTGCGGATGTGCAGCGGTTTGTTGTTCTTTGGACAGCTGTTCATCTCTCTCCCTCCTCATCCATATGCTCTGGTTCAAAAAGGTAAGGTCGTCCATGATACACAAAGTCATTTTTCACAAACTCAGAATCAGAAAAATATTCAGCCATGTTGCAAATTACAGGTAAATAAGTTGCGCGGGGTGCGTGTGGCGCTCAGAGATGACATCATCCAGGTCAGAGGTTAGTTGGTCAATCTACAGACCCCGGATGATGACAACATCTGGGGTCTTTAGACTCCAGACTCATCAGGGAATAGCATCGTATCATAACAAACTATTGGGGAAATTAACGAGTTTCACAGCAGAAAATGTGTTATTTAGAGGCTGCGTTTTGGTGCCCCAGTCACTCTCACTATATGGATATACACGGATCTAAATATTAACTCCAAATGACACCCGAGTTACATGGGTGAGTAAACGACTGTACTTAATGCCAGAAATAAGGTCCAAGTTGCACGTTCTATGCGCTGGATAGCAGCAACAACACTGTATGGCTATTAATGCGTCATAGGAGAACCACTCGGAATAATATACCATGAGCTGGATGAATGAGAATCTTCATCTTCACCTCATGGCTTCAGCAATACTGTGTTATTATTGTTTCTCTTTCCAAAGCCTGAAAGAATATTATTTGTAGTACAGGAAATCAGACCCATTCATCCATCCTCACCTTGCCCATGAAATGCTTTCTGTAGATCTTGGCAGTGCTATTCGTCTCCAGTTTGACGTGGGAGGTAGGACAGGGCGGTTGATCGGCCTCTGATGGGTCTTTAGGTTCATGATTGGTTCCCTCGATCCAGTAGCCACCAAACTGGGGCAACAGAATGAGCGGAAAAGGACTGCGGCGACCCAGAACCTGATAGTGAAAGGTTCAGTTAATTCATTAATAATTAACAGTCAGTGTGTGGCATTAAGAACTGAACTGATTCCACTGCTTAGGAAAAAGTGTGCTGCCTTTATCTTGTGTTTAAACCTTAAGCCTGAGAGTTTTTGATCATACACTTGGAGGGTGTGTGTACCTCATGAACGCTGGGATACGGGATGTAGTCTTCTTCCGTCTGCGAGGAGAGAAACGAAAATGAGTCAAGCTGACAAACAGCCGCTTCTAGTCATACTTTCAGTTTTTTGAGGAACACCTATGAGCACGACACTGTGACATAATATTAACTGCAGTGTCAACCACATCTCCATTTTTCAGAGTTCCTTTTGTTTTGCTGCAAACTTGACAGGGGCCAGATCATCAGCCCCTTTTGACAAGTCTCTCTCTCTCTCTCTCTCTCTCTCTCTCTCTCAATTTTTCTTTAGCAAGTAACAAGTTCTTTTTATGCTCGGTTTCCCATAGTGAAACACTGCACTCTTTTACCAGGGATAAACTAATGTAACCCAAAGTTAGCTAAGGCCTTGGTCTGTTCCCATTGCTCCTGCTCTGATTACATAACCATCGAGAACCCATTTAAACTTGGCAGTAATCGAGCAAAAGTTTACATATTTTATAACCTGGGTGCTAAAACCTCCCGATGTGAGAAGCCAACAACAATCTTTCTCTTGTAAACAGAAACTGATATTTGTAATAGGATGTGCATGATGTGCACGGTAGCTAATGCATGCAGAGCCATTTAACCACATCACTGGATAACATTTCATCTCTCATTTAATCTTTGGTGGTAGTCTTACTGTGGCATTAGCCTGTGATGTTTGTTGCTCTCCAGGAACAATAATGTTCTTGTTTTATTGTTTTCTTTTCTGGCATCTCCACCTTCCCTCACTTTCATACTGTTATTTCCTTCTTCCCCCCCCAAGAATGCCTTTCAGCAGTCCCAGCAGACCAGGCCCCAGACTTGTTCCATTAAAATTTATGGGCTATATTAGAAGTGACAGCAAGAGCATTTTTGACATTTCACAGTGTGAAAGTGAAAGTCACTGTCCCTCACACGAAATACAGCCTTTCTTATGACATCGTTGGCAGTTGTTGCTGCAGTAAAGTTGGAAAGTCACTGAAAGCAAAGTCAAAGGATCCCAAAGGCATTAAAAATTCATCCTCTGGAGACCATATATAACATATATGCATGAAATTTTATGACAATACATTAATAAAAACTGTCAAAGTATTTTTATCATTATTTTTTTAAATCCAAAATGTCTCAAGACGTTTTATAAAATCAAGATCCTGAAACCTCCAGAGTGAGCAAATATTCCCTTTTAACAGAATTACATTTTCGACAGAACCCAGGTCACATGGGGCGGCGAATCTGCTTGAGGCCAACAGATAGAGAGATAGAAAAAAAAGAAAAGGCAGGAGGGGAAGGAGAGGGGAGCAGTAAACAAAACATTATTAGTGTTCATAGTAGCTGAAAAGATCTGTGTCCACTGACGTCCCTTGCTTACATTTGTTCAGGTCTCCACAGGAAACTAGAAAAATACTCTGTACAACAACAAAACGGACCCTGACGTGGATTACGGCATGGTAATAAAAGTATGTGCCAAAAGCCGTGCCTGTCTGGGGTCTATTCTTGTTCTATTTCATGGTATGAGCAAAGCCCCTAGCGCTAATAAAGGGAAACAATATTTTGGAGACCTCAGCGTCCCTTCAGCTGTGTGGGAGCTGTTTACAGAATATTCTTTAGTGCTGCAACATGACAGTGTCCCGCTGCACAAAAACCCAGCTCCTTATGGAGAAACGGTTGTCAGAGTGGTGCCATGGGAGGCCTTGACCTCAACACCATCAAGCATGTGAGCTGATTTGCAGCGCTGATTGTGTCAGGCCTCAATGTCCCCCCCACCGGTACCCTACCTCAGTGATGCATGTGTGTCTGAAAGGGAACGAAATCTCTATGAACATTCTGTTGAATCCCTGTCCAGCTGTTCCAGCAACGTTTTAATGACACTTACAGAACATGTCTAGATAAGATTCATCTGCACAAAATTGTGTACTTACTATCACTTTCATTAATGAATCATTCCAACAAGACTGTAAAACTTTATCTTTAAGCACTACACTTTATAGCAGCATTTGCTCCGACCACTAAAATCAGGTCTGATTTTTTCCAGTCCACCGCAATAAATGCTTTTATGTTCTATGGCATGCCCTTTCTGTCTTGACCTCAGATCTCCTACTGGGACCATCACCTAGTCTTAAATAGTAACTGCATTAGCCTGTCCAGGTAATAGGACAGCAGAGGATTTTGCAGTCCCCGTCGAGCTCCTAACTCAGCCGGCGAGCGTCCTAAAGCCTGTCTGACAGCTGATAAGACGAGGTTTATAACTCTGCCATTACGGATGCTTTACCAGACTGTGCTCATGGAGGAGATGTGAGGATTTGCGACTCACTTTGAGCGGGGGAGGGAGGGGGCACCTCTGCTCATCCATTCTGCAACCCTGTAGAGAGAGGGGAGGCGGGAGAGAAAAGACAGGATACTGATGGCACAGGTGAAATATCTACGCTGAGATACACACACTCAGAACACAGTTGATAGTCAAGACCAAGGAAATGTATTGTGCAGCAGCAGCATAGTGCAAGAACATTGTTTCATTTGAGCTAAATCACTAGATGGGCCACAGAAAGAGGAAGTAGGAAGAAGTGATGTCTTTGACACTGTAGTGGACAAAAAAAGATAAGCAGAGGTTCAAGAGAAGAAGGGGGGCGTTTTCATTAAGCGCGATTCTAAATAGAGATTTCTGCAACAAAGCATTCTTGATCAGCAGCAGCCCCCCTTTTCTTTTCTTTTTTTGTGTGAAATACATTGCAGCAACATTAGAGACATATCAAGACCGGTGCACCGTCTTAAGAATATGAAACAAATGGAAATAGGAAGCACTCTCATTAGATTCATTCTCTGATGACTTTTCTGCTTCTTCAGTTTCTCCTCCACCTCCATCACTATCATTATCCTTCTGTGGAGAGTGTGGATCAATAAGACAGACTGCGGTTTTCTGAAACTGTTCAGTTGCTTTAGAATCAAAAGAAAAAAACAATTCATATTTGAGTAAGTTTCTTGAACACAGGGCTTTAGGAAATTTATTATTAAGTCTTTTTGGTCTGCAATTCTTCAGATTTCAGTGCTATAAGTGAAAAACTATACCCTTATATAAGCCAGGTTCCATATTTTTGTAAACCTTTTGTAAATCCTCTAGTCCATTTACATACTATTCAGTCGAACGAAGGAAAGAAACAAATGTTACGGCTCAGTTCAAAGGGAAAATTTGTGAACGTAAAGACTCAAAGTGCCTGTCTAAAATGTGTCACTTTCTTTCCATCGGCTTATTCAGCATCTACTGTTCTTTCTTATGGATTGTGTACCTATGTAGTACTACATCACTGGCTGCAAAACAAACCAGATTCCTACAAAAAGCCCCTCAGCATGCTGGAAAACTCAGCATTTTACACATATGATGACGCAGACAAAACCAGCCAGCTGTGAAGAAAAAACACAAAGGCTCTGTTCAGCACATCCAGAAGAAGAGGGCTCCTGAAGACGGCCTGAGGCTGCAAATACCAAAAGACACATTCACGGCAAAGATTAGACGGACACATGGATGCACACATGAAAGTGTTGCAGTACCGTGGCTGGGCTGCGGAGCTGAACACAAAAATAGCAGGAAGAGCAGAAAAACTGGAGTCTCAGAATAGAAGTAAATGGAAATGTGATGTCCAAGGTGAGGGACATTCTGAGGATGCCATTTGATTAGAGCCCGCGAGGAGGAACGGGCAAGTTTAAGCAGCGAGTATAAAAGGCTGAGCCGGGAGACTGCTTACAGTACCTGCATCCGTTCGATCATGGCAAACAGGTCCGAGGTCTGAGGGAGAGAGGTGACACAAATCCAGAAAGGGACATGGGTTTGATAATCTGTACAGCTGCAGTGATAATCAGTCCCTGCGGTCTTCAATTTCCCTAGATCCCTGCTCCGTGACAAAGCTGCCTGTGCAATCTCAAGACACAAGAGATCCTGTTGGAATCTCTCTACCTCCTAATTCCTTATTTTTCTATGACAGCACTCCATGACCGCCCCGCCCATCCCACTTGACATCAGTCTCACTGAGGCTCCATTCAATGCCAGGAGAATCTTTCCTCCACGCTCGAAGGAAAACACACTGTAAACAAGTAACTCTTAGGGGGAAATTAGCCTCAAAGCTCCATGGTGCTTCTCTCTGTTGCCAAAGCCAACGGCTCATGTGACTGTGCACAACATGGAAATTAACTGCCAGACACTTTGGTTTACCAGTCTGGCACAGTCACATTATTATATCACGTTGACCACACTATAACAGGCAAATATATAAAAATACATACGTATATCATGTAACAGATAGTGTTGTGACATGTTACTTGTGGTATAATCTTGATGTTTTGTAATCAACAAGTGTCCAGTCCAAGAGGCTTCACTGCTGCAGAACAAACTGCAGCGTTTTGTTTCTAATTAGCAGAGGCGCTGGTAGAGGTTAAAGTAAAGGAAAACACCCTAAGGCATGCACCTTTCATCTGCACAGGCCACATTAAGGATTTTACACGGCTCCAGTCTGGATGAGGGAGGATCACAGCGGCCCTGACAGCAGCGTTTGTTGAGGGGTGAGCCCTCTCCTCACCATGTAACGTGAGTGGACTGAAGTGCCAAGCTGATGTTTCCACATGACAGCTTAAATTTACAGAGGGGCGCCGCGGGGCTTGCAAAACACAGATAGACGTAAAACCGTAGGGCACACGTGCAAAGCACATAGTAAAACATGCTCCGTACTGCTCATAAAACCTCTCTGCGCACGCATCTGACCCTGACCCAGTAAAGCCAAAGGTGCAGCCCCGGTCTATTGTTGCATGTGAAAATAAACAGTGGCATATGATATTCAGCAAAAACTGCTGACCAGATAATCAGTCAACCATGCAGAAGTCACAGTAACCACATCAGTGTTGATTTTTTTTCCAAGACAGAAAGGAGCCAGTGCACTCCTGGACTGTGGAATCATTCAGTTAGCACAGCAGATCATAAACCTATAAATACACTTTATGTAGCCTTAGAACAGGATTTACAAATTGTGCTATCCTGCTACCATCAGAAATACTACGCACTGTAAGAAAAAAATCCACAAACAACAACAGAGTTTGTTCTATTTGTCTTCTAACTAAAACAGATCAGTGGAGCTGCATACCATATATATTCCTGTTTAAGCTAAGAATTCGCCAAGAAACAATAACAAGCAAAAATAACCTCTTAACATCCAGGAAATGAGAAGTACTCACATCACTGATGCATCGTCTCTTGAGAAAAGGCTTACTGGGAGGACTGTTGAGAAGCCCATCCAATAAGGCACTCTTAGCCATCTTGAGCTCAGTCATCATTCCAGCACTGAGTGTAAGTACAGAAGCACGCGAGCTGACAAGAACGAGGGTGTTTATGTCAAGGCGCGACTGACAATGACACTTCGCACTCACTGTCACTCAGGCAGCAAGCTCGGCGATAGCTGTCCATCAGGACCTATACAGCTGTGTGTGCGGTAAAAGCATGTGCAACAATGTGAGAATATCATTTCCCTTCCTTCCTCTTTTCATATAACCCCCCAACACTCCACCCCAGCCGCTACCCTCCCAGTGACACATACAGCTGGTTTAAAGGAAGTAGGACGAAGGGAGGAACAAACTTGCTCCCCTCCCTGTGTACTCTGCAACTATCTTTTTTTAATGCAAACACACACACACTTGCATACACACTTGTGCATGTGGACACAAAAAAGCTAGCAGTTCTCCTTTTGTTATATGACAATATGAGACGATACTCTTCCTCTTTCTGCCCTCTCATATTTCTCAAGTTCCCCTCTCAGAAAGACTTCATACACAATTTGTCAGTATAGGCATTTCTTTGAAATGATTCAAGACGACAAATTAAACTTTTACACATTTTATGGCCCTTGCTTTACAGCACGTGTTGAGAAGTAGGTTAATTACACCTGCACACTGCAGGTCATGAGCTGTTTGTCATATGCTTCTATTTCCATGCAAGCATTTTTGTTTTTTCCAGTTTCTTAAAGGGATTTGTTTTTTTCTACAATCAATTACTCACAACAAAAAGTAGCTTATCTGGTGCATGCTGGGACCAAAACATGGAGGATCATCAGGTGCTTTTTACTGTATCATGCACTTGTAAAGAAAACAACAACATAGAAGCGCCAAGTGGGAAATATAGGGGAATAACATAGGGGAAATATGTGGGACAGACAAGACATCCAGTTCCCCACATCTGCAAATGCATACAATCTGATAGAAGATTTAGCTGACCTCAGCAACTCTGAAAATTGTAAGTGCATAGTTAAGCATGGGTATGACAGGAAAAAGATTAAAAAGGAGACAAGAGGAAGCACTGCGGGATGAAAGGACGGCTGTTGTTCTGTGAAAACGAAACCTTTGTGCAGGTTTCTCTATCGGGCACTCCTCTAACATCACACATCAACACTGACCTACTTCTATAAAGAAAAAAAATAAAGTGAAATCTGAAAGCCTTGAAGAGGACGGAATCTACCCATATATGTTAAGCGTTTTTCTTTTTGCGACAGTAGATAAACGCAGCTAGCGGTCCACATTGATCCCCCTTGGCAAAAATTGATGGGAAGTATACTCAAGGAGCAGAGACTACATGGTTTGAATAAAAAGTGGACAAAATGTGGATTTAATATGGACAGGGGTATCTTTCAGTAAAGAGATACTACACCAGAATAGACCTGCCATTTAAACACCTGTCTCGTCGTGAGCTTACATTTCATTATTGGTGATGTGTTTACTCAGGATCAGACTGGATCTAGCTGGATGGCAAAGTGGGATTTGAGAACATTTGCAGAGGAAAGCGGAATACTAATTACACAGTAATCACGCGTAATTGTTACTAAATGGCAAAAGTGTAGCTATTGCTATTCACATTCACAATAGGAGCTCTGACCTTGATTCAGTTGTAAAGCGTAAAGACTGCAAATCTGCACTGGGGAGTGGAAGATTTCAGCTTAAACTGTCAGGAAGGTGAACCAGCTGTTGTACAAGTCTGACTGATTTAGGTGACAGATAGAACAATATGTACTGATAAATTCATGATTCACTTGCAAGTGAATCGTGGGTTCGACTTGGCTGGACTTCCAGACTTCATGACCTTCAGTCTTTTAAGCTGCTCACGTTTCGTCTCCTGCCCTCAGAGACAATACGGAGCCGAGGCACTGAATGCACCATCACTGTTTGTACGCCTGAAGGGCTGAGAGCCACACATCTTGTTTTCTCAGAGTTGATTACCAGCAGTGTGTGTGTTTGTGTGTGTAAGAAAAGCGAGATAGTCTGACTGCCTACTGCCTGAGTGAGTGGACGGATGGATGATCAACTGATTCATTGATTTATTGATTGACTTGGTCTAAAAGCTGCTTATAGTAACTCCAATACTTTATTAAGTCCTCACAACAAGAGCCCCATTTGAATGCCCACACAAAAACTGCCAATGATATTCACCCAAAGCAATATTCCTACTCCTACTCACTTCCCATCTCTTCATGCCGCATCCTCAAAGGAAAACGTCCGACTGAAATGGAAAGCTGAACTTCAAAGAGCGCCAATCAATGAGCACAGAAGCCTAGTATACTAGCCACAGAAAATCCATTGTGGTCCATTCATCAGGTCTGGCTGTAGAGGCCAGCCTGACCTTACTGTGGCTACTGGAGCCTGGGGAACACAAATGGAGTTCACACAGATGGCCCCGTCCACCACATCAGCGCCTCAGTTGAGCTGGTTGATTGCCACAGAGGTGAAGGTCTACAGAACTGTTGCTGAGTTTTCTGCATGCTGAAGCAGATCTCCTACTGTCTTCACTCCAGTAAAAAGAACAAATCAATTTAAAGCCAGTGTACTTGTGAAAGAAGGATTCTTATAATTTGATTGAAATCTGTTTACACATTTGTATGTGTAATACTTTATCATTCCTGATCTCTTTATCCACTTTGGTGACCTTTACATTTAAAAACCTTTACATTTAAATTAATGTTACATTTAAACCCTTGATAAACAAGCTCACACAATGTTGATTAAGCTAATTGGCACTATGTAAATCTCCCTGTATTTTATGGTAAAGCGGTATAGGCTTAAGTCTGGTGGAGACATTCCTGCACTGGTGGCAACATGTTGTCATCAATAATATGTCAACCAGCAATGATTTATTTGACAGTGACGAAGAGGGGAGCAAGTGTAGCAAAGGAGACAGAGTAGCCTTAAACTAATGGCCTAAAAAACAAGCTAGGAATAAAATTAGGCTTCTATGAATCCGCCACCTGTGGAGAAAAATTAAACAGAACGCAAGAAGTGTCCAAGAAAAGTTTCTAATGCTCCTGATTAAAAAACAAAAAAACAAAAAAAAACAAGGCATCCATGACATGGACAACACAGATCACAATTGGCTTTTCCTCCATGGCAAGCTCTGATAGAAGTGTAGGGACTGAGGAACTCTAAATAGTAGTCATACAATCTAGAAATGAGTCAACAGTGGTGTAATTACTCTCACTGCCACATCAAGGAGACAAAACACCAGACTGTAGCTTAAAGAAATGGCATATGGCTGTTGAATCCTTTAGTACCACTTTATTAATGATGAAAGGTACAGGGTGAGCAGGTTAATAAAACCCTTAAAAGAGTATTTAACCAGAGTAGAACTGATAGAAAACACAGAACAAGATATATTGTGATGATACTGAATCTTGGTTGTAAATAGTTGGCTTAGCTATCTTGGGAGTGTCATGTGTGTAGCACCTATAATCCTTAACATGTAGCCTCATGTTAAAACCTTCGGGTCATCAGCTCTGACCACAGTAAGACACAGCAAGGTTGTCAAACTTGGCAAGTGCTCAGTAAACCTTTACAGTTCCACAGCAACATAAGTCACAGTTATCATCTCTGTAGCTGCAGCTTAAAGGCCAACATCGGTTAATTAGTATGCATGAAACGCACCACGCTTCGCTATATTAAATTCAGAATAATGCACTTCATCTGAGTAGTTTCTTTAATTCATTGATCCAAACTTCACTTTAAGAATTTCATTACTTAATTCAACTTTGTTCTACTCAGAAACACTTGGCTGAATTACTGATGAACCTTATAAAACTTGAACTGCCACTTTCTGTAGCAATAAAACTATATGAAGCATTAGCGTCTGGATACAACTCACGGTTTTAACAGCCATTTCCAAAGCTTTCTAGAAATCTAACTGCTTTCCATTTTAACTTGCAGCACCATGAAGTAATTAGATCTCCAACGGAACAACAGAAACTTCCACATTAAGACACAAAGACAAGATATAAAAATCCTAAATCCTATTCTACTCAGTGCGGCTTCAGATGTACTATACAGTAGCTTATTAATCCCTTGCAAATTCTATTTCCAGTGCATGTGTGTCAGAAATAATTCCGCCGTGCCTCCGACGGTATGTAATAGAGAAAAACAACTGCTGCGGATCTATATTTGCTCCATCAGCCTGTGACAGAGGGCACAGACTCTTCTGTCAGGCACCACAACAGCCTGCCAACTAGAGCTACTTGGGGGTGGGGGCATCACAGGGCCCCTTTCACCTGAGGGTAACATTTGAAGGATATGATGAGCTAAAAAAAGAGAGGAAACCAGTGGGGAATTAAAATGCACAGATGGAATGAGAGCATGGTTGACCCGATAACTCTGTCATGGGTAACTCCATGTAAACTTGTGCATATCTAAAGAACGGGACACTCAGAAGCAAGTGTAGCAGAAGTTCATGTATGTGAGGATGTGTCCACAATCTCTGTGAGCCTTTCATCTGAACTACTGTCAAACTTTATAAAGGTTCCTTTGTATGCTCCAGACAGCTGTCACTCATGCCACCAACTCTAACCCATTGCACTCAAGTTTCATCTGAGCCAGCTGTCCAGTATTTTTATTTTTTTTTCCAGTAGGTTCAAGACTCCACATTGAACCCATCCAGATCTCAGTATGGTGTATTTCTGTACAGCTGCTGTGACTACCACTGCAAACGGGTGGGAGTCCATTCATCAAAGACTTTGCATACTGTATCCAATAAGCACAGCATGCCAAATAAATAAATGCTATCCACAGACACTAAAGTATATTCCCGATGAACAACTGGGTCTCTGCTGGATCCAATCACATCCGGCATTTACATAAACGGCCGATCAAAAGGAGTTTTCAATCGGAATGAGGGTGTAAACCGTTGATAATCCATTCAAGAGGGAGATATCAAGGCCTAATAACCATGGAAATACTTGATCCAATCGTTTCAGTCAGGATGGAATAAATATTCTTTCTGTTATCTCCAAGTGGGGAAAACATCAGCTGACGGGTTTCCGGGAGGGACAGAAACATGGAAGTAGCAAAAGATGAACAGTTCGTAAAGATGAACCAAAAAGGAACCATTGAAAAATTGGGGGTTGTCTCTGTTATATTTTCCTGTGTCTTCATCGGTGCCTCATGGGGACATTCTTTCTCTGCATAACTGGACCCACCCCCATTTTGGTGCATGTAAACCGATACATCTTGTCAGATCATTTTATTTTGACAACAACAAACAATTAATCTCTAATCTGAATAACTTCAGTGAGGTTTAAGATATACTGTGCACCATGTAGAGAGTGGTCTTCTCATGGAGCAGCACTGTTAGATCACGCATCGAGATCACTGGAAAAAACAAATGCTACCTTTTACAGTATCCTCTAGAGAACCCTTTGACTTGTCACAGCAGGGACTGCACAGGTGTGAGCTAACAGCATTAATAAGAAAGATATTAGCGAAGGCTCGACTTGCTATCCCGACTAACCACACCATTAAGCACTCATGTGCAATCTAAGATCCCTACAGGTGGAGGAAATACATGTCATGCTGAAATTATTAATGTCAGTAATTAGAACATTTTGTGCAGAAGAAATTAGACGGTCATGCATTGATTTTGAGCATGTTATAATTTGTTTCTCTCTCACATTGTTTGAGTAAAATTCTTGTGAGCCTGAAAAGAAATGGGAGCAGCAGCGGCGGCTCTCAGTCTGGTGTTACCTTTGAAAACGAGGGAAGAGGACACGGAAGGTGGGAGTGTTCTCTATAGGGCTCTACTTCATCGGAGACACGAGGAATCCTTCCATCTTGTTTCCTGTGAGTCAGAGAGGATGGAAGGGTGGGAGAGAAAGGGAGAGAGAGGTTATGGCAAATCTTGAGCTTTCTATTTAAGCAATAAGAGTGTGGGAAAATGTGACACAATTGACTCATCCCACTAAAGCGGATCACTGAGCCCTGAGAAGGGCGCTATTATTACGCCACAGAGTACTTCTTTATTCATGAGTAATACAAAACGTCCGGTCCGCCGTGTACAGCTTTTGCCTTCACACCCCGCTCAGCTGAAGGTGATGAGATGCGTGTGATGAGGCAAAACTGAAACAGTAGAGATCAGGGCATCTGCGCAGAGGGCCGAGTGTAGAAACGAGGTAGAACAAAGCGAAAACTGATACAAAGCAGAAGAAGAAAGGACTCCCAGCTTTCATCTCCTCACCCGCTGCCCTCGACCACTCTTTCTCTGTTTCGCTCAACCCCTTCTCCTCTCTGCAATTGGAGTGAATTGCCAGTCTGACCAGGATTCTGGTCACAGCATATTACTTCACACTTCGTCTCACACAACAGTCAGTTGCTAGAACTGGCAGCCCGTCTGTGCACACATCCTGTTCACAAACCTGCAGCAGAGGGCATTTCTAAACACTGATTAGGGGCAAGAAGAAACAGAGAACAAAAGCACAATGTGATTACTTGGTGAAAATGGAGTGAGGATTGGTTTGTGTACTCGCGGTCACGTATTTCCTTCATTCTGCCGTCTTTGCACATATCGCAGTGGATTAAAGGCAGACAGGTCGAAACAAGATCATTTATGAAGTGCTTTTTTCTTCTTCAGCCCAGTCCAATGTTAGATATTGCAGCTACACCCCTTACCTATTACAGCTGGCGAGAATCTATAAGTCTGAGTAAACAAAGCCGCACTTTTATGACAACAGTCTGCTGACCCGGAGTTGAGGTGAGGAGATCTATTTGTATCATGGCAGAAAAAGAGCTCTTTGTTGACACTGATCTCTGCTGAATTCAGGGAAATGACTGAAAGAGGCCGTCGGATCTTTCCCACAGCATCATCAGGTTCTCAGAGCTGACATTCCTCTGGAGTGTGAACTTTGTTGTGTCTTTTATAAAATGCACCCGGAACACAAAGAAAATGCGATGTCAAATGCTGCCTCGAGCCAAGATAGATAGATAGACTGCAATCTGCCTAAAAAGAAGCAGTATACTGCATATGTTAATCCTGCCAAAGCTGAGGTGACGGCTGTTTTTACCGTATCAAGGAGCAATTAGGCTCATTTAGCTTTATAATATATTTCTGAACTTTATGTTAACATGCAGTGATCAGGCATGCCCTGTGGTGTCTGACAACAGAATGTTGTTAGTGGGGGCCTTTGGGTGCAATGGGTTGAGGGGAGGGGTCTCTGTGGATCATCCCATAGATACTTGATCAGTTTGGGATCTAGTGAATTTGGAGGCCAGGTCAACACCTTGTGCTGTTTTTCACTGTTGTGTTTGTGCCTGTGTCAGGCTGCATCCTGCTGGGGATGGCTGCAGCCATCATGGAGTGTCATTGTTATGGGGTGGGGGTGCCTGGTCTGATCTAGGTGGGTGGTACATGTCTGAGTAACATCCACATGAATGACAGGTGCAAATGTTTCCCAGCAGAATATTGTATTGTCAGAAAATGGTCAATGGTATTTACTTCAAATATTTTTTTATTTTTTTTTCAGGTGTTATTAGAGAGAGACACCAAGCATGCCATGTGTAGTGAAAGTGACAGGCTGTCTTGCAGCCTTCATCTTTCTATCGAGTCTTCCAAAATCAAGATTGATTTGCACCTTTGCGCCAGATACGGGTAGACACACACATTTGAGGTTTGGGTTAGCCGACTGTACGCTAAAGCAGCAGATAAGGACAGTAAAAACTAAAACGTTTTTTCTACCATCACTACAATGATTTACAAAGCAGATATGCAGAAGATATGCAGTGAAGGGGTAAATTCTAAGCTTCACTCAGACAGTTGCAAACTTGTTTATTCTCACTCTGACACACAGCGAGCACACAATCAAAAGTACCAGCACCCCGACAAATGATCTGATGATACTGCATTATATGGATTTATGAAGGATATTCAGTAATTTATCTAGTGCTGTGAAGGCAGCGAGGAACACTGGTGCAGTAGATCATTTAATAGGATGCAAAGAGTGTGAAGAAAGAAGGAACAGCATAATTTGGGCTAATGTGTTTTGCCAAGGTTGTATAAATATATGTAGCTGTTTTTCCATTGTCTACCTTTTTATGATGCAGATTAAAAGTGGTCACACACACGTTCTGTGAATAGCCAAATAAAATGCCGTGTTTATTTCTGCACTGTTTATTTTCTCCACTTCTGTTTTTTCTTTCATTTAGAAATGACGTGTTCTCATTATGTACATTCCCTGCTGTTATTATTATGTTACTGCTCACATAAACGCATTTAAAATTCAAATATCACTACTGCTTATTTAATTTCATGTGCTTATTATTTTCTCAATTAACTGATTAATCGTTTAATATTAAATCTGGATTTAGATGGACTTCATTGATCCACAAGGGAAACTGCTTGGATATAAAACATACAATGTTCTGAAAAATGGAAAAGTACTGAATGGCACGGACCAGAAGATACTCAACTATCATCATCATAAAAGACTAAGACAATTAGTACATAAGTTATGGTCGCATTTGAGAATTCATTAATTATTTTGTTATGATACTCCAGACTCAACGGGGAATGGCACTAGCGAGCAATAACAAAATATTAGTAAAATTAATGAGTTTCGCGGCAGATAATGCATCATTGTGTTTTGGTGCCCCAGAGACTCCTACTATATGGATATACACAGATCTAAATATGTTCCAAACGACTCCAAATGACACTAAAGTTATATGAGTGAGTAAACGATCGAATTATATGATACAAATAAGGTCCAGGTTGTAAAAAACAGTAGTTCCCCTTTGAGTTTTAATTGAATATCAAAATAAATGCAGATTGATTTTATGACCGCTCAAAGGATCAAAAGATTTAATCTTATTTAACAATAAATTCTACTGATACTAAATGAAACACACATTTTTCCTCACTTGTCAGTGCACTGAATACTCCTCCTAATGAGCTCTGGAACAGGAGACTGGCCCAAGTCAAGCTTGTGCACAGCGGCAGACAGGTGGCAGGTTCACCGTGTCACACTGACGGGGCGTGATTGGCACACAGGAACGACACCTTGCTAGCCAGGTTAAACAATGAGAGTTGGCCTGCCTACTGCCAAGCTGTCCGTGAACCCAGATGAAGGGTTACAGCGGTTGCAAACGGAGGCGACTATTTGCAATCTTGTGGATTTGTATGCATGCAGAAAAATACACAACCTTTCAAATATTTTTCTCTGCTCTGCTGAGGAAAACACTTTGCTCATGCCAGTATTAAAAATAAAAAATAAAATCCTTGATCATCTGCTTTTATGGGCCGAGTCGTTTTTTTTTTTTTTTCTGATGATACATTCACTTCAGTTACCGACACCTACTTCTCTGAGCTACACACATTACGCACAAAGCTCCATCTTCTTTTTTTCTTCCTCATACTGAGGCTGAGGTCTTGTTACAGCGACTGTTGTATAAATGTACACGTCACCTAGCAACATTACCTAGCCCCTGGATCACTGTAAGATCGCCCATATGAAAAACTACTAATATCCAAGAAAATACTACTACAGTCATGAGCCTTGTTAAAGAAAACATATTGTCCTATTCTGAATACGCAGATAGATGTTCTATAAGACTATATATAGACTTAGTAGCAATAATCACGTTTTCTTTTGCAACACTGTCGTAATAACCATTGTTGACTCTAAAGCACTCACATGGAGCAGCAGAGTAACGATGTATAATACGAGGGACAAAAAGTCAAACTCCAAAAGCACTGATATTCACCTTAAGCCCTTTTTGCTGACTTACAAAGACTTTCAAGACAGCGGCCTGATTGTACGCTCATTATTGGCAACAGAAGGTTTCTAAAATGGACAAAAAGCATTCTGAAAGTAAATCCACCAATTAATCCCGTGTTTACCAGCAGCAGCCTCCACGGGCCGCTGGGTCAAGAATTCCAGCTCTCTGTAATCCAATCATGACGCAGGCTCTGCAGCACCTGCAAATACCAATGAGCCGGGCAACACCGAACGCTGCACAGACTGAATTTAAAGCATAAATGGGAGTAGGAAGGATTTGTAGGGGTTTTGCTGCAATCATGGAGCATATTTTAAAGGTATGGTCACACCAAAGTGACATCAAAGAATTACTCGCAATGGAGGCCAACTGTGGGGTCACCTCGCGTCACTGCAATCTGAACCACACGCGTTGCACTTAAACACACCGCAAAGACTACAGTCAAGGGCCAGCTGGCACATGGAGTCTATGTCTGCATGAACGGGAAAAAAAATATCTTACTAGCAGGTGGCAGTAGTCTGTATTTGTCATTTAAAAGGGGAACCAGAGGAGCTACTTTTAGCTAGGCGGCTAGGGAGAGTGCCCTTTGAACGTCGTTGCTTTGTTTACTTTCGTCACTTCCATTTGCTTCTCTTGCACTGGTTAGCTAAGCCGATCAGCCAATCAAAGTGATCTATGTGACTGCTTGTTCCACCGCCAATTCAACATGCTGAGTTTGCTGAAAAACCGCCAGAGGTACGACTAGTGCTAACGGTGCAGCGCATTGTTTAATTGCAAAAATTAGGGCCGCAGACATTCACAGACAACAAACACTAGCCAGTGGCTAATTCCCACCAAGAGTGATGCTCCATAATAGGACGTATCTTTAAAGGCAATGTAATTATACTTATCGGTTGCACTGAATTGCAAAACACAAGTGAGAATATGTGGCTGATTTGTCAATATCTATTGTCACAACATCTAGAGTTAACTGTAGTCAGCTGAAAGTGAGGCCTAGCCTAGCAACATGTGCCAGTTTGAAAATATCTCCAGAAAAAATAAGAAGATTCTTCTGCTCATTGACTGCTGCTGACCTCAAGCTACGTACTGGTTGAACATGTCCACACGTGTCCAATTTGACGATTTCTTTGATAAACAAAAGACAGTCACGCAGGAAAAGTTGTCTGGTTGCATCCTGCCATGGTAGAGTAACCTCATCTATTAATGGTAGAGTAACTTCTCTTACCAGACGGATTGAAGAGACAAGCTTCTCTCAGCGAGAAGACCTTGAGGCATCTTGCATTAATAAAGAGATCAGAACTGCTATCCGTTGCTTGTGGTACCAAATGAGTTGTGATTTATTCATGCAGCATCAAGAACAGAAAACTTTAAATGGGTCTGGAATAGCAGCGCAGTGATGATCCAGTTCTTTCTAAACCAATCCAAAAGGAGCTTGGATTAATAAGTGATTGTGTAGCTACAGGTATGACAAAATAAATTTTCTTAACTGCATCTGCACAGGGAAGAGTATTAATATTTCAGGTATTTTTCATACAAATGGCTCTACAAAAAAAAAATACAGCACAAGAGCAGGATGTCGCCTAAACTAAAATTCAAACAACATTAATACTTTTATCTCAAGATTAGTCTGATGACTTTGGAGAAATCTGTCGTATTCTGTTGGCACAATTACAGTCCATGAGCTCTGACTGCTCAGCTGCTAAAAGCTGAGAAGAAGAAACATTTGGCCCTTTGTAACTGGGACCCTGCCAGAATGTACATTTAATTTTCTTTCTTTGCTTACACCCATTTTACCTCACGTGAAGCTTTAACTTTACTACACCATCAGTCAGCTCAGAGCTTGATGTCACCAAAGACACATCCTAGTGTTATCCAGTCCTTGCCAGTCACTCTTGGCATCGTGGGTTAAAGTCTTGCTCTTTGTAGTTTTGAACAAAAATGCTATGTGGATCGTGTTTTTACTTTAAGAGCAATGTCCTTCCTTCTACCAGCGTCACACAGACATGAGCACACATACATTGAATGACACGCACACGCAGTCAGAAAGAGACAAGTACACATAAACCCCTAAGCTTTGCAGGTCCACTTAGTAGAGAGCAACTAATCTAATCAAGCACAGCAGCTAATGCACAATGAAAGCAGACTCATTTATTTCGAGATGCCAGTCAGCCACTTCCTGGGTGGACAACAGAGAAACAGGGAGGAAGACGGAGAGAAAGAAAGTTAAATATTTCAAGTGAGAAAGGATGAAGAAATCAGAGGAGATCAGTGGGTGCTGGAAAACAGATATAAACAGACAGACTCTTCTTTTAGCTGTTTTTATTCTATATCATTGCCTCCCTTGTATCTGGCTATTTTGCTCTGACTTCAGCTCAATTCATCTATCTTTCAGCAGGTTATCCACACCAGAGCAGAGCACCCCATCGCCCCTATCCATGCTTACCTGCCCGTAGTGCTGCCTCACTTACAGCTCAGTCTCTTCTCCTCAACAACTTGGTGCTCCTCTATGTATCGCTCCCTCCGTGTGTCTGACTCAGACTCTCTATCCTCCAACACCTGCTGTCGGAGATCAGCCTCTCTCCTGTCAGATGATGCTGAGAGCAGCCCTCCCTCTATCCTCCCTCTCCGTCCAACCCTCCCTGTTTTCCCTCTCTCCCTCTCTTACTCTTCCTCACACACATGCATGGCTTCCCTGTCTGTTTTTATTCGGCAGGCGAGCACACTCTCTCCCCTCAGTCTCACGCTCTCCCTCCCCGAGCCTCTCCTCTGTTTCCATCTCCACCTCTTTTCTCTTAAGCCGCCCATGACAGAGAGCTGCCCATCCAAGCTCCGGGTGTTGCTTTGCTTAGCGTTTGCCTCAACGAGGCTGCTTGTGAATAACAGACTTTGCTCATTAAGTGGGATGAAATGCTGCAGCTGGATGTAGGCTTAAAAAGCAAGTTTTCGCACACAAAATAGGAGGGAGCCTTACCTCATCTGAAAGGCGACGTCGGATCTCTCTGTCTTATTATCTGCCTCTCCGTGACAGCTAGATTTGTCCTCCTGCACAAATTATCCTAACCATCTCATTGTCCATTTGACACATTAGTGGCAGACTGTTAGCAGATTTTGGAGCACATTCGCACATAATGGAGAAAAAGCCCACAGAGGACTAAGCACAGGTTGGTGTTGTCCAGCGCATTACTGAGTAATCACATTCTCCTATTTGGTGGGAGGATAACTCCTCACACATCAACACGCATCAGACAGAAAGAAGACATCACCACGTATCACACATACAGCAGAACAAACTAGACTTCAGGAAAAGGATTTTGACACCACGATGCCTGCTCATGTCCACATCTGCACACCACAAACAAATCAACACAGTGATAATGTGAAAACATGAGTAGTACAAAGATGAGCTTCCTCTCACGTCTGTAAAATACGCTGCTGTTTTCAGATTAAAGGGACTTGCCAGACGGAATCGAATAAAGAAAAAAGATGAGGCCAGCACATCATGTACATATATCACTTCAGCTAAAATAGATGGATAATGAATGATCCTTAGCAAACATAATCCACGTTTTGAAAAACTGTGTCAGAGAAGCCCACTATCCAAAGACATATTCCTATCCTTCCTGCTCTTGTATCTCTGCCCTGTAGCATTACCTCTGATGACGGATATAGCTGCTTGTAGTTCTACTGGGTGCAGCAGAAAGTGTAATGGTAGTAGTACAAATCGATAGGCCAGGCTGTGGGCAAGCCCGTGAGGGGAGGTGAGCCACGGCTTTTGGTGGCCTGCTGGCCCTTCCACCACTCCTTGTGAGTATAATGTTCCAGTTAGGCTAGCTTAAGTGCACACACAAGCCAGTATTCTTCTTTTGTTTTCACATGCTTATGTGTACATTGTGGTTTTCCAGCAGTCATCCCAGGTAAGCTGCTCTACCAGGGGACACGCCCCAGAGTCTGCAGGAATCACCCAGACACAGCTAAGCTCCAACTGGAGGAGAAGGAGCATGAAGTATGCAGGTTAAGTACAATCAAGACCTGCCTGTTTCAAGCCCCTGAGCAGCCAACAGGGTGGAAGTGGAGATGAAAGAGGATCTTTGCTTACACGGGGCAGAACAAATGGGAGCTGAACCAGGTCAGGAGGAGGTTGACTAAACAAATTATCTGTATTACTTTTTCAAAGTGAGTAGATGGAAACTCAGAATTGTCAGGTTAATCACAGGAGGTGCAATTACAGGAGCAGTTGTATGTGGGTCATGCAGAGGCTGTTTTACCCCCCCTGCTCATTTCATTTGTTTCATTCTCCTCTCTGTCTCTCACTGTGACTGTCTTCTCGCTGCCCTGTTCACAGTCCCCTCCTGCGGCAGCCCGACTACATTTAACATTTACGCACTGCCAGACTGTAGAAAAAAACACCACGAAAGAGCACTGGCAACACATTCATTTACAAGAAATGTGCCCTTGTGACACTACAGACATACTCAATAAAGACAGGACATGCTTATCTTGAAATGCTACAGTGATTGCAACCACACCGGCCTTATCAAGAGCTCTCCATCGGTCTGCAGTTTTAGTTCTCATTTAAAAAAAAAAAAAAGTATGCAATTTGAACTCTTGTGACTCTCAGAATATGACTGGAATCTATAAAAAAATCCTCTGAACATGCTTCTCCTCAGTTCAAAAACTATTTTCAGCTACGCTCTAAAATATTGGAGGCCACTCTCAGTTGCAACAGAGGTGGAGCAACTCTGTAGACCAGCGCAGAACACACACAAACAAACAGGAAAAGTTTGAGGTATCCTAATGGGATCGCAGGTAGATACATGGAGCTATTTTTCTATGAGCATGATCCCCATCTTGTCCGCATGGTTACAAACACAAATGGTTGCACATGTTCGCAGGGATGCAGGTGGTGCCTGCTGCTGGGTTCCCACTCCTCTGCTAAGCAACAGTCGGCGGGAGAACAAAGCTAATGCATCAACCGTAGCAGAAACACGGCAAGAACGTAAATTATACGAGGTATGAATTATTTTAAAAATCAGCTGTACGCATGTTGTATGAGGGGATCAGTGATTTTCCATTAAATAACACTGGTTTGTATATAAAAAGACTGGTCTATTTAAGGTAAGCCAGAAACAAGGGGACTCTCAGACCTCATTCCTCTCATGGCTTGAAAGGTGGGAAAGGAAGCAGTTGTTGTCAGCACGCCCAGGACCCCGCTGACTCATATAATTACTTTAGAAATTTGGGTGGCCCTCTCTACTGATATTGGCAGTGATAACCTGAACCCAAACTATGTGTGAAACCACAGGAGTGTTGGTGTGTGTGTGTGTATGTGGGGGGAGGGTACGGAAGACTGATGTAGCTCATCGTCACTTCATGAACGCAGCAACGCCCCAATTTCCTGTCTGAGACTAAACTCAGCTGCTGCTCTGTAGGTTCAATGGAATTCATGTGGACCAACTAGGTCATGATTAAGGTTTCTGGTTTTCTGCACTGCTACTATATCTGCACTTTCCTCTTATATTGAATGAATGGTGAATGGACTAAATCTAGTCAATTTCCTTAAAGACGGATGATTAAAGGTATTATGTGGAGATACAGAAATGCATCGGCTGTTCCAAGTGAGCGTGTTAAAGGGTAACTGGTGGTGAAAAACACAAAGAGTGACACAATAAACCGACAAGCTGAACACAAACGGACGATGAGAAGATCATTGATGCAAATGATGGAAGACAGCTGAACAAAGAGGAACTGCTATGATAAGGTAGGGTGGTATGCTGAAGCAGAAAACCAGCGTACACCTTTGATAATTAAAAGCTATTTCAGTGACCGCCTTATCAACAAAACTGAAAGCAGCTGACAACCTGTATCTTCTTTAGGAAATCTCAGCACCAAACATTGTCTCTGCCACATTTCATCGCCACTGGCAACTGGTGCTCCAGAAACGAGCGCAGAGATATGTAAGTGACAGGCCTGATTGCATATGGGTACATCATGGTCATTGTATAAATGTGAATGATACCTAACAGTGTCTGAACAATTCTCAGAAATGCCACAAAAGCAAACGATACATGTCTGAGTGGAGCCATTGTACTGAGCGTGACGCATCGTTCCTCCGTCATCATTCTCTTTTACTCTCTGTCATCCTAGTCGGTGAGATACACACTGCGACTAATTGGGATGTCTCGCTGATGCGGCAGAGCTCGATCACATGGGGCAAACTTTCTGAAAATGTGAAATGACTGCAACAAAAGTCAAATAAGTCCAGGATTTTCAACTAATGGGCCAAACATGTCTATATGGTAATGAAGTGAAGAATGTACACTTGGATGTTTGTGCATTATTATAATTCATTTTATTCAATTATTTAAAAATCACAGTGTCGTAAAACTGAAAGCTTTTGATTTGAGATTTCAAAAAGACTTCAAACAGATCCTTGCATGTGTGCTCCATTTCTCATCCACCATGGCAGCTGCAATCTAGCGCGCATTTAACTGAACAGGTGCACTGTGTGTCAGGCAAACCTCATCTGCTAGAATAACCTCCATCATCACCACGCATCTCTCCAACTGTGCCCTCTGCACAAGCCGCATAAGCTGACCACATTGACACCGCATTAGGTCATAACCATTTCTCCAGCGGACTCGCTGAGGGCTGGACACACCTGTCACAGCAAGGGCCCTCTTCCCTGGTTTTAATGCAGCCACAAAGAGCGCGCAGATAGCCCGACAATTAACAAAATAAATAAAAAAATCACAAAAGTCACTTTTAGTGTTAAACATCAGCTGCTCTGTCGCTGTGAAACTGGCTCTAGTGAGGGCTGCTGTGCCTCTTCTGAAGGATACAAAAAGGTTTTTGAAAGGATTTTGTTCTGTTCTCACTGAAAGCCTCTGGAGATAATTAACATTAGTCACACTAATTTTATTATGCAAGGCATGAATAATAAGATAAGAGGTTTTATAAAACAACTGGATGATGGGAGGGGCTACGTTTGATTTTTTTTAGCACGTGAAATTCAAGCCATATCAAGATATTGCATATTGTTCTTTAATTTCATTCTGATATGGGGATATTTTACAATCTTCTATATGTGTAGATATACTGTGGATTATATACATGTAAGGAGGAAACATCTGTTAATAAAACATACACATATGGTGTATATTTACTCATTTTACCTCATTAATATAAACTGGAGAAACACATAAACAGCATATACAGCATATACAACAAACACACACCGAAAATCTAGCAATGGCATTTTATCTTTTGCATGTCAGTTACATTGGACTCGTGAAAACTCGCCTCAGGCTTGTGTTCTGTGATCCCAGCAGGGGGGTAGCTCTGTGTCCAGATGTATAAACGGCCTAAAATGAACATATCATTCTTTTTTTAAAAAAAAAAGCACTGCATTACAGTAATACTTGGACCCAGTGTGGAAAAAACTCATGTTTTGTTGTGTTAGAAAAATGCAAAATGACAAAACAGAGCAGGAGAGACAGAGGGATGAGGGGACTGGAGCAGCTCCAGATGGATGAAATGGATCTTAATTGATATCACAATAACCTTGAATCAGTAAAGATGGAGGAATGAAAGAGTTCGGAGGAGGAAGAAATTAACTTTGCACAGCAGCAGATGGCCCATCAGAGTGACAGTCTGGTCTAGATGTGGTGCTAAGAGACAACAAGACAATATAAACTCAGTGAAGGCCTTTAGAAATGGGCCGAGGCAGCCAGCGAGCTCTCAACATATCACAGCTTCCTTAAGTAACTGAACTCTCTCACTGCGATGACGAGTCCTGAGATTACTGACACGGTCAAAAGATCCTGATGAGAGGGAGAGATAACTGACCTCACGGTATGTAATAGGCGATAATGTTTAGATATCTTGGCAGCAAAATCAAAGCCCCTATTACAGGTGAGGCCGCCCAGTAATGCTTCAGTCAACATTGAAATGGAGGCAGACATCAGATTTCAGTCCAGCTGCACATCTGTGAGATGAGATAGGGCGAGCCATCCTGGCAACTAAGCAGGAAAGACATTTTCGAGGCAAGGTCCTCGGCCCTAGTTGCCGTTATATTTGGTTTAATTTTACTAGCTACTATTATGCAGTTCTTTAGGTTTGTTTAATACTCTCCATCTAGAACCAGAGCAATTTATGTTGGGAAATCCTCAAAACGGCCTCCATCAGGAATGTTTAATACGGTAAGTGTAAAAACTTCCAATGACAGTGAACTCATGCCCTGAAGACAATTCCTGATCTGCCCACTGAGCTACAGTTGGCTAGTCTTTTTTCCTCTTTACTTTCTTCTCACAACTCTAGACTCTTGAAGGAGACTGGCCACTAACAGCAATTTGAAGTGGCACAGATGCCCAATTAGAGGCCGCTTCTCCTCACTCTTTCTCATCTCTCAATACTGAGGACCACTTCATTACCGCCCTGTTCCTCGTGTCAGTCAGAGGCTTGCTTAGGCTCCTGGCTCCGGCGCTGCTTAGAGTCGATGGCTGCAAGGCAACAGGCACAACCCTGGCTGCGTCAAATATATCTCACAAAGAAGCCCCTTGAGGGGATGTGCCTTAACAACTAAACAAAACAAACGAAAAGTAATTAAAGGTGATTTTAATCTAGAGTTAAAAGACAAAGTAAATGTAGTTTCCGAATCACGAAACGGATTTTTAACTGTAATAATGTTCATTAGTGTAAAACCTGAGCTGCTAGGAACAAAACAGCTCTACATTCAGACCAACAATGCTCACAGAAATGCCATGGCATTTATTCTGGCCTTGTTGCTGCAGCACAGCGGGAGCTTTAGACTGAGGAAGATAAGCACCGTCATTACTGAGAGCAATCAAGTTAATGAGTGTTTAATTGGGAACACTGTGCTGTGAGCAATTTAGCACAATAAAATAAGTGTGTTCTCACCTTTCACTGAGAGCACCTCCAAATGATTCAGGGCTACTCAAGTCAAATGGTCGTATGTCGGGCCGAGATGGTGCTCGGTGAGAGAGACAGAAAAGTACAGGTGCTGTGTGTTTGCTCCCCCCTCATTCATACAGTCACCTCACACCTACAGTACAGTACACCTGGATCATTTTGTGATGGATTTAAGGGAGTGGTACATGGATACATGACACAGGAAACAGAAAGGTCACTTTTAATGACAAGTTTGAAGCTGCTGTCGTAAATCTTGGCGACCTAGTGCTGTCCCTAACACAATAGCTATAATATAGAGTAACACAAGTACAGGGATCCAACTAGAGATAAAATTTTGCAACAAGAGCTATTGGATTTGGAGATTTAATGAACTCAAAACCACTCCCTGCGTCCCCCCAACAAAAAGATTGAATGACTAAATATCCTGTTGAAACATGCAATTTTTAATCTAAGTGCACCCTGAGACTGGTGGAACACACAATTGGCATAATGACTCCGTGATTACAATCAAAGAGCTGCGCTTTGGGTAGCAAGTGCATAACCCTGCCCCCAGGTGCCATTAGCATCTGCTGCAGACCCGTCTCCGACGCAGAGAAAGCAGATCCGTCACGATGAAATTCAGCGGGTGTGCGAGGGTGTATTCTCGCCTGATGAGCCTGAATCATCACGGCACCTTCAATTTCCCCTTTCCATCCGTATACCCGCCCATTGTCCTCACCAGACTCGTTATGTCTCAATTTTTGTCTAAGAGTGTGACACATTTGATGTATAACGGCAAAGCAGCACAATATTTTTTGAAGCTGCAAGCGGCAAGTTGGATGACAGCCTTATAAAACAAAAGGACAAAATCCCTCTGGAGAAAAATAAAGGCTGCTTTATTTCACATGAAAGCTATTCACAAACACTCAGGAGAACGTAATTATTATTTTTGCTGTCTGGAATCCAAAACAGTTTGTCTGTAAAAAATGGAAATTTTAAACTAATTACCAATAATAATTATAATCAGCAGAGTTGACATTTCCAGCCTTGAGTTGATACTATAAGAAACTAGACAATGACACTTTCAATAAAATGTTGCAAAGTTATAGAAGCGAGGATTTGATTATAACAGGTTATCAGTGCTGTAGGTTATAAAATATTGCACATTTGTGTGACATGACACAGTGAATATCGGAGCCCTGCTACATGCTGCTACATGGCCAGCTGGTATTACACTCAGTCTTGTGCTCCCTGTCTCCCTCCATCTGCTCCTGCCCTTGTGTCTCCAGCCACACATTCCCTCCCCATGCTGGGAGGCTACCTGCCACCTAGGAAATATTACAAAGCTCCTCTATCTCCATTTTTGATCCCTTATAGATGCCCGGTATCTCGAGAGCGTGCAAAGCTGCTTAGTGAGAAAATAATAATATGCAAAATTTTGAAAAATCTTATTAGGAGTTGAGATAAAAAGGCAGGAAAGCTTATGGTCTTCTACGGCTCTAAAATACAGTCTTGTCAGCCTTCACACTTCTTTTAAACTGAGGTCATCATATTTTGACCAAGCACATTTTGAGAGTATCAGAGTGGAGAAGCGTAAGTGGACTGCAATACCTTCTCCCTCAACGGACTGACTAAGCATTAAGTGTGTCAAACAAGTCAAAGTGTGTTTCTATATGCTGATTCAAATCACTGCAGTGATTAGACATAGACATTTTAGTCTGCTCTTGCAGAATTCAGCAAGAGTGCATGATCCCAGAATATAAGCACAGCCTGATGTTGGCGCATTAGGTGTAAACTTAGCCAAGGACAGATACAGATGACTGAACAGACCAAGCACATCATGTCCAAATCATCTGCATTTATATGTATGAAGTGCCATATTTTTGGCCACAGGGAAGATGAAAACAGTCTCCTAGCCTCCTTTTCAAATGCTTCAGTAGTTGCGGCAGTGTGAAGTGTTAGGGCCAGCGAAGCATGAAACTAAATTCTCCGATGCACAGTGTTGCTCTTCAAAAGGAGAGAACTCACCACAAGGTTCGGGTCCGGGAGAAGGTCTTGTCAACTCTACAGAAAAACAAAGAGACAGCAGATTAATCTCTTCCCATCCTGTAGCAAAAGCTGCACCAACATGATTAAGTAACATTACAGAAAATATTAATTATTGGAATAATAAAGTGAAGTCCACATAGAAAGAGACTTAGCAGTTGTGTGCTAATGGACATTCCAGGCTCTGGTAGCCTCTGTATCCCTCTTATATGTCTGCTCTCAGCTGAAATGTCAGCTGAAATAAGACCCCACTTCCCAAGGTTTTCTGGCAAATCAAATCAGCTTTATCTGCCATATACACCAATCGACCATAACATTATGGCCTAATATGGTGTAGGCCTCCCTTGCACCTCCAAAACTGTTCTGGCTCATTAGAGAATGGAAACAGGGTGTCCTGAAACTCTGTCCTAATTTGATACTTTTCTAATGCAAAACTTTTGCTTAGTGGAGCTTTAATGTATTAGCAACGTACAGCGCAATGTGTTTCAATGAAACCAGACCAAAAAAGGTTCACACAGCCTCCCTGCACTGCTCCCCCTTTTCTTCCCTCCACTTCCTTTATCTACTCCTCTGCCTGCCAGCTACTTGCTAAGTACATCCAGAGTGGGATTGTCTCAGAAATGGGAAGGGATGGCTGGCAGATGAAGGCAGGCTCTAGAAACGTTTGAATGTTGCAGCAGATTTTAGCAAAAGAAGTGTGAAATGTTGTATGAGATCAATTTGAATGCATGATAAAAAAAAAGCATGTGGAGCTTGCAAATCATGTGGGATATATATAGAAATTAATTACAGAAATTGTGCTCTGTTGCTGTTAAATTGTAAGATGGAGTGATATGATGAATGACAGACTGGCATGCAGAGTGTGTCAGTCAGTAAAATTAACTGCCAGAGAGAGAGAAAGAGGGAATTTCAGATAAAAGAAGACCAGAGAGAACATCGTGGTGTGACTGTCTTTCTTCTCCTGGTGCTTTACAGTCAGTAAACGAGAGCTGGTGCCATTTTTCCACTTTAGCTTGCTTATTAATGACACAGAGCGAATTTTTCCCACCTGGATCGATCTTTGAAATGGCACAAAGTAGACGCGTGCTGTGGACAATCAATCTGCTAATAATCACCTACTCGTCCCTTCCTCTCCAGGGGTAAGCCAATCAAATAATTACTATGGCCATTCCATGCCAACACACTCACAGGCACTCACTCCATTCACCAGAAAAGGAAGAAAAAGAAAACACCAGGCAATTAAAGCCATTGTTCTGATGGTCTCTAGTAAGTGGAAAAAAGGGAAAATGTAAGTCTAGTTTGGTTTAAGTACAGCGTGCAATAGAAATATGCCACAGAGACAAAAATATGTAACATTAAAAAACCACTTCTCGTACTTCCAAGATTCTCAAAAGGTAAAATTTAATCCAGCGCGTGAGGACAGTTTGACTTCTATATGTCCTTTAGCATATTCATTGAAAAAAAACAACAACGAAAAAAAAAAACCATTTCAAAATGACAAATCTGATTCCTGCAGCAAATGTCAAAAAACATTTAGGATTTAGCCAGGAGAATGTGGAGACGATGCATTTAAAGGCAGCACTTACTGTGATTTACTATCATCGCCATAAAATATTCATAGAGCAGCACTTTTTCCTTTTTTTTTTTAAATAAATTGTTTACCCCCATGTCACACTACTTTTTTGTTATGTAGTGTGACATTGTTTTTCCTACTTTTCTATAGGCCCCCCTTAACATATTCAAAAACCACATGACATACAACTGCTGCACTACCAAGCAGATAACTGAGTAAAAGTAGTAATAATATATATATATATATATACGTCCCTCTCACCCTCCTCGGGTGGTATCTGTATCATCCTCAAGCTTGGGTCCTTCACCAGAGGCCTGGGTGTTTGAGGGTTCTGCGCAGTATCTTAGCTGTTCCTAGGACTGCGCTCTTCTGGACTGAGGCTTCTGATGTTGTTCCTGGGATCTGTTGGAGCCATTCCCCCAGTTTGGGCATCACTGCCCCGAGTGCTCCTACTACCACCTTCCACATCTGCTCCAGCTGTTCCTTCAATCCTTGGTACTTTTCAACCTTTTCGTGTTCCTTCTTTCTGATGTTGGCATCTGCTGGTATCGCCACATCTATCACCACCGCCTTCTTCTGCTCCTTGTCTACCACCACTATGTCCGCTTGGTTAGCCAGGACCTGTTTGTCAGTCTGGAAGCTGAAGTCCCACAGCACCTTGTCCCTGTTATTCTCAGCCACCTTCTGTGGTGCGGCCCATTGGGATTTGGGTACTTCTATTCCATACTGGGTACAGATATTCCTGTACACTGTTCCAGCACTTGGTTTTGTCTCTCCATGTACGCTGACCCGGCTAGCATCTTACACCCTGCTATTATGTGCTGGACTGTCTCAGGGGCATCTTTGCATAGTCTGCATCTTGGATCTGATCTGCTCTTGTAGATCTTGGCCTCTATGGCTCTTGTACCTAGGGCCTGTTCTTGTGCTGCCATGATCAGTGCCTCTGTGCTGTCTCTGAGTCCAGCCTTTTCCAGCCATTGGTAGGTCTTCTCGATATCAGCCACTCAATTTGGCGGTGGTACATGTCGTGTAGGGGCTTGTCCCTTCAGGTGGTCTGCCCCTCTTCCTCTGCACTCTTATCGGATTTCAGTTGCCTGAGACATTCACTTAGCAGTTGATCCTTTGTGGCCATCTTTCTGATGTACTCTTGGATTTTTGATGTTTCATCCTGGATAGTGGCCTTGATGCTCACTAGTCCTCGGCCTCCCTCTTTCCGCTTAGTGTATAGTCTCACTCTCAGTGTACTGGATTTGGGGTGAAACCCTCCGTGCATGGTGATGAGCTTTCTTGTCTTGATGTCTGTGGCTTCTGTCCCCTCCCTTGGCCAGCTTATGATCCCAGCAGGGTATCTGATGACTGGTATTGCATACATGTTGATGGCTTTGAGCTTGTTCCTGCCATTTAGGGGACTTTTCAGGACCTGCCTCACTCTCTGGAGGTATTTGGTTGTGGTTGACTTCCTTCATGGCCTCCTCATGATTTCCGTAGCCTGTGGGATACCAAGGTACTTGTAGCTGTCTTGGATATCACCTATGTTGCCCTCTGGTAGGTCGACCCCTTCAGTTCTTATCATCTTGACTCTCTTTGAGACCATCCGGTCACACTTGTCCAATCCAAATGACATCCCTATGTCATTGCTGTAGATCCTGATTGTGTGGATCAGTGAGTCGCTTTCTCGCTCATTCCTGGCGTACAGCTTGATGTCATCCATGTAGAGCAGGTGGCTAATTGTTGCTCCACGTAAGAATTGGTACCCGTAACCAATCTTTGTGGTAATCTGACTGAGGGGATTCAGGCCTATGCAGAACAACAGTGGTGATAGTGCATCTCCTTGGTATATGCCGCATTTGATGTTGACTTGGGCAATTGGCTTTGAGTTGGCCTCTTCCACATTCCCATTGAATTCTGGATGATGGCCATTAGGTTCCCGTTGATCTTATACAGTTCCAGACACTCCAGTATGCATGTGTGGCATTGAGTCGTAAGCTTTCTTGTGGTCAATCCAGGCGGTGCACAGATTAGTCTGTCTGTTCTTACAGTCCCTGTGTCTCCCTTCTGGCAGTTTTAATTACATAAACACTGTTAACATTTCATCATAACATTGTTAAGTTGTTTGGCAAGGACTTGAATGCAACAAGTGACGCTATAGCTCCAGACTATATATTTGCTGGTTCATACTAAAGCAGCACTCAGTATATGTTTTATATTTGGCAGTCATAACAGGTAACTGTACTTCCTTCGAAGCAGCATAACATGAAATCACAGACGTATGCCTAAAACAAACTTCAAAGAAAAGCAACTGGACTTGAGTTTTCCTTTTGAACGCGCTTTACTGCTCATCCAGGTGGCTTCTACACTTCTATATCTTAAGATACCACAGATGACAGGGAATCTTCACAGACATATTGCCAAGCACTCTGGGACAAAAACAACCTTTGATTAGCGTGAACAGAAGTGAAGAAGGCACTCGGATGAGTGGTAAAATGTCTTGAAGAAAACTCTAACAAGTCCAGCTACCTTTGTTTCAGCTTTGTTTGGATAAACCATGACCCGCAGACATGCAGTACGGAAGAGTAAATGCAGCTCATGTTTCAAGCAAAGTTAAGCTAGTTTAGAAAAATAACACAATAAGTATGACAGGAGACCAGGCAACAGTACCTATAATAAAGTGACAGCAATTAAGTTTTTAATCATCTAAAAAAAAATTTTGATTTAGTGTTCAGTTAATCTCTAAAATGCAGCAGTTCAAAGATCAATAGCCTGCCCACACCACCGGGTGGCAGAATAGCATTAAGTGCTGTTAAACATCTCATATGTGTTTGGTGTGCATGTAACCGTTTTCTTCTAGCACTGTGGTTCACTGGTCTGTTACTATCGCTAGCTGTGCCTCTGTTGTCACAACAGTGCATAAAAATGTGTGAGAGAGGGTGGAATGATGTAAGAAACTGAAACAGTATCACTCCAGAGTGTGTTTGCCATCAGACCTGGTAGTTCATTAACCTTTCGCAGTGGACCCACTTTTAACACACAGCTCTGTCATTAGTTACAACTCTGCTTCGTGTGTATCTGTAAAAATGTATTTGTAATGCAAACACTGACATTATGCGAGCTGCTGGCGAGGGCCCTGCACTTCAGCTGCCCGGTCTTGAGAATGGAAATTTTAGTTTGCCAGTCAGCGATACGGTTGGAGATTACCCCACTGCTGACACAGACAGCACACTGTTTTAGTGTCAGGAGTCAGGAGCCAGAATAAACGACTACACCTCCAACTACTGTAGAGACACGACACTCACTGGAGGAAGGACAGGTACGCAGAGGATAATAAATTTGGCTTGGTTAGAATAACAGTTTAAAGCTATTTTATCACTGACCCTTTATTTATTGTGTATATACTACTTTTACATTAATGGGCAGGACATTAAAAAAAAACAGATTAACAACCTCCCTTCTGATTGAACTTCACATGTTAAACATTTGCGTGTAACTTAAATGAACTGAAATAGCCCTGGTGCTCATTAAAATACTGCAGTTTATTATTTTATTTGGTATTATAAATTCCAGTGACGGCTCAGAGACTAAGCCATACAGCTATTCGAACCACAGCACGTTCCCATCAGGAGCAAAACAGGCAATAGGAAATGTGTCCATTCAAGCAGGAAGCTCTATGAATTATGCTAAATGTGAGAAATCAATACAAGACGCAGCTAAATGCATTCATCAAGCGCCGCCGTTCAGAGCAAGATTGTCAACAGCACTCATCCTATCAAACAGGCCTACTTCAGCACTCTTCCTCCGCTAGCTTTGACAAATAAGAGCCGTTGTAAACTGTGTTCAGTGAGTGTACGGTTCCAACATGTAAATTAAAATGAAGTATGTAATAAACTATGATTGATTTCCTAGTTTTCAGGCAGTCCACATGCCCATTAGATGTGTATTTTTTTCCCATTAAATGCACATACAGAAATGGCAGTGAATCAGAATTTCACCGGCTAATTAGATTTTCTAGCGACCGTCAAACTTTTTAGGATAATTGGACTAAACTGAATGCAGCTTTAGGGAAAATGACAACAAAGCCTTTAGGGTAAAAGAGTATTTGGCTGGTTGCTGGGAAAGGGGTGTATGTTGGCAGCATCCCGACAACGCAAATGGTAAACCTTTTATTCTTCTCTAAATCACGTTGATAGATTAGTTGAGAGGAGACTGGGTCTGCTGCAAACAATTATTTTACCAGCTGATTAACCTATCAATTGTAGTTTTGGAGTAGTTAATGAATCTGTTCTCTGATACTGTATATTTACATGAAAGAGACTATTTCAGACTTTTATTTTTATCTCATGATACTATTTAAACCAAACCAAGGTCAAGATTTATTCAGTGAAGCTAAATGTTAAATGTCACAGTTAAATGTTAATGGAAATTTACATTGTGTAGTTTCATAGGTGTGTAGAAACGAGCTGGTTGCAAATCCAATGAAAAGCAGTGTAGACATACTAGCCAATAGCTAATAGCAGCATGTCCCAGGCTCTAACCACCAACTCACAGATACAACTTAATGTAATAGCCGTGCTCATCGTGCTCAGCCGTGGTCATTTTCAGTATTCTTAGCAGCAGGAGTCCCTATTATTGTGGCTGCACATACATATTGCATCCTGTCAGTGTATTCCATTCTAATTGGCACATTACATAATCGACTGGGATGTCAAAGAGCCGTTGCAGCCCTAAAGGAGACATCAGATTAAATGATGAGATTCTAAATTTAAAAAAATAAATAAATTATTGTTTGACGTCACTTGAATTTAATATATATATATTGTATGTCTCTCTCAGCACAGTTTAGTTCAGAACATGTGACACGTGCATAATTAATTAAACCAGATTCTGATCACAGAGCCGCCAAAGAAATCATTATATCCCAGTTACAGATGAACTAGTGTTAATTTGAACAAGGTTGTGAATTCTTAACAAAAAAATCTCTGTCAGATAAAGCAGAGCCATGTAAAACCAAGACAGATCGGAAGAGCTGAAATTCAGAGAACTAGCTGCACCATCATCAGGTAGGTGTAACACCTGCAAGAAAATACTAGCAAATCAGCAGGATATATGCACAGTCCAGTAATCCTTCATTTAAGTGAGCAGTTGCCACTTGTCTTCAGGCTTAAAGCTGACTTTTACTCAGTAGCAGGAACCCAGACAATTGGAATTTTAAGCCAGTGAATACACCCGCATCATCGACTAGCTTTATCTGAACGTCCATAGAGCAAACAACGTTAAACAAACGACATCCTGCTCTGCAGAAAGAGGTTGTATCAGAAGGAAAGTGGAACAGAGAGAAAAGTTAAAATTGATTCTCAAGTAGGTTTTTTTTTTTTTTTAGCTAATTTGCTTTTGTCTGAAGCCGTTTCCAAGTCCTTTGTCCAAACAGCCATGTTATTATCTGCTAACGGCAACTCACATTAAATTGCGGAAATTGGCCACAAAATAACTCCGTCAAGGACATGTCCTGAAACAAATGTAGGACGATAATGTGATGGTCCAAGTCTGGGCTCTATCCATTCTGCTTCAGAATCCTCTCTTTGTTTTTCATTAAGGACCAATTTCCCCTGGAGACACTCATTTCCAACTGTAACGCTTTCAAAAGCAGAGATTTCTCTGACAATTGCAAACAAACTGAATCTGTAAGACAGACTAAAATGAAACAGAGAATTTCTTTTCTTGAAACGAACATGATAATTCTTTTCAGACAGCTGCATGCTTCTGGTGGTAATGCTAGTATAGAGCAGGTGTGTGACTAGACGCTAACAACTGAGGAGAAGCACATACGATATGTGGCTGTGTCAGCCAGGGCAGACTGAAAAAAGGAAGACCATGCCTTGTGTAATTCTGTTTGCCCCTCTCCGCCACTCATTTTTGTTGCTTCCACTTCCCTCTTTCATTACAGTAACAGGGGTGACAAGGGGCTGAAGCTTCCTGAGACGTATCCGGTCCCTGAGTATCGCTCCCTGGCTTCCATCTAAATACCATCTTTCATCGCTGCATTCGACATTGCTCATCCTGTCCCCTCCACCATTGTCATGCCCCTGTCCCTCTATCCTGGGCTGTCAATCAGTAAACATTCTCGCATCATTTAAGTTGTGGTGTTTGTTAGACAAAAAACACTAAATGAAACAATGGTTAATTACTGATTAACATTTGACAAACCTGCCTTCATCACCCAGATAAATATACTTCGTATAATATACAGTATATCGTATCCTATACATTCAGTCCAAACATTTCTTCCCAGCAACTGCTTTTGATATCTGGCAGGATAAGATAAGCTAAGAAGACAAGATATCACAGTACATCTTGTACTATAACGGCCAGTAGTTCTTATATATAAGATATAAGATATATACGTTCTTATATATCATATCCTAAACATTCAGTCCAAACATATAAGTAGTTCTATATAAGAACTACAGGCCAGTGATAATTGGAGCACAATTTACTTAAGTCAATGACCTGCTGTGACTAAATGACTGTTACTGATGCCTTTAACTACAAATGTTACAATGAGCTTTCCTTAGTTTCTGACAGTAATTACAGTTGAGTCCATTAACACGACCTTAAAGGTCAGGTTTAAATATATGAAATAACTATTAAACTAAATATGGCAAAGCTGGGAAAGAAAGTTTAATCTAAAACAGCTGAATCCATACTGTGGCTAAAAGCTCTAATCAATCCCAGAGTATAACTGCTGAAGAACGAGTGCAGGTTTAAAGTTAGACATATATTAGATATATATTAAAAACAAGCAGTACTGATAGGTGGTACCTAAACCAAGCACCTAAACCAATGGAAACTTGTCGTTTGTTGTCATTTAAGGTAAAAAGGGATTGCACTTAACAGCACCAACAGTCCTTGTAGCGCCTTAATTACAAGCTCAGAGATACACCGGCGATATAGGCCACTGGGTTTTTCATGAGAGGAAAGCACTTCCTCTGCTGTCTAACACCCAGCAGACTGTTATTAACAGCCCATCAGTGACCAGTGGCCTTCTGTAGACAATGTTTTAGATGAAATAGCACGGTATAGTGAAGATTTGTGATACAGACAAGAACTCGACAAAGACTCCTTGGAGCAGATGGTAATGACTAGTGTGGCAACAATGAATGTTGTAAGTGGATGTAGGCAACATTCAATGGATGACAATAAAACAATAAGAAACTAAGAAACCAACTAACTAACCCAACAGCATCTTTACTAATTAACGGCAGCTTATAGGAAACAACATTTTTGCTTATTAGGTCTCAACCTTACGTAACTTTTGTCATCACTAGGTAAAGGTTTGAAATGGTTCATGCATATATTCCATGTTTAAATATGTGATTATGAAACAATGTTTAAGAAGTGGAAAGATAATGTTATAAGTTATGGTGATCATTTTGTGATAAGTAAACCAAAGGGTTCATTTAGCACCAAGACAATAACTGAAATTGTCAATTCATTGAAGAAATACCAATACTATAAATAGTTTCTGGTGTGATACAGTACTCATGTAGTTGGACTCAAACCCATGAAACACCCTGAATTAAAGTGCAGTCAATGCCCCTTCACAACAATGTGCTGCACCTTTACTCGTGGAACCTGGGATTATAATACGTAACCAATGTGGCATTAATGCACCTCCAAGCTGGTTTGCCAACCCAAAAGAAAAAAAAAGTCTTTTTGGTTTCACCTAAGACTACATCTGCCTGGAAAACATCTAGGTGCAGCTACACCAGGATATATATATATATATATATATATACACAAAGCAAAAAGATTTTCTCCCGTGGCCCCAAGAAAAAGCACAAACATTTACACAAACACTGAAATGAAATGTGAAATGCATGTGTTGTCTACAGGTGGGATTCACAGTCAAGTGTGGATTTGAGTGCATTTTCCAAATACTACCACCGTTAAACTTTGGACTATTTCTGGAAGCGCACTTCTTTCTACAAAGTGTTTGTTGTTGCTCCAAAAACGTACTTTCCATGCCCTGCAAATACTTCCTCGCCTGTTACTGGTTTGCCGTCTCTGTACCCATGCTAACTTTCGACCTGACTTCAACAGAAATGTCAAACTGAGCCTCATGGGTGTTTTCGAGGCAGACTTGGCCCAAGTTCATTAGCAGCAAAACAAAATAGTAAAAGTAATTTTTACTGCTTCATGAATTCTAATGCACAGATTGATCGAGCGTTTCCCTGCTCATGAGTTAAAGTAGATATCTCAGAGATTCTTCAGTCTTTCTGACTACAAAGTCATCAGTCATATACACGGAGGACTGAATACACAAAGATAATCGCTCTTCTTTCATTCATGCTGATGGGGTATTAAAGTTATTTACGGTCACTGAATAACTTATCTCACAATAACCTAATATTACCGACGTTTAATGTGCACCATTTTCGTTGATGACAAATGACCATTGCTTTGTTTTTAATGAGTTTGTTTTCCCCCCCATGCACTTTAGCAGCAATCTACATGTGTCACAACCGTTTATGGATAACTTTATTTATCACTGATGGACACACAAATTTGTGCCTAAACTATCTGAGTCGAAGCTTACCTGAAGCCCTCCCAGAAGCAAAACACAAAACAAAACATGAAAGATTAGGTCACCATGACTGAGACAATCAACCTTATGAGCCAGTCACGTGCACACAAGCAAACCCTGCAACCGCTTTACACATTAATACACTGATCTCATTAGTTTAGCATCTCTGCAGCTTATTATTATTAAAGCTGTAAATTAGTACTGCACAGCACTGACAACCAATGACCTTGTTATCTAATTGTGCAGTTGCTGAGCAGGTGCAGCACAACTCCCGGAGCAGTCTCACACCTTCCTGTCGCTGCTCCTCAGTTTGGAACACAATGCAACAGGTACACCATGGTGGCATAGCCTCATTGTAGTACATGAGACCCCAAAAACAGCTGACATTCAGACAGGTTATTCCTCTATTGTCTTACCCTCCATAAGCTCCAAATGTGAAACTCCTTTTCCTCTGAGGCATCCTGCTGAACGGCGGATGAGGCTTTTCAGGGCTGTGCAGGATATCAGTGCAGTTTACACAGAGCTACAGGAGGACAAGCATACCTCTTCCTTTTCTCTCTGTTTGTTTCTCTCTCCGCACCTCTCTTCCCTATCTAAACCTCTAACTATTTCTCTTCTCCCTCCTTGTCTCAGCCCTCATCGAGAGTGTGCGCGCGAGTGTGTGTGTTTTGTGAGTATTTTATGTGTGTACACATCCCAGCCCTCCCTACCCGTGTCTCCTCTATGCTCTCTGACTAAGTAGCTCCTATCTCTGCCAGATTAAGAGAAAGGTGCGTCCGGCTGTCCTGTTGTGCTGTTGTCCTGGAAACAAACAGGATGATTTCTCAGACTCAGTCTGAATGTTTTTTTTTTTTTTTCTAATTTCCACCAGGACGAGAGCAAAAATACTTAAATTTCCTTCCTTAAATGTCCCAATAAAAAAAATAAAAGGATCTTCCACCTGCTGTTCAGCTCCGGCAAGCAATTCTCCTGATGTGAATCATAAGTGATGGTTCTTGCAGGGAATAGATATTACAATACAGAAGGTTAAAGAGGGGAAAGGGTTTTCATTAGCTGGTGTATTTTAGGGCTGCAGCTAATCATTATTTTACTATCAACTAATCTCTAAATTGCAGACTCAGTTAATGTGCTGGTCAATTGAATGTCAGGAAACAGTGGAAATATTGAGAAATGCAAATATTTGACATCTAAAATCCTTAAAATGAATAATTATTACAACAGTTGCTAATTACCTCATTGACTTAGTTAATTATAATTATTTCTGTATTGACAATTTTAAACCATAATCTATGCATTTTGTCGCACAGAAGCAGTAGATCTGACTGAAGTATTTCTAGTAACGACTTGATTGTTTATGTACCGGATTAAGCCACTTTGAAGGATATTATGGGGTACGCTGAGGGTTGATATGTTTCTCAGGGTTGATATGTTTCTCTAACCTTCAGGAGGCTTCAGCGATCCAGCTGCTTGGAACTAGAAACGTAATGGCAAGGTGCTCTGCCAGCATACGTCAGACACTAATGTGACACCTTATTACTCACTTTAATTCGGCTGTCATCAGAGTCTCAGTTTGGACTGTATCTGAGTGCCAGGGAAATCGGCGGTACGGCCCTTGTGAATGGAAAAGTCATTTTGTCAGACAATATATAAAAAAATATATTTTTTTCAACTATCCTGACTTGAAAAGAGGGCGAGGTTAATTGGTAGTTCCAGCCCTAAACTACAAGTCAAACATTTTACTTTGGTCACATTTCTCACTAAAGACAGAAAAATATATATGAAGTAAATAAATAAATATTTTCTCTCGATTTCACAAAGTAAGTCAAAAAGGTTGAAAGGTGACACCTCTGCCAGGCTGGGTGGAAAATGATATCTCTGTCAATCTGCTGGCAGGGCACATGTGTGCTTATAGTCAAACAAGACAGGGCAACCTTACATCTCCGCTGATATCTCTTCCCTCTTGTCTCCTCTCATTTTCTTCTCTCTCCAGTTCACCTCTCTCCGTCCTCCCCTCTGCTCTCCTTTCCTTTCATATCCTCTTTTTGCCTCTGGCTCCCTTCTCCCTCGCAATCGTGAACACTATTTAGGCTATCTGAGTAAATAATATATTTTCTGCTATGGTGGGACCACAAATACCCTTTCCTGCCCTTTCGGGTTCAAGTGCATTGATTGTCCTCTTGTCCCCCTCCACACGTCACTGCTAATGCTGGGCTGCCCTGATGACTCCCTATTCAACCTTTTTGTGATTTTATTTGGTCTGACTGGAGTCTGGCCAGACGTGGGCTATAAATCAAATCAAAAGCTTACAGGGGAGGACACAGGAATGTGCCATTTTTATCCACAATGTCCCCACCAAGGTCTTCCTGCTCCTTTATTGAGTTTTATTGATTCTGATTGTCCCATGTTGATGGTTGCCATTTGATATGGGTTTTCAAATAAAAAGGAAAAGGAAAATGGACATGATGCTGATGGTTCCAAAACTATATGGTAAGATGAGATATTGTAAGACTGAAGAACAACTTACAGTAGAGGAGTATATCTGATATATTCGGGTCATGACCTCAGGCCTAATATAAAATACTATACATCTGAGTCAAAAAGCAGCAGCCATTGAGGATCTCTTTACAGCAGAGGAGGCCCAGTCTTTAAGGATTTGTTTGTTTTTCAGAGAAAGAACCACTTGCAATCATATGATTACCTTGTTATGTTTGTCTTTGTATCTGTCTATGTTTTATTTCTTTTACTTGCTATAACGGCTTTTTATTCAAAATTTGTTGACTTTTCTTGGTATAGACCAAGAGAAGCCGTTTTATATATGTATTTACGTCAAGTGAGTTTTCTAACTGCTGGTCTGGCCTGGTTCCGACACTCTCACATCATGTCTCTAGTTGAACAGAATGATTCTCCAGAGCCAGACATCTGGAGAATCACGACAAACATGTTATTGAAGCTACAATAATGCAGTTTCAAGAGATTTTTTTCCCTATTGCATTTTCCTCATCTCCCTCCACAGATGCCCTTCATGAGAATGTGAGAAAAAAAAAAACCTATTCACCCAGAGTGATTTGTACGAGGCAGGTGAAAGGGAAAGGGCAGTTTGGTGTAATTAGTCTGTGTCTGCAGGTTTCATTCGGGAGACATGGCAGGCTGGCTGGAGAGCTCATCTAAACTAAAGCAGGTCAGCCCTGACTTTGAGGACTTGACTGGCAACGGGAAGAGTGGGAGTGTAATGAGAGGCTGCCCTCTGTGAGATGGGGTTCAATCCACCTTAAAACACCTCTGCCGAAGCAGTAGATCAACACTTAACAAACAAATCACCTCCAGGGCAGGGAGGTGTGGTTAGAACACAGTGTACATAAGCTTGTTACTTGTTGTGAAAATATTTGTGTAGTGTTTCAATGTTCACGTGAGGTGAAGATGAAAAACATGGGATGGCCCGATTCTCCTCTTGGGATCAGGGTGTAAGTGGTTGATCAACCAGCAGTCTGTCTTGTGGCTGACGTTACAGTTGACATTTCTTTACTGCGGTGGGGGTGGGGGTGCACGGTCTGGTCTAGGTGAGTAGTACATGTCTAAGTAACATCCACACAAATGCCAGGTCCAAACGTTTCCCAGCAGAACACTGCACTGTCTCAAGAAGGTCAATGTCCTAAGCATATATGTGTGTACACTGGTCAGCTACAACATTAAAACCAAAAAGAGAAGTAAATAACAAACACATTCCTCTATAAAGTAGACACTCAAACGTTCGGATTCCATCCGAGTAAGAAAAGAGCAAGAAAGCTCTTCTTACATGGACCTGAAAAGCTTAGAACGTATTACATACTTACAATACACTTCCTGCCCAGTGGGACCAGCAAAGCAGGACACAGACCCATTAAATATTTACCAGCTGTGTGCACAGCTACACTCCTGACAAGATCGCAAGGACAACACACTCCTGCCTCTGTGGCCTGAGATGCCCACAAAATGTTTCCATGTCCATGGTTGGTCTTTCCAAAACGCACTGCTAATATTTTTTCAGTGTTACATCTTAACACCTCTGAAAGGCCAGCATAAACAAATCAGCGGCACTGAATTAAATAATTCAAAGCGAAGCATTTCATCAATTGTATTTTGGAGGCCAACCTCCAAATTTTTAGAGTACAAATGGCAAAAGCTACCCACTACTCCCTGTGAAGCTGAACAATCAGCACTTGTAAGTCAGGGATTTATGTGAGAATGGGAAACAGGAAACAGATATCCGAAGGACAAGGAAGGCTAAAGACTAATGAAGTTGTCTTGGAGCAACACTACCCCTCGCTGTTAGCCAGGGGAACTACTTTTCATCCGCTCAAGCTGCTGAGTGTCTCAGGGGTTGTTTGAGAGCTCTGTTTGACACAGACAACTTTGAATTTTAAGCAGATAGGCTCCGCTGCCTTACAAGCAACAGAGTCTACCGCCGATGATGAGTTTCACAGCAGTGAGAAGATAGCAAGTGTAGGAGATGTAGCAGCTCTCGAACAAAGCTTTAAGATTATCTCCGCAACACAGTCCATTATTCCATTTCAGGTTGTGCACACATTGCTGGTCAGTACAGTTGTAATGTTATTGAGCAGGAACAGGCACTGCGGAGGCAGGCACTGTTCCGTAACCAAATGCAACAAATGAGATTCCCTCTCTGTGCCACAAATTGCGACAGCGACATTATCAGGGCAGCTTGTATAACTTGCTCATCAAAGACAGACAGATTCCAGCAGGAACGCGGGAGACTATTCTCGTCTTCCATCACCACAGCCCCTCTAGATCTGAATGTCATAAATTTCACAACTCCTCCCCGGGCCACAATAACAGAGGGATGTGGGGAAGTCACAGGGACGAAAATTAGGGAGATAGAAAGAGAAAGGAAAGAGAGGAGCAAAGAAAGGGTGTCTGCCTGAGACTGGATATATATAGCATGATAAGACATGACAGGACCCAGTCGCCTTTACTTCAACTCTATCCATCTTTATACAAGCTATTTACAGTCATTAACAGCGTGTTGGAATGGAGACAAAAAAGAAACATTAAATCACAAATCACACCGCAAGAGTGGGAGATAATGCGAATGTGCGCTCAGAGCAATGTAGGGAGACAGTATAATGTAGCAATTTACAGCGCCCCTACACGCACAATCCCACTGAAAAAAACCCAGCAGGACACGTAACTCCAGGAGCAGGAGCCCATTAGAACAAATAAAGATGCAGAGAGTGGAGAGGAGGGGGAGAGAAACAAAGGTACTTTTTCATGTAACAACTACTGAGTCAAACTGGAGGAGAGCAACTTCCCATGGGCCACATCCTTGGATTAATGACTCTTCAGACAGACAAGCAACAGATACTCATTTAGGGTCTGACTTTGATTTATCCAAACGAGAGGGTAAGACTGGGACCAAGAAGAGCCTGGGAGAAATTTCTAATCACGCAGACGCATCAAAACAATCATTCATTCAGAGCTCGGGGTCTGTCCACTGTCAGCGCCATCAACATAACCTGCACTGGCTGATTGGAGCTTTACCTTGTTCCTGGCCTCTGCTACCAGACTAAAAGTTCTTAGACTTCAAGTAGCATGTAAAAGGAGCAATCAGGCAATATCAGCATATAGTGACAGTTCAACAGGATGTGTTGGTGAATATTAAAGGAGGAGGCTGTCAATGCAAATGTGTCCACCAGGCAAGAGGTTCTGTTTGTTCCCCTTCTTCTAGGCATCTGTGGATGTAACGTTTAATTGGGAACTGCTCTTATGCAAATGATCTGTCACTGCAATATAATGACATTTAAGTATCTAAGTGAGGAAGAAGGGCTGTCAGAGGAAATGCCAAACTATGTGATTATCCCCAAGTGACCTAAATGCTGGATGTTAAATTAAATTAAAATGCACTGGATACTGGATTCACTGGTTTGTTAAAAGTGCATCACATTTCCCTTGTTCCAGACTTTTGAAAGAGAAGACTTTCTGTTTTTCTTTGTCTTGTATAATCATCAACTCAATATCTTTGGGTCAGGAAAGGTATGAACAGAACTACCGTCAACGACGGTCGACTGTAACTTGGATGTACCGCAAATGCTACAGGCAGCAGTCAGCTATGAGTTCTGCCCCTTTTCATACAAGAAGATGACAATAGTTAATATTCTTCAATCAAAATGGGTACCCAAACGAGATACTATTAGCTAGGAGGCTGGGAGAGCAACACATCATCATTCTTCTGAATCACGTACAGTTTAATCATTTATTTCCTTGGTATGTTTCCATATTTGAATATTTCGCTTAGATGAATATGAAACTCTGACTGCTGCGGACTTCAGACCCACTTCTCCTCGCTAGCATATTAGTTGAGTTGAAAGAGAAATGCATTGTTAAAATAAAAATCACACTGAAATGAAAAAGAAAGTTCATCATCCCCAACTGGGTGTGCATTGTTGTGATGTTTTGTTTTGGTGCATTAAAGACATGTGAACATGCACATGTGTGGCATGCACCGAGACTCAAATGAAAAGGATGACAAGCAAATCTGAGATTCCACAAAATCTCAAAAGGAGACAATGAACAATGATCACCTGTTTGACTATAAGCCATCTCATCGAAGCGAGAACGCTGCCGTCTCCCAGCAACACTGGACTCGTAGGACAAAGAGCTGTATTGTGCATTTGTAGGCCACTGATGTTGTAAGTGGTGCTGAGTGCTGCAGCACTGTGGGCATCAGCTATAACAAGTTCTGATAAAGGCTTCTCTTGACTCATAAGGCATGTGTTCAGCGACAGTATAGTCAAGGGGGGATGTTGGACGTTACTGCGGATAAGTCATTGTGAATTGCAGTAAGATGTTATAAATTTATGCTCAAAACAGCAACTACTTTGTTATTATAGTACAATAAATATATATATTTCCAGAATATCCTTCTTGATTCAATGTACAACTCATAGAAGATGGTTGCCTGGTTTTGTTTTACAAAATCTATTACTGTCTTTATTCTTACAGGCATGGCAATATCTCATTTACTTATTTAATTCATATTAGACAAAGGTAAGCTTAATATAAAGCTTTCCAAAAGCTAATCAGAGTCAGTTCTCTAGAAGCCTTACTCACTACCTGAACATGTGTATGCAGCCTTTCCACAAATGACCAACCTGAGATGTGTCTGGGTGTCCTCTGTGTGATCACTGTGTTCCAACTGCTCCATGCCTCTTGGCAATGGTCCTTGACTTTAGATGCAGCATCAAAGTGCAGAGCAGCGCTTTCATTTGCTTTTGTTCCCACCATGGCATTTTACTAAATCTGATGGTGCAGGCAATGCCCAGTCCCTGCTGTGGCTCCGACCCTTTCAGGGCAGCCAGACTCCAGCTGGGCAGTTCTACAATTGTCCTTATGATAAAATGACTTAGTGCTACACACACTTTGGAGCCACTTAAAAACTATATGTAAGCTGAAATGTATTTCAACACAGCATTCAAATGAGACATGTGACTATTATATAATGTATTCAAGTTTAGAAACAGAAAACAGCTTAAGCTTAAGAGAAATGACTGAACATGATGTATTAAAGAAAATTTCAACAATACTTGGAAGACAAATCCCGTGATCGTGGAAAAGATGTCTGTTTGAGAAGGGTCAAATCATTGGCATGCATCAAGCAGAGAAAACATCTAAGGAGATTGTAGAAACTTTAAAAAAATAAATAAATCTGAGTGAACGTTTGGTGAAATCAAATCGAAGAAAAACTACAGTAGAACTCAGGCTTATGTTTAAAAGTAAGAGAGGTCATGTGGTCTGATGAGCCAAGATTTACCCTGTCCCAGAGTGATGGGGGCATCAGGGTAAGAAGAGAGGCAGATGAAGTGATGCACCCATCATGACTAGAGTCTACTGTACAAGCCTGTGGGGGCAGTGCTATGATCTGGGGTTGCTGCAGTTGCTCAGGTCTAGGTTCAGCAACATTATGTGACCAAAGAATGAGGTCAGCTGACTACCTGAATATACTGAATGACCAGGTTATTCCATCAATGGATTTTTTCTTCCCTGATGGCACGGGCATATTCCAAGATGACAATGCCAGGATTCATGGGGCTCAGATTGTGAAAGAGTGGTTCAGGGAGCAGGAGACATCATTTTCACACATGGATTGGCCACCACAGAGTCCAGACCTTAACCCCATTGAGAATCTTTGGGATGTGCTGGAGAAGGCTTTGTGCAGTGGTCAGACTCTCCGATCATCAATACAAGATCTTAGTGGAAAATGAATGCAACTCTGGATGGAAATAAACCTTGTGACATTGCAGAAGCTTATTGAAACAATCCCACGGCAAATACGTAATCAAAGCTAACAACAAAATATCAGTGTGTTTGACCTTTTTCAGTGGTGAATTCTTTTTGGCCAAGCAGTGTACCTTAGCCCTTAACAACGCCTACTTTACCCACAATGCTGCAAATTCTGCTCAGAAATTGCATCCAAGCACTGACATTTTGATGCAATCCACTGAGGCACCTGCCTTAATGGCACATGTACTATACGTAATTATCAGCTTTGGTTTTCTTTTTTCCTCCCCGACTCAGAGATGAAAAACTACCTCCGTATCCCACATGTGACTGAAAACAAACCACCCTCTATCATGTCCTACATGGGCTTTGGAATGATGGATGACGGGCAATGCAAGGTCACGTCAAAGACAGGGACATGAGAAGTGCAAGAATTAGATTAAATTTAAATTCAATGTACGCTCGGTGATAGAGTTCCTGAATACAGAGCAGGCATCCAGCCAATGGGCAAAGGAGTAGCGAACCTGTTTGACTGCAAATTAAAGTAATTCATTGACTCTGGAATACTTCTCTATGAGTCAGTGAATTCAGCAAGCAGCAACAGCAGTATAAAAACACATATGTAATACATCTCAGAGATTATTATATATCTGTGGCTGTTAGCTATTGCTGTTAGCTAGAGGATTAGAATGAATGCAGATGGTTTCATTGACACTTGCTTGACCAGACACACTGATCTACATCTTTCTCTGATGACCATGTCCCTAAATGTGGAGTACCCCACGGCTCTGTCTCGGAACTACTCTTGTTCATTATACAAGCAGAGATGTCACCCATCAAGTAAATGCAAATGTTACTATTTATGCAAATGCCACCCACATGTAGGCTGTCTTCAACATTATATGCTTTCATTTCCTCCTCAAATCTGTTTCCCAGTTAACATGTCAGATGTGGGCCACTCACATACATGATTATACATTTGACTTATTTTTGATCTTGGGCTATGTGACAGCTGTCAGATCAAAAACGTGTTTTTCTGAGATCTCACTCTCCTGCTCATGTGAATATTGTCTGCGTTCATCACTCAGTGTCTGTCATCAACACCTAAGAAACATGAACGAGGAGAATAATGGATAGCTAAAAAAAAGAAATAAATGATGGGGCTGACTGAATTCAACTCAAACTTGAAGGTGCTTAATCTTTTGGACATGTATGTTAACACAGCAGTGCCATTCATGTTTATGATGGCTGTATTTAAATGAAATCGTTGTGTTTGCCTGCAGGTTTTCTTGACAACTAAAGTCTGGAAGGAACCACAACCGGCTTTCTCGTTTGTTACAGCTGAGCCTGCTGCCATTGATTTTATTGTGCACACACAGCACTGATTATAAACAGTAATTTGACTGTTTGGTGATGTCCCATCAAGGGACTAGTGTTAGGAAACTGCTTAAGCTATAAACACATGTGCAGTACATTTGATATTTACTTTGGGATTTGTTAATATCTTCCTGTATTTGTCCCTTTTAAATGAACACATAAAGGAAACTAACCTCCTCTCTCTGTGGACTTTCTGTGGCTGTTGCTTTTTTGGCCACTTTGCTCTTCTACAGACACTGATCAGCCATAACATTATGGCTAATAATGTGTAGGTCTGCCCTGGTTTTGTGGTGTCTGGCAACAGAATGTTGTTAAGCCTTTGGGTCCTATGGGTTGAGGGGAGGGTTGAGCTACCTTGTGTTTTTGGAGTTGTTCCTTTTTTGTCTGTGTCAGGCTGCATCCTGCTGGGGATGCTGCCATCAAGGGGTGTCATTGCTATGGTGTGAGGGTGCTTGGTCTGGTCTGTGTGGTTGGTACACATAGACACTAATGCCAGATCCGAAAGGCTCCCGGTAGAACATTGCATTGTCTCAAAATGATCAAATTTATTAATTTCTCCTGTCATAATGTTGTGCCACCAAGAAATCCATGCTGCCATTTGAAAACCATGACCGACACTCAAATAGATGTATTAACTACAAACAGGGCAGCTGAATTATTCATACACACACCATTCTGCCTAAACAATAATCCTCATTCAAACATAAATAGAGGAGATTTATATAATTGGTTTTGGTAGCTTGACGGTGCTTGAAGCCACCAAAGGTATGTAAGAAACACTAAATCCATACATTTACATTTGCAGAGAAATGGATAGATGCTCCCTTACGTTATATACAGTAATATTACATCTCTATATGCTTCCATAACACTGGGGAATATCTGTATGCAAACGATAACTTTAACTCTACTCTGTGTTAGAGATAACTGTATCTATTTTCATTGATATTTTTATTTCTTTTTTTTTTTTACTTGCTTATAGCCTGCCTTGTGATGATGCAAGGGTCTGCAACCTATCTATCAGGAAAGCACTAAAGGATGAAAATTCACGAACAGAAATGACTCGCTTATTTTGGAGGAGGCAATATTCCCCCAGAGAAGCCATAACATTGCATAGCGGAGCCTGTAATGAGTTTAAATCAGAGTCACAGAGGGCTCCTGTGGGCTGCCGGTAAATTATCAGGGTGATCCCACTCGCCACCAAAAGGCTTTGGTAAGCATTGTCTCTGGGTAGTGGAGTTTTATTGTCACAGGCTCAAAGGACATATTTTGGTTAAAGCTAAATCGCTTACGGCTGAAAGAAGGATTTTCATAAGGGTTTTGTCAGAATGGCTTTTCAACAAAAGACTCCAGCTGATCTTTGATGTGCTTGCAACACTTAAGTTTGCTCAGAATCAAACAGTTCAATCCTTTTATGATTGGCAGTATGGATGTATCAATTACCAAATGACTATATAGAGTATTTCATACCATTCTGAGGGAACACTGAATACATATACAGCAGCTGTTTAATTTAGAGTAAACAGGTACAATGAGACAAGAACAATGGGACATCTTTGTCAGCAAAGAGATAAGAATCAGGAGTAATGAAAAGATGAAAGAAGAACACAGACATTTCTTCTTGTCTGAACATTTCTAATCAGGCTCTGTTGAGTCACAGTGCAACACAGATTTGTAAAAAAAAAAAAAAAAAAAAGACTGCATTTAAAAAGAAAAACGCGCATCTCTCAGACATTTCACTGCTCACTACAGACAAATTAAGCAAACAGCTCAAAAATATCTGCACCGAGGCATTTGATAAGATACTTAGAAGCAAATGATTCCAATGCATTAGCAATAAAAGCTTTTTCTGGTTTTATAATACACGATTGTTCTCCTTTGTATTCATTTCTGGTCATTTTGAGCACAGTTTTGCACCCACACCCCTACTTATCACACAAATCTAATATTTTACTATTAAATAGAAACTGAATATTCCCAATAATGAAGAATGAGTTAAAATAAATGACTCTGTTCAGCAGTCCATTTCCACATTGTTACTGGATTATTGCTCAAATTGTACTGCTGCCCAGACTGCAACAAAAAAATGTGGAAGCTGAAGTATGTGAATGTTTTACAAATTAACACCGCCAAGAATCAGTCGTAATGGATTTCATTTTATGCCCGAATACCTCCTGCTGCTATGTAGAAAGAAAAAGCTAAAAATGACAAACACAGATGAGAAGCTCATAAGGCAGTCGACAGAAGGATACACCATGAAGTATGGCTGTCACGTACTGGGCATCATTTACATTTTGACATGTTAATACCCAACAACAGGAGATTGCAACGCTGTGGAAATCTCAAGTCACACCCATAGAAGTAATCCTTAAATCTCAAAAGCGAGCCACACGAGAATCCACAGCATCTAAAAAATTCAGCCAGTAAAAGTGACCCCTGCGCCAAGACGTGAAGCCCAGAACGTGCATCACACGCTCACTGCTTGACAGGCTCATTTCTCAGATCTGGACCCTGTGTTACCGCTGCTTGCTGCATTATTTCTTGGCACAAGGTTAAGGAGGCTGAAACATGAAACCAAACACAAACATATCAAAAGCTGCAGTTCCTCAAATAGCCACTTGAGGCTGGCTCCAAAGGTGAGTCAATCCCCGTAGACCTCAATGTTTAATCGAAATGCTTTCCTGGGGTAATAATCATGTTTAGAGCCTGGTATACAAAAGGTTATGGGTGCCTCTCAGGTCACTAGTTGTTTACTTTGGCGTCACCCGCCCACCTCAGCTCCACCTCTTTGCCTAGCATTGAATTAGAGAGTCAGGCACAGCTACTACTCGAGGTCACCTATGGGTGAAATTGCGGAGAGTTCATCCATCTTTATCATCACTGGTCAAAAATTATCAACGGAACTGTAGGAAAGATGTAAACATTCAAAGGTGTTTTGTTTTTGTATAGCAAATTTATAAAACATACATACACTACAGATAGCGTAGATTAATGCCAATGCAGATTATTTATAGGGAGACCTAAAACCCATCTAAAGATATCCTCCACCTTGTTAACATTGACGTTTATATAAAAAATAAACACAAAAACTGTCACTTTCACGTAAAACACCTCTGGAAATCCACACAGAGTACAGTTTGTTTGTTTTTTGCACTCGGTAACCAGAGCTGACACGAGGCTATGTCATGAATTATTCAACCTAAAGTACACAGGCAACCAGCACAGATTGCTTTGTTGTTTACTGAAGTGGCCTGCACTACCTCGGCTGTCAATGACTCAAAGTTAGAGGCACTCAGCTCTAGTACTGGAAATATTATGGAGCTTGAGAAGTTGTCAGAGCTCACCACACTTTATCGCAGGAGCACAGATTAAAGTGTGCCTGGTTTACATAGACATGAATAAGAGCACAAGGATTATTTTATGAATGATGGGTACATCACAGCATGTGATCCTTATTTGGGGAAATACGAAAAGTAAAAATAGTAATGCTGAGAAATAAAAAAAAAGAAGAAAGGGAATCCAGAAATTAAACGGAGATCACAGGAGTTCAGCTTCCTCGCAATTTAGTACTTGATGAATTACCACTTGATGAAAAAGCACAAAAGAATGGAGGAACTTTTAACTCACTATATAAGCATCTTGGCAAAACCACTGTGTTCAGTGTGTCCTGTCTTAAATGAAAAAGCCTGTTCACAAAGAAATGAGACACTGGGTGCGTTATAAATGTCTAAAAAAAACACTATTATAAGACAAATGCTTTACAGCTCAGGCTCGAGCATGATTCCTCCATAATTAGCCACCTGACAGCTCAGTAATTATAAGGCTGTGCACGGAAACCTTTAAAAGTATCACATCTTTATCAGGGAAATTTCGGTGTTGGAGCTCAGAGTTTGTATGGAGACAACAGAATTTAAATGGCTGCATGCCGCTTGCTGCCTCTGCTCCTGACTCCATGCAGTGGGAATAATCTCAACAAATAGTAATAGTAATCTCAATAGACCACATCTCAAACACCACAGGAAGTGACCCGCGTTCTCACTTCATGGCAGCTTGATATCTAGTTGAAACTAGCTGACATTGTGCGTACATATTATTTATTTTTTCCCCCATTTCATTTCAGTTCCCTGAACATCACCCAGCATGAAAGAAAAGAATAACTCCATCTGAATTCTGTTTCATTTAGGTATGTCTCTGATGTGATCAGAGTAAATGATTCAATGCTTGCCTACCTGCAACGGGCCAAACGTCAGGCGTCTTTGGTCTGTTGTACCTTTGGAAAAAGAAAAAAGACAAATCAAATAAGAACAGGTGTTCTATGCCTTCATTTTCATCGATAGCAGTGGGGAAAAAAATGCCAGCATTAGAAGAGCAGCGTGTTTAATCACCAAGCTTTGCTGGCTGAAACTACCCAATTAACAATTAATGGCACGTCGTTTGTCAGTAAAATACTCAATGAATCACATCTTATTCACTCCACAGCACACATCACTATGGCTTTCTATAGTAGTCTGCGGTTTGACATATTTTGTTGACTTAAACATGGCACACATTCCCAACAGGATTAAAAACACCCACCGCCCCCGATTCACTACACAGGGAATTTAAATAGCAGCTGCAAGAACACACATCATGAATATCAATTATTGCTAAAGTGGAGCTGTGAAAATTAGCAAGGCGGCCCTATTGTGTAGGTTAATAGAAACTCAGACAGGCGTTTAACTGTAGGGTTAATGCCAGCGCTAAGCCACCGTGACAATTCCATCCTTGAGATAAAAACAAAAAAAAGAAATTGAAAATGTGTGTGAGCCCATATGATTGGTTGGCGAGATGCATAAAATACTGGATTTGTTGAAGGGGAAATAAAGCAAATAAGGGCAAAAGAAACAGACATTTTCTAAAAATATTTCATTTATCCTTGAGTTTTGTTATTACATTAAAGCATGCTGTATGCAAAAGGCTGCCGCTAGTGCTCAGATTTGCAGCTACAGCTTAAAATAAATTCAAATATTATGCATACTTAAGGGAGCGGCAGGTGTGAGTGACTGGTAGGTGCCGTCTCAGGTTGCTAGCTGTCTAATTCAATGACATCCGCCCACCACAGCCACACTTCTGCTCCACCTTTTGGCTCATTTTTTTAATTAGACAGAAGATTTCAGAGGGTCAGGCTTTGCCACGACGGCAAAGGCCGCAGACACCACACTGAGGTCCAAACTCCACTCCTCCAGATCCTACAAAACACGGAGGATTCGTCCTTTTTCTTATGCAGTTAACAGCTGAATGCTCTATAAATAACATCTGAAAACTTGCAGCATCCTCTGCTGCTGCATCATTCAAACTCAAAAATTGTACCCAGAACTTTGAGGCGAGCTTTATTCAGCACGTAGGAAGTGCTGACCTTCATTAGTCATCATTGCAACGAACACGGGTACTCCGTTTTAGTTTGTATTCCACATACACCCACCGATTGCCTTAAATATCCGCTAGGGCAACAGTGTGTCACGATACACAGCTGAAAATAGTCCCCAACAAGCGTGAATCCTTTTTATGTAACTACCTTACGGAAACCTTATGTCCCCCGCTGTTTCAGAAAATGACTCAACCTTTTTAAAACTATTTATACCCGGTTTTCAAAGGAGTACGTCTTCAGTAAGACACAGCAAGTTTAGGGTTGAGCGCAACTAGACAGGGAAGCCGGAAAGTAGTAAGACTACTGGACAAGGAGAGAAACTATAGTTCTATTTTCCTGTTAAAAAGAATCTCAGAGGGTGAAATATTATTTTCTTTCTTTATTCCCCTGCGATTGGTTGACACATCATATCAATTTCATTTCAACATTTACAGTTAGAGTTTGAGATTTCACAGACGGCGAGTCACATCCACATCTAAACGCAGCCTTTATTTCCAGGATATCTCCAGGACTGTGTCAGTTACCATAACACATCTCGAGGTCTACATTTATTCACACTCCATAAAATTATTAACAGCTGCTGAGTTTGCCTCAGACAACAATGCCTTATTTCAGACGGCAGGGAGCCATTCTCATTATCACCACCATCAGTGATGGGTACACTAATCATAATTAACAGTATGAGGTGGGGCTAATCGCCTACTCCACTTATCTTAATTTACCTATTCTGCTAAGATGAAAATGGAGACGGAAAGAACATAATCGAGTCAACCACAACTGTAATCACAATGTCTTGATGAGAGAGACAAGATAATCTTCCCTGATACGACCGGCTCTCAGGTGGAGAAAATGAACAATGATAATCTGAATACATCTGAACATAAAGGACGAAACGCACCGAGTAATGGCAAAGTAAACCCAGATGACTCCATCTGAGAAGAGAGATTTCTCAGTCTGCCTTGAGCTTGATAAAATAACTGAGAAGTTATTTGCATTATGCTCACGTAGTTTGCGGAGAGAAACCCGCAGCACATCCATCCATGTAGCTGCAGGTGGGTAAGGACTGATCAATAGAAACAAAACATATTCCTCTTTTTCTGCCCACGCCTCAACACGCAGTGACTCTTTACATAAACACCTCACCTCAACATATGTGTTACAATTGCTTCATCCAAGCCTCGGACACTGAGAGTAATAAAAATCTGCACCAGCGATCAGGCATAACATATAACCACCTTCCTTGTATTGTGCAGGTCTCCCTTGTGCCTCCAAAACAGTTGTGACTCATCAGAGAATGGACATGGACCTTCTGAGTGTGTCCTGTGGTGTCTGGGAACAAACTGTTGTTAGTGGGGGCCTTTGGGTCCTATGTGTTGAGGGGAGGGGCCTCTGTGGATCAGGTTTATTCTAGTGCATCCCAGAGATATTTGATCAGTTTGGTATCTAGCGAATATGGAGGCCAGGTCAACACCTTGTGCTGCTTTTCATGTTTTCTGAGTTGTTCCTGAACAGTTTTTGTGTGTGTGTGTCTGTGTCAGGCTGCATCCTGCTGGGGATGGCTGCTGCCATCAAGGAGTGTCATTGCTATGGGGTGGGTGTGTCTGGTCTGGTCTAGGTGGGTGCTACATGTGTAAGTAACATCCACATGAATGCCAGGTCCAAATGTTTTCCAGCAGAACATTGAATGGTGGTCAAAGGTTTTAACCCCCAATAGAGGATCTTAGGGAGGATATTTAAGTCTTTAGATTCACACAACACTGTGTCTAATGTTACATATAATTACTTATAAGTGCAATAACATGGGGATGAAATCAGTGCAGATTTGTCAGATGTTTGAGGTAATCCTCCATTAGTCTGTAGGATTATCTGCAAGATCTGCGTCAAATATCTTAAAGCTAATACTGCACAGGTTGAGTCATCCTGCACTTGGCTACTTTTGTACCTGTAATAATAAAAATAAAAATAAAATCCCTCTCCTACCAACTGTGACTGGACACCAGGGTCAGAACAGTATGCTCTTCTCAGAGTTGCAACAAACACAAGACACAAATAAAAAGCCAGCTTTAAACCTCTCAGCAAGAACACCACCCACACTACAGCACAAAGCTCAGCAAACTCCGCTCACACACTCCAGCTTAGCAGAAAGCTCCTCTCATCCCTCATCTCCACAAATCGAAGAGGGGCGGAGGACGAGGTTCAGGAGAGTATCCTGAACTTTGTGCGCAGCTGCCACGTTGACACGAGTAAACCGGGAGCTTTTAAATTTGACACCGCTGAGAACAAAATAAAAGAAACGCAGCATGCAACGTGTCAATAAACACTGGATGAGTGAATATATGCGGCAGGAGTAGGACTCAGCAGCTTAATTAGAAGAAGTCAAATAGTGTTTTTAATGAATTTTTGATACCAGGCCTTGTTTAACGTCCCCCGAGGACTGACAGAACATAACAATAAACGAAATAAAACATATTGAAGCGGTGGCTGGCAAGGGCAGATGTCCCTGAGAGCTTCAGGCGTGGAAGACATTTGGAGGATGAGAGGGAGAAACAATGAGTAGCCAGAAGGTAAAAGGAAAACGTGGAGGATGGTGAAGTAAACAAAGTCTTCACAATTAGGTGATCATATTTGCAGGATGGCACCCGAAGGATAGGTATTGTGGAGCGATGATTCAAAGAAATGAATGTGGAAAGTGTTGCAGAGAAGTGAAATATTCTGGTTTTAGTTCATTTTGCTTACGAATGAGTGTAATCATCAAAAAACAAACACAGAGATAACATCTCCAGGCATTTTAATATTCATGTGAGGAACCAAGAAGGAGGTCAGGCTTTTTAGAGAGGAGGTAGGGTGGATGGATGGGTCAACAATACATCAGACTTTAGCACAGTGTGCTCTAACTTACGTGCACGATTATGATTGTTTCTTATCCTAAACTCAGTGACTATTGTTATGAAAAAACAGGAAGCAGTCATTTTGATTCAAGGCACAGCATTTCATTTTTACTTAACACAGTTGTTTTTGTTTGTTTTTCTATTAAATCTATCTAAACCTAGGAACATTGTTAATAATTCAACATCACAAAAATCTCACAGCACTTGCTTTTATGTTCTGAGGACATCTCCACTTAAATTATTATTAGCACTTTGTTATTGTCATTTAATTGAATCTGTTTTTATCTTCTCGCATTGCGAGGAACCAGCACTTAATGTATTGCACACTTCTTGTATTGGATTTTTGCATATCAATAGTATTTATACAGTGGCCATTCCTTGTGCTGTCTTCTACGGTTATAGTGTTGTCAGTTTGTCCTGTATGTGAAATATTTGCTGCAAAACTAATTTCTGGTTGACTTTGAACAGACTAATGACATTGTCCTGCTGATGTCAGATCTGAAAACGCTGTGCCGTGCTAGAGGGAATGGACTTTTGATTAAGATGGTGCCAGATCCATACAGCACACACACAAAAAAAGTCACAGGTCAAGTTGATATTTTAAAGACATTACAGTGTACACTAGTGCCGTCTATTGGATTCTGAATTTTAACGATGGACGCACTAGCAGCGGAAAAGCAACAAGCTACATTTCATTTTCAGTGTAAGCTGCTGGTATGAAGAGACATAGTGACGCGCTACAAAGTTACCAGTTGTGCTGGCCAACTGGTAACTTTGAAAAGAATGACATCACCACCAACATCAATAGGTGCTTGAGCTTCTCTTCAGAGGACTTACTGACATCGTGGCCACACTGGGCTGTTTCGTAACCTTGATCACTGGCAGTGTGACCAAAGCGTACCTACTTTTCAATGATGGGAAAAACACATGTCCCGAACTGTGAGGATCAGTTTGATTTGACTAAAAATATACCTTGCATGACAGGCTTCGTCAGTCTTTCTGTGCCTACCTGTTCCCATTTCTTTCTGTTGTCTGTTTTTCAGTATCCTTGGTGACCTCTTTTTCTGTCTGTCTGCAAACCTGACTCAGTCATTTGTCAAGCTCCAGCAGTGCTCAAACCCACGTCCTTCGGTAAACACACATTGTTCAGTTCATCGATGTGGTACAATCACTGAGGTGAATTATGGTTCAGATTTCCTATCTTTGTTGCTTTGACTAATCCTGTACCATTCAGTGCTTCAGGTCCATTTTCTCTTCACCTCACTCGTCTGTCTGCCTCCAATAGCTCCAATCCCCTCCTCTCCTCACTCCTTGGCTCAGACCTCCATGCCGGCCACGCTCCAGCTCAGCTCCATTCCTCTCTACAGCTCCTCAGCCAGCTCTGCCTACAGTCATTTATTTACCTGCCACACTCAGCCAGCAACCTGCCCAGCTTCACCGTGAGGCTCAGCATCAACTCCGTCATCTCCAGCTCCTGTGACCTTCCATTCTCAGCTTCTGAAACAAACTTTGTTGAACCGTTGCAAGGTAGTGTCTGAGTTCTGCTCTTGGGTTCAACAGGCTGAGCTTCACGTTCAAGCGTGGGAGAATTATAAAATATTTATGTGACCCACTGCATGGTGTGCTGCCCTCAGGATATAAGGCTATTATTCTCTTTGCTGCAGCAAAATGGAGAAAGATACCAAGCTTTACTGTACACCACGTCTGCATACGTAAGCTTTAGGATGACCTCCTGACCTCCTTCACCTCTGCATTTGGTCTCCTGCAGGAAGCACATCTGGCTCTTCAGTTGCTAAACATTATGCGATGGAATCAGCTGCTTGCCGCAAGATACGAGAGCATCGAGAGTGAATTATAGCGGCAAAACTGGCGACTGGACATTTAGATTAAAAGCAATAAAGCTGAGGTGAACACAGATACAGACACTCTCTGGGTGTATCCTTACAAGTGAACAACACACTGATGGCATTTACACTGACACTAAATTAAATGATCTGATAAGTTGAATTTGCACATTCCACATCATCAGCCCACATTTTTTTAAAGCACACTGAATCCAAAAAACTCATTGCTTTCCAACTTCCATGTTTCTCCCCAATTGTCACGTGACTTGATGTTTACTCCACGTGGGGCGATTTTGCATTAATGTACTGACTCCAACTACCGAGAGACATCAGCTCATGCATTTACATAGTTTACATTACATTAGGCATATTTTTACTGCTGAACGGATTTTGAAAGGATGACTGATCAGGCCAATCTGTTCCCACTGAGATGGTTAATTATTGTCATCATTATTATTCTTAAGAATATTGGCTGAATACTGGTATCCACGAACACATAGCAACTGTCTAACAATCATGTACATACGGATCCTAGAAGCATAACCTATAGCATCCATTTCCCATTCATCTGATAAACACTGCATATGTTTGTGACTGACATGTTTTAGTCATAAGACAGTTTTGCCTGAGGATTCTGTCTCTGTAGGTGTCAATAAACAATGGTGATAGACTATCAGAAGACCAGAAAATAAATAAATCTGATGCAAATGCTGTCCTTTGCATAGCTCATACCTTAGGTAAAGGTCTACAGTACCTGCTGTGGAGAGGCCACAGTGCACACAGTCTTAACTCCTCATTACTGTAATTGTATTTTCCTCCTCTCTTAGCTCAGTGGTGAGCAGCAAGGCAGCATTGCTTATCTCGCTGACATTTTGCAAACAGCATGCTCTCTGCATGGCCGTGTGTGAGTGAGCATAACAACTGACTGTACATGGAGTGACGGGGAGAGTTGGACTCTGCATGACGGGCAAAGTTTCTCTGGATACAAAAGTAAGTATGAAGTAGTGCAGCTGCTTTGCGAGGTTTGAGAGTAGTTAAAAAATAATAAATATAAATGTCTGCTGGCTTATGAAAGCTGAATCAGATGCAACGTGCCCTGCTGATTCTTTCTGATTGCGCATCGTGACCCCAATGGTGTGCTTCACAGAAAAGTAAATCATGTATCTGTCCGTATTTTTGTGGTGGTGAAACTAGAGAAACTGATAAGTTTGCAGGGAAGCAGAGAGATGAAGGCAAACAGGTCATCACAGTCATGAGTTCTGACTCATGCCTCCTGCAGGCTTGTAAGCGATGCACTGAGGTCCAAGCAAACCAAAATTTCTTCCATTACGTCATCATAGCGCCGCTTCACTACACAAGTCTGGCCCCGGCCTGGATGTGGCATCCGTTCAGTCATTTTGTTACATCCGACAGGCTACAAAAAAAAGAAAAAAAGAAAAGAAAAGAGGACTTAGATTTACACCACTGGCTTCCCTTTTGTGGGTGCCGTTCATCAGTCACTGTATTGTGGAGGCTTTGGCAGAGAATCTACCAGCTCTCAAATTATTTCACCTGTGATTGAGGTGTTTTATTTTTTTTTTCATTTATTACAAGATGAGATCTTTTCACTTGTCCTTGTCCTTCGCCTTTGCCTTTTTTTTTTTAACAAGGGTACAAGAAGCTCTGCGGCTATTAAACAATGTCATTAAAACCAAAAACATTTCAAGGGTTTCTTCACTTTGCAAGGAGAGTCACTGAATCCAGCTTGCCAATATAAGATAATCCTTTTTTATCCCACAGTTGGGAAACTTTTAACCAATCTCAGCCGGATGCAGGCTCTGGTGTGGACCAACCTGACTGCGATAAGATTATTATTTTATTTTTTTTACTTCTTCTTCCAACACATATTCTCTTTTCCCGACATCATGTGATTATCTGTTGTAAGTAATAATCTATAAGTGAACATACTCTCTAATTGATTGCTCAGTCACATGTTAAACTGAAGCGGACATTTCCTGACATGGCTCATTGTTGTCTTTAACGAATGATGGCTTAAACAATTCCTCACTTGTAAAGTGACATTGACGCTCCTTATTTAAGGCAAGGCGGTAAATTGCTTTTAGAAACGCTGCATATTGGAGGACACCATCGGGGAAATCTGACTTAATCATCCGCATCAGTAAATAATCAAAAGTCTAAGTTGCGGTTTGTGTTGTGTTTAAATGCGTTGAATCTACCAAGATAAGCTGGCTGCACCCAAAAATATCAGTCGGGGCAGAATCTTGTTATTTCCACACTGATGTGATTTTGTTTCAGAACACTTCCTCCTGGGATATGTAAAATGCATGAGCTGCTGATTGCAGCCTTTTAAGTAACCATTTCTAGACAACTTTTATTTGAAAAAATAAAGCACACCAAATGTCTAAAAGATCGCTTTGAAAAAGCCTGGTTGATTGGAAGTTTTGAAATAAGTTTACTGAGTTTATGCTGGACTTTCTGCCGCACACTTAAACCCAAGCATCAAAATCATGGCCTCGAGACGCTGGCTTCACAATCACAGTGCTTATAATACTGCCACTGTATGTCTTAATTTTACATACTCCAGGTGGTACATATATTTATATTTTACATTTCTACATTACAAACTTTAGTTGGTATATATACACACTTCATATATTGAAATACTTGATAATAATGATGACACTGGTGGAAAACAGGTAAGCAGTTGTGCACTCCAGCAAGAATGTGAGTTTTTTTCTCTTGGCATGTATGTGGAGACGGAGGTGACAGCCATTACGCTCCATAATTACAGAGGTGACAAAACCAATGTCCTCATGCAGTATGAGTAATGGGAGAGACCGTGGCGCCAGTGCTGCCCATCAGCCCCAGAGGAGCATGATGACTCTTATCAGTAAACTCATTCCTCCCTCCTGACCTTTCAACAGTTCCACAGTGATCCATTACCCTTCATCTTTGTCCACAGGAACACAGCACAAGAGACTGTTTCTTTTTGGCATAACTGGTGCTGTTAGGACAAGCTGCAAAGGGTTTTCACCTAAGAAATCCTGCTCCATCAATAAACGCCCTGCATCAGGGAACAGATCATCTGGTATTAAATCATGAATGTCTTACTCCTAAGAATTACCATCAGACTCACTTTTTGTCTGCCCCGTAAAGTGCCTCAGTACATTTAAACTATTGGTTTCGAGTTTTTGGCTCAAAACGTCGTTGTTAATAAGACCGTATATAAATATTGACAATGGGCCCCCACTTCCTTGCATTGACCAAACGGACCCTATTCTCCCGGGGATACAGACGGTACCATCTTGCAAGTTTGGACCCAGGGTCTGCACAGTACGGTCCAAGACTGGGGCCACATTAAGAATGACACACCCACACTACCACCTGACTCAAATGACTTTAATGATTTAGTTTGCATTAACATGGAGAAAGTGGAGCTGCAGCAATAGGTCACTGCCTGGTCAAAAAAAAGTAGCCACCTGGATTTAACTAAGCAAGTATACGTACAAGCCTGCTATTGGATAATCATTGCATGGGTGAATATCTTTCAGCTGGTAAAGACACATCCCATGGTTGTGGAAAAGAAGATGGCCTGTTTGAGAAGGGTCAAATCATTGGCAGGAGATTGCAGAAACTACTAAAATAGGGTTAAGAACGCATTATTAATAACATGTTTGGTGAAATAAAATCGAAGAAAAACGACAGCAGATCTCAGGGCTATGTCTAATAGTGAAAGTAAGAACATTTCCACATAATGTGAAGGGAACTCAAGGGATTGGGACTGAACAGCTAGAAAATCACTAATCATTGAGGCTAACTGGAGAAAAAGGCTTCAGTTTTCTAGGGAGCATAAAGATTAGACTCTGGCGCAATGGAAGAAGGCCATGTGCTCGGATGACTCCAGATTTACTCTGTTCCAGAGTGATGGGGGCATCAGGGTAAGAAGAGAGGCAGATGAAGTGATGCACCCATCATGGCTAGTGTCTACAGTGGGGGCAGTGCTATGATCTGGGGTTGCTGCAGTTGCTCAGGTCTAGGTTCAGCAACATTATGTGTCCAAAGAATGAGGTCAGCTGACTACCTGAATATACTGAGTGACCAGGTTATTACATCATCGACACAAGATCTTGGTGAAAAATGAATGCAACACTGGACAGAAATTAATTCTGCAGAAACGTATCTTATGGCACAGTGAATGCGTGCTGTAAGCAAAGCTGAAGGTGGTCCAATGAAATACTAGAGTGTGTGACCTTTTTTTTGTTGGTGACTGTTTTTTGGTCAGACAGTGTATATCAGCTGCATTTTATTCACAAAGGCTAACACTTGTTTTATTTAGACAGTTCATAAAGTTTCTGGGACGTTACTGATTGGCTATCATCAGTACTGTTCGACTGGTCATTGTGACTTGGTGATGAGTGCACAGTGCGTATGATGCTGCTATTAAACCTTTTTCCACAGATTCTCTGACGGGAACCCAGCTGTAGCTGTAATTAAAATGCCCATTCCAGTAACAGTATTTCATACTGTATATGGACAATAAACATGTGCATGTGTTATCATTGTTGCTCACAGTAAGCTGACTGTTCATTTTGAATGAGACTGATATGGGCATCTTCATCCATTTTATCTATTTTATCAAATCAGGGGATTGAAATATCCAGATGTGCATGCTGACAAGCTGAGCACTGTGGTATACCCACTGTGTCTTGTTAAAAACATTAAAATAAATGAAACCCCGTGTGAGTACTGAGTCAATATGCGAGCTGACTGTAATCCACTGTTTGTGGATGTCAGTGTGCTCTACCTTAGTACAGCATGGAGATTTGTCAGCTTCTACAAATATAGACCATAAGGAATGTGTCATCCTCCACCCCAGCACAAACCCCAGGCTGCTGATGTTTGTGTTATTTAATGACTCCCACTGTGACCCTGTGTTTCATAACCAGTTTAGATTTGCTAATCATTATGCACATTTTAAGTTGTGATAAACACAGTTGCACAGGGATACTTAGGAGAGATAAATGAGTTGTCATTATCATCAGAATAGAGCACATTTGTCAGTTTCTGTTCTTTAGATAATATCGTGGCGTTCTGGCTGGAAGAACACCCTTATTTACGATGTTTAAAATTCTTTTCTCTTCTTTTTTTTTTTTATGAAACAACACCCTGGAGTTCAAACCAGGGCTTCTCTTTTTTGGAAGTTGCAAAAAAAGATTTATGAGTCACCAAGTCCTATCCTATCTGAATTTGAGATTCAGGGGCAAATCTGTAAATGGTGAAAAGCTGCAAAACACATACCCAGGCGTCTCCATGCTGTATGCTCTGCACCACAAACCTAGAGATCTTTAAATTAACACAGATTTCTCCATAAAGAATTAACACCTCTCATGAGCCCAATAAAGCCTGTCAAGCATAATAAAAGAAAATGACAAGCCTCATAAGCTTTGAATCTACCGAAGTAGCTGTAGAGCAATAAGATAAATTAGCGCATATTGCAATATGCTGCACAAAAGTGAATGGGAAGCTGTCAAAGCATGATGGTAAAGATGCATCAAGCACCAAGCAGGAAGATCCAAACCAAGTGAAGCATGTTTACTGTGCATGTACAATGGTAACTGCGTGTAAGAGCAATATTAAGCTGGGTTTTTAATCATGCGAGCATCATATCCAGAGCCTACACCATAGCAGGCACTGTTCTGTAATTATGCCACTAAAACAAAAAACTTCAAACAAGTGAGCAGCTTATGCTGGAGTTTAATGAACACTGGACAACAGTTACTTTTATCACTGCAAGCAGAAAAGATAGAAGACTTCTGAGTAGATGGTGTGTAGGAGGAAGGACATGAGTGAATTGTCTGTGCTTGTCCAGCACTCGGAGATGTAGACAAGGAAAGGCATTTTGCACTGATCACAGTGCTTAGTTTCAGGGGAAGTGCACGTCAGCCTTCGACATGACACAAACATAAAACAGGCTTGGCACAGCTGACCACGTGAACTCTTTTGTCAAAAGCTTTACATTATCCTATCTAATGGTCTGAGCCGAACAGCTTATATTTTAATACAGAAATTATGAATTTGGAAGAATTTCAAATTTCAAACAGCAAAAATATATAAAAACTTACATAATTAACGATGTCTTCACAAACATTAAACATGGAAACAAGCATATGAGAGAACAGACAGGTGTTGACTGAAGAATGTCTGTCATTCAGGTCACATTATATCCAGAAATAAAACTGAGGCAAAGGCAACTGGACTTGTTTTACTCTTCTTGAAGATGTTTCAGGTCCGTATTTCTATTTTTTATTTATTTATTTATTTACGTTTTAAATCGTTCCAAAGAGTCCCTTTTTCCCCCAGTATACAGTTATGTGCTACTCCTAGTTCCCCTGATCTTTACAAGGGTGGGAAATACAAAGCTGCCTGGCCGCAAAGTGCCACAAAAGTCACATTAATGGGAAACAGAACAGGTTGAAATTCATCAAAAACATCCCTTTAAAGGAAATGAGCACCCTGAGCATCACTGCATGTAAACATGTGAGCCACTCATGTTCCTCAGTATGGGCTATTACATTAATGAATTGTCTGTGTCTTGCATTGCCTTTGGAATTGGTCTCTCTTTACCGATGCTTCCCTCGTCCGGGACGACATGGACAAGGGAATTTAATTCAGGATGACACTAATATCCAGTCATTTTCTAGCTGAGGCTGCAAAGATGAAGAGATTTGTTGAATTCATAGAAAAGTGTGATAGTGTGCTGTATAATGCCTTGTCCTGGACAACAATGTAGGCAGAAGAAATTTTGATAAGGCGCTATGTCTCTGCCAGGCTGCTGATACCTGGAGGACAATGGATTCTGTGTTGCCTTGAACTTCAGCGGCAAAAACAATCACAGAATGAATTTGTAGCACAAGGAAAAACAAACAGTGTCCTTCCTCCGATGCTTACCTCAGACCCGTCTTTGAGAGAGTGCTAAGTTGGCTGGCAGGCATTCATTACATATGCAGACAAAAGCCGCCTTGCTATTATTGGAATAAGAGAATGATTAGACTGGTCTAGTGTTTCAATCTGGTTATAAAGCTGCTGAAATAAGATCCCTGATAGCACGACAGAACGCCAGACAACTTCATTGCTTATAAAAGCTCAGAGAGAGTCTATTTCTCAGGTTATAAAGAGGAACAAAGTGCAGAAGACTTGTATAAAAATACTTCCAGAAGAGAGAAGCACATTGGGAAAAAAAAAGATATTTGGGAATGTCACAAGAACCTTAGTGCCGAGTCCAAAACCAAACTTAAGAAAAAATATATGGGGCTGCTGGACAGTGCCACTGGACAGCATATGGCAATATGAAAACTTTGATTTAACCATTTCTGGGATTGTTCATTTCCTGCTTTATTTTTTTAGTAACCAACTCTCGTCATGATCTCTCTATCATTTCAAATGTCTTCACTTCACACATTCTATCCACCACCTGAGCTCTGAGACATGTGTTTGAGTCCTCCTCTACCAGTTCCTCCTTGTTGTTAAGTAAAAGAATGGACCAACCAGTGATATACAAAACTGCCAAGGATGAAAAATAAAGGAGATACAACGCATTTATATTGCTGCATTCCCTTTGAGTTTATGAGCTTTAGTGGAGCCGCTGTCTGTGGTCCAACAATTACAGGCTTACACCCGGTGATTTCTGATGACACTGAACCTGCGCCTTTTGGTGACCGACATAGCTCAGGTGTCAAATATACCTCATGTCACACTCAGGCACCTCATTAAAAGTCAATTACATGTAGGTGTCTGTAATTATCACGAGTGGGGGTCAGCGATTTTTAGCTGCTTCCCACTTTAAATATTTTATTTAAGTGATTTATGTTGACATAAGACTAATGTAACTGAATCTTTGTCATACACAAACGGTCAAAGTAAAATAAAAAATTTTCAAGTGCTCCCAAAGGGGTATAATTATCAGGTTGGCTAAAAAGTTAGGTCACACTGATTCACTTGTATAAATAATCAACATTACTTGTCTGATTAATCTGGTTTATAATAAACTGCTGGACAAATCAAATTTTTGTTGTCGACATCTCTGATCGGATGATTCAAAACGCACATTGACACTCACCCAGCAGCTTGGAAAGTCTGCAAAAATGTTAGTACATGACTTGTTCTTGAGGTCATATATGCAGAAACACTTCAGGTATAACAACAAATTTTGGGGTTAAGGTTTCAACACTTGCAAACCATTTTTTGCAGACACAATCACCAGTTTTGTAAGGTTCAAGTAGTAGCATCAACACACAAGTCCTGAGAAGCCTAACTCACGATTAGGCTTCTGTGCCAATTTGACGGCATAGCTACGACAGCAGAGCCCATGCAGACTCTAATGGCGCATTTCCACTAGCACGGCTCGGCTCGGTACGGTACGGCACAGCACGGCTCGGCTCGGTTTGGTTGTGTTTCCATTACAACTGGTGCCTCCTCGACGTGGGCGGGGTCGTCATAACACGGCTGCGCGAAACCGCTGTGACGTCATTTACACGGCGCCGAGCAACGTACAAATCCGGAAGACCTCCCTCTGAATCCGTTCTTCGGCAACCAGAGTCAGGAACGTCTGGACCTCCTCCACCGAAAGGAGCGGATTTTTCTGAGAAGCCATCTCGTTCCAAGTCAAAAAGCAGTAAAAAGTGGTGTCTTGTCTCGCGTCTTGTTTTATTTACATTCTTCTAGGCGGTCGTCGCGCGGTTATGACGCTTCCAGTGACGACACTCATCGGCCAATCAGTGGAAGGCAGTCGGCTGACGTCACGTTTTAGTAACGCTTCGGCTCGCTTGGAACCAGGGCTGAGGTGATACCAAAAATGTACCCGGTTCCAGGTACTGCGTGCTAGTGGAAACACGCAATAGCGCGCCGAGCCGTGCCGTACCGAGCCGAACCGTGCTAGTGGAAATGCGCCATAACTGATGTGCCCCTTTCCCAGAAATGTGACTACACAGTCACAGAGCGCAAGAGCTGTGATTGGTCTACTTTGTAGTAGCGTGTTTCCGCTTTAGTATTTCCGTCTGCTTTTCCATCTCCACAATTTTCAAATTGTTTGTTTTGGATCATTACTGATGAAACACATCAAGGAAAGTTTAACCGAGGAGGTTTGGAGATACAAACATTTGTATGACTCGTCTTCTGCCAAATTTTGGCAAAAGTTTCAGTCGCCATTGTTGAAAGAGAAGCAGTGCACAAGTATATGTGCCAACTATGTTCCGCAGCACCTTAAATAGCCTCAACAGTTAGCAACAACCAACGACTAGATAACTTAATGTAGGAAGTGCAAAGGCATAATTCAAATCAAATTTGCCATGTATACTGCATATGTACATGGAACTTGTTCTCTGCAATAGTCCCACCCATGTGAGCAACTCTTAGGGCAGTAGACAGCCATTCAATACTCTTGCCTGGGGAGCAGTTTGGGGGGTTTTAGGAGCTTGCTCAAGGCACATCAGCCCTGGATATAGGGGGGATTGCATCAGTGACCTTACGGACCTCACAGTCCCAAAGTTGCTTCTCTAACCAGTATTCCACAGCTTTCTAAAGGATGAGGACGCTGGGTAGATCTACAGGATGCCATCCATAAGGCCTTCATCACAAGCCCATGTGAATTACTTATTTTTATAAAAATATAAAAATTATAAAAGTAAAACTCAGATTTTATTGAAAATTTCCAGTCATGAGGCTGAGAACACCAGAAGAAAAAGCAGTTAATATAAATTCTTCTTGTGAGCATGGGTAAACAAAGCCACATTTGAAGCCAGCAACCATGTCAGGGTCCTGGTGTTCTGCATTAATGCCATTTGCTACACCTGTGCTCCATTTACGAGTTAAAATGCCTTCACAGACATCCAGTATTGCTATAAAAAGGACCTGAACCTGATTTCTAGTAGAAAATACGATCATTTACTCACCCATATAACTTTCGTTTCATTTGCATTCGTTTAGGAAATAATTGATAATTGAATCAGTGTATTCTGTATAGCAGGAGTTACAGGGAACCAAGACCAAGCCTCTAAATAATGCATTATCTGCTGCGAAACTCATTCATTTCACCAATATTTTGTTATGATATGCTAATGCTATTACCAGTTGAGTCTGGAGTTACCTGTTATCATCATCAGGGGTCTGTAGATTGAGATGACCTGGACGACGTCATCTCTGAGCACCACACGCACCTTTGTTTACGGCTTGCTTACTTGTAATTTGCTACTGCAATGGTTCATCCACAACCTCAGAATCGGAAAAATATTCAGCCATGTTGCAAAAAACTAGCAGTTGTTCCAGATGGTGCAAAATACCAACCTCTCCATACTAAACAGTGCCTCTTTGAGTCTTGTTCAGAACATCCGGTCCATGAGGGAGACATTTGTACACAGTTGTTCCAGCCTCTGTCCATAGCTTTTGTCTTTGCACAGAAGCAGGATGGCTTTTTCTGAGGCCAACAGGTGACTTTGCTGTAAACTTACAAAATACACATAGCAGGACAGCTATAAATTGGACTTTTTTTTTCCTTTTCTTTGCTGCATGCTGTGAAGCAATGGATTTCCAGCTGTGCAACAAATGGGGCATCAATTCTCCAGTACAGCTCAGGGAGAACTCCTTAATCACTACAGTTAGGTACACAGCGATATGTCTTGCTATCGTAACTATTTTGTTTACCTCTGCGCAAAATCAAACCCAGAAAGGATAGCTTTGGTTGCAACAATTAACAGAACAATCACATCTCAGTTTGTGATTTTGATGAGTCTATGTTGCCTATATACACTTACATGCCACTAAACGCAACATTAATCATTCACACGATTGGATCATGTATGTTCAACCCTCCATTTCTTCTGCCTTTCATCTATGGCTTATGGGCTTAACGTACTAACATTTTCCTTTCATCTTTTCATCCTTTGTGAAATTCAATGTCAGCCGACAGGACGAGGCAAATCGAGCTTTGTCTGATTCAATGTAGAATTAGTCAACCCGCGATTTGTGTATGTACTAGTGTGTGTGTGTGTGTGTGTGTGTGAGACTGGAGGTAGGTCACCTACTGGTCACAGAAATATCCTTGCATTCAGAGATATTTACTAAATGCAACAGGCCTCGTTATTTTATTTGATGCCTGCAGCACACAGTATGCTACCATGTGAATTTTCTACAAAGGTTTTCATTCCGTTTCATTTCTTCTTATATTGGTGTATAGTCTGATGAGGAAATCAAGTGCATTTTTTTGCAGCTCTGGTTTCAGTTCGTTAGCGATCAAATACTTAAAGTAATTAACAGATTTGCATCACATTTATTCTGATGCCCACCTCAGGTTCCAACCATTTATGGTTGGTCAGAAGCACTATTATGTTAAATAAATGGGGGGGGGGGGGGGGGGGGGGGTATATTCTCTTGTGATGCTTTTGTTGCAGTACTGGAGGAAATAATGGATGTGCATCCTCCAACCTTGAACAACCAAACAATCACATGATGTCATCATTTACAAAAGGCAGTTTTGTTCTGCATTCTCGCACAGATAGAGGAAACGTCTAAACCAGTGTATTCCTATCCTGTGGCATTCTGCTCAACTATCAGTTCAGACATTTCTCACATTTAGAGAAACTGGAATGGTTTTAGTTGTTTGAAGCAAAATCTAAAGCGAGATTGAAGATTTTTTGGATGTGCCTTGCTGCAGAGCAAGAATATCTGTTTGAATGGGTAATTAAAGTCAAATGTGATTATATAATTTCCAGACAGACTCTGGCATGACTTCCAGCCTTGTTCTAAGTCTGCTGTGCCATCACAGCAACTATAAAATAAAAGACAATGCAAAAAAAAACAAAAAAAAACTTGGCATCCATCATGAATAATGCAACGATGCCTCCAGCCACTCGGTAACAACCGGTACCCATCCTAACCGATTTATCAAAATCAGACCAGCGGTGTGACAGTTGAGGCCTCAGAGAGTCTTCATTTTTTATGTTAATTACATACTCAACCTGCCTTCTAATTGTCAGAGCACAGCGACCGGGAAGACTATGTCAACAGCTTTGGAAATTTATTTTCTTTACATGTCCTTGAACGCTCTCAACTTCATGCTTAATATTGTGAGAACCTTGCCATTAACAGCTACTGTACTATACTCGTAATAGTCAGCATGGTGTACTTGTAACAACAGAGTGCTCTTTTATGATTTAATAACATTTATTAAAGCTTCTGAGAGCTACTAGCATTTTTATACAGACAATAATCACGCAAGTACAAGCAGTTCGGGGTTATTCGAGGAACATTTGCATACATTATGTGTAGAAATGCTTGTCCCGAGGCATATATTCCATTTGTTTACAGCTTAAATGTGAAGAGGCATGAGTCCACAAGGTGAATGTTCAACTAGAATAATGTCTAAACAGAGGAGGAACTGAAGAATAAAAGCTTTAGGGATTATTGGAAACGCTTCATCACAGGCACTTAAATGAAAGTCAATAGAGGGGTGCCTGCATATTCAATGCAACATTAAAAAGAACAAAAAGGCCGAAAACACAGAGCAGGGCAAATTTAAGCTATCATGAAGGCAAGAGTGTTTGAGTTTGATGATGAAATATACGAAAACAGCTTCCTCTTGTTCATGTTTGAGTTGTGTTTACCCACCAGGAGCCACAGAACAGCACAATGAGTAGTTCATACCATGGGAGATTTGCAGACTGGTGTGGTTGAAATGTTATAATCTTTTAGTTGTATTTTAGGCTTTGAGTTTCAAACAACATCCATCTAATCAATCCATTCTGACTGATACTACGCAATCAGCGTAGCTATCTTTATGTAACACAGTTCAGTGCAGCTGGCATCATCATTCACAACCTGGGTCTGAGGTTGCTTTCTTTCATTACTATACGTTTCAAACATCAACCATGAAGCAACAAGCTCTTCAGTTCACACGCAGCATATCAGTGTAACATGCAGTAGCTCAGCTGGTTGAGCAGAAGGCACACATACACAAATCAGGCACAACAGGAGAAGTAAACCCTGAACCCATAACAATGACACTCCTTGATAGCAGCAACAATCCCCAGCATTATGCAGCTTGACGACGCAAAAAAATAAAAAAAATAAACATGAAAAACAGCACAAGGTGTTGACCTGGCCTCCAAATTCACTAGATCCCAAACTGATCAAGTATCTGTGGGATGCACTGGAACAAGCCCCAACATCCCGTTTCCAGACACCACAGGACACCCTCAGAAGGCCCATGTCAATTCTCTGATGAGTCACAACTGTTTTGGAGGCACAAGGGAGACCTAAACAATATTAGGAAGGCAGTCATAATGTTATGCCTTTTGATCAGTGTAAATATACACCGTATATGCAAGTACTTGGCCAATAATGCTATGACATCTACATTATGAGTGAAATTCGATCCTTTAAGACAAGCAGGCCACACCCAACAACTTGTGAGCTTGTGGTAACAACATGAGAAGACACGCACATTGTACTTGTGACTTGTTCAAGTAAGTTCACCACATGTAGGCAACGGTACGCATCTGGAAGGCTCTGAGGATCTGGCAAGTTTACCAGCAGGTGACAAAGTATAAGAAACTTAAAGGCAGACTGACTGCGATGATTCTCAATGATACATCTAAAACAAAGAAGATTGGACTGAAAAACATGATAAACCCAACCTTGTTTAAAAGCTCCACTAAAACTACTATAGTTACAAAAAAACTTCATAGCAACACATCGCCATGCTGTCCATCCATCCATTATCCATTACTGCCTATCCTTCAGGCAAGAGGTGGACAGGTCACCAGTCTATCACGATGCTAACACAGAGAGACAAACAACCATTCACACACACTGACACACCAATTTAAAAACAAACAAAATTGACGTGCATGTCTTTAGACTGTGGGAGCGAGCCGGAGCCATGCAGGCACAGGGGCGACATGGAAATTCAGCATAGAAGGGCCCATCATGCAGTAGGAAACAAATATTGCTTGGCCAGTCAACATTAAACAATATCATACACAGATAATTGATTATGTATAGCAGATTAGGAAACAGATTATAGCAGTCAAACAAAACTACACTGACAAGGGTGCAGTTTATTTCTCGTATTACTCTGTATGCAGATATATTCAGCCTTTAATTAAATGTGCTCATGTTTTTATATCTCAAGTCTCTACATCTGCATGCTACCAAACATCTGTGGATTTTATGAAGTTCTGCAGGTGTTGATCTACGTCACTGAGTATTCATTTGTCTCCATCTGTGAAAACCTCTATAGACCGGGGCCTGTAGTAAGGTTCATTTGTACAAACTTATGTGGATTATGTGGGACAGCTTAAGTTGGAGAAACAAAAGCCACTGCTCCTTAAACTGCTCCTTCCTTAACAGTAAAACATGAACATGGTTACACCAGTTTAAATAAACAAGTATGTACTCTTTGACTTTGTGAACAGATTAGCTTGTCTTCATGTCACCAACAGCTGGTGAGTGAGCATGCGGAGCAGGAGTACATCCCATTACCTTCATTTAGCAGCAATAAATCCAAGACTAAAGGTCATATGAGTAGATGCTTTTGTCTTCATTTCAATTCATGTCTACCAACAAGGCTGTAAAGGTTAAAGTTAGTTATGAGTCCTATTTAAGATGATTATGTGGAAAGTAAATTAGGACCTGGCAGGTTTGACTTTCAGTAACAGTGATGGATCACAGTGTGTGACCAGATTACGATGAGAGTGGGCGGCCTGAGGGGCATCCCTTATACTCAGGGCTGGGATTAGAGATGTAGACACATGTTCCCCAAATGGACTGGAAACACCATCGACTCACTCTCTGTCATTTTCTGGTGGGACAAACTGAAACAAGATCCTGTCGCTATGGACATCGAAAGATGACGTGGTCAAGTTTTAAAATTAATGCATCAAATTAAAAAGAAATAAAATGTAGAGGGAGCTGTTTGTTAGGTTAATCTGGATTATTTCTGTGTGCTAAGACATTTAAATTAAATGCATATCTTTCATTTTCTGACGTATTTGTGAATTCCTAATTAGAAATGGGGATTTAACATTTACTGGCAAAGGCTGAATCCATTATACATCAAATGCTTAATTAGGCTGCTGCAGTAACATACATACACATATATATACACGCACACACACAGACACACCTGGCAATTTCCAGCACTGTGCTGGTGCAGTTCCATCTTCCTTTGTCAGATGCTCATCCACAGCTCGCACTTATCTCTTTAAAATGTTGCGAGATTAAAATAACAACGGCGTGTCCACGCAAAACAACGCGAGAGCACAAACGCTCAATTAACAAATACCTGCGCAACAATGAGTGAATGAATGAATGCTTTAAAAAAAAAAAAAAGTTACGCTCTCTTACCTTTTCTGAGAATTATGCTTCGTCCGTACGCGCTGCCTCTCTCTGCTGTGGTTATGATGAACAAAGGTAATGGTTTTCATTTGGCAGAAGCTCAAGGGAGGGAATCGTTATTGTAGCACAGGTGTTAAAAAGAAAAAGAAAAAGAAGAAGCGATAAGAGCCGCTGGACCCCGTTCACAGCCAGCTGGAGGCTGTGGAGCAGAGAGGTGAGCGGATGGTCTCCCAGATCCTCCACTGATGCTCATGTCTCTATTTTCCTTTCTTTTAAATCGCACATGCTGTCACCGTCATGTGACCATCCCCCGCCGTCCAATTCGCTTCCTTCTACTCCTCCATCCACACACACACTAAACAAGGCTGCAGCTTTCTATGCAGCTTTTAAACACCTGGGGAAAGCACACACGTTCGCCCCACGTACTTTGCATAAGATTAGATTCTGCGAATGCCTTTTCAAGATAGGGATAATTGTGAGGTAACTCGGGGACAGATGATCATTTTCATGCCATTTACTCACACATGGAGTGAAGCGGCTTCACAAGGTTTTTTCACACTTTCCCCTTCACTTCCCACTTCAAGTAACCCCTCCAGCTTTCTGCACTGCATCCTCTTTAAAAAACCTCATCCATCTTTGTGTCATTCTGTGTCCATCAGCCTGTGGTATTTCTTTTTCTTTTTTTTTCCTCTTTTTTTGTTAGCCTCAGGCACTGCTGATGTGAGGGGATTTCAGTCTGCTGCTGCGTGAAGCCGCATGAAACCAGCAAGGGAAATGACAAGAGTCAGGGATAAAAGCCCTGGGACTGACTCACCAAAGCATAAAGTTAGATTTAGGCATACATTTAAAACCGGGATTGAACATGATGGGGCTTTTAAAAAGCTGAAAATAGCTAATTTTATGTCAAGCAACGTGACGCTCTTCCTTGGTTGCTGGACCGGATGCCACTTTTAAATAACAAGTCTCAAAAGCCTCCTGTCCTCCTGGTCACTAGGGGCGAGCCAGGCTCTGGTTGCTGAGGTAACCCTGTTGTCCGATTCCCACTCAAATTGTTTCTGCAGACAAGCAGAACATAAAAATAATGCTGTGGAACATTTCAGCCACTTTTCCTTGACAGACAGGCCTAGTACAGTGTCATCTGTCCAAGCCGCACATTATGGATCCGCTTTTGCCTTTGTTCTTGGCTGCTTATTTGATGAAAAAAATACAGTTCACATGACTTCTCCATCTGTGTTCACCTGACGCTCCAGGCCTGCAATCAGCATGGTGAGTTTGGTGGTAAAAGTCGTGGGTGGTGATTCCTTGTGGTGAACATTTGGGGACGGTTCTGGTGAAGCAGGACCCAAATGCAGGACATAGAGGGAGGCAGGAGTAGGAAGCCAAAATGACTCAAAATCCAGGGAACAAGAGACACAGCAGGAAAGGGGTATCCAAAAAAATAAAATAAAAAAATACAAAAACAGAAAGAACCCATAAGGAAACAAAAACAGTGGTATCGTTGCAGATGACTTCTTCTTCTTCTTCTTCTTCTGGTTTAACGGCGGTTGGCATCCAGCTTTTGGAGCATTACCGCCCCAATTGTTGCAGATGACTTGACAGCAAACAGAAGGAAAAGGGGAGGGCCTAACGAGCCTCAGGTGAAACTAATGAGAGTGGGGCATACCAGGTGAAACCTATCCAACATCAAAGGGCACGGGAAGCAAGACAAGACAAGAATCACCAAGGAGGAAGTTTACAAAATAAAAACAGGAAACACAAGGAAAACCAAACAGGGTAACAATGACATTCATCGATATGACTTGTATTGCTGTATTTCATCTAATTCCATGGTCCCCTATTTCCACATTGCTGTTAGTCTCTTCCTGATTGTACAACTCTTGAGGAGGTCAGTGTCAGTTTGGAGTTGTTTTGGTCCACCACTTTGCTTCAGACTAAAATATCTCAATGTGGATTCCTAAAATAAGAGACAGTCATGTTGCCCAGAGCATTAACTCTATTATAACTTAATCCAGTGCTATTGTTATGTCAGCAACTGATATTCCCACCATCTTCTTCTACACTTTAACTTAGTGTTTGATGCCAGCTAGGAAATATTAACATGCAAACACAAGATGTTGAACATGGCAGAAATGATACTGGCTGACATTTGAGCATTTAGCCAAAGATGTCTGCTGTAAACTTTTACTTTTCTTACTCTTTGCTGCCTTTGTCAGACTGTTGTCAGAACAGGTTGTCTGTGCAAAGAAAATGATATGCTAATGTCCTTCCTCTCAGCAGTTCTTTCTCATTGTTACAGTCTTTTTGTAGCGCCTCACTAACAAGCTACATTTTATCTGAGCTGTAACTCTTGCTCTTCTTCTTCTCTGAATCTGTGCCCAGATTCTTTATTAATGCAAAACACATTGGTCTGTCATTGGATTTATTTCAAGAAAGTGAGAGCAAACTGTTAAGCCCCAATACTAGTCCTACAAGGGGACAAACACTCTTTATTGCATCGTGCAGTGCCCGCCAACACGTTACGCATGAATTAGTGCTGCTAATTTCATGGTAATCTGATTTCTAGATGGTGGGATTTGCTTGGTGCCAAATTCAGATCTTGACTACGGGTTTCAACACATAAGATGGACAATGGTGGCAATTCGCATCAGGTGTTGTCTGTGACACGAGCACTCTCAGCAAGAGTTTTGTTTATTTTAAAGAACAATGAATGAATGCCCATGCACCACCTAAAGGCCCGGGGGAGCAGAGGAGCATGGCCCCCTCATTTCATAAATCCTTGTAGGAGGTGGAAGATTTTTAAGTTAATCGTACCTTTATCTTTGTCCATGTACTTCAAGTGTAATTTTACGTAAATGCAAGAGAAGTAAATAACATTGACCATCTTATGACAATACAATGTCCTGCTGGGAAACTTTTGAACCTGGCGTTACTTAGACATGTACTGAGACCAGGCACCCCCACCCCATAGCAATGACAGCAGCAGCCATCCAGAGCAGGATGCAGCCTGACACACACACAAAAATGCTTTAGGAACAACTGAAAAATGGCCGGTGTCGATTTCACACTAATGTCACACTTTGTTGAAATATTTTGTCCTTCCTAAATGAAGTGTGGAAATGCTAAAATTAAAGTACTCTGTCCCACAAAAATCTGGAGAGAGACACAATCCCTTTTTGGTTGAAACAATACATCAGAAGAGACTGATGTGTTTTGTTTTTGTTTTTTGGCCCTGGTTTGCATCACCAACACGTGATCAATATAAAATCAATATTAGTAAAATTCATCCTGGTGAAGTGACACCAATCACCTGTATCTATTTTAAAGATGAATTAAAATGCAGTTCAGCATGAAAGGGAAATCCTCTGATGACTGTCTCCTCTATAATACATGCCAAACAGCCTGCAGCCGCCGAGCATCTCTTGTGTAACAGCATTATTTTGATGCATTTTCATGAAGAGTGTATTACCTCAGTCCCCAAACTTCACTGTTTGTGGTCCCACTTGAGCTGCTAGTTGAAGTCTGGAGCTGCTCTTTGTAAAGTTTCAAACGGATGTGACTGCCTTGCAGCTCAGTGTCTGATTGCAGGCTTTAGGCTTCAAGAGACGGTACGGCCCAAATGCACCGCTGTGTGTGAAGGAGAGGACAACTTTACTGCAGTGTCAGTGCCTGCAGAAACGACTGGACCATGGATGTATCAAGAGATTTAATGACCCTGATTGTGTTTGTATATCATTCCATGACCCTATACTGTGTCCTTTGTCCACCCTTATTTTCTCACTGACTTCCTTTTTGTGTTGTTGTTGGAAGACTTTATGTTCTAACAGTAGGTAATCTCAGCCTCGGCATTCTCCTCTTCTGAGCACTTGTGGAAATTAGATTAATCCTGGAATTCATTTGATTTTCTTGACCTTTTTGAGCTGTGATTATGCAAACCCCTGAAGAAACAAGAACCGAGGGAGGGTGCCTTCTTTCTTATTGTTTCTTCCTGTCACAATGTGACCTCATAATCCTGACCTCTTCCAGATTTACAACTCAGCCAAAGCTTTTGTTCAAGCCACTGATGCAGACCAGTACCAGAACCCATTCAAAGAAAGGCGGCACAACCATGTGTGTAGAAGGAGCTGCATATTTACATAGATCAGCTTTTCAAGAACAAATGGCACCATAAATGTGATTATATCTTTCTCATTCCACGTATGACTGTATTATTTAAAGATTTTAAAGAGGAAACTATGAATTAATCATCACCGAATCACAGCGTGGATAGACTCCAGGAATTACAGTCCTTCTGTTCTGGACATTGGTGCAACTATCCTTATAGTTAATATCTATCTATCTTCTCCAGTAAGGCAGTATGGGAGTGATCACTCTGTCAGGCCTCTGCAGCCATGACTTACATCTAAACTTAATCACCACACAAAGTCAATATGGCTAGAGGGCACTGCCATGATATGCCCCTCCCCTTAACCCATAGGACGAAGGGACCCCCACTAACAACATTCTGCTACCAGACACCACAGGACACCCTCAGAAGGTCCATGTCTGATGAATCACAACTGTTTTGGAGGCAGTATTACACAATGTTAGGTCATAATGTTATGGCTGATGTTGTAGGTGTTGTAATGCCAGATGTGCCAAAAGGCCATAGGATTATCAACTCAAAATAAAAATATAAAATCTGTGGACTGTGAGAAACAATTTAAAATGAGTTACTGTGAAAGACAACTGACTGTACTATAAATGATCGGATAAACATAATTAGACCTTATGCTGTTTTTCCTATATTTTGATGGTATTTTCACTTTACCAGCCGTCACAGCTGTCGTTCGTCTTTGCTTTTTAATAATATATAGGTATTATGGTTTCTGTATTGTGAGCATAGCACCAGCACTTTGAATGCCTGCGGTTTCATTGTGTTTATTATTCTGCAGCTTTTCTCGATGTTGATCCCTCTTACCACTATGAGAAAGGTCAGTCTTAAATCATGTTCATATTGTATGAAGTCCAGTTGGTCCGCAACCAAATAGTCAGCAAATTGGTATTGACTTTTTGGAACACCTAAAGCCCATTGAAAGAAATTCAGTCATGTCATCTGACTCAACTGTCATTAGCTGGAACGTTATTAGATTTCTGCGGCCTCAGAGAATTCAATCACAGAAGTCATAGTGTGACATTCAGGGCACAGGCTGTGAGTTTAGATGAATGTCATTCGGATGAGAATTGCCCAAGGAGAAAAACACTGTTGTAATAATGGTTTAGTTTATGCACTTACAATTTAAAAAGATATTTTAAACATAACATTATGACAGTGTGCCCTTTGTGTAACTAAATATATTTGATTATTGGACATAATGTTCTATAATTTAAGGCATTTATCACTTCAGATTATACTCCAGAGCATCTGTTTAATGGCAAAAGACCATTACAATTATATATTTCTTCCTGTACATTGATATTGATGGTTAACAAAGTCTTGTGATTCTCCCGTTTTCATACGAGGGGCTTTATTTGCTGTTCAAAGCGGCGCTGCGAGGATGTGGACACTGTGGCCACGCAGAGTCATATGCAAGCATTGAAATCAGAGTCAACAGAGCAGGCCTGCTTTTAAGTGGGCTGAGCAAGGACGCTCTGCCTGTTGGGATAAGGGCGTCAAGGCTGGGTAGTAGCTCTGTATTCATTATTCAGACCTTGGATCCACAGTGCATGGAAATTTTGCAGGGAAATGTTAACATCACGTGCCTGTAACAAGCTGCACTGTCACTCCATTTGGGGGATAAGGCTAATGAGTGGGAAGTTTTTCTTGGTTTGCTGTCATTTAGAGCAGGTTCATTTTTCTGACAAGGTTTCAAATCTGAATTAGAAAAGTTTAAAACTTTACATTGTGCTCCAGACGAATAAAAGTCTGTTGTAATAAATCAATACCACTCACGTGTCAGCCTATTAAATATGTAATGTATATGTATATATAATATATAAGCTGAGAGAGGGTCGACTAGCACAAACACTGAAAACAGAGGGAAGGAGCTAGTCTGGCTCTGTTAAAGGCAACAAAATCTTCATACCAGCACCTCCAGAGCTCAGTAATTCTCATTATCATGTTTAATCTAGGTAGGGTAGCTGTGGCCTACTGTTTAGCGCTTTGGGCTTGTAACTGGAGGGTTGCTGGTTTGAACCCCCGACCTGTAGAAAGCGACTGAAGTGCCCTTGAGCAAGGCACCTAACCCCTCACTGCTCCCCGAGTGCCACTGTAGCATGGCATCTCACTGCTCCGGGTTAGTGTGTGCTTCACCTCACTGTGTGCTTTGTGTGTTCACTAATTCACGGATGGGATAAATGCAGAGACCAAATTCCTTGTATACGCAAGTATACTTGGCCGAGAGAATCTTAATCTTAATCTTGTTTACTCCATCTAAAGCATCTCTGTGAGGATTCTCGGTCATCCAGTTTATGGTATATCTAAAACAAAACTGAAACAGTGGCAATAAAATTCGTTTTAGTTTTATAGAAGGCATTTCACCACTCATGATGGTTTCAAATTTGAAATATTTTTTACTTGCAAGCAGCTGCCTCTAGCTTTTGTTGGCACATTGAAACATATCCATCTGCCGTATCTGGGTGTGTTACTTCTAATTTATATCAAGTGTGAATATTGTCTACAGTATATCCACATCGGGCTGGAGGCGAGTACACCCTGTTGGTCACAGGACCAGAGATACCAACAACTGTTTGATACCTGCTCTCATATGCACACATAATGAGAACTTAGAAATCACCAACTGCTACAAGTTGCTCCCTGCACTGGTGTGCACATAGCCCTGTGTAAAAATACAACTTGTGAATTTTACATTGCACCTGAGGTTCTCATTTTAAGTGTAAACAATGTTAATTAATGAAGCTAGAGGAATCAATCTTCACTACTTGCAAGAAACTGAATAAAAGTAGTTATATAATAATATAACATTAGTGTATTTATTACATTTAAACTTGGCCCCTCCTCCCACGTTCAAAGAGAAGGAAAGAGAGCTGTGATCCGGTGAGCTGAAGAGTGAATGAAGAGAGGGAGTGGCGTTTCTGGAAGCTTAATAGTGAACCAGAAAAATAAACCATTATCTAAAAGTTTCATGACACATAAACAGACATACTGTACTTCTCTGTGCAATCCTGTAGAAAGGTGTTGTGTTGCCTGACGTGGGGATCTTGTCCTCTTCTCTCTTTCTCTGAGAGAAAGTGTAGCTCAGTCCTGCAGCTCTTTATACATCTGTGACACCGACAGACAGCAGAGGAGAGAGGCAGAGATGGATGCTTCAAATTTGCAGAGTCCTGCTCTTACACCCAGTGTCCCCGCTGGGGACCACACGCCCGCTGTCAGAAGGTTGCAGATAAATATACCACCACGTATCTCTAGAGGGTCACAGGTGTCGACTTGGAGGTATTACTTTTCTACGTGCTCATGCATTGCTTTTTAGGAAGATTGTGTTTACCGTATCTTTACCATCCCTGGTCATTTTCTAAATATGTGTGAGAGAAACATTGCACCACCTTCCTGCACAGAGGCTGTCGTCACTTCTGATTTCATGTACTGCTCCAAATACTTTAATCAGTTCAATTTAGTGACCTAATTCTGAGCTGCGCTGTTCACCAGCCGCATCAAATCCTCATATTCTGGAAAATCAGAGAGGCGAGTGGGCATCACCGCTCTACACAAACTTGGGTCCAGTCTCTGCTGGTAACCAGAGGACATTATGTCCCACTCTGCACTGGTTGCTTCAGCATAAATAGACGCTCTGCATGAGTCAGGATGCACTTGCATTTCGGAGTGAGAGACAACGTGACCTCGGAGGATGTGGAGCATCAAAATGCTGGTGGTGATCGTTATGTTCTGGCTTCTGAGTAGCCACGGATACGAAGCTGGCTGCCTCCTCTGCTGCGCGTTCCCTCATTGGTGTATGTCACCTCATTTTGGGGCCATTATGCCCAAAATGACATGTTTGATGCTGGATGTTTAATTGCCAAGCAGAATAAGCATATACTTCCATTTGAAAATATCCTTTTCATTTCAGAAATGAAAGATAATTACTCATTCGTCCTATTATCCATGCCAGCATGTGCAGTGCAATTGACTTTCCTCTCTACATGAGTCACGATTTATTCTAATATAAGAGTGGGAGACTGCACAACACTTTAGGAGGACCAGTGACAATATATAAATATATTATATGTGGTACCTTTTCAAAAAGCTCTCTGTCACTGCATGTGTGCTTTCACTTTACACTGTATGCTATCTGATGTCAGGAAAAACACTTCAGACATACTGTAAAAAGCGTTTTTACATTTTTCAAGGACTTGTCTCTCAGTTTCAGCCCGTATATATCAATTTTTGTGCAAAGAAAATTTCCTGTGCACTTTCATGTATGTAGGGAATGGTTCATTGGGAGTCATAGTCACCTTGGTGATAATACAAGTGAGTCCTTTGTCATTTTTCTTTCTACTTCAGTTTTCCTAACATTGAACGAGTTAATTATTTTTTCCAAGCAATGCTGCAATGCTTAATTTAAGCTCCGTGTGATCCTGAAATATATGTGGATGATGTTATTAAAGATAGAGAAGAAAAGAGGCTGAGGCGCCATGTAGGAGGAATGTGAATTGTGAATCCTAAAACACTACTGCAGCTGTCAATAACAAGCTTAACAGCAAAATACCAAAGAGTCTTAAGTGCAGACAGAATTTAGAAAAAAAAAGAGAGAGAGAGAGAGAAAGGTTATCTGCACCCATTTGTCCTCTGGCTTGCAAGGGATCTACATGTTAAGGATTCACAGGTGAAATTTTAATGGGCACTGGAAAATAAGCTCATCCAGAGACAGCACGGTACTAGGATCTGTTATCTCCACTTGTCTGTCCTGGATATGAAAGGGTATTTATTCTTTCCTCAGGGGTTGACATGGCTGGGTGATCTGTGCCTGCTGGTCCGTGCCGTAAACTCCATTGAGTCTGGGATCAATATAACCCAGTTTAATCTGAGCACTGGCGTAATAAACCAGAGCATTACTGTTGGGTGAGTAAGAGAAAAGAGCTTCCATCACTGCACCCACCCCAATCTCAATGATTGAAAACCAGACCTGTGGAGAAAGGGAGCAGGTGGGAGGAGGCACTGAGTGTTGGTGTGATGATGTGTGAGTGCCACCTTAGGAAGGTGTGCGCATGCATTGTTTTTTCAGATAAGTTTATATCCAAGCTTTCTTAAGACAGATCTAGCGAAGACGCCGAAGCAAAAACTGCGTACTGCCATAACTCAGCTTAATCTTGCAATCGTTTCAAGTTGCTTGCACAGAGACAATTCAAGTCCCAGGCCTGAATTTAATTTACCAACCACCTGCTGATAAACCCATGAGTCAGGTTACCTCCAAGGTTTGGAATAATTGTTTTTCTTCAGTTAATCTGCAGTTTGTTTCAACAGCTACCTTCAGGTTGCAGCAGCACATCTGTAACTGCTGTCCTCCCAGACAACACATGTGAAAGGTCAGTAGGTTCATCTATCAAGTGGGTTTATGCACAGGGATCATCCATCACTTATTTGACACGAGGACTTATTGATCCGTTGAGACAACATGATTCAGGCAAGACAGTGTATGCTTTTAACAGATGATCAGAATACAAACCTGCAGCTCAGGAGTGGCATGTTTGTTCCAGTTAGTATTACTTAGAGTGATGTTATTTCTGTGTTTCTGCCACTGACATTATTCTGTCACAAATAACAGCCTGTACACCTCTTGTGATGCTCATGTTTTACAGCACATTACAGTACAGCTTGCACTACAGTATTTATTTTGCTAATATTAAAACACCTTTGGCATTAATAAAGACACCACAGTGAGTCCCTGAACTCTGCAGATAAGGATGGAGATTCCATCTCTCTATTCCAGGTACTGCACAACATTACACCTGCTCCCCTAGACTTGCTGGCATAAATCTGTCAGTCAGTCACCGATGAAAAACCATGCTCATCCGCAACTTGGGAACAAAAGGACCGTATATTGAATGCAGCTTGTGTCTCAAAAGTGGACTTTGTACTTCTCCACAAAGTGTCCAACTCCAACAGATTCTTCTCCAGCAGCATGTAGAAGAAATCCTAGATCTTCAGCCTGGTGGTGGCAAGACGTGTTTCTGGGGGCCTGCGTCTGTGTGTCGATCTCAGGTCAGTGAAGCATCTGTGATCCCTGACAAATACTCAATATTCAAGACCCTTGACAAACATGGAGGACCTTCATGTTCTCAAAAAATCATCAGGTTCCACTGACACTGCACACAAGCAGCAGTGACCACTCGTGATGCTGGGGTTTTCTCTACACCCATGTGTTCTTTCACCTTAGCTCCACCCCTTAGCTTTTTCCAAAAGATAATGTCCGTCCACATTTGCAGTCATCCTGGGTGCGGTCGTCTGTCTGGAGGCTGCAACCATAGCCACCCATGGGAGGCACCTGATTAGGATGCTCAGTGCCCTCGCCAGCCACAATCTCACGCTCCATGGGGACGAAAGCATCTCCTCGCCACTCACCGTTGGTTTTTCCCTCCAGTCCAATGTGGATGCCATACTCAGATTTTGGCTGCGTTTCAGATAATTGAAAACAGTTTTAAAGCTTTAGTTTAAAAGAAAGAGTTAAATAAATGTTGCATTTCGAGGATGCTTAATTATTTTTGTCACTGTTTAACCTTTTTAATGTTGTATTTTGTTTCGCAAATTCAACGAGAGGGTAAAAATAAGTGCTTGGAAGTACTGAATCTAAGAGTTCCTTATAAGGTGTGAAGCCACGTGGCACTAGTATGGTTAACTGGATGGATGTGATCTAACAAAACTTGACCTATTTAATATTACAGTATAGTGGTTCACAGATGTAATATGTTTGCTCACGTATGTGACACCTGCATCTGTTCATGGGCACCAGGTGCTTCATTTATGTTCCACCAGCTCCTTGTGCTAGTTCACTAACAGCATCTACCCAATGGATTAGTTTATGTTCAAACAGCATAGGAAATGTTGTAATTTAACTATATGATCGTTTTAGTGCACACAGCCGGTGGTGCAGTTAAACTGGATATTTCAGCAGGATATTTCTCACTGTGACCTCTGCTGCTGCAAAGTCTACCCCGATAATCATTCTCAGTAATTTTCACCAATCAGCCATAACATTAGAACCACTCACAGGAGAGGTAAACCATCTTATGACAATACAATGTTCTGCTGGGAAACTTTTGGACCTGTCATTCATGTGGATGTTACTTAGACATGTAGCACCCACCTAGACCAGAACCGGACACCCCCACCCCATAGCAATGACACTCCTTGATGGCAGCAGCCATCCCCAGCAGGATGCAGCCTGACACAGACACACACACACACACACAAAAAAATGAAGAACAGCACAAGGTGTTGACCTGGCCTCCAAATTCACTAGATCACAAACTGATCAAGTATCTGTGGGATGATCCACAGAGGCCCCTCCCCTCAACCCATAGTACCCAAAGACTCCCACTAACATCATTCAGTTACCAGACACCACAGGACACCCTCAGAAGGCCCATGTCCATTCTCTGATGAGTCACAACTGTTCCGAAGGCTTAAGGGAGACTTACACAATATTAGGAAGGTGGTCCTAATGTTATGCGATGTATAGATAAGCTGCTTCAAACAGTGGATCCCTCTGTTCTGATATTCCTCCTGTCTTTGCATGGCTGCCCTTTGTATCCTCCTAGTTTCTTTCTTTGGACATTGGATCCTGACTTTCACCCTCAGCGTGCTGGGACAGCCTGCAGTGGCAGTGAGAGAGAATACAGTAGGTGGCAATGGATGATGTGATTGTGTGTTCCATCTTGTCTTGCGTTGATATCATAACATCACACATGCGCTGCCCCAAAGGAGCCATCAGGAAATACTGAAGATGATTCACTCGTTGTTTTAACCGAATGTTTAAGCCCGTCTCCTTATCTTCCCTGGAAATACACTTTGCATATATCAACAGACAGCACCGGCTCGTCGTGTTTGTGTGTTAAAGAGAGTCTTTGCGCGCACCAATATAAAAGATGGGAGTGTGCCTTGTGGTGCAGCTGATTTACTGGATATTGGTAATTACTCTGCAAAGAGTCCTTGGTTAATTACAGCTTTCTTTCCTTGTTCCTGTTGTTTTTAAATGAGATGCAAGGAACATTGGTGGGTGAGTTGTGGGTTTATTATGCAGTCAGTAAACTGCGTAGAACACTGTATCACTGCATTCAGTACAAGCTCATTCTGTGCACTTGAAATACTAAATAATCAATAAATCCAACTGAACAATTTTGGAGTGAGGAGCTTTCAGTTTGGTTGCTTAGTTTGCATTTTACTTTGCATATTTAGCATCCACCCAAACCCAGCTTACACCCGGGGAACAAGCCAAATAAATTTAGCTAAACTTCCATCCTGCATCAGTCACTACTCCTCCCATTATTAATGTGCATGGTAATTATACATAAGTTCACGGGTAGAGGTTAGACGTTGGCAGCTTCATCAGTTTTCATCATAGTGACTGAAAAAAACTGTGTCTGATGTAGTAATTTGAGATTTCAGAGTACCTTGAATTCCAGATCTTTTGCACCGTGGCGCATATGCAGAGCTGGCTGAGCTGTACTACAATCCCACTGTGGGTCCTCTGGGATGGAGGCTGCTGGAGTGGAGGATGGGAATTCAGGGCTCACTGTGGCGGAGAGATGCTGAATTATTCATGTCCCCCAACCCTGCCTCCCTTCCTCTCTGCAGTACATCAGCTGAGACCTCCAAAACAGTGTGAATGAAAGATCCCCGTCTTTCCCCTTCACTAAATCTTAAATTGGGTGTTTTTTGTAGACTTTTGCAGCGTTTTTTATTTATTTATTTTTCATTTTTTATTTTTATTTTATGGAAACAGCTCCCAGATACAGGCATCGGCACATCACAAAATATTACAGGGGCCGAAACTGGAATAAATTCATGGCAAAAGTTTAGCATGAAAAATAGACAAGATTTTCCCTCGTTTGTTTTCCATGGTACATCAAAGAGTTTGTTTTAAAGTTATAAAGGAAAGATAAAGGCTACACTAGAGTCAATGTTTCTAAGAGGAACGCCACAGGCATTTTCTTGAACAAACATCGAGTCCGCGCGCCTACGAACAAGCGCGCGCGCACAAATCAGAGATGGTGTTAAACCGCGGCCCGAGCTTTTCTCTGTATCAACATGAGACTGTAAATTTGTCTGACCTTAGATACTGAGGAGAAAATGGATCCGCTTGAGGGAACGCTTGTACTTGTTCCTTCCCATCAGCCTCCTTCAAAATGTCAAATTTGCTTTTCACCTCGCAGACACAAAGCTCCGACTATACGTGTCCACCACCACAGTATTAGGCTGACTAATGACAATTAGTTTTGCTCCTCATTAGTATCCGCCAGAGTCCCAAGAACCCCTGTCTTATTAGCAAGGATACAGCTTCTGTCTCCAAGATAGAAATATAGATGTGTAGAAAGATGTCTCTGTATTCAATTAGGAACATTAGAGGTGTTTGCTCCATCTTACTAGGTTTTGCATTATAATTTCCTCCATCCTCCTTCTCCATGCCACTGTGGCTCCCTCCCCCAGCGACAGCCTCCTCCTCACCCTTTTATGTCCACTTCACCTCCTCACAGTTCACCCACTAATACCCCGCTGTTGTTTAGCTGTTTGCCTCCGACACTTTGCCGTCTTACTCTCTGCCTCTGCCCCCCCCCCTCTCTCTCTCTTCATCTCAGGGTTCGTTTCATTGTCATGTTGCTCACACTGTGTCAGTCCTGAATGTCTCAAGCTGTCACAGTTTGTCACGGTTGATGCGGAATGTCAGAAATAATTGCTCGAGATAGCAAATGAATGGAAGCATGCTCTGGGGCCACGTCGTACTCTTCCTCTCTCCTGCTCCTGTCTGTAAATGTAGAGGGTCAATAAGGCGCATCAAGCTATGAATAGACACATTTAAAGGGAGTAGGTCATTGTTTTTGTCTTTAATCCTGTTAAAGCCTCTGTGATTCCAACTTAGGGCTTCTTTATTTACACAAAGTTAAGTATTTGAACATTTGAACATTACTCGCTGAGCGATGTGATTGCCATGTCCCTGTTAGCTTTCGTTAGCATCACAATTTAAAACAAGGAAAATATATGTAGCCTGCGTGTAAACAGAATATAATAGTGTTATATTTATAACAAAACACATTGAAAACAACAAATTTTCAGTTCAGTCACATAGCTCAGCCAAATAAAAGCACACCTATGACAAATTTTACATGTTCAGTGAAATTAAAAAGCTAAAGATGAAGCTAGAGCAGCTAGTGTAGCTCAAAGGCAAAAGAGGAAACGACTCGCCTGTCTCACAAAAACTGAAAATTGTTTATTTTTCCTATAGCAAATGAGGTGTTATGCCGTTGTTACAGAGCTTTAGAAATGTTGGTACGTAGAATTTGCAACCTACTAGCGTAGGGCTAGCTGTTTCTCACTGTTTGGATAACACACAGACATGAGGGATCAAATAATGGACAAGAATTTGATTATTGTGTATCCTAAATGCCAAATCTTAAATTTCACACAGATTAAGTCAGAACTTTTTTGCATTTTGCAGGTGTCAGGCTGTCAGGTGAGCTTACGTGAAACCAGCTTTGTCTGTGTGCAGTGCTACCAGTTACAGCTGATGCTTTCCAGCCCAAAAGCTGTTCAGAAATTAGTACTTCATCCATCCAGATTGCTTACATTTGTGATGCTTATCATAATAAGCAATCGAAACTTCGAAATCATCCAGCGTGCACTTGGTTGTATTTCAAATAAGCATTAAATTACAAACAATTAGTAAATGGTCCCAAACCAGTCCACATTTGTTTACCTGTGCAGCTCTATTTTTGCCCACAAAATAAAATTAATAAAAAGGTCAAAGGTCAAAGAGGTTTTTTTATTGCCATTTCAACCATATATAGCAGGCTCAGTACACAGAACAAAATGAACTTGTGGATTTTTTTAATTATTAAAGAAACGCTAAAGATAGCTGACATTTTCACCCAGAGCTGTCTGTTTGACGTAATTCTAAGCACTCCGTATTTATTTGCGTGTTTTTGTAATTCTTTCTTTAAAGATAATTCTTGTTTTATTAGATTGGCTTTCTACCATATTTGGTGCTATGGCGTTGCAGTGATGCAGCGCTGTCCTCTCCAATGAGTGTAATGTCATCATAGGCAGTGGCTAAAGCTACAGAAATGAATCCTGAAACATGCTTTTTTTCTTGAGGAACCTGCAGAGAGAGATAATTTCCGAAGCCGTTCCTCTGCCTGCTTTGCATCCACAAAGCTGTACATAAGGAAATGCAATTAGGAAAACCAATTACTTCTTGATAAGTAGTTTCTACAAGACAGCGTTGTTGGCATGATAAGGTTTGTTACGAATGGGCTGCACAGTTTTGCCTTTTGTTTTTCTTTTTTGTGTGTCAGTGTGGGCTCCAGTGTCTGGGCCCAAGGACATTTCGACACGTGGACATAAGAAGCTAATGCTGCTTTCTGTACCCAAATGATTTTATTTGCATTTGCCTCAAATCTTTATCAGCTCATTTCTGGAGCAAATAAAGAGAGTAAAGTGCTGACTTCATACAAGACATTGTGAAGATTAAACAAGCATAATCAAAGGAACACGCGCTATTGCAGCTTGTGCATAATAAACAGCGTTTTGACTCACAGTGACACTGTAATGCCTGCAAAATAGGTACAAGCTGAATTGCTGGTGTTTGATAATGAAAAATTATGCACCGTAGTGAGAACGCTCAGTTTAATGTTTTTAATCTGAGAGGCGTCCCAGTTTTGACCTGTTATTCCTTTGGGAGCGCAGCTAGTCATCCTGAATACAAATAGATGTCAATGTTGTTTTTGGATCTTTTTTTTTTTTTTTTCAGTTGTAGCACGACTTTCTCCAGAACAACCTAGCTTCATAGATTTTAATTTACACTGTCAACCCCTCAATTCATTAATTTCCCTAAAGCTTCATGTTAACTGGACATCATCCACCGATCGCTTCTACTGTCTAAATATCATCCTGAAGTCGCGCAGTGTAACTGTGAAAAATAAAATCCCCCTGGTCAACAGTGTCGGTGGCAGGGTGCCAGAGAGAAGACGGTGCCTGTGGCGAGGGAGAAAAGGGGAGGCGGGGAAGGAGAGTCAGAGGTGGTATAATCACCAAGGGCACCGTGCTAATGAAAACACCAGAGGAGCAACAATAGCAATAACAACAGGAGGGCACCGCTCGTCATCTCCTGACAGCAGGGCAGAGGATACCGACTCTATATCTGTCATTATGTCCTTGGTGGAACTTCATATGAATCACCACATATGAATCTATGCATTTTCAGTAATATGTTTTCTCTTTTTTTCTACATGTGTGGTCTTAACATTACTCTCCTTTCAGTTGCTTTTTTTCCATTAAGTCCCACTGGAATAGCAGGAGGTACATGTCTGCCTTTTATTCCCTGATTTATTTGTTACTAGCACCAGTCACGACAGCACCATATCAACAGTTTATACATATATATAGTATAGTTTATATATATGTGTACACACACACATATACAGTATATATATATATATATATACACACACAAGTGAACGTTGCTTTAATTACGGATTTGTACTTTTGTGTAGAAAAACAATACTGGAAACACCAGTTGGACTATCAGTGGAACAAGCCTGTACACACTGGTGTCATCAAGTGTTCAATACTGCAACTAAACCAAATCCGATTGTCATGGTTCTGGTTTTTTTGATTCCTGTGTTCATGTTTTGAGTTGTGTTCATGTTTCATGTTTTTCAGTTTCCTGTTTTATTTTGTTAAGTTCTTAGTTTCCTGTCTTGCGTCCCTTCCTGTAACTTCCCGCCTTTGTGATTGTCTTCCCCGTCTTGATTGGTTTCACCTGTTCCTCGTGTGTGTCTACAGTCCTGCTTTTACCTCTGTTGTCTCTCACATCCTACTCTTTTCCACCGTTTCTCTGTGTACCCAGTGTTTTCTGTCTCTAGTCCTGTGGTGTTACGTTTTTTTGTCTTTTTGAAAGTTTTGATTTTTGTTTTTGGTTCTCCAGCCATCTTAGCAGCACGTTGTGTTTCATTTGTTTAATTTAATTCAGTTTTTGCCTACTCCTGCCTCCTCGCCTGTTGTCCAGCATTTGGGTTGTTCCTCACCTTAAAAATCCATGACACTGATGCAACAGAAATCAAGCACAACGATGCTACATCGCTATTATACTGCCTTCAAACACGCATTGTCAGTGATATCCCTGGAGTAATCGGGTAATTGGGTCCTTTTAACATGACAGCTCCTCATCTAGGTGACCCAGCAGGGTCTCGGCTTACGATAGAGCAGCAACAAACCATGGGTCTGCCTTCTGAGTGCTCAGTCATATTTATTTGAACCTACTGAAACGCCTGTACCATTCCTCGCTCCTTCTCAGCAATCTCTCATCCTCACATTTATATTTCTCCAGGGAACCGGTGCGCTTCAACGTATGAGAATCCACCTGTCAGTATCAGCTGCTGAGCCGTGTGCCCCGGAGCAAACAGGTCTCAAACATCTTGCTCAAAGCCAAGTGGACAGAAAGTGGATCTCACTCACTTTCGGTGTTTGCAAATGACCCACTTCTGTGCACTGCTAAGTTGTGGTGACGCTGGTTTACAGAGGCATCGCCCACGCCCACACCCACGTCCACGCCTGAGTGTTTGCTGAGCCCTTTATATGACCGCCTTGTAATACTTGATTGATGTTTAGTCAGCCCTCATACTTCTCACCTCATCAGTATTCATGTATCGATCTCCTCAGCGTCTCATTTTCATCGTCGGTTAAACCCCCGTCATTTATTTCACAGCAGTGAGTTTGTGGCCCGTGGATTCTGTCCGTGCGTTTATATATTGAGCAGAAACTGAATGTATAAAATATCAGCCTCATATTGATTTGAAACACGCTTGCACAGCATGCTTGTTTCAAAGCTTCAGGGTTATTTTAATAACTTGCTAATGGCCTTTTTTTTCTTGGAATCACCTCAGTAGTAATATTTTGGAGAGATAGGAGTTCAGATGAAATTCTAGACCAATTTTTTTTTTCTTCTCCCTTCGAGATGATTATTTTTTTTATAGCGCAGAAGGACACAGTAGGATTAGAGAACAAAGAAAACGAGCCAAACGCAGTGGTCATAACAATTTCAGCTGAGGTAATCTGTGGAAATTGCATACATTTGCTTTTTAATAGGGGTCAGACAACCTTGTGTGCAGCATGTCTCTGAGGATTTTCTGCTGTCCTCCCTGAAATCAATAATGGCAGGCCACGACGCAGCGTCGCAGTTTTATTTAACAACAAACATGTCTTTGAACTGCTTCATCCCATCCATCAAAGAGGGGGAGGGATTTATATGAGCAATAAAAGGGGAGGGAGATATGGAAACGGCGCCAAGTGTCCCATGTACTGAAGTCTCTTCTGCTTTGTTCCACATTGGAGGTTCTGCCTGTCTCACTGCCTGTCCGGGCTACAAACGCTCATTTGGCAGGACATGATCAAACGTATTCAAATTCTAGCCTCTCCTGCATCCCATTAGTCTGTGTGTGACTCTCTGCGACCTTGAGCATAGTTTGAATTTCACATTAACAGACCTGGACTTCAAAATGCAGTTTACACTGCTGTTGTAAAAGTGCTTTTTTATTGTTTTCTTTGCAAACATTTTAAAGCTTAAAGGTCACTGATGATGTTTAATGTATTACACTCTGATGCTTGCAGGCGTGTGAGGCTTCCACTCTGGAAATAAAGAGCATCAGATTAAGTGTAAAACAGCATTCTGGTGCTGAGATTGCACAGACGTCTAGGAAAAAAAGACTTCTCCCATTTGCTAGAGGACGCGAGTCAAATGATGCATGTCTCAGGAAAACCCTAATCCCAATAGTCTTGAGTTTCACCCAGAGAAAGGCTGATTTTATTTTCACTCAGGGAAAAAGAAAACCTGGGTCAGCTAAGAATATTCAGCACAAATGCAGTGAAATAAACCAAACATTTCACCTTTGCTTTGTCGTAAATGAAAAAAAAAGTGAGTCTTTTAATCTGCGTGGTAGATAGGAGACGAGGACAGCTTGTAGCTGAGGTCGGGGATAAATTTCTGGTGTTGCCATCTTCAAACACCTCTTTGAAGCCAGGGAATCACATCTGGTCAGTCAGATTGTGGAGAAAAAAAGTACTATTTTGTCCTATACACGGCGGTGCAGTACTCGGCGCTGTCGCATTTCTGCATAAACCTGTTGATCAACTTCAGTCCTGACCTGGTTTTACTGCCACCAGCTCTACTGTTGGGTTCAGTCTCACTTCATGCAGCATGTTTGCTTCTAGACACTGCGAGCTTTAAGAAAAGAAAAAAAAAAACAGTGAAAGAAAGAAACTGTGTATACGCCATCATCCCAAAAGCAAACCGCTGTCAGACAAAATCTATTGTTTAGGTCCAGTGTGACCTTTTTTGTCTTTTAAAGAGTGTGAACTTCACAAAAACACATCTGATCTGAGCCTTTCACCTCTAATCTAGATCTCTCACATGTGGTCCTGAATCCGACAGACGACCTCAGTCATTTCACTGAGGAGAGACTCCCTTCAGAGAAAACTGTGATGATTTTATTTAATCATTTACTTAGACGATTAGACCCATTCATATTTGAAGGAGCAGGAGGAGGATTGGTCTCCGGCGGTATTTCATGTCCGCCGGCGATGATGTGATTGGCTGGTAGAGATAGCAGCAAAAATCTGAATGCCGAATAGTCAGCCGATTGGAGAAGGAGTGACAATGAATGAAGCTATGGCTTAAGCCGAGCTTTGTGCGACTCTTACCTTTAGATCAATACATGGCACAGTGCTGAGTCGCCCCGATTCAGGCATCTTGTAGTTTGGCGTAGCTGTTCATATCACTCCTGGCGCCTCCTCTGACCTGTTTATAGAAGCAGCAGCCACTGCTCGGAGAAGTAATCCAACATTTTTCTTTCTTATACTCAGCCTTGCTGTTATTTGCTCCCAAACTCACCAACTTCCTCTAAAAAAGAACTTATTAATGAAGGCTTAAACCCTGATTTCAGTGGCTGATTGTGAATATGAGTTTCTTCTTCTTGACATTTGACATCAGTCTCACGATCAGAGTATTACTTGCAGGTCTTGCATTGTGAATGTAGGCAGAAATAGGTCATGAACAGTCCGTGCCTAAATAGCACTTTTCTACCTTAGTGGAAGCCGCCAACCCTGCTATCTGTGAAGAACCCGCTCTACCACCTGAGCCACAGCGCAGCTATTAGCAGCATAACGGTCAGATGTGTCTCTCCGGACCTAGCGGACATCAGAATCAGAGCTAAAAGGAGACATAGCTTGAAATGAATGCGGCTGTGGCTCAGTGTATGCCGGAGGTGTAAACAACGAACCGACATTAAAATGTGCTGAACACTAAACCTGTGCTTTTAAGGCGCGTCCGCTGCCCCTCCGTCATCACAACACGAGTTAGAGTTAAGTTTAATTCAAGCTAAAATCACAAAGTGAGCCATAAAGAAAAAAAAACATCAGCTCTGCATGTATGATTTATTTTACTCAACCTTTAAATCGTTCACTTCCATCACAATTTATATCCTCCATAAACATTTCAACACCATACACACAGATGTTTTTATTATTACAAATATTCAGATATACTCTGTGCACTAAAGTGGAAACACTACTGAACAAAAGTCCTACATGTATAATCTTAGAATAAAATTATTACAGCATTATTAGGCCACAAAGGTAACTTCACCTACGAAATCAAAAATAAAAGGAGACAGAAGGCAGTGGATCTAGAGGCACTGAGATGCAGAACTAATAATTTATCTATGAAAATAAAAACTTCTAAAAGCCCAAATAATCTGGAGTGGAGTGAGGCTGAAGTTTGTTTCACATTTACATCGTCCCCTGTGTTTAGACCATCGGCGGGAGGCCGCATTAACATTTCAATGCCCGGGCAGATCTGTGAGTCTGTGCGCGTAACATACAGTTTTTTTTATATTTGCAACAGTCTGTGCGAGGAAGTGCGCTTCTTGCTGCTGGTGCAGATACATGAAAGGCACTCGGAGTGGATGTTACAGTACTTACAAAATGACAAATTAGCATCTATTATGTACAACCAATTACGGAATGATCATGAGGCCGCTGACCGATGGGTCGCGCCAACGTCTTTGTGAGACAGCGAGTCTTCACCATATTTAATCACAACTGATCTGCGTGCGCCTACGATTGTAATAGGTATAAACAAACGATACAGTTCCACACATTTCAATTTCAGGAACATCAAGTAATCCATCAGCAGTACTTCAGTCTGTCTTTAGTAACAAAGTCATCACACTGTGAGTACAAAAAAAAAAACAATCTCAGTGTTTGCTAAGAAATATCGCTGTGAATAATAAAGTGCTGCTAAAAAGATAACGTTCCTCAAACATTTAAAGAGAAGACAGGTGAAACAACAGTGATTGACTCGTAAAAATCAGGCGGAATGAGCGAGACTACAGAAATTCCTTTAGCCGCTACAGCACACAACAGGAAGAGTGAGCGCAACACGACGCTGCACAGTTCAAGGTTGAGTACAAGCCTTGCACCGCAGCGATAAGTGTCCACCTCCTGGGACACACAGATGGAGATCATAGAGGAGTGCCTGGTGTTTGAGCAAAAAAAGATTCCATTCATTTTGGTCCACGTTATATAGAGTAGATTTGTTTTTCTGCTTCAGAGAGGAACAGAGCTGCAGCCCCCGACTGTGTGAAAAGATCCAGACAGCTCTCGAGCCAGTTCAGCTTCCTACGTGTGACACAGAGAAAGAGAAGAGAGTGGATCCCCCACTGACGGAAGCTTTTCGTCTGGATCAGGGCGCTCTGACCGGACCAAGCGATAAGGCGGAGGAGGCTTGATTGTTTTAGACTGGGAACTCACAAATAGCACATTTTATTTTGGTTTTGTGGCGGCTGATTGTGTTTGGATACTTTTCTCATGTCATGGTACTGTGAATTAAGGATTTACTGATTCAGCTTCAGCGTAGACACAGATGCCCAATTCATCACTGGTTGTAGTGCAGATTAGTTGTGAAATTGATCATTTGGATGTGGTTTAGTATTTATGGACAGAAATCTTACATTAAAAAAAAGACATTTTCAGTCTGAAATGTCAAAAACATTATAAAATAAAAACAAATATTTGTAGGGAGCAACAAAAAAACTGCAGCATGTGACAGCTCCAGCGTGCATATAACTTCCTCTCCGTGGAGCACTTTTTCTGAAGGCACTGCTCCATCTGGTGGCCAAGTCTAGCCGTGCAGCTTCTACAGTGCTAAAGTCTGAAGTAATACAGCATTACAGTATGAAATATTTTACACACACACTTGTTTCAATAGCGCTCCTAAACCAGATAGTACTGTAACAGGCCACATAGAACACAGCATAAGCACATGTCAGAAATATATTCAGTGAAAAATAGTTATTAAAAAAGGTTGGTTGATTGATGCAGACACACCCTTTCCTTATTTAAAAATATCTTTAGAATATTAAAAACCTTCCCCATCTATCCTCAGCTCCCCTCTCCACAATTTCCGGGCGACATAGTGCCCACCGATTGTCTCTGTGTGACATGAGAGGAGCAGCCGAAGACGTCATGTTGGAGAATCATACAGGTCTGCCCCGTGTTTGGTGATGACGCCCGAAATGTGGTGACGGTGTGAAAATTACTCTACCAGTAGGTCGGTCTATTTCTAGCCCGCAGGCCTGGACTGAGAAAGAGTCTGTCTGAAAAGTTCAGAACGGGTCCCTCAGAGCTGAGAGTCAGCTCCCAGGCTGTTGAGCTCCTCCGGGTGCTTTTCCAATCCGGCGGACGTCTGCCGGAAGCCGGATGAAATCTCGTCAAACGTCCGGCCCTTGGTCTCTGGCACTTTGAAGTAAGTGAAGATGAAGAACATGAGCAGCAGCACGATGAAGATGACGAACACGTAGGCGCCGCACAGTTCCTGAGGAGAGACGTGAGACGAAACACAATTATTCCTTCTTCCTTACAGGGTTCAGTCATCAAGTCATCTGACAGTGAGGATAGATTAACTGACTACTTTGTCTCAGAGGCAGAGAGCAAAACAAAGACTTTCCTCCTTCACAGTACTTTCTGGTAGCTAAACCTTTTAAATATTAGAGAACAGTTAGATGATGCCAGTTTAAAATGCCGTGACTCAGGGAATCTTCCTGAAAAGGTGCAGCTCTAAGTTCTGACTGGTTCCAGTTCAGTTGTACGTCGCTCAAGTCATGAGAAGCAGACTAATTCTGCCTCATTTCCTGTTTAGATCTCCTCTGATCAGCTGATGTGTGCGTCAAAACTTGCTTCTGTGGTATTTTAGAGCTCAGGGGAAATTGTTAGACGAGACGCAGCTTTCAAAATGACCTCAAGCTGGGCTACTTTGTTCTTAACTTCTAAATGTTTTCTCAAGTTGTGGTCAAAGCTGTAACTCACTTCATCTTTTTAACTCTCTGCGCTACTGTTTATTTTTAGTTAATCGAACCTGGTCGATTTAAAAACACTGCGATCGTGGCTTCGTCACTTGTGAAGGAGCTTGCAGTCACTTCTTCTCACCTCTACATACTGAAAGCCCATTCCCACTATGAAGTTGGCGGTCCAGTTGCAAAACCCAGCCACAGCCATGGCTGAAGGCCTGGGTCCCTGTGAGAACAACTCTGCCACGATGAACCAGGGGATGGGACCCGGTCCAATCTCAAAGAACGCCACGAAGGCAAAAATTGCCACAATGCTCAAGTAGGACATCCATTTGAGCTGCTCCTGTAAAACAAAACAAATAAAAAGACATGGATTTAGCTTAATCAACGCATGTGCAAATAGACTTCGTTCATCAATAGATCACAAGACGTTTGCGTTTGTCAGAGATACACTTACCAGCAGAGCCAGGGCGATGGTCATCAGGAGGGCAGATCCAGCCATCCCCAGCAGCCCCAGGAGGTGCAAAGACCTGCGTCCGGCACGTTCCACAACAAACAGCTACACAAAGAAAAACACAAGATGAGGAAAAGGGTCAAGTAATGCAACGTACCTGTACTCTGTTCACTCCTCAGACACATACATGCTTCAACATTTGACTGTTTGACTGTAAAACTATTTCTGACCAACAATTATGTCCAACAAAATGCACATTTTTAATCTCTACTGTAACGATTATCTCACTAAAAACCCTACAGCTCTGCACAGCACTCACCGACACCACCGTGAAAGCTGTGTTGACAGCTCCGGCCCCGATTGTGGCGTAGATGGGCTGCTCGACTCCGGCCTTCTCAAAGATACGAGTGGAGTAGTAGAACACCTAAAACACAACAGGCACGATTAACTTCCTCTATTTTCGTCTCTTCTCCAGAATCTCAATGACAGTCTTTAGCGGGGACACTGAGATAATGTCTGGGCCTTGAAACTCACAGCGTTGATGCCAGACAGCTGCTGGGATAGCTGCAGCATGATGGCGATGATGATGGGCGGGCGGTAGATGGGCGAGCGGAAAAGCTCCATGATGGTCACCTTCTTCTCCCTCATCATCTGCCGGCTCTCCTCCTTCATCTCCTGCATGTCAGCGCTCACATCATTGGTGCCGCGGAGCTTCTTGAGCACTGGAACGTGCAGAGATCAGTTGAATACTTCAGTCGTGCAGCTTCAGTAAACATCATCTTAAGCTGTAATGTTAATATACTATGTCCTCTCACCAGACTTGGCCTTGTTCTCTTCGTTCTTGTTGATGAGCAGGAAGCGGGGGCTCTCGGGGGAGAGAGGCAGCAGGATGCACTGTACCACGGCAGGGATGAAGGTGAAGCCCAAGAGGAGCGGCCACAGGTCGTCGTTGCCCATGATTACCTCCAGTCCAAACACCTAAAACGATGCAAACGACCGCCGATGAACCATCTGCACAGCTTCCACTTTTTGGTGGCTCGCAGGGTAACCGCTAAAGCTACTGGAGCGACTTCTGTTCACCACCAACCTGTGCGATGAGGATGCCGACGACGATGCCCAGCTGGTGCAGAGTGCCCAGGGCTCCTCGCAGGGATGTCGGGGAAATCTCGCCGACGTACATGGGCACGAAGCCCGTGGAGAGGCCGGAGTAGAGGCCGACCACGAAGCGACCGATGATGAGCATTTCCCACGAGCTCGCCATCTTGGAAAAGCCCATCAGGATGGCTGCGATGAAGGCGAGGATGTTGGCCATGAGCATCGAGTTCCTCCTGCAGAGAACAAGATGAAATCACGGAATCACTATTTCATTTCAACGTAACTTTTTGAATTAAGATGCACAAATGGATGGCCTTCACTGGTTCGGACTTTTCCCTACTTTCCATCAAGAGCATCGACATCGCACTGTGTTTTTTTAGAAAGGATTTTATCAGTTGTTTACCTTCCCAAGCGGTTGACGAAGAGTCCGACAGAGAATGAACCAAAGATGCCTCCGACAGAGAAGATGGAGACGGAGACGGACCACACGGCTGTCAGGGAGGTTTTGGTGATGGGCTCATTGTAACGTTCGAACCACGTCTCATTGATGAATTTCTCAATGATCTGGAGAAAAAAAAAACGAGGCTTTTAATGCAAAGAAACATAAAGAACCGGCTGTGCTCCGGGTTTTCTCCCATTCTGTGTCACACTGCATGGTAATCAAACCACTTAGAAACAGAACCATCACTATAAAACAGTCCCAGTGCTTCAGGATCAGTTGTACATGTTGGCAACGGAGCTGTCACTCTGCGGCCAGCTGATGGCAGCACTGCATAGTTACCACAACTTCCTGAAATGCAGGAAGTTCACAAGAGATGGTGTCAAGTTACTGGTCATGCCTTCCCCACGACATCACAGATGGGTATGTTGACAAACACACCCTGGAGAGCTGGTGACAGGGCTTAAGTAGCAACGCCTGCGTCTGTTCGTGAGTGTGACGGCTCTCACATGTCACACAAAAAAGGTCACCACCCCGTCTGCAACTGCTCGTAACACAGACCAGCTGACCAGACCGGCTAACTATTACCAAATATTAAATGTGCTTCTGTCATGTGCTGCTGCGATAGTGTAACGCCACCTTTATTTGCTTTGGCAGTTCAGCAGAGATCGTAATGTACCAGCGCTCGGCGATGGCATCTGGAATAAAATGCTCGTGGTGAGGCAGGCCAGGCTGTCGCTTGTTAAGGGCTTTTCTGGTGGAGGGATGCGTGTGGAGGGACAGTCTGATACCGTTACCCCTGAGCCTGGGTCGCATCCACTTACACTCACAAGACCTCACACGGAGATATCACAAGTATGTTATCATGTAGTGTAGCAGGCCGCTGACCTTCATCCCCTCACATATACCCTTTAAACCGTCCTTATTTAGAAGAACTGATCTCTGGGTTTGAACCTGTGCGAGCGATTTCCATAGGTTCTGTTGTGCTTTACCTGGGTGCTCCGGTTTTATCCAACTTTCAGCATAAATAAAGATATATTTGCTTTTAATGCTCTACAGATATTTACCTTTGAATTACATTTAGATGATAAAATACCAGACTGACCTAAACTGGCCCAGATTAGTTCTTACGGCCTCCTGGGTGCAGTGGAAACCGGTTTTGAACATCATACCCTCCCTTTTTTTTTTTTATAAATTCTAATTTAGATTTATCAGATCGCACAGTGGCTGGAAAACAGGGAAAGAGGTTGAGGAAGGCACAGGTCATTGGTTGCACATTCACTTAACCATTATGCTGTGGCAAAAATCTGGTTATTTATCTGTTACATTCACCAGCTATGTGCTAACTGTGCTAGGCAAATGGTACACAGTGGGTTTTTAGAGCTTTGTCTCTTAAAAGACCTGAACACCACAGACTTTATGTGAGTGGTTAGAGTGAATCCAAGGTGCTGGCTGGACCCTCAAAGAACCGTCTCTGTAAAACTGAAAAGAAAAACTCCTGATTCAGATCATAATTTGATGCGTTTCCCTACCACAAGAAACTGCCTTTATACTGATTTCAGAGTGTCATTTCCTGCATTGATTTTCTATGACTATATAAGACAATGGACTGCAGAGTCCAAACAAGCAGCTGGCTGCACCTACACAATGAAATAAGCTCTCTATTCATGCCGTCAGCTTGTCGCTGGTGTTGGAGCTGAGTCATGGCGAGGTTGTCAAGACGAGGAGTGTGTTCAGTCACCAGCAGGGTCTTAGTTCAACAATGAACATGTGTCAGAAAATGCAGTAGTTTCTGTGTTTATTCATTCCCCGAGTAGATCGAAAACTGACCCAGAACACCATGTTTACCCGTCTGAGACAGTTAAACAGATAAAGTAATCTCAGGAAGGAAGAGAGGTGTCGCTAAAATAAAACTACTAGTTACATAAGGCTAGAATTTGAAAGGGTGTTCAGGCAGACATGCAGCAGGAGGACGACAAAGCCAGGCAGGCCCTTGAAAGAGCGTATCTAATCAGAGACGCTCAACCGCAGCACAGCTAGGCCTGTGTCAAAGGCAGCAGCAGCGGCATCACCGCAGCCTTTATTGCACACAGGAAAAATGGACTGTGATAATCTAGGGTGTTGTTGCAATATAAAAAGTTTGGTTTTGTACAGTTATAGCCTGGAGCACTGATGCCTCACAGCAAAAAGGTACTGGGCCTGTGTCTGCGTGGGTTCTCTCCAGGTACTCCAGCTTCCTCCCAAAGACATGCTGGTTAGGTTAATGGGTGATTCTAAATTGGCCGTAGGTGTGAATGTGAATGGTTGTCTGTCTCTCTGGGTTAGCCCTGCGATGGACTGGCGACCTGGCGAGCATTGAGATCCTGTGTTAAGTTTGTTTTTCTTCTTAACTACTAACATGTGACAGTGCTTATACCTAACAGGTTGTCTCAATACCCCGGCCCGGCATTGGGACAAGGATAAAGAGTCGTGAGGACAAGTTCACACTTGCCCGCCGTGCAACAGGCTGCGTATTTACAGCCTCCCTCTCAGTGTGCAGCCCCTCAGAAGGCACGCGGTGGCAGAGCATGAAGCCAAACACGTGCCGCTGTTATTGTGCAGAAAAGTCTGCATTGCACTAACAAGTGTGGTGTTCTGGATGGATGAATAAAAGATCACATAATGTGAAACACAGGTCGTTGATTATGCGCTTAGAGCTGCACCGATCAGTCGATTAAAAGAGAAGTTCATTAATGAGCTGATTGGTTGATTATTAAAGACATTTTTAGGCTAACATTGCCAAACAGACATTTGCACTCTGTAGATTGTGGGAGATGTTTACTTTATTTAGCGTTTGCATTTCATAATCAAACTGTTAACTGATTAATCACAGAGAGATCAGATTCTCTGTTCATTTCACGTTAATTTCACATTTTTTCTTCTGCAGCTAAATATAATCGTATCCTGTCTTTGCCTTTTGGCTGATGAACACAGTCCTCTTTCATAAGTGGTCCTTCAGCTCTGACAGTGTGATGATAGTGGGCAGCTCAGGTGAAAACGTGGCTGTCCTCACAACAAACAGCTGTGACTGTGACAGTCAGTCTTCAGCACACAGGGCCTTTTGCGGATGTCAAAGGTAAATAAAAGGGCGCAGAGCTCGGGCCTGTCTGGCAGCACACCTGTGGCTCACGGAGAGACAGCTGTGTGCGTAGCCACAGGGTGTGTTCAGACCAACGCGAACAGTCCTTGTTTACACGCGAGGCATTGTCGATATTCACCAGGAAATGAGATTCTTTGTTGTGAACCTGCCTGTTAATGAAACCCACTGCTCCTCAGGGGGCATGGAAACATATTTCCTATTACCTTCTTTTGTTGCGGGGATTGTGACTGTCTACATTTCATTTCTTCTAAATTTCATAGTCTGCCATTTAGCTGTCGGCTGCTGACATAGACAGGACCAAATTTGGGCACAGACACGCTCTCTTTTGTACAGATGTCCTTCAATTGAGCTATTATTATCTCACCTCTTAACCCACACTGCCCCGTTCTGTCCTGCTCTCCAGTCCAGCAAGAGAGTAAACAGCCAGCTCTGGCACAAGGTTAGCTTAGCTATTTATAATAATAATACATTTTATTGTAAGAATGACAGAATATATGCACTAATCATGCCTTTAAACCTCCTGAAGAGTTGTTGCATCTGACCGTGCTTGCATAGCTCACCTTCTGGGGCGCATTGATGACACCTGTGTTGTATCCAAACTGCAGGGAGCCAATCACAGCCGCTCCAACGGCCATCAACAGCGGGAGCGTGATTTGCTGCAAGAGAGGAGAGGAAGTGTTGTCAGAAAGCAGACCAGTTTGACCAGATGCTCACCATTTCATCAGCAGAGCCAAAACGCACTCATTGGTCTGAAGGCTGGCATGAGCACAGATAAGATCAACGGTGGTATCGCATTTACGGTTTAGAAACTCCTACACGTATCAGTTTACGGGCCGAAAATAAAAATTATTGCGAATTCTTTGGAGATAAAGGATTCGCTATCTCCTGCGTCACTGATGACAAAGTAAAAGTATCCTAATTAAGACTTTTTTGAAGCACAAGGGAAATTTCTTGGAAAAAAAAACCACTCTTGACAACCACTAGTTAAGGCCCTGTCCACATGTACGAAAACGATCTTTTTCGTACGTGTGGACAGGGCCTAAGAAACATAGGTATAAGATAAGAGGAGGGCAGATAGGAAGATAAGAAGGATAAATGATAAGGTGCAATAATATCTTGACGACAAAGAAACAGGAGTGTCAAGCTCTAACTGTACTGGAAATACTAAAGATTTTCAAACAGATAAATAATCTGGTCTGCTTATTATTGTTTTCAGGTCTGGGCTCCATATAATCCATATAACTGAATAAACCTGCTTCTTGAAAGGAGTTGGGTCTTGGGTCTCCTCATGTTTTTGTCTGCGTCCCTGTTATTACAGAGCTCATTTCAAGCTTGATCTCAGTGGAGCCCAGTAGATTAAGTGGAGATTTTCCTCATACCAAAAAGTTAATAAAGCGATGCAGGGGTACGTCTATTTCCTGCTCTCAGACCGGGAAACAGCCTGAAGCTGCTGTCTACCGTTTTGTTGTCGTTCACGGAAAGACATTACCATTTCTACTTAATAACATACACCCCTGCTTTCAAATATAACTTGAAGATGTAGCGTTCCACTCATGTGTTTTCCACCGTTAAACACCAAATGCGTGATTTTTTCCCTCTTTCATATCTCACCACCAGTCATCTTGTCTGGGTGATTAATGGTGCTTCCCCTAAAGTCTCCTGATTCTCACCAGCTAGCTTCTTCGTATTATGGCAACAAACGATCGGACCTTCGCAAAGGGTAGATGTCACCTGAACGACACAGTGAGCATAAATACAACATGTTGCTGCAGGAAACAAATCTGTGTATAATTAACATACTGGACTGGACAGACACAAACAAGGTCACAAAAAGGATGTGAGGTCGGTCAAGATCACTACACAAACAAAAGTGTCACTACAAAACACTTCCCGGGGTTATCAAGGCAATGTGTCCTCTAACAAGATATAAAACCACGTACAGTGCATTTAAAAATATCCCTATACTATAATGCTATCATGCTAACATGAGACTATTACGGCACATTAAAAAGTCAGACGCAGACATTTAAAAGATGTGTAAAGTAAAGCGATGGTCAACAATACCAAGGCTCCTTGAGGCATGTGAACCACGAGGTTGGTTATTAAGGGACTCAATATGTGCCAATAAAACATTCCTCACACTGTTTCACCACCGCCGCTACCACCACCACCAGTCTAGACTGTTGATACAAGGCAAGGTTCAGGCTGCGGATGTCAAATTCCCCAGCAGAAACTGAGATTCATCAGACCGGCCTGCCTCTCTTTAGTCATCAACCGTCTAGTTTTGGTGAATAGGTGCTCACCGCCGCCTCGGACTTCTGTTCCTGTGTCCTGATAGAGTATCTGTCTCGGGTTTGGTTTCCAGCTCCAACCAGTCTAGCCAGTCCTGTCTCATCAACAAGGCCTTTCGGTTTGTGTTATGCAGTGCCCTACAGCTCCAACAACCAAACTGAACATTGTAATTGTCCAGCGTGTACAATTACTGCCAGATCTGTTGCACCAAACAAGGGGAAAAATGATCAATTGACAGGTGACACCAAACTAAACTCCAGCAAACTTCTCACTATTGATATGGGGTTCATGTTTTTTTCATTTTTTTTTTTTTTTAAGTTCCACAAATTCCTGAATTAAACACCTGGAAAAATGTGCATGTCAAACCAAACTGCTGAAAGATGCTAAAGCTGGACCGCAGAGCTGAATGGAACTGCAGTGTCATGCAGCCGACTTTTCATATATAAACAATGACTAAGCATTCACTCTTTATCAGAGCATAAACTGGCCCCACCCCTTTTCTTAAAATGTCAGTTGAGCCTTCAGGTGGACTATCAGGAATTTTTAATAACTTTTCTAAGAAAAGGAAAAAGAAAAAAACAGCCCCACAAGGTTTCATTAAAAAGTCCAATTCTTAGAAACCGTTTGAGAGGACTGTGCATGCTCTTTTCCCCAAGGCGCTCCTGGCTACTTTCAAACAGGAGCTTGTGAGAGAAGTCTGGGTACATCTGATTTTTTTTTTTTTGTGAGGGCCAGAGTTCCTCCCCTGCATGATGAAGTAAGAAAGAAAACTTGTGAGTGCATTTTAGGAGGCAGACGCTCTTCTAATGTTCAGTGTGAAAGAAAAATGGGCTCGGCTAAAGACAAGGACCCGCCTCCACATCTGAGCCAATGGGATCTCTTGTTAGGAGGGTCATCAAGTCCATAACAGAACTGTTTAGAAACAGTATGTAAACACACACACATACACACTTTCCTTTCAGCAGTGTGGACTGGGCTCTTAAAGGGGCCACGTCGCAAATTGAGGAGACCAACCAGAACCAGAAGAAGTTACTGTCTTTTTTTTTTTTTTTACTATAAACAGCAAAATCCTCTCCAGCCCCTCTGAGAAACACTGTCTCTGGAGTTTGTTAAAGTTCCCTTTTGGGAATAGCAGGAATTATCTGCATAAGAAAAACTCCCTTAAATGTGGATGTTTGAATCCAGCTGCAAACAGCTGTGACAAGTGTGCAACAGAAGCATGTGTTCAGGTAAAATCAAAAACTCCTGTGACATCTTTGCCTCTTTGCCTACATACCATCCATCTGGCCTCAGTTCACACATACTTATAGGGTTAGTCTTATGCAAGAGTAAAATTAGAGGAAATCCAAATGCTTTGAATAAATAAGTTTTGTTTTACAATTACCTACACTGACATTTAATCAGCTTTACCTTTACCCCTGCTCCTCTGCTTTTTATTTACATTTATGGTTCCTAGTACAGAGAAACTAGGAGCATTAAAACAGTGCACGACTTCCTTGCAGGAAAACAATGAAGTCACACCCAAAGAAATTATTCTACGATCATAACTTTGCAGCAGCTGCTAGTAACCGGTCTTCCTTTTCTGAACCGGCTCGAGCGGCTTCCCAGGAAGTGCCAGGCCACCAAACTGCATGGCATGTGAGTCTATAAACCTGAAGCCTTGAATTAGATCAGAGGAGAGGGTGCAGCAAGTTGATTTTACTTCCAGAAAGCTTTCCGTAAGTCATATTAAAAAGAAGTGGAACATTAATCAGTTCCTGGTATGCTGAGCTCACTGTCACATCCCTTCCCTCCTCCCACAAATTCTCTTTGTTTAAATGCTCCCTGGATCCGTCCATGCAAACACTCCCTCTTTTGCATGTAAAAAGCAAAGCGCAGTGTGACTGTGCGCATATCTGCCACGGCTGCGGCCACAAAGCGACACTGTTGATGGCCACGCTGGTTGCTCGACAGCACGGCGTCTCTGCTCTCTTCGTGTAAACACAGCCCGCAGGGTGACAGAGAGCGCTTTAATAAAACATGCTAAACTGCTAAATTTCATGTGAATGTGAATGTAAAATTCAGATTTGTGCAAACATTTGCACACCTGCCCTCCATGACATTGCTTTTCTAAGTCACATAGACAGCCATCAGGCACTGAGGGAATGACAATAATGTAGAATAAGGAAACAACTCAGAAGAGCAGTTTTCTCCAAATTAGGCTATGTACCACCCACACATTGCTTGCACACTCTTTATTTATTATGATCTTGGATCCTTTCTTGTTAACCCCGTAAGTTCTACTAATGCCTAAAAAAGACAAAATAAGTGAGCTGTGACAAAAAAGAAAAAGCTGACGCAAGAGTGACGCAAACAAATACAAACAGGAAAACCAAAAGAGCTGCAGACGGCCCTTCACTGTAAAACTGAAACAGATAACTTACCAAGTATAACCGCCAACGAGGTTGTCATTAGCTACTGTAGATGTTCAAAGAGAATGTAAGTAATGCTGCTCAGATATGTGGGTTTGCCACAACTTCTTTTGCAGAGCCTTTGAACACTTCAGCTGTGCGTCTACTTTCTCAGACGAGGAATCAAATGACATTTTGTTCAAGAAGAAGAATCAGACAAGGATGAATAATTAGGCAAATAAAACGTCTACACATGAACCGCCGTGACGCAGGCCGTTTTCAAGTTAGAGTTCTCTTCCTAAAAACCCTTAAAAGCCTATTTCAGATTATTAATACACTGCTTGAGCATCACCAGAAAAGACAATACTCTACTTTTTTCTTTTCACTGTAACACTACTTTGTTTGTGACTCAGAGGTTTCCCCAGAAACGCAGCTTAAAAACAAAACCAGAAGCAGATGTAATTGGCCCTTTTTTCAGTTCCTCTTAGCCCGTCTGTGCCAGCCCTGTGGCACTGGCCTACGCCGCAGCCATCACGTACTCTCACACGTCACCTATTCGGTCTCGGCTTACGGAGCTGTAGGGAATCCAATATGTGGCCGCCTCCTAAAGCCTCCTCATCCTGACTGCACATCCTCATCAGTCAGGGCAGTTTCCGAATAAATTCACTTTAGGGTTTTAGATCTCATGCGCATGAACAGCATGACGAACATTTTCAGATTCCATTCTTGCACTATTCTACACACAGTGTAATATTTTTTAACATGTTCTATGTATAAATTGTGTGTTAACTATTGTTACTAAAATGAACAACTAAACAAAAACAGCCTGTGTGTTTCTGTAATGAATAATCTTTGTCAGGATTACACTTCTGGTCAAATTCTTCCAGGTGCATGCGCATCTAAAGCCTTTCTTCAAGGGCAAGTATCCTTCATTCCAACAGTACTTGCGGGCAGAAATCCAGGTGACAGATATAATATTAATATATGAGTGATTTAAATGGATTTTAGTTCCTTGTGTGCCCTGTCCCTGCCTCCTGCTACTCCTGGTTATTATTAACCGTTATTCAAACACTGTAAGACAATGAGAAACCATTTGCAAGCCTGTCCCATGAAACATGAAGATCAGATACAATGTGTCTATCGTCATGCTTCTATTTTTGGGCAAGTTATTGGATCTGATGCAAACAGGGTGACTGAGCTGAGACTGGCAACAATTCATTCATTGTATGTGGTTCTTAAAATATGGATGCAAGGTTTAAGGCCCAGGTGTAGAGCTGTTTAGGTAACTCTTGTGTGGCTAAAACAGCTCTGCCCCGACGAGGCATGGGCTCCACTAGAAGGTGTGCTGTTGCATCTGAAACCAAGACAATAGCAGCAGACCTTTTAAGTCCCGCAAGTTGCGGGGTTTTGGTTTGGTGCCATGGTAAGTTGACGTTAGAAGCGTCTGGTTATCTCAGTGTTACTCACTTCACCTGTCAGTGTCATAATCCCATGGCTGACGCAAGGTGTTAAATCACAATTCTTAGATTAAGAACTCAATCTGCTTTTAATAATACTCCAGCATTATTTAGCTCAGGCCACATTACAGAGCAAACAACATCAGACAGGTCAAACTGTGTCTGCAGTGCTGTCTGTGAAAAGATGGACACATTGGGACTGTCAGATCAGATCAAACACAAACGCAAAAAGGACGGGACTGAAGGTGGAGATTTGTACGCTGCGTACTACAGAAAGTGACTTAAACATGCAGCCTGGTCTCCCTGTTCATCACAATTAAAACCCTCCTAGATCTCTTAATCCCAACTTTTGAAGCAGAGCCTCATTATGCCTCATTACAACGTGGCTGACAGCTACACTGTAAGACACGCTGACAGGAGTTAGTCATGCAGACAAAAGTAAATCTACTGTACTGGATTTGAAGAAGGAAAGATTTGGCAGATGGACAAAAAGGAAAAAGATGGAGAGGAATTAAGTCAGCACAATTAAGTCTGTATAGTATGTGGAGAGTTTCTGGCTCCGGAGCACCAATCAAAATACCTGATTGAATGGTTGTTTCATTTAAAACAGAGCAGGTTAACTGTATGCTTGGCCCCAATTAGCATTTTAATTCTTTGTAGGGGTAAGTAAGTGGGTGTTCAGACCAAAACAGACCTGTTTTTTTAATTATACTTTCCAAGATGGCTGACAAGTGAAGTATTCATTAAGGTTACTGATGGAGAAGCTGAGCATATGTTTCTAAAGACTTTTATTATAATTAGACGAGAGCTGCACTGAGAGGATGGAATTTAAACTGAGATGAAAATACATGGAAAATAAGTTTATACTTCTACACCTGAAACGTGCAATGAAAGCACAGAAATTAAGTATTCAGACTTCTTTGAATGTGTAGATCACCTCCCTGGAAAACAAACTGTATTTCTACCACTTCATGAAGTTTGTTTTTGTGAACTTGAGTCACTTGAGCATTTTCCACATGCTCTGTCTGCACATACCTACGCAGTAATAAACAATGTCCAGGTATGAAAATCCAGATCACAAGATGTCGATTAGCCTGACACGCACAAACAGCTCAACACTGCTGGTAGCAGCAAAACACAAAGAGGGAGTGAACAGCCGGGAGAGGAAAGGCTTTCAGAGCCAGAGCTGGCAACTGCCTATTCCCTCGGTGGGCTCTCACTCTCTCTGGAAATCTGTTGCGTCTGTGTCACAGTTGGAAAGTGGGAACAGTGGGATCCATTCCCATCACGTCCACCACAGACCAGTCCAGCTGAGGGACCATGATAGCACGAAGCTGGGGAAACATTTTCTGACCACGATGTCAGACCGAGCAGCCCTGTGCTGCTCCACTGGGTTTAAATTTCCTTACATCAATGAAAAAGTAGGAGTGGGAAGTTTCTCATGAGTCAGTGTGTTCCATGTAAACTGTGACCAATAGCTGCAGCAGCACGGAGGCGGGATTATCAAGAAAAGTCATATTTAATTCTTGAACAATGTGCATCAGAGTTTGGCAGTAAAACAACCAAATAGGCAAAGTTTATTACTGTTGCTCTGAGGCGATGCCTTGAATTATAATGACCAACAGAACAAGACCAACAGCTCAGGCTGCCTAAAGCGTAACTTTACTTTAAGAAACAATTTGTTAATACTTTTTCTACACAGCGACTACTACCTGTAATGTAGTATTTTCACATTGTTTTATTACTACTTTGATACTTCTAAATACTATTATCACTCCTCAAAAATGATTCTTACTTGCATCAAAAATAATATAATGATAACTATAAAAACTCTGGTTGATCAGATATCAAACAGCAACAACTTTGATGAAGGATTCAGTTTTCAAGCAAACTGCCCAACATGAAATTGTTTATGCTTCTATAATGTGATCATTTATCTTACAATAAACTCTCACTTTGACGTCTAAGAAAATCACATTTTTAAGTATTTACTACTGCCTTTGTGAGCAGTTAACAACCTGCTGCATACAGTACTTCTACTTAAAGTAGATTTTGTTAGTACTTTTCCGTGAGTAAACTCTGCAGTGCATAGTTCTGTCTTATTTTTATATTATTTTATTACTTATAATATATCATTATATGCTACACTTATACTTGAATGAATACTTATACTTATGTCAGTTTCCCTGCGGGAACCTCCTAAGGGGATCAATAAAGTTGTCTATCTATCTATCTATCTATCTATCTATCTATCTATCTATCTATCTATCTATCTATCTATCTATCGTGATACAAATATTATAAAGCTATAAAAAGCTAAAAAGGTGAGGTGGTTTAAGTTTCTGTAATATGACTGTTTGTCAAAAAGTAACAAGAAACTGTCATTTTGGGGTCATTTTGCGCTCTTTGTGCTCTTGTCTTATTTTTTCATTGTTGTATTACTACTTTGATACTTAGAAACGGTCACTTTGAGGTATATGAATATTATTTTTTTTTAATTATTTTTTTTTTGAATATTTACCACCCTTTTATTGAATAGTGTAACCAAGAAAATGACACAGTAACTAGTACTTGTGGTGTAGTATCTTCAAGTTGTTGTATTACTACTTTGATACTTCGGTATACTTCTATTCTGTCGCTCGTCGTCATGTGAAGTTGCCGTTAACTAGTTGCTTATTGCGCTGGTCACGTACAGCCCTCTTCCAGGAACCCTAGCCTGCGGTGACATACGAAAACCCTAAAACCCACGAGCCCGGTGCGAGTCAGAGTCGCGAGACAAGACGATGATTCCCATCGTGTCTATAGTGTGACGTAGAAGGAAATACAATATGCGACACAAAAATCACCGGGAAAACTTTAATTCTGACACGAATATTGTAACAAAATAATGTTTAGTTTAGTTCGGATTTTTTTTAATACATTTAAAAAAAAAATCAAGCATCTAAACACGACAGAGGAGGATTTAAAGAGAGAGTTGTGCCGGAAACACTACATGCCACCACAGCATGGTAATAACGGCGTAAATATGGACCGCGGCCACATGTGGACGCAACTAATGGGTTAAAATGATGTGAACTCAATGGCAGCTATAACAGGTTTGACAGGAGCAGTGAAATAATTACCTTTCCCGAGTCCATTGTAGCGCAGTGAAGTCAAATATCTCTTTGTCTGCTTTTCTTTTCTTATCTGATGCGATGGAAGCTCTTCCTCTGGGTGATCTAGGGAGTCTTTTTAACTTCAAAAATTACTCATCTTTAAGGTTTTCTTCTTCCCCAGGAATGGCTTTAAAATTCAGTCCAGTTTTAAGTTTTCTTCTCTCGATTCTTTAAAAGCCAGACAGATGTAGCTGGAGGTCGGTTATCTTTGCTCTCTCCTCTTCCTCGTTTGGTTTTGGAGCAGCTTCAGTCAGCCAAACCGTGGATACACACTTCTCAGATGTGAGTGTGTGTCTGTCTCTGACTGTGGAGGTAGAATCACTGGGTCTGTCTCATGGAAACAGCTTTCCGGCGAACACGAGCCAGGCTCATATACGCATACACCATAGCTGACGCAATAGGGGGGTGTGTCTCTGTCCTTCCTAGCACCCAATGACCGTGTTCATCATCAGCCACTGGTAGCTACAATTTATTACGTTCACACCATTGCATTTTCAAGTATTTTACTACTTCTGTCAACAGTTTGGTGACAGTTTATTGTAATTTAAAACAAATCAGCAAATATAAGAGGCTTAAAGCATCTGCTGTTTGTCATTTCGCTTGAAAACTGACTTTAAACCTCAAAGTGGTCGCTCTGAGTTATTTATTTTTGAAGCATTCGCATGTTTTAGTTTGTAATTTTGACTGCTTAACATGATATTCATGATACTGAGCAACCCTAATCTTTATCAGTACATCATATTTTGTAAAGTGATCCGGTTTTTTTTTTTTGACCAAAAATAACACATTTAATTTATTAACTGGTGCATAATATTTTATAATCATATACAAAAAAAAAAAAAGTTAGAAAATGCCCACCAGTAGAGTTTATTACAGTGGTTTAAAATAAACACGTCTCTCAATGCATCAACCATTGGGCAGGAAATGTACTTGCACAGGAAAGGTATGTTTTCGTACTCCACATTTCATGGTTCCACACTCTCCTTTACTAATGGTATTTTAATGCTTTTTAATTTAATTAGTAATTAAATTAGAACAATTCTCCAACCTGCCTATGATTCCTCTTACATTTTCAAACTGTCATGTAACATCATTAGTTTGAATCATAGCATCCAACTTGTATGCTTTAGTCAGATATGTGTATTTATGACAGATGTATGTTTATCTTGCTGTTCTCTCTCTCTGTCTGTACCCGGCTGGCCTTAGGCAGATGGGTCCCTCCATATGAGCCGGGTTCTGCTCAAGGTTTCTTCCTGTTAAAAGGGAGTTTTTCCTTGTCACCGTCGCCTTCAGGCTTGCTCTGAGGGTTTCAGGCCGGGTCTTGTAAAGCGTCTTGAGACGATTTGTATTGTTATTGACGCTATATAAATAAACCTGAATTGAATTGAATTGAATTCATTTTGAGGTTTATTTTGATGTTTGTCTATTTGCTGAATAATTTATTAAGCAATCTGACAAATAATTGACTGTTCCAGCTTCCCATTTGTGAGATTTACTGCACATGTGCAAAACAAGACAACTTAAAATATTAGACTTTAAAAAAACATGATAACCATTTCCCTGAATTTCAAACCTTTTTTTCCTTTTGGGCAGTTGGACAAATGATGAGTCATTTTTAGTCCGAACACTGACGCACTAAAGGTCGGACTGCCAAACAGCAAAAAAAAAAAAAAAAAAAAAAAAAATGCATTACTTGATTTCACATATTAAAATGTGAAAATGTTCAGCCTCCCTTTCACATTACTCATTACTGTTACAAGTTCTAATTTGAAGTTCGAGCAAAACAACTGTGTTGTGATGACGTCACTTTGGGCTTTAGATTCTTCAGTCATGCAGACTGAGCCTCTACGTAGTTGCAGTCCAACACAAAACTGTTAAAAACTTCACATCAGCCATGTGGTCACTTATTTTACTGTTGTGTGTATATTTATGTACTGTATATGTATATGTGTATGTAAATAATCATGCAGGAATATCTGCTTTTAAAGAATATGTGAGCAAGACACAACCAGATATTTATGTAAAGCTGTAAAATCACCCAATGATATACTGAATATCGACTGATCCTTATTATTGTATTGGACCGTAGGTGATATGTATGGACCAAAAAAGGTCAGAATAATGTGCCTCTGTGCCCTTAATCTGAAAAATACTTGTTATTCATATCTTGTTAAATACCTTGTTCTCCATGCACTTTTAAGAAGTCCATGTAAATTTTATGGAAGTATTTTGCATTTATTTGTGCATATTTTGTTTGCCGTGTGTCATTTTCCAGGTGGCTTTGTATGCACCAACTGTCTGTTTCCCTTCCATCCTCCTCAGATGTCTAACGATGAGTTATTGGCCATTCACCTCTTTCATGAAATGACACGTCTGCCCTCAGTTTAACCCCTCTGCTCTGATCTGATCGGTATGTTTGTTAGCGAAGGCTTTAAAAAAACAAATTCAAAAAGTGAAAATTGTGCACCACCTTTTGTTTGGGATTGATGGGAGGTGCTGGGTTTGAGAGCACATCAAAAAGAAAAAAATTAAGAAAATAATTATGCGTACCCAAAAGGGAAATGCATGTGTTTGTACAGTGCCTGAAAACACAGAGAGAGGGAGGTTGGATTTGTCAAAATTTGTTCCCTCCGCAGTTTGTGTTATGCCTTTGAAACCTTGAGAAAATAATAACAAGGAAATATTGAGGAAAATGTTGAGTGGGAAACAGAGCCATGTTTTAAACAAAATTAAGATACGACTCCAGTCATTGTCACCAATAACATTTTCTATGCAATATTCAAACATTAGAAGGCTTAGTGCCTTTTTTCTTCTTCCTAAGGAACTTAAATGTTCCTGTTTAGGTTTTTTAGGTCTTCTACTTCAGTCTTCAAGCATTACATCTAAATGACATAAGGCACATGCCATTTGCTGCAGGTGTTGGGGCGTTGCTGTGCGTAGCTGAAGCACGTTGAGATGTAAAGAAAACAATCATGATGGTAAAGGAGAAACAAACCGTAGCTGTGAGGTGACCATTGGGGGGAAAAAATGACACATCGAGGGAAACAGAGTGTTATTGTTTGTTTTTTAACCTGCGAATCCTTTGAAAGCCCAACAAAAACAAAAACAGACATTTCTGTGGAACAAAGAGTTCTGAAGGATGGTATTGTGCAGAAAAATCAAACGCTCAGGATGCCAGTCACAAGGAGACAGAGTTTTGTCCCGTTTGAACAAAGCCGTAGCAGACAAAATAACAGAAAATATGAAGCGATGGAGACTTTTCTACATTCATGTGAAAACCCTGAGTCCTTTCTCATTTTTTGTTTCATTTCAAGAATCATCCTTTAGCCATCGGTTGCTGCAGCTGGGGACAGAAAGCAAATAATAAAGACATGCCTGTACCAGCTATATATCAATTAATACATCATATCTTGTAAGTGTTATCCATATAAAACCATAAATATAAAAACACCACATATAACAAAATGCTTTAATTTCTAGTTTTTACTTTCTGCATATATTAAAGAAACAACATATATCATAGACTGGTTGTTTCTCTGTGTTTCCAGTCTTTGTGCTAAGCTAATATTTGCCACCTGCTGGCTGTTTCTCCATATTCATCTCATCTTAGCTGCGTCAAACTATTTCTTTCACTCCAGTGTCATTTTTTTTTGTAGTTTTCGGCATAGATTTATCATGTAAACTATTGTTGCTATTTGATTTCAGCTCTGCTGCTCCACTGCCAGCTGGTGACCTCACATGCACCTGACTGCACCGCCACTGAAGCCCTGGCTAATTTTCACCTAAGCCAACCAGCGGCTCAAATTCTCCTGTTCACAATAAGAGCCCAGGAGCCGGTCTGTGCCCTCGTGCACGTAGGCCTCCCCCACCACGTCATTCTCACAGGTCAGTGTCCGTCAACAGCCTTTGTGCCGCTAATACTGTTCTCAGGAGAAGAGTTTTTTCCTAGACGCACTTTTTTCAGTGTATGGAGCAAAAGGCGAGCTACAAGCCTATCAGGCCTTACAAGATTGATCAGCTGTAACTATGTGTCATAACAGTGATAAAACTGGTTTTTGGAACAGGGCGTATGCTCATATGAGTGTTTTGTTCTAATAAAATGGCAAGCAGCAATCCCATGTATCAAACTACGCCTTTTATTTACCTGACTGATGAGTATGTGTGGTCAGAGTGTGTCAGTAGGTAGGTAAAACACAAAAAACTGGATTATTCTTTGAAAAATAAAGCCGTGAGACAGAATACAAGAATGTCAGTTGAAAAAAAAATTTTTTAAAAAGTCTTTATGATGTGTTCAGTGTAAAGCAAGAATATCTCAATTTTTGTATGGTTAAAATGTTGCTAGACCTTGTTGCCTCCCATCTTACCTTTCTTTGGCTTATTGTAAGGACAAGAATCTGTTCTTGTTTATTTGCATAAATGACAAGTTGTGCATTTATGGGGGCTTAGATTTTGACATAGATTTTGGGCCCTTGGATATAGGCAGCTGGAGCTTGCTGTTTCCAGTTTTTCTGCTAAGCTAAGCTAACTGGCTGCTGATTAAAGCTCCATATGTTCTTCAAAGACATGTGGCGTTAATCTCAATCCTGGAACTGAGTAAGTATTGTGTATGAAATGCAGTGTAAAAACATTAATTGCATCTTTTGTTGGCATGTGTCAGTAGGTCGGGCAGTGGGTAAGGAAACCACAAAGGACTGGATTATTCATGAAATGAAAACAAGCAACTAAAGAATGCAAGTATGTTTGGTTGAAAGATGTAGGACTTTGATGTCTCTGTCTTTGGATAGAGCCATCTCGAGCTAGCTGATTCCAGTCTTCCTGTGAAACTAAGCTAAGCTACAAGCTAAACTATACCAAAACTAACAGCATGTTGCTTAGCATAGTTTAGCTGAGATAACAAGTGGGGAAACCATCTTGCCTTGTTTTGTATGTTCAATTTGTGCAAAAAAAAAAAAAAACTTTATGAGGCTTAAATGGCATCTAGCATGTATTTTGCACTTCTTTAAGTGCCAGCTCAAGTTAGCTGTTTCTAGTCTTTTTACTAAGCCAAGCCAGAAGCTAACTGTAGGTAATAAATCTCTACATTTTGCACTTTCATCGGTTATAAATTCTGAATCTGATCTTATTTTGCCAAAGCTGATATTTATCATAGAGAAAAATAAGGAATCCAGTCTATGAACGGAAATGCGACAGCAAGGCTGTGTATTACGACATCCACCTGTCTGGCACACTTTGCATCCTTCCGTTAAGTTTACAGACGCAATGCGACCACTCCCAGGAGCCTGGGCTTGGGTCTATCAAAAAGCATATTTGTTTCCTGATCGGCCCAGCCTGGGTTGTGCTCCCGCAAAACACAAATGCATCAAAGGTCTTCTTTCATCATGGGGTCACAACAGTACATCACTGGTTCCTGTTGCCTCTGACACTACTGTTTAATGTGAGATTAGACAACAAGATTTCAACTGAGTGGCCTTTTATTGATATCAAAACTTCAGATGTTACAGATTAAAATGAAAGGCTTAGATACTGTCCTTTGTTAAAAAGCTTAAAAAAAGCCTTACAGAACAGTAACCTTCCTGTGGACCTTGTTTCTGTCACCGGCAGAGAGTTATGGACTTGGGCTTTTGGGAGTGACCTGTCATTTATCTTTTTACGTAAGTATTTTGAATGTGATTGGCCAACTGGACCATATGCTAAGCTGTGTCTACTAGTGGTGGCTGTTTAACAAGACAAGTCTCTGAATGTATTTTCACTGGACACTATTACCATTAAGAGGCATTGCTTTCAAAACCATGGATACAGCAAACCCAATGCAGCAAAGGGCAAAGGAACTAGCCTAAATCAAAGAGGCCCATAGTTATTTATGTTATGCTAGCATCAAGTCACTAAGGACAGCAATGTTGGTCTAGAGCCAGTTAGCCCATCACTTCGTTCCAGACTGAAATATCTCTACACAGGCTGCAATGAAATACTGCCGCAATGGAATCCTCTGGGGAGCATGAATCCTGCAACCTACTGACAACAGGGTAAATAAAATGCAACCATGTGAGCTTGCAAACTTTAAATTTAGCAATGTTGCTAGCATGGTTGTAGACACTCCTTTTTTCCTGCAGATATGTTTCCTTTTGTTTTTTTAAATGTTTGTTTCACGTCACTAAATGCGGGTTACCCAGTTAGCCCAGAGCTGCGCCGTCAGACACTGCATACCAGACGTTCACAAATGAATTTTTCAATGAGCACAATAGGAGTAATAATTACCCACAGTCATAGGGATGCTTCCATACCTGGCAGCGTCAGTCAGGCTCCACTGAAACCAGAGCTTTTGCAGGACAATGCCAACACGTCTAAAACTGGGATATGTGTTTGGCTACCCTCTGTTGTGCTTTGTCTATCAGCTGTGACTGATAGCATGGTCTATATGTGCACACGCACTCGATCATTCCCATTGAAACATCACTATCTTTCAGTGCTAAAAAGATAAACCAGTCTACTGTGTTGTCACGTGCCTTTTGGCAACACAATATGCTATATCTACAGTCAGCGGGAACACACAGTGGAGTTTAGGACTGTCGGCTGGATTCACCTTTGCACAGTGCATTCCAAGAAACCGGTTAGACCTCTCAAAGTCTATTCTTTTTTAGAAACACCACAGACAAAGCTAACTCAGTCAGTATTCACAACTGGAAGGCCACAACGGACAGCTTTGGGCTGTACAGATACAAATACAGGAAAGTCAAACAAGGCCTGTCTGGAGAGCAGATTGTACAGCCACAAGAACCGAATGCTAATGTTTAGCATGTATAAGGTTTAGGATCTTTGTTTAGCTTTTTGGCATGCTGTGGTTGATGGGGAGGTCATTGGCTTTGCAAGTATTTAGTTATCCATTCAAATATTTGTCCCATTTACAGTTTTTGCTCCTTTACTCAATATTCATCACTGAAGAAGTGACAGGAAGTGGGATGTCGGCTCTCCGTGAGTTATGAGTGCGTTTTGACCAAATTTTTAAAATATCAACATCTGAAGTTGGGTGATGAACACTTTCATGAGAGAATAGCCTATGCACCCTAGAGTAACATAGTTGGCTAGGAAATCACTGACTTAGCTAGCTAGCATTCTGGACCTCTAAAAAAAACTACATCGTGGTACACTAGAGAGTGTAATTCCAAAACATGTTCTCTGAAATCAGCAGTGTATCATCAAGGCATTGCAATAGTATTATCAGGTGACATTATTATCCTGGCTATAGCAAGGCATTGAATCGTTCAATCCAGACCAAGGTTGTGTTACAGCATCCACATGCCTTTCTCAATACATGCTGATGGTGACTAAAATGATTTCAATAATGACAGAGCTTGAATATTTTGCCAGTTTGAACTTTGATGAGTGACATCACTGAGTGCTGTCTCAGATGAAAGTAGTAGATGGGAACAGGACCCCCTGGAAGCTAGTTGCTGCTGACACCCAGGATGACCGAGGTGGAGATGAGGAGGAGGAGGAGGAGAGTCTGAAAGGCTCACTGACAAGATGGAATGAGAGTTAGTGTAAGTGTTTTTGACCGGTTGGGAAAGAGGACGTGAATGAGAGACATAGTTCAGCTTGACCACGAAGGGATACAGACATTAAGTGTGGCCAACCATTATGCAGTGTCATCAAGCATAAAAGTAACAATGATTTGCTTTCTTGTTTTCTAATTTAAACAGCACAAATGAGTCCTAGGCCATGCTATATGCTTGTGCTAATAATAAGTGATGTAAGATGAAACATGTCTGATTTTCAAATGATTCAATTGATTACCTTTCGCCCAATTATCTCTGCCTCCGGTTCAGCTGACAATGTTCATGCTTTCACAGCCCATCAATACAAATAATAATATAATAACAATAATCTAATCTAGCTCTTAACAAGACATGTCCCCCAATTAATGTTCCTTAAAATTATTGTGCATTGATTAATCTCTACATTTTGCACTGTCATCGGTCATAAATTCTGAATCACAGAGTGCCGTCTCAGATGAAAGTAGTAGATGGGAACAGGACCCGCTGGAAGCTGTTGCTGCTGACACCCAGGATAATCGAGGTGGAGATGAGGAGGAGGAGGAAAGTCCGAAAGGCTCAGTGACAAGATACTGTAAGTGTTTTTTGACCGGCTGGGAAAGAGGAAGTGATAAAGAGAATGGAGAGGGAGAAATAGTCCAAGCTGACAACAGAGGGATACAGACATTAAGTGTGGTCAACAGCCAACCGTTATGCAATGTCATCATGAGCAAACGCATGAAAAGCCTCAGTGAAATGTTTCATCGTGAAATTAATTAAGTTATGCTTTTATGCTTTGAACAATGATCTGCTTTCTTATTGTATATTTTAAACCATGCAGATGAGTTATAGGCCATGTGGTAATATGCATAGCAATACACATGTGGTAATAATAAGTTATGTAAGATGAAACGTGACTAATTTTCAAGTTTCTTAACAAATGATTCAACTGATTACCTTTCGCCCAGTGATCTCTGCCCCCGGCCTCAGCTGACAATGTTTATGCTTTCACAGCCCATTCAATACAAATAATAAGAAATAAGAAAAGTGTTCTCCAAAAAGAAAAAGCTCCCATTGATTTAATCCCCTACTCCTCTCAGAAGCTCCATACAATTGAACCTCTGTTGTGACCTTCTAAAGCTGTGGCCTGCAAATCTGAATCCCTCTCAAGCGCTTATAACCGTGGCAATCTTCCAAGAAGCCTGACGCAGTCACCTTGACACAGGTTACAGCAATTTTAATTTTTATAAATTTGACACAAAAGTGACAGATAGCCAAGAGGGCCATTCTGCTCCTGGAAACGGGCCTGTGGATGGAAAGGAGGCAGAGATGCAGTTCATGGCTCAAGTCTGCTTTGCTCATTTGTTTTCATTTTTGGTTTTGTTCGACTTGTAGGATTAACACTAAATAAGTTACATAACCAAGGTGGAATTCAGATGTCCAGGAAAACAATCCAACAATCTGAGCTCCTGTTTACTTAGCGAACACAACATTCAAGCTAACGTGTCATTATTTGTTGTTGTGGCACACCATGTGGTCTTTCCCATTCATCTAGATTCATTATCTAATAATTCACACACTCTACTTACTGTTAATGGAGCCGGTCATGTCTTTAACTAAGATATGTTTGCCTCTTTTGTGAGCACATTGTGAGCAAGTGTCAGAGTTGGTAATAAGCTAAAGCTCCCCCTTGGTTGTGGTCCTACTCTCTTCTTTTACTCAAAATAAATGTCAGGTCTTTGCTCTGTGTATAATAACCTCCTGCAATATTAGGTTGTTTCCTGGCTGTAATGTTTATACAGTGTTTATAACACAGATGACTCAAACTTGTCACACAACTACTCTTACATACCCCACAAAGGCAACCAAACTTCATATTCATTTTCCAATTTTCTTCTACTTCCTGAGGAAACTTTCCTCATCCCATCCTCAGTCCCGCACGTTGAAAAAATGTTGAGGAAGACTAAAAGTTCACCGCAGTATACTGTCAAATGATTATTACCAGTGCACTATTTCCATAAAGCGTCTCAGTATTTTACAGGAGAGGTTGTTAGAAACATTCCCGTATGTCTCGTATGTGTTGCTGCAACTCAGCTTAGTCAAAAGTGCAGCGTGGACTGACATTCACATGGGAGCACATGTGCGCTGTTTCTGCATTTGTTTACTCCAGGACTGCTAATCTCTTATTTCACCAACACAAGGAAAGTCTTTGTCTTCATGCATTTGTGTTGCATTTGTTAAAGTTTTTGAATAACTTTCTTTTACTTCTATCTGCACTGACTGAGGGTGGCTAATGGTCCATATTACAAACAACGGGAAAAGTGTTCTACACAGACACCTGCATGGTAAAAGAACCAGGAAGTAACTTGTAAGGCCTACTGTATCTCCGATCTTCCGAGTTCAGTAAAAACGTCCTGAAAGTTTCCAAGTTAGTCATATGAGATGTTTACAGATAATAATACAGTCAAGGTCATTTTTTAAAATGAATAATTAGCCTTGTCTTTCTGCTATTTTTCAAAATAAATAATTAGTTTTCCTGTTCTTGTTGAACTACATAGAACAATAGTCGAGTGGATATTGCACAACACATTGTTTATTTTAGATGTCCTGTGACAGAAAACAATGCAGAAGTAAAAGCAGATCAGGAAATACTTGCAGAACTTCTAATTTGGTTATTTCCGTATGGGATCAGATTTACCTTTTTAACTGTACGACATACTTTAATGTAAGCTTCAGATCTTCTGTGTGGGACCAGAAACATCTCGTCAGACTGGTTCTACGAGATGTAACTTAAGTGACACAAGGGGCGTGGTGAAAGTTAGCATTCACGCTTCGTCTCCAGACTATAAATAAATCAAACCTACATTCACCATGGCAACAGACAACAGAGTGCCGCGCTATGTCAAAGTCTGTGGTGGCCTTTAGGACAGTTGGCTTGTCTGCTATGGTTTCTAATTCTTGCTCAATTCCATTGATTTCACTTCACGCATGACTGAGGGGTTGTGAAACTGAAAGATAAAGCACAGTAGCTCACAAAAGATCATGTGTGGCAACAAATAAAAATCCACAAAGCTGTGTGGATTTCAACTAAAACACTTATCAGTCATATCGCAAATATATTTACTGGGTTTATCCTTGGGAATACGTTTTTATTGGTGGTTCACTTTGTAATTCCTTCACTGCGTATCTTTTTAGACATTTTAAAGATAAAATAAAAATGAAATCAGAAACTTAATGCAGAAATATGTTCATTTGATCTCAATTTTATCCGAACAATTTGTCAGATTCAGTCACGTTTTTTGCATTTTTGGCAACGTGTTAGCACCCTGTTTCATCAACAATGACTCAGACCATGTGAAGTAGCTCAAAGAATAAATGGCTTCAAGGTTTGCCGAGGGTTTTGGCACTGTAGTCGCTGAGTACCACCCAGAAACTAACCAGAGTGAACCGGCTGGTTGAGAAGCAGAAAGCACCAGGACTAAAAGCCCATTCTTTTTCTCCCCAGCTTGCCTCATCCTTCTTCGCAAACTCACCTAGGTCCAACAAGGTCTTGATTCACTGTAACTAGCCCTGTCACTTTGCCCAATGCCCCTGCAGAAACTCAGTCCACCGGGCAGCAGGCAAGAGGCCAAGCAAGGCTCTAGCTTTCAGCTAAATCGCTGACACACTCCTTTCCTTTCTTTGCTGTGCCCACAAAAGCTGCACCCCTGGTGCCACAGGCCCCGAAGGCTGCACCGATTAAGACGCCTGTGAGGTGCGCTGAGGAGAGCTGAAAGCTAAATGTGTCTAATCCCACAGTAATTAAACACCCGGAAACAAAGACGGGACAGTATGAAATATTAAACTTAAATGTAAATGTTTGGTGGTAAACTTTCCCACGACCCTTTAACAATTGTTTGGGCTTGTCTGTAACTTACATTAACTTAAGTTATTGGTTAATACATTTCCCTCTGTTTCTGTTGAGGGAGCTGGTACAGTAGCTTGAGCATTTGTAAAAGACAGGCATCCTACAGAGCCATCTGTGCCAGTTTAATGTATGTGGTTATGTTGGCACTTTACATTCTCAAGTTCAATAAGACAATGAATGCCAGAAGTACCTCCTATGTTTGAACCAGCGAAGTCAGCTTTTTCAGAGACACCAGACCAATTAGTGCAGCAGGAGAAGAAGCTGAAATGGGAAATCAGATGTAAAAAGAGAATTATGTAATTATGAAAACTTGTATAATCTTGTAAAACGTGTCTTCTAAACGTGCACTGACAGCAGTAAAGCGACACAAAGGAGTTAAAACTTGCACACCGTCCTTCAAAGAAAAAAGAAAGTGAAGCGGGTATTATTCTAATCTCAAACTGGAAACCCACCTCCCTCTCCATTCATCATTATGTTCAATTAGACAAACGTCACTCCCGCCGCTGCCTCCAAAACCGTGCAAAATGGAAAAACAGATTGTCACATCGCATTAACGTGGCTCTGTGGCGTTTGCTGAAATCCGCTGGAGCATCTCTGAGGTCTGCAGCCTGGGCCAAATGAAGTAAGAGGGGAAGGAAGCCAAACGGAGGACACGCAAGTCTGCTCTCTTCTCCTGAAGTCTGCTTTTGTTCAGTTAAAGGTTTTTACACGCACTGGAACAGAGCTACTGTCTGTCACTGTGATAAGTGAAGCCAAACTGTTCGTTATGGAAATAATCAATCAGTTGCAACGTTGATGTAGAGAGTTATTGCAATGCAGAAAACACATGGTGTGGAACACAGTTGAATGCTAACAGTCTGACGGTCCAGTCTTAAGCATCCGCCAAAAATATGACCTTTGCTTTAGAAATCTGTGACCACTCCTGCAGCATGATCCTCTTCTTCACAACTGTCACCGTTCATTATGATGTGAAGATATACCTACCTCTTATCTAAAGATTGTTCTCTCTCTCTCTGAGCTATGAGTGCCTTGTTGTAAACATGGAAAGTTGTAAATGTGAACAGGCCAGATTGTTTGCAAACCTTTGGTATTTTGTTTCCAGTTGTAATACTAATTTCTTGCTATTACATTTCTGTGTGAACAGAAATCAAACCATGATAAAAAAAAAGAAACAAACACAAGTGGTCAGATGATCATAAAGGTTGCAAATAAATAAATAAATAAATAAAAATCCAAGTTCAGTACAGTTATTTAAAAGAGAAAAGAAAAGTCAGATCATTTACAAAACTTACTGTCAGGATCTACGTTTCCTGGTTCGTTTGGTTTTGTCTTTTCCCTGAGGTTGGTCTGGAGCTGGGCGGAGCTGGAGTCACATGCATTCCCACCTGCATTCAATGGAGCCTCATCAGCCACCTACTCTTCCCATCTACTTAAGCCTGGTTCATTCATCCACTCGTCGCCAGATCGTCAGCTTACCTCAGTGGTATAGTTTGTAGTTAGCGGTTCTAGCCTTTTTTCCCCCTTGAGCTTCATAAGCTAATTTTCCTGTGTTTTGTCTCCAGCTCCCCGGACCCATCTCTTCGTCAAATCCTGCTACACCTCGCCTTTTGATCTCCACCAGCTCCGTCCGTCCATCTGCAGTCTTCAGCTCTCTCCAGAGATACCACCGCCAGCTCCATTCACTCCTCTTGTCTCAAACCAATAAACTTGTCACTTGCTCCAATACGGGTCTGTTGGTTTGTGCTCTGAGACTGTGTCCTAAGAAATCTTACCGGCGTGACACTTACTTAGAAACAATCTGGAGGTTTCTTGAATACGTAATACAACTCATCCCGTAAGCTCTAAATGACTGCTGGGGGATTTAGGTCTTTATTGGGAACACATGTGGGTGGTGCACTCCTGAAACATTCACAAATCAAACCACATTTTCAACTGACAGCATCTGTGGGCGACGCCCACCTGAAAGTCACATGGCCACGGTACTCACGCGCAATTAGAGGGCGTCCTGATTTTTTTTCATGATTAGTGGAAAAAGTGGATCAAAAATAGCTGCCATCAGCCACGTTTGAGGTTAGTAAGCCAATCTACAGACTCCGGATGATGACAACAGGTAACTCCAGACTCAACGGGGAATAGCAGTAGCAAATCGTAACAAAATACTGGTGAAATGGACGAGTTTCGCGGAAGATAATGCATTATTTAGAAGGTGCATTTCGGTGCCCCATTCACTCCCACTATATGGATATATGCAGATCTAAATATTGTCCGAACGACTCCAAATGACACCAAGGTTATATGGGTGAGTAAGTGATCGTGTGTCATGCCAGAAATAAGGTCTAGGTTGTAAAAAACAGTAATTCCCCTTTAACATCTCTTTCTTTTGTCATTTCTGGCTTTAATGAAACATCCTCTACTCAGGTGAGTATTGAGTTTCTTACAGACCCTAGACATGTTTCAGGTGGACACCACCTGCAGAAGTTCCCAGTAAATAAAAATCTAAACTCACCACCGATCATTTAGCACTGAAGAAGCCACTTGGGTGAAACGTCTTCTAGAAAGCTCAAACAAATCCACATGCTTTCGTTTTTGGCTTTGATCTAGATACACCAAAAACCTAGATTGAGCATGAGTCTTCACAGATAAAAACTTGTGTTGCAAACTTCCTGTTTTGACTTTGATGTTTGGAGCGCAGCCGTGTTTGTGGCATTACGTCTGAGGTTTCACATATACAGTTATTTAAGGCTGTTAACATTCGCTCTTTCTGTCTCAGTTTCTCACGATGCCAGGAATATACGTTGTCCTACTGACATTATGATTTTCATCACAACTTATGTGTCCAGAGGTTGTGAAGATCAACCTGTGTGGTGAGAGCCACATAAACGTGAACTCAAGAGAACTAAGGTGAAACTTGAGGCTGGTTGTTGTTTTCAGGGTGGCCATGCATTATTAAAGCGTTGCATGTAAGGACTACCTCTTGTAGCAGCCAGTCCATGCAGGACTACACTGGTTCAGGTCTTTTTGTCGCTCTCTTGCATGTGACTAGTCACACTGGCTCTTCTTCTTCTTCCCTCTCTCTGTCTCTCTTTCTCTTTCCATCTTCATCTTTTCAGGCTGCCTTTTATATCAAGCCACTATACTTCCCTTTTTTCTTTTCGTCACTCCTGTGAACAGGGTAAGCCGGTCCGAAAGGCTCCCGGAAGCAATAAATTAAATACATTCTGCTTTTATGTCAGATCAGGAACAGTGAAGAGGAACAACAGCGACTTCTCTCTTATCCACTTCCTTTCACCTTTTGATTGAAGTCAGTCAGCAAACGAACACCTTGATGCATGCTGGAGGCCAATACAAAGTGGGAGGCAACACTTTTGGCATGACTCTCTTTTAAACTATGTCGTGCTCATCTGCCATACATATTGAGATCAGCGTCTTGCCCAAGGATCAAAATGCCAGCTCTGCAGTTAGATTCTAAGGAATTATAACAGTTCTCCAAAGCAAATATATCAGTGACTTCTTCCTCTCAGATTCCTTCTTCCTGTTAATTGCCGTTGATGGCAGACGTGCACCGGGCCTCATCTACACTCCACACTTGTACATTCTTTCTGTTTGACTCACAGACGGTTACCAGACACACTTAAAACTTTCTTTTCACAGTCTGCCTCATCACAGATCACAAGCCCCTGTGGTTACCCTCACCATGCTGGAAATAGAAAATGTGTGCGTGCAGGCAGGCAGGCACGCAGGCAGCGCTCGCTCGGTAACCTGCAGCAGAGAGCCGTAATAAGCTATACTGTAAATAAATATGTCACAAAGCAGAAAAAAACACACATGCTTTCCAGCTAATCTGTTTCTGTTTCAAAAACAAATGAAATCAAGATTCATTGTAGGTCAAACCACAACATGATGGCTGTCACAGCAGAGCTGCACTAATGTCCCGCCCCTAACACTGCTCACACCCCATCACCTCAGTTGACCTGAAATTCTCAGACACACACACACACACACACACACACACAGGGACAGAAAAAAACTGTATTTATAATAAAAATAATCAGTCAATTTCTGCTTTGGCTTGGCTTATAGCCTGGGCAGCACAGTAATAGATGTCCTCTGCCATATTTGGTGATTATGCAAACCATAATGCATTGCCAGTGTAAAAATAACCTCTTTTTGCTTCTTGTTGTCATTAAGCTTAACAGGATGATTGAAAAATGCATCTGCAAAGTCTGAAAAAACGAACTGGCCTTTAAAGGTGTATTCTTGTGACTGGGTGAGTGCTACACTGGCGAGGATGCTTCGTCATTTCTGACACATCCTCTCATTCAGGGATTTCTGAGTAATTTCACAGTTTGACACCCATTTGCGTAGTGGGAAGAAGTGACAAAATGTGCTGTTTTCCGCTTTGAAACGCACAAACATCTACAATCTTAGCCTCAGGCTGACAAAAGGAATCAAACTTTTATGGTTTATGATTGCTTTCGTCTCAATTTTATTTACTTTTATTTCCCCACTTCCAGTTGCCGTTTTGTCATTCTGTGCAGAGTTGGTATGCATTATGAGCAATGTAAGCCAGTTATTTACATTCAGGTAATCCATTCATACACCTAACTAAACACAGACTCACATTAAAATCCTGACACCACGCTCCAGCTGTGACTTTTACGCAGCTGTCCGATGCGTCTGATTTGTGTGCGACCGCAAACCATTTCCCTGCTTTCATTAGTGAGGCACCGGTCTGCACGTTGACAGGAAAAATGAAACTAAGAAACATACCGCAGAATTTAAATATATTGTTCTTGTTTTATTCACGTGACAAGAATGAATGAACAATTCTCCCACCTGCCTGTGATTCCTCTTGTAATATCATCAGTCTGTATCATAGGATTCCACATGTACATTTTAGTCAGATATGTGTATCTATGACAGATCCAGCAGTTTATCCTGCTGTTCTCTCTCTCTGTCTGTACCCGGCTGGCCTTAGGCAGATGGGTCCCTCCATATGAGCTGGGTTCTGCTCAAGGTTTCTTCGCCTTCAGGCTTGCTCTGGGGGTCTCAGGCCGGATTTTGTAAAGCGTCTCGAGGCGATTTTTATTGTTATTGACGCCATATAAATAAAATTTAACTGAAGTGAACTGAAATGAACTGAATCCAGATGCCTGCACAACTCAGCCTACGAACTTACGTAAGGATGTTTTCACGGGACTTTGTTTGAGCTTTTAATCCAACGGAACAGGAGCAGCAGCAGGTTAAGAACTGTGCGTCACAAGAATGAAGCTACACATGCAAATGAATGGGTGTTATTTAATAAGTGGAGAGGCAGGAAGCTATAGAACCAAACTATAACTGCTGCTATGGATTGTTACAGACAGATACACAACACTCAGTGTAGGATAAGGTAAACAAATAACAGCCGGTTGCCGTCACTTAAAAAGTCATCTGGCTCATCAAAACAAACTGTGTATTGTGTAGTTCTCTAATTGCCTTACACACACAGGTATGTATTGTTTATACGCACTGCTGTCTTTTTAAACATCCTTAAAACAGCCATGGCACAATTTGCAATGGACACTACATACACTCATACATGTATTTATTGTATACAGATCCGAGGCATATTTTATGTGTACAGGCATCAAGGATAGCTGCACATGTACGTACAGATCTACGTATAAATGCACCAGGTGCACATATATTATTTCTTATCATTACTGTTATTTTCTTGGCATTTTTATACACTGAGCACGCACAATACTGGTCAACTGGATAACACCCAGGTTTCTCAGAATGACTCATGGTCATCAATGTTATTAACATCACTCATGGTGGTTTTAATGTTTTGACTGATCAGTATAGCTAAAGATTACAGTATCTTGTTGCTGTTTTCTTGTTCTGTTGCTGCTGTATAACTTTTCTACAGGGGCTCACCAAGGGTACAGGGGCCGATGTGACAGTTTTTTTTTTTTTTTTCGACTACAGTGCCGACAACCAAAAGAAAAAAAAGATGTGAGCGAGTCGAGCCAAAAGGCAAGACTCGGGCACGGGCAGCTACGGGACCCATACTGCTGATTGGCCGTTCACTGGCAGTGGAAACACTGGACCCTTGTTCCTCCACACACATCACTGCACACATGCCCAGCGTGGCGTAATGTCGATGGCAAAAATCCTATTATTTTGATCTGGTGTGTGAAAATCGAAGTAATGAGTGTGTTGGGCGTATTCAGCTGTGCGGTTTCTGAGACGCCGTAAGCTGCTGTTATCCGGTGCTGCTGCTTCTAATGCCACTTTAAAGAACAACGCGGTCTTATGAATGCATTAAAGCATGAGGAAAGGTTCAGGGCTGTTTCTGAGTAAAGGAAGGACTGGGCAAAATATACATGTAGAGGATTTCTTTCTAAATATTTTCCAGTGTGACAGTATGCAGTCTTACTTAATCCTCACACATCAAGAACAGTAACTGGAAAGGTCAAAGGGTCACTTTTCTGTCTTTAGACACATCAGAGAAGGTGGAAAGTGAGTTTTCCACCGTTTCTTACTCCACATGGGCTTGGCAGTTTCTCTGATTGCTTCACACTGCTTCTAAATAAGTGTAAATATTGGTAACAGTGATGCAAGAGCGACATGATTAAGTGTTTGACGCAGAGGTCAAAGTACAGGATCCATGTAACCCTCCAAACTTTATTGTAAAGGGCTGTGGCAGGGAAGGGATGCCTGCTGGGGTTGAATCAGACTAAATATCCTTCCTCACAATGGTCATCCGTGCTGTGCAAACAGTAGTGAGACAAATCGGAGAGCTATAAAACAATGGAGAAGAAAACTGCGTAATTCTTGAACTAATAAGCAAACTTTGATGCCGGAGGCCTTTCTATCGTCATTCGCGAGCAGAGGGAAAAACAACAATTCAAAAAGGCATCAAGGTGGTCTTTTTGACCGTCTTTGAAGAAAATTATAAAAGCAAACACAACAGGGCCGAGGAAGCCACCGCACGCTGCCTTTGAGTTCAGGAATTTTCATTGTTTCGAGGGAACAATTAACATGTTCCTGGAGGCTATTTTGAACACCTTCTACGAGCGTGAATGTTGACAACTTGGAAAAGAGCTCCCACAAAACATTATATGAACTTATAAGAACACGGAGAGGGGTTGGAACCAGTACTTTAAAAATGTTCATAAAAGTCTGTTGATCTCTTCTTTGGAAGTGTAGCAATTACTCACACTTCTCCGAAAATGCAAAAGATAATACTCAACCTCTATAAAACAGTCAATAAGGAAAACATTTCTTTACAAGTATAGTAAATGTAGTTAAATGTGTTTGTCTGTGTGAATGTGTTCCTGATCATGTTACCACTGGTAACATGATGGCACCCCCTTGTGGCAGAAAGATGGCCCGACAATGTTAAAGATTTTATGAAATGAACTATTATGTGGTTCTGAATTGATGGATTTACAGCAACTTTTTATCTTGCAACATAAATGACAAATGGTTCCTTCTTTCAAAGCAGAGCTCCAAAAAATGTGTGCTGCCCTTTAGCAGGAAGTTTTTGCATTATCCAAATATGCTGATAACTGTTGCTCAGCACTTCCTGGATCAACTAAGATAATAAAGAACACTCCCTGCACCTTTCGTGCGGCCTGATTATAGATGTGGTGTTTTATTTTTGCCTTACTCACTTAAGTGTTTAGGTGTCTGCCAGTAAACTTAACTAAATGTAAACATACCTGTGACTTTAGCAAAGAGATTTTGTGTGCTTCCCTCTTCAAATTGTAAGCGTGGTTCATGTCAGAGGTGATTAAACCAAAATAAGTAGTGTTAAATTCAGTCAGTCCGCCAGCCAGACTCCAAACCTCCGAACCACGCCTCCTGCCGTCTCAAAGGAACAAAGAAGCTGTAAGCTGTGAGTAAAGTGTTATCTGTTTGTTTGGTTTAATGATATCCATCAGGAGCTGACCTATTGATCCTAATTTACATTTACGCATTATCCAAAGAGTATAAATATTAAATGGGACGCAGTAGTGACGTGACTTGTCACATTTACCTTTAATTTCCCATTAAATTGATGGCCTTTGAGGTGTCTTCAATTTTATATAATTTGTCTTTGTGGATTTTTATATTTTTTGCAGAAAAAAAAAATCATCCACCTGTTCTTCCTAAACACCTACCACTATCCAATCCTCTGGTGTTCACGAATAAACTGTTAAATTCAAATAGTGAATGCAACCATTCACGCAATATGATGAAATCCAGTCAGTCTCCAATATACAGTCACGTCTGTGTTACGACAAAATAGGCCCTTCCTTCAAAGGTTTATACAAGAATGCCTCATAGCAGTCGAACAGTCAAAGTCAGAAAATTTAATATTGCATGAAATCACACAGCACGATAAAGCATTCACCAGGTCAAAAGTGCACCTTCTAGAGGTGACTTTATTCCTGAATGTAGTCCAGATTATGCATTAAATTCCTCAGCAGACCATTTCCAGCCTTCTGTAAACTGCTTCCCAGACAGTGAACATCTATAAACCGCATGCCAGTCTCCAAGAGCTCAGCAGACATTAGTGACAGACACTCACACAGTGCGTATAACGGTGACATATCCAAATTAACTCTAGGCTTCCTCTCAACGCATGACAGGATTTTGCAGGGGAAACTAGAAATACCCTTTTCAGTGTAGGATCTTGCCTCGTTTTCTTTCATTTACTGAGTTCTTGTCATTACTGAGTCTGTCCCAAGTCATACACTGTTCAAAAAACAAAAAACAAACTTTTCTTACCTTAAAGTCATGGATGTCTTTCAGAGGTCTAGCATTTCTTGTCACAAAAAGTGGTGTTGTGTAATAACTGTTATGATTATTTGCTTACTGGTTGCAGCTAGTTCAGTTCACTTGCAAACAGTTAACTGCTCTCTTTAAGGGTCTACTTCCTTCTCCCAGATCACCTGATTTATAATGTAATGAAGTCATTATCCTTCTCTGAACCAACATGGGTTTTAAGGCAGATGTCTTGACCTCAAGCTGAAGCATGTTAAAACAGCTATGAACTGTTTTAAAACTGAGACTGTTTCAGATATCCTGCCCTAAGGTAGTCCTGAAGTAATATTGAACTGCTGTTAGAAAATCAGGATTTAAACCGGTCTGTGGGACTGGTATAAAGGTGTCATAGTACAGACTCTGAAGTCTGGAGTCACACTGCCAAATCCAAGTAGTTGAATAGCTTTAAAATACACAAATCAGGCATAACATTATGGCCACCATCCTAATATTGTATAGGTCTTCCTTGTGCCTCCAAACAGTTGTGACTCATCAGAGAATGGACATGGACCTTCTGAGGGTGTCCTGTGGTGTCTGGTAACAGAATATTGTTAGTGGGGGCCTTTGGGTCCTGTGGGTTGAGGGGAGGGGCCTCTGTGGATCATCCCACAGATACTTGATCAGTTTGGGATCTAATGAATTTGAAGACCAGGTCAACACCTTGTGCTGTTGTTCCTAAACTGTTTTTGTGTGTGCCTGTGTTAGGCTGCATCCTGATGGGGACGGCTGCTGCCATCAAGGAATCTCATTGCTATGGGGTGGGGGTGTCTGGGGTGGCCTATAGGTGTGTGGTACACATCTACACAAATGCCAGGTCCAAAAGTTTAGCAGCAAAACATTGAAACAGTAGTTTTAATGTTGTGGTTGATCAGTGTATATCCCATTGAGTCATATATTCCCATGATGGTTCTTCAGCCAGTGCGTACATGAAACATTTGTTTTGAAAGACAGCTTTTGATCACTGTACAAAGTGGCAAAAGTCCAGTAAGGAAAGTTTTTTATGTCTTCTGGTATGTTTCTCCTGTTATCATCTGCAAGAAGCTCCTGGGGATCTTCTACCAGTCTGTGGTCACCGGCGTCCTGACCTACGCTGTGGTGGGCTGTGGTGGGAGGACCTCAAAGACAGACCTCTCCAGGTTGGAGAAGCTGATCAGGCAGGCTGGCTCTGTGGTTGGCAGGAGGCTGGACCTTCTGGCTACTGTAGCAGAGAGCAGGACACTTAAAACTGACGAGTACAATGCCAGCCACCCTCTGCACATGATCATTAGTAGCCAGAGAAGCACCTTCAGCAAGAGGAAGCTCCTCCCAAGGTTCAAGACAAATAGACTGAGGAACTCCTTTGTCCCCCGTGCCATCAAACTGTACAACCACCACTCACTTTATTTATATTACTATTATTATTATTTTTTTCTGGGTGTTTGGTATTTGGGCTCATTGTACTGTTTTCCTACATGTATGTCTGACAGTGCTGTATGCGATGGAGATGTCAGTTTCCCTGCGGGAACCTCCCAAAGGGATCAATAAAGTTATCCATCTATCTATTTATTATTTCCTATTTCTCCATCACTTCCACTTTACTGTGATGTTCAAGTAATAATAATAATAATACATTTATTTATAAGCGCCTTTCAGGACTCCCAAGGACACTTTACAAAAACATACAGACACAAGTACAATATTGATGTTGTATTTTCAATTCGAAACAGGTTAGAAAACAGGTTTACCCTCTTACTGCATGACACACTTACACATTAGCATTAGACATTAGAGAAAAATGATGATAAAGAAACTGTAAAATTAAGTAGAAAAAAATGCAACGTTCACTGACAAATGAGACATTAACAGGTTTTCTACGTGGTTTTAAAAGTCTTTTTTTCCCAATAATCCTCTGTTTGTCCCAGCTAGCTGGACCGTAACACTGTGAAACAAATGCTGCTCATATTTTTTCATTTTGATTTTGAAAGGCCGACGGGTACAGAAGACATTCAGAAATGTGCGGTGGAAATGTATGCACAAGCACAACTGACTGAAGACATAATCCACGTCTCCTTGCCTGTGGTTTTAGTTTAAAAATGATAAATACTGAGAGGATGCGATGTACATATTCATGAAATATTCACCACCACCAACCGCAAAACAGTCAAAACACTTTGTTGACACAGAGGATCAACCAAGCTGGATTTACAGCTTGCATAAATAGTCCATTTGTGTATCATCTTCACACCATTAAATCTGATCTATGACTCTGTCTAAGACTCCCCTTAAAGTTTTGCTCCAGCCCAACAGAGCAGTGTTTCAATTCACTGTTCACCTCCGCTATAATATTAATATCATACATCCGTCTGGCTGGCTGCGGGCCCATAATGTGTCCCTGAGGGAGCTGACCATGCTACTGGAACGATACTGTGTTCATACTGATACTGTGAGCAAGGTATCAAGGGAGCTATGAAAGACCAGATAATTAACTCAGGGGCCAACCAAATCAGTCATATTCTGATAAATTATTCAGTATTTGCAGGCGGATGAATGCACTCCCTTCTCATGTCACAGGCAACACAATAGTGACTCACTGAAACATTAGCAATTCATTGCTGTCCATTTTATTACCATGCTGGGTCATTTCCATCTGGATACACATTACAGTCAAGACTCAATGCTTGGACAATAAGTTCCTGCGCAGTATGAATAAGAATATGTTACTCATGAAAAATTATTAATTTGTGTGATAATAATTCACAATATAGATCTTTAAGAAATACCTATAGCCGTGTTTTTCAAGCTTGGGGTCGCGATCACACGTGGGGTCGCCTGGAATTCAAATGGGGTCGCCTGAAATGTCTCGTAAAAATATTTTTTTCAACTAAAAGCATTAACTTACACAGTAGTGTTTACGTGAACTTTGTCTCTGTTTTACTTTTTAGTCAGTGATGTTTTCATACAAACACTGCAGCACGCTATCCACAACTAATCCAACATAAATCTAATTATAAAATCTGACATTATTTTGTCGTTCAGTGAATAACATGACTCTACAGGATGTAAAAAATGTTTTTGGCATAACTAACAATTGACAGTACCTGCATGAAATGGCTATTGACTAATGATTGTCTTATTGGTAGACAATTGAATAGTGTGAAAAAAAGGTCTTTATCGCTACTTGAGAGTCTGCATTTTCAATTTTCAATACATTTTCTATTCTGAGCTCATAAATATATTTCCATTTTGCAGATGAAAATTGTGAAAGCTAGTTGCTTGTTGTGATCAGTTTTTCACATAAGCACCAAAATAACAAAAATGATTGTGGTGTTTTCTTTCTCGCCCCCTATGGCAAAAAGAAACAAACTATCTGAGATCCAGACAGTGTGGGCTTCATGACAATGTCTGTTGAACCTTTGCGCCCCCTACTGTATCTGACAGAAGCATATCCTATTTGCCACCTATATGTAAAAGCAGCCATATGAGCTAGATGGCTTGTGACATGACGGTACCAGCTGAGTTGCAACACTTGGAGCTGCATGACAGGTCAAAGTTAAGCTGTCTCAACGTTTTGTTAACCAATGTGATTTTAAGAGAAAACAATATAACTTACATTTGAACAACACTTAAAATGCAGCTTGGTTGCAGTGTAGCTAGAAATGTTTGTCTGTTTTATAATGTTGATATTTTGTGAGAATGTTTCCACAGACACCCATCTATTTGTCAAAGCAAAGACTTTTGTATAGTTTTGTCAGTGGTCCAATGGCTCAATCACCATTTTGTTACCTCTTCTGGCAATAGATAGTGACTCAACATACATGTATTGAGATGAAAGTCTTTGTGATTGTCCCTTTAATTTTGAGACAACACTGTGGTTTAGAGAGCATTTGTTAAATGTCAGCACACTCGCAAATGAAATATATCACCTTCAGATGGGATTCTGTTTACTGTCTATAAAGATGAATGAACTCTCCAAAGTATTTCTGAAGAGTTGTTGCTCACAATATGATGATAGTTTGATGCCTTGGGATGGGGTCATGTTCACTGTCTTCACAAGAAAAGTTAATATGAACAGTCCCCACTTGTGGTATTCACAACCACTGTTCACAAGTTGTAGGACATATTGTCTGACATTACTAGAAATGACAAGGGTGGATGATAGGTGAATATACAGTCATTTAGATTTGAAGAGTTTTCTTCCAGTTTATAACATGTCTTAGAAAACCATTAAAACTTTGCATTTCCTACATTAGGGTACCCAGCTGTTAGTTTGCTGAACTATTAGCGCTGGTACCTTCTGGCAGTGGTGTTACAGCTTGAACACAAAGTGTACACCACCCTTCCCGGGTTGTAACTGAAAGCTCACGAATTCCTTTCAACTGCAGCGATAATAAGCCTATAAAAGCTGACAAGCATCTGAAGTGCCCTCGAACAACACCCTAAATCTCTACTAGGGACACTAGGAGCACTGTTTCGTGGGCCTTAATCCTGACCTCCTTACTTAAGTAAAAGCAACAAATTGTCACCTACATAAAACACTTTACTCTGATCCTCCAGTTAAATCACTGATATACCTGAGCTGCATTTTAAAACCACTATTTTCCTGTAGCTGCAGTACAAACAGAACACAGAGCAAGGGTTGAGGCCCTTTGTTACCATGGAGATTGGGAGAGCCGCGGTCGCCACTTGACAGGCGCGTGGAGCGAAAGGGGTGGGGAGGTTGTTTAGGGATACCGTTGATTGACAGCATAAAGGGGTGTGGCCAAACAACATACTCTGTTCTCATTGGTCAGATCTGCGTCACGTTGTCAGTTTGGAATGCTAATGAAAAGAGTTGCTTTCGGCCCAGTCAGCTCTGCTCCGTCGCTGGTCTGTACTCTGAGCCTGTTGGGCGCAGCGAGCCACCGTCCAGATATGGTGTAGAATATCAGGAGCAACACCGAGGAAGAGCGGACAGAAAAGAGGAGCGAGGCCACAAGCTTCACGTTAACGGTAAGGCTGCATATATTTTTTGCTTCTTTACCTCTCTTGGCACGGGATGTCACGGTTGGTAAGAAGGTTAGTTACAGTTTTGTGTTTCTGTGTGTTGGAACGCATGAGGTTAATCGGTCTCACAAGCTAATGTCTATCTGGGGCCCCAAAACAGCAGCAGCAGCAGCAGCGTTTGTTTCTAGCATGTTTGCTAACGTTGAGTTCAACGGCTAAGTTTAGTCTGCAGCGTCTCCCATAGCTACAAAACAGTATTACTATGAGGGACCCAAGTGGAGCTAACGTTAGCCCGATTTGTGAAGGAATTTAGTGGGTAGCCGGAAAGGGGAACAATTAGCTATGGATGGAAACTAACGACTGAGGTTTGCGTTGAAATGTCTGAAGTTGTGTGCAGCAATAACATCTCTTCCTCAGTTTATTTAAACCTAACTCGTGCCTCATCACTTCAAAAACGTTAGCTAAAGTTAGCAAGGTGTTTACTTGAGGAACCCGAGGTCCAATTGGTCGTGACCTTTGCCCCAGAGGAGGAGCTCGTTATTTTGACAAGTGAAGGTCATCTATAGTGTCTCATAAATCCAGAAGACAACGAGGTGGACAAAGAACACAACAATAAAATGTCTAACTCCTGCACAACGACTATACAAACTATTCATACATTTAAAATTGACAATAATCCAAATATCAGAAGAATAAAGGTAAAGGTAGGTACACACTCTAATGCCTTCATGAAGGTAATGGTATTTAGCACTTTATTTATTTAGCATAACCGTGAGAGCTGTTGATTCTGTGCTTTCATTTTGGATGCTGTAGATTGTAGTACTCCTGAACTGTATTGTGTTGTACTGACACTTGTTTCTGTTATTTTGACAACCTCATTTCAGTCATTGGGTTGGGCTAAATAACAGAAACATCTTTGTGTGTAGCTGTTGTTTTCACTGGTGTACCTAATGAAATGGCAAGTGGATGTAGATGCTGAGTATACACTGTGCAATGGTGGTTAGATAATCTGTTATGATACACTGCATCCATTAGATTATAGCTTGGTCCACTTCAGTGTGCATGTGTTTGGCCACTGTGTGAGGTCCTGCGTGTGTACGCTCTGCGACTAAAAGTGTTGTTTTTAGCTATAAAACGTGTAATAATATTTACAATGCCAAGTCCAACTGAAAATAAATAATGTGGAAAATAAATGAACAAAATCAAGAGTGAATGGGTTTCACCAAACTGCTTCTCTGCAACTTATGCAAAAAGTGGAGGCTATTTAAATAAGTCAATGGAGTGGACTAAAGCTGCAATTGAGGAAGCAGTCTTCTACAGTTATAGACATAAGATTGGTTTATACACATACAGTGGGCCTGTGCAAAGCCTATGCCACAGCGGGCTACACCAGCGTAAGAATATATACCTGTGTGCCTTCATTGTGCTGCTAAAATGCTAGTTGATAAACAACATATACTTTAACTCAAATCACACTGCAACATGGAAAAGAGGGAAGTCATCTGCGTAGATGGTATGTAAGAAGCTGGAGGGAGAATTATCTGTGCTACTAAAAGATGTAAACAAAGGAGGAAATTAAATACCTACCCATCGTAGCTGTTGCAGTATCCAACAACATATAGTTACAAATCTGCCAGATACTTGCCAGACTATGGCACAGACACAGGTATGGCATGAGAAATTACCATAGAAAGTATGTGCAACCAAGAAGGCCACCGGTTCAAATCCATGGGCTGTCTGGGCCTTTCTGTGTGGAGTTTGCATGTTCTCCCCGTGTCTGTGTGGGTTCTCTTCCGGTACTCCAGCTTCCTCCCACCATCCAAAGACATGCTCATTAGGTTAACTGGTGATTCTAAATGGGCTGTAGGTGTGAGTGAATGAGTTTGTGAATGGTTGTCTGTGTCTCTGTGTTAGCCCTGCGATGGACTGGCGACCTGTCCAGGGTGTACCCCTGCCTCTTGCCCGATGATAGCTGGGATAGGCTCCAACAGACCCCCTCGACCCCAAACAGGAATAAGCGGGTATAGAAGATAAATGAATGAATTATGTGCAACCACAATGTGTCTTTAAACACCAGAGTTGTTGCTGTTAATTGTCTGGTGTTTTCAGTGTTTCTTCACTTGTTAGTGCAAGCTGACTCAGCTTCCACCTAGGTCCTTTTTTGTGTTTAGTTTAAAGCTTAATGATACTTAAAGGGCAGGGACAACATGTGATGTATCCATCTTGATGTTTTATTACCTTGTTTTGAAAGTTGTTGTGTACTATGCAAAGTAAGTACAGGAGACCGTTCAGGTCAGACAGCTTTTCACAAGGTGCTGCAAAATGAGATATATTGTTTTACTGTACAAATCCAGCTATGAGAAGCCAGTACTTTAGGGGCAGTTAATTATACGTAATAAGTTCTATAGCTTGCAGTGAATCATTGCTAGACAAAGTTAATATTCTTCAGATAAGGCCAGTTTGCCTGCTGGTGTCCTTTCTTGCTAGCACATAATTGTCGACACTCACCCACTCATTATCAGCACTCTGAGGGTCAAATCATGCCCTATAATTTGCTTATTTCAGGAATCAAAAGCAGCAACCAGCTCAGCGAAGAAACTCATGGATTTTCTCAAGGTTACTGGGGTTAATTGCATGGAGATGCACTCTTTATCCACTTAAAGCATAGCAAGCTGTTATTATGGAATAGAGGGTCTTCCTTAAAACTTGCTAAGGAAAATGATCCCTATACTTGCACATCCTTTCTTACTGCCAACACCTGATCTGATGCATTAAGCTGTTATTCAAATGCATGTTCTGCGCTGTTTATATGAGTGTTATTACAAAACTGATTTGGTTATTTCACCAAACCCACATGTTATTTTGATGTTTTGTTGGGAGATGTGATCATTTACATGCAAGATGGCGGCTCCAGTGCTCTGTGATATATGCTCATGTTGCATTTTCATTACTTCCACTGTTATGTATTCAAGGTAATCACAAACAGCGTAGTTGTTGAAAGCTGTTGAATAACTGGAAATGGGATTTTTAGTCTCTAGAAGTAATCTCTGGTCATGTCCTTGCGTGACTTTGTTTTTTTGGATTTTCTATGAAGGCACAGCACTTTCCCTCTAAAATTGAAAATGTCAAAATCAACCAACACATATGACGAGATGTCAGATCAGGCGAAGACCTATTGACGACCTTTGTATATATCTAAGGAAACAGGCTTATTGATTTTTAGCTTGACCTTTGCATCTACTTTAAGCAGTCTAAGGTTTTCTATTAGGATGTGTTAGATTTGTTGTGAGAATGATAGTGGTTCATATTCAAATATTTTTTTTTATCAATTCTTACCACATAAAATAAAATCTCTGTGTCAATTTTTGGAACGGTAATCTAGTCCACAACGTGGATGTACACTAAATTAAGCTCAGGTTTCAGGGCTTTGCAGCCAGTGATCAAGGGGTTTTTGTGATATCTTTGGGATAAGTTGTAGAAGTCCACTGCTGGTATTGATATGATTTTAAAGAGGTAGTTTCTGTTGAAGGCAGTCATTTCTGTGTGCTACTACTCATCCCAGCTCATACCTGACCCATTTTTCCCCTGTATCAAAGACACTTGAGAGTGATGCCTCAGAGACATGGTTTGATAGAACAGTGTGGATTGAAGCATGTTACTAATCTGCAAGCTTTGCCAGAACTATTTAACGGTGGTATTTATAGATCAGAGACAGAATCTATCATTCGTCTGTCAGGACTGTTGCCTCTTCTCGGTTTGTCTCTTTGTCTTTCTATCTGCTTCTCCTGTGATTATTCAAAGAGGTATTAAAAGTCACAGCAATTTTTAGCATCTAGTGAAGCATTCTTCACCTTACATGTTGAGGCCTTGCTAAACGAAGCTAAACAGAAAAGGGCAGTGGGCCTCTCGGGGGAGTCAAATGAAAGTATTTTGTATCTTCACAGTGTGCTGGAATCGCACACGCGCTCAGCACACTTAAACTGGAAAGCAGCCAGAGTCTCTTTGTGCCGGGCTACTCAGCTGTGGAAGGCAAGGTCCGACTGAATCAGATGGCTCAATTACCACTACCCGGACCAATCTTGCCTCAGGATCAATGTCTCCAACAAAGGCATTGCCCTGCTTTCTCTGTTTGGACAAGACTCATCTACTATCATCAGTGTCAGGAGATGATCCCACCGCCACCAACAACTCCTCCAGGGACATATGTTTCATCCTGACTACCTTCATATCAGTTTGGTCTTTTGTCATCTCATATTGTGATAATAGAAACTCGATCGTACGCCATAACTAGCACAGTCAGACTGAAACTTTGTGTAGCTGTGGACCTAATGATTATGTGTATTATCAGTTATAAATATTAGAATTATATTTATATGTCGTTATACGACCATTCAAAATTTAGATCATAATTTCCCATGTTCAGGCTCCTCAAGTTGTCGGTTTTCTTTCAAAAAGTGTGATTCATTTTTTTATTTTATTTCGGCAAGCATTCATTTGGCATTATTCTATAATTGAATATTTGGTTATTAAAACCCTCTTCTGTTAATCCTGCCATAAACAATGGATGAAAAATCTTGTGCCATGTTTATTTTCTAGAAGAATTTAATTCAGCTTAAACTCCATCCATAAAAATGAATCAGTCTACTAGGCAGATGTTATGTCTCCCCTGTGTGATATATGTAGGCCAAAAAATAATTGAAGACAGACCTAGACAAAGCCTTAAGGCCAGAAATAACTTCTTATTTTAAAGGACTGTTAGTAGCGCATATGTTTCAGACACATCGTTTTGTAATTTAAAAGTTTAAAAGGATCATAATGAATATGGAGTAAAGAAAATTTTGTAGTATTTTAGTGTTGTCTTTGATGTAAAAGCCTAAAAACAAGGCTTACATGGTGCCTTCATCATTTATCTTTATGCTACTCCCTTGAAGTTAGGCATCAGTGTTTTTGAAATTGTTAATGAGCTTGAATGCTCTTTGAACAGTAGGTGCGGTTTGTTGGTTTTTAAAGCCCAAATGTGAACTACCCCGGATCCCTCCCCTCAATGCGACCACTTTGTTTTATAGCATTTCGGGGCTCTCGGGGTAAGTCATCAAATAGCTCATATCAAACATCCCACCCCGTCTTTCCTTGTTATTTTGACCCCCTCTGCTGCACAGCTCTGTTAGTCAAGTGTGTGACTCCAGGCTTGCGTTTCTGGCTGCACTGCCAGCTAATCTATATGCTAATGAGAAGATGATAATCAATGAGGTTCACGCATGGTTGGCCCCAATCAATATGACATTGCCCAAGCAAACGACTCAAATTGCTACATTTCATACAGGCAGACAGTTGGGTGGCGTGTTAATGTGGCGGGGCGCACCATAAGCATGCTATTATCCTCTGGTTTTATCTAGCCTATTCTGCATAAATGAATTCTCTTGTCATTAAAGAGAGGTTTGGATTGAACTCCAAAGCTATCCCATTTCACTTTTATAGGGGGTTTGTGATTTCCTGCTCTTGCTGTTTAGCATTTCATTTCTATAACTGTTAGGAATAGGTGGTTTGTGGTTTACCTGCTGTGATTTGGATTAGTCAGGTTGTGTTAAGGATTTGCTGGTGTCGTTTTAACAGGATTAGGGTACATTTTGTAAAGATTTTGTCATTTTTAGTTCACTCTCTTTACTTTTTTTCTCTCTGTGTCGAAAATGTATGTTTATTCCAGCCCTGCAGTTAAAATAATGAATTAGTTATTCAGCATGGCCTGACCTGACTGTAAGTCACTGCTCCAGCCATTATCTGACTGTTAACATATAAAACTGGCCCACTTACAGTTGCAGATTATTTGTGGTAATGGTTTATAAAAAATAAAATAAAAAACAATGTGGGCTGCAGACTTGGAATCAAAACTGAATTTGAAACAACCATTCTTCTTTTCAGATTGAAAAGGAATGTCAGTTTAATTGAATATTGGAGCAGCTTGCATTCATATCTAATCAAAACCAGTGTAGGTCATAGTTACGGTTTATCTTAGAGGGTCTATGTGAGTTTAAAAAAAATAAATTTAAAATTCAGTATTCAGGCAGCATTGAGGGGGAGGGGAGCAACTGAGAAATCATTACCATCATCTTCATTAGAGAGGATCCTGTTGTCCAATCAGCATGCTGCTCTGCACGGGGATTCCATAAGAACCCCGTTGGCTGTCGCTAGGATACCACATAATCAGGAGGCAGGCTGTGGCCTGGTTGGTGGACCACGGTGTTGATGCTGGGACGACGAGCTCACCGAGTGTTGGGGGTAGACGAGAGGGACTGGGGGTTTGGATACAGCACAGAAACACTCTCGCACACGCTCATTCATTCACTCAGCCAGCCATCCAGCCAGCCACTCAGTTAGACAGACAAAGAGGAACAGCATCCTGCAGGAGGACAGCACACTCCCGGGGGATGGGGCATCATACCCCTGCATCGCGGTGGGGGTGTCGGAGGAGGTAGGAGCACCAGGGTTAGGGGGCTTTGTCTCAGCAGCAGAGCACCCCTCCACACATACATACACAAACATTTACACAGACGCATACATTTCTCTGTGGATCTCAATGCTATTAAAGCCATTATCACACTTCAGTCGATTTGTGCCACTGGCAAAGGCCTTCTTATGGGGTTTTTAATGTGGGTCATCAGAGTTGTCCTCAATGTGGACTGAAGGATGGTCCCTTATGGAGGCTCCTGAACTTCCTCTCTGTGATGTAAGCTCTGCAGAGACAGCCAGTCTGTCTGACAGTCTCTTAACAGCTCTCATCGTCCTGCTGGCTATGCAGATCCCGTAGACACAAATCTGACAGGCATTTCTTGTGGTCTCTTAATGCCAGCGTTATATCAATCAATATGTCCTCCTGTTATGGGTGCTGAAATTATGTTGTTATGATATTGACTGGCTCTTTGTAATGTATTACAGCCTACTTTGATGTGCTCTCAAACACATTGACTTTGGCTCCATTAAAGGGAACTGTGTTTTTCCTGAAATCAACTCCTAGCCAGACTGTAGATGTGGGATTTAGGACTGGATTGGGGGTGTTTCACTGCACCCCTTTACTGATGGATGGGTGACTCCTCTCAGATAGACAGGGGTTGAAGGCTTCATTACCAGAGGGGATTCCCTCCCCTCTTTGCACATAAGGAGGCAATAGGAAGCAGACTGTGGGATGTAGGCTAATGACGGCATAGAGGCAGCACTGGTGCTTTGTTTACTAGCAGAAAACCCAGTTTGCCTGACTGGATTTTGGCTTTTTTCCCAGTCACAAATATAAAAATAATAAATTTGAGTTTGTTTTAGGAACATTATCATTTATAATAGTGTTTTATGTTGTATTATGTTATATTATTATAGTATTATTTTTCTGCAATATTGATCATAGATGGAAGTTTTGTCAGTTTTGTGGGCGTGAAAGCATTTTTGTTGTTTGTTGAACTTGTCTTATGATGTATCTATAGATTTGAATTGAAATGGATTCAATTCAGCATACACCGTCAAACTTAAATTCTGACCTTTTTCACAGAGTTGTATACTTCAGCATTTTAGAGCTATTTGGGGTTTCTCTGGTTTTGCCATTTAAGTAATAGCATATGGTTTTGTGAGATTGCAGTTTGTTTCCAAAATCTCTTTGAAGCATAAGTGGGCTGTAGAGCTTTGCTTTGGCTCCTAATCCGCTCAAAAGAATAACGAGGAGGCGGAGGAAATAGCTTAAGAATTGCAGCATGGCGGCAGCATTGCTCCTTATTTAATTACTTCCATCACACCCAGCCCATTTAAAGTCCTCAACCTTCACCCCTCGCTTGCTCTCTCTCCCTTTCAGCCGCCTAAACTCGTCGTGAACACCTCTAACCTCAAGGCTAGAAATTCCATGCTCTTGTTTTAGCCCCTTTTTTCGGCTCTGTTACATCGGTTGTCATGCTGTTTTAATCCCCCATCACACACCCTCATTAATCCCACCTCCTCCTTGATGAGTTCAGATTCTTTTCTTGTTTGAGATCTCAGACTTTTAAACTTTCTTCACACCATTTAAACAGTGTAATTTTTGCTTTTTTGCCTCCACCAAGCAAGGATCCTTTCCCTTCTCCCATCTTCTTTACCTCTTATCACCTGCCAAACTGAGGCCACCTCCATCTCATCAGCCTGGAGAGCTCTGAACCTTTTTCCTCTCGTGCTAATGGATAGCAAGCACCAGGGGAGCAGCTTTTAAAAGGTTTTTATGGAAGAGGTCTAAATCACTCGTTCTTATTCTCATGACTGACAAGAGGAAGTGGATTTGGAAGTCTGAGATACATTATGTGATAAAAATATGATTTTGAGTGGTTGTTAAAATGTGATGATGATGTAATTACAGGAGTGTATTAGGCTTATGCTTACGTTAAAGTTGAATTACTTTATTGTGAAACGTATAGTTGTTTGAGGAAATGATGTCAGCCAGCTAATTGCTAATTTTATACTAAATTCGGTGGAGTTCATTAGTTCGCTAAATGCCTAAATTGTTATGTGCTTCTCTAACCAGCTGTGTTCTGTAACCCTGAAATGCAAGGTGGATTATTTCAGCAGATTCCTCCATTCACATGTAATGTGTCTGTATTTTTAATTACTCTTTTTAAACAAAAAGAGTAATTGTTTATTTTCCAGCTGGTGCTCATGTCCTTCTGCAGATTTCCGTCTTGCAGCAGTAGGTCCATTTGCAGTCAGACAGCATATCTTTCACATGGAAAAGCAGAGGCGTGGAAAGGCAGTGCACCAGACATATCCTGATTGACAATACTGTGTATACTTAAGGGATTTTTCTGAATTTATGTAATTAGCTGGGCTCGGCTTAATAATTCCTCATATACACAATAGTTAAGTAATACTAGCAACACGTGAGAATAGACAGATCCTTGGTTTGGAACGACAAAAAGCAACTAAATAAAATCCCCATTCTAAACAAAGGGGGGGGGTGGTTGTGCATCAGTAGGTAGAGCAGGTGGTCAACGAACCAGAGGGCTAGCGGTTTGATTCCTGGAATGTGCCACATGCCAAAGTGTCCTTGAGCAAGACACTGAACCCCCAGTTGCTCCCAGTGCTTGTGTGAGCGAATGGGTAGCTGTGACTGTGACTGTGAAGCACCAATAGGAGTACCAATAGGTAGAAAAGCTCTATATAAAAGCAAGGACTTTAACATTTACCAAAGACTACAACTCAGCAACAAAATGTATATGAGTTATGCTGCAAAAACACACAGCTGTATTCTTGTGAATTGGAGCTCAGTTTTCAGAACTGGAGATGGTTTTCATAGCTGAAACAGATGAAGCTTTTAGATCCTACAGCAGATGTTTTTCTCGTCTGCCTTTACTATTTACACGGAAGGAGAATTCCAGTTTATTTAGATTCCTGCCGTATTTCCCATAAATGTGACTATTGAAGTTCCTTGTTGTTGAGTTTCAAGAAAAGAGCTGCACATGCCTTATGTTACCATGGGATCCCTGCTGCTTTCTAAGAACAGCGCATTCTTCTTTCTTTTTTTTGGGAAATCTCAGTTAAATATTTAATCTCGTCTGTGATCCTGACCAGTAGTCGTAGTTCTTTAACAGTTCTTATGTTTTGCTCTTGTCATCAGTGAACTATAGTTTTCATTGTTAATTAAACTAACTGTTATTTTAGGGGATGACTGATTAATCTTTTTGTCTTGGAGTCTCAGAAAATTCCAACAAAGCAGAAAATGTAAAAATCAGTACCAGGTAAAACATTCTCAGGGATGTTTCCCATTATTTTGGATCAGTAATCAGTTTAATTGGTTCATCATTTCAACTCGAAGCCTCAATCAGACATATAAATAAACTTTTGGTGATTCTTTGAACATCTGGACGTTTTAATTTGAGAGCTTTTGCAGAATGTTCATGGAATTAGCTTGTTGAAATATTCTGCATTAGATTAAAAATATTTATCTATTCTTATTCACATATCAATAATTAGTCACTTCTTTTACTTGATACTGAGCAGTTTATTAGTTACCTGGTGTAGTGTAGCTTCTGCCACAGCCTTTTCCTCTTCGTGACAGTTGTATGTAATTCCAGAAACCAGTTTTCCCTGTCTTGTGTTCAAAGAAAATATAGGGTGAGGACTTTTTCCTCATGTGCTCTCTCTTTTTTCTCTCTCTCTCTCTCTCTCTTTAAGGCACAGGAGAGCCATTCAGAAGAGCCGAGGGTCAAAGGTGAGAAGAGCAGAGGGCACCATGGAGAGTGAGGCGGGGGCCCCTGCCTCCACTGCTAGCAGTACCGGGACCACCACCGCCTCCTCCTCTTCCACCACCAGCTCCAGCACCACGGCTGTCGGCAGCAGTAGTACTTCCAACACCGCTGCTACTACTACTTCTACTTCTACTAGTTCCACTAGCAGTAGTAATAGCAGTAGTAGCGGTAGTGGTAACACTAGTATTAGTACTACAGCAGGAAGACAGGCAGTGCCTCAGATATCTGTTTACAGTGGAATACCTGACCGACAAACAGTACAGGTGAGTGTCTTGGTGCTGTAATAAAATTGTTGATATTGCACAAAATTCAGTGAACACTCCTTTTCTCTACTGCCCTCTGTTGGTGTTAATGAAGCCACATATACGTTTCTGACATACTTGGGTTAGGGTTAGGGTTATGGTTAAAACTGTTTTGTTATTAATCTTCTAATTGAAAGTACGTTAAGGAAATAAGAGACTTGGGATGAAGGAAGCTCCAGTGAGTTTGAGGAACTGACCACTTTGAATGAAGGAATTCTTTCTCTGCTTTAGAGCTCTTGACCCATTAACCCTGGGATAAGCCTCTACACAGGCTTAACCTTGCTCTGAATAAGGTCCACTCAGCTTTTAGTGCTAAAGATTTGACAGCAGGGTCATTGTTACTTTGAGCTCTCCTTGTCTTGCTCTCGACCTAGTAACAATTCAAAAGCCAAACGCTATAGTCACCAAGCGGCCCTTCAAGTATAAAGCACTGTTGCTCGTTTGTGGTCAGTGAGAGCTGAATGCATGTTTGTATTCCACCTCTGCTAATTTTACCCTCATTCCACAAGGCGTTAGTCTGGATGGTTTTATGACACCATGGACTACAGGCCTGCATCCTCTCTAGTTACTTGGCAACATGGCAGAGGGCAGTTACTGAGGTGAAGGGTGAGGAGGTTTAGCTCTGTTAGAGCAAGGAACTGTTGAGACTTTTCTTGCCAACACTGACTGAGGGTTTATTTATTATCTTTGTGCCACGTGATCAGCCCAACAATATTTCAATCTTCAGTGTAGTTTAATTGTAACTAACAACTATTTATAATTATTAATTAACTAGCCGTGTCTAATAAGCCTAATTTTCATGCGGATGGTCTTGTTTTTAGGCTGGGCGTGGTTTTCTCAGTTCCTGGATCGTTATTTTCATAAAATCACTGTGGTACTGCATGATCCAGTAAATAAAACCACACACGGCTTCATTAACAACTGTTCCTTCAGCCTGCATTAGTTTAGGCTAGTTAGAAGTAGCATTAGCTGGTATTTCTAGTGTTTATGTCCTTGTGTTATCTGCTCTGTCTTGGGAGTTTTACTGAGAGCAATGCCACCATGTGTTTTGACGTTTTAATGCATAACGTGACCCGTCACCCCCACACCTGCACTAAAAAAAACTCTACATAGCTTTAGGTTTTTGATGGCTGTATGAATGATTTGTGCAGGATTTGTGAAAGGTTCTCAGTCATCCTTCAATGTTGCAGAGACAGTTCAGTTTTAAAATTGGTTGACACTTAAACGCTGACTTAAATTTAACATATGCAAACTCCTAAGTAACCCATGTTCGTCTTCATCTGCAGGTATTCCAGCAGGCGTTACACAGACAGCCCAACACAGCAGCACAGTACCTGCAGCAGATGTATGCCGCTCAGCAACAGCACCTGATGTTACAAACTGCAGCCCTCCAGCAGCAGCACGGCCTCAGCACTGCTCAGCTCCAGAGCCTGGCTGCTGTACAGCAGGTCAGCAAACGGTCACCAAATGTAATTCATTCTCTCAGTTTACAGACAGTGATTGCTGTTATTGTTGACCTGCTACAAGACACATTTCATAAATTTTACATTACTCTCTCTGTCTTTCCTGTCTGTTTCTTGACTTATGATAGGCCAGTATTGCAGCTGGCCGGCAAAGCTCTTCACAAAATGGTACTTCATCTCAACAAACAGGATCTACTCAGGCTACAGTAAGTGCTGTTTTGAGTGTTGAGCCTGCCTCTAAGCCTTTATAACAGAAGTTATCTTCATCCAATAAGATTACCTTGGAACTAAGTTGATTTTTGCATGATGATGCTAGCAACTATATCCACTGGGCTCTGTCTTTTTACTGCTGAAGAAATCAAGCTTTGTTTTGATAACATATTAAGGAGTTGCATGTTACAAATTATAGTTCTTTCTATGTTTGATGTGTTGTTTAGCAGTAACTGTTGTTTAAATATCAGCAGAGAAGCACACAACCTGTTTATCTGTCCACACAGATCAACCTGACCACCTCCCCAGCAGCTGCTCAGCTGATCAGCCGGGCCCAGAGCATAAGCTCCACCCCTACCAGTATATCCCAGCAGGCTGTTCTGCTGGGCAGCCCATCTAGCCCCACTCTCACAGCTAGCCAGGCACAGATGTACCTGCGTGCACAGATGGTGAGAATACAGCCACAGCCACTGGCACATTTGCATAAGCGTGCACATATGCATAAACACAAGCACACTCGTATACAGCTTGAATAAATAAATAAATACTGAAATTCTCTCCCCTGACTGCTAAGTGTGTGTTTTAGACTTGATGTGTATTAATGTCACAGTGAATGGTGTGTTTTAATGTGCCACCAGAGTGGGTGGTCAGGTTAATCCTCCCAGCCCCAGAGGGCTCATTACAAACACAGAAGGCAGTGTTATGAATGTGCATGGATCTCCATAAAACATATTTGGGAGGTCACAGGTGTTCTCTCTTGAGGTCCAGTTGTTTTTAGGAAGAGTTGCCTAAAGGGTATTTTTTCTTCTTCTTTTGGTACAGCTGCTTGTGGCTGATTTGTTGGTTTCAGTTTGCCGTCAGTTGTGCAGCTTGCATGCAGATTGTTCCTGCCACCTCATTAGTATCTGGTACACAGCTGATCAGATGTTTGTGATTCTTCTGGCAGGCTTCAGAACACATTTGTCTGTTTAAAGTAGACTGACATGGGCTTCATTTTATGTCTTTGGGCTTTATTTGTGCACAAGACCGTTAACCCCTACAGCGATATTTCTCTGTCTCTGTCTATAGTTCAATTCTGTTTGAGGGATATTATGATATGTTTGTTCTCTAACTTTTTTACCATTACTTTGCTACACCTATCACTGCTGTTTTGCATATTATTTTCTCCTTGTTTCGTACTTTTCAGGCCCAGCAAAGTAACCTGGTGCAGGTGGCCAGGAGCCTGGGTCGAGCCGTTCCTTTGTCCCCACAGCTCATCTTCACTCCAGCGGCCACAGTAACAGCTGTCCAGTCAGAGAGCTCCACGCAGACCTCCTCACAGGTATGCTTATTAGAACATATTATGAGTATACAGCCACATGCTTTTATCTAGGGTTGCCTGGATCGCCTGCTAATACAAATAAACACACAAGCCAATAATGGCTTACACTTATGAAGACTGTGTTAATGGAGCTTAATATCCTTAATGAGTTTATCATTCAAAGCACTGTGAAGTTAGTCCTGAAAAACTAATCAAATCCACTGCTTTTAGAACATTTTGTGTTTTTGTTTGTATTTTTCCTTAGAATCAGGTCCAGAATTTGGCCATCCGTGGCCAGCAGGGGGCGACAACGTCCTCTTCTCAGACTCAGACACTGCAGGCCCTCAGTCTGAAGCAGAACCCTGTGCCCATTCAGCCCGCCTCACTGATCAAGAATCCCAGCCCGGTGACCCAGGCCTCCACAGGAGGGAAGGTCGGCTCCTCCGACAGCCTCTCAGAAGGAGGGAGGAAGGGGGACAGTGCAGCAGTCACAGAGGTCCGAGCTATAAACATGAGTCGCAATGTCACAGCCGTCAGTGCTCAGCCTCTGATTGCTCCAGGTAAGTGGAGCTTGCATTTTGACAACATGAAAGGCAGTTACAGGTATCAGACCTAGGCACTCACCCAGCGTTTTGGGTTGATCTCAAACAATAATTTCACCTTCAGCCGGCCGTATAATTTCTTAAACTTAACAGCCAAAATGCTGCTAGACATTCATATTGCCAAAAATAGCAATTAGCATTAAGCCTGTGCTGTGACTCTATAAATGGTATTGTCATCAAATTGGTCCTGACTGAAATATCTCAAAATCTTGATAGATTGCCATGAGATTTTATACAGACATTCAGAGTCCCGAGAGGAGGGGAGCTAATGACTTTGGTGATCCCCTGATTTTCCCTCTAGCATCGCTGGTAGGTCACAGCGTCCTCTTATCCTAAAAAATTTCTAATCATGTTCTGTTTGACTTTGAACTTGACACAGAAGGAACATTGAAACTGCTTTTGCTACGTTTTTCTGTGTCAACAAAATGAATGTGTTTTTGCTCTGCTATGGACTCCAAACTGGTTACAGAGTGTGGTTAGTGTATGTTAAATGAACATGTTCGTGTTTTTATAGAGGACATATTATTACTGACACAGTGTTCCATGGCTAGTTTGTTTTCATTTTTGTGGGTAGACAAATTAAATGGCAAAGTAGCCTGGCGGCTGCTGCATATTTCTTTTTGGTAACAGATATACATTTAAAACCTTAAAATAGACTTGTACTTTCAAGCAGCTGTCATGTACAGTAGGAATGTGCTCTTGTGTTTATACTAAAATTATACGAGAAGGGTTTTAAGTGACTTCTTGGCTGTTTCCGTGACATGTCAGGGCTTGCCTCACAAATGCATTCATTCACTAAAAGGGTGAAACCAGCCGTATTAAAGACGGCGTGTTGGTTTGTGTCTAGAACAGTCTAGCTGTTTTGTGAACCAGAAGCTGTGAGAGGCACACTGCCACGCTTGAGTCTTTTTAAACCACTTATTGTGTAATTGAAAGTAAGCAGCTGTTTTTTTTTTTTGTTTTTTTTCTGTTTGTGTGAATGGTTGTGAATGTGCCAGCAGTACAAGCTCGTTACGTCAAATTAGGTCCAGTTTGTTTACAGGATAAGCCCTCACATCCATTTCCTGATTCTCAAGAAGGTTCTGATAAGACATCACATTTCACAAAGTGATTTGTGTGTGTGTGTACATGCACCGTGTCTGTGTTTATGTGCATGACTGTAAAGCTTTTATAAATCGAATTCTGCGTTAATGCGTGGAGTTGTTTTTGTGTGTGCGTTCAAATGCGTGTGTGTATTTTTTTTCAGGCCTGTGTGTTTGTGGGGGAAGGCTGGGAGGGTGGGGATTATGTGAGCGTGTCGGTGCACAACTGTGTCTTGCTTTGTTTCACTAATGGATTCACATAAAATGAAAGGGAGGATGGAAGCTGAAGATCTGGCTGCATGCTGTCTGAAAAAATTAACACATAGTTGCCATAGCAGCAGGCCACGAGGGACAGGTGTGCACATGAGATGCTGGGGAGTTAATACACTGAGGATCAGGAGGAGGGGAGGCTGAATGGATGGCTGATGGGATTCAGATTAGGGTAAAAGCCTGGATTCACCTAGACTCTGACAGGGTCATGGTGCACTTTTGATTTTCAGGATAAAATCATAAAACTTATTATACTTGCACAGTTATTGAAAACATTTATGGATTTCAGCTGCAGGAAACCAGAGATTAAGCTGCTCATTAGTGTTGAGTGCTAATTTCTCAATTGTATTCTCTTATAGTTTAGGCTTTATAGTAGATGTGGTTACTGACTAATCAGCTACAGGTCAGTAACTGCATTTACGTCTGTTAAACGTTACTGTTGTTAAAATTAAAGTGAAATACAGTTGTTGCAAAAGTAGCCAATTACTGTACTTTTACAATAATTAAAATGACAGTTGATTTAAGTTGACTCCACCTAAATAATTGATCATTAAAATCCACTTCAGCTCTATTCACACAGGACCACTTCAACCTGTTGACGTCTAGTAATTTGTGATCTTTGCGGAGTTCGTCTGTGATCTTAATTCTATGCAAATGCAATTCGTCACATATCTATAATATGTAAAGTAGAAATTACACAGCAACTTGCCTTTTTATATCTCTCTAAACATAGAGGACCTGTGATAAATCTATTCCCATGCGCATCAGCATGTCTGGGATATGGGTTGCATTTTTATTTTTTCAAGGCGTTTTGATAGCTTTGCAGGATTCTTTTTCTTCGTTTTCTCCCTGTAGAATTATACATGCTATATTGGCAATTATAAATCAAAGTTTGGAAAGCTGAGGCGCAAATTCTTGAAGGATGATAAGATGGTTGACATGCATGGTGGTTGTATTTGTATTATTAACCTCAAAAGACAAACTACTTCTTTAATTTAGAGTTAAAGAAGTAAAGTTAAGACCACAGAAACCATGATGTCATTATACTGTTAATCAAACTCGTATGTACCCTACTCCTGTTTAATGTGACTCAACAGAGACTCAACAATATAGTCTGACCTGAAAGTAGAAGGAAAAATCTATGGGGGAGGTAAGATTAAATGTTCTTGCTATTTTTGGTCATGAGATTTTTTTTCTGATTGACTGTGTTTTGGCATCAGCAATAACTGAAACATTATTGAGAAACTTTCACTTGAATTGGAACTGGGCAGGAAACAAATGTTAGACATTCTGGCTCAGCGCAGTAAGTGTCTGTCATCGCCTTCACTACACGAGAAAGAGTCAACACTTTACTATTATAAACCACAGCAGGGAATCCCCGAATCACCATACTGACAGATTACAGTGTTATCACAATGGCTGAGACACATTTCTTGGAGCTTTTTGTCTCTTTTACCACAATGGCAAACACAAAACCCAAATATTCAAACTACAAGACACACAGCCAGAGAAAACAGAAACCATGCTGCATATTAATTACATACTACATAAAAAGAAATGGACAACACGCTATTCAAGATTTGTAGCGCCAGAAAAACGCATTCCTATTTATAATACAGTAATTGCAATTTGTGTTTCCCCTCCCTCCCAATTTTATTATTCACAAGTTAGTATGGCTTAGTTTGGACACATACTGTTACTGTACCAGTAAAAAAATAAATAAAAATATATATATATATATATGCAGGAGAAATAGTAATAGTTGCATGACTTCAGTTTTTTTTTTTAATAATTGACTGTTATGTGATGAAAGTCGCTTGCTGAGCTAATCAGTTGTCTTGTCTGAGGAGTCTGTGTTGTTATTCTCACATGGTCATTGACTAGTTGACATGATGCTTAAAGCATTATGGCACAATGGTGAAGTTGATGAAGCCAATAGTTGGTACAAGAACTAGCTGACAGCGAGTTTGGAGTGTCGGGTGAACCAAAAAGGAGTGACAATATTGTTGATGATATTTGCTTTTCAAATTGAGAGCCTTGATGGCAAACAGCTAGCTCCGCCCATACACTGTTTAGAGTCTACCTGTTTCATCCAGAGCCAGGACATCCGTGTTGTAATCATGCTTAACTTCTGCCACCAGAGGTTATCATCACGCCTGCTGATGGGGGTTACAAATGGGAATGCTGTCCCGGGCCCAGGGTAGCGGGGGGCCCAGAACTGGGCCCTCATTAAGTTATGGCATAATTTAAAAAATTAAATAATAAATAAATAAAATAAAGTAGGCCTATTTGTGGGAAAAATATGTAATTTGTGAGTTACATAAACTCACTTTGGAGGTAGACACCACTATTACGGAGTAAAAGGAGTTTTAGGCTAGCACACAAGCCTAGAGCGCCCTCTCGCGGCTGACTGTGAAAATAACGAACACGTGAAATTATATATTTTAATATATAAGTCGCACCTGAGTATAAGGGGCCATCCACACGAAAACACATTTTTGCGTAAACGCAGATGTTTTTAATCGTTTTGGCCTATTGTCCAGACGAATCCCGTAAACGCATAGCCCTAAAACGCACTTTTTTTGAAACCGGGTCCCAGGGTGGAAAAATTCGTAAACGCACTTCTTGTGGATCGGTGTGGACAGGGGAAACCGGAGATTTTGGTAAATGATGATGTCATCGCCACCGCCACCATCACCATACCCTTCGAGCAGCCTTCCACCTCTTATATCCCGCAAAACGTCTCAAACAACATCAACAACAATGGCGGACTACATGCTTGCGGTTCTGCTGGAGAAGATATTGAGCCTATTATGGTTACTAGGGTAAAATCTAATTTTTCCTTGAGTTTGGTTTCTTCTAAAGCCAATTTGTAAACAGCGCTCAAGCTTTATGCGCTTGCGCCACCTCTTCCTCTACGTTTTTGGTGAATTTCTGAAACCGAAACAGCGCCACCTATAGGCCTGGAATATGAAGTAGCGTTTTGAGTCGTGTTAAGACGGATCCGCCTGGACGCAGATATTCTTGAAACGATGCCAGGGAAAATGGAGGGGGAGAAGATCGTTTTCGTACGTGTGGACGAGGCCTAAGTTGCAGGGCCAGCCAAACAATGAAAAAAAGTGCGACTTATAGTCCGAAAAATACGGTAGTCATTTTCTACATCGCACATACCACAAGCCGCAATATACCGAGTATCTTCGATATATCACTCAGCTCTAGGTCCAAGCATACTGACTTGGATGGGATAAAGACAGTGGACAAAGCCTGTGTGTGTGTGTATACATAGTATATACATGCCAAATAAAGCTAAAATAAGAAACTTGGAAGAATCCGGCAGGAAGGACGACTTAAATCCTGCTTTTGCTGTTTTGTTGTGGGTCAGAATGTGTTTCAGGAAAGTGAGCCAGTGAGAATGTGGAAACTCAGGGATTTTCCAGAGCCTGGTGCTACAAACGCTGAATGGAATGTATACTGTCCTCACTCTCAGGACATTGCTTAAAAGCGCACAGATAGACTCAACTCTACAAACATTCATAACTTGGGGAGAGAGGAGGTCACTGCAACATGCTGAAGATTGCGTGATTTGCACGTGTACGTGTGTAGGCGTTGGGGCCTGAGTCATTCCAGTCCTTAATCCCAAGAGCTTGAGGGGGAATAGCATTTAAATAAGTTTCCCTGCCTTCCCCTTCCTTCAAGTCTTCTCTCTGTTCTTTATTAGGGCCTTGAGAAAGTTGTCAGGATTCATGAGGAGTGCTGTTCGTATCCGGTGATTCTGAAATCCCCCTCCTTCGCACAGACCGGGTCTGGGAATATCGTGATTCAGGGAGCTTTTGCTACTATTTGTACTAGTTGTATTTTGAACCTTTGAGGCAGATTTCCTTAGTTTTGTTTTATTTTATGACCACATTTACAAAATAATCATTTAACATCCACCATAGGAAAAATAAAAAGGTCACATGGATTGCTGCAGCGAGGGTATGATGTCCTTTGCCTCTAATGTGAGTTGAGCATAAAGCAGAAAATGAAACCAAAACTGATGCACCAGGGATGTTTTAGACCATGGCAAAACACTTGATCCTACATTTCCCATAATGCTTTTCAATTACCTTTATGTCAGACCTTCCTTGGTCACACCAGCAATAAGTAGTTTAGAGTAGGCTGTCATCAATTCATTGCTTTCTTTGGAGAAGCAACGGCGTCAGTGGTTTAAACAAACCAGTTTGACTTATTCTTTTCAGATAAATCGTTGGGTAATTGGTTTCGCATTTATTCCAATTACACCGATTCTTTATGTGCCTTTGTTTTTGGACCTAGTTGTGACCTAACAACAAGGCAGAGAAGTCTACTCTAATGAGAGGTCTGTGCTGTTCATTTGCCAGCCTGTGGAAGGAGCCCTGTGGTTTTATGTGAGCTTAGCAAGTCTCAACAAATATTTAATGATCTCCATGGAAGCTGGTGCACAGTCATGTTGGCTACAAGGTGAACTGTAATACAAAGAGAATCAAAAATTTTCCATTTAGGGACATTATCAGGTCAAAATATCCAGTAATTTACCTTTTGACTACATGCCTGCAAAACTTATGAGATTCATTAAGACCATGTAAGACAGTTTGACACAACTTCACATAAGTTGATGTTAATTTTAGTTTTTTGACATGAAAAATATTATTATTGGTTGTTTTTCTTCTTTGAACGTTTGCATGTTTGAAGAAAGTAACCACACCATTACATTTAAAAAATAACTTCAATTTAAAAAAAAAAATTCTTATCGAATGAGGAGCTTTTATACTTTGATGCTAAACATTTCAGAAGAAAATCTTGCAGTCTCTAAAAATCAGTTATTTCTGCCACCCATTGCTGTAGCTTCTGAACTGATGGATGTTATTATCCATTGAAGTGTCTTTTAAATTGCTTTTCAGACGGGAACCTTTTGATCGTCATGCTGCCTGCTGCACATTTTCATCCTACTCTGCAAATTGCAAATATTAACTGAAGGTCTTCAGTCTACACCACAGCTAACCACATTTTCTGTCCGGTTGATTCCACCGTGTCTCACCATGTGTAGAAGAAAACTCTTTTCAACAGATCCCGTAGCATTAAAGCGGCTAATCACATGCAAACTCTGCTGGATAGAAACATCTATATTTTCCACGGCAGGGCACAGACTGCGGTTAGTGCCTCACAAGGAAACTTTGAAACCAGATGGAGCCTATCCCACGCAAAAACATCATGTAAAAAAACGGAAGGAGGGTGAGACGTGGGGATTTGAGATAATCGCTGATGCAGTTGGCAGTTTTCTGCTCTTGGATTTATTGCGACGTTTATTAACAGCATCTCCAACTTCAAATGGGTTGTACAACAAGAGCTACTAATTTCTTATTTGGTTTTAATAATGAGACGGAGTCTCTTTTTATTGTGGAGCTATTTATGGGATAGAGGCTGAGGCCTACTGACTCAACATTAACTCTATAAACTGTGTCATGGACATTTGGCTCTACATGTTTCTTTCTAAAGGGTTTCTCAGACTAGCCTCAGGCTACTTCCGCTCGATACTCTCCCACTCACATGCTCCCACAATACAAGATTGATGTGCTGTGTCTATGGCTTCAGGGGAAGTTATGAGCACAGGATGTCTTCTTACCCTCAGCACAGCACTGACAGGTGGTGACAGGCCATTTTGAAACGATTTGTGAGTAATGGTCAGGCCAAAACTGCAACAGTGGGCCTCTCTCTGCACATTTCAACAAGCTCTTAATATTACATCCTGTCAACAAGGGGCACACAGGTGAAGGCAACGCTACAGAACAAGCTCTTTTGCGCAGACGTCTACATTTTTCCCTGTTGATGAGCCCGAGGCACAGTGTTCCTGATATCCAGTGTTTGGAAAGTTGTGAGCATGCATGAAATGAATCATGCCCATTATTCACAGATGGTTAGAGAATTCAGAAATAGCTTTAAAAATGGAACAGGAGAATATCATTTTGGGTTTCTGGTATCTTATCTCCATGTGCACCATGTCAGTTGATTTGGTTGACAGTTGTTTCAGACAGTTGTATTTTTTATTATTAGGAAAATTCCTATCTCAATTTCGAGGTGATTTTTCCAAATAGCGTTTGTCAGAAAAGGTTAAAGTCAAAATAAAGCAGCATACATTTTAGAAGCTTGATCAGAGGGGTGATTGGTGCTTAAGATGATTAAATGACTTAACCAGTTTTTGCTTATGGATTTTCTATTAGTTAATGCATGTTCCGCCCTTTGCCAGCAGTATCTCCACTAGAGACTTTGTTGATTATGTGACTAGAAATGACCATTTAATAATAGCTTTTTATTAAAATGAAGTGCAACCACGGATAAATTATATTCTGTCGCCTTTTATCCCTTAAAAATAACAGATACTGCCAACAGTAATAACACTAGTCACATTAATATTTAACATTATGTCATTTGTGTTGCGTAATTCAAAGTTAAAGTGGCTACTGGATTTGAGACACGACTAAAGTGTTGAAGCCGACGAACACAGCAGTTGATTGAATTGGTTGTTGTTGTTGTTGTTCCAGCATACACCCAGATTCAGCCTCATTCGCTGGTTCAGCAGCACAAGCAGCAGCAACAGCAGCAGCAACAGCAGCAACAGCAGCAACAGCAGCAACAGCAGCAACAGCAGCAGTTCGTGGTCCAGCAGAGCCAAGGTTCCCAGCGGACGGCGGGCCAGCTGCTGCAGACCGCATCCATTCAGCCGTCACAGCATCCCGTCCCTGTGCTGCCGAAGCCCGCTCCTCACCAGCCCTCTGCACCCAGCCAGCAGGCCACCATCTTCCACTCCACCATCAGCCCCCACGCACTCCATTCCTCCCTCAACCATGCCAAAGCGCAGCCCGTCCAGCTCACTGCCATCAACCTACAAATACAGCCAACGGTATGTACATCCACGGTCTGCATCCATGTCAGTGAGCTAACTCTTTTCCTTGCATGTTTTTATTGGCACATTGCCGGCACTGATACATATCAAAAAGACAAAACTTTAAGATGCAAAATGTTCTATAAAAAGCAATTAACAACTCATTCTCCAAAAGAATCAGATTCCCCATCCTGCTACACTTAAGGCTGTTTGGTGGAAGCCTTTGTCTCAGTTACACACTACACTGTCTGTTTGATCATTTGCATAATGAATGTAATTAGTTTGGTGCCCTGTCGTTACATACCAAGCCGATAGTCAGACATTATTCATTGTCGAGCTGTCAGTGAGCGTCTGTGGTGCTACTTTTTGCTCATGTGTTTTGCCCCGTTGGCACTAGTCTGACCTCTGTCAGCTTTTCTGTTGATTAAGCCAGAGAGATCACTCTGATCAGATTAGTGAATGAGGGCAGGAGAAAAGAAATGAAAGTGATGAAAGTAAACAAAAAAATGGGTTCAAAGGGCACACAGGGAAAGCTTCTCATTTATCATTTTTGTCAAAACGTTGAAATACACAAATATAACAGGATATATTTATGTATATTAACATGTCATCACGGCGGTTTGTAGCTCTTCCTAGCTCCCTCGTCTCCCCGCTAATAGTAGCTCTTCTGGTTTCCTCTTTTGATTGATTAATGCATATTACTGCTGCCGCCTGCTGGGATGAAGCGTAATGTATTCACAGAACGTATGTGCCACCTTATGTCATATGCTGAAGGTGTGAGGTAACGTTACAGTCGGCCTTTGTAGCCTGTATTTCTTTGATGACAGTTTGGTGTGTCCATACTTTACTGGAACATGGATGTCTGCTTCACTTAACACTGACATTTTGTGTTGTTGTATCTATCCTTGAATTTGGTATTTTGAAAGGGGTAACCAGAAAAACAAAAACTTCTCTTCCAACAACACCCACAGTCTCCATCTGTTCTCCAAGACATACATGTGAAAAAAACACAGGAATCTCCTGAGTTTGGAATTCTCTGTGCAGTATTTTCCTAGTGGTGTGATATTTTCCAAACTCACTGACATTAGCAGCACTAACTGCCCCTGATGGGTGTTGTCATTACTGCCTCAGATATCTTTTCTCATGTTTTGTTTCTATTGCACTTCTTAGGCATCTCGACTGGCTCAGGACAGTAAAGATAAGCCAACTTCTCTAGTGGTCAGAGAGACGTGTCAGACTCCGTCCATACAGCAGCAGCAGCACCAGCATCATCATCATCATCATCATCAGCAGCAGCAGCAGCAGCAGCAGCAGCAGCAGCAGCAACAGCAGCAACAGCAGCAACAGCAACCTGCACCTTCCCCATCACAGCCCTCCAAGCCTGTAGAGCAGCCCAAGGTTGACCCTGTCACACCAGCTGTTCAGCCACAAGGTAATGAGTCAGCAGAGAGTCATTTAACACCGTAGAAAATCCTGCTGAGTACCTACTCTTAATAGATAGACTCTTTAACCAATTAACGTACTTGCAGCACATTAAAATCTACAGCTTTTCTCTTATACTCGGCAAATCAAACAGTGTCTGTCCCACCCTGCATAAATCTTCACTGAAGGAAAAAGAAATCGCTGCCTATGCTTACTTGTTTTAGGCATGTGTTATGTCAGTGACTCTTTTGGTTTCACAGTTACTTGTTGCTCTATTGTTGCGTCTGTGACTTCTCAAACTTAACTTGGGACCCACTACTTTGGAAGACGGTAGAGAGGCAGTATAATTTTAAAACGATTCCAGATAATCTCTCAGAGATGCATTAAAAGTGTGTTTCTTCAGATGCAATTTGAAACAAAATACACTATAGGAAGTGTATAATTCTTGACTCTCTCACCTCCTCACAGCAGCTTGAAGTATATGTGAGTGACAGTTGCTATTGGAAAGGTTCATTTTGCCATGTTTTCCATTATTTAAGACATAGACATAGAGATATAGACTGGAAATTTGGGGAGAACATTTTAGCCATAGTGGTATGCAATATAACCACCCACAGATACTTGATCAGTTTGGGATCTACAGAACTTGGGGGCCAGAGTTAGCTGCCATCAAGGAGTGTCATTGCTATGGGGTGGGGGTGTGTCTGCTCTGGTCTCGGTGCGTGCTATATGTCTAAGTAACATCCACATGGATGTCAGATCCAAAGGTTTCCCAGCAGAACATTGTATTGTCACAAGATGATCAATGTTATTTACTTCTCATGTCTGTGGTTTTAATGTTGTGGCAGATCGGTGTATATGCCGCTTACATTTTAATGTTTTTCATCACCTGAACTAGAGTCAGGACCTGTGCTTACTACATTGCTGAATTTAGATTTCCATGTAGTAATTAATCAAATAGAGTTTGTTCTAACTGTAGTGTTAGTTCACGTGGTGGGGGCTTGGGGGACCAGTACCTCTTAAACCCTGTTTACGGCCCTGCTGAAAACACTCGCGTTATGTTTATTTAATTCTTTATGACACTGTCGTGGGGGAACTGGCTGCAGTGGTTGGGCTCAAAAGAAAATATGTTAAGTGCTGAAGCTTGAAGTCTGTGGCCAACTCGCGTCTAGCTGCCGGTTCGCGTTGCAGTAAAGGAGGTGTGACTCTCGGCCGAAACGTGTTGATGTGCAGCAGATTGAGGAGGATCCGCTGTGGGAGGAAAGGGGAGGCGGACCTTCCTCGTTTGAAAGCTTTTCATTTACGGGCGTGAAGCGACGCCTCGGCTTAAAATCCGCTCAGCGTCAACCAGCAGCAGTAGCAGCAGCAGTAGGTCGGTGTGCGTCTGTCGGATCCGTAGAACAACAAAAACAAACCAAACCACATGTTCTCTGTCTGAACGGAGCGGAAGTGGCGCGGTAAGAAAAGTCTTCTCACTCAGCAGACTGATTTCACATGACAAAGCGGATTGATGTTTACTTTCGCTTTTGTGCGTTTTTATCCAACAACAGACTGGTCGCTATGAAGGTTGAAGTGATCTAGATATATTTTTGGAGTTATTTATTATCGACAGACTTTATTGTCTCAGTCGGTCACACTCACAGCTATTGTCTGACCGTCATCGACAGCAGAAACGTTATTCGATGTAGCGGTACGAAACTGGTCTGCATGTTGGTGATTTGTAATGTGACAAATAGGTGTTTATTAGGCAAAATAATAATGTTATAGGGCACACCATCTGGAATATAAATGAATTAATCAGTGCAATAGCTATTAATGAAATCACTGTTCTGATTATTTGCTACATGGACCAATATGACTCACTTTATGTTTTTAAATGTTTGGTTTGCTTCACCTTAAAGTATAAGACCACCAAATATACAGTTTACTGTCACATATGAGGAGGAGGGAAAGCTGCAAATATTCCCATTTAAGAAGCAGAAAACACATTTTTATTTTATTTTATTTTTATATTGTTTTTTTTTTCCATTTTTGCTTAGAAATGACTCAGAAGCTGACTTTAGGGCTGCTGGTTTATTCCTTAATGAATGGATTCATCTATTTTATATATATAGGCAAACATTTGTCTTTAAAATGCTACAAAAACAGTTAAAAAAAAACTAGGAAATTTAAACCCTGCACACTCTTGAGTATTGACTGGACCCCGTGTTCATTTCCCTGTCAGGAGGGGGTTCAACCAAGAGGCCAAGTGTGCCACCGGGGACCCCACCTCCAGCCATGACCTCAGGAAATGAGAGCCAGGCGCCCACCGTGACGGGCAGCACGCCGCAGAATGGAGAGAACAAACCGCCTCAGGCCATCGTAAAGCCCCAGGTCCTCACGCATGTCATCGAGGGCTTTGTCATCCAGGAGGGAGCCGAGCCGTTCCCCGTGTGTGTAAGTGCCCCTACCGAAACATGATAAACAACCCACCACGCTCTCCAGTGTAGACGCCTGCAGGGAGCTGTCAGCTGGCAAACACAAACCCTCTGTTACTGCTAGTAGCGACAGCGCACAGCTCCAGTCATTAATTATGGGGAGATAGGCCTCTGTAGCTGGGAAAGAATACAGATGGATGAAGGTATGTGTAATGAGATGCATTGTAGACTCTCAATTATCTCAAGGGATAAAATCTGTGTCACCTCCCTTAAAACTGATGCTTCATTATGTCGGAGTGTTTATACAGCGTATATCCGTGCCTGTGGTTAACATTTATATCTTCTTATCTGTTAGTCATTTTTAAAAAATGAGTCTACTCCACAACACAATGACATGTGCTTCTAGTAATTTCTAGACTTTGGATTCTCTGCCTCCTACTGGACGCGTAGTGTAAATGCACAGTGCAGTTTCTAATGTACTCATAGTAATTCTAAAATGTAGTGTATACATTGTTTTCCTATTAATCTGGTCTTGATTTGGTGATTCAGCCTTTCAGGTCTGTTCACATGTTGCTTCTCATTCATTGAGCGTGTAGCGTTTCATTTTGTGACCTCTGTAAATATTTCCTTCCTGACACCAGGTGGAGCGTCTGCCTATTCTTATCGACAGCCCAAAGAAGCTGGATCATCAGCTCTCCTCGGACCCCGACAAAACTCCAGTCAGCAACGCGGCCAACAGCGACTCTGAGGCTGAGGACATGAACCAACCAGGTGAGACCCAACGGGCTGAAGTATAAGAGGTTGTGTTTACTTGTTTATCCTGTATTACCTCACTCTGTCGCCTCATACGTCCTCTCTGCCTTGCCGGTAAAGGCATAGGTCTCTTTACAAAAACATGGTTGCTGTGCACAAGTGATAGAGCTCCAGCCACACTCAGAGAACATCCTCAGTGTGATTACTATCTGCATTCACTAACCTGCTTAATAATGTAGCACCTCTAAAAGTAATTTTTAACTTCGCTGCTTGAGGTTTGTTGTCACTAAACTGTAATGTTAGTTTGTGTTTCATCAGACATCTGTAATAACAAGTAGCCTTGCTGTGATAACTTTGTGCAGGAAATGGCAAAAGTAGCAGCTGTACACACGTTTTCTTACTGCTGTAAATAAACAGTGTGAAACAAACCAAGTATTTCATGTTTACGATGCGTCCTCTGCCACAGAAAAAGAAGAACCCAAGCTGACATGTGAATACTGCGGCTGGGTCGACTTTGCCTACACGTTCAAGGGCTCCAAGAGGTTCTGCTCAGTGGTTTGTGCAAAGAGGCAAGTCACCTTCATGTCTCTAGTGATGTGAACAGTTTTTTTTCTAACTGTGTCATGCTAAAAGGTTTTACAATCTGTCTGAACAGGTACAATGTGGGCTGTACGAAGAGGATAGGACTTTTCCGTCCAGAGAGGACCAAACCAGCGAGTCGCTGGCGTAGAAAATCTCAGGGCCGTCCCAGTCTAGAGGCCAAAAAGCAGGTATGGAAACGCTCACACTTCTTCCTGACTGTTGTAAAACTTCCTCTGTAACACTTTACCTCTCATCGGATACTGCCTCCACTGCACATTTTATATCCTGGGTGTTTCACGCCTTGTGCTTTTTAATGAACTTTAGTATAATTTGTGTCAGCCTGATTATCTCCCTCTGCCTGTTTAGGGGTCATTAGGTACTCTATGATCTCTGTCAACCTTTATCGGTGACCAGCAGGCATGGGAGAGCATTAGCAGAGATAGATTTTCTGCCTGCTGCACAAGTTATATAGACATCAAACTCAGCCGGGCTTACTTTTTTGTTTCAGTTTTTTGTTACATGTATGACAGCTGTAATCTCTCCTGAGGTAATAAAACAGAGCATATTACAATATTTAAAAAACAAATACACAGTCATTTTTCTTGTAGAACATTTTTTTATAGCTTGGGTTACGTAATATTTTGACGGCTGGGTCTTGGACCTCCAGTGGGGGGTACTTTAGTCTCATGTTTGGACTCATAAATGATAATCCAGATGGTTCAGAGGCTGACAAAGTAATCTTCCACTGGTATTGATCTAATAATCCTATGAACTCCCTGCAGGTGTATTATACACATTTGAAGCTGTTGTGTAGTATAAATCTTTCTTATTACTCTTTTCATCTTTGCTGAGTCTAATATAATGTATCAGTAGTGTTTAACTGATGAGGCCATTAGTTTTTTCTAATACCGAGTGTTGACGTCATTCCTGACTTTCTTCCTCTTCAGAAGCTGTCGCCATCTCTGCAGCAGCCTCAGGGCGGTTCTATATCCTCGCCTCATGCCTCACAGCCAAGTCAGGAGGAGTCCAGCCCATGCTCAGACATGTCCAGCTACGAGGAGCCGCCGTCTCCGATGTCAGCAGCCAGCTCGGGACCCCTAGCCCCTGCTCCAGCCCAGGTTCCTGTCCATCGGCAGCCAAGCAGGGCCTCGGACCAAGAGGGCTGCCCTGGCAGAGACGCAGCACCACTCTGTCATGCCTTCTTACCCAACGACCCCACCAAGTGGAACGTGGAGGAGGTTTATGAGTTCATCCGTTCACTGCCAGGTCAGCAGAGTTAGTCCATCAACCACATTTATTAAGATTCACACCCGTGTTGTGTCACCATATTAAATGGCAGCTTTTCTCTTTGTTGTTCACGCAGGCTGTCGGGAGATAGCGGACGAATTTCGCTCTCAGGAGATTGATGGACAGGCCTTACTCCTGCTAAAGGAGGACCACCTGATGAGCACCATGAACATTAAGCTGGGACCTGCACTCAAGATCTTTGCTCGCATCAACATGCTCAAAGACTCGTAGCAGGAGATGAGTAGATGGTAGCACTGACTGCACAGACTGCACTGTGACCTGGCCTCCTTCAAACTGCTGGACTCACTCAAGCTTGACTAGACCCCGCAGACAGATCTTCATACTCACCTGGATCAGCTGAGTCGTAATATCACAAGTTACACCGATCAGCCATAACATTGTGACCACCTGGTCATCATCACTGGTCGGGTGACTGACACTTATTATATTGTTATCATGCCATTGGCAGAAAGAGAGCAGTTTGTCCTCAAAGGATAGCTAGACAACTGGGTGAGAGCATTTCCACTGTGGATCTTGTGGGATGTTCTCTATCAAAAGTGGTCCATGGAAAGATAAGCGGTGAACTGGTGACAGGCTCATGTCACTGATGAATGTGGGAAGTGATTGTTGGTCAGTGTGACCTCACAGTCTGATCCAACAGTGGTCCACCAGTTGGTTCTTTTAATGTTATGGCTGATCTGTTTGTGGTTTGTTGCACTGTTGGTGGTTCTGTTAGTGCTGCACCTTGATCACAGTGGTCTGCAGCCATTGCACCATCATCTGTGTTTACATGCGCTCAAAAGTCATAGAAACAATGAGTCTACAAAACCAGTGCCAAAGTCCAAAATGTTTGTTCTTACACTACAAACGTGAACATATTTGAAATGTGTAAAGGACTGAGGAGGCAGAATGAAGAGCAACTGAATGAGATGAGTGTCCATCAGACTGGGGCAGTTTGTGCTTTTGTTTGGGAATCATATATAGAGACAGGAAGTGGGTGGGGGGCATGATGTGTCAAAGGAGGCTGGGGTTTATGTTCAGGTATTGTTCTGTCATAAACCTCAATCTTTAAAGACAAAGTCTCCCCAATAAGTTAAAAGGTCACCTTCCTTTGCCTTTGTCTGCTCTTTTAAACTTCCTATCAAAATGCGCCAAATTGCCCTTTTATCTGTCTCGTACAGCTTTGCTTTCCTTCACCTGAGACATTATCATCCCTGTGTTTTATCTGTTAGGATCTGATCGCACTGCGGCAGAATTAAAATAGAGAGTGCTTATTAATATCAGATGTAGACGCAAAGGCTCAGGAGTAAAAGGGTCTTGGGTTAGGGGAAAAAAAAAGAAAATGACTCTGAGAGACTGAGCAGTAACATCGGTTCTGATACGCCAGGTCTGGGTCTCAACGTGCAGCAGAGTCTAAATCGTGGCATTAGGACAAAACAAAAGTCTGAATTTATGATATAATTAGACATGTTTTTGTACAATTTTGTTAGTGTGTGAGAGAGGGCAAGATGGCTGTTTGTGTGGCTGGGAACAGAACATTGCATTCATTAATTTGCTTATTTTTATTCAGTAGATGCTCCTTTCGCCTTTTCTCTGGAATACAAAGCTCGAATGCAGAGAAAGCGTTTAAGCAGCTTCTCTTCTGACATTGATTTTCCTTTCTCTCACCACTTTCCTCCTGTAAACTGCTTACGAATGATTTTTTTTTTTTTTTCCCCAAAAACGATTTGCTCAAGTATGACATTGATTTCTTGTCTCAGTTTCATAGGAGGACACTAAGTTATCCAGGGAACAATCAGGGTGTGTTGCTCTCTTCACATCGCCCTGCTTTTGGCACTTAATTCCCCTGTCGTTTGCTTTAATGTTTAGAGACTTGCTGCCTAAAGAGAGAAGTCTTGAGTGGCATTTGTGAAGCGATGCAAAAAAAGGTTTATATGTACATAGCAGCTAATGTGAGAGTCTGTCATTTCTTTAAATTATCCTTGTTATGTTAAAAGTTCAGCTGTGTTTGATATTTTGAAATATGCAAATGTATAAAATATCATTGGCCTGGGAGGAGTTTTTATTACTGTCTTTTTTTATGGAAAGATGATCGTATCTATTTGTGTTTTGTGGGTGTGATGAAAATTTGACTTTTTTAGATAATGCTTGGACAAATGCTTGTATTTATCAAAACGGTTTGTTACACATTTTGCAGTTATAAATAATTTGCAATACAGCTCTGTCTTTGGACGTCTTTGTGGATATGTCTCAGATTTACAATTTGACGCAACATAAAGTATAATAAATATAGAATTAAGCTGACATACACTTAATCTAGGTAATTAAAATTAGATTTTTAGCCACTCTACAAATTCAAAGTCGGTTGGGACGTCTACCATGCATGAGACAGGTAATTCTTTCCAACAATTGTTTCACTTGTAACTCACTATTTTGCAATTCCAGTCTGAAGGTTACATAAACTCAGCTGACTACGCCTTTAAACAGCTTGGAAAGTTCAGGTCACGGCTTTAGAAGTTTCTGATTGGCTATATGCCATCATTTGAGGCAGTCGGAGGTGGACTTGTGGATGCATTTTAAGGCGTACCTTCAAACCCTTTCCCTTTTTGTTTTTGACGTAGTGGGAAAATCAGAAGAAATCCGTAAACACTGTCGACCTTTTATCCTTGGTTTATCCTTGGGAACAATATCCAAATGCCTGAATGTCCCATGTTCATCTCTACAAACAATACAACACACCACCGGACCACACAAATGTTATACCACTCAGGAAGGAGGTAGAAAAAGGACAAATACCTCCCAGAACAAGAGCAAAGGGCCTTGTGAAGACACTTGAGGAAATGGGTACAAAAATCTATCTACACAGGAAAAAGAGTTAACCAGAAAGGCTGCTCTGCAAGGAGGAAGCAACTGCTCCAAATCCACCATAACAAAGTAGAATTTATAACTGCAAGCAGAAACAAATTTTACAAATGTCTTCAGGTCTTTTGAAACAAAAACTGAAATCTTTGGTCATAATGACCAAAGATTTACATGGAGGTAAAATAGGTGGGCTTGTTAGCCTAATAACACCATCCCAGCAGTGAAGCATGGAGGTAACCGCAGGATGTTGTAAGGGTAATTCGTTACTCGAGGCATTGGTGCAGACATCATCTCAGAAGCTAGAGCTCAGAAGGAAAACGGTCTGACAATGACCCCAAGAATATTTCCAAAGCTGTGGCAGAATGGGTTAAGGGCAAAAAAACGCAGTGTCACCAGAAATTACAACAAAAACACAGTAATAAAAGGGTAAAAACCATACCAAGAGTAGAAATAAAACATGCAGACAAAGCAAGTATATCTGTGAAGTTTTGTTTCTAAAGGCTATACTATTATAGATCTTAATTTAACCTCTGTTATGAGCACTGATTACATGTTAAAGACCATAAATAGAAATAATAACCATTTAAACCTGGGGAAAACATAACTGCCTGATATTATTTTACATGTTTAGAGTGTAACACAATGCTCACTGATCGTGCTCTTTATACTGCATCATATCGTGTATCGGCGCCTTCTCGAAGTTCCTCGTTTTGTAAGAAACGGGACATTTCCAGCTGTTCACACATTATAATTATCTGTTTTACACAATGCACCGTTTATACGAGCACAACGGCCGCTTTTTCCATTTTGTTTCCACTGAACCGAACAATGTCAAACAAACAGGTAAGATGAGTTTAGTTTGAAAGCTGCGGTGTTTGTGTCTGTTACAGAGGGGCGGGGATCAGCTGACACTAACACTACTGACCCGCCCATTGTTTTGATTTGAGAATGGAACAAACCAAAAGTAGCAGCGAACATTTTTTTGTACTTTACATAAAAACAAACAAAAATCAACCAGGAATTCCACTCACATCCGCGTTTAGTATCACAATTTATTCGCACGTTGAGGTTTTAGATCACGCGCTGAAACGTTAACAACATTTGACGTTTGCAAGCAACGCCCCCGTATCCGGAAAATAATGGTTTAGCCCAGGTTTGAACTTGTTGAACGTGGATTTTAAACGGCAGAAAGAAACACGGTGAACAGCTGGAGGCGACGTTTCACTCATTATAAATTCAATTAAATAACAGCACCAGGTAAGTTACTTTCTAAAAAGTGGATATTTTATACGTTTAACGTTATCTCTGTGCTGCTTTTAAATCACGTCATCATTTATAGTTTTTTTTTATAGTTTATAGTTTAAAAATCAAAGTTTTGGTTATTTTGCTGTATAGGTATTGTGTTGGTAATGCATGTAAAGTCCTTTACTTTTCGTAATGTTAATAATTTACCACTCTACTACTGCATTAAGTAGAGCAGAGGTGTTTATACTTCATTAACATTTTGGTTGCAAATATTGTACTCTTTGTGTGTGTGTGTGTATTTAGTTGCAATAACTGAAAATAGCCACTTTCCAAAATATACAAAATACAAATGACCCATAAGGCTTTATTGGTCCTTTATTGTAGTTCACAAGGTTCCCAGTAGTATGTAAAGTCATTTCCATTAGTATTATAATCAAGTAACATACTTACAAAAAAAGTTTGATTCTTTAATGATGCAAAATATCAAAAAACATTTGAATGCATCACTCCCTTTTCTTAAACAGCTTTTATTATTTTTAGGGCTAGGTCAGTTTGTCTGCAGATTATTTTATTTATTCAGCTGTAAGTGCCAGACATTGAGGTAAGTTAGCCAGATATGTTTCTTGCTTTATGAGATAATACAAAACTCTATTGATCCCAGAGGAGAAATTCATTGGTTACAGCAGCAGAGCAAGACAGTGCAAAAATACAAGTCAGATACAAGAGACAAGAACTGTATATGAGTAAATATATTTACAAACAATATTTACGGCATAAGTAGCTCTTAGAGCATTGCTCTTAACAACAAATGCTACACAAAACTGACACGATGGCTAAAAATAAATAAATGTATATGTATTGCACTTGAGGAAATGATAGAATGATAAATAAGTACTTTATTATTTTTATTTGGCCCAAATAAACATTCCTGAAACTAGTTATTTAAATAAAATTAAAGTTATTTAAGAGAAAATGATCAAAGTGAAACATCAGAAATTATCTTATGTTAAGTTGCATTTGTTTAAAATAAATTACTGAGATGATTTATAAACTGACTGAAGATCTAAGCTGTAAATTTTACAGTACAGATGAAACTAAATGGCCAGTTTTACCAATTTATTGAGTCATTTAAACGTCTAGACCACTGCTGAAATGCCACATCAGAGAGAGGAGTCTGCTGATGATTCCCCCGCTGACCTCCCCTGTCTGGAAAAACTTGACTCGCCTACAGGTGCGAAGCTTTTTATTATAGCCGTTATTGTTTTCAGGCACGTTCAGGGACCATTAGTAATTGAATTATTACCAGCGTGGCAGCTTTAATTATCTGTGGGTGTGTGTGTCCTGTCTGTGGTGTCAGGGAGCCCACCCACCGCCTCATTATCCAGTCTGATGGAGCTGGAAAATTGTGTTTCCAACCTGAGCCTTGCACATGAGATAGTGGTGAACAGAGACTTCTGCTTCAAACCCAGGAGCCCTCCCACAGACAGGTAAGGATAACACTGATAAAGAAATCTTGGTTATTTTTACTTCCCGACTTCATGGAGGCTCCTTAACAGTTTGTCCTCTTTTAGTCTGGAGGGCAGAGTGACAGAGATCATGCACCGTGCGTTTTGGGACAGTCTTCAGGAGCAGCTGAGCAGTGATCCACCGAACTACAGCCACGCTGTCACTCTGCTGCAGGAGGTCAAAAATGTAAGTGGCCGTGTTCAGACCTAGAACATGCATCCTCAGTGACTGTCTCACAAGTATCCAGTGTTACCACTTGGAATTAAAATGTCACTCGACATCTGATCACAGTTTCAGTCTCTGTACACAAATAAACACTGACATCATTTGGGGAGCAGCAGAATAGTGTAACAACTGCTGTCTCTAATGGACCTTGGCTGCCCAGACATGGGGACATGATACAAATTGTGGAATTTAATGAGCTGTGAAGCCTCTCCCACTCGTTAAGGTGAAGTTATTATTTGGGTTATTTAATCATTTCCTCCAGTGACGTTAGTCATGTTGACATGCACGAAGCATGTGGTATTAAAAGTAAATATAGACATATTCATATTGAAGAATTTCATTTATTAATTCGTGTTTAGTTTTATTTATTTTTAACTAAAGGGCAGACATCACTTAAGGCTCCTTTAGAGTACTGCGGGATACATGTAGATGCCTGTGCGAGCCATTTACATAGTCAGTCAGTCCGGCTTGCTCTGTAAAAACATCACCCAAACACTGTGTCCCTTTTGGCAGTCGGGTTCATTTTTGTTTATACTTTCTGCATCACTTCCTCAGTTAACCTTCCATCTTAATGTTCCATCTTTATTGATCCAAAACAATCAGTTCGAAAGATGCGGAGATAGAGAAGTAGGTGGAAACATGCAACTGCCAAGCTGACCAATCACAGCTCTTCGGTCTGTGTCACTGCAGCGCATAGTTACATTTCTGGGGAGGTGCACATCAGCTACGCTAGGGTCTGCGTATGCTCTGCGCTGTCGCCTTAGTTACAGCGTCGAATTGACGCAGAGGTCAAAACCACCTGTTAGGGCAGTTTTTCTAGCAGTAGCTTTAGTCTGTCAACATGGCCAGGATATCTGTGTGTTCACACTCAAAACTAATGTGTAGACAAACCAAATAAACACATCAACGACATTACACAGAGGAAGTTATCGAAGATTCCCGATAAAAGACTGAAACCACATGTAACTTTTATAAGCAATAAGAATTATTAATATGTAAGCAAAAAACAATGACAATTAAACCATCTATTTAATTCTTCTCTTCAGCGATAATAAATAACCAAATCTATATCAAATAGTAACCCATCATAACAAAGCTTTAGCATTTTGTGTGTGATTGTGTTTGCAAATTGAAGTAGCCTGGAGACAATATGGGTAAATACTTGAGATATGCTCATAACATAAATCCGGCTGATAGTTTGTTGTCAGTTTTAACATTACTTTATATACAAGGTATGGCTTGATATCTTAAGTGTAGGCTATGATTAAAAGCAGCTTGTGTTTCCCGTCAGATGCTTCAGTCTCTGCTCCTGCCCGGTCACGTCCGACTGAGGTCTCAGCTGGACGAGGTGCTGGACATGGAGCTGATCCAGCAGGAGGTCGACCACGGAGCTCTGGACCTCCACAGGCTGGCAGCATTCGTTATCAACACCATGGCGTCTTTGTGTGCGCCAGTGCGCGACCCGGAGATCAAGGCACTGCGGGACCTCGAGAGCCCTGTGGAGCTTCTGAGGTAGAGAACAGAACACTTTTAGAGAATAAGTTCATGTCTGACAAGGGGTCAGGGCCCCACATGTAACATTTATTAATTCCTGCTTTTTAGAATAGACCATAGTCTGTAGTGTATTAAGTCTCCAGTCACTTCTAATTAAAAATAAACTCCATCAAGCTTTTTAGGGGTCCGTGCAAACGAAGTTGCAGGATCTGTATTGACTTTGTTGCGCTATTTCTTATAATAATAATGATTAATCTCATCCTGCAAGGTATCAAACCTGGTAACTTGATGGAAGTCCTAGCATGTCACTTTGCCAAGGTGTCAGTACACATGCATGCAGCTAGGTGGCACTATAATAAGCCAGTTTACATTTTGCTTCGTATCTCGAAAACCGTGTGCCCTAGAAAAAAAAAATTCGACGAGGCCACACCCATTTCCACCTGCCATTTTTTTCTGCCATTTTGAAAGAAATTGCACCTCAAAGCAAAATCAACTCCTCCTAGCCCTTTAATCCAATTCTCACCAAACTTGGCGTGTATCATTTATGGACAAAGATAATGAAAAGTTCTCAAAAGAACTTTAGCAGGACTATTGATTTCAAAGTTAATGGCTAATTTTTACGGCATGCCGCAGTTTAACTCAACAGCTAACATTCTGTGAAGTATATACCCAAATGTAATCAAACTTCATATCATTGATAATAATATAATTCTGTAAAAGCACCCCTACTTTTGTGACCCTTGGTCTCTAGGGGGTGCTACAAAAGCAACATTTCAATATCTCAATCTGTAAAATACTGTGTACATTACATCTACAGGGGGTGCTACAAGTGACACGGAAACATTTTATATGACTTTAAGGCCCATAACTTTTGAAGTATTCAGCCAATCCTTATGAAACTCCGTATGCAACCATCATTCCAATATGCTTGCGTACAATCATGCAAGTTTCGTGAAATTCGGCCTGTAGGCGGCACTACAACAACTACATGTTTATATCTCACAAACCACCATGGTAAACTGCTTGAAATTTGACAATAATCAATAATCTGTGGATGACTCCTTACAAGCCCACCAAGTTTTGTGCAATACGGTCTATAGGGGGCGCTACTGGTGACTTATGCTGCTGCGTCCTTCGCCACGGCATGGACCCCTTTATGATCGCTTGTAGTTATTGTTGTTATTGTTTCTCCTTGAATTGTGCACAATTGAACAATTAGTGCACATTTATTAAAATTTACAAAATAATTTTAAGAATAAAAGTGATTCTCCTGATCTCAGAGAGATCCTCCGCGTCCTGGGCCTGATGAAGACTGACATGGTTAACTTCACCGTCCAAAGCCTGAGGCCTCATCTCCTGCAGCAGGCTGTACAGTACGAGAGGATCAAGTTCCAGCAGATCCTGGACCAGCAGCCAGGTAGGACGCTTCCATCTCCGACCTGACCGGTACACCCAGAGTGGTAGATGGTGAAGGTGACTCTGTGCGTGTTAAATTTATGGTCACTGGATATTTCAGTTTTCAATTAAACAACTTTTGACCCTTGGCGCCATTCAGCCATTTTTCAGCCTTTCATCCCATACACTGGGTGAGGAGTGGGACAGCCAATCACTGACCTCTGGCTCAGATATTCTGTCTTAAATAGATCTGGCTAATCTCCTCCCTGGCACCGTGACAGCTGCTGATGTAGTCATGTTAGCCAGGACACTAAATATAATCATGAAAACGTCTAGTAGGCTTTTTACTAAATATCGGTGTGTTTCCATTTTTGCTCAGATTCTCTGGATAATACCACCGCTTGGCTTCGGGCAGCAGCATCAGAGGAATCGTCGCCTCAGTCAGACTCTCCCGGTCCCGAGGGCCCGGGTCCTCTGAGCCCCACGGCCCTCCTCAACCGGGCCTACATCCGTCTGCTCCGCTGGGACCCGCAGGACCAGAAATATCCCGAGGTCAGCCCAGAAAAAAATTACATCACACTGCTCTTTTCATTATCTTCGAAAGATATTTTATTGATTAGGAGGGAATATTCAGTTTCCCTACATGCCCCTCATCCTGCTGCACGTGAAAGCATGTGACAACACATTACAGCTGTACTAAATATCAGTGTGCAGCTGTAGTAGGAGAGCAGCTCCAAACCTGTCCTATCAGACGTACCCACGCAGACCTGTCAGATGGACTCACATACTCATTAATCAACATCAGATGTGTTTTAAATGCGTTCAGGTTGACCTGATTTTAAACCTGATGTTATTGGACGTGACAGTCATGTTTTATGTATAACTGATACTTGAAATTGATTTGGTCATGTTTTTATTTGTTGTGTATATAACACTGGGAAAGGGCTGAGAGGGAACGCTACCATAGCCATGACATTTAAACTGTTTATTTTAGCTAGAAGAAATTATAATTTATTTCAGCAAAAAAAAAAAACAAAAAAAAAAACCACAAGGACCACCAACAAAAATCAACCAAATCTGTATTTATTTTAGCTGCAAAAATAAATTTCTCTGTTTATTTTAGCTCAGTAAAATCTTCTCCATCCTAAAATCCCTAGATACCGAATTTACTATTTTTATAAAACAGTCTTTATAAATCATAATAACCTGTAGAATCATCCCCTGTAAAAATATCCAGTGCATCTTTCAGCTGTTGGTTATCTTTTAAAAGACTCATATTTATGTCTGTTTGCTGTGTGACCCTGACCTGCCCTCCACACGCAGACGGTGCTGATGGACCGGGCCCGCCTGGACGCTCTGGGCCAGCGGCTCCAGATGCTGGTCCTGCAGGCGTCGGTGCTGCTCCTGACCAACGCTCAGTGTGGCGACAGCGGCGTTTTTTCCCTGCAGGGGTTTGTAGGTAAACTGAGGCAGTCCGTCACTGCCCTGCTGGAGGGCAGTCACACCAGGTAAGAGGAGGATGTGGTGATGCATGTACCGGCTGTCACGGGGAACAGGTATTGTACGAGAAGGAAACCAATGGAGGTGACAGGAGGCAACTAGCTTGTCAGAACAGATCCAGCTAACCTCATTCTTTCTATTTAAGAGAAGCCCCGTCATGATTAGTGGATAAATGTGGAACAGCAGCTTGTGGTATTCATGGACTGCTCACACTCTGAGCTAAAATGAAGCGTCGACATTTCTGCCTTAATCGCCTTTATTAAAATACGATGTTATTTAACTGTTATCCATTCAGAGAGAACTACCTGTTATGAAAGCTCAGGTTAACTGTTCTGATTCTTGTTTGTGGCGCCCTAGAGAAGCTGACCTGAAGGGGGCGTTGTTGGGACTCGGGGAGATGGTACTGCAGCAGGTGACTGAAGCTCTGAGCGCCCAGGGAGGAGCAGCACTGCCTCAGGAGAACCAGGATCTGCTGAAGGGACAAATATCTGACCTGTGGAAGCACAACAACCCAGTTCGCACTCTTATAGGTCAGCCATGAACTTGAATGTGGATACACAATAAACACTGAACAGCAGAAAAAGGACTTGATGCAGTTTATCTGACCTCCTGTTCTTATCTGTAAAATGTTTAACAGACGTCATGGTGACACTTTAACCCAGTATTCATTGATAGTGAGCTCTTATTTACTCTTAGATCTTACATCTGAGATCAGGAGATGCTTTGCATTTTGTTTAAAAAAAAAATAGTAACAAAAAAAGTAATTATATAATCAAGAACTTCTTGGTGGATACTGCAGGTCAACATCTTACACTAATTAGGTGTGTTGTATAATTAACAAAGGTTAGCAGATTTGACTTTACATTTTAGATTTGACTCTGTAGACATTTTAATCAAACCACAAAAAGATGCTTTAAACTGAGTTTGGGTGTTTTTAATCTTGGATGTTGCAGAAAGCTGACTTCTCTCCCTCTCTCAATCAAACGTAGGAGAGCGAGTACAGGGCTACCTCCAGGCCATGCTGCAGGGCGGCCCCACTAAAAGGAATCCAGAGCTGCCTGCTCCCCTCGGGCCGGTGAGCGCCGAGCTGGCCGAGCTCGGGACGACCTTTGGGCGAATCGTCCACTTCAACCGAACAGTCTTCGGGCCCTTCTACGCGCCCATCCTCAGGAAACTGCTGTTCCCGTCAGGAGAGGCCGAGGATGGGGAGGACTCGCGCTAAGCCGAGGGTGACCCAGACAACTGGCAGTGACCCAAACATAAGCTGCAATTTGGTGCTGGATGTGTAGCTTTAGAGTGTAAAGACAGTGAATGAAACTAGAGGTCAAACCCATACTGTAAAACAAGGCAGCTGATTTCATATTCCTTCCTCTGTTGCTTAAGAATATCTGGTTAGACCTGCACGATGCAGGTATCAATTAACTGGTTGTTACGGTGCATTTTGACCACAGATGTGTGCAAAGCATTAGGATGAAAGTGTATAAAAAAACAGAAATGAATAGTAGCTTTCTCATGAACAGGAGTCACAGATACAGTGGAAAGCTTATAGTGATCACAGATCAGAGATTTTTAGTCATAATACATGACAACATATGAGCCATAAGTCTGAAAGTAGTTTAATAGTTTTCTTTCCTCCCTGATCGTTCGCCTCGCTATAACTTTTCTGCTTCGCGACACTGATTGAAGTCATGACAGGAAAAGGGACGTCATCCTCAATGACAAGCGTAGTCTCCTCTTGCAAACAAGAGGCAGCAGCAGAAGTTTCCACAGCCCACCACATGTAGCCTCGCCACACAGCGAGAAGCCGTCATGGCTGTTAGTGATGAAAACAGAAAGTTATGTGGAAGTCCCATAATAATCAGACAAACGTCAATTAGATGTTAATCTGTGTGAGAAATAAAGAACATAAAATTGTCTTGATAATCAATTTGATGCGGACACATGTGATCACTGTAAGTGTTTTCCTCTGAACTGTGACGTGTGTTAATGGGAAAATTCATTCATCTTTGACTCTCAAATGTTTTTTTGTTTTTTTTTAAGAAAATTGTGCCAAAGAATATATGTTAACTTTTGTAAATATCACTTTAATATGCTTTAATATGTGCCTCTTAATCTTTATGGTGACAGATGTTTATGTATAACTTACCAAAGACAGTCAGCACTTTTTATATTCATATTTTTATCTTTTTCCAGTTTTTTTTTCTTTGCATCTTTGATTATAAACCAAATACTTTTCTACTGTTGTTGTCATCAGTGATGGTGGTGTACTTAAAATACAAATGGGATTCAGTATTTCACCAGCTATTAAAAGACATTATTTCATACCATTGCAAATATGTATATCAGTATTTCTGAAGGAGTCACTCCTCAATTCATTTAAAACCCATTACAGGATCTGCTTAAAATAGGGTAAATTGAACAGAACTGAACATTTCTTCTGTAAAGGAGTTTTTGAAAAGCTCTGATTTTGTGCGTTTAATAAAGTAATGAGCTTAAAGTTAACGTTAGGTAAACAACTACCTAAATATGTAGAGAACAACAAGTATGGTTTACAATCATCTGTAATTACGGCAGCTCCTGCTGAGAGGTGCGTTGATAAAGAGACCAGTAAGATAAACGCTTCTAAAACAAAATGAACAGCCTACCACAGCAGCACAGCCCACATGCATGAGCATCTCAGCATAAAACACTCGCTGGCTTTCTGTGGTCTCAACAATAAGGCAAAAGCGTCAGCATTTAGAGTATCACACCATCTGATTCTTGGCTGATGTGATTGTCACACTCTCATGTGCTTCAGACAAAAATTCATCAAAGACTCCCAAGAGCTGAAGCTAATGACTAGCATGACAACGCTGCTTTCAAGTGTTTAACAGTTTGTTTCTAAACGTGAGCAGATCAATAATTCCTTAACTGTACGTTGCTGTAACACTGCAAAAAAGGATTATCTTATATCAAAATTATAATCGCCACTAACCTCTGAAGTTAACCTTAGCAGTCTTTGCTAATTAGCAGAACATAGTAAATTTCATCTTTCTTAATTATGTCAACACTGACTGAATCTCTGCTTTTCTGAATGGTGTCATTAGGTAAAGTTTGAAATGGTTCCATCAAAATAAATAGATGTTGAACTGTTTGAATAAAATGTTCAAAATTTAATGGTAAATCTATTATTCAGTGGTAAGTTAAGCAAAAGGTTTGTTGACTTTACAGACATAATTGTTGAGTTAATGGAAAAGATATATTCATTTGTTGCGGGAAGAAACATGCTTTTTGCTTTTCATTGGCTGTGATAGTTGGACTATACCTCACTGTCAAATATTTTATGATATCAGTCAGAGACCGATCGTGTTGATTAGTTTCCATCTTGTTTATGCTGAAATAATCCATCACAGTGAACATAAAGTTTATTTTTTTTCGTCAGCATGTTACATTATTGTTTCTCGGCGTCCCAAAAATAATGCGAGTTTCACAGTTTTGTAGAAAAGATGTTCACTGTCAAGGATTATTGTTATGGTCCTGGGTTTCTAGTGCTGGTGTTTTTGTTCATCAGGCTCATCAGGCACACCTGGGCAGGATCCTGACAGGAGCACATGACACAGCTGCGACCACTTCTAAATCAAACGCTCTTTAAAAGGTTGGCCGTGGCTTCCCTCCATAGTTCCGTATGTTACGGTTTGTGCCAGCTCTCATCACCTTATACCTTTAATGTTTAACCTTTGCAACTTTGGACTTATTGCTTGTTTTTCTTTTTTTCTACCATTTCCAGTGCTGTTTGTTTGTCTTTTGCATTTTTTGTTTTATTTCTGGGACTTGCCACCCACTCAAGTTTTGGTTAATAAACTCAAAATGCACTGACTTTGATTCATGATTTTGTCTCCTGCTTTGGGGTTCCGCCCAGGCTGGACAACCCTCTGAATTATATGATAAAAAATGGATGTGAATACCAGTAACACTCCTTTAAATATACAATGAATCTGAAGCAGACATTTCACTTCCTGCTACCCTTGTTTGGCTGAGAAGTGCTGCAGTTTGGAAAGGGCTTCAAAAACCTCCATTTGTATTCTGGAAATACCGTCGTTATAAACCGAGCAATACTGATCCGCGTCTCTCAGAGATCAGCAGGCACTCGGATGCTTAGCTCTGAACGCAATAAAACACATGAGAGGCACAAAGTGAGTCTAATTATTTGTTTAGATTAGAAGTTAAACCACCCACTAATGTCTTCAACGTGGGCTGTGGGGGAGGGGGGGGCACCGTGAGTATAATTGTACGATAATTGTCGTGTTGTTAAATGTGTCACTTTAAATTTCAGAGACAGCCGCTGTAACGTCTCCATTTTAACCACGTAAAAGAACCAATGCTGACCACAGACGTGAGAGGGATTCTTTAGTCTTTGTATTATTTAATTTCATTAATATAATATTGCTTTGAAATTCAAACAGTATCACATTTTCATTGACAACCCACGCTCTGTCCACAAACATGGGCAAAGCATTGTATGCTGGTACAGTTTATTTATTTTTTTCTCTACATTTTGTTACCCTTTAATAATTCCCACAGTATTCTATCCTCAATAGACCTGGATCAATAGAAATGCTCATTACTGGTCTATATCATTAATGGTCTACAGTGCTCTAAACATTACAGTACCTACATGACAGGATCAGGAAGTCAGGCGGAGGCCAGGAAATAGACTTGACCTTTCTGGCTGACCTTTCTCAAGACAAGAGTGATACACAGGTCCAGTTTAGCCAGTGATGCGGGATCACGGGTTACCTTTCGTCTTCGTGTTGGGATTCATCTCAGGGGCAGTGGAGGAGCAGGGGGGGCGTTATACAGAGTGAGATCTAAATGTCAAGAGTGGGGTTGGTAGGGCCCTGCACGTTGCGTAAGGCTTACCTCTCCGTTTCTCTCTCCCTACCTCTTTTCCACTAAACTCAACACACGCAAACACACTCTCTCATCGGCCGCTCCCCTTCAATTCACAGCTTGGTATCCGGAAACTTGAACGCTGGGGTGAGCTACACAAGGAAAACACCAATGTTAAAAAAGACCGGTACATGCACAGCCGTATCATGCCACCAAAACTTGCTTTAAAACAGCTGCTGCTCATTAAAGTGTAGTGCTTTTTCTTTTCATATATATGTATATATATTATGCATCCATACAAGAGCAGGTTGTCTTGGTGACACACAAAATGCCAGAACATACAAAACGTTGGGAGGAATGGAGACAATGGCAAAAATGGAGATGTGAGCGTGAGCCGCTGTAACTGGCGAAGAACGTAGGAAGCAGATGAGTGAGAGGAGATGAGACACTGCTACGGTACATACAAAGACGGCCCAGGCCAAGTGCATCAAAGAGTACAAAACACAAAAGAAAAGAAACACTGCCAACATGCATCGTCAGTGGAAGCTAACAGGTAACAGTCAGAACAGAGTGGCAATGAGACAGCCACGGTACCGCACACAGACCGGTTACGTCTCAACACTCCCCAGACACACCGTCTCCCGGAGAAGGGAGCTCAGTCCCTCACGTCTCCTGCAGCACACAGAAACAAGGACAGCGGCCGGGGGATGTGTAACGGATACAGTCCAAGCTCCCACGAGGACAGACAGAAACAAGGCATACAGCAACGCACGGCAGGTGGTGCACACAAAAACGGGAGGGGAGAACCCACAGATGTGTGTCGACTTCCGACAGCGAGCATTTTTGAGTCACAGTGCGGGAGGACAATCCTTTCGAAGAAAAAATAAATAAATAAATAAAAATAAATAAAACAAATGGTGTCGTGTTCTCTCCGTGACGGATCCATTAACACGACACCAGAGCGACGTTTAGGTTTGGAATTAAATCTTTTCACTGCTGTTTATTTTCAGGTGACATACTTTGCACCAGCTGTGCCTAATTCTAAATTAGTGTGAAACAGCGTGTAATCATGATAACAGGACGCTACGTGCACCAAACTGTGCCGGGGGCTGGTTAATACACTCAAGATAAATATGAAATCTTATCATTTTTGGAGTACGATTCCCAAAAATTGTAAAATGTGTAACCAAGGTCAACACTCAGTTAGTTTTAGTTGTTTGTTTGGTGTGTTTTTTTTTGCCTCTGGTTGTAATAATGTCAGAATCCTTTGTGATATCGACTTAAACCTTCTGTCCCAAAGTGTTTCGTTTAGCCCCCGTCTATCAAAAAGTATCACAAAACCCACTAATTTCCCATTTGCACCGTAAGAAAAGAAAACAAGGTTTTTAAAAGGGATAGTGCCATGTTTTTTTGTTTTTTAAACACAGTGTTTCTTTTTTAAATTGACAAGAAGAAGAAGAAGATGCTGTGATTAGCTCTCAGTGCTACCATGAATGCTGAGAGGCACGGGGCAGTACAAGGCCAGAGCAAAGACTCATCCTGACAAAACTGTACCATCATTAGAACATCATCCCAGCCAGTCACAGTCAGTTTAATACACCGGGTAATAACATGTCCTTTTTTTTGTTTTAAGTCTTTTAGAAGCAGGGTGGAGGCGTGCAGTTGTTGGGTGGCGCTGTTCTGGGCAGGGGGGAGGTCGGGGGATTTAGCCGATTATAGAAAACTAAAATGAAGTAAGGCTGTTGTCCTCGGTAGAGTGTAGGACAGCTGTCCTCCTGTGTGTCAGTGTTCGAGGTCTCGGTTCTTGGTCCGTTTGGAGACATCATTGACATTTGTTTGACCAATCCCTTGCGGGCTCACTATGACTACTGTACAAATGCGTAGAAAAAGAAAAACTGGATGTTTGCTGCATGTTGCTGTTTTGTCTTTCATTGATTAATTGTCCATCTTGCATCCCATGCTAGCAAAGCAGCCTCCTCATAGTGCCTCACAGTGGTAGATGCCTGGTAAGACAGGACAGGCTACAGATGGAGAAAGAAAAATAATAAATACCTTGAGGCAAAACAATTTAGCAAATGAAAAACAAAAAAGTGATCTTTAAAAACAAACAAACTGAAAGCATAGGTCACAGATTTGGAGTCTAAATATTCAATCTGTGTCACATTAAAGGAAAAGTTCAACATTTTGGGCATTGTCGCTTTCTTGCTGAGAACTAGACTGATAACCGCCTCACATCTGTCGCCAGCGGCTAGTTAGCTTAGCATAACCACTGGAAATAGAAGGAAATAGCAACACTAGCTCTCATTAAGGGACAAAATCAGCCCCGCTAACTCTACTGGCAGCTCTGAAACACGCTAAATTACTGACAAATCGTGTTATCAAGAGTTATCAATAACCTCATCTCACGCTGCAAAGAAATAAATAAATATGCATACTTCCCAAAATGCCAAATGCTGCATTACTAAATGTTATTAACTTAACATAACAATGAATGTTATTAACTTAACATTTCATGAAATACTTCAGCTTCCTGTTCATCGAACCAATGGTGTCTAGATACACAACAAAATAAAGATGAACATGCTTGTTTTGCCTGTGGAGAAAAAATGACTTGAAATAATAATAATAATAATAATAATAATAATAATAAAGATGCAACCTCTGGGAGCTATCGGGGATTTGGAGGCAGATGCAAGTTGTCATGAGGAGGAGGATGAGGAGGAAGAGGCAGTTTGGTTGAGAGAGCAGGGCCACTGTAAAATGAGATCAGTCCAGGATCATCCGTTCCAGGGCTCCGCCACTGGCTGCAGCAGCAACAGGCGAGGGAGGCTGCCAGGGGTGTTGGGGAGACACGGGAGAGCCGCAGGAGTGTTTGTCATGGCAGGTAGGAGGGCAGAGGAGGGTGCAGGAGGAGGCAGCCCTGAGGGATGCTATACCATCACAGTGAGAAGGCACGGGGCTCACATGTATATATGTGTGAGTGTGTGTGCGTGAGAGAGAGAGATAAATAGAGACCCGGATGCAGAAGGGGAGAGGAAAAAGTACGAGGAGGGGGGGTGCAGAGGGGCGGCTGTAGGGATCCGGCCTCAGAATATGGTGGTCTCGTACTTGGTGCTGACGGGGCGCCTGTTGGAGTCCCGCTGGTCCAAGAGCCAGGTGGTGCTGCCCAGGGACTGCATGTCTGCGTCCATCTCCAGGGGGTCGATCTGCCGGGGGGGAGGGAGGGAGGAGGGACGAGAGGAGGGCGTGAGACGTGCGGCAGTGGAGGCCATTGCGCCACACTGACTGACAAGTCCTCAGCTCACACACGTGCATGTGGATTAGAGGTACAGTCCAGTGATCATGTTATAATCACAGACACTCTGGGCTCAATCCACAACATGGATGATGTCTGACAGAAAATACCCTCAGCCTCTGTGAGCCGCAGCAGTAAACCAAAGATACGACCCTCTGGGAGCTACAAAAATATGCTGATTAGAGGTTCAGCAGCAAGATGTGCTCTACACCAGTGGCTGTTATGTAGCATGAACAGTCGAGAAACACACTGCTCTACATACATTATGCTGATTATTCACTCTGAGCTACATGTGAATTTTAAATAGCTAAGAGGTAGGCATTAGATGTTTTATAATTCTCTGCTCATTGATGACAACTTAAAAACGATACAGTACACAAAAGAAAAAAATAGAAACAGTTTAAAACCATCCAACAGAGACAACTTCCACTGAACCCTCACCGGCTCAATTTAGCCATCCGTCTTCATAAAGAGAAGGTAAATAACATCAAGAAAGCCTCTTCTCCCTGAACGTGTTCAGCCACAGAACTTGAGCTAACTGCATTTTAAACCGTTAAAATGTAAGATGAAGATGAGAGATGTCAAAAGTAAACGGATGAGGAAAACGTTTATGGTTGAAATATTAAGAACTACGAAACGAGGAGACAAAGTGCACTGCGGCACCCCCAGACGACAAGAAAAAGAAACATGGGGAAGAGGGATTGGTGTGTGAGAGAAGATGGATGATGATCAGGGATTGAATAGAGGAAAGGAAAGAGAAGGACCTGGACTCCAGGGCTAACAGAGTGCAACGGGAGGAAGGAAGGACGGTGGGTAGTACACGTGTGACAGTGACAGCAGCGGCATTCGAGTAGAGGGGCGCCCTGGGAAGCAGGAGGACCAAGAAGACAAGAACAAAGACATGTTAAACAGAGAAGAGGACAGGGACAAAGCATTAAAAGGCACCGAATGGTCAGTGAAGACTGGAGCAGTTCATCACCTGGTTTCAAAATCAAAGATGCGACAATATTCAACAAAAGTTCTACTGTTCTTGTCACTGATCGTTTACTAAACCCTGTACCCAAATAGTGACAGCTGGGTTTTTACGGCACAAACGTGGTTTTAGCATGGTGTTGCCTGAAAGTGGAACTCGTGGTTACGACATGGGAAGCTGTGTACACGAAATACTTGGTGTTCCAGTGGCAACAAGATATCTGCTAGGCAACTTCTGGCCTCCGAGGCTAACAGTTAGCAAGCTAAGAAACAGGTATCGCAATGTTATCCTTTGGGGATATCAGTATTTACCAGTATACTGTAGAACCACAGAGAAACATCTACAAATTAGTTGCGACGTGTTAACCTGAAAACTTCACCGCCATCGTTTCTGAAAATGTTAGCAAACACATCACAGCTCGTGAACTCGAGCATTATCGCAAATTTCCATGTGGTGAGGTTGTGAAGGGGGCGCTGTGTATGTAAACCCTTCCTGTGAATATAGCAAACACAGAATTTAATGACAGCAGAAGATCTGGAGGGGGCTGGGTGCAAGAAACCAATTAAACAGTATGTTTATTTGTTTAAGCATAGTGATGTAGTGTTAGCAGGCGCAGCTAACTAGCTTATTATCCTAACCACAATGTCATCTACATCATCTGGTGCTTTTAAAAAAATAAATAATATATGCACATTAGGGTCTCTGTCCTCCTCTTTATCTTTCGGTATAACATTTATGAACTGCATTTATTGCTTAAGTTACAATAATTAGTTATCTGCATAATTACCTTTAATTACATTAAGACAGAGTCGTACATTTATCTACATCTAGTCTTCCATGGATCATCAGCTGCTGATGTTCAGGCTCAGCCCTTTGGATAAATAAAGTATCTATCTATCTATCTATCTATCTATCTATCTATCTATCTATCTATCTATCTATCTATCTATCTATCTATCTATCTATCTATCTATCTATCTAGCTATCTAGCTAGCTATTTGTGTCATTTGGTAAATATTTAAGGTCCCTTCGCAGTACTTTTTTAAAACAAGTCAGTGGAATCCATTAAAGAGTCAGGGAGAGATAGCGTTTAAAAAAATAAATAAATAATAAATCTCAGGGGGCTAAAGTTCACTTAATTAACCAAAAAGCTACAGTGGATAAAATCTGCTGGTGTCCGTTGTTTTTCCGTATTGAGTCTTTGAAATGTGCCACTGTAAATGAAAAGCCTGCGTTTGTATCCTTGTAAGCAAAGGATCACAGATCATTTTTTTTGTCACAAATCTGTCACTGCTGTTAAGGTAAACTGTATAAGTAGTGTGTGTGAGTGAAAAACTTGACAGGTATGACTGTAAGAGCAAGGACAGACCTTAGCAAACCCTCAGTTGCTCCCTTGGGGAAAATTCTGTCTCAGTTTCCGTCTAAAGCAACTACATTTGGTAGCAGTGAAACGCATTAAAACAAATTGCAGTTGACAGAAATCACCCCCCTTCTCATCTAAAACTTAAACAGCCAGCCAGACTCATTATGCAGCTCTTTGATTACTCCATATATCCCCTTCACAGACAGGTAGTAAAACAAAGTGATTTGTGTCTCTGCATAAGCATGCGGCCCAGCAGTGTGGGTGCATCCCGGCTGTGCGGCTCTCTCAGGTGGCGGTGATCACTGAATGCGCATTATATGCTGCTTGAGAGGTCAATGCATCAATGCGCTGCTCGGGGTGCATACGTGAACACACTCAATCATAGGTGAGGAAGCAGCGGGTGGGTCCAGAAAAAGTCCCAGAGGAAATCACAGACCCGCCTGCAAGCAACGAATAAAGCTGTTCATTCATCACGTTTCACGCTTGCACAAATAAAAAATCTCTCCTGATCAGAGTGACTCACAGATTTTCAGGGGGTGGGAAAGATGAAATTGTTTGCAAAGTTATGACTCATCACTTTCTACTACACACACAGCAAATCTTCCTTTGTAGGTGGGCCCACTGGAGGTTCAGCTGTGAAGAAGAAGTCGGTCACGGGGTCGTTGTGCCTTTTATGAATTCTGACTGCACAGTGGCATTTTTCTAATCTCCCTCTGTCCTTTTAACAGAGCAAATTCAACACTTGTTCAGCCTCAAAGACACACACGCCACACGCATATTCACCAAGTTGTCTTTGAGGGTTTGTAGGGTGGTACTCACTGCTGATCTTCGCATGCCGCTCCAGGACTGAGATACGGGACGGCTGCTTTTGGTTTCCACAACTTCGGAGACCAGAGACGAAGGGGGGACATACTGTCTCGCCCTGGACTGCACCGCCATCTGATAGGCCACCTCGAACGCCTGTCCCAGTGTTAGGATGATCTCGTAGGTCTGTGTCTGTGTGAGTTGATAAAACCGGGTTTCAAATCAGAAGACGCTGAACGGCTTCTTCTTGGTAGCTGAATTTCAGCTGTAATTGATCTTAACTGACGACATAGATTCTTTATGCACTCAGCAAACAATGTCATTTCTTAAATAAAAGCCCAGCGCTTTCACAAACATACACAACAAAGCTTTGACTGTAAAACTCTACTGCATACTGTATTTGTTTTAGAACAAGTTGATTAGGTTTGCAAAAATACTTTGTGTAATTATCCCCATGCTCTTGTTAGAACATATATCTCAGTTAAAAGCAGAATAATTGTTTTTTTTTAAAAATCTGACATTATGTGCACGGAGCAGCTCTGTTATATTCAGTTGAAATGGTTTCCCTGCTGTTGAAAGTGGCCCTGCAGTGGTTTGTCAAGCAAAAAATAAAAGACTGCTCTTGACCTTTTTTACTGGCGTTGAGACACAAATGACAACATAATCTGCGGCTGTTCATGGAAATGCCATCTTCATAGCGGGAGCTGGGCTTCAATCAATCTGTCTGATGAGCCAATCAACAAAATAATGTCCAGGAGGCTGCACGCAGGCTTAACTGCAGGACACCTGATAACTACTACTGGCATTTTTCTAATTTATTCACAGAGAAATCTGAACTAAGACGACGGATCTTATGGAACATAACATTTGTGTGACATGACGCTTGTATTCGGAGCTTCTACATGATGAGATTACGCGTCACTCACCACTTCCACAGTGCTGAAGACGTGGCAGAAGTGGTGGCCGCTCTTCAGATCCTTGGTGATGTAGGCAAACGTGCAGAGGTCATCTGGGTCTTGGGCGGCACACGAGATGTTCCTGATCTCGTGCTCCGCGACTATAGTCTAATGGAGACAGGAATGAGGTGAGCGCTGACTGGAAATCAGCCGCTAATGGAGGGTGAAAAAGTCAGCTGCAGTGCTTGGTGTTAGAGCAGCTCAATGAACACACAAACATTACCTTCGTGGCTGCGTCGATGAACTTCACCCCTCGGTAGGTAATGGACAGTATGACAACTGGACCCTTTTTTGAGTCCTTTGATTTCTGGAATAGACAGTTAAAAAACAAAACAAAACAAAACAAAAAAAAACCTTGTTGTAAGTGACATTATAATTGCTTATTTGAGGAATTTCTTAATTCCCACAATCAATAAAACAGTTTGTAGTTCCTCTCCCAAAGGTCCCAGCAAATAAAATTGGAAGGAAAGTAATACTTACTCTAATTTTAGCGCAGGCATCTTGTGTGGACTCAATTCCTCGTAGATCCCTGATTATCATTGATCCTAGGTACTGAGAGAAGGATTCAAAACACGGTTTAGGTTTTAAATGCAAACACAAGATGCATTTAATTAAAATATCCAGGTAGCTCTTTCTTCGTAAACAGCAGCCACGCTCAGCGTCAGTAATTATGCCGTGTGTTTCGTATATTAATAGCAGATGTGCTGAAGACGTGACTCACCGTGGCCTCGTAGCCGCAGGAGTCCAGGATGAGTTTCTCAGGCTGGTGATGCCAGGCGGACACCGTGGCGTAGGTAGCAGACTGGCTCGGCGGCCGGAGGTTTAAACGAGACTCTTTGTGACGTTCACTGTGTCTGTCCTGCAGAGACGCGAGAACACGAGGCCGGTGAATGCAACGGAAAGAAGAAACAAAACAAATCATTGTTCTCTTGCTTTTTTTTTTCTCCACACATATCAGGTGGAACAAACATCAGATGTAAGGTCTTGTATCTTGTGCCCTACAGTCAGAAAGAAAACTTGCAGCCTTATTCATTCCAAACACTATTTTTGGTTAAACTGCAAAAGATTTCTGACTGCCGAAGCCAACTGAAGTCTGTCTGCTCAGCACTTTTAGTCTTCTATGATATGCTGCTGGGCTTATAAATATTCATGCATGTTGGGCCCTTAGGTTAACGTGCTCAGCACTTTCATGCATCACTTGTCAGAGTAAAAAATACTTATCATAATATTACACTAAGGTTTTAAGAAAATTATAAGTATTGATTTTTATTTCTTTTCTTTTTTTTTTTTAAATCACGCTCCCAGAACAGAGCAACGTCTTCCTTATCTGTGGATGCTCCTCTGTGTTTTCTCTTTGGCCTCAGTGAGTCAGAAAGCAGGCGTGCCAACTTGACTGTTTGTGTCTCAGCTTGACCTTTAGCAAATGCTAAAATTTGATCGCAGGGTTATTCTTAGTTTGTTCTCTCGCAGAAGAACATCAGGACTGAATTCACGACAGTCAACGAGGATCAAAAAAGGCTGCAATGACACATTCAACCAAATGAGCGATTGTGTGTCTGAAGAGTTTTGGAACCGTTCATTTCATTTAAAATCATTATTCAATCTGTTGTTTTCCACATCCTGGTAGGTTTTGTCTTGATAACTGATCTAAATCAACCTGCTCCAACGGATGGTTAGACAGTCTCTAAACCATATGTAATATACTGCTGTTTTTCAGCCAGATGAAGCAGGTTTAGGCTTCACAGTATAACTTTTAGATAAGACACGTTGGACAAATGGACAATATATCAGACAGAAATTTGTCTATTTCACAAACCTGCAAATTCAGTGACTAATAACACAAATTACTCATTCATATTCTTTCAAAATATTAAGAAACAGAATGTTTTGTTCAATCACATTTATATAAACTGGTCTAGAATATACACTATATTACCAAAAGTATTCGCTCACCCATTCAAATGATCAGAATCAGGTGTTCTAATCACTTGGCCTGGCCCCAGGTGTATAAATTCAAGCACTCAGGCATGCAGACTGTGAAACAAGACATTTGTGAAAGAATGGGCCGCTCTCAGGAGCTCAGTGAATTCCAGCGTGGAACTGTCATAGGATGCCACTTGTGCAACAAATCCAGTCGTGAAATTTCCTGGCTCCTAAATATTCCACAGTCAACTGTCAGCTCTATTATAACAAAATGGAAGCGTTTGGGAACAACAGCAACTCAGCCACGAAGTGGTAGGCCACGTAAAGTGACGGAGAGGGGTCAGCGGATGCTGAAGCGCATAGTGCAAAGAGGTCGCCGACTTTCTGCACAGTCAATTGCTACAGAGCTACAAACTTCATGTGACCTTCAGATTAGCCCAAGTACAGTACGCAGAGAGCTTCATGGAATGGGTTTCCATGGCCGAGCAGCTGCAGCCAAGCCACACATCACCAAGTGCAATGCAAGGCGTCGGATGCAATGGTGTAAAGCACGCCGCCACTGGCCTCTAGAGCAGTGGAGACGCGTTCTCTGGAGTGATGAATCACGCTTTTCCATCTGGCAATCTGATGGACGAGTCTGGGTTTGGAGGTTGCCAGGAGAACGGTACATTTCAGATTGCATTGTGCCAACTGTGAAATTTGGTGGAGGAGGAATTATGGTATGGGGTTGTTTTTCAGGAGCTGGGCTTGGCCCCTTAGTTCCAGTGAAAGGAACATTGAATGCTTCAGGATACCAAACATTTTGGACAATTCCATGCTCCCAACCTTGTGGGAACAGTTTGGAGCGGGCCCCTTCCTCTTCCAACATGACTGTGCACCAGTGCACAAAGCAAGGTCCATAAAGACGTGGATGACAGAGTCTGGTGTGGATGAACTTGACTGGCCTGCACAGAGTCCTGACCTGAACCCGATAGAACACCTTTGGGATGAATTAGAGCGGAGACTGAGAGCCAGGCCTTCTCGACCAACATCAGTGTGTGACCTCACCAATGCGCTTTTGGAAGAATGGTCAAAAATTCCTATAAACACTCTCCTCAACCTTGTGGACAGTCTTCCCAGAAGAGTTGAAGCTGTAATAGCTGCAAAAGGTGGACCGACATCATATTGAATTCTATGAGTTAGGAATGGGATGGCACTTCAGTTCATAGAATGAGTAAAGGCAGGTGAGCGAATACTTTTGGTAATATAGTGTAATTCAGCTGGTAAGTCTGCATCCTGAAAAGCTCCTCTGCAGCAGCATCCTCAGTTTTTCCCCTAATAGCTCATGGAGAGAAAGCTGAAGACGAATGAAGCCAAAGAAGGGGGAACTCACTACAGAGCGCGGCCTCTCGATCTGACAGCACTGTCTACATGGGCTTGTTTCCCTGATCCACATCCAAGCTTAATCCTCAACAAAAGAGCCTCTTCCATGGAGATTCTCCGTTCTTTTCAGCCTCGTTTAATCTGCCTGGGAAATCAGCCCTGAGTATTTAACTGTTGTGAACATAATAATATTGAAGAATCACATTCCAAAATTAGACATCCGCTGCACAAAGAAAAGGATCCATTTTCGCATAAAATTATGTCGGCACAGAAAATTCTGCCCATGTCATCCTGTTTAACTTTACGCTTTAGCTCTGTTTTGACTGATGTTCATTAAGAAAAAAACACAAGGTGCAATCAGGAATATCTACTGAAATAAGACCACCAGTTAAAGACACTGGGGACATTAAATAGTCGTTATACTGAGCACATGTACAAAGCTACTCTTCTAGTGTTGCTCATTAAGCATGTCTAATCCATTAATTAGCTCTGACGGAACATTTCTGCACGTTAGCATTTAAACAGTAGCACTGCTGCAGTCTTGGTGCTTTAGATAAAAAAAAAAATCCACCTTACATTTCACCATATTTCTGAAGCAATTACACAGAGAAAATGTCAAACACAAAATGAAGACCTACTGTGAGTTTTAGCTCCTATAAGTTTCTACATCCTCAGTCTTACCATAATTGGTGACAGACGACGGGACTTAGTCGGCGCCTCTTCATACGGTCTCTCTGCTAGAGAGGCAATGATCCTCTTCCTGTGGCCCAGAGGACCAATCTTAATAACCTAGAGAGGGCAACGTCAAGGCACAGTATCAGACTCTCCAGTGAACCGTCACATCAATATCTCACAAGAATTTATCTAGACTAAGCTAATACAGATATATCCTAAATACACTGACACAGAGTTGGTGGCATGCATCCCTCACTGGCAGGCATCCACAGGCAAACAGAAATGACTCTCGTCAATAATTCAGCCTCAATCTGTTTTGCCGTAAGCTTAAAGTACAGCGCTGTCTCTTTCTTGGGACACTCTATAATTCAAGATGCCACTTTAGACACAGAGCTTTAAAAAACACAGATAATGATTTGTGGGAAAATAACAAGTAACATGGAAATGAGAAAGTTATTGTATTACATAATTGTATTGCATAGATTAATTTGCCACTTTTAAAATGCACAATGGTAATTTGCAGTGTTTCTGTCTCTCTCTTTCAACCGTCTACAGAGCCCATTTCAGCTAGTGTGTCTAAAATCCTCACAGGACGAACCATAGGTTAATTTTATGTAGTCAAAACCCATTATCTTAACACTGTATATTTGCATAATTGGCTATTAACATTCATGCTCACTCGGTAAAGGTGGCTGTTGAGTGATTAATGCTACATTCGCAATTACATAGCTGGTACAAAATATCTTGTAACAGGCTCATATGATTCTTTGTCAAGGAGGCTTCAATAATTTATTCAGTGAGAGTCAGCCGCACAAGAAGCAACTGGTCTGTATGTTGGGTTTCTGGTGTTGTTTTCATTATCTTCGTGTACCAAATCCCAGTGAGACCAGTATGCATGAGGAGCGTGTAATAAGAGAAAATCTGATAGGTATGAAGGGACTGTATGTGAATGTGAACAAGCCAATAGATCATCTTGAAGCTTGATGCCATTTGCTGGAAGATGCTGAGGAGGGTGTAGGAAATGTAATGGGCCAAGTGAGTCCTGCCAAGACGCTCAGAGGCAGTTCTGCTACTCTGCACACTGAAAGTAATGTGCCCTGCACTTATGCCCATCTTTCTGCATCGCAGTGTGCTGGACGCCTTCCCTCACACACACTGCATAGGCAGGCAGTGTGCTTGGCTGCTGCTTTCCTGTTGCTGTTGCTGCTCCTTCCACTGCAGCTTTCTGCAACAGTTCACCACAACCAGACCCACAAAGAAACAGTCTGTGGATAAATATGATGACTATGAACACACCAATTCCCAGCTCCTGTACTAATTACATCAACCATAGCTTCCACACAAACTAGTCATCGCTGCTTACTCTGTAGCAACTTAGCTCTGTGGTGTTATATCTGTTTTAATTACAGAATTCTGATGAGATCTGCATTTAGAAAGAACCAGGTATTAATTAATTAATTCCAAATGCCTATTAACTAGCATTAATCATGACTCTAATATCAGTCTAGCCATCCATTCTCATCTGCTTATCCAAGGTTGGGTCACAGTGGCAACAAGCTGAACAAGATGTTCCTCTCACCAGCCATGCATTACAGATCCTCTTAAGGTATCCTGGGGCATTCCCAAATGGGCCGAGGTATATAATCCCTACATCAAATTCTGGGTCTACCCTGGGGTCTCCTCCGAGCTTGCTGGCACCCAGAAGACATCCTCATGGGATACTTGAACCACATAACTGGTGCCTTTGGCATTGGCTCAAATCTAAAGTATGGGCAGAGCCCAGCTAGCCTACAGTATAACTTAATTTGAAGACACTTGTTGTTCATGACCATACAGTAGGTGAGGGTTGGAAAATAGATCAACTACTAGTGAATCCAAAGCTTTACCTAAGGCTTAGCTCGTCAACACAATGGTGCACCAAACCAACCCAAAATAATAATAAAAAAATTGTTTCATCTTAGTTTGTTCCATCTGAACAAGTGATAGCAGTCAGATTAATTACAATCATCAAGTATTATGCCACAAAAAGATAGAGAAAAGGAAAGAGAAAATATTTTGCAGCAGAATATTATGTCTTTTTTCTACTTTATTCCATTAATCTTCCTGCAAACCTGCAGATTTGTCTTAGGAACCCATTAGGAAAGCACTGCTGCACTCACACAAAGAGAAATTAAACCCTGCACATAAAGTATGTTGAACCAAACTGAGACATGCATCACTCAATAACCTTTTTAGTTTTGAGCTAAATTAGTCCTCCTTTGTAATTTCCAAATATCATCAAATGTTACACTATTTCCATAAAGATAAAGCCAATTTTTAAATTTCCTCTGCACCAGTCACCATTTTGCGTCTTCATTTACATGATCTGCTATTTATTAATTACTCATTGATTTTTGGGAAAGTTTCTGCTATAGTTTTATGCAAATGGATCCATCCGCCGAGCACTTCTCTGATGTGTCAACATTGAGTCTTAAAGTGCCTATTAATCTTAAACAAGAGTCACAAATCAACGTGGCCTTGTCATTAAGAAGAGCAGCTCACAGACACTCAGTGAAAGTGGCTTCTTACATTGACGATCTCCAGCTCCCACAGGTTCTTGACACACTCCAGTGTGCGGTAGCCACTTGAAAGAAAGTTGGGCAGGTACTCATGCAGGCCGAGGCCGTCAAGCCAGGAGGCGAGAGATGTGCTGCCGTCACAGCCCAGTGCTTTTACCTGCAGAGACAAAGATGTTTAAGTAAGCAAACATTGTAGTCTCAATTCAAAGACTTAAAACATTAAAGTATACCTTACAAATTTCGGATTTAAGTCCTAACCTCACTAAAGCAGCAGTGCCACTGCCATGATAACACAGTGAATCAAATGATGTCTCAACAAGTTGGATGGACAAGTCGGATGGACATTCATTCATTCTTTCATTCATCTGCTGAGGATGAAACTTTTTTAACCTCTTGACTGTTCAGCTTCTCAACTCTCTTGCTCAGTACTGCTAAGCTAATGGCATTGTTGCTAAGAGGCTAAACTGTGAAAGTTAGCCAGATGATGATGTAAGCATTTATGCCATATAGCCTACTAAGGCAACTGTTAGCATGCTGAAACTATAATTTACAAGCTGAACTAAAGGGCTATTACCTACCATCTTCGGAGTTACAGGCTAAACTTACGTGATAGTAAGCATGCTGATGTTAGCAGTTTCATCCCATTCAAAATAAACAGTTAGCTTACCAAAGTTAGGCAACTGTTGGCATTTTGATGTTAGCAGTTACAGGCTAAACTAAAGCAACTATTACTGTGCTAATGTTAGCTAATGTCACAAGGTAAACAAAGGTGGTTGTTGACAAGTTGACATTAGCATTTACTGACTGAATTAATGTGACTGTTAGCATGTTTATGTTAGCATTTACAGTTACAGGTTTTAATTTGTTTTTGTGACGTTTCATTGACCAAACAATTTAAAATACATTTTTGCTTGAAACGAAGTAGTAGTAGTCCTCTTTCAAAATTGTAATACAGTAAATATCGGGCCACTACTTATGCATGGTATAATTAATATGACAGTACAGTCATGCACTTCTGCTTTGCTTGTCGTTCATAGCCTAAAAAATATTTTATGTGGAAGGTTGCAGTTTCATTGTTCAGGTGAACAACATGACACATTTATCCATCCACAGTCCTTATTTTAGTAAACTATTTTTGGCATGTCAGATATTGTCATGAAAGTGCACGTACTTATTTATTTCCTGAGGCAGTGTCAGTCACCATTTACCTCAGTGGTGATGAGTTATGATGTTAAGTACCTTGGGCAAGCTGCGTGCCGCATGGAGGATTTTCTTCCTGTGTCCTGGGTCAGTGATCCCCATGTCTCTGAGATCCTGGTCCTCCATCACGTTACTTCCCTGCATGTGCACAAACACAAGAAAGACACACAAATAAACACATTCACACACAGGCACACACACACAAACAAACAAAGTCATCAGACGTACATGCAGACAGTCACATATATGCACGCACAACGACAATGTACAATATGGACAAAAATCAGTAATCTTTGATGCAGCATTTCTCATTCACTCACACATGAATATGGTATTGGCACAAGAAGCTGCTCAGGTCAATAAAATAACATGACGTATTCACTACCAGGGTAAAATTGTGGCTGTGGAAATACACACTTGCTCTTAACACACACACAGAATATGCACATCCCTGACACAAGCAGTAACAACAGAGTGGGAGGACAATGAAGTCAAATAAATTGTGCATGCCAAGAGTAATCAATCTAATCCGATGCGACTTAGAGGGAACACAACTGCAGCAGCATCTACAGGACACTTTGCTGCTGTGTGTCTTTGAGGGACGCTAAACTGTCCATAAGGAAATTAAAATATGTCACTACATTTTGTAACTATTCTTAATTTAGGACTCTGAGACAGTGAACAATGACAGTTTTTCCCGTCCTGAAATCTTGACTGAAAAGCAGATTCTTGTCTGTATCGCATACACAAGATGTTCATCTGCATATCTAGCCGCTTCGTCATCTTATTCCAGTTTCTAAGCAGGAATAAAGACACAAGAAGATGCGTGAAAATGTGGAGCTAAGCGTTTTTCCCCGTGGACTGCTGCAGATTGATTCTTCCTGGCCAAGAATGTTAAAATGTTCTGTAGTCTTTACTCAATCTGCTCTCACTGGATTGGTTTCTGAACACAATGCAGCAGTATTCATGGGCTCGTATCAGTGCGCAGTCAGAAGATTACTCACTGATCGCAAGAATAAAGGTCAAAATGAAGCGGGGTCTGATGTAAGGGATGCCCAAAATAGATCCTCCACTTTTATTAACGCAGTCTGAAGTTTGATGACGCCTCGGGAGACTCTGCAAACTTATTATTTCATGCTGCATTTGAAACATGTGACGGGAATGTATGGTTCACTTCTTACATAGCTTATGAGCTATGGTAGTTTGATTTAATCTGATACGACTTGCAGATGTAGCCATGGTAGAAGTCCTTCATCTCTCTAAATGCACTCAGTTAAGGCAACAGTGAATTAGGGTTGCTCTATTGCTCTCCCCAACAGAGGAATTGTTTGGAAAAAATCTAATTTTGTTGGTTTTCCAAGAGTCACTGGGCATTAACAATGAACTGGCAAAGAAAAAAGGTTCACGTGTTACAATATGTATGTTCAGCTCCACGTAATAACATTTGATAAAAATAGGGGGCTGCAGAGTGTGATGCAATATTAATGCAGAAGAGATGCAGTGTAAATGTGGGATGGGGTACATCTTAGATGATTCTGCACTTGACTGTGTGTCTCATGTCCGTGTTGGTTGGGACATTAGAGCAACAGAGCACGATGCTATGTACAGAAGAAATTATGAGGACTTTTTTTTACTAGAATGAAATGTGCGGGCAAGAGGAGGCCAAGAGAATGAAAGCCACAGGCACTCCACTTCTGGTAGCATGAAAGAAGCACAAAATGATAATCATCGTGTAAAAATTATGAGAATGGGCACACAGCTGTTCATAATTTATGATCCCTCAAAAGCTGCATCTCAGAGCAATCATCACATGCAGAGAGTCCTGTCGACTCATGTGAGTGCCTGCTCTCCTGCTCTGGTGGGTGGGCGCAAAGAAACTTTCCCAGCAGCAGAGTACAGAATACCTTCAGCTATGTTGAGTGCTGGTTTATAGGTACAGTAAAACAAACACGCTGAGACTCCTGAGGAAGGTTTTCATTCTCCTCCTGGCTTACAAACCAAACAGTGTCTCATTAAACCCGTCTCTGGTCTTCATTCTTCAATTTGGTGTTCTTTCGTAAAAGTGTGACACTGTCACTGAATTCAAAATGAGTACTGTCCTCCACCGCTCCATCTGCTAGTCTTTGCAGTCAATCCCACAAATTACTTCTGATGTTCAAGTTCACTCAGATTGATCACATCTGTAGCAAGTCTGGCACGATCTAAAAGGGCACAATATTAAACATTCACGATGGCGGCCTGACTCCCCTGACCTTTCCTTTGTTTGCAACCTCCACATCCTTGTAAATATCCATGGGTAATTTGCTTGTGAAGCTAATGATTTATTCCTTGATGCGTTAAGTCCGGCAGACGCATTAGTTGTGGCATGAAAAAGAACATCAGAATACTAAATGACCCAGAGTCCTCAGCACATTATGTCTCGGAAATCACGATCAATCCAGTCAGACAAGAATGTTGCTTTGTTTTCGTTATAACTACTCTAGATAATTGTACAGTTGTAGGTGGTACAATGATATATATGTATACAGTATATAAACATTTGTTGCATGGGTAGAAATATTGCTTTAGGACCATTTCTTTAATGCCTCTGGTTGATTTAAGCTCTTGTAGGCAATGCAGCAAATCAATATGAAGGAGTGATTTATGGCTAGGTTGGATTTCTCCATCAGTTGAATTAATTACCTTTTTGGTCAGGCATTACCTTTATTAAAATAGTGAAGACAAAACTGAATAAAAAGTTATTAAATGACCTGATATATAAAGATATTTCACATACAGATTAACATGTTTTATTTTAAAAGCCCACAAGGACTGCTATTATTATATATTATCTTAACATATTCATACAGAAAATACACATTTTTGATCATTTATATGTATATATATTTTCATTATGATTAAAAGCTGTACCATAAATGGACCAATTAAATATGTTGGATCAATATCTGTTCCAATACTGCTCCTATTAAGTGCAGTTCCTTTGTCAGTGTGACTGGATTAATCGAGTACTTTGGCTTTTTGTTAGAGTCTTTCAGTCATGATGGGACAATGGCACAGATTTTGATGCCACTGCAGCACCTCGTGTTACTTTAAATAAAATATATATAAATATATAACTATATACTGCATGAGTCACATGCAGTGAGGTATCGAGAGTTTAAATTTGGGAATGCAGAGGGCTAGGATGACACCAGCACTCTATTTCAGCAGAGTTGGATCAATAACATCCGTGATACTGTCTGTGCTGAGGAGGATGTCCCTAATCTCTGGTGGAAAATGATAAAATAACATTTCTAAATCTCTTCGATCACAAGCAAATCTGTGATTACTTGTATGTTATATTTGTTGGTTTGGCTCCGTGACACCCACCATTTCCTGTATTCCTCAAATACACACACACATACTATGACGCTTGTGGTCTTGGAGCCACCTCACCAACGAATACAAACCTGAGTCCAGAGCTTGTATCTGCCCTTCACTTGATAATAGGAGTAATCTCGTGTTGTCAAGCACTCCCATTATATCGTTACTTCAAGTCTTCCCAGAAAGGAGACCCGAGCAGAAAGCATCACTTCTCAAGTGCAATGCTTTGTGAATACAACTGCTTCATCTCTAAGCTCACTCGTCTCACTTAGCCGAGCTCAGCTGTGACAAACAGACGTAACACACAACCCATGGTGCTAATACGGCTCTGTGGTCTGACTAGACATCCACATTTCCCCTTTAGGCCTACTTATTTACAGCACGCAGCCATGTTTTCAGAGAAACATGACCGGTGGACGGAAAACGTAATAGTACAATCACTGCCAAATGCAATATCGAGTTCTCTGGCAAATGTTCTTTGCGGGAAACATGATAACGCTTTTAGACAGACTGTGGACGTGCTTAAGACGCGGTTAAATGAATCTGTTAATATGTAATCTGAGGCTTTTAGAAAAATGCTAAACATTTACGCAAAATGTGTCAATGACTTTCAGACACACTTATCTGTGTCATCCAATGTTTTTTTAACCATCATAGTAGAATAATTATGTGTATTTTAATCATTTATTTTCTGGCTGAATAATACACTTATAACCAAGATAAATACCCACACACGCACACATGTGTGACTAAATTCTAAAATCGTACGGCGTGTATAAATACAGCATTAGAGCAAGCTGCTGCAGTGTAATCATACCATGCAGTTATTGCAAGACTGTCTCTTAAGCGCCACAAGCACAGCACAGAGCATAATGGGTGGAGGATTTAGTGAGATTTGGCGAGCGACCATGCCAAAGTGTATTTAGAGTAAACCACAGTGTGTTTACATTGAGGACTGTTTGACTACATCTAACACAGAGGTCAAGTCTGTAGGTTTTAAATCAGACAGAGCACAAGTGGGGGGAGTTAAGTGTAGAATTACTATAAATGAGATAGCATGATTGGAAATGCTGGGGGGGGAAACGTTAATAGGTTCTGGTTGACATTTGTCTTGCCACTGGTGACAGCCCATACTCTTAGAGGGGATTCGGTGAGCCGCCATAAATCTTAGCAGGGTCATGCATTGTGCGGAGGTGAAGCGGAGTTATGAGGGGGAGAGGGGAAAGTGTTATGAAGGAAGGGAAAAGGTGAAAGGGTGAGCGAGAGAGAGAGAAATATGGAGGGGGGTGAAACCACGGAGAGACAAGACGAGGGTGAGGAGCAGAGTGGTGACATGAAAAGACAAATGCATCCGGGTTTGACGGAGGGAAAGACAGGGTGATGTGAAGTGGAAGTGACCCCTGAGATGACATGCTGCAGGTGACTCACCATGAATCGTAGGTCGTCAAAGCCATTGAGCAGGAACTTGCTCTCGTACTGCGGCAGCCCCACGTGCTCCAGCCACTCTCCCACCGGCTGGTCCAGGGCTTTACCACAGGCCCCATCTGCCGAGAGAGGGAAGCGCTTCAGCAGGGAGAAGCCGTTCAGCCGGTAGCAGCGGCACTCAGAGGACGACACATGGCATTGCCACATCATCCTCGGCCAGCAGAGGCAGAGCCGAGTGCAGCAGCACCAGGCGGGGTGGGGGGGAGACAGGGTCCAGGCCGGGGGTGAGGGGCTCCCACAGTACAGGCGGGGGCCCGGCTAAACTCAAACACAGGAGGAGGGTAGGAAGTGCTGCAGGGACCGCTCAAGCCCTGCAGGGGACTGACTAGGCTAATATACACCCACTGGTGTTAGTGTGACTGACTGGAAATGTCAGGCGAGGGTGGAGGTAGTGCAGGGAAGGAAGCCCATCTGAAGCTCGGTGTTGTTAACTTATGTTGGACTGAGCCGCTACGGCACCTTCCAACAAACACGGCTCACTAAACATTCCTTTAGTGAGCAGATGAGCGAGTGTAAAAATAAGTGCCCAGCTAGTCCGACAACATAACAATACCGAACACGCAAGTCAAGAGGCTAGATCACTTTCAGGTAGAGGAAAAAAGGAAATTATTTATCTCTAAATCAGACATTTTCATATATCACACATTATTACTCTGCTAAAAAAAAATATCCCCATCATGTATACTAAAATCAGAAATGATTCCATCAGGAAGTAACACAGAAATATTCAGTTCCCCCAAAAATGAATTTGTCAGGGTTGTCACCACATACTTGTAAAGCTCTGGCTGAGTCCCATGGCTTCATTGGTCAATCTCTTTGAGAGCTAGGACAAGGCTCATACAATGAAGGTAGCAGCATTCTAAAGTACTGTTGAGGTACTCGTGTTATTTTTGATCAAGGAAACACACATTTGCTTAAATCATATTTCGTCCTTACTCCAGAGCCACACGGAGTACGGTCAGGTAGACATATTGTAAATCCTACATCAAAGAAACCTTGGCTTAGGATTTCCACAGTGTGCTGATTCCAAACTCCTCAATTTATGATAAAATCCAAGTATAGATTCCGTGATAAAGCTCCAGGTAAGCGCTCTGCCAGTGGAGAAAAGCTCTGTGTCCTTGGTGGTGCCGGTGCTCCCTGTGCTGCCCAGCATTCACTCTCTTCAGCAGGCTGCTGGCTGCGCGGCTCCGCCAGAGAACGTGCTTCTCATCCCTCAAAGCGGTAAATCCAGGTTCAGATCCAACAGACGGCAGGTGAGCCTCTTGACTCTGAAGCTGGGATCACAGTGCAGGTTAAGCTAGCTCCTGAGGCAGGTGCCTCCCCCCCCCCTCTCCAACAACCCCCTTCCACTTCTGCCCCAGCCCACCTGGTTCTTCTCCTTGCTGGGTACAGCTAGCAGCCTCTGTGCTCAGGGCAGAGGTTTGCTGCATCCCCTGCCTGTCTGAGACATGCAGGCAGTGCAGATGCAGTCACAGCAGCTGCTCCTGGCTCACACACGCTACCCCTCACTGCTCACAGGGCATAACGTCCTGACGCCGGCTACTTCAACACAGGAGACCACAGATCTGCCTCAACCTCAGCCACTGCTGCCACGTCCTTCCCACATCCACGACAGGCATCAGACTCAGTGATCGCCTCCCCCCCCCTTTCTTTCTTTCTTTCTTTTTTTTTTATCCGAGCAAATCCCTCAAGCTCCTCTTTTTAACTCCCCCCCTCCTTTCTCGCTCCCGTCCCTCTCTGCTTTCTTTCTCTCGATCTCATAGCCCCTTCCCCATACTGTGTGATCGCACTGCAGGACTGCCGTATGCTGCCTGATGAAGTGGGGTGCTGCTCCACGTAACCACCTCTCCCTCTCTCTCCCACTATATCAATTCCCCTCCCTCTGCCGCTCTCTCTCCATCTCTGGCTTGCACTCTCCCTCACTCTGTCTCGCTCCTTGCCTTTTCGTTCTCAGAGCCACAGACAGATGCAAACACACACACACACAAAACACACAAACACACCCTTTCTCTCTCTTTCTTCAGCAGCCTACCTTAACCTCAAACAAATGCATACATACTCTTCTCTGCCGGTCTCTCTCCCCCTCTAACCTTACCCTACCTCTCCTCGCCCCTCTCTCTCTCTCTCTCTCTCTCGCTCTTTCTCCACTGCACTGATTAGAATTGCACAGAGGCACTCTGATCTTGCCAGTGCAGAAAGGACACCACTATCAGAGGCGAGGAACAAGCACCGAGAGCCCAAAACCCGCAATCCTCCTCTGCAAAGGATGCCACGAATGTAGGAGGGACGACGGAGCGTCGGTCCAGCTCGTCGGGGATAATGAAACAAAGCGTCACCTCAGACCCCCTTACCAGAAGCCTTTAATTCATTTACATCTCACTTTGATGATAGGACAAGGGGGGGCAGCATTGATTCAAGTCAGCAGTCTGCAATGCACTCGCATGGGAGAAGAGAAGAGAAGAGAAGAGAGGAGAGAAGAGAAGAGAAGAGAAGAGAAGAGAAGAGAAGAGAAGAGAAGAGAAGAGAAGAGAAGAGAAGAGAAGAGAAGAGACACACTTCGAGCCCCGTCTCCTCTCCATCTCATCCAGTCATGCAGCATGACAGAAAAGAGGCAAATTCCATTATGTACTTCCAGATGCTCATGTCACGTCAAACATTTTTAGAGCACAACAGATGATACTTAAAGGGAAAAAGCCTGGGTAAGCAAGCAAGTTGATATAAAATTCACCGTTTGACTCTGAAAGACTTTAGCACCCACCTATGCAGGGCTGCTCCTTGCATCCAGCACTGGTGTTATCTGGGTACAGCTGCAGGCACAGAGTAATTATGCAGGCTTTCAAGCTGCTTGCAATCACCTCACACATTCCCAGACGGGTAGTCAGGCAGTCAGAAAGGCAGACAGGCAAAGGAGAGGCAACGACAACAGGGAGGAGGCTAAAGTGAAGGGCTATTGATTGCACCTTTTCAGTAATTGCCCACCTATACCCCTGCTGCTCTGGCGCTAATGGTCAGGTAAAAGGCCATGTCAGGCCTCCGTGACCCGTCCGTCATCTGCAGCGGCCAATGCGCTTCGCTCCCTCGTTATCAGGCGGAGAGGCTGCAATCAGATTTGCTCTGACTGACGAGAAGGATGATGGAGGGATAGGAGGAGAGGATGGGAGAAGGAGGGAATGAGCAAGGCAGATAAGACGGAAGAAAAAAAGACTAACAGGAGGAGGCGATGAAACATATGGGCGAGATAAGATGGTAATAGGAAGTAAGAAGGATTGAAGTGGACTAATTATGATTCACTACAAGATCCCACAACGCGTCTTCCATCCTTTTTATTTTTTTCCTCCCAAACCTCATATCAGAGTCAGCTTTTACGACACAATATCCAGACAAAGAGTGTTAAAAATACCAGCCACCCCGCCCAATTACTTCCATTCATTTGGGACGGGAGTACATCCTGCAGTAGTAAGACCTAATTACTGACTGACAGAGTATCCAATGCTCCTCCATTGGGGGGAACTGGGTCACTGTCTTATCCGCTGTTAAACAGGCCAAGCTGTCAAATCTATCCAAGTGGGTTTCTGCTCTGTTTGAGCACTGCCAGGTCTAGACTTGGCTCCAAGGAGCGCCCAGAAAGGCCTATTTACAGAGGGGGAGGTAGAGGCTGTGCCTAGATAAAGACGTACCACCATATCAGAAAAGGAGAAAAGCACTAGCTCCTTGTCAACACACCCAAGCGCTGGAGAAAATGAGCCGCAAAGCTGAATTAATTCAGGGAAACTGAAGGCGGACTCTTTTCCTTTGAACGTCAGCGTGTGCCCGTACACAAGCCGAGCCGATGCCTCCTGTGTGCTGTTAGCAGTGCTGTCTCTCCACTCCCTCTTTCATTTTAAGCTCATTTACTCAGTGCTCTCCTAGCACACAATCGAGGAACTCGTGACGGGCACGCAACACAAACAACCTCATCCCCGAGCGTGCAGGAGGGAACGAGGTTGCACAGAAATCAGGCATCCAGAAGACGAATTAACCATCCTCGACTTCTGATGCGAGAACGGCAGTATATAAGTAACACAGTCAAAAGATAAAGGTGGAATCAAGATTTAAAATGTAGGCTTCCATCATTGTACGATCCCCCCTCCTCTCTCTGCCTCAAGCCCCTCTTTTGGGGGTTATTGTGGAAGGCACGCGTTTGTTTCCTTTTATTTCATGTACAAAAGAAATATGACCTTTTTATGAAGAGACAGACACAAGAGCAGCAACAAAAGCATCCTCGCAACCTCCGGTGCTACTTGCGCACAATCTATGATTAAAATCAGAGCTGCAACTGCATGACTCAGCTGAATCTGGGACACTTTCAGCATGCCATTCTTCAAACGGCAGCCTTTAAATAGCACACACCTATATGTTATAAAAAATAATAATAATAACAATAATAAAGTACCACACCATATTTCTTCTTACGTAACGTGGAATAACTTCAGGTCTTAATTGTTTGGATGGCAATTATTCTATGAGCGCTCAGTGAGGTAGAATCAAAGTCATAATTAAAATCAGGAATTGAACGCTGCTGTTTCTTCAAAATGTGCCTCATTTTGGCCTAAAATAATAATTTTCTTATATAATAACTTGGTTCACTTGATTTTTAATATATATATTTTTTTCAATTGCTTATTGATTTTCATTCTCATTCTAAAATGTACCCAGACATTTTATCCGTCTAAACTGTCTGCCCGCTGTTCCCTTTCAGGCGCTTTGATATGAAAGCTGGTGTGCAATTAAAGCTTTATTTCATTAAACTGATAATTGGAGAATTTTAATTTCCTCTCGCAATATTGGCTTTAGTTCTTGAAGCCAGAACGAAATCTTGCCACAGTTCGACTGATAATTACAAGTGGACTCCGGAGGAAATGTCTCGCCGCGTTGTATCGGAAGTGATCAAACAAATGACTCACATTTTTATTAAAATGATGAGCATTGCAATTTCGATTGCATTAAAATACCCGAGACAGTCAGCCTTTGTGAACACAGTAAAATGATTATGACAGGAATATGCGTCAGTAAATAGTAAATCATCATAATTATACACAGATATTTATTATTTCTGTCCTGCCTTTTAGTTTGGGTGATGTTAGACCTTTTTTTTTAAATCAACGTACTGTATACTGCATATAACTGAAGATATCTATATACAGTGAATCTGTTACACAACCCCGTATGATGAAACCACCTTATGGCACAGTATCTAATGGAGGTAGGTTCACCATCTCAGGAGTGTTATCAAAACACACTGAGGCGATGCCAGCTGGCTTCTCCCTCTGCACTGCCTGAAGGACAGTTGACGAAGCGTGGCATCAGTTCAAGCCTGATTGAGATATACAGTAAGTCAAGAAAAAATAAATAAAGAAGTAAATACAACAGTGCAGGGAATTCGGAATTAGATTTCCCATTACTCTGTGAGCAACAAATAACAACAACAAGGTGCCAAACAAATGTCAGCTTGAATCTCTGTGACTTATAAGAACAATAAAACTACCCTCCAATGTCTCCGGAGCCGTGTTTGAATATCAGATGGCTCAGGAAATTGCTGCTGCTCACAAATGTTACCAGTTAAGGAGGTATAAAATGTCTGACAGCAGCAAATACCGCACATAATTCCTGCTAAATAAACCCCAAGGTGCTTTCATCGGTGAGGCACCGAGAGCAATTAAGAGCCCTAAATGGTCAATTAATAAGACTTGTTTAATCCTCCAAACCCAGTTGTCATTTTGCATTAACACAGCCATAAATCGTGCGTACAAACAGTCATAACTTTGGGGAAAAATACACTCGGTAGTGTGGAAATTAAAAAACAGGTGCTGAAGAATTACCTGAGTCTGCTGTCGGCTGTTTGTTTTTGGATGTTTCAATGCCCGCTCCAATCAAGTTCATGATCTTCTCGATCTGTTAAAGAGAACAACCACTGGTGAAAAACAATTCCAATCAACATCTTCCATTAATGTCAAACATGCTTCAAACTCCCATCTAGTCCTCCTCTATACTAACCACGCCAAACCAATTATACTAGAAGGACACTGTAGGAGTGGGACTGGGTGACGAGTTAGGACTATGCACTGCTGCTGCTGCAGCTGGGAGCGTTGGGAAGAAGGCGGGACGCTTTGCAGTGATGGATTACAAGCAGCAGTCCAACGTGGACAGCAATTCAATGACTAATCCACCACTCAGCAAAAACACAGCCGGGTGATGGGGTTAAGAATCTCTAGAAATGATCCAGGCCTGCAGGAAGTTCTGCCACCACGTCCACGCCGCATAAACCGAGTCGCAGGGAAATGCGAGATCTGTTGCTGACTGTTTCTTAGGGAGTATTTGTTTGCCCTTTCAGACCTGTATTATTTAGACTTCCCAGAATAAACCGGCAGTTCACTGCACGGCTAAGTGTGCACAATGCTGCACGCGGGAGATTACAGAGGAACTCGGAGAAAGAGTTGTTTTGGGGCTTGGAGCCAAAAATGTTTATTTAAGAGGACTCTGGCTTTCCAGAGCCAAAATGCATTTCCAGGTTGTTTGTTTGCTTTTGTTTATGTTGCTGAAAAACTGAATAGTAGCTCAGGTTGCACTCAGGAAAGATGTGGTGTGTGTGCCGACGTGTGCAAGTTCTCAGCTTACACACACAATGCAAATATACAAAAATACTGTATATTAGAACGCTTATTATGGACATCAATCAGGCATAACATTATGACTGCCTTCCTAATATCATGTAGGGCTCCAGAACAGTTGTGACTCATCAGAGAATAGACATGGGCTTTCTGAAGGTGTCCTGTGTTGACTGGCAACAGAACGTTGTTAATGGAGGCGTTTGGGTCCTGTGGGTTGAGGGGAGGAGCCTCTGTGGATCAGGCTTGTTCCAGTACATCCTACAGATACTTGGATCAGTTTGGGATCTAGTGAATTTGAAGGCCAGGTCAACACCTTGTGTGCGGTTTTTCATGTTTTCTGAGTTGTTCCTAAACCATTTTTGTGTGTGTGTCTGTGTCAGGCTGCATCCTGCTGGGATGGCTGCTGCCATCAAGGAGTGTCATTACTATGGGGTGGGGGTGCCTGGTCTGGTCTAGGTGGGTGCTACATGTCTAAGTAACATCCACATGAATGCCAGGTCCAAAAGTTTCCCACTAGAACATTGTATTGTCACAAGATGGTCAATCTTATTTACTTATCAGTGGTTTTAATGTTGTGGCTGATCGGTGTAAGTGGACTGATTTTGAACATGTTATGTTGTTTCACAAGGTATATTACGCTGAGGCAGCAGAGGGCAGGCTGTCGCTCTATATTCCCATCGTGTACAGTATAATGCCAGTAAACACCACAGTCAAAGTGATATCTATTATATATATTTGTATTCTCAGAGTAAAAGCACAGATAACCTTAAAGACATCACTGTGGTATTGTCAGGGTCATTTTCTCAGTCTTTAGAAAGCTCCTCCAGAGCCACAATGTATTCAAATTGGTATTTACTGCTGTCACAGGCTGAGTAATGATCAGTAAACTGACCTTGACGGGAAAATCTTGTGGATGACCTCTTAAAGTGCGGTTTATTTTTAAAACTCTGTTTATCCACTATCAGTTACACGCCGTTCAATCACGGCAAGCCACCCACTGAGTTTTTAGAGCAAACCCAGGCCTAAGGGCCTTACAGAAAAAAATGTTTCAAATTAATTCCATACAGATATCCTAAAATCTCAATCTGGTCTGGGAGGAGAAAATTAACAGTCCACCGCCTCCAAAATAGTTGCCATCAGCGAAGCGAGATATTTAGAATCCTCCAGATTATCCACGTACAGTTAACAGCGATTAAAAACGTTTGTCCAGAAGCTTATGTCACATAATTCTCTGCCCTGATTGGTTGTTGGACAATCTATTTATGTGCAGACACGCTTTTTCCTCTGTCTCATTTTAAACGCACCCCACTATATAAATATTCAGATGAGAAGCAACGCTGGGCTACAAAATCAAACTTGAGCTATAATGTTTTCTCTTGTCTGACAGACTTACAGATTTTATTCATTTCAGAGGGAGCAGACATTTCATTTGGAATCTTTTACATTTAACGCATTCATTATGATTCATGATATTCAGACTCAAGCAAACAGACTTATGTGCTGCATATTTGAATAATAATTCCTCTCATGCTGCTCGCCGACACTTCATGCTTTAAGAACAATAGGTCCTCTTGTTCACAACAAATGCACCATCCACTCAGCTGTAAACAAACACATTATACATATTAATAGCATTAAATATCCTTTGGCTGTCGCAGAAAAGAGTGTAACTCCAAGCACATGTTTTGACAATTTAAAGCAAGTCACTTAGCAAGCTGAGGTCATATTATCTCAGATCAGGCTGTGGACTAAATTTAGAATCACTGGTGTCAGTCTATTCACAATCGGCAACAAAGACTTTTGCAAACCTGAAAAACTGATTCTGCTTTCACTAGCGACACCAGAGACACAGCCAGGCTTATTTGATGTAATATTTAGCGTTTGAAAAAGCCCCATGCACTTTCGCTAGTGGCATCAACACCGTGGAAGAGCCTTGATTCATTTGGAAGTCAGGCACGTGGGACGCACGGCATATGCCTCCAGCAGTACAGACCTCACATTAGTCTGTGAATTAACCCAGTTACATTCTATATCACACACAGATGAGGACTACACTGCATCCACGCTTAAGTGCGCCTTTATTCGAGTCGTTCACCAGAAATGACACTTATGAGAAAACCTGTTGTTATCGTCATAGTTAAAGTGCAGTGATATTTAACTACTTCATGCGCACAGAATGCGTGTAACTAGATGAATGTTTGGCATAAAAACAACCAATGAGAAAATGAGAAAGTCATAATCAAATATGTCAAACGAAAAGTGGTGTGTTCATCCAATGTTTTTAAAACAGCAAAAATGACTAGCCCTACATAGATTCTCTGGCTGTGTGTTTGGTGTGTTCGATGTTAATGCATACAGTGTATAAAACCTTTGGACAGCACTTTTTAGCCCTATTTATTTTTCTCCAAATTGATGATCCAAACAACTATGAAGCAACAGTGAGGTCACAGGTTCTCTGGAAGTTACACTGCTCAAACTCCACTGCTCGCTGGCACTGCAAACAAACTAAGAAAGCTGCTTCCAACAACAAAAATGTTCTTGTCTTTAAAGTGAAGTGAAAGAGACAAGAATACTCACAGATTGGCTGAATTGAATGAACCACCAGAGTGTTTTATTTTTAGCTGCACAAAGGTCAGCGAGCGATCCAATAGAGAGACGTTGAGGCTGCAGCTGAGTTAGGCTTGGTGGCAGGTTAAGGCAGGTGTTTTAGTCGAACAGTGAAGTAAAATTATAAAGTCAGCAGGCACACTGGATTACACTTTTCTACGCATTATCTGCTGCACAACGCCTTCATTTCACCAATATTTTGTTATGATACACTATATTATAACAAAATATTGGTGAAATGAACAAGTTTCGTGCAGCAGATAATGCGTTATTTAGAGGCTGCATCTCAGTGCACCAGTCACTACACGGATGTAAATATCTGATGAATGACTTGAAATAACACCATACGGGTGAGTAAACGATCATATTTTAACGGAAGAAATAAAGTCCAGGTTGTAAAAAACAGTAGTTCCCCTTTAAGTACAAAGCTCACCTCATTCCAAAGTTACAAATGGCAGTTATATGAGAATAATGTTAGAGGATGTGTTACACACCAGGACAACATTTGGGGATGTTGGCTTTCTTGCAGAGAGTTGGATCAAAGGATCAATAAAACTGATATATTCTGATATGTTGTATGTAAATATGAAGCTACAACAGAACTGGGATGGAAAGTATCAGACTATTCCTTCCTGCGACTACGGTATCTTAACTACTGTACGCCCCACAACAACAGGGACCTGCACAGGCATGGACCAATCACAGTATGTTTATGGAAGTATGATCAGCATCAAGTCATCCTTATTAAACATGTGTAAAAGAGGAAAAGGTCCAGATGTGATCTGATCTGTGGGATTTAATTTGACTCAAAGTGTTCTCTCTAGAAAATGTCTGGGAGACTGGAGGAAATAATAATAAAGTAAGAAATGTAATTGATAATGCAGTTTTGAAACAATCTGAGTGGACTGCATCATTAACTCTACGGTGCTCAACTGAGTAATGGCACCACATCCTGAAGTGATTTACAGCTTAATACAGGATGATCCACTCCCCAGCTTATGTGCGTAAAGCAGAAATCATCCATTTCATGTCACTCTTTCAGATCTGACGGTAAAGGTGAAATCATTTTGCGTAGATCCTGTGCATATCAACTGGCTGGCTGAACTTTGTGACCAGTTTATGTCTTTGGAACTTGCCTCTGTGTGCATCGCCTCATGATTCAAATCTTTTGAATCTAAATCATCGTCCAAACTTAAAGACGAGCTAATGTTGACCTTGAACTGCACGCAGTCCGTCTTAGAACACAAATATAACGTATTCCTGCAGCTCTGTGTCCTCTGTTTTGTCCAGGAAACACACTCCAGCTCTTCTGAACACTAGTCTTGATTTATTTTAAGAGACTAAGATTAAAGGAAATATCCTTCAGGTCATTTCACTCTATTCATTCACACTCTCCTATGACCTTCCCTCTGTGCTTCAGATATAAAGACAGGTACTAATGGTTTAGAAGAGGAGGGTTGTTTGGTCACAGTCTCAAAGAGCAAGACACTAAGTTAGATACCTCCAGCCGCTAATTAGACTCAACCACTGTTTGTTTGTAGCCTGATCATCAGTTTGCTATTAGCTTAACAAAGCTCTGTCTGTGTAAAACATACCTGCTGTGAATGGCAGACAGTTGACCCGTTGCATTTCTGAAAGTTTATGTTGTGCTCATATAAAAAGACTTGAAATGGGATTGATTGTGATCTGAATGTACAGTAACATTTTCTTTTGTTATTCACCGCAGCGATGAGAGCTCACGGTCTTGTTGTATTAATGTACAATGACTATGAATAAAGAATTATTATGCTATTGTATCTTATAGATGTTTGGCATTTACGAAAGATATCGACTGAGGTATAACCTCGAGGCTGTGTGTGTGAGAGGAGTGCTGCACATAAAAAACACAAGACATAAAAATCACCTTAGCGTCAGGCTTTGTCTCCAGTCCGCCTCAGCTCCGTATTATTATGTGATTAACAGTTACAATTTAATAATCAGAACCATAACTTTATGCTTATCAGGCACGCATACTGCATATTGCACAAATTTTGTGGACAAACGTATTGCACTTCTGACTGGAATCAATGTGGCCGCTGCATTTCAGAGATCGCGCTTTGTTAACTTTAAGCAAGGTCCATATAAGCCACGAGTCGGCCAAATCCAGGCCGAGTCAGTCAGCCTGACTGAGTTACTTTCCTTATTATACCTGTTCAAATTACGCGCATCACTGGCCCTGAAAAACAGACAGAATATGTACATATGTGGCCCAACTCCAAGAGAGAAATGTAAAACCTGGAGATAGAATATTTGAATAGAATTAGAATTAATTGGGAAATATCTCAACTTGCGGTGCAAGCGCAAAACAACAACAACAAAAAAATGTTTAGTTTACAGACAAATTGGGGACAAATCCACTAATAGTACATGTTTTTCATTTAAGGCTGAGAGGTTTGAGCCGCTGTTGAACCTCCTCTGTTTCAGACAGTTCTACACATATCACACATTTCCTTTAAAACCAATGCTAGGTGAAATATCTGCAGCTAGGAGGAGGCGCAGGCAGGTGATTGAGGCCGACAATCACCATCATTAAACAGTGGAATAATCACAAGACAATTCTGAATTCAGCACCAGCAGACGGTATCAAAAACCTACTCATTGCACTACAGCCTGAATGTCAACTCCCACGGCGTCCCTGTCAGATTAATGCTTTGAAGACCACAGATCAATGGAAAAACACAATAGAGGCCTGTGATCAAGAGGATGGGACAGTCAAGGGGTACAAAGTCACATTGGTAATCAAAGCTGGTTTGTATTAGATCTAAGCTAATCCAAAGGTAAAGGTGTCCCCCATCCTATCCTAGGGGCGCGCACACACAGAAAGAGACTGGCAGCACCAGTAGTACAGTACAGAGTTGAAGTGAGTTGAGCTCTGAGGCAACAAACCAATGGAAGCGACTGATCAGTTGTTTGGATGTATGACGCAAATACAGAGTTCCCCAATTGTGTTACTGCACTCGGTGATCCATAATCTGTAGCTTTTATCTAAAACACTGTACTAGACTCTACTGTCTGTCGAAGAAAAGTGTGAAAATATACAAGAGAGTTACCTGGGTGACCAGGATGAAGGCATTGTATTAGATCATACTGGCTAAAATAAAGCTTTGCTGTTGCTCTACTGAATGACAGCCAGGCTTTACACTCCAAGCATTTCACTGCATATGTGAGCAAAAATTACAACGTGTCAAAATGAAAAATTGTTTGTTTGAGTTGGCTCTGACAGCCACAAATTAGCTCTTTTTCAAAAGACAAAGATCTTTTCGTCGGCGTACAAAACAGCGAGGAGGCAGCATGAAGCGTTTCAAGACAACAAACCTCGCTGGTGTCAGATCATATCAGCTGTCGCTAACTAATGCTAATTCCATGGGTAACTTGATGAAAGGGCAGAACAAAACTTGTCTGTTTTTAAGTGTGTTAAGTGTGTGTTCTCTGCAGGCTGTACTCTGCCAAAGATTATTTATGAGGCATCACTCTGTCACATTTCTGCACAACTACGAGTAGATGACAACTACAAGATGTGTAAATTTTCTTTCATTTCTCCAGCAGACCGCAGGACCCTTAACAGGAATAAGCAGGTACAGAAGATGAAAGAATGAATGAATGAATTTAGCTTCAACATTTGTTAAAATTTATGTAAATATAAGAATCAGACTGGACTAAGTACAGGAGGTGCAGAATATTCAAGGACTCAAATTCAAATACACCTGAATCAGTACTAAACTACGTTATTTTCTTTATAGTTTTCTTGCAGTTAGAAAACAGTCAATGCTTTGAAGACCACAGATAGAGTTATAGATAAAGAATATGTTTTTTCCACAAAACTGTAATGTTCCTGTGTTCACGTTTTGAGTTTTGTTTGTTTCATGTCTTCCTGTTTTATTTTGTTAAGTTTTTGATTTTTCTGTGGTTTTGCTCCCTGTGTTTCTGTGTTGATTGTGTTATTGGTTTCACCTTGTCTTGTCTCGTCTCTTGATTTGCTTCACCTGTGTCTCGTCACCCCGCTTCCTCGTGTGTGCATATATAGCCCTGCCTTCCCCTTTGTTCCTTGTCATGTCATTCCCAATGTTTTTTGTTTTTTTTACTGTGAGTCTCTCGTGTTTTTTTGCTCTTCTGTGTTTTTGCCACCCCATGTGTCTCCTGTGTTCTCTAGTGTTTTTGTTTTTTTGTCTTTTGTTAGCTTTAGTGCCTCTTGAAAGTTTGGATTTTTGATTTTTGTTTGGTTTCGGATTTCCTGCCACGACAGCAGCGCATTTGTTCCCATTTGTTTTATTAAACACCAGTTTTGCCTACACCTGCCTCGTCCTGCACTTGGGTCCTACCTCCCCCTGGACTCAACATAACAAAAGCGTGATTTTCAAATACAGAGCAATTGCAGCCACTGCTATTTAGTCTTAGCCTGATTTCAGCTCAACTTCCCCTGAATCAGAGTGATTCGGACAAAAGTTTTGGGATGGAAATTTTGTCCGAATCACTCTGTTGGGCACTGATTATGCCCTGGCATAAGATATTTTGGTCAGCTTTTTGCAGTGATGGACAGAAGAGTGACAGTGGAATTGAATTTATTTACAAGAAAAAAGCTCTAGCTGGCTGTGGGGCTGTTCAGTTGGTTGCAGAAGTATATTTTCGATCTTTTTTCTTTCTTACACGTTGCCACCATTCTGTCAACATCACTTGCTCTTGTACTTATTTTGTAAACTCCTATTCAAAACAACTGTTTACATCAACACATCCATAAAAAAATGAACAAATTTAATATGAGTATTGACATATTTGGGTAGTGGATTTTGTCACTAGTGCGGAGAGAAACACACTGAAGCATTTGGGACGCTGCACACTGTATGTCTTTGAACGGTTCTCTGACTGGAACTGATTTCTACAATGCAGTACGTGGTAGTCTGTAAATTAAAGCATGTGTTTTAATTCAGCTCCTAACCTATTTCTGCATGTAATTTCCTCTCCTCCTCCCATTTTCCTTGTCTAGTAAAGCGCATGCCGGCTAATACGATAAAGATAATGTGGAATAATCTCAACTAACGTGCTTTAGATATGCAGAGCACATCATTGTTCCCTGAGCCAGTTTCTTCTCTGAGCATGAATGGTGACTGCAAGCCCAGAAACAGAAGAGATAATGAAAATGATGGCTGGATATAATAAACTAACCAAAAAGGCTGCCTGCCTCACTGGCACTGGTCTGGAAACAGGATTACTGACTCAGTATCACTGTCAATAAAGACAGATGGGCCTGCAGCGCCACAGTATACAAGACCCAGATCGCATAATTCTATCCAGCCGTGCTCGTGATTTGGATTGAATTTCATTTATTTGACAGATTTGATACCACACAGCATAAATAAATCCAGTGAGGACGGTTAACAGGGAAGTCAGGAAGCCCTTCCAGGCTAGTCTCACTGCAGGGGGATATGGTGATGTGTGAAGAGCTTTTTCTCACACACACTATGTTTTTATGGTTGTTTTACTTCACAGCAAATAAAGCTTTGCAGGAAAAAGACAGTTTGGAAATTTAATGAGATTGTTTGGGGTCCCTGTATTAAAACTGGAGATTCCACTGTCAGGATGTCAGGATTTGTTTCTCCTTTCGAGACTTGTTTGTGAAATCTTATTCCAGTAGCATCTGCATTTAATCCATTTAACTGTTAAGCCCAAAGACTAGTGAGCTACATTTATAAGTACAACTGTGCAAAAAGAGACGTCATCTCTATGTGTGACTGATGGATCTTCATGAAGTTTTTGATATTTATTTGTCTTTTAATCAGTTTTAATTTCACCATTGATAGTTTTGGTGTACCTACTGTATATATTTTATGTGCAGCTATGTACGTGTAAATCCAAATGGCAACGTGTGTTTTGTTTTTCGTGGTCGTACTGTTATGCAACGATTACAAGTGGGCATAATAAAAATGTCAGCACCACTTTGTGCTATAGACCAGCTCATAAATAGTAAAAGCAACTCATCATAAATAATGCCACAGTACCTGAGGTCAGTATCAGTGTTAAAACAGAACAAACATATTTTATCTATTTCACCAGTGTAATGTCTCCAGTGGACAGTTAAAAAAAAATAATAATTATCTTGCCCTGTACTAAAATATAGTCTGGAAATGACTGTAATTATATCTGGACTGAGAAATGTCTGTCCAATTAAGTAATAAACATGTCTGAGTGTTTAGTGCCAGTTTTTTATTCTGTGCCATAAGCATATCAGCCATTGATTAATTATTGTTTTGCAAAGCTATTCCGTGTAAATGTTATAGATAAAGAATGAGCTTTATCCACAAAATGTGATCCAATACAGAACAATTGCAGCCGCTGCTATTTGTCCATAGCCTGGTTTCTGACAAAATTTTTGGGATGGAAATTTTGTCTGAATCGCTCTGCTGGGCACTGATTATGCCCTGACATAAGATATTTTGGTCAGCTTTTTTCCGGTGATGGACAGAAGAGTAACAGTGGAATTGATTTTATTTACAAGAAAAGGCTCTGACTGGCTGTGGGGCTGTTCAGTTGGTTGCAGAAGTATATTTTCGATCAATTGATTGAAAAAGGTCCCATAATGAAATCCCAAAGTCAGATGTTAGCTAATGATCATCAAAACCAAAGCCAGATATAAATCTCTGAAATGTTTAAAACAGTTCCTTTACTGAATAACACAACATGATCATTTCAAAGCTATGAAACTAGCAAGCTATCATAACTGTCCCATCAAATGTACCTCCTCAGATTGCTATTTACAAACGGGCAAACCTGCATTTTAAAGGTACCCGCTTGGAAGTAACGAGGTGTCTTTTATGCCTAACATTTTAACAGACCAGTGGCAGTGAAGGTGAAGCAGGACTGTGCCCTGCCCCCTCTCGGACCCCCTGCAACGCCATCGCAGCAACTCTCATATTCATGTACCACATCTGTCCAACCAGATCTTGGGATGTGTTCACTCTGCCGTGGCTCACTGTATGAATTATGAACCAGCTTACACATACTTTAAACATAGTGCCCTTTTTATGAGGTGAAATTACAAACACTGAAATATCCTTTTGTGCTTATTCAATATTCTGTTTAAATTCACCAGATAAAACATACTGTGGCTTGTAAATTATATTTACAAATTATAATGTCATTATATATTGCTGTTATATTATCTTCTTTTTTTTACACTATCGACGTAAAAATTAATGTATTAAAAAAGGGTGTTAAGAATATGAATTTAAAGAGTTACTACCAATTACAGTCGCATTTAGCATAATACAGCATTATATTTACAGGTCAAAATCTGCTTCTGTTATGTAAAACCACAAACGTAAGAAAAGAAAGAAGAATTCAAAAGCTTGCATGTTTTAAAGCCTCAGGAATACCGCTGGGAAATTTCGAGTACGCACACGAATGAAGTCACTCAACCATCTGTATCACGTGGAGCATGTGGCTGTGTTAACCTTCGCCTTTTGAGTATTGAACAGATGCAGCGAAGACATCAGTCGCCTATATTATGCATGGAGTTTCTATTCTCAGGAACATGTGAAGCTGTCACTGCATTGCACATAAGTGCACATTATTATATAATTTGTGGAAAAGGTGGAATGCACATTAAAATATATGAACACATGAAATAAAATGTAGTGGAAGTAGTGTTAATGTACCTCACATACGTGGATCCACTTTGGTGTACAGAGGAGGACGTTAGATACCAGCTACAGCACAGTTTAACAGGACAAATGGTTACATTATGAATGATATTACCAATAACATTTAAAAGTTTTTTTTTGACGACATGAGATAGTGTGGTCAGTATGTCTGCAGGACGTGGTGAACAAACCTACAAGATCTTTAAACTATTTGCCATTTACCATACAATTCTTCCCTAAAGTATGCATACTTCTACACGTTCTCAGATTTTTGTGTGGATATTAATCCTTTCAGATAATTTTTAAATAATAATACTGTAAGAGAGGTTGCACTCGACTTTTTCGTTGTCTGTCATTTTGACTGACAGGGTCATAAAAATCCCGTCATAATCTATTTTTACCCATCACTTTAGTTTTTTAAAATGATAATAATGCAATTCAGTAGCATTTAATTGTCATTCAAATTTCATTAACTTTAAGTACTTTTTCAGTATTGACAGTATTGACTTTAAATAGTTTGGGCTGCCAACACGTCTTGTCTGTACTCGGACCGGGGCTGCTAGCGCTAACAGCTCTTAGATGGCAGTGGTATGCCAACTTTGGCACAATTTGCAACAAAAACTCATCAGTTCTAGCAATGTGCTTCATCTGATTCCTCCACTTTGGTGGCTGTTAGCTGCATAAACATATACACATATATATTGTATATGTTACGTCAACGTCACCACCATATTGGAGGAGGCAGCTCTGTCCCATGAACCAATACGAGTCAATGGAGTGAACTTAATTACGCGTCTTTTACAAAGTGTTGTAAGTTCATGCCTCTCATTTACACATTCACATATATATCCAGGGAACAAAAACAACATCTGTAACATTAGCTACTCAGAAAGTTGTTTTTGGTTCCTTTTGGTTTCCTATATGTAGGAAATATATATATATGTAGATTACACCTAATAAAGTTCATTCCTTTAATTCGTATTGGTTCGTGGGACAGAGCTGCCTCCTCCAATATGGCGGTGACATTGACGTACAATCCAGCGCTCAGTGAGATGTGTCTATGGGTTAACCGAGCTCCGACGTGTGCATCACTATAATCGGTGTACCAGGAAATCATACACTGATAAAAGTTCCGCGATGTTTGGAATGCAAACTGTGATGGGAGACATGAGCCAGTTAATAATGTCTAAGGTATGTATTTGGTCTGAGTCCCTGGCAAAGATCTGTCGGGCCAATAAAATAATTTAGCACAGCTTATTGCAATGATGGCCGGAAGAGTGAAAGCAACATAGTCCTACAAGTCATCTGAGTCACACTGGGATGATTTATTTTTTACCACAAAGTGGGTCCGACTGGTTGTAGGACTGTCCAGCTCTGTGAAAAGGTATTTCTTTCTTATTGGTTGAAACACACACTCATAATTAAATCCCAATGGCATATTACTCATATTGAGAATTGAGGTGGCTACAGTAACACACTCGATCCCATGCCTACATTAAACAGTAAAGGGGGACAGCATCCACATCCATTCAGAAGAATGATTCCAACAAAATCTGTCAGGACAGGTAGAGGATGTCATAATGCGCCATCATAAATCTGAGTAACGTCAGGCAGCAGCTCTGACCATGCAGTCGTCTGTTGCTGAAATTACAAAGCCTTGAGGTTATCCATTGAGTATTTCGCATAATTAAAGTTTTATTTAATTACACAAAAGACAAAACCAGAAGGCTTCACACATTCGATAGCTGTGTCCTATATTCAGCCCCTTTAACAACAAACACTCTGAATTATCCTGAATAATTCTCATCACGTTAGCTAGTTTGTTTAGGCCAAAGTTTAAACATATCAACCATTAAACATATCAACCATCAATATCAAGTCACAATATCATGTACCACTGAAAATGTCAGTGTGCATATTAGGAAAACTAATTTCAAATATCCACAATATCTTGGGAGAGGTTCGTGTAAAAAAAAAGTGGCAAATACAAGTGAAGTGAGGTCAAACATCATTAGTTTGCACTAAGAAGTTCACTCTGCTCATTAGATGAGTAAAAACTGAATCTTCCTCTCGCCACAATTTGGTCAAAAGTGTTTAAAACAGACCGGAAAGAATTACAAGAACCACAGACCACACGGAACAAGATCAGAATCTACAGTATGAGTACAGAGGGAGCGTGACGTGACAGAAACCAGTCATGGGAAGAGACAGCTGCGATTAAATTTGCAAAAGGACATGCAAATAAAGACACGTTTGGAAGATGGGTCTAAATACAGCCAGAAGAACTCCAGCCAGATTTCACTTTGGGCATGGGAAATCAGTCATAACATTATGACCACCTCCCTAATATTGTATAGGTCTCCCTTGTTCCTCCAAAACAGTTATGACTCATCAGAGAATGGACATGGGCCTTCTAAGGGTGTCCTGTGGTGTCTGGCAACAGAATGTTGTTAGTGGGGGGACTTTGGGTTCTGTGGGTTGAGGGGAGTGGCTTCTGTGTATCAGGCTTGTTTCAGTATATCCCACAGACACTTGATAATTTTTTTAATGTAGTGAATTTGGAGGCCAGGTCAACACCTTATTCTGTTTTTCCTGATTTGTTGTCAGGCTGCATCCTTCTGGGGATGGCTGCTACCATCAAGGAGTGTCATTGCTATGGAGTGGGGGTGCCTGGTCTGGTCTAGGTGAGCAGTTCATGTCTAAGTAACATCCACATGAATGACAGGTTCAAAAGTTTCACAGCAGAACATTGAATTGTCACAAGATGGTCGATGCTATTTACCTGTCCTGTCAGTGGTCATAATGTTATGCCTGATCAGTGTATAGTTCTGTAGGTGAACTTAAATTTGATGATAGTCATAAACTCTAAGGTGCTCATAGGAATTTAAAGGCACCTTAATGAAACTGCTACACAACCGCTAGCAATAAAAGTGGATCTTTCAAAAGGAGGATGATCCAAGGACACCGGCCAATCTCACAAAGGCCCTGAATAAAATCCTGAAGAGCACCGATGAGATCCTGGGGAGAAAAAAAAATATGACAGGTCTTCTTCTGCTATGATCTAGTGTGGATGACCTGAAAGCTTTGCTGGCTAAACATGAATGAAACCTTTACAACTGACTGATTCCAAGGGTGGCTCAGGTGTAGGGGGCACTGTGGACACACAAGTCAGTTTTTGAACACACCCACACCCCCAACCCAAACAAATCCCTTGAAATGTGGAAGAGAAACAGACACTCGGGAACAGCTGCAAAACAGGATGCCCTTGAGAACAGGACACCCCACCCAACCCCAACACGGCCTGAATAAACAGTTCTGTCAGAGAGCAGAGCGGTGGAGCACAGAGCAGACACAGGGCACGGAGAGATGACAAAGAGAGAGGTAGGTTAATCCAAGCTGCCTAAACTCTCTGAGGTCACACATACTGCCCTTGTGAAGACGATACAGGAACATGCTCATGACATATGGTGCAGTATAAGATTTGTTAATGTGGCCATACGCTACGTTGAGCTATCTTAAAGATCAAGTAAGGAAGGAAGGAATCAAGTCCAAACAGACAATAGTGATAGTTTAATACAGCATCTGTTGAACTTTTGACTTAAATCAAAGGTTAATAATATAACTCAGATGACATATTTTTCAATTTTAGTCAAATTAGTGTGGTGCAATAATGAGTACACCCCACAACAAAAGTTAGTACTTTGTATGGCCTCCATTATTTTTAATCACAGCTTCAAGTCTCCTGGGCATGGAATGCACAAGTTGGCGACATTTGGCAACATCAATCTTTTTCCATTCTTCTACAATGACCTCTTTCAGAGATTGGATGTTGGATGGAGAGTGATGCTCAACCTGTCTCTTTAGAATTCCCCAAAGATGTTCAATTGGGTTCAGATCAGGTGACATACTTGGCCACGGAATCACTCTCACCATGTTCCTTTTCAGAAAGCCAGCAGTGGCTTTAGATGTGTGCTTAGGATCATTGTCGTGTTGGAAAAGGGCACGACGACCAAGGGCAAGAAGTGATGGAAGCATCTTAGTTTTCAGTATAGAGCAGTACATTTCTGAATTCATGATGCCATCAATGAAATGCAGCCCCCCAACACCAGCAGCACTCATGCAGCCCCACATAAGGACACTACCCCCTCCATGTTTCACTGTGGGCACCATGCACTTTTCTTTGTATTCCTCACCCTTGCGACGCCAGACAGTTTTGAAGCCATCGGTTCCAAAAAGATTGATTTTGGTCTCATCACTCCACAGTATAGAGTCCCAGTAGCGCTCACCTTTGTCGGCATGTGCCCTGGCAAACTCTAGACGGGCTTTCTTGTGACTGGGCTTTAGGAGAGGCTTCTTTCGAGGACGACACCCATGCATGCCATTCCTCTGCACTGTATGGCGTATTGTGTCACGAGAAACAGTCACTCCAGTTGCACTTGCTACTTCCCTGGATAATTGCAGGGAACTTGCATGCCGGTTTTCTTCAACCCTTCTCATCACAAGACGCTCCTGTCGTGGTGTTAACTTCCGTGGTCGACCTGGACGTCTCTGTGCAGTGGTTGCAGTTCCATCTTTCTTAAATGTTTGAATTACTTTTGCAACTGTATTCTTACTAATTTGTAAGGTTTTGCTGATATTCTTGTAGCCTTTACCTTTCTGGTGTAAAGAAATGATTATCTTTCGCAGATCTGGTGTCATTTCTCTTCCATGTGGTGCCATTGCGGACAGCAGGAAATGGGAAGGGGTGGTTTGCTTTAGGTAACCCCCTTTTTGTAGCCACCTGCGTAATGAACACGTGTGTAATGACCAATTAGACTCACCTGTGGTTGAATGCTTGTTCAATTACACATTGGGAGCCTAAAATGTAGCTTTGCTCAGAGACCTACAGTGGGGTGTACTCATTATTGCACCACACTAATTTGACTAAAATTGAAAAATATGTCATCTGAGTTATATTATTAACCTTTGATTTAAGTCAAAAGTTCAACAGATGCTGTATTAAACGTAATCTGTGCACATTTTGGAAATATTGTTTGTTTTTCAATGACATATTGTATAAAATGTTACTTTATCAATATATTGTAAAACCATCATGCGCAGTCAAAAGTTTAAAAAGAAACTCTACATCAAAGAGAATGAATGTGAACTGAAGTGAAGTGAAGGTTGAAAGCCTTTGTTGTTGAGTTCCGCTCAATCAGTGCTTTTGAACTCTAAGGAAGCAGATGTGATTCTTGGTGGACCCATTCCCTTTTTTGGGTGTCACGCATTTATCTAAGCATCAATAGCACCAGCTTTGTGTTACTCTGCTCTGAGGTCCAAAGAAAGCGTCGTCCCTTCATTGTTTTTTGTAGAGATACAGAACACATTTGCCTTGAAGCTGCATTGTTTGAGAATATTCCCAGTACTCAACTGTAAAAATACAACCAACCATGAAACCAACGGAAATCTAAAATGTAAAGACTCTGACCTTATGGTGAATTTCCACTCAGGAGGTGCCAAAAGGTGATGCAAACATAACCTTAAAGGCAACAGCTAACCACATGTTTGTGCATGAAGCATTTTTCAAAGAAAATCTTGCATAACCTAAAATTTTGAACACTCACTGTGATCACTCACACAAAAATCAAACAGCACCCCCCAAAAAAGCCAACTGGATTCAGGCAAGGTCAATCGGGCCATAGGCAGGAGAAATTAGACAATTTCGAAACTACATCTCAAATAAAACTTTTAAATGTCCGAACATTGTTTTGCACAAAACATATGATTTTAGGTCACTTCCCTGTCAAAAACTTGAAGGCGATACAGCAATATTTCATCTTGGGCTGGACTGGCAGCAATCAACCCTTCTTGAGCTGCACTTTGTCACAAGAGGTGTTAATTTCTGTTTAAACCAGCAGCTAGCCATGATATCTCACTATTTCACTATGCCAGATCTTAGCCTGATAATCTGAACAACATCCTACAAATGTCTTCGGTGTAATGGGGATTAAACACTAGCTGCAAAGTGTCAGAAGTGTTCAGAACAAAATGCAGTTCTTTGCCCCTCAGCCATGTAATTTAATAAAATATTATCAGCCACTGTCTGCAAATGATTATTCACTTTGGGGTCTTTGCAGTGCTTTAGGGTGCAGCTTACTGCATTGATGCTCCAAAGTGCTCAAAAGTCACAAGTTAAGGCCTTTGGGGATAATGGGGGGAGGGGCGGGGGGTCGGATTGCTCAAAGTGGGCTGAGAGTAGATGGTGCAAGACGGAGCAAAGGAGCCAGAAGAGCGCAGGAGGAGACAGTGGAAGCGTGGGTCGGCCCCTGAGACATGTACTGAGTGGATGTGGAATGACAGCACAAGCCCAATTAGTCTTGGATGCTGGGGCTGCTACAGGGAGGTCGGTGCAAGTGATCAAGCCATTCATGCATTCAAGCACTCGCCCGCAGGCATTCTCCGCCAACAGCCCGGGTAAACTTACTCTATCACTCCTTTGGCTGGACTCATGATCGCTCTCATACTGCAGCCCCCCCCCCCTCCTTCCTTCCTTCCTTCCTCTGCCCTGAAAAGTGCTGCCTTGCCCGTCCCCACTTGTCTTTTTCACACTAATTTTGAGTTGCTTCTCTTATCAGTCTCCTTTTTTCCCCCCTCACACATTCACACTCGCTAACACACTTTCTCTGGAAGGACATTAACACACTCCACTTGAAAGCCTGTCCGTGCCTTAACAGCAGCAGCGCCACTCCCCCTGTCCTCGTCACCCTCCCACTTGTTTCCCATCCCCAGAGCTTGAGTATTACCTCATCCCACTCAGAGGCGAAGGAAGGCATGCGCTCCATGGACGGCTGCCCGGCGCTGCAGTCGGACACCGAGCCACTGCGGCCAGCCAGACCTCCATCCTCCTCTCCGAGCGGTGACGCCAACAAATCCGAATCCGACTTGGACAGGCTTCGAATCAGCCCCAGGTCTGCTGGTCTGCGTTTGACCACCGCCACTGGTGTAGACTCAGCTGAAACTTCACTCGAGTCCTTAACGTCAGCCATTGGGTTCTGGATCACCTGGGTGGGTTTGGTATCCGGTGTACACTGCTGGTTTTTTTGGAGCTGCCAAGTGCAGCTCAGGGTCCTCAGCTTCCTGCAGCACGTGCAGTCTATCCAAAGAGTGATCTTGGTGGCGCTCTAAACCTCTGGTTGAACTGAAAGATACAGATGAATGAAAGGTGAACACTGCAGACTCAGAGAATCTTTCTGCGCAGTCATACAAAGTTCTTCTGTTTGGAGGGAAAGGCAACATGTAAGTGAGAGATTTGTTGTGCACAGAAACAATCATCAGGGTCCACCCACTAGTTGTATCCTGTGGCCCTCCCCTTAGTGACTAGCTGCTTTCTCTTATCTGCACTGTGTGGTTGTTTTCATCAGGTCCGGTATGTGGTCATGCAAATCCTAGAAGAGAGTTTTCCTGAGAGAAAGGAGAGCGTAAAGGAGAGTTAGATGGAGTTATGTATACAGATACATATGGCACTCACAAATACACAGCACTCAATCAGAAAAAAAAAAAGATTCACCGATTCCCAGTATTTAAGAAACTTTTTTCATCAGTATCAATGTTCCTCTTACCTCCTCAGCTTTGTCCCTTTCCTTTGTGTTGGTGTCCGTCCTCTTCCGAGGTAGTTTTCAGACTCTTCAGGAGGACTGGTTCTATCCCGTACTGAGGATCAGAAGACGGGAGGATCCCAAAGCCTGGCCTTATTCAGACTGACAGCTGGGGTAATCAGGTTACTGAAGCACTGGGTAGCTGCTCCATTTTAAAAGAGGGGAAGTCGGGATTACTCCTTTTGCTGTCTGTGCATCCACCAATGTGTGTGTGTGTGTGTGTGTGTAAGAGACTGAGGTTACTGAGTTGAGCTAAGTTTTGTTATGGCAGAGCAGACATTTCAGACATTTATGAAACCAGCATAGACTCCCAATGAGATCTCTATCTGTCTACCTTTGTGCTATTCACTAAAACTCAGAAGTCAAGCCGAAAACCTCTTTCTGGATGATTCTTCTATTTATTTCTTTGTAAATGTCACACTGGAAGGGGCCCTCATGGCCATAATGGACTTGCACATTCATATTTTACGATTACAAATAGAGGCAGTAGAGGCAAAAAAAAAGCATTTTGATGCCACTGATTTTCTCTACCTTACTGTGATAAATTTAAAACGATAAATATTGTACAGATATCAACTGTTGGCATCTGCGGGGATTTAAAAAATAAAGATAGTAAATGTTGATGATAAGGCAGGATTGTTGAAAATATCTCAGACACTATTTATGTCTCTCCTCGAAGGGAGCTGACGCTGACAAAAGGGTCTCTTGTGAGGCGTCCTTAGTATTCACAGGCAATCCGTGCACATCGCGCCTCTCTGCCCTGTGCCCTCAATCAGCCAAGCTCCTTGCATGCTCACCTCTTCCCTATGGGCAAGTGCTGGTATGTGCATGACAGAAAAGATAACATCCTTCGCTCATCAAGGAACGCTCTTACAGGCACACACTGCTTAGGCTGGGAACAACAGAAGCCACCTCTAATGAAGCACGCTGATTGCACGGCTAATCATCTCTGTGACGGCGATGAGGATGAAGCAGTTTAAGTTATCCGCATCTCTTGCGCCGTTTTAAACAATGGAGGCTCTGGAATACAACATGTTTCAAGATAATGATGTCTTCATGGCGTGTTAGAGCGACTGAAATAAAACATGCATCCCCTCCTTGAGCTGGCCGGATACCGTGCCTCCGGGAAAAGACAGTGGTGACTCATGAACACTCTTCTCTAACAAAGACATGCACACTGTGCAAGTCACAGAGAGGCAGCACGTACAGTAAACACTCACACAGGAGTGCAGTGTTTTCATGTGTGCAGGGTTTTTGTTCCCTGACACACAGATGGCTTTTTAGGATATTTGTGTGTGTCTGTGACGTTCTCTCCACCTGCTAAGTGCATCTCCAGGTCCACAAGTGACATTTTTAATAACATTGCACAAGTTCTAATACCACTTTCCTCATCACTCCAGCCTATAAATCATTATCCTTCTCTGCAATTTGGAGCCCTGCAGTTCCCATCTAATCAGCCGTCATAACAGAGACTCAAAACGAGGCCACTGGGTAAAGATCTAATAAAGCTAGTCAACGTAGCAAGCTATTACCTTCAGGTAGGCTTCAAAACACGCGGCGCAAATCTCATGAATGCCATAAAATAACAAAGCAAGTGCTGTACAATTCCCCGCACGCCTGGGAATATATGGACCCAAATGTTTGGCTTGTTCTCCTCTCTGAGAGACTCAGAGGACGTTAACCCGGGAGTCACTGACAAGAATGCTCTGATGCTAACCTCTGAGGTCAGTTCCCTGAGGCTGCAGACGTGCCATTCATCCAAGCTATCATTTTCAGAGCGCCAAAATGTGGGAATCCATTCCGTTTATCACTGGACCAGCAGAAATATAAAAAAAATAATACCATACTACGTCAAGTTATGTCTAGAAAAAGGGGTCATTTACAGGCCAACAACACAAGGTATACACACTTTGAATTATCCCCAAAACAAAATCAGTACCAAGGCAGTAAAAGTTATATTTGTGAAATTATTTTAGACGTATTGAGAACAGGAGTCTCACTTTCAAACAACGCTCTTTATATACTTCCTCATTGTAAAAGACACTTCAAAGTCAAGGGAAGAAATAAATCACTTCAAACTGAAGCAACAGCAAAACTACCTGCTGTTTGCTCAGAATGGCTAAAGATGTGGCTCCTGTGAAAGCTTTCCATCTGACACGAACAGAGCTGACCTCCCAGCAGGGAAATGGGAGGGCAAGTGTGCATGGCTGAGTGAAGACATAGCGCTGGATATCAGTCAGGGTTAGAGAACGAGAGAGAGCTGGCGAAACAGAGACCGGAGGGTATGAGACACAATCTTCTCTCAAAGTCTAGCTGGGTTTAGTTGAAGATCTCACTGGGTGATTCTGTGAATTTCCTCAAACACTCTCCGAAACATCTAGGGGTTAACGGAAAACTGACTCGTGGCTCCCCCACAGCTAAAGGGTACAACAATTTTCTATGGTGCAGAGTTGTTTAGAAGCATTTCAGCCAGTGTATCGACGCTGCTTTGCAATGCTGTCAGATCTGGTACAAAGATTCATGGTTTCTAGAGAATGAATCCAAAGATTTTCTTTGATAGAATCTTTTATGAGCAGGACAAGGTTTTTGTTCATTCTGTTAAATTAAATTATTAAAACTTAAGTTCAGGAACAAGGTCGCATCTCAAATGAAGGGGCCAAAGCTCCCTGACACCTGCCCACATTGTCGGGATTCCTCTACGTCTGAAGACCGTCTTCTAAGCATCAGCTAAGGTGTGGTCTTTGTTGGTGAACTATCTCAATATCTGGGAGATGGATTGGCATAAAATGTTGTACAGACATTCACGGCCTCAGGGTGATGAAGCCTGACATTTCCTGTAGCAGCGACCGTGTGGTTTTGGGTGAAAAAATGCTTTGACTGTTATAAAGGGATTGCCATCAAAGGATCAAAAGATTTTCTCATAGTTTATGATGAAATATTTGTCAAGGTAATGAAATTCCTGTAAATGCCAACTGCACCTGAATTTAAATTAATGTAATTGTTAGTATTAACTAAAATGATGAACATGGAACATTCCTGCCAAATCCTCAACAGGGTTATTGTTGGTATGTTAGCACAATGATGACACCCTAGTGCAGATGTTTAAAACATTTCTCTTACCTCAAGTACATTAACTCAGAAGAAAATGCAAGGCAATTTCTAAGCATGTTTCCTGTGAAGGCTACAGGTTAGGGGGAATGTAACATTAACATCCTCTCTGAGCAACCTGTGACCAGCTTAAACTACAGGTGTGAACACCCTGGAGCGATTTGAGATCCGATCATAGACCACATTCGGAGGTTGCTTGGGACCACGTTCTTTCAGCAGTGTAAACACACTGCGCATCCTGGATCACATTAAGAGCAGCCTACTCAGCTGGGGTGCTCTTGCATAAGCAGTTTTGCCTCATTCATTCAGAAAAAACAACTGTAGCTGCTGAAATAAGAATATTGGAATAATATTATGTATTTCCTTTTTACCTTTGTTGCTGTAGATTTTTCTGTCACTGCTGCGTTACTGAGATCACTGAGATCATTGCGTGTATGAAAACATCTGGGGTTCCAGTTATAATTTGAGCCGTTTTTCTGAAATAACTAACGCCAGGGTGGAGATGAGTAATTAATAATATAACACATGTGCATGCTTTCAGAAGGTGAGAGACTTTACAGCTTGTTGCAAAATATGAATCATCCCCTCAACCCACACACAACAAAAGTTCTGATAAAGCAGTGGCAATACTGTGACGATATTCTACTGTGCTGCAAATTAAGTTGGTGTTTATTTTCGCATACAGAGCAAAACACATTTAAAATGTCAAGTATAAACAAGAGTACTTCCTGCTGGTTACGTCAATCGGATCAATCCAAACATGTTCAGAATGTACTTATACTTATTTGCACTAAAACAAAGAGAAACGTTTGGCGTTGTTTTTAGGTTTCTGTGCTACTGGTCCAGCAGCCTTGTGTCACAGCTCTGGTTTTTTGATTCCTGTGTTCAGGGTTCATGTTTTTCAGGTTCCTGTTTTATTTTGTTAAGTTCTTAGTTTCCTGTCTTGCGTCCTTTCCTGTATCTTCCCGCCTTTGTGATTGTCTGCCCCGCCCTGATTGTTTTCACCTGTTTCTTGCCACCTTTGTAATTGTCTGCCCCGCCCTGATTGTTTTCACCTGTGTCTCCTCTGCCTTTGTGTGTGTATATAGTCCTGCTTTAGCCTTTGTCCTCTGTTGTGTCATACTGTTTCTACCTTTCTCTGCGTACCTAGTGTTTTCTGTCTTTTTGAAAGTTTTGATTTTTGTTTTTGGTTCTCCTGCCATTTTAGCAGTGCTTTGTGTTTCCTTTAATTAAATTCAGTTTTTGCCTACTTCTGCCTCTTCGCCTATTGTCCAGCATTTGGGTCGTACCTCACCTTGAAAATCCATGACATCTTGAGATCAAATTGGGCCTGTGAACTAAAATTAGTTTGACACCACTGCCCTATAAACTGTACCGTTGTCGAACAATTCTTAGCGGGACGTTTCAGCTTTGTTGCCGTCAGTTCTCACTTCCAGCAACTGCATATCTTTAATGTTATTCAGCATCCATATATCTTAGGCCTGCTGTGATGCTAGGGGACTGCTCTTTTTCTTTTTTTTTTGTATCACGCTGCATGGCGCCACGTGCCACAACAAATGCTGCAGGCCGCGTAAGGACGTGTAGATAAAATGAACAGATAAATTTAACATGCTTGACAGATCAGAATCAAAGCGCGCAGTGGAAGCCAGCTGTACTTGTTTCATTTGTACGTACGAGGAGAAACGATGGCATGATATCCCGCGTGCAAGGGGGGATGTGTTTGTTTGCATGCATGTTAGTGTTGAGGCCAGAGGCGTGCAGAGCTTCCTGTGTTAGGTTAATGCTCTCTGTGCTGCTCTCGGTGAAAACAATGGGCTCGGCTACGTGTTTCTGAACTTCCCATCAGGGAGGGTGATGATGACAATAGCCACTGACAGATGAAACACATTCCCTGTTTTATTTCAGTTGGCTCAGAAAAAAAAAAAAACGAAAAGAAAAGAAATCCACTGCGAATAATCAATTTAATTGAATAGCTAGCAATGCACCACATCTTATCAGAGGTGCATGGTTAGAAAAAGATGGAGGCACCTATTTAAATTCAGAGGGAAGAGAGGACAAAGGGGAAAGAGAGGGGAAAAGATGCGACAAGATACAGAGGATGAGAAAGCTGGGTAATTAATCCACAGATAACGCTGACGGTTCATAGCCGGGTCACTTTCAGTATAACATCGCCATAATAGCTGCCCTTGACAAGCTCCACATCTAGTGAGCGCCGGAGATGTACGTCCAAATGATAGTAATGATATTGGCAGTCATGAATCAATCAGACACGCTCAATATATTCAGCTGAGAGTCAAGAAATTTATTCTCAGGAAAGTGATAGTGTAAGACAATGCACTTCCATTACGAGCTGGCTCACACAGCACTTTAAGATAGATTAAGAAGAAAGTTGAGATGAAAGGCATTAATCTTTGTTGATAGTTGAATAAAATCCATTTACAAAATATGGATATGCACATGCTCGAGCTGCTAAGTGCCATAGGAGCTTCAGTGTACCTTCAAACAGCACTCTTTGTTCACAAACACGTCTTAAACCTGGCCTGAAAAGGGTGTATTGCTATGGCTAAATCTGCCTCCATCTTTAGATACACCCACAGGCTTTTAGACTTCAAAACATCAATGAATTTTAAAGAGTACGAATCCTTTCTTTCCTTAAAAATAGACCCTGCCCTTGACTCTATATTGAGCACATTTTTAGAAGCAATTTTACTTGTTGCCTGAGTAAAAGGCAACCCGGCACTCTCGTATTCAGCCCCAACATGCTGTCATGATGACTTGCTCAGATTTAAAAGGTGACATTACTGGACGATTTTAGTTTCAACCTTGATTCACCTGGTTGTTCTTATTTTTAGAGGGTGAAAAGGGTGTTCCTGTTGCTTTGTGCATTGTATTTTCTTGGAAAGCTCAGTGAGTGGTAACGGCAACTGTGGAAATTAACAGCTCCTCTGAGAAGCATGGATCAACAACACAAACTCAGCAATGGCCAAGAAAACTGCCAATTCTGACTAAATGAATAATACTGTGCCTAGAAATGAGTTTTGTTTTTAAGGGATTGAATATGTTAGTTTGGCAAGGAGCTGACTGTCTAACTCAAATCTTTGGTAAATGGGAGGAAAGAAATAACAATACTCCAGAGTGGAAAGCAGTCCCTCGCATGTTTTGATAAAGACAGGCTTCAACAAGAGCTGAGTCCTTGTATTAAACACCATTACATGCATGAGTGAGAGGTAGGAGATACTGCTGGACTGATATCTCTAAATCGGAAAAATATTCAGCCATGTTGTAAAAAACTAGCAGTAATTACAGGTAAACAAGCCAACCATTGTGGGTGTGCGCGGCGCTCAGAGACGACATCATCCAGGTCAGAAGATATCATCCGGGGTCTGTATGAAACTATTTTTTCCTTGTTGCCAGTGTACATTTCTTCTACTAGCGTCAACGAGCCAAACCAAAGAAAGATGTTGCAGAGTCATTCTATAACCTTTATTTAGCCCTGGTTCAACCATAAAGACCCACAATGATGCTGACAATATAGAAAGTGAAAAAGTGATTTATATATATTAAATTTATTTATATTTACATTATGAAGATACATATGTCACTTCCAGTCCAGTCCAGTGAAAAAAACACTGATGGAAGTACAGGAAGAACTTCCTTTAAACAGGATGGAAGCTCGGGGAGGAACCTGGATCTCTGGAGGAACCCTTCCCTTTGAGGGCTGGGCGACCTCCTGCTGCTCCAGGACACAGGATGAGCTTCAGGACCATCCGAAACCACCATCTCCACCATCTGCAGCCAAAAACAGAGGGAATTCATACACCTGTGAATCCTCCATGGCTGCTTACCTGGATCCTCATGTAGAAGTCAGGTCTCTGCTCTTGGTGTCACCCAGGCAGACCAGTGTCATTCAGTCCCACCATTACTAGACTGGCCTACATCTAACAACAGATATAAAAACATTAGTGAGAAAATGAAACAGCAAAACATGTCTGTTGACACAGAGTCCTGGTGTTGTCCACTCACCTTTCTTTGGTAAAAGAGAATATATGCTGTCTTCTGGCGATTCTCACAAACGAAGGCTCCAGTCGTCTCTGACACTAGGGCATCGTTATACAGGAGCCAGCGGTCAGCGGGGTCCTCTGGTGTGTGGTCAGGGTGCAGTCCTTCGCTGATGTAGTGTCCTAAAAAGAGAAGGATCATTGTTATATCAGGGGTCCTAACGTGAACTGAGGTTATTAAACTTTACTGAGCAGGAGAAGAACAGTTTCCATCCAATTAAGAACACTTTTCAAGAGAATCAAATAATTATGGTTTAACTAAAAGAGTGGTAGACAAATGTTAAACACCAAATCCACAAGTTAATAATGATGGAAATGTTTTCTTACCTGTGTTTCCTTCGGATCCTAAGTGGCTGATGACACTGACCAGGCTGTACCGGCCCTCAGCCTGTGAAGAAACACACATAACAACAGTTAGTTTCACACACACACACACAGACACAATCCTAACTCCAGCACACATAGTCCACATGTTTGCTCTGCGTTTATCGTCAGGCGTGTGATAGTTGTTTACCTGTGTGGAAGTCACCATCAGCTCCCTGAAGAGGTTGACGGGATCGTGCAGCTTCCTCATTCGTAGATACGAGGTGAACGTGAACCTCTTCAGGTGTAACATCAAGAATCTGTGGACAGAAAAGGAAAGAGCAGGGGAAAGAGGATTAATTCAGACTTGAGACACTTAATAAATCAGTATTTAATGAAGAAAATGAACACGGTTTGTAGATGAGATGGATGTGGTGACACTTACTTCGGTAGCGTCAGAAATTTGGAACACCGGCCTGATGTGTTTCCTCCACACTCACACCTGTAGTCCAAGAGTGTCTCCTGCAGGGACAACATGCTGCCAGTTATGTACTGCATAAGACACCAACAAAACATCCACACACATGCACAGCCATTGTGTCAGTCAGTGCAGATGTGAATGAAGGAAAACTGCAGGTTCTTACCTTCTGGTATTCCTGGAACATGTACTGCACAGAACCTCCAGGGACCAGGTCCAGAGAGAGGTTGGTGGACTCTTCCTCTCTGATGGACTGAGCCCCGCAACTGTGCGTTAAAGGGACAATACACATAAACATACATGTCAAAAACATGGCATCATCAGTAATACAATGCAGCCATTATGGCAGGTCATAGGTTCAGTTCATGTATGAGACGCAGTCACGACTACAGGTTCATCAAAGAAAAAATTGTTTCTCTACTACATTGATAATTTCATTTCTGTTTAACACTTTTAATGCTTTGAGCAGAATAGATTCAATTCAATTAAACTTTATTGTACTGAAGAGGAGGCAGATCTAATCACATAGAATTGACTTAACCCACATAATACCTAAGCCAGAATGAGCATTTGATTAAAGTGACCCTTGAACAGATTTATACTAAGAGAACAAAACTGCAGAGAGCTGCTGAGCTTTGGCTTGCCATCACAGACTCTGAGGTTTTACCTTTTACATGTCCTGGTGATCTGCATTGTGAACATCAGGTTTCTCCTCACAGGGCAGATGTAGTTTCTCTCAATGAACGCTGCAAACTCCTGCAGCCGTGAACCCAGACTACTTAACTGATCCATGGCAGTTATTAGGAACTCATGGGCATCCTGAACACATAGACACACACAAATACACAGATGTGATGTGATGCAAAGACGAGAAAATGTGCAGGCAGGGAAACATTACATCAGCAAAAATGGCTGACTTACTTTTTGGGCACAGTCCTGAAATTCAGGAGCCCGGACCGAGAGGACCCTCTTGAACATGGCGAGGGCCCAGAGTTTGTGGCCGGCATTTCTGGAGCTGCGGCATCTTGCAATGTCCATCAAACAGCTGGTGAGGAAGAAGGAAGATGATGGTTGGTGTTTCGTGTTGGCCTCCAGGTTCTTGTGTGTGTGTATTTGTGAGGATGTGTGTTTTACCTCATTATCTCAGTCCCTGGACTCAAACTCCACACCTCCTCCTGGGAGCTGACATCCATGATGAACTCTGACAGAGTCACTAGACTCTGGAGGCTAGAGTTCATGTAGCAGATCTGGCTTGGGTTGGGAAACCTGACACACAAAACAAGTCACATGACACGTCAACATGATGATCTTCAGTGATTAATCACATAAATGGACATTAGTTTATTTTCCATAAAACATTCCAGCTGCTTGTTTCTTCCTCGTGTTTCTGTGTGACAGTGTGTGTGTGCAGATTTACTCACCCAAACCAGGGTTGCAGATGAACCCCGACACTCTGCGGGGAGGAGACCCGTGCAGCTTTTAACGCCTCCTCTTTCTCAGCTTGGATGGAGCCAGCGGGCTGTTGAGTTCCATCCTCGCTTTCATCAGAGCTGGAACTTGGAGTGAGATCATTTTATTAACTATTTGGACAACTTCAGTAAAATACATGATGTAGTGCACCGTCAGTAACAGTCAATCAATATAGTCTAATGAGTCCGGTTACCTTGGGCAAAGAGGGCCATCGTCAGAAGCTAAAGAAACTCTATGTTTTCTCTGTTGGACAAAAAATAAAGTGGGGTTTTACAAAAGAAAACACTAGAAAGACGACGTTATAAGACAGCATTCAAGTCCAGACTAGAAATGAAAGGTGATTTGAAACACTGAAACTTTTAAAACATACTCTGCAGCAGTTTAAAAGTCTCCAGAAGGTCTTCCTCTTCTTCTTTGTCTTCTTCTTCTCCTCCTGCTGGTTTTCTCCTTCAGGTTGGAGTGCTGTGAGTGAAGCTGCTCCATCTGAGGAGACGACTCTGCAACCAAACACAGCTGGTTATTCTACTGTTGACTTAGCAGGAGTATGAGGCTACAGACACTGATACTGACATTGGTGGCTCTGTCACAGTTGTCACGGACTTCAACAGTGGATTCAAACATCAGAAGTTCACTTGTTGAAGCCTGTCATTGCTAAAAGTGACTCAAGGTGTACAACTAAAACCAGCAGTCAGCACACTGATTACAAATTAACTTATCTAAATCTAAATGTGCATTCATTTAGTAATGTGGACAGCCTAGTAGTGACAAGACTATTCATAATCTTTTAATAATTTATTCATTTGTAAAGCAGACATGGGAATTAATCTCCTCCTCAACTGAACTCATTTGCTACTTCATTGTTAACTTAAATATCTTGTAACTTGAACTCTGAAAGTTTATGACAGGTATTTGTATGAAATATTTACTGACATTTTCTAATAGAAAATCTTTAAATAATCGGATGAATCAATACCGCTGAGACATGTCAACATCAGAAGCAAGTCTTCAGAAGGCTTCACTTATTTATCATGGCACACTGGAATCTTTCTCTTTTAAAGCTGTCAGAGGAAACTATACAAACACCAAGTAAAGAAACTCACTATAGTAGTACTTTATAAATAATTAGAATAATATATTTCTCAATATTTCTGTTGTTGGCACAAGCTGACTTTCAAGACTGGAGCTGGGGGCTATTATATATGTTAAGTCATATTTTGGCTTCTCCAGAAAAAGACAGTGAGACATTATTTTTAAAACATCTTTCAGTATACCGCGGTTCAATACAACACCTCCACGAGCAGTCACGTCATGCTGGTCTTTCTGTTCTTCTTGTCACTTTGTTTATTGTATTCATAAGCAGCTTTCTTACCTCTCATTTGAATTGGAGCGCTCTTTGCTCTCATCTCTCTTGACATGTACCTGTCAAAATTAAGTAAAGGAAAGATAGATTAAGTTAAAATTAAAACAAAAATTAAATTATGGCTCTTCTTTGGTGATAGTTACCGGCCACACAGACAACATCATCTTCTGTCAGGTAAGGCAGAGATGTTAGTTTTAGACGTAAAAGGTCTGAAATGTAAATATCTGTGAAACTAACCTTGTTATGATGCTTAAACATCGTCCAATCGTTCTCTCTCTTTCAGTAAATGAAACGCAAAAGTGAACTGTAGTAGGACTTGCTCAAAGTGTGCAGATCTCGAACTAGACAGTAGTAATCAGGAAGTGCTAGGAGGCAGTTCTGAAGCAGTCTGACATCGCAACAAGACAGTTCCAGAATGTTAGAATGGACACTGTCAGAAACATTCTAACGGAACATACACCAGCAGTGGATGCAGTCTTGTTTCTGTTCAAATCTTCAGCACTTCCAAAACACTAAAATGTAAATGATAGTATGGTATATATATACACACTACACACACTGCAGTCCCGGTATCTGCAATACTGTATCCTCATCTCTCGTCCCTCCCAGTTCCATGAAGAAACCAGAGAGGAGAAGCATTAAATTAAGGAATCTGTGAGCACTTTCAACCAGTGTTACAATAACTGAAGGTGTCACTTGTACCAACTTTATTAGTGATAGTAAAGGTAAATACCAACAAATGACAACCATAATTTATATTATTATTATATAAATAAATTCAGCTTCAGACAGAGCAGCCACAGTCTGAAGTTCAGTCACACTGGACCATGGGGTGATCACTCCAGGGAGGCAGGCTCCTCAGTGGATGTTTCCATGGGCCGGCCTTGAAGAATCCAGCCAGGTTCATTCTGAGAGAAAGTCTGGCAGAAAGTCTCAGCATACAGGTTCATCTTTCATACAGTTGCTCATGTTATGGTAAGCAGCAAACACCTTCTTCAAGGCATCCCAGCCAAACATATCTTGAAGCTATGTGGAAGGAGAGATAAGCAGATGAGAATGTGAATGGGAATATTAATTCTATGTAAATTGGGTTACAATGAAAACAGAAAACTTGTAAAATTGCATTATTTGGATGCCAAAGAGAAAAAAGGTCTGTGATGTGGTTCCCCAAGCTAGATAGCACATACACCACCAATTAACTTCTCTGACTCCTTCAGATCATTTCTGGGCTCGCTTTATTGACATGGCCAAATTCTAAAACACTCTTGGGGAGTCAAACACATACACACACATCCAGAAGGCCTGTCAAGACCTCAAGACCTGGCAAACCAAAGTTGACAAATCTGGGCTTCCTGGGAGTTTCACGGCTGTGTCCGAAGAATCTGGTTGGACTCATTGTGACAGATCGTGCAGATTTTCCTGTCCCCAGTGTAGTGGGGAAGGAGCCACCTTCTCAGCAGCTGTCCTAAGGCCTTGGTTGATCTCTTCCTTAAAGCTGGTACTGACAAGATCATGCCTGCTCTTTGCAGCCCCAGACAGGCAGCTGAGAGTGGATCTTGGCAGACAACTTGAGTTTCCACAGTACATCACTTGCACCTCACTCTTCTGCTCCTCTGTGCATCTACTCAGACTCTACAAAACATGTGATCATCTGGGAACTCACGATGCCTTCAGCTTCATGCACATACACTAACCACTTGGTTGTGCCCTAGTTCGTGCATGGGACACCACAGGCCTTATGCTTCACACTGACCAGCTCAGCTACTGTGGACTTGTGTGCCATGATAGGATAACTTGCATACATTGTGAGAATATGAACTGCTATGAGAATATGAACTGCTCCAGAACAAGAGGCATTTCATATTCTTGTAAACAGCGAATACACAACTCTATTTGAAGACAGCAATAAAAAATAATAATGATATCCTTTGAATGATCAAAGACAAAACTAGTATTACAGTAGTATAAAAGTAGTATATTAGTATATTATAGTAGTATAAATTTAATCAACCGTTCACAGCTAAGCTACAGTAGCTTAGTCAGTGATGTAGCTTGCATCATGAATTAAGCTAGTGCTCAATTTTATAATTTAAATGAACAAAATCACTTTAAAACATGTCTGTTTACAGAAGTTTTAATTACTTTCTGTTCGCAGGTAGTCCAACAGCTTGGGAGAAACTAAATAAATGAATTTCATGTGAGCTTTAGGCTAGCCGCTAATGCTAGCTTTTATATGTTTAAGGTGTTCATGAGTAAACATCATTTGAATATCAGCCCCTTGTGGTATTCCTGACTTCACAACTACAACTTTTCTGAATAGCCCAAGTTCTCGAGTTGTGGTGTGTTTGCTGATGTTTCCATAACTGGCAGAAGTGGATGGGAAGTGAATACATTGTAATTCAGTCATTTAGCATTTAATGTCTGAGAAAAACGTTTATATTCCAAAAGACCTTTCATTTTATTACATGTTTGCATTACCTATGTTAAGATTCAATAAAATAAAATTAAAATGTAGATTTTCATTTTCATAAAGATTATATGATACAGTAGAAAGCTCCAAAACGTGCTTTATCAAAAAATAATAGATTAAATAATAAAATAATATTTAAATGTATTTATTATGGTGTATGTAAGTCAGGCTCCATGAACCCTTCCCACGGTAAAAGGTCACTTTTAAAAGGTGAGAAAAACAGTAAACTCATACTTTTTGCTCAGTGTTTTTGTGTTTCCTCAATTCTGAAAGTCTAAATTTGGAATAACTTAACTTGATAAATTTTTCATCTAACCTCACCTCCAACTAAAGGACTTGAATATTTTATCATGGTCCTCATCACCTCAAACATATGGTTCTCATCCATACATGCATATAAAAGCAGCTGCAAGTCTCTGCCTCTTAAGAGTCTTCTCGGACCGTGGTTGATGTGCAGTCACAAGATTATATTTTTTGCCTTTCTTACCATTTTGTTGCATACAAATCTCATTTTCTGGCATTTATGTGTTCAAAGCACATTCTGTCCCTGTGTTTTACCCTCTTCTTTTTCTAGTTTGTCTTACCTTTAATTGCTTTATCACACTTTCGTCGGCCTGTTTTTCTTTTATTTCCATTCTAAAACAACAAGCATACAGTTTATTTTAGGCTGGAAAATACTTTTATTCATTCATTCATCTCCTGTAACCGCTTGTTCGGGTTGTGGGGTCTGCTGGAGCCTATCCCAGCTCTCATCTTGCGAGAGGTGGGGTACACCCTGGACAGAGAGACGGACAACCATGGAAAATACTTCATCTTATTTTATTTGTACTCTTAATTATTGGACAGCTGGTTTTGCATTATTGTTTGAGTTTTTTTTTTTTTTCAATGCTCTGTATTTAAATATCTGCCATATATTCGTTCATTCATTCATCTTCTATACCCGCTTATTCCTGTTAAGGGTCACGGGGGTCTGCTGGAGCCTATCTCAGCTGTAATCGGGTGAGAGGCGGGGTACACCCTGGACAGGTCGCCAGTCCATTGCAGGGACAACACAGAGAGACAGACAACCATTCACACACACACATGCACATCTACGGCCAACTTAGAATATGAAAAAATAAAATGTATTAATAGATAGCTTGGTGTCAACTGTTCTCCTGACCTTATGCAAATGCTGACAGATGAATATTTAACATGGTTATTTATAAATTATAGCAATGGAAAAAACACAGTGGAGCAGGTGTAGGAGAATCACTGTCAGTGTCCACAGAGTGTACAGCTGGCCGGTGGCAGGCCAGCGCAGGCTGGGCAGTTTACCGAAGTAGCTAACAGTATTACGTGCTCCAAATGTTTACCCAGTGGCAGCAAGTGACTAATCCTTACAGTCACGTTTCGACATATAACTGATGCCTTGCTGTCGTTCTGCTCAAAGGCAATTTTGCATGAGTCATGGGCCATAAGCAGTGATTGAATCCTATCAATGCAGTTAAACTAACCACTCTACATTGGCTGTCCCAGTATACTATACAGTGGCGACAGTAATTCAATCCTGGAGGGAGAAGAAACGATAATTCCATATTTCTTCCTGGTCACTGACAAAGCCCGCTATTCAGATTAGCCTTAATTGAATGTGATTTCATGTCATTCATTTACCAACCAGCCAGGCGTTGCATTCCAACATCTCGAGAAGGCTTTGATCTAGAAGGAAGTCTTTGATTTGGAATGGTGATAAAATATGTGCGTACACATATAAAGTTGGAACATCTGCAGCTGTGTTTTCTTCAGTAGGTTGGCGTGAGATTAGATGTGAGCTTCGTTTTGTTTTCTGAGATACTGCGGCGCAGTACACCTGTATCAGCCCGCATGCCCATGGGAGCCCCTGCTGGCCAACACAACCACTGTTTGGAATAAGCAGGCTCTCCCTAAGGCCAAGGAAAATGGATATTGATCTGGAGCCATGACTAAATGGATTAAATTACAGAGTAGCGTTGGTAGCAGGGCAGCAAAGAGAACAAAACGAGAGGTAGGAGGAGGAGGAGGAGGAGAGGAGGTGGAAGAGTTGAAGAGAGAAACAAAGGGAGGGAGGAATGGGAGAGACAGGCTGTATTGAAAGAGTCTGCCAAAATCTTTGGGTTGTAGACTGCTTTCTTTCTTCCTGATTCTTGAAATCAATAAGCCACCCAGCAGCATTGTGCAATCATCTGCTACATGCCATACTCCCAAGAATGATCCAGGGCTGTATGAGCACTTAAGAGTCATTTGGCCTTAGACGCATTGCTAGTCAGGGGATTTTCTATTCAACCAAGGCTGTTGAGTGGTAAGAATACCAACTGCATGCTGGGAGCAAAAGAGCATGCGCCGTAATGAATACAGAACCCAAAACATCCTGCAGAGAGCGTAAATCTGTGTGGACCTTGCAGGCCGTCAGTCACAGGCAAACCCGTTCGGTATAAACAGTTAATCAATGAGCAGTCTTCCTTAAGCCCTCTCGCATGGCCTTGCTGATGGGTCTGGGGGCTGCAGAGATTGCTTTCTGAGTGTCTCTCCTGTAGGCTATGAGTTTTGATATTCGTGGTATTAATGCGTTCACTTGTGACAGGAATATAAAAGAGGTCAGTTTGAACCACACTGTAAAAATTTGTGGAGAAAATTCACAATTTTTATGCAACAAACAAACGTCAACAAAAATCTACAAGCTACAACTCAGTAGGTGCTGCCAGCCATCGTCAGAGGGTGTTTGGAGAGGGCACTGACTTTATATACAGCAAAGAAATGGGTAAAGCAAACAAATATGACTGACTAAGAGAAAAGCTCAACAGACATAAGCTTGTAACTTCATATTGCTAGATCCACAGGTAATGTGAACATACCATAAGATAGGCAGTTTAGCACCTCACCTCCACAGAGGTTTAATGGTAGCTTTCAGCCCATTGTCTCGGTTTTCTTCAAGCAGCAACTTCCAGGGACGAAAGCCAATCCAAAGTGCCATCCCTCTTCTGCAATCCCTCTAATGGCCATTTGACCTGGCCTGGCTCCAAAAACGATCCCCAATCAACCTCCAGTTTAAAATGTCCAACTCTAGATGTAAGTTTAGGCTAAAAATTATGCATAATTTACTGCAGGGTCACTTTGACAGGAAGTTCGTGAATGCCCTCGCAGGTAACTAGTTGTCTTCCTAGATGACTCGTGCTACAACTCTTTGTCCATTTAGCAAGGGGTTGGGTCGGAGTTGACAATACCAACCACGTTTTTCGGAATGGAATGACATATTCTTACCGTGGGGAATGTTTTTGACGATATATCGTAAACGATGAAATATCGCACATCCCTAATTGTGAGTATAATAAAGATAACAGTTCATTAGAACTGATAAATCCAGTGAGCTAGTGAGAAAAGATTAGTTGATTTTCCTGATAAAAATGTAAATATTTTACAGTGTAGTTGAGTTTGACATAATGTAAAATAGGAGCACTCCAAAAGTTGGTTTGCCTGCATTTACCAAATGAAAAACAAAAGTTAGCAGAGGCATCTTATGCAGGTCTACCTAGCTTTTTCAAAAGCAAGAAGCTGGCATCTTAAGCTTTTACAGTGTATAACATAGTACCAATAAGAAAAGCAGGTTTCTTGCAAAGGTCACTTCTCCCGCTATTGTTATAGTTTTTTAAAAACCTACTTTTACTCATCTAACTCTCAAATCTCTCTCCAAACCATGTAGTGACTATTCCTGGGTATTGTTCCTTCATTAAAAATTATAATACGGACCTCTGGAGTGCTAATCATAAACACTTTTCACCACTCCACTTCATTGCCTTCAGGGCAACGCTCCTTTTCATGGCCACATTGAATATTCATAGAGACCCTTCCGATTTCAGACGACACACGGGCGTCCGCCTGTGCTCGACATATGCATAAAATGTGCATTAACATGGTTTTATTTCTGTCTCGCCTATGTGGTGAGCGGCTGTTATGGGACAGTTAATGGAATCCGTCCCGATGTCATGTAATCTACCAGAGACTCTTTGAAGATCACAGCTTACAGCATGCATGACTGACAGCTCCCAAAAGTCATCTGATGTGATGCATGGGACTGTAAGTTTGGATTGTCTTTGCAGCGCTTTCCGTACAGTCTGCAAGTATACCAATTGGCAAACACAGCATGAAGCATATGGCTATTGCTCCCAACGCATTTTTTTTTATACATGGCCTAGAAATTCCCTAAACCATAAAGCCACAAAAATGTCCTCTGGGAGTGTGAGATACAAAGAAATTTGACAGTCCATGGGAGCACATAATCAGTCACTGCACAGCATTCCAGTGTCTTGGCTCTAATTGCAATGCAAAGCGACTCTCTGGCTCCATCTGTTGAGACAGTGTCATAATGTTTTCATATGCAGAAGTTACAACGCGGCGAGAGGAGAGAAGTGCGGGCCGTCGTAGAGGCAAATGTCAGCTGGGATAATGATTCACAAGCTGCCGTAGACGCTTATGTAATTCTTCAAACATGCTTGACTAAGTAAACTAATGAGGGCTGGGTCAACTCTCTCATTTGTCTAATGAAACAATATTAGTTTTATCCAGCTGTTTTCAACATCTGCCTCTAGTATTCAGAGAAATGCTAGTCCCAGATTCAAGTAATGAGTCCATTACAGGGATCTTTACAAACACATTAACACCTGGAGGCTGGGGGAACGCGTCACTTCCATTCAGAGAAACCTCAGGTGGAAGGGTTGGTTCAAACCTCAAACAGAGGATCTTAATGTTGTCAAGTGCTGATCTTAAAGGTACAGGCACACCTAACCCACACCTACAGACTAAGAGCAAAAAGGCCAACAGTGACATTGCCTCATGTTGCCAGTGTCTGAACCAAAAAGTTGCCCTTGAACATAACACAAAGACCACAACCAAGGGCCAGCTGGTATGTCCACCAAACAGCCACAGCATTAAAACCACTGACAGGAGAAGTGAATAGCATTGACCATCTTGTGACAATACAATATTCTGCTGGTAAACTTCTGGACCTGGTAATCATGTGGCTGTTACTTAGACATGTAGCACCCACCTGGACCAGACCAGGCAAATTTTCTTTAATTTCATCAGTTCCCTAAGCTGAACAGCCAATCAGAGTGATCTCTCTGACTGACTTGTTCCAGCGTAGCCTCAACTTGCTAAATCAGCTGAAAAATCCACTGACAATGGTTCGACTACTGGCAGCGACGGACATTTACAGCCTTGTACCATTTCTACTTTAAAATCTCAAGCAAGGATAATGTTAAAGAAAAGGGTAAGCCAAATTTAATTCTAAATGTGATACGGCACCAAGAACAATAGGCTCCCACAGACTGCACTCTGATTTGAAGGTTTAACTCAAATTTATTTATTTATTTCTTCATTCGACTTGGGAGTAAAAAAAAAAAAAAAAAAAGGCAGACAATTATTTAGTTTTGTGTGTATTGTTCAGTTTTAAATACACGCGTCACACCTTGTGATTCAAACAGCTCAAAGCTGCATTCAGCTTCCTCCTAGGAGCTTCAGTTTTAAGCTGCAGCAGTTTAATCTTGACAGCATTCATAAATCTGTGTCTAAGCATATGCAAATAGTTGCCTTACACGTCAAGGAACTAAAAAGAAACATTAGCATCAATTTGGAGCCATGCCTCATTGAGATTTGTCTCCACGTCCAGGTGTTTTCACTTACACTGCCTCATTAAAACTCTTCCCACGGTGGCTGTTTGTATAAACTGGGCTTGATTGAAACCCTCACTCTGAAGTCTCAAACTACACTGCCTGGCCCAAATAAAAAAATCGTCACCAAAAAAGGTCACTCACTTTAATATTTCTTTGGACCGCCTTTAGCTTTGATTACAGCACGCGTTTGCTGTGGCATTGTTTCAATAAGCTTCTGCAATGTCACGAGATTTATTGTCATTTTTCACCAAGATCTTGTATGATCTATGTCTCGGCACAACGCCTTCTGCAGCACATCCCAAAGATTCTCAATGGGGTTGGTGGCCAATCCATGTGTGAAAATGATGTCTCATTATCCTTGCAGTTCTTAATCCAGTTTTTTTTCCAATCTCCTTAGATGTTTTCTCTGCTCGATGCATGCCAATGATTTGAACCTTCTCAAACAGACTAACATCTTTTCCACGACCATGGGATTAGTTGGGGTTAAATAACTTGTTGATAGCTCAAAGATGATCATCTATGCAATAATTATCCAATAGGAGGCTTGTACCTATTGTTTAGTGAAATCCAGGTGGCCAGGCAGTGTATGTTACTATGGTCACTGGTACATTATATTTTGTGACTTGATTAAGTCATTAAATAGTGCTGACAGAATCTGTAAGAAACCGGTTTGAAATCACTGTTTTATTTCTCAAAACAATGCAATGAAATATAAAAGAAAACATTTAAAATCTAATGAAAAACATAAAGCAACAAATGCAGTCAAATCAAACATGTATTTTCAATGTGTGGGCTGAACAGCATGTCAGTGAGAAGATGTTTATTCTTGACACTAAAAAAGGATTTGTTCTTAAAAATAAAAAGAAACAAAAAAAAATGGGGGAATGAGCGAATCTGAGTTTTCTTCAAATGAGGTGAATAGTAATAAATACCAGAAACTAAAGTAACGAAACTGACAACTGAATCTTGTGTTCAAGGCTGAAGGGAGGCTGAGTCGGTGTTTAAAAAAAAAAAAAAGTCGCATTGATAAATCCAAGTGTCCTCACTATGCAGCGTCTGTTCATGTCAACAAAGGACGCACAATGTCCGCTCGGCCTTATCTGTCCGGTCGCATCATGCCCGGCCTGACTGGCATCATCATTGGTCGAGGGTGACGCATCATGTGGGGCGGCCCTGGCATCATCTGCATCGGTCCTCCCATGGGTGGCCGCATGCCTCCTACATGCAACAGTGTTGAAATATGCAGCTTAGATGTTGTTATGACAACCACTTTACATAAAGAGTCACATTTATGCATGTGGAACCACTCATTCAGAACAATCTGTGTAACCACAGCACTGAAACACTGTATATGTGCAAACTGAGATTTGTTTGACTTTAGCTTTTATAAACTATGGTTGCAACTAGGAATTATTTTAATTTTAATTTCATCATGCAATCTGTAAAATGTCAGGAAGTAGTGAAATAGTGCATCACTATTTATCAGATCTTGCCAGAGTATTTTATATAAGAATATAATTATTCTTTAAACAACTATTTGAGTCAACATGCAGCAGGGTAGCAGAAACTACATACAAACAGATGAAACTCTGCACAAAGTATTTCCTCTAAACAAATTAAATTAATGCAAACTTCTCCAAAAAAAAAAAAAAGTTCAAGAGGCAATTTTAAATGTTACATTACAAAACGTAGGAATTAGCTGAGCTTCAAAGAGAACATGTTTCTTACCAGGCCCACCGGGCATCATCCCATGTGGTGGGGGCCCCATCATAGGCATCATAGGGGGGCCGCCCATTGGGGGTGTTGGTAGCATGCCAGGGCGAGGAGGACCACCTGTGTTGGAAATATCGGATCCGATTCACATGAGTCACAGTAGGTGAAATATTTTGAGAGCTTAACCTGCATGTGAATCCAGCCAAAGGTCTAACAGTGTGTCCTTGTTGGGTAGAATGTTGTCATTATTTCATTCAGTACATCTCAACATCTTTCATTTTACTTGACCAATGCATTTGCAAATTCTGATTTGATTTTAGCAACAAATCAATATTTACATGTTTTCCATGTGCCGTTTATGTGCTTAAAGCAGATCCCAATACATGGCTTAGGAATGCAGCAAAAAAAAGAAAAAAAAAAAGAAGCACTATCTATTGGAATTAGACATTACATCCTGCAGGAAAGTAAAAGTTTACCAATGTTCATTTTATAGTTGGCAAATTAAATTGCTACAGATCAGAAAGATGATGGACTCACCTGGGGGAGGGCCACCAGGGAACGGTGTGGGAGGAATCTTTCCCTGCTGAAATGCAGCCGCTGTCGGGAGAAAAGACAAAACATTAACACATGTTTTTTTGTTTGTTTTTTCCTTTACCAATATTTAATGCAGAATCATCTTTTGTTTCAAATGAGATTTTGGTATGCAAAACAAGAAATTCCTCCACAGTGGACAATACCGCACATTAGCTTTGTTTCTCACACGTGGATTAGTGGTTTGTAATCTCAGAGGAGGCTACCAGTAAGCTGGTATAAAGTGTACTGTTTAAGCAGAGAACTTGGATATCCCACACATGTGCAGAAGCATGTCTTGTGTGGGATATGTAACAGGCATTTATTGATTAAATCCAAGCAGCCTACTAAATATGAAAAGTAAAAAGCCCACACTGAGAGTGTGAAATGTTTAGTGTGTAAGTGCCACTAGAGGCTGGTTGCGAGTTTAAGCTAAATTCACTGCACACGTCATCTGAGAGTCTGAAGACAACTTCCTAATCATTACATCATGTTGTGCACTAAAATAGAGACTCTATTTAACCCATCTTGAAAAGGCCAATTAGTCCTCAAACCAAACTGTGCAGTAACACTAACAAATATCTGCTTACTTGTTTTATCGATCAAGCTCTGGGCCTGCTCCTCCATCCATTTCTGGTAGTAATCTTTCACATTTTCTTTGTGTTTTCGGCCACTGCAGTGGGTCTTCCTCACCGACGGCTTTAACCGAAAGAAGGTAAAAAATTATGCATCAACAGAAATTCTCTGAAGATTTTCAACAATTTCATTTGATCCAAACACAACTTACCGAATCATGCGTCAGGTAAGTATCGCAATAGTCACAGTAAAACCTGTGAAATGTTAAAAAAAGAAAGACAAGAAGAAAGAGTTTAATGCATTAAAAAAAAAAAAAAATTAAACTGTGATCAAAACATTATACCTTAACTTAAGTATGTGATACAAAGACAAAATTAGATCTTTACCTTTAACAAGACACTATCTGGCTGGTTTTTAGTTTGAATGTCTCTCCAAAGTTATAATTTTGTCCTGATCCTGCACACAATGTCTGATCTTCTCCTTTTCTTTGCTACTTATTTTTTATCGTGATGCATTGATCTTTGCAGCTGCAACCTTTTACAGTCACAGTTGGACAATCAACCCGAAGATATATTATTCACCTTTTTCAACAGTACTTGTTAGCAATCATAGCACAAGACGACAGCAGTGTTATGCTAGAAGATGAACACTTGTAATACAGAGATGGCTACAATCTGCTTATCAGGACGATAAAATAGAGGTCGAAATTTCCAGATTAAACTGGGATAACCTGCAGCTGGAATTTGTTTAATATCCAACTTTACTGTTGTTATGTTAGCCCGGGTTAGTTGATTCTAAATAATCAAAATTTTGAATATCGCGGTGCTGTCTTGTGTGACACTATTTGCCGGTTACATCGAGGTTAGCACCAGCAAATAGACAGAGCCCAAACAAAGCTCCCAGGGTTCACTTTAAAACAACCCGCTATGATACGTTAATTTCCGGGGTTTATTGAACAGTCACTCGACGCTTGGTACAAGTATAAGTGATTATTAAATTTGCTAAATAAATCGAGTGTAAGATTTTGTAGTAAAATCAAATAATAACTAGACTTACTTAGGCATGTTCTCGGCAAGCTCCGATAAGAGCGCGATTCCGGTGTTCCCAATAAGCGTTCCGACCAGCTATTGCCCTAATAACGATTAGTTCCGCCTTAAGACGCGAACAGCCTTGTCTTTTTCACGTTCAAAAGATAAAAATCTCAAAAATATGTTTGTACAATATATATACATTTTAATTTGTTGACAAGATATCGTAAAACATAGCAGTTTTAAGTTAAACGCATGATGGTTACACATTTGACGGTCAGTTAATCAGAAATGACACAAATCACAGTGAAGCTTTATAGAAGTTAAAGATATAACTTCACTCTTTGAATATCTTTCGTGATTATTTTGCTGAGTTATTTAACAGTCCAAAATCTTAATTTAGTGTTTAATTTTGAGTTTAGTTTGACTGACTGGCAATAGGTTCTCAAATTACCTGAATAATGTTTTACAAAATTAAACATTATGCTCATTTAGTCATTCATTATTTCATTATTGAAAGTATCCTCAGATTTCCTATAAAACTAGCCGAGCAGAAGTAAAGTATTTTGATAGAAATGTTATGAGGTAGAAGTTTAAAAGAGCAGAAAATGTAAATATCTAATAATTAGTCCCACAAAATGTACTTAATACAATTATGCAAGCATACATATTGCATTGCCAAATGAAAATGACAAGATATTTAAAGACATACAGTTACTCAGGATGATAAAGATTCATTCAGTACTATTAATAAAATATGTCTCATACAGAGAAAGAAGACTGGGGGATACAGATAAAGAGTCTTTCTTTCCATAAAGAGAAACTTTTTGTATGTCGCTATATATAATTTACACACTTCATCATTTATGTATGTCAACAAAAAGTCCCCTACCAGTATAATGTCCGCTTTCTTTGAAAATAAGGGTTTATTTTTAAAAGCCTTTCCACAGGAAGTTGAAATAGCTTTAGAAAATGTTGTCTTGGGTGTACAGATTCCAACTGTATCTTACATTTTTCAAGAGAGCAATTAACAAGTACACAAATAATTCAAGCCTGCAAATACAACAAATAGGAAATGAATTAAAGACCGTTTGGGATTTTTATACGAAAGTTAAAATGTGCATCATGGAGCACAGCAGTAACACATTATAACATAAAACCAAGACAAAAATTTTAAATATGGAATTAAACGTTTTTGTATTAATTAACGATAAGAAGTCTTTAAAACTGTATTTAGTTGTTCACTGTCAGCTTTACAATTTATGCAGACAACACACTCAATAATAAACCTTGGTTCTACAGTATGTACTCCTATATATATAGTATGTTACTGAGCTCAGAATCACATTTATATACAGTATATTGGTCATATCTAATCTGACACATGTAAATATTTGAATCCTGAATCTGAGTGAGTGTAAAGGGGCTGTACAAAATACAAAACACTTCTTAGTAAAGACTGCAAGGTGTATATGTCTGTGAAGGTTTTTAGTAATCCAGGTCATGGAATATCCAAAAATGTTAAAGGAAGACATTTCACCATTTGTCTTCAAGAAACTCTACAAATCCAGTTGCTGTTCTTGGACGTATATATATATATATATATACATTTCACACACACACATATGATCGATAGTTGTGGCATTTTGCTACAAAAATATGATTCAAATACTAATTACATACACATAAAAATAATAGTTCTAGTAGTTAAATACCGGTTACAGATGATGTTTATTTATAGTGTCGATGGCAATAATCAGGAACTCAGGTTTCATTCATAAACCAATGAAAAGGAGGCTACAAATAGCAACAGATGACGTTGACGCCTCGTAGGTGATTGGTGAGGATGACGCGCGCGCTGTTGCAACGTCAAACATCGTCCCCCCGGTCGTGCCATGCGCACTGACGGTTGTTGTTGTTGAGCTGGTTGTTATGGCTGGACAAGGCCTCGGAATAAACTGAGAGAGGACTCCGTCCCCCCCTCCCACACCACCCCGTCTCCGCTACGGGACACCCGCCACCAATGGAGGGCACGGACATGGACGTGGACGCGGAGCTCATGCAGAAGTTCAGCTGCATGGGCACCACGGACAAGGACGTCCTCATTTCGGAGTTCCAGAGGCTGCTGGGCTTTCAGCTCAACCCGGCCGGCTGCGCCTTCTTCCTGGACATGACCAACTGGTGAGTGCGGGGATAGTAGGGCCTGTTGTCGGAGAACAACATGACGCTCACTTAGCTTTATAATTAGCTAGTTAGCGAACGTTAAAATGCTAGAATGCTAAAAAAAAAAAAAAAAAAAAAAAGATGGAGGCAGACACACGCTGCTGAGTTAGTGGTCTTCAGAGCAGAGGGGGTCGGTTCATCACTCCTACACGGGAAATGGCAGTTAACTCCTCACGATCGATCGGGGGCAAAACGGAAGTGGAAGTTTGAGTTGACCGTGAGTTGTAATAAGATGAAATAACTGGGAAAAAAACGAGCTAGCCAACACGCTGGCAGGCTAATTTGAGGACAGGGAACTCTCGACGTGTATCTGCCATGTTACATAATAATACAGAGAGCCAGTTAAACCTCACTCCTCAACTCAAGCCAGTCACTTCACGTTAGTCTGGTGACGTAACCAGTCGTGATACATCCACGTCCAACAACAAGTGGTATTTGATCAGTATGGCTTTGTGTTCTTGATCAACTGCAATCACGCGTTTAAGTTGATAGCTTTGATCGTATCGCGATAAGAGATAAAAAAAAAAAAAAATCCGCTTGTCTTCAAAAAAAAGAAGAAGACCATATTCACATGGTCTCTGTAGCATGAGATCAGATGACACAATCATGTGACAGTTGTTGGGATTTGCCCACTGAAAACAACTCAAGGCATAAATTAGCAATATTCATTAATTTAGCCAGATTTACTTAAAATGAGTATCAGATAGTTATCAAATTAGTCTCATTCATTATAAGAGCCTCCTGGTATTTTACTTAACACACAACTTTCAGGCTCTTACAGGTAGTAATGACAGTGCTGAAAACATGTTTTGTTGCTGACTTTGGGGGAGTACCGTTTGAGATTATAGCAGTAATGTCATCATCCATACCTCTTCATTCAGACTATAAACGTACAATCACAAGACTGATCATTTGGTACACAACTGAAAGTGAATGTACTCTTAATGTAACAGGCCTGCCATAAGGCTTAGCTTCATCACTCATAATGCTCAGTTTATGTTAAAACTGTATTATGAAGGTGGTAATACAGCTGTATGATCATTTTAGAGTTTGTCATGGTGTTAAACTGTATTCATTTAACCACTAAAGTTTCTGTTATTTAGTCTAGCCTGATTAAAATGAGGTCGCCAGAATAATAGAACTATTTGTCAGTACAACACAACACAATACAAATCAATAGCGCTGCAAACCACAGCCTGCCAAATAAAAACACAGTTGAATCGACAGCTCTCTCAGATGTTTTAAACTAATGCTGAATACCATAACCGTAATGAAGCTAAGAGTTAGTGCAGGATTGTTATAATAGAATGCATTCACTGTCACCAGTGTACCTAATGAACTGTCTAGAGGGTGTATGTCAAAGTGTCTTTTGTTGCAAACTGGAGGTGTGGAATTTGCCTAATGTGGATTTTAACCAGGCAGGGAAGGTCTGATGACAGGCGTTATGTGGCAGTATGGGAAGTGGAAGAGTGTTTTGAGACAGGAACACCATGGAGGAAAATATTTTATACCTCCTCACAACCAACAGTTCAACGAGCATGATCACTTATTAGCTTAGCCGTGAGCAGAGGTGAGAAAGCACACATTTTTTTGACAACTACAGCTATCACACAATGATTTTTGTCCAATTGTTAGGTAAAAGCCTGTCCCTTATGAGTCTGGGGCTACAGTTATAAACTGTTGTGCCCCCCCTTTAAATAATATCTAAAAGCAAAGACAGCTACAACAAAGGCAGCTCAGTTTGTTTGAGTTTTCTTGTCCACATTCCACAACTCGTCCACCTAACTTCTTTAGTTATTTGTTTTACCTTGATTACTGAGAATCTTCACAGATACCCTTTAATGTTCATTTAAAACGCCAATAACAATTTTCAGAACCAAAGATAAATATTGAAATGGATTGTTTTGTCCAGCAGTCGGACCTCACAGTATTCAGTGTAGTCACAGAGACTACGTATAAACCAGCATGTGCATGCATTTTAGAAGCACAAATTTACAAACAAAAAGACTTTTGTTTTTGTTCTTTTAGGATTGTTGGGATGTGTGCTGTCATGACCTCACCAGCTAACTTGGTACAATATTAAAGAGCTAAAACGTGAAGCTAACAACAATTTGGCTGCACTAGTATGAAAGTAGAAGAAGTGTAGACTGTATGTATGATGAAATAGTCATATCATTTATGAGAAGATTTGACACCTGGCAAATATTAAGCCGGGGCATACACTGTGCGATTATCGGCTCCTTTTGAGACGATTTTCCACTTGTGCGACTATTTTTTGAATCAGGCCGAATTTCGGCTCAATCATGTGTCGTGCTTCGTGCAGTATACGTGGGGTAACATGGAGAGATTAACACCTCACGACGACCTCCCGATCACAAATCGTGTGCTCGCAAGAAAATCAAACTTGTTTGAAATCCTGGTCGCTCCTCGTGAAGGTATCGCACAGTAGAAGCAGCAACCTCCCGCACAGAGCATGCGCGATCGCTGAAGTTATGTCAAACAACTTCGATGTGCGTCTCCCACTTCTGGGTCCCTCCTCTTCTTCTACTTCTTTTTGCCGTTGCAAAAGTCCAATGTGTGGTATGTGGACGTACAGTGTGAGCAGTCAAGTCGCATCAGAGCATTAGGCCGTACAGTGTGAGAACATGAATCGTACGCTGACAACTTTTGAACTCAGCGATCTAGTCGTGCAGTTTGAGATGGAGCTGAATCAAAGGATTTAAAATATTGTACAGTGTATGCCCGGCCTTAGTTAATATTGAGAAACATAATTGTAAATACAGGAAAGACTTATAAAAAAAATAGTACAGTTAATTTATGATACATTTCAGCATCAAAGATGTGATACTACTATGCTCTTTCTTGTGTTCATATAGGAACCTACAGGCTGCTATCGGTGCATATTATGACTTTGAAAGTCCCAACGTCAACACACCATCCATGTCCTTTGTTGAAGATGTAACAATTGGGGAAGGAGAGTCTGTTCCTCCAGATACACCGTTCACGAAGACATGGAGGATACAGAACACAGGTATATGTCGCTGTATTTACATCTTTAAGCTCTTATAAATACCCTTCCCTAAAGCTTTATGCAGCAGGCACAATAACACTGCCATGGTTTTGACTGACTCCATCCAACTTCTTTATTGTAGGTGCAGAATCGTGGCCGCCTGGGGTTTGTCTCAAGTACATTGGTGGGGATCAGTTTGGCCATGTAAACACCGTTATGGTGAAGTCTCTAGATCCCCAGGAAATATCAGATGTGAGTGTGCAGATGCGAAGTCCCACAAATCCCGGCATGTACCAGGGTCAGTGGAGGATGTGTACAGCCACCGGATTATTCTACGGAGGTAAGAAAACAGCATGATTTCTTTATAATAAGTACACAGATCAGCCACAACGTTAAAACCACTGACAGGAGAAGTAAATAACATCGACCGCTGGGAAAATTTTGTTACTTAGACTTGTACCACCCACCTTGACCAGACCAGGCATCTTTACCCCAAAGGAATGACACTCCTTTATGACACACAAAAATGGTTTAGGAACAACTCAATACAAACATGAAAAACAGCACAAAGGTTTGACCTGGCCTCCAAATTCAGTAGATCCCAAACTGATCAAATATCTGTGAGATGCTCTAGAACAAGCCTGATCCACAGAGGCCTCTCCCCTCGACCAAAAGGCTCCCACTAACAACATTCTGTTGCCAGACGCCACAGGACACTCTCAAAAGGTCCATGTCCATTCTCTGATGAGTCACAACTCAAGGCACAAGGTAGACCTACACAATATTAGCAATGGGTCATAATGTTATGCCTGATCGATGTATGTTTAATAGGCCTGTGACTAACAGCCATTTTCACAATGTATTGGTGTGTTGACGTACATTGAACTTTTGCCGACTTCAAATAAAATGAGTAAATTAATGTCTTGGCTCATGTAAAGTCAGCCTGCGTTCGTTTCATTTCTCCACAGATGTGATCTGGGTGATTCTTAGCGTAGAAGTTGGAGGTCTCCTCGGCGTTACCCAGCAGTTGTCATCCTTCGAGACAGAATTCAACACTCAGCCCCAGCGCAACGTGCAGGGAGACTTCAACCCATTTGCCTCGCCACAGAAGAACAAGCATGATGCCACTGACAACAGTTTCAGAGATCCTGGCGGAGCATGGGAACGCACGCAAGAGCCAATCCAGCAAGATCAGAATGGACTGTCTCATAATGCTGTAAATAGGGCGTCAAATGGTCTCCAAACCAATCTTTCCGTGGTGACTTATGGCCAGGTATGTACACACTTTTAAAAGTTATAAGTCATTTGTTTTTGGTCTGCCATGAACCAAAGCCACGCCCCTGTAGCATTGTAACTCCTTCTGTATTAATGGCAGCCGGCTAGCTTCACGTGACTTAACATGCCTGCAGCGTGGAAGTTCTTTTCTCTGGAAAATGTCAGCCAGACAGCAATTTGTAAATAGTTGTAGGTGATCGTCATTGAGTACCAACTTGATAAGTCACCTTCAAAAAAAATACAGAACAGAATACACCGAGTACACTCAGGCAAAGGTTCACCACAACAACAAGAAACACTAAAGGCTGCGCTTAAAAGAAGAGTAACTATTCCTCTACACACCATCATGGGCAAAATTTTTACAGAGAGGGTTACAGAATATGCCATAGCTAGATGTGCTTCTCCTAAGAAATGCACACTACATGTTGTGGCAGTCCAAACCAGAAAATTCACCGTCTTTCTGCCTCCAACACACCACCTGCTCAGACATCTCTTTATATTGTGTCGCTGTGGTTTTTGTAAAAGTAACAGTTGTTCAACGTTTATTACCTCCAGCTCCAGTATGAGCCCCTCAGTACCACTTGCCATTGTTTGAAGTACACTCCAGCAGCACAAGTATACACCAATCAGCCAGAATATTAAAACCACTGACAGGAGAAGTCAATAACATTGACCAGCTGGTACTAGTACAGTGTTGTGCTGGGAAACTTTTGGACCTGGCGTTCATGTGGATGTTACTTAGACATGTAGCACCCACCTAGACCAGACCAGGCACAACCACCCAATAGCAATGACACTCCTTGATGGCAGCAGCCATCCCCAGCAAGGATGTAGCCTGACACAGTCACACACACAAAAACAGTTTAGGAACACCTAGAAAAAAAAAAAAAAATCAGCGCAAGGTGTGGTGTTAACCTCCAAGTTCACTAGAAGCTAAACTGATCAAGTATCTGTAGGATCCACTGGAACAAGCCTGATCCACAGAGGCCCCTCCCCTCAACCCATTGGAACCTAAGGCCGCACTAACAACATCCCGTTGCCAGACACCACAGGACACCAGAAGATCCATGTCCATTTTATGATGAGTCACAACTGTTTTGGAGGCACAAGGACCTATACAATATTAGGAAGGTGGTCATAATAGTATGCCCGATCGATCTAAATGCTTACATTGGTGTAGCCCTACCCTGCATAGTTTCCATGTTTATACCTTGCAGATGTGTAAAACAAGCTTTACAGATAGTCACCCTCAAACAGTAAAGTTAGTGCCAGTAGCATAAGTTGTTTGGGTTCATTTAAATCAGAAGTCTTAGTCACTCAAGGTGTGGGTTATCAAATGATTAGGATTTTGTCTCTGGCGATATCCACATCAACTTTGTTGGCAGTCTGGTCAGTGGTTGATGTATTGTGACAGTCAGACGTGCAACTGAAGGAAGCCAACTTTAAACAGAAACAAAGAACTTTTATAATAGACACAGTCCATGCAGTATAATATTGGTTTTCCTGTAATACAAACAAAAGATTAGTTGTCTTGGTTGGTTAATATTTAGACATGTAAGTGATGTGCCTCCCTATTCCTCGTCCGATGTGTTGGTCCAGATTTAAATATTTAGAGAGTTTCAACACTCATAGTCATCAGAGGATAACGTTTCTGCTTGTATAATAATTACATTTTAGACACAGATACTTGAGAACAAATCAGTTGCTGCACTTTATGATTATTGCAAACATTATAGAGTACTAAAATGCTTGATGTGTATTGGTGGCATTCAAGCTGCAAGTTGAGCCATAATTATGCAGAACTGCGTTTAAAAGGGGCAAAATGTTCTTGCTGTACAGAGGATTGGTCATTTTGAGATGGGAAACTATAAGGCCTTTCCTTTGACGTAACATTTCAGCCAAATTAGTTTTGCTACAAAAGTATCCAAGAAATGCAGTCCCCTCGTTCCTAATTCATTTATCGGTTTTGTTTTCTAGAGAATAATTATCACTACAGCCAGATGATCCCGCTGATGTCTTTTAATAAATCTGATCAGAGACTAAATGTGCTGTGACCACCATATGAGTGATACTAACTCATTGTTACATGCTTAATAGCTTATTTGTCAGTGTAGTGGCTCAGTTATTCAACTCAATCCTGAACCACCTGTTGGGGCCATATATTTGTTGTATTATAAAATACAATATAATTATAGTACCACTTCATTCCTATCATGAGAGTGAAGCTGAGTCTTCACCCTCAGGTTAACGTCACAAGTTGCTGTTGGTGGTAAAACTGGATTTTGAGAACCATTTAACTTAATTAACCAGCCTTTAAATGGGCCTCAAATTCAAAAGGGTATCATGTTAATAACAACCCTGCAACTGAAGGTAATGTCAGATCAGTGTTGTGCATGAACCCATCCAACGAACATTCATTTTTGTGAACTGTGAGTGTAGACCTGAGTTTCCACTAATACAGCTTGTCTTGTTTTTTTTGCAGGGTATTCATGGACCCTATCCATTTGGACAAAGCTAGAATGACAAACACCCCCTCCATGCTGAATGATGAACATCCTGGGAGTCCTTAAATACAGAGGAGTTGGAGAGGGGGAGGAACAGTTGTTTTATATTGACTTGTGACAACACTCTCCCTCGAGGAAAAAAAAAAAAAAAAAAAAAAAACTTTCCACGGAAACACAAACGACAGCGAGGTGTTGGATTACATCTGCTTCAGTGAAAACATCCCACCTGACATCAACACCCGGATTCGCATGTGTGAATGCTTTGTCTAAGAGTGATATAAACCCTGATAAAATAGATACACATGACTCTCCTATTGTTTCCACTGTAGAACACGCCTAATTAAAGGGAAAATCATCCCCAAACAGTTTGCATACAGTTCGGTATTCCATGAGCAAATTGATTAGTACTTCCTCTCTTTTGGGTTCCTACCCAGGTCTGGAAATATTTTGAAAATCAGAGAATAGCGAAAAATGAACAGCTGATCATTTCGAGGCCTTAATTCTTGTTTTATAGTGGACTGAACAAGTCTTCACCACGCCAAACCACTTTACTTACACGTGTGCGGAGAAGTTCCAAACGCTCTTTAAATGAAAGCCTTACCGTTCTGCACTCAGACCTGGTGAAATATTAGATTTCTAATCCAATTGGACAACAAATATGCTATAGTGCCGGAATATTTTTTACAGATAGACTGCAGGGCAGTGGCAGTTATGGAAGCTAAATTTGTTGTGATCACTTGTGATTGCAATTGGGATATCAGTGCAAAAGGCGAGTAAATGTGACATGAACATGAGATTAAATGAACGCTCTGTTGCCGTTCTTTATTTCAGTGGTTCGAAACATAAATTACTCAAAATGTTAAGTAAGAATAACAGATGAACCTTTGAAGGCTTCACATGGCTCAAACTGAGCAGTTTTAGATGTATTGAGCTTATTATTTTTCATTATACTTTCACTATGAATATACTGTTTGCCCTTTTTGAGATGAAGATTTGTCAGTAACCTAAAAACTAAACCAGCGTTACACTAAGGACTCCAGTTTACTTGTGTCTGAAGAAGGCATAATGCCCCAGGTTAACGCCAACACATTCAAAGGTGCTTAGAAAAATATTGGCAATTCTTGTGTAGGAACCCTGTTTTTTTGTCTCCAAAGATAAAATACAGAGAGCCAAGACACTAATCCATGCCGTCATCCAGAAATACAGTCTGCAGGTGCCCGATTCAGACTGCATTGGACTAGGTGTGTTGTTGTTGTTGTTTTTTTAAGGGTGTGCTTTAAATAGATGCTGAAGCGCAAAAGGATCTGAGTGAGTTAGAGCAAGTGTGTGAAGAGGGGTTGAAAAAGCCATCTAAATCTATTTTGCCTGGTGAGCGATTGTAGTTTTCTGAGTCCGTGTCTACAGTGTGTGTACTAAATATATATGTATGTATGTGTGCGTGCGTGCCTGTTATGTGTGCATGTTACGGTTTCTCTTTGGATTTAACTGACATGAAATGGTGTATACTACTTGGGCAAAGGATGGCTTGATGCATAGTACACATCAATATTGAGAGAGCTTTAATAGGCTTGTACCTCAGAAGTATTTTTGAGTGATTCTGCACTGTTCTGATTCAATAATTACCCTGATGTTATTTATTTGCTGTCATTTTGTTTGTGCACTGCAGATTTAGAAAAAAAAGAAGAAAACAATGTCCCACATACAGCCAGCAGGTGGTGCTAAACATCAGATGACCAACGTTGCTCGAGAGTACGCTGCAAAAAGAGAGAATGAGCTGTACTTTAAGCCTCACAGATTGACCATGAAATGATAAAGTTTTGCATCAGCGTTAATATCACTGGTGTCGTGTTACTGCTATTTGCACTACGCTGTCCACCCCCTCTGCTGAGGAAGAGATTACTTTTTTTCTTTGGCTCGTTGTGAATTGTGACACCAGCATTTTCCAGAAAATTTGTTTGTTGGTTTGTTCGATCACTGCTATTCAAGTTTCATTTTCAGAGGATAACATTGTCACTGTTACACACCGGTTTTGTTGCTGCACCATTGTGTCATATTAGAAATGAAAATTTATTTTGATAACGTGAACAAGTTTGTCTGTTGTTACACCTGATTTTTTACATTACTTTGCTACATTCATTATCTCCATTATTGACTTTCGTGTATGAATGACTAAAAAATAAAATGAAATAACGTTGTTGGTAGAACTCCTTGATAGTGTTACCATTTTGTTCTATGGTGTTAGGCAAACATTAACAATTTTGAACATCTGAATGTTACTTATCATATTTCAAGTGTGTTGCCTTTATTCTAAAGTGCACCCATTCGTAAAATTCACCAGCAAACTGTGTTGCAGCGCTTCTGTATTTGTATTCAAAGTCACCTGAGAGTCCTCCTCCCAAACAGTATACACTGTTCTGCATTGCTTCTTAAGGTCACGTCAGAATTTTTTAATTTTTTATTTTATTTGACTTATTCTTTGTGTGTGGGCTTGTATGCCTGAGAGACACAGATGGTGCAGACGTCTGAATATTGCTGGATTCAGTCTCTAGTTTTAGTGTGTGATTATGTATGGACTTCAGATGGATGGTATGGTGAGTGGGTGAGATGAAAGTTTACAAAGTCCTAAGATAGCACATTTATCTGAAGAGAAATTGTCAAGATAAAGCTTTTTTTCCCTCCTGTATCTATAATTAAGCATTTGTATGATTAAATTAACACTGAAACAATGACTAAGTTGTCTTATTTCTTAAATTACCCAGAGGACTATTGCTGCAGTCTCAGCAATAGAAGTAGCAGCAACACGTTAGATCTGCAGGTGTAAAATGCTATTTATGTCAAACAGCAAAGATCAAGATGCAGGAGTATCTACTGTCCTGGTGCTTTAGGTAACTTCCCACCTGCATTTTTTAGTCTGTAGGTTGTCCATGCCATCGTTTTGGTCCAGTCTATAACATCTCAACCTTTTTCACTTAAACATTCATGGTCCCCAGAGAACATATTAACTTTTTCTTTTTATTCTTGTCAAATCTAAGCTCACGTTTTTAAAATGTGCTTTTCGCAAGCACCGTTTCAACAGCTGTTGCAATAAAAATTTGGTACATCTCACTGTGATTTCTTAAACTTTTCATCCAGTGCCATCCTGATGTCAGCATATCAGCTCCTGTGCTTTGGTTTTTGACCATATACCTGAAAACAATGTTTTCATAAGCTTCAAATGTAAGCTTCTTTTTTGTTAGCTCTTATCAGCATCTCTTAGTATGCATGCTATCATTAGCATTTAGCATTTGATGGTTAGTGGAATGTCTTGTCAAATCTAAGAACACACACGGTCCAGGGGACCGCTTTACGGAGTGGTCGGCATGGCAACTGGTGGTTGCCGTTCTGTAACGTCCTGCTTCTATAGCATCAAATAACTAACGAGGTATACTGTGACCAACCACCAGTGGGCGCTCTACTTACTTTGGCTTTAAGCAGCAGTTCCACCTCCATCTTTACACAGTTTAAATAATTTATTCACTTAGAACTCTGTTTCCATTAATGGCTTGTTAGATTAGAGAGACCCCCCTCTGTTTCAGGTGTGCCCCCAGATGTTCCTGAATGAAAACCTAAACTCCAGTCATTTAGAAATGAAAAAGCCACTTGGATGAAAGTCTTTGTTTTAAGACATTTATTTTGAGAAATATCACATACACTAACTGATTTCTGTCTTTGATAAAACTTTCTGTTGATATAATGCCCTAATGCCCAAACCCTAATCCTTACCTCCAACCTGTAACCTTAATTGTAGCTACCCTAAAACTGAGTTTTAACTGGTTTTAACCCTCAAAGAAATGTCCCCACAAGGACAACATGACCCCAATATGTTAGTATTCCACAAGAGTTTGGCCCACACAATGTAATAAAAACAAGAATGCACACAAAACAGAATAGGGATCTGAGTTGATAGTTCGACATAGTTCGACATAGATTGTTCTTTTGTGACAATATACTTTCCTGTAGGTGTGATTGCAACCAAAATATATATATTTTTTTTCCTATAGAATAATGTATAACCTACCACAGCATGCATTACAGCCCACGGACAGTGTGCATTGGAGATGACCTCACAAAGTTTGTAGAAGTTTTCCAAAGGTGTGACTAGGCTTCATTCGTAGTTAATGCTTGAGAGTTTGAATAAAAGTAAAAGAGAACTCTGGCTCAAACCAAGAGTCCTAAAGCAGAAAATCTAAAGGCCTAAAACATACTAAAAACACTCAACTATTACTTCTGTTAGTTCAGTCTCCTCAGAAGCACCCAGGGACACAAAAGCAATTATCAAATGCTGCTTACACGGGACTGCAAGGGTTGGCAGCATCACATTTCAGGAACAACTGTCACTTGCAGATCAATTTGCAAGTCCCTTTGTGCTCTCACGCAAAAGTTGTGAAGATGTGGTTTGTGCACAAGCAGGAAAAGAAAAAGAAAATAATTGATCTCCTGATGCAGTTATGCAGATAACTGTACTGATAGTGACTGAACAGGTGCAAGACGAAGAGCTAAAGTGACTTTTAGTACATAACACAAATGGGAATGTTATGGTGGTGCTAAAGGAAACAACCCGTTATCGCCAAACTTTCATGAGAATAGATATTGTTGACATCTTACAGTTTAGAGCAAAGCAGTGGGCTGACAGACTTACAGTAAGAGTAATTCAAAATGCTTCAACAACATGTTATAACAGCATCCATCCTCGTGTACAAAATAACAACAAGTTATGAGAAATCAAAGTATCCGAAGATGCCTCTTTCAGTAACAACATGCACAAACAGTATCAGATGTCGAGAATATGGTTCAGGAGATTCCACAGAAGTGTCAGCGATGAGCACAGGAACAATTATTCAAATTCCTCTGTTTGCTTAGTGATGGCAGACTTTAATCTTTCCAATGAAAGTTTACTCTGCAGGCGGCACAGTGACATGGTGGTTAGCGCTGATGCCTCATAGCGAGAAGGTTCCGGGTCTTTTTGTGTGCTGTAAGTTTGCACGTTCTCCCTGTGTCTTCATGGATTCTCTGGGTACTCTGGTTTCCTCCTTCAAGACATACTCATTCGGTGATTCTAAATTGAGTGTGAATAGTTGTCTGTCCCTCTGTGTTAGTCCTACTATAAACTGACAACCCGTCCAGGGTGCACCCCGCCTCTCTCCCAATGACAGCTGGGATAGGCTCCAGCCCCCCTCCCCCTCGCGGGACAATTACAGAAGATGAATGAATGCTATTACTCTGCCAAATAAACTCAAGTAATGTGCATTTCACCTGCCAAAGCCCTGCAGACAATCCCTCTGACTTCAGTTATTAGTTTGCACTGCATTACAACATCAAAATGGTCAACGATCTCTGTTATTTGTAAGTATTATAAACTAAAATGACATCGGTTGAGCCCTGCGATGGACTGGCGACCTGTCCAGGGTGTACCCCTGCCTCTCGCCCGATGACAGCTGGGATAGGCTCCAGCAGACCCCCGTGACCCCTAACAGGACTAAACGGGTATAGAAAATGACTGACTGACTGACATCGGTTGATATGTATTCTTTTTCAGAGAGACAGTGTGTATCTGTTTTTCGGTGGTTGCATTCAGTGTCCTTTCGCATGCAGGCGGCGATCACTGAGGTGATTATTTGAATGGGGCTTGTACAGGCATTGTGTGACAGGGGAAGCGAGGGCAAATATTGGCTTTTGTTTCAGTGTTAATTCTGCAAGCTCCTATCATATCTCCCATCTCTCATTGCACTTAAGTCAATACGTTTGTTGTGTTTGATAACTGCCCATCATCTCTGTCAAGTCAAACAAGCCTGAAGCTCAAGGTGGAGAATGACGGAATGAAACGCAGGCGTGACAGACAGACAGACAGACGGATGGACGGACAGACAAACAGTCTTTTAGTATTTAAATGCACTGCACCTCATACACTACAAACTGGCTTGTCTTCTTTTACGTGGAGGCCTTTTAGCAAGTCAGCCGAAAGTTAAATTGTCAGGATCCCAGTAGGTTTACAACTTGAACCTAAATAAAATATTTAATGAAGAACTGGTTGCTACAAGACTCTTGGGGAAATGTTTAATTTAAAAATCTCTGTCTGTCTTGCCTCTAGTCATACACACACACACACCACTCAACAAATATATGCATCATTACACAGCGGATGAGTTCACTCTGTGAAATGATCTTTTTAAGATGAAATATTAAGCGCTTCAAACTCTCATTTAGTCATTCAGTAATTCACCCAGACCGGAAGCCGCCATGTGTTTTCATACACCATCTGGTTAACAGAGGACCTTCTGCTGTGGAAGTATCCGAGTGATAGGGATTTTATTTGTCTGGGTGGGGACCACTGCGGGCATCATAAATGTCGACCAACAAGCCAAGCTTTTGGCGACTGGACGGCTCAGAGCATGAAGAAGTCATCCGAGAGTAAACAGTGGAAGATCATTTCCTCAAGTAAAAGCAGCAATACCACAATACAAACAATAATGCTTTACAAGCAACTTTGCACACTTGCAAAATGTCTAGTAAACTCTTTATTTCCTGCAGGTGTTAGGCACAAGTTGATTTACTGTAAATGCACATCACACTTAAATTGGGGTCATTTATGTACCTCGAATTTAGCTGATTTGCTCCTGTCATCTCAAACATTATCTCCTTTTAGAGTTTGATTTCTCTGTGAAGATTTCAGTCATCTGAGTCATTGAATATCTAAAACAAAGGCCAATGTGGACTATTTGAGTTTTCTTGAAGACGTTTTCACAACTCATCCATCCTTCATTTATTTTTATTTCTGACACAAAACATTTTTTGTTCACCCTTACAGGGCGGTTCATTCGGGCAAACGCTAATGAAGAGGGAGAGATGGCAGAAAAATAACCCAAGAGGGAACCTTCAGACAAATGCAAATTGAACTGTTACAACGCGCCATGAATCTAACAAATATTTTGATGTCTGCTTGACTTGTCCATGTGAAAGTGTGCCTTGATACATCCTTAGGAGGATGTATCATTAAGACTGATGTATTTGCTTTCAATCATTACATTCATAAATGAAGCGGGATTTAGGTTTAGACACAGTGCAAAAAAAAAAAAAGAATTATTCTCAGCACAACCCATTCACCGCCTAATCCATCTTTGTGGCAAAATGCTTTCTTGGCGAGTTTGTCAGTAGACTTATGTGGGTGAAACCTGAAAAATAATTCCTGTGGGCTGGGAGCCGGGCGCCTGAAAAATCGTTGTGTGCATCATTTGGAGCTACACTTGCACCTGCTCTGCTGATCCACTCCACCCTACACCTTAAGTTGCTTCTGGCTCTGACAATCAATTTTCAGCTTCTTTTCATCCAACCAAAATGGATTTCTTTGTCATTCATCTTTGGTCATTCCATGCCCGAGTTAATTTTCTGATGTAAAAAGTTAAATTTCATTTTTGCCTTCAGTAGACCATTCCACTTTTGCTAGGAAACTGTGTAACTAGACACATTTTAAATGCTTAGGGCTTCATCAATAACTTATTGAATCAAAATAATACATTACAATATTATTAGTATTTTTTTTTTTTTTAACCACTGCATGATTGGTTGGTCCAATGACCGATCTATCACTGTGAAGGGACATGATCACACTTTGTGGTTTGGAGACCTGAGAGCAATGAAAGGCATAAAGAAGGATACAGAGGTTTTTTTTTTTTTTTTTTTTTTTTGTTGGATTCTGCTTGATAAAATTAGTTGTCTTATTTTTTACTGAAGAAAATTTTTATAGCTGTAGTAGAAGGAGGGTTGCCAGTTCGTAGTGGTGCCTTGGCACATTCATAAATCTGAAGGAAGGACCTACTCAAGGAGCACTGGTGTTTCTGGTTTCTTGGGTGTTCGTTTGGCTGTTGAAATCAAACATTAACTGTCTATTTTAGAAAAGACTTACCCAACCTTTAACCACACTCAAGATATGTCTCATCTTGTATGTCATCACTTCCAGGCAGGAATTATCAAAACTGCCATCTAGCTGCCGGTCAGTAGAACCTTTCATCAGAGCTTGGTAAAAGCATAAAGGCGCCTTTTCTGGAAGAGTCACTTATGTTCTCAGCAGAGCCAAGTTGGCAAATGCAAATTGCAACGATATCAGTCAGCAGAATCTGAAAGATCTCGATTGGGTAACATTAAACTGAATGAATGATAAATGTTGGCACAGTCAACATAACCAGTACAACCAAGAAACCATATTCCAACAAACAAAAGAATAAAAGGCTGTAATAACTGTCTATTGAGTGAAATTGCTCAAAAGTCTCAGCTTTAAATCTACAGATAAGTAATGAAAATTAGTCAGATATAGTAAAAAGAAAGCTATTTGCTAGCTCCCATACTTCCAGCCACTAACTCATATCCTTCATTGTGTGGTTCTAGCCTGTGAGCATGTAAAGGTCAGATGACTAGAAGGAGCTGATATACTGCATAATATTTATCTTAAGGTCATTATCACTTATCATATTGGTGTTGTGGAAGTGGCTATGACCAATATTTGTGTATTGGTGTCATGAAAGTGGCTATAATCAATATTTGTGTATGAACACACACACAATACATTATCAGTGTCGCTTCAGGCGTTGAACCAACAGAAAATGATGAACTGACTATTAGGTTATTCTTTTTTGGCAGTTGTTTTGAATTTTTTTTTAGGTTGCTAATATACCCGTTTGATCTACTCTGACTACTTTCGTAATGTTGTTTGTCATCGCATTAGGCAGCAGTGTTCGGTTAGAAAGCAATCATGCAGAAAATAGAAGACAACATTTACCACAAGCTGGTGAACACTGCAGTGCCAAATATTAGCCTCACTTGGCTGCTGCAGCCAAGAGCAGGTAACGTACTAATTCAGTTTATCCCAAAAGGCACCATTATGGAGAAAGCATGGCTCACTGGGTTAAAAGCCCTCACCACACTTTCACCAATGCATGTCACACTTTTCGTCTATAATCTCTAGAATCTTTATAAGTCAATCTTTACATAACACTCCATGCAATTTATCTGCATCAACCAGCTCGTTTTTGCATGTCTGCATGATCTAACATGTCTCCACAGCATCAACTGAATCTTAAGCAGCATAGTGCCTTGGCTCACTGCCAGGCTATTGAAGTAGATCACTCTCAGGTTGAGGTGTAACGTTACAGGTCAGTGCACAGCTGTCTTTAAACACCTCTGTATTTTAATCAGGAAGACGTTAAAAAAGACATACTAACCAAATTATACCAAACTGTTGGAAGGGTTTTTTTTTTTTTTGTCACAGTAAGAGACGATTACTTCATTCTGACAATAAAACACTTGAGGCCAACAGTGAGGCCAACTAAGGGTGTTTATTGACACTGCTATGACTGCTAAGGAGGCCCACTGACATCTGTTTACAGTAAGGACACCTGCACAATCATTACTCATATCAAGATCACAGTGGACCAATTGTGGTGTTTGAAATCCAGTCTGTTCTGCTTCTTATAGCTCAGTGTCTGTCAACAATGAGAATGTTGTCCGAGAGCCAAGGAAAAGGTCAAATGCTTGTTAAAGAAACTGCCATGCAAATTTTGTTGATGGAATGGAAACGGGAAAAGCCAAAAGCAAACAGATATGTTCTCAACACTTCTTAATCATCTGGTATTGCCATACGTTCTTGCTAATCACTAACCAATTTCCTCGTATACATTTTCAAAAAGTACACCTGTGAATGCATGCGTTGGGGTATAGGAAGGCACATACATGCACGCATTCTTATCCAATTTCAGTATTAAATTGTCCAATGAAAGGAGGCTGTCATCATTCACAGTTTGATTTGGTGTGTCTACAAACACAAAGCTGCTAAGTCCTGCTGCAGTTTGCGCACACCCTCCACATATCTCACAATCAATCCATTCAGACTGTGTGGCTAACCATATCAAACTCATAACTCCTGTGTAGGAAATGAAAGAATAAAAGATATGTCCTGGAACTGAAAAACAACAACAACAACAAAAAACAACAACATAGGATTTGGAGGCCGCTATCAGAGAACAGACCATTTAGCGTTTTACATGATGAATTAAAAGTAAGATTAGAAGGTAACGATTAGATAAAACAGTGGTCTTAATGTACGTAAGTAAATACTTGTTTTGCCAGTAACAAAGTTTTCTTTGAAAGCCTTTTCACAAACGCAAATTTAAATTACACAAAGTGGCCCTTTAGCAGAGCCTTTTGTTTCAAAGCATCACTTTGCTCTCAGAGCAAAAAGAGTTGTGCAATTTGTTTAACTTTTGTGGTTAGATTTCTTAATTCAAACCCAAGGCAAATAATCATATGTTTGAAAGAGACATGTGGTGCTGACGACAGTTCCTCTGATTGCATAAGAGTCAATAGAAGTAGTGAGCTCTCAATGCGCATTTGTTTTCTGCAGTTGTTATTGTTTGCCATGGAATCATCCATGCAACTGAAAAGCCACTGTGAAGACACTTTAATTGAGGCAAAAATCTTACGGGGGGAGGGACGTGATGAATAGAATGAATAGTAATGAATTTAACAAGTCTGACCAAATTATATTTAATACATTATGCACTGGAGATAGTAGGATAAATATGTGTAGAAAGCAGTTAACTTTACTATAAGAGAGAAAGGCAACACTTTAATTTCATGTCCAATTTCAAATATACTGTTTTTAGCCAGCATTTGGACAATAAATGGTAAAATATCACCAAAATCAGTGAAATGTCAAGCTGCAGATAAAGATATGTTTGAAAGCTTTGATTTTTTTTAAATGTACCAATAATGTCATGATAATAAATCAAATTATTTCAGTTCATTAGCTTTATCTATGAGATATGTAATCTACTAAAAGTCAAGATTTTGTTTAACACCTTTGTTAAAACTTAACAAGAAAATCAAAAGATGGTTGATTCAATGCCATACTGTATGCTCATTTCAATTCTGAGGCTTTGCTAGCACCCTACTAGCCAAGCTAGCAGCAGCTAATTCTAATTTAATATTAACATTAGAGTAAATGTCAGCGGATATGTTGACAATGAGTTTCAGTTTTTCAATAAGTAGTCAAAATAAAAACAAGAGTAAAATGTTTTGCGATAAATACAGTATAAAAGTAGACACAGTTACACACATTAAACAGCTAGCTGCACGTTAGCAGCTAGCATGCACGATGGGAACTAGCTGCACGTTTCCAGTAATAAATAACTGATACATTATCCCAATACAATTTTTAGGTTATTGTAGAGAAGTTAGTGCTTACTTCCACTTACTACATACATAAGAGGATTTATTTTTTTTACCTTTTATTCAGCCATAATTGTAATTTACATATTAAGATTTTATACACAAATGTACACTTGTGACATGAGATAAACAATATATAAAGTAGTTAAAATTGCCTCTGTCTCTATATGGCAATATTACCAAAAATATTTTTCCATACATTTCTTTTTTTTTTTTTCTGGTTGATCACTAGCTTACAAAGCACTATATCAAGGGGAAATTAAAAATAAATAAAACAAGTTTAACATCCAAGTTGACTGAGACTGAGTTTGAGAGAAGAAATTCAATAAGACAATGAAGACAATGGTATGCATGATCTTTTAAATGCTGCTTATTTTTCCAGCATATGATTGTATGAGATTGTGTATAATGAGTACTTTTCCTTTGGCATCTTATTTTTCAGTTTCAGTTGAACAACATGTGTGATTTGTCTCACATTACTGAAGTCACTTTGCATCTTGTGTGGACAAGAGGAAACATTAACAACACTGCTGATGCATGTCAGTCGTATGTTACATAGAGCAGACCATGAATTAATATTAAAGTGCCACTTTTATTCTTTCCAGTTTTGTGATCAAACAGTATTATTTTAAGTGTGTGGTAAATATTGAATTGGATTATGTCCTACACCTGCAGGTCAACTGGTTGAAACCTGGACAGTGGTGGAAGCAAGATTCAGATCCATGACTTCAGTCAAAGTAATGAAGTGTAAAAATATCCCATTGCAATCAAAAGAACTGATAAATCGATGGTGGTGCAGGAATTGTATCAGCAAAATGTACTTTACCCGTAAAAGTATAGTTATTGCAGATATTATGATCATACATACCAGCATTTCTAAGCATAAGCAGGAGTTTACTGTGGCTCCTCAAGGTGGAACAGTCTTGTCCACTGGTTTCCAGCTTAGGTCTAAGTCCCCTTCAAAGAGCAGTTGTATTTGCTTTTCATTATAAAACTCATAAAGGTTTCATGGTTTATTATCATTACAAAACATGACGTGCATGAACAAAACTATGTTCTGAGGTCCAAGCAACATGCAATACTAAGAAGCAAGAGAAAATGTAATAAATTTAACAATAAGAACAATAAAATCTAATCTATCTAAAACAAGCAAGGATAAAACCTACAATGCAATTTGACATAAGAATGAGTGATAATAAACATGTGTACTACTATTCCTATAAAAAGGTCTTTGCAAAGGAAAAAGAAAGTGTAGAAGTTACCTGCAAACAGCTCACAAACATCTTTCACATAAAGTATTGTATATCAAATTCTTCCTTTTTATGTAATTAATCTAAAATGTTGTCAAATAAAAGTAGTGGAAGATTTCTCTAAAGGTGCTTTGTGAACCTTAGAAAGTTGTTTTTATACACTTGAAACGCTTATCGTTTTAAATTTTTCTCACTTAAGCACCGAGGTCAGCTAGTAGTGTTTAAGGAGGTCTGAGCTAATCTGCAAGAACACACACACTCACAAGCGCACACACACACACACTGGATTGCATGCATAAGTAAACACAACTGCCCCTGTAAATATAAATTGCAGTCAATGGTGCTGGAATTCCTTTGCACTCACTCACCCAGCCACTTCGCTCCTTCTCACTCTGCACACACCCCCAGCAGGTGCTTTCACTTGACATTTCGTCTGTGCTTTAGGCTGTGGCTTCAGGTTAAGTGTAATTCTGCAAAAAAGAAAAAGCCTGAGAAGGTCCAAGGCCTCGAGCTGGGGCCACCGGGACAGTCGCCAGTAAGGTAGCAGACTGAAGGGGTCCGGCGCCTGCAGCTCCTCTTTCCTCAGGTGGCACCGAAGGCCTCAGAGGTGAACGCTGATCGGAAACCACATCTGCTGCTGCCTTCCATTCGAGCCTTTTGCTGCCTCTGGCCGTCAGAGCATCCTTTTTTGTAGGTAAGAAGACACAGCCCTACTCAGGATCTTGAATATTTTATGTATATTTTTGTCGAATATCTGTGCAACACAAACCATCACCACCTTGCTGTTGTTCATAGTGTTAGCAACATCTCGTCTTTCAGAGAACATACAGTCTTCTGAGCTGCTTGTGTGGTATAACATTAACACTGGTTCCTGAATATTAATAATTTATTATTGGTTAACTTGACTTTCTCAGTCAGTTAAAATGACACCGTTAACAGGAGCTGTGCTAATAAGTAAGTATACTCTGTGAGAAGATGTCCTTGGCTTCACCAAACTGCTTTAAAACATAAATTGAAATGACAACTATGATTTTAAGGTGCGTTGCATTAAATGTTATCAGATAATCAACCAGGTGTGTTCACAGAGTATAAAGTTGTTTTATAAAGTCACTGATTCATTTCTGTTGCTTTCAGTCTGCATCATTTCACACTTACCTGTTTTTCGTGTTTCTATATATTCTGTTGGCTTTCACCCGAGAGATAAAATGCAAAATACGGTCTGATAAGAGGTGTCTGGAGGTCGGCTGTTAGATGCCGCAGCATTAAACTAACATAATCAAAACAGATTTATCACCCAGCATAAAACCTGAATTGAAATTGAATTATGATTTTTGGATCAAAGGAAGAAATGAAATACAGCAGCTACTCTCTTAAACGAAAGACACAAATAATAATCTGCTCTATTCCTTGTGAGGACGCCGGTGCATTGTTATCTTCTGACGAACTAATCTGAATTATTACCTCACATCATGTCTCTGTTTGGTAGGCTGAGTTGACTCTCTTAGGGAATGTGTAAAAATTATCGGGGACGTTTTACTTCCTCTTTTGATTTGGCCCAGAAAAAAAAAATCATTACACCGCTGGCATAAAAGCTAAAACAGTTTGTTTTAGGCTACATATGGCCAAACATAGATTTATGATCTAAGACAGTAAATCTCACAGAAGTCTAAAACAAAATGTTGATTTTTTTTTATTATTATTATTAAAAAAAATACCGTTCCACATATTCTTCTGACTTTTGCTTGTCCACTGATAATTTTCATACTGTCCCTAAGTAAATCCACTGTCGTTACCTTGTGTACGTAGCGCTGGTGGAGTTGCATTATGTCATAAAAGTGTTTTATAGTTTTTCCAACAAGATAAAGGGGTGTCGCATCATTTATTTATATAATTTACTTAAAATAGTGGTGTACATTATCACACAATGGCTCCTATGTGTTAATCCTAATGTCTGTCCTTTGCTTAGCACATGAAAAGTGATGAAAATGTTTGTGTAAGGCACGAAACGCAAAGCTTTAGGGAACTCAAACCTCCATGCAGCTGGCCAGTCATGGTGGTACTGTGTCAGATCTGCAGTTGCAGATAGTAGAATAAATGGTCAGACACTGGATTCATTCAACCCTATAGTTTGCACGGCTGAAGAATATTTCTGTTCAGATTTAGCTCAAGCTCTAATGTAATTTCCCACCTGCAAACTGGTAAAAGAAAATCCAAATTATTGTACGACACCGTTAAAGCTGTCACACATCCTTTTGTGTCCTGCATTGCTGTCATCATACAGACATTCAAGCCTGTCGACGGCTCTTCAGTAGATGCAGTTTGTTTAATCCGTATCAAAACAAGTCGGTGAGAGAGAAGGCTCATGTTGTTTTACATCTTTGTCTGGTCTTGAATGTTCAAATGCTGCTTTTTGGTCGACGTCACATTCGCCCTTCATTGCAGGAAGTTACTTGAAGTTGGTTTGGCGTGTCCAGGTCTGGTGGAAGTGGTGGACATTAAACTCAAATGTTTCATGTGCATCATCATATATTTGAAGCCTAGCTACATTCCAAGCGCTTTTTGGGACGTGTCTGCGTTTTTCAAGCATCAGTGTGAACAATTAGGCCGTTAAATTTCTGTAACTTTACTATCTACATTGAGGTTTTAAAAGTCACTTTCTGAGGCAGCTGCTGGTTAAACACATTCTTACGTGCACCTTTAAAAACGTACGAACCTTTGCTTTAGGTGAACCTCTAACTATTAGCCTTTTTAGGCCACAAAGTGTCTGTCCTCACCTGTTGCATTTACAAAAAGACAGGTGACATGTTTCTTCCATCTGCCCATACTTCCAATCTTCAGGTACAATCTAAGTCGTAGGTTTATCATTGCCATCATTAACTGTGAAGACGCCTCTCTGTCAAAATTAATTTGGACCAATACCAAGACTTTTAGACGGGTGTCATATTCCCTAGGTATGGCCTGATGCCAGCGCACCTGACTGATCACAGGATGGATCATCTAGTGCACAAACATCACCCTTTGGCAGTTGATAAAATCTGCCTAGGGGTGGGGAAAAGGGAATAAAAGTAAAATGTAATTAAAAATAGACGACTACGTATTTGGGACGGCACTGGGCATAAAATCAACCTTCATAAAAAAGCAACTACCTGAAAAAGAACAGTGATTGTAACACCTGGAGCCAATTTATAATGTGAACAGAACACCTGCACATGCATTTAATGCCATAAATGGCCTACGGCATACAAATACAGACACAAATCACTTCCTCCAGCCAGCAGACTCTCTTCCTGGCATACTGGGCAAGAGGAGGCTCTGCGCAAGAATTAAACTGCTTCCTTCATCCCAGATCTCGGAACAATGCCTTCCTTAGTCCATAGAAGTTTCCCATGAGAAACAATAAACAAGAGGAAGGAAAAAAAAATCTCCCTTTAACGCTCACATGGCAAACAGTCACGCCTGGCTGTACACACTCCTTTAACTCCAGACTCAAACAACAGCGGCAGAGCACTCGGTGAACATTTTGGTCGCCATTAGATGGATGGCCTACACGGCCAAGATGCTCGCCTGTGACCTTTTCTATTCTGTCTCTCCCTGAATCATCCACGTTAAACAATACGGTCGTTTTGATTGCTACTCATTAACTTAAATTTAAACACTTAGCTGCCTTCTGACAAACAAATATTAAGCAACAATGATGGATTAGTTGCATTTTCTCTTCAAGAGGAGAACTGCAAATGTAGCATATAGTCAGTTTATTCACGTGTTTTTTTTGTTTTGTTTTTTAACAGAAAAGGTAATATAAAATAAAAGAAGTAAAAATCCATTCATACAGCTGCAGATATGCCTCCTCTTCATGTTAAATGAGTCCAAGCATGTATAAAGAATGTGGTTCCCATGGTGGACGCCTGCGTGGAGGGAATCCTTTTCCTTTGGTGTCAAAGGCTGACTTTGCTGAATAAATGGAGCAAGCTCTAATGCTCCTGAAATGAATATCAGCGTCTTGACCAAACTCATTTAGAGATCAGTCAGGGCCTTAATCCCTCTCCCCAGGGGTGTGTGTTTGTGTCTTTTTCTTGTGTCCCCTCTTCCTTTTGGAAGAAGGTAATATGGCTAAATTTGCTTTGCTAATGGGCTTAGCGCAAGCTGTTACAGAGCAGAGTTGACACCCAGCAGCAGACTGGGATGCCAGTGGCTTTTAATCTGACTCCTGATGGAGTGAAAGGGAGGGTGGGTTATAGTTTACGAGAAGTTTAGAGGACATAAAAGGAGGACTGGGGAGGAGGGTTTTACAATGGATGGCTGAGGACCAAGGAGTAGCAGGGGGAATCTTATTTGGGGGGTTGCAGGGAAGATAGCTTCATCTAATTTTCTTCTTAACAGTTCATAGTAGTCGTGTAATTGTTATACTGAAGAAAAAAGACACAGATGAGTGGTTACTTGAATCCAGGCTTTTCAACAAGTGGTGCCAGTCGTGTGCAGCGACACATAAGACACAGAATAAGAGGCGACCAAATGTAATAATAATAAAAAGGAATGGATTCTTTTAGTCTCTAAAGAGTTCCTTCTTTATTATCACTGAAAATACAAATCTGCATTATCTCTTTGAGAAAGCTTTAATGTCATTCCAACGTTGCCTAATAGTTTGATTTCGTCCTAATGGGTGTGATGCCTTATTTTCCAAACTTTATGAGACTTTAATAGTTTCTCCTCTGACACATTACGCCATGGCTACTCCTGGAACATGTGCTCTGTGGGAGCACACTTTCTTACGGCCGCTGATAACCTGGTGCGTGGCAGCAGTGGTTCTTCCCATATGCCAGCTGTGGCAGGTACACATTATGGGTGCCATATGCAAGATTACACTTGTGCTACTCATTATATGTCCATAAATGCACACTTTTGATAGCACTCTCCTGTTAAACCAATCAGAGGCTGCTTCATAAAACAGACATTCTGGTTTGTTTTTTTCATGTTGTTCGGGGACTCTCCTCTCTGTATTATCTAACTTCTATTTGATTAAAATCTCCAGCTGACAGTGGAGACAGAGGGCTGCAGAGACGGCACCTTTAAAGCCGAGGCAGACAGCAGAGCTGCCTCCGGCCTCAATTCAAGTCACCTACCGTTAAGACGTGAACCATTCTGGGCCACTGACCCACAAATAAGAGACTCAGTCAAATCCATTTTGCCCCATGCCTGTCAACGCTGTGTGTGTTTTAGCCCTCTTCAGGGTAATTTCCTTGGTATCTCCATTAGACTCTGGGTTCTTATAGAGCCTCATCTAGCACAGTTTAACCTCAGCTCTGCAGCTTCTCTGATGGAGTTTTTTTCAAATCAGTTGCTGGTTTAGTAGCCAGAGAAGTGCAAGAAAAGAACGGTTGGTAAAAGTAATGTTTTATCTGAGAAACTCTCTTGTCAAATGCAGATTTAAATGAGGACTTTTCAGTGCTTTTAAAGGTTTTTATGTGAAGGTAGCAAGTTTAATGTGGTTTCTCTTCATCCTCAGGTTCCAGTTATGTCAAACCCAGTGGGCAGTTTATCTGAAGGCACATTGTATGGGTCCCGGATCGGGATGACAGAGGACTCCCTCACCCTCCTGGAGCGAAGCAGAGGCTCTGGAGAAGTCTGGGACATGGAGGAAAGCAAACCCAGTGTGGAAGCCTTGGAGCGAGGCATGCCAAGCTTCTACCTCTCCTGCTTTGACATGCTCCTCACCGAAGACGCCACGTGGCTGGTGAAAGTTTCCGAGGCCCCCCAAACGCTGCCTGTACCCATGACCCGCATGGAGCCCCGGGAGGAGCCGGAGCAGTGCCCCGTCATCGACAGCCAGGAACAGGGACTCTCTCCTGGGCTGGAGGGGCAGGTGGAGGAACGGTCTCTGGAGCAGGTGCAGAGCATGGTGGTGGGAGAAGTGCTGAAGGACATTGAAACGGCTTGCAAACTGCTCAACATCACCCCAGGTAAGCTGTTTTCCAACAACCGCTGCGGCAGTCAGTCAAGAAGGGTGTTACAGTATTGAGGCATATAACCGACAAAGAAAGAAACGCAAATAAAGCATATTTCATTACAGAAAACTCCAAAGTGCTGGTCAGTATTTGCAGACAAAGAAATATTGATTCAAAGATCATTAAGCTACTGAATCTTACTCCCAAAACCAACACATATGTGTGTGGCTAGGCCAGGCGAGATGACAGATCTCCTAAATCATGTCTTTACTGACGCAAAGCTGTGTTTGCCCGATCCAGGATCTGTTTAATCCTGACCTTTACATGAGTTCTTCTGGATTGTGACAGTGATGGTTCTCTTCTGCCAGTAGACGTGTACACAGTCTTAAGGGCGAGGTCTCTCCTGCTCGTAAAGCAAACAGAGGAAGCTTTTTTATGTACTGTACTACCCCTGGCTGTCATAAACCCATGCGGTCACCTGTTCTCCTGATTTAAACTCTAGTAACATAAAAGCACGATAACCTTGTGTAAAAGCGCTGAACTAAATACAGGCAGTGCACAGCTGAAAACATTTAAATTGTACTAAATTACCCTTTATCTTGCTGAAGACAGGGTCCAGCTGGATGTTTTCTCACCCTTTTTTTTTTTTTTTACCTATCTCTTTCTCGACAGACCCCATAGAGTGGAACTCGGCGAATGTCCAGAAGTGGCTGCTGTGGACTGAGCATCTGTACAGGTTGCCCCACGCAGGAAAGGCCTTCCAGGAACTGACAGGGAAGGATCTGTGCGCTATGAGCGAGGAGGAGTTTCGCCAGCGTTCCCCGCAGTGTGGTGACACGCTGCACGCACACCTGGACATATGGAAGTCAGGTAAGTGCGTAATATTTGTTTAAGTTAATTACGGCCTGCTGCTGCACCTCATGTGATTACTTTATTATCTGATTTTTGGCTGGACCCCAGCGTGAGTGCATGTGCATCAACTAATTTAAAGTCTCTCTTTTCTCCTCAGCTGCTTGGATGAAAGAGAGGTGTTCAGTTGGAGACACCAAAACTACAAGTAGGACTGTTTTCCTTGTATGGTCACAAACTAAAGATATTTACGATTAATGAAAGTTGCATTCACACTTTGCAGCTTGGCAAAGTGAAACACAGCGAACTCATGTCTCTGTAACCCTTTGGTGTTCTGTGTCTGACACGATGACCTTAAGGACCACTTGTTTTTGTTTTGTCCTGCAGGCACAGAGGAGCTGTGGTCCGAGGCAGACTCATCTTGTTCAGGTCAGCCTATTCATCTGTGGCAATTCCTCAGAGAGCTCCTGCTCAAACCACACAACTACGGACGCTGCATACGCTGGCTCAATAAAGAAAAAGGTACACATGCTCCGTTAGTTATTTGTTCTGGGTTTTTTTTTGCTTTAATTTTGCCAGACACATACTTTGATAAAAGGAGAAAATTAGAAACTTACTAGTCATCGGCTCCTAACCTTTGTGATTACGCTGCAGTGCTTTCATTACTAGACTGTAACCCTGCTTCTTCATCTATTTTCACTTGTTACCATCTCTTGCGCTTTGGCTGTTTTAAACTCTTTCACATCAGCAGAGTCTTCAGCTCACTGCAACGACTAAACTTCAGCTGTCGGTGCTTTTGAAAGTGGTCACACTTTGAACAATTTCACTGTTTTAACTTTTTTCTCCTAATCTCCTAATGTCAAGCAATTTAATCTCTAATAGCTTTTAGTTATTTCCTCTAGACTCACCGTTTCACTACTTTCACTGTTGAAACTTTCTTCTCTCGCTCAAAGAATTTTAAAATGTTGACATAATAAATTAAATTAAAATACGGTTTTCTTATATCACAACAGCACAATAAATGACACACACACAAACATGATTTCTTGGCTGGATCGCATACAGCTGTGTGGGAAAAGAGCAAATTAAATTTGAGCATACATAAAGTGTAATGACCTGCTTTTCTTTTGTACGTTGTTTTTAAAACAACTTCAAACCGGTTGTGTCTCCCATCAGGCATTTTTAAAATTGAAGACTCGGCTCACGTTGCCAGACTGTGGGGACTCAGAAAGAATCGACCTGCTATGAACTATGACAAGCTGAGCCGCTCCATACGTCAGTACTACAAGAAAGGCATCATCCGCAAGCCTGACGTGTCTCAGAGACTGGTGTACCAGTTTGTTCACCCAGTATGAGGCTGCAGCAGAGCAGAAGGGAGGAGGAGGAGGAGGAGGAAACTTACTAAATTAAAAGGACACACTATTTTACCATGCACTTGAACGCCCAAGATGGACTGGTGACATGGGACATGTGCACTGACCAACCCCAATAGTACACACTTCCACTGCCAACACAGAAGCGACAGCTGGCAGCTGCTGCATGAAGGCTTATCTTTGCAGAGGTCGGGAGGAAGAGACAAAACAATGTGGCTATCGAGGCATTTTCCTGGTGATTAAAAAAGAGAAAAAAATAAAGCAGAAGATAATCAATGAACTGCCTTTTCATTTGCATGATCTGCCTGTTTATCTTTCCACAATGTGAGTCCCAGTCATCATAAACTCCTAACATCATAGAACGACAGCTGATTGCTTCAGGAAAACGCCTTTCGTCTGCAGCTACGCTTGCTTTGTCTTTTGTTTTCTCATCTTCACGGCCACAGATGAAAACGTGCTTAAACGGCAGGGCAGTGCACTCTCCTCTTTCCTCACCTGGAAGACAGAGAGAAGGACATTTGAGCAGTTTGCTGAAGTTGGTTTACTTGTACATATATGTTTTGATGGTAAAGAGTGATGCATTCCTTTCATTGCCTTGCTTTATATTTTATGTTGCCAACTCCAGTTTATATACAGCTGTGCAATGCATATTATGTGTTTGTCTGAGACCCGGATTGTTCAAGACTTAATAATTAGAAAATACAAAAATATTTAGTTCAACCGTGGCATTTTCAAGTTTTAGCCACAATATATCAGCCTTTCTGTCAGTAATCGTCACAAAATGTTGGAAGATGGATGTATATATATTCTTTTTAGTAGCAGCCGCATGTGAGTGTGAGCGGTTGTCTGTCTCTCTGCGTTAGCCCTGCCATACGCTGGGGACCTGTCCAGGGTGAACCCCACCAATCACCCAGTGTCAGCTGGGATAGGCTCCAGCTTCCCTGCGACCCTTCACAGGATGATGAATGAATGTAGTAACATCCTTAATTTGTCTGAGTAAAATGTCGTAACCGTTGTTGACTTGTAAAGTTTTAACCCATTAAGCACACCTCAGTACTGTGAGCAACTGTGCTTAGAGATGCTTGTCAGATGTGCAAAAATATCCAATTTGGATAAAATTTTGACTAAAATTTTGGATTTTAGTCAAGACCTTGACAGGCATCTTCATTTACCTGCAATAGACTGGCAATCTGTTTTACATGCTAGCAGCCCTTTGCTTACATACAGCGTCACTGTTAGCATGAAATAAGATACAAAATCCATTACTTTAGAAAGAAATGGGATTAACCAGCATTTTATTATAATGAATGCAGCTTTCTAGTTGTGTATTTTGTCCACATTCATCCTGATGAGTATTTATCTCATCTGATGTGTCCACATACCACACTGCTTGCTGCTCTCATCTGTCTATGTCTGTTTGAACACATTAAATGTTCAAACGGGACTCATTAAAGTTTTTTACATTCTGTCAGCCGTGTCGTCTTTTGAAGGCTCAACAGTTTTGTAATTACCGTCTACTGGGTTTTTTTTTCCCCCGGCAAATTGATCTTTTTATCTACTCCAACCACTAACTGATGCTGTTTGTTTCTTTAATATTGTCCAACAGGTTTTCATATTGGTGCTTTCCCTTCCAGTGTAGTGAGTCACGGGGTGGACATGTGCCAATATAAAGTGGCTTGGAGCTATGCAGGGCTTTTTTTGAAATTATTTTATTAGCCTTTACCGAAAGGCGAAGTTATCTCTTGCATGTGCTGTTGCAGGTTTCAAATGTCACTGAGGGTAAAGCCAATCAGGAACAATCGAGTGGCACCAAGCTGTCACTCGAAAGGTGAAGGGGTTTCACGGTGTGATGTTTGTGATCATAATCGTTGTCAGCACCATGGCGAAACGCGATGCTTCAGCAATTACAGACGAGGAGAACACAAACAGAGTTACCACTGTATTTACAGAAGCTGTGGAAGGCCTCTCCCACCCCATGTTGCTGTCAATTTAATTAATCTCTCATCAAAAACTCACCTATGTACCAAACTCCCTCTGTAGTGAGTGGTGGCTGTGATATGATTAGAACTATTTTACCTGCACTGTGTCAAAAATTTAATTCCCAAAGTTTCCAATATTAATTTTGTACAAATGCATCACTTAAGTAACAGTAACACTCAAAGTCTTCTCCCAAAATATGACAAAACGGCAAATTTAGAAACAGCCACCTTGATTCTGATGCACTTAAACTTGAAAATAAAAAGTATTGAAAATGCAGCGCTGATTAGTTCTATCCATAAGAATAAGACGTCAGCCGTTGCCGTCAGCTGCCTTTAAGACAAATAAAAGTAAACACCATGTATTGTGTCCAGTGCACTTTCCCCGACGAGTCATGTGAGCTCTGTGACAAAGACAAAAAACTCAAGAAATACCAAAATATCTGCCATGATAAACCACAAATTTAACTACCAGTAATCTGCACAAGTTGACAATTGTCTGCTCAGTTTTGCAGCATATTACTAATATTCTGAATAATAAAAAGCGAAAACACTTGTAGGCCTACACGTCAGGGGTAAATATTCTGCACCTGGAGAGTCCTGAACTTTAGTGGTTTAAAGAGATGAGGTTCTATTGCTGACAGCAGGCGTGTGGACTGAACTTACTGAGTGAATGCACTAATAAAACTGAGTGTTTTTTGTTGGGATTGACTTCCAGTTCAATGACTGAAGTGAAACGTCTCTCAAGGTGGTTGGTTAATGGCGACCTCTACTGGCAGCAGTTGTTACTAACCATAAAAAGAAAGAGGTCTTTGTCAAAACTAAAAAAACAAGGATGATGACCTCCAGTCTGTCACCCTTAATTAAAAGTAAAGGAGGCACCTCTCATCTAAGAAAGGTTTATGAATAAAAAAAAAACATACTTTATTCATATATTGTGTTAGCATTGGTGTGTCCAGAGTGATTTTTGAATGAAATGTCTTGGAAACCCTCTAATTTATATTGACCCTTTAGAGGAGTGAAACCTGTCTAACTGTATATGAAGAAGTTCGACATAGCTCCATGACCCTTTGCGAAACAACAGAAACAGAAATAAACTGATGTAATATATGAAGTCTGACACACGGGAAACACTTTTTGTTACGATTTGGTGATTAGTTTATCCCGGGTTTCTGTTTCCTGTTTTGCCTTTCCCACTTCTGATTAGTTCATTGATTTCTTCTTGTGGCGTTCCCTGATTCGTTTCACCTGTGTCTCGTCACCCCCGTGTGTATATATAGCCCTGCCTTCGCCTTAGTTCTCTGTCTTGTCATGCTTGTCATCATGGTCTTCTCAACTTCTTGATTTGTGTAACTTGTCATAGTTTTGTCTTGTCAAGTTCAGCAGCGCCTTTAGTTTTCTGTTTTGTTAATTAAATACCTTTTTTCACCAGCTCCTGCCTCTGCCCTCTCTGTCCTGCGTTTGGGTACTACCTCCATTACCTGCAAACTCCCACTCTTGACAACTGTGTCTAAAGACGGAGCATGTATTAAGGCGAAGGAGGCAAGAAAAAAAAATCCCTTTTAACTGGATAAACAAATACAAACGCATGACATTTCTGCTTCATTTGCGTGATTGGTTTTTCTTTGTACTGTCTGCTGAAGCATTTTAATTGCAGAAATGTGAAACATTGTGAGGAATGGAAATACTTATTCCTCTAAAGTAAATAAAATAAAATGTTAAACTACGGCAGTAAAATGAAATGTATTAAGAGTCATAATAACACTATCTAAGAGGCCTTTAAAGGGGCTGTTTCTCCATTGCATTATTACCACTTACAGTATTGTTTATGTTGCATGACACTTCTACTTCTGCCACATCTAGCTAACAAGTAAATTACACCCCATTATGTTTTATTTGCAGCAGGCAAGCAATGACACAACCTCAAAATCGACTTGGGTGTTTAAAATGACTCCGACTTCTAATGACATCGTTTATTTTTGCTTCTGCAGATGGACAGGCACTACAGTTTGGAAATCACAACACTACGCTAAGAAGAAAAAGAAAGAGGAAAGAAGAAAGAAGAGAGAAAGCCCTCGAGTTCTCCAGACAGAAGTTTCCAGCGTGAAGACGAGAGACAGAAAAGAAAGGAGCGCTTTTAAAAAACGATTTCCCGCCTTTCAGGAGTTTTCACAGTGGATGCCGCACTTTTAAAGTACACCTGTTAACAGTCCCAAAAAGCAGTTAAGACAGTTAAGATGCTGAAATTTTATATCATCTTCAATCAGTCAAAGAGGGCCAGCGTGTCGTGTCGCTGTAAACTGATCCGAGACGAGCTAAAGTCCGTGGAGGCGAGCTCTCTTTCACTTTGTCGAAGATGGTGGCTGAGAGTCTCTGAAGAGGCAGGGTGGTGGGTTGTGATAAGGCAGAACACGTTTCACCTCTCTGAATCAATCCAGCGCTAATAGGAGCTACACGTTTTGTCTTTTTGTTTTTTTTAAGAAGCACACATAAGCGCCACAGCAAGAGAGGCTGCAAAAATGAATGCACGCGGCACAGAACGATGATCGCCTCATGAATATTTCAGAGGAGGATCGTCTTTCTGCTTTTCTCGTTGCAGCTTTCTGTCCCTGCATCAGTAAGAGAACACCTGCCTGTCTCCCCGCCAAAAGAGCAGCGTTCACCAGCATGTGCGGTTACGAGAGGTAGCAAAACCAACCGCACACAACACCTACAGAGTGCATCATTCACTCCTAATCTTGATTTTCTGATGAAAGCAATTAAATAATATTTAAACAGTTTTATTACAGCCTGCTTTTTTGATTTTTTGATACAGAGTAGAGTTTTAATTTGAGATTCAATCAATGGACTTGGAGGAAACAGATCAAAGCCATGCGCTGGGTCACATCAGCATGCACATCGAGGGAACAGCTGATAATGCAAAGTCACTCGGAGTAAACAAGTCTCATTAACTTCACATGGAACTAAATAAATAAGTTAAAACCCTGGGCGTGAATCTTATCTTCACACAAAACGGCCGCAGGCTTATCTTTCCAGGCAGTTTTCGCTCATGGCGTCAAATGCAGAGATGGAGGAACTAAATGGCGCTAACAGGCACGTTTTTGCAGACAGGCGGGACAGCTGAGGTTAATGTAAACAATCCTTGCACTGTTCGACCGAGCGTGCATTTCCATTTCAAAGACGAGCTCTGCCGAGGCAGAGTGCGCTTGTTCACTGGTGATGGCGTTTTGTCTTTTATCTCGTTTCAAAATGCTAATTCAGTGACATGCTGCGGAGTGGAGTACAAACACAACTTGATGCATTAAAAGGAATAGTTCAACAGTCTGGGGGGGGGGCATTAGATGAGAAGATTGATGCGACTCTCGTGTTTGAATGATAAATATGACTCAGAGAGACAGATGGCTTGTTTGCACCCAACTTCTTAACATCTTGTTTAATTTGCACAAACAAAAGTGTCACTTTGAGGTTTTACGGTTGAGTTTGTGCTGCAAATCCTTATGGTTCAAACCAGGCTGCAGTTCTGCCGATCTCAGAAAGCTAATGTTATTCTGCTATACTTGCTGACAGTTTGTTTGTCTTGAGTTGCTGGAAGGGTTTTCTTTTTGCTAAGCCAAGCTAACCACAACTGCAGTTCCTCGCATGGCCGCTTGAGGCAGGCTCCAGATGTGAATCAATCCCCATAGATGTTAAAACATTAAACTTTACAACAGAAATAAACATTTACAACCTGGTCCAAAACAGTTTAGCCTCCATTCTTCAACTGTACAGGGATGATTGTTTAAGAGGTTTTATGATGACTAACAAAATAAATGAAAACCCAGCGGCGCCGAAATGGTGACTACCAGAGCAAATACACCGAGCGTCAAAATGGCTCTTCAGTGTTGTTTCATACTTCCATAGAGACACAAGAGGGGCGGACATCTTCTCATCTGATACTCAAAGATAAAATTTAATGTGTGCATTTTCCAAAAGTCAAACAACTCTATTAAGGCTAAACATATAAAGACCAAGAATGAAAACACTGTCTTAAGTGAGGAAAAACAAACTGTACACACGTCCAGACTGTAAAAAAAAAAAAAAAAAAAAAGTTTTTAAATATATACATGAAATGCACAATTCACAGCTCGTCCTCGCTATGCAGGCACGATTGACGATACCATATCAACATTATGATGAGAAGATACTGTATGGCATGTTAGCGTCAAAAACAACTACACACTAAAGAGTAAAATATTTGTTGTATCTGCTTCAGTTTCTGGAGGTGATGCGATCCTGACCCGATCTCGTTTCAGTAAAGTTTCTTTTTCGGTGAGGAGTGCTGAGATGAAGACAGCTCACTGTGCCCGACAGGGAGAGGAAGCTTTGCTTTGAAGTCTCTGGCAATGTGCAGTTACGACCGGACGGTTCAGTCTGGGGGTCGACTTCTGACGAGAAACGAGCTCACCGGTGGAGCTGCTAGATCGGCTCCACGTAATTGGCCGGGTAAAGGCCCAGCTGGCCGCTGTCGAGGCGACCTTTGCACCAGCCCTGGCCATCTTCGTCCTCTAGCTTTGTCAGCTCGTCACCTTTACCAAAAAAAAAAAAAACGGAGACAGAAAAATATGGAGCAGGAGATCATGTGAAACTCTAAATGGATCATCCAGATGACACCATCAACATCAAATGAATAGCCCACCAAGGGACACTTATGGGATATTTCTGATTTATTTATTTCAAAACAGCATACAGTATATCCAAGAAGGAAACTATTGCACGTGGTGATTGTTTAAAATGGTCTATGTTAAAAACAAAAACACATTAATCTGGAAATTTTATGGCATCTCACACTTCATTGCAATTTGCAGTTTGTTTACAAGTTTTGTGCGACTCCATGTTGTCCTGATTTGCTTGGACATTATTACCTATACACTAATCAGAAATATGCCAGGCTGAGGGGAAAAAACAAAACAACAAAAAACAAAAAACTAAACTGGAATTGTCACTGATGAACTGTTTAAAATGAAGCTTAGCGAAAGATAAATAATTCCCATCATCATTACTCTTATCCAATGATCAGCTTGTTATGCAGCCCGACTGCTACCCATCTCAACCTCATCCTGTTTGACATGAGCGTCTTAATGACACTTTGTGTATGTGTTCTACCGCCACCAGCATCTAGACTTAGTCTTTCTTGCTACTCCAGCAAAAATCACTCCTCATTTAAATGCATTAAGGCACGGAGCGGCAATAAGCACAAGAACATTTTAACATATTCATACAAGCTTTTTCAAATTAACCTTAAACATTTTCTGCCGTGTCATAAATGATCAGTCGTGGTGCTTTGTCGCCATTAATCCTCAGGTTGATGTTCCACATTTAAATTCCCACCTGCTCTGAACGTGAGCTCGTCCTGCTCCTGTCCGTCGTAGTCGTACAGCGCCCTCACCCTCACGCCTTTCACGTCTTCGTCGAAGGGGTTCGACCCCCCGTTCGTGTCGGAGCCCGAGTTCGGGGGCGTCTGCTCATCGTCCGACCACTCCTTGGAGGCCGTGTACGCCTGGTTCCTGTCGTAGCTGCTGACGCTGAACGCAGCATGTGGAGAAGTGCATTAGTCATCAAGGTTTAATGGAAACGTAGTGTTTTATTATCGTTTATCCGTTGCACAGGTGTAGTTGATAAGAGACTATAGCAGTAATGAAAACGGTGGAAATAGATGTACCATGCGAATAGGACCCGCATAGGATGTCTTTCAAAAACAACAAACAGAAAAACTGATCAGACTTTACCTTCCCCGGTCTCCAGCTTGAGCGTTTTCTACTGCAGGCGTGACATGAGTCAGCGTGATGCCTTCGCCTTTCCTTGACTTCTCTTTCTTAGAGATGTGATGGGTAAGGTCTGGGTTGTACTCCTGAGAAGAACACAAGTCATGTTTATATTTTCGTGTTGAATACAAAACGAAAGGTTAATCAAACAAAGTATGTAGCTTTTTGTTCTGATAAACTGGAGGTAGTTTCCTTCAGGCTCCTGCTGAAAGGCACTCTGAAAAAAATAAATCCCGACCATCAGGAGTGTGAGAATTCTTCGACAGAGAGCCAATTTGGAAAATGAATCGTCCTGCCACAACTGTTCAAACAATGAGACCGAAGCATCAGTAACCCAACGATTACTCTGAGTCCTGTGTGATCGTTGGATGGCAGTAAGAGTGGCAACAAAGACTCTCTAGAGCAGATGCTAATGGTAGCGCTGCTTTCCAGTGCATTTAGCAGTTTGTCTGAGTGCAATTGGAGCTATAAAACTAAATGGCGTAGATTATCTGTAATGTTACGCTCGGAGTGGGTGTAAGCAACCCTCTGGATATGAACAGTACAGACACCGTTTCCAGCTGTCTGCACAAGCCATTCTTAAATCATACATGCAAGTCTGGGCCCTTTCCAGACGGGATAAGAGTAATTCACACAAGTACAACCGTCTCCTTGATGCTTTCTCCTTTTCTGCTTTCAGGGTTTTGCCATAACTCACCCTGGAGCGTGATGGCACACAGCTGGCCTCGCAGAAGCCGATGTATGAAGTCACAACCTCTATGTACTCATCCAGACTGTTGGTAGAGCTCCTGAACACTTCCCAGTCGGTGCGCTCCAAGCAGGCCCGCAGATTCTCCAAGGCCTCTCTGGTCCACCGCTTCGGTTTCCTCGCCACATGCTTGGGTGAGAGTTTCTGCTTGCATGTAGGGATCAGATGGACCGTGGTGAGGTCAGAGTATCCCAGGAAGGTGCGTCGGATGGCGCGGTAGGCATTACTCACTGAAGTATAACAGTGATCCACAACGTCCTCCTTCTCTGTGGTAATAAACTGCGTGTACTTGGGCAGTTCATGAGCGAGGTTTCCCTTGTTAAAGTGGCCGAGGACGATGACCAAGGAGCCCGGGTGTGTCCGCTCCACACACAGTATCTGGTTGGCGAGGGCGCGCTGTGCGTCCTGTACGCCGGCACGCGCTGGAATAAACACGCCGACCAGAATGAACGAGGAGAACTCAAGGGGGGAGTAAAACGGTTTACACTTTATGAAGAATGACTCCAAATCAGGAGAACTGTGTTGCTGAATGACGGCCACGTCGCTGCACCAGCCGCTGTTGATATAAAAACAGATTCCTCCACTTTTACTCTTCCCTGAAAGTTGAGTGTGGCGATCCGCTCTGAAGAGCTGGAAGCCGGTCAGCTGCAGTGCACAGTCCGGGGTCAGCCCACACAGCCGAGTATCCGTGAAACACAGAACGGAGGATTTGGAAAAGTCGCAGATTTTTACCAACAGAAGCTGAAGTTCCTCAAGTCTATCCATCAGTGAAGACACGCTGGAGAGAAATATACCGGGCAGCGGCGTCCGATGTCCTATTTGGCGAAGACGCGCAAGTGCACCGGCGCGCTTTCCTCTTCTCCGGCGTTTCACCACATGCACAAGGGTGAGTGCTCCTTTAACCAGGATGTCCAGAAACTCTACAGACGTAGCGATGAACGTAACAAATATATCCTCCGGGGTTGAATCCCTGATGTCCATGAGCTCTTGTCTGGTGTAAGAGCTCCTCATTTCATTGCATGACACAGTTTTTAAAAGCGACACTAAACCAAAAAATGCAAACCAACACTGCAACACGGCCGGACGAGGTGCCATTTTTGGTCTTCTAATCAGACTAGCTCCAAAAAATCAGCAACAACAGCCTGAATGAGTTTTTAAAGCTTTGAAAGATAATTAGGCAATCCTGACTTCGTCCACTGGCTCCACCTCCCCAATCACAGCAGACCCCATCACACCTGTCTAATTCCTAGATCCCCTCCTCTCCCACCATGAGGACACCTCTATCAATCCTGGAGAAGTGTTTCATGAGGCAGAACCACTGCAAAACACACCAATTAAGTGCAAAGGCCCTCTTTGTCATGAAAATTAAGTTAATCCTCAAAAAGACATTTCGGCCTTGTCACAAAAGACCAGCTGACATCTTGGCAGTGATTCTCGCGTTAACACAGGTGAGAGTGCTGATGAGGACAAGACTGGAATCACTCTGTCATGCTGAGAGCTGAAGCTTTAAAAGGAGGGTGGTGCTTCAAATCATTGTTCTTCCTCTGTTTTCTGCAAGGAAACATGCAGTCATCACTGCTTTGCACAAAAAGGGGCTTCACAGGCAAGGACACTGCTGCTAGTAAGATTGCATCTAAATCAAGCTCATCAAGAACTGCAAGGAGAGAGGCTCAATTGTTGTGAAGAAGGCTTCAGGGCGCCCAAGAAAGTCCAGGAAGCGCCAGGACCGTCTCATACAGTTGATTCAGCTGTGGGATCGGGGGCCGGAGAAAGGTGAGTGCTACCATCAGTCCTTTATCATGCCAACAGTAAAACATCACGTGTGGGGCTTCTCCCAACCATCTGAGAACAGTCTGGTGATAAACAATGCCTTTTCCAGCATGATGGAGGAACATGCCATAATGCCAGAGTGATAACTAAGTGGCTTGGGGAACAAAACTCAAAATCAAAATTTTGGGTCCATGGCCAGGGCGCTCCCCACTCCCACGGAGAACTTGTGGTCAATCCTCAAGAAGCAGGTGAACAAACCCACAAATTCTGACTCCAAACACTGATTACTATCAGTCAGGACCCCCCTCTGCAAAAAAGAAACGAGGACCACAGGACCTGCAGATTCACTGTAATGATTCCTGTAGTTGTTATTCTATTTGAATTTAAATATACCTCTTATTGTTGAATCACTACAATATTAAAATCTCTTTATCTTTATTATTCCAAGAAGTGTTCCACCATCAGGGAAAATAAGCTAAAGGCCGTAGTCTTGAGTTACTGTTGTGAATGGCTGTGAATGTGTGCCACTGAACAGATGTTGCAATAAAAAGATGAAGGTTTGCTTTGCTTTTCGTTCTGGATGTGCAACAGGTGATAAACTAACACCAAGACAAAGACCTTGAATGTGTGAGCAGGAGTCTGATTGACTGTGTATGCTAATTGATGTCAGAATACAGCGAGCAGCTTGTTTAGTCATTGCAAATGGTTTTAGCTTCTTCAATCACAGATATCATGTTAAAGATTACTGGTAGAAGTTATGTTTACTATTTAGTGAAAAGACATAATGTACCAGTATCTACGATTCTGCATGTCTCCAGCTGTCATATTATGTCTTTAAATTACGACCGGTAGTTTTCTTTTATTCCCCCCTGTACCTCAAACTGTGGCCAGTTCATGTGCATGCCAGGGCCATGGGTGTGGCTGAACCACTTCAGATCTTCTTGCGGGCTGGCCGATGTGATGGTGCGTTCAAGGTCTCTGTACACTGTAGAATAACTGTGAGCAGACAGGCAGGATTTAACATACGAGTGATGATCAGCTGGCGATGCGTTATGTATGAACGCGTCTGTCAAACCTTTGGTTCTCTGTGAGGTTGAGGTGGTGTTTGACATCCAACAGCACCTCCCGGAGGAAGCTCAGCCTCTTCTCCTCAAACTGCTGGCACTGATCAAACACCTGCTCCATGCTTTCTATGTAAGGAGGGGTGGACTTAGTCAGCTCCTCCAGTGTCTTCTCATACTTCTCCCTCGCCTGGATTATAAACACACACAAGCAACAGATTTGGACTTAAATTACTGTTAACAAAATTCAAACTACCCCATTTCCCTGTGTAGATTAAGTCTGTTTATGTTGTTTTTTTGTATGTTTGTACGCTGTTTTTGTAGGGACGACATCGCTGGTACTACTGCTAATACTAAAGGTCAATCTTGTACTGCTGAAATCCTCTGTCATTTTTATGCAGAAAGTAGGCGAATGCCTTTAAAACTACAGTTTTTTTTACAACATGGACCTTATTTCTGGCATAAAATACAATAGTTTACTCACCCATATCAATTTTGTGTAATTTGTATTGGTTCGGGAGATAATTAGATCAGCATATATACATATAGTGGGAGTGGCTGGGGCACCGGAACGCGCGAACCAAAGCAGTAGCACTCAGAGATGACATCATCTGGGGTGTGAAGGTCAATCTACAGACTCTGGATGATTATAACAGGTAACTCCGGACTCAATGGTGAATAGCACTAGTGTACGATAACAAAATATTGGTGAAATGAACGAGTTTCGTGGCAGATAATGTATATATGGATGTACACTGATCTAATTATCTCCTGAACCAATACAAATTATACACAAGTTAACAAGTTATATTGGTGAGTAAACAATAGTATTTTATGCCAGAAATAAGGTCCAGGTTGTAAAAAAAATAACAGTAGCTCCCCTTTAATGCTTCCTGTTTTTCATTACGGTGGTCAAATGTGAACTCTGTTAGCCATGGAAGGACATTAGGAATGTGTTTTCAAGCACTAAAAAGAATCATAGTTCAGAAATGTGAAGGTTGACGCAGTAAAAGGCGATTGAAGTCCACTGTAATGATGCAGAGATACAGAGGCGAAGGTGTGGCTTTCAGTCACACATTAACAATGCGACGCTGACTCCAACCCAGAGCCTTAAAATACCCTGTGACCTGATTTGCGTATGTACAAAAACAGATTTGCATAATAACAAATCCCACAGGCCGGCCAGAGCTGTCCTCCTCACCCTCTGTGAGTCCTGTTTGCACTTGTCCACTTTCTCCTGGAGTTTCTTCAGCTGGTCAGCTGTCACGGACGACTCGCCCTTACTGTTGGCCTCTCTCATGGATGCAATCTTCTCCTCTTTGCAGGCCATGTGGTACGACTTCTTGGCAGCTTCGAGCTGAGCGAGAAAGATAATATAAGAGATAAATGAAACAAGAATACGAAGAGCTGCTATAGACAAGGGAGCAGTGACAAAAGATTATCATATAAGGAACAACAGAATATATTTGTCTCAGTCACTGTGTCAGAGTCATGCAAATCATTGTGCTTTCACTAGTGAAATATCTGCTGCCACCTCGACAAGGCGCCACACCCTCACCTCTTTCAGCTTTTTGGCCCAGGGTTTCTGGGCCTTCTTAAAGCCCTCGTCCGCCTCTTTGGTTTCCTTGAATCCTCCCATCATCTGCTTGTGGTAGGCGTCCTTCTGCCAGTTCTTCACCTTCTCAAAGTCCTCGTTCATCAGGTTGTTCTTCACATCCTGGTGAAGATCGCTCACCTTCTCCGCCTCCGTCATCAGCGCTACCCAAGCTCGCTCCACTGTGCCGTACTGAGGCCCTGGTGGAGGGATGAACGGTGACGTAAGGCGTGTTAGTAAGGCACTGAGCATTTTTACTGTACTTTGAAGGAAACCAGCTGATGAATAAAGAACCGCTCATGCATTTGCACAGAACTAATGCAGACTTGCACTACAAGAGAGAGAAACACCTCCCACCTTTGTCCACCAGCTGCCTCCATCTCTTGGACCACTCAGTCAGCTGCTGTGCATAGGCTTTCTCAATTTTGGCACGCTCCTGGATGCAGTTCATTAGGTCATTGCAGAGCCGATGGCCGTCATCAATCCGCTTCACTGTGCGTTTGTAGTTTCCAACCTTTTATTAAAAGATAATCAACATTAAATGTAGCTTCTGGGCCAATTCATATATGTGTTTTACAGGTACAAGCCAAAAAAGGATGCACCTAAATAAGGGGCCCTGTTCTGTGACTTAAATGCAGACGCCCCTCTTTGTTTCCTGCAGGGATAAACTCTCTGTATATTAGGCTAGTTGTTGCAATCCTACCCTACATTATGTCCCCATTCGGACTTAAACCCTGGGCGATTCAACCACAGTTACACGTGTGAACTAAGCCAAGCCAGATGAAGGATGCCTTTCAGATCAGATCACTCAAAAAACGTTCTTGTTAGCGCTATAACAATAGCAACTGGACATGTTTTTGTGAAGACCTTTCATCCACGTAGCTTCTTCAGTTCTAAATGACTAGAGGGGAGTTTAGGTTTTTATTTTGGAACATCTGTGAGTTTGATGTTGGTGCTTCCTATCTATAAACTCACCTGAAACTAGCGCTAGAGAACTGCTGATGTGCAAAAGAAGTTACAACCCAGTTTAATCTAAACCTCATCCTCTAATTGCAGGTCAGGATTGGGTCATTTAAAGACCCCAGCCATGTGAGTTTCAGGTGGACAACACCCACAGATGCTTGTATGTGCGGCGACAGCGTAATACGAGAGTGTGACAATAAAGAAGAATAGGAGAACAAATGAACATGAACATCGGGTAAAGCAGACTGGCGCGGGTGGAGATTCTTGTTTTCTCCTTAGGCTCAAGAGTCAGCAGAAACTAGAGGATTCATGACACCATCTGATGATATATGAGGACATGTTTAAAAAGAGCTTGAATGCACTCCAGCAAGGAACCTTTCCTCACTGCTCACGCTAAGTCACCTCTCAACTTCTAAAAATACAAAAGGATGTGTATAAAAAACAAGGAAGATCTTGTGTTTATATGACTTCCACAGTATTTAATTAAAATAAGAAACTTTTTTGGTAGATTTTATAATATATTACTGAATGACTCAAACTGCTTTGTACCACCTCTGTGTGAGATGCCACTTTAAAAACAAACTCTTCTCTAGCCTGCAGGTGATGCACTGAATATGGAGGAGGGAACAGCAGGGAACAGTCTACCGCTGCTGCTGCTGCTGCTGCTGCTGCTGTGTGGAGTTATGCAACTAAAGCAGGGGCTGGGTTAATGTCATGTAATTTACAACTCTCAACGGACGCAGGGGCAGCAACCTCCCAGAGAGCAGGTAGCTTCACCCAGAGACAGAGCCACAGAGACCCTGCTCGCTCCGTTCATTTTGGGCCTTCTAACGGCGAACATAGGGAACATATTTACACCCAACTCACCCTGATAATGACATTCAACATTAAACGAAATCTGCTGGGCTACAAATGCTTGCATTCCACACCAGGCCTCTGCTGCTCCGGCGGCAGCCAGCCGAGTCAGCAGGCAGCTCTGCCGCAGCTTCACTGTAATGCAGTGACTGACCGTGATGAAGTGACTGTGAGCTGAAAGCAAACACCTTTGCTGTTACAGCTGATTCCTGAGCACACCGCCAGGCTGCTGAGACACAACCAGGGCAAAATACAACCGAGCGGAGCCTGAGAGGAAATCGATTGTAAAACATGAGCCTAGGAACTGACAGCACTTCTCTTTGTTCTAAAGCGCCCGCCGAGAACATTCATCATAAATCCACCTGAACCTACAGCCGCTTCACAGTCTGCGTTCTCTGTTGTTTGAGATGAGGTAAATGTTTTCCTGCTCCGGATGCTCTCATATATAATGGATGAGCTTCTGGGATCTTGTTGCTCAAATTACTCAGGACTGTTTGTGCGCAGGAAAGGTTGTTGGTGATGTAATGACAAACAACATATTGCTTTTCTGTCTCTTATGTGACGACAATCTGCTGCTTTCCCCTATTTTTTTTTTGATATTCAACAAACTAAACTAATAATTAATGAAGAACACATTTAAGAGACTAAAATCTCCACAAGGGCCAGATATTTTACCACAGGGACAGCCTGAAGCCAGACGAATTTCCTCGCCCACAATTATTTTGTGGTCTGGATCTTCTCCTCTAGGAAACGACTGTGCTCAGGCAAACATCTACCGGGTCAATCTAACCGTCTGGGTGGGGTTTATATGATAGGTATTATCAGTGACGTAGTAATCCACGTCAACTGGGCGCTGTGGGAGTTGATTTTGTTTACAACAAAATGTCTCTTATTGGTTTTAGGACTACCCAAGTGTGTGCAGAGGTGTGTTTATTGCCCCGTAATGAAATCCTCGTGGTGTGTCACCAGACTCTTATTCTGGCGAGAACCGAGTTTAGCCACTCCGCTCCAGGGCCGCATCGTTAATCAGTTACAGTTTTCTGTGACATGATGTGGAACTGTGTGATGCGTGTCACTGTCTGCGCTATTTCCATTCATGCAAATGTCACACTACACAATATTTTGGTTGCTGTGTCAGATTAGGCGACAATAGAGACATACATCCTTGTCCTGACTTGGCCGAGAGACATGAGAGAGAAACAACCAATCTTTGCTTCCCATATTTAATGCAAACAGATCAGTAAATGGGCTGTGTTTGCAGCAAAGAAAGAAAAAAAATAAACAGTTCATCGAGCATACAGGACCATCATTTGACGTGTCGTATGCAGACGAGTGGCTTGGGTTTGTGTTGGCAGGCGTCACAGACATGTTGTGGAGGTTCTCAAAAGGTTTTGAAAGGAGGTTAAAGTAGTCACGAGGCACAACAGATGCCGCGTCAGACAACACGGGATAAAACGGTCGCTCATTTACACTCTACGTCTTTCACGTTGGACTATTTTTGTGTCAGCATTGTGTTGTCCGAATTCTGCCCTACAAAGACCCTAACGCTGTAGACATGCAGTTCCACAGAAATGAGCTGTGATTTCTCTGCTTGGCAGTAGTGTGTTTTCGCTTTAGTATTTCCGGCTGCTTCTCCAGCTGAAACGCTCTGTTACAGGTTGAACGGAAGATTTCAACGGCCGAGTTCAACTCGTTGATAAATAATCGTACTAGAACGTTTGTCATTATTATTTCTCATAACTGATCAGTGGTGTGTGCAGCATCCAGAGCAGCTATCCTTGATTTATGTGCCAGTCTGTGCTGACACACATAAACGAGGCCCCTCATCTTTCCTCACGACTCCCAGATGAAATAGGTTCACAGGGAGTTCATCAACACACCGCGTAACTACCCAGTTAGGTTTAATCTGCCACGTTGTCTCACCTCCCAGAAACTGTCCGTGGTCTCCTCCTGGCTGGCGAACTCGTCGTAGGCTCCAGACATGGTCCCAGATTTGGCGCGGTGGCTTCAGGTCGTGGCGGTCTGCAGCAGAACAAAGCTCCTCATGCACTGTAATAGGAACAGAAACAGAGATGGGAGACATGTAACAACTCCCCCAAACTTAAAAATAGAAAATAAGCTGCAAATAATGCAGCCTCAGATTAGATTCAGTAAAACAATAGTGTCTACTTAAACAACGTGCCGTAATGAAGCTGACTGAAAATGCATGCATGTCTCGACTTCTGTAATCACATCAGTCTTAATATAAAAGCTTTGTACAAGCTGTTTTTTGCAGATGCTAACGAAGCGAATAACAAACACGAGATAACAACTAAACAATGAGGACGGCCTTCTGACAAAACTGTTATCAGCGTGTGAAACGCCAGCCGCGGCCACCACAGCTTCTGCTGGAATACTAAATATCATCAGACAGATTATGTGACTGGGATCTGATTAGGATTCGCTCTGGGTTGTTATGTTGTTTTGACTGTGAGGTCATTTCTGCCGCAGGGCTCAGTTAAATAACCCGAAATGCTGAGGCACGGGCCATGTAAGCTGTGATGAATGACATTTTGAGAAATATTGGCTTTCTTTCTGAGAGTTGGATCAATACTGCTCTCATGTCTCTTGCTAAACATGTAGCACATAGATTGGCTTTGCAAAGTGGAAACGGGAAAAAAAAAACCCAGCAAGACTGGTGTAAACAGGACAATCCACCTACCAGCACAATTAAAGCTCACTGTGACAATAAAACACGTCATATCAATAAGAGCAAGATGCCGACTTTTGTTTAATGGGCAGTTTATGTTTTGAAGGGCTGCGTGAGACAAAAACAAGTGAAAAAGTAGGCCAACTCAGAAGTCTCACCTGTTTAAATTACATCAAGACTTAAAGTCGTGCATAATTAACAACATGGCCGCTTTGAGTAGTAGGTGGGTCACGTCACAGGTTGCTAGTGGAATGACTTTGCATTACTCTGTTTCTACCTCTTCGCCCAGATGTTTATCAGCTGGGAAATACAGCCAGAGCTGCCACATTCAGCTTCAAAACTGCTCTTCAGGTAATCTATGGGTGTAGTCGTCTTTATGTGAAGTGGATAAAAAGCGTAAGTATCCCTGCATGTGATCAGGAAATAGTCTGGCATTTATCTCCCTGGGATACCAAAGCATTCCTACATTTACACAGAACAACCAAACCCGATTTAATGTGGATATCTAACACGCAAACAGTTTTTGTTGTAGTTGTTGCTAATTTCTAGGGGATGGGTATCATGCCGATACAGGCATTTGGAGTTATTTATTTTAGTTCTACCATGAGCCAAAACCAGGTCCCTGTAGAAGAAGAAGAAGAAGAAGAGGAACCAAAATCACCTGATTAAACTAGTCTGCTGTGTGGAGTAAAGTATACTCTGGAAAGTAAAGTCAGACAGACAGCATTTTTTGAAATTGTGCAATGCGGATGTTTGGCGAGGTGGTAGTAAGAGATTGTCAGTCAGGCGACTGTGGCTCAGCAAGTAGAGCGGGTTGTTCACGAACCAGAGGGTTAGCGGTTCGATCCCCGGAATGTGCCACATGCCGAAGTGTCCTTGAGCAAGACACTGAACCCCCAGTGTGAATGTGTGCATGTTTGTGTGAGTGAATGGGTAGATGTGTCTCTGACTGTAAAAGCGCTTTGAATACCAATGGGTAGAAAAGCGCTATATAAAAGCAAGGCCATTTACCATTTACCATTTACTACCACCAACAAACAAAAAACATATCGTAAAACAGAATAGATGGAGTCCACTCAGGCAAAGGCTGCTCAGAGACAACCACAAACACTGCACACTGCGTTCAAAAGAAGAGAAAAGTTTCCTTGAGATAATGTGAAGGCGAAAAATATTACAGACAGGGTTACGGAGCTTATGGCATTAAATGACCAGCCCATTTTTTGGAAAAGAGCTTCTGGAGCCAAGGTACAAGGTACCCTCTTGACGCTAAATCAACTTTCACAGGGATATATTAGACTTAATTAGAAGTATAATAAGAAAACCTTTATGAATCTCCCAGGGAGAACTTTTTGTTTAGGATCTGGACTCGAATTGGACAAAAAAATAACCAAAAAAAACCTTGATCTAAACATGACTAATAACGTTGACCAAACAGGAATGAAAGTGGTACCAATCTTCTTATTTAAGTCTTAAATTTAACTCTTAAATAAGAGCAAGATGCCGAACTTTTCCTTGTTAGATGTACCGCACACGGTAAGTATTAAATACAGAAGAATCCTGCCCAAGTTATTTTCATGTTCCTTTCTTTATATGTAAATCTAACTGACGCCACCACCTGATTAGAATTGGAAAGCAGACACGATTATTGTCTCACAATTAATAAACAAAAAAATAATAATAATACTCAAAGCCAGAGGTACTGATAACTATATGATGCAGTAAAGATAGATATGAAGCAATAGGAAGAGAAGCAGGAGTGATGTGTTTTGATAGGAGGTCAGGGGGAGGGGTGGGAGCTGCATGGGTATTTGGGTCAACTGTGGACCAGAGGATGAAGCATCACTGTTGACAATGAAAGGCAAAAAAGATGAAATGAGGAGTTGAGAGGAGTGTTAAAAAAAAAAAAATCCACAAAAGCTGGTAAATTGAGGGGAATTTCCACAGTGGTCTGACATTCAGGGTAAAACAAACACTTGAGCAGCAGTGCAGCGTGGCGAGCAGAGATGAAGTGTTTATCATGCTTGGTTAATCCATTAGCTGCATGCCGAGAGGGGGGCTTTTGTTCAGGGTAGCCCTTTGCTTTGCTCACATAAAGACTGGTAACAGCGTAGGAAAAACAACCGAAGACACAGTACGGATGTACAGTTAAAACTGAGGGACAAGGACATCATGAATCTGACTGTATTTCTGATTTAGAGTGAAAATATGATTCAGTTTTGCCGTGTAGATAAACAATGCACCGATACCTGCCTGTACACACACAAAAAAACTCAAACACTAGCAAAACCCTCCAAGGTTTAGTTACCATCGTTCTTTCCTCCTCCTTCCACAGAACAACCTGCCGTCTGAGATCAACATCCTCAAAAACAAGAACGTGTATCTGGACTCCCCATCCCAGAGCTAAAGCAAGTGCACAGACATCAGAAAGCACACCACCACAACTCCACAGCGACCAGCCGCATCAACCCGCGAAGAGAGCGAAAAACTCGAGACAAAGGCCGTCAAGACGGGGACAGCGCAGCCCCCCGTAAAAGCAACAAAAGCTTACCCCCAGTCCTCCATTAACAGCAGCTAAGGCTACAGCTAGGAGAAAAGAGACACGTGGGCTCCTCCAGCAGTCACCCCCTCTCCTCCTCCTGTCCTCCTCACCTCCCACTCCTGTCTGTTTATTTCTGCCCAGCGCTGCCCGACCGTCCTCTCTGACTGACTGACTGACTGACTGACTGAGCATCAGTGAGCAGAGCAGAAGAAGAGGAGCCGCTCACTCTGGACTATGATCTAATCTGCAAAATTCATGTGTGGGATAATCCTGTGTGGTGTTGTGCTCGAACGGCTCAGACGGAGTCAAAGAGGGGGTAGGGTTGGAGGGCTGCTGTGTATGAGGCTCTGCTGTGAATACATGATGTGTTCAGGGACCCAGCTTTAATGGAACCAGTGAGAGAGAGAGAGAGCATCTTAGCCTCTGTAATGACTTTAAGTGACCAAAGTAAGATTAAATAGCAGAAAAAATCTATTAAGGGGATCACAAGCATCACAAAACAGGTGCACCGTGACCACTGAAATACCACTGATGTCAGTAATCATGGATTTTTAAGAAAGGCGAGGACACAGATGAAGGTTTTTTTCTGCTTCCAGCTTTGAGGTAGTTCATGCATGACTGTTAAAGTTAAGTCGTTCAAGCATTGGTCCATGACTCCATCCTACATTGGCCTTTGACTACAGCTCTGCAGTTCATCTCTCCTACATATACAGCCACCTCCTGCAATAGTTAATAATGTCTCCTACGGTTCATTTATTCCAATGGTATGAGTCTCAGGGTTTATGGTCTTTGGGGCTGTCAGTGTCATGCCACCGCTCGCTCTGAAATCAATGGTGAAATCTGACTCCGGCGGTCAAGGCGTCAAGCATCTAAAAAGTCTGTAATTCTACTGTATGACCACACTGTGCAAGGTAATTATGAAATGATGAAGAATTAAATTGACCTCACTGAGCACCGACTTGCAGGGATGAAAAAGCCATAGCAGAAGTTCCAAAATCCGCAGTTCCTCAAGTGGCCACTCGAGGCAGGCTCCACATGTAGCTCAGTCTTTATATTAAAAAAAAACTGCTTTCCCCGTTGAGTTGTATGTGGGATGGGTTTTGAAATAATTTACCTGTTTAAGTTGTATTGAGACTTTAGTTATATGTCATTTAAGTAACGCATAGGTGCTCACAAGTTAGCTAGCTGTCTGCCTCAGCTTCATTCACGCGCCACCTCTTTCATATTTAGTAGAGTTGGTCTTTCTCTCAAGGGATGCAACTTCAAATCCATTTAACATTAAACATATTCTGAGAAGCAGGAGAGAAAAGGGCGGAACAAGAGACTGTTTCAAGATTAGCCTCCAGGAAAAAGACAAGTATCGATTAAGTAATGGGAGATAACGACAATATCACTTGGAGCATGTTGAGGGAGAAGGTGAGTCTAAGATAGGTACTGTATACGTAAGCTGTCTGGAATTTGCCTGACGCCCAGAGCACGCCGGTGATGTTGACATGGCAGTCATAAAGTGAATAATAATTAACTTATCATTACATTCAGATGAAAAGTTAAGCCATTCAGCTGCACTGTGTGAATAGTTGAATACAGAGCCAAAGGAAAATGTAAAAGACCCCTTTGCTAACGCTCAGATCTGAAACTGAGGACATTTTGCTCCGGTCCTTGTCCGCCAAATCCAGAGCTTTCCAAAAAACAGCACATCGACTGAGAGGGACCTCTGTCACAGTGTCAGCTGCAGCTCCATCGACCTGCCAAGCAGACTGGCATGAATCACAGTCTGATGTCCACTAACTGTCACAGTTTAGACAAGACCAACCACAGAGAGTGGTGAGGACGAGCAGTAAGTCTCTGCAGACTGTCCAGCTGCATGACAAGGGCTGAGCTGTGAACAGGACAGGTGAGGCGGAGGACAGACAGGCCACCAGAGGTGACTGCTGGGGTTAGGATGATGATGATGATAGCAGATGATAGATTCAACATCTCATTCCTGTGTGTTGCCAACCTCAGTCTAAGTATTTCCAGATTTTTTTGAGTATATTCACAGCATAGCAGGCCTCGCTCCGTCTGCAAAGGCTGTACACAGCGTGAAATCGGAACAATATGTGCTACAAAGCCGTATACCCCAGATAATGTGGGAAACTGCGCCACTTTTTCTATTGATAGTAAAGCTCTCAATGGAAATACAACAAAGTCACAGAAATAGCTGCAAAAAAGTAAAGAAAAGGCTGATTTAAAGATATTTAACTAGTTCAGCAAGTGTAAAATCTGAATAGGTGGTTCTAAATATACTGATCAAGTTATTTGTGCGTTTTAAAGTCTGGGAACAGAACTGACATGGAAAACAGTCTGATAGAAAAGGAAATAATCCAACAAAAAATAAAAAAACATCCTGCATCCTGACCGACACCCATAGACTTGTTTGAACGGTTAGATGTAAGTGTTCAGTGTTATGGCGATCGATCTCAAAGTAACACAGCGGTTTGATCATCTGATCTGAATGAAGAATCCTTGGACCATGGATTAAGAACGTCAGCAGATTTAAATATGTTTTTTTTTAAAACTGCTCAAGATTTGCTCTTGTTTCACAATGAGAAGCAAAGACATATGAATTCAAACCGATAACGCTGTTTGTCTCTTGTCAGTGCATCCAAAATAAAGGCAGCAGCAATGTGAGGTGCTACTACACTACTACAGGAAGCGTAGAAGCACTTGTTTGATGGTCGATGTAATCAATCTTACCTAATCTGAAATGTTTACTCATTATCTTAAGAGTATTTGATTTGGTCACTGTAAGCTATATGTGCGAAAACATCGCAGCTACAATATACAGCAGTAACCGTAAAACTTACATTAAAGAGACAGATTGATTAATGATGTCCGCTATCTATTGTATAACATCTTCCGAACACACTCGCACACACACACATCCTGCGTCCCTCTGAGGAGCTGCCCTCCGAGCTCAAACGCCTCCTCCCCGCAGTTTGCTCGGCCACAGCGTTCAGACGGACAGATGTGCCGCCGCTGCTGCCCTCATCACATTCGAGTCTCCTATATTTAGAGACGCGATCATCAATAATTCACTGCCCTGTGTAAACGGATAGAGGAGATGACCAACCTGACTCACACCGAGAAACTCTTTAAGGTTTGATGTAATCTCATGTCACCGTCAGGAGGCTCATATAATACGGCTGCACTGCGACAGCACTCAGAGGAACGTAAATGTGGTTTGCACCTTGAGGACTGTTTGGTATTTGCATCGTTTCGTACTGCCAACTTAGTTTACGGAGTACGTAACTCCAGCCCTGCACAATATCCTGAACTGTGTTGTCAGGAAAAAAACATGAATGTGAACGAAGAAAGATAATCTCTCCTCTCTCAACGGCGGTTATAATTGCAGAGGAAGCATCGCTGAGAGACACTTAACCCTGAGCTGCTCTCACCGCGTGTTATTCTGCCATTTCCTGCCGCTCCATGAATGAACAGTTTGCAAACAGTGGAAAAAGAAAACGTACGAGTGCAGGGTGCAACAAAACGATTTGGCACAAAACAAGGCAGCCTCAGCTTAAACGCCCACATCTCTTCGGTATTCCATTTTCATCAATAATAGACACAAGTTACCTTAAATAGCTATTTTTAGCAGCTACAGCTCCTAGAAAGGGCAATCGATGGCTAATTGATTGGTTTGAGCAAAACGCTGTTCGCCAACTCAGAGGCCAATTATCCACACAGGAAACAGGGCCGCAGATAATAAGAAGACTGGAAAATAAATAAAAGAGGGAAGAAATTACACATCTCATCATCAGACATCTCATATTTATCAGATTATAAACAGAGGTCCTAATGTTAAATCGGTGCAGAAGTCATTTAAAGTACATGCTTTCAATTACAGGTCTGTATGTACTGAAAACAACTCCGAACTTGATTCGACACAAAGTCTACAATTTTCGACTAAATACAAGCGGCGGTCTAAAGGGAGGCATTCAAACACATCGCTACGGATCAGAGCAGTTACCGAACCTGTTCTCTCCTCTTTGCGGCCGCGCAGTCCTCGACAGCGTCGCCCCGAGTAATTTCCGACAGGCTTCGAGTGAGCTGACACCTGAGACTGAAAGTCAAAGAGCGCCTCTGCTCACCTGCAACCATGACACTGTAACACGCCTCTTCCACACACACACACACACACACACACAAAAAACAAGAATGAACTTTGACATATCCCTGAGAAGACACATTAGGTCATCAATAATTAGCTAGCTGTGAGGGAGGGAGGTGAGTATGGGCACTCCCTTGTCATTCCTAAGACCAGGTGGAGAATAGAAAAGATAGAGTAATGGAATAAGTTTCTTGTCTCAAAGATTAAGACGGGCAGGAAGGGCAGACATCCCATGAGACAGGCACACAGGTGGTAAGATAAAGCCTGTTCTGAGGAGGACAGACAGGGATCAGTTTAGATGCATCCACTCAATCAATACAAATTTGCTGATGTGAAGGTTGAACAGTCTGACTAAAAAATGCTAGAGCCCTACTCCTAGACAGACATGAAAGTATAATGTGCAACATCTGGGGACAAATACACGAAGCTCTTCAGAGCAGACTGTACATGTGTCCTGACAACAGACGGAGCTACTTCAACAGAGGACATCGACCTGCACGGACGCTGCACAGAGCTAGACAATCTTTCTGGCACAAAAGACTGAAATGAAGCCAGCTGTACGTCCACTCAGACAGATACTCGTCTCCCCAGCGTGTGCCATCTGTGTGTCATCCAATCACGCTTCTCCCCGTGGGGCTCGCTCCATTTGACCCCGCTGTAATATCCCATTATTGCAGGAAGTAATTTACGGCCATTGTGCAGTCAAAGAGGAACCGCAGGTCTGGTCTTATTCCACCCATGTAGAAAACACAATCTTATAACTGGGTCTGTTTTCCTGCAGATCCTTTTTATTAACGCTGCAGGGCACTTCTGTCGGAGATGCACCAGGGACAGAGATTGCTGGTATCGGTCATTGGAAATCTTTTAATTATTGGGATTTATTTAATATTTAGTGGGAAATTGCATTTCTTTATCACCAAAAAAAAGTCAATCTACAACTGTGAGCACAATTTCACGATAATAAAAGATAAAATGATCTGATAATCGAGTTATAAGGGGTACACGTTTGATTATGATTATGGCTAGAAATGCGGGAATTTAATCCAAACTCAGTGAAGCTTGCTGGAAGCATGGTATTCATATAATTTGATGCAAATCAAAAGAAACTTTCTTACTGTGGGCTGTATTCACAATTTTTCTCGAAATTTGAGCGGTTTTCCGCTTAAATATTGAGACTGAAACTCAGACTGATATCAATCTTGGTTCACTTATATTTGGAATAAGCCTTTAACACAAACTGTGGACTTCTGTGTAATTGTGGCAAACATCAGGAGACATGCAATGTTTTTCATACAGGTTCAGGGCTAGCAAAATGACACAGATGCAGTACTGCAAATGGCCACTTGAGGGTGGCATGTTAAGTGGTCTCGACTACAACACCACAGCCTGGTGCGAAAATTATGTAAATGATTTGTCTTGGTCTTGCTAACTGAATGAGTTACATTTCATATATCTCACAATTTAAATCATGATGTTTAACATTATACATAATTAAATGCATGGCTGTTTTGAGTGACAGGTGGGTACTGCAAGAAGTCCCTTGTTTAATGTCAGTGTGTTTGACAATAATCTGCATCTGTCCCTCTTTAATTCAGCATAAACATAATATTTGTGCTATAAAATAAAAAGAGATTGCAGTGCATGTGTGCGGTTTTAAAACCCATTTAGTGTCCGGAGCACAGCCAGTTTCTCAAAGTTTAAATAATTCAATCGACCTCTGTGCTCTCCATCCCGGGTCATTTGTAATCAATAAGCCCCCCTTCTTTTTCTTTTTCTTTTTCTTTTCTTTCCACTGTCCAGAGCAGACAACCAGTGTGACAGGGCGCTTATTGAATCCTCTGGTTCAGCTGCTGGAGCCAAAGTGTGCACACGCTCCAAGCCCGAGGCTGGCGGCGGCGCGGGAGTCTCAGCGGGCGAAGATGGAAGTGATTCATTCAAAGACGGCGCAGCTGCTAAAAGCTATGAGAGACACACACGGCCGGGCACACACACAAGACTCTGTTGTTGTTCTGATGAATGAAAACTCTTCAGGCTGCAAGGACAGGGAACGACTCCATCTGTGACGCAATCAGGTGCAAACTATGCAAGTGAAAACTGAACACCTACAATATCTACTTTGTGCTCTTTAACTCGTGGGGCGAGGAGCCGTATTTGGTAACTTCCACACAGATTTTAAATTGCGTCCCTGCGCCTCCCAGTGAAGTTGGGAACCATGAGGTTTTCATCTCATCTGACATTCTCAGGTCAGATGGGGTCTGCGAGGTCCACCTCTGCCTGAACGCTGAGCAAAGAAGTTATGGCACCAAGAAATTCAGTTTCTAGCAGCATCATTACACAGAGACAGGAGGAATTACAGTCAGCAAACCACTGCTGTTCCACAGAGTTACTGAGAAAACAATCAGTTAATCTGTTGACGACATTATTGTCTCTGAAAAATATAATTTTCAGGCTCTCGGTTGAACAAAACAGTAATTTAGAGGCCTCATCATGCACTCTAGTACATCATGATGTGTGACTAGCTTCAGACATTTTATGTCTAAACAATCGTCAGCTGAATCACGAATGAAAGCAATTGTTAGCTGCAGCTGTCATCTATATGTGTGCATTGGCAAACGTGTACACACTACAGACTGTATATCTACGGTACACTCACACACAGACCTCCATCTTTGACAAACCCAGTCGCTATGGCAACATCAAGCTCTCCTCCTTCCTCCTGGCTCCAAAGCACTTCACTGACGATAAATCTGATGCACTGGAGGAGCAAAGCAAACCTCAGAGGAGCAAAGCAAACTTGATTTATTCACGCTCGGTAAAGTGGAAGAGTCGTGTCGACTTAGGAAGCTGCATTCGCTCAATGGAACTCCAAGCTCGAGGCTGACTTATGTTAATGAAACTAGTCTTAAGAGCAAGCCTGCGGTCATGCTGCAGGGATTTTTATCTTGGGCCTTCATGAAGTAAAGCAGCATCTACCTGGACTGGCCTCACCTCAAGTCAGAGATGTTAGTTTGGAACAAAATACTTATGACTGATTTGAAGGATTTTAATGGGCAACAATATTTTGTATTTAACAAAAAAAAGATTCAAATAAGAAGAGAAGCCATTCCTTTCTTTAATCATATCAGATACTCTAGATTTATCTTGGCACCACTTGGGAGGCCATGATCCCCAGGGATCATTAAGACTGCAGCTCATAAGTATTTGCATTTCTGATTAACCTGAAAATATTCAGTTCACAGTCACAATACTAATAAAAGTAGCCAGAAAGATATTGTGTCTTTTTTGCTTGAAAAATCAAATAAAGGAAAGGTTTAAGATATCTCTGAGATTGATAAAAAAAAAAAAAAACCTGCAGCCTGAAGTGTCTTCCCTGATGATGTGTACTGTGCAGCCTGCAGGTTAGATTCTGCTGATTCAGGATCTATAAGCAGAGATTTAGACACTATAGACACAATGGGAAGACAGATGTAAAAAATCTCATACCTGCAAATAAAACACAAATTCAAGCGATGTTCCTGAAGACATCACAAAAAAAAGTTCCACAAAAAGCAAAAATAAATCTGTATCATGTATTAAATCATAGCCGTGTTCGTGCTTCACGTCTTTCCTTCTCTCGTCTCCAGCGGTCATTTCAGTTACGTGAGAACAAAAACACAGGGCAATAAATTATATTTTACCCCTCAGAAAAGAAAGACACGCAAAATGGATTTGTGCAGCTTTTACGCAACTCTTATCTCACGTTGCAAATGCCACTCGACAGCGGTTGCATAACACAGCTGGGTATGCTCTGGCATTTAATGACAGCTCAGATCTTTTCCAAGTTATCATAACAAGTAAAAAACAAAAAAAACAAAAAACAGAATATTTTGATGTGTGAAACCGCTCTGGATAGAAATGACGGAGGATGCAAACCCTAGGCTTTTCATGAAATGTATCCGGCCTTTCTCCCATGATCCCCTGTGAGGATCCTATCTCAGGCTCCAATTACTTTACAGTTGAAGGCAAAGCCGAAGCTCTCGTCTCTTGACATTCAGCCTGCAGGCCTGAGCCACTGAGCGTGCACACGGGAAGCTTTAAAAGTGCGGACGCAACAAGCCGATATCAGAGAACTATGGGCTAGGACGGCCAACTGGGACGCTCCCTTGCATCCCCTGAGTCTGGACTTAAATGTTGCAGCTCAAAGATTAAATCCAACAGCCAGCTGGCACATATGTTCAGCGCCTGCCTGCTGAAGGAATGACCTCTTCATACCAGCAGGTGGCAGTAGTCTGTATTCATTATTCAAAATGCGAAACAGGAAGAGCTACTACTAGCTGATAAGCTACGAAGAGCTAAACACTGACTAACCTACGATCACAGACACTCGTCAACATCATACATCGAAATACACACCAAACCCAGTCATCCCTCTTTCAGGAGAGCAGCATGTAACTCCGAAACCTATTTAACTCTGTGCTAATTCTCAAAGCAACACAGGCAAAATTAGAATTTTAATTGCGCTGATCCAAAGCTCAGACAAAACTGGGAAAAGGCTTAGGTTGTCTGAAGCTGAAGGGACTAACAGAAAAGAATTGGCACGCTTAATTGCTTTCGTTCAATCATCTAACATCAGGTGCACCAGATGTGACGTGACAAGCTTGTAAGTACAAATGAAAACAGGAGGCAAAGTGTTACGCCTGTATTTGCCCACTGGGAATAACATACCCATGATTGTTTAGAGGGGCTGGGAGAAAAGACGGTGTAGGCTTTGGTCTAATTAATTGCATTAGCAATGACGCTTCATGTGTCATCCCTCCCACAAAAGGGCAGAGTTAAACAGAGTGCTGCAAATCACATGAGTGTCCCTAATTTGACACATGAATTAATCCAATTAGATACTCAAATAAAAGCACTTTACCATGTGTGCACTCTTGAATCCACTCCAGCCTTTAAACAAATCTCATCAATGCTATGTCCATGAAAGTATGAATGTTGCTTCTGTGATTCATGATATAAATGATTCACTCTCTCACGGCGAGTTGGATCTGAAATGAGCTTCATAATAAACTCTACACTCTGTGGACTGCAAATCCACTGAGTGACATTATTGAACCATTTTCTACACTGCTGGAGAGAAGCCAGCCAGATGGACTCTTTGGACACACAATCCTGTTTGAATAATAATGAACTGTCTAATCTGTAAATGTGAGAAATGAGTGAAAATGATCCAGTGTAGAACACAAATGTGCACAGTGTACAACAATACCTAAGCAGAGAAAACATCGGCCCTTCACATCTGAGAAGCTTGTAAATGTTTGCTTGAAAAATGGCCGTTTGTGAACAGTGGCATCAATCAATTAGTGACTAATTAAATGGAACTACTGAGAAAGACTAACGAAAACCATAAAATGTAATTTTCTGCTCAAGTACACAAGCTGGTGGAAATTACAGCACCAGTCTATTCGGTTTGTCAAGGTGAAATAGAGTGACTTTAAATGAGCAGTCCTATTTACTACTCAGGTGGGTAGCTTGTGAGGTAGAAAAAAAATAAAAATAAAGTGAGGAATATTCTGTACCTACCTTTAACACGTTTCTGAAAAGGAGGGGTTGCATCCTAACAGTTTACACCATGACTGGCCAGTTGTACAGTTACACAACTATTTATTTTAATTTGAAAAACACTGCAAATGGCTTCAAGGAAACACTGGAAGGAATTCATGATGACCTCTTTACAGCTAGACTTCTTGTGTGTTCCAGCTAAGGCAAAGTACCACCCTCACACATTTCTTCTTGTCAGTCCTGGGATTCAAACTAGTGACCCTTCAGTTCCATGTCCACTACTACCACAAGCTGAAAATTTGCCACAAGAGATGCTGCACTTCTGAACTTGAAATCAGTGAATGGCCCTTTAAGTTTTTTAGCTTTTTAAAGGTCCAGTGTGTAAGATTTAGTGTTGAGATTGCCCACTAAAACCAACTAAATACCCCTTGCCCAACACTCACAGTGTGCAGAATCTTTGCCACTGAAACTGCAGAAAACAAACTCAACATACAAACAAAAATGAACTCTGAGGAAGAAGACCTGCTCCCTATGTAGCTATGAGACCTTTATTACAAGTTAATGAAAACACACCTTAAGACTTTTGTTTTTAAAGGTCCAGTGTGCAGGGTTTTGTGACATCTAGTGTTGAGATTGCAGAGCGCAACTGAATCCAAGTGTGTTGGCATTAGGGGGTGAGGCATAAATCAAACTTGAGATCTTTACACAAACTTGTCCACGAATCATAGCAGCATGCTGTACTGTGCAGAATGATGAGAGTTCAGAACCGTGGACAGAACTCAGTCGGAGCCTCTGTTGAGGTGAAAGGTCAGCAACTCTGAACCGATCCACCACCAGCTGCTCTCCAGCGATAAATCAAAGAGATGTGCAGGTCTGGAGGAAGCAGGCTCTCCCCAGAGACAAGCGTTTTTGACTACAGACCACCCTCCCTGCCCTCTGCTGCATCCTGCACAACCTGCTGCTGGCTCTCCAACTCTTACCCTGGGGTCTGCATATAAAATCCCACTAATAATATTAAACCTATTTACCTACATGGAGCTGTGAACGTGCAGATCTGGGCTCATCTTTATGTGAAGTGAGTGTCACGAAGCAGGAGCACAGGCTGGCAGAGGTTCAAGTTACATCCCCTGCACAAACTGCAGGTTTTAGGAAAACATGGAGGCACCAGCAAATAATGAGAAAGAATTCACTTTTGAGTGTATGCACATTCATTTAGTCTCAATAAGACCGGGTAATGCTGTCTGTTCATATCGATGGCAGATGCAACGGTGCAGCAATATTTGCAATAAATTAGGCTACTTCATCATTATGCTAGCTGTTGACAGATGATCCGAGGATGATCAAAAAAGTCAAGAATAACATACCTAAACGAAATTAGAATCCAGTTGCTTTAAAGATCTCAATGTGTGATCATGGTGTTCATCAGCCGGGACTGTCTCCGTCGTACAACCAGTGAATGAGTCGCTGAAAGGAGCCGCCAGATGGGGGATGGTCCGGGAGCTGAAGTCAAGTTAGCATAGCTATCCAGTGAGACTTCCGGGAGGCTCTTTCAAAATAAACGCATTACAGGAAACGTCGCAACAAAGGGTCGAAGAGAAACGCAAAGTTAAAAAGAAAAGAAATAACAACAGATATCGTTTTTTCTTCTTCTATCATAATAGTAATAATAATATATCTTATTAGTATTTATTTATTATTATTTTAGCCATTTATTAACGTTGTCAACAAATGTGCTGTCTTTCCACTTATAAATTAACAAGTACTTTCACTGACTGACATGTGTGTTTGATGATGTTGAAGGAATATCAAATGAGTGCACTGGTAATAATTTATTTTATCTAGACAAAAATATCTTGATTGTGCTACATCGATGTTGTCTCAGATATGCAACCAGTGTTCCCATTTCATCATACGTGCAGCATCAATCAGAATCAATCATAATTTTATATGTACAGTATGTATTGATATATATATATATATAAAGAGCTTCTTAAACTCCAGTGCATTTGTAGTTGAATGCACATATTAAGTACTCAAAGTACTTCAGTGAGTGTCATTAAACTGTATTGTTATTAGTAATGCATACTGCATAATGTGTGTGTTGGATTTTACCGTTGTAGTCAATGGAGGTAGAGTTGTGCTAGTTTTATCAATGAGAGACCATTTTATTTGATAAACTTTAGCTCTGAAAAAAGCTGAATTAATACCAAGTAAAAAGTGCAGCAATTACTTCATAACTGTGCAGAGGTAGAAGTGTAAAGTACCATAATTTGAAAGTGATACATTCAAATACCTGTATAGTATTTGAGTGAACATAACTGGGTATGCGTAATACCCAAATAATAATAATAATCTGCCCCCCGCTTCTGGAATTCCCTTCAAATCCCATCTCAAAACCCACCCTTTTCAGCAATCATACCCTCCTTGACTGTCACACTCTCCAGATTTTTATATTTTTTAAACCAAATCTTTTTATCTTTTTATCATATCTTTTAGTGTCTTATAGCTTGTTAAATGCTTTTGATGTCTGATATGTATTTTAAACCCTGTGTTGTACGGTGACCTTGGGTGTTTTGAAAGGCGGCTATAAATAAAATGTATAATAATTATGATTATTAATAATAATAATTACTGCAGATTTTATTCTATAATTTGATATTGATGTTTTTTGTTGAACTACATCTATGGTTTCATTTTAATAGAACATTTTCTATTCTTCTGATTGAAATAAATCCAACTGTCACATGACGATCTGTAAATAAATGATTCGTATAGTGATACTAAGAAGCTTCAAACTAAACAACTAAGAAAATAACATAAAAATACTTTACGTCTATATAAATAAACGCAGCTCTTCCCCTCCACACCAGCAGGGGGCGACCCTCTCCAGGAGTCCCACACCGAGAGCATAAACCTTCCTGATCGACGACAGTCGTTCCTTCCGGCTCCGGTCCCAACACAAGTGGAAAGGTAAAGTTACACCCGGCGCAATAATCCAAATATATCTTCAACATCAGGCGTCCTATAACATAATAGTGTATAGTGTTCGATTATTATTAAGGTCATAAACCACGATGCACACGTATTTTAGCTTTACATGCTTCTTAATCGCAGAAATTTGACTTAAAAGGAGGGAAGTAACCCCGGTTCTGATGTTCATAAACGGCTGCCATTTTTCCCCTTTGACGCGGGCCACGATCGTACAGTTTAACGTCTATAAAACTGTGTGGATACTAATATGAATATTTAAAACTGGCCCAAATGCATTGCTTTATGAACGCGTTATACTTATTTTTGTTGCTTCAATTTACATCCCTAGTTGTAGCTTAGCATGCTAGCCAGTTAGCATGCTGGCTAGCATGGTACATTTCTGTCAGTGTCAGTGAGGGAACCAACGTCTAATTTGTCACTCCGTTACAGATGCTGATGCCCAAGAAGAATCGCATTGCTATCTACGAGCTCCTCTTCAAGGAGGGAGTCATGGTGGCCAAGAAAGACGTCCACCTGGCCAAGCATCCCGAGCTTGCTGACAAGAATGTGCCCAACCTTCATGTGATGAAAGCGATGCAGGTGAGAAACTGGAGGATGATGACTGGACACACGGCTGTGTCTGCCTGAGATTGAGTTCTTAGGATAGTTGATGTAAGCTGTACATTTGTAGCTGGCACAGAAGTAGTAGTCAGAGCTGACCAAAGAACTGGCCCATAACGGTTGCACTGTATTATCTGGATAGTAGTTATAAATGGTTTAAAGAGGAAACTGTTATAGAGGCATCCACTGAGCTTCAAGAGCACATACAGACCACGTATCTGTGACACAGACTAGCTGAACATGATGTGAGATCACTGGTCACATTTGGGAGTGAATGGATGCTGATTCTCTTCTTTTGTTGCACCGATAAGAGTTGTTGAAAATATAAAATTAGGAAAAATGTGCACATGGGCACCCGAGAATGAATTGCAATTGGCGCACATGTTGGCTCTGATATAAGATATGTGCAAAGGTGCTAGCATAAACGTACACCTCACATTAGCCTTCCTTCCTATGCTCATTTGAACCCAAGTTTAAAAGATGGAGTGGTATTAGCTTCCCCCCTCACTTCTATCTTTTGTCTATTGTGTCATGAGGATGCATTTTTACAAGTGAGGAGAACTTTTATTGGCAGGAAATGATTTGAATTTTCACAGTAAAATACCTGAAAGAAAACACTGATGAAGAATTACAAGCAAGGGTCAGGTTTTCTGTATCCTTGCATACAAAAAGCACACTCTGGTATAAATGAGATGAACTAATGCTGATGGTGTGTAGGTAGCGACTTTAAAAGTTAAACAATGTGAGAGTGGGCTACCATTTTCCTCTTTATCATATTTTTACTTGTTCATAAAAAACATTGTGGGATTTATATTAAGCTTCCAAAGCAGGGCATGACTTCTTATTATGGAGTATCTGATTAAGCACATTTTGACATTAAGTTTGTAACCGTGTGATGTGTGTGTGCTCTCCTCTCAGTCTCTGAAGTCCTGTGGGTATGTCAAGGAGCAATTTGCCTGGCGTCATTTTTACTGGTACCTCACCAATGAGGGGATCCAGTACCTGAGAGACTTCCTCCACCTTCCTCCTGAGATCGTGCCCGCCACCCTGCGCCGCCAGACCCGCCCTGAGACCGCAAGGCCCAGGCCCAAGGGTAAGACTCTTAATTTATCTATTAGTTCCTAGAGATTGTTTTCTTTGCTTTAAATGTTTTCTACTAAAATTATTTGTCTCAAGCAAATGACTGTACAGGTAATTATTAGTTGTTTCATAAACCTTTACAATTTACTAAACTGATTTTGAATACAGAAATGATGGCTGGAGTAAAGTTGCTGATTGGAAGCATTCCAGAGAGCTTAGCATTGAGGCGTAAACGCTGCAGCCATGGCTCCATATCGGCAACTAGGGTTTCCCATCAGCTCTCTAGTTGCCAAAGAAAAGTTCTACATTTCTGTAGATTTATTGAGAAGCAATGGACTTGAGGGAAATTGCTGCAAACCACATTATGGTCTATATTTATTAGCTTGCATATTGATTATGTTTTTAGTTGTGGGGCTGATTGGAAAAGATTTAAACTTGGCTGGATATGTGAGCAAGGAAGTGTTGCACTGAAGAGTTTGCTGTGATGTGTTGTAGGATAAATTGTCATTAGTACATAAAGTGATCGTTTTCCTTTTAAAGCACACACATTTTTTCATTTCTATTAATCATGAGTGTTCTGTGCAGAAAGGAGCCTGAAGCGGAATTTTTATAAATACTCCCTATTATCTAGAATTTAGTTAAAAGTGAGAACACTTCATTAAAATGGAAGAATTAAAGGTTATTAAATTTCTTCTTGTTTAACCTTTTCATAAAGCTGATGTTTTTTTCCTTTTTTCAGGAATGGAAGGAGAGAGGCCCGCCCGCCTTAACCGTGGGGAGGCTGACAGAGATGCTTACAGGCGATCTGCTGCACCCCGTACGTATAGCACGAACAACACTGTGCTTGTTTGTTAGTAATGCTTATTTTGGATCATTAATGCCATTACAGTTAATATTTAAGACACTGTAAATCATCTTTAAAGTCGCTGCTGGTAATTTTTGAGAGTAGAAGGTGAAAATGCATCAAGTTGTCCTCTAGCTGTAATAATTATTGGACATCCAGGGCTCAGTAATACAGCCAATCAAGTTAAATCATGCTGCATACTTTGTAATGGCCAGCAGAGGGCGACTCCACTGGTTACAAAAAAAGAGGTTGACAGTACAGTCCAGAGAAAATGACTTCTCACATGATTTATTTCCTCTTTTAAATTTTTTCTGCCACACTTCTGGTCTGGATCTCTAGTTTCAAGTCTAAAACACAGTGGGATGTTCATTTAATGAACTGTTTTCCCAATTTAAAGTAAAAGGGATGATATAACAGGGTTGTGCTGATTTACTTGTCATTACTGTAGAATAGACAGTTTCCACGGGTTTTAAGTCGGCTCTAAAACAAGACAGTTTGTGGACTGCTGCCGTTAATCTGGCCATCGCTAACGGCATAAACTTGTGTAATGTTGTGGTTACTTTCACAGTTCAAATAGTTGATGAATTTAACCCTTTGTCAATAAAACACAAGGCTAGCAGTAACATAAATTACATATTTTAAAAGGAAATTCCTGATTGTCAATGTTTTCATTGTATATAAATGGCTTGAGTAAAAGTTTCTGCTTGTGAACTGAGATCATTTCTTCATCTTACGTAAAAGGCTGATTACTTTTAGACAGACAAAACAAGGCGCCTGATTACCTTTTTATTTGATATTTCATAAGAATCATTTGATGTGGTAAAATAAAGACTATTATTAAGTTAATTTGTGGACTAATGAAGAGAATTGTCTGACTAATCTATAACATCTTTCAGCTGGTGCTGACAAGAAAGCAGAGGCCGGTGCTGGAGCTGCTACAGAGTTCCAGTTCGTAAGTACTTTATTCTTGTGGGTATTTTGCAAAATGTTTTGGCAACAAGAGCTTACATTTGGTACAAAATGTTTCTCTATTATGGAGGAATGTTTTCTACACCAGTGGTTAAACATGGTTAGATTGTGGGTGTGGGATTTCTCTTGTTTCTATGAGGAATGCATGAAAGCTAAATTTAGTTTTTAACTGTGCTGGGGTAAAACGTCTATGTCGACTGATTTATTGATTAAAACCTTTCTGTTTTGCAGAGGGGTGGCTTCGGGCGTGGCAGAGGACAGCAGCCTCAGTAAATTTCACTGTTTCTTTCTGTACAATAAAGAAAATCAACACAACTTGTCATGTCTTTCCATGCTGTGTTAAAGGAAGTTATAAAACTGAGCACAATTCTGTTGTTATCCATCTGTTTTTGGTTACATCCAACGTCAGCCTTAACCAAACTGAAATAGTCAAAACACCAGTGAAGGCTTCAACGGGTACACTAAAGTGTAAACTGCCCGTTAGCTGCATCTGATATCCTACATAACATTAAAAAATGCTTAAAAGGAATGAATACACCTGACGTGAAAATACATCTATTGAGACTTTTATACTAATCCTGTATCTTATAGTGTAAAAACATTTTATACTGACTAAAAATGAGTTGACTTCAAACCACAACTTAAGAATTCATCAGCCAATTAAGCTTCACCATAAAATGTTCTCATTTTCTGTAGCTGGATCCCCACAGTTTAAATTTTTACCAGCTGTGAGGAGTTTGTCTGTTTCCTTTGTGTGTAGCATTGTTGAAGACGAAGAACAGCCTCCATCACGATCAAAGTTTTATTCACAGAGTCCATTGATCCAGAGCAAACGCATAATGTACTCCAAACTAAAAAAAGAATTACTATGGATTTAGGGCAAAGTCAAAATCCTTCACATATTATACCAGTCAGCCATAACAATATGACGGGTGATGTGGAAAATATTATCTAAATGGCAAATAAAAGGATTTGAGCGACTGGCAAATAATGATGGCTCGATGCTGCTCCTGTTGTGGAGTGCAATAGTTCAGACTGCTAAAACAAATCATGCTATTTCTGGCCCCACCTCTCAATGTGTAGGAACTCTAAGTGGCAGATACCCCAACACACCTTCTGTTGTCTAACTGGGTCTTGGTGTCTTAATGGGTCAGGACTGTTATGGCGGAAAATGAGGACCTACACAGTATGCAGGCAGGTGGTTCTAATGGTATGGCTGATGGTTCTATAATTTCATGTCGGTGAAAAACACAGATTCAGCGTATTATATCAAGACTAGTCTCAAATTTGTCTTTCAAATGTGAAATTAACCTTCAGTATTAATAATAAAATCAAATGCTTTTTGTTCCAGTAGGTGGTGCTATTGTGTTTTTGTAATAGAAGGGACACAGCGCCATCTTTACAGCGAGCAAGAAGGTGGTAAAACATTAAAACTGAAAGCTAAATCTAGATCAATAAATCTATCAGCATATGCAAAATGTTTCAAATCACAACATCACGGTGATTCCCACCACTATTAAATATGGCGAGTTCTTGTTTACAAAATGTAAATGTACAACTTGCAGTAAATATCAGTAAATGCTACACGCTGGTGTGTTGAATGAAACTGGGTCACAGCAAATGTGTGTAATGAACTTATCTGGTACACACACCCGTGTGCTCTACACATCAACCCTCTTCTAATATAGTGCTTGTTTGAGTACTGACGACACGAACGGCACACGTGGTCTCCGACGTGAACACAAGCACAGACTCCTTCCTGAATGTGAAATACTGGTGTTTATTTGTTGGCACATTTATATTACAATCTTCAGTCTTCTCGCACTGGTTTTATTCCACAGTCCCAAATGACAAAAACAAAAAAGAGGAAAAGAATATTCCAGTGACACATTTACCTTGGGGATCACAACTACAACAGAGTATGTAACTTCAAGGCTGAGGTCAACGGCTACAAGTGCACAGACGTTTATTTTTAAGCTTACTTTTTTGGGGGGAGGGCTCATTTTAAATCAACATATTATCGTTTGAGTCATTTGGCCGTTAAATCTTTTTGACCATGGTGCTGAAGGAAGCTGAACGTCACAGTCCTCAGCCCCTAAGAGATGTGCTTTTAGTATTTCTGCTTTGGCCACAAGATTAGGCCGGCAAACCCATGACAAAACGATTACATTGTGGTAAATTGAAGGAAGTGGCTTCATTTAAAGCTGCACACATCTTAAGAATACATCCTCTATTTTGCCCAAACTCAGACGCTTCAGCAGCGTACATATTTTTAATAGGAGAAAGGTCCAGGGAGAAAGATGCACCATCTCAACTCCACATAATGTTATTATGTGGAAACATTTACTTCATAAATTCCTTCTTAAACTCCAGTCTAAATCACTGTTTATGACAAGAACTTCTTCAATTTTAGTAAGAAGGGTTAAAGAAGAAAAAAAAGAAAAAGGAAACTAACCGTTATTGACCAAAGCCACAGAGTGTCCTCTGGCTGTACGGGTGCTGTGTTAGCTTTAACCAAGGCATTAGCTTGTCAATAACACAACAGATTAAAGAACAGAAAACACAAATCTGGATAAAGAACAAGTGGTCATTAATAGTTAAGTCACTGGCTGTTACTTGTGGAAATCCTCCTCATATTCATTTTGACAGTACCTGTCACCTACATCAAACCAGAGAGAGTGAATTCAATCATGCTCAGCCAATTACTTAGGGTTTTAACATTTTTCTGCCATATACAGGCTCATGGCTTTAACATCGAACTGCACATTTAGACGAAGACTGAAACTGAACCTCACTGAATCCCATGAATGTGCGGCGCCAGGTAGGGCATCATAAAGCAAGACTTTGACCGCCACACCTCTGTGATGCAGGGCAGTAAAACTGGTTCAAAGTCTCTGAGCGAAGACTTTAGACCCCGTTCAGCCGTACCAGCGTTCAGCAAACGAGGGCCAACATTAGGAGCCCGTCTAAAGCTGCGTTTGCAGGGACGGCGATGCCCGTCATAAAAGATAAAACGGGAGAAAAGAACCAAGTCATTGCTATTTGACAACCACTGGTCTGTTGTAAAAAAAAAAAAAGTCATCCTGTTCCTTTGATAAACTTTGTTCCACTAGCTTTCAGATCTTATCATCGTTTCCTATAAAGGGTTTCTCATCAGCTAATGAAAAGTGATACTGCAATTTTATTGGCATATTCATGGTTAAATACAAGCCTACTGCTGTAATCGACATTACACTCAAACTGGACTATTACACTTTATTTATGACTGCACATCAAAGGGTCTTCATCAGGGTCAATAAATAGATGTTTGTGTGGAATCTTGTTAAATATCTATATTACAGATATAAACTGCTCAAAGTACTTTCAACAGTCCACAGTGGCTATAATGAGCATTGTCTACATGATTTCCTACAAGTGAAATAGGCTTTTTTTTTTTTTTTTTTGAGAATTATCACCCAATCGTACATTTTCAAGTGTTTTGCGTCTCTTAGCTCCTTGTTTTGGTTCCCAGCGGGCAAATGTATTCCTGCTATACTTGCACTGTATTTTGTTTTTTTTTGGATGCTGCCTAACAAAGACCAAATAAAAGAAGCCAGCAGGTGAACACAGAGGAAAGCCTTGTAAATGAGGATTAAACTCTTCCACCCAAAAGATAATGGAGAACAAAGCCCAGCAAATAATGAACTGATTCCAAGCTATTTTTTTTTTCCTATCTGCCAGTTGCATACTTGTAGCTTTCTCACAAAGCACCCACATTGTCAAAAAAGTATAATTACATGGATAGAAAACCACAGCATTATTTATGAGACCAATAAAAGAAACCCTCTACAGGAAAATACATCGACTAGGGCTAGTGGCACAGCTGGAAAAAGATGTGTTGTAATTTCTTAACTACGTAGTGGTTTGGAAACTTCATGTTATAGTTTGACCAACGATGAAAAAAAAAAAAAAAAACAGTAATCCCATACCATTATAAATTTGTTTTGGTCTAAAAAAGATTTGAAGAGTATTCCATTATAAACAGGCTCTTTAATGTCACCCACAGATACAGTCCTTGTTCTTTAACCGTAGATGTACTGTACGCTATCTCAAGAGAAAAACTCCCAAAAGCTTGAAAGCCAATGCAACAAGTTCAGTCAGTCCTTCCAGCCTCAGTTGAAATGACACGTAGGACTCACAGAAGTGTAAGAGGTGTTTTGTCATTTGTACTCCCACCTTTGATCTATACAGAAATAAACAATTTACAATAAAAACCTCTTACATGCTATCTACAGCGCCTCCAGTTTCACAGTATTGAGCCAGCTGCCTCACTCCACATCGAGGCCAAGTGACGCAGCTCAGCTAAAGAGACTTTTGCCAGACGTTAGAGAAAACAAAGGAAAAAAATAGTATCCAAAATCATTTTACATGTTAAAAACAAGGTCTGTACAAGGCTTGTTTGTTCTGCATCTTGCCAAAGACAGCATTATAGATCCATTACTTTCAATGTCAAGCAGGTGTTCTGATTGTATTTAGGGATGCAGATTAAATACTAAAGGAGGAAGGGTTTAAAAAAAAAAAAAAAGTGCCCGCTAACGTCACCTGTGCTTGCTCTGTTGCGAACACAATGTAAACAATTGCTTTTAACCAAACTGAATGTGAGGAGTAAAATGTGGAAATGGGATTTAATAACTTAGAGTGATATGTGTTGCATTTTGATATTACAAGTTCATGATTCTGAAACCTACTACTTCTACCCTCTCAGTATGTGGAGGAAGACTTTATAGTCTGTCATAAGTTTTAAAAAAGAAAATGAAAGGGATAAAAGGAGGTAAAGACACTGAGGAGAAAGGAGGTTCATTTTACATTATGTATGTTGACATTCTTTCGCTCTCCATACAGTATAATCTGTTCAAGAGTGGAACCTGTAGTGCTTGGCTAGCTTCCCAAATAAGAGAGAAACACAGTTGACACTTCGATTTTAAACTTAGGGGCTGTATCCTTCTGATTAAAAGAGACATCAACAACCACAATAAGGAGAGAAATGAAAAAAGCCAAAGACCTAACCACAAGTCTGTTGCACAGTCAGCGTTAGGCTACTCGAGAGAGTGAGACAACATAACAGTGCTCATGCAAGACAAGTCACTTGCCACAATTCTGCTCATTCAGATACAGACAATATTTCCTATCCTTACAACAGAGGGGAGGGGGAGTACACTAATGGGCACATTCATTCACAGAAAAAATAACCCAAAGAAAAATGGAGGAGACGTTAAAAAGACCACCAAAAGCCTTCAGCTTAAGCACTAAGTATACACTTTTACATTACAACAGTAAAAAGTAGTTCTTGCATTCAATAAACACCACGCTAAGGGCGCGTTAAGGAGAAGGGATGAGGGGACACTTCATGCAGTTGTCAGTAAAAAGAAATAAAGAGGGGTCAAAAATTACATTTACATTTACAAAGTGTTTCTGACTATTCACCCAACACTTGTCATCAAGTCTGTGCCACGGATCTGGCACAAAGGAGTTGGCAAGGCAAACCATGTTATTGTGACAAGAAAGAGAAGAGAAGAGAACAGAAGAGAAGAGAAATGACACAAGTAAGAGCGCAAGTGGTGGCGAAAGCTCGTGGGGGTGTCAGAGATATGGTTTTAGTTATCTGATACCCGAGACGGAGCTCTGATTGATGCTGTAGGTAGGGGACAGGTCCCCACCTATCGTGGCCACCAGTGGTGTTCCGTTACTGTTCAGGCAACTCCCCTGGAGAGCCTCGAAGTAGGTGGCCTGCACAGGCTTGTGACACCGCAACACTTGTATGGCATCGTCTATTTTAAACCATTCCCTTTTTCTCCCTGTAGACAGAACAAAAAAACCCATTGTAGACAAAGTAAACACACACGGAAAACAACTGTGAAAAATAATGCCTTTTCTGATCAATTGTCAGTACTGTCCACAGGAATAATGTGAAAATAACAAGGCCACGAACAAAGCCAGTGTTATAATCTCCCCCGGCAAACTAGGCAAACTAAAACCCCTGAGCTGTAATATCACTAAGGCCTAAGGGGGAAAAAGTAAAGCTACAGTCGAGCATGTGACTGCCTGAGAACTTTGTCCGTATGATCCCCATTTTGACGAGTAAACAAACAGTGCTTTACCAATGTTGACCGAGTCCTCCCAGTCCTCCAGCACCTCCGTTACAATAAGAACATACACATAGGTTCTGTGTTTCCTCTCCTGGTTCTGTGGAAAATAACATTTGCATATTTGCACTTCTCAGTCACAAACAGTATTTTGACATTTGTAGACAAAAAACAAAAACAAATAAAAAGTCTAGACAGCAGCTCACCTCAAATACTCCAACTAAGCGGCCTAAAGTCCCCTTCACACCGGCCTGCAAAACAAATGCAAAATAATGAATGCCACAGTCAGAGCAGACAAATCAGGGCTTTTTGTGAAATATGCAGAGACTGAGAAGGTCCATATGAAAGCTCTTGTAGAAAATAATGCACTCTATTAGCCGAACATTAATAACGACATCTTTAAACCTCACAGTGTTTGTTGTCAAAGAGGTTTAATTTGTATGGTAATTTTAAAAGTGTAGTCTGTGTTCGCGCAGCGTCGGATTACATTACATCATAAGACTGTGTTTATCCCCTGCAAATTCACATCTAATTCCTGGGTTGTTGTTGAGTCCTCCACATAACACACAAAAACTAAAGTGCATGTTTTTAATTAATATCATTTTTTTATGAGGTAATGAATATTTTGTGCCAAAACTCTTGTGATTATTAAAGTAATTATTTGGCTGATAAAATGTCATAATATACAGGAAAAGCATTATCTCCCCGTCTAAAATATTTGATGTCCAATTAACAGTCTAAACACAGAAAGTAAAACAATTACATGTATCAAAATTAATAGAGGCATCAACTTTTCACTTTTGGTTCTTATCTAGATCAATTAACAAGATCAACTGTGGATTACACTGGTAAAAATGATATTAAAACCATTTGAGCCATCACTGCCACATAGACAAAGCCTCTCTGACAAAATCCTTTGAGTGCCAGGTAAGATCACATAAAATGTCGGAAACAAACAGTAGAATAATTATATTTGCCTGTCATGTGTTCTTACTCCTCTGAAACCAAAGCCATACTAGTGTCAAACCTTTTCCTACAGAACATACGACATACACATTTTCCACTGCTTGTTAAATATTCCTCTGTGAGAAGTGATCTCCAAGAATTTAACTCCCGGGGATGAATAGTAGGTCAAGTTTAGATACAGAGCCAGGTCACTTGCTGATATCTTTGCTGCTTCTTCTTCAGGTTCCAGTTTCAGTCTATAAATAAATGTTGACTCCACGCACTGTACTGTGGACTCAGTGTTGCACTTCTCTGGCCTCCAGCTAGATGATATGGAAAAGAACGGGTCCCACCATGAGAAACCCCAAAGTGGGCCAGGGATTAAATGATAGGCCAAAAGTCAACCTGTATGTTTTTGGGAGATGGAAAAGGTCTCAGAGCTCAGGCATTCGTGTAACTGAAGACTGCTAGGCATCACCCGGGAAGAGGACGGACAGCATTGAGGCTGCATTACAAGTTATGCAATGCTGTCTTGTGTCTTCATGGTGCAGGGTCGGGTGTATCACTAGGACACAAGGATAAATCGATCTAGAGAGCTGTTAAATAGACAAAGGAACCCTCTGTAACCTTTAGTCTACTCCTGAGTGCTGTGTCTTCATTGTCTTCTTTGGCAAGACTCCAAACCAACAAGCAGAACTCACCACTCATATGGTAAACGGAATAAGATCACAGAGATTAGAAAATGTCCTGTTACACCATCGAGCAATAAGAGGCTTAGAAAGCCAGAGTAAGTAATTGTGTATTGAGCGCAACTCAAAGTCAGCACAAAGTTTCTAAATGCAGCCTTTTAGCGCTCAACAAAGCTCAATAATAACATGACATTATTTTTGACCCTGCTGAAATGTGCTGGCAATCCTCAGTGTCCCGCACCCACCAAAGTTAACAAACAGCCAGGATAAGAGATGATATCAGCATCTATCAGTGTGATGGATCACACATAGAAAATAGGCTTTATGTCGTCAGTGGGCCACCGGGAGCTGACAGCTGGGTGAGATTCAGTGTCTTATGTGTCGTGTGTCCATACTGATAGAAATGTAACAGGGATGAAAATAATTCACACTGGGGGGACATATTATTCAAGGGATGAATGCAGGCGCTATAAGCAGGAAATTATTTCTAATGAGGTTCAGAAATGTTCAGTAATTGCTAGCTATCCTCACAAATACACACACACACAGTTTCGTCCCCTAAGATGCCTCAGTGACGAGGATGCTGTCGTAAAAATAGAACTGTCAGAAATATATAAACAGTAAAAGCTGATTGTTCTCTTTCATTTGTGGGACTAGAATCACTACAGTGCAACCGCTGGCAGCCAGTGTTCAATCTCAGAATGACCTCCTTTAACACCTAAACACTGCTGTGTAACATGATGCTTTACAGCTTACATGTTGCTAGGCTCTCTCTCTCTCTCTGTCCATACAAACAGGATGACTGCATTGACAAAATGGATTTTGTGAGCAAAGGTATTAGTCCCAGTGTTAAATACGGACATGATTTAACAGAAATGTAACACAATACATTGTATACTCTGTATACTAATTTGCCACACTGCAAATGGAAACCCACTTCTCAGAACAATATTCCTGGATACGGACTACATCTAGAAAGAAATGTTTCACATCCTTGTCTACATAAGACTGTTGATATGACAGCAATCTGTCAGCTAGAAGACCAAAAAAAGAAAAGAGGGGCACGGTATAGGTTTACATGAGATTTAATAATGAGTTACCTCTTCGCACACTTCTCGAGCTGCAGCAACATTGGGTTCCTCCTCCGGCTCCATTCCCCCTCCAGGAACTATCCACTTGTCAGGATGTCGACTACTGCTCACCAGCAGCACCTGCAATGCATCCCAAACACATCTGGTTAGAAATATATAGAAATATAGTATACTTTTTATCAATATGGTTTATATTAAATGAAAGTAACTACACAAGCAAGATTGTGAGTAAATTTGTTGACACTACCACTGAAGTGACCTGGATCCAACAGATTCATCTGGATATCATGTGAACGCAGATTATCAATATTTCCAAGTAGATCACATAATTAATCCCAACAGTTCTAGTATGAGTCAGTGAGGTTGCTGTTCTGCCCATAAAGTGGGAACAGCTGGATCTTGGCTTAGTGCCCATCTGGTAAACTGCAGCCTCTGGCAAAAAAAGTTTCTAGCCATGTTCTGGTGATACTGACGGGTTTCCTGTAATCAACAACCAGTGCTGGGCACAATCTAGCCTCTACACTCAATGAGGAAAACTGGTTTAGTCTTATCTCATCTACTCCCCTGATAAAATGTTTCTAATACAAAGACACATCTGTTCTTGCAGTTAACTGCACTGCCAGTTAGCTAAATATACTCACGTCAAATAACCCTCTACTGGGTGGTTTGTGGTTTTTTTTGTCGGAGGTGGCAAACGGTACAGTGGCAGTTACGCGTTAAAATGTTTACACAACGAAGCGGGTTTTCAATTCGCCACGAAGTTGGTAATCCAAATCTCAACACAGTGACAATTAAATCAGTAAGAAAGTACATTGTGATTATGATCCAAGCGGATAACACTATTACGGTTATATTTCTGCTTAAGCTAGCACAGTCAATGGCTAAATATCAAGCATGTTTTGCTAGTTGCATTAACGCTAACACAATGCAATTGGCGTTACTTATCTCGCCAAATTATCTGTAACACGAGAAGATACATGTATTATCCCTTTACTTTAGAAACAGTTTTTTTTATCCAGCCGACGACTAACAGGGGATAAAGTCACCACTCAACACAGCCTGTACAGTGGGCTGTGGTCGCTGGCCGAGAGCCGGCTGCCCACAGCAGCAACACGGCTAGTTAGCAAGCTAACGTTAGCATTAGCAAGTAGCTAACAGGTTGACTCGACTGGGTATTATAACCTGATGCTGCTATCTGTACGGCTAAAGAGGCTTACATAACACTTGGGTAAGTACCAGCTGAAAACTCACTTAATGCACAACCTCGACAGCCAATATGAAAATCTAGAGAAAGACCGTCTCGTCGTTCCCCGCTGGCATAAAACCCCAGCTGTATTTACCAAAATATCGATTAACAGACAAGAGAAGGCACTTGAAAGCACACACGACTGCTAACGTTAGCATGGCCCACCAGACAGCGGCATCACCGGACTCACCTCCTCCTCGCTCTCGCTCCTGAAGCACAGACAGGCGGCCCGCTTCTTGTAGCCGTCCCCGTCGTACGTCCGGGTTTGGTTTGACTTCAGCTTCATCATTTCGAGAGCGCAAAAGTTCAAAAGTATAGCTAAGTTGACCGTTTATAAAGACGACGGTTACAGACGCAAAGTCCTCCTGCGGGGAAGCTCGGCGTTTTACTTAAAAGAAATAACTTCTTCTTCGCTTCATTTTCACAAACCTAGGCACATCTACGGCACGGTCGCCATTACAAGGAGCCGCTACGCCCACGACGTATTTCAACCTTTAATAGCTCGGCAAGCCTAAGAAAATTACCCAACGGCGGTTAAAGAATTGGACCAACGGAGAGAGGGAGGTAAACGCAACACCATGCACAGACTAGAGTGAGCCGGTGATGGAAACCAGCACTTTTGGTTCCAACTAGCTTTCCGCGACCACTTGTTTGAAGCTGATATAAGTGTTTGCAATATGTGTGTTTGAAATGTAAGGTAAAATCAAAGTAGTATTTCGTCCAAATTAAATAATATCGGGTTAATAAATGATTTTCAGCACCGCAGGTAATGGACAGCGCCCGTATGGTCCTTAAAGCTGACCCAACAGAGTGAATTAAAATAGTAGACGTATTTTATATACGTATTTACCAGTGTGATCACAACATGACAGTCATTTTTAGTCATTTTCCAGCCAAATAATCGATAATTGAGGATTATGTGAGAATTTGATACCTTGTCCTACTGGATAGTTAAGTGAATATATTTGCATTTGTTCTGACTGGTAAAGGAAATTAGTAATTCTAAACGATTTTCTGAAATTTAGATTGATTTATTCAGGAAATAACCACAAGAAAAAAATACAATGCACCTTATGATGACACAATAATAGATGATTCGGATAACAGTTGTTAGTAAAATAAAAATACAGCTCTTAAATAAATACTATAATGAATGGATCATCACAATCATAGCAGTTACTTCTCTGTGAACCAGATTAGGTTCTGTGAACAGGTAGGTAGCACGTGGATCAAATCACCAATATTGAGACAACTTTATTAAAGTGAACAATATACTGTCATGTTGGATTTCTGACTCTACATCAAACATGGCATGCTACAGTTCACAAATAATAAGATAAGCGTGTCTCAGATTGCTATAATTTTTTTTTCAGTTTATGTTTAACAACTATCTACTATTTAGATTTGACTTACTTGAATGGAAAACAGCAACACATATTTACGTATCGATGACCTCGATATTTAAATGTTGCTAAAAGCATATTACTCTGAATAATTCCAACTGAATAAACAATGAGTCACAATCTAGCATGCTTGGTGAGATTTCAAAATAATCAGTTTTATCTGATTAATTCAGCATCTTAGTTGTGCAGAGTTATATTAAACTGAAGCATTTACTCTATATAATACATAATCTTCATAACAACAGCAGTAACTGCTGCTGCCAAGTCTATAAATGAGTTTTTTGTCTTCATGTCATATTCACACGAAAACAAAAGACATAAATTCTTTGGATATTTTGGTTATACAAATAAACATCTGAGTTTAGTTGGCAGTCATTTACGGGTGCGTGGGATGAAAAACAAAGGGGCAATTTAGCAGAGAATTTGTCCATCAGAGCAGATAAACAGACATGGATCAAAACAAAACATTTAATTTATAGAGTGATTACTCATAGTCTTCCACTGAACATATGAACAAATCATCTGCATAATACTTTCATACATGAAGCCATTATTCATTTCTAGTTATTGCTCAAACTCCCACCTCACTGTTCCTTCCACACTCTATCTTTATCCTAATATCCAATTTCTCTTTCCTTTTTTCTTTTCTCTTTTAAAGGCACATTGCTTTTTATTGCTACAGCTATATAATCTCCCACCAGGGATCAATACTGTTTCTTCTTATTTGACTTAAATTCCATTTTTCCCCACAGGTGTTGATAGCTGAAGTAGGTGTTGATAGCTCTTTTCCACATATCTCTGAAGACTCTCCCCAAAAACAAATCACTAAGATTATCCACAGTGTAATTGATACCACAGATCTAAATATATTATGGTGGATACATGTTTTGATTTCATTAGTTAATACTCGGTCCCCTTTGTACTGTACTTTTAATGTGTAACACATCTGAGGACAAAATAAAACTGTAAGCCCTCTAAAACTTAAAGCCCAGTAGGTGTCCATTATGTTGTCTCCACTGCCCCCTGTGTGTAGCTGTACTGACTGATTATATTAAAATACATTACAAGGTGCAGGGAAATGTAATTAGGCGTCTTACCCCAAGCCAATATGAGCAATGAATTTGTCATGTCAAAAGTAGTATTTTTTAAATCTGAATACAACACAGTCTAAAGAAGGAAAATGGTTTCATTTAATATAAGTATACATTCAGCATCAACATAGTGTTAGTGCTCACCACTGGGAGACTATTGGCACAGAAGAACTTTCTAAAATTATTTCTTATTCAACATTATTGAAAAGTAGGCTATTGAAAGTCTCTTGAAGTAGGCTATTGAAATCTCTCCAGCTTTAGCTAAGTCCTGTTTTTAATAGCCTATTTGTTCATTTTTTTCAATCTGTGTTATATTTTTACAATGAACTGATCACAGGTCTGGTCAATAAACTGCACACTCATTAATGACGTCGTTAAATGCCTTATTTTATAGGACAGTGGTCCAAATGTCAATGATATAAAACACGCAACAAATCCAATCTGAGACCAGAGAATGGATAGTTTTGATTGATCTGTTCATAAACGAATCAATTAATCACTTCAGCCCTGTTGACTTCATCCTGTCAAGGACTTGAGAGCAAAGCCAAAGGTTACAATCTAAGTATGAAACCCAGTGGCAAATAGATTTTGTTATATGTATTTTATGTGATTTATTTATATTTATATTTTATATTTTATATGATTTTGTTATATGTAACGCGGAGCATTTGTCAGTGCACGATTTCCTTGTACACCGATTAGACTGATGGACACGTCAGAACCCGAGTTCTTCAAAATGGAGGAATCAGATGAAAGTACGTTGCTAGGACTGACGGTAGGCAAATTGTATTACAGAAAATGTACCTGAAGAAGCCTTGATACGAGCGGGGTTTTGTACAAATTGAGAAATAAATAAATAAATAAATAAATAAATAAATAAATAGTTTGCATACAGGAACTTCAATCCTACCATCTAAATACAAAGCATGTTGCAGTGAGCACAGAAACCGCTGGAGCTGTTGCACTAGCAGTCCCGATCCGACTACGGACAAACGGACAAGACGTGACGACAACCCAACTATTGTTTGATTCAGTCATCCACAAAAATCCATTTAAATAAAATAAAATAAAATAATAATAATAAAAATGTTGCAAATAATGTTATGCGATTAAAATGTAATTAATCGAAATTAACTGATCACAGAGCCCCTTTCTCTTAATAAGACTGATTTTTTTTTTTATCAGTCCCACCCCTAGTTTTAATACAATCACACATGTTCCAAAGATGAAACTGCAATTGATCAAAGGGTCAAGAAAAGAAATCCTCCTCTTCTGTTTCATCTCTTTCTGTCTGTCTCTATCTCTCTTCTTTCGGCAGCATGAGAGCAGGCCTTACACAATTAAACATATCTGTGTAGGGTCACACTCAAGAGGCTGCACTTTTACTATCTGCTGTTGCTACGGCAACCCATTCTCTTTGCAACTCTGTGGTGAACCGTTGGCTCACGCAGGCGCAGAGATGCATTCCTCGCCCTGTCCAAACGAGGGCGCTCACTTCTTTCAGTTCTTTCGGTTTAATGAGTTTAACACATTAGGAGGCTTTGAAAAGCTGACACTCACCTGAAATTTGGTCAGCACTCAATTTACACACCTGCCATGTGAATGATCTGCTCAGTGTATGTCAAAAAGAGGGATTCCTGCTTTGTTGTTGAAAAAAAATAAAAAATCAGGGTTTATTTGGGCATAGTTTTGCCTTCTTACAGAGTATACCCCCCATTCCGAAGGCAAATTTGCAATTTTTAGGATGCATAAATCAAACTAAATTGATGTGACATGACTTATTATAATTTGACTTTTTCTCATATTCCTGTCCCTGCAAATATTATTTTGTGAGCTTTGTGAGCTGGATTTGGCAAATAGGAAACAGCTCCTCTTCACTTCAAATTGAATGCACTAAAAAAATGTAGTTGTACCTGGTGGAGATTTGTGCTGCATTCAAATGGAACTTGTGCGATTGTGGTTATGATATGTGAAGTTATGAACACAAAATATTTTTAGTGTTCAAGTGGTAAGATCAGCCATAAGTCACGAGAACACCGCTGCTAGGCAACTGTTGTCATTTAGAAGCCACCAGGGCTAACATTTGAGTATCAAGATTCACGATTTTTTTATTGTCAGTTTCTCAATATGTTCACAACAGAAAAATCTGAAAAAAGTTTTTCTCTCTCACACATAATAAAATATAAATGCTAAAATGTTAATGGCAAGTAACTTATGCTGCCTTCAGACATCTCATGTTCATGGTGTTCATAAATAAACTCCACATGAACATCTCTCGTAGTATGAACTTCAAAAGTGGGAACCGTGCTATTGTTTCATGAGTTTCTGCAGTGTCACAAGATTTATTTCCATCCAGTGTTGCATTATTTTTTCGCCAAAATCTTGTAAAGATGATAACTGCACAAAGCCTTCTCCAGCACATCCCAAAGATTCACAATGGGTTATGGTCTGGACTCTGTGGTGGCCAATCCATGTGTGAAAATGATGTCTCACGCTCCCTGAACCACTCTTTCATAATCTGAGCCCCATGAATCCTGGCATTGTCGTCTTGGAATATGCCCGTACCATCAGGGAAGAATAAATCCATTGATGGAATAACCTGGTCATTCAGTATATTCAGGTAGTCAGCTGACCTCATTCTTTGGACACATAATGTTGCTGAACCTAGACCTGAGCAACTGCAGCAACCCCAGATCATAGCACTGCCACAGGCTTGTACAGTAGACACTAGGCATGATGGGTGCCTCACTTCATCTGCCTCTCTTCTTACCCTGATGCCCCCATCACTCTGGAACAGGGTAAATCTAGACACATCAGAGCACATGACCTTCCATTGATCCAGAGTCCAATCTTTATGCTCCCTAGCAAACTGAGGCCTTTTTTCTAGTCGTCCTCACTGATTTTCTTAAGGCTACATGGCTGTTCAGTCCCAATCCCTTGAGTTCTCTTCTCATTGTACGTGTGGAAACACTCTTACTTTCACTATTAAACATAGCACTGAGTTCTACTGTTGTTTTCTTTTTTTATTTGATTTCACAGAATGTTTATTTTAGTAGTTTCTTCAATTTCCTTAGATGTTTTTTCTGCTTAATGCATACCAATGATTTGACACTTCTCAAACAGACTAACATCTGAAGCTACTCATTGCATCACTTGGGGTTAAATAATGTGTGGCCTGCTGAAAGATAATCACCCATGCAGTAATTATCCAATAGGAGGCTCATACCTGTTTGCTTATTGTGGTTTGCTTAGTTAAATCCAGGTGACTTTTTTTTTTTGGCCAGACAGTGGAATATCCCTTAATTAAAGTAGAAATCAGAAACGTTGCTCTCATTCAACTACAACCGGATTCCAAAAAAGTTGGGACACTTTAGAAATTGTGAATAAAAACTGAATGCAATGATGTGGAGGTGCCAACTTCTAATATTTTATTCAGAATACAACATAAATCACAGGTCAATAGTTTAAACTGAGAAATTGTATGATATTAAGGAAAAATATGCTCATTCAAAATTTCATGGTGTCAACAAATCCCCAAAAAGTTGGGACAAGGCCATTTTCACCACTGTGTGACACCCCCCCCTCCTTCTTCTTACAACACTCAACAGACGTCTGGGCATTGAGGAGACCAGCTTCTCAAGTGTAGACATAGGAATGTTCTCCCATTCTTGTCTAATACAGGCCTCTAAGTGTTCAATCGTCTTGGGTCTTCTTTGTCTGACCTTCCTCTTAATGATGCGCCAAATGTTTTCTATAGGTGAAAGATCTGGACTGTTGGCTGGCCAGGTCAGTACCCGAATCCTTCTCCCACGCAGCCATGATGTTGTGATTGATGCAGAATGTGGTCTGGCATTATCTTGTTGAAAAATGCAGGGTCTTCCATGAAAGAGACGACGTTTGGATGGGAGCATATGTTGCTCTAGAACCTGAATATATTTTTCTGCATTGATGGTGCCTTTCCAGATGTGCAAGCTGCCCATGCCACACGCATTCATGCAACCCCATACCATCAGAGATGCAGGCTTCTGAACAGAGCGTTGATAGCAACTTGGGTTGTCACTGTCCTCTTTGGTCCTGATGACATGGCGCCCCAGATTTCCAAAAAGAACCTCAAAACGTGATTCGTCTGACCACAGAACAGTCTTCCATTTTGCCACACTCCATTTTAAATGACTCCTGGCCCAGTGTAAACGTCTTCGCTTGTGGATCTTTGTTAGAAATGGCTTCTTCTTTGCAGAATAGAGTTTCAGCTGGCAACGGCGGATGGCACGGTGGATTGTGTTCACTGACAATGGTTTCTGGAAGTACTCCTGAGCCCATGCTGTGATTTCCTTCACAGTAGCACTCCTGTTTTTGATGCAGTGTCGTTTAAGGGCCCGGAGATCACGGGCATTCAGTATGGTTCTCCGGCCTTGACCTTTACGCACAGAGATTTTTCCAGATTCTCTGAATCTTCTGATGATATTATTCACAGTTGATGATGACAACTGCAAACTCTTTGCAATTTTTCGCTGGGTAACACCTCTCTGATACTGTTCCACTATCTTTTTAGGCAACATTGTGGGAGTTGGTGATCCTCTACCCATCTTGGCTTCTGAGAGACACTGCCAATCTGAGAAGCACTTTTTATACCCAATCATATTGCCAATTGACCTGATTAGTGCTGATTGGTCTTCCAGGTGTTTGTTGTATGCTCAAATGACTTTTTCCAGCCTCTAATAGGTTCTTGTCCCAACTTTTTTGGGATTTGTTGACACCATGAAATTTTGAATGAGCATATTTTTCCTTAATATCATACAATTTCTCAGTTTAAACTATTGACCTGTGATTTATGTTGTATTCTGAATAAAATATTAGAAGTTGGCACCTCCACATCATTGCATTCAGTTTTTATTCACAATTTCTAAAGTGTCCCAACTTTTTTGGAATCCGGTTGTACTTAAACGATAATAATAAACGTAAAATTAAACTAAAACAAAAACTAAACTACACTAAGCTTAAATTAATTATTTTATGGTGATATTGGCATACACTGCTAAACTAGCTGATTTGTGAAGGTACATTTATGTTGAAAAATTATAATCACTGTTAAAAATAATAAAAAAAATCTGTTTGTCCTAAGACACTAGCATAACTATATAATCTAGTCTAATATAGATTTAGTTGATCACCAGTTTGAACAAGCTAGACTTAGACCTTAAACACAAACTCAGTCATTTATTTATGAATGCTGGTAGCTCATGCAGCACTCCACATCTCAGTCAATGTTTGAGTATATTTTTAGAAGACGGTGTAAAACTTTAATTAGCTCAGTAAATATTCTGCTGTTGATAGTGAAACAGACACAGCGTCATGGTTGTCGTAAAATTGCAGACAAAAAAAATTGTCACAACCAGAGTCAAGTTAAATGAGCAACCCCTGAAGATGCCACACAACCAAAGGCTATGCAGCGATTGACGTTTGTCTAATCGAAAGGCTGCAAAGACAATGGCAACATTAACCTTTCAAGCACCTTTCTTCTCCAGGTAAATATGCAGGTTAATGACTAAATAAGCAGGAGATTGTGTTGTCTCTCTCGCCCAAGGCCAGAATAGATTGTTCTTGGCTTCGCACACAAAGAGAAGCAATTTACTGTGTTGTGCCTTTCCTGGCTTAAAGTGACATTACCTTCTCTCTGCAAAGATACTGTATCAGCAATTAGAAGTCATTTAAGATCAAAACGTTCTTATGTAAAACATTTTACAACTACTCTGATCTGCTATTGCACAGATATTGAAAGGGTTGGTGGTTCACGTTTTGATGCAAAATACTCTCTCTCTCAGTTTCTCTGTCTCTCTGTTTCTTTCTCTCTCTCTCTGTATATACATATATATATTTTATGTTAAACCATTAAAGTATTGAAGATGTTAAATGTCACGACCACCAGGGGCTGCTATCATGCCAGTTACAACAGACTCAAGCTCATTTTTCCACTAACAGTTCAACAACTTATTTTACCTATTTACCTACAAGAGATTTGTGAATGTCATTTCGACAGCATATTAATGGTAACTTAAACTGGTGTATTATAAAAAAAAATAGCAGCAACTGTAACTCAACAAACAAGAAGAACTTTTGTGTCAGATATTCATCTTTGAAGCATCAGCTTCCTAGATAAAGAAAGAAGAGGGAGACACTGACATCACAGAAACCTCTAACTCTCTAACGGTTTCTTGTTCTTGGTTATGTCAGCGGTCTTCTTAGCAGTGTTTTCTGTTGTTCACCTTCCTACCTTCCTACATCCAGTAACATGATGCTGCTATCTCAGTGTTGCAAGATTTCCTGTCGCACTACAGCAGTAATTTTCTTCTCTGTACACCGTAACCTTAATTTCCATTGTAGCCAGTAGTCTCTTATATATATACATATGTGTGTGTGTGTGTATATATACAGTATATATATATATATATATAAGAGCATATGGCATATGACTTCTTTGTAAAAAAGAAATACTGCTTCAAAGTTAAGTGACAAACTGACTCATCTCCGTGTCTTCAGACTTGCGAGTGTGTCAGACAGTCTCAGTTTTATATAATCATATGTGAGCCTGGCAATGTGTATATTTTCCAAGTTCAATATTAGATGACACAGACGCTGATGAAAAGAGGTGAAACACAAACATCATATTTTGTTACAGCTATTAGATTATTATTTATTAGACGGACTGAGGAGTGTCCATGTCACATCCTTAGACTTGTAACCCATAGCAAAGACACTCCCTGATCCCTGATGGCAGCAACCATCCCAGCAGGATGCAGCACAAGGTGTCGACTTGGCCTCCAATTTCATTAGATCCCAAACTGATCAAGTATCTGTGGGATGATCCACAGAGGCCCCTCCCCTCAACCCATAGGACCCAAAGGCCCCCACTAACAACATCCTGTTGCCAGACACAACAGGACACCCTCAGAAGGTCCATGTCCATCCTCTGATGAGCCACAACTGTTTTGGAGACACAAGCGAGACCAACACAATATTAGGCAGGTGGTCATAATGTTATGCCTGATACAGGGTTCTATGTGTTCTCCATTATCAAATAATTCATTGCAGAATAACTTGGCTGTGAAGTTACTGAAAACTGTATCAGTGAGGATAGTAGTTATATTAGAGGGGTTTGCTGGCACAATCAATATTTATTTATTGGAGAAAAAAAGATTACAGCAAGCAAATTCTCTCTTTTATTGCAAAAAAATGGGTCTTGATAAAGGGATGAGGGACAATAAGTAGAAGGACATACTGCAGAAGTTTCAGCCTTTCATGAAAACCATCAATAAAGTGAAAATCTTGCAACCTCAGGATTTACATATTGATTAATCCTACTAATGTATCCATGAAATGAGAGACGTCTGGGGGCCGGTGATTATGCCTGAGTGGCTAGTCTTTTTGACTGGGATTTTCACTAGTGACTGGAATTAACATGGCTTAAATTCTCTCCGCCCCATGGCTAATTGAAACAAGTAATCTCCGGAGTGTTTCTTGCACAGAGGGATGAGGAAGACTTGGCGGCGTGGCATGTTATCCTCCGAGCAGACACGTTCGTCAAGACCCAGTGCACTGCAGCAGAAAGCGAGGCAGCTATGGGTCTCCTGGTGGAAATAACTTTTCCATCTATTCTCCACAGCTAAATAATTGCTAGCTGTGCTAAACAGAAACAGAACACTGGTTCGAGGAGCTGACGGATGGGAGCTGATGCTTTGTGGGGTGATAAAGAAGTGTAAAACACTCTGTTCAATAATGTGCACAAGTTAGCTCTGTAATTTTTTTTGCATGACTGATACGGTCCCAGGACAGCTCACACGACCATCAATCAGTCATGTGGTGTAGCTTGCTGGAATTTGCTTTAGCAGAGGTGGAGATGAATATTCAGAGGCTCAGCTGCCTCCGGGGGCCACAGAGACGTGACACACACCCCTCCGAGGACCTCCGCCTCCCTCAGCTCCCTCTCAGCACACACACTTTCCCTTGATGTGGTGGCCTCAGTCCAGCACTCCACAGGTGTGACCCACTCAGACCTGTGAAAGCGTCCACACACCACTAGGCCCTGTGATCAGGAAGGCAGAAATAGCAGCTGCGCATATACAGGAAGCAAAAGCCGAATTATCACCATCACTGGTCACCATGGGGGATGAATCAATCAGCACTGCAGAATGCACCCATGCCTCAATTAAAGATGGGGAAGTCCTTTGTCTCTCTGCCGCACTTTTGTTTTTGGACTTTTTGAAGGTTAACAGCATAAAAATGGGATCCATCAATGGCATTCAGGTCTCAAATAATAGCACCCCACGTCTAGCTTAAAGCAAAAATCTCCCATTTGTAGCTGGATAATGCTAGACATCATGCCCTTGGACACAATTCCATAACTGTGCTGCAGAGTGTGGCTGCTGTCAGTCAGTGAAGTACACACACACAAACGCACAACACAACACAAAGCTAGTATCAGATTGAGTTTTCGCACTCGGTGATTGGACTTGATATGTTCGTCATGGTCTACGCACAGCATCCGAGGCGCTTTGAGACCGAACATACTGCACAGGCTGCGTAACAGCACCTGTAACGCGTGAGCCGTGCCAGCAGCGTCACATTTCACATTTAATTGATTGAAATTGAATTGCTGCATCTTATTTTTTTTTTTATTTTTTATTTTTTGCTGGATGTATTTTTCTTTTTCTTTTTTTTAATCTAGTAAATTGAATTATCAGTTACTCAGAAACAGACAATTGTGTGTTTTTTGTTGTTGTATGTGACTCCACAGAGAAAGGGAAACGCTGAGGTCTGCCGAGAGGCACGGCAGCAGGCTCCCAAAATCAACGTTAAAATTTAATACACTGAAGCAAAGCCTGCATGTCACGCTCCGGCTATACGCACGGCCAAAGAGCTGGGTGGTATTACATGCTGTAATCGGGCATTCACACCTTCCCCGATGGTGCATTTCTTTCCTGATAAAGGCGGTGTGCTGCGATGCGTTTAACATCAATCACATCCAGTGCGCGGGGCGCGTACGGTCGTCCGTCTATCAGTTGGAAAGTGCTCTCGCCTCGGGTGTGGGATGTGCGCTTCTCCGCTCTGTTATCCCGTAAAAATCTGATCCTCTTTTCGTAGCGAGGTGTCTTTGTGAGTGGCTCCACTGGACGTGTCGTTCATTCCCCATTCGCACACAGCCTAAAGTTGGGACTTGAGACTTTCAGCACCACTTTTCCGTGGACAGCGCTCGAAATGATTTTGGGAGATCGACGCAGCTTTGAAATGCGTATAGATTCCTGCTGGATACTATTCAGAAACAGTCTTTAGAGGTTTAAGTCGTAAGCCAGAATTTCCTGGGAAATCCTCCCTGCACATATTGATACACCCAACGAGATGCGATTTTGCCTTGGATATGGGTCACTTCTTATAAAAAAGGATTCTTCGTGGAAAAGAGGAAGGAGGTAAGTACAGCAACACAAGCTGCAAAACAATGGGTCTACTGAGGGAATCAAACGTTTAGATAAACGTCGTGACTTAATTCTTCTCAAGTATTCATGGCAGGGTATTGGAAAGATACTGAAAATTGGAATCCGTGATGGTTCGCGAAACATTTCTCGAGCTGTTCAGTACTTGCACGAATTCATGATTCAGTCTTACGGCAGTTTTGGAAAGTGAATGCATGTATTTCGTATATGTAAAAAAAGTGCAACGCCCTGGACCGTAAGTACATTGATTGTTTTTTGTACGCGTTAAGGCGCAGCGTTTTGTGCGGAGCTCTGTGCCTCGCTGCGCTGCAGAGGCGCCTGAAGTCTGACCAAATATGATAAAAGAATGACTCAATATCGAAACTGCGGGAGCTGCAGGATTTTAATGTAAATATGGTTACGGCTCTGAAAACGCAGATTAGACGGTCCCGTGGATAGACTAAACCTCTCCTTCAATGCAAGTCAATTCAGTTTGACTTTGAAGGGAAACAACGGGATTCAAACAACCGCATCATCACTCCCAGCTCCCCCAGATTTATCTCATTCCCACTTCTCCCTTCGTGTCTCCCTCTCAGTCCGGGAACAAGTTGAGTCACGCAAGGGGGAGCACCCTGGCTGGGTGGTGTTTTGCGAGAGTGTATTGGGATGGGTGGGAGTGTTGGGGGTAAGCGGCGTGTGAACCATCGATTGTCAGTCACTGTGCTGTGCAGATGTGCAGCCTCCTGGCAGTGGAAGTGAGATTGGAGACAGTAGTAGAACTGCTGATGTGAGACTGCTACTGTGCACCCCAGAGCAAACTTTAATAGGTTACTTAGTTATGCATGGTTGTTACTCCAAGGCCATTGTTGTGTTGACAGGGATATGTATTACGCTTAATTTGCATGTGCAATGTTTGCTTGTTGGAATATAATAAAAGACCCGGGGTAGCGTCAAGGTTCATGAGCCCTACCTGACACACACACACAAACAAACCGTTGTTTTAATTCTGCTTCCATTTTGGGCTTCTCCCTCAGGCCTTTTTGTGGGCCAGAGATTAGCTTTGTGTTATATTACTCTCATAGCTCCAGTTCGTGGTGGGGGGTTGCCGCGATAACAGCCAAATATGCCACTGTCTGCATTCCCTCTGAACTTACAGCCAAGGGGGAACATGTTCTTCATATCCGACGGTAATTATCTAAAAAGTGTGACTCAGCAAAAGGGAGATTTTAATTCAGCCTCTGCAATCCCATGAGATAGATTTTATGTCTTGTGTTGGGTTATTCTTGTTGCCATGTTCTTTACAACTGCAGTGACTGATAGCCTACCTGGATCTAGCAACAAAGCGCTCTTAAGAAATCTCCCCCAGAGAGAGATTGGAAGGAATACTCTGTGTGTAGATTGTAGCTGGCAGAGAGGTGGAGGGCTTATTCAAACAGCCTTAGATTTACTTTTCCGAGCTTGCCTGGCTTATCTCGTCCTCAGAGTTAGTTTAGCAAGTGCAGACTCAGCGTAAGACCCCTGGTTTGCCTGCTGCTAACTTCTCTTTAATATGTCATGGGCTAGAGCGTAAGCAGCAGTGGGGCGATACTGTAGCACTGCCTCATTCTCTGCTTAATAATACACGAGGACTCGCCAGCGTACTGTATGCCCGCTTGCTCTGAGAAGATTGGTGCTTCTTTACATTTAACTGTGTTCGAAGAAGGGGTCAAATAATGAACACGTCACATTCACTTGACGGACAGCACAATTATCCAAGCGATTGAAATCATTCCAGAAGGCGGAGATGGAGCTGGATCCTGTTCTCCCGTCTGCACACAGACTCTCAAGGATCCACAGCTTTAACTGTAGCTGCTGCATGGATCCAAGAGCGAGGACTGCGATAAACAAACGTGTGCAGCGTTTCCAAAAAGAGACCCGTGGTTAAATTCCCAATAGGCCTCTGTTGTTCCCTTTTTACAAAGGCTTTCGCTGGAAATGGGGAAATGTGTGTGCAGTGTGCCCAGGTTCCAGCTTCATTCTCCTCCCGGCAGACGCCATCTGCTCAGTGGGGAGGTTTTCCAAACAATTCTATAGTAAAGACTAGGGAAATAAGAAACATGGCTACACTATACACACAGACAGCAAGCCCTGTTTTCTCCCTATAACATGAATACCACATGACGTAATTTGAAAGAAAATAGGCATGTAGATATCTAAGTCCATATACCCTTACACTAATTTGTTCCCTCATGTTGCATTTATGTACAAGCATGCGCACACGCACAACATTCCCTCTGAGACTTAGAAACACTGACGGCGTTTTCATATTTAGCAGAAAAAAATAAAAATAAAAACACATTACAATTAGTGGTCCACATTTTTGTCCCCACGCTGATTTACAGTATCTTGTGTATTGATGTTTTCAAACCAATGCATGTCTAAGACGTTTACGGAAATGCACACATGACAGGAGTTCATAAAAACCCTTTATTCAGCTGTAATGGATCATTTCTACTCAGTGGGAAGATTTTCTGTTCTTAGGCTGATGGATGCAAATTAAACGTTTGTCCTTGTAACGGGATATCGCATATACAGAGCCATTAGTATCTCTTGAGAGTTTACAATTTCAATTGTGCGCATTAGGTGGTAAATTTAAAAAAACAGCAACAGGTGAAAAGTACACATTGGAATTGCATTTTAATGCCGCTAATGCATCTTTTGAAATGATTTGCAACCAAAATCTGGCACGTGTGAATTGTGTGCACTGCCTGGATTTGGCCCCTGTTATATTCCTGGCGCGTCCTTAATTTGAAAATAGTGCGGTTTCCAAATTATTAACAATATGGAGAAGAAACAACAGAAAGGAGCAGAGGAGTGATGTTGTGTATTTCCTGAGTCATCACACACACACACACACACAGATTCTTCCTAGGGCAGCGTTGTGTGAAATGGAGTGTGAAATGAGTGCACTTAACATCCCTGCAGTGGATTATGCACATTATCTTACGCCAGGGTTCGAGAGCATCTTGCCTCCCGCCCGTGAATCTGTCATCGAGTTACATTCACCTTTCCTCGAGTCCATTTAATGTTCCCTACATGCCTGAGTCGATCGGCCCATGCTCGGACTTCCAGCTAAATATTATCTTCTGATAATTCTTCTTCTCAGGGTTTAGTTATTCAGTGAAGCCGCTGCGTCGTTAATAGTGATGAACTGGCCCCCGCCAAAAGGAATATAAACTGACTTTCAAGCTGCCTAAATGTTCTTATTTTTTAGTCTAATGCACACTCTCTCGACGCTTGTCACGAAGAGGAAAACAGTTTATTGTGACACAGATAATGAATACATAACTCTTCTGAAGTGAAAACATGGCACTCCAAAAACAGCTACTGCCAATGTATCATGTATTTTTTTTTTTTAATTGAGCCACTTTGTTGATATTCTTCTCACTCATTTGAATAAGTGAATGTTGCACACAGCAGCTACGTTCAAATGTTTTAGCATATTTGTTAAACACTTTTGACACTTCTTCACTTTTTTTAGGAAACCATGTGAGATTTTACGTCTGCAGAAATAAGCAATTCTTTTTGTGCACCGGTGTTCAACAGTCGCTCAGTGAGCACTGGGCCCGCATCACAGAACAGGAAGAGGTATCACTCTTTCACTTTTCATTTCTTTTACTTTCTCCTCCGTAAGTGGCCTCAACAGACCAAAATGGAGTGGAGGGAAAATGCTGCTTTCCGAGTAAAAGGGACAGCTGAGATCAAAGCTACAACCACATGTTCCCAAAATAGCTGGAAGGCTAGTTGTATTCATGTGCCTGCAGGTCTATATTTGCAGGAGAATGACTATAACATAGCCACTCATCTTCTCTGGGGGTTGTCAGATGGGAAACCGTGACTGTAGGGAAACGCTGTACACAACAAGGCAACGAACAGAAGAAGACGCAGGTGGATGGAAAATGAAAATACATATTTTCTCTCTTTTGTTTTTTAATTATGACTATTACTTCTTTGGTCACGAATCCTTAACGTTATAGTGTCGGCTTTTACATATCCATTAAGACGATTCAGCTGGAGCTAATCAGCAGGAAACAAATCTGTCTGTTCAGATCTACTGTCTTACCAACAATAGTGATGCTCTTTACACCAACCTGAAATCACTCTTTGCCAAAGCTGAAAAGGGGGGCAACCGTAGGGACAGAGACGGAGTAGCCTACACATAATGATATGGCGGAGGAATGAGAGTTACAAATGTAACTTGGGTTCTATGAGTTCACAGTCTCTGGATTAATGGAAGAATTAAATACAATCTAGACAAGATGTTGACGCCCTGGATCAAAAGGAACTGTGAGTTCAAAGGAAAGATTTCAGTCTAAGAAAGGAAGTGATTGACAAACATGGCTTACCATTGGTGGAGCTTTTCTTCTTTGGGGAGCGCTGAAACAAGAGAAGATTTTGTAGAACTGTATTTGACTAAAGCTGTGTTTACACTCCTGCAATGGGTCTTCGTGGAGCCTACGCCGTAAAGGGCTACGCCAGTGAAAGCATTTTGTGCCAGTGTGTTGGAACTGTTCTGTGATTAAGCCACTAAAACCCAAGTCGACGACTAGTCAGCTGTGTTGAGTTTTTCTGTGTATTTTACAAAATGGAGCTGGGCTTCTCATGTTGGGGCTGAAGTTAATAAATATGGACCAACAGTTACTTTCACTAAAATCACTAAATACTCTATGCTTGTCCAAGTGCTGAGACATGTGGCCAATGAAATCCATTTTGGACCAGTCGCAGCTGTATGTCGGGGGAAGTGCATGTCAAGCTACACTGTGAGATGCAGTGTAAGGTCTGCGGCAAGAAAGGGATGTTCACCTCTAAAATAAGCTTAACGTATGCATTGTCAGTGTGTAATTAGTCTTCTGGCCAGAAAGGAGATGCAAAAATTCCACAGGGCAACTTTAGTGTTACAGTGAATGAATGATACAGTGATATGCCAGTTTTTATTTGTATAATGCAGGATTTCTTTCATTGTTTATGCCTTTTGTTATTGTGTGAATGTTTGTGTATGTTCAAATACTAACTGACCTTTAAATCAGACAAAATAGAGTTGGCCTGAAGTTTATTAGGTCAACAATGGCGGAAAGAAGTTAGGAGCGAGCCTGCAAAACTGAGAGATGAAAGTCCTGATATTACACCCCACAGCCCCTCATCCTCCCTCCATGCCAACCTCGAAACCACCACTCCTCTTGTTTACCTCACACAGTTCCCACCTACGCATAAGTAAACCTCATTAATATAAAGCCATGGGCGCTTCCAGTATATTACCGGGCAACACCTGAATTCATTCTTTCCTGTGCCAGTTATTATAGCTGCAGTAAAAGAGAGCTGCAGACTTTTGTGATGGGCCTATTTCACTCTTCCACTTTCCCTCCAAAAGAGCATTGGTTGAGAAGGAGCACCGCGACACTGCTGTTGTTTCAGTAACTGCTGCCTCCCTCTTTCCCACAATCTATCACCTGTGATTTTATTCTGATTTTTATTTATCTAAATGCACGTTCTGTGTAGCACCAGAATAATGAAAAACAGAAAAAAGGAGCCGATGTCACAAGCTATTCAGACAGACACACAGATAGATAGATAGTCGAGCTTGGCCTGCATAAACTGTAACAACGCAGCAAAGCTCCTGTGGTTTTTCTTTCCACCTCTGAATGTGGGTGAGGCAAAGCCAAGACTCCTCTGTGATCACGCTGCACTGCACTTCACATATCCCATTTGTGCTCACTTTCCCCTGAAACCTCTTCTCAGACGATTATCTTTGAAGGTAGTTCAGGATGTCAGTAATTTTTTTTTTTTAAATTTAAAATGAATATGTTTTATCCCCCACCAGCCAGAGTTTGAGTACTTCCTGCCGGTAACTTAACACCGAGCTGCACGCGACACTTAAAGCGCACTTCTGCGTGGCTACAGCAAGGTAAGAAGAGAAACCGGTGGACGTCTGAACGCTCACGGTTTTCAGCTGACCTAAACCTGCAATGATTTGCTCGAGGGCAGCACCACAAGCTGCAAGCCCGTCCCCTTAAGAAGACGGACACATTTGCAGGTTTATTTACACACCCAGCACAGCAAGGAACACAAGCATTCGTTCAGAGTCCTGTCTGTGTCCATCTGATGAATGCAAGTCCAATATTCAGTCTCCTTTTAACTCTGTTTCGTGCTCCACTAATTCCATTTGATCTACTGTTAACATGGAAATATTGATTGCAGCAGCTTTAAGACCAAATTGCAGGGGAAGAAACAGAATTAATGAGAGAAGGAACGTTAACAAGACGCAACAAATACAAGGGCTTAAGACATCAACCTTGACATGGATAACTACAACAGAAAGCAGCCACATCAACCCAAGTCTTCCCTGTATGGACACTGATATGAGAGCACTTAGGCTCTAACCAGAAACTGGCCCTCCTCCAGAAATCAAGTGTTCTCTGTTGAGACCAGCACAGCTCACAGAGAGGATGCATGGCTCCTACCCGCTGAAATGTAGCCTAAGTTACAAACCACATTACCTCAAATCCCAATATCTGCTAACAAATTGGTTTGAAACCAAGCAAATGAACATATGCAGCTGTTTAACCAGCCTAAATGAAACAAGCCTGTGGGTGATATAAGTCTTTACACTGAATGATTTGATGTAAATGCTGTGAATCATTCCCTCCTCAGTCACCTGGTCTCAGCCAAGATAAACACCTATGGGACACAGTGTCAACTAGAAGGAACATCACATAGTAGTACATTACATTCATTACATCTAATTAATGCTAATTACTAATTTGATAATTATGTTGATTTAGGAAATACCGTTGCTGACTGGATTATTTCCCTTGGCAATGTTTTGCAAGTAAATAAAGTCTTCTTTATAGGATTTCTAGTCCGCACTGGTTTCCTCAGCAGGAACTTTCCCTGGGGATTAAGAACCTTTGGATGTACTCAGTGCATCAGGAACCAGGATCTAAATTAAGAAAATGATTTGAATTCTAAAAAAAATGTCCCTGGTCGGGGAGGTTCATTCGTTTTCTGTAGCTGCTTGTCCACTAGATGGTCTGCTGGAGCCTATCCCAGCTGTCATTGGGTGAGAGGCGGGGTACCCCCTGGACAGGTCGCAGTCTGACACATAGAGACATTCAACCATTTATGCTCACACCTATGACCAAGTTAGAATCACCAATTAACCTACACAGACGCAGGGAAAACTTCACACAGAAAGGCCCCAGACAGGGGATGGATGCTAACCCAGAACCTTCTTGCTTTGAGGCATCAGTGGTAACCAATACACCACTGTGCCGACGTTGTACTTGTCAAATGTAAACTCTGAGGGTGGAGCCTGCAGGGCTGACTATTTCTGATTGGTTGCGTACTTGCAGCATTACATCTCACGGTCAATCGCAGCAATTTGTCCTAAAAGTTTGCTTTTTTTTAAGTCTAGCTTCTTGTGGCATTTTGAATCGGCTTTGCTACATCCGCTCACTCCTGTTACCGGCTCAGAATGACTATATTTACAAAGTGCATGACTTTCCTCCATGCTTGCTGTTGTTGGTGTGTAGTTTTTGGTGTTGTACAGTTTTCTGCATTACCACTCTCACTGGACTGGAGCGGAACACATTACTGTATAATCGTAGAAACAGCCATCGCTTTTTCATACACATGTCATCCGCCAACAGTCTTAAGGAAACTTCCTTTGAAAATATTTCTTGGCACTAAAAGTTCTTAATATTTAAGTGGGAACATATCCTGATTTGTGGCTGGATGACATTTTGTCTGGACCTTTGGAAACTGAAAAACAAATGAACACAATGTATGACGTGCCGTCACTTTAATTAAGGTTTGGTAAGATTAGTCACAGAAAACAGGGGTAAGGTTGGGGGAAAGATCGTAGCCTTGGTTTAATGATACCTTCATTGTACCATGACTAACACTTGGTTGGGGTCATGAAGTGATTGTGGTCATAGTTTAAAATAAATATTTTGTCGGCTTGAAACTGGAAATGCTTAGTGGTCACCTGTGTTATAGGACATTTCTTTGGAAGATACAACATGAACTGGAAAAGTATACGCTAGCTCTACTTCTCTACTTCATCTTACTATTGTCATTCATCTTGCGCTTAAGTGCTTAAACTTTATCCAATGAATTGGACCTTTAACCCTTTAACACCTGAGCCTCAACATGTGCACCTTTGGACCATAAAAAGATCACATAATCCCCTGGTAGTAAGTACTTTTGCTATTTCCAGTATAACTGTATCTCCTTTTTCTGTAATGTCACGATACTGGCTGTAAAGCTCAACACCGCCGTTTACAATACCACAAACAGTGACGCAATTACGGAAATCCAAAGTGTGCCAAAGCGTACTGGCGCAAAATGTACAAAACACTGTGTAGGATTTAGGAGGGATGTAGTATTCATTATTTTTCATTAGTATATGAGCTCCTGTGTTATGTTGTAAATCACTTTGGGAACCTTGTGTTTGTTTAAATCGTGCTATATAAATAAAGTGGATTGGATTGGATTGTAACTATGACTCTTGTTTTGCTAGATTCAGGGTTTCTGCAGGTTTGAGCAAGACTTTTTAAGACCCTTTTAAGACCATTATAGATTAAATTTAAGACCTACTCGCAGCACAAAAACTAGGGAAAATCAGAGACCCAGAATTACTTTCAAAATAACAAAATGTATTGTCATTCAACTATCAGCTACCCTCTAGTTGTGATTTAACATGCATTGAGACATGTCCCAACTTCTTGCATCCAGTGTGCCATGCACTGTATTGTAATGTATTAAATGGCTTTGAAACACATTGCTGTAGACCACTATAGAGCTCCAGACATCATGTGACTTTTTTTGCCATATTGACAGCAAAACTCTGAGGAAAAATTAATAGTGCCAGTGGTGATTTCAGGCCTTTTATTATGGTAGGACAAAAGTAGGGACAAATCTGGACAAACAAACTGGAGATGTGTTTTCAATTTTATACAATGAAATGTTGGCCACCATAAGTTGCACCTTTAAATATAACCATGAAAACATTAGATAATGCGCAGATATCATAGAGATTACAAATCAAATATCGTTGCTCAACGTGCGAGACAGAACTGCAGTGAACTTTTGGACCAACACACCATCATTAACACATCCAGTGAGAGGATATGTTTTGGAAGGACGTGGTTCATCCCTCCAGCAGACTTTCAAACTTTCAAACTTAATACCAAAAGATCATTAAAACCACACTCCCAGTCGGCTCAGCGCTTTACTAAACCATCCTCACTAGCCCTGGTCAACTTTTTCTGTCACCCTAGTGCATTTCACAGCACACTATCAGATTAGCAGCTTGTTGCAAATCCATATGTTTTAAAGGCTTCTCTTGTACCCTAAAATGCTGCATTTGTTCTAGCTATTGCTGCCATGGGTACAATAGGATTCATTCTGGTGAGAATAACGCCCCCAAGGACTGGTGCTGAATGGACCTAGTGCACACACAGATGCTCAAGATGCTCATGGTGCAATAAAATGTCTGCCCAAATGTTGTTTTTTTCCCCTGTATCATGAGAACTAGTCTGAATTATATATTTCGCTTTTTCTACCCATTCAGCATACTTGAGGTGACATGATTGTTGAGTGGATTTCAGTTCTGGTGGTTCCAGCAGTTTAAAATGAAGCCCTCTAGATGCGCTAGTTTTAGCTGCTCTGTTTCTTCACTCCCAGCGGGGACAGCGTGAAATGAATCTGCAGTTTTGATGGCAGCAGATGCAGGTTTTAGGTTATTTTCCACAATGACCCGTTCAGTAGCAGCCAAGTTCTCTGCGCGGTCATCACTTATCAACACAGGTGTTGATGAAGTGACTACAATTATTGGCTCAGACATCACCGTTACAGATGGATGCATGGGCCTTTACCTGGGGACAGCTCTCACACTCACACTCTGCCGGTTTGGAGGAAGGTGTTTGATTCAAAAAGTGTCTCCGCTCAGGAATTGCTGGGCTTGGTATGATGAGATCAGTGTTTTGCGAGTTCTGGAGAACTGACAGATCGCGAAGAGAGTTTTATAGCCGATATATAGCTGCTGCACCCTGGAATTAGCATCCAAAGCGACGGCTGAATCTTCTGATGTCCTGTGGTGATTCATTTAACTTTGCAATGGCTGATTAAACTGTCTCTGCCTTCTTTTTAACAAAGCATGGCAGGATGACAGTTTGACAGTGAAACCTGTTCTATTTGGAATCTGCGCCGCGCCGTTTACAGCCATCAGTGGCACCGTCATATTAAAGCCAAACATGCAAACAATGGTGCAGATGTGCGTGCAGGCACACAAAGAGGAACCCACTTTATGTGGTGTGCTCAACTGCAGCGACACTGCAGTTTAGGTTTCACAGTGTGCTTGCAAAATGACGTGCATGCGTTAATTACAAATGCACGCACAATTTCAAATTCATGGAAGAGCTAAAAAAAGATAAAAAGAAAGGAAGGGAACAAGCAAAGAGGGATCTGTTGCTGATGCGTGTGACTTATGTATTACAGTATTTTTTTTGATATCTTATCAAACAAGAATGCAATCAGGGTTATCAGCAGTCACACATGTGCATATTTATTGAATCTATTACTTTCTCAACATATGGATATCATTAAGAGGAGCTGCCTAAAATAAAACCAAAACCCGTATCTCCTCTGACCAACTGCTGCGCATGCACACAAAAAAGGCAGAATGTGATTTAAGTTCTGTGAATATCTGTCTCAACCACATCCACCTACACTTTGCACGCAGAGCACAAAAGCATATGTACATGGTGTCGAGAGGCACACACACACATATATATATGCACTGATACACAGAGAAAATTATACATGTTCAGGCAGAACCGACACTTTTAGTGCACGCCGCACATGTGACGTACTGCATGTATCTACAAACATGCAAATCACAAATTCACGCACAGCTAAGGGGGCGGATGCAAAGAGAGCGAGTCCATGAGCTGTATGAAAGCTCTTCTGAGATCCCTCTAGCCCACCGTGGGTGTTTTGTCTTTCCCGCGAGGGATGTTCGTTGTTTTGCGGAGGCAGGTTCAGCTCTAGGATTAATGAAAAGCTCCATCTTAGTCATGAAAAGAGCATTTTCACAATCTATTTAACATCATGCATACCAAAGACTCACATTAGGCACTGTTGACTTATGCGCGCCTACAGCAGTGTTTTGTGATGCATTCATTGCCACTGCTGTGATCTTCTGTGGGTACGCTGCCCCCCCTCCAGCCTTGCCCATTGAGGCTCCTGCATTTCTCATGTTCTCTGTCAGAAAACTCATTCTTCAGCGCTGAGATGAAATATGGCACACAACTGGAAGTCTGAGCGAGTTATTGCAGCAATGCGAGTCATAAAGCTTCCCAGGACTTTAGTGTTCTTTTTGGATAATGTCTTTTCTTTGGCCATTTCACGATGGATGATTGTCCAGAAAGAGTGGAATCACTGGCATCCAGCATGGTATTAGCCAATGTAGCTAAACCTTTACAGGTCAAACACAGCACTCTGTGAGCTTGCTGAGAGTGTTACCAGGTCAAAGGATGGTAATGCAGGATGTTTCTATCTCGGTGGCTAGGCGGGCCCGGCAAGGACTGCTAAAGTGGTGTAATAGGCTGCAGTGGAAAAGCTTGCAGAAGTGGATTCCATGAGTGCTGGATGTTATTTCAGCGGTTGCTTCCCGGTGAATTATTTAGAGCAAATGGTTGTAATTACACAGTGACTACAGTGAGGGCGATTAGGCTGTGGTGTGTCTAGATCATTGCAGGGATCACAGGACTATGTGATGAACTTAAAGGTATTCCAGGAACTGCTTCTGCTCCCCTCTTCCCCTCCCTTCCTTTAGCTCTGTCAGCAATTTTTCTCCTGTGAATGGCTGGCGTCAGGCCGGCCTTTACGGGCCTTTTAAAAGGCTGCTAAAGGTCCAAGCGAGACACGGCCTCTGATCCTCCTTTGCCACCCACACCCTCCACCCATCCCGCCCGCAAAGCCCTCCAAGCAATCACAGCTTCTCAGGATGTCACTTAGCATTAGGGTAGCCCCCCTCCTTACGCCTGCAATCAAGGCCCAGCCAGGCAGGGGAACTGGGACACAGCGAAGGCGCCCGCTCGTAGAAGCCAAGAGGGAGACCGGACATCTCGCCACACTGACCTTTGAGGGCTTTTCAGCGATCGTGATGTGACGGCGTGGGCGATGAATGATGGTGAAAGTAATGCTCTGATTCATCTGTTGGTGTAAACACAGAATGACTAGCACAGCAGAACGAGGCGCAGCCAAGGACTCAAGTAAGACACAAATGTCATCCAATTCACTTTTTTAAGGGGAAGAGGACTGGAGGGCCCATTATGTGGCCCCCGCTCTCCAGTCCTGTCCTGGTTGGTCCATATGTCAAGGTGAAATGGCAGGACTGCAAATTTTGCTTGACAGCACAAGCTCCCCTTAGGGAGACTAAGTGGCGTCAACCTGTCGTAGTCACACACCATTGCTGACAAGGTGATGATGAACACCTTTCATTAAAAGGCAGAAGCTAGTCTTTCCCTCTGAGAGAGCATGTTCCGGTCTTAATGTCAAAGGGAAAGGGCCAGGGCTGGGAGAGGAAGCCTTGGGGCCCAAACTCTATATGATTTTATATGCCAAGAACTCCTCTATGTCACAATGATGCACACTCAAAAATTCATAGGACTTTCTATCAGAGGCATAGGGAAAGGCTCCCACTTGGATTGGAGCACTCCCATGAAAACAGTTTGAGTCCTGTCGACACTGCAGATACTGCAGTACACATACTGTATGCTACGGGGATTGCCTAAAGGAGGATGTGTGCAAATGGCGTCAACCAGCAGATGGGTAAATATTTTGACCAGAAAAAGTTAAGTTCTCTGAAATCGTGACTTGATTGCAATTATTTTAATGGGACAGGAGAAATAAAACTAAGAGAAAGTAAAGAAACAGCGCAGTTTATATTTCTCTGGTTGGAGGACTCACTTTCTGCAGGTTTGATTTTTTTTATTTGTGGGTTAACACCAGAAAGAAACGGTGTTAATCCACATGGCCTCTTTTTGTTGGCCGTTGCTTCTCAGCCTGACACAACAACAGCACATTTTTAAATGAAAATCTTATCCGCTGAGGTGTAAATATGTAAAGCAGAGCTGCAGCTAGATTTTGAATAAATACTGCATACTGTAGCGGAAAGATTGACTGTTTTCGGCATCTCACTGTCACGCTGGTGAGAATTTTTGTCAGATGTTCCGTATCTGTTTGAAGAAGTCGTGCTGTGCGGCATAAAAGCAAATCTCTACCTAAATTTTGTTAACAGCTCATAAGAGGCAAAAAAAAAAAAAAAAATGGTTACAATAAGTGTTCCATCAGGAGTCCAGAATACACAAAGCTGACAATAATAATAATAATAATAATTAGCGTAGTAATACCACTGCGGATATTATTATTATAATACCACCATAAATGCAATTACAGTGTGCTGTAAGATCAAAAAGATGGAAACCTATATTTCCATTGATTATTCAGCCGAACAAAAAGGGGAGATGTGCAGCGTTGGATCCATTAGGGCCCACTAGCTGAATGTAAATTATGACATTAGGAGCAATAAAATAGCTTGGATCTCTCAGTAAACACTGGCGTCTGAAGTACCCCGGCTGCCAGCGTATGGCTTCAAATGAGACACAGCTCCCACACCTACAATCTATTCACAAATCATTACTGGCTTAATGAGCAACATCAAACCCTGACATCACGACAAGTTACTACCATCTCCATGGGAACTGGCATTGGCGAATAAGAGCGATCTGTCGCTGCCACTTCCCTTTTCCCTTCCCAGGTTTCATATCCTCAAACTTTATCACCAGTTCTAGCGCTTCAGACTTCGGAATTTGTTTAGTTACCGGTGAGTCTCCGCTGGCTCTTGTAATTGCAGGATGATGGTGCTGCACGTTATCCGTTTTTAACATTAGAGAATCGTATCTACTCCCGCTATCTCGGGGGCCACACAGTGTTCGATTACATAGATTTTTTTCCTCCCTTCCTTTGTTGTCCTGCTGGGTATTTTACAAGCTTTAAACGTGCACTGAGGAGCTAAGAGAAGGCTAGTGGAAGAAACAACTGGTTACATGCTTGTATTATCAGGAGAGGAAAAAAAATGTGACAAAAGAGGATAAAAAGATTTGAAAATTACCACAATAACATAATTCATGTTTTTTGTCCTTTAATCACAGAAGAGTCCAAAATAAAAAACATGGCTGTCATATAAAAGCACGACATCCTGGACGGGATGTTACTCTCTGGTTTCCCTTCTTGTCACGTGAAACCAGAGGGAGAGCAATGTGTTTCCCTTTTATTTATTATGCTAATGTTAATAATTACCACCTCCAAGGCCTCTCAGTACTCTGACTGTGATTAGAGAGGCAAAAATCTGAGACAGTTTTTCATGTATCCGTCACATTTATCATCGCACTGCGCAACTATTCCGTTTTGACTGATTTGATGGCGTAGCAGTTTCAGGGCCATAGATCACGTTTGCGTGCTTTACATGGAAAATGGAAATGTAATGCGATTAAGACGGTAACATGAGTAAGGTGGGACTTGTGTACATTGTGCTGCACTTGTTAGTATAATTAGCATTAGACGAAGACTGAAGCTGCGGTAGCAAATGGGAAGTCTTCAGCTCTTACTGGCGTTCAGACAGACCTTTTGAGACATGTTATTGGCTTAATGGGAAGTTTCACTAATTTATGCCTAAGTAGTGTTCTCTTATGACATGCAAACTGCATTACTGAGATGATTTATAGATACACACAAACACACACGCAGTGGATCACACAAACAGCTTAATTACACTGATGCTTTATTAGTGAGATTTATTATTGTATTTACATAAATAAATTGATCGATCACGTTCCAAAAAGCATTTTGTTCAGAATGGATATACAGGATGGATTGACATGTAGTTTTACGCAGACATTAATGGCCCAGAGAGACAAATAATCCCACAGATTCCTTACACCAGCAGCTCAAAGCTTCTCATTTGTCCAGTAAAATTTTACAAAACCACTGCAGACATTTGGGTCAGCCTCAACTGTATTTTGTGTTGGATGCTTATTAGCAAATAATAACATGCTAGCACAGTTAAAACGTCAAACATTTCCACCCTGGTTGATTTGGCGGCCCCTATAGTACTGGTGGTTACATCAAATGTGGTTTGGTACTAGTGACCGCAGAATTCTAGGGGGTGAATTTCACCCTGGTTATACTCCTATGCCGTTGCATGTGAGCTGGTGCGTCTTCATTGTTCTGTAATTATCCCGCTGAAACACCAGTTGGTAGCTTGTGAGCTGTGTTGAGTTCCTGTCTTCTGCGTACATGTCCGGCGAGAGTCATGGACGAGGAAAGGTATTTTAAACCAGTCGCTGCTCTTGCAAACTGCGTCGCCGCGACACAGTTACATTTCCGTAGAGGTGCCTGTCAGGCTACGCCATGCCCACGAGAAACCAAAATGTGACACGCAACCATGCTTAACTGCTTTACTTTCCTCGCTGAGACGTAGGGGGATGGGCGCTTCATCTGACAGCTCACTATGGCTACTCCTTCTTGTTCCATTATTCCCTGCAATACTTCAAACTAAACCACTGTCAGTCAGTCATTTTCTAAACCCGTTTAGTCCTGTTAGGGGTCACGGGGGTCTGCTGGAGTCTATCCAAGCTGTCATCGGCCGAGAGGCAGGGGTACCCTGGACAGGTCGCCAGTCCATCGCAGGGCCAACATTCACACTCACACCTACGGGCAATTTAGAATCACCAATTAACCTAATGAGCATGTCTTTGGATGGTGGGAGGAAGCTGGAGTACCCGGAGAGAACCCACGCAGACACAGGGAGAACATGCAAACTCCGCACAGAAAGGCCAGCCGGCCCATGGATTCGAACCGGTGACCTTCTTGCTGTGAGGCATCAGTGCTAACCACCTAAATGTTTTTAATGTGCAGCAGAGAAGATGATAGATATTTGACTATAGAGATTAAATTAGCTGGGACTCTTTTAGAGTACATAGATGCCGTAATTTACGCATAAAGCCAGCCCGGTTGCGAGCCATTTATGCTTGTGTGCTCTTCAGTCTGGCTACTTGGGGCTGTGTCTTTTTTGCTAGTCTGGTTAACTTTTGTTTCTCCCTCCTGCTTCAGTTTCAACAATGGCGACTGAAACTTTCTCAAATGTTTGCAACTCCGAACCTCCTCAGTTAACCCTTCCTCGATGCGTTCCATCTTTATTGATCCAGAACAATCAGTTGAAAAATTTCTGAGATGGAGAAGGAGGCGGAAATACTAAAGCGGAGAGACGCTACTATCAAGTGGACCAATCACAGCTCTTGCGCTCTGCGTTACATTTCTGGGGAGGTGCACGTCAGACTACAGCGCTAGGATCTGCGTAGGGGTCTGCGTTGTCACCAAGGCCTCAGAAGTATAAACGGTCTGTGCTTTAATGCAGTCCTTTCCCAGCAATATCGAAACAGCCATAATAAAGCGAATATATAAATATCACAGTTTCAGTCATTATTGCGTTACCTAATTTGTCTACTCTGCTGAGATACCCACTGTAAGATTTGAACGTGTTAAACCTTTTACCTAAAAAAATAATAATTTTAAATTGTAAGTACTGCTTCATAAGGTGCTAGCATGGCTGTGGAGCCTATTAAAGACTGTTTTTTTTTTTTTTATCAGCCGCAGTCCTGATGCATTTTTAAATGGACTGTGGCTCTAAGGCAGCTGAAACCTTGTTCAAAGACTTCTTTAAGAACACAGAAAGTTATGACCTATAAGCCTCAGTATAAAGTCAGGGAAGTCACTGAAAATAAATGCATTTTCTCTTTCATTACGAAGGGGTTTAGGGATTTGTTACTGCAGGTGTCACTCTAGATACAAAGCAGTTGTCTGTGACTGTGTTTTTGCACGTACTTAAAACCTATCATTAATAATTTGTACTGAAAGGCCATTTGAAGTTTCTGCGAAACACATTACACCTGTTCATGAATTTATGCATATCTCAACGGCCACACTTCTGCGCATACGAAGCAGTTTTCATGTCCACGAGCATTGTTGAGTTGCAGGCACGCCTGTATAGTTAAACGCTTGTGCTCGCCAAATTGAATGCAGTTAATAAGTGCCACTTGCTTTTTCTTTTTTTTTTTTTTAAATTAAATTGATTCCCAGACACACTCATTTCCTTGTTTAGTTATTACCACAGATACTGAAAAAATAGAGCTATCTTCCAAATGGATTTCCACACATGCTTTGAGAAATAATGGAAAACGAATGTAAAAAGAAAAGTAAGAATAAATTGGTTTCACAGGTCGTGTCAGTTAATTAGCACTTGATTAAGTGGTCAGTGGAGATGTCCACATCTTACTGTGAGATGAGGCTGCGAACGCCATCAGAAGAATGGCCATTAACACAAGATGTTTTTGTTAACAGGAGAAATTAAAAAGAAAAGTGTTTCACAGGGACGCTGCGTGTAAAACAAAGCAATGCAACAAATGAGCAAAATCCCGCAATAGTAAATATACAAAGGCAATAATAATAATAATAATAATAATAATAATGGAGAATTAATGTAAGTTTAGTTGTGCACTGCAAAAAGAAAGACAAGTTAAGTTTTAATCAACAACACTACCTTATTATTTCTTTTAGAAGTGATCTTTGTATAAGAAATTACTTTGTGTGTTTGCTGCCAGGTAAAAAAAAAAAAAATCTCATTAGCAGTCAGGCTTCATGCTCTATAAAATTGTCAGTGACATCCTCCTCTCCTGCCCCCGAAGTCTCGTTACAGTGTTCAGGGCAACTTGTGAAGGCATGGCAGTGTAAACTGATGTTTGGATTGTGACATGAATGCAGAAAGAGAGGCAGTATTATTTTCTGGAAGAGACATCTTTCTCTTCTAACAATGTCCCCTTCTTTTTCATTCAGATAATCTTGTTTCAGATTGTATTGTTGTGCTGTCTTCCAATGTGTCACGTAGCAATTACACACTTGTAAGGACCTGCGATTGGCTGTGCAGTTCAGACAAGTGCACATTATTCTCACTTGTAGGCTGATATGCTGGTACGTTCTGCTATTTTATTCTTTATTTTTCTTTGCCTTCTTTGATTTCAAAAAGATGCAAAAAAAAAAAAAGGCTTTCATTCAACTGTCCTGTTCACCAGAGTAGTCTCTCTATCACCAATGCAGTATCATCTAAATTTATTTAAAACCAAGGTCCTGTTCTGAATACCGAGCTGCAGTTTGGAACATAGGACTATCCACCTTCATTCATCACTCCCTCTGACAGGCGTCAGATTTTATTACATTTTATCTCAAACTGTGTGACATTCAAATCACTTGTTAGGCCACTGTTATCACACAACGCACAGGCGACGTTGGCAAAGATTTGTTCATCTCCATTCAAGCAGAACCAAGCTGTTATCCAATCACCTGTCCTTACAGAACAAATAATATCATGGAATTACATTAGCAGCCTCTCTCTGTGTGCTTGTTTCTTTACACTGCAACTGCCCTTGTGGGATTTTCTGTTGCAACATGAGCTCTCACAGTTCTTCTAAGCCTGAACATTTCAATCAGAAATGTTGCCTAGTTTATATCTATATAACAGCTGTATGCTGAGCTTAGGTTGGCCGTTTCTTTGTGTTGGTGTGACGGCAAATACCTCTAATAACGTCACCAGAGAACAGATGTCTGAGTAGATGGTGTGCAGGAGGCAGGAGGAAGGTCTATTTTCTGTGCTTGTTCTGTGAGCTGTGGACAAGGGAATGCTTTTTTGACACAACAGCTGTTGCAGTTTGTGTCATGGTGACATTTAGTTACATTTCTGGGACGGTGCATGTCAAGCTCTGGCGAGGGGAACAGAGATATGACATATTTAAAGCTGCATCATTAATCCACAAACCCCATCAAACAGCACTTTAAGAAAGACATAAGGTACAGCCTCACAAAGCAACACATATATGATCCCTGACGAGCAGTTGTGACGCCTGATGTGGGTGGTGTTGACCATCACCATTTTGTTACTGCCTGGCTCTCAGCTAATCTAAAAATGGGGAAGGAGGTGTAGCGTGAGTGGAGCTGAGGTTGATGGCTAACAACATGATATGGCACCTACCTGACACAAAGTGACCACGCCCTAAACCATGCATAATTTTAATCCCTCACATGAAACTGGTGAATTATATAAAAAACTCTATACAGTTGTCGTAAATTGAGATTTTCTTTTTCTACTGTAAAGTTGGGCATTTTCAACATGGCCAGAGTGAATTGACTTCTTTGTGGAGCAAGCTTTAGGCACTTCCTTTTAAGCTTCATTTTTTGGCCCTTGAATTTGCTTCTTAGACACCAGTTTACTGCGTGTGTGGTAAGCTAAAACTGAACAGAGCACTATCCAGCCTAAGCGCAGACCATGCACTACACGGTGAAAGCCCACCTGCAGCTTTGGAGAAAGTCCTCACACGGCCAACATCTGCCGCAGCTTTCAAAGGACCTGCGGGCAGCAGGCTGCCAGCTCGTACTTTTGAGTATGTTTGCCTTTGATCCAGAGGAGAGTTTGACGAATAATAAGGGCTGTGTTCTTGAGGAAAAAAAGACAAAGAAAGAAATGCGTACTCACCTTCTCGGAGAGAAGAACTGATAGTGGAGCTATCTGAAAGGCGCATTATTAGGTTAAGGGACAGGTGTTCATGCTCATGTGCTGGCAGTGTAATTTAATCAATTATGCATAAAAAAAAGGATTCTCTTCATGCATAATTAAGTGAAGTGTACTGGATCTATAGATTTTCTGCAGGTGCTGGATCTATAGATGTGTAATGTAACATCCTACACGGGAAATCATAAACATTTACACCATGATCAATACACATTAAGTGATGTGTTTGATTAAAAAACAGGGCTACAAAGGAACCAGGCACTGCTGACTTGAGAGTCTAAACAGTGCACAGTTGGATCAGTGGGCTTGTGGTAATGGATTACTTTAATGTATTCAAGTCAGAATACATTAAAGCAGCTATGGATGGAAAAAATCATTTTTTTTTATCTATTTATTTATTTATTATTACTTATTTATTCAGTGGAAGTATTGCAGAACTTAGATGCAAAACCCAGTTATTCAAATTTACTCATAGTGGCATGTTTGCACAGTGCAGCTTTATACAGTTAACACTAGCTAACAGCTAACACGCAAAGACTGAAAGACACTGAAAGATGTCCCTATATGTATACAGCTGGATAGTCGAGCGGTTAATACCGTGGATTTTACTACCACGTGGGAGGGCAGGGTTCGAATCCAAAATCCAAAATGCCAGTGAGGGCAAAAACACAACTGCATCCAGTGAGGATCCTTGGGCAAGATCCTTGATGTATCAAGAAAGCTTACGACTCAATGCCACACACATGGATACTGGAATGTCTGGAACTGTATAAGATCAACAGGAACCTAAGGGCCTTTCCCTGTTTCCCTGATCGCTGTGCTGTGGTGAAACGGTGGCCTCTATGTGAAAAGTGTGGTCACATCTGTGTATCAGTCCAGTAGGCTAAAGCTAATTGCACTTTTATGTAAAACAAACACCTTTTCCATCAGAAAAATGCTTAATAATGCTATAAAAAAGTACTTGTGAGTCCAAGTTATTTCAGCGACTCAAACTGAAGTTAATGAACTTCAATTTAAGCTCATGCAAATGCTAGTACTACTTAATGTTTTAATTAGGACCCTGTTGTTGACTTGGCGCCAGCTAAGTGTGCGGCTTCATTTGAATGAAAATGCATTTCTACCAAACGGCTATACGGGGAGAGAGCATTACAGCCTCAAAACTGCACCTGAGAAGACAGCGTAGGGTAGAAGAAGAGAGGAAAAAACTTTTAATGTTGTGCCAAAATGTGATCTAAAGGATTCCCCCTGTTTTAGAACCACTGAAGGGCTGTCAGGGAAAGTTATTCTATTCATTATCATTATATTAATTATAGTCAAGTATTGTCTGCACAAAGGCAGCATTTGTAACACTCAGGTGTGCAGAAGTTGATGCTAGTGCACATGCAGACCTAGAAAGCTCACCTGATGGCTGTTTTGTTTTAAATTACAAAACGTATTGTATTGTACGCTGAATGTATACAGCGTTAAAGCTGCCAAGGGATGGACAGCTGTGAATCCACATTAGGGTGGATCAATAAATCCTTTCAATCAATTAATAAATGATTATAATACATAGTATATACATCATCATTCATTTTGTGCAAACGCTTGTCCTCTGGAGGCTGGAGCCTATCCCAGATCTAGTCCATCACAGCGCTAACACAGAGAGACAGACAACCATTTACACACACAACTATGGCCAGTTTAGAATTACAGATTAAACTAATGACCATGTCTTTGAACAGTGGGAGGAAGCCGGAGTACCGAGAACCCACGCAGACATGGAGAACATACGATCTCCACACATAAAGGCCCCAGTCCGCTGATAGATTATTTTATCTTATCCCTTAGCTTATCCTTTCTCATCCTATGCCTTACCGTAGAGGAATAATCGGCACATTTATATCTGTTCTGTTGCGCGTGTAAGCGTTTTAAAGCGTGATCTGTGAATTACTGTTTTGCGGTTTGCTTAAAAACAACTGATGATTGCTTCCCCCGCTCAATAGCTGCAATCAGTTTCATCTGTTGACTTGGTGTCACGGCTCCTGCTACTAGTTTAAATGTGAATCTAAATCTAATCTTAGTTGTTTCATGTAATTCTACTTAAAGTATCTTTCTACAGTCAGTTTTATGTAAAGAGTAAATAGGAGCACTCTTTATGGCTGCAGTGAAGGACTGTGGGATAGCCACAGCAGGCGGCCGTATGAAACTTAATAGGCCAAGGCTGTAAAAGTTGGGCTGAGCCTAGATTTATTCCTGTTTTTGATTTGCATTTTATCCAACGCTGCAGCTTTTTTTCTTGCTGTGTTGCAGAAATAACACTATTTCTTATTTAGCCTTGTTGTTGATGGGCTGATGTTTTCACTAGTTTGCTTTTGGTCTGTTCCCAAAGAGGAATTAGGTGCAGACACTTGCATATTCGCACAATCAGGCCATTCTGTTCCTGTCTGTCTGCTTTCAGGTGCACGGGAACAGAACAGGTTGTTACTGTGGATGTAGTAGAGATTATGAAGTTGTACTCACAAGGGAGGCCTTTAGTTTCAGGATTTACTCCTGGGAGTCCATGGGCCTTATGCATTTTGTATCAGCTTCAGAAGATTAAAAGTGTTTGCACCACTTTGTCTCGACGTTACATCTTTTCTTTCTCCAGCAATTTGTGTGAAGATATTTGATGGAATTCAGATCCAGGGTAGATGACCTGAACAGCAGCTGCCACTCAGGCACTTGATGTTTATGCGACTGTGCTGCACGTTGTACCTATTATCTTGAAAAATCCAACAGACTACATTTCCGAGCTAGTCGCTCTGGCTGATATGCCCTAGTTTTCCGTATGTTGCAGCTTCCAGTGATTCTGTTGGAAATAGGTCTGTCAGGGGCACAGGTTTGATAAAACATAATTCCTTAATCCTGACAGGCAGGCGGGCCTAGCTCAACAGATACAGCAAATCAATCAATGTGTCTGAGAAGTAGGCAGTGCTCTGTATCGACAGTCACCCCCTCCCCTACCCTTTCCAGGACATGCTAGACACTGATGGCCTGTGATGTAGTCCATCTTCCCATTCAACCTCTGTAAATACTAATAGTTTATGTTCCAGTATACAAGGTTAAGAAAAAAGAGCGCATCTGACCCACAAGATGAAGTATTCTAAGCATCATTACCGCGCACGGCTTAGAGTCAACAGGAGGCTGGAGATGGTTCACCTCATGCCATCTTTTCACTGGGCCATTAACCAGGCCTCACATAGTGAGCGAGAGAGGAGCTTTCAGGGCAAGAGGCTCCAAGGGGCCGAGATGTTTGGATATATTTTAACCTGTAGATTTGAGTTTCAAGCCTGCCCTCGAATCATATTCAATCCGGGCCCCTAGGTGTGCATGTGATGATAGGTCGGAATTGAAAGCTTTATAGGGAGGGAACGTGGTAACGGGTGATGAATACCAAGTAGAGTTGGCACGCCCCCTCCCCCCCACAAAGGAGAGCCTAAAGAAGAGCATAGGAGACTGAATAAAGGGATAAGACTCTGTAAAGATGAAGGGTGGGAACTGAAGACCGCGGGGGTGTGCGTTGCATTGTTATGGCAAGACGGTAGTCATTGAAACAGCCAGCCAGAGAACGGAAAGTCAACAATTTTTTGTTATGCCCGTCTGACTCCTCGATGATTTCTCCTTGGCGTCTTCATCCGTTTTTAAGCAGCATGAGATTTTGCCAGACGCTCCTCCAGGGCTGGAGAATCAGGGCTTGTTCTCACATTTCAGTCCATTTATCTCCTGCTAGATGCTGCTCAGTGATCTTAGCCCTCCATTAGCCTGCACCGAAAAGCATCCAGTGTAAAAAAAAAAAAAAAAATCTGTCTCTTCTCTCCCCTCCATGTTTTCGGCCTTGTCTTGAAATCGATTTACAGTATCTTCAAAACAACACAGAATAACAGCCCCGGCCAAGTGTTAATAAGCCGTGTATGCATGTCCTAAAATTCCCAACGCCGGCGCAGAAATGGAGTGGCTCTCCGGTGCGGTTGTCATGAAGTTGATATTTCGAGAGATAAATTACACCCTTGTTTCCTCGGGGGTTCTCAGTGAAGGGAAATCAAACGACCACACTCAGCTATTGCATAATATCATGTCTTAGCAAGATTTACCACATATCTCAGGGTTCTAAATAAATCACAGCTGTCAACTGCATTTTGCTGTTTCTCTAATTAATGCACCCCCAGAGCTAAAATATTCACGCTCCCAGGCTCCCGTCTCTCTTTATATCTAACTGTGACAAAACACATCAGATGACAAGGGAAAGGGATCATTTCAGTAATTTCTCTGTTTCGGTGTAATGCTTTTACCTTCGTGCCCCACTGGGAGTGATGTGCAAAATCCATGCATCACACTGGACGCGATCCCGTCACATGAATATATCTATTACCGTTGCTTTATTTTTGAGGAGTGCGCAACATGTACCCACTCTCCTTCTCTTTTTTATTTCTTCTTCACAGTCACTTAGTTGATTAGCTGATCAATCCTTACCACTCCCATACAGTATATATCCCCAGCTCCAGCCTGTCTATGTGAAGATTAGCTTTAGCGCTCCTTCACTTTTTAATATCAGAGAAAAGCTACGGTTACATCCACTAATGGCGATATGGGCATATAATTTCAAATAATCTCTCCAGTTAGACATTTACAGCTAGGGTTGCTCCACCTAATCCTCTCGTGCCACTAAATAACTTTTCACCATTAACCTTTTATTCCGACATTATCTCACGGTGACAAATTTCAGCGAGAGAGACTGAACCATTACCTAATGACACTATTTATCACCAGTGTTAAATTTCATTCAGTGTAGACTTAATAAGGAAACGTGTTTGTTGCTATATTCTGCAATTAATTAGCATACTGTACATTGTACATGTTGCTGAGCATGATTTAATTACTTAAATAGTGAATGCAGTTGTATTGTACCTGCAAACGGTTTCGTACTCATTTGGTTTTACATGTTAGCTATTAGCATCTGCTCTAGAGAGTCTTTGTTGAGTTCTTGTCTGGGAAAAAAAACAACAAAACAAAAAGATATCACATAAAAGTCACTGTAATAGTCTTGTTGCAAGCCAGCAGATATTCTCTGTCCACATTCTTCTGCTCAGCGGGCGTGCTGCTGCGTTGGGCCGTTTTATTTTTACCAAGCATGCATCCTATTGAGTTTTGCTTCTAAGAATTCACACACGATTGGGTTCAGGATTTCTCTGTCATTTTCAGCATGATCGGCAGCAGGAGGTGCCATAATTGGTGGTGAACATAAAAACTGCAACGTGCCACAGAATTCTATGCAGTCGCTGCCGTCGCAGCCGTATTCATTGCCTCAGTGTGGACTGGATAAACTACCACAGTGGATGAGGGGGAATCGTGTAATTCAAATTTCAGATTTTTAATTACAAAACACATCCTTCAGTAGACATATAGATCCAGCAGAATCTGCACAAGCAAAGACACACAAATAGCTGTTCGCAGATTAAACACACACAATTTCCCTGACAATTATCACATTTCCATGTTTCTAGTCTCTAGCTCTTTGATGACATTACTAATAGACGCCGCCAATAACAAATTCAGCATAATTGTGATGGCACCAGTTTGAGTGGGTGTAAACAACTACAGATACCAAAGAGATTAGAGTCTTCCTGTAGCTATCATTACAAAAGTCCATCAGTGAGGTTGCAGGATGTAGTTATTACAGGATTTTCTTCTTCCCATTGTTGCACTGGTTCCCAAAGAGCTCTATGTTGGTGTTAAAATGTTTTCTGATTCCTTTATGTTAACATAAAAGTCAAATTTCACACCGAGTTGACAAAAGGAAGGAGAAGTAAAAAGCTCAGAAATGAGAGAAAATAAAAATGTTTTTGCTCCAAAAAAGAGCTTAATTTACAGAAGTGTGAGTTCGCTGACAAACTAGAAGGGCTTTCCAGCTGTAATTATTAATGGAGGGGGGTGGGGGGGGTTCACAAATGTTTTACACGCTGATTTAAAGCTACCGACCAGGGCGGGTAAGACTAAAATCACCCTAGCTCTCTTAGAGAAATATATCCCCTCCTGACAGAGGTGTAGTGTCCGCACTGGGAGCACCTTTCCCGCCGCGGATTGTTGGTTTCTGAAAATTATAGCAAAAATTTATAGCTGGCACAGGGCTGCCTACTGTATTGAATTTCAGTACAGAGTCAAACTTTAATTATAAGTATGAAAGGAAATTGTTCTGAGGAGTGCACTGCTGAAACTGATATCGATTTCACTATTATTATTATTATTGCAAACTGAATACTTCCTACTGATTATATCCAGGATTAAACAGATGATCATATTGGGTAAATGTAATCAATAAATACTGTGGAAAAGTTATTCTGAATAGGCTTGGCCTGACTATTCAACCACACTTATCTCTTTCCCAGTTTTGTAAACCGTTCTCATGTTAAGATAAAACTAAATATGTGGGAAAGTTTAAACTAAGATGTATTTTAAACCTGTTTTTGGATTGTAAACTACATAATATGATTGACACAATGGTTTGATAATAGTTCAAGGTGCCATTTGTTGTTTGAAATGATCAGAAATCTTGCAAGACAAAGCTGACAGAGTTTCACAATGTAAAGAATATTTAAGGACTTCTTTACACCATAAAATGCATTTATGACGCTCTCTTATCAGGTGGTCACATACACTGCCTCAGCTCCTAGAGTGCCGCCAGAAGGCAGACATGAGGGCTGCATAAAATAAAACTTAAGAAAGCCATCAACTTAGTGAACCACGGCACCATTGTAACTTTTAGCTGTCATTTTTGGATGCAAGGCTCGTCAGAGACGCCGCATCTTACAGACTTCAGACACGGGAGAGAAGAAAACCCCACTCTAACGCTGCACAGATCTGAGTGAGTGGAGGCTTCTCTCTATTGTGAAGTACAACACAAACTGGTATCAAAATTGCTCTTTGTCATGAGTGCAAAGTTTGACAGCTGGCAATGGAAGGATTAAAAAACGAAAAACTTTTCATCAAGACCTTTTCTGTAGTGCTGCATGGAGGCGTATGAAGGCGCGCAGTTTTGTAGTCGGTAACAAAAATTTTCGTGCTTAATAAAGTCATCATCTGAAAGTTACAAGGCGGTTTGTTTTGTTATGTGCATAATAATGATTATATGTTCTAAGAGCTTTTTCTTAATACATCCTTAGATGTAGAATATAGATTAATGTAGGAATGCAATGAATATAAAAATACAGTGCTGGTAAGAGTAAATATTGATTAAATGTTTTCTGATAGAAGAGAGATAGAATTATGGAGGTGGAAATTACTGCCTCATGTTGCTGAAAAGCAGTGAGTGCAGTGACAGATGGCCGGCTCAGTTTAGTGTACTGCACTAATTGTATTGCAGTTTCATGATTTCAGAATTTAGGCATTGCCCCCAGAGCAAGAACAAGTTTGGCCCATCTTATATCAATGCGTCCTTTTAAGGCCGATGCCTCTTTTCTTTCATTAGAAACACAGTGGCAGCCTCTTCCATGCTCAGTGTTTGTGTACAGCCAAGCCTTGCTCCCTCTCCATTCATTTTCCTCAGGGCAGCCTACCTCTACCTTCCTATTGATCTGCTGTGCAGCATCAACATGCTGGAGTGTCAATTAGAGAACCCCTCCTGCCCATCTGTGAGAGGAGAGCTGTAGCATCTCTAAAAGTTTCCCTGGCTGGTCCGGCCATCCAGCAGCTGCTCGGGTCTCACAAGATGAGGGGAATAATCTGCTGCAAATAAATATACATTTATTTCAGCCGTGCCCTTGTTTATGTTTATAATGTCCCTTCTGCATTTAGGATTGGATGTATATATATATATATATATATATATATATATATATATATATATATATATATATATAAAAAAAGACTTGGACTAGAGCTATGAAATTTCTAACGTGAAGTGATGAAAAATCTGAGTGAGATTGAAGGAGTAGGGGCAGGGCTGCAGAACACATTTATCTCCTTCCAAACACATATTTTCCAGCACTGTTACCCTTAGCAACCAAAGTCTGCGTCATTTTTACAGCTCACTCTGGATCACGTCTTCACCAGTGGCTAACGTATTTGTGGCGTCGCCTTATTCTGTGGCAAATTCGATTGGAAAAATGGAAGCTGTCGTTCCTTGAGGTCAAGACAACAACATCAGATGTTGTTTTTTAGTCTGCGAGTGTAACACGGCCTTCTGCAGAGATTGTTGAGGTATGGCTTTTTGTCTTAATGCTAGTGGAGCCTGCCACGTAGATTGTCTTTTAAAGTTGAACAACCCTAAAAGGAGTTCCTCAGGTCTTGTGTAACATGTTTCGCTACCATGTAGAAAGTGAATTATTGATCTCTGAACACAAGCTCGTGGTGTTTTCCGACGTCTTCACTACAGCAGTGAACAAGAAGAAAATCTGCTCACAACAACAGCGCTAGCTTGAAAAGCTTGAGACTAGTAGAAATGTAGTGACTAGAGACCACCATTGAGTCTGTGATCATAGGAGAAAAAAATAAATAAATTGCCGAGCCAAGCAGCTAGTTATCACATTGAACCAGTCTCAACTTTGAGGCAACGAGACTGGGGCAGTGACCACTGGGAGCAACCAATACAACTGACCGAGCTATGACTTAAGCACAGAGATCCCCTAAGAGTACCGAGGACCTGAAGAAGCTGCTTGGATGAGTTCAGTTGCCCGTGTTTCAGCGTTTTTGTTTGTTTATTTGAAGTTCCACAATAATTTATGAAATGAATAAATGCATGAATGAATAAATGCAGCTTTCATCTTCTCACGGACAGTGTCTTCATCAATACCTGCTTCCACCTCCTCATTAGATAACACTTTGTCAGCAGTGAAGGGTCTGGGTTGACCACGGCCTGGCCCACCACCTTGAGCCAAAACACAACTTTATTGACTCCTGCCTACACAATTCAACAACATCGTATGTAACTGATAAGTATACTAACTCTTGGGAGATGTGCTAGCAGAGGCTCCTCTTTCCTCTGCAGTTTTTCTTTGGATGGTCTTCAACCGCCATGCAAGGTATCCAGAACCACTCTCTGTATTGTAGTAATGTTCCTGTGTGACTAAATACATGCAGAATGACTATGCTATTAACATTTATAAAGACAATTAAGTGTGTTTTAAGGACCCTTTTACTGTAGCTACAGCAGACTAACTTGTGTGTGCAACTCTGCTGTCTGGTACGTGGCACCACTTCAGAAAATGGCAAAACTGACCAACATGTCCGTTGATCAGTTTGAGTCATTGAGTATTGAGCTGCTCCAGACTAACCTTCCATGTGCCACCAGAGACTTCAAGACGTCACAAGAGTTTTGACAATGTCCAAGACCTTGTAAATGTGAGTTGTTTACAGATTTGGGTCTGAGTAGAATTATGGATTTGCACGCAAGACCATGTAACAGTAAGCTCTGATTTGCCTGAAGGTTGTTGTATGGCCTTTTGAAAAGAATGCATAGTCTGTTCTGAAATATGCTTTTGCACCTAAGGAAAGGTTGTTTTCCTGATATGAATCTCCAGTGATTCCTGCAGCTGTCTTTGACATTTTATTGCATGTACATGTTTATTGAGGTATGCCATTAAGGGCTCATCACGCATTTTGCCTTCTCACTCAATGTACCTTGTTTTCTTTGTTACCATTGTGTTGGTTTGAGGTAGATTTACTCATTGCACATAGTTGCACCTGTAGAACATATACATAATTGAGTCTTTAAGTTATATATATATATATATATAATTGAGTCGTTAATTGCATAACAATAGTTGCCCCAAAAAGCAAAATTTTTTAATTAAATGGATTTTAGTAGATGACTGAATCAAATAATAGACACAGACATGACTATTGTAAACACAAGCTCTTTTAATGTCTGGAAAAATACATTTAATTGCATTTCATTCAAAACAGTAGTAAAGGAAAGTAAATATTCCTGACCAAAACTGAACAGACCAAAAGTTAAAGTGCCATTTTAAGTACTTTACATACTTTTTCAGAGAAGTATTGACTTTAAATGTTTTTCTGTGAAGGGTCACAGTCAGAGGCGGGGTACGCCCTGGACGGGTCACCACTCCACACAAAGAGACAGACAAACATTTACCCTCACGTGCACACCTACGGCCAATTTACAATCACCAAGCAACTCTTTGGAAGCCAGAGTATGCAAACTGCGATTAAATGTGTCCTTTTTTATTTTTTTTTAATTTGTAACTTTTTTTTGTAATTAATTAATCATAAGTAACACCTAAAAGTCTCACCCATAATATTTATTTAAGTCTATATAGATATAGACTTAAATCTGTGAAAATGTGTAATCCAATTTCTAATTCAGCTTCTTTTCATTTACCACATCACTACATGTCATGTCGAATAAAGGTCTGAGCGCTAGAGTGTCATAACCCCGGTGCTTCACTGAAATAGGATTCATAGGTTTCGGCTGCGTGATGATAGTTTCAGAGATGATCAATTTAGCACCCCGGGAAATGCACTCAGGTTTTTGAAATTACTGAAAGGATGATCTAAATCCTGGTCAAAGACAGAACGTCCACTATAAGATGTTAATTTGAAACAAGACAAAACAAGCTGATTAATGTGATAATGCTTTGCGTAATCTCACGATGGTATACGATCTGTTCCCCTCAGTTGCGCACGAGATACTCCCACAGATTGGCTAGCATTTTTCAGTTTGAAGGGGATGTATGAGCTGTCACACCACCAGCTTTTCTTTCATACAGACATGAAGTTTGATGACATCTGTCTCGAATTCTGCAGTCTTGCAGAACAGTTTTTCATTTGAACTATTCACTGTTTACGGCTGTCTGCCTATCTATATTGTGCTATATGCTGGCAGCAGCAGCAGCTCTCTGCCTTCATCTCAACATTTGCTCTAGAGTCAGATGTGCTGCGGTATGGTTTGTATTTGGTTACTGGTGGAGGGTTAAGGTGAGTTGGCCGGCTTTCCACTTGTCATCTGCTTGGCAGCAGTTTAAATGGACCTGCAGTGAATCAACTCTGAAAAATTACTTCTCACTCAGTAGGAGATAGTTGGGTGTATTCAAAGGACCTTGTCACTTCCAATATGCTTTCAATGAATCTCAGCCGTTGCCGATACAAGGCCTCACCTCACCCCTCTTGAAAACCAATGTCTACAGCTCTATTCTGCGATTGTGTGCACTGCGATTGTTCCTTCGAAGCCTATTACAACTTCAGCAATGAACAGGGTGTATGTGTGTACATACACGACGGCTTGCAGTGGCATATTTTACGTGCTCGTCTGACGTGTGCGTGTGAGTATCGGGCATAAAAAGGGAGGGATAATGGCATCAGAGTGTGCAGATGTGCTTTGGAAAATCAGAATCCAGCTTCAAATCTCTGCCCTTCACAGCAGTGAAACAATAAACAAACGCAGCTTGGAACAACATCTATCAAAGAGCTTAATAAGGTTTCAGGGACTCAAAGTTCGGTTTCTATATCTGATGTGTAAAATATGTGCATATCCCTTCTGTGGTAACATTTACAAGCAGCGGTATCTGGTGTGTTAACGGCTTGCATAGTTCTGTGATTCCTCAAAGTGGATATGTTTCTCCTTGCTTTGGCTATAAAAGCTGCAATAACATTATTTCTCAGACTCTACCTTGATGGTTTGATGTACCTTTCTACACTACAACACACACATACATAAGAAACCCTCAGAACAACACGTGAGTCTCATTATTATATATGTAATTAGTTTTGCCTGCCATAAGCAGAAATAACCATACAGTCCATTTGGCACAAAAGAAACGTATCAGTAGCTTATTCAGTCCTTTTGAACTTCCCCTTCATGTTTCTAATGACTTGACAAGCTTTGAAGACGCATGTTATGTGGCAGTAATGGTGATACGTTGTCTGGTTAATAATGATTTCTCAGGGCACCGCCAGCGCCGACTGCAACCATAAAACAGTTGGTGCTTTTTCAATTTGTCATCTTGATGTAAAATTGACAGCAAAAATGGGAAACGTGACAGCCTAAGGTTGCCTCAGCATTGTGATAGGGGCTGAATGCTTGCGCCGATAAGGTCGATACAAGAAAATGAAACACTTGGGATCTGACTCTCTGCCCTGTCAGCCTTGGGAGTCCATGGCAACCTTTTGTATTCAAAACTGTAGATGCAGACCGAGTGTATGTACCGGAAAGAAATTAGTTTGGGAGCAGGACTGTCTCTTCATTCCTCATAATACTGCAGTAAAAAGGTTAAGCAAAAATAGAGGTATTGAACAGCTCATACCAACACAAATCCCTTTGACTTTTTTCTGTTTTCTCTGTGCACTGTCTCACTTCTCTTCTCTTTTTCATCTTTCAGAAATTCACTCTGAAGCCTGTGGACCTAAGCAGGCCTGAGGGCTCTGACATATACCAAATCCCTGCCCAGGGGAACAGGGGAGATTAAAAACTTCTGATTGAGGTGGAGAGGAAAGAGACACAGAGAGAGGGAGGGAGAGACGGAGAGAAAAAAGCTTATCGTTCACCTTTGTTCTTCCTAATGCCCCAAGTGAAGGATCTCCATAGGCGAGTCTGTGAATAACAGCAGACACAAGAACAGCTGCCCACCACTGCGGTCAGATGATGGAGTGAGGGAGTGAAAGAGAAGAAGACACCAGGATTACATCCTGTGAAAGAGCCAAGCTCATATTCTACATTAATTGAATGCCTGGGAGAGAGGAGAGACATGAGAGGAAGCCTTTTCTGTGCCAACTGCTTCAAGAGGTATTGCAATTAACCCTCTGGCCATCATAAAGTAATACCTGGCTTTTGTTGTTCGCTGATTGCTGGGTTTGGTTGAATGGTGTGGACGTGTGCTCAAGCCGTGATCATGTTTCAGTCCCCGGCGTGCAGACCAGAGCGGACCGGCTGTCAAAGAAACAGCCTAACTCTGCTGCTGCTGCTGCTTCTCTACAGCTCCCTCAAGGCTGCTCTGGCTGCCAAACCCAAAGGGCCAGGACACACACATTTGAACTCCATCCGCATCGACGGAGACATCTCCTTAGGTGGGCTGTTCCCAGTACACGCCAGGGGCCACGATGGCAAGGCATGTGGGGAGCTCAAGAAGGAGAAGGGTATACATAGACTGGAGGCCATGCTCTTCGCCCTTGACCGCATCAATAATGACAATAATCTGCTGCCTAACATCACTCTGGGAGCACGAATCTTGGACACCTGTTCCAGGGACACTCACGCCTTGGAGCAGTCGCTCACCTTCGTGCAGGCTCTGATCGAGAAGGATGGGACGGACGTCAAGTGTCTCGGAGGGGGATCGCCCATCATCACCAAACCTGAGAGGGTGGTGGGCGTCATTGGAGCGTCGTCCAGCTCTGTTTCCATCATGGTGGCAAACATTCTGCGCCTGTTTAAGGTAGGATATTAGCATCATTCTCTGTGAAGGTATAAATGAAGGGCGTAAAAAAAAAGAAAACAGGGCAGAGCTTGCTGCTGCATACTGAAGCGCTGGATGAAAGTGAAAACGATTGGCTTGTGATGTTTTTTGTGTTATTGATCCTCCTATATGCAGCGTATGTATGTTTGAATAATTAATAACACTGGCTAAAAAAAACAGCACGAGGCGCCAAACAAGAGGGAGAACAGTGTGTTAGATATGTGCTGCCACACAAAGGATACTTTCATAACTTTGGAGAGGAGATCCCTTGGTAAATCTCGGGTAAATCACTCTGACTGCCGTCCTAGAGGAGTAGGTTGCTAAGCAGTGAGAAGTATTACCTGTCACAATACAGAAGTGATTAATAGGATACTATCTGATTTCATTTTCAACACATAGCCTTCGTCTCAATCAGTTTGTCGTTTACATCTGCTCACGTTATGGAAAAAATAGGTTCTGCTCATGGACATTTGGGACATTAGATGAATTATTTAATACTTTTTTTTGTTGAAGTCAGTCAGCCATAGCAAGAGTAATAGTTCTTTCAAGGTATGATTGCGATTTACCACTCGGTTCACTGCAAAATAATACACATTTCTAACTTTAGAAAGAATTCTTTAGAAAAAAAAAGTACCATCATGTGTTTGAAGTGGTTTCATGGGTAATTACACATTTTAGCACAGATATTACTCAAACCACTTTCATTATTGCCGAGGCAGTGGCTTATTTAAATTCTGTGATAATTAAAACAACCGACTTGTTTTCACACTCGAACGTATTTCTGATCCACTGTGTTTATCCCTCACCTCGATCTCACATGAAAATCAATGTCTAATCCAAACATCACTCGCTTTTGGATTAGTTAGAAGTACTTCAAGGTCAGAGGGCGGCTCAGTCACAGAGAGGCATCCCTCAGGCTGTTTCAGCGCGCTGCTTAAGGACGCTTCAACGGGCCGGGTGTTTAATGTCGCCACACAGGCGCAATCACATCACTCTCCACGAGCAAACCACGCTGCGCTCCTTTACTGCCGCCACATGAATGTCAGTGAATTGAGATGTCAGCTAAGGTGCTGCAAAGTCAATTTGAAGCAAACTGTAGGACATTTTTTTTTATCTACATTTTTATCCACATCCACAATTATTATTATTATTTTAAATTAAGTTGATTTTAGGCTTTAAGGCAGTTCCAGTTGTATTTGTTGGTATAATTGTGTCTGACTTGATCAACATATGGCCTTTGGTTCTCAGTCAGGTCCACCCCTCGCTCCTCCCTCTCATCTAAATACTTTCACTTCAGGTTCAGTAGTTGCTTCTTTTATTTTGCTACTTATTCTTGTCTTACAGAATGCAACCTATAAACTTGGTATCTTCAGTTTCGGTGGTGTAATATTGACAAAGCAAAGAATTAAAGGTGTTGTTTTGGGCTCTGGCAAAGAAATAATTACTCTGTCTAGTATGTAATAAAAGTAATAATTAGTTTCAGTGTTGGTTGCCGAAATGGAAGGCGCGCACAGTTTATTCCCATTTATTTTCTGCTCTGCTCGTGCTCTCAGTTCCACATCCAAATGCTTGACTACTGCTGAACCAGACATCGGGCACGGTTTCGTCTACTGCCTTCCAGCGTGATCAGCAGTGTGACGGTCTGTGCCAGTGGTATGCTGGAGACGGGCTCTGCAGTGAGAATATTATCACTGGACAACGATTAGGAGACGTATCTGTGGAAACTCTCAGTCATCTTGTTCACTGTATATCTTCAGAAGTGGACCAGGCACTTAATTAACTTGAATAAGTCCAGCTGCCTTTGTTTCAGAGTGGGATATTTAGCAGATACTAAGTGTGCTAGAGTAAAGCCAGTACACCCAGACTTGAGGTTATACAACATGTAGAGACTGCAGAAGAAGACTGTGAGGTAGCTTCTTTGTCGCAACCCTCAGGACTGTAAAATTAAGCTTGCATGAGAAGTGCCACAAACAGCAGTCCCTCAAATGGCCACTTGATGCTGGCTCAGAAGGCAAGTTAAAGACAAATGTTAAATGCTCAGTTTCACCTGGCACAGAGAAAAGGTCTTGCTATAGCTAATTTCTCTAAAGCTGCGAATTTTTATGTATGTTACCCATTTAAATTATTCATCATCTTAAAGTTATACATAATGTAAGCCGTGGGTTGAGTGACGGATGGTTGACCTGCCTCAGCTCCACTCACGTTCCAGCTTTTCACCCATTTTTGAATCTTTGCACTGTAGGCAGTGAACGGTTTATAGGCGCGCTCTGCAGTGAACGGACAGAGCCAAGTTTATTGTAGTATCGGCCATGACTTAGGTAAAGTGCATTGTTTGATATCGTATCACTAAATATAATCAGAGTCAAGTACAAATGAGCAAGTTTATTAGCAAGTCCTTGGGTAGAAATGTAGATTTTGGTGAGATAGAACAAGGCTTCTTCTTTTCTTTTTTTCTGTTTTTCTATGCTTACTAATGTGTTGGTTAATCTAATACTCCACAGCCACAGCCTGCAGCGTGTGTATTATTTGATAAGCTCCCTGATTCCAGAGCCTTACAAACCACATGGGATGTACCCTCCTTGTTGAGGCCCCCAGCGTTAATCAGAGTGAACACAGTGTGACAGAACACACGCGCACGCACACACACACACACACAGACACTGCGATTTCTTTGTGCATCCTTCGTATGTTTTAATGTTCACACTTGTCTTTTTTCCAGTTGTGTTTGGATCTATGCATGGGCGTGCTTCATATGCACCCGTGGCAGATTGTTATTATCTGTTCAGACATGCAGAGCCCCGCTCCTGAACTCCAGATCTCTTTGTGGCTCCCACTCATGAAAATGCGACTGTAATGTGCACTCACACAGGTGAGAGTCGGGGAGACTGTGGGCCACGGTAATGAGCATCTCCTGCTGCGCGTCTTGATCCCACCCTCACAGAGAAGCCTCGAATCCTTCATGTCATTAACACATCGCTCATTCCTTTTCATTAATTCACCTTGTCCCTGCATATTTAATCTGGATTTCTCTGATCCCCCGTCTCCTTATCTTCAGTGCATATATATGTGTACATTAGCATTCCCCTCTCCCGTGTCTGTACATTCAGACAGCTGCAGGTTAAAGAAGCATCTCCAGCCTGACAGCAGCCTGAGTAGATCAACATGGTGAGATTGTGCCAGTTCATCTTCGGTTATTATCACTCGGAGACGCACTCTAGAAAATCAAACACTTTCCGAGGCCAATCAATCACAATCCACTCTAATTGAAAAACGGTCATTACAACAATCAAAAAAGTGAGTGAGCTCCTGGCGTGAAGTAAAGTATTCTGGTCAGTTGCATAGATTAAACAGTAAAGCGTTAATGGAGAGTGGTGTGTGGTATTTTAGGCAGGGACTTGAGTTACGGCTTCCCAGGGATCCATGGGTCAGCCAGATGGCCGCTGCGTCTCCCGGCCCTGATGGACCTGCTTATGGCCCCAGGGGGTTTCAACTTTACAGCCTTCTCGCGGCATACTCTGCGCCAGCAAGTCATCATCTGCTGCATGATCTGCAGAGAGAGGGACGGCCACTGTGTCTACGTTACCTGTGGCTAGACATAAATGTTTGCTCTAAGTGGAGGTAACGCACGCACACAATGACCGAGTCAGCATACAGATGAAGACAAGCAGCCTCTTGGACATGTAGACGTGCACATGAGTGAGCACTTCATCCCCCCGCTCGCACACCACGTATACTAAAGGCTCACACAAAGAAACACAGCCATACACAAAGGCAATCAAAATGCTTTTGCACGCAGACCACTTGAAACCAGCTCCAGCAGCCAACCTGGTGTAGTTAGCAGGTATACAGAAAACTGTTTCCTCAGCACTCAGCTGCATACAGATGTGGTCGAGAGCAGCTGGATGAATATTTTACTCTAGCCTTATGTAACGGTAATGTGGGGACCAGGAGCTGCAGCTCAAGAACATTTTAGTGTAGTTGGCTGTGGAGTGAGAGCTGCTGTGACAAGCATTTGGGGAAAAGATAATTCATGATCACAGACAAGCTATGTCAGATGATTACATTATTCATTTGCATAGCAGATGTGTTCATAAAGATGACACACATCACCCACAACACAGATTACACTGCCAGCTCCGTCCTTCCTCATTATATGTGCTCAGCTCGGTAGTAGGGCCTGAAAGGGATTTCCTCTTCAGCTCAACCAAATCAGAAGTTTGGCTTTTGTTCAGCAAAAAAAAAAAAAAGTATTTTTTTTTTTATTAAATTCATTTGCTTTGTTTCGTGGTGCACATGAGTAGCACAATACAGAGGCAGTGACCCAGACATAAAGAAGCTCAGAGTGTTCTAGCCTTTAAAGCTCACTGGAAAGCATTTTTCCGGCTCTTTGTTCTGACATGACAGTTTACTGCGGGCTGGACAAAGCATCTCTCTTTCTCTCGATGGCTAGTTTCACGTGTGCAGGGTCCGGAGAAGAGTAAGAAACGATCCATTTAGAGGAGGGAAAGTAGAAGGAAATGATTTTTCATGCAAGAGCACACAGCCTTCAGCAGCCAACTTGTTTTGACATTTCCCCCTTACCCTTCTAAGTTCATGGTCTGGTTTCAAAGTTCAACGCCGGAGCCACAGAAACTGACCTGCTGAGTTGCTGTCTATCCAAATGGACACTGTGAAGATTCACAGCTGATCCAAGGTGAATAATCCCCCTGTGATTCCTAAAGATTATATTTATACCTATATTTTTCACGCTTCACATCTGATCCAGACCTTTTACCGTTGCGTAACTTCTGTTATCGGTGTTGGATACATCTGATCTCACAGGTTCAACGCTTCAAACTCTCTACAAATAATATTTAGTTGTATTAGTTTTGTAACATTTACTGACAAAAACTTGAAAAGATGAATCAGCAGTGTAAAAAAAATACATGGGAAGGCAGGTTAGCAAATATGAATGTGTCTCTTATTTCAGGGAATGTGATCTCTTATAGTGAGCTAAGAACATAAACAAAACAAACAGCTTCACTTGTGGAATGGGATACACATTTTTGCTGTGAAGGGGGCTAGCTCAGAAGTGCTTTTAAGATCAAATTCACAGTCTGAATTTGCTAATGTTTGCTTTTACGAGCGCTTCTTTTGCTACCATGACTCATTTCCGAATGGAGCACTTGGAGAAAAAAAAATCACTTACAGTGAAACTGCAATTACACGACAGCTTGAAAGGTAAAAGCTATCATGGTGCAGATTTGGGAGCCCAGTTGCTCTGCAAACTGTGAAGGGGATGGCAAGTATCGTTAGCAGCTGACAGTCTCCTCCGTGGTTCCTTGAATGAGTGGGCCGATCCATTCTGCAGCTGTTTTGTGGTCAAACCTCCCCCCTCATCCCTGTTTCCCAGAGGTTCTCACCATCTGCTTTGTTGCAGTTTCTTTTAGCAAGTTAATGGTTATCTCCTCCCAGTTGATCCTTGCACCACAGGCCAGTTTGGTGAAATCAGCTGAGCTGGTTTGATCAGTTTGTACCGCAAAACTTCAAAAAGCTCCTTTGTCTTTGTTTCCATTTGGTGTGAAAATAGTTCATGAAGTTTTTAGATCATTCATCTCTGACACTATCGTTTTGAAGAGATATCTATCAGAGCTGTGACGTTCCTGAACAAACCGAATGAATTGACCGGCTCTTTAAAACTATGGGAAATGAGTTGTGAGCTGTTCCTTTTTTCTTTTTTTTGAGACAGTATAGTGGTGAGCATTGTTGTGGACCTGTGTTCAATTCCTGGTCAGTCCAAATGCATTGACTTAATTTCTCCAAGAGAATATGTATTGGTGGGACATCTATGTCGGATTAATGGTTGTTATCCAATCACAGTGCTTATTTTAAGGATAAAATAAGTTGCCCCTGGCTGCCATCTTAACAATTAATAAATATCAAAATGAGTCACTCTTTTGAACAACTCTTTGAGAGGAATGAATCCACAAAATCCAGGTCCCTTCAAAGAGCCATCAATCACTTCCTTATGATCCATCCTTAATGAACATTTTTAATAAATCATTTTCTGTAAGAGTCATCCCATTTTTGCCAGCTTTTCAAAACTTATTATTTGAGCAACATGAAATCTTTTGGCCACTGGCCCTGTTCTCATTTGGAATGAAGCAATAACCTGAGCAGAGCTACTTTAGAAAAGTTTAATCATATATACACATTTAAAATGGAAAGGTTTAGGGTTGATTTGAAATCTGGACCCAGATAGAATCAGATTAGAAGTAAAAAAAAAAAAAAAAAAAAACGGATTCCGTGCATGTAACGCATTTTCAAGTTTGACAGTCCTTGAAATCAAACATGAGTGGTTTTATTTAGTGAGGCACTTAATCATTATCTTTACACCGAGTTTCATCACTGCTTGGATGAAAATTAGTTTCCCTCTTGCGTTTCATCATTGCGACTGCCCACACGTTTAAGGGCTCATAGGAGCACAGGAGATGAAGTGCTTTCTTTTGCTCGTCAATCCGTCAGTATCCGACGTGTCTCTTTTAATTGTAACCTTGTTGTGGCCCTCATACGGGGAATTCGCTCTGGAAAAAAAATAAAATAAATAAAAATATGGGTCATGAAATTTCATGCTTCGTCTCTCCTTGTCCCGATGGTTTTTATTCCCCTATAAACCTTCCAGTGACACCCTAGAATGACGGCTCTGTGCCAAAATTGATTTAGCAGCTCATTTGGAGGAATGACAGCTAAATCAAGATTAACTAGTATCGGCCCACCGAGGCATCCCACTCCAACCAAGCCCACTCATTCAGTGAGCCGGTGACAACATGATTGTTCACATTGAATACTTCACTATGAAGCAATAAAGCAGCCCCCCACCCCCGCTGCGCTTCAGCGCCATGCAACATTGTGACATGTTTAAACTTGACGTTGATTTGTTATCTATTGTGTGGTTGTGTTGTGTATGTGCAGATGTATATATTGCAAACACATCTATTCAATTCTCAGCTACTATAGAAGCATATTATACTTATCCCAAGGTTTAGGTATACGTATATTTCCAATAAGAATTTGTTCTTTATTAGAACAGAAGCCTGGACTGTGTCATTTTCACTTCAAAAGTAGGACACAGCAACACAAATGGAAAGATAGTATAGGGCATTGTTACTTCGTAATTTCAAAATGAGACCAGTTTTGGGCAGTACTGTAAGTCATTGTGGGAGCTTCAGATAATAATCCCGCTCGGTTCAGGGAGGTGATATTACAAAATGCTGACTGTCCAATTGCGCAGCTATTAAGCCATCATTTTCTTTGTCCTTCCTTTGATATTTAATATACATACAGTAATGGTATTGATATGGCTCCGTTTCTGTTCAGCCTGAAATGATTAGACTTGGTAACCCGTTGTTCTTTGAACGCCAGAGAGGCTTCAGCATCATCCATGTCATTTCATCATTTCATTCTGCTCACACACCCGCTGCCTGTACCTACAGTGCATGGCTCTGTCTGCCGTGACACATAAGAGGCGCATTTTGTGGAAAGATTTTTTTGTCCTGATTTGGTCAAATCCTAAATCAGACCCCCCCTAAAAAAAAAGTATTCAGCTTTTCACAGAATGGCCCAGATTTTCTGGCCAATTTTTGCAGGTCTTGTCGTCTGTATGAAGGCAAAGTGTAGTTTCATCATGCATTGACACTGGCTGCTTATTCACATACAGGCTTAAACCTTAAAGCTTTTAACCCCATGTTACTTGTTTATCATGAAGATCAGTTCTTTAATTATTCTGTGATCTTGTATAATAATAATCTATAGATTCCAGAGGGCATAAGATCAAAGATAATATAAAAATATGGCATAAAATACGATCGTTTACTCCCATTATACCCCATATAACTTTGGTGTCACTTGGAGTCTTTTGGACGATATTTAGATCCGTGTATATCCATATAGTGGGAGTGACCAGGGCACCAAAACGCAGCCTCTAAATAACACATTATCTGCCACGAAACTTGTTCATTTCACCAGTGTTTTGTTACGATATGCCAGCGCTACTCCAGACCAGAGTCCAGAGTTACCTGTTATCATCATCCGGGGTCTGTAGATTGACCTATTAACCTCTGACCTGGATGATGTCATCTCTGAGCGCAGTGAAACAAACAATCGTATTTTCTGCCAGAAATGAAGTCCAGGTTGTAAAAAACAGTGATTTAAATACTACTTAAAAGTACATTTTCCTAAACAGGTCTTCTTCTTTGTTTAGGCATGCTTTAAGGATTTGCTGCTTCCCGTCCACCTCTAATTGCATGATGAAAATCTTCAATTGTTTAATATTTGAGGGGTAGACTTGCAGTAAATCACTCGACCATCATACTACCTAATACCAACATTGACACCAATTAATGTAGGGTCGCTGGGATTTATTCCATTTGGCCCGCTGCGGTGAATGCCTGGCCCATCTGGTATGTCAAATGTCTGTGAAAGTAAAAACAAAATGCAATGTGTTTATTGTACACATCTCCATGACCATGAAAATGATATATCAATCGACGCCGACAGATGCAGGAATAACAAAAAATAAATAAATAGGGTAGCATGTTATTTTGATGTGGTTGTTTGGTGAATGCAACACTGAAATTCAACACATGTATTAGCTTTTATTTAATGTTCAACAGGATGTAATCTGGAGGCATGTTCTGACGTTAGGGCTGCCATTATGCACTTACCTCCCGCCGTCTTTGCACTCAAGAAAACAACACACTATCTTTATTATTGCTTTATTTTCCACTCGTACTATTCTGCTGTCGGGTGAGTAAGCTCTGATTCACGGTGACTCATTCGTCTGAGAAAGAAAAGTTCTGACAACACACCAGGCAACTAGACAGACATGTCACACTAACACCAATGTACGGGAAGAGATTCATCTGAGGTTACAAATTTTAAGATTGCAACTGTTCTGGGATTTTTGTTAGGGAATAATTATTATTATTATTATTATTTATTTACATTTTTTCTTTTTTGCATTAAAGAAGTGAATTACCAGAGGCAGGTTCTGGCCTCGCTACATGCCGTGTATTCCTGTGTAACTCTACATAATTGAATTTTGCCTTAGTTATGATGTCAAAAACGAGCGACTGATTCTTCATGCAAAAACAGACTTGACTACATTTCTGAATCTTCAAGAGCTGACAAACATCTGTACATCTGAGTATCCAGATCCAGCAGACTTTCCACCATCTGTCTGTTTTCTTTACATGCCAGCCACAGGCAACTGTTTGTACATTCTGGTTTAACTGTGTAAAAAAAAAAAAGTATGACGACATGTTTTTGCTCAAACGTTAACATAAAAACCAACAGGATAAAAACCTGTATTCCCTCATGGTTCAATATACAGCGCCCCAACAAAAGTAGGTTTATTTGAAATAAAGGACTTTCAGGAAACTGTTGAATGGTGCTGGCAAAAGTGAGTTAGAACCAACCACTCATACAGTCTGATGCTTTACTGCGTTGTAGAATCAACTTCTTACCTCATATATCACGTGAAACTTAAAGCTATTTGCTTGTGATTAAGCCGAGCTGTTTTGTTTGCGGCTCCATAGATAGCTGTGTTTGGTTCTCTGGTGTGATAACAGCAGGAAGTGAATGTTTCCAAAAAAAAAAAAAAAAAAAACGACTATGAAATTTTCCACATAACTCGCATCGCAAACTACATTTACTGCTTGCAAGCTTTTAAAGTTAACAAACCATCTGGCACATCCAATTTAAAAGCCTCAGGGCCCTGACATGCTGAGGCGACGGTCGGCAGCTTGCAGGTGTCAGGCCATTGTTGAGTGTCTGTGCCACAAGTCGGACCCCTGACGCTGGCTTTTAAGAGCACGATAAATCTCATTCCTGGCCTTTCCTGTATGTTCGTCTCATGCTGCTGTGAGCCCCGCGCTGATGCTCCCGTTTCCTTCTACTGTCCAAACACATGTAGGTCAGGTCAGTAAGGAGACTCTAAATTGCCTCCAGGTGAATGTGTGTGTGACAGTTCTCTGCACCAGATTTGTTTTACCGCCTTATGTTTAGCCCCCCCCCGTAGACCCTGATAGAAACAAGCAGGTGTGAAAAATGAATGATTCATTACTTCAAGTTAATATGAACTGTAAATGTCAGCTTTTCATTTCTCCCCTCAGGAGCCAGGGTCGTTTTTTTTTTTTTCCTGACAATTCTAATGATTTCATAAAGAAATGCTAAGGAAGAAGTAAGCATACTAATTTCCCAATTTGCTGGAGCCTAAATAGACAACACACTGTTTCATTCAATTAAATTGTGAAAAACATCTTTTGAAAACATTGTTTGGTTTCATATTTGTCTTGTAAAACAGTTATGACTCATCAGAGAATGGATATGGACCCTCTGAGGGTGTCCTGTGGTGTCTGGCAGCAAACTGTTAGTGGGGGCCTTTGGGTCCTATGGGTTGAGGGGAGGGGCCTCTGTGGATCAGCCAGGTTCCAGTGCATCCCACAGATATTTGATCAGTTTGGGATCTAGGAAATTTGGAGGCCAGTTCAACACCTTGTGCTGTTATTCATGTTTTTTGAAGGTGTTCCTAAACTGTTTTTGTGTGTGTCTCTGTGTCAGGCTGCATCCTGCTGGGGATGGCTGCTGCCATCAAGGAGTGTCATTGTTATGGGGTGGTTGGGTCTGGTCTGGTCTAGGTGGGTGGTACATGTCTAAATAACATCCACATGAATGCCAGGTCCAAAAGTTTCCCAACAGAACACTGGATTGTCACAAGATGGTCAATGTTATGTACTTCTCCTGTCAGTGGTTTTAATGTTGTTGCTCACTGGTGTAATTAAACAGTGGTCCTAGTTTGTACAGTGATTGTGTACTGTATATTTTTTCAGCATTATTACTAGGAGTGCACTAACTGAGAAATTATGGACCAATACAGATGTTTAAAGTAGTCTATCAACAGTAGTCTATCAACACCTCTTCCTATTACCCTTAAAGATTCAAGATTCAAGATGTTTATTGTATGAACTCTTAACACTTAAAAAATATTCTTTTTGTGATAGATAATTGAGTAATTGCGAAGATCATTTTAAAATGCATAAAGCACAAATTACTTTTGTGAAACAAAATAAATAAAACATAAGTAGAGAAGCTATGAAATAGAAAATATGCACAAGATAAAGTGTTATCTGAGGCAGATTCAAATAACCAAAGCAACATCTGACAAGCGCAAAACTGAAACATCTGCGTTTGGTGGATGTCCTCTTGTCTGCCAACAGGCTGACTGCAGTCAACGAAGTGAAGATCATCTGTGCATCAGTATCAATAAATCACTACATCCCTAATCAAGATGCGTGCTGATGCTGAATGATATTCAATATGGCTGAAGAATTTTGATGATAAAATTGGCCACAAAAACACAGATATGAATATTTTTTTTCTATTCTTTATCACAGATAGATAGATAGATAGAATGTAAGTACTACAGTAAACAGTAGTTGCACATAACAGTAGTAAGCAATATAAGTGTAATGTACACCAATAGAGAAATAAAGAAATAAAATATAAAATATAGAATAAAAATATAGACTGTTAAACAGAGGGGGTGAAGTTGTATATGTACATATATTTACAGTATTTAGTATTTAGCAGCTACATAAATAAAATGCAGTGATATTGAGTCCGGTTAAGGCTCAGAGTTGAGCAGGCGGATGGCATGGGGCCAGAAACTCTTCTTCAGCCTCTCAGTCTTTGTCCTCAGGCATCGGAAACACCAGCCTAATGGCAGTAGGGAGAAGAGGTCTGAGGTGACTGGGCTGTTTCAGGATCTTCTTGGCCTTTAACCTGCAACGTTTGGTGTAAATGTCCTGCAGGTTGAACGGACCACCCTCTTGAGGGCCAGGAAGTCCTGCCTGGTACAGTTTCCCATCCAGGTGGTGATGCTCCCACACAAGATGCTCTCGATGGTGCAGGTGTAAAAGTTCCTGAGCACCTTGAGAGGGAGCTTAAAGTCTCTGAGGCGTCTGAGGAGGTAGAGACGCTGTCTGGCCTTCTTCACCATGATGTTCAGATGGTGAGTCCATGACAGGTCCTGTGAGATGGTCACTCCCAGGAATCTGAAGGTGTCCACTCTTTCCACCTCAGAGCCACAGATGATAAGTGGATGGAAGTCCCTCTGCTGTTTCCTGCTGAAGTCCACTATCAGTTCCTTAGTTTTGCTGACGTTCAGCAGGAGGTGGTTCTCCCGGCACCAGTCCTCCAGGTGGGACACCTCCCTCCTGTAGGCTGTCTCGTCGTCGTCAGGAGACAATAAATTGAATATATTTGGGATTTGGACTTATGTTTGGACAAAACAGACTTAAAATAGCTGTTGGTTGCAGAGTTGTATGTATGATTCCAGTTCTTAGTGCACCAGAGAAGAAGAGAAGGGTAGGGGAAGATAAACATAATGCACTCTCATGGTCTCCCTCTCATTACATCTTCATTCATTTTCTGTAACCGCTTGTCCTCTGAAGGGTCGGGAGTTGTTATAGAAAATAAAATCACTAAACTAGTGCTCATCATACATTGTTGTTGCAATGCAATGTTCTGGTGAGAAATCCTGTCCTGGTATTCATGTGGATGTTATTTAGACACGTACCACCTGGGTTACCGGGTAAACATGAATGTTTACCACCTTAACATTAATGCATAGCAATGACACTCCTTGATGGCAGCAGCCATCCCCAGCAGGATGCAGCCTGACACACACACACACACAAAAACGGTTTAGGAACAACTCAAAAAACATGAAGAACAGCACAAGGTTTTGACCTGGCCTTCAAATTTATTAGATCCCAAGACTTCCCTACCATCAAGGCCAGTGTCCGTTTCCTGATGCACCCAAACTTTGTGGGAAGCACAAGAGACACACAAACAATATCGGGCAGGTAGTAGCCTGTCTGTAGCTGCTGGTGCTTTTTGGCTTGTGCTAATCTGGCCGTGAAAAAATGAAAATCTATGGATTTGATATTGACTAACACAAGCTTGATTAAATATGTTTATAGCCAGATTTACAGATCAGTGAACTGTGTGATTTCGTCATGCCGTCCATCCATAACTGAGGAAAAAGCAACACGATTTGATGATTTCAACTGCTTTAGGTATGGAAGAAGATTTCAGTTTATCATGAAAATGCATATCACGTCCCACCCTAATCATAACTGTTGATTGGCAAAAAGATCTATGTAATCTGCTGCTGGACATGTTGACGTATTGATCGATGGTGGTCAGAGCGGGTCTCTGGAGGCTCAGCCCCGCTCCTTTCACCCTTATCATTCCCGCAACACCTATACAGGTGATTACGGCTGCTTACTGATGACTGCTGTAATAGGCTGGTGTCAGGGAGAAAAAAAAGACTGTGCCCACAAAAACACAATCAGCTGTCTATAGGAAGTCTGAGCACTTCTTATCAAGCAGAACAGATCAGTTGTCAACATCCCATAACCACTGTATTTACCACAGCGGAAAGAAGCCCTGTTATGGCTCCTTTCCCCCTCAATCAGTACACCCGAAATATATGAAATTGGACGTGTTATAAACAAATAAAGATCCAGTGTTTCTCCTTATACTGTGTCAGCTTGAGTAATTATTTAGGCAAGCTTGTTTTCAAGACACCCTGGATAACAGGCAATTTGGTTTGCCCTATAGTGATTGTCAGCCTGACACTGAAGTCGGCAAATGCCAAACAGTGCTGAGAAACTGCAAACAAACTCTGCCTGTGTGTTTTCCCTTTGTGTATCTGAGCCGGTGTGCACGTACGCGCACATATTAGTGGGCATGCTGGTGTGTGTTTCTGTTTAAGTGCTACCAACCTGTGTGTGTGTGTGTGTGTGTGTGTGTGTGTGTGTGTGTGTATGCAGTCCAGGCATCTGTTTGTGAAAAGGCCAATGGACCAGTTGGGAATTGAGGAAGAGCGTTGTGTCAGCCCTGCCGCCATCTAAATCTGTATGTAGTTTTCTCAGACTGAAGACAGTCTGCAGTGAGGCATGAGAGAGACCATTACATACACGTCTAGCGTGCTCTCGATGATGAAGAGATCTGGGAAGCCGTCCTCCCATGGAAACAGCCTCTGGCAGAGATGCGGCATGCAGTGCACACAGGCCCCCGTCAAGCCTTCCCAGGCTGTGTTGACATAATGTACACATGGTGGAAGTGACCCCGAGACAGCCTCGTGTCACACTTAAGTGTTAATAATGTAATGAAATGACTGTACAGGGAAAGAATGGAATACAAAGACAGTCTTTACAAAAGGGGTTAAAATGCACTAGTAAATATGTGCACAGAAAGCTGCAGCCACCTTTTAAACCTTAAATATGGTGTATATGAATCACTATGCTCAAAGGTGTAGTTTCCTAGTGTCATGTTTACAGTAATTATTTCTAAATCCCAAATTTCAAGAAAAGGCAATATATGCTGTAACAGTCTTCTGGGTTTCACTGGCTTCTCTGGTGGTTTAAATGCCAGGCTCATGTTCTGTGTGAGAAAACCACATCAATGGAGCAATTAGGGGGATTCTGACTGCCGGGGAATGTTAAGTAGTCACATAGTGTGTCTGTCCGATCAATTCTGACCAATATCTTGTCAGCTGCTTCAACTGAGGTAATGTCTGTCCCATGTGGATGAGAGTGCAAAGGATGGGAACCTTGAACTTTCTCACGATTTGTTTTTGATCCGTTGAGCTATGTGCTTGGCATTCTTCCCGGATTTTCATGTACCCTTTACTATTATTCGATTCTTTGTTTTTTGGTTTAGGAAGTATAATAATCCAATAAATAAAAAGTAAAAATTAATCTAGTTTGAATTTATATATTTGCCTTTTAATATAAACATTTAGTTCAACATGGCACAAAAAGCCGTCTTGAATCAGGGCTGGTGTGTGTCCTAACTTCATTGTCACATTTTCTACAAAGGTGTTAAATCATTTATTAGCACATAACCGGAGTGCCAATTGGCATTAGTGTGCCATGTTTAGCTTTTCATTTTGTGCAAGAAATGAGTCCGTTGGCCTGAAATATTGTTAACCTCGAATAAACAAAGTGAGTGCAGCTGTCATGTTTGAAGAGGATCCACTTATTTTTTTCCAACAAGCTGTTTCCTCGTCATCATTTGCCGCTTTTCTCCCTGTCTCATCCGCGGTGACTGTTGCAGCTCAGCTGTCACTCCGAGAGACACAGTGTTGCTGTAAATACATGTCCGTGAATGGCCGAGGCAGAGCAACAGACTGACTGCAGTCCAGCCTGCTCTTTACTCCCACACTGAAAAAAACAGCTGAGGAATCATTAAGTTAAGACTGTGAAAGGAATAGTGACAGTCTGTGTGATTACTGTCAAATATGAGAGTCTGAAATTTACCTGCACTGCCACCATGTACTTAACTAATGACACAAACTGACACTCTAAAGTGTTACCTAAGTAGAGTCTGAATATTGCTTTGTTGTGTTAAATAAAAGTATTCAGACAGACGGCGACAAGTTGTCAGTTCTATTTCCATTAGGACATGATGAAGCGTGTGAATTAAATTACATGTACTGATACAGATTGTAACAAAAAAAAATGATGACCCATATAAAATGGATTTTTCTCATGGCTGCAGGGTAGGGCATGACTCTCCAGTAACCTGCAGGCCAGAGGGATACCCCCATAGAACACAGGAAATAGGTGTTTCCATATTAAATCCAAACCGCGGATGTTCACAAAGGGAAACTGATTCACATTTTAAAATCTGCTGTCAGAAAACTACATGGAGGCAGCAACAAGTGTTGACAAGGACAAAAAAAATACTTACATACAGATGGTCTTAGTAATTCCTCAAATGTCCCCTTCAGTGTTCCTCAAAAATAGAGTCAATCCCGATACACCTCCATTTTTTTTCTTTTAAAAGCAGAAATAAACCTGTTTACAGCCTCTAAAAGTGGATTTCTATATAAAGCACAAGGTGTTGACCTGGCCTCCAAATTCACTAGATCTCAAACTGATCAAGTATTTGTGGTGTGCACTGGAACAAGCCTAAACCACAGAGAACCCTCCCCTCAACCCACAGGACCCAAATACTTGTTAAATTAACACACTGAGCTTCAAAACAGTTCATGGAAATCTACTGGTGACGTCATGTAGGGTTTGTCCTTCCTTATGTGCAATCTATGTTTTTAGTTCTACAATCAAACAAAGCACGAGATTTTGCTCAAAATATATTTGTAATCTGATGGAACATACAAGTGAGCTGATGTAGTTAGTTAGTTTCCATCCTCTTGCATATTTAAAGAAACAAAAATATCTTTGGCATACTACTGCAAACCTAAATGTGTGACATATGAAAAAGGTATTCCAAAACCCTTGATTAAAGGCATCAGCGTGCAGGCATTCACATATTTTAAGAGAAGAAAGATGAAAACAATATTTTGTGTCACAGCACAGCTACAAGACGGAGGAAAACATAGATCACACTGTCCTTTCAAGATGGATGATGGTGCAAGAGAGAGAGAGAGAGTCTCATTGGGGAAGCCAAGAGGCCAGAGCAACCTTAAAACAAGGGCAAGGCTTCGAACCACTCTGCGTGTTTAAAAGTCCTTTTGAGTGTTTTGTGCTGAAGATGGAAAATGTCCAGTTCTTCTGGAAGAAGGGCAAGTTTTCTTTCCCATGGAGAGACCAAGATAAAACACTTAATAAAAAATGATTACAGATTGCACGTCAACTCTTTGACTTCAACTCAAAAGATATAAATGCTATGAATTATGTATTTCCAACAGACAGATCTATCCATTATTTTCCAAGTGGTTAATTAATAATAATAAAAAAACACTGAACGTTTAAAGTCCTATTGAAAAGCATACAGGGGCGCTGAGAACCATTTCACTTCAATGATGGCAACTGTGTTATTTATATGCAAAAGGTTGCTTATACCCACTTAACATTAATGGAAATCTATAATGTTTAGTTTTATAGGTCTACTTGTATGCTCATCTTCTAAATATGCTGGAGAGCAGTGTTGCCATGCTAACTGTTAGCATCTGCTCTATGGAGTTCTGCTCTGTTTTTGTGCGAAGAATGACAGATGAGGACGCACCTAAGAGCCACGGACCAACAGGAGTCAGAAAAAACTGTAAAGGTCCAAATGCTGATGCTACTGCCTTGTTGTTCTAAGAACAAAAGGCCAGCTTATGTTCTCTGTTGCGAAGCTTGCGTATGGTGTCTCTGCTACAGTGTGCAAGATTTCCAGCACTTTTAACGTTCTGCCCTGGGCTTCTTTGATCCCACGTATTCCACCTGTTGTGACAAAAGATACATCGTTTCACACATTTGAAAACCTTTAAACACTACGTTGAGTTTACCTGGTAAGCAGCCGAGAGGTTTTCATCACTGGACAAAACCTCTAATCAGACCAACGTGCTCTAATGGGGGAAAACAAATCTGCTGTGTTTGGCAATGAAGTGAATGGCATAACATGGATATTAGATACCAAAGTGAAATCATTCACTATATGAATAGGACTTATGTAAAAATTATGAAAACAACCACTAGGTACGTTCACTGAAATTACTGCGGATGAGAACATAGAGAAGATTTTTAAGCAGATGGTTTGTGGAGGAGGTTGAGCAATGGAGAACTTTCCGTGCTTGTCCTGCTTCCGAGACACGTGAACAAGGAAATGCAGGCCACGTCGGCACAGCGTGTCTAGAGAAAGGCACGTCAGGTTACGACGTTGGTTACATTCAAGTGTCTGTATTGGGACGTTACTATAAATTAAGCTTTACACAACGTTTATGTTCTGTCTGGAAAAAAAACAAAAAACAAAACAGTTGTATCATTTCTTCAGATCAGTTCCAGTTCATGTCTAGCAGCAGTGCTTGGTTTGGGTTTGAAGGCTGCAAACCCAAACCAAGATTCTGTAATACTCTGTAACTCTGTAGATAAATATGTAGAAACAGAATACAAATGGAAATGTGTGTGATACAAAATCTGTCCCTGGACCTGCTAGTTCACCTGCCCTTGAATTATCAAGATGTGGCTTAAGATGCATTGGTTTGAGGACTATATGCATCACTGACAGTAATATGCTACGTTCTGATAATGGCAGATGTACAAGGTTTCACCTGCTCACCTCTTCTGCATCGTTTGGATTCTTTGTACATATGTAGGACAAAAGTGTATTTGTGAAAAAGAGAAGATCATTTTAACATTCAACTTGAGGAGGACGTGCCAAAACTGCAACAATAAAATCAAGGTTGTCATAAACCAGTGACGAGGAAACAGCCTTTATTGCTTCCATCTCTCGAGTGTTAATTGAAGGTTGTGAACATGTGTGCACCAAAGGTGTTTTGTTTCCCACTTTCAGCACGCTGTCAAACACACAGCGCACAGTGAGCAAAGCACAGCAAGCGGAAAAAGCTTCTGGCTGAGCACTGTGGGATGATGCAACAAGGTGTGCAACTGTTCAAGCACAAAAATATTTAAGTGAGCTAAATATAGGCGATGGTGGAGTAACGTAATGTGAGCCTTATTCATAGCCCAGCTTATACAATGCTGCCTCAGCCATGCAGAGGAATAGAGAAATAGGAGAAATTAAAAGATGGCAGATGCTTTACTGTGCACAGGTGTGAGACTGACTTTAAACAAGCGTGATGAACAGATGGTAGTGGACGGTAGTGGATGGACATATACAAGATCTACACACATGCTTTATGTTTCTCTCTTTTTTTGTATCTGTAGTCAACTTGTTAAGTAAACATTTCTGCAATTAAGACTGGTATCTATAATGTTTTCGAATTGATTTAGAAAAAATGACATGAAGTTCATCCTCGAACAGTTTGTGGCAGGGTTTTTAACAAAAAGGTCAATTGGTGTAACCATTCACTTTTCAGAATTGTTTAACTTTTCTACCTCACTGGTCCTCATAGCTTTTTAAAGTATTACCACTGGTCCCTTGGATGCTGCTATTACTCGACAACATTCCCGTACCACCTCAGCCACGGCCGTGTCCATGTGAAACGTGAAAAACACAAAGTTAATAAAAGCCTTCATTGGATTCTTCAGCTTCTTGTAATCATTAATCATTAACCACGTTATGTTGATGAAGCTTTAGTACCAGATTAATAATTAAAGATACAGTCAACAGAATTTGAGCGAAAAAAACACAGATCAGTTTTGTCTGTTGTGTCTGTTCATCACAATAACATTGTACAGTTTATCAGAACTGACAGGTTTTATCTGCATCTACAACTTTGTCAAATACATTTAAGTAAAGGGTTGATCCAGGATGTTGGTGTGAATTCTACAATGGTTGTTAATTCATGTAATTCTCTCTTCCTCACCTCTCCCTTTGTTCTGTCTTTCTACCCGACTAGCCCTGAAGCCAACAGATCCTCATGTGAGCTGGGTTCTGCTCGATGCATCTTCCAGTTAAAGGGGAGTTTTTCCTTGCCACCACCTTAGTGTCTGGTCTGCTGGTTTCATGCTCTGGGTTTTGGTAAAAAATGAACAAGGTGAAAATGTACCTTTTCAGCTTTGTTTAAAAGAGGAGAATTGCCCGACTTACACTGCTGACTACTGTTTTAGTGACATGTCTGAATCCAGCACTAATCTAAAAATAATGTAATCATAACTTAAAAACATTATGGAGTACCAAAGTCCCACTTACAATAAATTGGAATTATGCTTTATTTTAACTTTATGTGTTGATGGTATTTCTAAGTGCAAATCTTATGGAGCCTCAGTGACTACTTAGTGCAGTGGGATTAATTTGTGGCGAAGACATAACCGTATTAAGTCTGAACCGTTACAGAGTCTAGAGACTTCACTTGGATTCACGTATTTTGAACACATCTCTTCTTAGCAGGCAATTACAAACCAAAATGTCCTTCTTACCAAACAATCAGATCAACCAAACTGTCTATTCTAACAACAGGGAGGGTCTTAGTTGTCATTTGTGAAATTACAAATATCCCAGGTGCTATGAATATCGGCAACTGTCCCATACAAGCTCAGTCACTCTGGAAACATTTGACAGTGTCAAATTCAACTCCAAACTCTGGCAGCCTATCAGAGGAATTCAGGAGTAAACCTGCAGGGATGAATGAAAGCAAAACAATGGCCTCGCTAATGCTTAAGCAGTAATTTAAGTAATTGGCCTATTCATGAAGCAAACAAAAGACAGAGGAGGAAGAACCTCTGTCTAACTTCTTCTGTGGGAGTGAAGCCAACTGACAAGCTCAAGAAAAGCCTGCCCTCTTGTCTTATCAGTTGACTTAAGTTTAATGTGTAACCTGAAAAATATCAGAGCAAAACACATTTCTATATATTTGATAACCTGTGTTTGATTCATAACTTACCAGTCAAAAACTTTATTTAACTGAAATTAGAGCATTTTTCTTTAATTCTGTTATCCAAAATGCCAAACCTTGAATATCTTTTTTTTTGTTGATAACATGAAAGACCAAAACCAACAAAGATTTGATTCTCCTTATAGCCAGATATGACATGCTCTGTTGTGCCATTGAGCAACATCCTTGTCCAAAAAACTATTAATACTATTCTAAATATATCAGTTAGTGATAATACTGTTGCAGTGGGTCAGTTCCTGTAATTTATTCTGAAATTCCCACTAGTGCACCCAATTGCACCAAATATGTGTCTGTATAAGGAATAACGACAGCCTTAAGGTATGGACACGCAATGTGTCGATTGTGCCTCATGTCGGCCCTGTTGATACAAAATATTTGCACATGAACACTTCACAAAGACCTGCATGAAAGGAAATAAGTCTTCCTCCCAGCAGGTGGCAGTAGTTTTTATTCTTGTTCAAAGGGGGAAACCAGAGGGTATTAGCTAGGAAGCTAGGAAGAGCTACACAATGTTGTACACAGTCGGCCTCTTTTGAATCACAATAGTGGAGTCTATAGTTTATCCTATTCTACATAATGGCATGAAAATTTTTGTTCATTTAAAATTAGATGAAGATGAAAAATTAAAACTTGTTAACTTTCTTTTTCCGTTTTTCCTGTTGGACCACAAATCTTAGCATCTTAGCTCAACCACGGCCCGATACCTGCAACCAACCCACCATTGGCTTGGTTTATCACGGCCTGCGCACTTTAACAATAAATCCTTAATCTGGCGAATATGGAAGCGTTTTACAGTTTGTGCATTTGTCCCACAGTCTTAACTAGTGGTGGGAATTTGTGTCTGTGCTCATCGCTCCATTTGTTGCTCTTTTGAGGACACGTTAATTCAGGTTCATTTACATTTATATATCAACAGCCATAAGACTATTTTCAGTTTTTATTAATTTATTATAATTAATAGGTCACCTTAAAGCAACAGGAAATTCCTCATCAGCAATGAATTACAATATCAATAATTTTATAGGCTTTATGAATTCGCCTGATTTCATGTACAATTAAAAGTGAGTGGCGTATTCCACTGACTAGAATTAGCATAATCTAAAAAACTATCATGCATTAAATATGAATTGTTTTATTTTTCTCTCTGAATACATGTTAATTTATCAGCTGTCCTCACACTTTGCCAGTATGAAATGTATTTTATTCTTGCTGCTACATCTAATAAACCATATGTAATAATTGAGTGATATGCTTCAAACCTGCCAAGGGATATATATTTTTCTTTTCAACAGGAAGAAAAGCGAAGGCAACTTTTCTGTTTAATGTCCATTTTCAAAGTCAGCACACATGAGATACCAAGCCCATATTGGCCAGCTTCACAGGCATCAGAGAGCATCACAAAGCTTTAAAATCCAGTAATCATGTGCTGTTTCCTTTCCATGCTGCTCGTAATTTCCTACCATAAGGACAAGAGAAGGAAACCCTTGAATATCTAGAAGGAGACATGTTTATCGCTTTATTGCAGATGCACACAAGACTAAATCAAATCTTTGTGCGCTGTGATGCAGGGGGGGAAGGAGATTTTCCTGTAGTTGCTCCTAACACTGGCTACCTCTGACATCCGAGAAAATGATCTGAGGGGGGAATGCTATCTGTCCCTAACAGCTCCGAGAGCCTGAATGCCGCAAGTCAGTCAGCTACAGGTCTAAAAGTCAAGGCGAAACTTTTTCATGAAAACGTTTTGCTGACGGGTATGACTCTCCTAAGAACCTAATTTCGTGCCGCGTGTTGCACTTAAGCAATGGAGCTGCTGAAGAGATTCCGTGTGAAATTAAGACTTTTTATGTTTGATGATAATTGAATTGTCAGGAATAAGTGTACCACATAATTGTGTTTTTGACGTTTCGCACTTTTTAAAAATTGAGCTCAGAGGTGAACAAGATGAAGTTAATTAAGCGTCTCCCTCTCACAGTTTCTATCTGAACCTGTGGGATGGGGAATATAACTTTTATACGACATTAAAAAAAAAACTATTCTCCCACACTTATGCATCATTGCCTCCATTTTCCCCATTTCTCCATTTATGGCCTCAGTGTCAACCTTTGTGTTGTCTTAATCGGAAGATGTGTTTTGTCAGTTTCCCTTTCCATTTAAGCCCAGCCCTCCCTCCTCTCCTCTTTCCATTTCACATACTTTTCATCTTGTAGTTGATAGGGTTCTCATTGGCTGAATGAGTTCACTCCCATTCTGTTATCCTTGCGTTCTTCTGCTGTATATTTCCCATTCAGCTCAGGAGTCTCTGAGGGGCCAAGCAGTGAACCGGGTATCTGACGCAGACCTCCATATTACAGAGATTGATAGCATTTGTTGAACCATAGCTTCTGCTGTGAAATAATAAAAGTCTGGCATGTCAGCAAGGGAATTGTTCGACAGAGAGGGGAGCGATTATGTTTAAAAAGACGATGAACCTCCATCTCTGATTTTCTTCTTTAGTTCTGATGAGTTTAGGAGCCTTGGCCATAGTTATTCTAATGATCTTGGCCTGTTTTCAAAGGCTCCGCTTCTGTCGGCCTTATATTCACCGTCTGTGGCCTTTATCAGGGGCCAATGCAATTTTCTCCCCTCCACCACACATCACACGCACAGAAACCGAACTCTGACGGCAACTATAGAATGCGATCTTTCAAAGGAGCTCCTGTGGGTATTCATGAAAAATGCATGAGTGCCGACTGCACATGGATGCTCCCTTAAGCTGAGGCTCTGAAAATATGACAGTGACAAACAATGGCCTGATATGTCAGCATTACTACAAGGAAGAGGAGTATCTGGATGAATGTGGGAGTGAATTGCATGCTTTTATGTACATTACAGACTGAGCGCGGCTGGTCACAGTCCCCAAGGCCGAGGCTGTTGCGCACTCAAACCTCCGAGGCATCCCCTTGACATCAACTCCCCGTATGACAGCCCTAAAAATGTAGAAGAAGAAACACTCAGACTGCTTCTTATTCTAGTTGCATGTTAAATCTGCGATTGTCAGGCCGCATCTTTTCCTTAATGTCTTTGAAATCATAGAGGAACCAGAGATAAGATAATGTTATATATTACGCACAGGCGGCAAATCAACAAGTGCAAGTAGTGAGCCTCGGGTGATAAAAACCATGACTCCGCTGCTTCAGCCTTTCAGAAAATGCGACCTTTCAGACTTGAACCTTTAGCTCCGTTCTCCGCAACAAGGGATTCTAAATGCAATCCAGTGTATGAAACAAAGCAATAAATTATTTCTTCCCGATGCGCTCCGGTAATTCTGTCGCGGACACGTCGCGGGGGTTGTGTCGATAAGCCAGGGTCAAGCTCACATAAAAGACACGAACAGCTAAGAGGCCGGTGTTAAGCCCGTTTCCCCCTCTAATGCTGATAGTCATGGTCTATTTTAGCCAGACTGCGCTAAGCCGATAGCTTCGCTGTGACACGTTGTGGCCCTACAATGATAGAAGCAGCAGAGGTGAGAAAAGCCTTCTGGGAGGCGCAGGGGAGTTGCAGCACCGGAATGATACGAGGCAGATGCTGTCGACTGTGTTTTAGGGAATCGGGGGAACGACAGGAAGTTAGTGAGGTGACAAGAGCAAAATTATTATCAAATGCAGCATTAAATCTCCATCGCCAGTTGTCAGCAAATTCATGTCTGACCAAAACGGTTGAGCAAGTAGCTTTAATCAACTGGCAAAAAAAAAAGTCATGAAAATAATGTTTTTCACAAAAGTCCCTCATTTCCACATTTGTTTATTTATTATGTGGTTTGTAATCCATGTAAAGTCTAATTATTTTGGGATTCATTTTTGGCTGGGTGTTGCCAGGCTTTCACTTTTAGCTCCTGCCCAAAGCCTCCCCGGTAATGGTATTTGAGCCGCCCTTTTTTGGTGACTCATCCCCGTTTCATGAAAGGAAAAGAAGGTCACATTAAATGGGGATTTACAGAAGAAGGCTATCTGCACAAGTATGAATTCCCACGCTTTTGTAGGAGCTTTAAAGGGCCCAAATAAATGCTTTTGGAGAAATTACTCAAATTAATCAGAGACGAAGTGATTGAGGAAACTTTGGCAGGCTCTGTGAAGTGTGCACCATTTCCTTATGTGGGAGACGAGATGATGTCATCCTTCGGGGGTAGGTAATAAATGACTGTGCTAAAAAGACCAGCGTAAAACAAATGACAAATTATTGCCTCTAAAATAAATCTTCCTGCAACCTGAGCCCTTGTAACTGTTGTGTGGTGTCAAAATCTGCATGCGTCCCCATCACTCTGAGAATAACAGAAGAAAGCTTTGGCGTTACATGAGGGGAAGCCGCTGCAAAATGGCTCAAAATTCCCTCTTGCCGGTATTTATGTTTGCTCTGCCCTGTCGAGCCGCCTGTTTGTGCGACAATTTTGGCACACGGGGTACAAAGATTTATATCGCAGGTGGCCCTGTTCACAATATTGGACATATTTGTAAAATTGGACAGCACATAAAAGAAACTGATCTATTTAGGCTGGTATTATTCCATATGGGCAAGCCATTGATAAGAGCTGTCTAATTGAAACAGCAAGTTGAGAGGAATCGATGGTTACACTGGTGCAGAGAGCTCTCCTTGCGAGGGTCATATTATTAGATTTCATACAATCTGATAACCCTTTTGCTTTTGATTGATCTTTTCCATTTCAAACATTCAGGCCCTTGGATCAATGCTTCTGCCCTGCAGCTACTACTGTCAAAACAGTAGCAGGTCTGAAAAAACAGGACACGGTCGCTCCCTGAAAGCCACATTCAAGTAAAACTACGCGTTGTATTATAACGTAGGAAACATAGTAACCCAGCTGCCTCTTAGATATTCTCACTACACGTCATCTTTTTTTTTTCTACCCAAAACATCACATGAAAGCCAGCCTTGTAAAAAAATCCTTCTGTAAGTAATTATGAAGCAGTGATGCTTTTATAGATGTTGTGAGATGAGAACAAGACAAAAGAAGCATTTCAGTCTTATGGTCCTCACTTTATGTCATCTGATCTTTTCTAAGGTGAGCTTTCAAAAGAACTGGGATTTGACAGCGAAGGGAGGAGAGTAAGCAGAGCTAAGTGCCCCACTCTGATCCTCCCAGTCCAGTCTCTTGAGATAGCCTACTGGAGATGGTAGGGGTAGCTATATGAACCAACGCACTGAATGAACTCTAATGAGATCAGTAAGTATAGCATACAGGAATAACCATTATATGGGGCTGTGTGGATGGTATTAGATATCTTCGTTTAGCTGGTTTTGCTGTGTAAGTAGAATATGAAAATGCAATCCTTAAAGACGCATCCTCTCTGTGTACTCTTGTGTTCTCAAACCCTCTGATGAAAGAGGCCTTAGCTTCTGCAGGTCTTGGGGAAGATCACAAAGTCTCACTTGTATTTACCCAACACTCAGCTGCACTATCTATACTCGGCAGATACAAAACAGACGTAAAAAATAGAGACAGCCATGAATGAAAAACATACTAAACAGGTGTTTCTTTTTATAAGAACCAGTAGTTTTGGTTTCTTTGGTTTGGATAACGAAAAAACAAAACAAAAAAAAAAACATGCTGCAATAAACCAAGAGAGGCAAGCATTTAACCATACGATCTGAACGGAAACGCACTAAATTTTTGAACACCAACCGAGGAGTGATTCTTTTAACTGTTCCCTGTCTGCGTTTAGACGCTTCGCACCACCATCAAAACTGCAGCACAGCTCCGTGCTCTGACGTGCACCTCCCCCGAAAGGTAACTACACCCCATGGCAATGCAACAGCAGTGATTTCCTCATTCATGTCTGTCACTGCCTTCTCCCATCGCGATGATTCCAGTAAAAGCAGCCGTTGTTCAGCATTTACCAAGTCCAACCCCAACGTGAGACGCTCAGTTCCGTTGTTTGAAATAGACGGACGAGCTTAATATAATTGATTAGCAGCCAGAGTTTTAGGCACTTGAGAACAGTAGCGATACACCAGGCATGTGTATGAGTAAGCCACTCAAGTGGATTACGCCGTAGTATCTGGGTAGAGCCATTGTAGAATTATAATCCATGTTTAAGCCCAGCAGTAGTGGAGCATATGGATTCCATCTTTGTAGAAGCGTGGTGACGGTGTCTTGCATTCCAAGATCTCTCTAGGGTAGAGAGATCAAGGTCTCTCTACCCTATTTGAATGTAGCAGCCAACTTCTTAATCAGGCTGAAAGAAGTTGCACTTCTCTCCATTAAACCTCCTTCGATTATCAACCCTTAGGACTGATGATATTTTCAGACAGTGCCAAGTTGCAGTATTCAATTACCTGCAACAGAAGCAAAATCTACTGAATCTAAATCTGTCTTTGTCAATCTGACACAGAGGATGTTGGTTAAACTCCAAGTGGTTTGTTTGTGGACAGCAAGCTAAAGAAAGAATTCTGCAGTTTCAGGTCAGAAGCTGAACTACTACTTTATCCCACTGCACCGTGGAAGAACATCCACACAGTAATAGTTGTGTATGATCTCATAGTGACACCACAGAGGACAAGTAAATGCATGAGAAGCACACCGTCAGTCACTGGCATCTGATTTTGGCACGTGGGGCTATTGATACTGACTGTTTTTTCTTTTTTCCTCAACATATCAAGTCGCAAACCTGAGCAAGAAAAACAGAAAAGCAGCACTTATGCGCTATTCTTTTACTACGCTGCCGTACTGATCAAATTTTAATCTGACATTTGGGTTTTTAGTTTTTTATTGTAGTTCACACGCTGTATGTTTTTCACCCTTGAATTCATCCTCATGAAAAGTTAATGTGTTCTCACATACAAGCAGAGAAAATATCAGCAGCTGATGAAGGGAAAACGAGCAACAAGCAAAGCTTCCCCCGGTGGGCCTCCATATTTTAATACAAGCGGTAACAGAAGTTACACCGAATCTTTTTTCCTTATTAAACCCAAACATGCACCCACACACGTTCACACTATTGAATTATATATGGAATACAAAACTAACAGATGCTTTTAATCGGAACGAGTTAACCTCAGAAACACTGTAGGCCGTAACAACTGACATGAATTCATTTCCTGGTCATTAGTGGCACCATGTGCGTTTGCCTACTGACCACAAATGTTATTGTTTACCCTCAGATCAAGTTTAACTTCCACAGGGACCTTTGGTGTTTCTCTGACCACCACCTACACTAATCATTCATGCAAGCTGACCAGGATACATCCTCTCATGGCTCTCCTTGTTGATGCTGTGCCTATTTTAAACCCATTTGCGCGGCCCTGCCATCTAAATGAACAGAGGAGGAATAAAATGCCCTCGCTGGCTGCAATTTAGCCTTCACGGCCACTTTGCGTGACAACACACATTTTGATAATTGTTCCTCTAGTGACACTTAAATGGTGTGAAATGGAGGGTGGGCTTACCGCATCTATGCGCCCTGTACAAGTTCAGTTCATTTGGTGAGGCACAACTAAATTTGGTACGTTATTAGCCTTTTAACTTGAACCCCTTTGCTTAAAGTTATTATTGATTAACATATTTCTAATAAGCTGACTTCTCGTCTCATACACTAGTAATTGCTCACCCCCCGACCCCGAACCTCTGTGGTGCATTCACTAATGAGCTTAGGAAAATCAAAAGTTACAGGCAGGAATCGTTCTCAATATTAATGAACGAACCCCGAGCTGATTTTGGATAAGAAATTAAATACGAGGATGGACCACACCATCTCAAAGTTTCGATGTATTTCTTCTTGTCACAGCCGACAGTCTTCGCCTTTGCCGTATTAGTGAGGGCAGAGACAATAGGAGTGAATGGAGGCAGGGTCAGCCACATTGGAGAGAAAATGAAAGACAGAGTGAGGAGGTGGGTCAAAGACTGCAAGATAGAGAGGCAGTCCGCATAATTAGGTAGTGTAATTAGATTGTATTAATCAGTCCCACAACATAATAACAGAGGCTTGGATGCCTCTCCTGAATTATGCACGGGGAAGAAGGAGCAATCTAAGACCATAGTGCATTATATTAATAATTTGTTATGAAGCTCTACTCTTAATCGATTGACAGGAAACTAATCAACAGCAATTGTGAAAATTAAACTAAATTGATTTATCAAGCAGAGAAGACAAATGCTCACTAATTTTAAATTTGGCTTTAAAAGACTACAAATTATTCACATTGTGAATGTTTGAAACATAAATCCTCAACAGGATCTCCACTGAGCTTGTCACAAGTCCTTTTTTCTTTTTTGTGGCATCTGACCTATTTTCTTGTCACTTGGACAGTGGAAACAAGCTGTAAACCAGAAAACTGGCATGTTAACACCGCTGACTGTATGGCTGGCGGTCACCAATAGGACTGGCTAATGGCGAGTTTTGAAGCTCAGTGTGCTTGTGTTTGACTCGGAGTAACCCCCGGCTAAATCAAAAACAAGCAAAGAGGTGGAGCTAAGGCGACTAGGCTAACATTTAAAGGGAACACAACTGTCACTCAAAGGGGATTCGACCTAAATAATGCATAGCTTTAAGCCCTTTTAACATTTAATTGGGAGAGTTAAATAGAAATTCAGCCCCTGTGCCGTTCTCATAAATGAGAAAATTAACTTTACAAACTAGAAAAACAGCCTGTAAACATGTTTATTTCTGCTGCTGTGAAGTTGGATATTTTAACATGGAGGTCTGTACTTTTTAGCCTGCCCCAAGTGGTCATTGGAGGAACTGCAGGCGTGGACACTTTGGACACACAACGTTGGCTTCATTTATTTATTTTTTTCATCTCCAAAGGTTGTTTTCTTTGTTTATCAGCAGACTCCATGAGTAGAGACTTCTGTGGACTGCAGCGCTTTAGCTCAATAAAGCATCTTCTTATCAGTTTAATAGAAAGACGGGCATCTGTGTTTTTGAAAATCGTACGTTTAAGATTTCAAAGCCCTGTGGTGTCTGTGAAGATTCTCTGTCATCCAGGTCGTGGTATATCCACAAACAAATCTTAATCAAAGGCAACTGGACTTGTTGAGTTTTCTCTCATCCAAGTAGCTACTTCTGGTCTAAATGACTGGTGTGGGAGTTTAGGAACATCTGCGGGTAGTCCATACCAAAGTCAAGGGGTATACCATAATAATAATACTGCTTAAGCATTCTGCAGATTATTAGGTCTGTGGGTTTGTTGCTATGAGTGAAATCTTATAAAATTGTCTTTAGATATTATAAAATGGTTTACTTTAGTATATTTATCATCAACAGATCATAATTATGAATCAGTAGTTACAGCGAAGGTTGCAGTATTGGTCAAAAATATCTCCAGTAACCTTGTTGAGTGACTTCTGTGTTTACAAGCCTCTGTGACTTAATTCATACTTTGGTAGACATGGCCGAGTCCATTGCCACATGTCAAATTCAATATTCATCCTAACATCGTGATTATGAACAGATTACATTTTAACTCACTTTCTTCGTGCTTGCCAGATCTAATTAGCCAAGAGTAGCTCTCTTAGTGTACCCCCCCTCCTTTTTTCCCCTCTTCCCATCAAGGAGTGACTTGCCAACCCTCTGTGACCCTGTCTCTGTTATAAAGCTGCCCATCACGCTGTTTTAATCATTTATCCAACAAGTCCTGGAAGCTAGCTGTGAACTGCCAATCTTGCCCACCATGTGCCTGGCTGCCCAAACCCACTGATCAAGGAGCACATGCCAGAAACTGAGTGTCCAGGGACACCATCCCAGGGCTATTTTAGCGTCGCTGTGACACATTTCCTCAACCACCCTTCACTAAACTGTCTGTTGTAGCCGCTAACACTTGTATGATATGATGTTTCCGTGCATAGCGTGAGGTCTGCTTCTTTGACATCCCCAGAAATGTTTTTTTTAGTTTTAGCTTTATACTTAAAGGTCAGGATGGGAGCTAAGAAATTATATTTTTAGAAAGACTGCAACTGTTTTGAATCGAAAAAGAACACGGGGTCTTCTGAACTCACACCTTGACAAGATTTTTCAGGCTGAACAGAGGTGACTGCATGTTATGCCACATCTGTTAATTACTTTGTGAGTTCCATCTTGAGGTGTGCTAGAGGGATCTCATAAGAAAATATGCCATACCTTTCTACAGAGGAAAAACAGGATTTCATGGGAGGCGCTCACAGCACTGAGGCTTCATTTTCAATGACTTGCTGCGACCAATAGCATTTTCTCCAGCTGTTGCAATTCTCTAGCTTATTCTTGGGGCTGGGGAGACTATCTTACCGACTTGCCAATAAAATGTCTGTTGCCACTGGGAAAGAGCAGGAATCGTCAATTGGTTTCACCTTATCTACCTTAAACATGCCTCTGCTGACTTCACGCTTCTTCCCATTTCTTTTTCATTGCAGTTTTTCATTGTTTTTTTAAGCCTCATTCTCCCTCTGCACACGCACCCAAAGAAATTAGTCAATTACTCAAAATACATTATCTAGCAAGAGTTTTTTTTAGGGCATCAGACAAAGATAAATCAAATAATTGTGCTTTATGAAGCAAAAGTTAAAGGTCTGAATAAATTGTTGTACGCTCTGAATATTAAAGACAGAGAACTGGTTTTCTACTGTTTTATTTAAACATGTAAACTCTATCTAACAACCCTTTGATTTGATCCTGTCACTTCCCAGCAAAGGAGAATGTTTAATACAGATAATTGAGTGTGCATGCACTATTTGACAAGGACCGGATATCTCTTCATCTCTGGAGACGGGGGAAGGTTGGGCGAGGTAAAACTGATCGGCCTCTGAGTGCTCCTCAAAATCAGGGCTCCAAACAGTTGTGGAAATATAGATGACAGAGCCTGGCCCGGGAATTGCTCTCAAAGGGTCTGATTGAAAGCTCATGTCAGGGAGGCTGTAGCAATCAAAGGACTTGTGTATTTCAAGTCGAAAGGGGTCATGTTGAGAGCATGATAAATTCAACATCCTGATCCACCTTTGAAAGGTAGCTGTTTTCTGCTGTTGTCGCTCCTCGCGGGTGTTCTGCACTCGCTGAAATACTGTCTCCATCTGCCTTGATGTGCAACAGCTCCCTAAGATGTCTGCAGAGAGACTGTGCATTGTTGCGGTAGTGGCGTCTAATTTCATTACCTGTCACATACGCTTTGAATCCATTTCAAGATGATATTACAGAAAGAAAGAATACTTAGTTGCAGATGTTTTTGTAGATTAAGGCAAAATGAATACTTACTGAGGTGTGTGAGTTCATTAGGGAAAGTATCCAGTAATTGAGAAGCTGCCAAAATGCCACTTAGCAAAGGCTCTTTCTGTCTTCATAGAAAACGAAAAGGTATCGCAGACAAAAAAAAATCCTGAAAAGCTCTTTGTTTTCACCTGCCAGATAGTGACACAACACGTATAAAAAAACATATCCTGGCCTATGTGTACAGGTAGTGGGACTGACAACGTGGCCCCCTGTTAGCATAAAAAGTACCTATCTGGACAGTGATGATTTAACTGTCAAAATTTGATATGTTAGACAGACATTTATTATAAATTTAGTCTTAAAATCTAGCAGAGAAATAGAAAACAAAGGAGCCACCATCTGCTGCATTTCAAGTGATGAGATAGTACCAACATTAGCTAGCTAGCTAGGTAGCACATCAACAAGTTGCCATTTAATCATTATTCATTATGCAGAATGGCCCATTTCTGAGTTATATTTGTATCACTAGATGACAATCACCGATGCATTAAAGTGTTCATCACTTTAGTTTTAAAAGCTGGTAAACATGAAAATGATTTCAATCACTTTATTTACCGCTATGTAGTTGGTAAATTTCCTCCTAATGGATCAGCTGGCATTAAACAAACTAATGTTTCGATGGTTAGAAACACTCCTACTTAACACAGCTGCCAAATGCCATGGTTCACGTTCTCTTTCAGACACAGAGCACAGGATGCTGCGGGCATTTGGTCATCCCGATTTCCTAAACAAAGTTGGCAAAGGTAACGTCACATAAAAAGTGCAGGAAGGCAGGAACGTGTACAGTCTTCATGCAGCTTCATTTAAACATGGAAATATTGAGGGGAAAAGCCAAGCGTAGTAAGTTGACATTCCCTGGATTAGTCAACAAATGTTTTAGTAAAGTAATTGACTATTATGGATCAGCTCACCATAAGTATTTTGTGAAATGAGTCGCTGGGTTGTAACTAGCACACAGAAAATGATTAGTAACTAAATGCTCCAGCTCCTTTCAGGTAATTATTTGGTTTTCTGGACTTGAATTTGACAGTTTTATTTCATTTTTACTATTCTTACAAGCAGCCACAACATGCAGACACCCCCTGCTCCCCCCAAAAATGCTAATCCCCTTGTTATGGTCCCCATTCAGCACTTTACAACATTTAGCTGTTATCCAGCCACAAACTTAACTGGCATATCTGCTTAATAAGGCGTGTTGTTTACAACTTGTTAACACCAAATCATTATTTTGCCCATCCATTTATCCAATCACAATTTTTAAAAATGTCCTGTTTGTGTTGTTTTAAGGATTTATTCAAACGCAGGTTCTGTCTACACCATTTAATGTCACTTTAAACCCAGCTTAACATAATAGTTTAAAAGAATCATTTAACTGCACCTTTTACCTGATCTTCTTTTCCTCGAGTTTCCATCTTGTGACACCACGAACCAGATCAGCGGGCACGACTAATCATCGCAATTAAGGAGGAGTTGTTTTTTTTTTTTTCCTCAAAGCCCCTGTATCACCCGCATTAACCCGAGCACTGTGCCTTTCAACTACAGGCACATTTTAATAATTAACCAACTCCAAGATCATCAATAATTGAGTCGTTTATTCATTAAACAACAAAAGGAAAGCAGCAGGGCCACAGACTCTGCACAGTTCACCCGAAGCTGACAGGGACGCCTGATCTTTAGGCTCCAGATTGGACTAAACAAGTTTATGAATTACATTGTGGGAGTTGCATGTCTTGCGGTTTGCAGACAGTTTCTCCAGTAGGGTGACAGATATGTGGTATGGATAATTGGGCTGGTGATAACTGTCATCTGGGCACGTAATGAAGATAATCAGCCTTTAGTTTGACAGCTCAGTTAGAGCTATCCAGTTTTTTAGTCCAGCTACATACATTTTCTAAAAACAGAACAGTTACTGTCAATTAAAGCTTGAAATATATAATGTATGGCATTTTAGATTTTGCTTCTGCCCGCCATGAAGGTCTCTGCAACTGAGGCTTTTCTTATCGTATCATTTTTGTCTGGAGCTACAGTACTAACATCCCTCTCGTACTCCTGATCACAATCAAGACAAATGCTGCTCATGAGTGTAATTTTATGGCTGAACTGTAAAAGAAAGGAGACAGGAGGCTGCAAGTATCCCTCCAATAGTCTGGGGCTTTTTATTTTTTCCTGGCTTTGCAAACTCTGTGTGGATGTTGTTAACAAATGCAGAGCAGCTTCCATCACCACCTTGCATACTAATGAAAATCATGTGAAGAATGTTTTATTATTGCACCAAATGTATTCACTATTAACTGCTAGCAGCTACCCATCCCATTAAAGGAAGAAATAATAAATAAAGAAAGCAGCCTTTTGCTCTTGAAGCTTTTTTCCAGCACCTGCATGTGGAAAGTGATACTTACATGTGAGGGGGATGCTGGGTGTCATTGTTTTGCTGCATTAATTAATTTGTAATGCATTCAGTGATGAGTTTGTGATGGACAGTTTTTCCAAAAAAAAAAAAAAAAAAACATACTTAGAAGTGTAGGCGGTGGTTTAGAAGAAACAGCAGCAGTCTGCCCTCCACGTTTTTTTTTTTTTTGTGATTGAATGCAAAGCAGGACATGCACTTAGTCTGTCTATCTGAAACTGTGAATTTTCCTCCCCAGTGTGAGTTTAATGCAGGTGTAAGGCTACGGTTTTAGTCTGTAGTGTCACAGATACAGGATAAAACAGTCCAGTTTTTATCTAACATGCGTAGTTATCATGATTTATCACAGTAACCACACAAAGGAGAGACTCATTTTGCTGAGTACATTCACACGAGTTCAGTCACACCCCCTAAATCATGACAAACAGGCTCGTACTCTGTTCTTATGAGATTCATTTGAAGCTATTTATTTCCATTCTGTATTAGAATCAGGCAGTGTGTGGTTAGCACAGTGGACATGGCCGGAGGTTTGTATATAAACTCCTATTGACTGAGTCCTTGTAGACTCAGATTTGACCAAGAATCAAATTACTCCTGTGATTGAAATCTGAATGATCAATCCTAGGGACCCTCTTTCTACCAGTTAAATGTCTAACTGTGGTTTCTCTACTCATGCATCACCCCTTGCTTGCTTTTGTTCTGCATTATTATTATTATTAGCACCTGATGAAAAGTTGAAATGTAGCCTGAAATTCCAGCCAAACTTCCCCCACCCACATATTGTTTTGCAGTGGAAAGTTGGTCTGGGGTAGCTCCGTGGGGAACTGATTATGCTCTGGCAAAGATCTGCCAGAGCAATCACATCATTTGGGGAGAGCTTTTTGCGGTAATGGCCAGAAGAGTAACAGAAAAGTAGTCATAAATATCACCTGAGCAGAGTGCACTTTAATTTATTTACAGCAAAATGATTGATGATGATTGGTTGTAGGACTATCGAATTGCGTTTTTTTCCTCTTTATCCGTTAAAACACAACCCATAATGAAATCCAAGTCGCGTGCTACCAGACTCATAGTCTGATAAAAAATCAAGTCAGGCCAGTTTAAACTGGTGAATGTTTAACTCCAGAGGGATTACTTTCCCTTTTATCTGCTAATGCTCCACATTGTTCACTCACCGTTTGCATAGTTCACAGTTTTGGTGTTGTCGTTCATATTTCTCACTAAAAACAGCAGCTTGCTCTGTCTGATAATAGGATGAGGATGAAGAGAGTGAAGCGAAAGAGAATACGTACAAAAAATGCTCCAGATCAGGATAATTCTCAGTGAGATTATCACAGTGTGAATCAGAGATTTTCATTTTTCAAGTGTGTCATCAAATAAGGTAACACAATGGTGACTGAGCATATGGTCCACTGATGAAAGTAAGAATACATTTATTATTTATTATTATATATTCATTTGTTGTGTGACATTATGGTTTTTTTGTTTTGTTTTGTTTTGTTTTGTATTTTTTGCTCACAAAGAAGTTCACATTGTCCAGAATCTGGCCTTTTCTTGGTATCATCTTTGTCTGGAGCTGCAGTGGCCTTACCTCCCCTGCTCCAACTCCTGATTAGTCACGGCAAAAGACGCACAAGAGATTTGATTTTTATAGGTTGAAATTTAAAAGAAAGGAAACAGGAGCCCGCAAGTATCCCTATAGTCTGAGTCTAGAAACGCTTTATTGAGTTACACAGATATCTGGATGCCAGTGTTTGACGTCAAATCATCATGAGACGATAACTGAATGTGTTGCAACATTGCTGCTAATGCAAACCGCTGCAGATTCACATTAAAAGCATTTATCTGCCCAAATGTTTTCACAGGAAAATGGATGCATTTCTACTTTCTTCTTAATGTGTCTTCAAAGCAAAATAAAGGCTTTTATTTGGCTATTTACTTTTTTTAAGTGGTGGATCACTTAGATGAAGAGCTGCAGGCTGCAGGTTGCTCACCTCCGCCTTCTCTGAGAGCCGACTGGCTCCTTTCTCTGATTCATATTGACTAATATTGCATGCAACATAAAAATCAGATGGCGGTCACTCACAGAATGATTTGGCCAATATTTATATGACTTCTTAATTAAAACTGAAAATAGTTTTCTTTGCTGCCCACAGAATGACCTGTAGTATCAAACCACATTTGCCAGTTGGAGAGTGCTACAAGAACATGAAAATACTGAGTTTGTGAATGTGTACACTGCTATTTCTAGACGTTAATAGATGGAATCCAAAAAAGCTGACACTCCTCTGTATCTGGGTTTGTTTAAAATTTGATCTGGCTTGCTTGTTATTTAATGCCTCACAGCCGCTCATCAATAAACTCAGAATAAAGACACAATTTGAAAACTTCCAAAGCCACAAGAGGAGGACGGTAGTAATGATTCATGAGCAGCCGTGCGCGTTGGGTCATTTCAGCAGAAGGCTGTAATAGGTTATTGACCAACAGAGAAGTGAAACTGATGTTGCTCTGTAATGATTAATAATTGCATATTCTCTGTGTCATCTTCACAGCCACTCACCTGTTTGTAATTTCACAAAATAAGTGTGAAAGAGATATGAGAATCCTGAAGTTTAATTGGACCTCAACACGCTGCTTGCTGTATGTGCTGTGCATGTGTCTGTGCGCCTATTTGAAGTGCACGTGAAAGCACATTTACTTTGAACACTGTGTTTTGACGTTTTGGCCCTTTTTTTTATACGTTTGAGGCAGAGGAAGGCTTTGGCATTTTCTGTTTGTTCAGGAACACGGCGTATCAACATTAAAGAACCGAAAAATCACAGAGAATTTTAAATAAACCGTCAAATAGCTATAGCTGTTCCAGTTTTTATCCCAATCTGCTGGATGGATAGCTTGAGTTGAAGATGAACACTGGAGATGTACGGATGTAATCCCACACAAAAGGCGAACATGACCCCAGAACATAACCTGCCAGCACTGATAAGACTCCAGATTCAAGATTGGGGGGTGTATAGAGCTGCAGATTGAAGGGTGACATACAAGCAACAGCCTTTTTTACGGGTCAGTGAATGTGATGCTCCGCGCTGCCTTGTGGTCTGGAGAAAAATAATTTGGGGGCCAAGGCAAACAGCTTGCCTCTCCCTGCCTCTCTATCCCCAGCAGTGCAATAACTTTGATGGCCGAGTATTGATCATATCTCGGGTCTTTATGAGGACATTCTGTATCTTTGTTATTAAGTGGCATTTTATTGGATTGTGAACGTTTATCTTGGGGAAATTTTTAAGCTCAGCAGCAGAGAAATAGACTTGACAGAAGGATGACTTACACCATCTTTCATGTTTTTTTTAAATTTTTTATAAATCATTAATGATTAATCATTTCTGTTGTGACGTATCGGTCACTTTTATTTATGTCTGGAGTACAATCACATTTCATGACATAACGTTTTGTTGGAAGCTGGTGGGTCTGTGGAGGCCAAAAAAGAGATACAATTCTGTCGTGAGGATTTATTTTCAAAGTTGTGTCGCCACTGTTCATCATTTAGCTTTAATTTAATCTTTTATCCTTCCCAAACTATAAATACATTTTTTTCCTCATTAAGCTACCTGGTGGATGTTCTGCCAGAGGACGTTTGAGTGTGTTTTCCACCGCCATATGGTGCATTCAGTTAAATGGCATCATTTGCCTGATGCGTGTCTCAGTGGACTTTAGGCCCTCTGCTACTACTGCGTGGGATGGGATGTTGTTGCTTGTGGCTAGTTCTCATCATGCCAGGGCCACACAGATGTCTTGTCGGTTTCATCAGTACTAGTGACACAAGATCAGCTGCAAGTGGCGAAGGAATCCCCCACATGTGCTCGGTGTCGTAGAACCGGACACATGGACATGGCTGGTGTGTTTTTTCTATCTTAACTGCTTGGATTTGTTTTAGATAAGGTACTATCCACTGTTAAAGCCAGGCTTTAATATTTTACTATTGCAAATGAGGGTAAGTGTAAGAGTAAAAGTATGGTGCATCTGCGAAGGGACAAATGGACAACACACGAAAGACAACCGCTGTAAGGGAATCAAGTTGATGAGAGGTTCATGTTTGTTGTAGTGCTCTTGTGATCAAAAGGAACCTGGGACAGTGTCAGAAATGAATGGCCGTCTCTCAGTGTGGCCACTGCTATGACCTACCAACCAACCAATAGGATGCAGCACAATAAAGCCACAAATATCTGTTTCTTTTGTACACGTAGTGTGTGCCTGTGAAATTAAGACAGATCATAGCAGTAAACTAAAATGAGACTGTGTCCTATACCCAGGCCAGGTCAATGAGCCCAGACCTCATCCTTTGAGAGGCATTAAAACCATAATAGTCAGAGAATAGATGCCACATTTGGAAAAAATAGAAAAGGTTGTCCTTTGATGTTGCAGCTAATGTTGCAAATGGAATGATACTAGACACAATTTTTAACCATTGATTAAGAGATGGGGCTTTATTGGAGATACACAAGACCAGGATAGATTTCCTGGCGCAATGCAGCAGAATGTGCAGGAGATCTCTGTTATGTAAACCAGCAGGGAGTTCATCACTGAGTCCCAGCAAGCAAGTCCTTGGACCAAGATACCACTGGTGTTTGAAGATGAGGTTGAGCTGCTGTAAAATTGTACTCCAGAACTGCAGGACAGGGGGCATGCTCCACAAACAGGGAAAAAAAGAACCAGTACAAAATATATCGGGCCTCTGGGCTAATAGCCTATGTAAAATTTTAAATTGTTTCTCCCAGGTAGAATTGGATACTAAAACCCTGGTGTGTGTAGCTCAATCCACACCTTGTCATCAGTGGTACAAAAAAAATCAGCCTCCCATTTGCTTTTGACTTTGTCTGAATTGTCTGCTTTAAGACAGGAGAGGTTCTTATAAAGCCTTTTGGTAAAAAATTGAGCTTTGGTAAAAAATTGAGCTTTTGGTAAAAAATTTAGACTCTGCAGATGAATCCCATCTAAAGAAGCTGATTTGCAACTGAGCCCGGCAGAACAGGCTGTGTTTAGAAACCGTTTTGAAATGAATTTAAACTGTGTGGGCCACGGATATGATGAAAAGGAAGGCGCCGCTAAACCACCCATTTCAACAGGTAGACAGAGAAAGTTGTATCTTAACCTGGACCTCATTTTATACCAGACAAACAATATAACGGAGTTATTCAGTACATGCTTCCTTTTGGTGTTAAAGCTGCCTGGACATTGGATCACATTAAAACATTGTTGAAGACCCATTTCTTCTCGCTGGCCTTCAGTCCATTTTGAGCAAGATATCTTGGCTTTTATTGTGCAAACACAGTCTGTTTACTTTTATTTGATGATGTTTATTGCTTTATGTTAATTGGGATTACTGATTTATTTATATCGGTATTGCTTGTACAGCACTTTGGTCAACTGGGGTTGTTTTTTATTGTGCAATAGAAATAAACTTACACTTCACTAGAATACATTTTATCTTCCCGAATTTGGGAGAAAAAAAAAAGAAATTGGAAACTGGAACTGAACATCTGATACTATGGACCTTTTTGACATTTGACTGGCATCTGTTTAAAACATATCTATGAGATTGTATTCAACTAAATTTCTCTAAACCCTTCATTTACCCTGCAGCCCAGATTCTACTGTCGGCCCACACGCTGTTTTGAAAGCTATTTACATAAAATTTGAATTATTCATGATAACCTACACCAAATTCTGCTTAATGAATAATGCTGATTTCTTTATGCCTCATATGTACTATGAGTAATGGCTGCAGCTGGGGATGCAAGGCTGTATATGGCCTATGAACCATGGCGCGATCTTGAATCAGCACCTGCTGAGAAACAGCTGAGGCTTCAACTTAATGTTAAAGAAGGATAAAATTATTTCCAAATGGCACGGAAAAGTAAAAGTTTTTTTTTTTTTTCAACTCCGCTTGGCAGTAACAGAAGGAAGACTGCACTTACAGGGCTCCATATTCCTTCTCTGGAAAGATCTTTACTGCTTGACAACCAGTAGTAACACATTTTTTACACTTTTTCTTGATCATCTTGCTAAAGTGTAGAAGGTATTACATTTGACTTTCTGGAAAGTTTCAACTATTGTAGAAAAACTAAAGAGAAAGACTTCAATTAAAAAAATTCTGGTTCACTGCAGCTTTTAACCTTTGCATCGCGTTCCTGCCGACCATGCAACAATAGTCCTCCTGCAGTCAAAACTGACCCGATCTGCTTAAACATAATGTATCAAACAAATTCTGTGTTACACATTTTAAGCCAGCTTCTTCTCCACCAATTACTAAATACACCGATCAGGCATAACATTATGACCATTATTTAGAGATAACCACTGACCGTCTTGTGACAACACAATGTTCTGCTGGGAAACTTTTGTACCTGGCATTCATGTGGAGTTTAGGAACAACTCAGAAAACATACTAGATCATACAATATACTAGATCCCAAACTGATCAAATATCTGTGGGGTGATCAACAGAAGCCCCTCTCCTCAACCAGCAGGAACCAATGAGCCCCACTAACAACATCCTGTACCCAGACACCACGGGACACCCTCAGAACGTCCATGTCCATTCTCTGATGAGTCACAACTGTTTTGGAGGCACAAGGACCTATACAATATTAGGAAGGTGGTCATAATATTATGCCTGATCGGCATATTGTACACTTCTTTGTGGAATCCATGGGCAGCAGACCACATCAAATAATGTGATATAAAAACACTCAAAGACAGGTCAAATTTGACCCAGGGGAACATAGGATTGTTAAAGAGGAGGGTAACTCCTAAGATGAAATGTTTAAATTTGAATCTTCAATATTCATGTCTTCAGTTTTAGGACTGCAGAGAGCTGAGTTAATTGACTTTGTAGTTAGATCTAAACTTGAAAGCTAAAGCTGAAAATGTCCAACGTGGACCTGTGCATACTTTCAAACACTCAGTTTGCATTTGTCTGTAGCCATTAAATCCATCAGTCCATATGGTCTATCAAGTGAAGAAGCTGGAACAATAAACTGTATGACAGCACTGAATGATTTGTAACCTGTTTAGTTAAATGGTTAATGCAGCAGCCCTGTAAAAGATTATTTTAGTTTCTATTCTTATTTTCTGTTTAAAGTGAAGGATGATACTGAATCAGGCTGGACCACACAGACAGGTTTCTAATATGTAGTTCACTCTCACCGATAAAAAAGACAGGATGGACAAGAGAACATTTTGCCTATAGGTAAAAGAATATATCATGTGGCCGTCTAAATTTTATTCTGCGAAATCCAATTAAATCTCTGAATGTGAGATTTCTCCTGGCACAGAAACAATTCTCTCCGTCGCTGATCTCATTATGTGAGATCATCCTCAGCTCATTACTTATGTGTAGCCACTCATTAGCTCAACATGTTGCCTTATCAAATGGTGCGGCATAAAGAAAATGGAGAGCCCCTGTGAGTCTGCAGCTTCATCCGGGCTAAAAGAAGGTATTATTTCATGACTGTAAAATGCTCATCTTCACTGATTCTGCATGTACATTTCGAACCACAAGGAACTACACTGCAAATAGTCAAAAAAAGCGAAGCGTTAGCCCATGTGAAGAGAGAGAGTCGTGTTGGCAGGTGATTTAAGTAAAACAAATGGGTCAAACAGGTGGCTGCCCCAGTTGGCAGAAATCTTTGTCTTTTCCTTTGCCCTGTTATTGTGCAGGTGTAAGTGTAATGCGTTGCGGTGAGCACTCGATAACCCCCTCAGAGGTTTGAATGACACGCTTCTCTTGGAGCAGCAGGAGGCTGAGCCATATCAGGCTGTGATGGATGGTGTGAGGCCGCTTTCAATGATGGATCAGTAGGACAGGACCAGGGCTGACTGTGACACACCGAGCTGCCAAAAACCAAACTCTCCGGGGTCAGATCGGAGATAGTCCCATCCTGTTGTCTCAGGAAATTTCAACAGCGTTCACGTCACTGATTACAGATAAAGATGATGCTGCTGGGCCCTTTTTCTTTCTTTTTCTTTTTTTAAGAGAAATCACTCGCAGCACTAGATTGAGACTTCTAAGTTGGTTTTGGCTTTCTAAAAGCAGCAGTCGGCCCTCTTATGTGTCATCGAACGACTCGGCTGTGTCTTCCACAATCCTCAGCAGCCTGAATAAAGGGTCACACTGAGAGCAGAGCAGAGAGACAGGGACCCAGATAACAGGGAGTCGATTCTTCACACACTGTGTCATAAGGTCTTTAACAGACGGGGGGTTCTAAGTTTAGCACAGATGAGGAGCGCTTCAGAGAAACTTGGAGAATCGCAGATGTCCACAGGGATCTGAGAGAACCTGTGTGACAGAATTTGCACTTTCAGCACGTCCCACCACCTCACTTTGTGTTGTAATGCTCTATATTAATGCTGATTTTTATTTGAGTGTTTTTTGCCTTGAATTTATTTGCATAAAAGTAAAAAGAAAGAACTTTTTAATATGAGGTTGAAACACATAATAAACACAAGGAAAGACTGCAATTCCAGGAGAAAAAAAAGCATAGAAAGGAATTACAGGTGATCTCCAGATTCTACTATTTGTCTCACAACATAAAAGTCAACTTCAGAAACTAAGCCAAGTGCTCCATTAACAGCAACCATAGAGGGTGCAGGTGCCTGCCGTCTCCCTTGTCACCTGCCCTTCATCGGTTCCAATTTTGCATACTCCCAGGATGGCCAACACATCCAGAGCCCCCACACTGACATTCAATCTGGTCTTCAGGAGACCTGTGGGTCACATCTCAGAGGGTTTTTCCGTTTTGACAGTCAACTGATGTTGCTGGGTGTTTGCACTGGACACAGACCTCTAGAAAAAAGTTGACTAGTGTATTGTTTGATGGCACTGAAATTGTAATTTCACAAACCGAACAACATTTTAATAATGAAAAGAAAACAGTAGAAACAGATGAATTAATTGTGTGTAGTTTTGCAGCAGGCCTAATCCTACACGTGCAACTTAGAAATATGTGCCTCAGTAAATTTCAACAAAGTCGCTCTTTGGGAGACAATGGAATGCCATATGGTCCGCAAACAAGGGCCAAATATGGCATTTTGACTGTAACCTTTTCAAAGCTTTCCCAAGTGGGGACCACATTTTCCGTTTCAGAAAACATTTTGGGCCAGATGGACATAAAAGGAAACCTGGCTCAAAGAAAACCACAGCTGAATATTGCTGATTGTGTTGTAAATCCATAACCTTTTTAGTTTGAAAAAGTGATTGCTCACTCAAAACAAAAACACAAAGTACGTAACAGCTTTCATCACGTGCACAGGGCACATCTTAAGATGAACGATGTACAGTGATGATACAGGCTGTTGCACCGACTGACTTCCTCTTTCTCCTCCACTGGCTCATTATTATGGGATCTATGGGTTCTGCCACAGGTTTAAATTATATTTAAATGCTTACCAAGTTCACTTGTTCTTGCAGTGCGAAGCAGAATTGTCTTCAGGAGCCTTTTCAAGAAACTATGGGATGAAATTGTGGATGAAAAGACCCAGTATATTTATTTTGTGGGCTAATCTGTACACTGAATAAGGGGCTGAAGTGCACCTGAGCAAGTCATCTAACCTGTAAAGCTGCCCTCCAAGTTGCCTCGTCTGGCTTCCCTCTGTGTGTGTACAAATGGATGGAATAAACGCAGAGAACAAACTCCATGTATGCATATATGCAGTATGTACTTAGTCAATAAAACTGATTACATTATTTTGAACACAATGTCAAGTCAAACAATCAGTAACAAGTAAGGTCATTTGTCTCATCAAAGTGATGACAACTCGTAGAGCTAATCTGAGCTTGCAAAGGGGAAGCAAGACACAAAAATCAATATCTGTGAAGTCTTTCATCCATAAACACACAGCCATGCACACAGAAACACCCACATAACTAGCATTTCAAATAATCAGGTTGCTCAGGCGTGATCAGTCAAGTTCAACTTTTGCATTAGAGCACATGGCTCTGAATTTTAACATCCACCGATCTAATTTTTATGTCCAGTCTCACTCTTTGCAGTGATCATATGCAGACCGTCACATTATTTTGTCTAATCTGAATTATGATTCTGCTTGGATATGTTTTAGTTAGGGGTACGTTTCTGCAGGAAAATATGTCATAAATAGTCCACTTTTACACTATGTCTGACAACACAGGAAGAGAGATCGATTTTTTCCCCAAGTTTCACGACAAACATCACGAGGCAACTGCCTCATCTTTAACACTCACATCACTGGGAGGTTCAGCTCAGTTCACGAATCCTTTTTTAAAGAGTTACCATCACTTTAGTACAGCTGGAGCAGGCAGCGGAGAGACTTCGGTTCCCCAGAGTGATCTGCATGATTGAAGCAGGGTGATGTCAGTCTCTGTGGAAGACAAAGCAGGATGAGCTCAATGTTATTGGCTCTGCCTTCTCCTCTCAATTCACTCGAATGTCAAAATATTAAAGGTCATATCTGAGAGATGGAAATATTATGAAAAGGTCTAAAGCATGCTCTGAGTTTTTATCGCCAGTCTCTCGGGGCTAAACGTTTGACAGTGGACAGTATGTCCACATTGCACAGCTGTATCAGACTGCACTGAAATTAGGCAGCATTATCTGGACTCACAGTTTACCATTTAAGCTCCATCAAAGCTCATTGTAGCACAACTAGAAGGCTGAAGAAATTAAGCACCGCCAAGAAAATAATGGAGATAATGAAATATTTTTCCGCTAATACCTTGGTCTGAATCACGGCTAAATGTCCCCATTGTGTTCATTGCTGCGTTGTTGTTGGTTCCCACAGCACTGAGAATCTGTTTTGTTATATCATTATGTAGGAATTGGTTTTCTATTCAGGAGGCTCGGCTATTTGCTGCTCCACTTACCCTGACAGTAACAAAGTGAAACTTTAATCTCCCCTCAGTGTCAACAGCAGCTGATAGCAATTAAGGAGAAAGCATTGATACTGAAGTGGAGCGTTTGACTCAAAGTGTTCACCCGCGTCCCACTCTGCAAAACTTAACCGACTTCTCTTTAGAAGTAGCAGCCGCTGTCCGGGCCCAAATCTCTTTTGTGGTGCTGGATTGAATTAAGGAGCCGTGTGAATCAAACAATTATGCTATTGTCTGGGTCTGTGCAATAAAATCAAAATATTATCAATGTCATTTTCATTGCTGAGTGTAGTCATGTGCTAAGTGGGCATATAAAAGTTTAAACAAAGAAAATTAGATGTTGCAATTTCAGTTAATCTAATCTGCATGGAGCCGGAGCAGAAAACTGCAGGAATTATCTCTGCCTGAATATAGTGCGCTGTCGTTTACCCACTGACTCTAAGGTATAATGCATCCTTTGCTGTATTGCAGCCAAAACACAAAGCTCCTGCTGTGTTAGAGTTTGGAGTGTTTTGCAGCGTGAGCTTTACTTTCTCTGACACCGAGCAAAACAAATGCCGGTACCCACTGTTCACAGAGAGATCTGCAAAATCAGACCTTGAACTGTTCAGACTTTGTGGCACTGTAGATGATTTTCTGGGGTGGGATTATCGTGACTATTCGTTTCTTCATTCGGACTCGTCTGCACACAGCGAGCAGAGCTGTTGATTACATTGGTAGGTCGGGCAGGTTAAAACATATCTTACTGCAACAGCAATTTAAAACTCATTTTCATTTGGCATGTGGCAGTTCTATTACGAAGAGATGTTTTTCAGATGAACTAAAGACATGTGATTTCCAAAACAGAATTCCTATTTTTAGTTGATTAATACAAAATTGTTCGATAATAAAAATAAAAAAACAACAACTTTGGATTCAAAAACTTCTGAATTGATGCTCCATGGCCAACATTTTATTTATTTTTTGTCAGAGTTTCTGCAGAGTTTCTGCAAGGGCAACAAAGTCTAAAGTTCAGGGCCTGTGTGAGAGGAAATAGCCCTTCATGCCAGCAGGTGGCAGCAGTCCGGATTCCTTGTTCAAATGTGAAACTAAGAGATTTAGGACTAGCTAGGAAGCAAAGAGCTGTAAACTGTTGGTTTACTGATAATTCATTCCAGTTGACCATATCATTGTTAAAATGTGTATTTCAGTGCTCAGATATTTGTTCAAATTCTTAATTTCATCACGTGGCCTTCTTTTCTTTGCAAAGTTGAACAGCCAACAAAAGTGACGTCCCTCGCTGACACCATCTGCTGACACGAAATGCTGAATCGCAGAAAAGCTGCCGTTAAAAGTTTGGATTACTGGCATCGACATGCTGCCAAACTGAAGTCATAGATGCTCATCAACTGATTGATGCCCAAAACTACAGGCTTTGGGGAATTATGCGCATCCTTAAGGCCTTTGAAAGAAACTGAGAGCCGAATGTAACAATTTCAAATTAGATTAGGCAGCTTTATTTATGTTTAATAGTTGTTGCTCTTCTTCATTTATTGCCTTATTACTCCCTTTAAGTCAATGGAATAATAGCATTTGTGTCCCCGTGTAGGAACGACACCGACAAATCTCTGATCAAAAAAAACCTGTAAATGTATATGTAAATATTTTAATGAATATTCAAATCTTCTTTAGTGCTGTAAACGATATGAAACCCGAAAACCCATCTTATTTTAAACTAATTACTGGTTTTATGATTAACCAAATGTCTGCGCCCCGTGCCACAAGTCGAGACGAACGATGCTCACGCTGTGCTGCTATGTTAGTAAGTCAGCATTCTCAAGAGGTGAAGATGAGATTGCCGAGTAGTGAGGATAAGCTCTGTCTATCAATCCATGTTTTCCATATGCAGCTTGATTGAAGCAGATGCTCGGCGTTTAGGCGGCACCGCAGGTCGCAGGGATTTGTCAGGTGTCTGAATTACAGATGCAAATACACTCAGCTACTTTGCATGCCAGAATCATTTGCCCCGAAAAATACGGCACCTACACCCAGGGTCCCAACATGATCATCATTACTTTGCTCCTTATCTCAACAGGCTGCTCAGCTAAGCAAACAGTTGTGGTAACACTCAGGCACTAAAAGCTCTTAAATGATGCTTTAAGACATAAAGCGAGGCAACAACATATTTTTATCATTTTAGGAGAGTCATTAAGGCCTACAGTCGACACAGAATATTTAAATTTTAACTGGTAAAAGTCTTGATATCAGTAGGTAGAATCTGAATAAGACACTGTGGATATCAAAGATGTCAATTTGTGGAAATGAGCCCGACAGGACTGATGCACAACACTGTGCTGTTAATAATAGATTACATTTAGTGTTGTTTTCTTAATCAATTCAAGAAGTGTAGGCAGGAGTTATGAAAAGAGTTTCTTTTCATAGTTTTAATGCCACGTGCCACTGGGATGTGAATCACATTCTATCACATTCACATCTATTTTTCCACAAAGATAAATTCAGCCGGCTAATACCAGGAGTACAAACCCAGGTCAATATGCGAAACTGTGAAATATTCCAGTCAGAGGAAGGACATACACATATTTGTTAGCAAAAAGCATCTTATCACCTTTACAGTAGATTGAGACTGACGTGCTTTGACAGGAATCTGCTAAATTTGGCCCCAGACTGTACTTGTTAACACTCGCAACAATTAAACAGCTTTGCACTCTGCTGAGTTTTCAGCTGAGAACATAGAAGGTGTCACAGTGGAAAAAAGCTGCACGCCAGGCAGGGGAGCATACTTGTACACGTGTGATTTATTTTCTGTTGAAAGAGCTCCTTTAAGTCAGACACCTTTGTTCTTTTCACACGCGAGGTACATAATGAGATGCTTCAGACCTTTAATCCACGCATCTCGCTGTGCATACTTATGAGATATCCCATATTCATCAGGCCACCCTGGATGGGTTCTGTCAATATAATGTGAACAAATCCTTAATCTTTTGATGCAGTGCTGGCCCATGCTGCTGTTTTGCAGGGCTTTCATTCTTTCATTCGTCCATCCACCTATTTAGCTGTCTGTCTCTGTGCAAAGCCACACATTGGCCATCGCTTTGTAGCTAACAGCTGGTCGCTAGTGGACGTTCCAGGCTCTGGCTGCCTAAATAGACACTTCCCATCCCAAATGTTTCAGTGAAACAAGTGAGATGTCAAAATATTTCTAGTGTACAGATGGCTCTCTTGGTGCTAGGAAGGAACGGTTTCCTGGTTGGATGGTTTTTACTTGTGGTAAACATTTGGATAACTCTGTACTCATATGCCAATCAACTGTAGGCATTGCTCCCACTGGTCACGGTTTAATTGTCAATTAGCTCAACTTGATACCCTCCTGTTTTGCATTGCCAAAGGTTTTTTGGTCAGTCATCGCTACAACTCACTGACTTTCATTAAAATGTAATGGTCTCTTGTCGCCACATCGCTCTCTCTTGTCTCTTCCTTTGTGTACTCCCCTTATGACAATGTGGGAGGGAACATGGACAGGGAGGCAATTCACCTGGAGGATAAAAGTCTTTATTTTATTATTTGATTTTAATGACAGTAACACAACAACAAATTAAATCGCACGGATTCACCTAACAAAAAGCATCTTAAGAGCAAATTTAGTGCAGGTAAAAAAAAAAAGAAAGAAAGAAAGACAAAAAACAAAAGGCAGCGTTCAGCCAGTCTTTTTGTCCATAAATAACCACTATTAGTGATAATGTTAAGGCTGGTTTGGTGAGGTTTCATATATGTTTCATATATAACCCATCTAGCTTTTCCATTTCATTATTCTGTATCATTGTTTTGTGTTTCCCTGTGCCACAGTTTGCTCAGGGAATCATCTTAAAGTAGTTCAGTGACTCCGGCCTCTAATCTGTCTTCATGAATGCACTTCAAACCGAGCTAGGGATGCTGGGACAAACATGCATAAGGCTGCCGTGGATGGGACTGAAAATATCACAAACAAGTCCCATTTCGTGATAGCTCTGTTGACCTCGGATCCAGCATCAAAAGTGATTCACATCATATAGTTTTGGTTTTATTTTGTCGCAATAATAACTTGCATACAATTCAATTTATATCCACAGAAGAGCAACCACGCTGTGTGTTACAAATCCACATGAACATATATAAAACAAACTAGATAAACAAAGCAACAGTGGCCCTCGTCTGTGCTGGTTATAATGTTATGCAGGTTTAATTATAGTTGATAAAATATTTAAATTAAATTAGTAAATGCATCCACTCATCTCTCTATTTCCCATTTCATTTGAAAATAAAAAATATATGTATGTTTCACATTGTTTGTTAAGCTGTTCCAATTTTTACCCTCTGAGGATTTATATCGTTACACCCATATCTATGAACCTTTGACAGAATTTCCACTCTGCCTTCCACTATTGAAACTATTTGCCTCCAATACTCTCAAGATTTAACCATTGAAGTCATTTTAGTGGTAATCTTCTTGTCACCACAAGCCGCCTACAGACCTTTTTTGTGGCAGACTTGTCACAGTAGGGAGAGCACAGGTGTCTTAATTATGGCTGAATTCCACATAGGGGAGCACATGTTCACTCTCAAGGTTTATTAGGGCACTTAATTTACTGAGCCATCATTAATAAATGGAACCTGCAAGCTCGTGTTTTTTAACATTGGAAGCCTTGGCTTTCTATTCAAGTGGTAATGTTGACAGTAATGCGTGGTTTATTCTTCTGTGTCAAGTTACAGCGTCAGCCAAGACCCTAAGCAGACCCGTGTTTCTGCTTTAGTATTTCCAGCTGCTTCATCTCTCCAATTTACCAATTGATTATTTTGGATCAATAAAGATGGAACACATTGTGGTAAGGTTAACTGAGGAGGTTCGGAGATACAAACATTTGTATGACTCGTCTTGTGCAAAATTTTGACGAAAGTTTCAGTCGACATTGTTGAAAGTGAAGCAGGAAGTAGAAACAAAATTAACCCAACTGGCAAAAAAAGACGCAGCGCTGGCTAGCATTTCTATAGAGCAAGCCAGACCCAAGTATAAATGGCTTGTCTATGTCCTGAAGAGGTACAAACTGTAAGTTATGACAACACCGCTGCTAGGTAGCTGTTAGCGTCTAGAAACCAGGGAGGATAACAGTTTAGCAAGCTAACAACTAGGTAGTGTTGTTAATGCAGCAATTACTAAGGCACAATGAATGGAAACCATTATGAAAATAACTATATGATTACTACCGTATATTAACTTATCATCCACCCACAACACATAGGGAAATAACACAAGAGGGTGGTGCTCATACGGATTATTTACAGATTAGACCTCACTTCAACATGTCTGGGTGAAACCAGCTAATGCTATAGCATGTTACAGGTAACACTGGTTTATGCATACTCATTAGTCTCACTTATCATTTATTAGACCCCTTCAAAGTAACCGTTCTCCTGCAAGTCTTTTTTCTTCTTTTCTAATTTATATTCTCTCTTTGTATTTGCCGTGTCCAAAGGCTAGTGAAGATAAATGCTCCGTGTTTTTTATTGACAGACTTTTACCCAAATAGGCGAGGCTGGCCTGAGTGGTGTTTAGCTCGGCGGGAGGACGTTGCCTTTAAGTCGGATGTTTAATATCAAGGGTTATCTGTATGTGTGTTCCAGCCTGCAGGTCTGCTGTCTGTGATAATGAAATGCTGCATGTGGCAAAGAGGGATCTAGGGGGAAAACAGGCCTGTTTTCATTAGGATCATGTTTCACGGAGTGCACCTTCTCCTCATTTTGTTCGGAGACACAGAAAACATGGCGACAGATCCTCATCAAAAAGGCACAGTGTGTATCATTACCTGGAAACACCCCTGCCTTCTGTCTGTTTTGTTCACTGTTTGCCATAGGGATGAAAAATTCCATTTACACGAACACAGTTTACCTATTACTGAAGCTGACATGGCGCAGTCCCCGAAAACAGCCTCTTATGTTGAAAACAGTCGTGAGACAAATTTTCGACACTCAAGAAAGGCTCCGTGCTTCAGCTGACCTATTTATTTCTCTATCTAAGTTTATTATGTAATGTTTTTCTTCACTCCGTGCACGCATCAGTAAAATCTTTGGAGCAGTGGGAGCAACACAAACCCGGCAGTGCACTCTGTCGAAGTGGAAGATGTGAAAAGTAATATATATTAATTTTTGGAGAAGGCAGAAGCTGCAGTACATTAATAGTACACAAAGCTTACAGTCTGAAGATGCTCTGAGTCTTCTTAAGCAAGTGACCACAGCTAATATGTGTGATAACCTTATCATCTCATCTTATGAGCTGGTCAGCCGGCTAATGGTGAGTGTGATCTTTGGGATAATAAAAGCGGCTGACAAGATCAATGGCTGTGTTTTAAGTCCCAAAGGCATTTTATCTTATAATTACATATTTCCTTGTCAGTGTTAAAACAGAAACATAAGTCCTTTCTCAACTTAAGTTACCAAGACTACAAACCAACTCAGCGATCTTGCTGTAGTCGAGGAGCGGAACTTAATTTAGAAGCAGGTCTCTCTAGAAAAACCATCGGAAAGTTGTGACTTATTCAGAGCACTGGGAAAGTGGATCACATCACTCCACTTCTTGTATCTTTACACTGGCCTCTCGTTTGTGTAAGTGCAGATTTTGAAATTGTTGCAGCTGGTCTATAAAGCACTTAATGGTTCGGGGCAAAAACACATTTATAATCTGCTGAAAGTCCGCTTTCCAGCTTGTCATTTATTTATATATAGTTATATTTAAGTTAGGACAATGCAACTCTGATTCTTTTGTATACCGTAATTATTGTCTGTCTGTCTTACTATTGTCTGTCTTATTTTATCATATCATTATTTCAAAATCCACATTCACTCGTCTGTTTATATAGCTTTGTAGATCTTGTCTTGATGCCATCCGTGTCTTCTGTAAAGCACTTTCAATTCCTTTGTTTTTGAAAGGTGCTACACAAACTTGCATTGTCTCTTTATTCCTCCCTCTTCTTCCCTCGAGGGTTTTTGCCGGGAGCTGCTTCAGATTTATAATACTGTCAATCTATTTTTGTGTGCAGATACCCCAGGTGAGCTACGCCTCCACAGCTCCGGAGCTCAGCGATAACACCCGCTACGACTTCTTCTCCCGCGTGGTGCCTCCAGACACCTACCAGGCCCAGGCCATGGTGGACATCGTCAAGGCCATGCGCTGGAACTACGTCTCCACGGTGGCCTCTGAGGGGAACTACGGAGAGAGCGGCGTCGATGCTTTCATCCAGAAGTCTCGGGAGGACGGTGAGTGTACTTGGCCTCATATATCACTGCTGCGTGTCTCGCGGCAGGCGTGGGAAGATACTGTTCAGATTGCCCTGCAGAAAGGTGAAGCTCGGAGACATGCAAGCAGAGGTCAATTAGGGAGGTCAAATGTTAGAGCAAATCCCCGAACATGCAAACAACCAGAGGTTGACTCTGTGTTTGTTGTAGCTGCATATTTGCTTATGATGTGAAAGGCTTCAGTTTATATGAGAAAATACTGTAGAATCGGTACGTGTAGTGTGAAGGGGTTGATAGCACTGAAGATAAACATCAGGCACAACTTTAAAGGGCAAACTTCATGTTTTATTTGAAAATATCTCATCTGGAATGGAAGAATTTACCTGGTTGAGCCCTGTTTATCACCTTTTACTGCAATGTAACATCTATCATCCAGATTTCATAGAACTGTTGGTCTAATTGAAACTCCCATTCATTGCCCACACAAGACAGTACCAGTTTGTGTTTTACCTTTTTTTTTAAGTCTTATAACTGCATTACTGCATACTGTGATAAAGATCTTTACATCCACAGTACAGTACTGTTAAATAATCAGTTAAGCAGGAAGTAAAGCTATTAATACAATAACTCACAAGTAATCAACTTAACGGTCAACCTCAAACATACCACAATGTTTAGAACAAAACAGAAATCAGATACAGTTGTGTAGAAGATTTTATCCCAAAACAAATGTCCTAAGCCTAACATCACGGTTACACATGCAAAGTGGAGCAAAGCATGGTGGAAAATTTGTTAAATTCATTGTTGTGACTCTCTGGCCTCAGTACGGACTGGTGTGTTTGAGGTCCATGCATCTCATCAACTGACCCACCAATGTAAAACTGGAAGGATCCATTTCCAGACAAGCTCAGACAAGCAGCCTGAAAATTAAACCGTAGCATGTGCTGAAACTACTTCCTGTTAAAGAGTCGTCATAGTGATGCAAAGTAGCATCTCCCAGTGTTTACCCATAATATCCTTAAAGTCATATCGCAACCTTTAACCTTTACCATTAATAATAATGAATTTCAACAGTCCTTGTTCTTTTTAAATCATAACCACCAGCCTTTGTTCAAGACCAAGTAACACAGAGGAGAGACGGACGGAGAGGTAGGCAGTGTAATTGGTGGGATGAAGAGGGAAGGGGGATGAGGGAGACAGAGGAGAAGGTAGAGGGGTAATGGATGGAGGGTGGAAAGGTGAGGCTGAAGGAGATGGAGAAAGGGTGAGGGGAAGGTGGGGGGAGGAAGACAGTCTGAGCTGAACAACCAGCAGCCTCCTCCAGCTTCCTGCCGTGATCAAATTATTCCTTCTTGTGCAACCCCAGAATTGCTCCTCCCTCCTCTTTTTTGTTTCTTTTTCTACTCTTTGATTTTTTGCAGTTGCTCTTCAGATTGGGTAGCATGTAGGATCAACTGATTAGATTTTGTGGGTCAAAGTCACAATGACTCCACTGAACGTGTTTTTGGCCATAAATCAAATTGTGAATGTGTCATTTCTCGGAACTGCCTTGAGAGAATTTCATCAAATTTGACGCAAACGTCCACTTGGACTCAAAGATGGTGGGATTAAAATTTGGTAGTCAATTGTCAAAGGTACTGTGACTCCTTTTCCTGCTCCAGTGCCGTTTTCTTCACCTCCTCCCCCATCTTCTCTGCCATCCTTGAGACACTGGTGTCTTCTGGGAAAGAAACTGCTTACCCTTGAGGATTTTATTGTCTTTTGTGTCCAGCTGCTTCTTCAGCCCTTCACCTCCTGCTGGATGTCATTCCAGATTTGGAACCTTGAACATACTCCGGCTCTCTGAAGAGCCCTCGTCCTTCAGCTCTTTGAGCTTGGTGTTTTTCAGCCTTTTTGCTTCCAGCAGTTCTGCCTGCTTCAAGGGTCCCTCTCTTTGGACGCCATGTCCTTCTCAATGCAGAATTCTACCCTAAGACATTCGACTAGAAAATCAAATTCAGCAGGCTTATTCAGTATTTTGTGGTAGGCAGTAGAAAGAGGCTGTAAATATTTTATTCAGTGTACTGGACGGGCCTTTGGATGCTTTTCCCTTTGCTTTAAGTCCTATCCTGTAAATCACTATGCTGAAGGATTTCCCATGGTGCTTGAGTGATTTGGTTGACTAAGTGCAAGTGTAATTAAGAGGATGGGACTTCGAGATGCCCGGGTCATGTCTCTGGCTTGAACTGTGCTGGACAGAATGAGACTAACTTGGCAGCTGATGCTCATCATTTATGTCCGTCACCCTCTAAACGTTCCATTGCTTGGGCACAAGTCACGGACAGCTGAGTGTCGAAAATGTGTCTCGCAGGGTAAAATATTCACTCATTCATTCATTTTCTTTAACCGCTTGTCCTCTGAAGGGTCCAGGGGGGTCTATCCCAGCTGTCACTGGGCGAGAGGCGGGTTTCTACGTGGACAGGTCTCCAGTTTATCACAGGGCTAACACAGAGGGACAGACAAACCATTCACACTCACACCACCTACAGCCAGTTTAGAATCACCAATTAATCTAATGAGCATATCTCTGGATGGTGGGAGAACATGCAAACTCCACACAGAGAGACCCCGAGTAAAATACTGAAGGGCCTTTATCAGAGCTGTACAACAAGGAAAAAAAAATTTCTTCAAATTATTGATAAAGAGGTATAAGGAAAATGCTAAAATAACAGAAACAGTGATTTGTTGCAGACTTATACTGTCACACTGCTCATATTATTGGATTACCGTTGTTTGTAACTGGGGTGGACCAATTGTGTGCTTTACTTTAGGTTATTGATCAGCAAACATTTGCTTTCTCCAGTAGCTTTGTGTAGATGTTAATTTTATTCCGTAGAATTATAACAAATTTCATTTGTCCGCATTTATTTTATTTTTTCAAACTCTGAGTGGATAAATGTCTCTCCAATCAATACTTAACAAATCCAATCAAAGTAATTGGCTCTGAAATATCAGAGATGCTGGCTGCTAGATATTTTTCTGCCCAGTGATTAGCATTAGGTTTGAGCTCTTAATTGAATTTCTGTTCTCCACAGTGTGCTTTAACAAGTGAGCATATTCCTGTGACTGCAGAAAGATTTCATGTTACTATATCATTGTGTACAGTTAGTTCGCCACTGCACTAGTGCACTTACTTAAAACCAGGAAAATAACCCGAGAAGGCAAAATGTCTGAGTCAGCTCCCACAGCAACTGGCAGCCCAGGAGCCTCCTGCTCAGAGTTTGCACCAGCACAGCTTTTGACTCTGGCCCTGAAGACAGCTTGCAAATATAACTGAGTGCATTTTAGGTAAAAAGCAGATGATGAAAGGTAAATACAAATTCCAGGTATGTTGTTTTTAATCTCTGCTTTTGTATCTACACTCAATGGCCAAAAGTCTCTAGAATCAGGAATCGGTGGCCCCCTGTGTACCTTCTCATGGAGGTGAACAGCATCTCATCTCTCATGCAAAGACCCAGGATGTGAGGTTCCCTGAAGGGATGGCTAGAAGAGCAGAAATAATTAGCGTATTCTATGGCTTTTTGATTTGTCACAGTAGGGACACCACAGATTTATTAATGATTGCTCCAGTAAGCAATGAAAGTGAACCAGCGTGCACAAAAATAAGACCTCCCCTCAGTGGAATGCAGGATTCATCAATACATCTGTGCTTTCCCTGCTGTGATAACTCAAAATATGCTCTTGGAAAAAGGCCTATAATGAGATTTATTTCTGTTAACCCTCAAATGTTAATCCAGAACCTATATTTAACCCTTTCATGGCCTTTTTTCTACGCGCTATGGACTGAAACTGAGTGAGTATATAGCATTTATATTCCAGTTGTTCCCAGTGAAAATCTCTAAACTCTCTGGATATTGTCACTGTTGCTCACTTTTTGGCAAACACTTATGTATGATGAATGGGACTGTGCATCATGGTAGCCAAGAAGGGCTAGGCAAAGCTGGTTGTGGGTGTGGTGGCTAGCTTGCCCGAGCTACAGAAATGAACACAACAAAAACAGAACAGCCCATTTGTGTGGGGGAAAAAAAGATCCATTGCTGGTGAGCATTGTTGTTATAAAAGTAAAAACCATGTATGTGTTTTTGATGAAGACCCAGGATGTAGTGCTTCCCTGCACCCTGCAGGGCTACTCTCCCAAAGAAAAGACTACATGGACATACACACTTTGAAGTTTTTTCTTATTGTTCTTTTCGGTTAGCGAAGAAATGAAAGGGAAAGCAGGGCAATAACAGCATATGCCTCAGAGTACATTACTACATCAACAAATAATTTGGTAGGGGCATCTAAAATGATGTATGCCTGAATGATACAGAAGCAAGATGCTTTATTTCTTTAATTTTAAATAACTTCTTTTATGAAACACACGTGCAGTTTCTCAAATGAAAAGTCACCCAGGGTCTACTTTATGGCTTCCCACTGCTTTACTACTTTGGTATTTATGAATAGAAGATTTTTCCTGAGTGCAGGTTATAGAAACAAACAGGCGACAGAGAGGCCAGTCAATGGGGGCACAAGAAGCCCAGAGAGTCCCATCTTTGACTGCAGACAGCTCTTCACTGCAGAGATGTTGATTACTATGGAGCATGCCCCAATAGATGTCATTAATCAAGTTAATGAAATGCAATGTCAATAAGAGCCCTAACAAGATTCCCCCGCAAACCAATGGCCTGCCTGACATCAACATGAGAAACCCTGCTAATGGAGTAACTGCCACCCCTGTGTGATGAGGAGGATTACAAGCATTAGCCACAGAGTTGTGATGAATAAGCGCATGCGAGGAATGTGAAATGAAGAAGAAAAGGGGATGAAAAAGAAACATCTTCTCCTGGATGATTTATTTGTAGATTCAGAGAACAGGGAATATTAGACCGGGTTATGATGTCATTCCTGGTAACAAGAAATAAAAAATGAACTCAGTAGAAGAAGGGAGCGCATAATTATGTTTCATTACCGTATTCTTGTTAAAAAAAAAGATATTTTAGCATCATCAAAAGTGATTTCTGTTTAATTCATATATTGGTAAGATTCTATAATGTATCTTATGAGTAGCAACCACCATAAAAAGACCAAAACACCTGTTTTTTTTAAGATGGTAGATCAGGCTTTCTGTATGCAGACACTGAAAATGACATAAAGAAATATAAAGAAAATACCAACCACAAGGTAAAGTGGGTAAAAAACACTGCAGGCTGTGTGACGGCATTACAGGAATTTATGGCTCCACCCAGAGCGACAGGGAGACTTTGGAACATCTGTATTCTAAATGACCACGGTCGCCCAGGGAAAAGATCACAGCGCCCTCAGCGATGTTCCAGTTTCTATCCATATGGCCTTTTAATCTCCAGTTCACACCCATGTGTGTGATGTGTCAGCCAGTTATGTCTTTATTTATTATTTGACATCCCACAAATGACCCCTGAGTGCCTCAGATCGGTCCTGTTGCAGTTTGTTTAAACAGTTACTTGTCTTTGCTTAATTGGGCAAAGCGAATGCCTGAATACTCATTGCTCATCTTCACGGGCTTTCCTCTCCCTCGGTAAGTGACATAATGGTTATATATTGCTCTTAATGCAGAGACGTTCCAAAAGCCAATTTCCTTAAGCAAGTACGGCTGCTTAAACTTTGATCTTAAGAAATACCCTATAGATACATTAGGTAATCACAGGATTACATGTTTCATAAATCTGCAGGGTATAGATGCACAGTTTTTACAGTGTAAAAGCATATACTAATGTATACTGGTAAATATTTAAATGAAGAAGAAAACTGGAAAAGAAATATGTGTTGCAGATGTAATAAAAAAGTGCAGAGAAAAGCAAGGCAATGGATTAGGGTGTAGGGGGAGGTTATGGAGGATGCTGCAGTTTAATTTAGCCTGAAGTACCTGGGGGATGCTGCACAAATTGGCCACGAAAAAAAGAAGGTTATGTGCATTGGTACAGATACGGTTAGTGGCTGCTAACCTAATACAGTATATGCATAATTATATGGAAACCAATAACAATAACAGAAAGAAAAAGATTAAAATCATGAAACTCACTTAAAAAAATTGACATTCATGTGTGTCATGCTGCATCCAGAAAAAAAGGAGATAATCAGTGTTCGAGAATGATAAAAACAGGAACAAAAACTGAATGTATCAAACCTTCAAGTGTATAAATGCTTTAGGAAATTGAACAAAGCTCATCTAAAAGTAGGACAAAGATAAATTAGATTTTTTGAGACTTAAAATGGTCTTTACCAACTCTGGGAAACGCATATTAATTAGACGATGTGAGACATTATGTAAATCGGACAGCTCATTCAAGTAATCTGGATTACAATCCTGCAACTAATCCACACAGTTCCTCTCCATTACAACATATCCATATCAGTATTGTCAGAGGGATACGATTTTCTCAGCTTACACTAAGCACTTTCTTAATGACTTCATACTATCTTTATTTGAACAGGCTCACATGTTATTCAGGGTTATGAAAGACTTAATGGGAGCTTGTGAGGCAACACTGTAATTTAAATGACACTACAATACTCTAGATATGAATTCAATTTTAGTTAAAACTTGTTGCACAATCATTTTGTGCGACACAAAAATTGTCAGAGTATGAAATCGTAAAACTGGAACCATGTAAGATGCATGTTACTGCCACAGCTGCAATGCACGGGCATCTCAACCTCAAAATAGAGCGGCAACGGCGTTAGGACGTCAAGTTTTGAATAATTCTTGGTTGGTGGTAAGGTCCCGAGAGTTGTTGCATCCTCCTCTGTTGTTTTTCAGAAAAGAGATTTGAGTTTGCGTTTTGTTTATGCCCACACAGGCTAATTAGACCAGACAATTTTGATTTTAATTAACGTCACGCTCTGACAAATTATAGATTAATTGAAAAATCGATTGACTAAATGAAAAGGAGAATTGCTACTGTGAGGGAAATATTTATAAAATACATCACTAAACCAAACGCCTCAACCAAACTCTTTAATAGGGGTTCACACAACCGTGAAACACTTTAATAGTTAAATCCTACACAATTCAACTCAACTGCTCATAAATAAACTGCACATTTACCAAAACAGTAATGATCAGTTTGGACTGCCACAGTCAGAGGAGTATTAATCTAAGTATATGCTAATGATTGAGCTGTTGGTTTTTCTGTCTAGACTACTTTATACATTTCTAACAAACACAAGAGGAGGGAGAGGAATATTCAGAAACTGTGACTGCAATAATGGACACACAGTTGAATTCACAGGTTTTATCACAAACTGGCCTTTTATAAATAACTCATAATGGTAGAATACGTGACAGAGCTGACTAGATGTTCCAGCCAAAGTTTATACACCACCCAGCACAGTCACATATCATTTACATTTTTGTGCCCGGTCCAGTTTGTTTTCCCTCATTTGCTTGCTGCTTCTAAACTGTGATCAGGAGACATGAAATTCCCCTTAAGGGAGGCATGGCGGTGGCTGCACACTCACTCACACACACACACACAAAAAGGCAACGTGCATTAATTTATGTTACACACATACAATGTATGTGCAGCACAGAACAGGCCTGATGTCCATGCAGCATTTCTGCAGAATGGAAAATGTCTAACAAAGTAGTCATAGCCAGTTAACCATAAGCAAATACAGACACACTCTTTCACAGTGTGTCTTACATTACCTTACAAAAACCTTACAAAATTACATTTCCGTGAGATAGAGATTTATTTGTTTGTGCTTTGGCTCCATCCGTAGTTGCGGTATCTTTTGCAACAAGCATCCCCCAGAGGTCACTTGGTAATTAATCAGCATGGACAGAACTGTGACATTTGTTTCCTCGGCCTTTCAGAGCTTTAAATCAGGAAAATCTTGTCCCGGTCGGCCAGGGTGGCTGCTGCTTCTTACACTATAGGAGACTGAATCCTTAATTGGATTCATTCAGACACATCTGTGTGACGGCATCTCAAAATAATCTTGCAACGTTTGGAAACGGATCGCGTCACTTTCCGTGTGCCAGATGGCCAGCCTAACCCTGTAACAAACAGAAACAGGCACTGGTGACGTTTCCAGGAAACCCATTTTTTAAATCCTGGGTATCCTCCTGTCTAGATTGAATTATTTCTGGGAGAGGGGTCTGGTTATTTTATCTGCATGTAGTGCCAGATACTCCAGCTGGAATGACATAATTCATTATATTTCTGACATTTTGTGTAACTTTCCTCCCGTGTGATGTCTGTAGTTTTTCGTCACATAATTACTGGCTTGCACACTTGGTATCTGGATTAGATAGACCCATGTAGCCAGTGGCAGAGCAGAGCAGCGTATTTGGATTAGTTTATTGAGTTGAGAGTTATTGAGCCCTTTGGGGAAGCTTGGTCATTATTGAAGCAATAAGATTTAGCATAGGAAAAGACTAGACAATAAAATAATCACACACATCTAAACTAATTGAAGGGGAATCAAAGTTGCACTAAACTCAGTCTGGTTGGCAGGAAGTGAACTAAAGAACGTTTCCCTTTTTTCCACTTGTGTCTCTTAATTGGCATTGACTCATTGACTTTTCACTCAACAGCATTGTAATAGCATGGCAGTCATGAGTATAAACCTAAAATCATTATTTCAGGTACCACTGTCTTGTTTCTATCACGTATAGTATCTGTGTTTGATCGGACATGTTTCACAAGCCTGCCTTAAACTGTCCAGGGTGTATGTAGCACTACACAGCACGGAGGCTTGTGTGACGGAGTCCAAAAGGAACCTGAAAGCATCTCTCAGTACATTTTCCTTCAGAACTGTTGTCTCTTTCAAGATGGTTCCTCCTAATGAGCAGGTGGATGATAATGTGGTTTAGTCAAAACTATATTAATATAATATACCGTAACACCACTTTCTATTTTTAGTTAATTGGAGTTTAGCCTTCAGTTTTAATTATGAGGTTGTTAATCTTTCAGTGAAGTTGGTAGAGGTTAGACCTCAGTTAGGCGTAGATCAGGCGTAACATTATGACCACTCACTCAGTCAGGATGATTGGCCAACACAAGTCAGTGTAATAGCTGGTGAGCGGTGAATGCTAATGACTCAGGTGAGTAGCTGAGTGAGTTTACTAGCATAAAACGGAGCTAAACAAAAAACAGATGAAGTCAAAGTGTCTTCATTCATCCTTACACTCACTGCTTTACAACCAGTCTCTAATATGCCACAAAAAAAAGATGCTGCCTATTAAGGGGAAAGCTCCTTTCCATTCTCACTACACCTTTGCCAGAGCACAAATAAACACCTTTATCCCCAAGAGTTGGAAATGACCTTTAACAGAGAAAGAGTCAGTGTTTAATTAAGACTGTCCGGGAACACACTCAATTCATCACTCATCCATACCACCAACCTGGACATGTCTTTAGCCATGTCAGGTAATTGCTGGACTATGTAATTCAAGTAACATTCACATTTTAGTGGCTACCCATTCAAGTGTTAATGACATGTAGTTAGCGTTTGAAGACAATAAAAAATAATATTGCAAAAAGCTATTTATTTTCATATCTACCAACACAGTTAGGTAAACCCACTACAGTCCCAGTCCCCTGTAACAATGACAAGAACCTTTTACCTTGGGTTTCTTAACAGTTACATTTACTGCTTTATAGTGTTCACTGTCTCAAAGTTAATAAATAGATAAATAAATAAAAATCCTGCAATTACCATACACCCTTTAATGGCGTATAAAGGGAATTTCACTTCTCCATAAAGACCTTCAAACATACATTTGGAAGCAACAGGAAAGGCACACTTGTGTTAGTGGGACAGCAGGACCAATGCCACGAAAAGGGATGAATAAAGGCTTTGGTACCAAATCTGATTTGAAAACACTGGCATGAACCAACCACTGACTGTCAGGGACAAGCAATCTATGCACACAGTGTGCTGAAATAACCTTGATGGTAGAAACGCAATTTGATTTAGCAAAAGAACCAACCGTGATGCTGTATGTGAACAAGATTTCCATAAGGTAATAGGCCGCACAGTGAGACACAAATAGGATTCCAATTGTCCCATTAGCTCTGATGAAATCAGGAAAATGCGCGGGCCAGGCTAAACACCCGGAACCAATTGGAGGGAATGTCAGGGGAATTGTAGTTATTCCTGACCAAAAGCATTAGCTGTTAGAAGACTGCAGAAAAGATGTGCCCCTGTCTTGCATTAATGTATTCTATCTGAGAGGATTTTCCTCAAATCATTTGGTTAAAAACTGTCTTCTTTGAGGATAAGCACACACCACTGGGATTTATTTATTTACCACAATATGCTGATTAATGTGTTGTTGTTGTTTTTTGTAAAGTCAGCAAATTTGACCAAGTGAGTCTTCAGACACATTAAATATATGTTTTCTTTTAGCTTTTCCCCTTAAGCTTTCCTTATTTTTTTCTAAAGTAACCTACTTTTTTTTAATGATTTTTTTGTAAATATGTGACACATCCTGTCACTCTCAAAGACAAACAGCAGGAGGGTGAATTAATGCCAAAAAAGAAGTCTTTATGCAAATATTGTGTTCCTGTTTGATCCAATGCAGCCATTTTAGAGGAAGAAACAAACAGGCTTTGATTAGTTTGTTTCTATTTAAAAGTTCATCCCTCTTTTTCCTGCAGCACATCTCAAACTCATTGAACAGGTAGGAAAGTTTTTGGCTTACTCAGCGAAACTGGCAAAGTGGAAGACCCTGGCCAGCACTCTGAGGACTTTAAGTGTTATTGAAGCCATTACACTAGGGCCTTTTAGAAGTTATGTGGGCTCTGTAAGAATATTCTTAATTTAATTCAGAATGAAGAATAAAGCAGGAGTGATATCGCCTGGCAGGATTCACAGGATCATTTTTTGACATAATGTCACTTTGACTCAAGGCGTGTCGTTTCCATTAGAAATGACACGGCACTCAACAGTCAGTGGAAACAGAGAGAGGGGGAAGGCGAAGACGGGAGAGAGGGTGTGGGTGAGACAAAGTGGGATCGGATTTGAAGGCTGGAGGAAAAAGGAAACGCTTGCAGAATGCAAGAAAAAAAAAATCTGGTTTGTTCATCCAAGCAGGGAGGGAGCTGCTCATTACTCATTTGTTCTTTGTCAGTCTGATGAGAAAATGATCAAAATGAAAGTGTTTATTCTGTGCTGTTTATGAGTGTAATATAATCAAAAAGTACAATTCAGAATACCAACTGGGATTTTACACTTCCTGTTTATTTATTTATTTTTTTTGTATTATGCAGGTCAATCCGTTGCAACGGTTCATTTTTCAGAAATGAGTATCATTTTTAAGGTCATACTTTCATTTTTCCTCTTGTATTGATCCATTTTGTGCCATCTGCAAGCTTTGTGAACGGATTAAGCAACCATGCAAACAAAGTGAATGTGGTGTCCCAACGTCAACGGAGTGATCAATGGCAGAGACAGCTTGGGTCAACAATTTCGATACCTATGTTTACTGAGGCAAAGTATTGGAGAGAGAGAGAGGGGGCCGGTGGAGAAGAGGTGCAAACTAGAATCAATACAACGGCTATCATCAGGGTTTATTAATGGCTTTCCCCCAAGCCGACAAAGAGAGTAACACTCTTGCATTTAGGCACAGGCACAGCGTTTATACTCGCTTCCTATCAATCATCACAGTGTAAGTTGCTCTCAGCAGTGGTCGAGCTACCTCCACTCACCTCAACAAAACGCCCCAACCCCCTTCAATCATGAAATGAATGGCATCAATTATATGCCCATGCTTCCAAGATACACAAATGATTCAGAATGGGTCAGTCTGAAGGCTCGCAGAAGTGAAAGAGCAAGGCTCAGTTTAATTCGCTCACTTTCCCTCGCTTCTGAGCTGCCGCTCAATAGAGTTTTCATGAATTTTAAAAGGTATATCCTCCTGTTCACGACTGACAACAGCATCAGTCACGCAGGATACAGCCATAAGGCGACGAGCGTTTCCGCCAACAGGTGCTGCCTGTCCTCGAGGTAGTCGGTAAAATTTCCCTTCTGTAAAAAAAAAAGAAAAAAAAAGCTTTCCTGCTCCGAGACTACAGAACGTGTCATCTGCTACATCAGACAGAGGAGAAAAACACACAGTGCTTTTCATGGCAGTTGAATTGTTTCTACAGGATGTGGCTGCTGAAGATCGGGGGTTTTGTTCAGTCAAATATTGTGGCAGTGCAAAGCAAATGAACAAATCCATTTCTCCTACTGTCAAACTGAATGCTGGTAACAGACAAACAAAAAAACATAGGGTTCTGCTATTATAGAGCTCAGAGAAGCAGTATTAAAAGGATTTATTACTTATATATCGGATGAGGTATGATTAAAACATATTTGGACCAAGTGTAATTCAGTCCACAAGCTACAGGCCAAAAATGATTCATGGACGTGTCAGCTGATGGAGTTTGACTGTAGAAGCCAAGCTTGTCCTGTATAGTCATCCGATCTTCAGTCTCCACACAGATTAGACTGTGGTGCTGGCCTGAAGGTCCACTACCATGTCCACAGGATTAGCCCGCTTTAACACAGCTTCAGCCGCGCTGACCTACGGACTTGAAATTGTCTGACAAAGTCTCCTCCACAGGCCAACTAACCACATCTAGGATTACCGTATTTGAGCCCAAAGCTCTGAAGTGCACTGGCATGAATGGCGGCGCAGACATGTTGGAGTGATCCTCTCATCTGTGCAATGCAAGAAGTAAATCTTAGCCGCCGCACCTTGAGATTTTGATAACTCTGCAGTGCACAGCAGCGTGTCAGGAATCTGTTAAACCCAAAAATAAGACTTTAAAGGTTTATTCATTGTTTTGTAAACCGCACATTGGTTAGGGAGACGACACTGTCACTTCGCTCACTGACAATTCAAATTCAGATTCAGATTCAGATTTTATTTGTCCCTGGGGGACAAGTTGTAAAAGATAAGAGCTTTAATTAAGAAAACAGTAGATAATATGCTTGTGTTTGATTCACGTATCTCTTATGCCATGAGAACGGTCTTTCAATAAAATAAATAAGTCATATGGTATATTCATTTTATGTTTGGCCTGCATTCCTCCATCAAGTGTTCCTTTATTGTAAAACTGGGAAATGAACAATGTGTGCACTCCGCTGTGAATACTCCACAGAATCCCTGACAGGGCTTGAAAGACAGAGCATGCATGTGTTTCATTGTGGAAGATGAATATCTGCCTCTGCATGCAAATGAGGATGTCTGGTTAAAAAAAAAAAAAGAAGAAGAAGAAGAAAAGAAAAGAATGAAAAAGGACAGAGGCAAAAAAAAGGTACTTTAGCAGATTCTTCTCTAACTGTAAAGAAGGTGTTTCTGCAGATAACTTAAAATGGAGATGTTGTTTAGGCATTAGACATTAGGTCCAGACACTGCACATGTTTAAATCCCCACTCCTAAATAAAGCTGCTGCCAAGCTGTTTTGCACTACTATGTAATCCAAGTTATCTTTAACTACGACGCTCATACACGGTTTGCCTTCAGTCATAATATTTATACTCACAACACCATGCATACTGAACACAAATTAGCACATGAAAATAAAGCGTGCTGGCTGAGTGGTTGATATGCCATGTCTTTAGGAAAGCATCAAAATCTTCCAGCAGGGGACCCTGAGGCCCTCAGCAAATTAAAGTCTCATCGTCTTCTGACTTAACTCATATTGTTTATACCATAAGAAATGAGTGGAATAGTGTTTGAAGGCACTAGCCGATAAATAAATTAATTATGTGGGGTACAGCTGTAGCCTCGGGTTAAAGAATCAAGCTCATAACGGAAAGTTTCCTAGACCTACTTGAGCTGGAAGAAGCCGACTGCAGGGGGCTGAATTGACTTTGTAACTACTGTCAGCATGTTCCTGAGCGAAGCAGTGAAGCCAGATACTTTAGCCCCAAAGGCCAGGCAAGGGACACTATTACAGTAAAAAATATATGCATGCATAAAAATGTGTGCTCTCGTGGCTCTGCAAAGCTATTTCAGTGCTTGTGTAGCTGAGCCAGTGGAGATTCACTGAGGCGGTATTGGACAGCACTCGAGTAAAGATGTCTGCTTACCTGAATTTGGAAAAAAAAAAGGGAGCCCCAAATCATAAATCAGCCTCAGAAGGTTTAAAAGTCTGTACAACGTGTGGCACCCATGATCAAATATATAGAAATTATCCACAGGACAACATTTAAATAGGAAACAGCAACCTGTGGGACATGTAGTAGATGCAGCGTATGCAGAAATGATTATACAGAATAAATCAATGATCACTGTAGAGTCTTCTATAGTAAAATGTGAAGGGGTGATTGGAGCAGAAGCACTGGAGTGGTGGAGCGTAAGCCACTCTAGAGGAGGTGGAGCTGCAGCAGCACGCAACGCAGGCACCTGTTTGGGGCCCCCGGGCCAGTGGGGTGCCCCAACGAATGACAAATGGGCGGACAAATTTACACTACAGCAGTGGGAAAGTTTTTAAGGACAGTAGGAGACCTCCCTGAGGGGCACCCACCAGACACAACTCTGCAAACTCAGTCCCATTAAATGTGCATGAAATATGTAATGTGAAGTATGACAACGTATGTCAAACTCAAAATAGAAGAGGGTTATCTCTCTGAGAGTGAGAAAAGAAAGAGACTAAAAAGTGACACACTGGTAAGCATAGTAACTAAATGCTGCTAGTCTGGCTTTAACTATAGCGGAGACAGATATGTAATGAAATAAATCCCAAAAGTATCACATTATTTCGTTGGTTTTCTATTTGACTGCTAACAGTAGATAAGTTAGCTAGCAGAGAAGTGTGTCCAGCTCTGCTGTCTATGACCAGGTCTTGTGTGGCACGTGTGGCCGCCATCGAGTCAGCAATCAATATGAGCGACACATGCAGTAGTTCTGATTTTAGGTGGCCAGGAGTTCTTCTTATTTATTTATTTATTTGTTTTGTTTGTTTTTTTGCAGCAGTGTCCTCCAGGACAGGGCTGTTGGTTTGTTCCTTCGGTCCCTTTCTTGTCAAAAACCTGTTCATTTTGCGCTAGCTACACGCTAGCTTGAGGAGCAAAGCAGCTCGATAAGCTGCCAGGTCTACACAGATCATGAGGTCATGAACGATGCTTTGACTGGCAGGGAATCAGAAAGATGAGCATGGCAAATAACATTTAGATATGATATATTATTAATAACTATGTTTTATGATAGCTATTTAAAAATTATTTGATTATAATTTGATAATAATTTATCATAATGGTTAAAAATAAATTGATTATATTTTTTTCATTTTTGAGGCCCCCCTAGCGCCCCTTGGCGGCCCCCACTTTAAAAACCACTGACCTAGGCGACCAGAGTGTCGGACGTCCACTTTAGCAGCCAACCGTCAGCTGCAGAGCAATGGGCGGTGAATACGTTTAGTACGGGGCTGATTGAGGGGCTGTTGAGGCTACTGGTGAGAAATGATTTTAAGACATTTGCATATGACGTTAAAAACCAACAGCAGCCGTCCCTGGCAACAAATCAAAGTTTAGCCGTGTATTTCAGAGATCCAGTGATGTGGTAAAACATCAACAGACCATATGTGTGTGTTTCACCAGTTCTACCTCTTTTCTCTCTGCTCTAGATTTTCATTTAAAAATAAAAATAAAATAAAAACACATTCTTACCATTAGCCAGTTCCCAACCCTTTTTTTAGTGCAACATTAACACATGTAATGCAGCTTGACAGAGGGTGGCGGCTATTGTGGGACGCATAACAGCATCGACAAGCACTTCGACAGCCACTCTGGGACATAACTTGGGATGTAAGGAGTGGCAAACTCTGTCACTCGTAGTGTGAGCATAGGATAAGACTACATACAGTGGCAGCTACAAGACGTCCATGGATGAGCCTTATATGAGGTTGACCCACTAAAGCTTTTACAAAACGTCTGAAGATGCTCCGAGGGGTCAATTAAAGATTCCCCAAGAACACATCGAAAACTGAATTCAGAATTCATTTCTAATATATCCCAGACCTTGACATGTTCCTTTCTTACAAGACAATCAATATTACATGCTTCATGTCTGAGTGGTTATATTGCTTTCCTCTATGTAAGCACCCTGGACACTTTATTAAGTACTTATTAGAGCTGTTGATTCAACTGTTTTTATTTTCAACTGTATTTCTGAACTGTATTATGTTGCGCCGACACGTTTCCATTATTTTGCCAAACCCCATTTTAGTCGGCGAGATAATAAGTTTAACTGCATTCTTTAATTAAATGCAGTTTAGCATCACCACAAAGTACCATAGAGCAAATGTGGGACGTGGGACTGTTTTTTTAACAGCTTCCATCATAGTTGTCCTCATGTTCACTTCATAAAAGGTTAAAAAGCGTGCACACGCTCTGCTCAGCACTGTTAAACACTGATGTCTGCAAACTCACTGCAATAGTGTTGTTACTCTATTTTGATGCAGAAATATAAAAAATGCAAAACAGGTACAGGTTATGACAGGTAATTTAAATTAAAATGGGCATCAGCATAACTAACACAATCACCTTCACCGTGATGAACGGCGGGGCCGGCTTTACATGGGTAGAATACAGCGTTTATTTGTGTACAGCGCCCTGATATTTATTGACGTCTTGCGAGAAGAAAAAGCAAGTTTGAATTGTGCTGAATCGAGAATGGTGCATTTGCAGAGAAAATGTTGCTGCATGAGATTTGAGGGAAAATTATATCACTGTCGCTTTGAATTCTTTTCATCTTGCTTCTTTGATGCAAAATTGGTTTGGTGCAGCCGAGCACTTAACAACATCACAGGGTGTGTGTGAAATACTTCCCTTTCTGCACACAAACCACAGAATCCTAGAAACCTGTTTTGGGGATTGTTTTTATCAGTAAAAACAAAAACATCTTTAATGTTTAATGTCGTCTCTTACATGCGGAATAAAGATCTGAGTGTACGATGGCTATTTTCTAAAGATTCTATGTAACATAAAAAGGACGGACAATGATCTTAAAATCTAGAAATAACCATTACAAGTAATTTGAAATAATGAATCCAGATTAGTGACCACATTTGGGGAAGGCACAGAAAGAGTCCAGTCTATATTAAATGTTACAGAATGTCATATTCTGCACTAAACTCATCCACATGAAACATACAGGCATGGCCAGGGACTTGAGAATATTGACTAGAGTTGTTCCAGCTGTAAAAAAACAACAACAAAAGGATTCCCATGGAAACTTACTGTACTGCATGCTAGATATAGCAGCTAACCTCAGCCTAACTTCAAACCTACCAAGGCAAACTTGCTAGGTTAAAGCACAAGCACAGTACCAACTACAACAGCTGTCTCCAGTTGGATTTTTAATCGCCTCTGTATCGTCCAACTTTTAGCTTTAAAGCTAAATTTTGCTGCCAGCATGCTGACAAAGAAATTGCATCCCACTGCGTTTATCAGTTCAGTGTTTTAGCTTTTGATGTTTAGCACTAAACACAATGTCCAGGTAAATCTGTGGCTGTGCACTATACAAATAAAATCTTTACTTGATGATGTTGTGAGAGCAGTTCAAGGAATCGATAAGCTGATTCAAGTTAATCCTACGGTAGGACAGACCAAACCAGCAAATCAAAGAACCCCCGGCAACAAAGGCTGACTGTGACGTGCTTCACAGTCACAATGACACACCCACCCACTTGTTCACACAAACACAGACGCACACATTCACACGGCAGTGCCAAGCGCTGAGAGCAACTCTGGGTTTAGTGTCTCGCTCAACGGACCACTAACCCTCTCGTTTGTGGACCGCCTGTTCCACCTACCGAGTGAGACGTAGCCTCAGGTTGCCTGTTTTTGCCAACATTCGCACTTGACCGCACCATGGAGTCTACAGTCAGTGGGCGGCTGCACCTGCTAGAAAGGGAATCTAGTCGCACCAGCATGTGGTAGTAGTCTGTATTCTTAGTTTAAAAGGGGAAATGAGAGGAGCTACCATTAGCTGGGAGGCTAGGAATCTAGGAGCTACAAACCCTCTGTGGAGTCATGTTGCTCAGTTGGGCTACAGTTTATTCATTCTAGATGATCATGTCGTTGAGTGTCATAGTTTTGTTCACTGCTGTTATTATTTTCGTACGATGCTTTATTAGGTTGAACATCCAATTAGCTCCAACATCCACCATTGCTCCAACTAGTGTGAGACACACCGCCCAAAACTAGGGCCACAGAACCTGAACCTGTAACCCAATAAACTTTACTGGGTTTAACTGCGTAATAAAAATACAGACCGGTTTAAACATTTTTCTTTTTTTATGCAAATGACTGGGTTTTTACAAAGTCCAACAGTTTTTTTTTACAAAAACTCACAGGCATGACAAAAGACTGGAAACAGGCAAAGTAACAGGCTGGAAGAAGGAAAAGACTACAATGCCTCATTAAAGCAAAGTCTTTCTGAAATAGAAACACCAAGTATTGTCTAAAAGTCTAAGTAAATTTGCTTCCACTTGTGAACATTTGAGAAATTGCTCAATTCAGACACAGTGAGGCAAAAGTTTGTGCCCGTCCTCTCACTGCTCTGAGCGTTATTTTCTCTCACTAATCCAGTTAAAATTAGGCTCTAAATGTAGTGAATCTGTTTCCACAGCCAAACATTTGGCTATTTGTTCATTTCAGACACATTCATGCTGTGAGGAAAAGCACCGCGCTGTCTGTTTGTCCTCCTACATACTGTCACTACTGCAGTTAAAAAAAGGAAGCCATCTTTTCAACATAAGGTCCTAGGCAGGGGAGGAGACCGTGCACACACACTATAAACAGAGATTGGTATTTATCTTATCCTCTGTAGTCCATCTGTTCTAAATGAAATCCATCAATTAGCTGTTGAGTTGTTTCACTTTGGACCAAAGTGGTGCACTAACTTTCTGACGACGGACCACCCTGCCATCCTTGAAGCCATGCTTGAAGAATTGCTTCAAATCAACACAGTCTGAGTGCTATCATATCTCACTAAACCTGAATCAAAATCACTGGTGCCCTGAATAAATTATCTCACAGTCCTGCTACTCCAGGATAACCCAGAAAATTCAAAGAGAGCCTGACTGTGTTGAACTCTCTTAATGTGCCAGGTCTCCGTCTGCTGCTGGCACAATCTCTATAAAGTCCTGTTAGCGCTGGAGTGAGTGAGCTGCCAAAATGCTTTATGGGTATTCTATGCTGAAATGGATGGCTACCCTCTGTCCTGCTGGTTTATTTGCTGGCGCAGTTAAAAGCTTTTCTAAGTACGCATGCATTGTGTCAGTAATGCGGAACATATTGTAACAGACAAGGATGAAAGTTGGATTCAAGTTTTCACACACTGTCCTGATCAGCATCGACTCGATTTGGGAGTAAATCTACCAACAGAAGAGCTGTGTTTGTATATGGGGTGATTGTGAGCAGTGCAAACTCATTCAGTCATTCATTCATCTTCTGTAACCGCTTGTCCTGTGAAGGGTCGTGGGCGGGCTGGAGCCTATCCCAGCTGTCATTGGGCGAGAGGCGGGGTACACACCGGAACCCACCGCCCTCAGTCCAAACTGTTCTTAGCTATTCTCTTATTTCACATTTGTTGTGATTAATCATTTTTATTTAAAATCGAAATTTACAGTTATATTTTATACTTTTGTCCATCCCTGAAAAAAACGTGCAGAACTCTAATTTGACAGATTTTGTGGTCTTTATTCAGTGTTGTTTAGATTCAGTGGGAACGTTGCAATTTCCATGACTTCATGGATGAATAAATTGAGCCATGAACCTTGAAATAAGACTTCTGGAAAAAATGATCAATTACTAAATATAAGTGCAGAAATATTGATTATAGCATCATCTAATCTAAAGACACCACTACCCCAAACCGTAATCTCAGACCTGAGAATAGTCTCAAAATCCTAAACAAGAGTAGATAGAGCTCTCAGAAGAATGGAAAGTCCCTTAACAGTTGCTAATCTTCAGAGCTGCTCTCAGTACATGAACCAGAAAAGAATAAGAAAAGTAAAGAACTCCCTCAGTAGGCAGTCGGCCTTTGATATATAGATAATTATAAACATACTGAAAATGAAATCCGTTTAAGCATTGGTTCTTTTCACATTTACGTTTCTCTGTTCTACAGGGACCCCACAGACACAACAAAGTAACAAAACAAAACATTTTTTTTTTCTTTTGCTTTGCTGTCTCAACAGGCTCAGATGTTTTTTCTTTTTTCTGCCATATGAATTCACAAATGATGTTTATATCACCTTCCCACATCAACGCGCCCGCTAAAGCTGCATTCTATAAATCAAATGAAATAGCGTCGGCATCGCATCATAAAGACGTCTTACGGGGGGCGAGAGGAAAACAAGTGAATCAATCAGTCAATTAGAAGATGAAAGCAGCTGCTTCCACAGTAGTGTTTTGTCAGCGTTTAATTGGTGAGGTGGTGATAATGACAAATGGATGGAGGTCATTCGTCTATTACAGCCGCGACTTTCTTTAAGAAAGACACAGTTGTTGGTTTGGATCTCAGGAGAAGGGAGCCGGAGAGAGAGCCGACGACTGAAGAGTTTTTGAGAAAGGGCTCTTGGCATATTATTCAGGCCTTTTTTGAAAACACTTTACTGCACACTCAAGTCCTGAGGTGTGCACTTATTATGCCTCCATGACAACATCAGCTGCTGCTGGAGGGATGACTTGTCGGTCGACCCCAATTTTAAAGGGGCGTACACATAGGAAGTGACTGGCATCGATCTGGTGACAAGAGAAGATGAAATGTTAAGGCAGTTTAACAAAAAAAAAAATCTCAACTCTGACTATAGGAGCATCTTTTATTGTCATAATACGCAAGCACAGACCACAGAGTTATCACAAGGAAGGCCTATACGTAATGACGAGAAGCTAGGAAACATAAGGTATGGGAAATATATATAAGAGTGTTACCTTGGCAACCAGAGCCTGAAACATCCACTAGCAACCAATGAGCGGAACAAAGTGATGGACAACATCATCTTCACTTTCGATCTTGAAATGCACCGAATGCTTCCTGTTCCTCTGGCAGATCACCACAGACTTGTTGTTTTTGTTGAGCTTGGTGTCATTGTCGTTCGGACAAAGATCTCTATCAGTACTCTGTAAATACACTGTCTGAGTCAAGATCGCATGTTACTCGCGTACAGATTTTGTATCGGAATTAACATTAACTTTCATTTGGCCAAAGAATACACTTAATACCTTTCATTAACTTCTCTGCCTATATTATATGAGTCTGGGCGGACATGGATGTAAAGCTCAACTTGACTATTTAAAAGTAATACAACCTCAAGGCAGTAATTCTAGCGTTTCACCGCTTTTCAGAGTTTTTACTACAATATATCTCCAGGTCTGAATATATTATGCATAACAGAATGCTTGATTTGATTTCTACCACCATGTCTAATGAACAGGCAAGAGAGGCTTGTTTGTCGACCACATTTTTGTCCATATCTCTGCAGTTGGGATTGTGCGTCTCCGTTATCTCTCAGGCCTGGCAGCTTAAGAGCTTGGATTTTCCTCCTTGGTAGCTCCTGTGCTCCCGGGCAACAGGTCCATCTAATGATGGGAAATTATGCTTGTGGCATGTCAATTATGGAGGAGAAACACTCCCGAGCAGCTGTGTATCATTTCTGGAGGCTCAGCGTTTCTCTCATAAGAGGTTTTCTGTGCTACTGCAGGTTCATCCCCACTCGCAGCACCCCTCACAATAGCATAAATGAAATATTAAGCATGAAATACTATGGCCAATGTATTCCAAATTCACTCTACAAGAACTACGTTTCAATGAAACAACAAATTGCTCTCCTAGTCTGCATGGAGACAATTTGACAAGGCAGGAAAGACAAACCAGTGTTGCCAAATTTGAGAGTGAGCCATGTGCGATCCAGTAGAGCAGATTTATAAAGCACCAGCGGCCTGTGAAGACCTATTACCTAATCATTGTCAGCCTGTCACTCCAGATGACCTCCTCTCCACAGAAACACAGAGAAGAGCAGTAAAGTGAAATTCCTAAACAGTGGGCGCCTGCTGTTCGGCAGACTCCTCCATATGGCGCCTTGATTTTTTTCCCCCCCTCTCTCTCTTTAATTAACGCCTTTTGAAGGTAAGCATTGGTCCCTATTTTCACAGGACAAGTCAGAGGTGTGAAAAACACACAATTTCTGGAGGACGCCCAGGGTGTCCAGACATTGTTAACAGGGACAGGTCAGTCGTCTGAATCCCTCACTTTGAAATAAAAGTAATGAGGGCTCAAAAATTACTACTATTGCAAAACACATGCTGATTTTGATGAATATTTTTAGTCAAAGCAGCATTCAGTGAATAATCTTTTGATCTCCACAGGAAGCTGAACATTTGACGTACCTTTTAAAGCTGACCTTTGTAGCAACAGTCAATATGGAGACATGTCCAGGTTAGGCTTCTAATACTGAATATTCCACTGTGTCCTTTCACTAGCTGTCGGTGACGTCACTAAAAATAAAAAGACAGTAGAAAGTAACAATGAAATCTATTTTCTTGACCTGAATACATACTCTGAGATCAGACAAGTCCTGTACGCTGTAGTTATGTATAGGCTGTATAAAAACAGTCTGCAACCATCGGGAGAATGAAGTTGTTAATTGACCGAGAGGATTTGGACCATTCCTCTGCCATTAGCGGACGCCTTTTCAGATGAGTGTGTAATAAAGTAGTACATTTGTTGTATTTCAGGACTGACTTAGATATTTTGTATGTCACTGTAAAAGGGGCTTTATCTTTAGTCTTCTCAGAAGCGTTGACAGACTGATTAGTTGACTAGTCTGTACAAGCCCTACTGTATAATGATGATGAATCCCTCTGTGCTACACCTGTCAGATTTGACATCTTTGGTCTTATGGATTAGTGCAGCCTTAAGGCTATAGCATTATGGATGACTACATGCTGTACTGAATATACTGAACATCCATACCTGTTTTGAGAAATAAAATATTACTACATGCTATATCAAAACCCCCCCAAAAGGTTAAAATATCTATTAATATATAGATATATCTATCTATTTTTATCAATTAAAAAACAGAAACAGAAACAGTGTTCAAATGTCAGACAGATATCCCATACAGTGAAACATCCAAATTAAGCAAATTGTTTTCATGGAGGGTGACATTAACCTGTTAAAATGTGATCTTTTTTTGAAGTAATGGCAATCTTATCAAACGTTTCATTGTCCCTGTTCTGTTCCTCCTCTTGGTATTACGAGCGATTTGCCATTGGAAGGCACTGCACTGCGCTGTCATTTTTCAGGATATCGCTGCTGTTGCCAAAGCATGCTTGAAAATGCAGTCAATTTGGTGGCAGTGAACTATGACACCATTACAAAGTCAATTAGGTAGGCTACAGTCTGAAGCACTCCTGTTCTTAGGGCACAGCGTGTGGAATCAGCTCTGCTCGAGGCCTTTCTGGACTGTAGTCATAAGAAAGAGGTCAGGCAGAAGTCAATTGTTTTGATTGAAACCGCTGCCCTTATTTAAGAGGAGAGGTGGAAAATAAAATAGAAGCTATTATGCAGCCATGCAGTTTTTTTTTCTTTGGGATTTTGAGAGAGGGATTGTGTCAGTCCATCCATATCAAAAGTGCCGACTGGGTTGGTCTGATGGAAGTTTCCGTAATTAGATTAATTTTTTTTTTCTTTTGTCCCCACTATCGTGGCTGGAGGTGTTGTATTTTCACATACTTGTGAATGGAATATCTCAGGCATGCCTTAGGGCATTTTTTTAACAATTTGGCACAGACGTTTAATTGGATTAAAGCATAGAATAGAATTATATCCTTATTGATCCTTGTGGGGATATTCTTTCTATGCATTTGGCCCGCCCATTTGTTCACGCAGTAGTGTGTACACTCGGAGCGGTGGACTGCTAGATGAGAAGCACCAGAGGAAGGGGATAATCAGCTTAGAATTTGGTGGTCAAAAGTCTTCAAGTTACACAAATTATGACAAAATTTCACTCAAACGGGAGTTCACCATCATCACATCTTCTTAAATTGGACAGTATGCGTCCTGTTTTTCCAGTGATCCACCACAATCTCATTTGTTTTGGTGATATTGAGCATAACTTAAAAAGGTTTCATGAAACCCCTTCCTCTATTTATATACAAGTCTATGGACTCCAACTTGACTGGTTGGTAGAGGCAATCGACGGCGAGGCAGTAATTCATTTTTTTTTTTTTAAACCAAAATGTGATGTGGCAGGCACCACCTCCATCCAATGTTGCTCAAACGTTGAGAGATGATTCACTGTGACACTGTGCTCTGGTGTTGAAAAACATTACGGTGATTAGCTTGATGGAAGCGATACTAACTAAAGGTCAACATTTCAAGTAGACAGGTTTAGACTCCTCCATCATGGCCTCGTTCCAGGCATAAAAGAATATGGTCTTTTTAGTTCATCTTTAGCTTCCTCCATAATTGCTGTATAATAGCTTCCTCTATAATTTGTCTGTTAATACAAACGATTATTAATTTCAGTTTCCAAGTAAGTCAGAGCGGACAGAAAGCAGTTTTGTCTGAAGTGCTGTTACTGGCTAGAGTTGTCAAAATGTCCCATTCATCCAAACACCGTGGATGGAGGCAGTGCTGTGTTTTATTGTTTGCCAGTGTAGCATTAAGAAAGAGGAAACAAAGGAATTCGACATTCGATTTATATTTTGACATTTTAGTGCAGACTGCAGCGGAGCACAAACTCAAAACAAAATGGAAATGTGGCACTTTTAACTTTTAATATACATTTATTATTGGGGATATGGGGAACTGTCTGAACTCGCACGACATTATGATCCAGTGTTGTTTGAAAAAGCCCTATGAACTGACATCTAATACATTCTTTGAGGCCAAATGTGTCTAAAAACCCAGACGGAGTAAATATTATGGCAGGCATCTGAGAATCAAAAGTGGAGCTGCTTGTGTCTGGGCAATGAACAACTAGGTGTAGTCAATAAAAAAATAAAAAATAGTCTGCATTATTATAATGAACTGTTAAACTGGACAATTTTGGGTTTAAATAACAAATGTAAAGCTGTAGCTTTGTGTTCTTACTTTTAAAAATAGGAAGATATTGTAGGACGTGACTTTGAGGCTGAAAATGGTAAATCGCTTAGCTGACTTTTTTTTAAAACTTGTTGCACTCACACTGGATCATGAATTCATTTCAGTTGGATTGTAAGGTGGATCTTGTGTTTATTTTTATAAAAGCAAAGCAACAAGAAGCCATCCAATGAGAGACAAAGCTCAAAACTGAAAACATCTACTATGCTATTAGCCTTTGACGATTTTCACACCAACATGTGAAAAGACCTGAACCTACTTGTCCTCCCACCTTTGTACTTCAGCAAATTACAGTAGTTATTCCAGGAAATATATTTTTTTTCCCCAAGTCTCTCAGCGGCTTTAATTCACTTAAATAAAGCACTCTTAAGATGAAAAGAAATCACCCCATGTGACGTACACTACTGGTCAAAAGTTTTAGAACACCACACTTTTTCCATTTTTTTTTTTTACTGAAAATGATTCAGTTTAGTGTCTCATTGCATCCAGGCATAGAACAGATACGCAATTTGAGTTGAAAAAGAAATCACGGAATCAATTTATAGAGCAAAATGCATTTGACTCATCAACATAGCCACCTTCGGCAGATATAACAGCTGAACACACTCGTGGGATTGTTTCTACAATAGAAATCAAATATTCTTCAGAAAGTTCTTTCCAAGTCTGTCAGTCAGAAGTTCCCATAAATATGTGGCACTTGTAGCCTACAAGCTTGGCTTTCACTCTTCTGTCCAGTTCATCCCAAACCAGCTCGATGGGGTTTAAGTCTGGAGACTGTGCTGGCCACTCCATGTTTTCAAGCTTGCCATCTTGTTCTTTTTTCTTGAAGTAGTTCTGGCATAGCATGGACTTGTGTTTTGGGTAATTATCTTGCTGTAGGATGAACCTCTGACCAACTAGGTGCATACCAGAGGGTACTGCATGGAGTTGCAGAATGCTGTGGTAGCCGTTTTGTGTCAGGGTGCCTCTCACCGACTCATAAGTCACCGACCCTGGATCCAGCAAAACAGCCCCAGACCATCACACTTCCTTCTCCATGTTTGATAGTTAATGTCATACACTGTGGAACCAGCCTACTCGACAGGGTACAAAGAGCCTGCATGATGAACCGAAGATTTGAAATTTTGATTCATAAGTCCATAATACCTTCATCAAGTCTTCAGTAGTCCAATGGCAGTGTTTCATGGCCCAGGCGAGCCTCTTTGTCTTATTCTGACATCTTAGCAATGGCTTTCTTGCTGCGACTCGTCTTGTAAACCTGGTGCTTGAAGTCTTCCCTTCACAGTTACAGCTGAGACTTGCTTACTACGACCACTATAAAGCTGTGCTTTAAGCTGTTGTCCTATGAGCCGCCCATCACGCGAACTGTTAACTCTCAGAAACTTCCTCTGATTCAGTTGTGGCTTTGGGTCTTCCTGTCAGAGTTTCCCCCAGTTTCTGAGTGCATTTTGATGGTGAAGAAAACTGTTTTCACTGCCACCTTGACTTTTCTTTTCCCTGTAGGAGTGTTATGATGGTCTTTCTCTCTTCCATTGTTTTTTCTCGCCATTTTTGTATCAACACACTACTTTATGCAGTACAATAGTGTTCACCTGATGCCCATGAGGGTCTGGTACCTCAGTGTGTTCTGACACTGCTTTTATGCATACAGAGGGGGTTGGAAGTAACCAAGAAAAGTTGGAACACCCCTAGAACCTAGTAGCACCAGCTTTCAAGGCGGATTCAACCTTCATTGCGGCAGAACAGCTTTAAGTTGTTAACCCACTTTGCGTTCCCTGAAAGAGGCCTTTTTGCAGCTTTTAATAATAACAATAATCTTTATTTGTATAGCACCTTTAAAATCAACATTACAAAGCACGTCACAAAAACATTAAAAACTAATTTGCAGTTTGACAACAGGCACATACGTATAATGGAATTACGTATAAATAGTACCACAGGAAATGTACGTATGCATTTTTAAATGGTAAATATATTACATGTCACCTTTCTACCTGTTGGTACTTACAGTGATACGTTTACCCTTAACCACCCACTAGCACACATACATTCAAACGCCAGTCCCAAGCATTGGGAGCAACTTAGGGTTTGGTTTTTTGCCCATATACTGTATATAAATATGGACAATACATCCCCACTTCCTGACATTGACCAAATTGACAGTATTTTTCAGTGGATAGAATTTGTGCAGTATGGTCCGAGAATGGAGCCACGCTGCGCTAGCAAATGATCCGCCCACACTTCCCCCAGACTCACTCAACCTGTGTTAGGTTAGGTTTTGGGCTACATGGTCCCTAACATGTCTAAAAACATGAAATGCATAGCAATGACTAGATGGCTCACTCATGAGCTAGTATACGACATCAGGCTTCAAGCTGTCACAGATCGCAAACGGAAAACTAAAATCCAAAACCCTCCGTAGAGTTGAGAAAATTTGCATGATCAGGTAATAAGGAGGAGGAGGAGTTTACATAAAACTGATTAGAAAGAAAAATGCTGATTAGAAAGATAAACACTTATTGAAGCTTTAAGTATCTTGAAAATAAACCATCTGATACCATGTTCATCTATTAGAGTATAAAATACAGATTTATTTTCACTGATGTATGGAGGTTGTCCACGGGTAAAGTGTGAGACAGTTCATGTACTAAGTCGTTCAAAGAATTCCTGGTTTTGAGCCTGGATCCAGTTTTTTGCCAGGAACTAATTACTTGATGCTTGGCCTTTGGCGAAAGTCTCCACCAAGTTTCATTGAAATATGTAAATAATAATAAAAGCAGCCAACAAGCCAACAGGGCCGAAAACCCTTTGTGGCAGAGGAAAGAAATGACTAAATCTTAAATAGATTTTTAGTTTGTTTATTTCTGGATTGTAGTGTTCTTCAAAGAACTGTGGCTCTGACACAGACTCTAACACCAGAGCCAAATAAAGACACATATTGTCTGATATATTATTTTAAATACCACAGAGAGTGTGTGTGGATATGTATTTCAAACTTCACAGAAAGATGAATTAAATGTGCAGCAAGTTATTCTGTATTTGACCATATTTCTGAAACTGTACTCTCTAAGTATATATTTTTTCCTCAGTTGTTCATCTTTTCCACATATCCTTTTACAGCAGAGTTCACACATCATCGACTAAAACGAAAGTGGTTATTTCAATTTGTGCATGACTGGTATTTTCAATGGTATATGTGCTCTCACTCGATTTAACACAATATTTCATGCCAAAGTCTGAGTTCAGCCATCGTTGCACGCTTAAAGGCGCACAACAATTGAAGGAGCCCTTTAAAGTCACAAGTATGTGTAAGAAAAAGAAAAAAGGAAATGTGTTCCACGTGCTAATTTTTTACTCGAGTGGCTCCACAGGCTAAACGCACAAAAAGACATGTGTGGCGAACAAATAACAGGGGCAAGATGTACAATTAGGAAACTCAGCAGAGCAGAGAAACAACAAATTACATTTTCAGAACAAATACTATCGTATTTCATTGGTTTAATTGAACATGAACTGAGCACGGTGACATTATAAGAGGCTACAGTATACAACAAGCCACACTGGTTGAGCTTGCAGTGGGGAATCTAATCCTCTATTTTTTGTCTGGTATGTCACACACACACACACACACACACACAGAAGGAGAAGTCAAAGTTGCATAGCGCACACTTGGCAAAAAAAGAGAATAATTTGCAAAGAGATTATTTCAAATCTCCTCACATATCCACAAAAACAAGCTCCCGACGCAAAGCCAGCCCACAGCAAACCTAGAAGATTTGTCTTTGTATTGTAAATTCAGCGGGAAGGTAAAGTCATCACACGTAACGTTATCTTCTGGCATCAAGCTCTGTTTCTCAGGATCCGGCTTTCCTCTTTGAATACGTTGACAGTTCAGTACTTAAACTCCTCCGTGAACTTTTCTGAACTTCTCTGCATTTCACATTTCATTTGAAGAACCTTAGTGCAGCCCCTGAGAACATTAATATGGTGCATAGTTCACATATGTCCTCACATATACCCTTTTAAATGTCACTATGTATGATATTGAGCTCTAAATACAGTGCTAACCTCCATTACTTGACCACAGACTGATCATTATTGGTTATTTACCTTTATTTACATTCACTGTGAATGCATCTGTGTCTTCTCCTGTGTGTGTTATTTCATGGAATAGCTTCACTCACTGACTGAGTTTTTCACATAATGTATTCAACTTAAGAGCACAGCGAAGATTTGCTGTCGTTTGCAGTGGAATTAAAAAGCAATTGTTTTTTATAGGACTGCTGCAAGGTTAGCGAGCCCGCCGTTGTTTTCGCAAGTTCTTACCAAAGCAGGAAATTACAGTATGCTTTACCTCAAATTAAAGCCATGACATGGGAAATGGGCTGTTGCTAATGTAAAATTTCCGTTTAAGTAGGAAGCCTCTATCAGCTTATTTGTTCTTAAGATGCAGTCCAGGAACCTTCTGCCTGTTCTTACTGCCCACGGTATTAAAAGACAAGAAGCTGAAGCCATGCAGTTTACTGTATAACACACAGAAGATATATACAGTATATATATATAGATGTTTATTGATATTGTCAGATAGTGTTTTGTTATCAGTCTTTTTCTTTGTCGTCTGGTGCTTTATTTTAATAAACATGGCAAATATTAGTAATCTCATATATTCAAGAGTGCAGCTGCGTCTTTGAATGCCACAATAATTACCCTTCAACAAATAATGAATATCATCACAATCATTACCTGTCTCACACACATCATCATCATACTCTGAAACCTACAAGAGACCAGAGTAGGGATTCTACTAGTTAGGCATCTAAACTTAGCCAGATTGAATGTACTTTTATCATAGTAAATACATTTTCCATGTGCACAAACACAATTTGTAACGTTTCAGACCCACATGCATTACAGGTCATATCACATGATCAAACTGTTCCTGTCACATTTGATATAAGATGTGGCATAAGATATCCTGTACTAAAAATGTATCTTTGCTCTAGTTTGATTTATATACTGTAAAACAGTAAAAGAAAAAAAAAGTGTGAATGAAGTCAGTAAAACCATGTCTCTTAAAGTAAAAACAATGAGCCAAAAGACAGTAAAATGGGACAGGAATTTGTGATTTTAACAACATACATACATCAAAAATAAATCTCTAAGTAAATAAAACGCAGACTGATTAGGACATATAGCAAATATGTCCTAAAAAGAAACATTGGAAATTGAGAAAACACAAGTGAAATATCTGAGTTAACATTGTTTATTCTATGAATGAGATGCTCCATAACATGCTACAGTTATCCCTTTTCGTTCACTAGTTTTTAGTTCAGCAAAACTTCTTTTGTCCTCTGACTTACGTTTTTGTGCACAGCTAAAAGTACATTACTGAGTCTTATATATTTAATTTTTATTGTATTGTCCAAGTATAGTGAAGGATCTCTCCTCATTTTATGTGAAGCAGCAGGTTTCTCTGCCTCTGAAAAATAAAAAAAAATATATCTACTGCTAAAGAGATTGCAGAGAGGAGAAACAACTCATAAAATTTAACAAGCAAGCCTCACTAAAGTTGTTTTTGAAGGCCTGATCCTCGAATATGACTTCATTTAATCATTAGGATATTGGCTTTGATTGGAGTGGTTTATTACAGTTGGCATTTTTACGCCTGTCTCTCTTTGTACTCTGGTGATGTGCAATGCAAGACGCACAGAGGAGGCGCCTTTTAAAATACATTCACAGAGATGAAAAATGTGGCGTGCTTGTTCATAATGTGGAAAGTCGGAATTATGGGCCGACGTAGCAAATATCGGATGGTGTGCATCCACTCTGTGCAGTTGCAAAGCTATATTAAATTGTGCATCACTGGGGATCATGTACTATAAGGAGAAATAAACTGCTCCACTGCCTGATTGACTAACTGACTCAAATCCGGATTTTGATGATGAGTTTGTGCCGTTAAAAACATAAATCAGTTCACATTTTGACAGTTTTGCACGTCCTCCTCTCTTTGTGAACGTCTTCTCCCTACACTCTAAATCCAATTCTTGGTTTATTTGTTCATGGAGCAAATAAAGTGTCGTGTCTGCTTTGTGCTGCTGTGACATATTTGATTTGTGATCGTCAAATAACAAGCGTTCACATAATTCCGATATAGAGATATGCATTTTTTTTGTAGATGTCTTCACATTTTGATGATTTATACAGTCGTGCTGATCTTACATACAGCGTTTGTACACGTCTGCCTTTATCTGGGAGTCATCCCATTATAAATAACTTAAAGAGAAGAGGGGGGAGAAGGCGGCTTAGAAATTGTGACAAAGACGGACTGCACGGCTGCGGCTGGCCCGAGACTGCAGCAGCTACTTGTCACTATTAGCTTCCATTAATTTCGGTTGACGACATTGTTGAGATAACCCTGTGATAATCCTCTTATGTGGCATGTGAGAAACGTCAGCGACGCGTGGTTTGAATGCTTCTCAATTATCTGCATCCATCCATTCAAGTAAGCGCCCAAAATGACCGAAAAATGGGGCCTGTTTGAGCCAAGCAGACAAGTGGGTCATCGCACACAAATGGCTGAAGTGATGAAACGCTCTCATGACTGCAGTCAAGACGCACAATCCCTGCAGCAGTCTGCCATGAACTGAAAGATGATCTGAGGCGTGAAGATGGCTTAAAGTGGGATTTTTTTAGGGGTATCACACATCACTTCTAGGATCAAACACGCAACGCTCTCCATAAACCATTTCCTCCTCTGGATTACTGTACAAATTTGTGATTGGTTCAATGATTCATGTGGTCAAGGACAGCTGTTTCCCACAGTTGTAGGGAAGACTGATTAAATAAAACTTTACTTAGCAGGATGAAGAGTGTCGGCCGAGCTTGTGCACTGATCTCAACATTTTTGATAGCCGTGGCTAACATTTAAATACCAGAACCAATTCATCTTCACTGTTCTTAAAACAGTTTCCAAAAGCAACATGGTGCAACTCGTTCTGTATGCCACTGTTTTAGAGCCCGCAGTTGTCCGTGTTGGCTGTGGAAAACTTGGCATTTTGCCATCGTCAGAAACCACTGTAGAGTTTGACGGGTCAGAGGTACGTTTCAAAAAAACACCTCCATCCTCAAACTATGCTAGACAGCGATAAGAAACACTTCATGTACGCTGCTACAAAAGGCTTCAAACTTTGAAATCTGCATCAGGAGCCTCAAACAATCTGCAATTTGCATCTCTACATTCATGTTCTTCTCCATCTTCTTTTATATTTCTTGAGGTATCGGAAGCAAATAGGTGCACAAACATCCCCCATTCCCTTCTCCACAAATGCCTCTGTCGCTCTTATTTGTTCGTCCTTTGCAGTCTATATCTTTTACAACTGACGCAACAGCACAATCTAAACTTATCAAATCATTAAAGGCAGCCATTTTGTTTTAATGATCTTCAGATCTTTACCCAGCATAATGACTTCTAAAGGTAGCAACTCAAGACTGAAATTCCTCCACCAAACGTTTAAGAAGAATAAGAAAAACCTTTATTAGTCCCGTAATGGGGAAATTGCAGTTCACAACAGCTTACTGAAAATGCAGAGTAAAAAAATAACAAGAGCAAAAAAAGAGTAGCGATAAAGGATAAATAATGAAATAGAATCGGATAGAAATATTACACATACTGATTGCACGGGTTGAATTGTGCAATATTACAATTCAATCTGTGTACTTAGCTATGTTTCTTAGCAACATATGTATCCTTGCTGTTGTTTTTTATTCAGCACTTCACTTAAAAGTGTGGCTCAAAACAGCGTAAATGATGCTCCGTCATATTCGTCCATGCTAAAAAAAGAACGTGTCCAGTGACCACTGCTGTGAGCACAAGTTTCAAACTGTGTGAAAAAGTGGTGCCGCGTGTTGCTCTTGGTGTGAGAACTGATTCAATAGGTCTGAGATTTATTGTTCAATTTTCAGGATGAAGTAAAAGCCTTTTTATTGGCCTCGCAAGGGGAAGCAAACAAGAGAACTTCCGAAAACCTAACATGCCTACACAGCTCAAATTAAAGAACAGTGTCATCTAGTTTCTCCCTCTTCTGATGCAGTGGCAACAAAATGACGAGGCACAGACGAAGGGTACACGTTCAAAGCTTTTGTGCTTGGTTGTGGCTATGAAGGATCCAGATATAATGCTGCCTTGGTTCTGTTACAATACACCAATGCTAAGAGGAAAGAGATCAAACAAAATCTGTGTGTATACTAAGTTATGCCGGAAAAGAGAAATGAAAGTGGTGTGCTGTGTTGAAAACCTTGGTCAGTTCCGTTAAACGCAGGAAGTCCTGTCTCAGACTTCGAAACTTTCTTGGAAATCAGGACAGATTTACCCGCCCCCTCGTTGAGCTCTGCGACAGAGCAGAAGACAACGGGAGTCTAGACTACAACCTTTTATTTATCCTTTATCTGCCATTTCTGTAGTCCCACTGAGACACAATATCTCTCCTACCAGGGAGCCCTGGTAAAGCTGTTCATAGCCATTTTATTTTTGCTTTGTGAGATTTGTGCGCTGGGTTAAGCGTGTAGGTGTTGAATGAATACATGTGTCAGGCAGTTGTGAGGAATGAGTAACTTTAATTAATATTCAGTTAATAGTTCAGTAATTTCCTGTGGTCTTACAATTCATGCTGGTTGTTACCTCTGCTTGCTTGCCAAAGAGTACTTTAAATGCTTAATCCCCCCTCACTGTGAACTGCAGTGCGATAGGTACAGTCAATATCTGTGTGCAGCATGTTCAAAGCCATGCTTTAGCAGTGCCCCTGCTGTCCTCGGAGCTTCTGAAAGCCCTGAAACAACTGTTCAGACAAACATGCCACTCTGAGCCTCTCTAAATCTCACCAAAGAAATCCTGCTGGAGAAGTGCAGGAAAACTTGCTTCGGTGGCACCCATAATGTTTATCATTTTTTCTTCCAGTTAACATATTACATGAACACCACACACTTGTTTTAAGTGACATTTACAGCAAAAATAAAATGAAGCTAGCCAGAAACAACACAGCACATACGATTGAAGTTGCTTGTAAACTTCCCATTCAATACAAGAAGTATTTGATGGAAAAAACACGAGATGCAAAGTGAAATGCATGTAGATGGGATTTTAGCATGCATATTTAAAAAAGAGAGCAATAGAAACAAATTACCTACTGAATCTGCACAGGACTGTAAAGGTGTTTGTTGTAGAATATATTAAGTGGAACTTAAAGGGGAACAACTGATTTTTACAACCTGAACCTAAATTTTGGCATAAAATAGGATTGTTTACTCACTTTTATACCTTTTGTGTATAAAGTACTTGAAATAAATAACTAAGTAAAAGTACGAATACCATAACTGAAAATGACTTGAAGTCACCCATAAGAAAATCACTTGAGTAAAAGTCTTAAAGTAGCTCACATTAAATGTACTTAAGAATCAAAAGTATCTTGTGAAAAATACTCAAGTATCATAACTACAAGTACAAGTGAAGTACAAAATATATTTATAGTACGCATAAAAAGAAGCAAAACAACAAAAATGGCTAACCCTCTGTTCTCTTTATTTCATTTTCAGGCTAATGAAATAGATGTGGTACGATAAAACAATAAAAACACTTGTAGAGTGAGTGGATCAAGTGTCTTGTGTCTGCCTGAGAACAAAATAAAGCGTCTGTCTGTTTAAGAACGCTCTTACCTCTAAACCTCGTGAGAGTACCGTACGTTGTTCCTCTCGTGCACGCCCATTCCAGATAATCCTTTGATGATTAATTATATTTCTATTTTAATTTATAACGAGTAATGAGGTGGCAATTTCTGAAGTTTGAAATGTAGTAGAGTAAAAGTCCTGTTTTAAAAAAAAAACTAAAATAAATTTAAAAAAGTACAGATCCTCAAAAAAACTATTTAAGTAGTGTAACAAAGTACATCTACTTCATTGCTGTACACCTCTGGTAATTTGTAGTCCTTTGGGAGATAATTAGATCTACATATATCCATATGGTGGGAGTGACTGGGGCAACGCAGCATCTAAATAACACATTATCTGCCGCGAAACTTGTTCATTTCACCAGTATTTTGCTATGATACGCTAGTGCTATGCCCTGCTGAGTCCGGAGTTACCTGTTATCTTCTTCTGACCTGGATGATGTCCCGAGCACTGTGCGCACCCGCGACGGTCGACTTGTTTACCTCTAATTTGCTGCTGCTAGTTTTTTGCAACATGGCTGAATATTTACCGATTCTGAGGTTGTGGACGAACCACAGCAGTACTCCAGACTCAAAGAGGAATAGCACTAGCATACAGTAGATATTAAGAGGCTGATTTGCGGTGCCCCAGTCACTCCCACTGTATGGATATACACTGATCTAAGTATCTCCCGAAGGAATACGAATTACACAAAAGTTATCTGGGTAAGTAAATGATCGTACTTCATGCCAGAAATAAGGTCCAGGTTGTAAAAAACAGTAGTTCCTCTTTAATACTACACAGCCACCTCCCATCCCCTGTCCAACAAATATGTTCCAAATGAGAGCAATCAAACCACCATACTGTAGAGGGGAAAACGTTTTGTCAAAGACAACTCCTTAGTTCCTCTCTCTCAGTATTTAATGTTCTGCTTGTCGAACTACAACATCTCAACTTAGTTCTGGCTTCACTGTGCAACATAAAAGCAATTTGTCTGACACACTGATTATTATGATCGGCAGACTGGACGTGTCTTACAACATCTAAAAATGTCTTTATGCAGGTGGCGTGTGCATCTCCCAGTCAGTCAAGATTCCCCGAGAGCCCAAGCTGGGAGAGTTTGACAAGGTCATCCGGCGGCTCAGAGAAAACCCGAACGCAAGAGTCGTCATCATTTTCGCCAACGAAGACGATATCAGGTAAGGTCTGATAGTAGCTAGATAACGCGGCTGCAGCAGAGAACACAGAAACAGGTGGGAAATCAGCCGTTTACGTCCGTCTCTGTCGAACCGCTTGTGTAATGAATCGCAAAACAAAATCAAAGTGGAGCTGGTTGGGATGCTGACCTTATCCACGGCAACATCTGTTCCCTCACCTTTGCAGGCGGCTCCTGCACGCAGCGAAAAAGGCCAACCAGACAGGTCATTTCATCTGGGTGGGCTCAGACAGCTGGGGCTCAAAGATCTCTCCGGTTGTGCAGCAGGAGGAGATGGCAGAGGGAGCGGTCACCATTTTGCCTAAACGCCAGTCCATCAGAGGTAACAGAGATGGGCGTTGTGCAAGCATCAGAGCTCCCATATTTCAGTGAAAAAGTCTTTTGATGAGAGGCAGGGCTGCGTCTGTTTTTGTCTTTTGCGGCACTTTGATGTGCTTTACCACGATCATTTAATCATCATTGATTTAAAAACTACAATCCAATCAAAAACAAACAAAAAAAAGATAATGAAGTAAACTAAGCAGACAAAAAGATTCAGTCGTAGCCATGCCTCACACATTGTACCAACTGTGTTGTTTACAGTGGCAGTGACTATGTCAATGACAGTGATCCCATTGATCTGTCTAGGGTTTGATCGTTACTTCATCAGCCGAACGCTGGAAAACAACAGAAGGAATATCTGGTTCGCTGAGTTCTGGGAGAACAACTTCAACTGCAAACTCAGCCGTCATGCCGTGAAGAAAGGGTCCGGACTCAAAAAGTGCACAAGTAAGATATTCTCCTGTTGAGACGGAAAAAAAAAGAAGCCACTCAGTGCTTCTTTTTGTTTCAGCTTTTAACCAACTTAAAAAACATTCTTCTTCCCCTGTCTCCGGGGAGGTGACACATTTGGCTCACGGTGAAAGTGTTTTGACTGCACTGCCCACCTTATTAAAAGTGGAGCAGCCATACATCCAGCATTCAAAATCACAGTTCATCTCACAGCTCATTTCATTGCTGCACTTTATTTCTGCTGAGTCTGGTGTGTTTACCCTCACGGCTATAACAAGAGAATGGCTTAGCCCGGCTGCGTGGCTAAAGGCTCAGAGCCATACTTCATACAGCTGCAGATAGAACAATATGTCTTGTTGGGAAAAGCCACTGCGTATTTCATCATGATATATTCACCGATGCAACATACATCATATCTGGGGTTAGCTGCACAGGAGTCTCCTTTTTTGCCCCATCTAAATAATGTTCGGTTTTAATTACTTTAAAGGAGCTTGTTTGCTCAGTTAATAGTGGTCAAGATAGAAGAGGTTTGAATAACACCACATATGAATGATGAGTGTGTATTAAATCAAATATAAACTCATTACAGTGACGGTATAAATCTTGTGAGATTGGGTTCAGTTGTTAAACGTTTCTTGGGGAGGCCTTCATCATATGTCTGACACTATTATGGCATGGTTTAGTGTGGCTACAGTAGTTTAAATAGTGGTAAAACAATCAATCAGATTAATCAGCAACTAACTTAGCTCAAAACACTCCAGCAGTAGTAGGACGATCAAGTTGAAGCATTGCATTTTGTAAGCGTTCCCTGTCACCAGATGGCTGCTGGCTGTCTGCTGTTTGATGCAGAGCAGGCACCGTACAGTATTTTTTGTTTGTTCTTTAAGAGTTAACGTTGCTCTCGGCTGTATCCAGCTGTCAGGGCTAAGTCATCCCATGAGAAATCGCCCAAGTTTAAAACTGCAAACAATAACCTCAGTTGACATTTACATGAATACAGCTTCACAAGCAGCGTTAATTAATAACTACAGCAAAGCTACTGATGCTGGAAATGTACTTCTGTGGATGTAAATAAAGTTAGTTGGCTCAGGGGTCTGTTGGATACTGCCTACAAACACAGAGCTGCAGCATGTTCAGAGTGCTTCATCTCAGTCATATGTTGCGTAACAGTTGCACATTTGAAATAATCCAGAACCACTTTAATTCAACCAGCTCTAAGTGGCAGGGAAGACAGATTTTAAAGCATGGTAATTGGACTTTTACAGCAGATGGCGAAATCATAGACTTCTGTCTTATATCGCCGACCAGACTTTTTATCCACAGTTGCAAATGTTTGTTCTCCCAAAAGTGATGAGGCCAGCTGAATACATATACGACCAAGAGAAAGGAGGAAAGGCACTCCCATCGGACATAACATTATGACCACTGACGGGAGAAGTGAATAACATTGACCATCTTGTGACAATTCAATGTTCTGCTGAGAAACTTTTGGCATGTAACACCCACCTAGACCAGACCAGACACCCCCACCCCATAGCAATGACACTCCTTGGTGGCAACAGCCAACCAAGCAGTACAAGGTGTTGGCCTGGCCTTCAAATTCATTAGATCCCAAACTGATCAAGTATCTGTGGGATGCACTGGAACAAGCCTGGTCCACAGAGGCCACATTCTGTTGCCAGACACCACAGGACACCCTCAGAATGTCCATGTCCATTCTCTGATGAGTCACAACTGGTTTAGAGACACAAGAGAGACCTACACAATACAAGGATTGGTGTATATCCAATAGTTATAATTTGTACAAATAATAAGCCCTAGACATTTGCACACAGATATGAAATTAAAGCTGAATTTGATTGCATCATTCTAATTTAATAGTCTGCTCTACTCCTCCAAATAAATAAAGTCATATTAAGCAAGCTTACCTCACACAGAATTGTGCAGCACATTAAGAAATGAAGAACAGTATACTATGCTCCATAACACGTTTGGAGTGAAGCGGATGAGGGACTGGAGACTCAACCAGCACATCATTAGTCAGAAAATCACTTACTCTCCCACTCACACTTAAGGGAAGTTTAAGTGTTCTACCACTAAATTATGTGTCTTAAGGCAGGAAGGATGCAATAACTCCCAGAATCAAAGGGAAAGAACGTAACCAGCGTCTTACTGTGAGGCGACTAACCCACTGAGCCACCACACGGCCCTGGAGCCAGACGTGTCTATTCATGATTCACACCAGTTTCCACACAGACCCTGGTGTTTTAAAACAACACTAGGTACCGCGTCAGTGTCGTTACAGTCCATCCACGCAGGCTTTACACATTGGTAATCTGCACATCAGTGGCTGAGCTGGGGTTCACTGCAGCATTAGGAGGAAGAAAGACATCAAAGAGAGATTCTAGGCAACATCTGAGTCAGCACTTTTTTATAGTTTCTTATACACCAGCGTTTGTTGATGCGTGCACTATGCATATACAGTATATCATATCATACTGTATCATATCACACACACCGGATCATACATATCAGTTGCAGTTTCTTCCATTTGCAACAAAATGTGAATAGTGATAGTGGAAAAGGTTTGAACTGAACACTTGAATTGAAAAAAACTAAAAAGAGACTGACGTTTAACGTTAACCGGGACTATAGCGAAGGAGAAACAGCTGCATGGAAACATTATTATTACAGTATTTTGCCTCTAGAGCAAAGTGGTGAGTTTACGGCGACATAAAACTTTTTTTAAAGGAAATTTACATTACATCTACATTATAGTTGTCTTGACGGTACAGGTAATTCCACCTTCCTCAATAGTCTTTTCACTCTGACTTCGTGTGCAGCCAGCATTATTTCTTTTATTTGTTTCCTGGCCATTACCTGAATAACAGATCTGATGTGAGCTCGTATAGCACATGTTTGATCTAAATGGAGCGCGTGCATGGCAAAATATCAAAACTACTAAGCAAATCACAAATCAACGACGGCATAAATTACAACGTCAAAGATTACGATATTAAGAGCTTCAAGAAGGTAGGATTTACTGTGTGACTCATGTATGAAAGCTGGAAGACTAGAGTGCCTTGTCTCGCGACGCTGAATGCATTGCTAATGGCCCTGCAATGCAGCTGAGTGGTATTTGATAGATAATATGAGCTGGGGAGATTTTTGTTTTAACCTGTCAGATGTTTACCATAACATTTCAACCATGCTAGCTATCTATGTTTAATGTCTCTGGCGGTAATGGACCACTCACTGAGAGAAGGAAGGACCACTTTATGGCAATATGTGATTTCAGGCATATTTATATGAATACAATGACGAATCTGTCGCAGATAAATTCCCCCAATAACCGACTCACAGATACTCTCAGTGAGGAGGTCTGTGTGGAGTTTGCATGTTCTCCCTGTGTCTGCGTGGGTTCTCTCCAGATACTCCGGCTTCCTTCCATTATCCAAAGACATGCTCATTAGGTTAACTGGAGATTGTAGACTAGCCATAGGTGTCCATCTGAGTGTGAGTGGTTGTCTGTCTCTCTGTGTTAGCCCTGCGATAGACTGGCGACCTGTCCAGGGTGTACCTTGCCCGATGACAACTGGGTTAGGCTCCAGCAGACTCTGCAGCTATTAACAAGAATAAGCAGTTACAGAAGATGAATGCTTGAATGAATAAATGCTTTTCCAGTCTTCTTTCTGGAAGATTTACTCTTTAAACTATAATAAAATATAATAAAACAACATTGTACATGCATGTGCCACTTCTGTGCACAACAGTTCAAACTTGAGGTCACGCAAAACACTAGAGTATGTCCCGTATATAATTGCAGGAGTGTTCGTCACTCATACTTGAGCTTCAGTTATGTCTGTAATTAAGTATAATGATAAAAGAGATGTACTCCACTGGAGAGACTGAAAACTCAATGCCATTTAATTGGCACGACAATAAACAGACTCAAGAGCTGGAGTTGTATTTCTGGCACAACTTCAACTACTTGCACGTTGCACAGAGGAAAGAAATATGATGTGGTCAAAACTTCAGGAACACTCGTACCACATGGAACAGTTGTTACTTTTGAAATGGGCCATACTGCCAATGGGTCACACGGCTTTAGGTCTTTTGTGTTGCTGCTGCAGTTGTTGCTGACAAGACAGTTGATGACCCTGATAAAAACTAAAAAAGGGGCTCCTTAATGTATAATTCATCAACCAGTCAGTGTTACACTGTTCCACACTGCAAGTCATTGGGATTAGGAATTAGGCAGTTTTGAGGTTATTTATATTTTATATATCAGACAGACATTTGTTACACTTTCAGTCTTAACATGAAATGGAGAAATAAATCAAAATGTCGCCACCATCCATTACGTTTCAGGTGATTAAGTACTATTAACAATACTGTACCAGCTTTCTAGCACTGTGAACTAAGAGTGGCATCTACTCATTACTCATTATCAAGATTGGCCCTTTCAGAATGAAATGTTTAGTGTTCATAGTGTGTTTTTGATTTCAAAGACTTTATTTACTGCGGGGTAATTTTAAGATGTCCTCCCGTGGCTCAGTCAAGAATAATCTTAATTAATAATTGGCATTAACTAACCATGTTTTTCCTTGGTCAAAAACACTGCTGCAGCCCCAAGAACACAGGTGTCAAATATATGGCCCATGGGTCAAAAGCAGCCCACCAGAGGGTCAAATCTGGCCCGCAGCATGAATTTGCAAAGTGTGAAAATTACATAGAAGACTGCAATTTTTCAATTAAAATAACTGCTATTCCTAATTTGTCCGCTGTTTTAATAAGAGAAGTGGACAGAACACAACACTGAGACTAAACAGCAGATAGCATTGTGCCAAACCTGCATGTATTTTTCATAAGAAATTTCATTTTTACGAGGGATACCACCACCACAGCTTTAGTGCATTGTTTTTCTTCCGGTACTTGTTCAAATCAGTCCATTTAACAACTGCTGGAGTTTTAAACCAGTACAAACTCTCTAAATACACTAAAGATGAAGTGCAATTTTACAAGTGAAGTGGTGGGCTGCAAACCCAGCAGCTGGTGTTGTGTCCACAGAGAGTAAATCCAAATACCAGGCGTTCTAAAGAGATACTCATGCTGGTAAGATGAGACTGACTGAAGAGATATTCTTGTGATTGGTTATGGTGACCCCCGGTTACCTGCCAGTGTGAAGGTTGGAGAGGACACCAGCAAGCTCCCCAGGAAGCTCCAGTGATGGTGCAACTGTCTGCTGTCTGATCAGCACACTGGATAACACTGAACACACATACACTCCTGCTGCTGCTGTGTGCTTTACGGCTCAGTCCTTGGACTTATTATGTAGGAGGCAACTGGAATACTTGCAAGGATTTGTGTTAGTTTATAGAAAAACAGAGACATGAACCTGAAATCAGTGCTACTTTAATAAAATCTGATGAAGGATAAGTCTGGTGACATTCTTTTTCTGTGTCCTAATGTAAAGCAAATCCCATGCAGACCAAAACAACATTTAGAACCATCATTTAGCAGTTTCCTGTTCTCTGTTCGCCCCATTCGCTCCCACCGAAGATGGGAATTTTTAAAAGAAGTCGGAGGTGCATAGATTTAAAAACAAAACAAAAAAAACAAATTATTTTCTGAAACAGCTGGGAAGTGTACTTTTCAGCAATTACAGCTGCAGTGTTTATCGTTATAAAGGGAAAGGTTAAAGAGAGCACCAGCTTGGCTCATTTATGTGTTTTTAATAGTTTTATTTTTAAACAATAGCACTCTAATGGAGGCAGTATAGTACTTCTTAGCAAAATCACTTCATTGTTGGTTTTGGTCTTTTCTTTTTTATGTGATTCATTGACAATAACAGAGGCACAGAATCCCACTAGCGCTAATCTTTAAAAAATAAAGATAGGCTGCTACACAATAGAGGCCTGCTTGCTAGATTTATCTCTTATTTCATGGTTGAATCAATGAAATCAACTAAAATTAGAAATAGGATGGGATGTGAATAAGAAGGCATCTTCCATGGTGTTGAATAAAATGATTATGAGATAAAGAAACTGCGAAATTCTGCAGCACAGACGGCTAAATAATAATGAAGTTATCCATCGGTGAAAGATGTGTAAATGTTTGTGCACTGAAAATATTTTCTGCTTTTACTCGGTGCAGGGGTTAAATTCTCTTGACATAACCACATCAAATACTCTATATTAGGAGGATATGCTGTGCAGGCACCTGCATAATGCTGTGAGTAGCTCTTCTGTCACTTGACTCGCTCATTATAGACATGTTAGTGTTCAGCTTCAGTATCAGCTCTGCTTCACAGGGTGTGAGAGACTCAAAGAATTTGAGGCTGAAGTGTGACACTTGTGGCGCCTCTTCACCGGTGGAGAGCTCTGCGGCGTCCCCGAGGCAGCTTCGAGGAAGCCTCACGGGGGCATGCTGCAGAATTATCAGTGTCCTGGGAGGGTTAGACTGCTTAGTGTGATCAAAGGATAAGGAGGGCACGGGTGATTGGAGTAGAAAAGTGAGACTTGTCTTTTATCTGCGAATGAAGGAGATGTAAAACTGATATTGATTAATGTGTAGAGAGGAGGTGAGCAAAAACACGGAGCCGTCTCATAGACGCGGTTTCTGTTTCCGTGCATTAATGATGTGGGCGAGCAGCAGGAAACAAAGCAATGCAGATAAAGCAGGCATGTGCTTTTCCATCTTTTTCTATTTTTTTTTTTTTTTTTTTTTAAACCGCTTATCCTGAACAAGGTTGCAGGGTGGCTGGAGGCTTTCCCAGCATGCATTGGGAGAGAGACAGGGGATATTTTTGATATTTTATATATTTTTGCCAGCTTGATACTGGAGGATTTTCTTTTGTACGGTAAAAGCTGAATTCAATATAGGACAGGGAAAAATAATTTGAGTAAAATGTGAAATTGTGATTATTTAGCGCTTATTTTTTAGAGGCCTGGGAGCCAGACCAAACTTCCTTCCCACAAATGTTTTATGGCAAAAAGTCTGGAACCCCTGTGCTGGGAACTGATTATGTTCTGGCAAAGATCTGCCATGCCAGCGTTGGTGGTGTGGTAGCAGCAAGAAGTTTCCTCCCACCATCCGAAGACATGCTCATTGATATTGATAATTGGTGATTCTAAATTGGTGTGAGTGTGAATGGTTGTCTGTCACTCTGTGTTAGCCCCGAGATAGACTGGAGACCTGTCCAGGTTGTACCCTGCCCCTCACCCGATGACAGCTGGGATAGGCTCAAGCCCCCCCGCGGCCCTTCACAGGAACAAGCGGTTAGCTGCATTAACAGTCAACTTCAGAAGTTTAACTGAAGCATCGATCATTCATTATTTGCCATCTGTGTAGGTACAGACTAAAGCAATATCTATTAAGGACTGACGGTTGCACACCGCAGGGACTACAGCCAACGTCCAGCTGGCACATGCGTTTTGCACAGTTGAGAAACAAAACAACTCCAGGACACACGCTGTGTGACAGCCTGACATCTGCGTATGGCCGT